>CM061266.1:45867500-48367500 GCA_030848825.1 Tadarida brasiliensis
CGCTACCTCCCATAAATAGGCTAATAGTAACAATAGCTACCAATTGTTAAGAGCAATAATCATCTAGGTTAATACTCAACAACGCTGTGAGTAGCTATTATTAATCCTATTAAAAAGATGGAAACCTCAGCAGAGAGAGGTCAAAGTAATTCACCCAAAAACACAAAGCTAGAACTAAGCAATCTAATCTTACTCCATAGCCCATGTCCTAATCATGACACTAGACATTAATTCTTCTTTGCACTATTTTCTAAATCTTCTGCAATGAGGGTAGTTTACTTAGATTTCTAGAAAGGAGAAAGGGAAAAGCACAAAAGAAAAGCTACTTCAACAGCAAAAAAAAAAATTTTTTAACTACAAATTAATATAACATTTTAGATAAAAAACAAAATTTAAGCTCCCATTTTATAGCTTCCCTTGAAGTCTTTTAATTCACTCCTCACATCACTGTGAAAGAGTACATACAATTTTATATCACCAAGAAATAAATTTGACGGGTAACACTTGGAAAAGGCATTTCTTTACGTGATTGGTGATTGGTTGGATAAACTCACTGCCGTCGGCAGTTCACATCTAGGATTCAATTTAATGGAATGACCAATGATTTTCTCTCCAAGCTATCCAATGTGTGTCTCATTGCCCATTAACAACCGAGAATTACTAATCACTGGGTGAGCTGAAAGCCACGCACAGGCACATGACACGTTACAAAAACAGTCTTGCTTCCTTGGAGAATATTGCTTGTATGCAGCATCGCAAATTGGACAACACAGGTCCAAGATATTTTTAAGCTGCTGTTGTAATGCAGACATTTAGAAAGAGAGCTTGAACAGCAAGCTGCCTTTACCTCCATCCGTACCCCATCCTGAAACCTTGCTTCACGTCTGAGCGCCCCCTTCCTCCCACGCCCGTAAAATGGAGCTTGTGGAGGAGTAGGGTGAGGGAAGGGGTGGGGATCAGAAGCAATTTGTCAAACAAACTACATGTCGGCTGGAACCAAGTATCTGCCAGCGCTCAGCCCACATGCTAAGCAGCATGTCTCTTCTCTCAGAATTCAGTTGTATTTCTGTGGTCTAAACCTCAGTTCTCACTTTTGCTCTAAAAATTATCATGGTCATCTTCATTTACTTTCAAATAATAAACCCCTGTGTTTGATTTCCTTTTAAATATTTTATAGATAGGTACTTCTATTTGTATGTCTCCTAATTATGCTAACTGGAGAAATATTCAGATCACGACAAGGCTACCTACTCACAGCTCTGGGCTCAGTCACATTGCTACCACTTGGGGCCTCAATAATATACATCCATAGTGTTTAATAAACTATAAAATAATGGTGTTGGGGGGGTAGGTAGCCCAACCTTAGAGGCTAATCCAGGTAATACAGACTTTATAAACAATAAATGGGTTTGTTTGTTTTTCATTGTTATGAGATTGTAAATTTTACTTTCCAGAACTCTAAGGGTTTCTAGGAAACAGACCACGATGGCAGGACTACTCCCCAAGAGAAAAGTAGTCAGAAATGAAGTGGGATTATTCTTCCTGGGGACTTGGTAGAGTATGTGAGCACTGTACCTCCAGGTAATTCTTCTTACCGGAGCCCCCACCGGCCCCATTCCCAAATGAAATTATGCAAAAGTTACTCGCTCACAAACATGCTGAATGTGAGTAGACTTTTTTATAGAATTCTGGATTCTAACCTGACTGTTACAGACTTATAAACTGATAACATATGGTTTATAAGATTATAAAATTAGAACATAATCACAAAAATACAAACTGTAGAGATGAAAGAACAAACTAAAACTCTAGGAGCATTTCTGAATGAACTTGACTTAGGGAATAATATCTTAAACAAGAAGCTAAAAGAAAAAAGAAAAAGATCGATAAAACAGATTCATCAAACATAAAAACTACAGTGTAGCCAAAGGCACCTTTTTTTTTTTTTTTAAGTGAATAGAGAAGCCACAGATGAGGGAAAAGATCTTTGCCACATAAGCAACCAATAATTAAAACCCAGAATATATAAAAATGTTTATGGATCAATAAGAGAAAGATCACCACTATTATAGACTGAATGTTTGTGTCCCCCCCTCCAAAATTCATATGTTGAAATGTGACAGTATTAGGAGGTGAAGCCTTTTGGACAGTATTTAGGTCAAGAGGATGGATACCTCAGAATGGGATCAGTGCCCTTTGAAAGGGACAACAGAGAGCACTCTCATTCTCTCTCCACCACCTGAGGACACGATAAGTTGGCAATCTGCAGCCTGGAAGAGGACCCTCATTAGAACTCAATTGTCTGGCACCCTGATCTCAGACTTCCAACCTCTGGAACTGTGAGAAATAAATGTCCATTGTTTATAAGCTACCCAGTCTATGGTATGTTTGTTATAGCATACTAAACAAGATAACCACCAAAAAAGGCTAATTAAAAATAATTCATTGAAGAAAAAACTTAAATGACCAATAATCATATGACAAAATGATTAACTTTATTATCAGGGAAGAGCAAATAAAAAAAGACAATGAGATACTACTTTTATATGCACTAGATTGACAACAAAAATTGAAATTAAAACATCTGATGTATCATTGCTAGTGAGGATATGGAGCAACTAGAACTCATATACACTGCTGATGCAAGCATAAAATGGAGAGCAATTTGGCAATATCTAGTAAAGTTAAAGATATCTATGCCCTATAACCCAGCAATCCCACTCCTATGTAGATGCCCTAAAGAAATCTCAGTCACGTGTACATGGAAATGCATACTGTATCAACTGCCTATATTGGGAAAATTAAAATGCCCATCAACAAAATGATGGATAAATAAATCTGCTAAATTAATACAATTCAAAAATACAGTGCAATAAAAACAAACGATATCTGTATGTATTCATGTATTCAATCTCTAGAACACAAAGTTAAGCTAAAAAAGTCAGATTGTGAGAGCATAGCAGGTATCATGATGGCTTTTTCATAAAGTTTTTAAAATATCCATAGCAATCATTTCATTTTTGTTTAGACGTACACATAGTAAAAAGTATAAAATATACAGAAAATAATCACAGACACTTAAGATAGTTATTGTTTGTAGCTTATAAACAATGGAAATTGATTTCTCACAGTTCTGGAGGTTGGAAGTCTAAGATCAGGGTGCCAGCACAGTTGCATTCTGAGGGTCCTCTTCCAGGCTGCAGATTGCCAACTTATTGTGTCTTTACGTGGTGGAGAGAGAATGAGAGCGCTCTCTGTTTTCCCTTTTAAAGGTCACTAATCCCATTCTTGAGGTATCCAAGACATTATATGATATGATCAATGACATTAATTCACTTATCATGGTCTTCACTTCAACTGTCATATCACAGGTAGGAAAAAGAAGACCGCCCACCCCCCACAGCAAAAAAAAAATGCAGAATCTTTGGGTCTGGGCAGAACAAATAGTTAAGAACATATTCCCTGCAAATTCGGAGGAAAGAGCAAAGAAACACAGGGATCACGAAAGGAGTAATGTGTGTGGGCACTGCATGGTGCATCCCCATACTGAATCATGCCCTTTCGATGGCTATGTGATGGGAAATAGATGACAAATACGTGTACAAGGGGGCTAAATTCTAAGGAAAATTTGTGGTTGTCTTATCAAAATCCCAATGAGTTAAATTAGATTTTTTTTCCCTTTGAAAAGTCAATATGTGGATTTGTAAAGTCCAAGATAAGCCAGTACAATGGCATAAAAAAATCCCTTGACCTAACTCACAGTTTATACATTAAGTCAAACCAAAAATAAGTTATCAGCTGTTCTGTCAGTAGAGAAAAAAATCAATATTTTCCTATCATACCATCTGCTTTAGGGGTGCAAGTTAATAAATTTAGCTGGTGAGATTTTCTTCTCTTTGGATTCTGGAGACAGAAAATATATTTTTAATAGTTAATCTAGTCACTTATTATATAGAGCAAAGAAAAATGAAATACTATTATTTGAACATGTGAGTTTGCCGTGTTTGGTAATAGAATTCTTCACCACTGAAGCAGCAAACCTGTGTCACAGCTGTGATTCAGGGCACTTCACCCCGGTCCTCCTGCCTTCCAGCTTCTTGCCCTTTTTGCCCACAGAAAGGGTATCAGTCAATCAAGAAAATCAAACCACTCAAACTCTAGAAAGTAACAGCATTTGGGACCTGTTTTCAAACCTAAATGTATTTTGTTTTTCTCTGAAATACAAAATTGACTACATTTATATAACTTGAACACATAAACTAGATCTACAAACAGATTCAGGGAATTTTTCTAATTTTCTTAAATTTTGTAAGAAAACATTGTTATTGAAAGAGACAGACACATTGAGATTCATCATACCCTGATATTACATACCTTTTGAAGAAAATAAGTTAAATATGACTTCAACTTTTAAAACACAGAAATACAGACAGCATGGATGGACCTGGAGAACATGATCCCAAGTGAAATAAGCCTATCAGGGAAAGACAAACACCATATTATCTTACTAATACGTGGAATCTAATGAGTAAAATAAACAAACAAAATAGAAACAAACTCACAGATACAGAGAAGACTGACACCTGTCACAGGGGAGGGGGTAATGGGGCTGGGTGAAAAAGGTGAAGGGATTAAGAAAAAAATCTCATAGACACAGTATGGTGATTACCAGAGGGAAAGGGGGGTGGGGGGAGGTAGAAGAGGGTATAGTTGGGATAAATGCTGATGGAAGGAGACTTGACTTGGGGTGGTGAACACACAGATGATGTATATATTATAGAATTGTACACCTGAAACCTATATAATTGTATATAATTGTATTAATCAATGTCACCCCAGTAAATTCAATTAAAAATAAAACATAGACAAATAATGCACAATGGAAACAGGCTTTCGTAGGAATTTTCAAAACAATGAAGTGCATTGGATACCCACTACATGCCAGCATATATAATGACTGTATGTTTTCTCATATGCGCTGCATTAAAACCGATGCCAGTTATTTCAATTATATTCATCTTGTCTAGTATTTCAAAAACTCTATGAAGAGCTTTCTTTTCATTTTTACCCTAGAGATATTTTCCTATTAATGTGCTTGACAGCAACTGACCAGTCAGATAAAAGCTCCTTTTGATGTAAGTTTTTAAGTTAGTAAGGTATTTCCAAATTGGCAGAATCATCCTAATCAGGAAATAGTCTGGTTTGAGAAATTAACAGAACTTTCTTGCTTCTGGTGCACTATAGGATGTCAAGAAAACTATCCATTCTGTAACTTTCTATTTGCCTTTTATCTTGTCCTCTGGGGTTGCTGAGAGTTAGTATCTATAAAAGGTTTTGTGTTTTCTTGACAAAAAGAAGGTAAGTGAAGGAAAAGCAGCAGTATATCCCTGCAACGTGCAGACACTCAGGTGAGTTCATGCAACCTGAATAGAACATCTTAAGTATCCCAGAACCATCATATAAAGACAGCCGCCTATGGTGCTTGCTTCCACAAGAAAACAGCATTATCTTTATTATCTTTCTTTTTTTCCTAGAGGAGAAGAAACTAAAGATTTTTACAGTAAGAAAGTATCTAATACAAAATAGAAAACAATACATTTAAAGGGGTTTTTACATTCTCACAATACGTATCTCGGTTCTCTGAAAATTAGAGCTGCTAATTCAGTCTTGAAAAGTAAGAAACTGGGATTCTACAATCCTGTTGTACATATACTTATGTAAACATGAAAAAGCAAGCTGAGAATCGTAGCCATGGTGCAATCACTAGGGGTGGACACTGCTGACCCAACTCCAGAGGAACTGTGGACCATTGTCTGGAGTGGGGTGAGTGGGTGAGGCAGGACCAGCTGAGGATTAATAGTGGTAAGGCTTCCAGAAGGCCCAGTGTCAGAAATGTATCTTACCAGCCAAACAATAACCACAATAATAATAAAGATAGAAATAATAACAAGAATGAGTGTGATGGCATAAACAGGCAATTAAGTTGGTGCCATAGAAAAAATAGAAAGACAATATTTGCTCTCCTTGACTTTTACTAAGGCTATGGGTATGTCAGCAGGGGATTTCTGAATAACCCAAGGACCCAAGATCATACCTCTGGACATGCCAGAGATGGCAAAATTGACTCCACAGTGGCTGGCAGTGAAGTGCACTCCCCAGGAAGGCTATAAGGAAATATCTCTTCCCTTCCTAGTAATGGCAAGTTGGGTAAAGGAAGTATCCCAAACAGAGCAGTATTCCATAATACCTTTCATTCATTCATTCATTCAACAAAAATTTATTGGACACCTACTGTATTCCACAGCATTGAACAAAACCAATAAAGGCTGTTCTCACAGAGATACAATCTACTAAGGGAAGACAGATAATTACTAAACAAATAATAGACCTGATATTTTTAGACAGTGATAATTCAACAAATGAAATTAAGAAGAACAATGTGATCAACTCTAGAAAGAGGTAATGCCACTGTTACTGTATATGGGATGGTCACAAATGCCTCTCTCAATTAGAACCAAGACCTGAACACTGAGGACAGCAGCCTCGGGGGCACAGTATGCCCAGGAGTAGTGAACAGCAAGTACAATATCCCTGGACTAGGTCAAGATTGGAGTATTTGAGGATATAAAAGCCTGGGGTGGGTGGGTGGCAAGAGAAGAAATCAAGGAGGTGTAGCAGAGGCCACATGAGGTGCTGACAGCACTACAGACAAATGTTACTTATTTGCTGCAAATTCTCCCAAAAAGAAATCAGCTACTTTTGCTACATCAGACCTACTATTCCTAAATCCATCTATTCTCATGGCTCCTTGTGCATAACAGATGATGGGCTTGGGGAAAGTCTAGGGATAAACAATAATCTTTTTTTTTTTCTCACAGGCAACAAGCAAATAGTTGGAAAGCACCAACCACACATTATACAATGGTGCCCTTATATACCATTTATTCAGTGGCCTTAGGCCTTCCCTACAAAATCCAGCACGGTTGGATACAAGAACACTGGCCTATGATTCAGAGACCTGGTTCTAGTAGGAGCCCTGCCATGGCTAACCCATGATTTCTATAAGTTGTTTAACCTCTTAATTTCTTAATTCCCCTACTTGTAAAATCAAGGGATCGTATAGATAATGTCTTTCCATCTATATTACGCTATTCATTTCAACATTACATCTTTATTGCTACAGTCAAATCCATACCCAAAACTTACTTTTTATAGGTGAAAAGCCTATGGTAGCACAGTCGACCCTTGAGCAATGTAGGAGTTAGGGGCACTGACCACCCAGGAAGTCAAAAATCTATGTATAACTTTTGACACCTCAAAAACTTAACTACTAATAGCCTACTTTTGACAGGAAGCCTTACTAATAATATAAACAGTCGATTAACACATGTTTTGTTTGTTATATGGATTATTTAGTGTATTCTTGAAAAAGTAAGCTAGAGAAAAGAGTGTTGCAAGAAAATCATAAGGAGGAGTAAATACATTTATAGTACTTACAAATTTATTGGGGGGAAAAAATCCATGTATAAGTGGACCCACAGAGTTCAAACCTGTGTTGTTCAAGGGTCAACTGCATTGTATCCCACAGCAAATTAAAATATCGGAAATGGTCTGTTATATAATTTTAGAGAATGCATAAACTCATGAGACTCATAAGGGGTTCAGTGAAGCAATACGTTAAAAAATAGTAGTTTCACTTCCCAAAAAGGGTTCCTGCTAATTTTCCTACCTGGTCTACAGTTCCAAGATGTTTGTGCATGGAAAAAGTCTGCCTTATTATCTGTGGTATTAACAACTATTCCCAAACTAACAGAAGTGAACAAAGAACAATAATAATTCTCAGTTCACCTAGTGCCCTTTCAGCTGAGGATAGCAAAGTACATTATTTACATAATAGCAAATAAAAGGGTTGCCATCATTTAACACTGGCTAATGTTGTGTTTGAGTAAAATGTCAAATAAAAATTGCACACCATCCTTATACAGTGGTGTCTCCCAAATTCAACCACAATAAATATAAAATACTAATCCACAGGCCTCAACAATAATCAGCCTGGACATCAAAAGGAGAGATAATATTTTATTCTAAAATACTTGATATTGTCGTCTCTGAAGAATCGGTTGAACACTAGAAAATTAGGCAGCGTATTAAAATGTTAACTGTACATTTCTAGCAATCCCATCTGATAATTCATCTTATAGAAATAACTGCTTATCTGTGTGCATGTCAGTGATGCTCGGTGCAGCACAGCTAGTAATATATAAAATTTAGACATAGCCTAGAAGTCCACCAATAGCAAAATGACTCAATGAAGTGTGACATATACATATAACAGATTATTTGTAGCTATGAAAAAAGTGATTTTTAATGGGAAAAAGTCTGTGATATAGTGAATGAAAAATGCACGTTGAAGACCCATACATTTAGCATGACTGAGTGTTGCAGGGTAACAATAAAGAATGTGTGGAGGAGAGTGTTTTAATATTTTATTACTTGAGAGTTATTAAAGTAATATATATTTTTGAAATATTCAAAAATAAAGCAACAGATGAAACTACAGCAGTGGTTTGGTGTGTGTCATCCATTCTTCTTTTTTAATGATTTGCCAAAATGTGCACATTTTTAACCAAAATTAAACCGTATTACACGTATTAATCTGAAACTTGTTTTTCACACTTACCAGGTTATAGTATGAATGTACTCAAACTTCTTCAATTCGTATTCAACTGGTCTCCTTTTGATAGATATGGTTATTTTTTTCTTTAAACTCATATGTAATATTTTAAGATATAGGTATGAATATAAATACTATACAGATAGAAATCTTTGAGATATGAGCTTAGAGGGATGTGTAGAGGCTCTGGCTTGTTTCATGTCTTCATATAGTACCAATGAAAGAGTGGTATTTCATATTTTATGTATTTTTCAGAGACTTTAATTTGAACCCTACTTTGAATGTAGGAAAGTATGCAAGACTAACTCCATGGTCTACGTTTCCCTCTAAGCTTCATCCAAGATATCTGTCATACAGTAGATGGCTTCTAGCATCCTTCCCATATCAACCAGTTAGCTCAAAAGAAAGTAGTCCCAGTTAGAAAAGGGTGTGATGCTCAAAAAAATAAATCATAAAAAAAAAGAAGGGTGTGATGCTCTAATTTGGAAATATAGTAAGCAGATGGTAGAAACAAATTAATTTTAAAACAGATTAAATCTAGTCTAAAATAGTTTCACAGGATGGGGTTTATATTAAAAGGGACAATCAAGCCCAAAAAGCCTGTATAAAGAGAAATGTGGCTAGCACCATGAGTAAGAAACAGACAGTAGAGTGAATGAATAATAAATAAATGAATTGGATGAATAAAATGGATGAATGTGAGGAGGCCTTTATCATTGATCAGTCTCTTGAATCTTCTCCATGACCCACAATGAGTTTGCTTCCTAAATTCCTCTTAAAGCTTATCACGTGCTGCAAAAGACGTCTGAAAAGTCAGAGACCTAGTAATAAAGAGCTGAACTGACATTCACCAGAAACTGGGGCAGGCTTTCTGATCTGGTGACCTGAGTAATTTTCACAACAGGCAAGTCAATTCTAAATCCCCATCAAGTCAAGTTGAGATTGGACTAGCTAACCTTTGAGATCGGTTCCTAAAATTTTGAGAGATGAAAATTCCCTGAGCGTTCTTGGGATGGTAGAGGCAACAGAAAGAAAGTAACGCAGATCAGAGTTGTCCTAGGGGAATCCTGAAGGAGCAGTTGTAGTTGGACAGGAGCAGCTGTTCCAATTCAGTATCTTAGGGTTGTAGCAGGGATGCTGAAGTGCATATTATCAGAGGGCAGTGAGTAAAGGGCCAGAGCACCAAAGGATGGAGGAAATGCCATGCAATATCATTTCAAGACGAGACAGCAGTGTTGATGGCGGCATGACTGGGGTAGAAGGGAGCAAGGACTGAGGCATTTGATGAAATCAGTGCATAAAGAGGAAGTGAACTGCAGAGGGGAGAGTAGCTAGAAAATATTACAAACTTTGACTAGGAATTTCAAATGAATGTGAGGAGTACCTGAATAAGGAAAATACATTTCCCCTTCACCCCCTCTAATAATTTCATGGGGCAACAAGGCATTAAAACCCAGTTCACTGGTGTGGTTCATTATAACAAGTTCCATTGGTGTCAGATCAATTCATTTTAAAAAAGACATTAGAAGGAGAATTTAGGGGATGAAATAATCTTTTATAGCCACTGCAGTGTATCATGGTACTCAGCAACATGCAGGTGTTCGTCTTAGTGTGCTTACTTTAAAACAGCTCTATATTGAGATGTTTGGCTGTTCAAAGTCATCACAATTTTAATTTTAACTAAATGTTTTGTTTTATTTCACAATATACAAATTCTCAATTTTAAGGTCACAATTCCTTTGATACAGCATCCAGTATTTGGTGCGTGCACACATACATGCACACACACACACGCACACACACACACACACACACATACACACACATACGTATACAAACAAGTATTTTTCATGCATTTACAACACTGAAAAAGTTCAACGAATATATAGAGGGAAACCCATTTTATATTAAAACCTGAAATGAAACTGCTATTCTTAGCACCTAATAAATATTAAATATCTACCCTCATCAATTTCATGAAAAAGCATTCATATAGCTTCTGCATGGTGCTTGCTGCATGCCATAAAAGCAAGTGAATCAGAGAGTCTCCTCAGCTCATTATTTACTATCTTCCCATTCATATCTGAAGCTTACACTGTAAGAACAGTGCTAATGCCAACTATTATATGGTTCATGGAGCCAAGTACCTGGAGCACTGGAAGGCATCCTTTGCAACAGGAATTAAAAATTAATGTAGCATCATTCATTCAACGGCACCAAAATGCAACCTCCATAAAAATGGTTTTTCACTTTCCATATCGATTTCTAAATTTTTCTATTTTGCTCAATTTCTTGTGGATTTCAAAAGTAAAGACCAATATTAGTCACAGAAACCTGGGGTGGAAGATATCATTATTCCAACCAACCTAATCTAGGATGGCTTCCTCCATGCAAGAGATTTAGAAATTTGAAATGGAAACTAATTGGAAAGCGAATCTGCTCTCATCTGAATTTCTGATGATGCCATTTAGTAGGCCAAGCTTCCTTTTAGGCAAGGAATTTTGCCCCTTGTATCAGGTCCCAAGTAGCTCCATCTATTTAGGACTGGTTTCTATGTCATCTATTTCTATATCATCAGAAATTCTGAGACATGCCAAAGCTCAGAGTGAAACAGGAGCATCTGTATACAGCCGTCTGAGGGATGCACACCCAGTCCCACACACAGCTGGGATGTGGTAATAGATGCTTGGCAGACTGTCATTTATCAACTGTGTCTCTAATCTCAGAGATAACCAGGCAGAATACTATGGCCACCTGCCATGAATTCACAGCCATAAGTTTTTTTGGCCTGGGCTTTGTGCAGACAAGCCCATGGGTGACACTAGAACTCGCACAAGAAGAGAATGATAAGATCAGGCTAGGGATGAATGCAAGTTACAGTTCAAGGCAATGTTGGATCATATTTTGAACTAAAGGTAACTTGTGAAGAATTCCAAATAAAAGCATCCTGGATGGGACACACAGAATACTCTGTAGTCACCCATTCGATAAACACAACCAGGCACTGTTCTAGGTACTTGAGATACATCAGTGAGCAAAAAAAAGATCTTCACCCTCATGTGGCTTGGGGAAGTCATATGAAAGCAAGAGATATAATAAACAGAAAAATAATACAGTTACAAAATGATAAGTAATACGGAAAAATGAGATAGAATAAGGAGGATTGGGTGTGTCAGGGTTTGGGGCGGGAGGGGAAAGATGGCAAGCTAAAACTTTAGATAGGATAGTCCAGGTAGGCCTTACTGTAAGACCATGATATTTGAGCATCGACTTAAGGAGGATTTAATGGAAGTAACCATGTGACTATCAAGGGGAGGAGCTTTCCAGGTAGAGAGAGCTGCCAGTGCAAACGCCTAAGGCAGGAGCATGCCAGGCCTGTTGAAAGAGGCCTGGTTGGCTGCAGTCAAGCAAGTAGTGGGAGACAGGTAGGCAATGAGGTCCCAAAGGTAACTGGAGTCAGACCATGTGGGCCTTGAGAACCAGTGTAGGGATATTAGATTTTACTGTGAGGAAAATGGCCAGCCACTTGGGACACCCAGGAACAGAGCTGAAATATCTTTGCACATTCCAGTTCTAATACTTTATCTTAAGGGAAGTGAATGTTTTAAGTGAGAGTATAGAACTAAGCATGGCCTCTAGTTCCTGAAGAAGGAGACTTAAATCACATGGATGTAATTCATTATCTGTATCAATTTTCCACTTCTAGAAGGGGCATAGAAGTCTGTTACTCTGAGAAAATTTAATTTTAATCTTATTCTCATTTGGCCTGCTAGCAAGCCATTCAAATAATTACATGAAACCAGAATCTGCATGTCTTCCAACACTGGCTAAAAGGCATTCCTAGGCTTAAGATTGCCTATGGGTTGTTTCCTGGTAGGCCTACCTTCTACATTTCAGGTCTAATTTTCAAATAAAGCATATTATAATTTGCAAGAGCCTCAGCCTGGTCTTAGAATAATGTATAGTCTAGCTTATAAAATTAAAAATGAAATGAGATACACAGAAGTAATGTAGAAATCAGAACCCAAAAAAAATCAATATATGTTTAATGGTTCTCATTTCCTTATAGCTAATACTCAGTTATAAAATGAATGAATGCTGACTAGGTATTTGGGTACGGAATAGCATACTAATTTCCAACCAGTGAGCAGATAAATTAATTTTAAAAATAATAATTGAGAGTCCAAGAAAAATATGTAACTATCAAGAGATCCTCTGCAGTTGTTCCTCTTTTGTGTAAAGCAATCTGTACTCTATATCCAGGATCTCACTTTCATTTTAATTGTTCAGCCATATACACAAAGTATACAATTTCATGTTGCCAAAGTCCTATTTTAACTCAATAAAGCAAATTGATTTATATATTGTTAGTGTCTAGATGTACTTTAGCCCTAATAGCCAAAGAAAGTTTTTAATCGTCCACTTCTAAAATATATTTAGATCACTGGTCATATCATTGTCAATAAACCAGTCCTCCATGAATCCCATAGATCCACCCGGATGATGGATCTAGAAAGGAAGGAAGGAAGGAAAGAAGGAGAGAGGGAGGGAGGGAGGGAAGGAAGGAAGGAAGGAAGGAAGGAAGGAAGGAAGGAAGGAAGGAAGGAAGGAAGGAAGGAAGGAAGGAGGGAGGGAGGGAAGGAAAGGAAAGGATAATAGAGCCAGCAATGTGAGACTCAGGATGGTGAAGAAACAGTGGGCAGAATGTTCATTTCAAAGGAAGGAAAGTACTTCCTAATGCTGAGAAACAAAGACCGTGAGAGTTTTAGCAGCTGACCATTGAGAGGGCTGCAGGAGAAGCCACATCCTTGGGACAAGCCAGGTTTCAATTCAAGTCGAGACGGGAAAATATTTGGAGATATGGAAGAAACAGGAAGAGAGTAGAGTGGAGGGCTAGTTCATGAAGACAACACTGTCGGTGTGATGAGTGACCAGAGAAGCTTAGGTTCGTAGCATTAATCAAAGAAAAACAAGAATGCGAAGCATGAATAAATTCAGCCCCATATTGTTTGGGAGTGATGAACAAGCAGGTTTGAGAGGACTCTACTGTGGCCCACACTGGATGCTCAGAAGCTATGGTGCAAAGCTGGGCTTTGATTTTCCCAGTGTCCACTGCAGTGGTGGTCAACAGCAATGAACAAACATAAGTTATATGGCCCTTCACCCAAAAGGTAGGTTATTCGTACATATAGTTGGTACTTTCCAAAACTGGGCCCATGGCTATCACTCTCAATGGCCTCATAACTGACAAGGGTCAGATAATGAATGGATGAGCCGCTAGCCTAGAGATGATTCGTATATCCTGAACCCAGTGGTGGCTGGTACAGAAAGCCTGTTTGCCCATCCCCCTGATGCCTTGGAAACTATTTTGGGCTCCTGAGTGCCCAGAGTTCCTCTGTTGGCCCTTCATGTGTGTTTGTACTGTCCCTTGTGCCTTTTCTCTCCTGTTTTATATTTTTATAGTTTTCTTCTAGATGCTGTTTTGATTAACTGTAGCATTAACATAGACCTAGCTGTGTTTCCTGTATACATTTGGTGACAAAAAAGACAGAAGTTTCTTTCTTTCCTACATAAAAGTAGTCCAGGGAGGCAGTTCAGGTCTGGTATGACAGATTCATGATGTTACCAGGGACCCAGTTTCCCATACACAGCTTCCACCCTCCAGATCCTCATTTCTGAGTTGCAGGCCAGGAGGAGGGAAGTCAGACGGAGAAAGGCATCCTGCTGAGTCAGATCCCTTTAAACAACGTTCTCAAAAGCTTCACGCAACACTTCCCTCACAACTCCCCAGTGAGAAACGTTACATGGCCACATCTAGTGGCAAGCAAGGCTGAGAAAAGCTGTCTGTCTCCGAGGGTAATATGGGTAGCTAAATATTGAGGTCCTAGAACAAAGATAAATGATTACTCAGTAGAAACCAGCTCTGTCGGCCACATCTGTGGAGCTGTGTTTCACTTGTGACCCTCTTGAGAAAGGTCCCTCGGAGATCTCTGTCCACCTAGGACAGCTTTCTCCCCACTAGCACTACCATGCTGTAGGGTGAGCACTGTCTTCCTGCTGCTCCAAACTGCACAAATACCTAGTCACCCACCACCATCCACATGGTCCTCGAGACCCAGCAAATCATTCATCAGTCCCCACAGCCTTGGGAAGTTATCTATTCTCTCTGTGCTGCTTACAAGGGGATTATGAATGTCTACCGAATAAGTCTGTTGCAGGGATTTCAGTCAACACGGCACATTTCCCCTTCCTGCTTGATTTACCTTCCAGACAGTAGACAGCTGAGGAGACATTCTGAGGGGAGACATTTAGAGAGATGCCAATCAAAAATCCAACAGACGCTATCCATGGGTCAAAATTGGAATAGGCAAGGCCAAAAGGGACAGACCAGTTAAGAAACCAACATGACAAGGACAAGGATACAGAGACCTGATAAGAGGAGAGATCTGAATGTGAAGGTGGAAGGCAGGCCCTTCTGGGAGGGTGGCCCTAGCGATTCTGTGGCCACCGTGGTGGCAGCCGCAGCCTTCTATAGGGAGCGCAGAGAGGAAGCAGTTAATGTGCTGACCCAGCGCGACACTTTGTACTAAATCACTCTTCACTTTCATGCACATCTTTGCTCTCAGGAATATGCTGGAAGAGTACAAAATTATGCCTTACACTTCAGGAAAAAGCACACAAGCAAAAGCAAATCTAAAATAGAAAGAAATCATTTGGTTCCTCAGATTGATGAACTCAAGCCTATTCCTAAGAGAAAAAAAAATGCTTTAAACTAACATCTATCAAAAGCATATTTTACTATGTGCCACCCACTGCTCAAGAGGTTCTGACTGTTTTATTTCATTTAATCTCATGACAACTTTATGTGAGAGATACAATAATAAATAATGTTCCTGATTGGCAAAACAAGAAAACTGAGGGGTTATTTTAAGGCATCCATGAACACTTGGAGGGACTGGGGGTGGGGGTGAATGACAATTTGTGGCAATGGACCAAGCGATGCTTTTCAGGCACCGGCTCTACCACAAATGCTCTATAATGTTGATCGCCATGGCGAGGAGCTCACACAGAACCTTATAACCCTAAAAAGCAAGCGCAGAGTGATCATCCAGGGCCATGTTTTATATCAAGCAATAGAGCCACACACACAGTGCCGCTTGCAGTCATTCACAACGAGGTCGTAGTTCCTTCCTGACAGAATGTATGTGCTCACGTGAAGATATGTGGGGCTGTGAAGATGGATTAAGCATGCCACTGGGAGTGAACGTATGCACAGACGAGAAGATGCTCGGGAAAGGATAAACTATTTCTGCAAAGAGTTTTTTTTTTTTTAACCTTCGAAGCTATACAGCAGTTCCTTTTATCAAGCAAAAGCTCAAAGATGGCATTAAAGATGTTCTCTGTTATTCATTGCTATTTTCAGGAAGCAGGGAAGTCTGCAAGAAAACACGTTCCATCTTCCAATTTGACATCCTCAAATAATATAATTTCCTACGTGGGTCGGTTAATGTTATTTTTGTTTCCTTTTTTAGTTTTGACATTTCAAAAAGCAAATCCTTGAAACTGGCAGACAAATCTTGAACTAGTAACAGTGAAGGCATCATTTCCCCCCCACATACATACAACATATTGCTCTCTTGAAGAAAGTAATGGTTTTATATCTGAAATCAATAAAATTGCATTTTAAAATAATCCTTACACATAATATTCACATTAATTCCATGAATAGCACATGACCTCTAGATTTAATCAATAACAAAATGTTAATTAAAGTTTGAAAATGGGATCAATTCATCTAATAGGAATGATAGATAACTGTTATAAGAAAGGCTAAAGGGAATAAAAAGAAATGAGGACTGTCGTAAGATGAATTTTCTGGGTAAAAAGATGAGTCTAGAAATTAGGGACCTCCATATTTTCCTGAGTTTGTAATGGACACTATGCATCAACGGAATTATTTTAAAAATTCAGAGACCAGGACTAAATCTCTGCAAACGTATTCTGTCTTGTTTACATCTCACTTCTTGGTTTAGTTTCATGGAAATCAGGCTTAGGCAGACCCAATATATTTCCTGTGAATAGATTTTTGTGCCCTTTAAAAAAAATTTTTTATTATTTATTGATTTTAGAGAGACAGAGAGAGAAACATCGATTTGTTGTTCCACTTATTTATGCATTCATTGGTTGATTCTTTTTTTTTTAATCCTCACCCGAGGATATTTTTACATTTATCTTCAGATACAGCAGGAGGGAGAGAGGGAGGAAGAGAGAGAGAGAGAAACATCGATGTGAGAGAGACACATCCATTGGTTGCCACCCGCACAACCCCAACCAGGGCCAGGGAAGAACCGCAGCCAAGGTACGTGCCCTTGGCCAGAATCGAACCCAGGACTCTTTGGTCCTCGGGCCAGTGCTCTAACTGCTGAGCCAAACCGGCCAGGGCGCGTTGGTTGATTCTTGTATGTGCTCTTACTGGGGATCAAACCTGCAACCTTGGCGTATCAGGATGACAGTCTAACCAACTGAGCTACCCAGCCAGGGCCATGTGTCCTCTTTACTTTACAATATTCCAGAGACAATGAGATGAGGATGCCGGGGAAACCGCTGCAAGGTGTGAAATGGCAGCAAACGAGGACCAAGGCTCCGGGAATGGGCTGGGAAAAACACTCCTTACAGGATTATCGTGCAGATTAACAGAGAATTACTTAAAACCCTGAGCACAGTGCCTAGCACATTGTTATTATCACTGAAAAGCAACAAAATTATTCCTAGAATGCACATTTGGAAGCCTCATGGGCTCCTCGAGGAGTTCCACTTAATGAAGTAGCAGATTACCAAGTGTATTAATTAGCTCTGTGTCCTGGAAGAGTTTATTCAATTTCCAAAATAATAAGATAGCTAGAAAGGGGTTTAATGAAATCCCATAAGAAACTTCACTACCTCTCTTTCTAAATTCCCTGTACACTTATGCAATGCACACTCAAATATTACCAAAGCAACTACCAACTCTAAGACATAAGCTAGGTCATTATCGTTCTCTCTCTCCCTCTCTCTCTCCCTTTCTCATTTCTCTTTAAAACCTGTACCATCTTTTCCAGTTTTGTTTATCCTTGGTTCCCCCATCACCTGCTTCACAGCTCTCACAGAAAACATACCAAAGCTCCCTTCACTTTTTGTATCCCCTGACTTTACTCAACCACATCTTCTCTGTGTTTTAGTTATTTACACTACCTTAATAACATCTGCAAGAAATACATAATCTAGTATCCTTGGGGAGCTTGAAAATGCTGGAACGGAATTGAACTGTCAAGCAATGTTCCTTCTAATTTCTTTAAACTTGGAGTAAATGATTCTACTCTAGCAATAAGAACATAAGCATCTTTGCTAGTGACAAGGGAGAGGTGGGAAAATCCACTGGGCTCATTTGATCCCACCTAAAACCTAACAAGAGACCTCCAGGGCATGACAACCTTGATTTCCCTCATTTGGCTCTAAACAGAAGTCTGGAGCCAAAGGCACCAGCAGACCCAAAGGAAGCAGGAGAGAGAGGGCTGGAGAGGAGGAAGGAATGGACTTGCCATTTCTGCAGTCTGCTGGAGAAGAAGGAAGCAGTACAGAAGAGCAGGGGTGTCTCCGACCTTTCTGAAGACTCCTGAGTGTCATAATACTTCTGGAAGAGCTCAGAAAAACTCCTCCAACCTCGCCATTTGTATGGTCCCATTCCTCACTTCTTCCCAACCTTCTTCGCATTCTAATTGAATACATTTCTATAGTAATTTGCTATACTAACTCTACTATTTGATTGACATTTTAACCCTTGATGAAAATATTCATATCTCTATTCTAGTACTAATAATGATAATAGTAATATTTGTCAGGCACATGTCTAAGCAATTTCATTATCTCACTCAATCCTCACAGTAATGCTAACTGAAAAAGCCACACAGAAAAAGAAAAAATACTTCATGGTATCATTTATATGTGGAATCTTAAAAAAAAAAAAAAAAAAGCCAAAAGCATAGACACAGAGCGTAGAAAAGCCGTTGCCAGGGGCTGAGGGTGGGAGAAATCGGGAGTTCGGTAAAAGGACACACATGTTCAGCTCTGACTAGGTCTGAGGATCTGAGATAAAACATGGTGACTATAGTTGATAACACTGTATTGTATAATTGAAATTTGCTGAGAATGGAACTTAAATATTCTCAGCTCCCCCACCTCAAAAGATAAATATGTGAAGTGATGAATGTGTTAGCTAACTAGATCAATCTTTTCACAGTGGATATGTATAGCAAATCACCATGATGTAGCTTACAATTTTATTAATTATACCACAATAAAGCTGAATTTTTTTTAATCCTACCAGCAATTAGAAAAATGCCACAGAGAGATCTGAACACAAGTCTCTGATTCCTGAACAGTGCCGGGTACGTTACTTGACCAAAGTCACACAGCGAGTAATAAGATTCAAACCCTTGAGTTCTGACCCCAGACTCAGTATTCTCTGTGCTGCACTGAACCACCCGTGCTCTGTGTCTTGAAGGGATGCTCCCTTTTCCTATTTGCCTACTTCTGTTTCAACAAACACCTTACATGCCCCGGTTTATTTAACTCAACTAGGTTTTGTAGAGCACCTTTTGTTTACAAAGCACTGGCTGGATTGTGGAGGAAAAGATCCTCTTTCCTTGTATTTTTGGCCTCTTGAATTATACATACACATTCATTCAGCCAATCAACAACTATTTTTAAACATCTATTAGTGCTAACCCCTTGAGATACAAAAGTGAGTAAGACAGAACGTACACCCTGATGGGGAAGACAGACGGGTAAAACGTGCAGTGATGCTAAAATGGAAGGAACAAAACCGGAGGCAGGAAGTGCACATGAGAGGTAGCGAACCCAGACGGAGTTGTCAGGGAAAATCATACCAGGACTTGGAGGGTGAACTGCAGTCGCTCAGGTGCAGAATGGGGACGGAACGGAATGCAGAGGGCTAAGCATGCCTAGTCACGGAGGCAAGAGGACTGTGACACCTTCAGGGGACACGCCTGCAGAGCAGCGGGGCTGACAGAACAGCTCCTGTTAGTACGTGCAGGGTGGGTGGGGGTGGAACGTAAGACATTTGGAAGTACCAAATATCTTTCATAATAAGGTTGACCTGACCAAAGCCACATTTTAGAAAGACCACTCTGGCAGTGAGGTGGAAACCAGGCTAGAAGTGGGCAAGTCTAGGGGCAGAAAATCCAGCCAGAAGCCACCCAGAATGGTGATGACGTGGACTGGGGAGGTGGCAGTGAGGTGGGACCACTTACTAAAAAATTCAAAGTCCATCATGTCTGGGTCCTGGCCCATCTAAACCCCACCTACTTGGTGTCCCTCTCCAGACTGGCCTTCTGCGTGCTCCTGCATACCTCAAGCTTGTTCTCACCCACAGGTCTTTGTATGAGCTGTTCTCTGTACCTGAAGCAGCCTTTTCCTAGATCTTCAAATGACTGGTTCCTTCTTGCCATTGAGGTCCCTAATGAAATGCCACCTCCTCAATAGACCTTACTTGACCAACCTGTGTTATTTATTTTTATTTTACTTCCCACTATCTGTACTTACTTTCTTTGTTACTTATTACCTGCTTACTTTTATCTCCCCATTTCTAAGTGCACGCTGTATAAAAAAAACGAGAAGCTTGTTTTGTTCATTGCTGAACCTCCAACACCTCAAGCAGTAAATTATTTAATGAATAAATAAATAAATAAGTGCAGGTATAAGTGGGGAGCTCACAGGGAGAGTAGGCTTGAGAGGCATGAAGACTCCAGTTTTGACATGAGGTACAGGGGGATATATATCAATAAAATATAGATATCCAACTGGAAAGTAGTTAATATGCAGCTCAGAACAGACTCTGTGCCTGAGAATAAATTCAGTCATCGACATGCATATGGTAACTGAAGCTAAAGCACTAAAGGAGGATGCTCAGGTGAAGAACAGGAAGGAAGGCAAGGGAGTCAGCACCTAGAACAGTACCTGGCACACAGTAAACACTTAATAAGTATTTAATTAACAAATTCATGGATGGATACATTATAGTTACTTGCATACACAATACTATATAAGTTTCATTTGAACATCAAATTTGGACCATTTATTTTCTTAACAACTACAGTCTACTACATAGTCAATAAATGATAGGTGAGAAAATTCACACTATATTACGAATATTTATCACCTAACTTATTCCTTAAGATCTAGTTGGGTCCAGAAGATCTGAGTCACTGTGGGGTGAACTGCATCATAGCTCATGAATATCTACTCTCTCCTCTTGCCAATGACCCACCCCTGGCCTGTAGGACTGTCCATGTGATTTGCATCTGCCAATAGCCTGGGAGTAGACATGCTGTATGTCACATCATGACGTGGCTTTAAGTCCAACTGTGTAGTTGATGCAGCCTCTGGGGTTCACACTAACTGCCAGGAGACATCCCAGACAGGAGTGCTCCTTTCGGCTTGCATTCCAAAATGGAAACACACCTGGAATAGACACACAGTCGGCCAGCAGCCTGGATATAAGCCACAGCCCATTCACAGCTACAAGTAACACGAGTAAGAAGCAAGCTGTTGCTGGTGTCGGCCACTGAGACTTGAGGATTATTACTGCAGAAAAATTTGACTGATTCTTGAACCCCCAGAAGACAATGAATGCCTCTGGGATGAAAGTAAGTATGGAGTTCAAAGACAAGGATCTCATAGACAAATTCCTTATCAAACAGCTCTCTCGAGAAATAGCCCTACATCCCTTCCTCAAGGGAGTTCAAGCCAAGAAGATGTGATTTTTAGTTTACTTGTGGAAAGTATCAGACTGAAAGTGAATGGATAAATAGTCCAGGAATTTATATTCATTATTAAATGGAATTTTATTTAAATCTCCTATTATAGACTGTATTAGGACCCTCATGGTCTATTTCCCCATCTTGTGTTCAGCCCCCACTCACCACCTCTGCTTTGAATGTTTTCATTTTTCTCTACAGTTCTTAAGCTCCTCTGAAAGAAAAGTCAATGAAACTATAAATATAAAGAAGTATTAAATTAAAATAATGATAATTAAATAATTAATCCTCATTTCTTTTACAGTCTTATAATTCCTATAGATTTAATCAAGCCATGAAATTTTATTTATAGAAAATTCTAGATGAAGAAAAATGAACTGAAATACAGTTTTCATTCTTGCTTAATTAAAATGGTTCCCTTGAATAAAACAATATAAATATCTGTATTAGGAAGCTTATTGTTGCTGGCTATAGTTACATAATTTTAATTATGTGACAATATGGATCTTAATATTTGTATCAAAAGTTAAATAAAATATGAAATAGTACATTGGGAGAAAGTTTTGTTTTGTTTTTAATCCTCACCTGAGAATATTTTTTTCCATTTATCTTCAGATAGAGTGGGAGGAAGGGAAGGAGAGAGAGAGAGAGAGAGAGAGAGAGAGAGAGAGAGAGAGAGACATCAATGCAAAAGACACACATCAACTAGTTGCTTCCCGCATGACCCAGTCAGGGCTGGGGACCGAACCACAACCGAGGTACATGCCCTTGACCGGAATCGAACCTGCGACTCTTTGGTCTGTGGGCTGATGCTCTAACCGCTAAGCCAAACTGGCCAGGGTAGGAGAAAAATTTTATATTAGCATACAAGTAGTTTAGACTCTCATATCCATATCTTTCAATGAACTCTTCTAATTATGGATAATAAATATCCTAAATGCAGGCATCTAGTAACAATAACATATAGATAACTAAAATGATACAGCAAACATACCAAGAAAGTGGACTAAGAATTACTTTGCCAGGGGGAGGGGGCCTGGGCTGGGTGGAGGTGGGCAAAGGAGGAGGAGAATGGGGGACATCTGTGATAGTGTCAACAATAACAAAATGACAAAAAATTTGCAGTAACTCATAGTTTACAGAGAAAGAGATATATAATTTTGTGGAGTAATATGCCAGATACTATACAAGGCACTTTATAAATACACCTTTCATTAACAACATTTAAGTAAGAAGCATGTATATTATCTCTGTTTTACTGATGAGGAAATGAAAAAAAGATTTTAAAACTTGACCAAGGTTTTATTTAATTTTCTAGAAATTTTACTCTGATTTTGAAACAAAAACAGTGTTATATGTAAATTATAATGAAGACTGATATTCAACTTTATCCAAAAAATTACTAAAGCCCTATATATCATACTATGCCAAATTCTCTAAAGTGTACTATATGAAACAGAATATATGGTAAACACTACTTGTGATAGGACTTAAGTGACCATCCCAAGGATGAGGGCAGTGCTTGCATCCATGACCCAGTGCCACAGAGGAAAAGGGACACCCCAGAGAGTAGGCATAAACCCGTTTCTCACACCATATATAAGTAATTCTGTGTATAGCCAGCAGCACACTATAAATGAAATGGTTAGAATTTGAATGGCTAAAAGTTGGTGGTTACCAGAAAAGGATCAACGTAAAATACCACCCTCTGTTTAGAAAAATATAAATTGATATACAGGTGTTCATTATCAATGGAGAGAAAGAAACCGTCACTGAATTCTGCTACCCGGAGAGCAAGCTCTTTGACAGCAGCTGGACAGATAAACACGTAGCCAGCCGAAATCAGGAAAGTCAACGTGTCCTTCAGCGGGCTGGCAGACAGAACACCAGCATGGCCTTGATCTACCAATCAAAGGGTAGTTCCTGGTGTCAACTCCACAATGCATCAAGGTGGTAGAGATCTGCCATAAATAGAGTCTTGAAAACTGGTCATACGAATCATAGTCATACTTCACTGAGGAAAGTCACATAGCCAACAACCAAGTGCCAGAGCCCATTATGTGACCCAAATGTGACGCTATGGCACTACAGTCACATCACATAAAACATGGGCTTTAAAGTCCTATAGACCTGGGTCCTGAACCGCCTCTGCCACTTACTAACAGGGAAATCTTGGAGAAAGTGATACTCGGAGGATAAATGAAGGAAATGCTATCCGTTTCTGGCAAAGAGTAAATGAGAGAGCACAGGTAAGAAGTCTAGCAGATGCTCAGTAAATGACAGTTATTTACGTTATTAATCATTGGATCAGCGTGGAAGTGGGGTTCTCAGCAGTACATTTACTCTTACCCAGATTCAGGATAGAAATTCAGGTATTACAAAAGCTGCTGCAAGGTGACCAAATTCAGGCAAGGACAAAGGACAGCAGAAAAGTGTCTTCAAGTCACACGGAAGCTCAACCTCAGACTGTGCTTTTCCCTGCAAAATGCTGATCGGCACCTGCCGCGGCCACCGAGCCAGAGAATGTGGCAGTGTCGGATGGATTGTGAGAAGAAAGCCTGGTGCCCCCTGTAAATCAGACCTGATCACTGCTAAGAGAGTCCTGGGCCACAAACCAAGAGATTGTTTTCATAGCAAACAACATTGCAGAAACTGTTCATCACACCCGCCCCTCGCGGCTAGCGTTATCACGGGCGGCATCACCTTTGAACCTGAAGGACAATAAAATAAAAAATGCCCATCAGTCCATTGTGAATAAAAGTGAAGAACACACATTGAGAGTTATGAGTATTCACACATAGACTTAAAAAAAGGAAGAGACTTATATATCAGAGTCTGGTGAAAAACATATATTTGAAGGAACACTCAGAGGGGAAAAATGTAGCTTCCCTCAAAGATGCATTTTACACATTTGTCCACAGAGTCAAAAATAATATAAAGTAGTCACCCCGATGTACACAATTTACTTGGATTTTCAACTGTATCTTTAGATAAGACTTTAAAACCTAGGGAATTTTATACCCGCACACAAAGGTCTCCTTAGTGGAAAGGTATCCAGACATTACTTGGAATCACATCAAACTTTCAAGATCCATCCACATAACAACCACAGGTGCATAATAATTAATGTGAAGTCAAAGTTAAAACTTGTGTACGGGTGCCAGAGGCTCAGCGGAAGAAAGGTCACCAGAGACAGGGTAAAGAAACATTCATCATCTACCACCACACGTGCAGTCCCCTTCAGAATTCCTGCCTATCCAGGAGACCTGATAGGGCAACTGCTAGTGAAATGTCAACAGCTCCACCTTCCTCAGACTGAACTGTAGATGATGGAGCAAGTATTCTTTGTTTTCTGAGCCTTTTTACTTTTCTTCTTTCTTTTCCACTCTTTTCACTGCACATACTAAAGGTGAGGCCCCTAGAAAAATATCCAGACTACTTTGTTCATTGTCAGGAGGAAAAATTTATAAATACACATATATATACACACATATCCATATATGTACATATGCACACATACCTATGTGTAAATACTTATATGCACATTATATGTATATACATATAATATATATGAATAAATATATACACATACATATATATGCATATACACATATACATACATACATACATATACATATACATGCAGTGTATGACTTCATTTAGACCTACTCCACTTTTGTTAGCATCTCTGCTCCATTTGGGAGGAGTGGATGGACTCTCTATATATGAATCAATGTTTTCAACTGCAAACATCACATGTAAATACCCTCACATGACCAAATGCATGTTTAACAAAAGCAAACAGAAAGAGACATGGAGTCAAATTCAGAAAGCTAAATAATTTCAAATGCCTTATTCTCTCCATCTCTAAATCCAAAATTATAATTGAACAACTGCTACTGAAAAATTATGTGGAGTATATATTTGCGTGTTTTTGTCTATAGCTTAGGTGCTTAATCAATCAATTTGTAAGAATATGCATGGAGGAGGGACCTGGAGAGTATTATGCTAAGCGAAATAAGTCAGTCAGAGAAAGACAAGTACCACATGATCTCACTTATTTGGGGAATATAATGAACAAAATAAGCTAATGAACAAAATAAGCTAACGAACAAAATAAGCTGACAAACAAAATAGATCCAGAGTCACGGAAGTAGGGAACAGACTGACAGATCTCAGAGGGAAGGGATGTGGGGGGTAGGGGGAGGGAAGAGATAAACCAAAGAATTTATATGCATATATGCACAACCAATGGACATAGACAACAGTGTGGGGAAGGCAGTGGGAGACGGGAGTGGGGAGCAGGGTGTCATTAGGGGTAAAAAGGAGGGACATCTGTAATACTTTCAACAATAAAGATAAATTATAAAAAGAATATGCAGCAAACTTATCTAGGTAAAACTCACCATGATTAAAAATCATAACACTAAGAATGTATATTGTTAGAGCATTTTGGAATGTTCAAAATGGTCTCTGTCCCTCAGTTGTGGTACAGTGAGTGGGCAGCAATCATGCCAAAGACAGAATAGCAGACATGCAGCCAGTGGGCCTTTTTTTTTTATTTCCTGAGTCCCACCTTTACCTCTCGCTAGCTCTAGAATATCAGAAATGAATTTCCTCTGCTCTAAAAGGCAGATAATCATACCTACTTTGCCAGGTTGCTATGAGGCATAAATAAGAAAATACTTTGTAAATGTTAAAGCACTCCACAAATAAGAAATAGAAAAACACAATCTTTATAACTACTCTAAGGTGGATGAGACAGGTTATTACTATCCCAATTTCACAGGAAAGAAACTCAGTGTGATCGTATGACAAATAGCATTCTGCAACATCCAAATTGGTGACTAGCTGAGCCCAGCTTGCTTCTCTGAAAGTACAATTCCTCAGTTTTGAAGATCATATGTTAAGTTATTAAGACCATATATTTAGCTGTGGATGGTTTTGCTCAGTGGTTAGAGCATCGGCCAACTGGAGGGTCCTGGGTTCGATTCCTGGTCAAGAGCAGGTACCTGGGTTGCAGGTTCAATTCCCGGCCCTGGTCAGGGTCATGAGAGAGGCAACAAATCGATGTGTCTCTCTCACATCGCTATTTCTCTCTCTCCCTCCCTCCCTTTCACTCTATCTAAAAATCAATAGAACAATATCCTCAGGTGAGGATTAACAGCAACAACAAAAAAAGACCATATATTTAAAACTACCTTTGAAACAAAGTACAAACACAATGTTCTCAAATCCATGTTTTTATGATATGATGAGCTATGTAATATATCTGAAACATTTAAAGAAATTATATTTAAACTGTTAAAGTGCAAAAGATTATACAAATATGAATTTGTGTTTACTCATTTAATAAATTCATTGAGTGTCTACCATGCTCTTTACTCTGGGCTAGGTGTCTAGGAGTTTAGCAGAGAAGATGAGATCCTCATAGGGTGTGTATTCTCCTGCAAAAGACGGTCACTGATCAACCAAACGAACAAGAAAAAAGCAATGTGTTAACTGTGCTGCGGAAAATAGAGGGGTGACAGAGAGAATACCCGATGCTAGGGTGGAAGGCAAGGAAGGACTTGTTGGAACAGAGGCTCAGAGAGGCCATCTGTGAAATATGACCTTTGCGGAAAGACCTGAACGACCAGAAAGTCAGCCTAGTGAAACAATGAAGGAAGAACTCTTCACGCAGAGGAGCACCACAACACGTTTGGAAACGACGTCACTGGAGACCAGTTAGGAGTTGTCACAGAAGTCCAGGGAAGAGAGGATGGCAGTCTAGCCTAGAGCCACTGTGCCCCAGACCAAAAGCGATGGATAGAGTAGAGATCGATTTTGTGAGTAAAATAACATAGATTTGGGGATGTATTAGATGAGAGGAAGGGAATTTACAAACTTTGCATTTGAGTACCTGCACGAATGTTTTGTAAGTAATCATTTTAAAAAGTGAGATGATCTAGTTGAGGAGAGAATATCTAGATAGATGGTATGATAGAACGTTTTTAAAATTATTTTTTATTGTGGTAAAATACACATAACAAATTCTACTATCTTAACCATTTTTAAGCATGTGGTTCAATGGCATTAAACACATTTACATTGTTGCACAACCACCACCACCATTCTTCTCCAGAACTCTTTACATCTTGTAAAACTGAAACTCTGGATCCAGTAAACAAGAACTCCCCATCCCCACCTCTTCCCAGACCCTGGCAAGCACCATGCTACTTCCTGGCTCCATGAATCTGACTAGGACTCTAGGTACCTCATGTAAGTGGAATCATACAGCATTTGTCCTTTTGTGTCTGGCTTATTTCATTCAGCAAAATGACCTCAAGGTTCAGCATGCGTCCGAATTTCCTTTAGAAGAAGGTACCTTTATGATGTGGCTGTGGAAAGAGTAACAGTCCGAAGCACATTCTATCTGGGCCTCAAACTGAAAGAAGCAGGGAGTAGCTGGGCTCAGCTATGCTCTTTCATGGGGTTATAATTGAAGGAGGATAGGGGCTGATATATATAACTCTTAAGACTTGAGAGGAGAATTGAAAAACACCTCCAGGTACCCACAGCAATTTATTCTAAGACACATTGAGTAAATTGAAGATCACCCAAAGATTTTTCCACCTGATACATCTAAGTTTCTCCAGGTCACTGGCACCGAGGTGAGACCTTGTGAAAATCAATGTTTCACTTTAGTCTCCCTCACTGAACACGAAGCTGTACCTAGACAATAGCAAAAGTGAAGAAAAACCAACTTCTATACAAGCCCCGCCCCAACAGTGCTTTAACATAGCACTCCGCAATTTCCAAGCTTATATTTTCAATTTAGTCATTTTCCAAGAAAATGGAGGTTATCAAAATGATTGTTATTATCCACAACAGCTGGTAAAAGAAAAACAACAGGGCTGTGTTCCATGGTAGTCCCTCCTGCCATCGAGAATCTGCTCGCAAACCATTTCTATCACGTCCTTAACTCCCTAGGAGGAGCCCACCAACAACTCTCTCCCACACATGGAAACCTTTCACCTCCAAATACTGGACAGCGGAAAAAACTGTAGAAGACTTTGAAAGGAAGCTGATAGTTTAGGTGTGAATGACTGGGCTGGCTATTTTTCTACTGTTCTGCTTTATTTGATTCCTAATCTCACAAAGATCTATAGTTCAGATAAGAGCTTTCAAAGATAAGAAGGTAAAACTATGGCATTATTTTGCAACTAAGTACTAGTAGGAGGAATTTTGTTAAAGATTTTGTTTGCTTCCTCACATCGGATATATCACATTTGATGTGATGTCTGCTGCAGATTGCAAAGACTTCTATCCTACACAGGAAGAAAGCAAAGTAACGATCAAGTTCTTTACAGTCCACAGCATATACAACAGCAAATGTAGTATAATTAAACCAAAATAAAATCAATATTCCTCTTCATTAACACTCTACGCCACAAGCTTAAGAATATTACCCATGAATATCTAATTGCCGTTTTCCCTCATAAAGTTCTATTTTGAAACCTCTGTCAAACTGAAATTGAGCTCCCTGATCACATTAGCGAGCAGAATTATTTTAGGAACTAAAGGATTCTTGTCTTAAATCATTACGACATTGTCTTTATGGCCCGGCATACTTTTAGCAACTGCTGGAATCACTGTGCCCCAGCAGTCATAATGAATTGCAGGGTTCGACATCACTTTAGCAAAAGTCAAGGGTTGACAATACAGCAAAGCCTCAGAAACTCAAATTAATTAAAGGAACCCTATCATGCCTTCCATAGCACATCATGCCTCCTGTGTAGTTTCAAGACGGATTGCCAGCCAGAGATTCCACAAGGCAGATCGCCTGCAACCCTGCCAGCTGTGGATTGTGAGGAGGCTGGAGGACGGCTAGGGAATCTGGAAGCTACTGGCTGCTGAGCTCAAACAAGACAGGAAAAGTCTCTTCTTTCCTGAGGAAAATATTTGGAGGGAAGTTCTTCCAGTCACTGCTCACTGTGATCATTACATTTGACATTTTAGGAGCATGACTCAGTAGCTAGAACATAGCGATGTAAATGACTTGCAATGAGAAATATAAATGGGCATACATTAAAAAACCAACTGCCCCCTCTTCTGAGGAAATATACCTCCAAAGTTTCTTGCAGTTGTAAGTTTTAAAAAAAAGTTCTGTAACATATCACAAATTTTGAATAGAAAATTTTTTTTCAAATTTTATAGAAAATAAAATTTCTAAATTCAATTATGTTGAGTAACTTATGTAATAAGATAATATATTTCTCTACTACTACACGCAGGTAAAATGTAACAACTGAAATCCAATAAGCCACTACTGTTCACTAAATAATAAAGGCATGTGATAACGGAACATTATTACATTAAGCAGAACTTTTTTTTTAATTAAGTATGTCATGGTAAATGAACTCTCCCTAGCACCATAAAAGAAAAGAAGAAAGAACAGGAGGGAAGGAGGAGGGAGGAGAGAAGAGGGAGGGAGAGAAGGAAAAAAGAAGGGAGGGAGGGAAGGAAGGAAGGGAGGGAAGGAGGGAGGAAGGAAGGAAGGTGGAAGGAAGGAAGGAAGGAAGGAAGGAAGGAAGGAAGGAAGGAAGGAAGGAAGGAAGGAAGGAAGGAAGGAAGGAAATATTATATGTGATACTTTGATATAAATTGTTATGGTTAGTTCAAACATCAGACTCATCACTTGATAGATAAGAACAAATGATTTAACGTCTTTAAGCCTCAGGGTCTTCATCTGCAGTAAAACAGAGAGAGGAAAGGTACCTGCCTCATAGAACCGTTGTAAGGACTAAAAAAGTTACTACACATAAAAGACTTGGCTCAGTACCAGGTACATATACGTACTCAATCATTCTTATTGTTTACATGTCAAATGCTTGCCATAAGGCAATTAATCTCACGGCTTTCAAAATGCTCTTGATATCATTAAGAAGAATTGAAAATATTTTATCAATATTTATTAACACTTTTATTTAGTGCAACCTTCTATGTTATCATACACCAGATACCATGCTTATTTCTGTCTTTCTAGAAGGAACCTCTAAAGTTTTATGAGTAAGAGCTATACTTTCATTTTCAAAAGCAACAAAAACAATTGTAATTGAGGTGGAAGTGTTCTAACAATGCTCAATATCAGAGAAGAGAGGCAGACTTGATTTTCACTCTCCTCTTGGTAGGAAGCTGACCCCTAAGAAGGAAAGCATCGAGCTGCTGGCTGGGAGAGCCACAGGGCAGCACGGACATTGGGTCACCTGCTTTGAAGACCTTACTAGAGCATGAACAGGGTTCTGTTGTTGGCTAGTGTGTGTGTGTGTGTGTGTGTGTGTGTGTGTGTGTGTGTGTAGTAAGAATCACATAATCGTGTCCTAAAACTAGGAAATATAAATAAAGATGTGGAAGGTGGGAAAGAATAATACATAATAAATGAATTCTGCTCCTAACCTAATAGAAGAAACAGACACCTAACTATAATCTGTGGTGAATATTATTTTAGTGATGTCCACTAAAAGATGATAATACTGAGACAGATTGATTTAGCATAAGTCCCCTGTACATTGGCCCAAGGGGCCATGAGTGGTCTCTGCAAGACTCTTAACTCCATGAATGCAGGGACCTCCTTTATCTCATTCACCACAGTGTTCCCAGCCTCTAACACAGAGCCCGGTAGATACAGGCACTGATGATACATGTGTGTTGAATGAATGACAGGATAAATAATGATTACAAGATCATGAGCCCAAGGAGTGAAAAGACAGCATTACCAGGAACTTCAACGGAAAATACAAAGACAATGCCAGTTTGCAGTACAGAGAACGGGAAGGATAAAGAATCTGGTTACTGATGCCGTGATGTTTTTGCAGACTACAGAGTTAATAGTGCTTCAACAATACAATCTTATTAGAGTGGTGAGAGTTTAAATGGGATTCAGACAATTAAAAATACAGTCTGGATTTCTTTTTTAAACAATACTTTGCCCAGGGCACACTCATGCTCAACTCTCACTTTTCTGTTGGAGATTCTAGCCATTTAGCCTAACCATCTGATTGCTTTACCTCTTAGTTGAGTTTATCATTTTCCAATCTGGAAATTTCACTGTTCAAACCTGTTTGTTTTTAAAAAATTTTTTAATTTATTTTATTAGTCCACTACCTTCATCTGCTAAAAGACTCACTTACTTTGTGTTAGCCAGTCTCTCCATTTCTTAGTATTTGACGCAAAGCCAATATAATTCAGCTTTTAAAATATTCCTCTATGTAATACCTGGTCGATAACTTTTAGAAAAATAAATGAAAGATCCAGCTTTAGTTTAAACTTCATTAGACATGTACTCCATGAGGCAATAAGGAGGAGAATTCTAACTTTCCATTTCTCTACTCCTACCTGTAAAGAAGTATTCTTGGTCTGCATAAGAGCAAGGACGAAGCCATTTCCTGGGAATCTGATGGGAATGGTGCTCAGACACAGTAAGATTCACTCCAAACTAAGAGATCTCAGGAAGAACACATTCCTCAGTGGGCTATGTAATGATAATCAGGCTAATTTACTGAAAGACTTATTTTCAGAACTTTCCCCACCCTCATGGACACTGACAGCCAGGACATTTGCCTCAAAACGAAACCTAAGATCTGCTCTGCGAAGAATTTACCCAGGCAGACTCCAGTTCCAGGGCAGGAGTGGGTGCCCCCAAAGTGAAGACCTCCTTTTGGCATTAAGCAGTGCTTATCCCGTACACTCTCAGGTGAAGTTTGCCCGTTGAAATCCCCACCCATCCACATGGAGCTCAAAGTCAGCCTTCCTCACAAGAAAGAGGTCTCACACCTGATGAGTTCCACTGAATCACCAACATAACTAACAATAACAACGAAAACCTGCTGGCTACATATGCTTTAACTCAAACTGGTTTTTCTTTCTTTATTCTTTTATACTTTAAATTATGAAAAATTCCAAACATATACAAAGGTAGGGAGTATAGTATAATGCACCCCCATGTACCCAACACCCAGCTTCAAAGGTATTAATTCATGGCCAGTCTTGTTCTCTATATACCCTAACCTAAATCCTTAATCTACATAATTATTTAGAAATTTCCAGACATTATAATACGCTATCAGTAAACACTTAGGTATATATGCCTATGAGACAAGGAGTCCCCTTTCAAATCATAACCACAATACCTAGGTCACAACCTCCCAAAAACAACAATGCCACGATATCAATATTATCACCCAGTGTTCATACATGTGACTGTCCTATAAATGATATTTTTAAAATTGCAATCTGTCTACTTGAATCAGTACCCAAACAAGGAACACACATTATGATTGCTTGATAGGTCTCTTAGTTTCTTGTAATCCATAGATTTCCTTCCTGTCCCTTTTTTCTTTCCTACAAGTTAAATTTGTTGAAGAAATCATGTTATTTGATCTGAAGAGTTTCTCAAAGTCTGGGTTTTGCTGACAGCCTCTCCATGGCATGACTTAACATATATCTCCATTGTCTACATTTCTTGTACATTGATAGACCTACTGAAAGCTTAATTCAATATTTAGTTCAATTTTTTTTATATAAGACCACTTCAGACATGGTGTGTGTGTGTCTTCATCAGGAGGTATATAATGTCTGATTGTCTCTCTTTTTGCAAAGTTAGCAGCCATTAATAGCCACTGCCTAAATCAAGTCATTTTTAGGGTTGCATAAAGATGATATTTTCAGGCTATTATTCCTTCTTCATTAATCTGGAATACTTCTATAAATATAAGCTTCCCCTCATCAAATATTTGACTATCCTAGGGTACTGTTTATATAAGAAATGCAAGATAAATACTAAATTATTTGCCTTTATTTACCAGTGCCAAAAAAAAACAACAAAAAAAACCAAATTGAGTTCTGTATCTTGCAAAAATGATCCATGAATTTGAGAAAGGGAGGATTAGTGACAAGTGTTGTTTGTTTGAGTATGAATCCATGCATTTAAACATATTTGACATGGTTAAGTTCACTGCAGTTACTCTTTTTGGTGTGGAAAAAGTCCCCGTTTTGTCCAGCAGGAGCCTACACAAGCTGGCTCCTGAATCCTTTTGACATGACCCTAGCAGTCTCTGATAGCTCCCTTGCTTTCTAGAAAGACAAGATATTGCAGGTTTATCTTGTATATTTCTTACCCCTGCTCAGGAATCAGCCATTTCAAATTCTTTCATCTTAATGAAAGATGGTACTTACAGACAACCTAGGTGGTAGGGATTCCAATGGGTTGGTCACTATTTCTGCAGTTTTTCAGTGGAGAGAGCTAGTAATACATACATATATGTATTAATACATATAAATATGTGTACATACATACATCAAAAATATCTCACATCCAGCTGATGTGGCTCAGTGGTTGAGTGTCGACCCATGCACCAAGAGGTTGCCGGTTCGATTCCCAGTCAGGACACATGCCCAGGTTGTGGGCCCGATCCCCAGTGGGGGGCATGCAGGAGGCGGCCAATCGATGTTCTCTCTCATCAATGTTTCTATCTCTCTCTCCCTCTCACTTCCTCTCTCTCTAAAATCAATAAAGAAAAAAAATTTTTTTAAATCTCACAATTTCATAATGATACTTCCAATTCAAAATTGATGACAGAGCTTTAAACCTAACTTTGTTAATCTTGCATCTAACACCCATTCTCCATGCCAAAAATCCCAATCCTCAATAACATAATTGTTAGTGTTCTTTACTGTATATTACACAAACAACAGTATCAGAATACTACTGATATCGAGAATACCATCAACAATATAATTGTTGAAAACAGTTTAAGATTTTTAAAATTATTTTTGCCTTTGAGGCACATCCCTTCAAGGATATACAGATCACCATGTTAAATCACTTCATCTCTACGTCAACTGAATATACAGATTCATTGATCTCATTTAGGGTGGTTATCTTTTAAATTTTGATTTTGCATTATAATTATGTAAAACATGTACATGGGTTACAAAGTCAAATTTACAAAATAGCACCACCTTATTCTCTTTCCCCAAAAGCTAGCTATTTTTTTAAAATCCTCACCCTAGGATATGCTTAGAGAGAGGAAGGGAGAGAGAGAGAAACATCGGTTGCCTTTCATACATGCCCCAATTGGGGATCAAACAGTAACCCAGGCATGTGCCCTGACCAGGAATCAAACTGGCAACCTTTTGGTGCACAGGACGACACTCAACCAACTGAGCCACTCCAGCTGGGCAAAGCTAGCTTTTTTTTAATTTATTTTTTAATCCTCACCCAAGGTTATTTTTCCATTTATCTTCAGATAGAGCAAGAGGGAGGAAGGGAGAAGAGAGAGAAAGAGAAACATCAATGTGAGAGAAACACAACGATTGGTTGCCTCCCACATGACCCCACCGGGGCGGTGGACAAACCGCAACCGAGGTGTGTGCCCTTGGCCAGAATTGAACCCTGGACTCTTTGGTCCACAGGCCGACGCTCTAACCACTGAACCAAACCAGCCAGGGCAAAACTAGCTTTTTTAAAATTGCATGATCTATCCTTCCATTTCTTAAAATATAAGCACATGTATATATATTTATCTTATATCTCCCCTTCGTCAGTAAATAGTGTCATACTACTGTATACATACTTTCTCTACCTGGCCTTTTTTATAGATCTAAAAATATATTTCATAAACCACTCTATATAATATCTTTTTTAAAGTAGCATTGCCCGACTTCCGGTCAAGATGGCGGCGCAGGTAAACGTGGTATCGCGTCCTCCCACAACCATATCAAAGTTACAACTAAACTACAGAACAACCATCATTCAAAACTGCCTGAAATAGAGCTGAATGGAAGTTCTACAACTACGAAATTAAAGAAGAAGACATATCGAGACTGGTAGGAGGGGAGGAGGTGCATCGGGTTGGTCCCACACCCACGTGTGGCGGATAAAAATTAGGAGGGACACCTCAGCTGGGAAGATCCTCCCTGAGGACTGAGGGGTCCCCGTCCCACACCAGGCGCCCAGCTCAGGGTTCCAGTGCCAGGAAGAGAAGTCCCCATAACTTCTGGCTGGAAAAACCAGCGGGAACTGAGGCTGAGGCGGCTGGAGCCTCCGGCAGCTCCTCTTAATGGCCCATGCAGGGACTTACTCGGACTCGCTCCCTCCAGGCTCCAGCGTGGGGGAGGCAGCTTGAAAGGCACCAGAGACATATGGGGAAGAACTGAGCTGTTTGGCATTGGAGCGAGGGCTGGAGAGGCACCTTTCTCCTGGACAGACGTGCTATCAGAGGCTTTTGTTCCTTTGGTGAGCCCTTCCCTGGGCCAGCAGAGGCCGCCATATCTGGGACTCCAGCAACCTGGCTCACACTGTTTGCCCTGCTCTGGAGATTCCCTGAGGCCCCACCCCACCCAACTTTCAGGCCCACCCAAGCTGTTGCCAGTTGCTTTACCATAGGATTGGCCTGTCTTGGAGCCTGCTTCAGCTTTCTTAAATTCTTTCAAACAAGCAGCATCTGGTCTCAACTAGCCCCATACCTCTCGCTAAGTAATACATAGAAACAAACACAGGGAGGCAGCTAAAATGAGGAGACAAAGAAACAGGTCCCAAATGAAAGAACAGAACAAAACTCCAGGAAAAGAACTAAGTGAAATGGAGTTAAGCAACCTAACAGATGCAGAGTTCAAAATACTGCTTATAAGGATGCTCAATGGACTTAGTGAGAACCTCAGTGAACTTAGTGAGGGCCTCAAGAGCATAAAAAAGGACCAGTCAGAAATGAAGGAGGCACTAACTGAAATAAAGAATAGTTTACACAGATGCAATAGTAGAGTAGGTAAAGCCAAGAAGCAAACCATCGATTTGGAATATAAGGAAGCAAAAAACACCCAATCAGAACAGCAAAAAGAAAAAAGAATCCAAAAAAATGAGGATAGTGTAAGGAGCCTCTGGGACAACTTCAAGCATGCCAACATTTGCATCTTGGGGGTGCCAGAAGGAGAAGAGAGAGAACAAGAAATTGAAAACCTATTTGAAACAATAATGGCAGAAAACTTCCCGAACTTGGTGAAGGAAACAGACATACAAGTCCAGGAAGCACAGAGAGTCCCAAACAAGATGAACCCAAAGAGGTCCACACCAAGACACATTATCATCAAAATGCCAAAGGTTTAGTACAAAGAGAGAATCTTAAAAGCAGCAAGAGAAAAGCAGTTAGTTACCTACAAGGGAGTTCCAATAAGACTGTCAGCTGATTTCTCAAAAGAAACTTTGCAGGCCAGAAGGGAGTGGCAAGAAATATTCAGAGTGATGAAAAACGAGAACCTACAACCAAGATTACTCTATCCTGCAAAGCTGTCATTTAGAATCGATGGCCATATAAAGAGTTTCCCAGACAAAGAAAAGCTAAAGGAGTTCATCAACACCAAACCATTATTATATGAAATGTTGAAGGGTCTTCTTGAAGAAAAAGATAAAAAAATATGAACAAACAAAATGGCAATAAATACATATCTATCAACAATTGAATCTACAAACAAAATGAACAAGCAGAACAGAAACATTCTCATAGATACAGAGAACTTTTGTTGGTTACCAGATGGGTGGGGGCTGGGGGCGATGGGTGAAAAAGGTGAAGGGATTGAGAAGTACAAATTGCTTGTTAGACTGACAAACCTCAAAGGGAAGGGGGGTTGGGGGATGGGTAGAAATAAACCAAAGAACTTTTATGTATATATGCATAACCAATGGACACAGACAACAGTGGGAGGAAAGGCAGGAAGGGGGCAGGAATGGGGAGGAAGGGGGCAATGGGGGGAAAATGAGGAACGTCTGTAATACATTCAACAATAAAGATAAGTAAAAATAAATAAATAAATAAAATAAAATAAAATAAGCTTCCAACTCCCAAAAATAAATAAATAAATAAAGTATCATCGCACTTCATTCTGAAGATGTTCACAGTTTACTCAACCAGTCCCCTATTGATGGGCAAATGGGTTATTTCTATCTTTTACTACTACAAATAGTGCTATAAACAATGTCACTAATCAGGCACACTTTCATACTTTTGTATTTCTTATAAGTGAGCCCTTTCATTTTAAAATGTAAACAGAAATAAATGTCCTCCAAATATTTTAAAATAAAACACAAAAATACTGTGGGGCAGGATAGTTAAAAACTGACTCCAGAGAAAGTGTAAATAATTATTTTAAAACTTAATTAGGGGGCAGCGGAGGGGGTAGGAAGAGATAAACCAAAGAACTTACATGCATATATGCATAACCAGTGGACACAAACAATAGTGTGGTGAAGGTAGAGGGGGCTGGGAGGAGGGGGTTCAATGGGGGTGGGATAAAGGGGGGACATCTGTAATACTTTCAACAATAAATATAAATTTTTTTAAAAGCTTAAGTAGTATCCTCAGAGAGTTCCAAGAGTATACTAAAGTAATAAAATAAGAATAAACTGCTTTACATTTTTAAAAAATGAGAGAATAAGAGTGACATTAGATTTTTTTTTTTTTAGTCAAATTCAATAGAAGTCTGGAAGATCAATTTTTAAAAATCTCACAAAGTATAGAACAAATAGTAAAAAGGTTAAAAATATGAGAGAAAAGTTAATAGGTTTGGGAAGTCAATTCAGTTATTATAACTATCTAATAAGATATGAAGGGAAAAATAACAAAGAAAAAAAGAGGAGGGTTTTTTTTTTTTTAATAGGCAAAAACTTCCCAGAGCCTATGACATGGGACTGAAAATCCACCAAGTATCAAACAGAACCACAATCTTACCCAGCCTTGTGAAATTACAAATACCAAACAAAAGGAGAATATTTTAAAATTTTCAAAAGAGAGGGGGAAAACCTATTACAAAAAGAAAAGAAGGAGACTGGTATCAGACTGCTCATAAACAACATTGGATGATTGAAAAAAAAAAAATACACTATTACCTATTAAGTTCCAAGGGAAAATTAGCTTAAGCCTCTGTATCTTCATCCACCTAAATATAAATAAAATAACATTTTAAAGTAAATATTAAATAACAGGACAAAATAAAGACATTTACAATAATGAAGGACATAGCCATATATCCCCCATATACCCTCCATGAGAAAATTACAAAACAGACTTGAAGATAAAAAGTATACAGAAGCAAACTAACCTAGCAGTGCCATGAAAAAACTTCAGACAGCAGGTATGCAAGCCCAAAAATAATGTCTTTAAGATGAGAATAGACTGCATTTAATAAAACCCATAATTTTTATACTGGAAGATCTAATGGCATGGTGAAGAAAACACATTCATTGTGTCAACAAATATATAGCAAAATTATTAGAAACTCCAGGGAAAATAGAAAGTTGTGCCCTAAAGCCATGTTCTAAATTTGAAGCAAACTGAAACTGTGGCCTGATTCTGAGAAACTAATACAGATTTTTTTTTAAAAAAAGAGGAAATATCCTTTTGACTGTAATTCTTGGACCTTCTCCTTTGAGGAGCAAGAGTTCAGTTCCACAGAATTACATTCTTCTCTGAAGGGCAGAACATACAGTTGATTCTACAGTGAACAAGATTTACTTGATCATAATATTGCAAGTATTGTTTATTGGTTTTCAGTTTTCAACAATTTAAATATATAAATCCTGGAAATATAAAAGTAATTGAACTAAGAGTAGAAAGAGAGAAAGCAATCTAAAGGTATTAATTTTATATTAAAGTTAGAAACTTAATTGGAAATCTAAAAGTAATATACATGGGTAAAGGTGGTCAAAAGGTACAAACATCAAACTGTAAGATAAATAAGTCCTGGGGATGTAACTTACATCACGGCAACTATAGTTAACAATACTGTATTGTATATTTGAAAGCTGCTAAGGGAATAAATCTTAAAAGTTCTCATCACAGGAACAAAATGTGGAACTATGTGTGGTGATGGATGCTAACTAGATTTAATGTGGTGATCATTTTGCAATACATACATATATCAATTCATTATGTTGTAAACCTGAAACTAATATAATATTATATGTCAATTATATCTCAATTTCAAAATAAAAATTACAAAATTATAAATTATATATATTATAAAATTACATACATAATTTTGGAGGGGAGAAGTAAGAATGTGTGAGATCAATTCCTCTTTCATAATTGGAATTCAACGGATAGCGTCTAACATTGATAAATTAGGGAATAAACATATAACCCATTATAAATATATAAACAGAAAACTCTGGAAATGGTTGCCTCTGGGAAGTATTACTGAAGTTGGGAAGCCATGTATTTTTCATTTAATACCATTCTGCGTGCTTAGAATTTTTTATAATATTTTAATTAACAATAAAATATGAGAATAAATAAATAAATGCGAACTGGTATTTATATGCTTTCATTTGCAACATGTTTCCCAGAGCACTGAAAGACTGAAGACTATTCTTATCTGCTGAAAGCCTTCCAAGAGTAGTGTTAACAGGTGATAATTTACTCTGATGCCCAAAATACAATGTGTCAGACATGATTTACCTATAGCTAACACATTCCCCTTGCAGTCTGCTCAGCATCATTCTGTCCATCACCCTCTTGCTCTCTTTTACAATCACCTGGTCATAATAATAATAATTAAAATACATTATTATCCCTTATATGTTGTCTTTATAATATGATCCTTTTACTGTCCTTAAAACTCAAGTGGAATGTTTTACTTTTCTTTCACAGAAAGTAAAATTAAGTTGTTTAATTTGGAATGCTATTCCCAATTGATTTTTCTCTTATTTAGTAGCTATCAATCAAAATGAAAATGATCTTTTTGCTTGAACTAAATAAATATTACTGTTCTCTAGACCCCATTATTTTCCAACTGGAGAATTTACCTCTTCAAAGAAGCCAAGTCTTGTTTGTCCTCAGAGAAATCATTTTGCTCTACACTCCAGGCAATGTTTGAGCATACAGTGATTCCACCCTTATGTTAATAGCTTTAGCTCCTTGATAGGTATGCAAATGAGACTGATCTTTCTCAAGTTCTTCATAGGAGGGAGTTCATGTCAGAAAATTTCAGGTACTCAGACACAATGACATATCAACTCACACACTTTGACAAATATGTTAATAATGTTATCCTTGAATTAGTTAGGACTCTTGGTTGCTTGCATCAGTTCCTTGATAAGAGTGATTTGAATCCCAGCTGTCTTTAAAAATGCGAAGGTAGGCAAGACACTTAACCTCTGTGAGACTCAGTTTCTTCCTCTATAAAGTGAGGATAGTAGCACCAATTTGACAGTTATATCCCTGATCATCCTATCTAAAATGACATCATCATCATTCTCTTTCCCCTTTATCTGAGTTATTTTTCTTAATCATAGTACTTATCTCTATCTGCTATTACTCTTCATATCTATTCTTTACTTTGTTTATTACCTATGTCCCATACCAGACTACAAATTTCTTGAGAATTGGGCTCCACCTGCTTTGTTCACCTATATCTGCAGCCCTTAAAACAATACTTAGCACATATCAGCTGCTCAAAAAATGTTTCTTGAATGAATGGCTGAATGAAGGGTATTGCTGAATGATTAAAATGAGATAGTGTATGTAAAATGCTTAGCACTGTTAGGACATAAATATTCACTAAGTTGTCTGAACCTAACTACTTAATAAGCAGAATCATTAATTTTTTGCCTAGGGGCAACATGAAAAAAAAATTACTGAGAAACTAAGTGCTCCATGAACCAATGAAGTTTGGATGCCTCTGCTATATGAGTTATAGACAAACAACATTATCACAGAAAACAAAATTTGTTATTTGCCAAGAAGTTCTAAATATGGTGAGATTGGCTGGTGGCCCACTAAGAGAAGAATATTGTCAAAGAAAAGATATTCGAGCAACCAGACAGGCCTGAGCAAGCTTCTTGGATGCTGAATCAAAGAGTGGGCAAACAAAACTCTTGGAGGGTATTCTACTCCACAAGAATAACCCCTGCAGCTCAGGCCATGCTTCCCTATGAAGGAAGGAAGGAAGGAAGGAAGGAAGGAAGGAAGGAAGGAAGGAAGGAAGGAAGGAAGGAAGGAAGGAAGGAAGGAAGGAAGGAAGGAAGGGGAGAGAGGGAGGGAGGGAGGAAGGAGGGACATTTTGAACACAACATGCCACCTCTGAACTGTGCAACTACTCGTGCAGGACAGATGCAAGAGGTGGAAGATAAGCAGGGATAAGTGAAGGAAGGGGAAGAAGGAGGCTGATACCAAATTTGTGGAAATTTAAGAGTTCATGCTCATTGGTACTTTGCCCTCAACCACCTTCTGTAAGCTTTCATATTAATAAAACTATATTGATTTAGAATTTAACATCTGAGCATTTGAGCATTTCCTGTCAATCCTGATCCTAAAACTATGGGATTCAGTGGTCTTCACCAAAAATCTAAGTTCTAAATATCTTCATTAATAGATATTCATCTAATCTGCAGTCTGGCTTGACAATAAATCTTTCCCAATCTTTTTTTAAAAGATAATTTCAATAAAATCTCATTGGCGCGCGTGTGTGTGTGTGTGTGTGTGTGTGTGTGTGTGTGTGTGTTTCAAAGCAGTTCCTTCCACCACGTTCTTGCCCTACAACCAGGCCTTGCTTGCTGTGAATTGCCTGATTGTCCATTTTGGGGGGTTTTTGGGCTCCTGGAATACAAAAGCATTTCTACCACTTGCCATGCCTATCAGTTATGCAGTCGAATGGATTCACTATTTCTTCATCCCCACGTTCATCCCTCACAGCACTGTGTACCCCCTGACAGTGCCAGTGAAGCCTTTATCAGTCTGTGTCTTAAGCTGTTTCTTACTCATCAGTTTTTCTCTAGACATTAGCTTTTCAAAAAATCCACTCTCCCACCATTTTTAAACTTCAGGAGATCTGCAAACTTAGGAAAAATTCCTTGGCTTCATCCTTGAACAGCTCACCATCAGGATCACACGAAATGGCGTATTTTTAGGCAACAGGAAGAAAATGTTAAGTAGGCTGAACTGCACCGATATCAAATTGCTAGTCTCCACTTTAAGTTTTCTGTGTGCTGGGAGGCCACAGGCCAGGTTCACATCTTAGCATCACCATTCAGTAATTTTGTCATCTTCAAAAGGACACTGAAACTTCCTTGTTCCCAGTGTTCTTATCTGTAAGATGGTGACAATAATACCTTCTTGACCTGATGCTGAAGACTGAATATAAGGGTGTCATTATTCTCTTTTCCCTGCTTGTGTTGTTTATTCTTGATATTGTTAATTACCTGATAAGCAATTAAACACAAGTTATCAGTATGGATTATCTGATGGTCCTGAAACAATAAAAGTGGAAAGATTAAAATACAAATCACAGTGGTTTTATTATTATCATAAGTGAGTCCTAATTCTTCCTCATAGCCATGCTCGCATCCTTCAACAATTCTACAGTCAATAAATCTAGGTAGGCTAACAAAAATATGCTAAAGAAGGAAAACAGGCTTATTTAGACAGATACCCTAACTTCTGAGCCCTGCCCTCCTCACATTGTGCTCCTACACATTTGGAGGGGTCATCATTAGAAGATCAGAGATCATGTGAGGTATTAAAAATACTCCTGGTGGAGCCTGGAGCTGGTGTGAGCTATACACTTGCTCAAAGTTCCTTTCCATTTTGTGATTTCATACCTCTACCAAGAGAACTTCTAACATTCCAATGGTACCAAACAATTTCCCAACAAGCAGTGTTACTTAAATAAAGAGACTTTGATTTACCTGGAAAAGCTGGGATTGTCTTCATTATAATCCAGAATGAGAAAAAAAAACACTGCACTGGAAATCAGAAATTCAGAATGGAAATCCCACTTTCTGATCATCCGTCACCTGATCTGAAAAATGTGGGCTGAGCTCAGCAAACTCCTGTTTCATTTCAGGTTTGAAATTCTGGTTCTAGGATAAGGTTTCAGCCCATCACCGGGCTAGGTACAACAGCAGGCCGTGAGTAAGCTGTGAGAACCACTGCCTCTTCAGAAGTGACATTGCCACTTTCAGCACTGGTTAGCTCCGAGAAAGGGGTGGAGAACAATCATTGAAGAAAAAAATCACAGATGTGGATTAGGATCACAAGGAGCTCCCTGCTCTCTATTCTAAAAGAGTAACTTTAAACAACTGGTCAAAGCTGTGCCTTTGTGCACCAGAAACACTCAGAAAAGGACTGACGTATGTCTGGAAGATAGTGATTCTCCGTATTAATGATGCGATTTTCTTTTGAGGCTCAGAAATTATCCAAACTGCTGGTTGCCATAGCCATCTTTCCTTCTAGACAGCACGTACATTTCCTCCTCACATGCGCTAGAAATGGTTAATTAGCACCATCATGGGCCCAAAATAAACAGGAGTCTAGTCCTCACTGCCTAAAGGCCCAGATTATTTTAACATTCCAAGAGTAACCAAGACAACCAGAGTTTAAGAAACACAATATTACTGCCAATAAAACTTTCTAATTTGTTCAATTTTTAAGACAGTTATTCTTTCAAACTGAAAAAAAATGGTGTTAAGTTGTAATGACACTCGAAAAAATTTTCAGTATTAACTTCTAGCTTTATCATCTAACTAAGCCCACACCAATAAAATCTTAATCATCGTCAAGCATTTGACACACACACAGGCACACACGCACACACACACACACATGCACACGCACACATGCACAGTATACTTATATATCAGAAGTGCCCCATCTTTAGCATGCATTTATAAATAGGCCCAAAGAGAATTTTTCATGGAAATGTTAATAATTTCCATAAAATTCCTCACATACTGGATGACACGTGCATATAACATTTTAATTAATTATCTGTTCAGGGAACACTTGGGTACTTTACACGACCCAGCGTGATTAATGCAGCGTTAGTGTGAGGACATAGTAAAAACTGTCTAATAAACGCTTCCTCAACAAGCTTCGTATTTTCAAAGCCCTGCAGCTCAGTGAGTGATCCAGTGGCCTGGGAGCAGCGCTCCAATCTGTTCTGCACGAGACCTGGCCTCTCCCAGCCCTGGCTGGCATAGGCCTGGCAAGCCGCACAGGAGATCCTCGGGCTAAGAGCAAAGACAGAGCAAGAGCACAGGGCACTCTGCAGCCCCCAGAAGCCAATTCAAAAATAGACTCGTGTCCTTCCTCCTGAACAAATACTGGAATTATGATGGCTGTGGAGAAGTAACTCTAGCAAAGGGGAAAGAAGAAATTAAAGTTGTTCCTTTCCTAATAATCACTCCCAATTACTCATGCCTACTATGTGCCAGCACTGTGCACTCTCCAGACTTGATCTGATACATCCTCCAAAACTCCCTGCAAAATATGCATGAAAACTCCATATATCTGATGGGAAACCTGAAGCTCAGAGATAAGGGGCAAGAGGTGTTCACAACTACAAAGTTTTGCAGCTTCCAAGACCACCCCCATGCCTCTCCTTTAAAGGGACTAAGTTGGAACATCTATTATGTCCATGGAGATTTCTATACTGCCACTTGATAGACGCAAGAGGTTTTGAGAGCCTCACTCGCGCTCTCACCACATCTTAGTGCAAGGGGCTTGGAGGAGGAATTCCTCCGTGAGTGCTGGCTGACTGCTCGGAGACCTGTGAGGCTGTCCCAGTGAGCCCAGCGGTTAGAGTAGAGATCAGGTGGTCAGAACAGACTGGTGGTTTTGGGCCACAGGAGAGACAGGAAAGAAGTGTGTAAACAACTGCTACAACTTTTTTCACAACTACTCCGTCCTTCGGGTAGTGGACATTAGTGGTTGCACATTTCTTCTGTGTTTTGTTTTGCTTTGCTTCGTTTTGCTTTGTCTATTCAACTTTCCTTTGGGGTGTGTGGGTTAAAAGGTTAGTTCCAGTTATGTTCAGTCTTGGTGGAACTCATTACCCTACTTTCCATTACCAAAGCCAAAGTCAGAGCTCACACTCTCCCCAGTGTACAAGGCCAGGGCACAGATGTGTGAGAGGGCTCACACTTCTCCATTACCCAGGGTATGTGGCCTTCTCTGCCAATCAGATATTCCAGCCCAGACTTTGACTCTGGAGCAAAACTGAAGGAGTAGCCAGGCTTTATTCACAGCAGCTACAGAAGTGTCTGGTGGCGACCACATCTTCACCCAGCAGTAGCAAAGTTCTGACTGTACTGTCCCTGCCAAAAGATGGGGGACTGCTTTTTCAACCTGCTAGATACGTTTTTCTAATATGATTCTTCACACCCCCCATCAATTCTGTGCATTTTCCTAATTAAAGCAGCCAGCGTTGATATCTGTTGCTTTCAATTAAGTAAATCACACACACACACACACACACACACACACACTCTACAATGTGGTAGACTGCATTATTTTCTTAAATATTGACCAAGATGGCCTTAACATGCCCCTCAACTTGGCTAATTTTATACAGCCTTCTTCCTGACTCTAGGTCCCTGACCTCCCATTTCTTAGAAGAATTTACTTTAGAAAACTTGTCACTATAAATTCTTTCTCTGCCCCTTTGAGCTGTAAACCTTTTAAAAAACCTCTTACCAGTGTTTTAGCTCTGGAATGTTTTCTCAAGGACCTGGGAATCACCACTTAGAAATGTAATCCTCAAGGAAGATAGGGCCCCTATCTCCCACACCCTGTGAAAGGATGGAGACAGAAACCTAAGTCAGGTGGGATCCCTTGCTTCAATTTGTAAAACTACCTCCTGTCACAAAGATATGAAAGTTTACTTTTCCTTTTGGTAAAACCAATTAGCAAACATAGATGGCCAACGATCCCCACACCTCCATTCCAGCTCTTAAAGCCCTCCCATTCTTTATTTTGTGGAGTTGAGTACAGACTGTGTTCAGGTCTCCATCTCCTATTGCAATAGCCTTGAATAAAACCTTCCCTGCCTGTTTAACTTTGTCCAATGTAAATTTTGTTTTGACAATATCCACTGCCCCTACGAAAGAGAGGACCAGATTCCTCACCCTCAGTGACACCAGGTTTGGCCAATGAATTTGCTCTAATCGATGAAAGGATTAGAAGGGATATGCGTAGCTCCGGGGCCTTACCTATAGTTGGCGCAGTCGTCTCTTTCCCAGATCTATCCATCTCAGTTCTCAAACAACAGGAGCACAATCACCACTGACCCATGTGTGCACAGGCAGCATGAGCAAGAGACACTTCTCGGCTGCTGTAAGCCACCAAGCTGTTGGAACCATTTGTTACTACAGCACAACCAGCAGTCTTAACTAATCACACACCTTTTCTGGCATTTGGCATTGCAAAGGGGAAGCTCTAGAATTAACCAACTGTCTCCTGAAAGCCTGCCCTCTGCCATTGCCTTCCATAAACAGTAGTGAGCTTCAGAAGTCCATTGGACAAGACACCCCAGAGGGAATACAGGGCAAACTGTGGGCCTTTAAATTTTTTTAATTTATTTTTTTAGAGAGCGAGAGATAGAAACATCGATGTGAGAGAGAAACATCAATCGGCTTTCTCCTGCACACTCCCTAGTAGGGATCGAGCCTGCAACCAGGGTATGCGCCCCAACCGGGAATCAAACTCGGATCTCTCAGTCCATGAGACAACACTCAATCCACTGAGCCACACTGGCTGGGCTAAACTGTGGGCTTTTAAAAGCAGCCTGAGTACAGCACCAAAAAGGTAAGTTTGTATGAACAAGGGGCCAGCCAAGGTCTCTGAACAATCCTAGAGTATGTTTCAAGAAGGCCTTTTCTCAGTGTTATTCAAAATACTCTGTTATTCAAAATTCCCCCTAAAATAATTTTGAAAAAAATTATGAACTCCCTTTACATATTTTTAATTATTATCCAAAATTTTTCATTATAAGTTTGAAAATTAGCTTGTTGTAAATAAAAGATAGTAAATATTAAATATTTTATAAGACAAAATAAGATGAGGATTGACTTAACTGAAATCAATATTTTATGACATGCTTTGATAAACTAGGTTTTAACTATCATATTGAAAACCACACTGAATCTAAAAGAAACTACATGAAATATGTATTTGTAGTTTTATCCAATGTATCTTTAAAACTTTATTAGTTCTGGAAAACATGAATGTTTTTTTTTTTAACTCAGCACCACTAACCTACTTTGTAAGGCCCAACTTCATCCTTATCAGAAATATATGTAAACTACAGAAAGGCAAGAAACCCACCGGGTTTGAGTTTCCTTGATTAAACAAACCCTCTTCCAAAACTAATATTTCTCATCATCTTTTTCTTTGGTGCATGGGAGGTCTTTAATCCTGGGGCAAATGTACTATATTAATATTTCACATGAAGGAAAAGTAGGTCTTTATTTTGTAACGTGGGGGAAGAAATATACAAAAGAAGGAACTTTCTAAGGCAATTTTACAAAAGAATAAATGTGGAAGTTGAGAATTTTGAAAGCAGCATGTCACTGAAAATTCTTAAAACTATCCATGCATGAGTACCCTTGGAAAGTGTGCGTGGTTCCATATACATATAAAACACAGCAGGCGTGTTTGTGACAAAGAAGCAGATGGGCAGGCTAATTCCCATTGGTGCTTTCTGGATTCACAAGACAAGTTTGAGCAGAAAGCCTAATCCCATTTGAAGTGACTCTTCCCTGAGACCAGGGCAAGGCCTCACTGCAATGGTATCCACAGCAGCTAAAGTGAAACATCAGGAATCAGTCGTTCCTGGGGTACCACTGAAGACTGAGAATTGTGTTCCCCAGAACTCAAATCATGTATCCTAGAATGCCAGCAAGACCATAAATGTTTCCCCAGTTATATACATATTTAAGAACTCATGGGTAATATATCTAAACTCTTCTACTAAAAAAAGACCAAAACAACCCTGCTAGTAACTACACTTTTGAATAAAGAACTGTCAACATTGGCAGATTCAGAACTTCTGCTGAGAAGAATTTACCACAATAGAATGATCTAAGTACATCATGTCATGCAGTAGTAGTTTAATAAATGATATATATTCAGGCTATGGGGGGGAAAGGTTTTTTATTAAGCTATGAATACATTAAATATCATTATAAATTAATCTTATAGTATTATTTCAATGACATTTTCTGAAAAAGAACACTATAGTTCAACAAACCACCTGGGCATGCACCAAGAAAAGTATTATATACTGGCCTGGTTAAAAAACGAAAACAAAAAAACCTATCTCACAAAGACTTATAAACCAACATTCATTGAAAAAAAATACTGTATTTATATGCCCACTGCCCCATGAAAGTAGCATACTCCAAACACAAAAGAACAACTCCATAAAATCAATAACTGTCGTCCTTTCTTAAGAATTGGTGACTATGATGTTTCCATCCTTGTTAGAAGGTTGGGGTCAGATCCTAAAATAAGTTTCTCTTTAACATCAGATTATTTAAGGGACCTCTTATTTGAGTAATTTAGTAACCATGATGATTTAATTATACATTTCTTTTGGAAAGGGTGTGGAACAGAATTTTTTAAAAAGCCATATTACTGTTTGCATTAAAAAACATTAATAATAACTAAACACAATGATTAATTAACATATCAAACATTAACTAAACAACATAATCCAAACATAAAATATAAAAAAGAACAGCTAGATAACACAAAATACATTGCCTTTCATCTTAACTGTGATAAATTTTTAATGGGACATACCTCTTTGTGCCACAATCAACTTTGATTTCATAAAGTTAAATTACATAGTACAACAATGAAAATCAAACAGAATTCTTCACACCACATTTTATCACACTTTCTATTATATTATGCACTTGGCTTCTTCAAGTACTGCCTCTTGAGATCTCTTCACTACCTCTCCTCTGAAGGTCCACCTAGCTATTTTCCCTGTATTTCTAAACCCAAAGGTCCAAAACCAAACTGAAATGCTTTGCCCACAACTCTCTTTTTCTTCCTATATTCAGTAGCCCTATCACCTATTTATTCCCTTAGGATCCTCCTCAACTCTTCCATTTTTACACCCTACACCCAGACATTTAACATATTGGTGACCGCTCACGAGTTAACGCGCGTTTTCATGCCCAAACATTGCTGACCGCTCACGAGTTAACTCATAAAGAAGTTTCTTGGTTTGTTGATATTGATGGGACAAACAAAAAAATCACATTGGAGGGATTACTGGTCAATGGACCCTTTGGTTGAAGCTCCGATATTTCCTAAAACTATGAGGAGAATGAGGTTCGAGCAAATTCTTATATTTTTCCATCTTAGTGATAATTCACAAAATACATCTAATGAAGACAGACTGTATAAAATTAGGCCTCTTTTGGATTACTTTCTTCCAAAATTTCAGTCTTTGTATGTACCTAAGCAGGAGTTATCCCTAGATGAAAGCGCAGCGAAACCAGATACATTTGTAAAACATGTTGGGTACCATTACACAAAAGTGATTGCTATATAGTATACCACACCAAAAAAAACTACTAAAATATATAATATGTATAAAATATAATATGTAGCAGATATGTACAAAGTTTCATTTAAATTCATTATGTATAGATAAAGTATACTGAAGTTTATTTAGATTGTTTCACTTTCATACTCAATATTGAAAAAATAGCCCGTGACATGAGATAACTTCTGCGTAAAATTGCCGGTCAAAATTAAGTGCTGCAAGTTTTTCACATATTCATCCATTCAATTCAACAATTCAATGAATTGTTTTATATACCCATTATCCCACTTTTCCTCCTTCTTGGTCTTTTGATCTTCTGTGCTTGCCTCTAATCAGATGGATGTTGGAATTTATGAGTCCATCCTCCACATCTCTTAAATTTTCTATCATTTTTTATGTATCTTTATCTCTGCTGGATCCTAGGAAAATGCCTTAAGTTGACCTGTCAAATTACTATTTGGTTTGCTATTAAGTTGTTTGCAGGCTGTTATGTGGCTTATAAGCTATGTTTTCATTGTAATAATTTTAATGTTTATTTCCAAGATCTCCAAATAAGTTTTTTATAAATGTTTTCCTTATTTTGTAGATATTTGTTTTGGGGTTTATTTTCAGTTTTTTAATTTATTTTTCAATTATAGTTGACATACAATATTATATCAGTTTCAGGCATACAACACAGTGATTAGACCTTTACATACCTTAGGAAGTGATCACCTTGATAAGTCTAGTACCTATCTGACACTATACATAGTTATAATATTACTGACTATATTCTTTATGCTGTAATTTATATCCGTGTGACTACTTTTATAACTGGTAGTTTGTCCTTCTTAATTCCTTCACCTTTTTCACCCATCACCCCAACTCCCCCTCCCATCTGGCCATCATCAATTTACTTTCTGTATCTATGAGTTTGTTTCCATTTTGTTCATTTGATTTCATTTATTTTGCTTTTTAGATTCCACATATAAGTGAAATCATACAGTATTTGTCTTTCTCTGTATGACATATTTCACTTAGCATAATACCTTCAACATCATGTTGTTGCAAAGACAAGATTTCATTCTTTTTCATGGCCGAGTAATATTCCAGTGTGTGTGTGTGTGCGTGCGTGTGTGTGTGTGTGTATGTGTGTGTGTGTGTATACATACCACATCTTCTTTATCCAGTTGTCTATTGATGGACACTTAGATTGCTTCCATGGGCTATTGTAAACAATGCTGCAATGAACATAAGAGTGCATATATCTTTTTGAATTAGTGTTTTGTTTTATAAATATAAAGACATTTAGCACCTTGAAGATATTAAATATTTTCATTTAAAAGCCTTTTTCAGACTATTCTATTATCTCTGTTTCCTCAGGAGCAAATCCTTGTGTGTATTAAGTCATCTGTTAATGTGATCTCTTTCATGATGGTGACCTTCTTCAGGTCTTTGTAAGTCCCTGTTGACTTCTTTTATATGAGAGAGTTTTCCTTCGTGCTCTCCTGTGTCTGCTTAATACCATCTGCTTACTTCTTTTAGTAGAAATACATGTTTGGTTTTACAATCTTCCCTTTTACATATTTCTCTGAGTTTTGTGTGGGAAAAGCTTTCAGTATATGCTTTCTTCATCTATCTTGAACTAAAGGTCTTTTATCACCTGATCAGGAGATTTTGGCAATAGCCTCCTAATAACTCATCCCTCCTCCCCAGCCTCTCAAGTCACACTACAATGAATGTTATCCTTAAAGTTTCAGCTAAGGACCTGATCATTGAGTTTGGTGTCATTCTTTTACCTAAAGAGCAGTAAAACGTGCTCTTAGATCCTTTACTCCCAAGCGAGGGGGGAGGGGAACTCTATAGTGGGGATCTTAGTAGACACTACCAAGGATAAAACCCTTAAATTTTAGCCCTATCTCCTTTTCCAACCTACTTCTCCACTGCATCTCTTCACAAACACTATCCTCCAGCCATCCCGACTATTCAGAGACTCTATGCAATTTCATGCTTCTCTGACTTTGCTGAAGCCCACTTCACTTCCATGTCCCATTATCTTGTCAAGATCCAGATAAAATACTAATATCTCTTCTATGAAATCTTCCATATGTTATGGACACTTCACGATCTGGGCCTCCATGAGATAGTACCCGTATTCCTATTAGTGTATTTTTTTTTTTTTTATCCTCACCTGAGGACATTTTTCATTTTTTGTTCAGATAGAGTGGGAGGGAGAGAGAGGAAGAGAGAAAGAGAGAAACATCGATGTGAAAGTGACACATCGAGTGGCTGCCACCCGCACGACCAACCAGGGCCGGGGACAAACTGCAACCGAAGTACATGCCCTTAGCGGGAACCGAACCCGGGTCTCTCTGGACTGCAGGCTGACGCTCCAACCGCTGAGCCAAACCAGCCAGGGCCTATTAGTGTATTTATCTCATTCTTCCTTAATGCATTAGAATCCCCAACCAGGCCATAACATCTCGAGGGCAAAGGTTATTTAGTATTTCTTTCCATATTTCAACCAGCACCTAGTAAAATGCTCAGCATACAACAGACACTCAAAACCTTTTTTAAAATGAAAGATGATCCTTGTTCCAATAACAAGAAATCCTATTTGGCAAACATACATTCATAAAATTAAACTCAAGGAAGAAAGGAATTAAACTTAAGAGAAGTGAAGACTTCCAAATGAGGATTCAGTATCATCGCTTCAGGTTGTAGAAAAAAGAAATTTCCTCTTCTTGAAATTCTGAACCTGTACCAGCCTCAAGTACCACCTCCCTTTCTAAAAAGCCTCAAGTGATGGCCCAGTCCTCAGGGTTCTACTGCATGCCTGCATGCCTTTCATTGCATTTACCACCCTAAAATGCAACTGTTTATTACCTATCCATGCTACTATAGATTATATCCCCTCTGAGAGCAGAAATCAGATACAGAGACTAAATAAAAGTGTGCTGACTAAACAAATGCTTAAATACCACTTTTTCCCTTATTTATCCTCAGAATAGCTCCAAGCTATAAGGAAACCTGTTATTATTCTCATTTTCCAATAGATAAACCAGGGTAAATGAAAGTTAAATGAACTCATGGTCACCGGGGAAAGGAACTTGGTAGCAGAATTAGCTCTTCTTGAAATTAATCACCACCTTTCTAGCTATTCCTACATAATAGGAAGCATTCATGGTCAGGAATAGAAGAATAGGACAGGACAACTCAGATCCCTTTACATAAAGGAAGTAGCCCTTCCAATAACAAAACCTTAAATAACCCACAGAGTTCTATGTCATCATTCAGTCAATTCCAGAACGTAACTAATATTATAAACTAAGTTGTCATCCATACATTGATTAGCACAGCATAATCATTTCTAGGTGCCCAGGGTAACCATATTAATTTAACCTTTTCAGAAGGACTTTAAAAAGCTATAAATATCACTAGATTTAGTGTATGTTAATTTCTACCATATTCAGCATTTTTATTACACATAACATCCTCTACAACAAACAGGATGTTTCTACTAAAACCCCATATAGCTATTTAGAATTTGTTATTATTGCTCTTATTATTCATTTTACTAACTTTATTGAGTGTTTACTATATGCTAAGCATATTGCTAAGAGCTATAAATTATTTCATTTAATTCTCATAAAAATAATATGAATTAGGTACTATCATTATTATATTTTGAAAGTAAGAATTAAGCCCTGGCTGGTGTTGCTCAGTGGTTAGAGCATCAGCCTGCACACCAAAGGGTAGTGGGTTCAATCCCGGTCAAGGGCTCGTAACTGGGTTTCAGGTTCAATCCCTGGGCCCAGTCAGGGTTTGTGCGAGAGGCAGCCAACTAATGTGTCTCTCTCACATCAATGTTTCTCTCTGTCTCTCTTTCTCTTTCTCTCTCTCTCTCCCTCCCTCCTTCCTTTCCACTTTCTCTGAAAAATTTTTTTTAAATCAATGAAAAAATATCCTTGGATTAGGATTAAAATAAATAAATTAAATTAAATGCAAACAAAAAGACTAAATAACTCCAAGAAAACAGAACAAAGTAAAATAAATGCGAGCAAATGCTCACATTTGGGAGCAAATGTTCCCTTTGGTAAGAGAGTTTAAAAACTAGGGCATTCATGCAATCCGCTCTCCTTTTCACCTTCATTGATCCCTGTGTCTTTCCTTCTGGTCCTAAAGGAAAAAGCGCCCTGCTGCTCCTTCAAGAACTATTCCTCCCATTCGTACTCTTTATCCCAGCCTCCGTCAGCTGCTCTGGAAAATCCCTCCATAAATTTTCCCCTCTGTATTCTCAACTGCATCCTCCCTCCTCCTGGCTTTAGCTCCCGGGTCAAACATGAATGTGCTCAGGTCTCCTGGATCTACATACACACAAGCCCTTCCTCAGAACCCTCTTTCCCTCCTTTCTCTTCTCCTCCCTGCCAAAAGGCTTAACAAAGTGATATGCCCTGCCTGTACTTCCTCAACTCCCACTCACTCTTCACCCCAAAGCAACATGACTTTTGCTCTCATGTCTCTGAAATCCTTCTCGGGAATGTCACAAGTACTTGATGTCTCCCTAGCTCATGTTAATGTTGTATGCTCTCTCCTCCAATGCTCTCTCTGAGAGTCTTTAATATTCCACTTTCCTGGTTGTCTTCTTACCTCTATGACTGTTCTTCTCCAAGCCTTCCTTCTTTTTCCATTATATTCATAGGTTCTTTCCCTTGGTCCCTTGCTTTCAAGAGTTCAAACTTTTCCTACGTGTCTCTTACCCTCCTCTCCCCGTCTCTCCCCAATATACCACAGAATACTCCACTTTAAAATACTCAAAGCCACACCAGCTTTTCTCTCCTCAAACCCATTCCTTCTTTTTGCCCTTAGATCCATTCCATCCCCCAGGTGGAAACCACCCAGTTCTTCTGCGGTCCATTTCCAATCTTCTTCTACAGCCTCATCTCTTACCTTTCCTCACATGCAGAGAAGCAATCGTGGAGGCACACCAGTGTCTTCATCCTGCATGGCCCACAGCATTTATACCTTTATACATATTGTTTAGTTACTTAATACAGCCCTTAACATTCAGATTTCTGCTCAAGGGTCACATATGTTGTGAGGCTTTCTCTACTCTTCCTAGGAATATTAATTTCTTCCTCAATGTTCCCAAAGCACTTTGTATATACCAGCAATTTACAGCATCTACAATGTTGGTACCATGATAACTTTGAGCAGTCCTGTCCCCCTTCATTCCTGTTCCTATCTTCACTGTTCCTTGACAGATGTCATGTAACATTGATCAAGTGCCTACCTCATAGGAAGTCTTCAAAGGTGTCTGTTTCATTGAGCTGATCCATCTGTCTGGTGTGGTTTATATAAATTCCTAGTCAGAAGAAAGGGCTTATATTAAGTGATTCTTTGAGTCCCTTTGAACACAAATAATTCATTATGTGAGACATCAAAAAAAATTCAAGAAGTAATTAATATAACATTGTTTTCTTCCAGAAATAAATGTTAACACAAAATATGACCCTTTAGGGTTCTTGTTCAGAGATTACCTCCACTGAACAAACAGAATAGCTTCCCTGAGAATACCAGTTTCCAGTGTCCGCCAACTGCTCACTACCGCTCTCCTAACTCCTACCTGGAAAGTCCAAAATGACGAGCTATCTTACAGGTCCCTGCACAAACATTTGACTGCTTTCTGGATGGCAGTGCTAATGTCTATTCCTACTCAGTTTGGCCTCATTTTAAACCAACAGAAATATCTCTTCCTGCCAGCTTACATTTTATAAAATTCTTTGTCTCCTCTCTTACTTTTCAGGATAAAATGTCTTTGATAAACTTCCTCTCATTTCTAAACCTTGGGGAATTAAAAACTCCATAATTTCATTATTCCAATTAATGGCAGGAAGAAGAAATGAAGTTCAAGTAAGATGGCAATAAAAATGAATACTGGAAAAGTCATAGCCAAAGACTTTTCCAACAATAACATTTAGTAAATGTTATCAAATATTTTAGAAATAAGAGAGTGGGCTAGCGATTAAAGACATTATTATCCAATTTTCTTCCTCATCAAAACTCTGCAAGGTAAATGTCACTATCACTGCTTAACAGATCAATAAACTGAGATTCAGAGAGGTTCAGTAATTGCTCAAGGTTACCCAGATAATAAATGGCAGCTCCTTGCCATATGTTGGAGTGACCTGAAGTACTTTTCTCAGAAAAAAACTGACCTGCTTGAAGGTCACTGCCTTTGCTCACTGACATGTGGTTTCCTGTCAGGCACCATTATTCCAGCACAGAACGCCAATCCTGTACTCTGCCTGCATTTACACTGCGCTGTGCTGATAGCCTTCATACATTCTTTCATGTGAGTACTGAATGAGTTATGAATGGGACAGTATTATTTATTGCCATACAGATAAAGAAACAAAGCTCAGGACCTGAAGTTCAGAAACAAACCCAAAGTCTCCCAGTTAGTGGAGCTGATTAACTGTTCTGAAAACCAACTCTGCTGTTTCCTTCTACTGTAAACATGGCCCACTGCCCTAGATCTGCAGGATCTTACCTGAGAATATCACCAGGAACTTGGCACTACCATTTTGAAATTTACTTTTAACAAGTCATTTTCAATTCTATTGGTCTTCTAGATCTTCTGAAACTTATCCTTCTACCATGTCACTTAACCAGAGAGCCATGTACCTTTCACTCTCTGGATTTCTCACAGCAATGCCTGCCCTCCCTGATCCACCTTAGGGTATCAGCCCTTGTTTGCACTGAGGGGCACTGTAAGAAACAGTATGGTACAGTGGTAAAGTGTCTGTGCTCTGAAACCAGGTTGTTGGGTTCCAATCCCAGGTCTGCCACTGACATGTGAACTTGGCAAGTCACTTAGCCTCTCTGTGTCTCAGTTTACTTATCTGTAAAACAGGGATGATAGCCCTATCTACCTCAAAGGGCTACTGTAATTATTTAGTGAGTTAATACCTACAGAGTGCTTAGAACAGTGCCTACTACATAATAAAGTTCAATAAATATTAACTTTGTACAGATTGTTAGATGACTCCATATTGTGAGAAGAGGGAAACAGAAGGAAAACATTTGAACATAGTTTCATGGAAGCTGAAGGGATGTTACGTTTAAAGGGGGGAGAAATCATGTGCCTGATCCCTATTAGTCAGCTCAGGGCTGCTGTAACAAAATACCACAGACTAGGTGTCTTAAACAATAGAAATGCATTTTCTCACAGTTCTAGAGGATGGAAGTCCAAGGTGAAGGTGCCAGTTGGTGTCTGGGGAGAGCTTTCTTCTTGAGTTGTAGACAGATGCCTTTCCTCTGTGTGCTCCCATGGCCACCGCTAGGAGTGTGAGCACAGGGGGAGAGAACTGGAGCTCTCCTGTCTCGCCTTATAAGGACACTAATCTTATCAGAGAAGGGCTCCACCCTTATGACCTCATCTAACTTTAATTACTTCCTCTGAGGCCCCATGTCCATAACAGACACAATGGGAGTTGAGTTTCAACTTGTGAATTTGGGGGGGAACACAAGCATTCAGTCCCTAACAGTCTCTGAAAAAGCCACCTCTAGGTTTGGCATAAAGATCTTCAGTGAGCTGTCCAGCCAGTGTGACTCATGGTTGAGCATTGACCCATGCACCAAGAGGTCGCTGATTCGATTCCCGGTCAGGACACATGCCTGGGTTGTGGGCCAGATACCCAATGGGGAGCAGGAGGCGGCCAATTGATGTTCTCTCTCACCAATGTTTCTATCTCTCTCTCCCTCTCACTTCCTCTGTCTCTAAAATCAATAAAGGAAAAAACAAAAATTTTTTAAAAAGATCTTCAGTGAGCTTAAAAAAAGTTTCATGACTCTAAGACTTATTCACCAAACAATGCATCATGTTTATAATTCCTCTCTATTTATTCAGGGAAACATTTTTGGAAGATTAAATGCAATCCTAATTTTCATACACTTTGACAGAAAAATACTATAATAAGTTATACGCCAAGATAAATGAACAGTACTTATGTTGTTAGCCACAGAAGATAGAAGTACTTGGTATGTACAGAAATGTTTTTCTGCTATCAGTTTTTCATTATTAAAAATTACTGTCATTCCTAGCCTTTAAAAAAAAGTCTTAACCTTTTTTTAAAGGAAAACTTGCCAGAATAGCATGGACATGAATTTTCATTGTATAAATTATCCCAATCAAAATTTGTATTAACCTCTGACATCTTCATCCTCCCCTACTGCTGCATCTAGGGCTAATTAATACCTATTTAAGCATTCAGCTTTTGCCCTGGAGGCCAAGATAAACTTTTCCACAAGGCGAGATTATATTTGCCCAATAATCTCAATGAGGTGAGGATGTCTTTTTATTATTATTATTTTGTAAAACATTTTGTATAAAATATAACTATAGCAAAGAAAATTTGGAGAAAGAAGACAGAGAAAAAAATATCATGATACCACCTCTCTTAGGAATTAATACTATTATTTGGGGTTTCCTTCAAGTTTTTTTCCATGCATATTTTTATGAAACTTTAATTATGGTATATGAATAATTTCATATTATTTTTCTCAATTAACACTACTATAAGCATCTTAAAACTTTATATATGTATATTATATATTGACTGTACAATATATAACTGAAAGATTAATTCTTTCCTCCATGGTGGCAGACATCAATGTTGCTTTGAGTCCTCCTCATTTTAAATAACATTATGATGAACATTTTCCTGCATGTACCTTTTTCTATCTTTGTATTCTTTTCTTAGGTTTAATTTCCAAATTAAATATTCACATGGCAGGTATAAATATTTGTATGACTCTTGATGCATATTTTCAAACTGCCTTCAACAGGGGTGCACCAATTGTACTGCCGTCAACAATGTTGCTAGGTAATCGGTGTCACTAGACCCTGATTCTCCAGCAAAAAGTTTTCTTATCACAATAGGCAAGAAATAAAAGAGATACTTGGCTGTATTCATTTTTACTTACCTTATTACAGAGAACACTTTTCTTCTCGTGGTTATTTTCCAGTTTTACTTTTCCTTTGTGAGTCATCTATTCGTTATCTTTATCTGTTCATCTATTAGAACCCTCATCTTTTTTCATTGATTTGTATGAGGCCATCTCCTTTATTCATAAAATTATTTAGTATTAAAAGCAAGACTATTAGAAGGATCTTTGACATTTAACTGGTGTTATACTAATATATTCATAGATGAATAGTGAAATCAGTCACTAATAAATGAAAATGAACATATCTTGGGAACACTTGAAAAAAGTCTGACAGTATTTGAGGGACAATTTGGAGGCTTTAAAAGTCTTCAGTTTCACTGAAACTTACCTGTTATAATGATACTTATCTTTTGAAATTAAAATAAAGGGTTTTTTCCAAACATGGTATGTCAACCAATTAAAGCCAAATTGTCTTATTCCCTACCCCTCCCCTGACCTTTTAATGCATTATGGTAACAATTTAATGAATGCAAATAAAAGTGATGATTCTGCCACCCTGCCTGAAACTGATGCTTATACCAAGTCTGAAATTATCTGACATTATTTAATATGAGCATTATTTGTAATCACCTCCATTCACTAAAAAATTACTAAGTGTCAGTTACTATGCTGTTTTAGATAAATTATCTCATTTTATTCTCAAAACAAATTTTCAAAGTGGTATTAGCCACTCCAATTTACAACTGAGAAAACATGGGCTGAGAATGGCTAACCACCTGGCCAAGGCCAGTCAGCTAACAGGTGATGGAGAGGAATGCTAACCCAGGTCCTATGTCCCTCACAATTAAGCATCTGGCCTTGTATTCATGCAGCCCTTGGCATGACAATATTGTGTACTAATACTGATTAAAAAGAACTTAGGAAAGGATAGTTTATTAAGGGCATTTAGTATATATATTCTGGTTGGAAACTCTTCAAATGATAAGTAATTTTATTACTAAAATTTAAAACAGAATTTTCATACTGGTAGTTTTAATAGCAAAAATAACATTTATGTAGATATAAAATTCTCAAATTAAATACTTGCTTGTTTTTGACATATTTTGCAGGCAGAACACTAGGTTGGTCTACACAAACTATATGTCCCAGAAATTGAACCAATAGCTTCATCTTCTAACCATTTTCAGAGGAAGTACAAACCACCTCCCATATAATAGGGGAAAGAATGGGTACAAGAACCCCAGCCCAGCCGGTAGGGAGATGGCAAAGAAGGATTCTTCCCTATAGGTTTCAGAGGAAGCGTGTTTCTATGGACACCTTGATTTGGGGCTGCTGACCTCCAGAACTGTGAGAAAATATTTATCTGTGTTTTAAGCCAACCACTTTGTGGTACTTTGTTACAGCAGCCCTGGGTTTGAAACTAATACAGTTTTTTTTAAATAACATTTACTGAATTTTTTTCTTATTAATGGACATCCTTAGTGTCTATAAGGCATCTACTTAGAAATATATTCACCATTAAACTTCATGCCAAAAGGAAATGGTGATAGATTTACTATCCACATTTCCACATTTCCTCACTCAAGTTCCCCTTAAAATATGGAGATGGATAGATGATAGATAGATACATAGATAGATAGATAGATAGATAGATAGATAGATAGATAGATAGAGATATAATACGGATAGATATAGATAGATAGATATAAAATATGTATAAAATGTCCTGTTCGGTACCTTTAAATCTTTTACTTCGATTCCTTTTTTTTTTAACTCATTTTTATTGTTTAATGTATTACAGATGTTCCACACTTTTTTTCCCCATTGACCCCCTACTCCCCAATCCCGTCCCCCTCCTGCCTTCCACACACTATTGTCAGTATCCACTGATTATGCATATATGCATAGACATTCTTTGGTTTATCTCTTCCCGCCCCCTTCCCCCCTTCCCTTTGAGGTTCATCAGTCTAACAATTTGTTACTTCTTAATTCCTTCATCTTTTTCACCCAGCCCCCAAGCCCCCACTCATCTGGCAAGCAACAAAATGTTCTCTGTATCTATGAGTCCATTTCTGTTCTGCTTGCTCACTTTGTTTGTAGATTCAATTTTTGAAAGATATGTATTAATTGCCATTTTATTGTTCATATTTTTGTTCTTCTTCTCCTTCAAGAAGACCCTTCAACATTTCATATAATACTGGTTTGGTGGTGATGAACTCCTTTAGCTTTTTCTTGTCGATAAAACTCTTGATATGTCCATTGATTCTAAATGACAGCTTTGCAGGATAGAGTAATCTTGGTTGTAGGTCGTTGCTTTTCTTCACCTTGAATATCTCTTGCCACTCCTTTCTGGCCTGCAATGTTTCTTTTGAGAAATCAGCTGACAGTCTTATGGGAGCTCCTTTGTAGGTAACGAACTGCTTTTCTCTTGCTGCTTTTAAGATTCTCTCTTTGTACTAAACCTTTGGCATTTTGATAATGATGTGTCTTGGTGTGAACCTCTTTGGGTTCATCTTGTTTGGGACTCTCTGTGCTTCCTGGACTTGTATGTCTGTTTCCTTCACCAAGTTAGGGAATTTTTCTGTCATTATTGTTTCAAATAGGTTTTCAATTTCTTGTTCTCTCTTTTCTCCCTCTGGCACCCCTATGATGGGAATGTTGGCATGCTTGAAGTTGTCCCAGAGGCTCCTTACACTAGCCTCATTTTTTTTTTTATTCTTTTTTTCTCTTTGCTGTTCTGATTGGGTGTTTTTTTGCTTCCCTATATTCCAAATTGATGGTTTGCTTCTTGGCTTTACCTACTCTAATATTGATTCCCTGTAAATTATTCTTTATTTCAGTTAGTACATCCTTCATTTCTGACTGGTCCTTTTTTATGTTGTTGATATTCTCACTAAGTTCCTTGGAGGTCTCCTTAAGTTCCTTGAAGGTCTCACTAAGTTCCTTGAATGTCTCACCAAGTTCCTTGAGCAACCTTATAACCAGTATTTTGAACTCTGCATCTGATTGATTGCTTACCTCTGTTTGGTTTAATTCTGTTCCTGGAGTTTTGTTCTTTTCTTTCATTTGGGATATGTTTCTTTGTCTCCTCATTTTGGCTGTTTCCCTATGATTGTTTCTACGTATTAGGTACAGTTGCCATGTCTCCTAGGCTTCCTAGGGTGGCCTATTGTTATAGGTATCCTGTAGGATCCAGTGGCACAGCCTCCCAGCTGGGTTTTCAAGGTGCACCCCTAGTGTAGACTGTACACCCTTCTGTTGTAATTGAGTCTTGATTGCTGTTGGCACATCAATGGGAGGGATTTACTCAGGCTGATCAGTGGCAAGGACTGGCTGTGCCCACTAGCCACTGGTCTCTGACTCCATTGGAGGATCAGCTGTGTAGGGGCCCACCACACAGAGCAAGACCTACTTCATCAGGGCTCTGGTGCCCACTGAGTCCACTCAATGAGTGTGTCACTTGTGGAGGTGGTTAGGTGGTGGTGTTTTGATGTGGTCTGAAGCTGTCCACTGGGTGTGCTGGCTCTGGGGCAAGGTCAGCCACTGCCTGTGTTCTACCTGGGGCTACCCGGCATAAGCTACAAAGTGATCTGCAGATGGCTGCTTCTTGTGCTGGGCTTGGAGGTGCCCAGGAAAAGCCAAGTTGTGAACCAAGGCTGGCTGCTTCTAGTCCCAGGCCTGGGGCCACTTAACGAGAGGTATGGGGCTCAATGAGACCAGATGCTGTTTGTTTGAGAGATTTTAGGAACTTTGAAGCAGGATCCAAGACAGGCCAATCCTATAGTAAAGCCTTTGGGAACAGCTTGGGTGGGTCTGAAAGTTGGGTGGGGCAGGGCCTCAGGGAGTCACTAGGGTGGGGAAAACAGTGTGAGCCAGGTTGCTGGAGTCCCAGATATGGCAGCTGTCTGCTGCCCCAGGGAAAAGCTCACCAAAGGAACATCAGCCTCCACCAGCACGTCTGTCCAGGAGAAAGCCGCCTTTCCAGCCCTCGTCCAGAGGCCAAACAGCTCAGTTCTTCCCTGTATGTCTCTGGCACCCCTCAAGCTGCCTCCCCTCTGAGCTTAGAGGGAGCAAGTCCGAGTAAGTCCATGTGCGGGCCCTTTAAGAGGAGCTGCCTGGGGCTTCAGCATCCTCAGCCTCCCTCTGCCTCAGTTCCCACTGGTTTTTACAGCCAGAAGTGATGGGGACTTTTCTTCTTGGAACTGGAACCCTGAGCTGGGCGCCTGGTGTGAGACGGGGACCCGTCACTCCTCAGGGAGGACCTTCCCAGCCAAGGTGTCCCTCCTGATTTTTTTCCGCCACACGTGGGTGTGGGACCAACCAATCCACGCCTCCACCCCTTCTACCAGTCTTGGTGTGGCTTCTTCTTTAATTTTATAGTTGTAGGACTTCCATTCAGCTCGATTTCAGGCGGTTCTGAATGATGGTTGTGTTGTAGTTTAGTTGTAATTTTGATGCGGTTATGGGAGGAGGCGAGTACCACGTTTACCTACACTGCCATCATGACCAGAAGTCTTACTTAGATTCTTTATCATACATTTTTAAAAAGAGAATCAGAGTGTCTGAGAGGGTGCTCCCTGGGCATCTAGCCTAGGCAACATGAAGACAGAGTTGGAGTGCCCTGCCAAGTCACAGGGAGAGCCACCCGGACAGAAACCCAGTCTCATTTCCAATGTTGTTACTGTTCCATGAGCTGCACTTATTACATAGGAACTATTCTTAAAATTGGTGGGACCTTCCTTTTAAGCTTGTAAATAAACTATAGAGCTTCACCACAAATCTATTTCTGTTTTACTAACTTATTAGGAAAAACAAATCTATTCAATTGAAATGCCAGCACTAACAATTTTGCTGCTAGTTAAATTAGTTGCCTTCAGATAACATCTTATCCTCCACAGAATAGATGCAGTCAGTCTCAGACATCTTAAGCAAAAATATATATTCAATTACATGGATAGACATTCAGCTCTTCATGGAAGTTTGCCAGGTTCTTCAAATCCCCGGAATTGTAAACTATAAAGCTGTATATTGTATTCTGTTGTGAACTTTATAAGAAGCTGTCTACTCAGGGGAAGATTAGATAATTTTTTAAATATCATGCATTACATTTTCTTTAATTGATTCAAATAAGATGTTTACTTTTCAAAAAAATAAGACTAGGGTAGTAGCATGGGTTCATCTCTTGGTTCACTCCTCTTGGATGCCCTGGAAGCTTTGGAACACACAGATTGTCTTTTGTCACTGGAGACAGACTGATCATTCTTACTGTGACTGCAAGTCACTTTAAAAGGAGGTAAGCTTTTTCCCCGTAGTATTTTTTTTTTCCTTATTGATTTTAGAGAAAGAGGAAGGGAGAGGGAGAGAGAAATAGAAACATCAATGAAAGAGAACATCAATTGGCCACCTCCTGCATGTCCCCCACTGGGGATCGGGCCCACAACCTGGGCATGTGCCCTGACCAGGAATCGAACCAGCGACCTCTTGGTGCATAGGTCGACAGTCAACCACTAAGCGACACTGGCCAGGTTCCCTGTAGTATTTTGATGCAAGAAAATGGGGAGTCACACTGGAGTCACACTATTGTGATTGTAAAGAAAAAGGGCTATAAAAATGAAGGCATTTTTTAAAATGATCATGAATTACTTTCCTAATAAACACGAACTTTTTGTTTTGTGTCCTTTGACATAAGGCATAATGAAGCAGGCACTAAAAATTCAGGGATCTAAAAATCACTAAGAATAGTTTTCTACTGTAGCAAAACGGTGTTATTTTTAGCATATCAGAGCCAGAATCACCAACAATTGGCATTCTAATTTGAAAGTCATCAGGATGTCTATTTAAATGATCTTTGATCAATCCCCTGTCAAGACCAGTTTGTTTCCCTGCCCTCCAAACACATTGTTTCCTGTTCCATTTTCCAAATTATGCACTACATTTATGATGAATGCTAAATTTTCTTGAAAAACAACTGAATTCTGCTTTTGGTTTGGGTGCCAATCCTCTTCTCTGCATCTCATAAAGAGGCTGTGTTTTCTCAGTCCTCCTGTCATCGCATGCATACCTAAAGAGTCTTTTGTCACTTTTGGTGCATTTCACCTTCTATTCCCCATATGTTTCCTGGTTTTATCCCCACATGCCTTATTTCTGCTTTAATAGTCCTTTCTAATCCTTACTCTCCTGGGCATTTCAAACCTGCAGTTCAGTGGAGCTCCCCAGGTTTCATCTGTTCTCTTCATCCTCTTGCCACCCTTACAAGTATTGCTTTAAGAAAAATCTACTTTGGCCCGGCTGGTGTGGCTCAGTGGTTGAGCATTGACTCATGCACCAAGAGGTCATCTGTTCAATTCCTGGTCAGGGCACATGCCCAGGTTGTGGGCCAAATCTCCAGTGGGGGGCATGCAGGAGGCGGCCAATCGATGTTCTCTCTCATCAGTGTTTCTATCTCTCTCCCCCTCTCCCTTCCTCTCTCTCTAAAATCAATAAAGAAAAAAAATATTTTAAAGAAAAATCTAGTTTGCTTGGATCCTTCTACTCGCCCATCCTTTCTTATCATTTATTTAAGCTTACTCAAGCTGACTTTCCTGAAATTTATTTTCTTTACACTGCTGTTTTCACTTTTTTGAAGTTTACAGAAAGACTACCCAATCTTTAAATGTATTTTCTTAATTTGTTTAAATGTTCATTAAAGAGAGAGCTTTAGTAAGCAAGTCAAAAGTCAAGAGCAGCTAAATACCAGCACAATCTCACCTTTCCCTTTGCTCTGTCTCTCTCTGCAGACCCTAATCAGTGGTGTTTCTACCTGACCATGTTCCATATATACTCTCTTGCCTGTAATCCATTGAATATCCTTTAATTCTCTCATTAAATAAATAATTTTGTCCAATATGCACTTATGATGACGGTTAGGGAGTCTTTAGTCTCATTATGACTTAGAACGACAGCAGAAACCTGGCAACATCTCTAAGAGACAGTTAACGAACTGATCAAAGGGTAGGTTAGCTATCGATAAGAGATTCCACGTAACCTCAAAAACACATGGGAAAATGAGAAAAACACACAGCCTTAATTTATTAATGAAGGTGGATCTCTTCTGAATGACGCTCCCTAAGTGATTAATAATTAAGTCAATCCTTCATTGTGTGCTCTTTTCAACACTATAAAGAATGGTAAAACGCATTTGCCCTTTTTTTCAATTAAAATATATGGAAGTAAGTACAGAAATTTGAGAAAACAAAAATTTGATTTTTAAATGGTCCCTCATAGACGCAAAGAGCAAACTGATGGTCGCCAGATGAGATAGAGGTTGGGAGAATGGGTGAGAAAGGTGAAGTGATCAAGAAGTACAAATTACTCGGCTGGTGTGGCTCAGTTGTTGAGTGTCAACCCATATACCAAGAGGCCGCCAGTTCAATTCCCAGTCAGGGCACATGCCCAGGTTGTAGGACAAATCCCCAGTCGGGGGCATGCAGGAGGCGGCCAATCGATGTTCTCTCTCATCGATGTTTCTATCTCTCTCTCTCCCTCTCCCTTCTTCTCTCTCTAAAATCAATAAAGAAAAAAAAATAAAAATTACAAATTGCCAGTTATAAAAATAGTCACAGGGATGTCAAGTACAGCAAAGGGAATATAGTCAATAATATTGTAATAACTATGTAGGTGTCAGATGGGTCCCAGACTTACTGGGGTGAGCACTTCATAAGGTATGCAAATGCCTAATTACTATATTGTACACTTGAAACCAATACAATGTTATACATCAACTGAAACTGAATAATTAATTAATTAAAATATACCTCAACTATATTTATTTAGTCACTTTGTTGACTTGTCTTCATCTCTTGGCTTCTCAACTCCTTATCTGAAAAATACAAGGAACTTTCTCTTTGCTGTTGTTGATGGATGTTATACAACCTTTTTTAGCAGCTTAATTCCCCCAGTCAAAGCCACTTCCCTTCTGTCTCATGGTTCAACTCCACTTAACAATTCAACACTAGTTAATGCAAGTGTTTCCTTATTAACGGCACTAAGCTCTGTGTTCTGAATTTTTTTAAATAACTAAATAAACCATAACATACTTGAAAAACAGTATTTCCAAGAGATTTCCACACAAGGTGATTACACCTGGATATGAATTAGTTTATAAAATTGCTTTTCTCCCAGGCTAGCATAAGAGCCCTGGCAAGCAGAGCCAGGCATGGACGAGAAGAATGGCACATAACTCTGTGGCATGACTTATAACTGTATCTTACAGAAATTATTAGGGAGCAGTTATCAGAAGTTTCTGTCTGATTTCCTTGACCATCCAAGTTTTCTAATGGATTTAAATTTCTATTTTTTTAAAAGAATTTTATTTATAAGCAATTTCAGGATCTCAGCTAGTCCAAAAAGTACATAAAACTGAGATCTTTTTATACAGAATTGTTTGATAGTGAACACAATCTAAAGAAAAACTGGGGTCTCTAGAGTTCTCACCTTGAACTTGCTCTCCTAATTCTAGTGAAAATCGTCTGTACATTAAATAAAAGTTATAAGTTGCTTTCCTATGATTAGGACTGTCAGCTTCATAGAATTGTGTGAATAATGAATGGGTCATTACATTTGTGTACTAAAACTTTGGCCACTGATATTTCTGATAGTATACTTAGCAATACACTTTTCATAGTATACTTAGCAATCTCGGTATAATCAAATAGCAGGTCTCTAATATTGAATATTATCTAATGTACTGAAAGACACAGGTAAAAATTGTGAATATGCTATATACCGGATTTTAACATAAATTATTATTAACTCTCATAACAACTCTATAACAAATATTTTATCTTCCATGAACTGATAAAGAAATCAAATCTAATAAATTAAACTATCTTGCCCAAGTCATAATGTTAGTAATGGCAAAGCTGGGGTTTGAACCCCACTGTGTCTAATTTCAAAGCTTTTCACTAAATCAAACTGCCTTTCTTTTCAATTAAGTTTAGGATTCCCTAAGTTAATAAAAGACACACATACCATAAATTAAAACCAATAGTACGTTGAAAACCAGATTTTAGCTAGCAGCTTTTGGTCCAGACATTTTCCTAACGTTAATAAGAAAAATATTGACTCATCTAACTTCTGTTTCTTCAGGCACTTCTCTCTGTCATCCAGCCCCATTAGGATGCCGGTAAGCACTAATAAGAACAGAAGGTAGACAGAAGTGAGAGAAGAATGAAAAATATAGGGTCTGAATAATCTACAAACTGGATTACCATCTCCTAAACAATCAGGGATAAACTGAACTAAATGGTTTGTTTAGAGTGAGCCTAGTCCTAGCCAATGTGGCCCAGCACTTAGAGTATCAGCCCACGAACCAAAGAGTTTCAGGTTCGATTCCAGACAAGGGCATTTACCATGGTTGAGCTCCGGTCCCTGGTTGGGGTCATGCGGGAGGAAACCACTCAATGTTTCTCTCTCACATCAATGTTTCTCTCTCTTTCCTTCCCATTCTATCTGAAGATAAATGGGAAAATATCCTCAGGTGAGGATTTATAAATAAATAAATAAATAAATAAATAAATAAATAAATAAATAAATAAAATAGAGTGAGCCTAGAAAGGGAAAGCAATTTATTTTCAATTACAAACAATAGTCTATGGGTTTTTGTTTTTGTTTTTTCAGAAAATTATATTCATTTGAAAAAAAATTTTTTAATGATCTTAAGTACTTAAATCATACTAAATGTTTTAGATATCTCTTCAACTTAAATAATTTATGATTCCATTCTAATCACTTGCAGCAAACCACTTACAAGTACTTAAGGTTATTCTTGAGACTACCCTGTCTATTAACACATACATATGGGATCATTTGCCTAAATATAAAGTGGTTGAGGAACACTTATGTATCACTATTTTTACTCCAAGATTTTGTTTTGATCTGCGAAAAGTTTTGGGGAACTCTGTAAATTTTGAGAGCTCATTATCTTACAACACAGTAGTATTAGTTTTCTTATGCGACAAGAGTGAGGCATTCAGTCGCTGATACCAATAGGATCTGTGTTCATCCATAGAGACATTTCAAATGAAGTGGAAAACATTTGCAGACGACATTATGTTATGATAGTGAATGATTTTAAAAGATGTCAAGTTCTGCTTAAGGAGTTTTATATGAAATAGCATCTATATTAGAGAAAGATTTGGGGGAAGTAAAAGATATAAGTTATCAGAATTTCATTTATTTTTAAATACAATTAAGCTCTCAGAAAACATCAGCACTTTAACTGAAATATCTTTTCGTAAAGACATTACTGAAATATCATATTACTGTTTCTTGATTTTCTAATGCATCCCTGAAAATGAGTTCACTTTAATTAAGTAGGAGGATTTATGAAGAAAAACAGACTATAAGCACAAAGGAAGGATAAAATATTTAATTGTACAAACTGTACTTTCATAATATGCCATTGTTTCTGACATATATTTGCCAGATTTATAAACTTCCAGAACAATAACTATGATAAGACATGGTCATGTGTCTCAGAGTTGCCCATAGCCACAACTGACATACCTTTGTCCCAGGTAAATACATATTTACACTATTTACAAAGTGCAATAATATACCCTTCTGATTGTGCAAAGTACCATCCATGTGCTTGCAAATATTATATTGCATGTAATATCATCAGTTTACATTTTGATTAAGTACAGAAATGACTGCCTTAGGAGTTACTGGCTTGATCCCAGATTCTTTTCAATTAATCTCATTTTATCTGCACTAATTCTGGAATTCGTATGCAAAATAATATATTATTACTTCTTTGGAAAAAAAGAGTTTTCCAGAATGACCTATCCAAAAGTGGGAAATAACACTACTTAAAGAGGAAAAACTGTGTGGTTATTTTCATATATTTTTTGTAGAATGCAATCTTTTTAAAATGACCTAAACACTAATTTCAATGGAAATTCACAACTATATTGATCTATGCTGTTACTTTCATTTCCTTCTAGTATACTAATGGGTGAAAATACTCATTTTGTCAGGTTCAAAATATACACTTGGTTTAAAGCCCAAACACCATCCCCCCAAAAATGCACTAAAGTTGATGTGCCTTTGGAACACTACTTGCTCGTTTCCATATTTTTTATGGCACTGAGCAGAATCTTACTAACACAGAATAGGCAATCACTATTTTGTTAGGCTGAGAAGTAAAAATCAATACATAAATCTTAATTCTTGCCCTGGCCGGTTTGGTTCAGCAGTTAGAGCGTCGGCCTGTAGACCAGTCTCGGATTGGGGGTGTACAGGAGACAACCAATTGATGTGTCTCTCTCACATCAATCTCTCTCTCTCTCTCTCTCTCTCTCTCTCTCTCTCTCTCTCTCTCACCCTCCTTCCCACTCTATCAAAAACCAAACAAAACAAAAAAACCCAGCCAGTGTTGCTCAGTGGATTGAGCGTCACCCCATGGACTGAGAGGTCTGGGTTCAATTCCCAGTCAGGTCTCATGCCCAGGTTTCGGGCTGGATCCCCATAGGAGGCCTGCAGGAGGCAGCCAATCAATGTTTCTGTCTCACATCAATGTTTCTCTCTCTCCCTTCCTCTCTCTCTAAAAATATCAACAAAAACATATTTTTTTTAAAAATCAGTGGAAAAATATCCCTGGGTAAGGATTAAAAAAAAAAAAAACAACCTTAATTCTTGTTTACCTTATACATGCTGTAAGTCCTATGCAAAACTCAAGAAGAAAAATTACTCTTTACTATGAACAGTATTTATTTTAAAATGACAACTTCCTTACATCTCACAAATTATTTTAATTTATATGTGTATTTTTCTTTTTCTTTTTTTTTCTGACTCTCAGTATTTCAAGAAAAACACTTTTTATTCCCAACTGACATTAGGGAATACCAGCTCATCCTTAATTCATTAAGTGCCATTTTTTACCCGCTTGCATTTGTCAAATTATAGGATTCATTATAACAGGGATGTAGAGTTATGGCTTTAGCTCTTTTTGTTCTAATCCTTCTTTCATGCATTCTTTCTTTTGATTTGTGACCTTCATTACCATGAGAGCGCACTTACTGCTTCCAGTTCAGTTCCAGGAGGATAAGCAGTCAGATACTGTAGGAATTATTTTACATACCATAGTTATTAATGTGATTACTCAGAGAAATTATATTAATATCCAAGGCACTCCACTTCCAGAAAAAAGAAAATGCCTCTTTAATCAGAATTTTTCCTTTAACACAGAGAACACATCCTTAACAATTTACAGTTAAAATTCCCAAGGGAAAGTTTCCTCAGCAAAGGAGAAGTACATTCTATCATAAAGAGTTTGTTATAGATGTAGATCCCAGAGTTCACAGATTTCTTTTTATTTTTTTCTGATTGCAATATAATGTATCCTGATTATACTAAATTTAGAAAATAAGAAATTTATAGATTAAATAAATTTCCCCTAATCCCTCATATGCAGAAATAACCATATAATTTTAATGTTACCCTCATTTTTTTCTATTCAAGTTAAAGGTATTTTGTGAATGTAAATTTAATATTATTCTGTATTAATAATTTTGTGTCATTTTTTTCACCTAACATTATATCATGAGCACTTCTCCTGGAATTAAATATTCTTCAAAAGCATTATTTTAATTTTAACAGAATATACATGTACCATAACTTAGTTTACCACCCCCTTACTAAAACTCTACAAAATATGAACTATAGTGACAGAAAGCTAATCAGTGGTTGCACAGGGTAGGGGAAAATAGTGCAGGAGAGAAACATTTTAAAAGGCACAAGAGGCATTTGGAGATGACAGATGTGTTCATTACTTAGTTGTGGTGATGGTCTCATGGTACAAACATATCAAAATGTATCAAGTTCTACACACTTTAAATATTTGCAGTTATTGTATGGCAACCATGCCTTAATAAAGCTGATAAAAAATAACTTCTAAAAATTATCTTATTGCTGCACAGTGGTTTAGTGTCAATGTTTAGCTATTATAAATAAAGTGGTACCACATATAATCTACCACTTCAGTTCAAAGAGAATGTAACTTTGTACATTTAAAGCTTATTCATATATTTGATGAAGAGATTTTAATTCTTGTACAATTCACAATAGATATTTTTAAGTTTTTTTTTTAAAAAAAACACATTTTATTGATTTTTAGAGAGAGAGGAAGAGAGGGGGGAGAGATAGAAACATGGATGTGAGAGAGAAACACCAATTTGTTGCCTTCTGCACGCCCCAGTGCCCACAACCTGGGCATGAGCCCTGACCAGGAATCAAACCAGCAACCTTTTGGTACAAGGGATGACTCCCAACCAACTGAGCCAACTGCCCAGGGCACAAAAAATATTAAAATTTCCTGAAACTCATTTTACTATAATATATACTATATATACTATATACATTTAAGTTTAGGACTAAAAAGTATTTGGGATAAAATTAGGTAACCTGTCAGTTGTTGTCATCAGAGCTTACATTCATTGAAGACTTTCCATGAGCTAGACACTATATTAGCATTTTACATTACACAGCAATTACCTTCTTTCTTGTTTCTTTCAATAAAAATAGGCAAAATGAAGTAAACATATGGCAATACCAAGTAATGACGTCTGGAGGAAGTGTATCTCTGGAATTCAGAGTGATATGTTCAGCACTGTTCCTTTAGGTTTCAAGAAACAAATGAAATGCAATAACATGCAAGATAGACCTCCCAAACATTAGGGTAGGGTGAGTGAAAAAAGCCAGACACAAATAGATAAATAAATGTATGATTCAAATGTATGAGCCCAAGAATAGCAAAATGAATCTACAGCTACAGAAGTCAGAAAGTGGTTTATCTAGGGTGGTGAGAATGGGGAAGAAATCATTTTTAAAGGGTTATAAAGGAACTTTCAGGAATTGGTTACACAGGTATATACATTTGTCAAAATTAACCACACTAACCATTTAAGATAGTGCATTTTTTTATTCATTTCCTTATCCTTAAATAAAATTGGGATAAAATAAATCTCTGGAAAGCTAAGGATTAGATCTAAAATGATTCCAATTCAATTTATATCTTTTGCCTAGCATGAACCTAACTTAGATTCAATGAATCCTACCGGATAACAAGACAACAAACACCACCTGGATGGCATATAACCAATGATAATGCTGAAGAGAAAAAAAAATTTCCTTTTCACTATTAAAATAATTAAAATTATATAAGAAAATTTATTTCAAATCCAAATACCATATTTTGAAATAAACGAATCAGATCATTCCAATATAAGGCCAGAGGTAAAAATAAACATAAGACCAAGAAATCATAGATCCTTCTAATCTCCCTCTAAAACTAGCCTATCATGGTCCACTTTGAAGCAGCATGTTGTATGTTTCAAAGATTTCATATGTGAATTTCTTTTCTTACATAAACACAGCCAAAGCTGGCTCCCTGCAAATTCCACCCATTGTATCTAGTTCTGCCCTAGTTAGCAACCTCTTCTTCCATGGCAGCCCCAGGGATGTCTGCCAACAGCAAACGAATTCCCTTTAAATTCCTGTTTTAATTAGACTAAACATGTCCCGCAACTGTTCCTCCTACTATTGCGTAATTTTTGTTACCTCACCTTTCCATTTTCACGGTATACTTTTACTGATTCATACTTTCATTCATTCAGACTTCTATTTGATGTTTAAAAAAATAAAGAAAGGAAAAGGAAGCCCATGGGTGATCATCATAGCCCCTGTGTACCCCATAATGTGAGAATGAAAAAATCGAGACACGTCCAGGGTTCTCCCATAAACCTGCCAAGAGGGCTGGTAGGTCACACAACATACAAAGCAGACTGAGGTAGAACAGACTTCAGAAACATGACTGTGGTCAAGTCCCCTTCCAGAATGGTCTTTTGGCAGTTTCCTCAGCAACGCCAGGCCTTGGAGGTGGCCTTCCCCTGCTGATGTCTTGTTTGAGTAATGTGGCACACTGATGAGCAACTTGTTGGCCCCAAGGTTTGTGTCAGACAGAATGGATGTGAGAATATCCAGCGCCTAATAAACAATTGGCTGGTATGAGAGGCAAGGAGAGAAAAACGTACGAATTCTAATATAAAATGGGTCTCTTCCATAAAGAGGGTCATTATAGTCCTTGGATAAGAAATGTATCATATGCAACTCTGCAGGTATCAATAATACTATTTTTCCTGGAGAAATCAACACTGAAGGAAAATAAAAAGATATTCTATAAACACAAAGGAGCAATTGTTACGGACAGTCAGAAGAAAAACATCCAAACTCTGTGATTACTGGGAATTTCCTTGCAATTTTCATCCCCTGCAAAATGAATATGTGTGTGTAACTTTAAAAATAATAATAAAGAAATTAAAGGAATAAAATACAAAAGGAAAATAAGAAATAGACAAATAATAGGAAAGGATCTTGAAGATCACAATGCAAAGAACTAGTAAAATTAAAACCTATAAAATAGATAAAATCAAACCTCAGAAATTAAAAGAGAAAAATTACCACATTGCTAAAATATAAATGAATAAAAAATAATCATCAGAAAAAAGAGCAAAAATTATCAAAGATAGAAAATTAAAGGAAAATATAAAAGGTAAAACTATACACCAAAGAGAGAGGAAGGGGGTAAAAAATAAGACAAGTGAAAATGAATAATTACCATATAAAGTATTAAAAGAATTAGAAAAAGAAATTCAAACATTCAAAATACAGAAAACTGTAAAACTCCTGGAAGAACACATAGGGGAAAGTTCCTTGACATTAGTTTGACAATAATTTCATGGATCCGATACCAATAGCACAGACAACAACAATAAAAGACAAGTGGGACTACATCAAACTGAAAGGCTTTGTGCAGAACTGGGAATAATCCAGCAGGGTGTAAAGGCCACCTATGAAATGAGAGAAGATATTTGCAAAGCATCTATCAGATAAGGGGTTAATATCCAAAATATATATTAAGGAACTCCTACAACTCAGTAGTAAAAAAAACTAATAACCCGATTTTAAAATGGCCTAAGCTCTTGATAGACATTTCTCCAAAGATGACATACAGGTACAGATGGCTAACAGGTACATGAAAAAAATGCTCAATGTCACTAATCACACTAATGTCACTAAGTACAAATCAAAACCACAATGAGATATCACTTCACAACTGTTAGCATGGTGGCTTGCAAACTGTTGGTGGGAATGCATGGTGTAGCCACTATGGAAAAGAGTATGAAGGTTTCTCAAAAAATTAAAAATAGAACATATGGTCCAGCAATCCCACTTCTGGGTATTTGTCCAAGAGAATTGAAATCAGAGAGATTACCACTCCTATCTTCATTGCATCATTACTCACAATAGTCAACATGTAGAAACAACATAAATATCCATCCACGGACAGATGAATGGATAAAGAAACTGGAGTGTGTGTGTGTGTGTGTGTGTGTGTGTGTGTGTACACAAAATGAAATATAATTCAACCATAAAAAAAATAAGGAAATTCTGCAATATGCAACAATATGAACAAACCTTAAGGACATCATGCTAACTAAAATAAGACAGTCACAGAAAGACAAATATTATATGATTCCACCTATGTGGAATATATATTAAGGAACTCCTACAACTCAGTAGTTTCAGTCCAACAAAATGAATAAGCTCTGGAGATCTGCTGTACAATGCTGTAACTATAGTCAACAAAACATTGTACACTTCAAATTTTAAGAGGGTAAATTTCAAAAGAGTTCTTTCTACAATAAAAAGATAAAAAATTAATGATAAAGAAATAAAAAAAATAACAAGAGTAAAGGGCAAAAATATAATTTTAAAGAGAAAATATCCTAAGCACTAAGTGAACTAATAAACTAAGACAAAAAATCTAAAGGAGAATAAATGGAAACAATCTAACAAAGAGAATGGGCTCTTTATATAGTGAAGTAAGATATACACTTCTCTTAGATGCTGTTACAAACTCATTTTGAGTTCAATGCAAAGGCGGCAGATCTCCTGCAGATTTGACCTTCCAAGACTTAGAGTTCCTGGCAAAGGAGAAGAAGAGTTTTAATGGAAAGCTGAGGGCAATGAGCGGATGAAAGCCTAGAGAGGTCAAAAACAGCATGTTTCTCATGGCAGATGATCGCCAAGCTCTGATGTGAACTGGCCCTCAAATACCTTGCTTAGGGGTAGGAAGAAGGAAAGGAGGAAATGACTTGGGTAAGACTTGAACATTTCAAATAACTACAGAGGGTGAGCATCAGAGAGTTGGAAGGTGAAACTCAGAGAGCAGTGATAATTGAAGGAGGAAGTTCCAGACTAGATAGGATAGGATAAAGAGCTCAGAGAAAGCTGCAGAGAAATTCATTAAATGTAAATCCTTTTATAAGCAGTTTTTTAATGCAATACTACAGAGCTCACTGAAAAGCCCAAGGCTTAACCAATAGGGCCAACAATGAATGCAGATTTAGGGATATAGTTGCTTCTGGCATTACTTCAAGAAAAAGGAATCAGGAAAAGGCAGGTTCACAATGACTGGTTAGTTCTTTTTCCCTGTAGTATTCACCCCATGTTTCATAGACCCTAAAACCTTCCCCAAGTAGGGGTCAGCCCTCCCACATTACAGCATATATAATTAATCACTTTCCCAGAAATTATATTTTGCCTGAAGGATAATATAACTAGTTTTCAAGGTAGCAAATCCCAACCCATGCAAAGAGTCTAATTAACCCTCAGCCATGGTTTCTTCTGGGTAAATTCAAAGTAGTAGCCAAGAGTATTTAAATATGTTTTTATTGATTTTTTTTTTAGAGAGAGAGAGAAACATTGATGTGAGAGAGATACATCGATGGGCTGCCTCCTGCACGCCCCCAACCGGGGATTGAGCCTGCAACCCGGTCATGTGCCCTAATCCAGAATCGAACCGGGACCTCTCAGTCAGTAGCCAAGAGTATTTAAAAGGCTCAGGGTTCCAGGCCATCTAAAGGGGAGGACAGGTGGAGGGAGGGATAGCAACCAGCTCCCTCCTTATACACACACAGGCCCTTTCAACCAAAGCAAAACAGTTGTGCAATTATCTCCTTTAAAACTTAAAAAAAAGATTCCCTGCCAAATAAAGTTTAGAAACTCCTAAGATAAGTTATTATGTTTACCAAAAAGTTGCCGTCCTACTCCCCGAAATTACACACGCTTCATTTTGGTGGAAATATGTTTAAAATTCCCAGCTATTCTTTTCCCCTCTTGAACTACAGAGCTAGATTAGTCCATCTAACATTCTAAACAAGAACTGCAATTCAAGACACACTGTGTTTGTTACAGATGTCCTAACAACGTACCACAAACTAGGTGGCTTACACGACAGAAATCTATTGTCTCGCAGTTCTGGAGGCTAGAAGTCTGAGATCAAAGTATTGGCTGGGTTGGCTGCTTCTGAGGCCTCTCTCCTTGGTTTGTAGATGGCCATCTTCATGGTCACATGGTGCTCTTGCTGTATGTGAGTCTATCTCCAAATGTCCCCTTTATATAAGTCCGATTGGATTAGGGTCCACCCTAAAATAACCTCACCTTAACTTGGAAAAAACCATCTCTCCAAATAAGGTCACATTTTGAGTCCTAACTAGGGATTAGATTAGGATTGCAATAAATGGACACAACCCATAACATTTAGTATAGTACATATGACCGTTACTACTACTTAAGATAATCATTCAGATGAATTTCTTAAAGACAGGACTAAATGCTCCAAATTAACCTTGATTCTTGGTTCTCAGTCTTTCTTGTTTCCATACAAACTAACAAAGATACAGATCCCAGGGACTTTAAATGACTTTATTGTAATGTCATCACAAGAATCAGAATAGATAATGTTTCAACAAATCAAACTCTGGATTATGTAAAGCAAACTATGCTGCAGTTTCCACCCTCTGTAATTTAGTTATTAGATTATCTGGGTGCATTTTTGCCTGTCATCGCATTCTCCTGGAGCAGCTAGAAATGCTCTTCTTGCAGAAACTGAACCAATCAAGACCAAAATAAACCACTCACAATATTGCCTATAACACCACCAAGATTGTCATTTTTAAGAAACAGCTTTGAAGGAAACATTTCAGAAAGTGAGACAGAGAAATTTTTATTTCCAGAATTATTCTTAGGAAGAACACAGAAAAAATACTTTGATAAATCTCTTAGGATGAAAGGAAAGGTCAATCCCAAGCACATTCAAATTAAAAAATGACTGTTATTAAGCTCTCTGCATCAAACAAGGATGGGAATGTGTGTAGCTCTGAACAGAGGGAGGCAATGGGAACGAAGGGAAGACTGAGAAGGGAGAGAAGCAGGGAAAGGGGAGAACTTAGAGATGTAGAGATTCTGCATGGTAAAAGATGTAATTCGCACAGGAACCCCCAAATTGCCCATAAACTAACAAATGGAAATGAGGCTCCTGGCCAGTGTGGCTCAGTGGGTGAGCGACGACCCATGCACCAAGAGGTCACCAGTCCAACTCCCGGTCAGGGTACGTGCCCAGGTTGTGGGCCCGATCCCCAGTGGGGGGGCATGCAGGAGGTGGCCAATCAATGTTCTCTCGCATCGATGTTTCTCTCTCTCCCGCTCCCTTCCCCTCTCCCCCCTCCCCCCCAAAATTTTTTTTAATAAAAATGAGGCTCTAGGAACTGGAAAGGAGCTGAGCTTTGCATCCACATGGGGAGAAACCATTCAGTGCTCTCCTGAAGGAGTCAGGTGAGGAGGAGCTCTTCATCTGACATCTGGGTTAGAGGATTAACTTCTTCCATCTAGTTATCTCTAAGGCTAACGCTGTAAGGCTAACCCACCCCGGGTGCACCGTGATACTGCACTATACAAGGTCAGCAACTGTCCGAAGAGGACATCTATGAGACAGTTAAAAAAAAACCCTGCTTTGAAATATTCTGGGCCACCACACTGCTGGTTCCTCATGAGACAGAACCCAATACTTAATCAACTCTATTAATTATAAGCACATTCAAAGCTGCTTTTAGAAGAAAGTTCTGATCCTGCCTGTGGGGCCTCCTACAGTCAGAAAGCTTACACATCAACTAGAGAATACAGATAAGGTTTTTAAATTTCTATAATAAACTGTTGGCTTTTCTCACATAGCACAGTACCTGACATACAGGAAGCACTCAGTAAGTGTGCATCAGAAGCAACTCAGGAATGTGTTAATAATATAGATTGCCAGCCCCCACCCCAAATACACACACACTCAGAAACTCAGGGATAGTTTTGATAAATATATGTATGTGTTTCTGTTGCAGTAGGTGTGGGATCTAACTTCAAAACCTCTGAGACTATGCTAGCTGTCACTTCCTCATGCTTCCATATGCTCTTACTCTAAAGCAGTACAAGTTACCAGAATATTATATGTCCTAAGGACATATATCTAAATAACACCAACATTTAAAAGGCATTTGAAGGAAAAAGAGAACTACAGAAAGACAAAACAGGAAATAGTCAGAGAGATAAAAGCAGAATCAGAAAAGCATGAGAGCCCTGGCTGGTTTGGTTCAGCAGTTACGTCAGCCTGTGGACAGAAGGATCGTGGGTTCGATTCGCAGTCAAGGGCACGTACCTGGGTTGCAGGTTCGATCCCTGGCCCCGGTAAGGATGGTGCGGGAGGCAACCAATCAATGCGTCTCTCTCCCATCAATGTTTCTCTTTCTCTCTCTCTCCCTCCCTCCTTTCCTTCCACTCTATCTAAAAATCAATGGAAAAATATCCTCAGGTGAGGATTAACAAAATAAATAAATAAATAAATAAATGTAAAATAAAAGCATGATAACAGCTTCAAACAGTAATCAATTAATCATGCCCTTGAATGTAATCCATGGGCCTCTGGCTCAAGAGTAGAAATCCAAGGTAACCCTAAACACCACCCCAAAGAATTATCCCTCCTTACTGACATTAGATGCTCAAGGGCTTTTTAGGTCAAAGTTGTTTATGCATTACATTACTAAAAGAAATAAAACAATATCAACTTTATTTTTCCCTTTATCTTATTTAGTTATTTATTTCACATCTATTCAATTAAACAAGGAATGGGGAGTGCCAAAACAAGGAAGCAAGTGGGGCCCGTCTACCAAACACCAAAGAAGCTTGGCTGAATAAATTTGTCCACAGGGACCTTTAATGCTTGGAATCAGTTCTCCCATTCAAGTCCCCAGTAGTCACCTTGTCCTAAAGGATGGTCCTCCTGAGATGGTTAATAACTGCACACCTAAAGTCGCTGTTCCTGGCAATTCAGTAGAACAAAGGGCTAGAAATTGCCATCAAGAGAGCAATAAGCCCCGCTTCTAAAAACTATTAAGGAAAGCTCTTGAATGTTTTACTTTTTTTTTTTTTTTTAAATATCTGGGGTGATTCAGTCCCTATATGACAAATATGAGAGCTTAAATCCATGATCATCAACATGCTTAACCTTACGCTATCAACCAAACTTCCTAATCAGTCCACGCATATTTTAATTTTCTAAAATGAACAGGTGGTCCTTTTCTATAATGTTTCCAAGAGGGAGGCACAATAGAGGGTCCTTATCTACACTACTTTGAATTCTCAGCAAACTAGCTTTTCTGGAATAACCTTCATAAGGATTTTCTCATCCTACTAATCTTTTATCTGCATCCTTCACTCATGAAAATTAATGGATAGCTAGGTTTAAAGGCAATTATAGCCACAACAGCTCTGCTCTTCTCACAAGAGATATCACACCAAAACTCCTATGACAATAAACCCAAGTTGATCATTCCAGACCCTTCAAGGAAAGAGAATTTATATGTACTGTAGTCACACTCAATGCCAGATTTCCTCAATAATGGAAACTAGTTGAGAAATTTCTTTAGCAGCTTTACAGCTCTTGGTAAGGGGGACAACGTTTTCATGAGTTGACATGAAGCAGTTCAAAACAAACTAACCAATATAAAGAGCTTGAGCGTTGGCTCCAATTCTCCTCTTCCAAAACCTTTTCTGATACTTCCACCAAAAAAGTCACCCATTCACAAGACCATTTGTCCAATGCTCACTCTGTTCAATCTCAACACTTTTTACTCACCAGTTAGTAGTAGGTGAGAAAACCTATTGCATTTGAATAATATGTGCTTGCTCTATTATTTAACACTCAATAAAAATTAAAAAAAAGATAGCCCTGGCCAGTTTGGCTCAGCAGTTAGAGCATCGGCCCGCGGTCCAGAGAGATCCGAGTTGGTTCCAGCTAAGGGCACATACTTCAGTTGCAGTTTGTCCCCGGCCCTGGTTGGGTGGTGCAGGTGGCAGCCACTTGATGTGTCTCTCTCACATCGATGTTTCTCTCTCTCTCTCTTCCTCTCTCTCCCTCCCACTCTATCTGAACAAAAAATGGAAAAATGTCCTCGGGTGAGGATAAAAAAAATAATAATAATAATAAAAATAAAATAAAATAAAAAAGATAAGCAAAACAAATAGAATGCGTAGAACTGAAGAAATGTTATGCATAAGTAACAAGTAAGCTAATAGCTTAAGAGGCAAAAGTCATAGGATGTGTTAAATATAGATAATGAGTAGCTTGTGAGACATAGGTATAATATGTTAAATACAGATAGAAGTTAGTAAGTAACCTGTAAGCATGTTAAAGATAGAATAAATGGAATGTATGAAGGAACAAGCAAGAATATTACTTTTTGGTTGGAAGGTTCAGAAAAGCCAAGTCTTAAAGTAAAATCACACCATTGTGGGCTGACAACTATGTACTTGCCCTTGTATCTTTCTAATAGAGGAAGTATGACCCCAGATACCTTCCATCTATTTGTTGGGGCCCATTCCTCAAACTCCAATTCTCATCCTTGTAACCACACCACCAGTTTGGAGGTTAATGCAGCAAAGAAAGAGACAAGACATACGAACATTGAATAACCCAGAATTCAGGTTGTGGGCTTCCTTTTGCATACTATCCTAAGTGCAGTAACTTACCTCATATTTTTCTTCCTGATTCTCATAATATGTTTTTAATTGAGTTAATAAACCATGCAATTGGAGCATCTTCATTTTATCCATGAGTCTTTCTGTTGAGTGGTCTCTGGTAGTGGGTTGGGCGGCTACTATTGCATCGGTGTCATTTCCCATACAATAATGTGAGTGGGGTAATATATTAGGTCAAGCATAAAATATATATAATATACTTAGAGGCTTTGCAAAAGTATAATTATGATCATGTTAATAGGAACATAATATACTGTAACAATAGATTTAGAACATGTTCTTTAATGTTGCCTTGTGACAACTGAAGGTAACAGTCAAAGACTAAATGGGAAAGAAGCAAATGCATATAGAGAAGTATCTGGGCTTTGGGGTCAAATGCAAATGCATTTAAGTTAAGTGCACAGGCTCCTGAAACCAAATCCTGGCTTCACCATTTCCTGTCTTTTTGACAGTGGGCAAATTTCCTCTTTGTGCCTCAATTTCCTCATCTGCAAAACAGCAATAATAATAGTACTAAAATACATAATAGTAACTCTACCTGAAAGGGTTATTTTAATAATTAAAGGAATTACCAGCAGTAAGTCTCTTACAATATTCAAATCATAGAAAATGGTTTACATTTTTTCATTATTGAAAAAGAAATAGTGAAAGTTAGAATACAACCAAAGGGAACAAAGTGTTGGGTGACATGATTTGCACAAACCTTACTCCTCATTGCCATGGTAATGAGACTCTCTTCTCATGCTAATGAAATTATAATGGGTAAAAATCACAGCCTATAAAGGAACAGTAATCAATATGAAGTCACATGTAATCTTGTGAATTCCTCTTCAAGGTTGGGATAGATTTTAGGAGGCCTTGTGTAAATGAAAAGTGGTTCAGGGAGTCCAGCAGCTGGAAAACTTTGGGGCCCAGGGCCAGCTGCTCCTTCAAGTGACTGCAGCCAATAAAAATAAATAAACTAAGTGTTCATGAATCTGTAATGTCCTACCCATAGCCACTACTACCAGGAAGAGACTTTGGACTAGAGAAGAACTGAGATCATTCTTTAGGTGGCTGCTATGAACTGGCCTAGGCTGTTAGAAATTGTGGCCATCTGCTGCCTCATTTTTTTTCTCCATGAAGAAAGATGGCCATGAGGTGTCAACATACATTATAATTTAATAGTAGCAATAAGAATACGCCTTTTCTACGGATATCTCCATTTCATACCTCTCAGGGTGACACTCACCTCAAATAATCCTAGCCTCATTCTACATTTGCTTGGTTCCTTAATAAGCCTCTAATAAACTGTCCTACGTGCTCGGATATCTCAATTCAACTAAATTAAATATATCTAAGTTCAAAGTATTAGTAAATCACTAACTCTCAAGGGCATACTTTCAAAACCCCAAAGAGAAATGAAGGCATTTTTAAAATCCTTAGAGTGGTTGAGAATATACTTACAAATAACTTAAAATATTCTTCAGATAGGTGTGCAAACAAATTTAAATCCTCTGTGACCAGTTTTAGCAGTATTTATTTTAGAAGGTCTGAGATTTGGAAAATGAAATTCTTGGTGCCCAAGTTTTATTAGTCAGTTTTGCTACCCAGCCCAGGCCAGGTAATTTCGTTATAGGCCAATGAATCTCCATTAGCTTCGAAACCTCTTATATTCATCTTACCCAGTTTCCAGATGAGACTGACTTGCTGTCTTAATGTATAACTTTCTAATGTTTTTGTAATACATGTCCTTCAGATATGTCAGCCTCCCATATTTTATACATTCTAACTAATACGTTCGTGTTGGGCCTCTCGTGTGCTTGGTTTTGCCAAGATCCGTGCATAGAAATTTAAATTGAAAAAGGAAATGCTCATAATTTTGTATTTTTCATGAGTGAGCACAGTTGCCTAAATCACATGAAGACAATACCAAGTAAAATACACTGCTCTTTTAAAAAATTAACATTTATAGATTTCTGTCTCCTTATAAAAATTCAGGAAAATATAATGAAGAAAATAAGAATTGTTCAACATGCTCCCAATCAGAGAAAAGCCATTTTAACAATATGATGTATAGAAAACAAATTGGATGAATATACATGTGTAGATTTATGTACTTTTTAGATAATAAGAGTCAGAGCATACAGAATATTTTAAAAATTGATTTTTTAGTAATTAATATATATTTTTAATATCCTTTAAATATTCAAGAATATGCTTTAAATGACTACAAAAACTACACAGTCCTTGGGTTCGTTTCCTAGGCTGCCATAACAAAGTACCAAAAACTAGGGTAGCTAAAAACAACAGAAATTTATTCTCACAATTCTGGAGGCTAGGAATCTGAAATCTAAAATAGCAGTTATTTAATGTTATTTTACTATTTATAAAGAGATTAATTTTATTACATTTTACAGATGTATGAAGCATTAGAAACTATGGATTTCTTTTATAATTGTGCTGAACTCTTATTACTATAATAATTTTTAGTTGATTTCTTAGGGTTTTCTATATATATAATCATGCATGCATTTAGTAACATTAGTTATTCATCGAGCCCGTCACATTTTTCCACACATAGTCAGTCCTGCAGCAAGCAACTCTAATAGCATTAATTAGGAGTATTGATAGAAAACATTTTTTCTAAGTTCTCCTTAGTTCTTCTTTTCCAGGTTCGAAGAAGTCTCTACTTCCCTCCTACGGTTTTCTTCATCACTTTTTCTTTTGATATATGCATTAGTTTGTTAGAATTTACATAACAAAGTACCACAGACTAGGTGAATTACACAACAGAAATGCATTTCTTCACAATTCTGGAGGCTAGAAGTCTGAGATCAAGGTACTGACAAGGTTGGTTTCATTCCAAGGCCTTTCTCTTTAGCTTGTAAATGGCCGTCTTCTCCATTTGTCTTCACATGGTCTTCCCTCTGTGTGTGTCTGTGTCTTAATCTCCTCTTCTTATAAAGTCAACAGTCACATTGGATTAGGGTCCACCCTAGTGACCTCAGTTAAACTGAATTACCTTTTAAAGGCCCTATCTCCAAATACAATCACATTCTGAGATGCTGAGGTTAGGACTTCAACATATGAATTTGGGGGATACACAATTTAGCCCATAACACTGTAGCTGTTCTTCCCAGATTTATCTCAATCTATTTTCTAGATTCATGCGTCCATTGCATGTTTCTAAAACTATCATTTAGTGTTACAGTGTACAACTAATGTAAATCTTTACTCTAGGGCTCTATCCCTATTCTTTGTAGCCTGTCTTTTTTTTTTTTTTTTTTTGGTATTTCTGCAGCATTTCCATGTGCTGCAGTCATTCATCATCACTGCATATTTTTATAGATATTATGTCTTTCCTATCTTCTCAAGTGGATATCATCATTCAACCTTATCTCTTTGTGATTCGTGATATTTGTCTTCCATCTCTACCAGTGCAAATGCCTGGTCCTGCAAATGTATTCTTCCTCTTTGGTGTTAAAATACCTGCACAGTGAGATATGGTTTTTTAAGTTTTCATTTATTGTTTTCAAAGGTTATTTTCCCTTTGTGATACTTATTATAATTTTTGTAATTTTTCTGCTATTATTTCAATATGTTTACACCACAGGGGGCATCTTACAATGTTCATTTTTTTAGCATTTTCCTGGAAGTCCTTGTCTTATGAAATATTCAGGCCAAAACAGTCTCTTTCATGCTACAGAAATCAGGACTCTTAAGACTCCATTCAGAATAACTCTCAAAGCACTTAAAGAAGTAAGAAGCAAGGAGAGAGAAGGGAATTAAATCACTAACACCTACTACATCCTAGAAACTTCATTTCACAATCTCATTTAATACTCCAACTTAAAATTGGATTAAATGATTTATCTCATTTTACAGATGAGTACATTGAGGCTCAGAGAACTTAGTGAATTTCTCAAGTTCATATATGTAGTAAATGATATAAAGCTTAGGGTCAAAATTAATCTGTAGACTCCTAAGTCTATGCTTTTCCCATGACTTCATATAAACTCCCACTGATCCTTAAATACATTTTTACTTAATTTCACATTCCCCTGAGCCTTCCTGCATAAGTGAAATGATGAGAACACAAGTCAGATGCCAAAAACATCACAATAGGTTGGTGGTTCTGCCACCTGCACCTCTCTAGCCTTCCTCTTTCATCAACAGTTTAAAATAGTGGTGTGCCGGCATTCACTGGAAAATGTATTACAATTTAGCATTTGCTATAATGAGTGAACTAGCAGATATTTGGAAGTTTGGTTCAATAAATGTATATTGAGCACTTTCTGCATGCCAGAAACCACCTCAGTTTCTTAGAATACATGGATAAATAAGACACCCATCTGGAAAACTTATGGTTTGGGAATCAAGTGAGGAGGAGAGACAGCTACCCATTAAACATGTTCTGGGGAGTTTGTCATGTTGTTATTCCCTTCTCAGAGAACCTTCCCCAGACGACATCTCTACCGATTGGGAGACAGCCATGCACACATCATCACCACTACACTCCCTCCTGTCACCTTCACACACCTTCAACCTCAGCAGTTGGGGCAGGTAGGTGGGCCAGCCAGATTTCTCAGCCAAACATTTATAATTAGGTCTATAAAGAACAAGTCAGTTAGTGGCACCGTAAAAGAAGCCAATGAATGAAGAGGATGTGTAGTCATGTCAATGATGGAGAACCAGGGCTCATGCATTCCTGCTCTCCAGTTCCTGAAGTTGACCAGATTTTTAAGACTCTTCCTGACATTTATTGTTCTAGTATCTGCTTTCCAGAGATATCACTGTGTCCTCCCCACATCTTAAATAAACACCACTTTTAGTGTGAGCTAGTCTGATTGATTTCTGCCACTAAGAAGTAGGTGAGCTCCAACTAATACAAAAATGTAACTATAATATGATAAATGTTATAACATTTATCAACAGGGTCCCATGTCTATGCCAAGAAACAGATCCTAATCCAACCTCAGCAGGCAATACCTGTACTGAGTCTTAAACCAGTAGGCTGAACAAAGGCACAGAAGTGGAGAGGGAGATAAATCTCAAGGTAGTTACAAGGTCAAGGAGGAATGATTCCTATGGTTACCTAAACTCCGGCTTACTATTAAGCCAGATCGGCAAAAAGCCACATATCTGGACAATTCAGTCAAAAAAACATTTATTGATTGCCTACCATGAACCAGAATGTTATAGAAATGAGCGAAATTGGACTCCTTGTAGTCAAAGTCCAGTACCAATGGTTTTGCTCTCTACACAAAGATTTATGAGAAGTCAATGTCTATTTATTATGCCTTGGGTAATGTTGTTTTGTGAGAAGAACAATGTTTTGTTCACTTGGGGGTGTTTCACATCCTTTTACATCTCATTAGATCCAACTGACAACTAATACCAACATTATGTTTTATGTATGCCAGGCACTTTTCAAAGCATTTTACAAATATTAACTCATGTAATCCTCACAGTTCTATAACGTAGGCACTTTTATTATGCCCATTTTACAGATGAAGCACAAATGTGTGAATAACTCCCCATAGTTATTAAGTGGAAGAACTGGCATATGTACCCAATAATCTGAGAATCCACATTTTTAACTACTACTCCATGCTGCTTTTAAAAATAATAAAGAAAAGATATAAAATTAAAATTACCTACACTTTTACTTTTTTCATTGTATTATATTTCCTTATAGAACTTGACAACAGAAATACAAAGCTGATCACTGAATAGTTACTATTTTTGTCTAATTTAACAGTGCCTCAAAAATTCCTAATGCGCTGATCTCCATAATTATCATTTAAGTAGGTAAACAGTATTCCATCAATTTATTCTAACATAGCTTAAACATTCATTCCTCTATCATCTAAACTCCTAGGTATTCCCTGGTTTTCCATTTCTTTGCCATTAAAATAATGGTGGAACATCTCGGTACATTTTTTTTTTTTCTTCTCTTAAATTAATTCCTTAGGATAAATTCCCAAGGGTGAGATTCCTGGTACAAATGTCCGTGGGCAATTTTTTTCCCTGACATATCGTCAGACTACTTTCTGTGAATCAGCTATGGAAGGTTGCAAACCTGCAAATGAACGCATTTCACCACAATCCCATGGGGACTGGATATTATGCCTGTGTTTTTTAATGTTTACTAATTTAGTAGGTGTAAGTTGCATGTTATTTTTTTTAATTTATATTTTAGTTGCATTGCTTACAGATGAAGTTAATATTTTTCTAGTTGTTTACTTATTAACTGAGGTTCTTAATGAAAAAAAATTGTACTAAGTTTTGCCCAATTACCTATTGAGAATGTAATAGTTTTTCTATCACTTTGACTGCCTTTAAGAAAGTCATTAATCCTTTCCTGTCATACTTTGTATGTTTTTCCTCAGTCTGTTTCCTGAGGTCCTGGAAAGCAAGGCACTAAGACGCTGCTCAGTCACACCTGGGCTCAGACTTGGCTTTCTCCCTATGGATGAAGCTATGACCTTGAGAAGGCTGAGTTTGGCTCAAGAACCAGGAACGCTTGATATTTGTGAATGTAATTTATCCCTGGATGTTAAGCTCTGGGTACAGAAGGGCTGAGGAGCAGCAACACTTGAGCTTCTCAGATCCAGAGGGACCCAACCCTGTGGGGACAGTGCCACCAACATGCCCACCTTGCTAGAAGCTCCACACACAGGAGAGAGCTGTTGGAATCTGCTGCATCTGCTCCTGCTCTGTGTGATCTCCGTATCCCTACAAACCCTGTATCGTCAGCTAAATACAAGAATTAATCTAATGTGTGTCTGTGATATTCCTGCCAACCCAGGCCCACCACAACGCTGCCCTCCTCTTTCTCATTTTACTTCAGTTATGTTGTTCTCACTGTACACAGTTCACATTTTTAATATAGATAAAACTTTCAGGCCTTCCCTCGTGCTTTTCTTCATCCTTCATATTTAGGAAAGGATCACTCTTTCCAAGGAACTCCAATATGCCCAGGTTGGTATTATCCAAAAGCTTATATTACTTTTTATGCTTAACTGTTGAATTCATCTGGTACATAGTTTGTTATATGAGACATGGATCTAAAAGAGTTTGCTGTGTGTCTAAATGTTCCTGGGAAAATGGTTATTAAATGAGTATTCCTTTCCCTCTTCTGTGATAGCTACTACCTCATACATTCTATTCATAAATGTATTTGTACCGGTTTCTAGGGCTTGCCATCCTATTTATGAGTACTTCTAGCTGTGCATCAATAGATGCAGTTTTAATGATCATTTCTAACATGGTTTATATTTGGAAATAACTCTACCTCATCATTTGTCTTCTTCCATAATATTTCTGGTGTCCTGTGATTTTTTCCCCCTAGAATGTTTCAGAATGATTTAGTCGAGTAAAAGACTAGTAGATTTTTTATTCTTGAATTTAAAAATTAACTTGATAAAAAATTTACCATCTTTACAATATTCATTCTTCCATCAGGAAACATTTCTCTATTTATTCATGTTTCAACTCTATATATCTCCCACGAAGTACTGTAGTTTTCTTTACACAGGTCACAGTGATCCCTAAAGAAGCTAATTCCTACATATTTTATATTTTGTCACTATAGTGAATGAAATGTTTTTCATCACATTCTTTAGACACCTCTTGCTGATATACCAATATCTCTGTTTTATAGAGTTGATATAAGTAACAGCCTTTGAAGAATTTTTCTGTATCTTCCACAAAACTATTGTGAAAACATTGTTCATGATGTCAACCCATGTCCCTTTAAGTAATAAATTCCTTACAGAGGTCAGAAAAGGTGTTTTGTTTTGTTCCTGAGGCAAATTGAACCCAGTGACAAAAGCTCTCTAAGTATTTTATTTTATGTCTTAGCAATCAAGATACTAAAAGCTTAAGTTCATGTTTAATTGCACAAATGAACTGAAGTTAGACGTTTTTCTGTTCCTTTTAATTTGTTTTGGTTTTACTGGTATTGTTATTTGTCCTATTTTAATTCTGTAATCCACCTTAAATTGTCTTTGGAGGTAGGCAGTTAGCCTAGGAAGGTTATGTACCTTAATATGCACATTCACAAGTAATTAAGCTATATGATAATTGAATAGTATTGTTCATCTGTTCCTAATTATATATGCTAAAAATGGTGTAATCAACCTTTTTCCTCCAGGACACACTGTAAATCTACCCTTTGTACCCCACTGAAGAAAGCACTCACAGAATCTGAACTGATCCCCCAGGTCACCTTGAGTCCTCTTTTAAATTAAAGAAGAATGTAATCATTTTTCACAAACATTGGTACTTCCAATATTTTTAGTAATAAATCACTTACGGTACAACTTAATTACTTGTCAATGTGCAGCAAACAGCATGTCATCAAGACACATCGAAAACATAGATGGGTGAGGAATGATTTTGATGAAGTTCCTTGACAAGGTTAAGTCGTGAGCAGTTCCTGAATCATAGCTTCTGAAGTCTTTATCATACCCTTTAGGCAAAATTAGCCACTCTTTATTCTGACCCCTTATAATTACTCCACTTCCTCCAAGGAAGCCTGTCCTGCCCCTCAGGCGATGCCTTACCCTTTTCCTCTCTTCTCCCTGCACCTCCCTGCACTGGTGTTACAGCACATTCCTCCTTATGTTACAATTGTCCAGTCTTTAGTCTGCTCACTATAAATTCTGATTCACCTTTTAATCTCCAGTGCCTAGCACAGTACCCAGCACTTCCAATTGACTCATGTTGTATCTTAGTCTCCTATCAAGAAAGTGACCTTCACCCTAGCCAGTTTGGCTCAGTGGTAAAGTGTTGGCCTGGGGATAAAAGAGTCAGGGGTTCAATTCCCGGTCAAGGGCATGATACCTCGGTTATGGGGTTGTGGGTTTGGTCCCTGGCCTTGGTCAGGGGTCTTACAGGAGGCAACCAATCGATGTGTCTCTCTCACATCAATGTTTTTCTCTCTCTCCCTCCTTCTCTCCTCCACCGCCCCACTCTATCTAAAAATCAATGGGAAAATATCCTCAGGTGAGGATTATGAAAAAATAAATAAAAGAAGAAGAAAGTGACATTTTTATCACTGGGGCCTTAGCCACTTCTGGATGCCCAAACTTGTCATATTATCAAACATTAAGTATAAGGACTTAATAAATACTGGTTGTTGGGCACATCCGCCATTTGTATTTTCTTATTCTAGCTTTTTGAGGCCATTTTTAGACCTTCATTCCTAGGCTCTTCCTTGGTCCTTCTTGACCTTTCTGATACCTCAAAGTCACAATCACCAGTGTAACTTATTGTACTGCCTTTAATGCTCTCCAGAACAGGATATCAGATTGTGAATAAATGCAAGTAGCTCTCCCAATGTGGAAAGAATCAAGCTTTCGACAAAACACAGGCCCATCTGCCTATGAAAGAGGCCCCTTCTACATGTAAGCAACGCATAACCTTTTGGAAACCATAATGATTATCCCCTAATGCATCCTTCTCCTGGCCCATCTCATCAAAACCATGACTGGTCTGAAAAGTCTCACCCTCTTTATGAAAGTGAGTTGTATCCTCAAGAAACTTTTATTTCTCAGAAACCTATATACTCACAGATTGACATATGATCTGCTGCATTTGCTTCCAGATTCTAGGGCCCAGCTCACAGCCAATGGTCAGATTTTATTTCCTGTGAGGACATCTGCCTACTGAAAACCTTTGTGTTATCTGTCAACATAGGGACAGAACTGTCCCTCACAAGGGAAGCTTTCAGATAACAGAATCTTGACCCCTCTGGTAACAACACTTACAAGAAAAAAACATGTGTTTAGACAGAAACTTTATAAATATTATTCACATTTCTGTTTTCAAAAAGAGAGAATGGACTTCTGGTCAAGATGGTGGAGTGGGTAAAGGTGGTTCACCTCCTCCCACAATCACATCAAAATTACAACTAAACTACACAGCAACCATCATTCAGAACCACCTGAAATCGAGCTGAATGGAAGTCTTACAACTACAAATTAAAGAAGAAGCCACATAGAGACTGGTAGAGGGGCAGACGCAGGGACAGGCTGGTCCCACACCCACATGTGGCAGATAAAAATCAGGAGGACACATCAGCTGGGAAGATCCTCCGTGAGGAGTGAGGGGTCCCTGTCCCACACCAGGCTCCCATCTCAGGGTTCCAGAGCCAGGAAGAGAAGTCCCTATAACTTCTGGCTGTAAAAACCAAGGGGATTTGAGGCTGAGGGAGGCTGAGGCTGAGGGACGCTGAGGCTTCTGGAGCCCCAGGCAGTTCCTCCTAAAGGACCTGCATGGACTTACTCAGACTCACTCTCCCTCCAGGCTCCAGAATGGGGGAGGCAGCTTGAAAGGCACCAGAGACATACGGGGAAGAACTGAGTTGTTTGGCATCGGGGCGAGATCTGGAGGGGCAGCTTTCTCCTGGACAGACTCGCTGCCAGAGGCCATTGTTCCTTTGGCAAGCCCTTCCCAGGGTGGCAGATGGCTGCCATATCTGGGACTCCAGCAACCTGGCTTACACAGTTTGCCCTACCCTGGTGATTCCCTGAGGCCCTGCCCCACCCAACTTTCAGGCCCACCCAAGCTGTTTCCAAAGGCTTTACCATAGGAATGGCCTCTCTTGGATTCTGCTTCAGATTTTCTTAAAATCTCTCAAACAAGCAGCATCTGGTCTCAGTGAACCCTATACCTCTCGTTAAGTGGCCCCAGGCCTGGCACTAGAAGCAGCCAGCCTTGGTTCACAACTTGGCTTTTCCTGGGCACCTCCAAGCCCTGCACAAGAAGCAGCCATTGGCAGATCACTTTGTAGCTTATGCCTGGTGGCCCTGGGTAGAAAACAGGCAGTGACTGACCTTGCCCCAGAGCCAGCACACCCAGTGGACAGCTTCAGACCACATCAAAACACCACCACCCAAACACCTCCACAAGTGACACACTCAATGAGTGGACTCAGTGGGTACCAGAATCTTACTGAAGTAAGTCTTGCTCTGTGTGGTGGGCCCCTACACAGCTGATCCTCCAAGGGAGTCAGAGATCAGTGGTCAGTGCACACAGCCAGTCTTTGCAGTTGATCAGCCTGAGTAAATCCCTCCCATTGAAATGTCAACAGCAATCAAGACTCAATTACAACAGAAGGGTGTACAGTCCACACTAGGGGTGCACCTCAAGGGCCCAGCTGGGGTAATCAGGGAGGCTGTGCCACTAGATCCTACAGGACACCTATAACAATAGGCCACCCTACAAAACCTAGGAGACATAGTAACTCTGCCTAATACATAGAAACAAACACAGAGAAGCAGCCAAAATGAGGAGACAAAGAAGCATGTCCCAAATGAAAGAAAAGAACAAAACTCCAGGAACAGAATCAAACAAAATGGAGATAAGCAATCAATCAGATGCAGAGCTCAAAACACTGGTTATAAGGATGCTGAAGGAACTTAAGGAGAACTCCAAAGAACTCAGTGAGAACATCAACAACATAAAAAAGGACCAGTCAGAAATGAAGGATGCAATAACTGAAATAAAAAATAATTTACAGAGAATCAATAGTAGAGTAGGGAAAGCCAAGAAGCAAACCATCGATTTGGAATATGAGGGAGCAAAAAACACACAATCAGAACAGCAAAAAGAAAAAAGAATTTTAAAAAATAAGGACAATGTAAAGAACCTCTGGGACAACTTCAGGTGTGCCAACATTCACATCATGGGGGTGCCAGAAGGAGAAGAGAGAGAACAAGAAATTGAAAACCTATTTGAAAAAATAATGACAGAAAACTTCCTTAACTTGGTGAAGGAAACAGACATACAAGTCCAGGAAGCACAGAGACTCCCAAACAAGATGAACCCAAAGAGGTCCACACCAAGACACATCATCATCAAAATGCCAAAGGTTAAAGGCAAAGAGAATCTAAAAAGCAGCAAGAGAAAAGCATCTCATTACCTACAAAGGAGCTCCCATAAGACTGTCTGCTGATTTCTCAAAAGAAACTTTGCAGGCCAGAAAGGAGTGGCAAGAGATATTCAAGGTGAAGAAAAGCAACGACCTATAACCAAGATTACTCTATCCTGCAAAGCTATCATTTAGAATCAATGGACATATCAAGAGTTTCCCAGACAAGAAAAGGCTAAAGGAGTTCATCACCACCAAATCAGTATTATATGAAATGTTGAAGGGTCTTCTTGAAGGAGAAGAACAAAAATATGAACAATAAAATGGCAATTAATACATATCTATCAACAATCCAATCTACAAACAAAATGAGCAAGCAGATCAGAAACAGACTCATAGATACAGAGAACTTTTTGTTGTTTGCTGGATGGGAGGGGGCTGGAGGGATGGATGAAAAAGATGAAGGAATTAAGAAATAACAAATTGGTTGTTAGACTGATGTACCACAGAGGGAAGTGGGGAGGGAGGGGGGGAAGAGATAAACCAAGGAACTTATATGCACATATGCATAACCAATGGACACAGACAATAGTGTGTGGAAGGCAGGAGGGGGGCAGCATTGGGGAGGAAGGGGTCAATGGGGGGAAGAAAGGAAGGACATCCGTAATACATTCAACAATAAAGATAAGTTAAAAAAAAGAGAGAGAATGCTGAACAAAACTGTTTCTTGATAACTGTGACTGATATATATATATATATATATATATGAAGTCCTTAGCAACCTTCCACAGAATGCTACCCTCCTTACGTAGGAGTTCCTATGCCCTAATGGATATTGAAAGATAGAGAACTTTTGCCATTTTCTGCAGAGAGATATTTGGGTTCTTCCATCTCTCTCTCTCTCTCTCTCTCTCTCTCTCTCTCTCTCTCTCTCTCTCTCTTTTTTAATCCTCACCCAGGGATATTTTTCCATTGATTTGCAGATAGAGTGGGAGGGAGGGAGGAAGGGAGAGAGAGAGAGAAACAGCAATGTGAGAGCGATACATCGATTAGTTGCCTCCCGCATGACCCAAACCAGGCCCAGTGATAGAACTGCAATCAAGATACGTGCTCTTGACAGGACTCAAACCCAAGACTCCTTGGTCCAAGAGCCGATGCTCTAACCACTGAGCAAAACTGGCCAGGGCCTCTTGCATCTCTCTTTAACTTCCTATTGGTACTTCTTTTCTACATTGCTTATTTCTATTTTCTGCTCTCTTCTCTCCCCTTTGATCCTTTCCTTCTTGGTTCATTACAGTTCTGAAAAACTCAACAGCTTTGAAGTCTGAATTGAGAAATTCCATTCCCACAGTCTTCTGATGTACATGTTATTCTTCGTAACCCTTTATCCAAGTTGCTGTCATCATGGACCTCCTGACTTCCAGTACCAAGTTTCAGTCTGCTTTTACCATCATTCTTGACTTCACCATTCCCATGGATAAACCATCCAACATCTTGGCCCCACCATTCTTTGGTATTCTTAGCTCCATTGATCACTTCTTCACCCACTTCAAGCACCCATTCACATAAATCATATAAGTTATAGCACCTATTTCAGCATCCCCATTTCAAACACCCTGTTCTCTGCCCATCACACTTACAACAGCATCTCCCACAATTCCCCAACCTCAGCAAGACCTCTACAATCAACCACAACATACTAGTGACCCTACCACTTTTCTTATCTATCACCACCCTTGTATCCTTGCTTATCTCCTAAACAGTCTAAATTACATGTTCTGGCACTAGAAATGCTCCCTTGCTAACAGCCATAATTCCCTTGCTCTTCCCTTGGTAAAACCCCAATCTTGGTTGAATCCAACTGTGTGCTTATTCCATGCCTCCATCGCAGCAGCTTAAAGTTGCTAAAGAAAATTACAGAACTATGCTAACTGGACTGGTTTCAAATTTATAATCACAGGTCTCAAAACAGAACTCAATACTGCCAGACAGCTTACTTCCTAGGAAATTTGTTTTCCCAACTTCTGAGATAATTATTCACACCTTCTCTGCTCTCTTCGAATTTCCAACATTCCTTCCTCTCCTCCCCACTATCAGCTAATGACCTTACTCCATACTTCATAGAGAAAGAAGATGCCATCAAAATAGAACGGCTTCATCTTTCAACTATCAATTCCCCAACCTTCCCGTATGTGCGTTCAAATATTCTGCCTCCACTTCTGTCAGAAAGGAAAGAAGATAGATGAAATCCCGTGCTGTGATCAGATCGTCTCTCATCTTCTTAAAAACATCACTCCTGCCATCACTCCTCTTTGCTTTATCATTCCTGTTAGCTTCAGACATGGTGCAGGGTCTCGCACAAGGCAGCAGTCTCTGAAGACTAGATGGGGGCTGAAGGGTCCTCCGTTAAGTTCATTCACATTGCTGTTGGCAGGAAGTTTCAGTTCCTTGTTATGTGGGTCTCTCCATAAGGCTACTCAGAACACAGCTTCACCCAGAGCAAGGGCTCCAGGAGAGAGAAAAGGGATGATACCAACACAGAAGCCACATCCTTTTACAACCTAACCTCAGAAGTGGCAGTTCATCCTTTTGATTGAATTCTATTCATTAGAATCAAGTATCCTACTAACCAATGCCATCCCAATAAATGTAATTAAAAAAAAAAAGAATCAAGTCACTGAAGTCAATACTAGGGGTAGGGAGAGGAATTAAACTTCACCTCTGAAAGAGAAGAGTGTCAAAGAATTTTGGACATATTTGTAAAACCATCACTGTTTAAGTTATTCTAAATTTGATACTGAATCAAAAATAATTTCCTCAGCCCAGCATATATTCAGGGCCCTGTATAAACTGACTTATGTCCACCTCATTCAAATCCTTTATTATGTGCCTTCTTCATTCCTGCAAATATTCACACTCTTCCTTTGTTTTAGCATACCTTCTTCAGAACTTTTATATACAGTTCTGATTATAATACCATGAATTGACTTAAATGTTGTGACGTAAATATTTCCAAGTTATTTTACCTACGATTTACATAACTATGATTTCACTCCTTGAGAGTCAAGACAAGTCTTCTCCTCAGTCTGTATCCTCTCCAATGCCTGGGATTGGGCTATGTGCAATCATGAATGAATTAATCAATCTAACCAGCTGGCTAACAGAAAGAAATGACTCCAAAATAAAAGTAGGTATTTTTACATCTCTCTTGTCAACCAGTCAATGTTTTTACAACATTGTTTAAATTATAAGGAATTGGCTGTCTCATGTTTTGCTTGGTGTTGCAATTCTACAACCCTTCCCGTCTCTTCCTCCTCTTCCTACATCCATGTCTTCCTACGGCTTAGAACCATCTGATGTGAAGACTTGGTGCCACTCCAGTCTCTGGAACCAGTCCACAATCCTCCTGACAATGGATGTGAGGGGACTGATCCTGGACCTAGTCTCAACCTGACCTTGCACCTGTACTCTAAAAACTACTTTCTATACTGTTTCAGAACCCACATTTGGGCTTCTGATTAACTAGATTCTTTGTCCTATGTTTGAGTTCCATTCTTGGTAACTGTTTTAAGGATACCTGGGATTTGTTTTAATCATGTATGTTAAGACAAGTAGACACATGAATGACTGTCACAAAGGAAGAAGGATTTTTATACTCACACATACCTAGAAATAGGAAGCACAGCATACCACAACCCTGTGCTACATGGGGACACATCAGGTTCATTCAGGAGGCAGAGGAAGCCAGGGGAAACTATGGGCAAGAGCTTTTATTGTGGTTTCCAAGGGAAGGAACAAGTGAGTCAGGGTAAGCAGTTTTAGGATTGGCTAGTTTAAGTAATTTCAGTGGGCCCTGGGCTATCCCAAGTTGTCTGGTGTCTAGCCCTGGAGTGATTAGGGCATGAGCAGTAGTGACCTGATATGAAGAGTGTGACAAAGGAAGTAGCTGTGGGTATGGGCTCTGAATTGGTTGGCTTTCATATGAAAAGCATGTTCATTTATTATCTCTAGAAATTAGCTAACCATGGGAGAGTCAATCCCTCCAGGACCAGCAAGGCCCCAGATGTCAAAGCATGAAATATAAAAACTAGAAAACAAGGTTATTATAGTAACCCACGTAGGTCTGACGTTGGTCCTGCCTTGCTCCTGCCTGTACTCTTACTACCAGCTCAAATAGCTTTCAAATGCACACATGAGCACAGCCTAGGGATCAAGAGATACAGTTCTGAAATCATACACATCTGGGTGAAAATACCTAACTGCTCTACCAATGAGTAGTTCTGCAACCCTGGGTAAGTCACTTAATGTCCCTGAACTTCATTCTCTCTTCTGTATAATGGAGATGATAATAGTACCTACTTAATGTGGTACTTACATACATAAGGCACTTTGCCTAGAGCAGAGTAAACAATCAAAATATGTCAGCAATAATGACTACTTCTTCTGCCTCTGATTTCCTTGAAACTGTATGCGATTGATATATAGTAGACACTAAAGAAGTGTATGCTGAAGTTGATTGAACCAACAAAGGAATTAATAAAAAATAAATAAGTAATCCAAGTTCTTTGACCAAGCATAGAAATGCAAGACTTTTAACAGATGTAAATGAGAATAACTGACAAACGAGAACTTGGAAGTTGAGGTCTTGATTTAAAATCTAGCTTTACCATTTAATCCCATGTGCCTCTCTGAAACAGGATAGAGATACTACTGGTAGCCTCTCCAACATGCATCTCCCTTTCTCTTGGTGGGATAACTTCTATTTTGTTCTGCTGTCCACTTGAAACTCAAGGAAGGGTAATCCTGTCCCCATCTTCAAGAACATATCCTGGAGGTCCCATTCCTGTTGCCAGTGATTGGTCAGGGATGAGAATGTGACCCTTTCTGGTCTAGTCATCCATTTGGCCAGGAAATTCTGCAGCCAGTTGAATAACTGCAGTGTTCTTGCAACCATGAAAGAAGCTGCCTATGGCCCAAGTCAACAAGCTCAAGATGGCAGAGTGAATATGTGGAAAAGATCTGGGTCCTCGGTAAAATAACAACAGCTAGCATTTAATGAGTGCTTACTATGGTTCAGGTGTTCTTCTAAATGTTTGTGTGCATTAACTCATAAGATCCTCATCACCAATACCAGGTAGAAATGTTTTCATCACTGTTAACAGACTGAGAAACTGAACCCTGAAGAACTCATGCAATTTGTGCAACGTCACATAGTAATAGAATCAGGATTTAAACCCACAGTTGGGCTTCAGAACTTACATTCTTTGCCTCTCTGCTTCACTGGATCTGGACAGTGCTACAGAGACAGAATCAACCAATTCTCTCTGGGCTTGTTATGAGATTTAAAATGTGTTATCATTAAGCCAATATGAATTTGAATTTTTGTTATATGCAGCTGATGGCATCCTACTCAGAGGGACACTTCTACATTGCCTCATAGGTTTGCTATTAAGATAAAGAGTTCAATAAATGATAATGCCCTCCTCTCTGCTGGATCATCTCCTACGGCCAGTCAGCACATCTCTCATGGTTTTCCATCAGCTTACTAAACTTCATCCAAGACTCCACCCAGCCCAGGACTTTGAGGTCTCCTCACATGCAAATGTGTATATCCTCCTGGAAGTGGCCAGGCATGCCTCACGCATGAAAACCAGCTCATTGTTCAGCAAAATCATTCTCTGATAGATCTTTATTGTACTACAAACTCTAGATTCTGGAAGATTTTTTTTTCTAAAGTAAATTCTTAATTTCTTTGTAAGTAACTGCAAAACCAAGTATGTGGTGAATAGCTCAGAGGAGTATCACATCCTAAATCAGCTTAAATGAAGAAGAGTTACAATCTCAGCTCACTTTTGGGACATATTAACCAAAAGTTATAAATTATAGCTGTCATATGAAAATAATGATAAAGCTCTGAATACAAAACTAAAAATATCAATTTTAGGATAAGTTTCTCAAAAAGGTAAAGCAATGGGAGTGAGGGAAGGACATTTGTACCTTGATCTGTGCCAGATACCTGGAAAAAAAGGTTTTTCTGATGGTCTAAGGAAAAGACATATGCATTTTCATAAGCCTTTTATGATCTATCCTGTTTTAAAAGAAACTGCTCATTATTCTAACAAGTTGTTGAGCTGAATGTGTATTTTGCATATTTTCAACTGCATCTTTGTCACTCCCATTTTTTAAACTCTCCAGAAAAATTATATATTCATTGCATTTTCCAAAATCCAACTTTCCTTCCTTTTCCATTTTATTTCAAAAGGCTTCTCACCATCCACGTAAATTTGAATTTGTATAGTACTTTATGCTTTCCAAGTGCCCTCAGAGTCATTTCCTTAAACCACAACAGTTCCAAAAATTGAGCTAGGACAAATATTCTTACCCAAATTGTCCAATAAATTAGTAAATATATTTATGGGTACTTTCTTTCATGGGCACTATTTTCACAGGAACTGAAAATACAGAAGGAAACAAAACAGTCACCATCTTCAGGAAACTTAAATTTTGCCAAGAAAGCCACAAAATAAATAAGTAAACAAGTCAATGAGGAAGCCTGGACTCAAAAATCCTGGTTGCTTGATCACAAATTTAGAGCTCTTTTTAGGATACCATTTTGCCTTGCTGGTCCAAATTAGCTGATGCAAAAGTTATTTTTGCTATGAATTTCGGCAGTTTGATTTATTGGACTCAGATCTCTTTGGGTCTCAGATTTTTTTCCCACTCCTCTGAAGTAATTTTGTGGACAATTGCCAAAACAGCATTTAATAACCAACACATTCAGAGCACTATTAGACAGTTAGGGATGACCATCCCCTGTTCCCCCAATAAAAGAGAATTTTGGATTTAAAAATCAACTTGAACACAGAAACATGTACATACCTGGAAAAATACATACACATAACATTTTTAAATACAAATTAATATCCTGCAAGAATCTACTCATTTAGTTATCAGCAGCTGTCTGGTTACACAATGTCTCTATAAGACAGCATTTCAAATGACTCCTCTTTGCTGATTTCCATCTCACAGCACTCTCTAGTAAGTTAACTTGTTCCATGTATCATTAGTAATTCATGACTTATTTGTGAAAGTGCAGGGACAGCACTACTATAGACCTAATACAATGAATATCTTATTAGGAAGAAATTAACAAATGAATTGTGGCCAATCAATAGGTGTTGAAAAGAAAATTACAATGATAGTAAAGCCTAAATAATTTATACACAATATTGATTTTTTCATTACATTAATTATTCTTTATAGCACAGATAAGGAACTTGGAGAATAAAACTTTCAGAGCAAAGAAATTTATCTTCAGTGGTGTTGTAGCCTTAAGTCTGAATTTCAAAGGCAAAGCCCAGCCAGTGTGGCTCAGTTGGTTGAGCATTGTCCTATACACCAGGGGATCATCGGTTCGATTCCTGGTCAGGGCACATGCCTGGGTTGTGGGCCGATCCCCCAACAAGGGATGTGCAAGAGGCAGCCCATCAGTGTTTTATCTCTCTCTCTCTCTCCCCCTCTTCTTTCCTCTCTCTCTAAAAGATTAATAAAATCATATTTTAAAAAAGAGGCAAAGAATGGGGCCATGATAGTTGACAAATATTTTTAGATTGAAAGTGCATCAGAAAATAAATTTCACACCTCCAGTTATACCTAAGTTCCTTCATGTTGTCCAGTGTTTTTATACATAAAACATTTGATATTTATGTATCAATAGAACTATTGATGGAAATGTTTATTAATGGGAATATTAAAAATAAGGCTACCTGTTAATCTACCTCTTTCATTGCATCTAAAGAAGGCACAGTGAAAAACTCAGTGAAGCTATGGGGGAGGAGGTGCCTTCTCTGACACCTCTCCCAGATTCCTTAAGTGAACTGGACTTAAATCCAGTTGAACGGAGAACAGGTTCCTTAGAGCTAATAATTTTCACAGCCAGCAGAAAACAATTCCTGACGCAATTTTATCATGGTAAGTAACTTTCATAGAGACAAGGGCCTGAAGCTGATTCTTGGGTCTACAAACCATTGCTGACCCTAGCCATGTCACAAAATGGTGTCCTAGAAAACAAGAGAGAGGACTGTGTGCAAAGAGGGTGGGGGGAGTTGTGAAAAAGAGGATGGAAGTCCGTATGTTCTTCATGGGTGATGTTGTTCCCAGCAACTCAAATACTGTCTGCTGGCTGGGAGAAATGAACTTAACACAGAGGCAGCAATCCCAATAGATGTACTAGGTATGGATGATGCCCAATATTGTTTTGTCATCTACAAATACATATGTTGAACTGTATTTTGCTCATGGCATTCTGACTCTTGGAATTAAAGCAGTGAATTGATAGTCCTGTCAAGTTCCTTGTGTCAAGTTTCCTCAGATACTAACTTTATTTAACTATTTTTCAGTATCTAATATTAGGAGATTCCAGGTTCATAATGCTTTGCACAGAGAGTTGCATGTATGCGTACTTTCAAGCATCTCGTATCTCTTCCAAAATAAATATGGAAATATTGCTTCAAAAGTCATTTAAAACTAAAAACATTAGAATCATTTCAAAGGTAATACAATTCTTTTTCTTCTTCACCTTTTACCTTCAGATACTTAAAGCCACATACATATTACTCTTAATTTTCTAAATGTTCTTGGAAGAAAATCAAGCAACAGAAAGCATCTCATTTCATAAATATGCTTTTGCAAACTACAGCCAGTTTTGCAAACTATTTTGTCATTCCTTAACTAATATTGTTCTATAACTTCAAATTCATAAAATACTACACACAGATGTAATATAAAATGTGTGTTGTATACTATGCATCATAATGCAGCTCTAACTGCCCAAATCTGTCACTATTACCAGCTGACTCCAGAGTATTAATGTGACAAAACATCCAAATTTAGCATTATTTTTGTTACTCAGCAAAAAGTCCCTTGTCTGTGATGACTGCTCCTTGGCTGAGTGTCCTTCGCTGTATTCACCATTCTTTAGGTGGAGACTAACAATCCATACAGAAAACATGTGGTACAGGTATTAAAAGAAAGGGTATTTATTCTCAGTCTCATTTGTAGAACTGAACAGGGCATTCATAAAGTGAATTAGAAGAAATTTCAAACTATTTTAAGGCACTGGGCTACTTATTCTCCATTTCCATCCCTCCTACTCCCACACCCCCAAATCCATTCTCCTCCTTGTTGAAGGTGTAGAATGTATCAACTAGCTCTCTTGCCCTTTAGCTTCTAGGTGAATTCAGCCAATGGAAAACAATGTTAGGAGATGGACAGATGGGAGGCAAAAGTGGTCAAGATAGTCTCCCAACCGATTCCTCTGCTCCTCAGCTCTATACTTCTGGCATAGCTGCTTTCTACAAACAGCTCCTATGGGGAAGCCCTTTCTACCATGGAGACCAGAGCTCCTGTCAGGCTCCAGCAGACAATGGATGCTGACAACATGGTGCTCTCCCTCTGACACTTAAGTCCAGGGGCATTAACAGTTTCCCCTTGTTCTAGTTGCAAGGTACCTCAGGTCCAATGTTGGTGCCTTTACCCCATCCATACTGTAACTAGTCCCTTCACACCTGAGTGTGCCTCTGTTTACTGCCAAGACCCTGGCTAATACAGCTACCAATAAATAGCCACCTGATACAGAAAAAGAATGTCTAAGTAAATAAAAGAGCATTGGCAGCATTTAAATACACCAGGGCTCCGAGTCAGATAGCCTCCTAGATAGTTGATTACTTCCCATAAATGTACTAATGAGACCAACATTGCCGACAAAATAAATTTCTGACCTCTAGTTTCAATATTACCTTCTTTCTGACTCGGTTCTTTCAGGATTTCATTCTTCACCTTGACTATGTCCGTCCTTCTTCTCTCCCTCCCCTGTAGCATCCTTCTAATTTACACTTCACATTCACTGTCTGTTCTCTCTTCCTTGGTATGTCACCTTGTTCTTTACTGTATTATGCTGATCTTACCTTGAAATTTCCACACACAGTTTAAGTTACTACTATCTATCTGTAAAGTCATGTTTACTCGTCTTTCCAGGTCTATGTTTTCACTTTTGAAGTAAACCTATAAAAGTCTACAAATTCCTAATTAAAGTCCACAAAATACGGAAGCTATCATCCAGGTTTACAGTCATACACCCATAACCTTGAATTCTTTGAAAGAAATACTCAGTAAAATCTAACAAATAAATATGGAGGACATCAAGGTGGTTAGCATCTCTACCCTCTTATGTTTATAAAGAAACTAGAGGGTAGGAGCAACCATGAACATATGGTGTTCTGACAACAAATGACACAATACTTAGCAATAAAAGCACGGTAAGATATTAATAATGGCAATGAACTACAAATATTTATGTGCCCAGAGGCAACTAATTCAATTTCACTGCAGGATTGCTTCACTTATGAATTTAATTGTATGTGTTTAAACATTTTTGTTGCTGTTTCATTAATTTCCCATAAAAAAAAATGATATGCTGAAGAAAAGAAAGACCATAAGTTTCCATTCAACAATATTCATTAAGTGCCCATTGAGTGTTCATGGTATCTTAAGAATTAACATTTAATTTTATCATTCATGGCATTAAAAGCTTACAAATTCATCTCTGCATCATTCAGGATGAAAAGTTCCAGATTCAAAAAGGATAGAATGTGTTTATGCATCATTTTGTTTTTACACAAAACAGCATGAATGTATAAAACGAGTCCAACGAGTCCAATAACTAACTCTTCTATGTGTCAGGCTCTGTGGCACTCATCATGAGATCACACTATTTCTCCCATTTTCCAGAGAAGGAAATTGAAGTAAGAAGCAGGTAACTGACTTATTCAGGGTTATATGACAGTAAGTGGTTGAGCCAGATTAAACTCTAGCTAGTTTGACTTCACAGCCCATGATCTTAAACATTACCCTAATTACATTCACAAATTGAGCATCAGCACAGTTTTCAGTGGATGATAAATTTGTCATTGATTTCTTCCCATTTCTTTTGAGGACTTTTCCTCACTCAGGGTTTCCTCCCATTGTTGTCCAATGTCATAATCTCTAACCACAACTACCTCGACCATCTAATTTTGACCAGGAGTAATCCAGAGTCTACATTTATACTTTTTCATCCTCGAATCCTACATCAAAGTTCCCATGCTCTCTGTTTAGGCTATTTTTTTCCCAAAGTGAAAATGAATGATGAGATTAGCCTTCCCAAGAGGAAAGTCTATGAATTTCTAATTTGTGACATAATGTTCTCAAATGATCCAATAAGCCCTGATCTCTATACTTACTTTTAGAGAATCAGGGGAGTTGTTATCTTGTTAATTATGGAAGGCAACTATGAATAATTTATATTAAACATAAGAATTCACACCTGAAATAAGAGTCATGATAAAAAACGTTTAATAATTCCATCTTTTTAAAAAAAGCAAAAACAAAAAAAAACACCATTTTGTCAAGTTATGTTGATATTTTTACAAGGTAATCTAGAACATACAATACATTTTTAGCTGACATTTATTGAACATCTTCTATAGTCAGTCTCTGTGTTGGGAACTTTACATGTGTTTTACTGAGCAACTATATTTGCTAGAGGAAGATATAAACAAATAACATTGTCTAAGTTAAATGTTTAGTAGACTTCCCAACTGATAGTTAAATTCTTAGCTATAATTAAAATAAAATTATATCAGCCAATTAAAGTAAACAGAATAGATACATGATATATATAATTTAACAAACTCAAAAACAAGATAAATGATTACTACAAAATACTAATTTGAGTTCCCCATTTAATTGTTTTCATACTAAACCTATTTCTTGGCCCAATAATTAATTTATTTCATGACTCTTAAAATCACATTAGGATTTTCCAGTCTCAATTAAACCTGTTTAATTCATTATCAAGCATAAATAACTTTCAAATGCTATAAGCCCCTGATTGTCTTTAGTCAAAATGAGATGATAATAATTAGCTTTAGGGAATAATAATATAAGAGTCTAAGATTAAGCCAATCCACATTGTTAGTGGCTAAATGTACCTAGCTTCCAATTGTTACATGAACATTTATATTTCTCTAAAATCAACCCTTTCAGAAATCCCAAAGTAACCAGCAAGAAAAAGGCAGAAAAAAATAAATCATCTATTAGCATTATCACCTCCAGCCTTATCTACACAACTCAAAAAACTGAATGGGCTTAATTCAACCTCCTTCTGATTTATAGCAAATATTGGTTGTTTGAACCAGAAGCAATACATTAAGAGACCCTGCAATGAACATATATAAGTGGAGATGGCATATAGACAGAACAATCTCCTATCTCCTTAGTTTCTACACTGAACACAAGCCTGATGGTGAAAATTAACCTTCTTTACAGTTCAACATTTCTAATTAGAAGAGACATCAAAAAGATTATGCTTTAGAAAACAGTATGGGCCATAATATTCTAGACTGTCTGAAACAGAGCTCTGCAGTCTCCTTATATATTTTAGCCTACTGTCTAAAGGAAAAGCAATAACCAGATGATGTTTCAAAGTGGTTATGGTTTTTTGTGGCAAGTTGTGCTATATTTTCTCATCTTACCTTTTTATACTTATTATTAAGCAGACATTCTAGCACACAGAACCTATTTATTGCTCTTGGCCCTGAATGTATAAAACAATTTATACCATCAGACTGTGTTTGACCAAAATTTCCTTGGTAAAAATATTTACAAATGATTGATAACTATTTAGTTCATTTATAATCCTTTTCTTTCTTTATTTGTTTTATTTTGTTTTGTTTTCTCTGCATGGGACAGGAAAGGGGAGGAGGAAGATACCCTGAACTCAGCTTAGATTAGAATGCAAACCGTAAAATAAAAGGCCATACAGGCTTGGGCTCTTCCCCAGAAAGGATTTCCTTTTACAACATCAGTAGTTAATCCGCCACCCTAAAGTTTTCACTGCTGCGGGGCACTCCACCACACAGGAGTTCCTTCTCATTTTAGACAGTTACAAATTGTATCAAGTTCTTTCTTACTCTGAGTTGAAATCCTTATCCCATCACTTCTATCTCACGTATCCTAGCTCTGTCCTTTGGATAAACACAGAACCAGTCTCCTACATCTTCCACATCTTCCTCATTTGAGCACTTAAAGACAACTTTTATGCCTCTACTTTTCCCATTTCCTTATTAAATATCATCAGTTCCTTCGATTATTCCTCATGCGACATGGTTCCCAGATGCTGCAAATAAATGGAGCTGTAGTTTGACTTAAAAGTTGTCCTGCATGCCCTAGCCGGTGTGGCTCAGGAGCGTCATCTCGTACACAAAAAGGTCACGGGTTTGATTCCCAGTCAGGGCACATACATAGGTTGCGGGTTCAATCCCCAGGCCCCCAGTCAGGGCACATGTGGGAGGCAAACGATAGTTGTTTCTCTTTCACACTGATGTTTCTCTCTCTCTCCCACTTCCTCTCTCTAAAATCGATAATAAAAAAATAAAAATAAAAAACTTGTCCTAAATGGAATGCAAAGAAGAGATCTGAAGGTTCATTTGTTTCTCATTCATTTACACCTATAATTGATACAACTGGAAGGACACCCTAAAAGTTTAGAACCCAATAGTCCACCCAGGAGCCATGTCTATGCTAGCTGCCTTTTTTATGATCACACACACACACACACACACACACACACACACACACACCAGTCATGGAATGGATCTGTGATACAAGGTGGATCAGAGAACCTCATTTCCCTGGCCATGTTGATTGGCTTAAAGAACAGTCACACCCTGGCCGGTTTGGTTTAGCGGTTAGAGAGATTGGCCAGTGGACCAAGGGGTCTCGGGTTTGATTCCCGGTCAGAGGCACGTGCCTGAGTTGCAGATTCGATCCCCAGTCCTGGTCAGGGTAGTGCAGGTGGTGGCCAATCAGCATGTCTCTTCTCACATCAATATTTCTCTCTCTCTCCCTCCTTCCTCCACTCAATTGAAAAATCAATGGAAGAGTATCCTCTGGTGAGGATTAACAACAACAAAAAATAGTCACAAGTTCCAACCTGGACTAATCAGAGTCGTTCCCCAAGATTCCAAGCTAGATAGAACTCAGACAAAACCTGCTTCCCTCTCAGCTTGTGGAGGTATTAGATCTGACAGCCATTTACCCATTTCATGGAATAAGCCAATTTGACAGAATGAGGTCCATATGCAAAATAGTGTGGGAGAAAAAGACCCCAAATCTCCAGTTCCAGTCATTCTTGAAACCAACTCTACCCCTATCTTTTCTATGGTTTGGTTTAAGCCAGTAATTCCCCTCTGACTGAACTGAGTTTGTGTTAGGTTTGTACCATTTGCAGCAAAGAGGGTCCTGTCTAATACAATATCCATAAGGTTAAAACTAACCAGACCAACAGAATGCATAAAAGACAAAAATTGCCATCCCACCCTACAAAAGGTGTAGATAGAATCTCTTTCCAGCATTATTTAAGAATGAAAGTGACACTCACTTACCAAAGATCAAAGTCTATTTTCCTTAAGAGCCTAAGTTCATAGGGCTGACATTGTTTGTCTAAAACTGTATTCCTACAACTATTATAGTGCATGGCACATAGTAGGTACATAAGACACTCTCCACTATACTTGTCATAGTAAACATTAGGCAAAACATTGAATGTAACTTACTAAAATGAAAACATGAGTGCCCTGGAAAAAAAAAATATTTCACCTCCTTAAGACTAGATTACCCACTCATCATATAAACGGTGGGGCTAGATAATCTCTTCAGTCTTTTTTTAGCCATAAAATGTTATGATTCTATCCATACTCAACAATGCTAAAGAAGAGTCTTCAAAAGACGTAGATATGCTTAGGGGGGAAACACACCGCAACAAAGACATATGTAATTGGAGAAAAGAGCAAAGGATAATAATGGGAAGCAATCATCAGTGATATGAGAAAAGAGGCCATCAGATGTGTCTTCTTCCTGCTAGCTTCCTCTCTTATTCTTACCAACTTCTATAGTCAGAAAAGCCCTCTGTGCTGGATCTGAACTGCCAGCCACCAAGCCTTTCTCCTTCCTGGATCTTATAATCCCTATGATGGCTCCTTCAACTCCACCATGCATCACCCTTTAGAGTTGGCTTCCCAATTCTCACCGCCTCTCACCATTCCAGACAGTGTTTCTTGTCACCAACAGAAGATATATCCAATTATATTGTGCACCCCCATCCTGTTTCCTATCCTGTCCCCTGCAATGTCTGATGCCCAAACGTCCATAATTTTCTATTTTCTTCTGATGTTTTGAACTTAGAATTCTGTCTGCATATAAATAATCATAAAATGGCATCTCTGTAAATTACTGGGAATCATTTACATTAAGTGGCTCTAAGGAACTGACCTCAGATCCTTCTATGAAAGAAAGACTTGATTAGGGAAAATAATCTTATTGCAGTTAACAACTAATGTCTAAGTAATACTATATACCTGCATATTAAGTATTAAGTACTTTATACCAGCATATTCTAGTATGAATAGGTACTATGCTAAGCACTTTGCATACATTTTCTCACTTAATTTTCTTAACACCTCTGTGACAGAAATCCTAACAGTTACCTATGTTTAAAGATGAAGAATCTAAGGCTCAGAAAGAGTGACTTGCTCCTGGTTATACAGCTAGTAAGCACAAGAGTCATATCCATCTGACTCCAGAATCCTTGCTCTGACCCATTACATGACTCACAAAAGCACTGATCCCTGTGAGAAATGGGAAAATGGAGGATCCCTGGGGGGTAACAAAAGCGAAGAGACTAGGGAACTAAAATCAACATGATCCACTTCTGTATTTTGCTTTGAGTCAGCCCTATTTGAAGAAGAACCTTGTTCCCATTATGTAGCAATAGATTATCTGCCATTTTGCATTGTGCAAATGTACCCTCCACTATCCAGGCTAATCGAGTTGACTGTAGAATGCCATACACAGACATTCCAATGACAGACAACTAATTCAATCTTCTGTGTGAGGAAGATGCTACTGAACATCTCTTCAATTTTTCCTCCATAGCTTTTGATGCAGGGCACCTTATATAAACCACAACTATTTCTTCCTACAGTATCTAGAGAAGAAAAGTAATTGAGAATACCAGGAAGGGGAGAGCGGGGTGAGAAAGAAAAGGAAGAATGATTATAAAAGGGGCTAACCCCACTCAAAAAAATACTATCACAAAAAATCCAACAGAATTTTTTAAAGTGAATCCGTGCAGGGTGATTATCTGATAACTTGTGAATCAGGAAGAAATGAAGGTTCATGGCCCATTGCTAAACAAAGAAAAGCCAAGGTGGAATTTTCCTACATCACAGAGTGGAGAGATATTGAGTATTTCCTTCAGAAGTGAGACCTTACTACTATAATCTATACTGGGTCTGTAGCAGCAGCATCATTTCATCATTAAGCAAATGTTCCTTTATTGATAGATTCCATAATCTCTAATTCCTCCAAAATCTTAAACCTATTCACTCAGACTTTTATATACATCAGTAGATACTTACTGAAGGGTCACTAGATGTTTCTATGTGATAATCAAAGTCTCAAGTTTGGGTGAAATGGAAGCTGGGCATCAGACTAACAAACTCTTTGCACTCCTTCAGTAATTAATACATAAAGGTCTAAATCCTAAAAATACAATTTTGGATAAAATGTAGCAGAGATTCCCTCTCACTGAAATAATAGTTTTTATTATTTTATTATTAATAGTCTATTTATTTTCTGTTTGTTAGGAAGTATGGAAGTAATAATTCATTGAAAAACTGTTTTAAGCTAAAATAGAGGGACAGATCTAAAATACTACACAATTAGAGATATTTCAAAGTAAAAGGTCCTTAAAATATACTAAGGAAATCTAATGTCTTCACTCCAAGTCTAACCATTTTTTATTCTAACCAATTTCCATTAAACAGGGAAAGGAGCAGGGAGGAGAGAAAGCATTTGAAAAACTGCCAGAGTAAAAAAATCCCATAATGAAATTTTGCTCATTCTTGGAGAAATGAAGTAGAATTAGATGCTTCAGTGGTGGTGAATTCCAGAATCTGGGTAGCTGCCAGTAAATGAAGCTTTTCCATAATGTCAAATGGAAAAGCTATCTGATATCAACATATTGAGCTTGAGTTTTTAAATTCCTATTTCCTTACACCAAATTGTTTGAAACCTTTGAGATAAAAACTTCAATAAACTAGTGTTCCAAGCTTTTAATATTTTAGTCCCTTGAGCAAGCATGTCAGATTAGTCTTCAAATTGCAACGGGCAGAAGGAACATTCAACCAAATTCTTAAGCCCATGCCTCTCTCAAAGGATGTTAATAATGTAAGCAGTTTCATTGGCTATTAAGATGTCAAACTTTCCTAATTCTCCGCAGTATTACTATTTAACAGGGGGAGGGGGAAGAAGGCCATTCTATCCTGAAAGGAAGGGATTTTACTTATTATATCTTTGTATCCACTAAGCATTTAGCACATTGCCAGGCACACAGTAGTCATTTAACAGATACTTTTGGAATGAGCTGATGGATTGGCCTGGGGGAAAGTGGAAATCTTGCTGAGAACAGCATGAGTCAAAATCCTGCCACTGCTCAGCAACAAAAACCATCTCCAGAACAAGGGTTATCAAGGTAGAGCAGGAATTTGAACACGTATCTTCAAAATGCCATCAACAGGATTGTTTCCTGAGCTGGCAAGCAGCCACCAAGAGCCACTCATAGAGGAATTGGACTCCTCTCCAGCTTCATCATGCCTGGAAAACTCCTGCCCTGCCTCTCTACACCAGACTCCTCTGCCTTTTTACTGGGTTTCGGTTTCCACTCACAGAACTTAAGTACAAGATTCCACTTCGCTCATCTAACTCAGACCTCCTCACCATTCCAAGGTTTTCCAAGCACCTGCTCCGAGGGACGCCACACCAGGCTAGGCACAAGGAAGGACACACACCAGGGCTCTGGACACCTTTGAAGGTGAAAGGGTGGTGGTGGGAAGCGATGAGGGTGGAGGGGGACAGACATCAAGACCAGAACACTATCCAGAGGTTTCTTAGGCCCCTCCCAAAGCCTCTGCCCCAACCGCAGGAAGACGCTGGGGAACTACCAAGCCTGCCCAGGAAGCGCAGGGTGGCCCGGGGTCGGGACTGCGGAGAGAAGGGCGGGGAGGTGGCAGGGAGCCAGACGGGGCAGGGGACAGTACCTGGTATGGCTGTGGTTGCGGGGAAAGTCTTTTTTCTCCATGATGGCCGGCACACAGTTGGTGAGCTCCGTCCAGTCGGCGTGCAGCCCGCAGCTCCAGCCTGTGGAGAAGCGGGAAAAGAGCCACGTCTCCTTCTTGCCTGGCCGGTGGCAGGTGCACTTCTTCTGGCCCGCTTTGCAGCTACACGGCTGCTCTAGACGGATGTTCTTCACCAGGTGCCGGCCGAATGTGGTGCCCCCGGTCTTCTGGATGTGCAGGAACACGATCACGTCGCGCCCTTTGATGTTGAAATCCACAAAGCGGGTCAGGTCCTTCAGGGTGAAGTTGAAGCGCGGCAGGAACCGGGGCAGGGAGCCGTTGTCGGGGGCCTCGGGGTCCGGCTCTTCTTCCTCCTCCCCCTCCTCCTCCTCCTCGGGGTCCCCTGGCTCCTCGTCGTCGTCTTCGGGCGACACGGCTCCCCGAAGCCCCTCGGGCGGCCCCCGGGGTGGCGGGGGCAGCTGGGGACGCCGCTCCCGATCTTCGAGCGGCACCTGTGCCCGGCGGGCGGGACCGGAGGCAGCAGGCTGGCCGGCCTCCCCTGCGCGGGGCTGCTCCCCGAAGTTGGCGCAGGAGCTGGTGCAGGAGGGGGACACGTACTGGTACATGATGACCACAAAGAGGAGAGTGAGCACCGGCGTCAGCAGCCACTTGTTGAACCTTTCATCCATGGTCCCGCTCTCAGGCCGGCAGGCAAAGCGGCGGCAGCAGCGGCGCAGACGGGCGCCCGCTCGGAAGTTTCGGGGACTCAGGGGCGCGGCTCCGAGCCCGCCGCTCCTCCATGCCCCTGACGCCGAGACGTGCGGCTGGCTGGCGGCCCCGCGGCACTCCGGCACTCGAAACTGGCAGAGCCGGGCCTTCCGACCGAGCGGGTAGGCGGGCGCCGGCGCGTGCGGTTGAGGCTGTGGCGTGGGGCGCCCTGCGCTCCCGGGGGCGCCCAGCTCGGCCCGCTTCTTGCTCCGGCCGAGGTGCCGGGCGCGCTCTCAGGCGACGCGGGGCATCCCGCTGCCCGCGCTCAGGATCTGGATGGAGCGGCTCCGGTCCTGGACCTGCCCCGGGCAGCCGGGCAGCCGGGCAGCTGCAGCGGCGAGTGCGGGGGCTGCATGAGGCTCGCCAGGGCGCCGGCCAAGGGCAAAGGCGCGGCCCGGCCCCGCCGCCCCGGCCGGCTGCAGGCACAGCGCCCTGCACGCGGGCCGGGCGCCTTTGCCCCCAGATCGCGAGGCGCGGGAGCCGCGGGGGCGGACGGTGACAGCCGCAAGTTTGCTGAGCAGCCCCCGCAGCGGCTGCGGGCGAGGCGCCCGTGCCGAGCTGCCTCTCCCGGCGAGTCACACTGCTGCTCCGGGTCGGTCTTCCCAGGCGCGGGCACGCAGACACACTCGCACACACTGGCTGGCACCGCCACAACCCGCCAGCCGGTGTGACAGTAGCCCTGCTACCCGCAGCAAAAACCTGCCCTAGGTACGGAGCATGCGCCGAAGCCTTCCCAGCCCCGGAGGAGTTTCCAGGGGAGGAGTCCGCTGCTCCGCGGGGCTCGAGGAGGCAGCTGGCGATGGGAATCCCTTCTGCCTCGAGGGAGGAGAGGTTCGGGAGAAAGGCAAAGGCGGAGCAAGGAGAGGCTCCGAGGAGAGCGTTGCTGGAGCTGATCTGAGACCTCTCATCGGCAGCCTTCTCAGTCTGAAAGTGGGGAGAAATCCGGCTGGCCTATTGACAGGGATAACACCTGCACAGCGCTGGGTGGATTCACCTAAACAGGACTTCACAAGAGTAGGTTGGTCTCCTGTCAGCAGGGGAAATTGGCTCCAGGCTGCTTTTAATTTCTACTCAAGACATTCTAACTGGTGCTCTAGTTTTATTTCAGTCCTTCCTTAACTACAAACTTGGTGTGTCCAGCTCTACAAGTTGATTCAACCAGCATCCAGTCATGGTGAACGCCATTGTCCATTAGGCACCTACTGTGTATCAGTCAGGCTCTGTGTTCAACCCACACTTCATTTCTTCCAGCACCAGGCAGTCCTTTCCACAACCTTGCAGTACTTAGAGAGTAAGAGGAGTTTAGGGGTCACCTCCTAAAATTCATCCTACTAATACACGTTGAGCTCCTAAACGTGCAAGACTTAACGTTTCCCCCCAAAGTGGACACTAAGATCTACACTTACCTGTATTTCTTAACATAAATAATCTATTGTTTGTGCGCAGATGTTTTTAAAAACTTTATTTTTTCAAACATCTAAATTTTGCACTTACCTGAGAACCAAATCTTTATATAATAACAATTCCTCTTTTTCAGATAATGGATGGATGTACCATCAATTTGGAGTAAATTCCTGGTCTTATTTGACCCAAGTGGAGAGTGGCAGTGTACTTACTGAAGGTCAAGACGATGCAGTTTGATCACCTGGCCCATGCCATCATGTCCCTCCTGGCTACCCTACCATCATGTCCACACTTGGCATTCCATGCCTTCCTATCAGCCAACTTTCCCACCTGGTCTCCTTATAGATCTATGAGGTACTTGTGTCTTCCTGAGACACTGTGCTGATCTCTTCTATTTGTCTGACCCTTTGCAGCCATCAGTTAAGATCCAGATCTGTTTTAGGGATGCTAAGGCTTGCCCACAGGAAGTTACTTCTATTTTTCTAGGCAGGTGAGATTCATCTCAACAAAGCTTCCCTCCTCTGCTCCCTTTCCTCTTTTCAGCTCTATAAACAACCACAAACGGTGCCCTTCCTGATACTGTGTGACCCATATTAGTAAGAAAGGTGTTAGGTAAGATGAATCAGCTTCTTTAAAGCTTACTTGATTCTTTCTCTTTCATTTAAAGTGAGTTTTCTTTCACTTAAAATCCTGTTAATAGCATCACACTACTCTCCCAAGCAAGAAATTGAAATAGAACCGAAAACCCAACAATTTTCTGAATGCATCTAGTTAATGGTGTTCTTATTTTAAAATACATACATTTGCTTCAGCAAAATAAAAATGTATCCTATTTTTATATTACTTTATTTGAGAAGTTTTTCATTTTCTATAAAATCACTTGCCATCACATGGATAAATATAACCTTGTTAGCTACACAAATGTATGACCTGAGTGCTGGTGGCAATTTATATAGTGGAAAGCACTTTCCTAGCCATTATCTCATCTGCTCCTCAGAACAACACAGTAAGGAGATAAGAGGAGCATGATATCCCATTTCAGAGATTATGAAACTGAACCCAGGAAAGCTAGGTGAAAGCAGAGCCAGGATTAGAAACCACTAATATCCCTGAAATACATTCAGATTGCAGTTGAAGAAATCCAATGAACATCAACAACAGATCCCATAATTTCCTCTCTCCCCTCTCGGGACCCTGTGAGTCAAAAGGCAGGAAGAGACAACGGAATTGCAATAGAACAATTAAATTATTTTCCCTTTCCCTCTGGCTTTAAGGCAAAGCTGAGCAATCTCTACATTCTGCAGTATTTTAGACCCAGCCAGTGAGTTTCCAGATAAACAGGAAAGACAACACAATTTAACATGATTATATCATTGTTAAAAGAAATTATTTAGGAAAATTTCCGAAGAAAACATTATAACAGACAAATATAATAGCTATGTTGCTAACAAAATATGTTTCCATAAATAAGCGAACCTTTAACCCTCTTCAAAGAACATTATCCCAGAAGATTTCTTTTTGCTTTCAGTAAAATACCTAATGAAGCACCATTATTTCCTTGAGGTAATCACAAGGAAAACAATGCATAGAATCAAGCAATGACACAGTTAATTCAGGCATGGACCCTAGTATTTGTTTTTAGTGATAGGTAACTTTGGTGGTGTGAATAAACACTGTCTATCTCAGGAGTAGTCTCCCTATCATAGTTGTGGAACTTGGTGTGAAACTAATCAAAGATCTTAAATCACGCAATAAACAGGCTTTCTTATCTACAAGGGCAGACCTCACATTCACGTGAAAATAAATAGAAATTTTCTAAAATTGAATGCTCTCCAGGTAAAAAGAAAAACATGTTTGCATTCAGCCCACTGTAGTTACTCCATGATGACACCAGCTGGCAATTGTTTCTGGCTAACAGATTGCAGCTACTATGATTCCGACACAAATTATTAAAATAATAAAAATAATGTTTTCAAAGAGCTTTCTTCCACTTCCTTTGCCAGTCTAGCAATGAGCTTAACACTCTCTGTGAAGCAATTTGTTCACCTAATTTTATGCCTTAATAAGCTTTACTACAATTATTTTCTTGCCTGATTCTCTCTCTGCCTTAACTTCAGCACTCTTCCTCCCTGTTCTTCTCAAATATTCACAAACCCGTTAACAATATTGCACTCCCTTAGGATTCAAACTTTTGATTAGAATAGTCCCCATTTAATCAAGTTCAATTGGGAGATAAAATTGCATCTCAACTTCTCCATTCTCCCTTTGGTGCCGGAAACTGCCTCTGAGCATGTTGAGGAAACCCTGGAGAGATTAACAATCCAAATGATCACGGAGAATAGTGTTGGATTCCCCACATTTGCACACAGTAATATATAGGTATGAGTGCCCTTCAGTAGAGATGAAAAACAAAATAGATTATGTAAGTGATTGGCAGTGTGAATCTCTCCTTCAAGAATACAAAGTACTCTTATACACGGAAATGATTTTTTTCATTTTTGTAAACAAACCAAAAAAAAAAAAAAAAAAAACGCCCCTGTGGTAAGCAGTTTTGAAAATAACCAGCAAAGTAGTGGCTTACACAGAAGGGTTTGTATAGGTAAGGCAAACTGCAGAAAGAATGTGATATATACTAAATATGTTCCAGTTCACTACGTGATTGTAACTGTGGGGCCACTATAACCCTACAAGGTGCTTTCCTTGAAGTTCTATTTATATGAATAGTTTATTCATTGCTTTATTGTATAACATTTTCATTCACCATAGATATCTGCCTATGAATGATGAATGGAAACTATGCTACCTGTATGCAAATTATATTCATTAACTTATTATAGTATAAGCAGATACAAAAATCTTTTCATAGTAGATATTCACTTATTTCTTCAACAAGAGCTCGTCAAGCATTTACTCTATACCAGGTGCAATTCTGAGTACTTTGTTTACAGCATTAAACAAGGCTATTGAGGACCCTGCCCTAATGTATCTTACATTCCAACAGTGGAAACATAAACAAAGAACCAGTAACCAAGATTCACTCATTTATCCAAAGATATAGTATTGAGCCCCTATCATGTTACCAGTTACTTTTAGGTACTGGGAATACTTTAATGATTGATAAAGACAATATTTTTTTCCCTCAAGAGCTTAAATGCCAGCAGGGTAAACTTGTTGGGCCATGTGGGCCATGGTAAGAATTTTACTCTGGAAGAAATGGGGAGTCACTAGAGGATTTGAACAGTTTTTAAAAGATCATTTTTGACTGCTTTGTTGAGAATGGGTTGTAAGAGGGCAACCATAGAAACGGGAAAACCAGTTAAGGGATTATTCTGTAACCAAGTGAGAGATGACAGTGGCTCAGACCAAGACAGGGTGGTAGCAGAGAAGGCAGTGGAAAGTAGTCCAAAGCCTGCATTTTCAAGACAAAGTCAGGAGTGTGTTTCCTGGTGGGTTGAATGTAGGGTATAAGAGGAAGGGGAACCAAGGATGATGCCAAAGTTTGGGGCCTGCCTGTGCAACTGGAAATATAGAGTTACCATCAATTGGGATGTCAATGGCGACCATTCCAAGTGCTATCAGGTAGATAAGGAGGGTCATGTGACAAAGAATCAATGATGGAGATGGTGAGAAGCAGGCAGTCAGAAAGACTTGTTATGCAAAGGCAAAGGGGCTGAGCCCTGAAGGATTAGAATGAACCAGCCACATCAAACATCCTGGAGAAGAGCTTCCTAAGCAGAACAAGTGCAAAGGTCTGGAGTGGGAAAGACCTCAGTGGGCTCAAGACAGAGAAAGGATGTACGAGAGGGTGGTTGGGGCCAGATGACTCAGAGCCATGATAATGGGTGCAAAGTAGCCACCGGGGAGTTTGAAGCAAGGAAAAGATATGACCAATTGATATGAAAAGCTCACTCAGCTCCATGAAGAACAGACTAGGATGAGGAAGAGAGAAAGCAGAGAAGCCAGTTAGGAGGCTAGTTTAGTTTTCCAGGCAAGATATGGTGGGGGCTTAGGCAAGGATGAGTGGAGAAAACAATTTACAGTCATGAGTCCACAAACTCGATATCAATCAATAAAACTTCCTTTATTTTCTAATTACAGAATGGAAACTTGCCTTTAAGATTTCATTTCTGAGGATAGAGAAAAAGGAAAAGTATTCAACTTAACTCAGTCACTTCTCATTAACCTCTGTCTCTTTGGGGTAGATGTTCAAGTTTGTGCCTCTCCCCTCCCTTTTCTCTTTGTCTTTCTCTAGGGGATCTAAGCTAAGGGAGTGTATGTAGCATCTTTGCATTGGCTGAAGGAGATGTGGTCTGTGGGAGTTTCCTTTTCTCACAGAGCTCCCCCAAGTATGCAGTCAGGCTCAGCTGGACTCGGGTGCAGGTCTTGACTTCTGCTGGGTCTTCTGCTGCCCTGTTATAACCTCAGCCCTTATGTCCACACGATCCGCATCTTATTCAACCGAACTGTGCCCTTTTATCTGCCAGCCCTTCAGCTCTATTACGGCCTGTTCTCGGGGGCATGTTTGCAGCTAAATCAGTGGCTCAACCCCATCAGCCCCAGCACTTGTTTTTGTTGAACAAATATTTTGCAAGAATCCCTTTTATAATCCCAAGTTAAATGAGATAGATAATAGGACCTACCTACACATAAAATTTTGTGAAAAATTAACATAATTCCCTAATTGTAATGTAAAGAAAGTAATTAATAATAGAATACTATGAATTTCAACATGTAAATGCTCAACCTGACTACAGTAGACAACATACGGTAGTGAAATGCTTGTCTCTTAAATATCTTATTTGAATATAAGAGAAACAAGTTCAGAAGTCATCCCTTTCAAGAAGAAATTGAAAGAGCACAGGTGTTAGTGAGTACTAGAATTAAAAATAATGGTAGGATAAGTAAGAATAGACATGACCTACAAATATACATTTGATAAGAAATAAAAGAGGGGAATAACCTTAAATGAAGCAGAGATAACAAAGTACAGATTTTTGGAAGGAAGAAAACAGGGAAACATGATTTTCATAAATGAGCTAGGTTTTCTTTTTAAATGTCAGGTCAAACTACTTCTCTATAATATATCTCAAAAAAAAACTTTCTATCTTGAAATCCCACTACACATCAAGGCTAATCCAATTTATGAAAGTAATAGAATATTTGAGATTCACATGGAGACAAGACAATTCTTTCATTGCAACCACCAGATAAATGCCAGTCAAGACTCCTCATCTTTGTGAGAAGCCCAAACACCCCCTAGACATTGATACCACTCCCACTGAGAAACTAGTAACTCCCCTTTTCTTCCCCTTGTAAAAATAAATCAGTTTAGGGGAGATAAAAAGCTAAATCATACACATTTTTCCTTAGTCAGACTTTGGTTCTTGACAGGTAAAAGCCATATTTTAGAATTCTCTTTTTAAAACAATACCTATTGCCCGGCCAGTGTGGCTTACTGGTTGACCATTGACCTATGCACCAAGAGGTCACCGGTTTCATTCCCGGTCAGGGCACATGCCCAGGTTGTGGGCCAAAACCCCAGTGGGGGGCATGCAGGAGGAGGCCAATGGATGTTCTCTCTCATTGATGTTTCTAACTCTCCTTCTCCCTTCCTCTCTCTCTAAAAAATAAATAAATAAATAAATAAATAAATAAATAAATAAATAAATAAATAAAAATGTATAAAACGATACTTATTTTTGTCTTTAAAAAGTATGATTTTGTATTTGAAACCAAGACTGGCAGACATTAATTACCCAAGTTCCCATAGCTAGTAAGTGACAGTACTTGGATTTGAATCAGGTGGTCTGATTTAGTGATAGGGAGAAGTGACTGATTCAAGATAGATATTGGAAGCCAAATCAATAGATTAGATGAGGAGGAGTGAACAAGGGATGAGTCAAAGATAATTCTGAGGTTTATCATTTGAGCTACCAGAGGGCTGACAGTTCTATTTACTGAAAAGGGGTGACATGAGAGAGAGAAACCAGTTGGGAGGCTGGAGATTCAGGAGGAGTGAATTCTGAGTTCTGCTTTGGATAAGTTAATTGTAAAATACTAATGAGACAGCCAAATGGAGATATCAAATATGTAGCTAAATGTAGGATCTTGTGCTCAGATATGACGGAACAAGAGATGAAATCGTGGTGGTTTTAATAATTAGGTAACACATAGCAGGAATGCTCTATAAATATTTGTTGGAAAAAATCTGTGAAAGACTAAGTAAGCAATTACTATAGTCCAAGAGAGAAATGAGACACAAACAAAAAGAATGGCAGCAGAACCAAAGAGCAAAAATTTGAGATACATTCCAGAGATAGAATCAATAGCATCTAGTGACTAAGTAATTTCCTCTTGAGAAAGAAATTGAGGATGACTCAAAGTGTCCTAGCCAAGAAAGCTACCTGGATGGTAATGCCATTAATATGGAAGGAAGAACAGAAAAAGGATTGGAAGGAAAAAAAATCAATGTAGATAATTATTAGTTCTCTCAGCAAATTAAAATGTTTGCATTTTTCAAATGGATTTGAGCTTCAAAACATTTACATTTCATTTTAAGGAAGCAGGCTTTAAAAATATACTTTCATTTTTCTACAGCAAGACAGATAACCTTAGTTTAATTATTAACTTTGGAAAGAAAAGCCTAGGTAACAGCATATTTTAGGAAGACTGTTTTCTCTGTTTTAATGTTTCATAGGATAAATCAATTTGCAATGCTCCTCTTTTCTACATTGGCAATGAATGTTATCCCCCCTCTCAATCTCTCTTTCTCTCTCTCTCTCAGTGGTACATATATCATTGTCTCTCTAGATGATAGATAGAAAGATAGATGATAGATAGATAGATAGATAGATAGATAGATAGATAGATAGATAGATAGATATACATCTTGTGGACAAAAAAGGGGGGTTCTATGAAAAGTAGCCTCATAGGGTGATCTGATCATATATTCCTAACTGGGCATGTCATGGGGGTAATCATGTCCCAGGCATACAACTCCTTTACTAAAAGGTTTATCTTTGCCTTAAGCAAACCCTGTCCAATGTTCCTGTGCATCTAGGTTAACACACCTTTGAAATGCACCCTTTCAGATCCTCCAAGAGAGCACATAATCTTAACTGTTCTGTGATCCCATCCCTGAGTTGATTTCTCCCACCATCATGTAATCTTCCTTACGTTCCCTCCCTAATTTCAAATGCATAAAAGAACCTGCAAAACTGTTATTCTTCAGAGCATTTGAGATCTTTCCTCCCGACATATGTCATCAGTTTGGCTCAAATAAACTCATAAAATTTCTCTACAAGTTTGGATATTTCTTACTTCAACACTATCTAGCTCTACCTATGTGTATCATAAGAAATCAAATGTTAAAAGCAGGCTCTAAGAAATATTGCAGGTAGCTGATCTTTACTCCATTAGGATGGCATTTCCAACAACACAGAAATGCAGATGATCTGAACGTTCTGAGGGCAGACTTTAAATAGGACTCTTTTTAAAGCACTTGGCACAGTGCTTTACACTTAATAGGCATCTGAATAAATGTTCTTTGAATAAGTTAAGAAATAACTGTGCTCTCCTTATAGACTGCCAAATGGGTTTCCACAAATTCCCTTGCTTACAGGTGGCTAGCCTCAAACCCCTGACACTTGTTGCTCGTGTCTTACCTAAGGTGAAGTAAGCAATGACTCCTTTGACCAATCATTCAATAGTGTTCTTCATTTTAGTATGACCTTTTCCTGCCATTTCAACTGATGTTCCTAGGGTCTGATGAATTGTACTACACAAAAGCAAAATTCTATTATATATATACATATATTCATTTATCAAAAAGATTGGTCACCTTGCCATGGAAGCACATTAGCTATCCAGCAAAATTATGTTTGTTACTTTCTAATGGTTATTAACATAGAATCTTATTATTTCAAAGCTTTTAAAATTATTTCTATTTTTTCCCTGAGAAATCAGGTAGTAAATACTTATTGTCCTCAGAGCATTCCCCTTAAAGCTTTGAGTTCTGTTCATTATTGTCCTAGTGTTCTATTTTATCAAGAAAATATATTCTAAATGTAAAATAAACCACACAGTTTAATGTAGCTATGAGCCTGCCTACTCAAACCCAGGTCAAAATCCTATACAGAGTAACCTCAGAAGTGCATATCCATTGTTATTCAATTAATTAATAAAAGTATTTGTTTTTTAAAATCATGTTGTGAAATAGATTTTTTATCCAATTAATTCTTCATTGTGCTCCAGACACCCAAATTCAATATATATTTTTGCACAAAAAGTATATGGAAATGTTTGCTCTTTCATTTTCAGTATGGCTATGTTCTGATCATTCTTTCCCGTAAATTGCTCGTAAGCATTTAATGCTAATTCTTCCAAACTACTGCCAGTTAAATGTTGTTCTTGTGATTTTATAAGGTAATGATACATCATTTAAGTGTCTAAGGTGCTGTCCTAATGTAGCAAATGCAAAAGCATCTCATTTCTCTGAGAAAGAGGAAATTGAAACATCTGTCTTTCTGAGCCTTTTTGTGGGGAGTTCTATTTGTTAAAAACACAAAGTGGCAGAGTGAGATAAAATGATGATGTCCTTCACTTGATGGCAGCTTATATCCAAATCAAGCCACCACCCAAGGAGGGGTAGGCTGGGGAGGTTCGTTCTCTTGTGGAGAGTTAAAACCAATGCTACATCTTTGACGGCTGCTCTTCCTGTGTCTGTTTTACCAGCTCCTGCTCTACCTCGTAGCTCTATCTGTTATGTTTAGACTCTGCTGTTAGCTCCCTTATCTTCCTCTACTACACATCAGTGGCCAAGACCCATACCTCCCCACCACGCATACACTTTCCATTCCTGGCAACATTCCATCAGGAATATTCTTCCACACCCTATCCACCTGAGGATCCAGCTTGCCCTCCACACTCAGCCAAAACATCTCTTGCATAAAACACTTTGGATATTCCATCATCCTTCTGTTGCAGGTAAAGTTAAATATTTCTTTTTATTCCACCTCACTACAGTTATGTAGCTCTAGTATTATACTGAGGATTTAAATTATGTTTATACGACTGACTCTTAAGTGGGATTGTGAAGTCCTTGTAGGTAGGCACTAATGGTTCTTGACATCTGTATTTATCTAGCTGAGGTAGGCAGAATTCCAAGGGACTCCCAATGACCCTTGCCCATCCTATTGAGTGTGGGCAGAAGCTGTGATTGTGTTGTGTTATATGACAAAGGGAGATAATCCTAGATAGACCTGAGTTCTTTAAAAGTAGAAAGCTTTCTCCAGCTGATTGCAGAGGAAGAAGTCAGAGAGATTCATTCCTGCTGACCTGGAAGAAGCAGCAATAATCATGTTATGAACTGCCCATGGAGACCACATGGCAGCAATGGCAGGAGCTAAGAGCTGTCCTTGACCTGTAGCCAACAAGACCTTAATCATGCAGCTTCAAGGAACCAAATTCTGCACAAACTTGAATGAGCTTGGAAGTGGATTCTTCCTCAGTACCCCCAGACAAGAAGTTGTCCCAGCTGACACCTTGATTTTAGCATTATAAGACCCTGAGCAGATAACCCAGTCACAAAATGCCTGGACTGATGGCCTTACAGAACTATGACCTACAAACTGGGTTGTTTTAGGCTTCTGTGTTTTTGTTGTAATAGAAAAGTAGTATACCCCCCCCACCCCCCACCCCCCACCCCCCAGTGCCTGGTACAAAATAAAGTATTGGCTGGTTAATTATCAGGTAGATGCTTTGAATTAATGAACAAGGTTATAGAAGGAAAGAAGGAAGGAAGGAAGGAAGGAAGGAAGGAAGGAAGGAAGGAAGGAAGGAAGGAAGGAAGGAAGGAAGGAAAGAAGGGAAAAAGAGAGGAGGGAGAAAGAAATACACTATTTAGAAAAAGAATTTATATTGTGGTCCTTTCAAGTACAAATGAATTTTTAGAGAATGAATAGACAATTTCTTAGAATGATTGATGGACCCTCCTAAGCTGAACAAGTGTGACAGACATATTATGTCAGTTTAGATTAGTTTATTTTCTGTTCATGTTTCTTAGCTTCCATTCCATTCCTCAGTCCTAATCTATCCTTGACAATTTTGTCATCCCTAACCTGACCCCAACATGTCTGGTGAGAAAGACAAACACATAATAACTGATAACTGCCCGCTGGTAGCCAGTCTAGGGCCTACCAGCTAGGCCCAGGTACTTTCCTGTGTCTCCCAGAATTTTCTGAAGTCTCCCAGAATTTCGACATCAGGTGAAGACTCTCCATGATTATGAACAAGACAAAAGCAAGACTCCATAAAAATGTCTGATCAAAGATCAAAGCAAAGATACCGCAATCACAAAATGACCAAACCTCTCCTTTTCCCAGATAATCCGAATAGCAACTGCTTCTTTTCCAATGACAACTCGAGCTCTGCTCCATCCCTCCTCCCCCTAAATAAAAAGTATTTAGATACCCATTCACCTAATTGTTGCTTTCTGAAAGACGCGGATCCTAACCTCAGCTCCTTTGAATCCTTCTCCAAATCATTTAACACACAACCAAGTCTCATAGTAAGCCCCTCCTAGCGCCCTGTTCTCAAGACAATCCATTGTTCCCCATGGTGTTTTGTCTTAACTGCTGTAAGCAATACATTCATCTTCGTTTTACTACAGGTGTGTTCCTGGTGATGTCTAGCTGGTGGACCTCCACAGGGGATGTCTATGTGGAAGTTCTTGGATGTAATGCCTTGAATGCTTCATAGTTTCTTATTAGGGCATGTCAAAATCTAAATAGCTGAACCTGAAAGTTTGCATCAGTCAAGTACTCCCTTCTCCAAAGCTGAGGGCACTTGAGACTCATCTATAGATACAAATTCTTAGGGGCTGCTTTTCCTTGTCCAGTAGTGACCAGAAGTAGGAGACAACTAACAATCACAGTGGTAACTCAGCATCAAATTAGGACTGCAGCTAATCTGATCATGAATCACTGTCCAAATTTAGTTCTCTTGTCATTCTCCATTCCTGAGCCCTCAAAACTCTCAACCCTCAAAACTCTCAAAGCCCCAGCACACACATCCTGCTTGACTCTGCCATGGTCCCTGCTCCCAAATGGTAAGAGGGGCAGAAATTCCCTGAATAAACTTCAGAGTACATAAAGTATGCAGGTTTGGATTGGGGCCATGGGCAGTAGTGTAATTGCCGTAATTTTTATTTGGGGAAAAACTTAGATTGTAACTATGGGCTTTGCTAAGAACAAAGGGTAAAAATGTGATAAACAGGACTCAAGATAGATAAATGGTTTAGGCTCAGATTTGATGGACAATCAAAGATCTGTTCCAGGTAAGCATACAAGGGAAAAGCTGTTAGGAACGGGAGAGAGTAAATTTTTTATTTTTGATTGCTCTAAACCAAAGATTTTCAACTTTGGATGAACAATAAAACCATGTTGAAAGCTCTAAAAATAAAAATAAAAAATCCTAGTATCCAGGCTGCACCTCAACCAACTAAGTCAGGATGTGGGCATGAGAATTTTTTAAGCTACCCATGTGATTCCAAAGTCAAGCCAAGGTTGAGGACCACACACTAAATAAATTTCCCCATTTGTCCCTGCTTCAGGCTGATCCTTCTTGCATATAAAAGGCCCAGGCTTCTCCAGGTGGGCATTGATTGTCAAGCTGACTGTTGATTCCTTAAGGCGTCAATGCAACGGTCTTGTACGTGGTGGGTAACGGCACTGTGTTTTGGAAATCCAAAGACTCAGCAGGAAGGGATGGTTGTTTCTCTGAGAGTGGGCTATGGATTTCTCTCATCCCATATTTCTTTTTCATCAAGTTGAGGAGCTAAAACCTGAGAGCTTGATGCCACCCTGGATTATGAGATACTTTGAGGCAGAGTCTATATCTTCCTCTTCTTTGGATTAGTTCTAGTACCTAGTTCAATGGGTGCCACTCAGGAGGTACTTCTCAACTAATTGAATAAATAAACAATTTTTAAGTGACTCTAATCTTTCTGTGCCACACGCACCACTAGGGCTGTAGAGACTGGATTATGCACAATTGTCATAAGTGCTCTGAGATCTGTGACTACTCCTTTTCATTCTGTTGTTAGAGCTCCTCACAGCTCAGTCCTAGGCCCTTCTCTCTCCTCCACCAAAAACCTCACCTGTGCCTCTAGCATCAATATGCCATCTATACACCAGTGACTCCTTGTCTCCAACCCAAACCTCTTTCCTCAACTGCACTTGCATGTAACTAACTGCCTTCCCAATATTTCCATGTGCTTGTTTTACTATCTCCAACTCAACATGTCCATAACCAAACTCATGATCTTTTCTTTATGTGTGCCCCAAGTCAATGACAAATCAACTTAAGCCAGAAACCTGACAGTCATCCCTGACAATTCTTCTTTCTCACCTCTCATATTCAGTCCATTTTCAAGTCATATAGATTTTACCTTCTAAATACTTCTTGAAACATTTTTCTTCCCATTAGCATGATAAGCTAAATACCCATTATCCACTGATTTGGTTTACAATTCACCCTAACTGGTCTCCCAGTTTCTGCGTCTTTCAATTTATTCTACACCTTAAAGTCATAATATTCTTTTCATATACCTGATCATATCATTCTCCAGTTTATACATCTTCAATGGCTTCTCAGTGCTTTTAAGATAATGACCTAAATCCTGAACATGGCCCTCAAGGCCCTTCTTATGCCCACCTTGCTCACCTCATTCTCTGTGCTACAGTCAAACAGTCTTCTTTTATTTTCTAGAATGTACTATGCATATTGCATCCTGCCTCAGGACTGTTGTATATACTGTTTCTCGCTCAGAATATCCCTCCCCTCCACAATTCAACAAGTTAATTTTTTCTCATCCTTCAGATCTCAGTTCAAATGTCACTTCAGAGTTCTTCTTGATCCATTCCACCACTATACCTAATCCTTCTCTTATATAGCTCCTCCTCTTCTAGGACCATGTACCTTCATTCGATGGCATTTTAGCTGTTTGAATGAACAATTTCCCTCTTGTTTACTAGACATATTTTGCAAAGGACAGTAATACTTTTACTCATCATTCTAACTCCATTGGCTAGCATAGTGGCTGGTACATCATGGACAGTCAATAAATATTTGCTTAATGAATAAATCTAGACTTTCTCAATACCCTTACCCTGCTCGTCTACAGAGACAACTTTTACTCTGTCTTGATATACTTGTATTAAGAAGACTGACATTACCATTTTTAAAAAAAGACAGTTCAATCTGTATTTGGACAAAGACGTTAATACAGTATTTCTGCATTTTAAGGATACCTGTGTGTTGTGTCCTAAAGTCTCCTTTTCCTTTTTGATAGCCCCTTGCATCTTAGGTGTGTTATCTGCTCCTATAAACACTCCAAAATCCCTCTCCCACTCTTTTAGAAGTGGCTTAGTGCGAATGTCACTGGAGAACTGGCCATTAATTTATTACTGTATCTCCAATAATCTCTAGGGGGCACCAGAAATAATCGCCATTTCAGCAAAGACCTCTAAAGAAATTTGCTCAGCATTCACTAAAATAGCAAAAAGGAAGCAAGCTTGTATAACGCCATATGCTACAGAGTTATACTTATAAATACCCCTTTGCTGTGTTCTGAGATAGGCATGAGCCCACTCTCCCTGTTGGCTCAGGCTAAAGGCCTCTCCTCAACTCCTTGAGGATGCCCAAATCCTCTCCCTGCACCATACCTTACCCTAGAGCAGCGATTTTCACTGCTGTGTGCCACAAGAGCTTCTAAAACATGCAGTACCTGACTATTTAGTCAGGGCCACTGACCTCTTTTCCCTTAGATTGTCAAATTAAAAAATGACAACAGCCAACACAATAGCCATCCAGTATGAATGAATCAAAATTATACTTTTTTTTTGTCAGATCAGCAAAAAATATAATACATTTTTTTGGTGTGCTGCAGAATTTTAGTAATTAGTTGACGCGTGCCATGAGATGAAACAGGTTGAAACTTGCTGCTATAGAGGATAGTGAATGAGCTTCCCAACTACTTTGGGATCAAACTTAAAATGGCTCATTGCAAACAGCAACTTTTTGGGCAATACTTGGATTTTATCTCAGAAACTTCATGCAAATGCTTTATTTTATTCCATTAAAAGTTGCCAGTATGGCCCTGGCCGGTTTGGCTCAGCGGTTAGAGCGTCGGCCTGCGGTCCAGAGAGACCCGGGTTCAGTTCCCGCTAAGGGCATGTACCTCGGCTGCAGTTTGTCCCCGGCCCTGGTTGGTCGTGCGGGTGGCAGCCACTCTATGTGTCCCTTTCACGTCGATGTTTCTCTCTCTCTCTCTCTCTCTTCCTCTCTCTCCCTCCCACTCTATCTGAACAAAAAATGAAAAAATGTCCTTGGGTGAGGATAAAAAAAAAAAAAGTTGCCAGTATGCTTTAATTTTAAAATGTTTTGCCCACAACACTTTGACTAAGAAGTGATATTCCCAAATGCTATGTCTATCTTGTCGTTTTGTATAACCCTTGACACAACTCTCCACCATGCTGCTACATATCACCAGTTTTACAGCAAGGCTGTGAAGTTACTGTATATATTCATTGTTAAACATTAATTATACCATATATGCAAAAGTGTATGTGATATATAGGTACAGTTTTAAAAACCCACCACCCAGCTTAAGACATAAAGTATTATCTGTATTCCTGACGCCCCCTCTTTTCCCTCCTAAATTTCCCTCCTTTTCCATTTCCTCAAACAGGTATAAAGTTCAGTTCTTAAACATTGCATTAACATTCTCTATTTTCTTTGTTTAGACAACATATTGCTTTGTTCTACCTGCCACCCACATGACCCCAACCAGGGCTGAGGACAAACTGCAACCGAGGTACGTGACCTTAGCGGGAACCGAACCCAGGACTCTCTGGTCTGTGGGCCGACGCTCTAACAGCCTAGCCAAACCGGCCAGGGCCTATCTGTTTTTTAACTTTATGTAAGGGGCCATATCCTGTACGTTTGCTTCTGTGATTTGCTTTTTCACTAACCAATCTGTTTTTGAGATTAATCTGTGTTGATGTATACAGCTATTACTTATTCATTTTCTCTGGGATCCTATTATTTCTTCCAAGCAGTATCTTAAATCAAAATTTCTCTTCTTACTTCTTGCCAGAGGGCACAGGGACAATATAAAAACTGAAAAATGTGTACAGCCATAACTATCCATTTTTCCACAAGGGAAATACGGAAACCACCTCTAATTATTACCTTAGGTTACTCATATTTTCTGATTCTGTAAGAGTTTGCATTTCACAATTCTCTTAATTTAAGACAAAGATAGGTAATAGCATGGTTCTCCCTTCCATTCACACGAGAATCTTTAGAATGACAGTTTTCTGTCTTTCACTCCCACACAATTTTGTTATGTAAATGCATTTTCCAAATGGATGAGAACCTATTACAGCTTAGTATTGACATACAGTATATCCTCTAAATGATTTCTTGATTATTTTTTTTATCTTGTTTGTTTTGGAACTATGTTGACTGTTGCGATTTGTTATTATCAATGTTATCTGTCAACCCTGTACTATGAGAAGGAAATTTTACCCACAAAAGACCTTTAAAAAATAACAAATGAGTTGCAAGAGAAGATGCAGGTAAAAAACTATATTTGATGAGCCCAGCCTGCATTGTTTTATAGATGTTTACTGAGCACCTGCTAAGTATACTGACCCAGGATCTAGGTGGGACACAAGGACGACTAGTATAGGACCCCTACATAGGAGAGGCTCACACTCACTCAGCAAAGAGAGCCCGCTCCTGAGCTGTAATACAGGGCAGTGGATGATGAGGGACTTGGAAGAGCTGCAAACAAAATACAAGAATAGGAAATAAGAGGAAAATCATTTCTAGCCAGGGAATCAGAGAAGGCTGTAGAGGAAAGATGGCATTAGACTTGGGAAAGTCAGTTGAGTGAAATGAAGTGGCAGAGGATGTTGAGGCTGAGAGAGTGCAAGCACAAAAGTACAGAGGTAAGAAGGTAAAAAGTGCAGAAAGCAGTGAGGAGTCTCATTTGGCTGTAAAAGATAATTTACAGGACAGTAAAGGAAGTGATTCCTACATTTTAAATACTTTTTGTCACATTGTTTCTCTCTGGGTCTTAGAGGGTCAGCTCTACTCTTATCTAATGCCCAGACATATATGTTGACATAACAGAGGCGCATGTGTATACACACACACACATGCAATCTGACCTTTTCAATAGTTTGCTTGGAAATAAATAAGGGGATTATATCATGCATCCCATGGCAACAAATCTTTCTTACACATTTCCTTTTCTCCAGAAGTCCCATGTAACATTTAGCTCCACATTTCTGCAGACTGCCCCATCTAAACGCAGCCTCTTCTTCCCATCAACTAGATGTTTCCTTCTGAAAGTCTGCTTCTCTTTTTATCATGAAGAGCCATCTGGTTTTCAGTTTCTCCAGTTTTTCTTCCCACCCAGCAACAGCAAAGGCCTAGTAGCTTTAGAGAAAAAGAAAAAAGGAAGATAAGGAGAAGAAGAGAGGGGATGTGGAGATGGAGAAGGAAAAGGAAAGGAGGGAAGGAAAGAAAGAGAAAGAGAGAGAAAGAAAAGTAAATAATTTCTTCCCTAGAAAGATGGTAGAGCAAGGATACAAAAACTTACACTTCAAATATTCTCTCAACAATCACAAAACTTGATTTAATCTCTAGCATTCAGACAAAGTAGATGAATTGGAAGTCATCAGGGTCCTCCTATGAAAAAGCATATTGACATTATGACTTCAACACTGATATCAACATGTTCATTTTTTAAAATCTTCCACTGTCTCTACTACCATTCTGATTTGTTTAAGCTTGATTCCTACCACTTCATTTGCAGTAGCCTTTGTTGTCCATTACTTTCTACCACATACATCTCTTCTTGTTGATTTTTCCCATGGGTGACATGGTTAGGCAGACCATGTTTTGAATATTCATGGATCAACCTGTGCAGTGAAAACAGAGAACACGTAAAACAGCTGTCAACAATGCTACAAAATTCTGTTTCTTGGATTAAGACCATAGGATGCACCTGCAGGTAAATGTTATTACATCCTTTTTTCCTTTGTGTACACCTATTAAGCAAAGAGATATTGTAGTCATTGATTCCCATAAACTCTGTTAATAACCAACAGCATCAGGTGCATGCAAGTAGAAGGTGGTTAAGCACAACCTGCTACTGCCAAGAACAGTCCCCCGGAGCCTCTCCTACCTAATCGTTTACTCTTACAAATACAGGAGACAAGAAAGTCAGTGCAGAACTCATGTAAAACCCAGGGGGGCAGAAAGTAATAGAAAACTCAACTGCTGCTTAAGCTTCCTGGATCTCTGGAGAAAAATTACATCTAAACAATTACAGTACATTTTGTTAGCATCATCCTCTCAGCCAAGAAACAGAATGGTTTTTGATTAATAAGCAAAAGAGAAAGCAGAAATGGTAAAATTAAAATAGTGAAGTTTGCATTCAATTGTTGATTAAATAGTGGTCTATTCCTTTCTCTAAGATCAGCTTACTAAGAATTTACACATCGATTTGAAAACATGAATTTTCCAAACTCAAAGACACTGTGTTATATAATATCAAATTGTAGACAGCTCCAATGGGAGCCTTATTATTGGCTATCATCATAATTTTGAAATATGTATCATCCATGTGCTATGCCTAAAAAGGCATTTATTGGCAGAGGTCAATTTATTAAGAATATCAAAAACACCTAGGAAACTTGAGAATCACCAGTTAGCAGACCGTTACCACTTTTGTGAGTTGGGGTGTGTGTATGTGTGTATGTGTGTGTTATCCTAAGAAAAGGTTCTCAGTATTGCAAGATTTGAAGAAAATAGAATCTTTATGAAAACTGTTAAGCAAAAATCACTTTGTCTATGAATAAATATTCTCTCAATATGAGAGCCTGGGTGGTATACTAGAAAAAGTACCTGGCGGGGAGTCAGACAGAACCAGGCTCTATCACTGGCTGAGTGATCTTGGTTGAGTAAATAAACATTTTTGCTTCTGTAACACGGAGATAGTCCTCCCTATATAACAGTGGGATTGAAAGGATTAGAAGAGCTGACCTTTGAAAAATGTCTGTTCCCCTTTTTCCCTCTCTTGCCTATCCTTGATCAGTTAGCATGTTGTGAACATTCGCATTTTCTTGGTGATGAGTAAAAAAGAAAATTGTCTCTACAGTGGGACTAATCTCTGCATAATGCTGGAAGATGCTCAAAGAAGCACAAGAGCTTTCAATGTGAGAATTTGTGTTTGCTCGCTATTTTGTTGGGTTGTTTGGTATAAGGGAAAGGAGAAGGGATGTAGCTTGGTGTGATTTTAATTCCACCAAAAGAAAACCAGAGAATTCCTTATCTTCCCTTCTCTACAAACTTATGAAGCACACTTAGGTATAATATTCAACTATATTTAATCACTCAGAGAATGAAACAAAGTATGTGAATTTCCATTTTTGTTTTGTTTTGAATCTTCCATTTAAGGCATAGACTGGCACTGGGGATACAGAGTCTAGAAAAGTTAGATTCTCCTGAGGAAAATGACTGTATATTTGAGGCAAACACTGTAGAACTGAATTCTGTGAGTTCTTTAAGACATGGTGTTAAAAAGCAAATAAGTATTTGATCATTGTCTCCTTATTTTTAAATAATTTTATTTCTCTCATAGATATAAATATTTCCAAAGTATTCAATTCAGTAAGACAGTCTCCATTTCTTGGCCATTCTGTAAAGATCATAAAGATGAGATTATCCTAAATTCTTGCCCCATTCCCTAGTGGAACATTTCAGCAAACCACTTATATTTAAAGACTAGAACTTCTACTGGAACAAGTCCTTCATTGATCCAACAGATCACATTCAGTAGAGGATAGGAAGACTTTGGCACAAATCTTGTTCCAACTTCAGGCTTAAATGTTCATACGTATAATTCTCAATACATCCTAAAGCATTTCAAATGATTAGCATTTTCTTTCTTTCTTTTTTTGCCTGATTCATAATATACAAAGTGCTTTTATTATTTTATTTATATTTTTAATTCCAGTAAAATGTCCATAATATAAAATTGGTGCAACCTTAAGCAAGCCAATTAACCTCTCCCGTTTCTCAGATTTTCTCATTATATGTATTCCAAACTCTAAATCTTTACGTGGAGATGTGGACAAATCAGGAATTCAGTTGACCTTACAATTCTACAGGTTTTTTGGATCTAGTCTTTAAAATTAGAAAGGTCCTCAAAGACTTGCCTTTGGTGGATATATTATCTAAGTATCTAGAGACAACAGGTTATGGCTTAATTAATTCTTCCATCATCACAAACTGCAAGCAACCAGCATTTCATTGACAATATGGAGGGAAGGAACTCTCACTACCCATTACCCTGCCTCATCACCATAACCAACTCCACATGTCCTTCATTTCCTTTGAGCCTCTTGTATACAGCCCATTTCTATTCCAGTTAATGCTAATATTTTGGTTGCAAGTAACAAAGAGTCAGTTCACTTCATATCAGATGGAAATGAGAATGTAAACCTCAGCCATATTGGAATCCAGAAGTCAGACAACCAGTCCTTGTGAGAAAACAGAAAATGGAGCCAAGGTGACTCATAGAGACTGATTTGTCTCTGAGAGCTGCCATAACAAAGTACCACCAGCTGAGTGACATAAAACATCAGAAATTTATGTCTCGTGGTTCTGGAGGCTAGAAGTCAGAAATCAAGGTGTCTGAAAACTGTAAGGGAGAATCCTTCCTTGCATCCTCCTAGCTTCTAGTCATTTGTTGGTAGTTCTTGCCATTCCTTGGCTTGCAGCTGCTGCCCAGTTATCTCTGCCTCCATCATTACATGGAGTTCTCCCCTTGTGTAAGTGTCTTCATATGGTGTTCTCTTCTTCTTATGAGAACAGCAGTCATATTAGAGTAGGGCTCACCCTAACAACCTCATCCATATCTTGATTACATCTTCAAAGATCCTGTTATTTCCAAATAAGGTCACAATCACTGGTACCAGGGGTTGAGACTTCAACATAACGTTTTGCATGATACTATTCAACTCATAACAAACACTGACCTAGAGGGTTGTTTAGGACCCACTCTAATAACCAGTACGCCTTGCTGCCACCTCAGGGAACAAGAGTTTATGGATCCTTGTTGCAGTATTCCTTATTCGCATGCTTCAGCTTGTTTATTTTCCTCTGTTTAAAAATTGTATTGTGTCTACCAAATTACTCAGCTTTCTCTGAATCTCACATTGAAAATCAATAAAAAAAATATGATTATTCCAATAAATTACCTATTCTTTTTTTGTGTGTAAAACCCTCAATCCTAATCACCACTCAGACCTTCACCAAGTCTGTACATTAGCTGTCCAGCACACAAAGAAAGCCCTTAACTATAAAATAAAATGATTAAACTTAGGAAAGTATGACCAATACTTTAAGAATGTAACTTATGAAATTTAAAGAATTCACATGTACACCATAAATCCACCTTGCCAGAGAGATGTATTGTGATATAAATTTAACATACATTGAAGTGATTCATAACTATCTGTATGTTAATGTTGCTAAGGGAATCATAATTTTAATTACCTGAATTTTACACATTTAAATTTGCATATATATTATTACATTAGTTCAGCTTTAAAGATTATATATGTACTATATATATGTGTGAAACATGATAATGTGTATATGTGTAATTATAATTGAACTCAAGGGATCCCCATAATGATTCAATAACAGAGAGAAAAAAAATCAAAGCTAAAAGCAATAAATCATTTAAATTATATGTGTAATAGCTTGTGGCTGCAGTTTTTTTTAATACATATTCATTCATGTGTGCCTTTTATATTTTGCATTGATTTAAAAGCTGTTTCTTCGATGTTTTATAATTATGACCTCATGTAAATCAACTCAGTTGAAAATTTCACATATTCAGATTAATGGGAAAAGATATAAGATGGTCATTTACATTATTTAAAAGGAATTTTTATATGTTCACCATAGTTATGCTCACTATAAGCAAATGCATGGACTCGGTAATTAACGGACTGTAAGTTAAATGCTCTGTTTAAAATCATGAAAATGATGTTTTATATAGACTCAATGTTTTTAGAAGTATTTAATTCATGAGGAACTTTTTAGTCTACCAACTTGAAATGCTATAATCAGAGTGTGGTTTATTGTATTTCCCAAAGCATGACTCAAAAATCTTTATTGCCTGATAATATTTTGGTTTTAGTTATCAGTATATTTTTGTTTTTTGTTTTACCTATTTGAAATATATGGGTAGATGATTTTAATAAGGGTATAAGCTTCAGTCTTCATTTGATTAAAAGCTGAATATGATGCTAGAACTTGGGAAATATGTCTTTCCCAAGTTCTCTGGAAAGTTTGCATCCAGAAATTGCTGTGGTGCATTGAAGAACAACAAATGAAAAGTGATGTTACTGCTGGGTTTTGCTTGAGTCTTGTTTTTGCTTGAGACTCCATTTATACATGGCATGAGAGAGCCATCTACAGAAAGTTAAGAAAAGAACTATCTCCAGCAATAAGAACAGAAAGTCTAAGGATGTCTGCTAAGAGACATTATTCTGTGGTAACATGTTAAGCATTCTGTCACACCTTGTTACACAGGATTGGAGCCTGGAATGCGCTCAGACCATATTAAGCAGCTGTTGGAGAGACTTAAAACCACCTTGTCATAGTAACACAGGCCAACATTCACACTCATCTAAGGTCCAAAAATATCTGATGTCAGGCCACAGAGAGCAGGCAGTTACCAAGAGTCCAGGACAGTAAAATCAGGAAGCAAGCCATAGATTTGACACAGGAAGCCCTGGGCCACCTGAATTCCTTAAAGAGAAGGGATTTTGTATTCGTTTGTGTGTTGTTGTTTTTTTGGTTTGGTTATTTGTTTGTTTGCATATTTAGTTGGTTGTTTGGTTGATTAATTTATCATTGAATCCCCAGGGGTTAGCTCAGGGCTTGTAGTCCAGGTTCAATAAATGTTGAAAGAATGAACCCTTGCAGCACATAATATAGGTGGCGTCCTATTATGCCTAAATCTAGAGTGACCCAAGACCTGAACAATTTGACAGGATAAGCATGACAGCAATGCAAATGAACTAAAAGCTAAATGCAAATAATGCTTGCTGTATAAATATAACTTCAAGCCCTGTAGTTCTCCTTCTAGCCAAACTGCTGTCCCTATGGCCCTTCTATAAACTTCAGAAGGGTAGAAGGAATCGAAATGATGCTATTTAATATGAATGAGAGTGAACACTTACTAAGGGTTGTATGCTTGAGGTAGCAACTATTATTTTGCCTATTCTACAAATGCATTCATTCAAAATAAATTGGAATGATGTAGATTATGCATTTTTCAATGTTATTTACCTGGCTTGGGTCATTGTGCTAGGGTTACGTAAGATGTTAACATTTGGAGATAATGGGTGGAGAGTAAATAGAACTCTGTATTGCTTTTTGCAACTTTTTTTATGAGTATGAAAATTTTTCAAAATGAAAATTTGTTTAAAAAGTATGATTTGAATCCTCTTTGTGGGCCAGAGAGTGTTCTAGACCCTGGGGACATAGAAGTGAAAAGAACAGAGTACCTGTTCATGGAATTTAGAAACAGAGACAAGAGAACTTACTCCAGAGCCCAAATACATAGTCATCATGCTATAGTGCACTCATAATACAATATCAAGAACATTAAGTATGCCTGTGCAGGAAAACGAAATTTTGCAATAGCATTTGGGAAGTAACTGGTGTGGATAGGGGCTCATTTATAAACACTATGAGACAGAAATGGCACCAAAATAATTTTGTTAGGATCAAGCATCGTTTTCAGATCTCTCTTAGCTTATAATATTTTTTACTTTTTATTTTGAATATGTCTAATCATGCAAAACACTTGAAATAATAGTACAACGAAAGCCTATAAGTCTTCCATGTAGTTCCAACAATTTTAACATGCTGCCAAATATATACTTTTTTGTTGAATCATTTGAAAATGTGTCATAGACATTTTAAATTTTATGTCTCTCCTAAGAATAAGAAGTCTGGTCTTCTATATAACCATAGTTTTCTGATCACATCTAAGAAAATTAACAATTCTACAATATAATATCCAGTTTATATCCAAATTTCCTCTCAATTATCCCCAAAACGTTCTTAATAGCAATTTGTTTTTTCAAACAGGAATCCACTCAAGGCTCACACATTGCATTTTGTTGTGTCTCTTGACTCTCTTTTAATCTAAGAATGCTCCCACCATTTTCCCCCCATAACACAGTAACCTACAAACACGGGGCTAGTTTTAATGTAGAATGTCCCCACATCCTGAATTTGTTTCTTATGATGTTGTTCAACTTGTTCCTCTCTTCCCTGTATTTCTTGTAAACTGGAAGTTAGTTTTGGAGGTTTGAATAGATTCAGATTGAACATTTTGGCCAAAAATACTTTATGAGTGATGTTGTGTACCTCTGATTGCACCTCATCAGAAGACACATGACATCACCTGGTCTCACTCTATGAGATGCTAAATTTGATCCCTCAGTTGAGGCTGTGTCTTCAGATCACTCTGCTGTAAACGTAAAATTTCCCTTTGTAATTAAGAGGTAAATGCTGGGGTGATATTTTCACACTGTTCAAATATAACATTCTCCAAAATCATTTGACCCAATGGTTTTAGCACCTATCCGTGAGTCATGTCTGAATCAACTACTACATTGAGGGTTTCAAATGATGATTTTCTGATGTTTTATCATCCCTTTTGCATTTATTAGCTTTCCTTCTCCCACCACCTCCACTCCTATCCCTTCTCCTCTCTTTCTTTCTTGACTCTCACTATGGATCTGAGGATATTTTTTATTCAATATACTATAATTAATTACTGAAATATTTTATTTCAATTAAAATTTGGCTAGTAGGAACCTCTTCAAGCTTTTCTGACTATTTGAATTCCAATTCATCCCTAACTCCAATTTCATTCCATTTTATCTATGAAGTATTTTTTTTACTGGGAGTATTAGTGTCCTCTTCCCCGATTCTTTTGTGTTGCTTATATCTTCATTATCATAATGAACACTTTTGCATGATAATTATTTATAGGTTTTTCTCTCTACTAATCTATAAGGACCCTGACAGAAGAATCTTATTTATTATACCTGGTATCCCCAGTACTCAGCATAGTGCCTAGTGAATATGTATTATGACTGATGGAATGAATCAATTATTTCTCTTGTCCAATTTATTATTACCCTTAAAATTTGTTCTCTTATTTTTTTTCTTCTATTTTCTTTCACTTCAGTTTTATTGAGGTATAATTGACCTATAAAATTATAAGATATTTAAAGTTATATATCATAGTGATTTGCTATACATATATATTATAAAAAGATTCCCCCACCTTCCTAACTTATTTTTTACATCCATTACTTCACATATTTATCTTTTTTGTAAGAACATTTAAGTTCTACTCTCTTAGCAAAATTATACAATACAGTGTTATTAAGTATAGTCACCTTGTCAAAAATTAGATCCTCAGACTTTATTCAATCATACAGCTGAAAGTTTATACCCTTTTACCAAACTTTTCCTGTTTCCCTATCCCTCAGCTCTGGGCAACCACTTTTCTATTTCTGAGAGGTTTTGTTTTATTTTGTTTTGTTTTTAAGATTCTACATATACATGATAACATGCAGTATTTGTCTTTCTCTCTCCAGCTTATTTCACTTAGCATAATGCCCTCAAGTTCTATCCATGTTATCGCAAATGGAAAAATTTCCTTCTTTCTCACAGCTGAATAATGCTTTTTTTTGGGAGGGGGGGGGCGGGGACTGATCCATCTTCCATCTTCTTTATCCGTTCATCTGTTGGTAGACACTTAGGTTGTTCTTCTACCTTGTCTTGGTTCCATACTGATTAGATCATCAAGGGACAGGACTCTCTTTCAAGAGGAAGACTAATCTCTTCAGGAGTTTTAAAGATATGACACTTGTCTAAAACATCCAGAGATGTCCTTATAGAGCTTTTTATCTAGTCCAAGAACTTCAGACTCAAGCACTACACTACTTTCTTACTGGTGCCTCCCTGGCTCCCAGGTTAATCAGCGGGATCAGAAAATGAAGGTGATAACAATGTTCTATTCCTACTTTTCTGTGACATAGCAAAGAACTTGTCTTGCTAACAAGGCTTTTCACTTTGAACTGTAGAATAATCCTCAGTTCCAACCAATTATTGAGCCAACTAAAGGCATTTTTTTTAGTGCTACAATGGATAAGAACCAATTTTAAAGAACAAATTAACATTCCTGTCTTACAGAATTAAATTGTCTCACCATTAGAATTTAAGTAAATAATTTCTGATGAACACTGGCTGAAATGGCTTTTGAAACTGGCACAATGCCATTGTTGTCAGTGACAAAATGCTGATGTCTTCTTTTACCACAAAGATGTTTCTCTTCCAGTGATTAATCATGGACTGTCACTATCAGGGCCTTTTAAAACTTAGTCAACAAAAAATAATAGCTAATAGTAGTCCATGGAGCACTCTAAACTTCCCAGAGTGCTTTTAAATACCTTATTGCATTTTAATCTTCTCTAAAAAAAAAAATCCATGTTTTGAACCAGCTCCACATATCCAACTAACCATAACCTATCTCTATTTGGATTCCTCACAAGTTCATCAAACTCAGTATGTCCAAAGCTCATCAATTCTCCTGGCTGAGTGAATGTCAACACTATTCACTGACTTGCCCACACCAGAGTTCTGCGGATCATCACTCACATCATTATTTATTTAATGTGCCCTTCCTCCACACATTTAATCAACAAAGATTTTGCATGCTGACTTCCTAAAATCTTAAATCCTAGCCATAGTCTTGCTGCACTGCACCTCAAACTAAATGTCCCATACTGAATTCATCCCTTTTCCCCTACAACATGCTCCATCTTCTCAGCAAATAGAACCACATCTATGAAGCTGTCAAATCTAGAAAATTGTATGTCAATCTGCATCCCTCATACTCCATACAAACCAGACATATGTGTATGTTTCTTCTTTTCTAGCCCTACTTTACTGCCTTGTTGATTCCTCATCCTCTATTACCCGAGCTAGTTCAATCATGTTTTTCCTGGTCTCTGGGCTCAAGTTTATTCTTCATATAGTTGCAGAATAATCTTTCTATTACATGTGTCTGATAAGACACTCACCACTTTACATCACTCTCAAAAGTAGTATAGAATTATTGTTCAAAACAAATAAAACTCATTTATTGTGTAAGAATTCAGGTTAGGTTAGCTTTGGGGAGAAAGCCAAGGGTAATGACTCTTAGGAGGCAGGAGGGGTACTGCCAATGTGTACTATTTTCTGATCCTGGTACAGGTGATGTGAGTGTGATGGGTGTATGAAAATTCACTGAGCTGTACAAGTATGATATAGGCACTTTTGTGTGTGTGTGTGTGTGTGTGTGTGTGTATTCAATTAAAAAGTTAATCACATAAAATATAATTGATTAGCCAGTTATCTTCATATTAGGACTGAGCAACAGCTTCAGTTTTTTATAAACCTCTTCATCATGTTGAGTTTTGTTTTCAATCACATTCAGAACCAAAAGTATTCTGCTCTCAATAGGTAATCACCAATGACCAGCAGAAAGTCGCATACTCATTCTTATTCATTATGGATAGTTGTGATTTTTATGGATTTGTTTCATGTCATTGTGATAATGCACCACCTCACTGTGAAACAGTCTCTCTTCCAATGGGCAACAGTTCATCCACCCTAGGGGATGATTTCTGTCAGCTCTCTTTGTCATCACACTCGTTTAATGCCTATGTGAGGCAGTTTAGTGAGACAGAGAGACATTTTGGTGTCACTAGCATCAATATGCTGATGCAGGAACATCAATATGCTGATGCAGGCTCAACTCAATGCCATCTGGTATTACTATGCAACTCTTCCAGCCTGGCTGAAATAGAGATAAAAGTGAAAGCCAAATGCTTAAATATAAATCCAGACAAAACAGTTGAGAAACCAGTAGACAAAGAGACATCTTCTGAGTCAATGGCAGAAATTATTCTGACATTTTGAATTATGGGATCTTAGAACATAAATTTTAGGTGAAGATATGACTTACAGTTCTCAGTAGGATTTAATAAAAATCCACACTAATGTTCCCACTCTGCTAGGTGAACACTGAAGTTATAGCAGTGAGAAACTTAAAAGTGATCTCATAAAGCACTTACAAATGATAAAATATGTAATGCATTATGATATAAAATATTTACAAAATATTATAAATATAGAATACAATAATGTAATTAATTATATAGTTGCATTTTTAGTGCCTACCATGGACTAGGTATGCACAAGGCATTTTATATACATTATTTTATTTAATGTAGTTTTATATATAGTTTCTATGATGCATTACAATAAAATAAAAAATAGTGAGGAGTTCACCTAAGTCCGTGCCAATGTTCTTAGCGTTTTTATATTCACTGTTGTTTTCTGAGTATCCATAAAGTGCCTACATGGGAAGTTTAATATTCATTATTATAATCGCATGTTAAAATATTAACATAATGCACTGAAATAGCTAAATCCTGAATCCAGCCCCTCAGTAGCCAACTGTCAGGAAATTTGGTAAAAAATGACTGATATTTTCCAGCCAGGCATAATGTACCCTCTGATCCATATTTACGTATTGCCTAGCCCACCTCTATGCTGTTTCTGAGAAGTATTTTCATATGTATCCCACCTATCTGTAAAAGGTTCAGCCCCAGATGTTCTGGATGCCAAATGATTCAAAGTAAAAAATCTCTGGGGCATGAGACCAAAGGGCTAGTCTAGTGGGTGGTTATACAGTTTGGAAAGAGGAAACAGGACATCTGAGCTAAAGGTATTGGTGTGAAGAAAAAGCCTGAAATACAGGGGAAAAAGTATAGAAGCCAAGGATGGATAAAGCAAGGACCTTGTTAAGCAGAATAACCTGTGCTCTCTCAGGATGTGCTCCGGGTCCCTTTTCCTTCCAGTATAGTTGTAACTGGGACTAGTGAACGGCCTTTGAGCAGACCAAACAGCTCGTTCAAAAAGTGCTCTGGCAACTCTAGCTTAGGTCCAGAAATATGTTCACACTAAATTAAAAATAAATGGTATCAGATTAATAATGGAAGGGGAAATAAAAAGAGGGAAGAGAAAACAAAAAGATACTGGGCCCAAAGTGAAATGGAGACAGAAATGAAAATAAGTAAAAAGGTTTACCAAGTCTGCTAACATTGCAAAACTTCCTCTTACTTTCCCTCCATCTCTCTGCCCCCTTCAATATCTCCACCTGAAACAATATACACAAAAAAAGTATTTCCTACTTGATGCACTACTTAAACTGCCTCCATGTTTCTGACTTCTTTTCCAGAATTCCTCCTTTATCATTCTAGAGCTGAAATATACACTCAGAAGCAGATGAGAAGGTAAATGGGAAGGAATGACTCTGGCCTTTTCCTTTAGCTAGGCAAGGCTGATTAAGTTTTGGGTTTGAAATGAAACAAATTGTTATCTGATTATATTAAGATCAGTTGCTGGGTCAGGAGAATTTGTAAACCAAAATTACACAAATGACGTAAATTTTCTTGGCTCATGATACAACTAATTTTAGACAAAGTGATTTTTAGCATTTGCAGCTGCAAATATAACAGATTCCAGATAACAATCAACACTACATTCTGATATTTTGTTACTTTTGAATTATAGTCTTTTTAAATAAAGGGATTTTTTTTTAACTTACTGCCATTTGACCTTCAAAAGAGTCATCAACCAGTTAAACACACAGAATGGTACTTATATTAGGCTAGAAGAAGACTACTTATGGCAGACAGTCCATTTCCTGATACTGCCTTACATATTTTCCTCTGGCTTCTAGAATCTCACTCCCTCTAATTTCCAAGCTAATTCATTGCCTCAAAATGAAACAACTGAGAGTAGAAAGGATACATGGGTATAGCAAACACAGCCCTACACAAATCACATCCCTCCCTGATTCCTTAGTAACAGAATCCCAGTGTTGTTGGGGGAGACAGGGAAAACGTGTTTAGCTATAAAATCACATTGCCCCAACTCTCATTGTGCAAGGGGTGGCCAGCTGGCAGAGAACTAGTTAATGAGAGGAAGTCATTTGCTAGGACTTTTCAGGGAAGTTTATTAAGTATAGCCAACGAAATTTGCACCCTGTGTAACTGTCTCCATACATGTGTTCTTTCGTGACTTACTTTTGCACTGACATTGTGTTTTTGGAATTCATCCATGTTTATCTAATGGCTGTGACTCATTTATTGTCACTGCTGGTTACTATTCCATTTTATGAATTAACCACAATTTATTTTGTCGTTCTATTTCAATGGACATTTGAGCTGTGTCCAGTTTTTTGTTATTACGAACAATAACTCTATAGGCTTTCTTGTGTAGGTTTCCTGCAAAACTTTCTCTCGAGCATACTGTGGTCCATGGCTCAAATATGTATAGCTTATGAGTTAGAAATGGTTTTTACATTCTTCTAAATTAAAAAAAAGCAAAAGAAGAATACTTTATGCTATATGAAAATAGGAAATTCAGCGTCCGTAAGTCAAGTTTGGGGGATATATCCATGTCCATTGCTTACATATTGCCTGTGGCTGCATTCATGCTACAAGGGCAGAGCTGTCTAGGACCTGCATGTCCTTCGAAGTGTAGTCATACCGCCTGTTCTGTGAGGCTTTTCTTGAGATTGCCTCCTCCTTTAATTCCTGCCATATTTATTGTGAAGTGCCAATCCTTTAGATCTTGTCACATAAAACACATTTTAATTGACTTTTTATGTACTGTACTACCTTCCCAAGTACATGAAACAGTCACTTGGCTTTGAGGCCCTGTTTCATGACAAATGTAAGGCAACTGCTCTATAAATGCTTATTTTTATTGTTGATAATCATGATAATCATGACAGTACTTTCCAGATGCTTCCCTAGGGACCAAAGATTTTGTGCAGCTCTACCAAGTGCCAGATTTAAACGCAGGAAATAATTTTAATGAGAAAATCTAATAAAACTGTTTATTTGTTCATTAAGATTTCTTTAAAATGTGTCTTCTTCTTCTGGACTTCCATAAAATTTTATTAATGTTTGTCTGTAATGATTTATTGGTGTGTGTTTTTATTTCCTTACTACACTGTAAACCCTTTGAAGACATTAACCATTTTATTCATTTCAGTATTGTTCCCAATATGTGATACAGTCATCTTCCCATAGATGATATACAATATATTTTGAATGAATTAGTGAGTTTACACATAACTATACTAACCTCTACTAGAAGATGTAAAAACAGAGCATGTTTCTTTGTCTTCCACCAACATGTTTCAATCTTATGTGTTTTGTTGAAACAAATAAATGCATGATTATAAAATACTGACCACATATGTGAGTATAGAAGGTTGTTGCTAAATAGCAGATTTCAAGTTGTTATATCATCCTACATGATTGACTTAAAATTATATATCTTATACATTTAATTTACTATTTGGAAGTCACTGTAATAAATTACACTAGAAAAGTTTCATCAGATTTACCTGGAGTTAGACATTTGTGAAGCATTTGTAATCTATTTTAAATAAAATGTAAAAACATATACAAATCAAATGTACTGACATTAAAGTAAATGAAACTAATCCACTACTCATTCGGTTATGATTTTAGTGTTATCTTGCCTAGGGATTTTTTTTTTTTACATAAATCTATAAATTCTTCTCAACTGGAATGAAGAGTAGGACACTTTCATGTATTTAAGATATTCAAAATTAAAAGGAAGAATGGGGTCTTTCTTACAGTAAGGGAAATCTGGAAACCCTACAAAGGAATCATTTTAAAAAGCCATTTCAGCTGTGAGACTTTATTTAGGTGGAGAAAATTAAAGTTTTATTATATTACATGATAATTTGACAGTACCTTTATCCTCACATAGCACCACTATTTTAATTAAATAAACATAGTGCATGCTACCTCTAAAAAAAATTCAAAATATTTTATTCTGTTAAACACAATATTCCTATTATAAAGCACTCATTAAGCACTTCTTCCACATACAGTGAAAACTGCTATCATCATCACTTTTCATTCATATTATCCCAATATGAATAACTTTGAATAACATTTTGCTAAAAAATACTAAAGTGCAATTGTGTCCCTGAATTACATTCACTTCATAGCCAGTTTGTGCTCAAGGGTTATTGATAATGAACATTAGAATGCTTTGCTGCACCACTAACTTGAATGACCTTTGCTGAGTTACTCAATTTGTGCATTTTAATTTTTCTATCTGTACATAGAAATAGACCTTAATGTTGGTTCAAAACCTCTGAAGTTCCCCTGGTGAAATTTAAAACTGGACCCATACACAGTGGGCAAAGAGAGACCAAAGAGGCAAGCCACTCCAGAATGATAGGTGTCAAACTTAATAAACAAGAGAACGTATATGTGAGGCATGTCTTGGGCAGCTGTAAGACAAGTAGATCTTTGCACCCACTGCCAGAATCTTAATTTAGATGGAAGCTTTAACGGGGTTAGTCACAAGTACAGTCCAGATGGTCTCAACAACATCACTCTGTCCTAGTGTGGAAAATGTGGGTGCAATGTATAGTGTATGCCAAGGACAGGAGGGGGGGAAGGAGCCTTCAATTACCTAGGTCTAGCTCTCGGGTCAACCTGCAGTCATATCTTCTCTCCATGACCCCTCTCAACCCTTAAATATCATCCAGTCCTACTCTCTTTTGTTCTGGAGATAAGGAGCCCAGGGATGACCAAATTTAGGGATATTTCAAACCCACTTACATTTCTAGGAAAATACTATGTAAGCTAAAATGTATAATAATTATACAAATAAATGACCCTAGATTAAATTAATTTAATTCTCTTTTTTTCCAGTTAACTGCCTGAAAGTTTTTAAAAATTTATCTTTATTGTTGAAAGTATTACAGATGCCAACCCCTCACCCCTTTCCCCCCCATTCTCTTTAAAAGAGAAATGTAGCATTCCTCACTATTCCAAATTCAAATATCCTGGAATATATATTAACATGTTTTAGAAGTGCCCTTTAACAGCATATTTGTGTGACTTTTTTGTTGTTGTTGTTTTTAATCCTCACCCAAGAATATGCTTCTACTAATTCGGGAGAGAGAGAAACATCGATAGGTTGCCTCCTATACACATCCTGGACCAGACCGAACCAGTAAGCTGGATACGTGCCAACTGGGAATTGAACCCATGACCCTTAGGTGCACAGGACACTGCAACCAACTAAGCCACAACAGCCAGGGCTATTTGTGTGACTTTTGATAGGAAAATAATTTCTTAAAGATTTGCAACCCATCAGATAACTGCTAACATTTAAGATATTCACTGTCAATGTTCTATTTCCTTCATCCCACAATTTCAGTAGAAAATTCAGTCCAAAAATAGGTGGAAATAAGGAATTAACTAAAGCAAATACTTGTGAAAAATTCATAATACATTTTTCTGTTACGCTCTATGGATAGAAATGAAAATCCTTACTCATCTGCCTTAGCTTCCTGCCTACCTATCCATAAAACAAGGATTCTTCAATATTTATTGAGCCCCAATAACATGTACTGTGCTGGGTTCTGCAAGGGATGCTAAAAATGAATAAGGCATGAGCCCTCAGGGAATATACCATCTCTTGTAGGAGAAATAAATAGGTACTGTATTCAAATTCTAAAGTGAGACTTATAAGTGGTATTTGACAGTTAAAATAAAGAGCTTATGAGCATTTAAAGGAGGGATAGATCACCAAGTAGGAAAGGCCAGAAAATGAAGGCTGAACTTAGGACGTGAGACCTGGCTAGAATTTGCTGAGCAAAGTCTTCTAAGGAAAGGTGTATTCTAGGTACATGAGAGGAGATGTAAAAGTGAAGTGCAAACATTTTGGCAACTTCAAGAGATCCAGATTCCCTATAGGGCAAGGAAGTAGCAGCAGGGGAAAAAAATGGACAGTACACCCCCTAAACTATTTTTCCCAGCTGCTGCTTCTCTGTACCATGGATTTCAATACTTATAATAAATGTATTCTCTTCTGAATAAGAAAAGAATCATTCCTGCCTAGTAGCCAGAATCTTGAGGCTTCATCTCTACTCAGTTAAAAAACAAAAAACTAAATACTTGATGAATCATACGTACTGGAAAACCAGTTAACTCTGTTGCAAGGTTTTGTCTTTGAGCCTGTTGTAGTAAAATGCATGAGCTTTGAGGTCAGCCAGTCCTTGGTTGAAATCAAGACTCAGTCACAGTATGTGTAATTTTGGCTGATAATAACAAAAGTAACTATCAGCTTTCTATGCATTTCACCTGTAATCCTCTAAACCAGCTCTTCTCGCTCTTCTCCAACTTTAATGTGCACAGATATCACCTGGGGTTCCTTTTAATCTGGGGATTCAAATTCAGTAGGTCTGGGGTGGAACCTGAGATTTCACATTTCTAATGAGGTTACGGGTGATGCAAAGGCTGCTGGTCTGTGGACCACTTTTGAGCACACAGGCCAGAAGCATGGACACCTGTCGTCAGTATCAGCACTACCCAGGAACTTATTAGACCTGAAATGCAAATCCTCGGACCCCTACACCAGACCTACTGAATCAGAAACACTGAGATGAGGCCCAGTACCCTGTGTTTCAACAAGCCCTCCAAGTGATGCCACTGGTTTTCCAACATGATTACAACACTACAATCACCGGAGGAGGGAAGCGGGGGAGTGTTAAATAGTACCGATGCCCAAATCTCAATTTCGGAGAGTCCCCTGCAAGAGTGGATAGTGTGGTCTGGGCATGCGGCTTTCTAAACGCTCTACCAGGAGATTCTACTATGCAATACATTTTGAGAAAACGTGAGCTAGGTGCTTGAACTTCGATAGGCCTCATTTTCCGCATGTGTAAATGTGGATAATATCCATGCTGGTTCCAGATTTCGGCATTTTCAGCCAGCCTTCGTGGGCCACAATCCCAGTTCGGCCTCGGGGAGCCATCCTCCCTGCCCCGTGTCCCACAGCCTGTCCTCTGTCGGAGAACCGGTCGCAGACGGGCCTAGTCAGCCACGCCGCTCTACATTCCGGCACCGCCCGCACCTACGTGGCTCGGGTCCCGCCCGAGTCAGCCCGCTGGGGATACCCGGCCGGCGCCGGAGCTGCACGCGCATGCGCCCGGCACAAGCCAGGCCGGCCGGAGTAACGGACTCGAGCTCCCCCCACCGGAAGTGGGCGACGGCGCGTCGGGAGGAGCCGGCTGTAGCGTGGCGGCTGCGGGCTTTCGGCTGCGGGTTCGAGCGGCTCGCGCTTCCCTCTCCGCGTCATGGCAAAGGCCGCCAACGTGGTGCGGCAGCTCCTGGGCTACACGATGCTGTGGCTCTCGCTGCTCCGCCCCGGGACGGCCTCCGCGTCCAAGGCGGTGACGGCTCACTTGGCCGCGAAGTGGCCCGAGACCCCGCTGCTGCTGGAAGCCAGGTGGGTGCGGCCGGACCCTCTGCCGAGCCCAGCGCGGAGGGAGGGCCGTGGGCGGGGGCGCGCGGGCACCCCGGGCTCCTCGGAGCCGACCGTGCCCCCTGCCCTAGGTGCCCTCGCGCGCGGCCCTCGGAGCATCACCTCGTCCCTGCTACCCTGTGCGCCGCACTCTTGCAGCTCCTCCCCCCGCAGTTCGTACTTTCCCTCGCCCGCGGTTTTTGAACTTCGGGACTTTTGTTTAATTCGTTTGGAATTTATTAGCATTTACGAAGGAAAAAAAAGAAAGTGGGAGAAGATGGATGGTGGAGCGCGGCGTTTACTGCAAGCACTTCAATTAATGTGGGCAGTTCTTTCCGCGAAACCGCGCTCAAGCACCTGGGTAGGCTCACTTCGCACGAGACAGCTTCCCGCGTTATTACTTCTTTCCGAGGCTCCTCCACTGGAATGAGTTCATAAGGTTATCATTTACTGTGCAGAAACAAAAGTTGTTGCTGTCGCCCTCGTCGGTTTGGCTCAGTGGTTAGAGCGTGGGCCGGCGGACCAAGGAGTCGCGGGTTCGATTCCGGCCAAGAGCACGTACCTTGGTTGGGGTTCGTCCAGGGCCCCGGTGGGGGTTGTTGTGTCTCTCTCACATCCATGTTTCTCTCCTTCCCTTTCTTCCTTCCCCTCCACTCTATCTAAAGATAAATGGAAAAAATATCCTCAGGTAAAAAAAAAAAAGTTGTTGCTATTAAATTTTGCTCTTAGTATTCCAGTAAACAGAATTTACAAATTCTTTAGCCAGCATGAAGTTTTAATGCCAGTTGCTTCTGTCATTTCACCAAAGCAACAGCATGTGGTCCTGAAAAGAGACTCTAATACCCCCACAATACATTGCATATGTAAGGTACTAAAACAGTTCTTTTTAATTGAGGTACAATTGACGTATAACGTTATATTAGTTTCAGGTGTACAACAGAATGATGTATTGTGATCACCACAGTAAGTATAGTTAACATGTCACTATAGTTATAAACATGTTTTTTCTTGTGATGAGAACTTTTAAGATCTCTTAGCAGTTTTCTTTCTTTCTTTTTTAATTCTCACCCAAGGATATTTTTAAATTGATTTTTAGATAGAGTGGGAGGGAGGAAGGGAGAGAGAGAAACATCAGTGTGAGAGAAACATGAATTGGTTGCCTCCCACATGACCCAGACAGAGGTTAGGGATCTAACCTACAACCCAGATACATGCCCTTGACTGGGAATCGAACCCGAGACTCTTGGGTCCGCAGGCCAATGCTCTAACTGCTGAGCCTAACTGGCCAGGGCAGCAGTTTTCAAATATGAAGTGCAGTATTAACTATAGTCACCATGTTGTACATTCCATCCCTTGAATTATTTTATAACTGAAAGTTTGTGCTTTTTGACCGACTTCACCCATTTCACTCACCTGCCTCATTCCCCCTATCTGTTCTCTATCTGGGGGTGGGGGAATATCACACATAAATTAGATCAATATAGTATTTGTCTTTCTCTGTCTGATTTCACTTAACATAATGCCCTAAAGGTCCATCCATGTTGTCCCAAATAGCAGAATTTCCTTCTTTTTTTATTGCTGAATAAATTTTCATTGTACATATATGCCACAATTTCTTTATCCATTCATCCATTTGTGGATAATTGGCTATTGTAAATAATGCTGTAATTAGTATAGGGGTCCATCTGTATTTTTGAGTTAGTGTTCTTGTTTCCTTTGAATACCCAGAAGTGGACATGCTGGATCTCATGGTAGTTCTAGTTTTCATTTTTTGAGGAACGTCCATACTCTTTTCCATAGTGGCTGCACCAATTTACATTCCCACCAACCTTGTACAAGGGTTCTCTTTCCTCCAAGTCCTTGCCAGCATTTATCTCTTGTCTTTTTGATGATAGCCATTGTATAACAGGCGTGAGGTGGTATCTCCTTGTGGTTTTGATTTGCATTTTCCTGATGATTAGTGAAGTTGAGCATGTCCCTTTTGGCCATGTCTATGACTTCTTTGGAAAAATGTCTATCAGATCCTCTGACCATTTTTTAATTGAGTTGCTTGGGTTTTTTTTATGTTGAGTTGTATGAATTATTTATGTAATTTAGGTATTAACCCCTTGTCAGATACATGATTTGCAAATATTTTCTCCCATTCAGTAGGTTGTGTTTTCATGTTGTTGATGATTTCCTTTGCTGTGCAGAAGTTTTTTAGTTTGATGTAGTTCCACTTGTTCATTTTTGCTTTTGTTGCCTTTGCTTTTAGTATCAAACCGCCCAAAAATCACCAAGACCAATGTTCAGGAGCTTACTGCTCATGTGTTTTTCTAGGAGTTTTATGGGTTCAGGTCTTACGTTCAAGTCTTTAATCCATTTTGAGTTTCTGTGTGTGGTGTAAAACAGTGATCTAGTTTCATTCTTTTGCATGTGGCTGTCCAGTTGTCCCAACAACATTTATTGAAGAGACTGTCCTTTCCCTGGTATATATGCTTGGCTCCTTTGTCATAAGTTAGCTCACCACACAGGGGTGGGCAAAAGTAGGTTTATAGTTGTAATACAAATAAATAATACAATAATTAATAATAATACAAGAATAAACTCTGTTTTGCATGCTCACAACTGTAAAGCTATTTTTGCTTACCCCTTTATATGTGCAAGTTTATTTCTGTGCTCTCTGTTGTTCCATTGATCTATGTGTCCGGTTTTGTTTTGTTTTTATTCCTCACCTGAGGATATTTTTCTACTTATTATCAGATAGAGTGGGAAGGAGGGAGAGAGTGAGACAGAGAGAAACATCGACGTGATAGAGCCACATTGACTGGCCGCCTCCCGCACAACCTGACCAGGGCCGGGGACGAACCGCAACCATCGCACATGACCTTGACTGGAATTAAACCTGCGACTCATTGGTTCGTGGGCCGACGCTCTAACCGCTGAGCCAAACTGGCCAGAACTATGTGTTTGTTTTATGCTAATATCATACTGTTTTGATTATTATAGCTTTGTAGTATAGTTTGAAATCAGGGAGCATGATACTTCTAGCTTTGTTCTTTTTAAAATTGCTTTGATTGATTATTCAGAGTCTTTTCTGGTTCCATACAAATTTTAGGATTGTTATATTTCTGTGAAAAGTTCCATTGGAATTTTGATAGAGATTGCATTGAATCTGTAGGTTGCATTGTATTATATGAACACTTTAACAGTATTAATTCTTCCACTTCATGAGCATGGACTGTCTTTCCATTTTTGTGTGTGTCATCTTCAGTTTCTTTCATCAATATTTTATAGTTTTTAGGGCATAGGCCTTTCACCTCTTTGGTTAAACTTATTCCTAGGTATTTTAGTCTTTTTTTTTTTTTTAAACATGTTTTTATTGATTTTTTTTTTTTTAGAGAGAGAGAGAAGAAGGGAGAGAGGGAGAGATAAAAAAAAACATTGATATGAGAGAGAAACATTATTGGCTGCCTCATGCACACTGATCAAGCCTGTAACCCGGGCATGTGCCCTGACTGGGAATCTAACCGGTGACCTCTTGATGCATGTGATGACGCTTAGTCCACTGAGCCACACCAGCTGGGTATTTTACTCTTTTTTGATACAATTATTAGTAAGATTTATTTCTCAGTTTCTCTTTTTCTCTTTCTGGTGGTTTGTTATTAGTGTACAAAAATGCCACAGATTTTTGTATCCTGAAGCTTTACTGAATTGGTTTATTTGTTCTAATAGTTTTTGTGCGGAGTCGTTTGGATTTCTATGTATAATAGTATATCATCTGCAAATAGTGACAGCTTTACTTCTTCTTTTCCCATTTTTATGCATTTCATCCCATCCCATCCCATCCCATCCCATCCCATCCCATCCCATCCCATCCCATCCCAGTCTCCTAATTGCTCCAGCTAGGTCTTCCAGTACTATGTTGAGTAACAGTGGCAAGAATAGGAATTTTTTTCTTGTTCCTAATCTTAAAAAACTTCTAGCTTTTCACTATTATGATCTTAGCTGTGGGCTTGTCATATATGGCCTTTACTATATTGAGGTATGTTCCCTCTCCACTGTGTTGAGTTTTTATCACAAATGGATGTTGAATTTTGTCAGTTGCTTTGTATGCATCTATTGAGATGATCATATGATTTTTATGTTTCATTTTGTTGATGTGGTGTATCACGTTGATTGATTTGCAGATATTGAACCATCCTTACATCCCTGGAATACATTTCACTTGATCATGGTGTCTGACCCTTTTAATATGTTGTTGAATTCAATTTGCTAATATTTTGCTGAGGATTTTGGCAACTATTTTATCAGGGATATTGGCCTGTAATTTTCTTGTGTCCTTGTCTGGTTTTGGTATCAAGGTAATGCTGGCTTCGTAAAATAAGCTTGGGAGTGTTCCATCCTCTCCTGTTTAGGAAGGATTAGCATTAATTCTTCTTTAAATATTTGGTAGAAGCCCTAGCTGGTCTGGCTCAGCGGTTAGAGCGTCGGCCCATGGACCAGAGAGTCCCGGGTTCGGTTCCCGCTAAGGGCACGTATCTTGGTTGCAGTTTGTCCCCGGTCCCGGTTGGGGTTGTGTGGGTGGCAGCTAGTCGACGTGTCTCTCTCATATCGATGTTTCTCTCTCTCTCTTCCCCCCTCTCTCCCTCCCACTCTTTCTGAAGATAAATGCAAAAAAAATATATATATATATTTGGCAGAAGTCACCAGTGAAGCTGTCTGGTTCCTGACTTTTGTTTGTTGGAAGGTTTTTGATTACTGATGCAATCTTCTTACTAGTTATTAGTCTGTTTATATTTTCTGTTCCTTCCTGATTCAGTCTTAGTAGTTTGTATGTTTTTAGGAATTTATCCATTTCTTCTAGGTTGTCCAATTTGTTGGCATATAAATGTTTATAATAGTATCTTATGATCCTTTGTATTTCTGTGGTGTTAGTTGTAATAAACGTTTTATTGAACAAATTATTCTAGCTTGCAATATGTGCCCTTTTTCTATCTTTTCCCCAATTTTTTGCATGGATCTGATCTCATTCAATTCCAAATTAGTCTAACTTCTTCCATTCTTAGACTGGTAGTTGCTGTGTCCCAGTTTCTTGCCCAAGAGTCGTAAAGCTGTAACTCCTGTTGGATGCTCCTTAAGGTTCTTCACAATCTAGTCTCAGTCTGATGTACCAACCTTATCATTTGTAGTGGCTTGAATGGAAGCTCCCAAAAAGATGTGCCCACATCTTAACCCCTGGAACCTGTGAATTTTACCTTATTTGGAAAAAGGATCTCTGCAGATGTGATTAAGTTAAGGATTTTGAGACTAGATCATCATTGATTATCTGTATGGACACTAAATCCAATGACCTTATAAGAGACAGAAGAGGAAAAGACACAGACAAGGAGGAGAAGGCTCTGTGAATAGAGGGCAAGATTGGGCTGATGTAGCCACAAACCAAGGAGCACTGGAAACCTCCAGAAGCTGAGACAGGCAAGGAAAGATTCTCCCCTAGAGCCTTTAGACAGAGTGTCGACCTACCGACACCTTGATTTTGGACTTGTGGCCCCTAGAACTCTGAGACAGTTTCTGTTATTTGAGGTCACCAGGTTTTTAGTAATTTCCTACAGTAGCTATAGGAAATTAATACAGATTTGGTACCTTGAAATGGAGTGCTGCTGTAACAAATACCTAAAAATGTATTTTTTACATTTGAATCAGGCAGAAACTGAAAGAATTTTGAGAAATGTGGTAGAGGAGCCTGGATTGCTTTGAGGAGACTGTTGGCAGAAATATGGACATTAAAGGTAATTTCTGTAAAGACTTAGAAGAAAACGAGAAACACAGTAGAAAAAGTATCTGTCATCTTAGAACATTAAAGGTACTCTAACAGGACTCAGAAGGAAATGAGGGACATGCTATTGGAAACAAAGAAAGATGACCCTTGTTATATAGTGACAGAAAACTGGTTGAATTGGACTCTACAGTTGTGTGAAAAACAGGTCTTAGTTAGCTGGATAGTTAACTGGAGAGATTCCAAGCAAAGTATTAAAGCTGTCATCTGGTTTCTCCTTGCTGCTTATCGTAAAATACGAGAGAAAAGAGAGAGATTGAAGAAGTAATAGTTAAGGAAAAAGGAAACAGCACTTGATCATTTGGGAGGGTCTCAGTCTATCCATATTGCAAGAATGCTAAAATCAAGAAACTGTGTTGGGAATACATGCACTGGAAAGAAGGCCAAATATGTGACTGGACAACTTTTGCTGTGTAGTTTAAGCATGTGACTCATGGATCCACTCAACCATATCAGCAGAAGCCAGGAACAGAGATGGGGTTATCCAGGAAGGATCTGTGGAGGACCTTTGTGTAATAGCATGACTCTGATGAGATACATGAGAAACCCACAAGGATTTTGTCTGTTTATCAGCAGAAACACTGCCAGCTTGTATCAAAAGGGACACAGACAGGATGAAATTGGAGAAGGCTTTCAGAGTTTCAAAATTCTGTAGGTAGGAAATTTGGCTAATAGAACTACTTAGCTATAAACACATGTTACCCTTCAGAAAAAAGGAACAATAATACTGAGGGCAGAGCTGTGGCAGGCAGCACAGAAGGTAGAGCAACAAGCCACTGAGAATTATGCTCAGGGCTGAACCTATTGGAATTTTTTCTGCTGGCTTTCAAACTTGGTTTCGACTGGTGACTCCTTTATTCTCTCTAATTCTCCCTTTTGGAATTTGGAATGCCTTTCTCACCATTGCATTTAGAGAAGAGAAATTGTTTCTACTTTCATAGGTCTGTATATGGAGAAGAATTTTGCCCTAGGATGGATTATACCCATTATCTTACTTGTTCCATGCTTACATTACTTACATGATGAGATTTGCGACTTCTGATGATATTTACATGAGCTTTTGGATTTGGACATGATGTTATAATATGTTGAGATTACACGGGGGGATGTTGGGATGGGGTGAATGTGTTTCATATGTGGAACAAAAGAGGATTCTGAGGAGCCAGAGGGTAGACTTTAGTGGCTTGAATGGTGGCCCCCCAAAAGATAAATCTACATCCTGACGTGCATTAACCCTGACAGCACCTGGAATACAGACTTTTTGGCCTCCAAAACTGTGAGAATAAATTTCTCTTGCTTTAAACTACTAAATTTGTGGTAATTTTTTATGGTAGTCCTAAGAACATAATGTAACACTCTACACAATCCTTTACTCATTGATCTCTTATTTATGGTCATACTATATTATTATCTTTTTGAAGATTCTTTCTCCTGACAAAAATAATGTCATCTTATTATGTTCTTATAACATTTAGTCAATACTTCTGTAATAATCCTTATTGCAAGGTATCATGTATGCAAATCTCTGCTGCTAAAATGTGATCTTAATGGGACAAGAGTATTTCTTATTCATGTTTATTTTGCCAAAGCACAGTGCATGAGAGTAGGTGCTCAGTAAATACAGCAGGACCGCAAATACCATTGTTTCGTTCTACGTTGTTTTGTTATAATGTTGATAAGAAAAATAAAATCATTCCTGGCTGGGGCCACTGTTTGTGTGGAGTTTGCACGTTCTCCGCATGTCTGCATAGGTTTTCTTTGAGTACTCTGGTTTCCGTCCATCTTCCAAAGATGTGCATGTTAGTTGAATTGGCATGTCTACATTGTCCCTGTCTGAGTGAGAGTGGATGTGTGTGTGAATGTGTCCAGTGATCGAAAGGTCTCCTGTCCAGGGTGGTTCCTACCTTGCTCCCCAAGCTGTCAGGATAGGCTCTGGCAACCCGGGACCTTGAACTGGAATAAGCAGGTTGGAAAATAATCTTATTTTTTATTAATCTTTCTTAAATATATGTATAGCTCACATTTATTTCAGTGTTTAATATTAGAAGTATTTTGGGTCTTTATTTAGAAGTTTGGTGATGTTTTTGTGCCGTGACCAGAAATATGTCATTGGAACTTTTGTTTATATCAATTAAATTGGTTTAATTATATGTCGTTTGACTTAAAGTGGCAGTTTCCAAGAACCTATCAACAACATTAAGTAAGGACTCAATGTATTACTTGATTAGATGCAGCAAGAGTATTTCTTATGCATACAAGTTTTCCCCAATGCTCAGTGTACAGAAGTAGGTGCTCAATAAAATTGATTGAATGGAGTGGACCTTTTATGAGGTAGTATATACTTCAAACCACGATCAGAATTACCTCTACAATGTACCTGACCTGTAGAAACTGGTCTCTGTTTAGATAATTCAGACAGGATGTTCATTGTTATCACATATACCTGCTTGTTCTGTTGTGAACAAATATAAATTATTAACAGGTCTATTATATAAACTAAAATCCTTCCCACTATACCTTTTTTCTACTGGTCCTGACTTTATCTTTCTGAACCAAATCTCTTTCTTCTTTGTGACAGTGTAGCAGGCTAGAAGCTTGTTTTCTAGACTTTATTGTTCTGCTCATCGTCAGGTTTTTAATGTTTCTCTTAAACCAAAATTTTGGGAATATCCTTTAAGTCTTTTATTCATTTTGAGTTTATTCTTGTGTATGGCCTAAGTTGGTGGTCTAGTTTCATTTTTTTTTTTTTGCATGTAACTGTCCAGTTTTCCTAGCACCATTTATTGCAGAGACTGTTTTTACTCTACTGTGTGCTCTTACCTCTTTTGTCAAATAGTTAATTGTCCATAAAGGGGTATGGGTTGATTTCTGGGCTCTCTGTTCTGTTCCATTGATCTATATGCCTATTCTTGTGCCAGTGCCAGGCTGTTTTGATTACAGTGGGTTCATAGTATAGTTTGATATCTGGTACTGTGATCCCTCCAGCTTTGTTCTTCTTTCTCAAGATTGTTGAGGCTATTTGGGGTCTTTTTTGGTTCCATGTAAATTTTTGGAATATTTGTTCTAGATCTGTGAAATATGCCATTTGTATTGTAATAGGAATTGCGTTGAATCTGTAGTTTGCTTTGGGTAGTATGAACATTTTAATGATGTTAATTCTTCCAATCCATGAACACGGCATATGCTTCCACTTTGTGTCTTCCTCTATTTCTTTCTTCAGGTCTTTTGCCTCTTTGGTTAAGTTTATTCCTAGGTACCTTATTTTTTTTGTTGCATTAGTAAATGGGACTGTTTTCTTAGTTTCTCTTTCTGATAGTCCATTATTGCTGTGTAAAAATGCCACCGATTTCTAGATATTAATTTTGTATCCTGCTACTTTGCTGAATTCATTTGTTATATCTAGTAGTTGTTTTGGTGGAGAAATTGTGAAACCATAAAAATCTAAAAGAAAACATAGGCAGTAAAATCTCAGACATCTCTCGTAGCAATATTTTTGCTGATATATCTTCTAGGGCAAGGGAAACAAAGGAAAAAATAAAGGAATGGGACTACATCAAACCAAAGGCTTCCGCACAGCCAAAGAAATCATCAACAAAATGAAAAAGGAACCCACTGTATAGGAGAACATATCAATGATACATCTGATAAGGAGTTAATTTCCAAAATATGTGAAAACTTATACAACTCAACACCAGGAAGACAAACAATCCAATTAAAAACTGGGAAAAGGACCTGACTAGACACTTCTCCAAAGAGGACATACAGATGGCCAATAGACACATGAAAAAACACTTAATGTCACTAATCATCAGAGAGTAGCAAATTAAAACTACAATGAGGTATCACCTCACACCTGCCAGAATGGCTACCATCAATAAATCAACAAACGAGTGTTGGCAAGGATGTGAAGAAAGGGAACCCTAGTGCACTGTTGGTGAAAATGCAGACTGGTGCAGCCACTGTGGAAAACAGTATGGAGTTTTGTCAAAAAATTAAAAATGGAACTGACCCAGTGTTCTCACTTCTAGGAATATATCCTAAGAATCCTGAAATACCAATCAGAAAGAATATATGCACCCATATGTTCATAGCAGCATTATTTACAATAGCCGATATCTGGAAATAGCCCATCAGTAGACGAATGGATAAAAAAGCTGTGGTACATTTACACAATGGAATACTACATGCCTATCACAAAGAAGGAACTCCTACCCTTTGTGAAAGCGTGCATGGACCTGGAGATTATTATGCTAAGCAAAATAAGCCAGTCAGATAAAGACAAATACCACATGTTCTCACTAATATGTGAAATCTAAGGAACAAAATAAACTGATGAACAAAATAGAACCAGAGGCATGGATATGTGGAACAGACTGACAAATGTCAGAGGGTGGAGGGGTGGGAGGGACAGGATAAAAGAAGGTGAAGAGATTAGCCAAAGAATGTAGTGTAAGATAGCAGTGTGGTGAGGGTTAGGGGAGAGGTGAGCAGGGGCTGGGTGAAAGTGGGCAAAGGAGACAGGAATGAGTTACATCTGTAATAGGAACAACAATAAAATAAAAAATAAAAGTAAAAATTTTTTAAATTCTTAGGAAAATCAGATAATTGTGGGGAATAAATTTGTAAGAGGAAGATTTGAAGAGCATTGGATAGATCCAAGAAGCTTGGGAGATAGAAACTTAAGAAAAGCAATAGTTTTCTGTTGGGAAAGCTCACTTAAAAAAATTTTTTTTAAATTGATTTTAGAGAGGAAGGGAGAGGAAGAGAGAGATTTAAAAAAATCAATGAGAGAGAGCATCGATTGGCCGCCTCCTGCATGCCCCCCACTGGGGATTTGGCCCACAACCTGGGCATGTGCCCTGACTGGGAATCGAACTGGTGACCTCTTGGTGCATGCATGGGTACTCAACCACGGAGCCACACTGGCCAGGCGGTAAGCTCACTTTTTTAATTTAAAGCATTCTTGGGATTTTTCTCTTACTGCCTGTATGTATTACATATTTTTAATTCAGCATAAATATTTGAGTGCCTGTTTTGAGCATGGCCCTGTGATGGGTACTGTGTCAGAAACAAAGATAAGAGGTATTTCCCCTGCCTAAAGAAATTTATAATCTAGTACTATTTGCTAGGGATGATTGTAGGCTGATGAGACTAAATTTTTACAATGTATGTACCATACCTTATATGTCTAAACTGCATTTACTCCACTGATGTTGCTCTTGGTGAAATATTTTTGGAATTCTACTTATAATTACTATATGTATATTCTTTAGTATATGTAAAATTCTCTGTGGTAGAATTGTGTTTTGGAAACGTTATTTGGAGCTAAATATTATATAAGACAAGTAAACAAATTGGAAATGCCAGGTGTTTTTTTTGTTTGTTTTGGTTTTTCCCTTTTTAAAGCTTTGACCAAAGGTAATATCTTCTGGAAGTTGAGGAGCTGATTTAGTTGGCTCACTAGGATGTTTACTTCTCTGAGATTAATGATGAGTTACTGGCATATTGCCCCTGAAAGTAATTCCAGAAAAGTTCTGAAAGTGCTTAGAGCAGTAATATATATTGAGGGGATGAGTGTAAAGTGAGTATTTTCATAAAGTAATTGTTTTGAAGGATCATATTTAGATGTATAAATTCAGACATATGGAAGAAGTCTTTTCCTATGGTTGCACAGTGTATGAGCATGTCTGTAGTTGTTTGGTCAAGTCAGTTAGGTATTACGTGTGCTCCCTATTTTTTACTTAAGGTTTTGTACCATCCCTGCCCTTTTCAGGTCACATCCTGTTTAATGTTCCAGTTGTTTCCTCTGCTTTTAGCTGCCTTTTTTTTTTTTTAATGCCATTAATAACAAGAGTTATTTTGAAGTTACTTATTGCTTTAAATTCCTGTGCTTGCCATGTTTATGTTGATGGATTAACCCATTTCTGGTTTGCGCGAGAATATTCACCCTTGGCTTCATATACATTTCTGTTACATTAGGTTTAGAGACACGTTCTGTTGAGAAATAACTCCAAGAACAGTTTTTATATTTTATTTTCACATTGAAAACCAGTCATATTTGCTTCAGCCTCAAAGAGCATGTTTATGTAAAATTAAATGAACACTGGCAGCGAGCTGCACTTTTTCTTCCAAGTGGGAAATGGGTTAATCAGTTTTTTCCACCTGCTTTTCTCTATTCAGTGACCATCTCTGACTCACAAGAATTAGTTACTCTTCATGTATCTTTGATATCTTAAATACTTTCCATATATAGTAAGCGTTAGTGTAAGTTCACCAAGGCAAGAAAGAGAAAGGTAAGGTGGATGATAACAAAGAATCTGTACCGTGTGTTTGGTGGCTGTTTCCTTTCTAGTTTAAAGAGTTAAATCTATTTGTTTCAAGTGTCTTGTGATTTGTGCTATACAAGACTAAATGGCCTTTCACTTATTTCATTATTTGCAAAATTTTTATATGGCTTTGACCATTTTTTCTTAACTACCCTCTACCACAAAAATGGATGTTTCTTTGGGCTTCAAGTCCAAATACCTAATGCAACACATCAGCTTCCTATTAGTTTTTTATTAAGGTATTGTTCATTTTATACAAATAGTAGCTAATTTAAGTTATTATATGTGACTTTAAAAGTATTCATAAAACCAATTTTTGTGTAAAATGGGCAGTCTTTTGTTTATATTCTTTTTTACTTTTTACCTTAAAACACTTTTTTCATTACCTTTAAATTATGCTTCTTAGTGTTATTTCACATGGAGAAACAAAATAAATTATCCATATTTTAGTTGTAGCTAAAAATGCAGAAAAATAAAAAATAATTTCTTACGCTGTCTGTTCTAGTCATTATTGTAAACTTGTAGTTGAGAATCATACCTCAGGTAAGAATCATCAATTTGTTCTCTTTCTGCTTTATGATAAATAGAAATCAGGAACTTGACATTAATTTTGGGGGGGTTTTTGTTTTTACCATAAGTTATAATTTGGTTCTATAGCTTATAGTATCTAAACCATTTTTTATATTCATGTATTAACTGATTACTTTTATTTTTTAATAGTGAATTTATGGCAGAAGAAAGTAATGAAAAATTTTGGCAGTTTTTGGACACCGTAAAAGAATTAGCAATTTATAAGCAAACAGGTACGTGATGTGCATATTTTAACAGATAAGATTTGTATTAATGTGCACGCATTGGATATGTGAAGTTCAACAATTTTATGATTTCATGAGATGGGTTTAAAAAAAAGAAACACAAATATCACATAATCTCACCTATATATGGAATCTAGTGAACAAAATAAATTAATGAATAAAATAGAACCAGAGGAATGAAAACATGGAACAGACTGACAAAACTCAGAGGGAAAGAGGGTGGGGAGGGGAGATTAACCAAAGAACTTATATTCATGTGTACATTGCCCATGGACACAGATTATAGGGTGATGAAGGACTGGAGTGGGACAGGAGCTAGGTGAAGGGGGGCAATGGGGGGAAAAGGGGAGGGGACATCTGTAATACTCTCAACAATAAATTTAAAAAAAGTAGAGCAGACATGCCTTTAATGATATCTTAAACTGAAATAGTTCCAAAAACAAGTAATTTGCTCTTTCAGAAAACTTTTACTTCAATTTATTATTTAATAATCATTTGAGTCCTAAGAGAAGCTAGGCATGGCTTGAGATACTGGGAATATAAAGATGAATAAATGTGACATGTTATTTGGATCTCCATAATACAATGCTGGAAACAGCAAACCAGCTAAGTATATACTATGAGGTGAGAAAAGCTTTAATAGGAATGCGTAGTAGCATATAAAAAAAGGTACCTAGTCAGTATTTCAGAGAGACCACGACAGCCTTTCCAACGGTGAATGCAGGAGTTGAGTTTGGATGATAGGATTTAGCTAGGTAAAGAAGGGAGAAGAGAAGAGAAGAGGCAGGAGTGGAATACGCAGAGGAACTTTAACCCCTTGAAAGTCTACTTTCAGATCTTTGGGAAATTGTTGGCTTTGTATTTGTCCTGGTAATTTTCTTTTGCTAATTGAGATAAAAATAGGCTAGAATAATATGTCAAGTTTTCATGATGGTTAAAAAATCCAATACCCCTTCCTGGCCCTCATCTAAAATCCTCAGTATATCTATGCCAAATCTGTTGTTCTTACTATATACTTTATGACCTATTCAGTGGCCTCCCTTTGCTTTTTTCCTATTATTAATATTAATAACCAGCTAGTTATGACAATAACACTCTGACAGCTATCAGTCTGTTGTCTGAGTCTCTTTCGATTTTGCTTGTTAGTTTATTTTGTTCATTAGATTCCACATATGAGTGAACTTTTGCTTTAAGTAAATAAATTCAATAATTATTTAAAATGACTGGATTAGCAAAGTATTATTGTCTACCATGAAGAGACCTATTCAGTTCTTAAATGTTAATTCTATAAATGTATTGACTGTCTATTTTGTATGCCAGGAGTAAAAAAGTTAACAATTGAAAGTCTAGAAAAGATTTGTTTTCATAGTTTGTAGCTTAATGGGAAGCACGGCATCAAACAAATAATTACACAATTAATTTTCAATTACATTTTTGAAAATTGAACCAGAGATAGTATGGAGTCCCATCAGAGTGTATAACAGGACCTAGACGGGAAGTCAGGGAAGACTCTTTCCAAAGCAAATGACATTGAAGTTCAGGTTTGCTGAATAGCAGTTAGCCAAACATGCACCCTCTACGCTCCTGCTTTTCATGCTAATAAAGGAATAATGTGTGAAACTCCTGATTTGTTAGCCTCCTTTTTCTTTAGATATTATCTGTTAGTACTATACAAGTAGTAATGAAATGGCTAGTGATCCCCTCACCACCATCTAATTTTTGTTCATAAATATTCTTAGTCTCTATATTTGTATTCTTAAGTAGACATTGGCTTCTACTACTTGATTTGTTGGCTTCGGTGATATCCTTTTATTCCCAGCTAATATTTATGAAGAATCACTGAACTTACTTTACTTTCCACTTAATTTTCCCTTTGTTACACTTTTGTTGGTGGTATATGTTCTACATTGCCAGAGCATACAACATTTTACATGGTCTTCAATAAATTTTAACTCCTTAATTAGGCTTATTTTGTAGTTAAGTACATTCAGAACTCACCATCAAACTTGATGCTGTAGTTTCTCCAGTTATTTTTTGGTTATATACAGCTTGCTTTCTAGTTGATGCTCACAAATAACTCCTGGGAATAATGGCCTTGAGTTCTTCACATACATAACTGTATGTGTGAATTTTATACTTCAGATTTTTAACTTTAGAGTCTCATAGTTTTACCAAAAAATGTTGCAGTACTGACTGTTGAGTCTTTATTGTTAGATATATAGATTCATTGCTCCTTTTAATTCTGGAGAGTTTTCTTAGATTATAGTTTTACTTATTCATTCTGTTTTACTCCCTTGATTTTCTGCTTTAGGGTTACAATTATACGTATTGTAGATCTCCTTTGCCTGAGTTCTGTTGTTGTGGCAGAAATTCAGTCAGTGGGAAGAGACAGACTGCACGCACTCAGAGGATTAGAAAATGACTGTTTAATGCGCACCGGTGCTGGCCCAGCGGAGTCACCTCCAAAGACTGAGCCCCAAGCCCAGGTTCTAGCCGCCTTTTATACATGATAAGCCTCTGGGTATTTGGGGCTTTCTAGTTCCACTGTAGTTTAGGCGGTTGGCGGATGTAAGGGAATTACGAAAGCCAGGAGTGGGGTCTCTGCACTGCCTAAGGGGCTGCACCTGGCTTGCCTTCTCACTATATCATTTACTCTTAAATTATTTTTTTCATTTTCTCTTCCTCTTTGTTATTTCTGTTTAATTTTCTTCACATTTCCCCTTATTCTCTGTTTCTCTTACTCTGTTTTTCATGACATCTTTTTACTCCTGAGTTACTTCTAATTTAGCCTGTATTTTCTAGTATTTTTCTTGTTCTTTCCTCAGTTCTTTCTGAACAATTTTTATAGCCCCCTATGTTAGTTATTTATGAGCTTTTTATCAAGAACTGTAAAGAAACCAAGATTTTTACCCTAGTTGCAAGCTAAAAACAGCTTCCTGCAGTTTCAAGCATCAGAGAGACATAAGACATGAGACACGAGATTCCTGAATCAGAGATGAAAGACTTTATAACTTATCAAGGGAAATCTCCTGAGTAGGCTATAGGTGTTTTTTTGTTTGTTTGTTTGTTTTAATCAGCCAGGATCCATTGCAGTGACTCTGAGACTTTTTACTGTCATTTTAAAAAGGATCTAAGGTTGGCATGATAGACTGTAGGAGTTATTGAATCATAAGATGGTTGTAATTCTGCATTTTGTACTTCATCCCCTCATCTGCCAGGCAAACTGAAGTTTTAATGATTTTGAATCTTCCTAACTACAGTAGTCACAAATTTCCTTCCTTTCTCACTCAATGTAAATATGTATCTCTGTACCTATTGTTTGGAGAAGGTGGAACCTAACTCTAACCCAAGACAGGCCTTTGTACTTGTCACAGTGGTGTATACTTTAAGCTGACAGAACAATTGGTAAAGAAGTCCACTTCCTTGGAGGAGCATGAACAACTAAGACATCATTTGGGCAAATGCCTTTGAATCTACTGCCTAGTTCTTGGCCTGTAACCTCCTCCCTACTTTCTTGTCAATAATAGGCAACAAATTGGAGGACCATTTATTTCCTGATGACCATACAATTTTGCAACATGTCCACTATCAGTTTACAAGGACTTCCCTCAAATTCTGTTAATTGGCCCATGAGGCTGGGTCTTTTCTCCTCCAAAATCCATGTGTCTGTCAGCATTTCATATTTGTTTTCAAATCTGTCAAATACTGTGAAGGATCTGAGATTTTACCTTACTTGCAAATTAACAGATTAGTTTCATGGATGCTGACAGAAAACATAAGACCCCTGAGTCAGAGACAAAAGACTTTACTACTCAAACCAAAATCATTAACCACAATGTCCACATATTTGTTCTGATTCTCTGAGCCCTAGTTCTCATAGGGCAACGTAGAGGGCCAGACACCTGCACCATGAATGGGTTGTGGTAAGAAGAAGAACCGAGAGTAAAGAGTTCAGTACCTTTTGAACAACTAATAAACATTAGAACAAACAATCCAATCTCTCTTGCCTCCCCCAAAGTGTTTCCTTCCAGTCAGCATCCTCATCCTCTTCTCAGAAGTAGAGCATCTAGTGCTATACACCCTTTTGTCTTCCCTTTTCACATCAGGGAACTCTGACCTATGGGCAGCTGCTCTGGATCTAACCCATGACTTGGTAACCTAGTGCCAAGGAGTACAAGAGAGAAACCATGACCATGAAATGTTCAGGGGCAAACCTATGGATACCTGTACCAGCTGGACTCTAGAGCTGCTCTCTTGTTACCTTACCACTTCCTGCTGGCAATGGAATGTACTGCAGTTTTCTGATACAGTGGCAACAATGCAAACAATGATTACATTCAGATCAGTGTAGAGAAAAGGGCAAAAATTGATAGTTTTCTCCCTGTTTCTTCCCATTGGTGCCCCCAGGCCCTCTTCAACTCTAGGCTGCCATTCTCTTCTGCCCTCTCCTTTCAGATGATCTGTAGCATCCCACGGTGTCCAGGAGTTTTTAAATTAAATTGTAAGATGCAGCTTCTCTTTTGTGTTTTTGTGATCTTTGGAGCAGGCTTAGAGGAGGATATCAGCATTTCAGGTTAGTTTGTTCTAGACAAGAAGACACTTCTGTTATTCTTTAAGGTCTGGTTCAAATTCTGTCTCCTGAAGTGTTCTGGACACACTAATCACACTTGGCTGTGTGTGCTAAATATCAGTTGAATATATTCATACATGTAATTTAAAATTTATTAACAGTCATATTATTAATTAATTTTTTGTGCTATTCTTAGTCTCCTCTTAAATTGAAAGTACGGCCTAGATCTTATTCTCATGTTATAACTCCACAACCTTGGAGTGAATTGGTCTGATATGCAAGCATCTTCCAAATAGATTTAAATAACAAGATTATTTTCACCTGGATTTATATTGCTTTCTTTTTTCTTTTTTTTTGATACATGCCCCTAGCGGGAACCGAACCCGGGACTCTCTGGTCCGCAGGCCGACGCTCCAACCGCTGAGCCAAACCGGCCAGGGCTATATTGCTTTCTTGGACTTCACTGGAAGATCCATATGAAGTTAGTAATAAAATAGAGATCTTGGTTTTCCATTTTTTTCTAACACCATCTATAACCAAACTTAAGATATGATTATATGATACTAAATTAGCATTGCAGTGAGAGATGTGCCAATGTATTGAATACAAAATACTAACAGTCTTTTCTTTTGCATTGTTTTTATAGAGTCAGATTATTCTTATTACAACTTAATCCTGAAGAAAGCTGGACAATTTTTAGACAATTTACATATCAATCTCTTAAAGTTTGCTTTCTCTATAAGAGCACACTCTCCAGCTATTCAGATGTTTCAGCAGGTATGTAAAAATTCCCCAGCTATATATGACAAGCATGCTAGCAATATACATGACTCTTCAATGACTCTTCAGTTCAAAAGGATCTGTACACTTACAATATCTGGTTCCATAGCTTATCATTGATTATCATTATTGTCATTGATTATAATATATTTGATGTATTATGTAATTTTATAGTTATTCGAGATAAGGAAATTATGAGGACAAATCACCATTTAAATGAACTATAATGAATATTTTAATTTGATGATGAAACTTTTCAACAACTTTGAAGCATGTATTTCTACTATATAAAGTTGATTCTGTTAAAATATTTGATTCTGCCTGCATAAAGATATTTTTTACTTTAATTAGTGCAATAACTTAATAGTAGTTGATGAGTTATTATAATCAAAGTAATGTGTGAGTTTTTAAAATCATATTGTAATTATCAACTACTGTAGCTAAATATAATCTTTGAAATCTTAGATCGCAGCTGATGAGCCACCACCAGATGGTTGTGATGCATTTGTGGTTATCCATAAGAAACACACCTGTAAAATTAATGAGATTAAAACGCTGCTGGAGAAGGCTACTTCAAGGTAAATTAATGATAACCTATAGTGAAAGAAGTGGTTTATGAAGAGTTGTGTGTCAAAACAGCAGAAATTTCTTATAATACAAAATTTTATTTCAAGATATTATGTATTAAAGAGTATACTGTATAATGAAAAATATATATATGAGCTGGGAGTCTGAGTCCTTTTCTAAAATACATAAATGCTTTCAGTATTTTGTCTTGATTAGCTTTTTTTTTTTTTTTTTTAAAGAATAGTTTATTGCCTTTTTTTAGAGAGAGGAAGGGAGAGGGAGTGAGGGAAAGAGAAACATTGATGTAAGAGTGCAACATCTATTGGCTGCCTCTTGCACACACCCTCCTGGGGATTGATCTGGCAACCTGGGCATGTGCCCTGACTGGGAATAGAACCAGCAACCTGGTGCCCAGGACAGTGCCCAACCAACTTAGCCACACCGGCCAGGGCTATCTTGGTTAGCTTTTGACTTTAGACAACAGTCAAACCTTGGTTCTTGAACGTGTCTCCCATTTTGAACAATTCGCTTCTCATCCAAGTTGTTCACAGAAAAAAAGTCTCCATTTCAACTTAGGTTCTCCACCTGATACTTTAGCATGACAGGAAACATTTCTCAGGCTACAAACAAAGGAGAGAATGGGCCCCTTTGAGTCCTTTTACAGCTAAACCTTGCCTTGTTAACATCTGTGAGGTAATTTGTACTGTGAATATTTGTGTGTGTGTGTGTGTGTGTGTGTGTGTGTGTGTGTGTTTGCTTTTGTTGCTGGTGAAATGGACAATTAGCACAATTTTAAAACATAAAGAGGCCATCAAGAGTGCTAATGTTGCTAAGGATGTGAAAGAAACAATGATTACAGGCAATTGAAGAGGTAGAAAAACTGTTGTTGATTTGGATAAATGAAAAGCAGTTACCAGGTGACAGCATTTTGGAGGCGGTGATGTGTGAAAAGGTGAAGATGCTGCATGCTGACCTGATTGACACCCCTGGAAGGAACGAGTGCAGACAGTGATTCTTTTAAGGCTAGTAGGGGTGGTTCGATACATTTAAGAAAAGAAGTGTTTGTTTATAGATTAAACAGTACATTAGACATGTACTGTATATAAGAAAGATTAAAACTGGAAATCATTTGGGGGTCTGGAACAGATTAATTCCATTTACATTATTTCTAACGGGAAAATGAAAATGATTCAGTTTTTGAACAAATCACTTCTCAAACAGCCTTCTAGAACAAATTTAAGTTCGAGAACCAAGGTTCCACTGTATAAATTATACCCAAATACCATAAAATATGAGATATGTTTTATATAAAAAACATGAAATTGTGGATTTATATGGACTATGGCTCTTTAAATATAAACTGAATGTGTACATTGGAAACAGCAAATTAATAATAAAAACAGTAACAAGTTTTTAAAAAATGTGTTATTTAAAAAACATCTTTTTTTCTTCTTCCAAGTATTTCATATCAGTGAATATGAGAAGTAGCATGTGTAGCATTCTTATGGGTCCACTTTCACCCCCATGGAATGTAAGGACCACAGGGAACTGATGCAAACATGCTAATGCTCATGCTGCTTGTGTGCAGGGAGTAGTAAAGTGCTTTGTTTCTGACCTGGAAGTCTCATGTCTTCTGCCAGCATCCATGAAACAGTAAGAGGCAAACTTGTTAGCTGGCAAATTAGGGTAAAATCAGTTCCTCAACCTGACAGAAGCCATATATAGCATTAGATTAATACAATTTTTTTTCTGTGAACCTTGGACACATAATCCTTGTTTTATTCCATATTCAGTATTGGCCTATGGTGGTGGTTTTTTTCTTATTTGAGCAAATATTTATGAATTTACATATGTATTTACAGTGATACAAAATTTTAATTTTTTCCCTCTCTCTAGATATATTATTTCTCACTGCTAAATATTTTTGTTTTAATTTTCTTTCAGTTTTTCCAGATTAGATTTTTTTGTTTTCTAAAGAAATGACTGATATAATGTATTTATTCTACTTTTTCTGTTCTAATCTATTACCTTTTGCATTCATATTATTTGCTGCTTTTGCCTTTGGTTGGGCTAAACAACTGTTTTTTGTTCTGTTTTTTCTTTTCCCAATCATAACACATTTAGGGCAGCAAAGTTGCCTTTTTTTTTTTTTTTTACTATGTGGTATTCTCATTTTCCTAAAAAAAAACAACAACAACAACAACAAACTTCTTAATAGTAGTTTTATTTCCTTGTTGTGGGCAGAGGGAGAAAGTCATACTCATTTAGGATGATGATAGTTGCTGTCACTTTCTCCCAAATATATAAATCACATTTTAGTATAATGTCTGTCAAGTTTGGGGGCAGATTCATACCATGGATCTTTGAACCATGAAACTGGAAGTAGGGAAGAGATGAAAAATGTAAATTCTACCTTTCTTTTTGGCTAATATGTTGTGTTTCAAGTGGTAAGGTATTATGTTTTCAGTGGTAAGGCTGACCATCAGTTATGATTCTAAGTTAAATATAAATGTAGATTTTATATTTAGTGGGTTTTGCTTCCAACTTATGGAATAAGGTTTATATAAGTTTTCAATATCTTTTCAGAGTTTTTGTCTTTTTCTGTGTCTTTGAAAGTATTATTGGAGATTTTGGAAAATGGGCTATTAGGGACTGCTCTCCAAATGCTACTTCAAATCAGCATGCCCCTCTTTTTTTGTCCAAAATGGAAACCTGTATTTTTAAATAAATAAAAATATATATGGTCATTATTAAAGAATTCAGGTACTTAAGAAAAATGCAAAGTAGAAAGGAAAAGTGACCCATAATATTATTAACAGTTTGGTATATTCTTTTCTTCTCTTTTAAAGACATATGATAACATGAAAATGTGTGTGTGTGTGTGTGTGTGTGTGTGTGTGTGTGTGTATATATTTTTTTTTAACCAAGATGGGATTTTACTTTAAAGGATATCTTAGAACCTTATCCCTCACTAAATTATATATCTTTACATATCTTACACATAAATAAATTTAAATATAGGTAGGCTCGCCCAGCCAGTGTGGCTCAATGGTTGAGCATCAACCCATGCACCAAGAGGTCACCAGTTCAATTCCTGGTCAGGGCACATGCCCAGGTTGTAGGCCAAATCCCCAGTGGGGGGCATGCAGGAGGTGGCCAATCAATGTTCTCTCTCGTTGATGTTTCTCTCTCTCTCTCCCTCTCCTTTGCTCTCTCTCTCTCAAATCAATAAAGAAAATAAATAAATAAATAAAATATAGGTAGGCTCTGTGATTGTGGATCAGTACCCATATATATTGTTTGTTGTATTTCTACCTGACTCATAGTAGATATTCAAAAATATTTATAGACTGAATTATATAATAATTAAATTAACAAGTACATTTACTTATCTGACCCCTTGTGATATACATAAGATATTTTACATTTTTCATCTATTATAAACACTATCTAGTGTGTATATATATATATATATCTTTATACATTTACCATGGTAAAACCAGAATCACTAGGTAAGTAAGTGTATGCATTTAAAATTGGTACATCAGAATTGTTTTGCAGAGAGCAGATTATGTTTTACACTTCATTTCTAAAATTTTTACCACTGCTAATTTGTATTATTTCCCTTTATAATCTTAGTGAATTCAGTAAATGAAAATTTCTATTTTTAAATGTAATCTCTTCAAATTTGAAGATTATTTTCCCTCTTACCCAGTAATTCTCTATAGCTGTAGGTTAAATTTTTTTAACCTATGGTATATCCAAGCAGTTCCTAATTAATCATAGAAACAAACTTTGAAAGGTATGTGTATATGGTGTAGGAAGGCACTCTCTATAAAGATTCATGAACAATTGGTAGATGAGTTAATTTTTTCTTATGTATTCAACTTCCAGATTAATCTACTAATATTATATTAGCAGCCTTTCCAATGACCAACAATAGTAAATTGTTTGAAAACATTATCTTTCATACTAATATTAAAATGTAAGATATCCTATATAAATTACTAAATGTACACTGGCCAGGTAGCTCAGTGAGTTAGAGTGTCATCCTGATACACCAAGGTTGCAGGTTCGATCCCTGGTCAGGGCACATACAAGAAGCAACCAGTGAATACATAACTAAGTGGAACAAATCGATGTTTCTCTGTTTCTCTTTTTCTCCCCCGCCCTCCCCCCTCCCCCCGCCTGTCCCTAAAACCAATAAATAAAATTTTTAAAAAAAATTACTAAATGTACTTCTAAAGTACTAATTTCATAAAAATCCATTTTTAATGATAATACATTTGACTCTGTCATTTGATTTCCAGCTTATCAGTTAAAATTAATGAGAATGCTTTTAATAATTTTATCTAGTTTAACATTTTTTTTCACTTTAAAAAAGATCCTCACTCAAGGATTTGTTTTTATTTTTTTAAAGACAGATTTTTTTTTCTTTATTGATTTTTAGAGAGAGGAAGGAAAGGGAGAGAGAGATAGAAATATCGATGAGAGAGAACATTGATTGGCCACCTCCTGCATGCTCCCCCACTGGAGATTGGGCCCACAACCTGGGCATGTGCCTTGACTGGGAATCTAACCGGCGACCTATTATTGGTGTGTATGGGTCAGCACTCAACAACTGAGCCACACTGGCCGGGCTCTTTTCCACTTTCTTTAATGTGAATTATGATTTTAGTATTATATTCTTTTTGCATTTATTTATTTTTATTTAAAAAAATTTTTTTTTCCTTTATTGATTTTAGAGAGAGAGGAAGGGAGAGAGAGAGAGAGATAGAAACATCAGTGAGAGAGAACATCGATTGGCCGCCTCCTGCATGCCCCTCACTGGTAATTGGGCCCACAAGCTGGGCATGTATCCTGACCGGGAATCAAACCGGCGACCTCTTAGTGCATGGGTCGACGTTCAACCACTGAGCCACACCGGCTGGACCTTTTTGCATTTATTAAGAGAAGAATGGCAACTAACTCAGTTTTTCTTGTTTTGCACAACTAATTCAATATCTTGTTTTGCAGTTATATCTCTTTATTTGTTGTAGAAGAGAGTAATAGTGAAGTTAAATCTTATTTTGGGCTGATAAAATTCTATTTGTTTCATGTTACAAATATCTAAACATTGAAAGTAATATTTTTAAATCATATTGTGTGTTAATAATCAAATCAGATAAAAGTGGATGAATGTGGATGAGGGGAAGCAGAGTTTGCCACCCCAAAATAACCCTTTTGGGATATTGTTTTAAGCTAGTTAATTTAAGAAACAAAAGGCTCAGGAATAATCCTTGACTTTCCTGGACTGCCTAAAGGAGTTTAGACAGAGAACCTACTTCAGGAAGAGAGCTATTGTCATAGGTAACTGCAATTTAATACAACTAAGTATGATAGATAAGTTGGAACCCTTTGATCAAAGTTCTTTCTGTTTCCCATTGTTAAAGATGGCCCAGCAGACATTTATTTACCAAATATTTGCCTGCCCTTTGAAGTTCCAACCACCACACCCACCCCTTGTCCTTAGCTCAAGGTGGCTTAGAATTCTTAACAGCCCAATCTGTCCTCTGGTCCCATATTCTTGTGGTACCTCCGTAAGTACATATGTAATAAATTTGGACATTTTCTCTTATTAATCTGTCTCGTATTAATTTGATTATTAGTCCAACCACAAGAATTTAGGTAGGAGGAAAATTATTTTTTTCCTTCCCACATGTAAAATTTTATACTTCAAAAAAAGTTTATTAAGGTAAAAAAGTGATGAGTGTGCATATGTACTGTAAAAGCCAAACTGTAAACCACTGTAAAGACATTTGAATTGATACACTTTTATAAACCTGCAATACACACAGTACTCCGTATTGATGTTAAGTAATACCACAAACTTGAAGCCAAATAATTAGTGGGATGTTTTCATTATTCTGTTAGTCCAGAATATTTATTGAGCACTTCAGTGACTTTAATTTAAAGTAAGTTAAGTCAGTGATAAGGAACAATAGTCATTTAGCCATTTTTAAAATGTGAAAGTTAATTTATTTCCATTGGCAAGCCTTATTCTATATTAATTAAAATAGAAATGTGAATTTCTCTAATTGAAGATAGAATCTATACATGTACAATTTTCCAGCCATGTCAGAAAACTGATTAGTTTTTTTATTTATCATGTTTCATTGTAGAAATGATGTCTTTAAGTTTATCATGAATATTATAGAAATGTTTCTCTATAGAATAGCAGACAGCAGTTACCACCAGAAGATTTTATCAATTTCTGTGCAGCTCATATAAGTAATGGAATGTTATTTTGTTATTTTTTATATTTAAAATTATACTTCATAAAAAGATTTGGTTGCATTTTAAATTTTGACTTGAGGAATTTTTACTCTTACTGTGTGCAGGTTAACATTGTAACTACTGTGGGAGAATGAAAAAGTATAGAGAAAATATTATCTACTTCTGTCTACAAAATAATTTTTCTTACAGAAAAGTATAATAATATAATAAACATAATCAGATATGGTGTGATATAAACATGCTGTAAAATTTTATAGTTATATGTCAATAATGAAAAATAATCCTATATACATCTAGTTTATGAAACCTGAAAGAATCAATAGAAATCAACTTAAAATTCAGTATGTTCATCTTTTTTTTTTTTTTTTTGCTGGCTTCCTCAGGCCATACACAAATTTCTCATGTCTGACTTCTTTTACAATTATAGGTATGTACAAGAGAATTAATAACCTCATTTAAATATTTTATTTTATAATTGAATCTTATGATTTTGTGTTTTATTATATCATTTAGTAACGGTGGTAGTATTAACTGTATTGTACAGAACTTGTCTCAGAAACAGTAGTGTAATAGTTAAGAGCATGTGTTTATTTTTTGTTCCCGTATTCTCACTCCCCATCCATTTGGCAGTCATCAGCTTAACCTCATATGGGTCTGTTTCTGTTTTGTTTATTCATTTGTTTTGTTTTTTTAGATTCCACATATAAGTGAAATCATGTTGTATTTGTGTTTCTCTGTATGACTTATTACACTTGTCATAATACCTTCTAGGTCCATCCACATTGTTGCAAATAAGATTTCATTCTTTTTTATTGCTGAATAATATTTCATTGTGTATATACACCACATCTTCCTTATCCATTCATCAGCTGATGGACATCTGGGTTGCTTCCTTATCTTGCCTATTATTAGTACTATGCTGCAATGAACATAGGGATGCATATATCTTTTCTAATTAGTATTTTTGTTTTCTTTGGATAAATACCTACAAGTGGAATTGCTGGGTCATTTGGCAGCTCTATTTTTAATTTTCTGAGGACTCTCCATACTGTTTTCCATAGTGACTGCACTAATTTACAACCCCATCAACAGTGTACAAGGGTCTCTTTTCTCTCATCCTTGCTGGCACTTGTTATTTGTTGATTTATTGATGATAGCCACTCTGACAGGTGTGAGGTCTCACTGTGGTTTTAATTTGCATTTCCCTGATGATTAGTGATGTTGAGCATCTTTTCATGTGTCTGTTGGCCACCTGTATGTCCTCTTTGGAGAAATGACATTGAGGGCCTGTGTGCATTTTTTAAATTGGATTATTTGTTTTTTGGTGTTAAGTTTTATGAGTTTCTTACATATTTTAGAAAATAACCCCTTATTGGATGCATCATATTCATCTTAGTGAAGAATTTGTTCATTAAATTTTTATGCACTTTATGTTAATTTACACTAAAAGGGTATATTCCCAATGTATTGTTTAACCATTAAAAATTAGAATAATGTAACATGTACATAAAACAATTATAAAATTCACTTTACTCCAGACTTCTAGAACTTCTCCCCAGAAAGAACCAGTGCTATCAAGTTCTTGTATGTCCTTTAGAAATTATCAAGGTATTGTTAAAGAACAAAATTCAACCGTGTAAATTTAAAGATCTGATTGGCTTTATTCAGTGATTCACTAATCTTGCAGCATCCCCTCCAGGAAATAGAAAGGTGCTCCAAGGAGTTGTACAAAATGGAAGGTTTTTATAGGCAGAAAGAGGGTGGGACAAGGAAGTTATTTCAGGCAGGGTTACCTTCCCATAGGGGAATGCCTGGGGTCTTATCAGGCAGATTACTCTGCTGGCATTGACCTGGGAATTTTGTACTGACTGATTTAAAATTCTATTCCTAGGAGAGGCTGAAACTGCAGTTAGGTTAGGTATTAAGTCTTGGCTTACCAAAAGCGATTCCATTTTGGGCCTGTTGTTTCTTTTTAACAGTATATATAAGTCATAGATATATATCCCCTACTTTTATCATTAATGGTGATATACCACCCAACATTTGGTTCCTTCCTTTTCTTCTGACAGTATTCTTGATTGATATTTTAGATAAGTGGAGGTTTGCAAGAGTAAGAGAAAAATCATTTCTTGAGCACCAAGCATGTTCTTTATGCTCTGCGAGATGATTTACAATGCATTTTGGTAAGTCCATAGGACATTCCCAGGAAGTTACTGGAATTCCTCCTCTGGAACAGGTAAAGAAATAATCTAAAAAGAGATGAGATCACTTACTTGCCCAAATTCACAAAGCTAAGTAAATAGTTAAACTAGAACTTGAATCCAATTATACTTGATTTTAAAACCCACAATCTTTTCACCAGCCTACTGTAGCATTGTTATTCACATCCTCTTTTCCTCTCTCCTTTACTTAATATTGTTATTTAAAGGTAGTAAATGACTGAAAGATTGTAGAGATCTAAATTCATTAAATAAAAGGTTATTTCTTAAAACCTTTGTTATTAAATTCATTATCTTTTTTCTTCTTCTTTCTACCTGTATAAATTGTTAGAGGAAGTGGGTTTAGGCCCTGACCAATGGGGCTTAGTTGGTTGGGCATCCTCCCGTGCACCAAAAGGTCAGGGCACATGCCTGACTGCTGGCTCCATCCCCAGTAGGGGGTGTGCAGGAGGCAGCTGATTGATGTTCCATTCTCACATCCATGTTTCTCTCTCTCCTCCTTTTGTTGTGGCGCGAGAGAACCGAGAGACCACCAGAGCCAAATTAAAGCCAAATAGAGAGCAAAGCCAGTCTGCAACTGATCCTGAGTTCTCAGAGATCAATCAGCAAAGCTGGCCAGCGACTGATTCCGAGTTCTCAGAGACCAGCCCCGATATGCTTTATTACATGCCTTTTATACCTTACAGCAAAATTTTAATGATATAAGAAAATAGGATCTTCTTGATATAATGCCCAGGGCTACAACAATGCTGTATAGAATTAGTTTGCCTTGTGGATAACAGGAACACCCAGTCTGTTATCTCAGGTATTTCAAGGTACATTGGGTCACACTTAGCCCCAAACTGCACAAACACAATGCAAGCCTAATTCCTTGAGATTGTGGGGGAGGTCAAGTCTCTGACTCAAGACCTCCAGGCTCTGTGGACTCTGTCAGATACATAGCCAGCTCCCAACAATTTCTTTGGTTCAGGGAGGTGTAAACAAGTCAGCACAATAATTTACCAGTCATCAATTATGGGGGTATAAACACGTCAGCACACGTTCCTCTTTCTAAATCAATAAAACTATAATTTTTTTAAAAAAGGATATGGGCTTAGGAATTCCATAGACATAAGCTGAAATTCTGGCACTCTGTTTGAACTTTTCCTGTATATTTAATTTATCTGAGCCTTACAAATCTTAAAAAGTTTAAGTAAATGATAGTAATTATCTAAAGGAAATGTTATGAAGATAGAATTTACTAATATGTATAAAGAATCTAGCACAGTGCCTAACAAATAAGAAGGCATCAAATTCTACTTATGATGATAGAGCCTGTCAACGTAAGAAACATTCAAACTTGTGAAAAATTTTGTGAGTTTATTTGAGCCATAACTGTGACAATTGCCAGGAAGTAAAACCTAAATGTATTGAGATAATACTCCAGAGATTGGTAGTTTTGCACCTAATTTTATTTTATTTTATTTATTTATTTTTTTAATGTACTTAATTTTATACATTACAATCAAAAGAGAAGATGTAAATGGGTTACATGAAATCCATTTGTAATAGATTATGGAGGTAGGAAAAAGCAAAGCCAGGAAACCTCTGGGATTGGATGAAAAGTAAAATGATAGACACATGCTTCTTTTACATAGGTGGGTACAGGATAGTTAACAGTCAACAATTGACATGATAATAATAACAATGAGGGGTTTTGTGGTCTCTTCCCTGGTGCATATGTTGTTTCCTGAGGGGTCTGGAAAAAGGAAAGTTACTCTGACATCCAAAGGTGTGTTATTACAGATGAAAAAGAAAATAGGCTCAATTAAGGTGAAAATTGACCTTTGTCAGGGAAGATACCAGCCTAGGACATGACTACCTGCCACAAACTGCTTTTAGTTAAAAAGTTTTAATTTCAGGCCATTCTTTGTGGTTATTTTAGGTCTTTGAGTTTGTAAGGACAACATATACGCCTTTCCTGAGCTTCTCAGGTTAGCATGTGGCCCCTTTTTGTCCACAAGCCAGACCATAGGACTTCTCTGTTTCTTTGAATTGTCATTTATACAGTGTGGGGCAAAAGCAGGTTTATAGTTTTTTTGTATGGAAAATAACACAATAATTAATAAATGATAATACAAGAATAAACTCTTTCGCTTACCACAGTAAACCTAATTTTGTCCTACCCTGTATTAAGTACTGATAATCTTTGTATGATATAGTGCCTTTGTTTTTTTCTTTTCTTTTTTTAACTAATTTAGTTTTGTTACAGATATTTCTCCTTTTCCCCCCATTGACACCCTCCTCCCTATCCCGCCCCCCCACCACAGCATTGTTGTCTATGTCCATTGGTTATGATTCTATGCATAAGTTCTTTGGTTTATCTCTTCCCTCCCCCCCAACCCCTCTCCTCTCAGGTTTGTCAGTCTGAACCCTACTTCCATGTCTCTAGGTCTATTTTGTTCCAGCTTATTTTGTTCATTATATTCCACAAATAAGTGAGATCATGTGGTATTTGTCTTTCTCTGACTGGCTTATTTCGCTTAGCATAATACTCTCCAGGTCCCTCCATGTCCTCTCAAAGGATAAGATCTTTCTCTCTCTCACAGCTATCAAGGTGCTTGATATGATTTTAGTCTTCTTGAATTTGTAGAGACTTAGTTTGTGTCCTAACATGTGGTCTGTCTTCGAGAATGTCCCGTGTGCACTTGAGAAGATTGTATCTTCTGCAGCTTTGGGATGAAATGTTCTGTAAATATCAGTTAAGTCCAACTGAGTCCAACTGATCTAGTTCGTCATTTAAGGACTATGTGTCCTTGTTAATTTTTTGTCCAGAGGATCTATCCAGTGGTGTCAGTGGGGTGTTAAAGTCACCCACTATGATTGTATTGCTATTGATTTCTCCCTTGAAGTCTTCTAGAAGTTTTTAAATACATTTTGGTGCTCTTGTATTTGGTGCATATATGTTTACCAGGATTATATCCTCTTGTTGTATTGATCCCTCTAATATTAATGTAGTGACCTTCTTTGTCTCTTATTATGGCCCTCATTTTGAAGTCTATCTTATCAGATATGAGTATTGCTACACCAGCTTTTTTTTTTCATTTCCATTTGCCTGGAAAAATTTTTTCCATCCCTTCACTTTCATCCTATGTGAGTCTTTTGTTGTGAGATGGGTCTCTTGTAGACAGCATATATATGGGTCGTGTTTTCTTATCCGATCAGCTACCCTATGAGCATTTAAACCATTTACATTTAAGGTTATTATTGATAGATACTTATTAGTTGCCATTTCAATTGTATGCCTGTGTTCTTTCTCTCTCTCTATTTCTTCTTCTTCTTACAATAGTCCCTTTAGCATTTATTGAAGTGCTGGTTTGGTGGTAGTAAATTCCTTTAGCTTTATTTTGTCTTTGAAGCTCTTTATTTCACTTTCAATTTTGAATGGTAGCCTTGCTGTATATAGTAGTCTTGGATTCAGACCCTTGCTTTCATCACTTCATATACTTCATGCCACTCCCTTCTGGCCTGCAGTGTTTCTCTTGAGAAATCAGGTGACAGTCTAAGGGGAGCTCCCTTGTAGGTAACTTTCTGTCTCTCTCTTGCTTCCTTTAAGATTCTTTCTTTGTCCTTAGTGTTTTCTATTTTAATTATGATACGTTTAGCTTTGGGTGTTTTGTGGTTCATCTTGCTTGGGACTCTGTTTCCTGGACTTGTATGACTTTTGTTTCCTGGACTTGTATGACTTTTCTCCTCACCAAATTAGGGAAGTTTTCTGTCATTATTTTTTCAAACAGGTTCTCTATTCCTTTTACCAAGTCTTCTCCTTCTGGTACTCCTGTGATGCGAATATTGTTACGTTTAGTGTTGTACCAAAGCTCCCTTCTCCTGTTTTTTAATTTTTTCCCCCATTTCCTACTCTATTTGGGCAGTTTTATCTACCTTGTCTTCTGACTCGCTGATTCGGTTTTCAGCTTCTTCTAATCTAGTGTTGAATCCTTCTAAGGTATTTTTCATATCAGCTCTGTCATTCTTTATTTTCACTTGATTTTTATTCATAGCTTCTACCTCTTTTTTTATGCTGATATAGTTCCCACTGAGCTCTTTATAATTCTCATTAAATTTCTTGTAGTTCTCACTAAATTGTTTGAGCCACCCTTAAAATCACGGCTTTGAATTCTTTTATCTTACAAATTGCTTGCTTCCATTTCATGTAGTTCCTTTTCTGGCGATTCCTCCTTTTCTTTCATTTGGGTGTTGTCTCACCATTTTAGTAGTCTGGTAGTTCCAGGCCCCGTGAGGGATGTTGGGATATGTAGGCAGGTCGGTGTGTATTAAATAAGGCTGCTGTGCCTCCTAGATTGTTTTGGTACCTGGCGCTTCTTGCCTTTTCCGGGTCCTGGAGGATTGACAACTGGCAGCTGGTATTGGTCTGTCGTGGTAGGCACTGCTAGGGTGTGTGGGTTCAGCTGGTGTGTTGCGGAGGTGCTCTGCTGCTTGGTGGGCTCAGCTCCTGATCAGTCATTTCTGATGCTGCTTGGGGCGAATGTCAGCTCCCGGTTTGCGCTGCTACTGCTGATGTTGCCAGGGGGTGTGCTCAACTACCAGTCCTCTGCTGCTGTTGGAGGCTGAGGATGCTCAGCTCCTGGGACTTTGCTGCTGCTTGGGGAGGGGCTCCACTCCAAATCCACTGCTGCAGTTGTTAGAGGTGGGTCTTGGCTGCCGAGCCTTGCTACTGCATAGGCTGGGGCACTGCTCCTGATCAGGCTCTGCTGATGCTGCTGAGGATGGATTTCAGCTGCCAATCTGTGCTGCTGCTGCCTGGGAGTGTATCTTGGCTCCTGAGCCTCAGCTGCTGTTGGGGGTGGGGCTCCACTCCCGCTCAGTCATTGCTGCTGTTGGAAAAGGTGCGGGGCTCCCAAGCTGGCGCTACTGCTGCTGGGGGTGGTGCTTGGCTCTGATCAGGCTGCTGCTGCTGAGGGTATTGCTCTGCTCCCCAGCTGGCACTAATGCTGCTGCTGTGGGGGATGGTGCTCTGTTCCTGGCCCATTGCTGTTTCCTGGAGCAGGTACCTTGACAGCGCCGCTACTCTGCGCTGGTCTGCATTGACACAGCCTGATCCACTGGTCTGATGGTGCAAGGCACACTCAGTGCCTTTGTTTTGTTTTTTTAAATAGTTGGGACTCCTTTTCAGGAAATGTGAGCTATAATAATAAAAAATTATATTCTAATTGAAAAAAATATAAATTTTATTTCATTGGGAAATATGTTGCTATTATATTTTAGTGTTTAAAGACAGTGAACATGCCCGGCCAACGTGGCTAAGTGGTTGAGCCTCGACCCAAGCACCGAGAGGTCTCCAGTTTGATTCCCAGTCAGAGCACCTGCCCAGGTTGTGGGCCAAATCACCAGTGGGTGTGTGCAGGAGTCGGCCAATCAGTGTTCTCTCTCATCGATGTTTCTATCTCTCCTTCTCCCTTCCTCTCTAAAATCAATAAAGGAAAAAAAAATTAAAGACAGTGAACCTTGTTGGGAAATAAAGTATTTTTAATATTCACTTTTGAGTTAACCAAATTTCTTTTTTTTTTTTTCTTTCACTTAGTAGAAGTTATGTACACAAAGTCACCACAGGAATTTACAATTTTTTTCTGTGATAATATATGTGTGTGTGTGTGTGTGTGTGTGTGTGTGTGTGTATTCCTTAAAGTTCTTTGATAAGCATAAATTATAAAGTATCATGATATAATTCTCATATGCTCTTTATTTTAAATTCTTTTAAAAGTTTGTGGTTGATTTTTTTCCCCCACTTTAGGCCCAGACCTTATCTTTTTGAAGGGGATCATAAATTTCCTACAAAGAAAGAGAACTTACCAGTGATTATTCTCTATGCAGAAGTGGGCACCAGATCATTTGGTAAATTTCACACAATATTGTCTAAAAAAGCGCAGAATGGGGAAATTCTGTATGTTCTTCGTCATTATATTCAGGTACATGTTTGTTTTATTTAAGATTATTTTGGATATAAAAATACATATCATTATAATTTTCTTAATAGATTTTTACAGAATAATTTCTATCAGGAATGTAATTGAAAGATTTTAGAAAAGTAGCACAACTATCAAATGTGAATTTTATGTGGAAAAATATATTGGGATTCCGTGTCTTCTCTGGGGATATCATTTTATATGTTTATATTTATATATTTTTCCCATATATGTCAGGAACAGATTTAAAACTTGGATAATAAACAAAGCCATAATGCAATAACGTGTAATATTTGCTAAGATTCATAAATACAGTTATTTTTAATGAAAATGCATTACAATGAGGAAATCTGATTTACTCGATACAATGATATTATATATTCAAAGTGCTAAGCATGGTATAGGAATGCTCTTAACCCTATGTCTTTGGACAACTGACTAATTTCTTATTTAACTTTCTGGTCAACTGTTGTATTGTCTTCCACTCTCTCAACATCTCATTGCTGTCATACTCTATCACATTATTCTGTTTTAATGACTTCAGAGCACTTTTTACTATATCTCAAATTTTACTTCTGCTACTCTTCCACCCCCCACACACCTATGCACCCAAACTCTCACAGGCATATGCTAGAGTATAGTGGCTATTAGAGGAAGGACTTGACCATTTTTTTACTGCTATATTCACAACATGGAAAGGCTATTTTAATTTTTTTATCCTCACTGAAGGGTATGTTTATTGATTTTTAGAGGGAGAGGGAGGAAGGGAGAGAGACATTGACATCTATGTGAGAGAGAAACATTGATCGGTTGCCTCTCCTACATGACCTGGCTGGGGGTCAAACCCGAAACCTGGGTGTGTACCCTGACCAGGAATCAAACCTGAAGCTTTTGGTGTACAGGACAACACTCCAACCAACTGACCCATCCAGCCATGGCAAGAGTGTTTTCATTTGCATTTCCCAAAATATTAATGATTTGTATGTTAATATTAAGAAATAAAAACGTTACAAATATACTTCTTAATTGCTTCTTCATATCTTTGCCTGTTTTTATATTGGATTCTTTGGGTGCTTTTTTTTCCCCTCAGTTACAGATTAAAAAATATATATTTTGAATACTAACCTTTTCTTTCATACTTGACAAATACCTTCTAGTGTATTTCTGATCTTCTTATATTAAAAAAGTATTTATGACATCTTTTTTTTTCAGCACAAGTGTTAATTTGCTGTCAGGTTTTGTTTGTTAATCCTCACCCCAGGATATTTTTCCATTTACCTTCAGTTAGAGTGAGAGGAGGAGAAGGAGGAGGAGGAGGAGAAGGAGGAGGAGGAGGAGGATGAGGAGGAGGAGGAGGAGAAGGAGAGAGAGAGAGAGAGAGAGAGAGAGAGAGAGAGAGAGAGAGAAACATTGATGTGAGAGAGACACATCGATTGGTTGCCTCCTGCATGACCCCAACCAGGGCCAGGGATGATCCAGAATCGAGGTACATGCCCTTGGCCAGTATAAAACCTGTGATTCTTTGGTCCGAGGGCTGATGAGCTAGCTAACCACTGAGCCAAACCCACCAGGGCTAATGATCTCAAGTTTATTGAGCTCTTCTTTAATGATTTTCTCTCATGATGTCATAAAGACATTCTCCTATATATTATTGTGAGAATTAAAATGCTGTTCATTATGATTTGGTCCTTAATCTGTCTGGAATGTATTTGAATATGTTGTGAGGAGATTATAATTATTTTTTTGCCATATGAAAATCATTGGTCCTCACATAATTAATTGAACAGTTAAGTCTTTATTCTAAGCCATCTTGCACCACATTTTCATATAGGCAATGTTTGTTTTTAGACTCTCTTCCATTCCAATAATATATATATATGTCTATTCTACACAAATATTTTAATTGCAGTAGCTTTAAAATCTAAAGCAATCTAGAAAAAAAAAGGACAAAACTGGAGACATACTATTTTCTGACTTCAAACTATATTGTAAAGCTGTAGTAAATAAAACACTATGGTGTTGGCATCAAAACAGACACATTGATCAGTGGAACAGAATAGTGAGCCTAGAAATAACCCATTCATATATGATTAACTAATATTTGACAAGGGAGTCAGGAATACTCAGTGGGAAATAGTCTCTTCAATAAAAGGTGTGGGGAAAACTGGAATGCCACATGCAAAAGAATGAAATGGGACCCTATCTTACACCACTCACAAAAATTAACTTGAAATGGATTAAAGACGTAAACGTAAAATTTGAAGCCATAAAACTCCTTAAAAACATAGGGAAAAGGCTCCTTGACATTGCTATTCGCAATGACATTTTGCATTTGACATCAAAAGCTAAGGCAATAAAAGCAAAAATAAGCAAGGGGACTACATCAAATTTAAAAATCCTTTGTAGAGCAAAGGAAACTAACAAAATAAGGCAACTTATGCAATGGGAAAAAATTTTTACAAATCATATATCTTATAAGGGATTAATATCCAAAATGTATAAGGAACTCATGCAACTCAATAGCAAAACAAATAGAAACTCCAGTCCAATTTTTAAAAATGGGCAAATGGCCTGAATAGACATTTCTCTAAAGGAAACATGCAAACGGCCAACAGGTACAAGAAAAAGTGCTCAACATCACTATCAGAAAAATGTAAATCAAAACTTCAATGAGATACCACAACACAACTGTTAGAATGGCTGTTATCGAAAAAAAGAGAGAGAGAGAGAGAAATAGGTGTTGGTAAGGATGTGGAGGAAAGGGAACCCTTCCCTTGTCCACTGTTGGGAATATAAATTGGTGTTGTCAGTGTAGAAGAGAGTGTGATGGCTGCTCAGAAAATTAAAAATAGAACCATCATATGAGCCAGCAATTCTACTTGTGAGTATATATCACTAGGAAGTGAAACCACTATCTGGAAAAGATAACTGCACCCCCATGTTTCTTGCCAAATTACTTAAAATAGCCAAGATATTTGAGCAACCTATTTGTCCATGAAAAAGTGTGTGTGTGTGTGTGTGTGTGTGTGTGTGTGTAAAATGGAATATTATTCAGTCTTAAAATAGAATGAAATCTTGCCATTTTCGACAACATGAATGGACCTTGAGGGCATTGTGCTAAGTGAAATAAGTTAGAGAAAGACAAATGCTTTATGATCTCACTTACATGTGGAATCTAAAAAAAACTGCACTCATAGACATAGAAAACAGATTGGTGGTTGCGGGGCCAAGTGGGGTAGTGATGACGAATGAAGGTGGTCAAAAGGTACAAACTTCAGTTATGAGATAAACAATTCTGGGAATGCAATATACAGTATTATGACTATAGTTAACAATACTGCATTGTATATTGGAAAGTTGCTAAGAGAGTAGATCTTAAAAGTTCTCATCACAAGAAAAAAACTAACTATGTGAGGTATGGATATTAACTAGACTTATTGTGGAGATCATTTCATAAGATATATATATATATATATACACATATATCAAATCATTATGTTGTATAACTTACTCATGCAGTATTATATGTTAGTTATATCAGAATAGGAATGCAAGTGGAAGATTGAAGTATATGTTTATCTTTTTTAAAAATGTCTCCCAAGTGATTCTAATATGGCCCCAGAGGGTTTGCTCATCTATTGAGAATCAATGTCCCTAGTTATTCTTTGGAGAATGTGGGTATTAAATATACTTCTGTGAAATCATACTGGCCAACTCTCTGGACACTTTATAACGTCAAATTATAGCCTTCGATTTAATGAGTGACATCTTGTACAATCAAAATACATATAATTCTAATAAAAATAGACTTATTTATGATATTTTTTCAACAGATGCCTTTTTGTGGGGAAAGAAGAAATAGAAAAATGAATAAATATTTTTTTCACCAGTGGATTTAGCCTATGAGCATTTTTGGTTTGCAAATCTAAATTTATTAAAATACAATTCAAATTTTATATTAATACATTTTCAAATGGAGAAAGTAAATATGAATTTAATAAACATTTATCTTTATTACTGAGGAGCTAATAATATTCCAGAACTGATAATGGAAATTGGTTATGTGAAATAGCATTTCTTTTATGAACTATAACAAAATATGTGGACTTAGAGCTTTGGTTCGCTTAGCCACCAACTAATTGTCTTTTTGAGTGGATAGTCAAAATGTATTTTTAAATTGAGCTGTATGAAATTGAAAAGACTTTGAAAGATTTTCAACTTTGTTGTATTACTATAATTATAAACAACCTAGTTTTCTCATGCTATCTTTCATTAGAGCATATGCCTGAAAAATTAGCAAATTAAATTTTAGTATGGGCAGCAATGTTAAATACTTGTCTGCATATCTGCAATTAATTCTTACATCATCTTATTTGGAAATAGAACAGTCCAGGAATAGTCTCTCTGGTAATATATTTACTATTTTTAAAACTGAGAAAGAAGTTCAAGGAGGAAAGAAAAGGAAAAAGAATATTCTCTTAAGCTCTCCTTTCCTTCAGTTTCTACCTCTTCCTCTGTCATGTTTAGGGTTGCAAAATTACCCCTGTGCAAACCTGAATTAAGCCAAGACACATATCATCTTCAAGGAAATTTGCTGAGTACTAGGTTAAACTGCTTTCCTAACCTGTGAAAGAATATGCCAAATTATGATTGTAGCACAATTGATAAGAATTACAGTCTGGAAGCTAGAAAGAATCTTAGACATCTTCAAAAATATTATGTATATTCATTCAGCTTGCTTACCTTTTGAAAAAATATGGTGACTTCTCTTCCATGATAGGGTAATTTCCATAAGTACATTTTATATTTGTCCTTATAGAAAATAAGATACCAAAATTCTGATCATAAATACTTCAGACAATTCAGTTACAGGTGATTGTTGCCCCTCATTGCAAGAATAGATATTAATTTGTGACATTTGGTATATTTCAGTCATTGAGGAACAGAGAAAAATTTAATCAGGTTGTTCAAGGCACTGAGTTTTTTGTCTCCTTTGCCTCTACTTTCCAGTATTTGCTTTTGGCAACACTATAGTTTTTCTACATCCAGAAAACAAGCAAATGAATGCCATTTGCTGGGTTAGCAAATCTTGTGCAGTTCATAAAAGCAGTACAGTTTTGTTGAAACTTGATTATATTGGATCCCTGGTTAATTAACTCATGGGAGAGATGGGAAAGGTACCATGGTATAATAGGAAAAGATCAGTTATTTTTTCATCATAAAAGAGTAATTAAAACAGTATAGTTACACCCAGCTTGTGTGGCTCAGTGGATTGAGCGTCACCCCAAGGGACTGAGAAGTCCCGGGTTTGATTCCTGGTCAGAGCACATGCCTGGGTTTCGGGCTGGATACCCAGTGGGGGCGTGCAGGAGGCAGCCAATTGATGTTTCTCTCTCACATCGATGTTTCTATCTCTCTCTCCCTTCCTCTCTCTAAAAAAAAATTCAATAAAATTATATTTAAAAAATTGTAGAGTTATGACAAAGTTTTTAGAAAGTAAAGAAGTAGCCATTCAATCAAATTCTGGTTCCTTGAGAGACTGGCTAGAGAGAGTATAAATATCCCCCAAGTAATTTTCACAGTGATTTAAAATTTTTCTTAATAGTAATTTACCCTACTGTCCTAATACACAGTTACACTGAAATGAAAAGAAGATATTTGAGTAAATATTTTCTCTCTTTTTTTATTTTTAAATCAATGTGTTTGAACAGAAACCAACCTCACGGAAAATGTACTTATCTGGCTATGGTGTGGAGCTAGCAATTAAGAGTACTGAATACAAAACACTGGATGATACTCAAGTTAAAAGTAAGTTTTCTCTCTGTATTTGAGTAGAATGAAAATTGGAAGTTTATATCCTTTTGGTTTTTAAAAAATTTCATGACTAAAATTCTACTCATGTTAATATGAGGCTGGAAACAGGGTAGACAGGTTTTTCCTGAGTTTGAAATTTAATTATAAACTGAAAGAAATATATTTAATATTATTGTGCTCTCAAAAACTTCTTTAAAAATTGGAAGTAGCATATTATTTTGCATGTACCCAATGTCTTACTAACCATATTTTAAATAATATAAAGTACACTGAGGCATTAGATGAAATTGTTATGGCTCCTAGTGACTGGCCCAGGAGCTGTAACCAGCCCAAGAGCTCAGACTGGCCCTACGTGCCCAGCCACCCTTTGAGGGTGAGGGGTCTAAGAGATCAAAGAGAATCAGTAGCTCAGTAAACCTGAAACTCATTGGTAACTCACTGCCTTAGGAAGGTTTGTCGGAAGTATTTATTTATAATGAAGTTAGGGTGATGGTTTTTTGTGTTTTTTTTGAAGTGAGATGGGAGAGGCCTGTGAATTGTTTGTTTAGATGAATAGATTGGTTAGATTTGTGATCTACAAACCAATCTGCTTATGGTTCTGGGTACTAAATGCATGCTCTAGATGAAAGACTCTGAAGATCAAAGATAACTAAAGAAGTTTCATATATTTATGAAAATCTTTTATTACTCGATTCATCAGAAATTTATATTTGTTTATATCTGATTCATGGTTAAGAGTTGTTGTTGTTGTTTTTTAAATTTATCTTTATTGTTAAAAGTATTACAGATGTCCCCTCTCTTTCCCCCATTGACCTCCTTCCTCCCTGTTCCTTCCCCCCCCCCCCCCACCTTCACCACACTATTATTTGTGTCCATTGGTTATACATATTTGCATGTAAGTTCTTTGGTTTATCTCTTCTGCCCCCCACCCCCGCTTTGGTTAAGAGTTTTAAATTCATTCTTTTATATGCTCTCAGATGTGGTTTCTTCTTCAATTTTGTTTTTATATTCAGGATCAGGTCCTGAAGGCCCTGTCCTGATTACAGACAGCTCTGGCCACACCTACTGAATGTGTTTCAAATAAAGATCTATATTACGGTGATTTAAATCCTGCTAGTTAAAGAGTTACTGGAAAAATATAGTAGAAATAATATTCAGATTTTATATATTTCTGTATAGCTTCCATATAGTTTTATAATGCTTTATAATTTAGTATCTTATTTAAGTCATTTCATCTAAGGCTACTCATTTTTTAAGACATATATGTAGTAACATGTATAATAACATAAGGCATTTTCAAGCTATCCTTGGGCTTGTAGAATTTTCTTTAAACAGTGAAGTCATCACATGTATTATCTATATTACAAATTACATACTAAATTCTGTCATCACCCTGTTACATATATTTGGAATATATCATGTCTCAATTCTAGTTGCCACTCCTTTAGTTCAGTTTTCTTTCTTCCCTCTGTGTACATGCATCAGGCTTCTAACTGGCCTTCTCTTTGATCTTTGGTTTTCAGTACTCTCAGTCTCTCAACCCCCAAAATAGATTAATCAGTTTAATCTCCAGTGCTTTCAGATTGGATTTCTTATGAGGAAAATCTGACTTTGTGACTCCACTGGTTAAAATCACTTAGGGATTAAGCAAAAATATCACTTATAAGTGGAATCTAGTGAACAAAATAAACTGATGAAGAAAATAGAAAGAGGCATGGATGCATGGAACAGACCAACAGCTGTCAGGGATGAGGGTTGCAGGACTGGATGAAATAAGGTGAAGGGATTAAGCAAAACTATATATATACATAACATAGACACAGACAACAATGTGATAGCCAGAGGGAAAGGGGGGTTGGGGTAGGTAGAGGTGGGCAAAGTGGGGATAAATGGGGACTGAGAGACTGCTTTGACCAATGGGTGCATGATGCAGTATGCAGATGATGTTTTGTTGAGTTGTACACTTGAAACCTGTGTGGTTTTTTGAACCATTGTCACCCCAATAAATTCAATGAAAAAAAAAACACAACTCATAGACATAGACAATAGAATTGTGATTATCAAAGGGAAAGGAAGGTGAGAGGAGGTAGAAGAGGGCAAATGGGATATAAATGGTGACAGGAAACTTGACTTTGGGTGGAGAACACACAATACAATATCCAGATGATGTATTATAGAATTGTAAACTTGAAACCTTTTTAATTTTACTAACCAGTGTTACCCCAATAAATTCAGGTACAAAAACAAAAATAAAAAGAGTGCACAGTCAGGAATGCAGGCATGTGCACATACATGTATCATTAAGCTGATCCATGAAGATAAAACAAATGGAATTTCATTTTGAGTTCTTCTAATATTTGATTACATAATCTTTTCCTAGTCTGAAAATGTTTTATTTTGGTTTTGTTTCCAAAATATAGCTGTGACTAATACTACTGTAGATGGTGAGATTGAAACAAATGAAGTTCAAGGATTTCTCTTCGGGAAACTAAAGTAAGTCTGAAATGAAATAAAATTATATTACTATACTCTTAAATATGCTTTTAAAAGAATTAATTCAGTGTGCTTTGTTGGCTTATGTTTCACATTTTAAAGGTATACATAATTGTTTTTATTTATTATAAGAGTAATACACAATGCAAAAAACACAAAATTGAAAAATAATCACTAATTCAACAATGTAAGTGTGATTAGAAAATAGGGATTGAAAATGATCAAAGTTATCTCTGGCAAAAACTAAAGCAAAACTTTATAGAATCTTTTATAGATATAATAGGTTACGAAAATCATGGCTAATATTTAGCATGAAAAAAGTCATAATTTTTACACTTCAAAAGAAGAGAAAATAACTTATTTTCCAAAATTTCCATGCTTCAGATTCCCATATTAAAAATCTTTTCATGTCTGGTCTTAATTTCATATCCATGTGTAAGTAAACTTTGAAAAATTAAAGTTGTGTGCCCTTTTTTCCCCTGCATCACTGATTGAAGATAAGGAATAGGATGGTGAGTGTTCTCTGAATATTCATGAGTGGGGATCATTGTAGTTTTATGTGTGCTTTCTCTTACTTACAAGAAGGAAAAGTTTATGATTCCAATATAAAGGCAAAATTAAAAGAAAAGGACTGTTTTTATTAATATCTTTAGTTCTTGTTTAGTATTACAAGTATTTATAAAGGACACTTATCTACTCTGGTGAGTAGATAACTGTATAGAATGAGGGGAACATTTTTGGAGACTGTGCTAATTTATACAGATGACTGAGTTACATTTCTAAACTATATTGGCCAAGCAGTCTACTAGTGGCCTTAAAAAGTTAATGCATCTTGCAAAACAGATTTATTCTAATTAAGGTATTTATTTAGTAGATAAAAAAGACATTTTTATTCCAATTTCAGCTGTGTCTCAACATCTTGGAATCCATAGTTCTGTTCTTTTTTAAACATAACTTTTTATGTGAATAAATTGTACATCCTCCAAAATTCTTTGGAACCCTGAGATATTAGTTTTTTAAGAGGAAATACTCAAAGTTAGTTCTTATACCATTACTCGTTTGAGTTAGGGAGAAAAAAAATTGCTTTAAGATATTTATGAATAATATATTTTGACCTGAATTACATAATTCTAGCAGTGAAAATTATTAAGAGTATGATAAAAAATGCAAAACTATATATTATCTCTTATAAACTTAATACTACTCTGTCACTTAAAATTTTGAGAAATAGGGGGTTAATGTGATTTGTAGTAAACTTCTCTGACGTTTTGTTGGTTTTTCATTATGAGAACAGTCATAGTCAGTCTTGATTCATTTTCAAAATGTCCCACGTTAAAATCAAATTGCAAGATATTAACACTGTAGTATATCGTTATCCATAAGATTAATGCATTTCTGTATATATATATATATATATATATATATATATATATATTCTTTATATTTATTTTTCATTTTGCTTTTTAATATCTTCATTTCTCTTTACTGCTGAAAATATTATATAAGATGGAATGGTAGCTAAAGTGTTTTTTTAAAAAGAATTCTATTTATATATGAAATGACACTATTTCTTGATTTCATGAGAGATAGAAGATTATACTTTAGATCGTATGTATAGTAAAATGTTATTCTACTACATTATTTTTTGGCACTCTAAAAGATACCTAGATGTGTTTAATATTAGGCAAAATTATCTTACTTTTTTTATATATATTTAAAACATGGAACTTTTTAGAAATAGAGTAAACTCTAGATTGTATAAGAAGCATTTGTGTTTTCCCTTATAAAATAGTTTTTATTTTAAATTATAAAAACAATACTTTTAATTTATAAAATTTTTAAATAAAATATACATAGCATAAAAACTAATAATTTAGCCCTCACCCTTGGGTCCCTTATAGATAATGTTAACATGTTGACAATTGAGAGAGAATACATCTCTCTAGATTTTATTTTGTTTTGTTTTTTATAATGAAAAAGTAGACATATATCACTCTCCTTATTTATTTTTAAGTTCTGTCTATATAGTTACATCATGATTTATTCTCTTAATGATGAACAGTTAGTTTGTAATTGTTCATCATTAAGAGATGATGATTATTTGGAAGAGTTAACTTCAAAAACATACTGCTTATATAATGATTCCTAGTAAGTGTTGTTAATTAACATTACTTAATATTTTAATGCAGAGAAAGATATTCAGATCTTAGAGATAACCTGACAGCATTCCAAAGATACCTGATTGAGTGGAGCAAAGAAATAGCACCTTTGAAAGTCTGGGAACTACAAGGTATATATAGTATTTTGGCCTGCTTTAACACAGCAGTTTGGTAACTGATCTGTTTTATTAAATAAGCTTTTATATAGCATGATATAAACTATTTTATAGAAAGTAATAATTACTATGATGCAAATAATATAAATTATTACATTACTTCTTATGGAAATAAGTATTTAATTAAAAGATTATTCGTCGAGCAAATTATATTTTTTATGTAAGACTTAAAATCATATGATGTGTAATCTGATATTATCTGATCATTTTAAAATTGTATACTGATTTATCTTACTGGTTCATCTGAAATATTAAATCACATTTCAGGGAATTGATAACATTGATTAAAAATCCTAACTAGTAGGTCAGGAGAAATCAGACCTAATTCTTAGTTTTCTTCTATTAAAAATTTGATGTTAATAGGCTGACTATTGCATGTTTCACTATTAGTTTAGAACAGCTTCTGGGCTGACATCCCGTAAGCAGATATTTTATGGCCAAAATTTAGTTTGGATTGAACTATAAGTCCTTTTAGCTTATAATTTATTATTGTTACTATTTGTAATTTTTAGTAGGTGATGGGGACATGTTGTTTTATGTTGTTGTTAATCCTCACCCAGGATATTTTTTCCATTGATTTGTTTTTAGAGAGAGGGAGGGGAGGGAGAGAGAGGAAAGAGAGAGAAAGAAATAGAAACATCAGTGTCAGAGAGACACATCGATTGATTGCCTCCCACACATGTCCCAACCAGGGCGGGGTATTGAACCTACAACTGAGGTATGTGCCCTTGACCGGGAATCAAACCTGTGACCGGGAATCAAACCTGTGACCCCATGGTCAAGTGAATGCTCTAACCACACCGGCCAGGGCACAGGGACATGTTTTTCTGTGTGATCCATAACTTGTATCAAATCTCCCATCAGTTTTTAAAAATATAACTGTTTATTGAGATATAACTGACATACTATGCAGGTTACCCATTCAAGTGTACCATTCAGTGGGTTTTAGTATATTTTCAGAGTTGTTTAACTGTTTATCAGTCAGTTTTAGAGTATTTTCATCACCCCAAAAAGAGTGTGCATATTAACAGTAACTCCCATTTCTCCCAACTCCTCCAGCTGTAGGCAAGCCCCAATCTACTTTCTTCTCCTTCATAATGTTTTCCAAGGGACTCATACTTTAGAAAATTGTAAGTAATAGAGTGCTTTTGAAGGCTTGTAAACAGAGAACATACATAGTAGCTTAGTTTTTGTTGTTGTTAATCCTCACCCAAGGGTATTTTTTCCATTGATTTTTAGAGAGAGTGAAAGGGAGGAAGGAGTGGGGGAGAGAGAGAGAGAGAAACATCAGTGTGAGAGAGCTACATGGATTAGTTGCCTGCTGGGGCTGGGGATTGAACCTGCAACCCAGGTACGTGCCCTTGACTGGGAATCGAACCCTCAACCCTTGAGTGTGCGGGCCAGCACTCTAACTGCTGAGCCACACCAACCAGGGCTAGTCAGCTTAGTTTTAATTAATCTTCCTAGTGTCTGTGTAAGATAGATTTGAATGGACCAGAAACAGGAAATCTAATTAAGATGTCATTGAAATAGTGTAATGAGAGGTTAAACTGTGACTTTGGTAGAGGCATAGAAAGGAAGGCTGGATTTGGCAAATTTTTAGGACATAAAAGGAGTCCAAATGACTAATATTTCCTGATTTGAGCCTGAGTAGAGAGAATATAAAGCATGTAAGCAAGTTTGGGCGTTGAATATGGAGCCGAGCAATCATGAGACTGGCATTAAAATGATTGACTTAAAGTAATTGTGACATTTCCTGATGACAAGGGCCTGTAGTGGGATGAATATAAAGTCCTTAAGCTAAAAGGAGAGGATTTAAAAAGTTTGAAAACCGTAGCATAAAATTGTTTAAAAGGAGGGGGTGCTAACTAAAAGTGTGGAGTGACCAAATCAGTGCACAAGGGAGGATGCTGTGGTGCTCATCTCCGTGTGGACAGTGAGGAAGCCATGGTGGGATGATGAGAAATGGAAGGGTACATTATAGAAGCTAAGGGAACACATTTTCAAGAACGAGAAAGTGATCAATACCTTTTCTTTTTCTTTCCTTTTTTTTTTTGATTGATTTAACAAAATTTATTGAGTGTCTGCTAGGTGTCAGTCATGTTTGTACATCTGTGGTTTTATAATTTTGGTCTGAGACCTACATAGTAGGAAATATATTTTACATCAAGACCCATATACAAGTGTATAATGTATGAATACATAAATATGCTCAAAACTAAAAAAAAAAACCTTCAGCATACAGTATGTATGTTTATTACATTTTATTTACTCTGACAAAATTTTCTTTTATTCTACCATATTTCATTAGAAAAAAATCATATTACTTATTAATCTGATTTCACTATTAACTCACGGGTTCCAGCTGACATTTTGCAAAACACTAAATTCTGAATATAAAATGATGAGTTAAAACAGATACCATGTTTCCTTCAAAGGATTGTAGATAAACATAAATAATTTTTAAAATCAATATAAAAATTATTTTAAGTTCTGCCAAGTAAAGATACCTAGATTAAGAAGGGTATATGCCAGGAAGACCTGAACTGGTGTGGTGGGAGTAGGGAAGTGAGAACAGAAAGGGGAGGCTTCCTCCAGAAGTGGTAATTGAATTGAGATTTGGGGAGGTTTGGAATAAATTTGAGGGCGGTTATTTAGAGAAAATATCAAAGATATTTGTGAGAGGTTGGATATGGAGTGTGAGGGAGAAGGAGATATCAAGAACAGTGGCTAGATTCATGGTTTGCCCAGCTGGAAGGACAGTGGTGGTATTTGCTGGAAAGAGAAGACTAAAGAGTGCCAGATTTGGGCAAAGATGAAGTGGGAATATCAGAATGTCTTATTAAACATGCTGCTTTTGAGTCCAAGTGGTAAAACCAAGAAGGCATTGAAAATAAGGATCTGGATTTCAGAGTCAAAGTGTAGGTGTTAAATAGTACTTCATGAATCACCTAGGTATGGAACAGCTTAGACAAAGGTAAAACATGTTAATAGAATCTGATAATATTTTATTTCTTTATTTCTTATTTCCACTCTGATTTCATAAGTGAATTTTCAGGGGCTTTCAAATAAATTACATGCAGAAAATTAGTCATGTGAAGGAGAATTACAGTCATATTATAGAAAGTTTTAGAAGACTAGTTGTACTATCAAACCTGAGTAAAAGATAGTTGTCCATGATGATAGTGATTAATGATGGTGATTGATGATGTTAACAATATTAGCCAATACTATGTGTTTGGCATAGTAATAGGCTTTTTATATGTATTACCCTAGTTAATTTTTAAAAATTCATATAAGATAGATATCCCACTCTCCCAGATGAGGAAACTTTAGGAAATGGACACATAAAATAATTAGTCCAAGGCCATGAGTCTGATAAAGCACAAATCAAGGATACCTAAAATGAGCAGATCTGTCTCATTTTAGAGCCTAAATTCTTCCTTTACCACTATATTGTACTATTCTTTAGTATAACATTATGCAGCCAAATGTTAGGCAACATCTTTTATCATATACTTTCCTCAGAAGAAATACTCTTCTATAAATTGTTATATCATGTCAATCATATAAGTAATGACTCTTAAGTTTTCTCACTAAAAAAGTATATATTCCTAAATGTATTCATACCAGTTAAAAATTACATTGCTTATAAATGCCTTTAATAGCAATCGAATAATAAGAAACATATCATAAAAGGTCTTATTTGTTATTTTACTCATTCACTCATTATTTCATCAGTATTTGTTGAGCACCTACTCATGTATGAAGTACTTTTTTTGGTGAGACTATTTAAATTCTGCTTTGCTTCTAGCATATTGGAGACTGACTATAGTAAACCACACACATTTTTGTTTTCATAGAACTGTCATTTCAAGTAAAATAATGCTAAGTTTAGGATTTTATTTTTATTGTAGTGTAAAAGAAGAATACTGAAAGAGAAAGTAAATGTTTCATGTTTACTGAGTTAAACACATTCAGTCCTTCTTCAAGTTCTTTTCAGAATTGATTCTTCAAAATTCTTTTTTCCTTTCTCTTGTTATTCTTTTTGTCAAAGCCTTTTCTTGCCTGTTTATTTAACCTAAATATAGAAAATAATAGCTTTGCATCAGTTTTTCTTTTCATATATCTCTTTTTGAAGTTATACTATAATTTGTGGAAATCAGATATTAACTATTAAATGATAACTGTTAATTCATAAAAGTGTAAAGTTTACCTAATTGGAAAAAAGTGATACCTTTCCATTTAAAACTTTTGAAAAATGCTAAATATAAGAGTGTTCACATGTCTGTATAAGAATATATGGCCAGAAGGGTCAAGTAAATTACTTAAATTACTTGGAAATGTCTATAAAGGTATGGCATAATGCTAGATTGTTTTAATGATATTTTTTCCTTCTAGATCTTAGTTTTCAAGCAGCTTCTCAAATAATGGCCACTCCAGTTTATGATGCCTTAAAATTAATGAAAGATATTTCACAGAACTTCCCCACAAAAGCCAGGTATAGTAAAGCTCATTAGCTTGATTATAGCCAGAATTCTTAACATTAAATAAGTTTTATGAAAATAGCTAATTTCATTTAACATAATGTCAATTAAGTGTTTGTGAGTGAAATCAGGGCCTTTATTTATTATCTGTGTTGGGTGTTTTTTTTTTTTTTTTTTTTACCAGAGCAGGATATTGGCTTCTACACACACATATACTCTTGAATTAGAGGCAAATGGAAAGGAAAAAAATAACTCATTAAACCTATATATTTAAATATTAACAGTGAGACATAATAATCCAAGAAAAAACTTGTTTAAGCAGTAAATAAAAAGGGAATTTTTTTTTTTCTTTCCGCCATGGAGGATGTCGAAAGGTACTATTCTAAATTAGATCTATGCCCAAAGTATAGCCAAATCTTTTTCTTGCTGTTTTAGATTCCAAATAATTAGTAAGGTTTTAATTGTATGGAATATCTTTTGGAATACTTTTTGCCAATAGGATATCTAATTGAACTGCTTCCAGAAATATTAATGTTACATTTTACACATCTTTCAGTTCAACAGATAATAATATCTAAAAGTAACCAATACATACAATTCAGGTTACTATGTACTGTAAGGATGGACAAAATCATAAGACTGTGATGCAATTGTATTTGGATCTGAAATGACAGAATATAAAATTATAGGCAACCAGTAAAATATAACATAAGTTAGCTTATATTGAACACATGCAACATGTGACAAGTGCAACGATAGTGTTTTATGGAGAGGAATTGGAGAGCGTCCTTGGCTCTCAGCATCCCTTCGTAAGCATTAGATGATTGCTAGGCCTCTGTCTGTCTCAAGCATTATTTGGTACATTTATCCACAGTACAATTTACTGATTCTTATCTAGATATTCTTTACCTTGGTAAGATAAATAAATAGTACATAGTTGGCCACAAGATACCAAGAACCTTTGCATGGTATCCTGAAAATAGACAGATTTGTCACCTTATTTACATATATATATTTATATGACTTTCAATTTTAGTTTAAACAGTCAAGAATTTAAGAAGTCGGTATTTATATTATGAAATATAAAATATGTATGTGTATATAAATATTATGTTTAGCCATATTGCTCTTAATTAAGAGTAGCTTTTGAAATTACTCGATCAAATACAAATAAAGTAAAATAATTTTAGTTTTAAGAAGACAGTTGATTCTCTCTTTGATGGTGTCAGTACCACAATTGAGAGGTTCAGCTGACACACTCTAATCTTAATTTGTGGTTGGTCATTAAAAAAAATTTGCAGACTCTGTTAACACTGCTTAATAGCTAAATTGTAACCTTGAGCATATCTCTAAAACACTCAGTGAGCAATCAGTAAATGTTTGTTGAAATGAAATATTTGCTAAATGAATGGAAAATTTGCATTATCAAATTTATGTAATTTCTCTCAAATGCTGCCAAATTTTAGGAGATAATGCACACTTATTGTGGGTTGTTTTAAGATACCTCTTTCTTGAGTTTTACTTAAAGCAGACCTTTGCATTTACAGTCTTTCACTTTTTATTTATTGTATTTTTTTGTTACTCCTCACCCAAGGATATTTTTTCCCATGGATTTTTTTAGAGAGAGTGGAAAGGAGAAAAGAGAGAGAAACATTTATGTGAGAGACACATTGATTGGTTGCCTCCTGAATGTGCCCCAACTGGAGCTGGGGGTCGAACCTGAAACTCAGTTACATGCCCTTGACCAGGAATCGAACCTGCAACCCTTTGATGTGCAGACCAATGCTCTAACCACTGATCCACACCAGCCAGGGCCAATCTTTTAATTAATTAATTTATTTATTTTATTAATTTGTTTTTGTTACAGATGTTTCTCCTTTTTCCCCCATTGACACCCTTCTCCCCATCCCCCCCCCGTCCCATCCCCAGCATTGTTGTCTATGGCCATTGGTCATACATACATGCATATAAGTTCTGTGGTTTATCTCTTTCCCCCCCAACCCCCCTCCTCTGAGGCTTGTCAGTCTGTACCCCACCTCTATGTCTCTGGGTCAATTCTGTTCATCAGTTTGTTTAGTTTATTATATTCCACGAATAAGTGAGATCATGTGATATTTGTCTTTCTCTGCTTGGCTTGTTTCGCCTAGCATAATACTCTCCAGGTCCTTCCATGCCATCTCAAAGGATAAGAGATCTTTCTTTCTTACAGCTGCATAGTATTCCATTGTGTACATGTACCACAGCTTTTTTATCCACTCATGTACTGATGGACACTTGGGTTGTTTCCAGATCTTAGCAATTGTAAATAGTGCTGCTATGAACATAGGGGTACATATATTCTTTCTGGTTGGTGTTTCAGGTTTCTTAGGGTATATTCCTAGAAGTGGGATCACTGGGTCAAATGGCAGAATCTTTTAATTTTTAAATCATTTTCTTATGTGCATTAAATTGACAGATACATAACTAAGCATTCTTAGGAGTTAAGTCAAATAATAGACTTATTTTTTAAATTTCTTTTATAAGGGAGTTATGAGCTCTTCAGGAGTGAATATGTAAAGTCATTATCATCAATATTTTATAACTTATGTTCTGTGGTAAAGATTCAGGTTAACCAAAATTGTGTACGAATATTCTGAAAATTGCCTGTTTGCATTGACACATATGATCACATTGACAATTTCTTGCAAAATTTCTCTATATGGAAAAACAACACAAAATAGCATTCTTAATTATTTTTAAAAAATAAGTATCTTTAAAAAATGAGTAGTAAGCAAGTTCTGACCATACCTAATGCATGCAGTTAGTGTACATAAACTTTTGACAGTCTCTGTTCCACCTGAATCACATACCCTTGTCAAAGGAAAGCCGTACTACCACTTGTCAAATAGGCTATATAGAAATGGCATGAAGCCTTTAGAGTTAATTTCTTACACAAAGTATTATATTACTTTAGTCCTAAACATTTAGTCCTAAACATTTAAGGAGGAATGAGTTATACCAGTATTTATTTTCCCAGATCTCTGACCAGAATTGCTGTAAATCAACACATGAAGAAGGAAATACAGAAAAATCAACAGGTTTGTTTGAATTCCTTTATTAAAAAATTTACTACACTTATATCACTGTTTTAGACTTTGGATCTTTAATTTTCTTACAAAAAAGAAAATGTTCTTTTGTATGTTTTGATTATTAAAACAGTTCAAGTTTTTTCATTTTTGTACTGTCTACATAGTCTGTAATTGTAGCCAATCTTTCCTGACATATAGTCTACTTATCTCCTCATTCACCCTATACTTCAAACCTTTTGCCTGTGTAGTATGGTTTTCTTCATAGGATAAAGAATAAAGAATATGAGCTAATTATTGTTTCTCATAATTAGTTTTGCTTAAAAAATTGAGGACCAAGTTATGTTTAGACCATTGGGACATTACTAGAATCCTATAGCATGTAGGACACAATTGATTGGTAGTTTGGTAAGACTCTTCCAAATGATTTCTTAAATTACCTTAAGAGTCTAAATGATCCTAATTGTGTTAATAATACTTGTGAAGTACTTAGAACATTGCCTGGCTTTATTAAATAGGACTAGTCTGGTTTTAAGTAATACAATACCAAATGTACAGGGCCCCCAACAGTACTTTAAATTTCTCACATAAAAAGAAGTCTTGCCCTGGCCAGTTTGGTTAAGTGGTTAGAGCATCAGCCTGCGGACCGGAGAGTCCCAGGTTCGGTTCCCACTAAGGGCACGTACCTCAGTTGCAGTTTGTCCCTGGCCCTGGTTGGGGTCGTGTGGGTGGCAACCACTCCGTGTGTCTCTCTCACATCGATGTTTCTCCCTCCCCGCTTCCCACTCTATCTGAGGATAAATGCAAAAAAAAAAAAAAAAAAAAAAAGAAGAAGAAGTCTTAAAGTAGCTGGCTGCAAGCTTGGCTTTTTTCTTTTTATGGTTGCAAAATGGCTGCCACAGCTCCAGACCTCTTATATGAATATAGACCACATTCATCCTCACTAAAGCCTTCCTGGAACACTTCGGCCAACTTTTACTTTCAACTCATTGGCCAAAATATTGTAATGTGGCTATCCCTAGTTGCAAGGGAAGGTAGAAAAGTCAGTGTTTACTTTTCTAGTAATTGAGGCAAGCAGAAGAGAAGTGGGTTAGAGATGGTGCTAGATTAGCCAGCCAGCAGTGCCTGTCACACTGAGGCAGAGTAAGCTCTCAATAAATGTCACCTGTTTTGATGGTGACAACTACAGTGACAAGTAAATGCTTAGTTCTGTGGGCATGGGTATTAGGAACCATAACGTATTATCCCTAGCTGGGATGTTCTTTATGACCAACTAACAAATTCTTGTTTATCTTTCGAAACTGAGTTGTGGCATTACTCCATTCTGTGATTTTCCTAATTGCTCTTAACTGTTCTTCAAGCAGAATGGATTGTTTTCTTACACAAGAGTTACTGTATGTAGTTGTTTGAATAATGCCACCTTCAATAAGAAAGAAAGAGATGGAAAAGAAAAGGAGGGGAAAGAAAGGAATACCAGAGTATCAGTGGCTTCATTTAATCCAGTTTGTTTTTTGCTCATTTCACATCCTAAGTGGGTGATCCTGGTCATCAAAGCTTTGTTGTATGTGGTGATTTTGGGTCCCGAGGCTGGAGGATTTTCTGAGGTTAAAGAGGAGATATTGTGGGAATAAAAGATAATTTGGATAAAGATCCAAATCACCAAATGGGATCATTTTAAAGGTAGACCTGTAGAATAACATAATCATGGGATGATGGGGTGATAATCAAAACTAGTTGCTGAAGTAGAGTGAAAGTAAAATTTAGTAGAAATGAGTAAGTCAGGACACTCTGAATCTGGGGGTATGAATGAGTACAGTACCTGGCACAGATCATTCCCTCAGAAATGTTTGTTGAATTGAAAACTTTTGAATGTTTAAATGTTATCTATAATGCATTCTATATAGCAGATATATTGTAGTAGTCATTAGTATCCCAGTGTATAAACCAGAGATCCAGTGATTTCTGGTTCACAGAACTGGTACAAGACAGAACCAGAATTTGTGCCCTGGTCTACAGTTCATTTCAGAACAATTGAATAAGCATTTTGAATTTGTTCAAGTGCCAAACAGCTTACCAGGTAATTGGAAAACAAAAATATTTGAGATTAAAAATTTGATCTAGTCACTTTTTCTTCTAAAAATCCTTCAGTGATTCCTATTTTCAGAAGAACAACATACAAAATGCTAGAGAGGTGTATTTAAATAAAACCAGGTGAATAGGGAGAATCTGGTGTAGACTGCTGGCTGCCTACAAAAATCACAGGGAAGCCCTGGCTGGTTTGGCTCAGTGGTTAGAGTGTTGGCCTGTGGACCAGAGAGTCCCGGGTTCGGTTCCTGCTAGGGGCACGTACCTTGATTGCAGTTTGTCCCCGGCCCCGGTTGGGGTCATGTGGGTGGCAGCCACTCGATGTGTCTCTCTCACATTGATGTTTCTCTCTCTCTCTTCCCACCTCTCTCCCTCCCACTCTATCTGAAGATAAAATGCAAAAATGTCCTCGGGTAAGGACAAAAACAAAAACAAAAACAGGGAAACCTATTGATCAGTCAAAGCTGAGTTTAATAAACTTGATGCAGTTGGGAGAACAGCATCTTAGTAGAAACTTGTTAGTGTCTCAAAAGGAGGACATTAAGGTAGGGTATTTATAGGGTTTGGGGCGAGTGTCTGTTCAGGTGGCTTAAGTGGGGTCTTTCAAGGTAGGGAATTGTTTGGGATTGGGTAGAGCTTGTAACACAGTAGTTTAGGATTGGTGAACTCAAACATGATACACTTTTTAAAAATTAAGTTTATTGGAGTGACATAGGTTAATAAAATTATATAGGTTTCACAAAACATGCACATCCAGCCAGCATACTTAGCATTATCAGGGCACTGATTAAACTGCATTGGCTAATTGAATTTTTTTCCAGTGGTATGTTTAATGGATATACTACTAATAGTCCAAATAATAAAACCATAATTTTTATGTTGCCACACTTAATGTACATGATTTTGTATTAGGAGAATAAAATTACATATTATTTTTTCTCAAAAAAATTATATAGGTTTCAAGTGTACAGTTCTACAGTACATCATCTGCATATTGCATTGTGTGCCCACTACCCAAAGTCAGTTATTCTTCTGTCACCATATATACTTAACCCTTTAGTACCCCACCCCTTCCGTCTGGTAACCACCATACTGTGGTCTGTGTCTATGAGTTTTTGGTTGGTTGTTTTTCTTGTTTGTTCATTTGTCATTTTCCCACATATGACTGAAATCACATGGTTCTTAACTTTTTCTGTCTGACTTTTTCATGAGGCCAACATTACCCCGGCAAGGATAACACAAAAAAGGAAAACTACAGATCAGTATCTCTGATGAATACAGATGCAAAAGTTCTGAAAAAATACAAGCAAATTGAATACAATACATTAAAAAAAAAATACATCACAATCAAGCGGGGCTCATTCCTGGGGCACAAGGATGGTTCAACATACACAAATCAATCGCTGTGATACACCACGTTAACAAACTAAAGGATAAAAATCACATGATCATATCAGTAGATGCAGAAAAAGCTCTTGACAAGATACAACATCCATTTATAAGTAAAACACTCAACTAAATAGATATAGAACAGGGATTTTCAACCCTTTTCATCCCATGGCATAGATAAAGTAATTACTAAAATTCTGCGGCACACCAAAAAATATATTTTTTTCCGATCTGACAAAAAAATAGGCATAATTTTGATTCATTCACACTGGATGACTATTGTTGTGTTGGCTGTTGTCATTTTCTTTTATTCTTTGTGTATAGGTTTTTATATAGTTTTGACTTGGGATTCATACAAAGATTGTTAAGAAACTATGACTATGCTGAAGTTGTGTAAGTGAATTCTGGTTTGGTTTTATTTAGAGGACAATAGCATTAACTCTAAAGTACATCAAATTTCCCATTGAAGTTAATGATTCTTGTTATTTTGCTCAGAAGATCAGCCAGAATCTGCTTTTGGTGATTTGAAAATAAATGTGAATCCAATGTGTGTGTCTTATTGTTTATTGTAAGAGCTGTTACATTATGTTCCATGACATTTTTTGTTTGGAAGGAAGGGAAAAAAGGAGGGGTATGGTCAGGTAGTGTAACTTTTTAATTTTGCTTCAGCAGTGTGAGACATTGTTTTAATTACATAGTTATATAAAAAACAGATGAGATACTTAAATATAAACCTAAATAAAGGATTATACCTAATCCAAAAAGAAGTTCATACCTTCCCTAATTATGTCAACTAATTACTTAGAATGCATGCAAATTTTATAGGTCTAGAAAAATGCTCTTGATTAGAATAACTCTCCAAACTTTCCTCTGTAAAACATTATTTTAGTATCTTTTTTTTCAAATCCTGAAAAACAAACCTTCCTATATTAAGATTTATATCTGATTTGACTTCAAATTTTAAATTCAGAATGCATATAGTTTCTGTTTGGAGACCTCCAGGCATGTTTATAAACCAGTTTACCATTGTAAAGCTCAACTAGTCATCTGAGATCCAATCAACTGGAGATTTAAAAAAAAAAATTTTTTTTCTTTATTGACTTTAGAGAGAGAGGAAGGGAGAGAGATAGAAGCATCGATGAGCGAGAACATCGACTGGCCACCTCCTGCATGCCCCCCACTGGGGATTTGGCCCACAACCTGGGCATGTGCCCTGATCGGGAATTGAACTGGCGACCTCTTGGTGCATGGGTCAATGCTCAACCATTGAGCCACACCGGCCAAGCTCCATTGGAAATTTTTAATTTTTTTTTTAATCCTCACACAGGGATATTTTTCCATTTATCTTCAGATAGAGTGGGAGGAAAGGAAGGAAGGAAGGAGAGAGAGAGAGAGCAACATTGATGTGAGAGAGAGACATCGATTGGTTGCCTCCCAAATGACCCTGACCAGGGCCAGGGACCGAACTGCAACCGAGGTACGTGTCCTTGACAAGAATGGAACCCACGACTCTTCAGTTGGAAATTTTTAGCTTCAGGTAATGGCCCAGCTTCATTGGTTGATAAAGGGATATGTTGCAATCCATTGTTCTCTCTTTTTTTAAATGAAGTCATCTTTCTCCATGGAGATTTATATTTGTTTCTGCTCAAATGCTAAGAAGACTCCCAACTTAATTCCACATTAAATAAAAAGTCTGTGTATATTTTTTGGACCTTAAAAATAGTGAGAAATCTAGCCTCAAATCCATGTGAAGATAAACCAGAGGCAATGAATCTTATGGAAGACTTGTACTTCCTCTTAACCAAGGTGAAATCAATAAGTTTCTGTGCTATTTCTGCAGGGTATTTTGTTTTCTACGTCACCTTCACACTGTGAGTGTAGCACTTCTTTGTGTGCATAAGGCTATCTTGAACCCTACACCCTACCCTGGGTAAGCCCAAGGCATTGCTTCTTGTCCTTTTGAGACTAGCCCTTAAAAATCCAAGCTTTAGGGACCTAAAATTGTTCACATTCTTGGGCTTGTATTTCTACTACTTCTCTGCCCTTAGGTGAAATCTTTACTTTTAAAAGCTAAACCATTCTGTCTGGCCAGTGTTGCTCAGTGGTTGAGCATCAACCCATGCACCAAGAGGTCACCGGTTCAATTCCCAGTCAGGACACGTGCCCAGGTTGTGGGCCCAATCCCCAGTGGGGGTCATGTAGGAGGCGGCCAATTCATGTTCTCTCTCATCGATGTTTCTAGCTATCTCTCCCTCTCACTTCCTTTCTCTCTAAAATCAATAAAGGAAAAAATAAAAGCTGAACCATTCATTTAGAGGGAATTATTAATATTTTTAATATAATATAAAAATATATTAATATTTTTAATAAAAATGACATTTTATCATTTTTGATATTTCCTTTTAGAAGGAGGATTTCAGGATCTCTGGTTCATCATATTGCTGGAAACTGAGTTCTTCTTGATTTGAGAAAGGCTGCCTGAAATCATATGCTCAGGATAATTTGCCAGGATTTTGTGTGTTTTTTATTGTTAATCCTTATGTGAGGATACTTTTCCATTTTTTTTTTTTTAGAGTGGGAGGGAGGGAGGGAGAGAGAGGCATATTGATTGATTGCCTCCTGCACAACCCCAACCAGGGCTAGGGATCAAAACTGCAACCCAGGTACATGCCCTTGACCAGGAATCAAACCTGAGACCCTTCAGTTCATAGGCTGACGCTGTAACCACTGAGCCAAACCAGCCAAGGCTAATTTGCCAGGATTTGAGGATACCTCTGTGAGGGGAAGGAGAAAGGATTTGTCAGTACGTGTACCAGTCTCCAATAGTATCTCATCAATTAAGTTCAATTTATTACCTTTTTTGAGTATCTTCTTTGTTCAAGGCATTGTGCTTGGCTTCAATATTCCTGAGGGAATTAGCAATTTAGGATAGATTGTGTGCTTGATGTGCTTTCTACTTATAATTGAGTTGCCTAAACCAGATGAAGTGCTGGGAGAGCTAGAGACACTGCTAAAGACAAATGAATATTTTACTTGTGAACCTTCATGTGTTAGGTTTTAATCTCTTGGCAGTATTGTGCATAAGTCCAGTGGAAATATTTTCTCTCCTGTTACAAATTTAGTTCCTACTTTCCCTTCTCTGTATGTAACTCACCTGTCATGGTGAATGAGAAACATTAAAAAACTTGCGTCTGTCAAGTCTTCTCTGAATCTCTTCAAGTTCGTTTTTCATCTGTCTTTCTAGAGTAATTTATACAAATCTCTATTAGATCATTTATGCAATCTCTTTTAAATGCACTGTTTTATAGTTGTTTTCTTCTCCTAAACCAAGTTACCTACATTGATAATAGTAATGATAAAGGCTTTATTTCTGAGTACTGTATATGTGGCTGGACACAGGTATAGATCACATTTAAACTTTATAACAAACCAGTGATATAGATGTAAGTACTCCCTTTTACAGATGAGAACTGAGACTTATGGAAGCTAATTAATTTGCCCAAATTTTACCACTATTAAGTAGCAAGACAAAGATTTAAAGTAGATCTGACTACTTCACCATGAACTTAATAACTGATGTACTGACAAGAACAATACCTCTTTTACTTTTATTACTGCCATAGTACCTGAAGTTATTTCTAGCACACAGTAGGCCCCTGAGAAATAGTTACTGAATGAAAAGGAAAGACAGTGAACATGGAAACACTGCTTTAATGAAACCTTTATGAATTTAGAGTGATCTTCAAATATTTACACATACACCTAAGTTTTGAGTTCTGGGATATTAAAGAGTAGGAATGTGCCAACTATCAGATTCTAAGTGTGTGAGCACACATACACACACACAATATAAAATGTAGGAGTCAAATAATCGTTGTAGCATTAGAACTTTAATATTACATATTGCAGAACCAAAATATTCAAGTATTTGTGCCTCTAACCTGTCATCAGATGCCCATCACTAGATCAGGGTGGGCAGACTACTACCTACCTGGAAGTCAAATCTGGCCTGGTACCTGTTTGTAGAAATTAAAGTTTTATTGGAAGGAACACAGTCATGCCCTTTTGTTTATATGTTGTCTTTGGCTGCTTTCGTGCTACAAGGGCAGAGGTGAGTGGTTGCATCAGAGATACTATGGCCTGCAAAGCCTAAATCATTTACTTACTGACTCTAAAAAGGTTGCAGATTCCTGACATAGATCACTGTTATTATGTGACTTGGTTAACTACTTATTATTCTGCTCTATTTCAAGGATCTTAACAATAGATTTGAAATTCAGCCAGGTGATGCTCGTCTATATATAAATGGAATTCATGTTGATATGGATGCTTATGATCCTTTTAGGTAAGTATTGAGTTATTGATACAAGCTAACTATGGTTTATATAAAAGTAATATTGTCCTGAATTTACTATTTGTCAAAATTCAAATAAGCACTTTAAAAGTAAAGCAAATACATGTTTTGATTATATAAAATACCTCTGTTATTTTTGTAGAATATTCTCTTAAGTATCTTAGAATGTCAGAACTGGGAGAGAACTTGGAGACATTTGTTGAGAAAATTGAAGTTCCTGAGTCTTAGACCTATACTTATCTCATTATTTGAAACTGTCTTTCTTTGAAGAGGAGATTTATCCTTGAGTAGGGAAATTTCTTGGCACTGAGTTGAGCAGCCAGGGAGCTCTACCCTCCAGAAAGGGACTGAAAGGAACATGAAGCATTTCTTCAGAAGAAAGAAATTAACAGGAAGAATTTAAAGTACTTGTATCTGTCAGAAAGGAAATTTGAAATTATAGAATTCAGGGTGCCTTTTCCTTAGGTCAAAAAAATTCTTCAAAAATGCTCTGGGGCAGAATTCAATAGTCTTTTATTCATCATGGCCACAGGCCCATAAATCAGTCATGGGCCAAAAGAAGAGAAATCAATTGAATTCATTTTATTTTTAAAGAGAAGCATAAAAGTACTTTTAAAAAGTAACATTTAGAATATAAAATAAATTTTGTAAGCATAATATTTGAGTGCAGACATTCAGTTTTAATTCAGTTGAATATATTTCATTGAACTTAAAGTAATGAAATGTTCATTGTATTTTCTTACCAGTTTGGAAATATATGGGAAAATATAGGAAAGACTGAGAAGTAGAGTGAGTAGTAGTTCAAATGGAGCTTTTCTCTTTATTTAGTTGGATCCTTGGACCTAGTATTGGGAAAATGATAACCTAAGACACAAGGCTGAGTAGTACACACAGAAAGGGTAGAGCAGTTGTTAGCTCCTGGCCTGTACACGTCAGAGGAACAGAAGTTACATGTGTGCTCAGGACAGTGAAAACCGGTTTTAGAAAAGCAGTGAAAAGGGAGGTAGATTGTGGAAAGTTTCCTGTCAGTGTATGGGGAAATTGTCATAGCAGGAACATTTTTTGCCTGTAATTTAGAAAGGCTGTCGGCTGTTCAAGAAATACAGCCCCCGGGGCTCCTCCACCGGTGACCATGACCTGCAGGCCGTGTGATACACTTTTGTTCCTCACTGAACTGATCGCTGGTTGTAGGTATTATAATTCCCTTAGAGAAAAAGAAAGTATGTGAGAATACTTTTATCTTCTGACATTTTTAGTACAAAATAAACAGAGGTTATCCAAAAAAATCAGTGTGAAGAGGTGGATGAGTGGAAGAAAATGATATGGGCAAAGTGGAGAGGAGGAAAATTGTCATATTACTGAAGTTCTATCCTGGATCTAGAGAGAGGTTCATTTGGGGTATAAAGGAGGGGGTAAGTAATTATTTTGCACTCCTTCCTACCTCCTGTGTCTCATTGCCTTCTTGGGTTGTGGAGAACTGATACTATGCCCTGTGGCCTAGCCCTTCTTCCTCTGATCCTGGACATAGTTAGAGCCAGAACCTCCATGGGTTAGGTCAGCATTGTTTCAGTCAAGGCTGTGCCGAAGCTTCTCTCTCACCCCCAGAGAGGTGAAGACAGTAGGGGGCTGGGGCAGTGAACAGGGAGAAGTGCAGGGAGGGCTGAGTGAAGTGGAGGATTTCCACGAATGGTGCCTTGTATATCTACCTGAGAGTCACTGATACATCTTTATCTCCAAGTAGCCACCTCAGCACATACTTGACCAGACAGAAACTGGTGCAAAGTAGATATTTTGATAGCCAACCTGTCTGTTCTTGAGTGGTGTCACTACAGTAACTGCCAGAAAGAAAGAAGTAACTAAGGTGTCTTAATATCCCCACTTGTGTAAGTTTTTCTGTATCTTAATGAAGTTATCTGGCTCAGTTCTTTTGGCCTCTCGGTAAATATGTATTTTTAATGCAAGCAGCATTAAGATTCAATATTATATAAGCAATTCAATATTAAAATTCAATTTAGTGAGTATCTTAGTGCCCACTGTTGTATAGAAACAGCTTGATATTTGGGGTACAGTGGTGAACAAGATAGAAGTCTTGCCTAGGTGAAATTCACAAACTAGTGCAGTGGTTCTCAACCTTCCTAATGCTGCGACCCTTTAACACAGTTCCTCATGTTGTGGTGACCCCCAACCATGAAATTATTTTCGTTGCTACTTCATAACTGTAATTTTGCTACTGTTATGTCTTAGGTGACCCCTGTGAAAGGGTCGTTTGACCCCCAAAGGGGTCACGACCCACAGGTTGAGAACCGCTGGTCTAGTGGAATAGCTGATATTAAATAATTACAGTGTGATAAGGTTTATAAAAGATAAAGTGCAGTGCTTTGGGAGTTAATATTAACTCCAGAGATTTAAATTAGTTCTTGATGGAATGTTGGGACGGTGGATATCAGATTGGTTCTGATACCACTCCATGGAAGTGATATTTAAGCTAAGACTTAAAGGATGAATCAGACAAATGGAGGAGTGGAAGTGCTGCAAGCATGGCGTATTTGAGAAAATGGAAAATCTAGTATGGAAAGACTCTGGAGTGAGAGGAGATGGAGAAAACAGATCACTCGGGTGAGCAAGGATCAGATGTGAAACCAGGTTTTTTGTGTTTTTTTTAAATATGTTTTTTATTGATTTTAGAGAGGGGGGTAGAGAGAGAGAAATGTCAGTCGGCTGCCTCCTGCACACCCCCTGCTGGGGATCGAGCCCGAAACCCAGGCATGTGCCCAAACTAGGAATCGAACTGATGACCTCTTGGTGCATGGGACAGTGCTCAACCAACTGAACCACACCAGCCAGGGCTGGAACCAGGTTTTGAATTTGGACCTTCTATCTCAAGGGCAGGAGGAGACAGTGAAGGGCTCTAAGGAAATCTAAAGATAGTAACTATATATTTAAAAGAGAAGCATGGGAAATTATTTAGAAATCCAGAGATACATGGAGTTTTACTGTTAAATAAATCTAGCATATTTAAAGAACCTGGGTTTTGTTGTGTGTTTTTTAAAAAATTTTTTTTCCTTTATTAATTTTTAGGGAGAGAGGAAGGGAGGGAGAGAGAGATAGAAACATCGATGAGCGAGAACATCGATTGGCCGCCTCCTGCATGCCCCCTACTGGGGATTGGGCCCATCACCTGGGCATGTGCCCTGACCGGGAATCGAACCAGCAACCTCCTGGTGCATGGGTCAGTGCTCAACCCAGTGAGCCACACTGGCTGAGCTGGGTTTTTTTTTTTTTAAATCAATGCACAGATTTAGGAAGAGCAAGGGGGAAACTAGTGCTTGCTGAGGGCAACTATGTGCCCTGCAGTAAATTAATTTAATGCCAAAACCCTATAAAGTGATTATGACTGTTTTCTTTATATAGATGGAAAAAATGAAGACTCAGAGAGATCTCACACAAGATAGGGACACAGCTAGCAAACATTATCAGGATTTGAAGTTTCAGGCCTTTTTCATGTACCTTTGTAACTATTTAATTTTTCTTAATGGTTTTCCTTGGAAACTAGTTTGAGATAATAAAGATGACAGCTGTAAAAACCATGGGGAATATTTAAATTGTATTACATAAAGAAGTACCTGATCAGTAAGCATCATAAAATTTTTAAAATGAAGAGAACATTGGCAGTATAATCCAAAATTTTTATTTTATAAGTGAGAAAGTTTAGACTAAAGGGATTAAGAACTTCAGGAAGCCACATATGAAGTAATGCTGCAGTCCAGACTAAATATTATTATTAGATTGGTGATTCGTGATATACAAGCTAGTGCTCTTTTTATCATACTTCTAGTAGATTTTATTTTTGGGGGGTAAAACATTTGCTTTGTAAAGTAGTAGGCAAAACTGTCTAGGATACAGACATGCAGAGCTGAAGTTTCAAACACTTATGAAACAGGTTTCTTAAGAATTTAGATATTAGATCTCTGCTTTTTAAAATGTGGATCGCGCCCTGGCCGGTTTGGCTCAGCGGTTAGAGCGTCAGCCTGCAGCTCAGAGAGCCCCAGGTTTGGTTCCCGCTAGGGGCACGTACCTCGGTTGCAGTTTGTCCCCGGCCCTGGTTGGTCGTGCGGGAGGCAGCCATTCGATGTGTCCCTTTCACGTTGATGTCTCTCTCTCTCTCTCTCTCTCTCTCTCTCTCTCTCTCTCTCCCTCCCTCCCTCCCTCCCTCCCACTCTATCTGAATAAAAAATGGAAAAATGTCCTCGGGTGAGGATAAAAAAAAAAAAATGTGGATCGCTATAGTTCTCTCTGAAAACTGTATCCATATGTTGCTTTATTCTGATTTCATTCATTTCTGAAAGGGGAAGGCAGTAGTGTTATTTATTGATGTTATTTTTAGCAGTAATATTTTCTGAATATTTTCTGTCATGTTTCAGAGCTATCAAATTATATGTGTGATAAGAAATTTTAATATGTATTCTAAACAGATGTGAACTTTCATGTGTTAATAGGGCTTTCTTTATACTAAAGTTTTCTATTTAGATCATGTTTGATCTTGTTTTTGTAGTAGATTTATCAAAAGAGGAATGTAGTATATTTTTCCCTTCATTTTTGGCTTGCTCAGGGGTGATCATATTCTTGCTTCTTTGGTAAGGAATATAATCAATATACCTTGTTGTCTTATCTTTTTTTAAATAAGATTTTGTTAACCACTAAAAAGAAAAAACCCTCCACATATATATAATACATATAATTACATTATATTATATATTATAATATAATATATATTATATAATTATATTTATATATAAATATATTATATATTATATTTATATATATTTATGTAAATATATTATATTTATATATAATCATGTATTTATATTATATATAAATTATATTATATTTCATATATAATATAATATATAAATTATATATAATTATATAGAAATATATAATTCTAATAATATATAATATATATTATATATTATATTTATATTATTTATATTATATAATATATAATTAATATACTATATAAATTATATTAATTATATATAAATATATATAATAATTCTAATAAAAATACAGTGAAACTTGTTTCTAATGTTTAAGAAAGCTATGATCTTTAAAGGATTTTTTTAAATGTTGGCAAATCAAAATAAAACTTATCTCTTTTATTTAAATGTGAAGTATTTTGGATATGCTGAAGCGAGAAGGAAAAATAATGAATGGCCTTCGCAATCTTGGGTTCAGCGGAGAAGAGATGAGCGAATTTTTAAAATTAAATTCACCTGTCTGGGAAAATAACTATGTATTAGATATTAGGCATTCTTCAATAATGGTAAGTGCTCATGTAATTTTTGTTTTAAAACTTTTAGTAGATTTTAGACTTAATATAAAACCAAATATTATCGGGTTTTAAATAAATTTAAGCAATTTGAAAGAGGTTGTGTAGCAGAACTCAGAAGAAAAAGAAAAATACCTATTCATCCCCTCTCACACTTGTATCTTCTTTCCCCTTCCTGTATTGTCTACATTTCTTCACAAGAACACCCACTCACTAGTTCAGTATCCTTTCCAGCTTTAAAGGTAAAAACAAAACAAACAAAAACAACAAAATTACCACATGAAGAATAGCAACAATAAAACACCAAATAGTTAAAATCTGAGGACTGTAAGATTGCCACCTTGATATAATGAAAATCTTGCCTAGACGATTTTCAGTGCGCTCCTAAATTCTGGTCTGTGTAATACAGCCCAAGTGAAGTTTTTGAAATCTGATCACATTGCTCTCCCTTCCTTAAAGCACAAAAGCAGTCCTTAGTATGGCCTATGAGGCTATAAATGGTCTACTCCTTCTTTTAATTTCTTAGACTATGATACATTCTTTTCACAACTATCCCTTATCTCATGCTTGGAAAACAAATTTTCCTCTCTCTATCCAGTCAACCCTTTTCTTTTTTCCAGACTTCAGTTCCAAACAATACTTCCTGAGAGAAGCTTTCCTTAACTCTCCCAGGTTATTTTTTAATATACACATTGTGTCAAAGAATCCCCAAGAATACCACCAAGTTTGGTGATTTGCTAAAAGGATTCAAAAAGCCTAGAAAGTTTTATACCTGTGGTTATGATTTATTAGAGCAAAAGAGTACAAAGTAATATCAGCAGAGGAAGAGGGCTTGGGGTGGAGTCAGAGGAAGCCAGGTGTAAGCTTCCAAGTATCTGCTCCTAGTGAAGTTCTACCGGACATGCTTAATTCAATGTGACAATACATGCAAAGTGCTACCTACTAGGGAAGTTTGCTTGAGCCTGAGAGTTCAGAGTTTTGAAAAGAGTATGTTATATAAGCATAGAATGGCTATGTGACTGATCTCAGCCACTGAAACTCTAGACCGCCAAAGGAAAAGCAGATGTTAATCATAAATCATACATAAAGCATGCAGCAAGGTCCTAAGCATGTAGAAAACTCTTATCAATCAGAACATTCCAAGAGCTCAATTCCCAGGAGCCAACCTGGAGAACCTTTATCACAAAAATGGGCCTTTCTTGGGAATGTGCAAGGTGTGAGCAACCCAGACTTGATGAATTAACTAACTCTCTCTCTCTCTCTCTCTCTCTCTCTCTCTCTCTCTCATACACACACACGTGTGTATATACATATTTATTGTGTTATAGAACTACACTCTCTGTATACTTAACACAGTTATAATTTTTATTTATCCTGTGATTCTTTGATGTCTTTGTTTTTTCTAGACTATATAAACTTCTTGAAAGTAGGAATTTTATCCATATATCCCTGATTTTAGTAGTACTCAATAAATAGAAATAGTCCTTCAATGGCGACATAAATATTTATGTCAAACCAATATAGAACATAATTTTTAACAATAAAACTCTGGGATCATTCTAATTACAACATAATCAATATAAGAATGTTCATATCACCATTATGATTTAACATTATTATAAAAAAATAAGGATTAGAAAATAAAAGTGTTACATGATATAAGATTATGTAACTAAAACTCCCCAAGGAAAGCCATTATACTTCCTGAGACTAGTGAAAATGGGTTTGAAGTAACAATAAACAGATCAAAAGCTTTTTTTCCATAAACCGTTTGGACAGCAAAATGATTTATAATATAAAAATTTTAATTCTTAATATCTTAACTACTGTGTAATAAAATGATCTTAATGACTAATAAAAAGTGCAACTCAAGAAAGGAGATGGAAAAGAAGGATAAAAGATCACAGGGAAAGAGAATATTAACTGTCATGACCTTTTAAAAATTCTGTCTGTGGTGCCCTTACAATGTTCATATACTTTGATCTGGAAACTATCATAAGGAAATAGAGAAAAGTCTTTATACCCAATGATATGATCATCACTGCATATTTTAAAAACAAAACAGAAACGAGTTATATGTAAATTAGAAATGCAAATTATATAGCCACACTAGTGAGTATTATTCAGACATTAAAATAATGTTTATAAATATGTTTTAATAATCAGGGACTATGTGTTCTCATGTGAAGTAAAAAATATGGACATATGAGGTCGTCATGTGAAAAGATGGACATAGGATCAGAAGCTAAGTTATTAGTGGGTGATGTGATTAATGGATAGTTTTGGATATTTTTAATTCTTTTCTGTAATTGCAAATTTTTAGCTGTGGATATGTATTATACAGGGGTAGGCAAAGTAGGTTTATACTTGTAATACAAATAAGTAATACAAGAATAAACTCTGTTTCGTGTACTCACAATTGTAAACCTACTTTTGCCCACCCCTGTATGATCAGAGAAAAGGTTTTAAGAGGAAAAATATAACCTCTCAATGTCTTAAATGTCTTGCTAATTGTTTGATGTAAAATCGCAGGGTTTTGCTCTGAAATATCTCAGTTATTACAGTTACTTTTGTCCTACCTGAATAGCCTTTCCACTTATAAATTTATTCCACCATCTAAGAATCATGGAATGATAACAGCACCATGAACATCAAAGGCCTCAGACTCAGGAAAAGTCACATAAGTTATTAACGAGTTACCATTCTTTTCCTTCTCTAGTACTTTTAGCTACATGTATATTAGACCTTGGCCTGCGTTGCTCATCTCTTACACTTTGTTTTCATTTTGTATTTTTTCTCTCTGTGTGCTTTAGTTAGTATATGTTCTATAACTTTTATTTCTTTATTTTTTATTTTTTTTTTATTTATTTTAGAGAGAGAGGAAGGGAGAGGGAGAGAGAAATAGAAACATCCATGAGAGAGAACATCGATTGACCAGGAATCGAACTGGCGACCTCTTGGTGCATGGGTCGATGCTCAACCACTGAGCCACACTGGCCGGGCTGTTCTATAACTTTTAAAAGGCGTTTTATTTTTCTTATGTCTAAGCCTTTAAATTTGAGAGGGGAGGTGGAAGACTTCATTGCCTCCTGTACTGCTGATAATTAATATAAATGTTTATCTCTCTTAAATAGTTTGTGGAGAGGAATTTTTATACGATTTATTTTATTTATTTATCTATTTTATATATATTTTTTTTATCCTCACCCGAGGACATTTTTTCATTTTTTGTTCAGATAGAGTGGGAAGGAGAGAGGAAGAGAGAGAACCATCGACGTGAAAGGGACACATCGAGTGGCTGCCACCCACACGACCAACCAGGGCCGGGGACAAACTGCAACCGAGGTACATGCCCTTAGCGGGAACCGAACCCGGGTCTCTCTGGACCGCAGGCCGACACTCTAACCGCTGAGCCAAACCAGCCAGGGCCGATTTTATTTTTTATTATAAAAATAAACATACAAGTAAAAGGAGTCAGTGTTTTGGGTGGAAAGCTTCATGTAAAAGGCCATGGTAATATAAAATTTTTGCATATGATGTTTTCCTTAACTAAAAAAATATTCATCCTACTTCCTATATTTAATAAGTCTAATATAGAACATTCTGTATATATTTTCATTTGTCCTTTGATAGAGTGAAGTCTGCCTTTGAAAGTGATTTGAGTATTAATATAGCTTTCACAGATTTCTGAATTGTTTTCTAGTGGATTAATGACTTAGAAAATGATGCTTTGTATGTTGCGTGGTCTGCAAGTTGCCAGGAACTTTTGAAATCAGTATTCCCTGGAAAAATACCTTCCATAAGGCGTAATTTTCATAATTTGGTGAGTTTCATTTTTGACATTTTATGTACATTTTTATTAAGATATCAGCATTCTTTTTGGATTACCCCACTCTTGGTAAATAGGCAGCTGCCTAATAAGGAAATATTTGCCTGATGCAACAAGCTTGAGTGGCATGGCTGAGTAGGTATCAAAAGCCAGCAATGTCACATAATCTGTCTCTTGTTACTTAGCCTTCATGTACTTTAATAATACCAATATTAAGCCAGTGGGCTACTTTTACATTTCCAGAAAGGAATTTATGATAGAACTTTTCTTCTTTTATAAAGAACTAATGAATAAAGTTTTGTACATTGCAGGGGAAAATACATGAATACCATTTTATCATCAGCATATAAATTCATTATTTCAACATAAACAACCTAATAGAACTTTAAATTGTGGAGAAACACCTGGGCTTTATTTTATTTTTTTGCATGGGAAGTAAATATCTTATTTTCTATATCAACCTCAAGCGATCAGTTATATTAATGCTTTTTGGGGGTCAAAATTCAGTTACTGTTTCGTTTTTTCAAACGAAAAAAAAAACAGAAAGTCCAATGAGCATTTAGAATAAGATACTTCACTTCTTATAAAAAAAATACTTACTTTATGCTGTGCTTCAAAAAGAGAATGAATAATATGTTATTAAATGCCATGTATTACCGTATTTGGATGTGCAGCCTTTGGAAATCCTTCATGAACTGTGTAATTCTTATATCCGTTTTTCAAAATTCTTTAGAATTGCTAAAAATTTCTTTTTAAGAACCTTGAAATTTTGTATGCTTTTTAGCTACAGTAATTAGACTAAACTTGAATTTCATGAAAATCTTAAAATGTTAAAACAAAATAATGATGATAGACTATCTACTTTCTTTTAGGTTCTGTTTATTGATCCTGCTCAAGAATATACCTTGGATTTTATAAAACTTGCTGAACATTTATATTATCATAACATTCCTCTTAGGTAATTGTCAATTTATAACAGTTAAACTGTCAACTGAAGGAAGTGCAATGATTTTCATCTTGTATTACACAGAGTATTAATGTGGGATTCAGTCCAATGGTTTCTCTCTAGTGCCTAACACAGTAGAGCTATGTGTTGTGAAATGTCATATACCTTTAATGTAAACTCTGTTAATCAAAGCTGCTTGGTAATCTTACTCTATCTTCCTGAGAGAATGACCTGATCACTTTGGAAACTTAAAGATGGATTGTATTTATCCACATAATGGATAAATTATGTGGTTGTATTAACCACATAATGTCACCACCAGAGAGTATACATTTTGAAGGAATCCATCAGATATGAAGATTTGAGTGAACAGGCATAACAAAACAAACCTTTTCAAATAATAATATTCCCCTTTTCCACCATTTACTAACACATTCTTTCCATTTAGATGTTATAGTCTAATGACGTTTAAAAACCATAGTTTATTATGGTTTAAGGGGTAGTTGTGACTTTACTTATTCATCTTTCTTTTATTTTTTTCCAGAATTGGTTTTGTGCTCGTTGTTAATACAGATGATGAAGTTGATGCAACAAATGATGCTGGAGTTGCTCTTTGGCGGGCTTTCAACTACATTGCAGAAGAACATGATGTATCACAAGCATTTGTTTCCATAGCACACGTGAGTTTATGCACTAGGCATAATTTATTTAGAATTTATAGTGTGTTTCTTGCATTACTATACTTATTATTACATTAACATTTCAAAGTTTATAAAAAACTATTGTCGGAATTAATATAGATGATGGATATGATTCTTAAGCACTCCCAACATTCTTAAGCATAATGTTGTCCCCAATTTAAAAATTATGCAACTGAGGCTCTACCAAAATTAATGAACTTACTTAGGTTTACCCAGCCAATAAAGGAATTTAAATTGTATATGTAAGTTTAGAGAAAATGATTAGTCAGGAAAGAATCTTGAATAAGTCTTGAGTATAACTATGAATAGAAAAAAATTATTGCAAAGTAAAATATTATAAATGACAAAGTATATAGATACTTTCTAGAGAATTTCAAATGAGAAGTAGATCACTTTATAATAACAAATTGGTGTGGAAATGGTAAGATTGATACTGAATCTGACAAAGAGATTGTATAAGAAAAGTCAGAAACTGGTAAGAACCTGATTAAGGAAGAATAAAAGACAAAGATTATTTCATATAAATGTATTTAAAAATTATTAAGAAATAGAAAATAACATGTTCATTTTTAAATTAATTGGTCTTTAGCTTATCAACCATTATTGTAAACAAGGAATGCTTCTTCAGACTGAGAAGGAAATTACCAAAACACTGTCAGTTTTCTACCCTCTTTGTCTAGCTTCCTGGAAAACCACTAAGCCCCTCATTAACTCATGATTCTGGGGTATAGGAACTACCTACACTGCAGTGACTTGGCATGTACTTTGTACTGTAGTATATTGTGCTGTGGAATACATGTCAATATTGTATCTCAGTCTATTAGTTTTACTGATTGGTGTTAAGAGTTTGTAAGGGGCTTAGGCAAATTGACTCATATCTTTTATTAAAGTCCAACTACCTTATTATCAAAGGATTAATGTGATATTCAAAACTAAGAAACTTGAAGACCTTCCAAAATTACCTTTGCCTAAGTTATCTTAATTATTTCTATTGAATCACTAGTCTGTAAGCATTTTGTATCAGACATTAATTTGCATGATGGCATATTTTAAATCACTTTTGCCTTTTGAATTATCTACTGTGATGTTTAGCACAATACTATAATCTCTTAGAAACCTCTTAGAACTACACTTGAAACCATAGGGTTTAGTACAAAGCAGCATAAAAGTAAGTATTAAATATGTGCTACAGCCTGTAAGTTGTGCTAAGCAACTGGAGGAAGAAAGAGGGGGGAAAATAAATGAGGAAGGAATATTTAGAAAAAAATGTATTAGAATTCCCTGTGGTATGAAGTGTGACAGTGTTCATTTACATTCTATTGGGAGTATATTGTGTCCTTTAGATGACTTAGTTTTGCTAATTTAGAATAATTTGAGCAAAATCCAGAGTTTTAGTAAAGTATATGAATTATAAAATTTCTTTAATACTGTTTGATTATTTTCAATGAGCAAATTATTTTATTAAATTAAATAATTTGAAAAATACAGTATCAGGAGAGGGGGAATATAATAGAAGGCCAAAAGCATAAAAGTGTATGAAGATTATTGAAATGTGATAGAGAATTTTGGTAGATTAAGTACAGTATTTGTAATAAAACAACCTGACTTAATAGTTCAACTTTCCTGCCCACTGGTTATACAAACTCATAAGTAATTTAATTTTTTTCTTCCTACCTTGCAAGTTTCATTCCACAGGAAGAAATGAAATGGTAACACTAAATAAAATATAAATATGTGGGTAAATATAGAAGGCTGTATGAATATATTCTCCTCTTCTGTCTAAATTACAGAAGATTGAATATAGCATAAATTCTGACTTATACAGAAGTAATACATAGGACAATAATTGTATAAAGGAGTGGAGGATGAAATAGATCTATTTTGGAACTGTGACTTTATATATTTACAATACTAAGTTGGGATTAATGGAAGTAGATTGTGATAAGTTCTGATGTATGTTGTAATTTCTAGAGTAACCACAAAGAAAATAAATTAAAAGTATTGTTTAAAAAGCAAAAGAAGAATTGAAATGATGCACTAAGAAGTATCAGTTAAACACAAAAGAGAGCAGTAAAGGAAGAAGTGAACAGGACACATGCGATATTTAGAAAACAAATAGCAAAATGGTACAAGTTCATCCAGCTACATCGATAAATTATATTAAGTATGAGTAAATTAAAACATACCAGAAGAATGGATATAAAAAGATGGGAAATTGTAAATATTCAGCAATCTAGAAGAAAATTCTTAGAAACATGTATTTGCCAAGACTGAATCAGGAAGAAATAGAAAATCTGAAGACCAGTTACTAGTATGAAGATTGAATCAGTAATCCAAAACCTCTCAACAAAGAAAAGTTCAGGACTAGATGGCTTCAATGGTGAAGTCTATCAAATTCTTACTTAAATAAGAATTAATACCAATCCTCAAACTTTTCTAAAATATAGGAGGGAATACTTCCAAACTCATTTTACAAGGCCAGCATTACCCTGATACCAAAGCCAGACAAGGACACTACAAGAAAGGAAAGTTACAGGACAATTTCCCTGATGAACATCAATGAAAAATCCTTAACAAAATATTAGTAAACTGAATTCAACTGTACTTTAAAAGGATCATACACCACGATCAAGTAGGATTTATTCCAGGGATGCAAGGATGGTTTAACATATACAAACCAATAAATGTGATAAACCATATTAACGAAGTGGAGGATAAAATCATATAATCATTTCAGTAGATGGAAAAAAAGCATTTGACAAAATTCAACATCCTTTTATGAAAAAAACTCTCAACAAATTGGGTGTAGAAGGAATGTACCTCAATGTAATAAAAGCCATATATGACAAGCTTACAGCTAGCATTATAATCAACAGTAAAAAAAAAGAAAGCTTTTCCTCTGAGATCAATAATAAGACAAGGGTGCCCTCTCTCACCAATCTTATTCAAAATAGTGCTTGAAGCTCTAGCCAGAAAATTAGGCAAGAACAATAAATAAAAGGCATCTAAATCAGAAAGGAAGAAGTAAAGTTGTCTCTATTTTCACTTGACACAATCTCATATATGGAAAAACCCTAAAGATGCCACCAAAAATCTGTTAGAACTAATAAACAAATTCAGTAAAGTTGCAGGATACAAAAATCAAATCAGTTGCACTTCTGTAAACTAACAACTATGAGAAAGAGAAATTAAGTATACAATCCCATTTACAGTAGCATTGAAAAGAATAAAAATAGGAATAAATTAAACCAAGGAAGTGAAAGATCTTTTTACTGAAAATTAGCCCTGGCTGGTTTGGCTCAGCGGTTAGAGCGTCGCCCGTGGACCAAAGAGTCTCGGGTTTGATTCCAGTCAAGGGCACATACCTCAGTTTCAGTTCGATCCCCGGCCCTGGTCGGGGTCGTGTGGGAGGTAACTCTCTCTCTCTCTCCCTCCCTTCCTCCCACTCTATCTGAAAATCAATGGAAAAATATCCTTGGGTGAGGATTTAAAAAAAAATTTTAAAAAACATCGATGAAAGAAATTGAACAAGAGACAAATAATTAGAAAGCTATTCCATGTTCATGTATTGGAGAGTTAATATTGTTAAATTGTCCATACTACCCAAAGCAATCTACAGATTTAATGCAATTGCTATTAAAATTTCAGTAGCATTTTTCACAGAAATAGATAAAACAATCCTAAAATTCATGTGGAACCACCACAAAAGACTCTTAATAGCCAAAACAATCTTTCTTTTTCAATTTACTTTTTTTATTGATTTGAGAGAGAGAGAGAGAGAGAGACATCAATGTGACAGAAAAACATCGATTGGTTGCCTCCTGCATGCAACTCAACCAGGGATCGAACCCATAACTGGGTATGTGCCCAAACTGGGAATTGAACCAGCAACCTTTCAATGCACAGTATGATGGTCAACCAACTGAGCCACACTGGCCAGGGCCAAAGCAATCTTATGAAAGAAAAACGAAGCTGGAAGCATCATACTTCCTGGTTTTAATTAATATCACAAAGTTATAGTAATCAAAACAGTATGGAACTGGCAATAAAACAGACACATAAGATCAGTGGAACAGAAGAATCCAGAAATAAATCCATGCATAGATGGTCATTAAATTTTTGGATTGTAAACTGGTAGAGAGTCACTAGGGAAAACAGTCTGGTGGTTCCTCAAGAAGTTAAAATGGGATTACAATGTGACTCAGCAATCCCAATCCTGAGTCTACATACAAAGGAAATGAAATCATTATATTGAAGACATTACTGTACTCTCATGTTCATTGTAGCATTGTTTATAATAGCCAAGGTATGGAAACAGCCTAAGTGTCCATCAGCAGATGAGTGGATATAGAAGCCCTGGCCGGTTTGGCTCAGCGGTTAGAGCGTCGGCCTGCGGTCCAGAGAGACCCGGGTTCGGTTCCCACTAGGGGCATGTACTTCGGTTGCAGTTTGTCCCCGGCCCTGGTTGGTCGTGTGGGTGGCAGCCACTCGATGTGTCCCTTTCACGTTGATGTTTCTCTCTCTCTCTCTCCCTCTCTCTCGCTCCCACTCTATCTGAACAAAAAATGAAAAAATGTCCTCGGGTGAGGATAAAAAAAAAAAAAGAAAATGTATGTATATGCACACAACAGAATATTATTCAGCCCTAAAGAAGGAAATCCTGCCGTTTGCAACAAAATAGATGAACCTAGAGGACATTATGCTAAGTGAAATATATCAGACAAAGATAAATACTGTATAATATCACTTATATGTGGAATCTAAAAAAGCTGTACTCATGGAATCATAGTAGAAAATTGGTTGCCAACGGATGAGGGAAATGAGAAGATGTTGGTCAAAGGGTACAAAATTTTCAGTTATAAGAGGTATAAATTCTGGGGATCTGATGTACAGTATGGTGGCTGTGGTTGATAATAGTGTATTACATAATTGAAATTTACTAAGAGAGTAGAATAAGCATTCTTACCAAAAAAGAAAGATAAACAAGCTGATGGCTATGTTAATTAACTTGGTGGGAATCCTTTCACAGGATTTTATAAAATTATCATGTTGTACATTTCAAATATATTACAATTTTGTCAGTTATATCTCAGTAAAGCTGAAAAAGTAAAATAAAATAGAAAAGTAAATATAATTTATATGGAAGAGTAAAGACTCAGAATTGCTGAGAATCTCTTGAGGAAGAATAAAGTGATGTGTTTGGCCGAACCAGATAACAAGATCTACAAAGTTATATTAAGACAGTGCAGTATTGTTTCGAGGGAAAGATATATAGACCAAAGGGGAACACATGGGTGCTCCAAAGTTGCAGCAAATCAGAATGGACTTTCAGCAGCTGATGTCTGGACAATTGATTATAGCAATACAAATATAAAATCTTACACCGTATGTAAAAATCATTTCAACTTAAAAATTTAGTGTGAAAAACAAAGTATTAAAACTTTTAGAAGTAATCAGAACTCCAAGGGAGGTTGGAGTTTCCTGGACTACACTTAAAAGTCATGAGTCTGAAGGAAAATATTGATAAATTTAGTTGTATTATAAGTGAAAACCACTGTTCATCAAAATATTAGAGGGACCGGAAAGTAATGTCGTTTTTTTACATTAAATTCAAACAGATAAATTTTTTTTTTTTATCCTCACTTGAGGACATTTTTTCATTTTTTTGTTCAGATAGAGTAGGAGGGAGAGAGAGGAAGAGAGAGAGAGAGAAACATCGACGTGAAAGGAACACATCAAGTGGCTGCCACCCACACAACCAACCAGGGCCGGGGACAAACTGCAACCGAGGTACGTGCCCCTAGTGGGAACCGAACCCAGGTCTCTCTGTACCGCAGGCCACCACTCCAACCGCTGAGCCAAACTGGCCAGGGCCAAACAGATAAATTTTTAGCAAGTTTTTATTTTTAATCAATGATGTAATCACCCTTGTTATCAACAACCTTTTGCCATCTAGTGTGCAAATTTTCAATGCTGGATCGATAAAAATCAATTGGTTTTTGAGTAAAATATCTAGAGATGACATTTTGGACATCATCCAAATTTTCAAATTTTTGCCACTTAGAAAATGTTGTAGCAATCGGAATAAATGGAAATCCGATGGCACAATATCGGGCGAGTATGGTGGGGGAGGCAATACCTCCCACCGCAATTCATTAATTTTTTCCAGGGTTCGTCTTGCGCAGTGCGGTCTTGCATTATCGTGTTGCAGAATAACGCCTTTTCTGGTGACAATCGCTGGGCACTTTTCAATTAAAGATTGATTTACTTGATCCAATTGTTCACAGTAAAGGTCTGCATTCAGTTTGTCCAGGTTTCAGCACTTCAAAATGAACGACCCCGCGAATACTCCACCAAACACACCAAAGTGCCTTTTTGGGGTGTAAACCTGGCTTAGCTGTACTTCGTGGTGATTCCTTCGGAGAGAGCCACTGCCTTTTGCATTTTGGATTATCATAGAGGACCCATTTTTCATCTCCAGTGATCAAGTGATCAAAAAACACTTCTGTATTGTGCCGCTGAAGCAATAAGTTGCATGTGGTGGACCAGTTAGCTTTGTTTTCTTCGGACAGATTATGCGGGACCCAAACACGTGCTCTGCTCACTTTACCAATCTGCTGCAAATGTTCTTGGATGGTCGACCAAGGTTGGTTAAGAGTGTTTGACAGTTCCTCAATTGTCTGACACGGATTTGCTTCCACTTCCGCCCTTAACATGGCATTACTTTAACGACATTACTTTCCGGTCCCCCTAATATATCATAAAGAAGTAAGGGGAAATAAGTTCCAAGCAAAAAAAAGTATTTGCAATATGTATAATTAATAAAAGATTTATATCCCATGATATAAAGATTTCCTACCAATCAAAAAGAAAAATACAAACAACCCAAGAGAAGAAATACATAAGAGATTTTTTTAAATACAAGAGGATACATTAATAGTAAATTAAAATGTATTGAAATTAAAGCACTAAGTAAATATTTATTACAATTGTAAGTAAACAAGATAATTATTTCAGAAATAAGAAAAAGACTACACTGAGATATTTTATACCCTATAATTTGGCAGTAATTAAGAAAGCTATTGATTTATTTTGAGAATGTAGACCAGTGGGAATGTCTTTACACTGTTACACTGCCTGTAAGAGTATGAATTGGCCCAACCATCTTGAAAAACAACCTTGGAAGTACTTCAAAATTTGAAGTTAAATTTGCATACTCTTTACACACACACACACACACACACACACACACACACACACACAAGAGAAACCCTTGTACCTGTACCATAGGAGACTATTCTTAGCAGAATCATCCACAATAGCAATAAGCAGGAAAATGTATATACACGTGTGTGTATGTATGCATAGAGATATGTCTCAGTAGTAAAACAGATGGGTAAAATTTGTTCACATAATGGAATATGATATGCAACAGCACATCTATATTAGAAGCATAATGACATTATAGAAGTCTAACTTTACCATACACTTTAAAGTTCAAAAGCAAACAAAACTAAATATCATAGTGCATGGGAATACATTCAGGTAAAACTCCAGAACTTAAAAGGTAAGAGAATGGTAAACACAAACTAGACGACGCTTGCATCTGGGGAGCATGGGTGATGTTCCATTTCCTGTGTTACATGGTCTGTTCATGGGGATTGTCCATGTTACTAGTTATGCCTCATAACATATATACTTTTATTTTTGCTTACCAAGTTACATACAGTTTTTAAATTTTTTTACATATATAAGAAGATTGAAACATTATGTATCTAAGTAGCTTATGCAAGACATTCTGGCTACCTTAGCCTTAGGAATATTTAATATTTTAAAATAACTGATTAGTAAAATGACTAATCACAAAGATATTTTGTGTGTAATTTTTGCTTTGTTCAGAAAAATCTTTTTTTTTTTTTTAAATCCTCACCTGAGAATATTTTTCCATTTATCTTCAGATAGTGTGGGAGAGAAGAAGGGAGGGAGAGAGAGAGAGAGAGAGAAACATGTATGTGAGAGAGACACATCAATTGGTTGCCTCCCGTACAACCCCGACTGGGGCCGGGGATGAACAGCAACCGAGGTACATGCCCTTGGCCGGAATCGAACCCGAGACTCTTTGTGGTCTGCGGGCCGATGCTCTAACCGCTGAGCCAAACCGACCAGGATGAAAATCTAATTTTTAATCCCTATTAATTTTTAACTCTGAAGCCTGAACTTTTCACTTTTTTTTTCGTTATTAGAATCATAGTAAATTTCTGTTTTGATATGAGAAAATACCCGTAAATTGAGAAGCTCATAAAACTAAACTGTGATCTAATTACACACCTGTACTTCCTAAAGGAATAGATTACAAAATTTACAGTGATAAAAGGAAAACAAAGAAGAATGCTAATTCTTCATTATGAGGAATAACATGGGGATTCTGTCAGCCATAACATGAGATTGTCTCTGGCAATATTGATTTAAGTGAATTCGGACTAAAATGAATGTTCTTAATTGATCTATCAAAATACTACCTCATGGTGTTTGTACTCACTAGTTCCTTCTACTTGGAAGTTTCTTTCCCCCAGAATGTCTTTTTTATTTTTTAGTGAATTTATTTGGGTGATATTGGTTAATAAAATTATATAGGTTTCAAGTACAAGTCTATTACATCATCTGTATATTGCATTGTGTGTTCCCCAGAATGACTTAATGTTAGCTCACTGTTCATATTTATGTCTCGGCTAAGTCATCTGCTCAGAGATGCCTTCTCTGTTGATGCAAAGCTGTTCTTTTCCCTATGCCTAGTAGAGGATCCATAATGAAGGGAGAAATGAAACAAAAATAATAATAAAGGACTAACAGCTTACATTGCACAAATGTGTTTAGAAGGTTTGAGAAGGGGAGAAAATCTAGTCATAGCATTTACTGAAGAGCAATCAGAAATGAAAATAAAGCATTCTGAAATATTTAAAATACTTTATACATATCTTTTTAAATAAGGCAACCATTATTTTATTAATAAGCAATGATCAAAATAAAGTATAACAAATTTGTTATGGTAGTTTTAAAAGCTATAGAGTTTCACAAAACTGTTTTTATTACAAGACGATAATGTATGATTAGAATAATTAATTTATCTGTGTGTGTGTGTGTTCATATGTATATAGTATGCTTAGAAGTTACAGAATGTAAAATATACTTAATTTATCAATTTGTGTGCTAAAGGAAATAAAATAACTGCTGTAAGAGGAAAATTAATTATAATATCTTTATTTCCACAGATGTACAAAAAAGTGAAGAATCAAAATATACTCACAGTGGACAATGTGAAGAGTGTTCTCCAAGATAAATTTCCTAATGCTAATATTTTGGATATTTTGGGAATTAATTCTAGATATGATGATAAAAGGAAGGTAATTTGGAATGCAAATTTTCAAAAATATCCAAGACCCTTTTATTATAATCTTATGATTAAATTATCTTAATCATGATTTGGATTTTAGTCCCTCAAAAAAGAGGAACATTTTAGACCTTTCAATGACACATGTTGTATACAGTATTTACATTTCCACAATTGACTTTTTGGAAAGTACAAAAATAAATAAAAGATAATTCTCAGGATTTACAGGGTAGAAAACTTGAGTGTAGAATTTTAAAGAATGTTATTTGAGCTTTCTTAGGAAGAAATAGAAAGCTGGCTTTTTAGATAAATGCTAGGATAAAATAGACAGGAAAATGCAGCATCATTGGGGTTGTATTTCTAATGCTCATATGGATCTCATTATTTCTAAATGGGTTTGTATTTTATAATAGTTTCTTTAAAAGAAGATCTGATCCTGACACTCTTATATGTAATAGTCCTCAACAGTAATGATAAAGTTCAGAATCAGAATCATTAGCATTGCAAAGGTCCTACTAAATTTGGCCCCTACTTATAATTCTTTAGTCTCATCTCCTACTCTTTTTCTTGCTTTTTCTCTTCCAACCACATTGGCATTATTTCAGGTTCTTGAATGGGTCACCTCCTTCTCACCAGGGGGCTGCACATATTTGTTTTTCTTCATGTTTTGTAGATACTCCCTCTCTCTTCTTCTAGCTTACATTAGGTCTTGGCTTTAATATTACATTAGGAAAAAAGTAGCACTTGTGGGAAAAACTTTGGGGAAACGTTTTTCAACCCTTGAAATGAGATTAAGTTGCTCTATTATGTGCTAAAATATTACCTTACCCTCCTACATAAGCTAATTATAATTAATTGTTCAGTGCCTGACCTCTCTAGACTGTGAGCACCATGAGAGCAGGAGTCATATCTTACTGGATGTTGTAGGCCCAATGTCTAGTGAGTAGAACATAGTGTGTAATCAGTAAATATCTGTTGAATGAATTAATGAGGAGACACGGCCATCTGAGAGTGAGGGTGTGTGTGGTAGGAATGGAACTTCAAGAGAGCTATGATGTTTTAGAAATTACTTCTCTGGAGACTAGGAAAAGGTGTAGAGTAAAACCATATAAAAGAATTGCTATGATGTTTAAGTTTACCATGAATTTCAGGGGCATCAATCTCAGTTTTAAAGAAAGTCCAAGTGAAAGAAAGTAATTGGATAAAATACTCTAAGGTTGAAGTTTCATAAATTGGGTATGACATTAGAATAAATGACCCAAAAAGTAGCTTGCAAGTAAAATCTGGGGTGCAGGCTGCATAGAAAAGGATGGGAAGCCATGAAGTCAACGTGATTGAAAAGCCAATGTGGTAGGAATTATGGATGTGGTTATTTTTGAAATGAGAAAGTGTTTCGTTGATTTTTTTCCCCATTACTATATTTTCTTTCTTTAAATTTATTTTTGTTACAGATGTTTCTCTTCCCCACCCCATTGACACCCTCCTCCCAGTCCCCCCCCCCCAGCATTATTGTCTGTGTCCTTGTTTACACATACATGCGTAAAAGTTCTGTGGTTTATCTCTTCCCTCCCCCCACATCCACCTCTTCTGAGGTCTGTCAGTCTGCACCCCACTTCCATGTCTCTGAGTCTATTTTGTTCCTCAGCTTGTTTTGTTCATTATATTCCACAAATAAGTGAGATCATGTGATATTTGTCTTTCTCTGGTTGGCTTGTTTCATTTAGGATAATACTCTCCAGGTCCTTCCATGTGGTCTCAAAGGATAAGAGATCTTTCTTTCTTATGGCTGCATAGAATTCCATTATGTATATTGCTGGTGGGAATGCAGACTGGTGCAGCCATTATGGAAAACAATATGGTGTTTCCTCAAAAAATTAAAAATTGAACTGCTGTTTGATCCAATGATCCCACTTCTAGGAATATACCCTAAGAAGCCTGAAACGCCAGTCAGAAAGAATATATATACCCCCATGTTCATAGCAGCACTATTTACAATCACTAAGATCTGGAAACAGCCCAAGTGTCCATCAATAGATGAGTGGATAAAAAAGCTGTGGTACATAGACACAATGGAATTCTGTGCACCCATTACTATATTTTCATATAATTAAAAAAACACACCTAAAAGGCAACCAACATGAGTTTTCTTTTAGGACCAAGTTACAGAGAGGCATCTCTTTTAGGAAAGTTATTTATGGCATTAAGGAAAATTGAGAAATAAAATTATTTTTTTGTAAGTACCCTTTATTCTGAATCATGGAGGGGAAGGAACAAAAATTTCCTGTAATGATTATGTAAGCTCATGTAATAGAAACACAGTGAAATTTTATATGTTAGGGATCTGTTTGCACAGTGTGAAAGCAGAAGTTTGCACCATTTGGGTTTTACTATTGGCCCAATTAATGGGTTAATTATAGGAGTCCTGGAAGTTTCCCATACTTACACATTATGTTTTCATTTTTCTTTCTTTCCTTTTTTTAATAGACATGGTTTCTTTACTCCTTGGTACAAAGTGATAGAGCACAATTTCTATTAAGACTTGCACTCCACAGGAACTAACTCTTCTGCAAATATCCTGTCTCTTAAGCATTACTGATAGGTGCATAATGGTGATAACTAAGAATCATTTCTCATTCAAGAGTAAACTTTTTTTTCTGGTTAATTTCCCCTTTTTTTATTAATCTGAAACCACTTATTTGATTTTTCATTAAATTGTTGTATACACTTTGTTTCTTAAGAAACCTCTACTGGTTCAAATTAATTATAGAATTAAAAGCCTTTTGTTAACACTTGAGTACCTGAGGATATTAAGTGTATTGAAATAAAATGTATTCCTGTGAACAGCTAGATAGGAAATATTTAAGGTACTTATTTAATTTCATTTATTACATTAAAGTTTTAAAATATTGTTTATAACCTAACTTGTATATAGAAAGAAATGGATTTATTTATTTATGTCTATTCTAGGCAGTGTATGCTGGATATTAGTACACTTAAGCTGAAATAAGTAGTATATTTTGGCTATATAATATTATCAGTTGCCATAAAAATATCTGAATAACACCATGCTGTCATTAAATATTGGTATTTGCAACTCAATATTGCTGTGTTCTATGAACTACCTTTTTTGTGCATCCTGTATGTGGATGTAAATTTCACTTCCAGCTGGACTTTAGTACTTCAGAAAAAGGAATGTTGTCTTATTATTCTTTTCCATTCCTCAAATTATATAGCACATCTTAAGTTTTAGATATTATTTGCTGAGTTTTTATCATAATTAAGGATTGAGATCTTTTCTACCTCCTTGTCTTTACTTGGTCTCCCCCCCAGTCCAGTGGTATTACTTAAAATATTTAAAAACTGTTGTGGCTTCAAGGTCAAATGAAACCAATCAGAAAGAATCAACTAGGGCTGGAGTAGTCTTGAAGGCCCTCGTGCTGAGCCAGTTAGTCTCTACTGACTGAAACATGTTGACATGGAGGGTCTGGGAAAGAGGTCAGGGTGGTTCTCATGGGGGATATCGTTGTGCCAAGACAGCCGTTACCACCGGTACAGAAGCATTTCAGCACAGTAAGAATTTGTAAGACCTGTACAATACATACCAGCTGGTTAAGGGATCTGTTTTTAACACATTTTGGTTAAGTAAATATTTAGAGTGTATGTGACTTTTTAAGTATTCCTTGTTAGTAAGTTAAATACTGGGACTGTCTTTTCATTTAACTTCTTTTTTTTTTTTTGTAAGAATTACTCCACATTTTTACCCACTTTCACAGTTTTCTATCTGTTGCACATGTATCCAAATAGTCAATAGGTTGGTCAGACAACCTGTTCAGAATTTTCCTTACAAACATAGCAGTGAACAAACCAGCACCTTCCCTTGCTCACAGCAGCACCAAGAATGTCCTTCTGCAGCCATTCCTGCCCTTTCTCTAAACTCAACTGGTGCCTTTGCTGCTCAACTTCGTAGGATCTCTGCTTTACCTCTGGTTTCATGAATACTGTCCCAAAATTCTTCTAAACGTTCATCAGTCCCATAAGACCCTTTCCTACCTCCCTCTACATGCCTAGGAAATCATTCTGACTCCTACATCAAAGAAAATAAATAAGTTTAGGCCTTTATTCCATAAACTCATATTCCTCTAATTTCCTCTCTCCATCCAAATTTTATTTGTATTTTCAACCAATATTTATTGAGTACTTATAATGTTCTAGGCACAGGAGGTTGAAGAATAGAGTACCACAAAGATCTCTTGAAAATTAAAAATAAAATAAAAATTTAATAGTATAGAGACAAAAAAGACAAAGAAGTGAAAAATAAGAATTAAAGGTAATTAGGGACTCAATTTAGAAGATTCAGAAAGAACACAGACAACAAAGGAAAGGAAAGCATCAGAGAAATAACACAAATTCCCTAAATTGATGGGCATGCGTATTCATTGGATGAGGCCCACAGGTACACAACAGAATGAAAGAGAAGGGCTCTAGAATGGGAATAAGGAATATTTCTATGAAGCAGTGACTTTTTTTTTTTTTTTTATCCTCACCTGAGAACATTTTTGTATTTATCTTCAGATAGAACGGGAGGGAGAGAGGGAGGAAGAGAGAGAGAGAAACATCGATGCGAGAGAGACACATCGAGTGGCTGCCACCCACACGACCCCAACCGGTGCTGGGGACAAACTGCAACCAAGGTACATGCCCTTAGCGGGAACCGAACCCGGGACTCTCCAGTCCGCGGGCCGATGCTCTAACCACTGAGCCAAACCAGCCAGGGCTGAAGCAGTGACTTTTAAGATGAGTCCTAAAGTAGGATGAAGAGTTGGAGGAAAGAAAACAAGGAAATGGTAGTAGATTAACATTCTAGAGAAAAATTTTAGGAGGTCATGAATTGTGAAGAGACTAAGAGAAATTGATGTTGCTGCTGTATAAATAGCATGTGTTATGCTTGCATTGTGGAGGAAAGTTCCTAAGACAAGGCTGGAGAAGTAGGCAAGGGGCCTGATCCTGTCTTGTAAACAATATGTAGTTTGGACTCAGAACAGTAGAAGACTTTGGAAACAGTGAAAAACCTGAAAAGAAATCAAGCAGTAAAGGGACAGTGATATGCATATATATATATATATATATATATATATATATATATATATATATATTTTTTTTTTTTTTTTGGAAAAATTCTCTATTGTTGAGAATGGATCATTGGAGAATAAAATTGTATGTGGTGAGAGATGGTTTAGGAAACATGTAGGTAGGAGATGAGAGATGAGCTAGAGGCTTTTGGAAGAAGTAGAGGCAGAGGACACAATTGAGTTAGGAAGTACAATCCTGAGGTAGGAAGGACCTGCTGTGGGATTGGATAGGTAAAAGGGAGAAGAGAAATTGTCAAGGACTACTCCCAGGGTTCAGCGGAGCAGCTAATTAGGAGGGTTGTGATGCCATCACCAAGATGGAGTGGAAGGGAAACCAAATGGGAAATAAAGTCAAAAGTTCCCTTTTTCACATAATTGAATTTGAGGTGCCTGTAAGATTTCCAGAGGAAATATGAAATAAATGATTGGATATATGTGTCTGTAGCTCAGAAGAGAGTTGTGGGCTAAAAGTATAAAATTCAGTGTCATTGGCTTATTTGTTGTGATTAAAATTTTTGGAATGGACAGATTGCCTAATTGGAAATGATAGAGTGATCAGAAGAGTGCAGTATTTCTGGCAGGGACATCTTTCTTGAGGTCCATACCTAGGTGTGCAAGTGCCTAGTGGATTGATTTCCCATAAGAATCTTAAATCAAAGGAACCTAAAACCAAGTCCATGATCTTCTTTGTTACCCCAAACCTTTTTTTCCTTGTTTGCCCTATCCTAGAGGGTAGTATCATCATTCTCCCAGGCCACCTATGCCATCCTAAACATCTTCTTTTCCCTGTCCGAAACAATAGATCCAGTTCTGCCAGCTAAATATTTCAGAAACTGCCTCATTCTCACCTTGCCCATTATCACTGATTTTTGTTCTGGCTCTTGTTTTTCTTCCCCCATTCTATTGCAGTAGCCCCTGACGCATCATCCCCAGCACATGCTCTCCCACCTTCTTTCTTTGCATTGTTGCTACTGTGTGTGTGTGGGGGGGGGGGGAGGAGTTAATAAGCACATCTGATCATATTGTCATGAATCCTCTTCCTAGGTTGAATTGGTCCTACCCTCTTGGTACCCCTGTATACTATGTTCATGCCTGTGTTTAATGTATCCATCTCTACTTCTGTTTAAGTTTTCTGAGGATAGAGTTTGAATATCATTTATTTGCATTCATAAGCCTAACATATAGTTAAGTGCCCAATAAATGCAGAGATAATATTGTCCAGTGGTTAAGAGTTCAGACTCTTGGTTAGACAGATCTAAATATAAACTCTATTTCCAAAATGTAGTAGCTCTGTGACACTGAAAGTGACTTCATGTTTTTTGTTTTTATTTTTAAATCCTCACCTGGGGATATTTTTCCATTTATCTTTAGAGACAGAGTGTGAGGGAGAGAGAGAGAGAGAGAGAGAAACATTGATGTGAGAGAGATACATCGATTGGTTGCCTCCTGCACGACCTGGACCAGGGCTGGGGACTGAACCACAACCAAGGTACATGCCCTTGATCGAAATCAAACCCGCAACTCTTTGGTCCTCGGGCCGACGTTCTAACCGCTGAGCAAAACCGGCCAGGGCAATGACTTTATGTTTTTATTATCTGTTTCATCATCTGTAAAAATGGATGTAATAAGAGTACTTAGCTTCATAGAGTAATTGAGAGTGTTGGCTATAATAATTATAATAATACATAGTACTGAATAGCAAATGAATGAATTGTGTAGTAATGCTTTATCACTCAGAATGGTCTGGCCTCTGCCTATCTCTGACCTCCTATCTGACAGCTCTCCTCATAATAACTCTCCCCACTGTAAACACAGTAAATTACTTGTGATTGCCTAAATATGCCATATTCTCTCTTCCCTCCATTTCTTGCTGGGGTGTCTCTTTTCACTTGGAATGTCTTTCTCCACTTTATCTCACTAGCAAATTTTGCTCATCCTTTAATATTTTTGTTGTCACCCCCTAGCAGAGTCATTCTCTGATACCTTCCTTTCTTTACACAAGCTTGGTTAGATGCTTCTTTTCTGGGCTCCCATAGTCCCTTGTACATGCCTGTATTTTGTTTGTGTATATATGCACCACTTGAGGGCAGACTTTCAGCTCTGTATTTACAGGATCTAGCCTAATGCTGGTGGCATGAATTCAATAAATGCTTATTAAACGAATACAAGAATAAATGAATCTCTGACCCTGGTGAATGATATTTTTTTTTAAAAGTAAATATCATATTTTATATCAAGGGTCAGGAAACCACAGCCCATAGACCAACTCTAGCTCTCCGACTGCCTGTTTTCACAGTTTTGGGGGGACATGGCCATGTTTGTTTGTTCATGTGTTGTATATCACTGCTTCTGCACTGTAACATCAGAGTTGAGTAGATGTGACACAGGCCTGATAGCTCACAAAGCCTAGATATGTGCGGTCAAGCCCTAAGCAGAAAGTTCCCTGACCCTTGCTCTATGTAGATAAATGACTTTCCTTAAGCAATGTTTGAAAATGATGGATAAGATTAGCAAAATTAACATTTTTTCTCTGGAATATAAAAATGTGGCAGTGTCCCTTTTTCTTATGTAATTCTCTTTTAGACAACTATATTTTGTTGTTTTTGAACTGAATAGGCAGGAGCAACCTTTTATAGGATGACTGGCCTGGGTTCTTTGCCTCAAGTTCTTTATAATGGTGAATCCTTTAACCATGAGGAGTTGAATATTCAAGAACTAGAAAGAATTATTCTTCAAAAAATGATGGATATGACCATATATTTGCAAAGGGAAGTTTTTATGGTAGGTAAGCATCTATGAGAAAATGTATGATGAATGATATATATAAATGATTTTTATATTAATAAGTCTTTTAATAACAAAAGTTAATTTTGTAAAAATTTTCATCCTGATCATTTAGGAGTGATTTTTTAAAATAATAATTAATTAACTTTATCTTTGCATAATTGCATCTAGAAATTGCTTAATTGGAAAGAAAATTCAAAGTTTTATATGAAAATTTATTATGAGAATCCTAAATTACATATTTATTGATTTATTTTAGATTAAGTAATCTTTAAATGTAATCTCTGAATAACTTTAAAACATAGACATATGAATTGCCTATATGTCTGTATTACCTAAATAATATTTTTGTTGTTTTAGGGCACATTAAATGATCAAACAAATGCAATTGATTTCCTTATGGATAAAAATAATGTTGTACCCCATATAAATCCTTTGATTTTGTACACTGAACGGCAGTACGTTAATTTAATATCTACATCAGGTAAAATAATTTTCCCATATACTTTTTTCATATGCTTATTGAATAGTGAATGTTTTATTAATTCATCATTATTTAATATGAAAATTTTCAGTAACTGCAGATGTTGAAGATTTCTCTACTTTCTTTTTCTTGGATTCACAAGATAAGAGTGCTGTAATTGCAGAGAACATGTATTACTTAACCCAAGAAGGTAATAAGCATATTTTATTTTCCTGAATTTATTCTTTAAAACTTGTGATTTTAGTAAGCTGTTTGCATAATACATTTTTATATGTTGATATTTGACTGGAGAACTGGCTTTTAATTTGAGAGCTTGTAATTTGTTAGAATATAAGGATTGTGCTGAGAAAATGATGCCTTCTATCCTGGCTAATTATAAATGCAGAGGGGTTCATCTTAGTTTTTTTAAAGCAAACTATGTATACCATTTTCATCTTTTTCAAAAGTGATAAAACTCTTTCAAGACTATGTAAATTGATATCTTATGATGCACGAATAAAAGAATAATTCCCAACCCTGGCCAGTTTGGCTCAGTGGTTGGAGCATCAGCCCGCGGACAGAAGAGTCCTTTTTCAGTTCCTGGTCAAGGGCATGTACCTGGGTTGCAGATTTGATCATTGGCCCTGGTAGAGGTCCTGTGAGAGGCAACCAATTGATGTGTCTCTCTGTCTCTTCGATGTTTCTTTCTCTCTCTCTACCCCTCCCTCCCTTCCACTCTGTCTAAAAATCAATGGAAAAATATCCTCAGTTGAGGATTAACCCCCCCAAAAAGTATAATTCTCAGATCAGAGGAGAATAGTTCTGAACTCTCATTAAACAACACGTGGAGCCTGGCGGGAGTGGCTCAGTTAGCTGAGCTTCACCTCATGCACTGAAAGATTGCCAGCTCAATTTCTGGTCAGGGCACATGCCTGGGTTTCGGGCTCCATTCCCAGTAGGGAGTGTGCAGGAGACAGCTGATCAATGTTTCTCTCTCACATTGATGTTTCTGTCTCTCTCTCCCTCTTTCCCTCTCCCCCTTCCTCTCTCAAAAATCAATGAAAACATATTATAAGAAAAAATGTGGATATTTTGCTTAGGTTGGTGGTCAAACCAAAGAAGGGGAGACCTAGACAGGAACATATTTGAAAAAAAGAATTTAGTCTACATAGAGAAGTCTGCAGTGGGGCCACAGATTTTTTTAGGGTACATGATTTATTCAGATGGGTGAAGATAGTTAGAGTTTGGTTGGTTTTTGTTTTGCTTTGTTTCATATGGCCTACTGAGCTGTAGGGAGAAAAATGAGAGCCAGTACATAAAAGAAGGCTGATATGTATCTCAGTATATAAAGCAATAACTTTCTAACAATGACAGTGATCTAAAAATAGAATAAACTATGTGGTAAGACATAAATTTTTATATCAGAGAGAGATATAAGCAGAGGCTACACAACCAGTTTTTGAGAATGCTGTGGAGTGAATCCAGCTTTGGACCAGATGGCCCCAGAAATTGGGAATAAAAGATACAATAAACATTTATTAGGTTCTGAGTTGTGTTTCAAAAGTTACTTCTGGGCATCAGAATAAGTTAGGCTATATATAATTAATGCCCTCTGATTAAATCTCGTTCAGTTTAAAGGAATACTTTATTTACTGAGAAATATCTAAGTTCCTCTTACTTGCATTTATGTAAATATGTAAACAAATAAAGAATTGTGAGAAATTTACTTAGTGCTTTTGAAATATTTCTCAGTTTACCACCTATTATGGTATAAGGGTTGACATTAAGAAGGCATCAGAATTCTTTACCTTTATTCTTTGGAAGGAATGTGCTATTTGGTAGAGCAAATTTTTATAATTGTTTTAAGTGGGTCATGTGATCTAAAAGAATAATTTTTCTATAGGTTTTAATGATGACCAGACAAGTATTATTTCAGATGTTATATACTGAGGCTGAATGAAATAAATGCATTTAACTGTGACGTCAGAATTAAAAATTGTTTCTTTCTGTGGCGTCCAACTTTTCAAATTTTTCAGAAAACGAATTATACTGATGTTGATGGCATGAGATGAAGTGAGTTAGACCAAGTTAATAAAAGCTAGACATTTTGAATTAAATGATCATAAGCTAATAAGATATTGCTATTTTTAGTATCTACTAATAAGCTTTATTGTATCTGGATACATATAATTATATATAAATATCAATTCTTTAATTCATTTTTTTTACAAATGTAACTAGGAGGCACTTTTGCTTGCTTTACTGGAACCATGATAAGTATAATGCAACTTTCTCTACTCATAGAAGTATCTCACAGATGTGTCCTTTAGGGACTGTTCTTTCTTCTTGGTACCTGAATTTATATAAAGCTTATATCATGAATTACATTTCTAGCATTTTTGTAAGTATCTCACTGTGTGTGTGTAATTTTTAATATTTGCTTATTTTCAGAAAGATTAATTTTAATATTTTATTTGACAACTGGGTATGTCCTCTGCTTTTAGTTTGATTTTAAAAGGAATTGGTTTCACTAAACTATTTGGAACTTTCAGATGAAGATGTAATTTCTTCAGTTACTCTATGGATTATTGCTGATTTTGATAAACCATCTGGGAGAAAACTGCTTTTGAATGCATTAAAGCACATGGTGAGTAAGTCTCCCTAGATAAAAGCACCTGAGAAACACGAGCCAAAATATTTTATGAAATTGTTTTGTATTAGCTAAGTGTAAATTTATTGCTGTATAATAAATTACCCTATAACTTAGTGGTTTAAAACAGTAAACTTTTATTTTCTCACAGTTTCTGGGGTTTAAGAATTCAGGAGTGACTTAGCTGAGTGGTTGTGGTTGGGGTTTCTCATGAGGATACAGTCAGAATTTTGGCTGCTGTCATCTGAAGGCTTTACTGGTGCTGGAGGATCAGCTTCTAAGATAGCTCACTTACATGGTTGTTGGCAGGAGGCCTCAGTTTCTCACTGGCTGTGGATACAGTGCTTCATCCTATTGCCATATAGACCTCTTTTTTCGTGTTGCTTAAATGTCCTCAAAAATGACAGCTGGTTTTCCCCAGAATGAATGATAAAGCCACAAGCCACAATGTCTTTTATGATCTAGCCTTAGAAGTCAGCACTGTGTTTCCACACTGTCCTGTTTGTAATGCAGATCACTTACATTCAGTATGAGAAGGAACTATAAGGTATGAGTACCAGGAGGTGGGATCATTGGGGGCCATCTTGGAGCCCTGTTACCACATTAAGAATAATTAATACATTTAAAATGAAACATAATAACATCTGCTAGGAGAATTTTCATATCATATTAGACTATCTCAGAACACATTCTGGCTCTCCTCAGTGGCCTGCAGACCAGCACATTTCAAAAAAGGTTGTTTGGAATCTATGGAGCAGTAGTAACTTCTGCCTTCTCTTCTCAAAAATTTCTGGAAGCATGTTCCTTGGGAGGCTTACCAACTGCCTTTCCCCAGTAGTTACAGTGTATATGGCTCTTCTATTATCATATGTTGGTGTTCCACATTTCCCTGAGGATCTCTTCATTCTTTTTACAATTTGTTTTTCAGATTGTATAATCTTTATTGATTTATCTTTAAATTCACTGATTCTTTCTTCTGCCAACTCATATTTATTGAACCCTTCTAGAGAATTTTTCAGTTCAGTTATTGTACTTTTCAACTCCAGAATTTCTTTTGGTTCTTTCTTATAACTTCTCTCTTTTCATTATTATTATCATACCTTTCTTTAATTCTTTAGACATGATTTTCTTTAGTTCTTATATGTCTGTTAAGTCCAACATCTAAGACGCCTCAAAGACAGTTTCTGTTGCCTGGGTTTCCCTCCCTCCCCACTTTGTATGATTCACACTCTTTTGTTATATTGCATGTCTCATCATTTTTTTGTTGAAAACAAAACATTTTAGATAATACACTGTAGCATATTAGGATACTGGTAACACACACACACACACACACACACACACACACCCCGCCCCAGGAGTACTTGTTATTTGTTGAATAATTTATTTTTTTTTAGTGATGTGAATGAACTAACTCTATAAAGTCTGTTGCCCTCTAATTGTATATCTCTGATATCCTTTCTCAGATTTTCCCCTCTTGTTTTTATCTTTTATCTTGGTTTCCTAGGGGATTTCTCTGGGTCAGCACAAGCCACTTATTGGTAAAAGATTGTGCTTAAGTCCCCATAGCCAGTTACATTTTCATCTTTACTCTAGGATGTATGACTGACTTAAAGATTACTTCCACAGTTCAGAAATATTATGATTTTGCCTCACATTCACCCATGGAATAGTGTCTTGGAATTTACCTTTTTAATTACTCCTGAGAAGATTCAACCTTTGGCATGTGCACAGTCCTAACACATTGCCCAGGATTCATTTAATTTTTTTTTTTAAGTATAGATGGTATGCAATCTTATATTGGTTATATTAGTTTCAGGAGTATAATACACTGATTTGACATTTTTATACCTTACAGTGTGATCACCCTACTAATTCTAGTAATCACCTATCACCATGTAATTTTATTTTTAAACCTGACTTCGAAAGACTCACCCTGGGGCAGAGTATTTTTTTTTTTCAGCGTGTTTATTCAGGGAATGCTTTCAAGTCTGCCCTGGGCCCCATTCTGAGTGTTTTGAGTGGGACCTGCATAGCCTATGTGCAGTTTTACAGACCCTAAGGGATGAGTGTGATCCCAGGACAGCTCTTATCTGTCCCTTTCTCTAATTCTCTCTGTTAACTTCTGGCTGCTCTGCCATTTCATATATATATATATATATATATTTTTTTTTTTTTTTGCCTAGAGGACCATATAAAAATAGACCCCAGGTGGGATTGTGTTTATAGGCTGTACTCTGCTGACTCTTTATCTAGTATATTAATTGAATTTTCTATGATACCAGTTCTTATTTTTATTCTTTTCAGGATTATATTTGAGTGTCTTTTATTTTTATTTTATTTCATCCAGCTTGTTTTATTTGCTGCCTTTATCTCACTGGAGCCTCTCCTTTTGACTTCCTGAGTCTGTCTTTTTGGAGGTCATGTTTTCATTGCTACATAAAATTCAAAAGACTAACATAATGAACACTTATATAACTAACACCTAGATTTTAGCTTTGTTAATACCTTGCCATATTTATTTTATCTAATTATGTGTTGGGGTTGGAGAGGGGAGTAGGTCTAGATCATTTTAAAGTAAGCTGTAGAAATCAGTATATGTTGTTAGTACTTTAACATTCATTTCCCAAGAGAAAGGATATTCTACATAACTGCAAACTTCTCACATTATTAGTACTAAGTCTGTATTAAATTTTCCCCAAATGTTCCCACAAAGATGTCTTATTTTTTCAAAGCAGGACCCAAACAAGTTTTCTTTTTTTATATATATATTTTATTAATTTATTTTTGTTACAGATGTTTCTCCTTTTTCCCTTATTGTCACCCTCCTCCCCCTCCCTCCCTGCCCCGTCCCCAGTTTTGTTGTCCATGTCCATTGGTTATGAGTACATGCATACAAGTTCTGTGGTTCATCGCTCCCCTCCCCCACCCCCTCTTCTGGCAATTGTCAGTCTGTACCCTACTTCCACGTCTCTGGGACTACCCTGTTCCTCAGACTGTTCTGTTTATTATATTCCAGAAATAAGTGAGATCATATATTTGTCTTTCTCTGCTTGGCTGGTTTCACTTAGGATAATAGTTTCCAGGTCCTCCCATGTCGTCACAAAGGATAAGAGATCTTTCTTTCTTAACAGCTGCATAGTACTCCATTGTGTATATGTACCACAGCTTTTTTATCCATTCGTCTACTGATGGACACTTGGGCTGTTTCCAGATCGTAGCTATTGTAAATAGCGCTGCTATGAACATGGGGATACATATATTCTTTCTGATTGGTGTTTCAGGCTTCTTAGGGTATATTCCTAGGAGTGGGATCACTGAGTCAAATGGTAATTCAATTTTTAATTTTTTGAGGTAACACCGTAGTGTTTTCCATAGTGGCTGCACCAGTCTGCATTCCCACCAGCAGTGTACTAGAGTCCCCTTTTCTCCACACCCTCGCCAACACTTGTTGTTTGATGCTTTGTTGATGGCAGCTATTCTGACAGGTGTGAGGTGATACCTCATTGTTGTTTTAATTTGCATCTCTCTGATGATTAGTGATGTTGAGCATTTCTTCATATGTCTCTTGGCCATTTGTATGTCCTGTTTGGAGAGGTGTCTATTTAGTTTCTCTGCCCATTTTTAATTGAGTTCTTTGTCTTCCTTTTGTTGAGTTGTATGAGCACTCTATATATTTTGGAAATTAATCCCTTATCTGATGTATCATTGGCAATTATGCTCTCCCATACAGTGGGTTGCCTTTCCACTTTGATGGTTGTTTCTTTTGCTGTGCAGAAGCTTTTGAGTTTGATGTAGTCCCATGTGTTCATTTTTTCCTTTGTTTCTGTTGCCTTAGGTGATATATCAGTGAAGATTCTCCTGCGTATGATGTCCGAAATTTTGTTGCCTACATTTTCTTCTAGGATTTTTATGGATTCATGAGTCACATTTAAGTCTTTTATCCATTTTGAGTTTATTCTTGTGTATGGTGTAAGCTGGTCTAGTTTCATTTTTTTGCATGTAGCTGTCCAATTTTCCCAGCACCATTTATTAAAGAGGCTGTCTTTACTCCATTGTATGCTCTTGCCACCTTTGTTGAATATTAATTGACCATAATGTTTTGGGTCAATTTCTGGGTTCTCTGTTCTATTCCATTGATCTATGTGCCTGTTCTTGTGCCAGTACCAGGCTGTTTTGATTACAGTAGCTTTGTAGTATAACCTGATGTCTGGTATTGTGATCCCGCCTACTTTGTCCTTCTTTTTCAAGATTGCTGTAGCTATTCAGGGTCTCTTTTGGTTCCATATGAACTTCTGAAGCATTTGTTCTAGTTCTATGAAATATGTCGTTGGTATTTTGATGGGGATTGCATTAAATCTATAGATTGCTTTGGGTAGTATGGACATTTTAATGATGTTAATTCTTCCAATCCATGAACAAGGTATGTGCTTCTACTTTTTTATATCTTCCTCTTTTTCTTTTTTCAATGTCTTGTAGTTTTCTGCAAATAGGTCCTTTACTTCTTTGGTTAAGTTTATTCCTAGGTATCTTAATTTTTTTGCCGCGATGGTAAATGGGATTGTTTTTTTAGTTTCTCTTTCTGTGAGTTCATCATTGGTGTATAAGAATGCCGTTGATTTCTTGACGTTAATTTTGTATCCTGCTACTTTGCCAAATTCATTTATTAAATCTAGTAGATTTTTGATGGAGTCTTTAGGGTTTTCTATGTATAATATCATGTCATCTGCAAATAATGACAGTTTCACTTCCTCCTTTCCAATTTGGATCCCTTTTATTTTTTCTTCACGTCTGATTGCTGTGGCTAAGACTTTCAGTACTATGTTAAATAAGAGTGGTGAAAGTGGGCATCCTTGTCTTGTTCCTGTTCTTAAGGGAAATGCTTTTAGTTTTTGTCCATTGAGTATGATGTTGGCTGTAGGTCTTTCATATATGGCCTTTATAATGTTGAGATATGATCCCTCTATTCCCAAATTGCTGAGTGTTTTTATCAGAAATGGGTGCTGGATTTTGTCAAATGCTTTTTCAGCATCTATTGATATGATCATATGGTTTTTATCTTTCATTTTGTTTATGTGATGTATCACATTTATTGATTTGCGAATATTGTACCAGCCTTGCATCCCTGGGATGAATCCCACTTGGTCATGGTGAATAATTTTTTTGATGTGTTACTGGATCCGATTTGCTAGTATTTTGTTCAGGATTTTGGCATCTATGTTCATCAGGGATATTGGCCTGTAGTTTTCTTTCTTTTTAGTGTCTTTTTCTGGTTTTGGAATTAGAATTATGCTGGCCTCATAAAATGAGTTTGGAAGTCTTCCTTCTTCTTGAATTTTTTGGAATAGTTTGAGGAGAGTGGGTGTTAGTTCTTCTTTGAATGTTCGGTAAAACTCCCCCATGAAGCTGTCAGGGCCTGGGCTTTTTGTTTGCTGGGAGGGTCTTGATTACATCTTCAATTTCCTTCGTTGTTATTGGCCTGTTCAAGTTTTCTATCTCTTCCCGGTTCAGTTTTGGGAGACTATGTGTTTCTAGAAATGTGTCCATTTCGCTTAGATTGTCGAATTTGTTGCCATATAAATGTTCATAGTATTTGTTAACGGTCCTTTGTATTTCTGTGGTGTCGGTTGTTACTTCTCCTCTTTCCTTTCTGATTTTGTGTATTTGGGTTCTCTCTCTTTGTTTCTTGGTGAGTCTAGCTAAGGGTCCATCAATCTTGTTTATCTTTTCAAAAAACCAGCTCTTTGTTTCATTGATCCTTTGAATTGTTTTTTTTGGTCTCCATGTCGTTTATTTCTGCTCTGATCTTTACTATTTCCTTCCTTCTACTTGCTCTAGGGTTTTCTTTTTGTTTGCTTTCTAGTTCTTTAAGTTGTGAGGTTAGGTAATCAATTAGAAATTTTTCTTGTTTCTTGAGGTGGACCTGTAGTGCTATGAACTTCCCTCTCAGTACTGCTTTCACTGCATCCCATAGATTTTGTGTTGTTGTGTGTTCATTTTCATTAGTTTCCAGGAAGTTTTTAATTTCTTCCTTGATCTCCATGGTAACCCATTCATTGTTCAATAACATGCTATTTAGCCTCCATGTCTTCAAATGTGTTTGCATGTTCTTGTTGCAGTTGAGTTCTGGTTTCATGCCATTGTGATCTGAGAAGATGCTTGATAGGATTTCAATCTTCTTGAACTTGTAGAGACTTAATCTGTGTCCTATCATGTGGTCTATCTTTGGGAATGTCCCTTGTGCACTTGAGAAGAATGTGAATTCTGCAGTTTTGGGGTGTAATTCTCTGTAGATATCTATTAAATCCATTGATCTAGTGCTTCATTTAGAATTTCTGTTTCCTTGTTAATTTTTTGTCTAGATGATCTATCCAGTGATGTCAGTGGGGTGTTGAAGTCTCCTGCTGTGATTGTATTGCTGTCGATATCTCCTTGAAGTCCTCCAGAAGATTTTTAATATATTTTGGTGCTCCTATATTGGGTGCATATGTGTTTACCAAGGTTATATCTTCCTATTGGATAGACCCTTTCAATATTATGTAGTGACCTTCTTTGTCTCTAGTTATGGTCTTCAATTTGAAATCTAATTTATCAGATATGAGTATTGCTACCCCAGCTTTTTTTTCCTTTCCGTTTGCTTGGAAGATTTTTTTCCATCCCTTCACTTTCAACCTATGTGAGTCTTTTGTTGTGAGGTGGGTCTCTTGTAAACATCATATATGTGAATCATGCCTTCTTATCCTGTCAGCTACTCTGTGTCTTTTTATCGGAGCATTCAATCCATTTACATTTACATTGATATGTACTTATTTATTGCCATTTTTGTTCAGTGTGGTTATATTTTTCTTCCTATTTCTTCTACTAATTACAGCAGGCCTTTTAACATTTCTTGCAGTGCTGGTTTGGTGCTAATATATTCCCTTAGCCTTTTTTTGTCTGGGAAGCTGTTTATTTGACCTTCTATTTTGAATGATAGCCTTGCTGGATAGAGTAGTCTTGGATTCAGATCCTTGTTTTTCATGACCTTGATTACTTCATGCCATTCCCTTCTAGTGTTTCTGTTGAGAAGTCAGATGATAGCCTTATGGGGGTTCCTTTGTAGGTAACCTGTTGCTTATTTCTTGCTGCCTTTAGGATTCTCTCTTTGTCTTTAATTTTTGGCATTTTAATTATTATGTGTCTTGGTGTGGGCCTGTTAGGGTTCTTCTTACTTGGGGCTCTCTGTGCTTCTTGAACTTGAATGCCTTCTTCCTTCACCAGGTTAGGAAAGTTTTCTGTCACTATTTCTTCAAATATATTCTCTAACCCTTGCTCAGTTTCTTCTTCTTCGGGGACTCCTATGATGCGAATGTTATTACGTTTCCAGTTGTCCCACAGTTCTCTTACGCTATCTTCCTGTTTTTTAATTGTTTTTTCCTTTTGGTTTTCTGATTGATTGATTTTTTTCTACTCTGTCTTCTAATTCACTGATCCAGTCCTCCGCTTCCTGGTCAGTCCTTCCAATGTGTTCTTTATTTCTGCTATGTCATTCTTTATTTCCACTTGGTTGGTTTTCATGGTGTCGATATCCTTACTCATGCTGTTTAGCCAAGATCATGGCTCTGAACTCTCTACCTCTGCTAATTTGCTTAACTGCATTTCATTTATCTCATCTTCGGTAGAGTTCTCTTGTTCTTTCATTTGGGATCTGTTTCTTTGTTTCACCATTTTTGCTATCTCAGTGGGTTTTGGAGCCTGCCAAATTTTCCCTGTGAGTGTTGGTGTTCTGCTATTTGTGGCTCCCTCTACTGGGTTTGTATGAGCGTGGAGGGCCCTCCTTCAACACCACTGTCAAGTCTCACTTTCCTGGGTAGATTTGCAAGCTCAGGAAAGGTTCATTTATGCTCTAGCTTTTTGCCTGGAGGCTATTAGCCTCAGTTACTTGAGAAGCCTGAGGATCTCAGTTGAATGAGACTCCCTCAGGTGTTTATAGTGTAAGAGGATTTCCCGAGGGTGGGGCCGATGCTGGTTTTAATGAGCCTCAATTTGCATTTCTTTACCTCTTTGTCCCACATGGGAATCTCCAAGGGAGGGGCTGCCACAGCTTGGGGAAGGAGTAAACTTGGCTGCCGTTCTGTGTAACTGGGAAGGAGTGGTCTGGCCACCACCATCCTTTGTGGCCGCAGCTCAGCACAAACTCTGAGCGCCCTCCAAATCCCAGGTGTCCCCACAGAGTTCCAGTCCAGTCTGCCCTCCCTCTGCTGGAGCCCCAGGTGAGTGGCTGTAGCTATTTAGTGCTCTGTCCCAGCTCTCTGCGCTGTGGAGTAGCTTGGGGTCTTAACCCCGAGGGCGGGCGCCGTGGCTGCTCATAGCTAAGGCTGCTGCTGTCCGTGGGCTCCTAGCCCACCACCCTCATGCGCCTCTGCAGATCCTACCAGGCTCATTCAGTGTCCCTGGTTGTATGATCCTCTCTCGCTGCTTTTCTGTTGCTTTTTCCCGACGATTTGTCTTTATTTTAGTTGTAATTCTTGTTTGGTTCTGGGAGATCGTCTATGTAGCTTCCATGCACTCCACTGCCATTTCCGAAAACCCCAAACAAGTTTTCTACAGTGCAGTTCATTGTTATGTTTCATTTGTCATTTTTTGTAGAACAATCCCATTCACATTTTTTTCATTGACGTTTTAGAGACCAAGCAAGTTGCTTTGTAGAAAAATTCCACTGATTATTTTACTTATAGTAGTTTTAACTTGTTCTTCTAGCCCTTATATTTTCCCTATATCTGTAGCTATATATCTAAGGCTTCGATTTAGTTTAAACATGTTCTAACAAAAACTTCATGCGTGATGCTGTATTCTTCGTGCTGTATATATGCAGCATTTTGTTGTATGTATTGAGCTTCTTCTTATGATCCTCTTGTTGTTGAAGCACATAAAATGTCAGGTTGTCTCCCTGGACATTTAAAGCATAAAGTGGTGATTGCTAAATCTCTACTTTGTAAATGTGTTTTTTCCTTTTTCAAATAGGAATTAAACTACCCAGGAGTATTTTGATGCTGTGTGAATATCCTGTTGTCCACAACCTTTTACCTGATGCTTTTAGGATCTGTTGATGATACTTACCTAAATCAGTTGCTTATGGTTGCAAAAGAGAGATGATTATTCATTTATTAGCTAGTATTCTTCTGAAATAAGAAATGTGTCTCAGTAGGATGACACATAAAATTATTCCTAAAATTCCAGATGAAATTCTTTATTCTTTATATTTGGTTACTAATTTTCAAAGAAGAGAAATGGTGTAGAAGTCACTTCTGTAAATGGCAAATACACATTTTATTGTCTTTTATTTTCTTTTTGTTTTTTTTCTTTTTTTTTTTTTTTCTCAGATAGAGTAGGAGGGAGAGAGAGGAAGAGAGAGAGAGAAACATCGACGTGAAAGGGCCACATCGAGTGGCCGCCACCCACACAACCAACCAGGGTCGGGGACAAACCGCAACCGAGGTACATGCCCCCAGCGGGAACCGACCCCGGGTCTCTCCAGACCGCAGGCTGACGCTCCAACCGCTGAGCCAAACCGGCCAGGGCTATTGTCTTTTATTTTCAAGTATCATTTGGCTCATGGATTTTTGTTTTCAGTGTCTCCTATCACTTACATGTTTAATTCTTCAAATGTTTACAGTGCCCCATCTTGGCTAGTGACTCCCTTCAACCTGACTTCTGTGTCCTTTTTCTGAGCATTTTCTTGCTTTCTGACAAAAAAGATGTCCCTTTCTCACTTTATTTTCTCTCTGTCTCAGATCTGTAATCTGCCATTTGTCCAAAGACTTCTAACTCCTTTTAGTGGGAATGATAGTTAGAAAACCAGCTCTGGGCACTTAGAGTGCTCATTGTCATTAGGATGTCATTGCTTCCAGGCCATTTCAGTAGCCAGAGTGTAATCTATGTTTTCTACAATTTTTTCCTGCAGAAAAACATTTTCAGCATAACAATTCACCTCAGAGGGTAAGCTCAAAGTATATAAAGCAGAAAATGACAAAACTTCAGTGAGAAACAGACAAAATCATGAATGATAGTATGAATTTTAACATATCTCTCTCAGTGACAAGCAGGACAGGTACATAAAAAATCAGTAGGGATGTATAGATTTTAAAAGCAAGATCATCAAACTTGACTTAATGGAAATGATAGAAAAGTACAAAATGCATAGTATATGTTCTTGGAAAGCACAAATGTAACACTTAAAAAACATCTGTAGATACTGGGCTATAAAGCAAGTCTTATAAAATTTTCAAGGATCAAAATCATACCAAGTATATTCTCTGACCACAGTGCAATTAAGTTAGAAATCAATAAACAAACAAAAAAAACCTAGAACATCTCTGTATACTTGAAAATTAAGAAATGTTTTTGTGTAACTTGTTGGTACAAAACTGCATATTTCAAAGTATTTTTGAAATGAATGAAAATTTGAATTGCATTAAAACTTGAGTTACAGCTAAATCTATTTACAGCTAAATAGATTCAGAAAGAAAAAGTTTGTAAAATCAATTATTTAAGCACAAATTTAAAAATTTAAAAATAGCACCTTAAATGTCTATCAAAGAAAGTAAAGAGAAATATAAAACAAAGAGTAATGAAATAGAAGACATAGTAAAAGTCGACAAAGCCAAAAGTTGGTTCTTTGAAAAGATTAATAAACTAGATAAAATATCTGATAAAACTGTTCAAGAAAAATGGAGGAGTAGACCCAGTCAATGCCATGACTGAAAGAAGAGATGTTACTCAAGATCCTGTGGACATAACAGTGGTAGGAAGAAGATGTTTTTAATTATTGAAGGAATTAAATCTGTAGTTGATAAAATGTTCTAAATAGAAAGCTCCAGACCCATATGATTACATAAGTACCAAGCTATACCAAGCATCAGTCCAACACAAAGTTTTTTCTGGAGAATAGAAACATAAGCAATACATCCCAGCTCATTTTACAAGGTCAGTATTACTTCAAATCCAAATGTCTAAAAGGGCATTATAAAGAATGGAAAACTCTAGGCCAGTCTTATTTATGAACATAGATACAAAAATCCGAAACCAGTGAAGAATGGAATAAACAGAAACCAAGAAGGAAAAATTTAAATTATCATGTTTCTAAATTGTTTATACAGAAAATATGTATAAATAGATGCATAAATTATTAGAATTAATTCTTTAGTTTAGCCAGGTTACTGAATAAACAGGTCAGTATATAAGAATTAACTTTAAGAGCTGCAACAAACAAGGAATGCATTTTAAATGAAGACATCACTTATAATAGTATCAAAAATTTCAGTACTAGGAACAAATGTAACAAAATAAGTCTAAGACTTTTACACAAGATATTAAAAGAAAATTCAAAAGTTCTACATGAATGGAGAGATAAACCATAATTATGAATGGAAAGACTCAATATTGTAAGGATGTTAGTTCTCCCAAGACTGATATATAGCTTCAGATGAATTCCAGTATGAATCTCAGCATTTTTTATGGAAATTGTCAAGTTTATTCTCAAATTTATATAGTGATTCAAAACATCAAGAATAGCTAAATTACTCATAAAGAAGAGGAAAATGGGATAATTGCTTTGCTGGATTTGAATATCTTGTATGAAGCTATAAAATTGAAGACAGTGTCATAGAATAGAAAATAGAGCAATGGAAAAAGAATAGAGAACCCAGAAACAGACCCATGCATATATTACACTTGATGACTTTAGGGAAAGATTTCTAAAACAGAACACAAATCCAGTAGCCATGAGTTAAAATACCAATAAACTGAACTACATTAAAATTAAGGACTATTTGTTTTCAGAAGACATCATCAAGAGAGTGAAAAGGCAAATCACAGAATGGCAGACGTTATCTCCATACATATAACAAACAAAACACTCATGTCTTAGAACTCAAACCCCAATAAATCATTAAGAAAAAGATAATTATATCCAATAAAATAATGGCAGAGATTAAATAGGCAAATCACTAAAGAGGCCAGTGAACGTGTTTAGGATGTTTAATGTCACTAATGATGAAAAAAAGTGAATTAAATCCTGATAAGATATCCATACACATCTACCAGAATGATTTAAATTAAAAAGTCAGTGGGGTAATGGAACTCTCATATGTTGCTGGTGAGAGTGAAAACTAATCCAACTATTTTGAAAAACTGTTCAGCATCTTCTAAAGTTGGAGATAAGCATATTCTGTTTGTAGAACACCAAACAAAAAATTCAAATGCCCAGCATGGGGGCGGGGGAGCAGGAAGAGATTAACGGAAGAACTTATATGCATATATTGCATAACCTATGGACACAGACAATAGTGAAGTGAAGGCCTAGGGTAGGGTGGGAGCCAGGTGGAGAGGAACAGTGGAGGAGAAATGGGGCACATCTGTAATAATCTCAATAATAAAGATACATTTTTAAAAAAGAAATGCAAAAAAAGTATATTCATACCATGAAATTCTGTACAGCACCAAAAGTAAATAAATAACTGCACCTACACAAAACAATGTTGATAAATTTTAACCATTATGAGGAGTGGAAAAAGAGTGCATACTATATGATTACATTTATATGAAGTTCAAAAAATGGAAATGTTTAGCGATGCAAACTTAGGTAGTAAACTATAAAGAAAAGCAAGAATGTTATTACCATAAATGACAGGATAGTGGTTGTCTTTAGAAAAGTGGGAGGGTGTAGTAACTGGCAGGGGTATGAGAGATGTCTTTGGCAGTGCTCTATTTCTTGACCTGGGTGATAGCTTTATGGGTTAATTTGCTAAGCTTTCCATTTTTGTTTTGTATTTGTTATTTCACAGATATACATACACAAGAAGAGGTTAACCAAAGTGTTGCATTATAAAATAATCGCTATGCAGAAAGGTGAAGCATTTGGAGTTACTAAGATAAAATGATTGTTTTTAGGCTTTTTCAGTGATAGGCCACCTTCAATATTCAATAGTCAGCATAGAATTTGACAGTGAAAGATGTTGCATGGTAAAGTGCAAACTTGACTGGAAAGAAAAAGTTCAGCTGTAAAGAGGTATGTAAGATACAGATCTTTTTCACCTATAAATGTGTTTTGCAGAAAACAAGTTTTCATAGTCGGTTGGGCGTTATTTATAACCCTACATCAAAAATAAATGAAGAAAACACTGCTATTTCTAGAGGAATTTTGGCAGCTTTTCTTACACAGAAAAACAGCTTTTTGAGAAACTTGCTCAGGAAACTGGCAAGGGAAGAAACTGCTACAGCTATTTATTCTGGAGATAAAATTAAAACATTCCTTACTGAGGTCAGTAGCTGTTTGTTTGAAATAATATGTATTGAATATTTCAAAAATATAAAGTCTGTGTGCTTAGAGATACTATGTTACTGAAAAACATCAGTTAATAAGTATAATCATTTGAGGATAATATTTCTTTACATGGGAAAAGCTAAATATTAAATGATATGACTTTGCATAGAGGCATTTAACAAATCAGCTTTGATATATTTGAACTACTTTATGATCCTTAAAGTTGATGTCATTCTAGTTAGGATATGTACTTAAGGATTGGGAGTTGAAAGATTATGTACATAATCCTTGGGTATTTCACTGAAGGAGTCCAGTGTGAGGGAAATTTCAAAGATAGAATATGATCTTCCGGAAGAAAGTTTTACTAATCCATTCAAAAAATATGTATTGATTGTCTACCAGACAGTGGAGATATACTTGTGAACAAGGCAGATAGAGTTCCTCTTGTGGAGCTTACATGGTAGTGAGAAAGACAGACAAAGTACGTGGTGTTGGAAAAATAAGGAAACCTATGAGGGTAGATAGTTTGAGGGATGCTTTTTTAGCTGGAGTGGTCAGGAAAGGAATTTCTAAAGAGTTTACATTTGGGCAGAGCTCTGAATGAAATGAGATATCAAGCCATGGAAAGACTGTGAGAAAAATGTACCAGGTTCAGGAACATAGCATATCTAAAGACAACACAGAGACAGTCTTGCCAGGCCTGAGGTATAGGCAGAAGATCATTATGATCAAAATAGAGAGAGAAGTGGAGAATATTAGCAGATGAGGTCAGAAACATAACCCAGATATTTCAAGAACTTACATAGTAAGGAATTGAAATTTTTTTCTGAGTATATATATAATGGCAAGTCATTGAGGAATCTCAAAGAGGCGAACAACCTTTAAAAAGATGACTCTGGATACCATGTGAAGATCTGATAGTAGGTAAACAAGAGTGGAAATAGTACGAACATTTAGAATACTATTGCAATAATCGAGGCAAGAAATAATGATGTCTTGGACTAGATGGTAGTAGTGGAGCTGGTAAATGGTTGATAAATAATATTTGTTATATTATGGTCAATAGGATTAGTTGATCAATTGTATGTGACCTGTGAAGGTAATAGGCTAGGATTTTGGCTTGAACAGCTAGACTTAATGGTGGTGTTTTTTTGTTTATTTGTTTTTTTTTTTTGAGATGGGGAAGTCTAGATTGAAGAGAAGATTTGGACACATAGGGGATCAAGAGCTAAATTTTGTACATTTAAATCATGTTGGGCATTCAGGTGGAGATATTGAGTTGACAATTAAGTGAATGAATGTAGAAATCAATGAAGGATTATCATTTTTGTTTTGAGAGTTAATTTGAGGGTCATCAACATTATATATAATTTCAAGCTAAGAAACTGGATGAGAAACCTCAGAAGTGAGGGTGGGATGGAGAATAGAGGGGTTGAAAGTTAAGCCTTGGAACATTCCAAAATATAAAGGAACACAAGAAAAGGATGGTCCTGTAAAGGAAACGGAACAGCCAGTGAGTTAAGAAGATAAACAGAAGAGTATGGTATCCTGGAAGCCAAATGAAGAATGTATTTCAAGGAGGGAATGATCACCTATGCCAGATGTTTCTGAAATCCAGCTTCATAACTGACCATTTTTGTTGTTGTTAAGGTTGTCATTGGTGACTTTGATAAGAACAGTTTCACTAGAGTGATAAGCATAAAAGTGAACTAGATTGAAGAGAAAATGGGAAATCAGGAAATAGAGACAAGTATAGTTTGTTTTGTTAATCCTCACCTGAGGATATTTTTCCATTTTTCTTCAGACAGAGTGTGAGGGAAGGAGAGAGAGAGAGAGAAACAACAATGTGAGAGAGACACATTGATTTGTTGCCTCCTGCACGACCTGTACCAAACTGCAACCGAGGTACATGCCCTTGACCAGACTCGAACCTGCCACTCTTTGATCCTCGGGTCAACACTCTAACCACTGAGCCAAACCAACCAGGGTGCAAGTATAGTTCTTTTAAATAACTTTCTTAATGGGGAACAGGGAAGTATTCTGTAGCCAGAATAGGACTTGGGATCAAGGAAGGATTTCTAAATTGGGGAGATGTCACTTTTTTGTATGCTAATGGAAACAATCCATCCAAGCAATGAGAAAAAAGCAGAGCAAAGTTCTTGAGTAGATAACAGGTGTTGAGAATCAATGGACGGTGTTAAGTGTTAGTCTTAAGAACAGGAATCGTTCATCTATTTTAATCAGAAGAAAGGCAGGATATATGGGTACAGATGCAGAAGGGTAGATCTATTTGGTGGTAGCAAGATATACTTCTCTTCTGATTACTTTCATTTTCAAAAGAAGTCCAGTCATTGGCTAACTATTAGAGTGTTAGGTTTTATTAGAGGTTTGAGGAAAGAAGAGAAAATGTCAGGTGTTTTTCTATCATTCTGAGAATGAAAAAGGCAGTTCAGTACATTAGTGTGGGAAGATTTCTGAGGGCCCACTTGAGATTAATGACCACAAATTGAAAGTAAGATCAACATTGCTTGCATGTTTCTTCCCAGCTTTATTAAGACTGTTTGGGTCCAGTTGCAGAGGAAGCAGAGTTGTGTTTAACCAGAACTGGGGTTTTGCCAGGAGAAGATGACTGAAGGGAAGCATTCAAGGGAGCTGAGCATGGAAGGTTGATACAGTAAAGGATTCTGGGGAATAACTTGGGTGGGAGGAAAATTATGATATGAGAAGTAGGATAGATAATAATTAAGTGGTAGGATCAGTGGACTGGAAGTGTCGCGTAATGGTTGATCCGGTGACACTGGAATGAGTGAGCTGGAAAGTCTGGAGCTTGTGGTCAGAGAGGGCATGGTTGAGATAGAGATTTTGGAAGTAAGGAGATCTAGGGCTGCACTGTCCAATACTGTAGCACTAGCTATGTGGCTATTTTAAACTTAAAATTAAGTTAAACCTTAAATTCAGCTCCGCAATCATACCAACCACATTTCCAGGGCCCAGTAACCATTTGTGGCTGTGGCTACCATGTTGGACAGTGCAGGAGAAACGTTTCTGTCTTCCCCGGTGCACCTGGGACTTGTTAGAAGTTCAGACTTTAGGACCACACCCTGATCTAAAGGAGATACATTTCACATGGTGATTTGTATGCACATTAAACTTTGATAAGTACTGATACGAGAATTATGTCTTAGTATGAAGATGTAAGGAACTTACCTGTGGTTTATTTTCTGTGAATGTCCATATATTTTTTGACTCTGACCATGGGTTACTTTTGTATTTCTGGAGTTAAATACACCATTACTAAGTTGGATTTGTGAGTTTGGTATAGTGGGATGAGATAGATTATAGATTATATCTGTTTTAAATGCTGTTTTTTTATTGAGCATGCCAAAATGAGGTTACTGAATTCATAATTTAATAAACATTTTATTTCATTTCTTGAATGTTAAATTTTATTTAAATTGACATTCCCTAGTATTTTATTAATTAATAATCCACCTGAAATTCTCAAAGAATGAATAGCAAACTATATCTACTTATAAAAAGATGTACAAATATTATCATTTCCTTGGCAAAAAAAAGATTCCTTTTTTTAAAAATGTGGTTTCAGAAGAAAAAGAGTACTTTTTGTCATAATTTTAGTATAATTTAAATTTTACATTAATGTATTAAAGTAGGCTTTGTTAAGAAAATAATTTCATATATTTACTCTTCTCTTATTTCATTGCTTTCATGCTTTAGGGGATGGATAAGAATGCTTTTGAGAAAAAATATAATACTGTTGGAGTGAATATTTTTCGAACTCACCAGTTGTTCTGTCAAGATGTACTTAACTTGCACCCCGGAGAAATGGGTGTTGTCAGCAATGGGCGAGTAAGTACGAAAAACAGTCGCTCATTTTCGCAGTGACATTGTGGTCGTGGGATCCCAGACACTTCTGTCACAACAGCCTTGATGTAGCACACACAGAGGATGGTGTTCATGTGCCAGACACACCAGACAGGTCTCAGCAGAAGTGAAACGGGTGCTGAGAGGTTTGATTTATGACACAGTACCTGTTATCTCATCCCTTCCCCCACCGATGAGAGCGCTGAATGCGGTAAGGAAGAATGTTCTTGTGCGGATAACTTTTATTTTGTCCTAATGTAAGTACTAGAATAAGCAACTTAGGACACTTGACAACATTGTGCTTGAAAACCACTTTATGTAGGTGTAGAAGTACATTGTGACATCGTACTCTTCTTGTAGCTCTCTCTATAATTGTGTAATAACAGAAGCATATTTTTGTATTAAAGCATAAAGTAGTATTTATTAATATAACCTTTAAAAATCTATAGGAAAAATCACTTACTCCCACCATCCTAATAAAATTTATTATTAAAATTTTATTGTTTTACCTTCTAATCCTTTTTTCTACCCTACAGAGTTATTCCTGGTTTTCTTAAATACATCATTGTAATTTTACATATATAATTTTATATCACACTTTTTCTCTTAGTATATCAGAAGCATTTTTTTCTGATTAGAGCATCTTTATAGACACACATAGTTAGTGGATAATAGCTACTTATTAGTATATTTTGAATATGATAGTCTGATTTTATTTCTCGGGAATTAAGTTTTTAAAAAATGAATCTGATGCTTTGATTTATTAAGAAATAAACTAATGCAATGTTTTGGACATACCTCTGCTTGAACTATCAAGTTATATATTCATAAATCATCTTCAAAGCTCTAATATACTCTTGTTTTCTTTATTTTCTACATTTTTATGAGCTCTGTTCATTTGCATGTTTTAATTCCATATCACTATTCCCTTAAAGTTATGCTTATTTATTCTTTCTTATCTGAATCCATAAATAATAGGAATTATAGAAGAGTGAGAGACCCATTTCCTCAAGTTTCCACAGATAAAATAGACCTGCTTCAGTGTAATGGTGTCTAAGCTGACTGATTGCATTGGCTCCTAGAGCCAGTTAGGCTCAGGTTCTTGTGTGTACAGTGCTATTTTACAAACTGACGTCAGTGGTTGCCATTTATTATGACAGTAATATAAGGTACAGGGTGGGGCAAACATAGGTTTACGGTTGTTTGTATGGAAAATAATACAATAATCAATAAATAATACACGAATAAACTCTGTGTTTCATGTACTCACAACTGTAAACCTACATTTGCCGCCCCTCCCCCCTGAATTAGTGAATTTTGATAGTGAGTTATGTGGTAGTCCCAACATGACATTGCTTATTCTCTAACAATTACTTTGGAAGAAAATACAGTTTTTTAGAACAGTTAAGTATATGGCTACCTTTGGTTCTGTCAATCATTTTAAGAAATAAAGAGGAAAAGAAATTACACCTGCTATATCCAGTACCTTGCCTTTTGATTAGACATTACAGAAAACCTACCATAATATATTTCATGTATTGTTATCAATATTAGTGATAACAAATATTAGTTATAGTTATGTTCAACTTATTTCTCCTAGAACCATTTTCTTTTATTTGTTTAATTTTGAAATTGCCAAAATATTCAGATACGAATTTTTCACCTGCTGTGAACCAAACATTATTCTAGGTTCTCAGAGTACAGTAGTAAACAAACATGTTTCCATGGTGTTTACATTTTGGTGGGCAGAGACAGATAACAAATAGCATCCTTACTGATAAGGTGTGATTTGGGCAGAGAACCAAGAGAGGTGAGGGAGCAAGCCATGTCTGGAAGAGGAATGTTCTAGATAGAGGTAATAGAGTAGTTATGTGATTTGTCTTGGTTTTTGCTCTTTTATGCCTTGCTTACATATTAATTCATGTCCTGAGATGAGATCATGTCTGTGTGTTTAGGAATACCAGTTACATTGAGAGTAGTCAGAGAAGCTCAGAGAAGTTGCTGGGGAACAGATCAGTATGGTTTTATAGGCAGTTTAGGATTCCTGCTTTACTCTGAATGAATTGTGAAGTTCATAGTACTGGATGGGTTGACATGATCTGACCTGTGTTTTATTTGGACCTTTAGTGACTGTTACATTGAGAATAGACTATAGGAGTCAGAAAACCTGGTAGGAGATATTGTAGTAGTCCAATTGAGAAATGATGATGGCTTGCACTAGAATGGCTATAGTGGAAGCAGAGAAAAGTGGATGTGGTATATATTTGGGAGGAAGGGTGAACAGGAATTGCTGACAGGTGTGATGTGGGGTGTGGATTACATAACTAGCAGAATGGAGTTGCTGTGTTTCCAGGTGAGAAAGACTGCAGGAGGATTGGGGTTGTTCAGGAGGAGTAGAAAGGAAAAGGTAGAGGATTCATTTCTGGACATATTAGAAGTTCAGTGTTCAGTTCTGAATTTCCAAGTAGGCTTCTTGAGTTGGCAGTTGAGCCTATGACCTGAATTCAGGAAAGAGATTGGGGCTAGAGATAGTATTATATCAAATTATGTTGACTTTTTATGTTGATTAATGGAAAATTATAATTTTGATTATTTTTTAATTTGTACAACCGTAGTTTGAATAGAAAAGTATAATATATCTGAAAGTAAGTTCCATGGTTTATGAATTATAATGCTTAGCTTATTACTCTCAGTAGTAAAGCACAATAGTCACAGCAATTATCGCAGATAGTTATCATTCTGAATCAAATAGTTTACTGTTTGAAATAATTCTAACATTTTAGAATTAATCTTCTTTCTGAAGCTGTGCAAATGTTTACATTAGAATTGGAACATATTCAAAGTTAAAATTATGAATGATCAAAACTGAGGACCAATGATACTTTTATTAAATTTTTTATTTTTCCATTACAGTTGACATTCAATATTATATTAGTTTTAGATGTATAGCATAGTGGTTTGACATTTATATAACTTATGAAGTGATTTCCACGATCAGTTTAGTACTCACCTGACACCATACATCATTATTACAATATCATTAACTGTATTCTCTGTGCTGTACTTTACATGCCCGTGACTATTGTGTGACTGCCAGTTTGTACTTCTCAGTCCCTTCACCTTTTTCACCCAGTCCCCCAACCTCCTCCCATCTGGCAACCAACAATGATACTTTCTTACTGCATGCTAATGGAACTAAATTACCAAGCAAAATAGAGACAGACTCAGAGAGAGCAGGCAAGACAGCCCTGGTGGGGGCTGGGGGGGTTGAGGGAGGTTTTATCATGGGGTAATAGAGAGTAGGAAACCAAGCAAGCCCTTTTTTTTCTTAAGCTAGACAAGTCTGGATTCCAAATCGAATTGCACCATTAATTGGATCACCTCTGTGAGACTTGATTTTTTCATTAGTACAGTAGGAACGGTAATAGTATGGTTTATACAGTTGTCAGTTTAAATATACTTTTATACATAAAGCACATAGAACAGCTTCAGACACTAAGTAAATTTTTAGTCAATTTTAACTCCTGTTTTCTCTTTAAATATTTGAAGTCTGTCATGAGATACAGTGGGTATGTAGATTGATTTGTGTTACACTTGATGAGCGTCAGTGTAGAATTAAGGCCAGTTGATCAAACTTCCATGAGTAGAGAGAGATTTTTAGCTCAGTATGCATTTTCTATAATTTTAATAAGCTGTCAAAGGAGATAATGCATTTCTGTTACACCAGTTATTCTGTATAACTGAAAAATCACATTTCTAAAATGTTGTAAAGATTTAAGCACCAAACAGGCTTTATTGTACTGATACATGATTTCCAAGTTTAATGTTCCTTTTCCCAACATGGACATGTATGATTTTATACTATTTAAGTTACTTTGTTTCACAAATATCATATTTAACTTTAAATAGAAGAACTGAGACACAGAAGAATCAAGTTTCTCCTAGCTGTTTGATGCTGGACTTACATAAGTGAAAATGGAGTTGGTTCTCTGGTGAATTTAATCAGTAAAAATAGCCATCTTGTTAATTCCTTAAAATCATTTGAGCCCTGGCCAGGGTGGTTCAGTGGTTAGAGCATGGGCCTACACACCCAAGGGTTGCAGGTTCGATCCCTAGCCCTGGTCGGGTCGTGTGCCCCTCTCACATTGATGTTTCTGTCTCTCTCACCCTCCTGCCCTCCCTTTACTCTCTAAAAAATCAATGGAAAAAATACCCTTGGGTGAGGATTACCAAAAAATAATATACATTATTATATGAAATAAATTTTTAAAAATTTTTAAGTAAAAATTTAAGAAAATAACTTGAGGTTTTATTTCCTTATTCTGAGCTATTAACAAAACTGCTTGAGTCACTGGAGGTGCTATTGATAAAATTTCAACTATTTTCCAGGCCTCTCCTATTTATAGTCCAAAAAATATGTTGAAAGTGCTTTCAAAGTTACCTTAAAAATGGTATCAAATCTTAAGGAGATGAAATGTTTATATGTGTACTTTTAGTTTTATAGTGCTTGTTTTTAAGAGCCCTGTTTAATGTTTAAGATGACATCAGCAAATAAGGGAGATTCAAGAACTATACTTCATTAATTTTTCGAAATTATTAACTGCAGAAGCAGATAAAGGGGAAGTGAGAAAATCTGCTACAACTATTTCTGGTCTTTTTACTAAGAAAAAAAATTCTGCTTGGCACATTTTCTATTTGTCATTAAGTATAAATGTTTAATACATAAGAAGACTGTCTCAGGCCCACCTTCTACATGAGGGTTTGTGTTCATAATAGTATGGTGATTGCATGTATTAGTTTCCTCAGAAAATGCTAATGGTAGTAGAGTTGATGGTAGTTGTGATGGAATAACCATCTTGAGAAATTAGGTATGTGGCAATTTGACGGCTAACCCACTCTGTACTTAAATGGTTTAAAGCTAACCTGCATGACTTTGCTGAGCTCCAGACCATTTATACATCAGTTAGATAAAGATTGGCTGGTATTATTAAGTAATTATGTGATTTGTCTCTTGGTTTTTGCTCTTTTATGCCTTGCTTACATATTAATTCATGTCTACCTCGTATGAACTACAATTTATAGATGAACAGAAAACAAAATTGAAATTAAAAGATTTATGAAATAATTGCTTTCATCATTTACTTGAGAATGAAAAGTCTTAAGGTTTTTGGAAGCATTCTGTTTCAAAGTAAAACTTTCTAATAGAAATAATTTGCTACCTTTTTTACTTTAATGTTGGTGTTTATGCAAATGTTATTTGTAATATGAAAGGGAGAAAATATTTTTCTCCTCTCTTTTTATCCCAGTGGGTTTAGTAAATGGTGGGATTGATGGCCACCATCTGTTTAGTCTCTGATCAATTTTTACTTAAAGAAATATCTATTTCATGAGAAAATATTTCATGAAATAATGGGTATCTTCTAGAAGATATATAATAATTGCTTTTATTTTAAGTTCTTAGGAGCAGTAAATGAAAATTTCTATGCAGAAGATTTCTCCTTGTTGGAAAAGATAACATTTACTAATTTAGCAGAGAAAATTAAAGGCATTGTTGAAAATATGGCAATCAACACAAAGAAGTAAGTATTTAAAATCATGAGTAATTCATTTCCAGATTTGGTATTTTCCGTCTCATTTCTTTTTTATTTTTTTTAAGATTAGAAAATGTTTCAAATATTTACACAAGATATAACAAGACATATAGAGAATATAAAGAAATAATAAAAATAATAATAATTACCATAGATGTTAATTCTTTGTTTTAGTTACCTTGGATCTTACTGTTTCTGTTTCCCCCACCCATCCCAGTCTCTTCCCTTCCCAGGAGATAACCATTTTCCTAAAGGTTGTGTGCCTGACTCCCCTATTTGTGTTTTTACTTTTGCTTTATATGTAAATATGCATTATCAGTTTTGACTGTGTTGGATGCCTTGACTTCTTTAGAGAAATGCTGTTATACCATATACTCCTTTTGCTGTCTACTTCCGTGGAAGCTTTATCCACGTTCATTGATACAGAGCTTGCTCATTCATTTAAATTCCTTTTTAGTATCTCATTTTATAAATATACTGAAGTTCATTTGTGTGATCCATTACTGAGGTACAGTTAACTTGGCTTTGGTTTTTTGACTATTATAGAAGTGCTGTAATGAACCTGCTTTGATGTCTCCTTGTGCAATGTGTGAGTTTAGAGTAGAGGAGTGTTGTTACTGGGTTGTAGGGTGTGCTTATCTTCAGCTTTACCAGATATTGCTAAATTCTTTCTTTTAAAGTAGTTATAATAAAACTCCCACCAGAAATGTATGAGTTCCTGTTTCCCCAAGTCCTCACCAATGCTTGGTGTTATCTGACTTGTTAGTTTTTCCTATCTGATGGATGTGAAATTGTATCTTGTTTTAATTTGCATTTCTTTGAGCTCTACTATAGTTGAGTATCTTCTCATAAAGTTATTTTCATCCATGTTTGTTTTCTGTAAAATACCTGTTCATATCTTTTGTTTAGCTATCTATTGGGTTATTTTCTCCTGTCAGTGATTTGTAAGCATATTGTTCATGATTCTGTATATTAATCTTTATCAATTATGTGTTCTACAGGTATAATATTTCAGTTTGTGGTTGGCACTTTTTTATTATAATATATGACCACATATATAGAGGTTTTTATTTTAATGAAAAAATATTAAGGTTTTTCATTCATAGTTTGTATATGATCTGTGTGTGTGTGTGTGTGTGTGTGTGTGTGTGTGAGAGAGAGAGAGACAGAGAGAGAGAGAGAGAGAGAGAGACAGAGAGAGAGAGAGAGAGAGAGAGAGAGAGAGAGAGAGAGAGAGAGGATGTCTAAGAATTTTCCTTAGTCTGGGTTTGTAAAGATATTCTCTTTTATTGTCTTCTGAAAGTTTTGCAGTTTTGTTTTTTTATTCTGATTTATATCTTTAATTCTTCTTGGATTTTACATTGTTGCACTGGTCTGATGCCTCATGCCAATCCCCCATTCCAGTTACCACAGCTTTATAATAAATGTTAATAGCCTCATCTTCAAAATTGTCTTGACTATTTTTTGCTATTTGCTTTTCAATGTACATATGATTAGAACTAGCTTAACAAGTTATACCAAAAACACTCCTGGAATTTTTATGGGAATTTATAAATTAGATTAAGGAATTCTCATCTTTTTATAATATTGAATTATCCCACTTATTAAATGCATATATATTACTTATATGTACCTATACAAATATACATATATATTTATGATATATGACTGATATATGGCATATAATTTATGTATATATGTGAATATGTAGATAGACACACTTATTTGGTGTTTTTTTTAAGGGTTCTTCAGGGAATCTTCAATTTTCTTACATAAAATCTTGCATATTTTTTAAAGATTTTTTTCCCTAGTATTTTACCATTTTATCTCAGATTGTAAATGATGTATTTTATATTACATTAAAAAAATTTTTTTAATCCTCACTCGAGGATATTTTTCTATTTATCTTCAGATAGAGCAGGAGGGAGAGAGGGAGGCAGGGAGGAAGGGAGAGAGAGAGGGAAACATCAATGCTAACTGCTGAGCCAAACTGACCAGGGCACATTTTTAAATTATTATTTTTTTTTTTTTGCTAATTTACAGAAACATTATTAAGTGTCTATATTAATCTTCCTTTCTGGGCTCTTTATTTTTTGTAACATTCTGTCTAATATTAGAACTCATGTCATTTGTTAATTCTAAGAGCTTTGTTCCTTAACTTCCAGTTTTTAAATATCTCATTTATGTTGGCCTTTCTCTTGTTTTAGTTTGGTCAGCTCAGTAAGAGATATATCTGTTTTACTGGTCTTTTCATATATGTAGACTTAGCTCTTGACAGGCTCTTAATTGTTTTTTGTTTGCTTCTATCAATTTTAGTTCTTTATTATATCTTTTTAATCTGTTCTTTTTAATAAACCTCTCACGTTGGATTCTTAGCTTATTAATATCAGATTTTTTCTTTATATATCCTTAAATTACAGGCTTGAAATTTCTCTTTAAACATTTATTAGCTGTATTACATAAGTTTTTATAATAAATATTTCATTGTGATTCAGTGCTAAATATTTTCAAATTAATATTTTGTTTTTAAATTTTTATTTTAAAAAATATTTTGAAATAATTAGAACGTTGGATTCATTAAGGGCAAAATTTTTGTCTACAGTCATCCCTCGCCACTTCAGTTTGTATTGTACAAATACAAATATAGTATAATATTTGAAAAAACCACGATAGAGTGAAGCCACGAAAGTCGAAGCGCAAAGTGGCGAGGGACGACTGTGTATGAACAAAGAATCCTACTTTGCAGAAATTCATTTATCCCGGTAGAGTCTGGAACTGATTAGCCGCAATAAACGAGGGCTGACTGTATTTAATTGTGTTAGTTTTTTGTTTTGTTTTTTATCTCTTGTGCATAGAATTTTGCCTAGCTCTTATTAGGCACCAAGTAAATATTTATTGAATTAATAATGAATAAACTATGTTTTAACTTGTCTTAAATGGCCTAATATATCATTGATTTCCAGTTTGCTTTGAACTGTGATTACAAAACGTGGTTTATGGACATCAATTATTTGGTATTTATTTCTCCTAATTTTGTTGAGGCAGAGTTAATTTTTATAATTGTTTCATACTTTATTTTTCATAACACTTTCTCTAATTGTGTGGAAGATTTTATATATGTGTATTAGGTTGAACTTTTTTTTCCCACATCATCAAAATATTGAATTTCTCTTTTATCTATCAGTTACTAAAAGAACTTTGTTAAACACTACCACTAGGATTGTAGATTTATTATTTAATTCTTGTACTCTTGTTTTAAATATTTTGAGCTATATATTGTTATGTATATGCTGATTCAGAATTATCTTTCTAGTGAATTACTCCTTTCATCAGTGTAGGAATTACTCCTTTCCTAATAATGATTGTGTCTTAAAGTCTATGGGGTCTGATATTTAAGCCACGTCAACATTCTTTTTGGATAATATTTTTCTGTTATATCTTTTTCTTTCTTTACTTTCATTGTATCCATGTATCTTAAAGCATATGTCTAGGTATTAGGGGTGGTTATCTTTCCAGAATTAAAATTCTGATTCTTACTCTTGAATAAAGAATTCTGATCCAAATCAAACTGATGTCCTTACTTTATCCTTTAGGAAAGGTTGTTGTTTTTTAATTCATTATTTAAGAAATACTGTTAAAAGAAAATTACAAATGTGTGTGCCAGGCCAGTGTGGCTCAGTGGATTGAGCATCATCCCATGGACTGAAAGGTCTCAGTTCGATTCCTGGTCAGGGCACATGCCTGGGTTGTGGGCTTGATCCCCAGTAGGGGGCGTGCAGGAGGCAGACGATCGATGTTTCTCTTTCACATCGATGTTTCTATCTCTCCCTTCCTTTCTCTCTAAAAAAATCAATAAAAACATTTTTTTTAACTGTGTATAAAGTAGTAAAGTGAAGGCTTTTCCACAGTGAAGAGATATATCCTAGTTATTTTCAAGTGCAATAAAGCAAAAGAAAATTTTAGGAAGCAGAAAAACTATATAATTTCAAAACAGTGGCTCTGTTATGAAATTTAATAATGTAGGACTAGTATATGTTAAAAAGCATAAAATTAAGTAATTATATGTTGAATGTTATAAATATAATAAAATTTCAGAGCTAATTTTTTAAACCTTGTTTGGTAAAAATAAATATATAATTACAGTTTCAAGTAGGTACCGGAAGCTCTTTTAGCCACTTTAAAGCTGCATTTCAAACTTGAACCACCACCCCAAGTCAATAACATTAAACTATAACAGCATTCCCTCTAATTGTCTTAAGTTCTTAGATGCACAGAAATAATGCAAAATAAGTTGTGTTTTAATTAGAATAAATTCATATTCACTTGAATCTGAGCATACGTTAAAGGTATGCATCCATATTATCATGTTTTTCAATAGTTATTTTAATGAGGTAGGTAGAACTCTGCCAAATACAAAATCCTTGGAACCATTATCCCGAGGAGCACATAAAATCTATTTCTCTAATGGAGTGATTACAGCTTGTTCTTTTCTGAGAGATGTCTCCAGTTCTGAAGCAGTAGCTGCTGAGTTTCCAGTGCCTTTTCCCCTCTTTAGTTCAAAGTACTTTTCAAAAAGAGAAAAATTGACCCGGATAGCTGAAAATTCAGCGGAGAATTTAAGAAAAGGTTGTTTGGGGCCTCAAAGATTTCTCTTATTTCATCTTCTGCTCCTCTTAGTACATATGTACTACTTAAGCAGTCACCCTAGTTTAAGAAGCATGGGGAGCATGTTTGACCATAAATATTTCCTCCATTGTTCCTACAGTTTTATTTATTAGAGATTATATGGCTAATAAATACCTTTAAGAGAATTTAGGAATATAGATTGTGATTAATTAATTTATTTAATATATGTTTGTATTAATTAATTAATTTACTATATGTTTATTAAGTGGCCATTAAATGCAGTGCTCTGTGAAAAATATGGTAGCTGTTATGAGTAGAAACCTACATTTAATGTAAAATCTTGCATTTCAGGAACTTATATTCTAGTAAAAGATGATATATTTTAGTAGAGAGAGATTGACAAGATTTTTGACCACTCCTTTCTTCCTGCCTTCCATCCTTCTTTCTTTCCTTTCTTTTCTTTCTTTCTTTGTTTCTTCCCTTCTTTTTAAGGAAGGATTCTGTAAATTTTAGCCAGCACATTCTATCCCAACATATCATTGAACATATAATACATTTTCTCTATAATGGATTTTCAGATTTGGTTATATTTAATCTAGGTATTTATTTTCTGTGTTCTTAGTTTTCAAACTAATTTAAAACCATAGAAATCTGGGCTTCTTAGCTATATTAAAAATTCTTTGAAAGTAGATATCCTATTATTTACTTTTTGTTCTTTCTGCCCTTTCTTTGCTGTATGGGCCCCAATGCTTAGACACATAACCGGCACTCAGCAAATACTGACTTGAATTAAATGATTCACCACATTCTTGTAGACTCTGTTGAAAACACTGCTTAATAAGTGTTTAAAGATCATATCAATGATAAGAAAAAGTAAGGTGATTTTAAAAGCAAGTCATCTTTAAACTGACAAATTCTATTTGTTAGCAAGTCTGGAAGAAGAATTATTTAAATGAAATTTGTCTTTTGGAAGTATTTTAAATTAAATTCCCTATTAATTGTGACACAAAATATGGACATTTCCTGAAAAACTCATCCATTGTTTATCTTGTTTATCTAGCATGAGTGACCTTGTTATGAAAGTTGATGCCCTTGTTTCCTCTTTGCCTACACGTGACTCTCGGTATAAGGTCACATTTTTAAAAGAGAATCACAGGTAAGAATGTAATAGTGCTGTATTTTATCGTCACTGAATCGTGTATTCAATTGTGGTTTCCATTTGTATTCATAATATGGTAAAATTAAAGAAGAATTAAAAGTTCTGTGTTAAAGGATAAATGTATTTGAGAAGATTAGGAAAAGAAATTCCTGTTAATTATGTACTGAGGTAAATAAAGGATGATATATATATAATATATAAGCTTTCCAAGTGAGTTATATCAAATATGATTTTCATGCTCAAGATCACTTGGAATTTTTGCAGTATCTTGGTATAGTTATTATAAATAATATCTCAGTATTCCCAGTTACTAAAGAATTCTGATTAATGACATGTAGACATACAACAGCATGTTCCAAAGTGTGTTCTATGGAACACATCAACTCTGAGATGTTGATGGACATATTCCGAGGGAAAATCTGTTCTCCGGTCAGGTTGAGAGAACACTGCATCCTTTGGGGGTGAGGGGGACTTTCACTATTCATCAACACAGTAATGGTTATGAGATGTATAGTTAAAAAACAAAAATTCATTTTTGGTAAATTCAGCAGTTGGGTAACTTATTTATCCATGGAACACTTTTTTTGTCAAAACGTATTATTTCGTAAAACTTAGGTTTCTGAAGATAGCCATCAGAGAAATCCTGTTTTAGAATAATAAACTAGTTTATAATTTCACTTTGAAATTACAAGTAAAATTCACCAAGCTCCATCTATATACCTAAAATTATCTGTGTCCCCAGAAGGGAACCTTTTTCTGTTGTTTTTAATTAAGGACCGCTAAGAGTTAGGGAAAAAAATCAATTTGACATTATGTAACTAAACTATAGACATGTTTTATTGTATGATCTTTTTCTAATCACCACTCCTGTAAAACTAAATTGAGACAAATTACTTTATCATAAGCTTAAAATGACTGACACCTGTAAGTTTTCTGATCTTATGGTAGATGTAATCTTACGTTGCTTATATTTAATATTAGAAGATAAAACATACTTTAGCTTTAGAAAGCCTATCTTTTGAGATGTCTTCACATGTGTATAGTATTTGTTTTCCTTTTTATTGAATTTATTGGAGTTACATGGTTAACAAAATTATAAAGGTTTCAAGTGCACACATGTATATAGTATTCTCGGGGAAAATCACTTTCTAAGAAGAAACTATCTGGCACTGTTAGGAGTGATGTTTTTTGTTGTTGTTTTTATTTGTTTGTTTTTTTCAGATAACCAAGATTCAATACGTTTAGGTATTTTAAACACATCCAATGCAATTCTTTTTACAAACTTTTTGATTTCTTAAATACTATGTGCTGAAATAATTTAACACAAATTAAAACTATCATTGTAAATATTAGTCACTATACTATTCCCATTAAGTTATGTTATACTTAGGAATTTTGATATGTTTGGAACTGTGTACTCTTACATTAAATGTCTGACACATTTTCTCTTATATAGTTTGTTGTTATAATCTCTGGTTTCTTTCTCTGGCTTTGACACCTGTCAGTGTCCTGCTGCTTTTAAGCCTACTGCCTTATTTTATATAGAGGGTTGGAGATAGTGTGACTTCGTGACAGTGGTTTAAAATTCCCCAATATTTTTTTGTTTATTTCTGGGGATTGGAATTCTGATTCATACAACCTCACAGAATTGGCAGTAGTGTGAGGGTGAAAAAAGCAGCAGTCAACAGATGCCTACTTTAGGCATAACATCTTAGAAAACAGCCAGTAAATTTGTAAATTTTTCACCAAAATAACTAAAGAAATTAACCATTATAGATGATTTCTTTAATTTAAAACATATGATTTGTAGCCCTTAATTTATAGCAGTAATTATCCAGCAGGATCTGTTGTCTAGCTCTGCCATTCCTATTTTAACATAATTAAATCATATCAACAGCATATAAAATAAAATGTCTTTTATTTCTCTATATTGAGAGGACCCATATTTGAAGTGGATTTTACATTACCTTAATTCAATTGCTAAGAAATTAAACATTTCACTGCAAAAAGCCTAGATATTTATAGTCTTTCTATACTAAAGAAGATCTATGTCCCTGTAATTTTACAGGTGTAATCTTTTTCCCTTTGTAATATGTAAACTATGTAATTTATACATCTCGGAAAGGAACAGATTTTCATATTATTACAGTGTTAAAACAGTAATTCAATTGGAATATTCTTTACTTAATTAAATATATACTTTTAACTTTTAATTATATTAAATATAGAATTGATTATCTCCCATTGGCCTTTTCTGTGCTTTTAATTATTTCCTAACATTTACTTTAAACATAATTCATATTCTAACTTAGAACTTAGGTCAATAAAAGACAAAATGGAAAAAAACAGAGGGGAGGAGGTATGGAGAGTATAACTGGGATAAAAATAAAGTATGATAAATTTGGAGGGGTTCCCTGAACTTTTTTGTTATAGTATGTTGGGTTTGTTTTAATACTTAATTTAATAAAAGTACTGAATAGTTGTTCTTGAGTCACCCCCGCGCACATTGCTTGCAGTTTATGAGCCCAACACAGGTCCTGCTCTCTAGTACTTGGATCTCTTCACCTTCAAGATGCCTGAGGAAGTGGTGCACCATGGAGAGGAGGAAGTGGAGACTTTTGCCTTCCAGGCAGAAATTGCCCAACTCATACCTCTCATGATCAATACTTTCTATTCCAACAAGGAAATTTTCCTTCAGGAGTTGTTCAGTAATGCTTCTGATGCCTTGGACAAGATATGCTATGAGAGCCTGACTGACCCTTCCAAGTTGAACATTGGTAAAGAGCTGAAAATTGACATCATCCCCAACCCCCAGGAACGCACCCTGACTCTGATCGCCACAGGCATTGGCATGACCAAAGCTGATCTCATAAATAATCTGGGAACCATTGCCAAGACTGGTACAAAAGCGGTAATGGAGGCTTTTCAGGCTGGTTGCAGACATCTCCATGATTGGACAATTTGGCATTGGCTTTTATTCTGCCTACCTGGTGGCAGAGAAAGTGGTTGTGGTCACAAAGCACAATGACGATGAGCAGTATGCCTGGAATCTTTTGCTGGAGGTTCCTTCACTGTGTGTGCTGACCATGGTGAGCCTGGCCAGGGTACCAAAGTGATCCTCCACTTTAATGGAAATCAGACAAAGTACTTAGAGATGAGGCAGATCAAAGAAGTGGTGAAGAAACAGTCACAGTCCATAGGTTATCCCATCACCCTTTATTTGGAGAAGGAATGAAAGAAATCAGTGATGGTGAAGCAGAGGAAGAGAAAAGGGAGAAAGAAGAAGATAAAGATGATGAGAAGAAACCCAAGATTGATGACGTGGGCTCAGGTGAGGATGATGGTGCTAAGGATAAGAAAAAGAAAACAAAGATTAAGGAGAAATATATTGATCATGAAGAACTGAACAAGAGCTAGCCCATTTGGACCAGAAACCCTGATGACATCACCCAGGAGGAATATGGAGAATTCCATAAGAGTCTTACCAATAACTAGGAAGACCACTTGGCAGTCAGACACTTCTCTGTAAAAGGTTAGTTGGAATTCAGGGCATTGCTCTTCATTCCCTGTTGGGCTCCCTTTGACCTCTTTGAGAATGAGAAGAAGAAGAACATTAAACTCTATGTCTGCCATGTGTTCATAATGGACGGCTGTGATGACTTGATACCAGAGTATCTCGGTTTCATCCACGCTGTGGTTGACTCTGAGGACCTGCCCCTGAACATCTCCCAAGAAATGCTCTAGCAGAGCAAAATCTTGAAGGCCATTCATTAAATCACTCTTAAGAAGTGCTTTGAACTCTTCTCTGAGCTAGTGGAAGATAAGAAAAACTGTAAGAAATACTATGAGGCATTCTGTAAAAACCTAAAGCTTGGAATCCATGAGGACTTGACTGGCAATACCTTTCTGAGCTTCTGCACTCTCACAACTCCCAGTCTGGAGATGAAATTACTTCTCTTTCCGAATATGTCTCTCTCATGAAGGGACCCAGAAGTCCATCTATTACATCACTGGTGAGAACAAAGAGCAAGTTGCCAGCTCTACTTTTGTGGAACGAGTGTGGAAGTGGAGCTTCGAGGTAGTATATTTATGGAGCCTATTGATGAGTTCTGTGTGCAGCAGGTCAAGGAGTTTGATAGAAAAAGCCTGGTCTCAGTTACCAAAGAGAGCCTGGAGCTACCTGAGGATGAAGAGGAGAAAAAGAAAATGGGAGAGAGCAGGGCCAAGTTTGAGAACCTCTGCAAACTCATGAAAGAAATCTTGGATAAGAAGGTTGAGAAGGTGACAATCTCCAGTAGGCTTGTGCTTTACCCTGCTGCATTGTGACTAGCACTTATGGCTGGACAGCCAGCATGGAACATTTCATGAAAGCCCAGGTACTTCGGGATAACTCTACAATGGGCTCCATGATGGCCAAAAAGCACCTGGAGATCAACCCAAGCACCCCATTGTGGAGACTCTGGAGCAGAAGGCGGAGGCAAACAAGAATGACAAGGCTGCAAGGACTTTGTGGTGTTACTGTTTAAAACTGTCCTGCTCTCTTCTGGCTTCTCACTTGAGGATCCCCAGCCCCACTCCAACCACATCTACCACATGATCAGGCTAGGCCTAGGCACTGATGAAGATGAAGTGACAGCAGAAGAACCCAGGGCTGCTGTTCCTGGTGAGATGCCCTTGGGGGTGATGAGGATGCCTCTGGCATGGAAGAAGTGGTTAGGAGTTTCTACCTGCAGACCTTGTGGCCTCTGTGTAGTGTCTTCATGGCTCCCCCAGCCCTAGCCCACCTATTTTCCTCTGGTGATATTTAGTGATTTTATTTCCTCTCCTGTCTTTGCCTAAGGCAGGTAACAAGGGCCTCAAGCCTTCTCTTCTCATATTTGACATTGGGCTTGTATGTTATGTATTGTGGTTTTTGTTGTTCTGAAATTAAAGCATGCAAAATGAAGATGCAGTTTAAAAAGTCAGTGTTGCCCTGGCCGGTTTGGCTCAGCGGTTAGAGCATCGGCCTGTGGACCAGAGAGACCCGGGCTCAGTTCCCGCTAAGGGCACGTACCTCAGTTGCAGTTTGTCCCTGGCCCCAGTTGGGGTCTTGTGAGTGGCAACCACTCGATGTGTCTCTCTCACATTGATGTTTCTCTCTCTCTCTTCCTCCCTCTCTTCCTTCCGCTCTATCTGAAGATAAATGCAAAAAAAATGTCCTCGGGTGAGGATTAAAAAAAAAAAAAGTCAATGTTATCATTCTCAAATCTAAGAAAGTATATTCAACTAACAAAAATGCATCTTGGTTTTATATTTTACATCGCGTGATCCAGGAGAATTTGGGGGCTTGAAATTATCAGTTTTCCTGTACTAGTGTTGTTCTTTGAAGAGTTTTTTAAAATCAGTCATTCATAAAAGCTTACTTTCATTTTCTCTAACTCTTTGCAATTTTCTAATTTATTGAATATAAACATTAGAATTTTACATTTGCAGCCCTGGCCAGTTTGGCTCAGCGGTTAGAGCGTTGAGACCAAAGAGTTGCGGGTTCGGTTCCAGTCAAGGGCACGTACCTCAGTTGCGGTTCGATCCCCGGCCCTGGTCAGAGTCGCACAGGAGGCAACCAATTGATGTGTCTCTCTCACATCAATGTCTATGTCTATCTGTCTGTCTGTCTCTCTCTCTCTCCCTCCCTCCCTTCCTTATACTCTATCTGAAAATCAATGGAAAAATATCCTCAGGTGAGGATTTACAAAAAAAGAATAGCATAGAGTTTTACATTTGCATTGTCTTCTGTGAAACAACCAGGGTTTTTTTTTTAAATCTAGTTAGACAGAAAGCAATTTATAACAATGTATATAGCTAAGATTAGGATTAATTGCTAATGGAATAAATTTAACTGATAATCTTTTACCTTATTTTTTATTTTCCTAGCATTATAAAGATAAATCCTCAAGAGAATGATATATTCTTTGATGTTATTGCTATTGTTGATCCATTGACAAGAGAAGCACAGATGATGTCACAGTTAGTGATCGTAAGATAATGTTTTCGTTATATATTTTATATATATTTACCATATTATATAGTACTTTTTTGAAATTTATAGTTAATTTTTTCAAGTCTGTTTTCAAGTGTGATATTTAATGTATAAAATGAAATGATAGAGCTGTACATGGGGTGTTATGGCAGTACCAAGGTTAGGTGTTGCTATGGACTGAATAGTCCCCCCCCCCAAAGTTCATATGTTGAAGCTCTAACCCACAGTATGACTATATTTTGAAATACGGCCTTAGGAGGCAGTTGAAGTCGAATGAGGTCTTACAAGTCAGGCCCTAATTTACTAGGGTAAATAGACTCGTAAGAAGAGCTTTCTTTCTTTCCTCACTGGCACAAAGAAGTCATGGGAGCATAAGGCAACATGGCAGTGGCCTACAAGCCCGGAAGAGAGCTCTCACATAAACCAAATTGGCCAGCACCTTGATCTAAAATAAACAAGTATCTGTTGTTAAGCTACCCAGTCTGTGGTGTTTTGTTATGGCAGCCTGAGCTAACTTCCTGTCTTCAAGTGTGAAGATTAGCTTCTGGAGAACCTGGTGCCTAAGCTTAATTAGTTGAAGCTTAGTATAATAAGTAACATTAGCCAGAGAGGTGAAGCTAAGGGAAGAGGGAACGTGAAGGTTGTATCAGTAGGTTTGGCCATGGTGACAAAGGTCAAAGTAACGGTACCTTCAAGACTGGATTTTATTTCTCTCCTCTCACAGTCTAGGTGTAGGCGGCCTAGAGTTGCTAAGGCAGCAACATAGTGCTGAGTCAGGCATAAGCCAGGCATCTCCTGTTGGGGTTGTTCAGTCATCTGCATGAAGCAGCTTCTATCTAGCAGTCTGAGATCAAGGTCCTACCATCACCTCTGTATTTCTGCCAGCAGGAAGGGGAGAACAAGGGCACAGCCCCAAAGTTGGTCACATTCCAGCCAGTCACATCTCACTGACCAGAATGTAGGTATTCATCTGGATATACCTGTTCAAAGGGAAGATGGAGACTCTGCATACATCTGAAAATTCTTTCACTAAGGACGCAGTGAAATATTAGGAGACCTAGCAGACTCTGAAAGGACATTATATGGCTTATTATTTGAACAGTTTTAAGGTTCAAATTGTGATTCAGCTTTCCATAAATTTCAATAAACTAGTTACATTGGCAGGCTATATATTTTTTCTTGGGATGTTCAGAATTTGGGGGGACTCCTATGTGAAATTACTCAATGCTTTTTTTTAAAAAGACATTTTAAAAAATTCTCAGAAGTGGAAACTATTTGTCCATTGACAGTTGGCTTCACTTTTGGAAACAGACAAAAGTAATTAGATATTAAGTCTGTTGAAAGATGTAAGGGATCAAGCTGGGTCATACTAGTATATATATATCAAAATTTCGAAATGCAGTTGCTCTCAGAAATGAGTTTGCCCTAACAAGCCTGCATTCTTTCTGTTCTATATATCCATTTTTTCCTCTCCTTTTACCTTCATCCTTTGTTCTCTAGTATCTTTCAAATTTTCACTGACGTGTTGCCTATATAGAGATGGGGACTATCAAAATTAAATCATTCTCCTGTTTCTTATGCTCCAGGGAAACGAAAAGAAAATAGAGTATTTCATCTGTATGTGGCGAAGAACTTCCTACATCTCTAATGTGGTTAACATAAAAAGGCTCAGGGCACCCTCACCATTGTTTTGAGGTCACCACTTAGTATTTGCAGGTCAAGATAATAATTATTTACTTGTTCTTTAATACTAAGGAAATTTAGATAGCATGAAAGAAAGTCATGTTAGGCAAAAGATAGGCAGCATAACCCTTGGACAATGAAATCAATGGTTTGGATTAAAATCTTACCTCTGTTATGACTTACTGTGTGGTCTTAGGCAAATTACTATATATCCCTGTACCTCAACTATAAAATTAGCTAACTCAGGAGGAAGGTCTGAGGATTACATGAGATAATGAGTATGAAGTATTAATGCAGTGTCTGGTACATAGTAAATGCTCAATAAATACTAGTTATTAATATATCAAATATGGGAATTTTTTTATAATAGGTACTTGGAAAGATTATCAACATGAAGTTAAAGCTGTTCATGAACTGTAGGGATAAGCTTTCAGAAGCTCCTTTAAAGAGGTGAGTCTAAGTGAACATAATTTCATTTCAAAAGATTTGCAAATACTAAAATGAAAAAAGTACCATAATTACTAGACCTGTTTTTTTCTTCTTCACAAGATGATTAATTGAAGTAGATCAGAAGATCAGGCATAATTTATTAACTTTAAATGATATAAAATTAAAATAACCTAACAAGTAAAATTGAACCAATCTAATTGCAGAATTTATGGTCTAATTGCAGATTTATGTTTATCCATGGGTATTTTTGAAAATGTGATTTAGGAATACCTGTTTAGAAATAAATAAGAAATGACAAGTGGGAAATAGGGTGAATTACACCATTTTTGGTTTACCTATACTTTCAATACTTCAGAGCTAAATTATCAAAATGATCTTTATTATAAATCATCACATTTATTATTTGGAGATATTTAGCTGTAATTAGTTGAAAATAATCTTTTTTTATTGTTTTATTTTTTTAGAGACAGAGTAAGGGAGAGATAGAAACATTGATGTGAGAGTGATACATTGATCAGCTGCCTCCTGCACGCCCCCTAATGGGGATCAAGCCCAAAACCCGGACATGTGCCCTGACCGGGAATCAAACCGGGATCTCCCAGTCCATGGGACAACACTCAATCCACTGAGCCACACCATCCAGGCTAGAATAATCTTTTAATGATACAGAAAAGGTTGTTTATTGTTATATGAAAATATTCCTCATACTGTTCTGTTGGATAAAAATTCTATACTCATAGAGCTAATATACCTCTCAATTACTAGCTAAAATAACATGAAAGCATTTGTTCATATTTAGAAAGATAATTAATTTGAAATACAAAAGATAAATGAGAAGTATGAACATTGAATTAACTCATTCACACAAGTATGAATCATCTCCATCGTATATAAAAGTTTGTATAATAAAGAGTAGGACAATTTTTTTGTTGTTTAAAAAATATAATTTTTTCTGTTAAAATGCCCAGAGGGCCCTGGCCGGGTTTGCTCAGTGGTTAGAGCGTCAGCCCGTGGACCAATAAGTCATGAGTTTGATTCTGGGCAAGGGCATGTACCTCAGTTGCAGTTTGTCCCCGGCCCTGGTCCGGGTCGTTTGGGAGGCAGTCAATGTGTCCCTCTCGCATAGATGTTTCTCTCTCTCTCCCTCTCTCTCTCTCTCCCTCTCTTCCACTCTACCTGAAGATAAATAGAAAAATATCCTCGGGTGAGGATTGAAAAAAAAAAAATAATCCGAGGATATTTTTCCATTGATTTTTAGATGGAGTGGGAGGGAGGGAGAGGGAAAGAAAGGGGGCGAGAGAGAGAGAGAGAGAGAAACATCCATACAAGAGAGACACATCTATTGGTTGCCTCCATCATGACCCTGACCAGGGTTAGGGATCGAACCTGCAACCCTCCTATTCACAGGCTGACACACTAACCACTGAGCCAACCCGGCCAGAGCAAGAGTAGGAATAGTGAATATAAGTAAGCAAAATTCATTAGGAGGGAAAGAACTTGACTTCTCTAAGGTAAAATAACACCTAATGTACCAGATAGATGCTTTGAGTGGGGAGTAATGCTACACAAGACAGCAGCTGTTAAACTTTTCAATGCTGAGTTAGAGTCTTGTTTAGCATATATTGAGCAAACTAGTGACATTCCCAGTCCTTAACTTTTAGAATAAATAGTGTCTCATCCTTCTCAGGGGTGATGGAGGTTATGGGCAGGAATTTCCTCAACTTCCTCCTCTAAAGCCTGTACCCCCACCCTTCCTATGTGGTAGGGGAAGAATGTGCTCTCTCTCCTCTTGTTTAATACTCCCTGTCTGTTTTGATCCAGTGCTTTCCCATTTGTTCTGGACCCCTGCTTTATCATATAGTCCCTTTGTTTTGTATCTTTAACCCCTCAGCTATCGTTTTTCAGTCCAAAGAGTTACTCAGTTTTAAAAAAACAAACTGCTCACTTAACTTCCTCTCCTCTAGAGCTGACTTTTCTTCCTCTTCTTCACTCTTTCTCAGTCTCAGCTTCTTTGAAGAGTAGTCATACCCCATCTTCCTCTTTCATTCGCTATACCTCCCACTGCAGTTTGGCTTTAACTTCCTTTTACTTAATCACAAAGAAATTGCTATTTGCATTAACCATGGGATGCTTTTTACTTGGTGACATTTCCACTGCATTGGACAATCTCAAAGACTTGTATTTTACCTTTGCTTCATGACTGTTCTCTCCTCTTAACCCCTCTTCTTTTGTGACTCTGCCTTCCTGCAGTAAGCAGCTTCCAACATGGCTGCCAGTGATCACCACCTCCTGGGATCCTCGCTCCGTAGAGTCTCCTTGAGTGTAGGCTGCACCAAATGATTTGCTTCTAATAGGCAGAATATGGCAAAAGGGGTGGAATGTGTCTTCTGCAATTAGATCATAAAAGACTATGACTTTTGTCTTGCTGGCATTCTCTCTTGTTGTGTGCTTCTCTGATGAAGCATGCTGGAGGTGACCTTGTGGAAGGAGCTGAGGGCAGTCTCCAGCCAACCACTAGTGAGGAACTGCATGAGCCCGGAAGTGGATCCTTCCCCTTCAAGCTTTGAGATAACTACAGCATAGCTGACACCTTGACTCCAGTCTCAAAAATAGTGGAAGTCACTATTCCTAGTAATGTAACTAATTCTTATGTGTGATATTGGGGGATAAGGCTAAAATTCATTAAAACTTCAAGTCTATTAATAAGCATCTGCTTTCAACTCAATTCTGTTTGTTTTTTATTCAACTATTATAATTGGTACCAGAATTTTAACTTGAATTTTACTTGGTTTCTGGTTATTTGTTTTCATATTATGAATGGTACTAAGAGCTAATACAGTGGCTGAAAAATAGACCATGGTCATATGTGAAGAAGGATCAGTGAGTGAAGACAAATTATAAACTTCTAGAACTTGCATAAGTCAGTATCTTAAAGAGATTATAATCATGTTCATTAAGAAATAATTAACAAGGGTGTGTGTGTGTGTCTGTGCAGAGTCTTATAATAGGTAACAGTGTAAACAAAATAATAATTGTCTACCATTTATAAGCATTATCTTTTCTGCAATATAGTATGATTTTAGTCTTTTCAGTTTAAGACTTTCTTGTCATATTTTTAAACAATTTTCAATTTTAAAATATTTTAGATAGAAGAAATCTCTATTTGGGTCAAAGTATGTTTTTTGTTTTTTATGTTCTATCAACAGTTTTTACCGATTGGTTCTGGAACCAGAAGTGACATTAGTGGCTAATGACATCATTGAACCAATGGCAAAATTCTTGGATATCCCCGAGTCACCCCTTCTAACCCTCAACATGATTACTCCTGAAGGCTGGTTGGTTGAACCAGTACACAGCAACTGTGACCTTGATAATATTCACTTAAAGGATGTAAGTTATCATGTAAACTTATATAAAGAATGGGGATCCCTGGCTGGTTTGGCTCAATGGTTAGAGTGTCAGCCCACAGACCAAAGAGTCTCAGCTTTGATTCTGGCCAAGGGCATGTACCTTGGTTGCGGTTCGTCCCCAGCCCTGGTTGGGGTCATGCAGGAGACAACCAGTCCATGTGTCTCTCTCACATCAATGTTTCTCTCTCTCTCTCTCTCACTCTCTCCACCTCCCTCCCTCTCTCCCTTCCTTCTTCCCTCCCTCCCACTCTATCTGAAGATAAATGGAAAAACATCCTCGGGTGAGAATTAGAGAAAAAAAGGAACAGAGTGGGTGGGGGGATAAATTTTTATCAGCTACTATAACTGTAGCAAGTGAGTGAGTGATCATACTGTGGCTGCTCACCAAATTTTTTATGATTTTAGATCCTGACCCAGTCTTTCCTTTGATTTTTGAGTTTCCCTAACTACCAAATTCAGTTTCTCTGGTTTTCTGCATTTCTAGATGTCTTCACCTTTTTTGTTGCTTCAGGCCTCTGGGTCACAAATGCTGTTCTAAGATGAACAATGTAGAAAATATGGAGATGAGTGCATGGTAGCTTAGGCCAACACCACTTTGTACCTATTTTGCCCCTCAGGTTTTGTTTTTCCTTTATTTCAGTCCTCAGCTGAGGATACGTTCTTATTGATTTCAGAGAGAGAGAAGGAGAGAGGAAGGGAAGGAGGGAGAAAGAGAGAGAGAAACATTAATGTGAGAGAGAGATGATCAACTGGTTGCCTTCCGTACACACCCCTAACCGGGGATTGAACCCACAACCCGGGTTGTGCCCTAATCGGGAATCAAACCAAACCGTCCAGGGCTAGGTTTTGTTTTTAACTCAGAAAGGAACAGTTTCATCTGAAACCCATTTTTCCCCACAGCTCACAACTAGAGAAGGCAGTCCCAGTGAGATGAGGGTACACAGCAGGGAAGAGCGTTCCCTCACGTAGGCAGGCTGGGTGCATGCTTCCCATCCCCTCTGTGTGGTCCTGTCCAGTGAGTGAGCAGCCTTCCCTGCCCTCCCTGTTGTCATTTAACCCACAGCACAGAAAAAGTGAGGAAACTGTTTTTGAAAAACACTGAGTCTTTCAAACATTCCACTCAAAATGGGAAAGGGATTCAGCTACCACAAAAAGCAGAAACATTTCAGGGGAGTTTACTTAGAGAACAGGTATCCAGAAACTGGAGAGAAAATACTTCCTTCTCAAGCTCCTCCTCTTGCCTGGTTCTGCACAGACTTCCAACAGTTCCCTCAGAATGCAGCCATTGCCTTGTCCAAGGCATAAACATGTTACCTCTAATAACTTGGCTACGATTGTTCATCAGATTTATTTCTCATGTGTTACCCTTTGCCTAAAGATTTTTCTTTTAGGCAAGTTTCTTCTGATCCACTCGTGAGTAGATTCTGTGGAATCCTACGTCACTTCCCTGGAACACGTACTCACCAATACTCTCATCTTTACCCATCCAGGGAAGAACCTAAAACTCAGTCATAGCAATCATCTGAAATCAGTCCTCAAATCTAGGGAAAGAATAGAAAGACAGAAAAGTAATAAAATTCATGAGGGAAAATTGAAATGAACTTGGCAAGAAGTAAAAAAGAAAAATCTGTTTTTTCATTGAGTTTTATCTCTTAAAGGAGTCTGTTGGATTCTTCATTAAGAGAGAGTTCAGTGTAATACACATCAATTAGATAACTTTAAAGATTCTAACCAAAAGGGTAAAGAGTTTGTGGTGAAAGAGTTAATGCAGCTTAGAAAAGATTTTATATTGAGTCTGCTCAATATTTCAGTAGCTATTAAACAATTAATGGAGATTAAACATTTTTGTTGTGAATGGCAAATATAACAAGGTCTTTATAGAAGCTATTTAAGTGAAAAGTAGCTCTGTTTATTTTAGAAGGCTAAAATAAAGAAGTAATTTCCTGTATCTTCATAGGTTATATAAATAAACAGAAGGAAATCATAAATTCTAGCAGCTGTGAAAGTGAACTGCCTCTGAGGCTCTTCTCTTCCACTGTGCACTGTACCTGCTCAGAATATCACCTGCAGCCGTCCTGGAAGAACATTAAATAGCAAATAAAGGCAGTTGCTAAAATAGACAGGAGGAGTCATAGATAAAGGACAAAGCGTACCGTTGCAAAAATGAAGTTACCAGTGAGAGCTTTGTCACTACACACTAGCTCGCGCGGGTGCTCCTTGCTATATCTAATTCCCAACATAAATACTTTAGGAAAGCTTGATGTAGAAAAATTTTCCCTTACCAGGACTTTGGTCAACAGTTAATATTTAAAACAGATAAATAAAAATATAAGGGAAATGTAAACATCAAAAAAGATTACTCTCTTTCAAATTCTTGATAATAGGAACTGATTTAACCTAAACTAATTTAACTTAAATCACCTGTATGAAATTACTAGAAAACAAGATATTCACTACGAAACCTCTTTGAAAAACATGGGTTGTTTTTGGTGTTATGGTTTAAGTCAATAGACTTGATGTCTGTTATACAAATATATAGGGATAAGAGAAATTTTCACATTAATATATTATAAAGTGAAGGTACTGTTGTCACAGGCTGATTGAATATATTTGGACTTTGCCCTAATGTGTAATTCATAATGAAAAATAGTTAAGCTTTACTTCATAATCACTTTGGAGTACAGTTTCCTAGTCTGTAAAATGAAAGAGTTGAACTAGATGATCTCTACAATATTCTCATATTCTGAGACTATCCCATGAAAATCTTTCCATCCATACTAGATTTTATAAGGACTGTGGACACAAGTTAATGAAGTGTATGAAGTTCACCACTTAGAATACTAATGATTCAGCCACTAATTCAGAACCAAACTAAGGTTTTTAAAACAAATACTGTTTTCAAAGAAGTCACTTACGTCTTTTTTTTAACTTATCTTTATTGTTGACTGTATTACAGATGTCCCCCCTTTTTTCCCCATTGACCTCTCCTCCCCAATCCTGCCCCCCTCCTGCCTTCCCCACACTATTGTGTGTCCATTGGTTATGCATATATGCATAGAAGTTCTTTGGTTTATCTCATTCTGCCCTTCCTCCCCCCTTCCCTTTGAGGTTCATCAATCTAACAACCAATTTGTACTTAATTCCTTCATCTTTTTCACCCATCCTCTCAGTCCCCTCCCATCTGGCAAGCAACAAAAAGTTCTCTATCTATGAGTCTGTTTCTGTTCTGCTTGCTCATTTTGTTTGTAGATCCAAGTGTTGATAGAGATGTATTAATTGCCATTTTATTGTTTATATTTTTGTTCTTCTCCTTCAAGAAGACCCTTCAACATTTCATATAATACTGGTTTGGTGGTGATGAACTCCTTTAGCTTTTTCTTGTCTGGGAAACTCTTGATATGTCCATCTAAATGATAGCTTTTCAGGATAGAGTAATCTTGGTTGTAGGTCGTTGCTTTTCATCACCTTGAATATCTCTTGCCCCTCCCTTCTGGCCTGCATAGTTTCTTTTGAGAAATCAGCTGACCATCTTATGGGAGCTCCTTTGTAGGTAACGAACTGCTTTTCTCTTGCTGCTTTTAAGATTCTCTCTTTGTGTTTAATCTTTGGCATTTTGATGATGATGTGTCTAGGTGTGGACCTCTTTGGGTTCATCTTGTTTGGGACTCTCTGTGCTTCCTGGACTTGTATGTCTGTTTCCTTTACCAAGTTAGGGAAGTTTCCTGTCATTATTTTTTCAAATAGGTTTTCTTTTTAATCCTCACCTGAGGATATTTTTTCCATTTATCTTCAGATAGAGTGGGAGGGAGAGAGAGGAAGAGAAAGGGAGAGAGAAATATTGACGTGAGAGGGACACATCCACTGGTTGCCTCCCGCATGACCCCCACCAGGGCAGGGACAAATGACAACCGAAGTATGTGCCCTTGACCAGAATTGAACCTGTGACTCTTTGGTCCATGGGCTGACACTCTAACTGCTGACCCAAACCAGCCAGGGCTGTAAATTATTCTTTATTTCAGTTAGTGCATCCTTCATTTCTGACTGGTCCCTTTTTATGTTGTTGATGTTCTCACTAAGTTCCTTGAGCATCTTTATAACCAGTGTTTTGAACTCTACATCTGATTGATTGCTTATCTCCATTTTGTTTAGTTCTTTTCCTGGAATTTTGTTCTTTTCTTTCATTTGGGACATGTTTCTTTGTCTCCTCATTTTGGCTGCTTCCCTGTGTTTGTTTCTATGTATTAGGGAGAGTTGCTATGTCTCCTAGGTTTCATAGGGTGGCCTACTGTTGTAGGTGTCCTGTAGGATCCAGTGACACAGCCTCCCTGATCACCCCAGCTGGGCCCTCGAGATGTACCCATAGTGTGGACTGTACACCCTTCTGTTGTAATTGAGTCTTGGTTGCTGTTGGCATGTCAATGGGAGGGATTTACTCAGGCTGATCAGTGGCAAGGACTGGCTGTGCCCACTGACCACTGGCCTCTGACTACATTGGAGAATCAGCTCTGTAGGGGCCCACCACACAGAGCAAGACTTACTTTAGGAGGGTTCTGGTACCCACTGAGTCCGCTCATTGAGTGTGTCACTTGTGGAGGTGGTTGGGTGGTGGTGTTTCGATGTGGTCTGAAGCTGTCCACTGGGTGTGCTAGCTCTGGGGCAAGGTCAGCCACTGCCTGTGTTCTATCCGGGGCCACCCAGCATAAGCTACAAAGTGATCTGCCGATGGCTGCTTCTTGTGCTGGGCTTGGAGGTGCCCAGCACAAGAAGGAGGTACAAAGCCAAGTTGTGAACCAAGGCTGACTGCTTCCAGTGCCAGGCCTGGGGCCACTTAATGAGAAGTATGGGGCTCACTGAGAGCAGATGCTGCTTGTTGGAGAGATTTTTGGAAAATTTGAAGCAGGATCCAAGACAGGCCAATCCTGTGGTAGAGCCACTGGAAACAGCTTGGTTGGGCCTGAAAGTTGGGTTGGGCAGGGCCTCAGGGAATCACCAGGGTGGGGCAAACAGTGTGAGCCAGGTTGCTGGAGTCCCAGATATGGTGGCCATCCGCCACCCCAGGGAAGGACTCACCAAAGGAACAAGGGCCTCTGCCAGCACATCTGTCCAGGAGAAAGCTGGCCTACAGCTTCGCCCTGATGCCAAACAACTCAGTTCTTCCCCATATGTCTCTGGTGCCTTTCAAGCTGCCTCCCTCATGCTGGCAGGCCCTTTAAGAGGAACTGCCTGGAGCTCCAGCAGCCTCAGCCTCAGTTCCCACTGGTTTTACAGCCAGAAGTGATGGGGACTTCTCTTCCTGGCACTGGAACCCTGAGCTGGGCACCTTGTGTGGGACGGGGACCCCTTATTCTTCAGGGAGGACCTTCCCAGCTGAGGTGTCCTCCTGATTTTTATCCACCACAGGTGGGTGTGGGACCAGCCCATCTGAGCCTCCACCCCTCCTACCAGTCTCCATGTGGCTGCTGCTTTAATTTCGTAGTTGTGGGACTTCCATTCAGCTCGATTTCAGGTGGTTCTGAATGATGGTTGTTATGTAGTTTAGTTGTAATTTTGATGTGGTTGTGGGAGGAGGTGATACCGTGTTTACCTATACCACCATCTTGACCGCAGAACTCACTTATTTCTTAAAAACAGTAAAATTATAAGAGCTGGAGTCAAGAAAGAAATGTTGTACACAAATACCATAATTATTTTCTGTGGTAATTACAGTAAAAGAAAAACAAATATGATAGAGAATATTTTCAAATATGCTGTATCCTAAACACACCAAACAGTGTTGAAAACCTCATCACTGTCTTATCTGCTAAATAAAATTGCTAAACTATGTAAAAATCACTTACCATTTTATTTATTTTCATGTTTGGATATGTTTTTTATTTGGAGTAGAGAAAAAGCTTTAGTCCTACGATATTTACTGTAGCATTTGCAATAGAGGAAAATCTGGAAACAGCTGTAATGACTAGCACTTAAAGGATGTTTAGAGAGAAAGGGACATGGTCCTAGAAAATTATATTTAATGAAAAAGCAGGTTACACTTTCTTAGGAAAAGGTTTATGGAAAAAAAAGAAATAGAAGTCAATGCATTGATGTGTTTATGAATGTTTAGTCTATAGATAATTTCTATTTTTTCTCTTTTCCACTTTCTTATATTTGCTAAATGTTCTTTAATAAGCATGTGTTATTTTGAGTGCATGATAATGAAACATTACAAGAAAGGCAATAGATGGTGATAAGTTGGATTCCTTGCCAGGTCTCAAGAGAGAGCTCTAGGGCAATAGCAATGAAGCAGATCCTTCGAGGAGTTTTAAATCCAAGTCTGCCTTGAAGAGATTGGAATGCTACAACTCTGTAACATCTTTCCTGCTTGTGATGTTGGTGCATAGATCATGAGGTTGGAGTAGAGCTGATGTTGTGAGAAAGGAAAAAAAATGTATCGTGAGAAAGGAAAAAAAATGTATCATGAGCTTTGGTCTTCAAGAAATTGATTCAACTATTAAGTTCACTCATGTGAAAGAAAGACTTGAGGTTGCCCACCCAAAATTTCTTGGCTAATGTTAAAATAATCTCATTTAGTTATTACAATATTTGTATTATGGGAATTACTAATGACTTATTTCCTCCACAGACTGAGAGAACTGTTATTGCAGAATATGAATTAGAATATCTACTACTTGAAGGACATTGCTTTGATATAACGACAGAACAGCCTCCTCGAGGTCTACAGTTTACACTTGGCACAAAAAATCAGCCTGTTGCAGTTGATACAATAGTGATGGCCAATCTTGTAAGTATTATAAATACTTAATTGATGTTATTACAATTAGATGTTCTGATAAAACTCATTAAAATTAGATGTTTTGGTAAAATTCTGTTTTCCTAATAATGAGATAAAATAATTTTTATTCTGCTATTGCTGAACAGCTCTCAAAAAACAAATTTGAAACCTTGAATAAGGTAATTAAATAAAACAAAAATGAAGGGAATCATAATTTTAGAATGTGCTTTTATAGGTTATTGCAAAATCTCCTTCCTTGGAATTCATTTGTAGAATTCATTCATCCCACAGTTAGTAAACACTTTCTTGGATGATTCATACATAATCTTTCTTAAACAATCGGATGTGTGTGTAGTCATATAACTATGATCATATTTTTCTCACTTAAAAGGGATATTTTCAGTTAAAAGCAAACCCAGGTGTTTGGATACTGAAATTACGCCAAGGAAAATCTGAAGATATTTATCAAATAGTTGGGTGAGTTATATAAACTACTTTTAAATTTTTATATGTAAGTTTTCAGTGTGATATAGCCAAGATCATCAAAACAACTAAAATTACTATAAAAAACAAAAAATAACTGACATTTATTCTCCCCCATATTTTTTATTTCAAAAATATAAAAGGTATGCTTATTGTATATATCTTGTTCTTTATTCTATCTCCTTTCCTTAACTGTTTTCTATACACTTTTTCATGCGTTAGCATAATTAATATATTTATCATTGAATGATAATATAATGTGTACTATATCTTATATAATAAAGCCATTATCCATGGATTATGTTCAGTTTTTCATTTTTATAAATAAGAATTGGGTTACTTTCATAGTAATTACCTGCTCATCAGTGAGCATAGTATAAAGCAGGAATTAGCAAACTTACTCTGTAGAAGCCAATAGAAAATACTTAATAGTTTAGGGCACATAGGATCTTTGTCAGTATTCTTTTTTTTAACCATTTTAAAATGTAAAAACCATTTTTAGTTCAGGGGCATACAAAAATAGATCACTAACCTGATTTCACTTGCCATCCATAGTTTGCCGAACCCTTATAAAGCCTTTTTACATCCCTAATTAATAAATGTCTGTACATGTCATTTATTTAGATAAATACAGGGTTGGGCAAAAGATGATTTACAGTTGTGAGTACACAAAACACAGAGTTAATAAAGCTATTATAATAATCATAACCTACATGTCTCTTTTCCACAGGAGCAACTGTAAACCTACTTTTGCCCCACCTTGTATTTATTGAGCACCATTATTATATCAAGAGCTGTGCTTAACAAAGATAATATGGGGGTAGTGGTTATTGTACCTTTCTTCACTGCCTTTCTCCCTTTTCCTTATACTGTGCCTAGCACACAGTGTCATTCAACAAATATGCATAATAATTTATTCACACAAAGCCTAGAACACTTAATTCTGTGATAGGGAGGAGGATTCGGGTAAGTCAGTGTTGTCATTAGGAATGAGATAGTTTTGAAGAATTATAGTAACTTACTCTTAGTCATACAGATAAAACATTCCAGGAACAGGAAGGGGTGCAAATCTTTCATCTAAAACTCTTAGGGCCCTATGTGTTTTAGAATTAGAATTTTTCAGATTTTATAAAGTTAATACACATCATATATTCTCACGCATCTGGCAGGATCTAATATAGCACTTCATTAAACAAATATTTTCGTTGCAAAATGTGTGAATATTTACATTAAAAGGATATATAATGACTATAATAAAAGAAAACAAAAAAAAAAGACACAGACTGGGAGAAAAATCTTTGCAAAGCATATACCCGGCAAAGAATTTATATATAGAATATATAAAGAACTATCAAAATTCAACAATAAGAAAACAACGTGATAAAAAATATCCAGAAGACTTGAGCGGACCCTTCACCAAAGGAGACATGGATGGCAAATAAGCACATAAAAAAGATGCTCAGTGTCATTAGTTATTAGGAAAGTACACATTAAACCCACAAGGAGACTGTCACTCATCTATTAGAATGGCTAACATTAAAAAGACTGACACTACCAAGTGCTGGTGAGGATATAAAGCAACAGAAACTGTCATAAACTATCGGTGAGAAAGTAGAATAGTACAACCACTTTAGAACAATTGACAGGACCTTAAAATTTTAGATACACACTCAAACCATATGATCCAGACATCTCATTCATGGATATTTATCCATAATAAAAGGAAGTATATGTTTATACAAATACTTGTACATTAATGTTTATAGCAGCTTTATTTGTAATTGCCAGATACTGAAAATGACCCAAATGTTAGTAAGTGAAGGAATAATCAAAATGTGGTACATCCATACAAGGGAATACTACCCAGCAATATAAATGGATGAACTGTTGATAAGGTTGTAACGTGTCAGTGAGATAACCAGAGATGCACAGCCGAATTGTAAAGGAGCACTTTAATCGCCAGCGGGCTACGGGGGGTAGTCTCCCCAAATCGCAGCCCTGAGCTTCCTTTGTTCTTTGCTTATATAGGCACAAACTACAGAAAAAACTACGTTCAAGAAAAAACCTACATTCATTCTTCTTGGCTCCGCTTAATTGGTGCCAGGACTGATACAGACTGCTCCAGAGGCGGGGGCGGGGGGGAACCTGTTGCAGGGGTCAGGGCAATCATTAATCTCTTTATTTTTATGATCCCTCCAAGTTTCCCAAGGCCATCATTAACCCCTTATCTTTATGGTTCCTCTGGGTGTCAGTCCCAGGTTTTTTAGAAAACTGCTCGGGTATTTACGTGCAGGAATAACTGATCAGAATGGAGTTTAATTTTTAAAATAGCCCAGCTCAATAACACAGTGACATAAATGAATCTCAAAATAATTATGCTGAGTTAAAGAAGTGTGGCCCAAAAAAAGAGCACATGCTGTATGATTCCTTTTATAAATCATAAAACACTAAGTAATACAAACTGTAATGACAGAAATCAGATCACTGGTTGCTTGGGGAAGGGAATGGGGAAGGCAGGTAAAAATAGAGGGAATATTGAAGGTAAATAGGATAAGAAAACACAGATCCTACCATTCCACAACGTTTCTTAGTGGGAAAGAGGTGTTAAGAAAATGAGTGACTATTAATGCATTATAAATACTATAAGAGAGTGCTATGGTGGTACAGAAAATAAAGCAAAATACACTATAACATTTATACTGATCCTTATAAAAACTGTGGTTTCAGGGTATAAGTTCAAGAACCATTCATGCTTTGCTCCAACTTCTTTGATCTTATACAAACTGTACTGCCAGGAACTCAGTGTATCTAAATCTATCACTGCTGTTTCACCATTGCGTTTTGCAAAGGGAAAACCCTTAGGAATTAGATAAACTGTGATTCAAATCCCTCTCTACCACCAGCTATCTGTATAACCTTGCATGAGTTTCTTCACCTCCTGGAGTCTGTATTTCCTCATAACAAAAGCAGATAATCCTATCTACCTTGTAGGGTCTTGGTAAGAACTAAAGAAGATAATCATCGCCCTGGCCGGTTTGGCTCAGCGGTTAGAGCGTCAGCCTGCGGTCCAGAGAGACCTGGGTTCGGTTCCCGCTAAGGACATGTACCTCGGTTGCGATTTGTCCCCGGCCCTGGTTGGTCGTGCAGGTGGCAGCCACTCGATGTGTCCCTTTCACTTCGGTGTTTCTCTCTCTCTCTCTTCCTCTCTCTCCCTCCCACTCTATCTGAACAAAAAATGAAAAAATGTCCTCGGGTGAGGATAAAAAAAAAAAAAAAAAAGATAATCATCATACAGTGCAGTGGCTCACATTAGTAAATGTCCATTTCCTCCCCACTTATTCCTTGTTACTTCTTTTTTGTTTTGTTTTGTTTAAAAAGAAGGAGGAGGAGAAGGAAAAAGGAAGAAGGAGGAGAAGGAAGAGGAGGAGAAGGAAGAGGAGGAGGAGAACAGGAAAAAGGAGGAGGAAGAGAACAAGAAGAAGGAGGAGGAGAACAGGAAAAAGGAGGAGGAGGAGGGGGAGAACAAGAAAGAGGAGGAGGAGAACAGGGAAAAGGGGGAGGAGGAGGAGGAGTAGAACAGGGAAGAGGAGGAGGAGAATAAGAAGGAGAAGGAGGATGAGGAGAACAAGAAGGAGGAAGAGGAGTACAGGAAGAAGGAGGAGGAGGAGAACAAGAAGGAGGAGGAAAACAGGAAAAAGAAGGAGGAGGAGGAGGAGAACAGGAAAAAGGAGGAAGAGGAGGAGAACAGGGAAGAGGAGAAGGAGAAGAACAAGAAGAAGGAGGAGGAGAACTGGAAAAAGGAGGAGATGGAGAACAGGGAAAAAGAGGAGATGGAGAACAGGGAAAAGGAGGAGGAGGAGGACAACAAGAAGAAGAAGGAGGAGGAGAACAGGAAAAAGGAGGAGGGGGAGAACAGGAAAAAGAAGGAGGGGATGGAGAACAGGGAAAAGGAGGAGGAGGAGAACAAGAAGAAGAAGGAGGAGGAGGAGAACAGGAAAAGGGATGAGATGATAACAGGGAAAAGGAGGAGGAGGAGGAGAACAAGAAGAAGAAGGAGGAGGAGGAGAACAAGAAGAAGGAGGAGGAGGAGAACAGGAAAAAGGAGGAGATGGAGAACAGGGAAAAAGAGGAAATGGAGAACAGGGAAAAGGAGGAGGAAGAGGACAACAAGAAGAAGAAGGAGAAGGAGGAGAACAGGAAAAAGGAGGAGGAGGAGGAGAACAGGGAAAAGGAGGAGGAAGAGGACAACAAGAAGAAGAAGGAGAAGGAGGAGAACAGGAAAAAGGAGGAGGAGGAGGAGAACAGGAAAAAGGAGGAGGAGGAGGAGAACAAGAAGAAGAAGGAGGAGGAGAACAGGAAAAAGAAGGAGGAGATGGAGAACAGGGAATAGGAGGAGGAGGAGAACAAGAAGAAGAAGGAGGAGGAGAACGGGAAAAAGAAGGAGGAGATGGAGAACAGGGAAAAAGAGGAGATGGAGAACAGGGAAAAGGAGGAGGAGGAGGAGAAGGAGGAGGAGGAGAACAGGAAAAAGGAGGAGATGAGAACAGGGAAAAGGAGGAGGAGGCAAAGGAGGAGGAGGAGAACAAGAAGAAGAAGGAGGAGAACAGGAAAAAGGAGAAGGAGAACAAGAAGAAGGAGGAGGAGAACAGGGAAAAGGAGGAGGATAACAGGAAGGAAGAGGAGGAGAAGATGAAGGAGGAGGAGGAGGAAGAGCTCCTTGTTACTTCTTAACAAGTTACTATTACATATATTGTAGATTATGTATATGTATGTTATGTAATATATGCACAATATAAGTCTTACATAATATGTATATATGTATTATGTAAAACTGGATGTTATATTAGGTTCTATTTTATCTTTTTACCATTATTTGCTATCATACACAGTCTATAAATGAATTATTTAGAGAGAAAATAGTCCTTGATGTTATATTTTAAGTACCATTAATATATTAGTGGAAAACTAATTTTTCTCATTCATAGACAGCTTTTGGGTATGGAAATAATTTCAAATTTGTTTGTATTACTTATAAACAATAAAACTTCTCTAGTCATAATTTACTTTAATTCTAATTGCGGTTGTCACTAAATATCCAGAATGGAAAAAACATAAATGATGCTACTCTGTAATAAAATTTTTTTGAAATTTAAGTATCAATAATGAAAAATAGGTCAATATAAAATATGACAAAATGGAAATTCTGTTTATCCCAATTTATGATTTCATTCTAATTGGCATTACATTTAGGAAAAATATTCCTGAAATATGCTGAAAAGCTAAGCTAACATAGTATCGGCATGAGGTTCTAAGTCCAGATTTTAAAACCATGGCTAAATCATGTGATAATTTAAAATTTGACTTTCTGTTAGGCATAATCCTCACTTCTGTACCTTTTATGTCTGTCTGTCTTATTGTAATCTTTAGCTGCAGGTCATCTACCCTGACTCAGTGTTGACTGTCCTTTACCTTGAGTACAAAAATACACAAAATTATTCTCTCCTAGAAAAGAAAATCTTCAGAGTTCTGTTAAAATAAGACAAATGCTTCTTAGATTTTCCTAATTAAATTATAGAAAATATCAGATACCTTACACACATATATGGCTTTTAATGTGCTAAATTATTATGATGGACTTTTCACTTGAAATCCAGAAAAACTGATTGCCAAATTACTGTTTGTACGTATTATTAGTTTGGTACCTTTTAGATTGAACTGCTTCTTCTATGCTTTCTATAGGGTACAGGACAAGTTTCAAACACTTTCCATTCTTTCTTCACAATTCCTTGAGCGGGTCCCTTTATAGGCTCTGCACTCTCTGGCCCTGGCAGTGGTTGCAACTCATTGTTTGTGGAGGACTTTTGTGGGCTCTTAGAAGTTCTCTGTTGCTATATCTCACTTTCCTTTGATCCTTGATCCCTGTTGGTGCATCTATTCCAGCTGGCTTCTCTAACAGCTTCCTGTCTCAAGCATCCTGTGTTATACCCACAGCCTGTTTTTGCTGGCATCTCTTCGTATCTCCAGGTTCCCATAATGGCAGGATGCATGACTATACCATGGTCATAAATAACAAAACATCATCTGTGCCCTGCTTGGCCATGTCTGTAAGTATGGGAAATACTTACACATCATTTGCCCAGGGTTTCAGGCCAGTCTCAAAGGCAGCAGTACTCTACTGGATTAAAGCAGTAAGTCAGTTCTCAAATACTAGATTCTAGTTCATGATCCACTTTAATTTTTCCTAACAGGAGCCAGATGGAGCCTTCTGTGTCTCCCAACTTCAGAAAATACATTGCACAGTGTTTCTTTTTAAGGCATCTACCTTACTGAGTTTAGGATTAGAAGGCACTATTCCTCATGAGGATGTGGTGGTGGAGACTCACAGTCTGCCATCAGCTCCCAGAGAAGGATTGAATACAGGGAAATGGATTCTTGACTCTAATAGGAAGCACTGGAGGAGCAAGCTCTCCAGAAGGGCTAGCTTCCAGGAATGGATAACAGAACAAAGCCAGGGAACTGACCAACCAGAAAGAGCTGCTACCTCTCCCATGATCAGAAAGTAGAAAGCACCAAGCTGCTACTTACCAGCATGTTAGCTGGTTCTCTGAACCCAGAAAGCTAAAAGATTGCACACTTAAATGCTAACATAGATAACCTCTATGTCTCCATGACTTTGCTTGCCCCAAAAAACTAGGCAAGCATCACTATGTTACCCCTACGTCACTTCTAAATTCCAAATCACATGCAAATGTATCTCTGTTTAGCAAAATCTAAACCAGAACGATAGCTTCAAAAGAATCTAGGAACAAGAACAAGAAAAAGAGTTATTAGCTTTCTAGCTTCTACAGTATATGCTAAAAGGTGTAATGGGTTGCCAGCCATGTCATAATATGCACTACATTTCTACACATTTTTTTTTCAGAAGCATTAATGGTATATACTCTGGATCCTACAGGTCTAAAACTTCTTTTGATTTTCATAAATATTGATAATAGCATTTTTATTTTCTTTGGAATACTTGAAATAAGCCTTCATCATCTTCTACTATTTAGTGTTTTGGATAAGAAGTAAGAGGCAATGTGATTTACTTTACCTCTACAAAATTTAAGTGATATTTATATTTAGAATTCCAGGAAAAATATGTTTTAAAAAAAATAATACTTTCTGACATGTAATGGAATCCTTTCATTTTGAAGTAATTGGCTTTTTTACTGTGACACAATATTCTCAGATCTCATTGAGAATATAAATTATTTGAATGCCTCCTCTTTTCATGCCTTAATTCCTTATCAATAAAGTCCATGTTCTCTGACTGCTTAGCTTGCTCCCTTCATTTCTGCTGCTCACTGTCCTCACATATCCAGTGATTTTTAGTTGTCTAGAGTTACTTGCAAAGGTCTAATAGTGCAGTAGTTAGTGCAGAGCCAAACTGCCTGGGCTGCCTGAATCTAGGAAAATTATACCTTCCTCAAACAATGCTTATAACTAAAAAGTGCTTGAAATAGTGCCTGAAATGGACAAGTCTTCATCACTACTCCATCTGCCACGTGGTGGCAAGGAGGTAGGTTGCGTTCGATCTTGTTCTGGTTTCACAGCAGCCTTGTGCTTCCTGGCTCTACCCTGGGCTCGGCGGATGGTGGACTCAGTGGCTGAAGTCGCTGATGCCCTTGAGTAATGCTTGGGACTAGAAGCTCTTGAAAGTTTTTAAGAAATTTGACATTTCTGCTTCATAAGTTGGAACACTTTCTATTTTCTAGTGGTGATTTCTGGGTGGGGCTGTGCCTTCCACTGTAGTTCAGCCACCTCAGCTGGTGAATCGGGAGTGAGAGGGAATCAGAGATGTGCGTTAGTCAGCATAGTGCCAGAATCACAGGTTTCCATTTTAGAAAAAAATGTTCACGTGTATAAATCTGACTGAACTTAAGTATCTACTAATTTGATATCTGATTACTTTCCCTCTTTGACAAAATTCAATTTTATTATAAATGTTGCTTACAGTAGCATTTTCAGTACATAGTGAGTATAGTATTCAAAACATAATTATTGAGCAAAGCTGTCATTTTATTTCTTCAGTTTTGAAAATTAGACAATAAAATATATCAGTGTAATATAAAATAGAAACATTCAGGTGATGTAGATGGACATCATAGACATTTTCAGTCTTACGAGTTTAACAATACACTTCAAATTTTAGTATTTGAATATGGCTGGTGGAAATTGAAAAGTGTTGGACAGTATAGAATTCCTTTCATTATGACATATAAACAACTTAAAGTCTAGAAAATGTTTTATGTTATAATTGTCATTGAAGATATCACAGAGATATGGAAGATTAGACTTTTGTGATAATCTTGGTATACAACAGAGAAGATGAGCAGTAATTTGAGCTTTTTGAATGATTAGGCAATATCGAATTTAGAGAGTTACTTTTATATAATGTTAAATTTATACTAAGTTAAAATTGATTGGACAATTTTGAAAATTGTACTGTGTTATAGCACATTTTAATTGACTATAGAAATATAAAATATGATACACACAAGTGATATTATATTTATTGAAAAATGCATTTATTTTATGTTTTATGTCTTTTCGTGAACTGATTATAGATATTTACATATCTTTCTACTTGTAGGCATGAAGGAACTGACTCTCAATCCAACCCAGGCGATGTCATTGTTGTGTTAAACAGTTTCAAAAGCAAAATACTGGAAATACAAGTATGTGAGGCAGAAGCTCCTTATAGGCTTTGTTCGTAATATTAAAATTTAGCTCTTGTTTTTAATTAATTGGTTAATTTTTATTTTACATCTAATTTTACAATTTTACTACCTAAAATGTCACATTGGAATTCTGGCAATGAAAGGAAGAAAAGGAATTAAGTTCATGAAGGGAAAGCAAAGAGCTTGAAGATAGAAAAGGAGGAATGATTTTTTTAAAGTTATGATGTGTCTACTATGTCTACTATATCTGTATTCAGATAATGTTACAGATTTGGTTCTGGAGATGAGATCAGGAACACAGGTTGAAAACCTAGCCCTGAAAAAACAAGTGTTTCTTGAGAGAGAGAGAGAGAGAGAGAGAGAGAGAGAGAGAGAGAGAGAGAGAGAGAGAAAATGAGTTTTTAATGATAGCAGGTTTGATTCTTTTGGACCAATCCACCTACTTAGAGCTAGCAACAATGTGGAGTAAAATATATATTTTTTTAAATCTTAAAAGCAATGAGGAGCTGACAATAATGAAATAATAAGGAAATACAAAACCAAAATTAAAGGGCAAATAAGAGCCTTAGTAAAGTAAGCAAGCACAAAAGCTTCTCTTGTTCTGAGAAAGCTACTATTACCCTGAGAACATTTGTCCATCCTGGTACACTTGAACTATCATTTTGGTTTAATTTGAGGGTGATAGGGACAGAAATTAAAACTCTGGACCAACATAAAGTGGGTAATCTGTTAGAAGAAGCTCTCTACAATAAGCTGGGTATAGTTTCAGGGTAAGAATGAACCATAGTAAATTATCCCACAGTCTTTTAGCCCAAATTTATATAATCCAACTAATCCAGGGACCCCTGAGCCTTGAATTTGCACTAAAATAGGTCAGGATTGGTAAGGTCGTACAGGTATCTGGCAGAAACATCCATATATCTCTGGAATAAGATTACTATATCCAAATACACAAAGAAAACCAGCAGAAACAACAGAAAACAGATACACAAACATCCATATATTAGAATTATTAACACACTCTAAAACAACTATGCTTATAATGTTTAAAGAAGTAAAAGACAAGCTTGAAAACAATTACATGGAACAAGAAACTATGAAAAATTCATATCTGATTTTCTTTATTAGAAATTCTAAAACTGAGTAATGTAATAACCCATATTAAAAATTCATTGGATTACCTTAACATGCCTGAAGAGAGAATTAAGTATCCCAGATGCAACAGGGATATTAAAAAAGAAGAAAATACAGCCCAGAGTATAAAAGGCAGAGAAAAATGAGAAATCTGAGATATAGGATTGCATTTACACCTGACTATTCCTCACTACCTGTGTGACCTTGAAATGATTACTTAACCTTTTTCTTACTTTTCTCATTGGTAACATGGGGTTACTAATAGAACTTACCTTACATATCTACTATAAGGATAATAGTTTAGCTTTGTATAGTGCTTTATGAGTGTTGAATAAATAAAATCAGTTTAAATGGAGTTCCAGAAGAAGAAGAAAGAAATAATGAGGTACAGGTAATATTTTAAGCAATAATGGCTGAGAATTTTTAGAAATTGAAGAAACCAATTTGCATATTCAAGAAGTCTCATGATTCCCAAGGAAGATGTTTAAAAGGAAATCTACACTTAGACTCTTGTTGATAAAACTGTGAAAAACCAAAGACAAAGAGAAATCTTGAGAGTAATCAGAAGAAAAATTACCTTCAAAGAGCTATAGTCTGGCAGTTGATTTCTCGGCAGTAACAATGAAAGCCAGAAGATATTGGAATGATATTTAAAAGCTCTGAATGGAAAAAGGAATACCAACCTAAAGTAATTTACCCTGAAAAGATATCTTTCCAGAGGAAACATAAAACAAGATATTTTCAGAAAAATTAAAAACTGAATTTGCCATCAGCACACTCACACTAAAAGAAATTCTTAAAAGATGTACTATAGACAGGAAAAAAAATTTATCTCAGATGGGAGATCTGAGTTTGAAAAAAGAATGGAGAACATAAAATGGTAAATATGTGGATGAGTCTATGAACAGTAAATATATAAAACAATAGTAAATGTCTTATGAGTTATTTAAAAATATATAGAACTAAAAATCATAATAGCATTTAAGCCTTAAGAAATAAGGTTATTTGCACCTGGCTGGTGTGGCTCAGTGGATTGACCATCATTCCATGGACTGAGAGATCCTGGTTCGATTTCTGGTCAGGGCACATGCCTGGGTTGCGGACTGAATCCCCAGTAGGGGGCATGCAGGAGCTGGTCAATGTTTCTCACATCGATGTTTCTATCTCTCTCTCCCTTCCTCTCTCTCTAAAAAATCAGTAAGAACATTTAAATAAAAGAAATATGATTATTTGCAATAACATATAAAGTTCTTATATTGACCAGGGTAAGGGTAATTACTACTTTGAGACTTTAGGGCAAATACAATTTTTATAATTTTTGAGATAACCACTAAAAGAATAGAAACAAGGCATGATGTCATAGTAAAATGGAAAAATAAAGTGAATCAAATTAATCAGTATAAATGGGCTAAGAAAAGAGAAATAAAGCAGATATATGGGACATAGAGAAAGCACAAAATAGTCAGAATTTAACACAATTATATTAAATGTAAATGAGCTGAATGTTCCAATTAAAAGACAAAGATTGTCGACTTTTTTAAAAAGACAGATTGTCATACTGGATCTTTTAAAAATCCCAACTATAAGTGTTTTGCAGAAAGCACATCTAATATATAAGAATACAGTTTTAGGGTGAGGATGAAAATAAAATACAAGTGTGGCAAAAGTATACTAGGCCAGTATTAATGTAAACAAAGCTTGTATAACTATGCTGATATCAGAGATATTAGACATTAAGACAAATAACATTACTAAAAGGTAAAAAAAAAAAGTTATTACATATATAAAGCAGAAATAGAATTACAAGAGAAATTGACAGTTTTCTATCACATTTGGGATATTTTAACACACATCTCTTAGTACTTGATACAACAAGCAGACTAAAAAATCAAGAGATACAGAAGATTTGAGCAGTGTGATTATAAATCTTGATGTAAAAGACGTATATAGAACACAGCACCTAATAACACCAAATGAACCATTTTTCAAATATACAGAAAACATTTTTAAAAATTAGCTTTACAAAAAAATTAGCTTTACCTTTAGTTGAAAAGCAAGTTTTAACAAATTTCAGAATGAAATTATACAGATGTCCTCTGTCTACAATGCAGTAGAGTAGAAATCAATATCCAGTGATGGCTAAGAAATCCTCATATGGTTAGAATGTCTTAAGATCCAATAACAGTAGGCTACCAAAGCTCTCACCTTACATATTGCCTAGATTTCAAACTATATCACCAAAATTTACCTTGCGTCTCTTATCATAATCTATTCCTGATCACCTCTGCTCTTTATCCTATGATCAGTTATACATGTTGCTCACACTCATCTTTGATACTCTTTCTTTTCTGACCTTGACTTCCTTTCTCAATAATAACTTATAAGTCTCTCTTTGCATACATTTCCTTCTGCCATTCCAGATGAAAACTACACAAACCCAGACCAGCTGCTTAAGATACTAACTTAGCCCAAGCCCTTTAGGACCAGCATTTCAGCTATCCTAGCCCTGCAAACAGGAGAGAAGTCCTGAATTTTTGCACTCTATGTATTGGTTATAATTTGACCTGTTGGTCCATAGTAGAGAGCAGATCTAAGTCTTTCACTGTAACCATCAGATCTTTGAGGGTCAGCCATTCTACAGCCTAGCCACCTAGGTCCATCAGTTGTTTTTTAGTAGCACAGTTTTATCCCCTCACCATCCACTTCTCAGTATTACACAAAAAGACAGAAAAAAAGGAAAGAAAAGAGATGAGCAGCATCGAGGATTAGCCCATGAACTTCAGCAGCCTACCAATAAGAATTCCAGAAAGAAGAAAAAGAGAAAATGGAGGAGGGAAAGTATCCCACAGATAAAGAGATAAAAATAATTTGTATCAAAATGGACCACAAACTAGGATGAATGAAAAATGGTTCAAGTAAGATCACAATAACCACCAAGGAGAAAAGTCAGGTCACTGCAACTGAATAACACTAGCACTAGAATGAGGCATTTCATTTTCCAAATGGATGTTGCAAGACAGCAAAACAAAGCTTTTAATGTTTTGAGGAAAATTATTTTGAACCTAGGATTCGTAGCTAAATTTTTAATCAAATTTGAATACAAAGTAAAGTTGTTTTCTGAAGCGTGAAGATTTAGGAACATTATTTTTCACATCCCTTCTTGAAGTTATTTGCCAGCACAGTGAAGGTGAAGACCAAGAAAGAGGAAGATGAGTATTTCAGGCAATGGTGACATTAATCTGAAAATTAAAGCAAAGAAGGCCTAGAAATAAACAGGGAGTTAATTGTTGAGCTCCAAGAAAGATGTCTTCAAGAAGATAGGAATTCATATTATTCTTACATGAATAATAAACTAAAATATTGGATATGTAGTAGAGAAAAAATATATCTCACAACTAGAAAAAAATACAGTAAAATTCCGAAAAGTATTTCTCTATTGGTGGAATGTAAAAAAGTAGAATCCATTTGAAGTAGCAAGTCTACAAGTGACACAGTGGTCATGTTATTGTAACTCCACAGAGGAAATATAATTGTAGTAGCTTTTCAGACTTTTCAGTGAATAATATTTACATTGTCTTATACAATAAGTGGGATTTACTGATTTTCAAAATTAAAAATAAACAGCAAAGTGTAAAAGATATTTACCAGACTAAATGAAAATATTATCTATATTTACAACGATAAAGTAAAGGTGTTTAGCTAATATAAGCTGGTAGATGGAGGGAAAAGGTTAGGGTAGTCTTATAAATAGGGTATGAAAGAGGAATTGTTGAAGTTGTCAGAATAGAAAAATAGAGATTTCAATATTAAAGTTAAAAAATACTTGGTAGAAGAACTAATGATAAAGATATTACTACCAAAACTTTCAGACAAAAAGGGAAAGGGGAAGGGTGATACAAGTTATTGTGAAAAATGAAGAATGTCTAGACCCTGTGAATCCAGATATACTAGTAGATATGTTTAAAGTTGATAAATTGGTAAGTACAAATATAAGCCCATTATTTAGCAGTATGGAGCTAACCACCAAAAGAACTAAAAACAAGGGGTTGAACTAATCGTTGAAACCAGATTGTGTCTATAATGTTGTATTAAGATATTCTCTGGCTTCATTTACTGCAACTGTCTTAGATTTACATGGGTCACTCTGCCTAGTAAGTTTCACTTTCTAGCCATGCAGCATAATATTTAAAGCTGCAGAGTTCTAAAATTTTTCTTTACCATGCTATCTAGGTACAAAAAAAGCCAGACAAAATTAAGGAAGATATCCTTACTGATAAAGATGAAAGAAAAGGAATGTGGGATTCCATTAAAAGGTAATTACTAATCAATATTTTAACATAACTACAGATCTATCAGGAATCTAGTATGTGAAAACCCTGCAGATGGTAAACATTTAAGTAAAGCACAGATCCTCTCCTCTAAGAGGGATAAGATAGATACATGCATTTTAATAATACAAGATAGGAAATGGGAGCTGTAAGACAGCTGGAAATAAGTGCTATACAAACCAAGGGAGAAAAGGGCTATATTCAGTTAGGAGGAAACTCGAAAAGACTCCTTGGAGAAGTGTGTGGCTAAGATGTGTTCTAAAAGATTAACAGGTTTTCAAAAGTTGGAGATGGAGTAAAGGTACCTGGTTACATGGACATTGGTTATGTTAAAGAACAGAAAGTAGCCTGGATTAGCTGGTACAATAAATACAATAGGGAATCTATAAATTAGGTTGGGGCCTATATTATTAGTTAATCAAAAAAGTAATATATTGACTCACATGTCTATAGAGTCCCAGAGTAGAGCTGGCTTTGGGCATTCAGGTGATGTGGTCTAGAAACTTTTTCTTCATCTCTTAGTTATCTGTGCCTCCTTCACTTCCAGACAAACTTTTACATGGAAAAGTCTACCGTCTCCAGTGGGGAGAGATTGTCTTTTTCCAAATAGTACCAGTAAAAGTTCCAAGGCTCACTTATTGGTCCAGCTATAGCTATGTGTCCCAAACTGAACTGATCACTGTGACTGCCTGACCATGCCTATCTCTAGAGCCAATGAGAAGGCCTGTCCTACCTAAACCTCATAAAATAAAATTGGAGGAGGAATGTGTTCCCCCTCAAAACACCAGGTTATTGTTACTGAAGGGTAAGGGATGCTAAGCAGACAAAAACAAAAGCTGCTGTGGATCCACATTGTCGAGAACTTTGAAATTCCATTTTAGAGATTTGAACTTAATTTGATTGTGATGGAAAACTATTGAATATTTTAGTCAAGGCTAAGAAATAGAAACTTTAGACCAAGTAGATTCAACAACCTATGCAGGTTTTGTTATACCCATCAAAACATTCCCATCATTTTGGATTTTGCCTAGTTGAGGCCTCTTTTTCAATAGTTGACTCCTTGTTTGATAAGAAGAATCATGCTATTGTGCCAGTATATGTGTTAAAAAATAGAGAAAGGCTCAAATGCATTCATTTTGAGATGATTTGAAGAGTAGGTATGTTTGACTGGAGAATGAAACAGAATCTGAGCATTTAAAGGGTATCTGTGCATGAGCTTCCATTAAAGCCAGAAGGCGGAGCTAAGAGTGAAGATAACCGTTCAATTATAGCATAGCAACTTACTATATGGAAAGGGTACCAAAAACAAAATAGTGCTTTGTTACAGAGGTGGCAACTCCTCCAAACATACAAGTATTATGTATATTATGCTTTCCCTTTTTTCAGTCTTAATTTTATCCTAACTTAGAGTGATTTTTTTCCCCACTGAATCAACTTGTGTTTTTCTTATTTGAGAGATTACTATAAGAAAAGGTTTGAAAAATGCTCTGTCAAAACAGTGCCTATTTGGCAAAAATATTCCATGATGATTGTAAGTTGTTTAGTTTTCCAAATTTTGGTCATTTTAAATATCTGTGTATTCCTTCTGTCACATTTATAAATATCTCTCTGAATATAAATAAATAAATATCTGTGCATATAAAAATGAGATTTTTAATTAAGTAAAAAATTTTAATAGGAGGAAAAAGAAGAAATGATATATTATAAATACCTTAAATAAAAGATTCAGTCAATGTTGTATATGAGATGGGCATATAAGAGGCTGGTCTGGGTCCAGAAAGGGTGAACACAATATCTGGGCCCAGAAGGAGCCGGTGAGTGGATGTGGCTCCCCAGTGCTCTCCTGTTCCTCGTGGAGGCACAACACCCCAAGTACAGGACTCTCTGTAGCCCACGTGGACTGGCAGCTGTAACTAGCCAGAAGAGCTCTGAATTGTAGGCTCCTTTAATTTATAACATTTTACCTTGGGGGAGCCATGTCACCAGCACTCAAGGACGTACCTATTACCACAAGGAAAACTTGCTGTGCTGTAGTTACACACTGGTACGATCTGTTTCTCCCCTCACTGTTGGCCTGTTTAAAATGCCAATTCATTGTATATGGCTATGGCATGCTATAACTCATTCTTTGTTCTCAGAACATTTGTAACCCAAAAAGATTCAAAGGTATCACCTCATTAACCTAGAGACAATATAATTGCATTCTGTGTTTCGAATTTTTTAATTTTTTTAAATTATAAAAACTTTGTTATAGTGTCACATGTTTTAGTAGTAATTTATAATATTTAGAACTGGTTTCAGTGTAATAACTTCACTTTGAAAGGCAGTCCTATTTTTATTGCTTATCAAATTTAGTATTTATGTATATAAAGTTTGAAGATGTATATTTAGAAACTGGCAATCACTCACTAACTACCTTTTTATTCTAAGTTTCACAAGAAGTTTGCATAAAGAAAAAGAGAAAAAGGAAATAGACATTCTGAACATTTTCTCGGTTGCTTCTGGCCATTTATATGAACGATTTTTAAGGTAGGTATGTTTTTTTATCTAATTTTTTAAACCAAATACATTTACTTGGTTCAAAAATAATTTTTAAAGTTCAAAAAAATAAAATTATGTACAGTGAGAAAAATCTTCCTCTTCTCTTTTCTTAATACCTAGGTCCCTTTCCCACAGGAAATAAGTATTATTTTCATATCCTGCCAAAGATATGTGTAGACAAAAATAGATATATTTTTTTCTTAACTTCTTTTTACCCAAATAGTAACAATGTATGTACACTGTTCTGCACCTTACTTTTTTTAACCTAAAATTATGAGGAAAGTGTATTTTTTAAATATAGTGAAATTTCATGAGTTTGACTGATTTGGAATACTGATATTATTTAAGACTAGAAAATAGACATATTTTGTAACAACATATGTGATAAAAAGTATATATTGTAAATTTCTCTTTTCCAATGAAGGAATGCCTTGTTTTATATAAAAAGGAGGGAGGGGCAGTGAGAGGAGGAAAGCATATTTGCAAATTACAAAAGACTGTTGTTGTTTTTAACTTTATATATAGAAGGATCTCGAAGAATACCTCAAAAATGTTTGAATATGTGTTTATATTTTAAGATGGACCTTTCGATATATCTGTATCTTCTCCAGTCAGAGGTCTGGAATAGCAAAACAAGTGCTATTATAGACAGATCATTCAACGCCTCACGTTTTCCACACCTGATATTAATGACACAGTAGAAAAGCCAATATTAGACTGTAGTTCAGATCATCAAGACCGTTTCAGACTAGCTTCTTTCTTTGTCAGCTAGAACAAACAGAAAGCAACCAGTTTAGTCTATATCAAATATATGTATACAGATGCTCCTCAACTTACAGTGGGGTTACATCCCAGTAAACCCATCATAAGTTGAAAATACTGTAATTCAAAAATGCACTTAATACAGTGAACCTACTGAACATCATAGCTTAGCCTAGCCTACCTTAAATGTGTTCAGAACACTGACATTAGCCTACATAACAGTTAGACAAAATCATGTCATGCCATTGCACAGCATCCTGAGAGAGTATCAAACCACATATCGCTAGCCCAAGAGAAGATTAAAATTCAAAATTTGAAGTACAGTTTCTACTGAATGTGTATCACTTTTGCGCCATTGGAAAGTTGGAAATTCGTAAGTCAAACCATCGTAGGTCAGGAACCGTCTGTAAATGTATATTCTTATACATTACATTCTTGATGAGCAGCCATAATATTTGAAGGTCCTTCAGTCTATTTCTTCATAATACGTAGAAGATTCACAATAGCTCTAATAATACCTTTAGAAAATCTTCTAATAATACCTTTAAATATTTAAAAGCCTTATGAAAAGTAGGATGAATTCCTGTTAAGGTTAACTTATTAGTGGATTTAATGTTCTTTTATACAGAATCATGATGCTTTCTGTTTTACGTAACACCAAAACGCCAGTAAAATTCTGGTTCCTAAAAAATTATCTCTCACCAACATTTAAAGTAAGTACATTAATCTTTTTATTATAGAATGGTTAATGTTTGAATAGTAAATTCTTTATATCATTGTAAGTTCATATAACTTTTTTATTTTCAGAATGAGTCTTGAAATGTATATTTACTCAAATTACTATTTTTAATCAATTTTAAAACTTTGGTATTCAGCATTTTTTATCTAGCTTAAGAACATTTCTATGCAATTTTTATTTAAAGAAGTGTTTAAAAAGACAGCAGGAGACAGCTTATTTTTAAGTAAACTCAAAATTAGAAGGATTGGGGTTTTTCATAATAATGAATAATTAAATAATATTTGGCAATTAAAAATATGTGCGGATTGTCAATAAAAAGAATTAGATTCTTTTTACAAAGATAGTCAGTAACAGTAGTATCAAGAAAATACAAACAGGGTACCATAGGAAATAGTCTGATGGTACCAGGAAAACAAGCTCTTTTATCTCTTTGCAGTGTGTTTATTGCTGTGGTGGTGTGGACACTATATTTAGAAGTCTGAGATATTTTATATTTAGAAGTTTTCAGGTGGCCAACATCTGTTACCCTTTATTCACCCCTACAATACTATATGCCCTGTTCTTTCTATTCTTACCACAAATTAATTAGAGTCCATGAAATTTAGGATCTCATTTAGCAACACTTCAAAGGAGTTCTCTTTTTCTAGACCAAAACCAGTGGTAAAAGCAAAAATAAAAATAGCAAACCAGTCCTGGACAGTTTGGCTCAGCGGTTAGAGCGTCGGCCTGCGGTCCAGAGAGATCCGGGTTTGGTTCCCGCTAAGGGCGCGTACCTCGGTTGCAGTTTGTCCCCGGCCCTGGTTGGGTCGTGTGGGTGGCAGCCACTCGATGTGTCCCTTTCATGTGTGGGTGGCAGCCACTCGATGTGTCCCTTTCATGTCGATGTTTCTCTCTCTCTCTCTCTCTTCCTCTCTCTCCCTCCCACTCTATCTGAACAAAAAATGGAAAAATGTCCTCAGGTGAGGATAAAAAAAAAAAAAAAAAAAGCAAACCATGCTTTTATTCCTTAATATTGCCAAGTACATTGCTAACTACCTATGTTATTCAGTTGTGGTTCATAACATCCTATTACCAGAAAACCAAGACTCAGAAATTACATAACTGACCTGCAGAGTCAGGAGGTATCCAAGAGTACCCTTATGTCCAATAATTCATAGCCCGATTCACAAAGCTCAGAAAAGCAATTATACTCAGTTTCAGTTTGTTACAGCAAAAAAAATACAGATTAAAATCAACGAAGCAAAGAGCTGTATAGGACAAGGTCCATGGGAGACCAGACCCAGAGCTTTCAGTTGTCCTCTCCCAGCAGAGTCATGTGGACAGAGCTTATTTCACCCAGCAAAAATGTATGACAATACATACGGAGTATTGCCAATCAGAAGCTCACTCAGACTTTGGTTTCCAGAGTTTTTATAGCAGTGGTTCTCAACCTTCCTAATGCCGCGACCCTTTAATACAGTTCCTCATGTTGTGGTGACCCCCAACCATGAAATTATTTTCGTTGCTACTTCATAACTGTAATTTTGCCACTGTTATGTCTTAGGCGACCCCTGTGAAAGGGTCGTTCAACCCCCAAAGGGGTCGCGACCCACAGATTGAGAACCGCTACTTTATAGGGTTTGGCCATGTAGTTCCACCTGATGACCTTAACTTCCAGCCCCTCTAGAGGTTGAGCTAATGCCTTGTGGCCCAAGGTTCCTACTATAAATCACATCTCTGGATAGACTGGCATGGCCAAGGTGCCCAGGTAAATAAAGGCATTCTCATTAGGCAGAACATTCCAAGGGTAGACGTTACCTTTCAGGAACCAGGGGCAAAGGGCCCAACCTTTTTTAAAGCAAGATTTGTCCTTTATAGCACAGAGCCAAGATCAAACAGCTAATTAGGAACACAACTGAGATTTGAACTCAAGCATTCTGACCTCAAAGCCCAGATGTTCACCCTTGTGTAGCAGCCCACCACTGCCAAGAGCGCTGCCTCCTGGGATCATTTGGCAGTGGACAGAAGCTGCAGGAGAATCCATAAACATAACCAAGAAGTCATACCAGTTTTTTACTAAAATTTTAACATATTATTCTACTTGGCAAATAGGGATTTAACACTACATAAACTGAGATGATACTATCTAAAGGGTCTCTTAGTGGGAAATAATATTCACTAGAAATACAGTGCTATGTCTGGATAAAAGTCTTGTTTCACTTCATGGTCAAAAGTAATGCCATATTGAAGTAATTTTTTTCCTTGTTTTGTAATTTTGTTTCCCTCAAAATTTTTATCTTTTAGATCTTTTCCGTGAATCATAATGTATACAAATCATGAGTATACAGTTTGATGGATTTTTACAAACTTAAAACACCTGTCTCTGTACCTCTGTATTTGGCAGCCAGATACAGAAACAGAAATTACAAATGCCATAGATCCTTTCCCTTCAATTAAAAAACAAAAAACTCCTCTTTTCCTTTAAATCTTTGCTAAATTTTATCTACTTAGGGAATAATTCTTTCCTGACCACACTATGTAAAATTACAATCCCTTTTGATCTATTTCCCTTCTCTTTTTATTTTTCCCATAACACTATCTTCTATAGATAAATCACTAACTTCATTTATTTTCTATTACCTCTAAAATGAAAGTTTGTGAGGGCCATGATTTGTATCGCTTTTGTTCACTGTTGTATCCTTATGGCCTAGAATAGTGCCTGGCATATAATGCATGCTCGATGAATATTTTTAAATATGTATTTGCTGAATAAAAAAGTTGTTATTTTAATTTCTTCTAATTTAAAAAAATTTTTAAACCAAAGCAATGATTCCCAGAAAATGGCCTAGCCATAATTTCAACATTTCAATTCGCTGATGCTTACAGTAAGATGCATCATTCAAGTCTACATTATTCTTACAAAAGCAAGGAGAAAATAAAGTGTACAGTCAGAAACTAGCTACAGATGAGAACTGAGGAGATGAATGCAAATTCCATGTTTGCTGACCCATCTTACCCGACTCCTTTCTTATCCCCCTCCCAGTTTTGGGGCTCTTAACCAAACTTAACCAATACTGTATTTCATTAACTGCTCTGGTTTAAGTAGAATAAGGTACTCTAAGCCAAGACACTAAATCAAATATAAAATTTTCAGACCACAGTAACTACCTTGTATTTTAATCATTGTGTTAATCATAAATCTCAAACATGAAACTCATGTAGAGAATCTAATTTATCAATTTACAACTCATTTTATATTTTTGTACATCCTCTCATCTTTGTATCTGATGAATAAACATGTTGGTATATACAGGATGGAGCAAAAGTAGGTTTACAATTGTAAGTATGCAAGACACAGAGATTATTCCTATATTATTATTATTGTATTATTTTGCCATATAAACAGCTGTAAACCTACTTTTGCCACACCTGTATATAAGCTGTTTGATGCGTATGTGTTCCAAGATCCAGAGGCTTTTTCTTCTGTTACAGGTGTTCTCAAGTCTAACATTAGTTGTAAAAATGTGGGAATGTTTTAGTTAATAAGCTTGCTGATTAATATCATATACCTATTCTTTAATATCATTTAATTATATGCTTGTATGTATACTTGTCTATTTAGATTTGCCAGCATTTTCATATTTCTCATTAATAGTTATAAGTTGTAGAAGTAGTATTTAAACATCTATCCAGGCCTGGCCAGTGTGGCTCAGTGGTTGAGCGTCAACCCATGCACCAAGAGGTTGCTGGTTCGATTCCTGGTCAGGGCACATGCCCAGGTTGTGGGCCAAACCCCCGGTGTGGGGCATGCAGGAGGCGGCCAATCAATGTTTCTATCTCTCTCTCCCTCTCCCATCCTCTCTCTCTAAAAAATTAATAAAGAAAAAAATTTTAAACATCTATCCATTTGTTTGTAACAATTTTATAGTAAACTCTACCTTTTATTTATTTTTATTTTTTTTTAATTTATTGAGGTGAACATGGGTTCACAAAACCATAATAGGTTTCAAGTGTACAACATCATCTGCACACTGCATCATATACCCATTACCCCAAGCAAAGCCTCTTTCTGTCCCCATTTTCCCACTTTTGCCCCCCTCCACCTACTCCCACACCCCTTTTCCCTCTATCACCATACTGTTGTCTGTGTCTATGTTTTATATATATTAAACTCTACCTTTTAAAATGATTGTTTTTTCTCTAAAACAAAAACTGCTTTTTCTTCCTTGCGCATATTCTTTGATTTGTGTGTTATGTGTATTTTTTAGGAGGTAATTCCTTACATGGCTAAGGAATATGGATTCCAGTATGAACTAGTCCAGTATAAGTGGCCCCGCTGGCTGCACCAGCAGACGGAAAAACAGAGGATTATTTGGGGTTACAAAATTCTTTTCCTTGATGTCCTTTTTCCTCTAGCAGTGGACAAAATCATTTTTGTTGATGCTGACCAGGTAATAAGATTAACTGTTGTTTTTATTAGTACGTAAACTTTTTTTTACACTTTTATCTTAGTATAGGCACTCAGTTTATGTTGCTGGTATTATTATCTTTGTTGCTATGTTATATAAACAAATAAGACATGATTGTGATACAAAGGCAAAGCATCTTTTGAAACAACTGAGAATTCCAGGGGAAAATTAAAGGTATTGCAAGAAATACCATTTGTTATTTAGGACATGGCAGTTTTCTCTCTCAAGTAGTAGTTGTTGTTTTTTTTAATTATGGTAATTAAAAATAAAACACATGTATTAGTCATAATAAAAGTTATATGAGTTCCTGTGAATATGAGCTGATAGTTGTATAAAATGAGCCATTCTTGCTGGAAAAGTTTGCAATTATACACAACTCTCTTCTTCTTCCACCTTCAACAGCATTCTTTGACATTTAGCCCAAAACCAAATCCTCGTTATTCTATCACTTACAGGGAAAAAATGTCCCAGATTTGGTCCAAAAAAAAATTATGGTTCTCAGCTTTCAAAATTTATATATCCAGAAATTTTTATGACTTTCCCATTTCTTCTTGCATACCTTTGTGATCATTAATGGCAAAAACATATTTGAAAAATACACAAATTTCTAAAAACAGTAATATGTAAATAGTAATGTTATATAAATTAAATGCACATTAGTGTTTATATTTAGGACAAAAAGTATATTTTCAAATTCTATACTATATTGTACTTACCATAAATTCTATTTTTGTATTATTTTCCAAATTGATAAATGTGAATTATTATAATTAACTAAGAAAACAAGCAAATGTGGTTGGTGAACTAAGCATTTCCAAACCTACTATCTAATAAAATTTATTTCTCCTACCTACCTACAACATATACAGTGATATTTTCCCAGCAGGCTAGAGTCTATTAAAAAATGATACATACAAACATTATTACATTAAAGCCATTGAAGATAATCAGGAGATTTTTCTTTATGATTCAAACTAATATTTGCCAATATACAATAATTGTGATTTATCATAGAAATGATTTTGAATTGTTAATCCATATCTTGAGAAAGTTAGAGCTATGCACTTGTCTAATATTTAGTTCCCTCCCAAAATACATTTTGTTTAAAATATATTGATGAAAATGATGTAGTAATTATTCTTATTAATAAGTAAGACCTCTGTCATATTCATTAGGTATATACATTTTAGGTTTCTTTTTTATTTGTGAGGACAAGAGAAAAAAATAAAAACTTAGTAAACTCATATTAAATGGAAGAACCATAAGAAAATGCAGTGCTCTGTATTTCTACAATAAGGTAATGATTTGAGATTCACATAAAAAGGGCTTATATTATTTTATCGTCTTCATCAGAAACACTATTTTAATTATTTAGATTGTGAGACATGACCTGAAGGAACTGAGAGATTTAGATCTGGATGGAGCTCCTTATGGGTATACTCCATTTTGTGATAGCCGCACTGAAATGGATGGATATCGTTTCTGGAAGAAAGGATATTGGGCATCTCATCTTTTAAGAAGGAAATACCATATTAGGTAAGAAAATTTATACTCTTACCTTTTAGTGAAAAAATAACTTATTGAATCACCGATACTCAGTTTTCTTAGTTATACAATAACGGCAGTGAATTACATAGTGCTATTACATGCCAGTCACTCTTACTAGATTTTACATATATTAATTCATAAAATTTCTATGACAACTCTTTGAGATACTGTTATTATCCCCGTTTTATAGATGTGGAAACTGAGGCATATGACACTTAATGTAACTTGTTTGCCCAAGCTTATATAACTAAACCAAATTCAACCCATGTAATCTGGCTCAAGTAATATGCTCCTAACTACCACAGAAAATTTAAATTTGGTTTGTCAAATAACAAAATGAAGATACTGTCTTCAAATTTGTTACTGTTTTGTAGGGTCATGAGTTTTATGAGCTCTTGGAAAAATTTGAGGCAACTCTAAGAGGATATGGACCCTAACAGTATTATAACAAACTTCAAACCCCTTGGGAACAGTGTTAGATGTTGGGAGCAAATTTATGAAAAGATTTATTATTTTTAGACCCAAGGATGTCTAAAGTTAATATTACAGTAGACAAACACAGGGGGAAAGTAAAAATCTATAAATAACATAGGCTATCAAGGAGTACTCATTTTTTGCAGTGCCTTATACGTAGTGGATCTCAAGAGGTTCAGGAGAATTGCAGCAGGTGACAGGCTCCGGGGCCAGTACCAAGCTCTCAGTCAAGATCCAAACAGTCTTTCAAACCTAGATCAGGTAAGTAAAATATTCATGAAATAATTGTCAGTAGATGGATATAGACTGCTCCAGCTCCCAGCTTGTAAACTTCAATTTTTATATGTTCAGTCTTTTCTCTTTATATAATTCTCTGTTGGATATCTAGACTCATGAAATTTTTTAATTTCAAGCTCAACATTTAAAAAAAATTTTTTCACTTTTCCATCCTAAAATCTCTCCTTTCCACTATGTGCCCTATCTCACATATCCTATCTTTTCCTTACTTGCTTCCATCATCATTTAAGCCTGTCTCTCTGATCTTCAAAACAAACCGACTTCCTTCTGCGCCCCATCTGGCTACTATCTCACATTTTCTTTTACCTAATAGACACTTTTTTTCTTCTTATCCCACTAATTAAAACTACAATGAGTAATTTTACACACCCATTAGAATTGTTAACATGAAAAAGACTGACCACACCAAGTGCTAACAAGGATGTGCAGTGGCTAGAACTCACATACATCGCTGATGAGAATGTAGAAAGGTACAGCCATTTTGGAAAATAATTAGGCAATTTCTTATACATTTAAATTTACACCTACCATATAACCAGTCTTTCCACTTTGAGGTATTTACTCAAGAGAAATGAATTATATTGTCTACACAAAGACTTGTGCATGAATAGACACATATATTATTCAACAGCATTAAGGTTGCCCCTTAAGATTCATGTCAATGAGATTAAAATGAAAGCAGTCAGCATGGGTGTGTGTGTGTGTGTGTGTGTGTGTGTGTGTGTGTGTGTGTGTTTTGAAAGCCATGTTTGGTTGCATGAGTGAGAGTGCAGAGGTTTGGATTTCACCAGGACTATAATTTTGCCAAGTTTATACAACTAAGTGAAACAGGGTAAGACAATAGAGAGTATATTCAAGGGATTGACTATAATGATTAACCATGGAAATTATGCTGTGTGAGGAAGGAAGTGAAGACAGCAAAGGGTGATAGACAATGAAATAGTAAGATCAGTTGATTGGAGGTTGGAATGGTGGTCAGAGGATATTGATATCTGAGTACTAGATGGAATGAGCTGAAAAATCAAGAGGTGGTCAGAGAGTGGGATCATGAATTTAAAATTACAGAGGAATTGGCTAGGACATGACCATGGGAAAAAGTGGCTGAGATAAGATAACAGACCAGGTTATCTAAGGAATGGATTCCAAGGAAAAGGGTTTTGGAAGGAAGAGTGAAGCTGTTTTAATTATTCATATTTAATAGACTTTCATTTTTTAGAGCTTTGTTAGGTTTACAGAAAAAAAATTGAGCAGAAAGTACAAAGGAGTCCCATATTTATGGGCTCTCTATTCTATTGCATTGGTCTATTTGCCTGTTCTTTTGCCAATACATATTTTCTTAATTACTATAGACTTTTATAGTAAGACTACAAGTTCAGTAGTATAAGTCCTCTGACTTTATTGTTCTTCTTCAATATTGTGTTGGCTATTTTGAATTTTTTCCTTTCCATATAAACTTTGAAATCGATTGGTCAATATACACGGAATAATTTGCTGGGACTTTTGTTGGGATTGCATTGAATCTATAGATCAAGTTGGAAACAATTGACATCTTACCAATATTGAGTCTTCCTATTCATGAACATGGACTATCTCTCCATTTATTTAGATTTTCCCAAATTCTTTCCTCAGAATTTTGTAGTTTTCTTTCCTCATGCAGAGGAACATATTTTGTTAGATTTTTACCTAGGTTTATTTTGGGGGAGTTGTTCGGTACTAATGTAATGGTGATGTGTTTTTAATTTCAAATTCCAATTGTTCATTGCTGGTATGTAGCAGTTGACGTCTATATACTAATCTTATATCCTAAAACCTTGCTATAATTATTTATTAGTTCCAGGAGTTTTTTTGTTTGTTTGTTTGTTTGTTTTTTTATTCTTGGGACTTTCTGCATAAACAATCCTGTCATCTGAGAACAAAGATAGTTTCATTGCTTCCTTTCAATTTGTATATCTTTTATTTCCTTTTCTTATCTAGTTTCATTAGCTAGTACTTCTAGTATTGATGTTTAATGGGAGTATTGAGAAAAGAACCTTAAAATTATGAATCTTGGAGCTTAGATGGGACAGCTAACACAAATACCCCTGTGCCCTCTGGGAGAGAGAGGGAAGCATGACCTTTGCTCTGGAATATAAACCAACATTCTCTGGGGAGGAAGGGAAGTGCTCTATATCCCCTGGCATATGAACAGATATCTCTGGGATAGGTGTCTCTAAATGTCTCCAGAAGTCACTGTCTTTAAATTACTGTGCTCATTTGTCGTTTAAACATCCTTTACTCAGATGCCAGCAAGCTTTGCTTAGAAAGCCCTGAGCATGCGGAAATGTGAAAATGTTCATGAAACATTGTTTTCTAACAGGGAAATGAAAGGTCACCTCAGAATGGGGAGAATATGGTGGCGACTGACAAAAACAGTAATAGCAGGCACAGTGTGAGTAATTAATCCTGTTGTTTCGAGGCAGATTGGGGAATGTGAAGTGGTAGGTTTCTAGTTCTCCTTCTTCAGCCCTGATGCTAGGGGTCAAGTCCAGGGCAGGTGTGGACTTAGTTCCAGTGCATGGGTTCATTCATGACACAAGATGATTGGGTCAAGTTAAGTGTTTAAAGCTTAATAAGTATCTCAGGTATATATGCTTTTTAGGATCTATCAACTTCTTTTGCTATGATTCTAATCTCTATACCTCTTTGTTTAAATCATTTTTTTTCCTGTAGGATCTTCCCAATAATATGATTTACCAAGTTGCCATTAAGTCTCTTCCTCAAGATTGGCTTTGGTGTGAAACCTGGTGTGATGATGAATCCAAACAAAGAGCCAAAACAATTGATCTGGTGAGTGTCTGTGGTTATTTTCATTTGTTTATAAGCAGATATGAAAATAGTCGATAGAGATATTTAATGTTTTACAAATGGCACACACCTGGCTCAGTCTGTTATTTACTCTTGTGTTTACTTAGGTTGGCAAGTATAGACCTGTGTCAGGGGGTCCCCAAGAACACCCAGGTTTGGTGATTCACTGAGAGGACACACAGGACTGAGAATATAGTTATGCTCATGACTATGATTTATTCCAGTGAAAGGATGCAAAGCAAAGGCAGCAAAGGGAAAAGGTACATGGGGTGAAGTCCAGAGAAAACAGGCTTCCAAGAACCCTCACCCTGTAAAGTTACCCGGGACAAGCTTAATTCCTTAAGCTATGAAAGTTTTCATAACACATGTGAAATATCTACCAAGGAAACTACTAGAAACCCAATGCCCAGGATTATTATTGGGGTCTGGTCACATAAGCACCCCTCCTCTGCCTGGCACATACCAAAATTCCCAACATCCAGAAGGAAAATAGGTGTTCAGTGTAAACCATATTGTTTACACAGATTAGGCACAGTGAGTCATTCCTATCAGGGAATGGTGGGAACACTCCTAAAATACAAGTTCCCAGACACCAGCCAAGGGCCAACCTTGCAAGCAGGACTTTCTAAAAATAGCAGTCTCTGGCTTATCGTGTCCATCCTTTTCTGCATAAGGGCTTTTGAAAGAAAGGTTGTAAGCTGGGTGAAATAAATGTTCATGAGTTAGATGTCATCTTAGCATATCATCAGTTTAATTCTCCTGCCGATAGTTTTCCCAAGTAAAGATAACTAAAATAATTGTTTCTACTCAAATTATTCTATACATGTCTGTTTTCTTCCTTATTTTCAAGAAGTATTAATTGCATTTTCATTTTAAGCAATTTAACTATGCTATACAGTTTAACTGTCCTAGACATGAAATATTTCAAACTAATTTATTTATTGCTGTCTAGAACTCACATTTGAATACTATATTGTCTTTAACAGTTACAAGATGTTATTCTTTTTTTGACCATATTGTTTTTGTGCTAATTTAAGTATAAAATAGTTATGTACAAGATCATCAGTGAGAATAAACTATCTAAATATTAGAATTCATACAGTTTTGAACAAAATAAGACAGAACAATAAAATATAGGGATGTTTTTCCAGAAATGTGTAGAAATGTATAGAAAAAAAGTAGCATGCCAACATGTTAGAATGTAATTATAGGTGATAGAATGTGGCAGAGACAAATAAGATAGCATTATTGAAAAAGGAGCAAGGAAATTTCCTTTTTATTGAATTTATTGTGGTGACAGTGGTTAACAAAGCTATATGGGTTCAAGTATACAACTCGACAAAACTTCATCTGCTCACTGCATCCTGTGCCCGTCGCCAAAGGAAAGTCCTTTCCATCCCCATTTATCTCCTCTTTCCCTGTTTTATCTCCCTCAGCCTCCATCTCTCTGACTAGCAACACACTGTTGTCTATATCTATTTGTTACATGTTTTTTCTTAATCCCCTCACCTTTTTCACTCAGCCCCCCAACCCCCTCCTCTCTGACAGCTGTCAGTCTGTTCTCTGTATCTGTGCTTCTGTTTCTATTTTGTTCGTTAAATTATTTTGTTCACTAGGTTCCACGTATAAGGGAGATCATATGATATTTGTCTTTCTCTGACTGGCTTATTTCACTTAGCATAATACTCTTCAGGTCCATCCATTGCTATCACAAAAGGTAAGGTTTTTTTTCTTTTTTACAGCCAAGTAGAAGTCCATTGTGTAAATGTACCACAGTTTTTTATCCACTCATCTACTTGGGCTGTTTCCAATGCCGTGAACATAGGGGTACATATATTTTTTCAAATTAGTGTTTCGGATTTAGAAGCAAGGGAATTTTCTAAATAGAGATCAAGAACATTACTGAACATAGCTAAGATGTTGTTTAAGGTTGTGTTGTAACATAAAAATTTGTGACTCATACCTTAGTGACATGAGGTCTCCTTGGGATCTCTAGGAGTACTTAGGTTAACTTGAGCTACCGTAACAAACCCCCAAATTTCAGTGGTTTCACACTCACCCAACTTCAGATCTAAGTGGGTGTCCTGTCTGTGAATAGCTTCCCTGTATATTGTAACTCAGGGGCCAGTCTCTGTCCACTTGTGGCTTGTTCATCCCTTGGGGTCCTGTCATCACCTGTGTGTGTCTGTCCAGTGTGGCCGCCATGTGCCACGTGTGGCCATGGAGCACCTAACATGTTGCTGGTCTGAACTGAGATGCGCTGTGAGATGTAAATACACACCAGATTGGGAGGACTCCGTGCCATGAGAAGAATGCAAAATATCTCATGACTAATTTTTATATTGATTACATATTGTCTGATAACATTTTGTACATATTGAGTTAAATGTAGTATTAAAATTTATTTCACTTGTTCCTTTTACAGTTTTACACGTGGCGACTAGAAAATTTTAAATTACATGTGCAGTTTCCATAATATTTCTGTTAGATAGTATGATCTGGGGGGAAGGAAGAAAGGAGTGTAGAGAATGCATCCTGACACCTAAAGGCCTTGGCCCCTTGGTGGGACTTGGTTGTGTGGTCACATGTAGATTGTAGGAGCTGAGAAATGTCATTCCTGGGTGGGCAGCTACTTCCTAGCAGTAGGTTTGCATAGGAAAAGGACAGGTGGCATAAATGTTGGTGGACAGCTTAGCCATCTCTTCCTCAGAAACCCTTAAAATAACAAAGTAGAAACATGCTACTTTGAGCTAGCCTCTTGGGGAAAGGGTTAAGGGAATGCAGGAAATTTCCAAGAAATGGCATAAAGGGAAGGAAAAAGCATGAATAATGGTATTGAAGGTGAGACTGTTTCAGTGAGGATTTCTCAATCTGGGCATTATTGACATTTGGAACCCGTAATTCTTTGTTGTGGAGCTGCCCTGTGCACTGGAGGATGTTGGGCAGCATCCCTGGCTTCTACCCACTAGATGGCAGCAGTGTCCCACCACCCCCCAGTTCTGACAAACAGTCTCCAGACCTTGCCAAAGCTCCCCCGGAGAGCATGATAGCCCCATTTGAGCACCAGGGATGTAGATTATAGAAAAAAAAAAAATTGCAGCACAAAAAAAAGGAAAGCACAGTATTTTTATTTAATAGTTTCTGATGCTAAAAGAGGGGAAATAGTTCCATTATCTTCACTTTATAGAACATATTGCCTGTAAAGTTAACTTCCACAAAGAAAATCCTGTTTTCGACTACTTCAGGAACTTATTACTGTAGAAAAAAGTCCACGATGGAATGAACTGAAAATATCTGGTGAGGAAAGGATCGAGGCAGCAGGCTCGTGGCTCAGAATCCACAGCTTTCCATAGGCATGGGGGCGAGCAAATCTCAGCAACCACGAAAATGTCACACAGAAGTGAGCTTCGGGATGCACTTTCTGTTAGTGCCTTGTCATGATAAATAGATGTGTGTAACTTTGTGACGTCTGTGCTCCTCTCAGAGTCTTCCCTGTCTCAGCCAAGGGCATTTCCATTCTGTACTTTGCTCAAGCCAGAGACACTGGGGTCATCTCTGATGCCTCTTTCTTCTCACAACTCACATTCAGCCCTTAGCAGTCCTTGTCAGCTGAGCCGTCAGTACATCCAGAGTCAGATCCTCTCAACCATCTCCTATACCTTGTGCCTTTTAAACTTTATTTAATTTCCCAAGAAACTCTCTAGTAGGACCAATTGCTAAGTAGTTTAGAATGATCATATACAGGGAGGGGCAAAAGTAGGTTTACAGTTGTGAGTTCGTAAAACACAGTGTTTATTCTTGTGTTATTTATTAATTATTATATTATTTTGCATACGAACAACTATAAACCTACTTTTGCCCCATCCTGTATTAGTGGGACCTGGAGATGATCTTGTTTTAATTTCCTCCTTTGTAGATGAAGAAGCTCAGATCCCACACACACGTACACACATAGTTGAGTGACATGCATGGGTCTTACTCTGCCAGTAAGTTGGACCCATGAGGACTGAGACTTATGTACGACTCTGAATTTCACAGCTGTCTGTATCAGTGTTTGGACAAATGAGTTCCAGTTAACTGGTTGGTTTTTTTTTTTTTGGTTTTTTTTTTTATCCTCACCTGAGGACATTTTTTTCATTTTTTGTTCAGACAGAGTGGGAGGGAGAAAGAGGAAGAGAGAGAGAGAGAGAGAGAAACATCGACGTGAAAGGGACACATCGAGTGGCTGCCACCCGCACCACCAACCAGGGCTGGGGACAAACTGCAACTGAAGTACATGCCCTTAGCGGGAACCGAACCCGGGTCTCTCTGTACCGCAGGCCGACGCTCTAACCGCTGAGCCAAACCAGCCAGGGCCAGTTAACTGGTTTTTAATATGGTCACAATTGCTCATTAGAACAGAGGCATATGAAGGGAACAAATGCTTTTGCTAAAAAAACTCAAGACATTTCTAAAAGCTGACAAATGGTTTTTGTCTGTGTAAAATGTAAAGTATATTAAACCAGATTTTTAGTCCAAAGAAAAGGTAAGAAAATATTTATTAACATAGTCTGTTGTGTTCTTTGTCAGAATAGTCATGTATTTAGACCTCTTGTCAAACAAAACAACTTAAAGAATTGTTTGACAAACTTCTTAGGAGCCATGAGAATGCCTTCATTTTTATTTAAATTTTTGATTGAGGTGTTTGCATTGAACACTATTGCTTACATAAACTATGATTTGTCAGTTCACTTGATCTTGTCTCTATTAATTTCAGTATTTCAAGTACTTAGGACTTAGGACTCTGTTTTTTATGAAATGCATTTTAGTGACACAGCAGTGCCCTCGAGTATTTCCTTTATGTTTCTGGAGCATGGTTTTTTATTAACAAAACTTTATTTTAAACTTTTAGTGCAATAATCCAAAAACAAAAGAACCCAAACTAAAAGCCGCTGCCAGGATTGTCCCAGAATGGGTGGAGTACGATACTGAGATACGACAACTGTTAGATCACCTTGAAAACACGAAGAAACATGCAAGTAAGTCATCCTGTGGCCGTGTGCGAGCCATGTGCTGCATTACATGAAATTAGAATGAATTTCAAACTTATTTCCTAGTGAAGTTATCAAATGATTAGGTCAGAATTTCTCTAAGAAAGTCTGTGACATAATTAAGAGTATTTGTATGTGGACTAAGCTTACAAATTTAAAATATGGTTAGAGAATCTCTTCCCCCCTGGATGTGGAGAGCTTCAGTCCGTCTCCCCACTTAGATGAGCAGGGTAGACGTTGCCTCTTGACACAGAGCAGAGGTAAAAGTAAACGTCAACACAAAATGCTCGTCTTGAAGACCACATTAAATTTCCCAAATATGAACATCCAAGCCCTGAAGTTTAATAAAAGCCTTAACATAGCTAAGAATATTATCTTTTATCTCCTAAATTTAATCCCATAGATAATAGAGGTTTCCCTGCATGTTCCTGATTCTAGTAGCCTTACTCATTGGCTGGAGGGTGACTTGGATTAGATTTGCTTCCATTTCTTAGATTAAAAAAAAAAAACTGGCCTGGCTGATGTGGCTCAGTGGTTGAGCGTCGACCCATGCACCAAGAAGTCGCTGGTTCGATTCCCGGTCAGGGCATATGCCCAGGTTGTGGGCCAGATCCCCAGCGGGGGACATGCAGGAGGCGGCCGATTGATGTTCTCTCTCATTGATGTTTCTGTCTCTCTCTCCCTCTCCCTTCCTCTCTTTCTAAAACCAATAAAGGAAAAAAAAAAAAAAAACTGTGGTTACCTTGGCATTTTATTGCCCTACATAAACCTTCAACAGATATGTGCTGAATATTCTTTTTAAGCTTATCTACATTATGCCTCATAATTCCCTTTCCTCATCAGTGTCTGTCTCCCCATTGTTCTTGACTCCTTTTTAAAAACAGCATTGAGGCCCTGGCCCAGTGGCTTGGATGGTTGGAGAGTTGTCCGTATACCAAAACGGTTGCAGGTTTCATTCTCAGTTGGGGCACATAGGAGAGGCAACCAATTGATGTTTCTCTCTCTCCTTCCCTCCCCTCTTCTCTCTAAAATGGATAAAAACATATCCTTAGGTGAGGACCGAAAAAAAATATATCACTGAGCTCCTATTGTGTGCCAGTAAGTATGTTGGAGATTTTCACAGGCTATATTTGTTAATCCTCACAATAATTCTTTCCAGTAATTCAGAATATAATTTTTATTTTCCTCAGCTTTATTTTTTAGGGAAGCTAAAATGTTTATGCATAAACTTGCTCACATAAGCATGAAGTTGTTTCATCTTGACTTTGTCTTTTCCTTAACAAAACCGATGTATTGTCTGAGAAGTTCCGTATTTAAAATATACGCATGTATTTTTAACAATCTAATATAAAGATACCATTTCAATGCAAAAGAAAGATTATTCTGTAAGTGATGTAACTGTTTTTAAAGGGAGAAGAAGATAAGTCAGTGGAAGGAGAAAGAGAAGGAAAAGTAAGCAAAAAAAAAAAAAAAGGAAGAAAAATTTACATAATTACCTCACAAAAAATTTTAAATGCACAAAATATTGAGGTGAAATGTTTCTCTTATCAAATTGGAAAGAGTTAAAGGATCAAAATACCCAACATTAATGAGGGTGTTGACAAGTGAGCACTCTCATATATACATACACATAGTAGCTATGTAAATTAAGGCAACTTTATACTATGTATAAAAACTTAAAATATCGCCCTGGCCGGTTTAGCTCAGCAGTTAGAGCGCTGGCCCACGGACTAGAGTCTCAGGTTCGATTCCCGGTCAAGAGCACGTACCTGGGTTGCAGGTTCAATCCCTGGCCTTGCTCAGGGTTGTGCAGGAGGCAACCAATCGATGTGTCTTTCTCACATCAATGTTTCTCTCTCTCTCTCCCTCCCTCCCTTCCGTCCACTCTATCTAAAAATTAATGGAAAAATATCCTTGGGTGAGGATTAACCAAAAAAAATTTTTTTAAATATCTATACCCGTTGACCCCTCAGTTCACTTCAAGAAACTTATATTTAAAAAAGAAAAATGATACATGTATACATGTTTGTTATAGCATTGTTTTTAATAATGAAATAGAAATAATCTATCCATAGAGGATTGATTATATAAACATTGGTACATGCAAACAAATACAGTATGGTCTTTCAAGAGAATAGAGTTAAATGTGTTTGTGCTGACAGCATATTTTCAAGTTAGAAAAATAGGTTATAGAAGAAAATTTTTATATGATTGAGCCCATCTTAAAGAAAAATTCATGTCTGTGTGTATGTTTGTATATGGTTATGTGTATAAGAGAAGTTTTACAAAAGAGATTGTTGGTTTCTTTACTTGATTTGTAAGTGTGATACATGTTCATTATGAACATTAAAACAACATGGAAGATATGGAATAAAATTGGAAGTCAGTGGAAGTTACTGAAGTCAAAGAGGCAACTATTTTTATGGCTCTGGTATAGCTTCTTTTATGACTTTTGCATTTCTCGTATTGTAAGTTATATTCATTTGCTGGGGTTGCTGTCATACAGTACCAAAAACTAGGTGGCTTAAACAAAAGAAAAGTTTCGTGTCCCACTCTGGAAGCTGGAGTCCAAGAGCAAAGTGTCGTCAGGGTTGGCTCCTTCTGCGGCTGTGAGGGAGGATCTGTCCCAGGCCTCTCCTCTTGACTTGTGAAATAACTCTCTTCTTCTGTCTCTTCCCATATGTTCCTGCTGTGCATATCTGTGCCCAGATTTCCCATCTTGTAAGGCCACCAGTCATGTTGGATTTGGGACCACCCTAATGACCTCACTTTAATTTGGTTACCTCTTGCGTTTCATCTGTTTCTCAGCTATCTATTCTTGTTCTTTGCCCATCTTCTCTAGAGGACTGTTGCCCAACACTGGAAAAAAAATTTAATAATCTTTATTATACAGATTTGTGGTGCCACCTTTATCATATACTAAATTCCTGTATTATTTAGGTTTCATTTGGCACTTTTTATTGTGTTCCATTGGTCTCTGTCTATTCATGTGCCTGTTACACACTAGTTTAATTACTGAAGTTTTACACTGTGTTTCAATGTCGAGTAGGGCTTGTCTCCCCTCATTGCTCTTTGTTATTGTTTTCCTGGGTGTTCTTGTTTATTTTGCCATACAGGCCTTAGAATTATTTTCTCTAGTTCCAGAAATTATTTAGTGTTTTTTGTTTGTTTGTTTTTGTTTTGTTTTGTTTAGGGAGGGGAGGTGGTGGGGGTGTGGGGCAGAGGGAGGATTATATTAAATTAATTAGGTATCTTAGGGAGTGTTGACATCTTCATGAAAACTGTTCTTCACATCTAAGAACATATTGTGTTTTTATGTTCAGTCCAGTTTTATGTTTGTCAAAAGTCATAACATTTTAATCATATAGGTTTTATACATATCTTTTAAGGTTATTACTAGATATTTTATTTTTTAGTTATTATTGTAAATGGGATTTTCTCTTCCAATCTATTTTCTTGCTGGTAGTTGCTTATACATAGAAACACTATTGTTTTCTGTATATGAGTTATTTCTATGATCATACTGAATTAATCCATTATTTATAATAATGTTCCAGTTGATTCTCTTGAGTTTTTCCAGGAAGACATATATCTTATCTGCAAACTCAGATGGTTTTTCCTCTTCCTTTCTTATCTTTATACCTCACATTGCTTTTTCTTGTCTAATTGCTTTAGCAGATATATCTAATACAATGTTAAATAACAGTGGTGGTAGGCCTCTTTTCTTTTTCTTATTTTGCCTGGCCAATCTTCTGTTTCCTCATTACATAAGATAATAGCTTTGGGCTAAAAAATATATTTTATCATTTAAAGGGAGTACCCATTGACTCCTATTTTAATAAGTCTTTTTATAGAGAATGGGTTGTATTTTATTAACTACCTCTTCAACAGAAAAAGTTGACTATATTGTTTTTATTTCAATTTATTAATATAATAAACTATATTCATAGATTTCCTAATTTTTAATCATTCCTAATATTGAATCATCTTTATAGTGTTAGAATAAACTCTAATTTGTCTTGATTGTTGTTGTTTTTTTAATTAAGATATAGTTTACATATAACATTATATTAGTTTCAGGTGTGCAGCATAATGGTTTGATATGTGTATATGCTGCAAAAAAAAGATCACCACCATTCTAATTAACATTAATTGCTATACATAATTGCAGAATATTTTTCTTGTGATGAAAACTTTTATGATTTCTTTTAGCAGCTTTTACATATACAGGACAGTATTATTAACTACCGTTTCCAGGCCATACATTACATCCCCATGACTTGTTTTAAAACTAGAAGTTTGCACCTTTTGACCCATTTCATCTGTTTTGCCCATTCCCTACTCCCACCTCCGGCAACCTCAAATGCTTAGGTTTTAGTGTTTTTAAGATTCCACATATAAGTGAGATCATTTCTCTGACTTACTTCACTTTAGCATAATGCTATTTTTTTTTTTTAATGAAAAGTTTGTTCAGTATACCGAGTAGGATGCAAACACTGTCATGAGAAATATACAGAAATGTGCAGATTAACATAAAATAGTAATTTAGTTTAAATGAAGGGAAATCACCCTGGCTGGTTTGGCTCAGTGGTCAGCCTGTGGACCAATGCCTCGCGGGTTCAGTTCCAGGCAAGGGCACGTGCCTCAGTTGCAGTTCGGTCCCCGGCCTTGGTCGGGGTCGTGTGGGAGGCGACCAGTCAGTGTGTCTCTCATCAATGTTTCTCTCTCTCTCCCTCCCTTCATCCGTCCCTCTCTCTCACTCTATCTGAAGTGGAAAAATATCCTCAGGTGAGGATTTAAAAATATAAATAAATGGAAATGTCTTTTAATGTTATAACAACATATTCCCAAGAAGACTCTTTTCTTCAGTTAATTATACATTTCAATAAAATGAAGGATAATGGTTTAAGTGAAAGTTAGCTTGTGAATTTTTCTTAAAAATAAAACTGCAACTCTATTAATCTGTGCCAGTTAAACACTATAACTAAAATTTCCAAATAAGTACAAAGAGAGATGAAGGGGTTAGTTACATTTTTTGCTTGAACGGTCCAGAGGAAAATAGTTACTACAGATACAGCAGGCAAACTGTTAAGACTAAGTGATCTAGAGCTGCTGAATTTTAGTCTCAATGCTTGTCATTGTGCTAAATGCTCATCATTAGCATGGCACATTTCGGCCCATGATATAGTTAATGCCAATACAGATCCCAATTTATTACAGATACTTACATTACTGTTGCTTTTTTTGTTTGTTTCTATATATATATATATATTAGATAGCCAATATAAATTTTATATATATATATATATATATATATATATATATATATATATATTTTTTTTTTAAAGCCAGTATACTTCCACATGCAAAGGCAGGTTTTCCCAGAAGGAATTTATAGGAAGCAGTCTGGGGTGCACCAGATAACATGAGGCTCTCCACAGTGAGGTGCTGGGTCAAACTGAAGGAAGGAATATTTTAAAGTGTCATCTAATTCCATGATAGCAGCCTGGTTCCCAAAATGATAACAGCAATTGGGTACACTGATAATGGAAACCACATTCTGATCATGACACCAGTTGTACCCCTCCATTTGCAAATTGGTGAGCGTGAGAAACCAGTGTGAGACCATTGCCATGATTAAATGTTTCAGAAATGTCTTGTTCAGATGTGTAGCCAGCACCACGTGGTGAAATACCCCATCCACCAAGATCATCTGGATCTGACCATAACAGATCACACATCGAGCCCTCGTGTGGAACTTCTTGTAAACCATCCAGGGCCCTTATATGATCCATTGTATCTGTGGATGAGAGAGGCTATCATGGTGGCAGATAGGGGTGCAATTTTATTCTTTTGCATGTGACTGTCCAGTTGTTCCAGCACCATTTATTGAAGAGACTGTCTTTCCCTATTGTATATTCCTGAGTCCTTTCTCATAAATTTATTGACCATATATGCATGGGCTTATTTCTGGGCTCTCTGTCCTATTCCACTGATGTGTGTGTCTGTTTTTATGCTAATACCATACTGTTTTGATAATTACAGTTTTGTGATATAGTTTGAAATCAGGGAGCGTGATGCCTCCAGTTTTGTTCTTCTTTCTTAAGATTGCTTTTGCTATTTGGGGCCTTTTGTAATTACATGCAAATTTTAGGATTATTCTATATCTGTGAAAAATTCTTTTGGAATTTTGATAGGGATTGTATTGAATCTGTAGATTGATTTGTGTATTATGGACATTAAACAATATTCTTCCAATTAATGAGAAGAATATCTTTCAATTTATTTGTGTCTTTATCTCATTGTCTTCAGTGTACAGGTCTTTTACCTCGTTGGTTAAATTTAATTATAGGTATTATTCTTTTTGATACAATTGTAAATGAGATTGTTTTCTTAATTTTTCTTTCTGATAGTTTGTTATTAGTGTATAGAAGTGCGACAGATTTCTGTATATTGATTTGTATCCTGCAACTTTACTAAATTTATTTACGGATTTGTTTTAAAAGGTTTTGGTGGAGTCTTTAGTGTTTTCTGTATATAATATCATGTCACATGCAAATAGTGACAGCTTTACTTCTTTCCAATTTGGATGCCTTTTCTTTTTTTTTTTCTTACCTAATTGCTGTGGCTAGGGCTTCAATGCTGTTGTTGAATAAAAGTAGCAATCATGGGCATCTTTGTCTCCTTTCTGATCTTAGAGGAAAAGCTTTCAGCTTTTCACCATTGAGTATGATGTTAACTTTGGGCTTGTTATGTGTATGGCCTGTATTATGTTGAGTTATGTTCCCTCTGTACCCATTGTGTTGTGAGTTTCTATCATCAATGGATGACGAATTTTGTAGAAAAAAATGCTTTTTCTGCATCTGTTGAGACTATCATATGATTTTTATCCTTATTTTTTTAATGTGTATCATATTGATTGATTAATTTATAGATGTTGAACCAACCTTGCCTCCCTAGAATAAATCCCACTTAATCATGGTGTATGATCCTTTCAATGTAGTGTTGAATTTGGTTTGCTAATATTTTGTTGAGGAATTTTGCATCTGTGTTCATCAGGGATGTTATGGCCTATAACTTTCTTTTCTTATGGCATTCTTGTTTGGTTTGGGTTTCAGGGGAATGCTGGCCTTGTAAAATCAGTTTGGAAGTATTTCCCTTCTCTTCTATTTTTGGAAGAGTTTCAAAAGGATTAGTAGTAATTCTTATTTGAATGTTAGGTAGAACTCACTAGCGAAGCCATCCGTTCCTGGACTTTTCTTTGTTGGGAGGTTTTTGATTACTGACTCTATCTCCTTACTACGAATTGGTCTGTTCTGAGTTTCTGTTTATCCCAGATTCAATATTGGTAGGTTGTGTGTTTCTAGGAAGGTATCTGTTTCTTTCAGGTTGTCCAGTTTGTTGGCATGTAATTGTTCACAGCAGTTTTTTATGATCCTTTGTATTTCATGTTTATATTGTCTTTTTATATTTCCTAATCTTCCTTCTGTGTCCTGGGGAAAATTTTTACTTTCTATTTAACCCTTCTATTAATCTTTATTTTTAAGAGGGGCAATCACATCTTAATTTCCAATAGAACTTTCTTTTCCCTGCTTCCTTCCTTTGAGTTTCAGTTTATTCTTGTTTTATAGCTTCGTTGACTTTTCAGACATCTTTAGAAAATATTTATTAGAATTATTTTAAGTATCTCCTTAGTTTTCTTTGTTATCTTTCTTTCCATTGGATGAATTGTTTTGTGTGTGGTCATCTTGGTCCTTGTTTCTTTTGCTTTTTGTCTTCCTCAAATTTTTGTATTTGAAGAATGAAAGATTAGATGGATTAAATAATGTAGATACCTGGCATAGGTTTCCCCTTGCCATGGTGTAAATGTGTCTATTTCTCCAGAAGGCTTCTCTGTGCATGGGAGGGTTAATTGATAGCTCTAGGTACATTAGCATGTTGTAGAACTGGCAGGCTTCCCTCTGGATGTATGTGCATGGAATAGATCAAAGCCCATCCCACACACCACCCTACCCAAAAGCCCAGAGCTTTGATACCCATACAAAAATATCTACATGTCTGTCTGTCTGTCTCTTCTCCTCTCTCTTCCTGCCCCTCCCCCATCTCTCTCAATAGATTTTTCCATTTGTTTTCAAGAATAGTCTTCTACTTTTTCTCTTGGAACAGTTTGTCAGATTTTCTCTGTTGTGCAGGAGAATGGGGGGGGGGGGGGCGGCTGACTGGCACAGGTATTCCAGACCAGTCCTTCAGTTCATTGCTTCTCTGACTCATCCCCACCAGTGTTTTCTGTTAGGAGGCTCACCCAGCTTCCACTGTCAGGAATCTCAGCATATCATATCTGCTGCAATGATGTCTCGTACCCACTCCCCCACTCTCTTATTCCTTTTTATATTTATTATCTTTAAAGTGGAATTTAGTGAAGAGATACACATACTCTGCCATCTTGAATTGTGGTACAGAATGCATTTGAGTTGTATTTTAATTAATTTCTACCTGAAAATATCATTTTGAATTCTCACTGTTCTTAAATCAGTTAGTATGTGACAGGTCACTGATGCAGAAGAAAAAGAAACCATGTTGTCTCTAAGAGTCTTCACTGTTACTGATTCTCACTTTTGTATAGTACAGTAAAACCTCAACAGAGCGGACTAATTTGGGCAGGGAGGTCCCCATTAAAAAGCTGAAAGTCCATTATATAATAAAGTAGGTTTTCCAAATGCAATGTTAAAAATTTGACAAATTAGTTTACCTGTTTTTACTTATTTAGACACATTTGTATAATTAAAATTATGTATGAAAAGTTTAATTACACAGGGAAGTTTTCTATATGTATTACTGTAATTTTAAAATTTATACTGAATAAGTGTAGTAAATGCATGCATTCACCAGTCACTGCGAGTACACAGATGCACACCGTGGGGGCGTGGCTTAGCGCACGTGGGAACATCTGCGGGCGTGTTAATACTGCTGCAGAAAGTCATGCCACACAACAGAACCCATTACCTTGCGCAATGCTGTGTGATCGTGTGCTAATCATTCGCCAAACACTGTTTACGAGCGGTGACTCTTGGATTTAAATATGTAGACTATATTGTAGATATTCAGTATTTATTTATGTCAGCAAAATTACTACTGTTTTTCCAACATATGGCCTATTTGCTAAAATTTGTTAAAAATAACAGTGAATTAATAACAAAAAATAACTTGTTAATTTAATTACAAGCAGATCTTGGTTAAAATAATTCTTTTTTTTTTTAAGAGAGTGGAGGGGAAGAAGGGAAGGGAGAAAGAGAGAAGGAGAGGAGAGAGCGAGAAACATCAATGTGAGAGAGACACGCTGATTGGTTGCCTCCCACATGCTCCCCGAGCAGCCCGGGGATTGAACCTGCAACCCAAGTATGAGCCCTTGACTGGGAACTGAACCTGAGCGACCCTTCGGTGCGTGGACTGACACACTCTAAACACTGATCCACACTGGCCAGGGCAACATTTTAAAATTAACAGGGTGTTAATTTTCACATATGACATAAAGACTGTAAATTTTGTCCATTAAATCCAAAGTCCATTAAATCGTCCACAAAATCGAGGGTTTACTGTACTTATGTCTGTGTTTGCATGCGCTCTCCTCCCGTCATAGAAGAATAGCATGTATGCCTTCTGCTCTTTGTCATTCCATTACACTAATACTTTGTGCATTGCGAGTAATCTTTTAGTATATTTCAAGGCCTCCATTGCTAGACAGGGTGCCAGGTCCTGGAGATAACAAAGTTAAATCAGGTATGGTTCTTGTCCTCCTAGACTCATGGGAGCTCACTTCTAGGAGGGTGCAAAGGTAAGTAGTCATGATACAGCACAATATAATCGATACCATAATGTACAAAGAGCTATTCTCATGTCACATAATGAAGCAAATAGGTACTAAGCTAACAAAAGGATTCTCAGCACTTGTGCTTTATTTTGTATCCCCATACATCCGTGAGATTTAAGCTAATTTGATATTTCAAGAAATAAACTTTCCTCCCCTACAGTTTTGACACATGATGAACTCTAGCACTGGCTTTTATGGGAAAGAAGATAAAAGTATGACAAGAAATCTGCCACCTGCTGGGAAAGTGTGGAACTACTGCTAAGACTTTTGGAAGTTTCATGAAAGATCGGTGACATATTCTCCCCTTTAAAAAATATTATTTAAAAATATATGTACTTAACATATTGAATAAATTTAAATTATATAAGAAATGACCACTGAGTATTTAAAATAGATTATTCCTTTTTGCTGATTGCTTAAAATACTGTGTTTTCACCAAAGTGAAATTTTGCCAGGTAACCCAGTAAAAAACATCTGACCAGTGGGGATTTACCAAACCATCTACATCTTTGTGTATTACAGTGCTGTGTGCCATATTTTCTTATTCACAAAATGCATTTAAAATTAGAAAAATGTTTTCTTCTGAGAAAAGGACTCATGGTTATCTCTGAATAATAAAACAAAATTAAGCTCATTTATACCTTATCTGTTGTTGTAAAATGGAAGGTAGTGTTGCACTATAATGTTATTTTATCTTAAATCATATAATGCTTTAATATTATGCTCTATTTGTATTCTTTAATATTTCTAATTTTTATTTCATAAAATGATACTTGTGGGCTTATGGGGTATATACATGTTCTTTTTTTTAAAAAAAGGAACTGGCTACTTTTATTGAAGCTAAGTTAAGAATGTAAACTTTGTTTTCCTGCTGTGTATTAATAATAGAATAGGAATAGTCATTGTTCAAGAACTATCCAACTATTCTAGAATCATAGGATTTGGGGACTGGAAGAGATCTCAATAGCATTAGGACCCCATCCCCTGAAGAGGCTAGTGTAATAAGGCAGAGGTGAGCGTGGAAAATCATGATTGTTTAAAAAGTCTCCCCAGATGATTCTGTTGATAAGTGGTTTGGGGAACATCCAGTAGAGTTTAGCCTCCAGGCAGTGTGCCAGCCCCACCCCTTACAAGGCTCTGTCAAGTGGAGCCTCAGGCCATCCTGAACCCTGCAGAGTGTAGAGAACTGTCTGCCTCTAGAGACAGGCTGGCCCACCACTGCACAGCTCCGTAATGAGGTCCCCAGTGAACCAGAGGCTGTCAGCTGGCAGTCTCGACTCTTGCTCCTTTGAGGTCTTCTGAAGAAGTCTAGTCCTTCCCTATTGGACAGCACAGCCCAGAGTATTTGCAGGTAAGTGCTGTGTTCCCAGTAGCTTCATTTATTGCTAATAAGAGCTAAGGAGACCTCTCCCTCTCCTGGTCACCCTCCCTTTGTTACTTGTTCGTGTTTGTCTATGATAAAATGGAGTGCTCCAGGTGCAGACTACCCTGAAGGAACTAGATTATTCCTGTGGTTTCCAGGGATCCTAAGGGATGCTACCAAAGGCTGCAGTGGTAACTTGGCCTGAGGTGACCCACTCCACCGTGCTCTCTGGCTCACTCCTCTTTGGAGTCAGGTGTAACATCTGGGCTTGATGAGAGGTAAGAGATTCTGTGAGCTCATGGCTTAGTGTTTTGGGCAGAAGCCCCAAATGACTGCAAGATGGTACTTGGCTTTCCTTTATTGTCAGCCTGTTTGCATTTCTGTAAGAATCTTGTGGAAAGCAGGATCAGCTAGGCAAAGGCACCCAATTCCCATGCTTATTACTATCATGTCCAATTTGCTAGATTCTGTATTTCAGAGCAGAAGCTAAAATTTCAGAATGTAAAGTCTTGATGGCTCCCTTTTCTCATTTTGTCTTGTGATTTGGATGGCTCAGTTTACATGTCTCATTTCCACATGGTTGATACTTTATATCTGAAAATCTAGATTATAAATATCTTATAGGAGACTTCCTGTTTTCCTGGCAGCCATTATGCCTGTTGCAGGTATTTTCATTGTCTTCAGACTAAGGTCAGTTGCTCGTATATTGCAAAGATATGATTAAGAATTTGCAGTTTTTTAGCTTTCTGGGACAGTTCTATTATAAGCATTCTAGCTATCCTTTAGTTTTACAATATGCAGATTTTAGAATTGAGAAGAAAGCTTCTGTTTTTGGTTGTTAGAAATTTGACTGAGCTAGGTAGCAGTGTCCCCCCACCCCCACCCCTTTGAAGACTTTAACAGAAATGTACAAATTACAGCATAAAAGGGAGTCTTCAAACAAAGCCCATTTAAGTATTAGATTCTCAATTGTATTGAAAGGGAAGAACTATCCACTGGAAAGCCTGCTGTCCCAGGACTTCTGGGAGGGAAGATTGTAGCCATTTCTGCATCTGGTGTTCTGATCCTCCTTCAGTTCCCACAGGAGCCCTGTCACCTCAGTCAGTCACTGATTATTTGTAACACAAAGTGGGAAAATAGACTTCTCCAAAAGACTAAAAGTTAATCAAAAGAAAAAAAGTACTGATTTTGACCATAAATATTTTTATTAAATGTGAAAATACAAGGGCATAAAAATAGTACCCATATGTGTAGACATGTCTGAGACCCATTTCAATTAATTTTCAGTTTAATTAAAACACTGAATTGAGATGGATTAAGTTACTTAGTTTTCTCATTCAAAACCAACTGTATAGCCTTACAGTAGGAGTAATATTTTCACTTCCAAACATCTCTAGTTTACATTCTCCGCGCTCTGCTTTCCACTGCAGGTGAGAGGTTCAACCACAGATGATTGCAACAAGACCTGTTAACTATACACAAAGCCACGCAGTGGCTAATTTTACTCTTAAATCATTCAGCAAATGAGATCCATAAAAAAATTATCCCCACCTATTAACATTATTTGCAATTACAGAATAAACTCTGCTACTTTAAAAGGAATGATCTGATTTAGAATAAGGATATAATGTGTTGACAAATTAGCATTTGCCTTCTTCCTTTATCAATATGGAAAAATTAATTACATTGGACCAACTTGAATCCCTCTAGGTTGTACTACTGATGGCACTCATGAGCACTCTGCAAAGCCTGTCACCAGTGCCCTGTGCCTGTAGGCAGTCGGCTTTAACAAAAACCTAAGAATCGTTGCTTTTAACTTAATTTTTAACTTAAGCATCTCATGCATTTTTTTTCATGGTAAATCTCACACATAACTTTTGGCCAATTTCATGCCTTTCAAAGGCGAATCTTTCATTTTCCACCATGAACAGAAAATGGTGCCAATTTCAAACTGTGATTCTATTAACTTTTTTCCTACTTGGTTATCAGTATTTTTCTCTTTTAAAAAATTTGTGGGTAGCTTATATTCCATTACCACAGTCCCAAAAAGTTTAAAATAAACTTTTAATACTGGCTAAAAACACATTTAAAAATTAGTATTATGTTATATCCAATTCACATCAGTAAATCATTGAAGTGGTTTTCATTTATCCATGGTAAGAAAGCACAAACTTTCAGAAGTGGGCAATAATTAATTTATTCTATCTTTTTAGAACTTTTTCACATTTATAGGCCGATGTGTTTAATACTTGCTGCTGTGGAAAAGATCCACAGTGTACAGACTAGCAATACTTCACTTACGGAGCTCACCAAGAAGGCAGGTGTTTCAGAAGGGCCTATAACACAGGTAAGGTGCAGTGCCCCTCTGGATTCACTTTTCCAGAAAGGTTACCAAAGAGACTAGAGAGTGGTTAGTGAAAGTAGTGAAAGTTAGTGAAAGTAGCCCCAAACCAGTCGAATGCTTTCAGTCATCTGCTTTCCATTGCACAGCGATCTCCATCAGGCGGGAAGGAGACTGCCTGGCCCTTACACACCCACATATTTCTCAATCACGGAAGGAAACATGGAGTGACCGTCTTTCCGTTCAGGTGGATACCAGAAGACTGCTGATGCCCATCAAGGCTAGAACTTAAATGTCATTGTTTTCTTCATTAATCACCAAAATAACAAATTCCAAAGAATTTCTCTCTGTGGCACTTGGCATCATAGCTTCTACTCTCTCTTCACTGAAAACAGGCAAGTAACTGCACATTTCAGTTATGATGACTAAATCCATGGCAAGACTTTATAAACAGGGATTAGTTATTACAAGTGGAGAAAAAAAGTAATATAAACAACCCTCTGGGCAGCATTGGCAGGCAGCGAGGTAACCGTGTCCCGGACACTCGCCCACGTGGCCGTCTCCGCCCTCCTGACTCCCTCTGGCTCCTTGTTGGCAACTTTTCATCCTCGCCTCTGAATGGAAGGGCAAGTGATTTGATATTTCCTTTGTTCTGATTGTGAAAAAAATTGTCTTGAAAGTAGGCAGAGGCTATTGCTAGATTTCAAAGAGGTCACAGTGATCATATGCGAAAGAACCAGATTGAAAAAAAAATTTCTGATATAACTAATGAAGTAATGATACTACTGATTAAATAAAAATGAATTTCCTTTGGAAATTATTTCACACTACTTTGAATTTTGAGACATTAAAACAAAATGAAAGCTGCAAGCTGTTTACTAGTTTTCAAATGCACTGTTAAGTTTATTGGTAAGAAATAGACTTCTAAATAGATGCAAAAAGCGCTTCTGTGTTTTACCCAACTCAACTATGTGATTTTTGTCTCCAAGTTTAAAAATATTTTTCCACATATGTTTCAGGATGACTACAGAAGAAAATGATTTGTGCTTGGCTGCTGAGGACATTACTGGTCAGGATGCCTCCTAGAACTAAGATTAAGATGCTTGATTTTATTAAAAAAACAATATATTTTACTCATACTGCTTAAAATACTTCAACATGCTCTGAGGCAAACAGAAAAACCTTTCCAGAATAAAGATACTAATTCTTATCTAAAGTAATTCTCTTAGATTTTAAATGCAGTATCAATAGTTCCATAAATATTTAATGTTCTTGATTAAAGTAACATTCATTTTTTTAGGGGAAAAAATTACCATTTTTTTAAAAGGTATGAAGAAGGTATCCCAAGAGATGCCATCTCGATAGTGGAAAGTAGCCAGAGCTGACTAGATTTGTAAACCTGTATTTTTTTCAGGCAGGAGAACATCGAGGCATAGAGGTCTGGTTAAGGGGCAGGTCGGCTGTTTAACGCCCACTTGAAACAGGCCCCACATGGGAGTTACTGCAGTCCAGGAGGGTCGGCCAGGAGGTAAGAGAAGCTGCCCCACTGTAGATATTAAAAGTGGGAAAGAGGGCATTTGTTTATGTTAACTGAGCAACTATTATTTCTAAGACAATCCTGTTATAGGAAACTGTTCAACTCACAGTTTCAGTTGTTGAAGTATTTCAGTCTGCACTTCAGCAAAATTAATTTAAATAAAACCACTGCTATATTACCGGAACCCATTTTATACGTAACTTTATGTTAACTTGTTGTGTTTCATATTAAACAAAAGGGCCTATAGCTTTTACAATTAATTCTATTTTCAGTGGTTTTTAGTATTGTCTTGCAGGTACTGAACAACAAAAATACAAAGTATATGCTTAACATCAATCCAAAGTCTAAACCTGGCCACATCAACTACCATTTGGTAGCAGGTTCTCTGAAACATGAGCTCTGCACCCCTTCAGTGACAGCCATGTTCACGCTGGAGGGAGATGGAAATAATGTGGATTAAAGGAGGCTCTGTCATTTAACAAATATTCGCAAGTGACTGGATTGACCAAAATCTAAGCAAAATTGTCCCTAAGAACATACAGCTCAAAATGTTAATATTCTCTTTAAGAATACTGAAATATAACCCATTCTCATGAAGATTACACACAGCTCCTTCTATACACTCTGACACTATGCAAGGCTGCGAAGAAGATAATGTCTACATGTCCAGCACAGGAGAGCCCAGAACGCATGAGCACCTGCACAGGCGAGCCTGCCTCAGCCACTGCTCCAGACATTCCTCACCTCCCTGCCCTAACAAACCCATCCACCTCAAGTCTAAAATGGACAAGAACAGATTTTTTCTTATTAAAACAACTCTTTGGTCATGGACAAACTAAAAGATTTGAAATTTTTTTCTTTAGGATCCTGGAACAAGGTTTGTTTTTAATCTTTAAAAAAATTAAGGAAGAAGAGAAAAAAGCCAGCTGGTTTAATTGAAGTGGAATTTAAATCGAAAAGGTCCACCCGAGCTGAAGGGATTGAACCCTTGCCATGAGTTCCAGCTTCTGTGGAAAGGGCTGCCACCACCTCCTTGTTGGCTCTCCGCATCCAGGGGGTCTTCTCCATCATCGAACTTCTTCCTCATTTCTATAACAGAAACCAGCAAAGTAAGACCAGGTATAGACTACGGCGTGGGGGAGAACTGGGGGACTGCGTCCTTTTCAGTCATCAGACCAGGTGTGCCTGACTCAAATCTAAGCTCGCCTTTTCCCACCTACATCAAAGGCTTGGTCTCAGGAAAACAGACTAGAGGAAAACCATCACAGAAAAGGGGATGAGGGCCAGGGTATCACTGACATTTAGGCCCCCTAAGTCTTCTCTCCTCACCAGAAGCTACCCGAGGAAATGCTTCTCTGGAAACATAAGTAACTGCAGAGAAAGTCTCACCATTCTGATCCCTAATCCCAACAATGAAGGCAGCCAGGCACAACCGTTCTCAACCCACCGAGCTTTCTCGTGCCTCACTTTTAATCTGAACAGAACTGAGGTTCTTCAGAGTTGCGGGGAGCGAGGCCACCTCCTCTGCCGCACCTGCCAGTCCTGAGAAACTCCGGACAGCCAGAGACCAATACAGGCACACAGGAGAAGGAAACACTGCAGCTGGCAGAGGAACAAGCTATCATCCTCAGGGATCAGAAAAGGCTGGTTCAGCCATAAAGTAAGAACGGGGGCTAAGAAAAAGGCACCGAGAACAAAATGTGGTTCTGTTCTTGATGCATGCCTCTGCCTGTTGGCCCCAGCTCCCTCCGCTGCAGGCCCCCACCTGGGCACTGCACAAGCCAAGAGGACAGAACCGTTCACGGGCCATGGTAGACCCGCATCTGCTGAACAAGAGAACAAACAGTGTGTATCCTGCTATACTCACTAAGTACACTTCTGTCTCCCTTACTGGATTATAAATTACTTAAGAACAAAAAATAGTTTCACTTCAATTGCACTGTATAAGTGACGTGTTCAAGAATGGTTTGTGTAGTTCATTCAAGTCATAGCTTCTGCTCCCACTGACATGGAAAGGCATAAAAATCAGTAGATATAAGCTTAATATTAAATTCCCCCTAGAAATGTCAAAGTATTGTTCACTATTACCTCAATTCTTAGCTTTCCCTCTTATTTTCCAGGGCATTTTAGCATATGATAAAAGAACATTTATAGCAACCAGTAAATCTAATAAACAGTGGATTCAGGGCCTGATTCCTGGGCAGCACACACGGGCAGGCAGCTGCCCTCCCACCACTGCACGTCCCAGTCTGGGGTCTGGTTTCCTAAGCAAGCTCCTGTCAGTTTGGTATAAAGAATTCATCACTGATTTATGAAATGAGAAGGAACCTAAGAGATGTCAAACTCAGGCCTTTTCATTACACAGTCGTTGGTCTTTCCACTGCGAATATGTGGGTCCCTGAGTCCGCTGGGGCCCCAACTAGTCACCAACTCTTGAAGTGAGCCCCAGAGCTGCCTACCATCCACTCTGGTGCTGCCTCTAAGACAGGCAAAGGAAGAGGGAGGCTAAGTCGCCACTTTAGCCATTTCAGGAAAATAGAAAATGTTAAAGGCAAGTGATACCTGGATCAGAGAGGACCTCTTTAGCAGCTGCAATGTCGATGAATTTTTTCTCAGCTTTCTTCTTTTCTTCTTCATTCTGGAAGTTATCTGGGTGCCACTGCATTGCTAATTTTCGGTATGCTTTAATGATTTCTTGCTTTTTGGCATTTCTGAGGTGTATTAAAATTGATTCATAATCATTAGTTAAGAAGTACCCCAAACTTCTGGATTAGCTTACTTAGTAAGAACAATTACCTAAAAGATTAAAGTTTGTTCAGGGAAGGTAGTCTTATACAAAAGCACTTAAATGAATTAAATATCTTAGTACTTGCAAGTTGATTCTTAAAATGCCACTTTCTTTATAGGCCTAGAGAAGTTTTCTTTTCCCCACTCTCTCCCTCCTACCTCTTTACCCTTAAGAAATTTAAGCCCTAGGACCTCTTCATGCTACAGTGTCACCAACTACTACTTCTCCATTATTGCATTACTAGTCTCTATCAAAGAAAATTGTAACGCATTCAAAATAGCTTTATGATACTAAACTGTTAGGGTTTAGTCTATGACTGAAATTTCACAAGAAAAGGAAATGAACCTAAGAGAGAGAGAAAAGAGGAGCAATGATTAGCTCTAGAACAGTTGATTAAAAATAACAATGCAGCCCTGGCCGGTTTGGCTCAGCGGTTGGAGCGTCGGACTGCGGTCCAGAGAGACCCGGGTTCGGTTCCTGCTAAGGGCATGTACCTCGGTTGCCGTTTGTCCCTGGCCCTGGTTGGTCGTGCGGGAGGCAGCCACTCGATGTGAACCTTTCACGTCGATGTTTCTCTCTCTCTCTCTTCCCCTCTCTCCCTCCCACTCTATCTGAACAAACAATGAAAAAATGTCCTCGGGTGAGGATAAAAAAAAATAACAACAATGCAAATTTTAAATGAATAACTCACCTTTTCACTCCCAAGATTTTATAATAATCTCTTTTCTGTGACTGTTTCAGCAGTCGTTGTGCTTTCTCTAGACCTTCCCGAATCTGCTGGTCATTTTCATTGTGTTCTTGAGCCGTTTCATAATCCTGAATAGCTGTCAAAACATGTTCAAGGTAATGCTGTTAAGAGGAATGATAACTTATGACCTTTACTTATCCTGAAAAAACTGACACTGAAGTCACCATCCCCAGTCCCTTCCCCCTTTTGCCATTACTGCCAAGAGCCTAAGTGATACCACCTTAGTAATTGTGTTCACAAACTTACAAAAGGCATAATTAAGGCTGAATTTAGTAACTTATTATTCCCAGGCAATAAAAATTTACTACTGTTTGTTTATGTTCCCTCCCAAGTTCTTTCCCATACCTTTTAGCCTTTTAGGTGTTTTAACATCAGCACTTTAGACAAAGCAATCTTATTTAAGATTAAAGTGATTGTTAAACAGGAAAATGAGACAGTGTCAAAGAAAACTGGCATGGTCAGCTACTGGGTCCACACTACAGAAGAATTAAAGGCTTAGAAAGGAAGCAAGAGGAACCATCAGCAAGGAGAATCACTAAGTCACCCACAGATTTCAACACACTATTACAACCTGATTTTTTAAAATTATTAATCAAAATAGAAAATCACATACACACCTGGTATGGGAAGTCTGATAACAATACACATTGTATCTTTTCAGATTATTTAAAATATTAAGAAAATACAAGGCATTTATCTGGATACCTAATGTCAGCAAGAAAAGAATTATCCTTAGAAAGGTATTTGCTGGAAAGTTGAATTTCAGGAGCATTCCCTGATAAGACTGGCTCACCATGCCAAAATTATTTGTATAAACAATTGTGGTTTATACAAAAACGTCTTATTTCTTTCTGGAAGTATGGAATTTTGGTGTGAACTAGGCAGAAAGTGCCTACTTCACCGGCCCACAATAAAAACCTTGGGCACTGAGTCTAACAAGCTTCCCTGGTAGACAGCACTCACACTTGCTGAGAAATTAGTTTGTGCTATATTATTTCAGAGAGAAAGGTGCTTGGATTCTTTCATCTGGTTTCTGAATTCTGCCCCATGAGCCTTTCCCCCAGCTGATCTTAGTATTAGTGTCCTTCCACTGGAATAAATCTTGGTCCTGAGTACAACTGTATGGTGAGTCCCATGTGTCCTCCTACTGAATCACCAATCTGGGGATGTTCTTGGGAAGCGCCAACACGATTTTTCTCAGTGTCGCTCTCCCTGGGCAGGGCAGATATCTCAAATAGTAGACTGTTGGTTTCAAATTCTAGTTTTCATGGAAATGCATTTCATTGTGGGAAAAGACATCTCTCTGGATAACATGCCTGAGCATTTGTCTTGGCAACAGCTAATCCTGGAAGGGGTTTAACCTTGGGCAGGGTTAAAATGAGAAAGATACTAGAATAAAATCAACAAATTTAGAAGCCTGAACTACACAGAAAAATGTGTCCCCCACCCCAAATGCACAAGGGTTGCTTTAAGCTTGTATCCTAATTCCTGCCTCAGTGCATTAATATTAAATATTAATATGAAACATTAAATATTACTGTCACCCAGTGCACAGTGACATCCTAAAATATCTTTCCAATTTAGTACACAAATCCGTCATAACTAGTAGTGAGGTTTAACTTTGCAATTAATACTCAAGCACTTGCTATCAGAACCGAGTAAGGAAATGTACTTGGAAAGAATTTAATACAAGGGGAAATGTTTCAACATATATAATTTTGCTACTTATGTAAACTACATTTAAAACATGTATGCATTCTTAAATGTTCATAGTATCTCCCCTAAAGTAGTCTTCTTTCTATATCCCATCTTTTATTAAAACTTAAGGTAGATACATTTTCCCCAATATAGAAAATAAAATTATATAGGTTGTTTCCTAAATTCACAATATAGATGATGTAAAATTTCCCATGGACATAAGCTAAATAGGTCATTTTAAATTATATTTCAGATTCTACTCCCTGAGAGAATCCTCAAAAAAAAACTAAATGCCACCCATACATGTTTATCCCATACTGAGCAGCTGTAAAAAGTAGAATAAACTAGAAATAGTAAGTCCCCAAATGAACAATATATTACATATTAGCCAATTCATTTCCTAACCTCTGAATCTTAAAAAAATCTCCTTCGCAAAGTAATTTGTCTTCTGTATCCCCCTCACTCAGTTTTTAAGAAGCAATGCAAACAACCAGATGGACATGGCAGACAGTACACAACACAACCATGGCAGAACTGAAAACAGCGAACCAGAAATTTTGATAAGTTTCTGGAAGAGAGAAAGCAAATAGAATCATATTAATAATGATAAAACCTAAGTTGAAAGAACCACAATCCAAATACACATTGAAAGAGGCCCTAGCAAATTTGGAGGCCATTCTACTTGGCCAAGGATCCTCAGTTTAGTGAGCAAGAGTAGCTGTAAGGCACCCATCAGGATAGTTCATTAGAGGACTAAAGAATGGCTGGGCAGGGTCTCCCCTTCCACATGGAGCAGCTACAGCATTAATCCTACCAGGGCCCAAGAACCGGCCTCTAAGCAGAATGGAGGATGTGCATCTGGAGGACCCCTGAAGTGGCTGCTGGGATCAGGAAGAGATGCAGAACTGAGCCCACAGGCACTGGAGACCTCCACAACAGACCTAGAACACACAAAGGAAAAGCAGTCCGTCTAGAATTGAAATACACCCAGGGACTCCACCTGATAAGTAAAATGAGTAGAGCCCTGCTCATTTTGGCAACTGGGCAAGATGGCAAGCACTGCAGGGGAAGCCTTCCTGTGAACAGGTTCTGCCCACTTAAAGTCTGCAGTGACTCCCCAGTACAGAGAAGCACTGGAAGACAAACATGCACAGGTGCAAGTGACTTCCCGTTCTCTTCTCACCAATCCATTTGTGAAGGGACACAAATTCCAAATGTGTCCCTTCTAATAGTTTACTCACCATTTCCACAGTAACCACTGTGATGAAGTCCATCATTAATACACCTGAATAGCTATAATAGCTTCCTGACAGCTCTCCTCAGCTTCTAACCCTATTTCCCTAAAAGTCTGTTCTCAATACAGGGCCTTCAGAGAGCCTTTTAAAGATTACATCACACCTCCAATATATCTACGCCCCATGGGACACCGACTTTCTCATCCTGGATATCATACAAAACAAATTAGGTAAGGGGTGCAGGGGAAAGCTGCGTTTGCAGCAAAACAATTCAAAGAAACTGTACAAGGGCTGCTAATATTAGCTAATACCAGCCATGAATATAAAATGAGAGGGAAAAGCAAATAGGCCCAGTGGCAAGAGATCACAGAAAATGCCAGCAAAGTACACATTCTATGAGTATGGGCTCACCCTGAAGTGACAACCAGTATCCTTTGCATATTACAAGAACCATGAAATCCAAAGCAGACTGAGTGAAGATAAAGCAAAGGCCTTACTAGGAAGATGGGGAAAGAAGGGACTACAATAAGCGAGAATAGCAGATAGCCCTGGGCAGCGCATCTCAGGAAACTCGGCAACTATGTGCTCTCGGAAGGTGAGGGGCTCACCCTGAAGTGCAAAAGATATACCCCTTTGGTGTAGCAAAGGAAGTGGGTAGAGGGGCAGCAGGACTGGCAGCAGACGACCTCCTGGACACGGTTTGGTTCAGAGAAGCAGAGAGGGCAGGGCTATACAGAAAGGCCATTTTAGCAGGAAGCAGAATGTCTGTGGAAACAGTGAAGCAGAGAGTATTGCAATTGTTAAGTACAGAAGGCTGCCCTGTCCCAACATCCCCTTACACACATCCCCAGAGGACTTCCCACAGATAGCGAGGAAAGGGTAATCTAACTCGTTTTGTGATTAGTAATATTTTTTAATGGTACAGCATCAATTCAGAGATATCTAACTGTTAAATTAAAACAGGAAAAGAGCACCAAAACTTACCTGATGAACACGCATCAGAACAATAACCAAATACATGAAACTTCTGAGAAAATATTATGACATGAATATTTAAAATGTAATTCAATCACCCCTATTAAGGGTGATCACTAAGCAGAATAAGAACTCAGCAAAGTGATAGTGAGACAAGGAGAAGATGAAAATGTGAGTAGTCAAAACTCGAGAAAAGTAAGTACAATAAAAACTCTCACAGAAGTGAAGATTAAATGAGAAGGAACACAAGGAAGAAAAAGCATATGGGGAAAATATAAGGACCCAGTAAAATGAAATGGAAATAGTGAGTATAAAAAGACTAGAGAAAAAAATTGTAGCTATAGATGAGTAGCAAAGGGAATATAATCTATACATAGTTGGATCTTTGAAGCAGAAAACCTATAGAACAGTACAACACAATTCAGATCAAATCTAAGAAAACTTTTCTAAAATAAAAGACAAATCTATATATTCAGAGGGCACACTAGGTACTAGGCCAAACAGGATGAGAATGATCAACATTAAGATACATCCTAGTGTAAGTAATACACCTGAAAGATAAGCGCTCTTTGGGTGGCCAGACCAAACCCAAAATCCTGGCCCCAGATTTTCCATAGCAATATTCGGTGCCCAAAAAGAATGGAATGGTAACTAAAATATACAGAAAATTTGTGAACCAAGGATTTTATTATCTAGCCAAGCCATCCTTCAAGTACAAAAGGTACAAACAGCTTTGAACATAGAAGAAATCAGGAAAAAAATGTTCCTAGGAGGCCCTTGAGGAAGCTACTATGGGATGAACTCACTAAGTCTAGAGAAACCAAAGCCAAAGAAGGGTTAGCACACGTTGCATATATTTAACATAGAACCAAGACTAAAACCACAGAAATACAGTGCTAGAGAAGAATGCATGCCCTGACAAGGCAGGAGGGATACAGCTAACAAAAAAATGGGAGAAGATGAAAAAGTTAATTCATTAATTCCCCTAATTTCGGCTGAAGCGATCAGAAAACATCACCCACTGATAAGTCAAAGGCAAACACTATAGAAAAATTCATTAACAAGTATTAAGTGGTAGAGGAAAAGGAAAGAAGAGGAAGAAACAAGCTAATATTCTTCTTCACTGAAGGAAACTGATATTATCCAAAGGAAGAAGGCTAAGTTAACAAAACTATAAAAATAACCAAGAAGAAAAGAAAAAAAAACCTTCAAAATATCAAAATAGTACACGAAACAATACTGGCCAAATAGCAAAATTTCTCAGCAAACAGAATGCCAGAATTCAGACCAAACACATCTGTCACATCAATAAATGTAAATGTATTTAACTCACCTATTTAAAAGAATTTCATATGGGATCACAAATCAAAACCCAACTCTATGCAAGAGACATAACTGAAACAAAGTGATTCCGAAAAGTTGAAAATAAAAGTATGGTCAAAGTTTCACCAGGCAAAATGCAAATAAAGTTTGGTTCACAATCTTAACATCAGATAATTAGAATTGAAATAAAAAATATTAAACAAACAAAAGGAGGAGTGGTTATAATATTAAAGGCTAGCCATCGTAATGAGACCTATAATGAATATCTGTGCATAAAATAAAGCACTAGCAACACTTACAAAGCCGAAATAAGAGAGTGCTAGGACAGACTTAAAGACACTAGCAGAGGGAGATTTTTGTTTCTCTGTTCATAACAGAAAAAGTGGACAAAAGGCAAGAAAAGGAAGACCATAATATAAGGTAGATTTGATTGATATGTCAAACTCTGTCCCAGAAACGAGTGTATACCTCTTTTCAAATCCCTATAACTCATGAAGTTAGCGATTTTAAGTAAAAAAAGAAACCAGTAATAAATCACAAAAGATGGAAGTAGTGAAAATATTCTTTGATCACTAAAAATTAATGTAAGAAAATGAAAGGAGTTTTGCACCAAAAATTTTTAAGCTCACCAACTCTTAAAGGAGAAAGATAAAAATAAAACCTCCAACATATCTAAAAAATAATAATGATGAAAACACCACAGTTCAGAACCCATAAGACACAGCTCAAGCAATGTTAACAGGATCATTCACAGCCTTAGTTTTCAATAAAAATTACAGGAAAAAAATAAACTAAGTAATCATGATTCAAAGTTAGAAAACAAAGGTGAATTACAGGACAAAAGCAGACTAATGAAACAAATAATAGGACTGACAAGTCAAGATTATTTCTTGGCAAAAATCAGTAAATACAGCTAATCTAATCAAGAAAAGAAAGCTCGAATAATTGAGAAATAATCATACACAGAAAACATTAAAATAATGAAACTACTTTGCTAAATTCTGTACAAATAAACTTGAAAACTGAAAAAAGTAACTCAAACTGAACCCAGAAGAGACAGAATATTGAAATAGAACAATTGTCATGGAAAAAGCCATCTCCCAATTAAGCAGTCTTTCCATGGAGATCCCACAACTTAAAAGGAAAATTTCCAATTACTAAAAACTACCCTAAGAGTTTGTTATATGTAAAAGTCTGGGTTAAAAATTATTTTTCCTCGGAATTAAAAAAAAATATTGCGATACTCCCTTCTGGAATTAACAAGGAGGGGAAAAGGAAAAGTTCATCAGGAGAATTTAACAGTCTTAAATGTGCAGGCTGTTAATATCAGAGCTTCAAAATGCATAAAGGAAAACTGGACACTTAAAGGGAAAGATAAGAAAGTTTGCAATTTCCACAAAAGGTAAAGATTTTAACAACTCAGCAACTCCTGGGAAAACTAACAGAAAACATTACACCTAAAATTGCAGAATACACATTATTTTCAAGTACATATAGGACATTCAGATAGAATATGCTGGCCGGCCTACAACACAAGTCTACATAAGTTTAAAACAAATCATACAGAGTATGTTCTCTCACCACAATGGAATTAAATTAGAAATCAATAATCAGGTATCTAGGAAACCACCAAACACAGGGTGGGGCAAAAGTAGGTCTATAGTTATATCCACTTTTAAGTACAATAATTAATAAATTTGCCCCACCTTGTATTTGAAAATTAAAGTACATCCTAACCCATGCATCAAAGAAAAAGTCGGAAGGAAAATTAGAATAGATTTCAAGCCATATGATAATGAAAATAAAACAATGTGAGAAGTACAGCTTTAAATGCTTATATTCGAAATAAGAAGCCTAAAATCAATGATAGTTCAACCTTAAGAATCTGGAAAAGCACAAAGTAAACCCAAAGCCAGAGGAAGGAAGGAAAGAGAAATAAATCAAAAAAAAAAACAATAAAGAAAAAGCATAGAAAATATTTTCATAACTAAAGTCATCCTGGTCATCCACTTATATGAGAATGGGTAAATTAAGCGGGGTATAGTCATAAAATGGACTAGTCTTCAAGATTAGCATTAATGGTGAAATACAGAAAAAAAAATAGTGCTTTCAGCCTACTACCTGTTTTTTTTTTTTTTTTTAATTTTTTTTTTTTATCCTCACCCGAGGACATTTTTTCATTTTTTGTTCAGATAGAGTGGGAGGGAGAGAGAGGAAGAGAGAGAGAGAGAAACATCGACGTGAAAGGGACACATCGAGTGGCTGCCACCCACACGACCAACCAGGGCCGGGGACAAACTGCAACCGAAGTACATGCCCTTAGCGGGAACCGAACCCGGGTCTCTCTGGACCGCAGGCCAACGCTCCAACCGCTGAGCCAAACCGGCCAGGGCCCTACTACCTGTTTTTAAAATAAAGTCATTAGAGCATAGGCATGTCTATTTGTATGGTCTATGGCTGTTCTTTCATTGCAGTGGCATAGATGACTAGTAGCAACACAGAGTTTATGGTGCACAGAGCCTATAATTTTTTTTTTCAATCCTCACCGGAGGATACTTTTCCACTTATCTTCAGTAGAGTGGAAGGGAGGGAGGGAGAGAGAGAGAAACATCAATGTGAGAGGGACACATCGACTGGTTGCCTCCTGCACGACCCCGACCAGGTCCAGGGACCGAATTGCAACCAAAGTACGTGCCCTTGACGGGTATTGAATCCGCGACTCATTAGTCCGCAGGCCGACACTCTAACTGCTGAGCCAAACTGGCCAGGGCTAGAGCCTATAATTTTTACTCCCAGCCCTTTACAGAAAAAGTCTGCCACGTTTGCTCTTCATCAATAAAAAGGAATGAATTACTGATGCAAGTAACAACATAAATCTCAAAATCATGTTTGAATAAAAGAAGCCTTAAGAACAAAAGAAGACATACTACGGTTGACCCTTGAACAACACAAGGGTTAGGGGCTCTGACCCCTTGCAGTCAGAAATCCGCGTACAACTTTTGACTCTCCAAAAACTTAACTACTGATAGCCTATCATTGTCTGGAAGCCCTACCAATAATATAAACAGTCAATTGACCATATATTTTGTATGGTATATATACTATTTACTGTATTCGTATTACAATAAAGTAGAGTAGAGAAAAGAAAATCATAAGGAAAATACATTTACAGTATTTATTGAAAAAAATCCACATATAAGTGGACCCACACAGTTCATACCTGTTTTGTTCAAGGGTATATGGTTCTATTGATATGCAACTAATCTGTGATGGAGAAAATCAGCACAATGTCTGCCTGTGGGCAGTGGCTGATTGGTAAGGGACAAGAGGGCAAAGGAACATTCTATATCTTATAGGAGTTTGAGTTTAACAAAGACTCTCTCCTTTGACCCAAACTTTAGTCAGGTTCCTCTGAGTTCTCTTTCTGACTAAGACTCAACCTTGGGCTTCTTTCTCTGTCCTTATAGAATCCAGTTTGAGCAAGAATCCTGCTAGGTCCTTTTAGCTAAAATTCCCCACCTTTGTTTGGTATTTGACCAAATTTGAACTTAATGTCTGATTAAATTCCTCATTCCCTGCCCTGCCTTCAGCAAGAATCCAGTTGAATCCATCTAGCAAGAATGCCTCTTTTCCCTGATGTTTCCTCTTAGTATATTTTCTATCCACTCACCCCCACCCAGCTCCTTGGTTACAATTCCCCACTTGTCCTTGCTGGAGTCAGAGTTGAGCCCACTGCAGTGGTCCCTATACCTATCGTGATACTCCCACCCACCTCCCTTTGAAATCTTTAACAAGTGTCGTGGATAATTTTTCTCTTTCACAGGTTGCAGAAGTATTAAAACTCAGAACTGGTATCCTTAAGATTTGTGCATTTCATTTTATCTAATATTAACCCTCCCCACCCCCCACCCCTGCCCTGGCCGGTTTGTTTGGCTCAGTGGTTAGAGCATCAGCCCACGGACCAATGGGTCACGGGTTCGATTCCAGTCAAGGATACGTTATCTCGGTTGCGGTTCGTCCCCAGCCCTGGTTGGGATGGTGCGGGAGGAAACTGGTCATGTGTCCCTCTCACATCGATGTTTCTCTCTCCCTCCCTCCCTCCCACTCTATCTGAAGATAAAGGGAAAAATATCCTCAGGTGAGGATTAAAAATAAATAAATAAAATTGACCACGCCCCTCCCCCCAAAAACAAGGAAGACAGTAAACAAATTCTAATTAATAATATATAAGCCAAAGTATTTGGAGGAAAGTAAACCAAAGTCTGTAACTTTTGATGAAATGTATCTAAAAATGATGAACTGATAGATGGGAGGGATAGGCAGATAAATGTGAAAAAAGTGATATGCTAATTTTAGGATCTAGATGGTAATGACATGAGTATGCACTCTAAAATTTTCCATTTCTCTCTATATTTGAAATTTCTCATAAAATTATGAAACTGTCATAATATAGACAATGAAAATATGTCTTCTATCACTGTTTTATACATATTCATCCTTAGACCACAAAGGGCAAGTTTTATCCAAGAACTAATAGAGCTTCATTATTATCACAGAAGTGTAAGAAAACTGTGAGCTATGTCATTAAAGAAGGCTAAACAGACAGGGAAGCAGGGAACAGACTAGCGAACCTCAGAGCAAAGGTGGGTCAGGAAGAGATAAACCAAAGAACTTATATGCATAACCAATAGACATGAAAAACAGTGTGGTGAAGGCATTGGGGCGGGGGGGGGGGGGTGCTAGGGGGCCGATGGGGGACATCTGTAATACTTTCAACAATAAAGACAGCCCGGCCAGTGTGGCTCACTGGTTGAGCATCGACCCATGCACCAAGAGGTTGCAGGTCACCGGTTCGATTCCCAGTCAGGGCACATGCCCAGGTTGTGGGCCCAATCCCCAGTGGGGGGCTTGCAGGAGGCGGCCAATCGATGTTCTCTCTCATCCATGTTTCTATCTCTCTCTCCCTCTCCCTTCCTCTCTCTATAAAAATCAATTTAAAAAATTGAAGATAAAATTTAAAAAAGGGCTAAACAATTTAAAGTCAGTCAAACAGTCAAACTTCCATTAATATAACTGCTGCCTACAGGAGACCACATTCTAACACTGGGTTCTGAGGGCAAGCCTAATTCTGTTTTAGGCTGATTTAAATAATGATAAGAACCCTAGTCAGTGTGACTCAGTTGGTTGAGTACTGTCCTGTGCACCAAAGAGTCACCAGTTTAATTCCTGGTCAGGGCACATACTCAGGTTGTGGGTTCGGTCCCCGATTGGGTTGCATGCATGAGGCAATGGATCAATGTTTCTCTCCCTGTCCCTCCCTTCCACTCTATCTAAAAATCAATGGAAAAATATCCTTGGGTGAGGATTAACAACAACAAAAAAATGTTCAACGTAAACATTAGGGAAATGCAAATCAAAATCACAATGAGATATCACTTCTCATGCCTAAGGATGGCTTCTGTATAAAAAAAAAAAAAAAGAAAACAGAAAGTACCAAGTGTTAGCAAAAATGTGGAGATACTGGAACCCTTGCAACAATGCTGATGGAAATGTAAAAACGGTGCAACCATTATAAAAAATCAGTATGGTGGTTCCTCAAAAACTAAATAAATAGAATTACAGTATGGTCCAGCATATGGGTATGTATCCAGATGAATTTAAAGGAAGGTCTTATGTTATTCACAATAGACAAAAGGTCCATCAACAGATAACTGATACACAAATTATATACATAGTATGGAATACTATTCAGCCTTAAAAAGGAAAGAAATTCTAACACATGCTACAACATGGATGAACCTTGAGGACATTATTCTAAGTGAAATTAGCCCCTCACAAAAAGGCAAATTTTGTATCATTCCACATATATGAGGTATCCAGAATAGTCAAATTCATGGAAATAGAAATAGAAAGTGGTTGCCAGGACCTGGGAGGTGGGAGAGGGGGGGAAGAGGGAGTTCAGTGGGTATAGAGTTCAGTTTTGGAAGATGAAAGGAGTTCTGGAGAATGGTTGTACAACAGTGTGAATATACTTAACACTACTGAACTGTACCCTTACAAATCAATATGGTAAATTTTATGTGTATTTCACCACAGTAAAAAATAAAATAAATGGCAAAGTCAAATTCAGGACTAATTCTAAATTCCATGCTCTTTTTACTATGACCTTATTGTTTAACTATATTCATTCATTCAGCAAATATATGAGTGCCTGCTTATGTGCCAGGCACAAGTACCAGAGACACATCAGTTAATACAGTAGACACAGGTCTTCATGTAGCTTAAGTTCAAGCCACTATAACTGCTCATCTCATAAGGACACCTGAATCACCCTATATTCAAAGGAAATTTGCCAACCATTCAGTATTGCTTCAATGTTGGTGTGTTCCTCTCAAAAACTATTAGAAGAATTATGCAGAGAGCTGAAGAGCCTCCTTCATTTTTCACGGTCTCAGAGGCAGCCTCAAAGAACAATCTTAGTTTACTTCCTAATGAGTGGAATCCCCTACTATCTTTCCTGATAATTATAATGCAAGCCCGAAATTAATTAATCTCCATGTTCTATTATCCACTAATCTAAACCTATTTTTCTTTATTCATTATATACTTACTATCACCTTAAATTGCTGATTTTTAAAAAGGTAAAACTAGCAACAGAATATGGAAAGCCTCCATATTTTAACTCAGGATTTCAACATTATTATTTAACCTAGTTGAGTAAGATTATTATTCATCTACATCATTTACTAAACCTCTGATTCAAATCCAAACAAGGCAAATAATACCTTTCAAATAATACCTTTGTTTCAACTATACAGGCTTCCTCTCCATCCTCCCAAATTTAGAGATCCAGCAATCCATTCTCTCTCCAGGAGGTTGCTTAAATTTACTTATCTGTGACTCAAACAACCATTTTACTCTTGTAAAACCATACTTCAGAAAGATTCCCCAGTGTATAATCTAAGCCTCCTCCCCCACACCCCCTCCAAAACAAAGAATAAACTCCTCTATTTAAAAGAAAAATTTAAAGGAAAAGACAGACTTCAAAGACATCTATTTTATTAAATTAGTATTAAGCATCTTTTTCTTCAAGAATTAAGCTGTTCTGAAACTTAAATGATCCTATTAACCAATGTCACCCCAATAAATTTAATTAAAAAAAAAATTAAGTTGTCGTTTCCTAAAAAAAGTCAGCTTGACATTCACAAAGGCATCTTTCAAATTATAGTTAGCAGCCTACAAGATTTAACCTTTTTTAACATCTAAGTTTTTTATATTCTGCAGCTTCTCTAATTTCACAATTAGAGCTGAGGGTTTATATATAGATGACAAAAGTTCCTTTGATGAAGCATTCTAAAAACTAACTGGAATGAAAATCCTAGAGGATAGCCATCTCACTGAGCAGACACAGTAGCTCAAAAGTGAGAAGAACAATTATGCTAATGGGCTCTTCCATATAGATGACCTGCCTCACTGAAGCATTCTTATGAATATTAAAACATCATACTGATTGCATACACTTCAAGCTTCAATCAGACTTCAAGGACTAAACTATAAAAATGTCCCACAAATAGTAATAACCAGAGTTGTCATCACTCCCAGGAAACCACTTAGGAGCAAGATTCTTTCAAACTGTGGAAAGCAGAAAAAGGGTGAATGATCAGTTTGCCTTAAAAAAAAAAAAAAAGAGTACCAAAAACCTTTTTTTTTTTAAATCCTCACTCAAGGATATTTTTCCATTTATCTTCAGATAGTGTGGGAGGGAGAGGGAGAGAGAGAGAAACATTGACCAGGGCCAGAGAGAGGGAGGGAGGGAGAGGGAGAGAGGGAGAGGGAGAGGGAGAGAGAGAGAAAGAGAGAAACATCGATGTAGGAGGGACACATCGACTGGTTGTCTCCTGCACGACCCCAATCAGGGCCGGGGACGAACCGCAACCAAGATACATGCCCTTGACCAGAATTGAACCCAGGACTCATTAGTCTGCAGGTCAATGCTCTAACCACTGAGCAAAACTGGCCAGGGCCTGAAATTTTTATTTTTATATTCCACTGAACTGTTTCAATGGCAGAACTTTCCCCTTATACTTATATGGTATACTTTTCAACTTCTACTAAGGAAAAATAATTTTGAAGTTTTCTGCCATTTTTCTAAAATTGTCAAAATTTCCTGGTACTCTGGTAAATTTGTTCTAAACAAAAGGATGTTAAATAGGTGCTAATTTTCATGTGCATCAACTTTTAGCTACTGAAATGCAATTCCTAATAGATTTACCTTCATCATACATTTCTTCTATTAAGTAGGCCTCTGCTCGATCCTTGAGAGCATTCACATTGTCAGGTTCCATCTGTAAAACTTCAGAACACACTCGAATAGCTTCAACAGGCTTTTCATCCTAAAAGAAATGTGGAAAATGATTTACAGTTCCCATTCCATATGTTAAGTTTTTACATTTCTAGGAATGGGTCAACTGTTACCTTAGAAAAGCAGTGGCAAATCCTTTCTTTTGAACGAATTGTATATTCGGAAACACTAGGCTCTGTTTTCATAACAGATTCATATTTGCTGGTCGCATCTGCGTATCTATTAAGTGAGCAAATCAGGATGAGTAACAGATTATATTTCCAGATCCAGAGAGAAGACCCTCTATATGTCGCTTAATCCGTTTACCTGAATGAGCACATGCCTCCAAACACTGCTTTTACCTTACTAATCTACAGTAGCAAGGAATGTACTGCCTACAGTCAGAGTTAGGAGATAAAACACATGGCCACAGAAAATGATCCCTGAGAATATACTTGTGAGTACCAATCAAACCACCTGATGAATTTCTTCACAGAAAAATGTTCGTGATTTTGAAACTGAGGAGAACACTTTGTTAAAGTCTGACTTACATGGAGCACATTCAGCAAAGCAGAGATAAGGTTTTTGGTCACTCTAATTTTCATGAAATCACGGAACCCATTACATATATGCTATTTATTTTATATCATGTTAATATTCACAACTAAGTACAATGTTACTTCCCTACAGAAGGAACCTGTTTAAATTCCTAGCTTTAGTAGCTTTCTAAGAACAATAAAAGCTATTTCAGCATTTTTTAAACTGTTGAAAAGTACTAGTAATATTATACACACTAAGTTACTTTTCTCCGTAATGACAAACTAAAGATACATAATGTGGCACATTATTCCCGAAGTGTTGCAATCCTCACTTTTAAATGCTGATGCATTAAAACACAGCTTTAAATATAACGTTTAAAACCAAAGCTAGTGCCCTGGCCGGTTTGGCTCAGCGGTTAGAGCATTGGCCCGCAGACCAGAGAGACCCAGGTTCAGTTGCCGCTAAGGTCATGTACCTCGGTTATAGTTTGGCCCCGGTTGGGGTTGTGTGGGTGGCAACCAGTTGGTGTGTCTCTCTCACATCAATGTTTCTCTCTCTCTCTCTTCCTCCCTCTCTCCCTCTTGCTCTATCTGAATATGAGTGCAAAAATGTCCTCGAGTGAGAATAAAAACAAAAACAAAAATAAATAAAATGAAAGCTAGCAATCTATGTCAAAATCCTAGTTGGGATATTGTTCTAAAGTTTTCGTGACGGTAAAACAACTCGTAGGGAAACTGCACAGAGTATGTGAGACCTTGCTTTACTTCTTACAACTACATGTGAAACTACATTTGGTATATTAGCGCGAAATAAAAAGTTCAATTAGAAAACACTGCACTTCGCCTGGCTGGTGTGGCTCAGTGGTTGAGCATCGACCCATGCACCAAGAGGTTGCCAGTTCAATTCCCAGTCAGGGTACATGCCCAGGTTGTGCGCCAAATCCCCAGTGTGGGGCATGCAGGAGGTGGCCAATTGATGTTCTCTCTCATCGATGTTTCTTTCTCTCTCTCCCTCTTCCTTCCTCTCTCTAAAATCAATAAAGAAAAAAAAAAGAAAGAAAATACTGCACTTCCTTTTTAAAAAAAAAAAAAAAAGCGAGCTGCTGGTTTGGGGACCACACTTTGGAAACCACTGCTCTACACTATACTCTTCTACACCCAGAACATGTCCTCCAGGCATTACTTCTATTCTATGGGTATTCTATGGGACATACAGAAGAAAAGGAATAAGTTAAATGACACTCTGTGGAAACAATCATACAAATTCTACATTGTTATAACTGGCTTGGTCTCTTCAAAAAGTCATGGAAACAATTTGGGAATCTATTCTAAATTAAAAGAGATTAAAGAGCCATAACAGCCAAATGTAATTATGAATCTTGACCGGATTCTGGTTTGAAAAAGCAGTTAGAGAAGTCATTTTGAAACTGGGAAAATTTGAATATGGACTACATGTTCAGTAATATAAATGTTACTTTTCTTAGGTGTGATAATGGCATTGTGGCTATATATGAGAATGCCTTTTAAATTTAGAGGCCAAATTATTTAAGAGTGACATGTCATAACGTCTGCTACTGAAGTATTTGAATGGTTCAGCAATACTTTTATATTTTCCAGTTTACATAAGTCAAAGTCTCAATGGAGGGTGGTGAATATGGCAGAATATATTATTATTGAATATGCATGGACATATATAGGTTTAATATTCTTTCAACTTGTTCTATATTAGAAAAATTTCACATTAAATAGTTAAGAAAAAAAAAGCTAGCTTCTGGGAAGGTGAAATAAATGTACTTTACCTAATTTCTCCAGCTAAGTGCAAATAAATACCCTTACACATTAAATATTTTTTAATGTAATGAAAGACTCAGAAAGGGAAAGAAGGTAGACAAGCTAGGGACCTCTGGACCTGAGGGAAAACATAGTGTGGTAAGTGCCCTGGGTTTCTTTTGTGCTTCATATACCCAAGACATGGAGCTGAGGAAGCCAGCAACCCAGAAATGCCAATGGGTACAGACACACACACACATAAAACAAAACAAACAAACAAACAAACAAAAACAAAAGCCTGCTGCCCCAACCCAAAAGACCAGGAAAGAGCAGCTTAGCAAGACAACACTTTTTGATAATAACGGCTCTACTCCAGCCAAATAGCAGAGAAAATTATGGGCCCACCCCTACCAATGCCAGCAGGTCATGCGGAGAGCCCAGACTTCTTCCATGGTTAGGCTGTAATGGTTAGGCTGTAATGCACTGTGCCCACACCCATACCAAGGTGGTGTCAGAGAAGGCCACGTGGGGAGCCAGGAATTTCATCCATGGCTGAAAATGAGTCCCCTAAACTCTCACCTGCACCAAGTAGTAGCAAGAAGCCCCCACACCTCAAGTATCAGTGAAGGCTGAGTAGGAAACCTCTACCTCCACATGCCCACCCCCACTTTAATGGAACAATGTCAGAAAAACCCAGCCAAAATGGAAGATTTAAATTTAAAAAGTCTTACAAAATGAAAATGTCCAGATTTCTATTAAAAAACACTCATTATACCAAGACACAGATCTCAAATTGAAAAATAAATTCCAACACCAAGAGGACAGACATGTTAGAATTATCTGATAAAAATCTTAAAGCAGCCATGAAAAAAAGCAACAGCAACAAACATGCTTAAAGCAAATGAAGAAACATAATGCTTCAACAAAGAAAAAGAAAGTCTCAGCAAAGAAATAGAAGATATAACAAAAAAAAACCCAAATGGAATTTTTAGAACTGAAAAACAGAGAAACTGAAATAAAAGGTTCATTGAATGTGCTCAATAGCTGATTGAAGGAGACAGGAAAAGAATCAGTGAATTAGAACAATAGAAATTACCTAATCTTAACAGAGAAAATACATTGAAAAAAACAAACAGCCCTGGCCGGTTTGGCTCAGCGGTTGGAGCATCGGCCTGCGGTCAGAGAGACCCGAGTTCGGTTCCCGCTAGGGGCATGTACTTCGGTTGCAGTTTGTCCCCGGCCCTGGTTGGTCGTGCGGGTGGCAGCCACTCGATGTGTCCCTTTCACGTCGATGTTTCTCTCTCTCTCTCTCTTCCTCTCTCTCCCTCCCACTCTATCTGAACAAAAAATGAAAAAATGTCCTCGGGTGAGGATAAAAAAAAAAAATGAACAGAGCCCAGGGACCTGTGAGGCTATAATAAGTTATTAACCTTTGTGTCAATCAGTCTAAAGAAGCAAAGTACAGAGAGAAAAGGGTTGAAAAAGTATTCCAAAAAATATTAGCTGGAAAATTCCCAAATTTGAGAAGATATAAACCTACATATTCTAGAAACCAAATAAACTCCAAAAGGGATAAACATAAGGAAATGCACATCAAGACACGTCATAATTAAACATATGAATACTAAAGACAAGGAAAAAAAATCTTGTAAGCAGTTAGAGGAAAATAATACCTTATTTTTTCGAGAAAAAAACAACTAAAATGATCATGGATTTCTCACCAGGAATCATAGAGGCCAGAAAAGAAATGGTACAATATTTTTCAAGTACTATAACAAAAGAACTGTTAACCCAGAATCCTAGTCCATTGGAAACAAAATCTCTGTATACTCTGTTTACATCTCTATCACTCTAGAGACCACATTACCTTTTTAATAATTTAGATGTCTGTCTCCCTCACTATACTTATGAGCTTCTTAAGACCAAAAACTAGTCATATGCATTTCTGCAACCCTGGGACATAGTCTGTGCTTGATACAGAAGATACTCAATAAATATTTGGTGAAATATAAATAAATCTGGTAAGAATACTATGTAGTTACTATTATTTATATTCTGCCTTATTTATTTAAATATTGCAGTAGTTTTGTTAAGGCCCAGTGCTATCTAAGATACTCTAGCCTCAATTGCTAAGGAGTAGAAAAAGCAAGCAGTTCAATTGTTCTTTTGTGCCTGCAAAGGACATGTGAGGGAATGCTAGAGTCTAGATAAGCATATGCTTACCTGCCATCTCTGATGAGCTCTTCAGCTGACTCAATCAGCTTATTGAGTTTCTTCACGTGTTTATAGTGTGCAAAACACCTTTTATGATCCTGGTCAAGTTTAAGACATTCACGAACTTCACTGCTCATGTATTTAAAAAGAGAAAAAATACTCCAAGTCAAAATAATCAATGAGTAGTTTTCCATACTAAATACAGAAAGCACAATAAAAAGTATTTTTTTGTAACAATTAAAATATACTGGCTTAATAATTTCCCATTTATTTTTATATATGGTATTGGACCAAGCACACTTATACATTAAATACTCCACTTTGCTTCTACAAACATAACATCCCTATTTATTTTAATAAGCATAGTTCATGAAAATAAATTATGTGGAAGTAGAATAACTTAAAATGTATAAACAGATAATAGAATATAAACACAATATATAAACAGATAATAGAAAATAAAAACAGCCTTAACTACAATTTTATTCATTTAAAATTAAAAAGAAAATGGGATTATTATCTTGCTGCCAACAGAAAAAAGATGACAAGATGTGTATGTCACCAGAACTGACCTGAGGGACAGTTCATGGTCTCCTAGTTGATAGTACAGTGTGCTGATTTTATAAAAAGCCTCGGTATTGTCATTCTTCAATTTTGATGCAGCTTTTAAGTCACTTATCGCTTTCCTAGGTTCCCCTTCTTTTATATAACACTCAGCTCGAAGTTCCCGTAGTTCAGCATCCCAAACACAAACCTTGAGAAACAAAAGAACTAGACTTTAAGAAAGACAAGAAATCATGCACATTTATATTTTCATCCCACATATTTTATCTACATATTTATCAACATAAAATATCCTCAATTAATGTGATAAATTCTATATGGTAAATAGTATTTAAAAGTCTGATACAATTTAGATGTGACAAAAATAATTAGATATAATAAAATTTCTCCAACGATACTGTAAATAAATTCTAATGGGGGAAAGGATATATATACAAACAAGGCCCTTTTCCTTCCTCCTTCAATGATATAATTGTAAAACTTTGAAAATAAAAATACATGGCATTTACTAGTAAAAGGTTGTTCCCAGTGAAGCTTATTTGATTTTGAAGAGAATATTCTATAATCAGATTTTTGTACTTAATCAACAATTCTAATTTCTAGTATCAAAAAATAAAAATGTAGGTTCTAAATTTTCAAAATATTTTTACTCTACCAATAACTAAGTAAAATTCTTTTTGTAAAATGTCATCTTGAAATTAAATCTTTCCTATCACAAAAAGAAAAAACAATGTGAGAAGGTTAAGGCTTCATCATTTCCATTTTATTCAGAAGTTTACAACATTTAGTGAATGCACAGGTATTCTTCAAAATATAAACCCAAAAGCTTACCAATAAGGCCTGTGGAAATATCTATACTCATTTCTTAAGAGTTGTTCTAAAGTCATGACAACTTCTCACATATATTAAGATATCAAAATCAACACTGGACATATATTAAATATGAAAAATAAACTAGGTCAAAATGGATAGTTTAAATACTGGAAGATAAAAATTATAACCGTGGGGGGGATTATAACTGTATTTTTCCTTAATAAAGCATTTACAAAATCATTTAGTAAAATGTGAATTCCAATAGATCACATCAAAATTTCCTCTATCAAGTTATCAAAGTGCCCATTCCACATAAGTTTACTGCCAAGATTAATGAAGCTGTATATCAAAGTGCTATGAAAATGATAAATAGATATGAATTATGATTGCTTTCATTTGAATATTTTCGTAGACTTCCACCTGAAACCATTTGTCATTAAGTCCTTCAGAGGCAAGGAAACTGTAGACTTTGTTTTCCCAACCTAGAACCTTCCTATCAACTCTTCATCAGTCTTCTTCGCTAGAAACTTCTCACTCTAAACACTCCTCTTTCCTCCCAAACATTATTTTTCCTTTTTCTTAACCAACTCTTTCATCTTATACTCCTAAATTTAACCTCTAGTGTTTTCTCCCCACCCCAAAATGTAAAGTCAAACAAAAATAGCAAAGCAGGCAATGTGTAAAAATATGTAACTCCCATTCCACAGCACAGTCATTACATGTACTGAAAAATTCAGTTCCAAATTTTGTTCTATATAAACACTATCTTTCACTTAAAAGCTAAAAACCCAAGGACCAGTCTGATCTTATCCTGCCTCGGTTTTCTGTAGTACATAATATATCACAGTCTATAAACATGCCTTATCATAAAAAGCAGCGTTGGGCTTGTCAGCTGCAATATCTAAAAACTTACCTCCAAAATCTTATCAAGGGAGATTATAGCAGCAATGTAATCCGAGTTTTTAAAAGCATCAAGGGCTTGTGAACGCAAACGCTGCATTTCATCAGATTTTATAAGTTGGGACTGGGCTTCCTTTTCTTCATTTTCACTTGGATTAGATTTGAGCTATGAGAATAATAAATTAAATTAAACAGGATTTTCAATCTCTTAAGTCTAATACCTATAGTATACACAATGATCTAACCATTCCAAATATTTGGGGGAAAAGGGTAGAGACACGGGCAAAATTGGCTTGTCCACTGACTTGCTCCTGGTACTGACCACCATGGGAAGCAATAGCAAAGGCACCTTCCCCCAGTATGGTGCACAGAAGCAAGCAGTAGAGCGAGGGTCAAAAGACCTGGATCCCTGGCACTTACAAGGAAACAAATATATTTAGGAATGTCAAAAGGTACAGAAAAATGAATAATGAAAGCACCATTGTTACTTTATGTATAGCTCTAGAGAAAATAACTTTTGAGTTTTATGTACTTTGCCGTCTAGTTATACTTCCTAAGGATTTTTAAGTATAAAATAATTTTACCAAAATAATGAAAAACACAGGGAACTGAGAGAGATGGTTTTGTTTTTTTTGTTTTTAGAGATTATAAAATAGAAAAGGAGTTGATGCCAGAGAGTATAAGGTATAATAACAGAGGAAGAATTTACAGGGAAAAATAAGAGACTAATACCTTATTTAAAAGGCTTATGATATGGTTTTAAGAGGTTTACACCTTGTCTCTCCTTTTCTTAAAAAATATTTGTATTGATTTTTAGAGGGAGAGAGAGAAACATCGATGTGAGAGTGGAAAATAGATGAGCTGCCTCCTGCATGCCCCCGGGCCTACAAGGAATCGAGCCAACCTGGGCATGTGCCCCAACCAGGAATTGAACTGGTGACCTTTTGGTGCACAGGACAACGCTCAGACAATGCAGCCACACTGGCCAGGGTGCAATTCTATGATTTTAAATAAATTTACCATGTATGCAACCATCACCGCAGTTTTAGACCATTTATGTCACCCCAATAAGATCATTTGTGTCCACTTACAGTTCATTCCCATTCCCAGCCTAGTCTCCTGCACAGTGACTCTTAACAATTTTTTCCTCCAGATGGAAAATCTTAAGCTTAATAGCTCAGAAAAATTGGGTGTTTACATTACATTAAAAAGCTACTGACTTTTTTCTTTGAGATATTTTATATGCAGTAATTCCTGAAATCTAATATTCTTATTAAGATGGAAACTGTAGTTGATGGGTTCCAAATTTGGGCATGGTGCAGACAACAGATTATTTCTAGAAATGTCTCTCCTTCAACCGACCAATCATACTGCTTCCCCTTTGGGTGAATTTAAAAAAAAAAAACACACACAAAATACCTCCACAGGCACCGGGTAGGAGAGAACACTCCAAATGAGAAACCTTATGATTATCATCACTTGGTAGAGGCTCCATATTTCTTTTTTTTTTTTTTTTTTTTTAGGATACTTTGGGTATTCTGTTTTGTCTGTATGATCCCTGGCTTTTAAAGGAACAGACGGGATTCCCAGTAGTCATTGGTAACTAGAAAGGAACTGGTGACCTCAGTTTGCTCTGGAGGTGGACTGTCATCGCATGACTGAATTATCCAGCCGAAGGAGTTATATTTGGGCCATGGAATGCTTGTCTAGGACTTTTATCATCCTTGGGGTGGTCTTGAATACTTCTGATAGATCACATTGGAAGGAGTATAAATGTGTGTGTGCTGTCTCTTTGCTTTTGGTAAAAGTAGAAGTTTACTAATAACTTGTTTTCTATTATGTACACTACTGCTCCCTTTTGCATAGAATGTATAGGGATATATTAGAGACTGCCTCGTCTGGATGGAATTTGCATCTTTCCTCTCCTAAACCTCACAGTAGTCTCTTCCACACAAATTCCTTGTTGGAAGGTGAGGGAGGGGAAAGCCCTAAATTTAAGGGTTGAGGATAGAGGGCTCAGCCTCACTCCATGCTCAGACCATGGAAATAGGAAAGAATGAGTGAGCTCAGATCATCTGGGCCTCTTTGGGAGTGGGAAGGAGCTGGGAACAGGGGTGGGGGATTATTCTAAGGAGGTAAGAAAGGAATTTGAGAAGCAAACTAAGGCTTATTTACAATCCTGGAGAGTTTCAAAGAGGGTTAGGTGAGATGAAGATTTTCACTCTTATTACAAAGTTGTTGACTCCTCCCAGTTGTCCTTTTATGCCAGGATATTTATTTATTTATTTTTATCCTCACCTGAGGACATTTTTCCATTTTTGTTCAGACAGAGTGGGAGGGAGGGAGGGAGGGAGGGAGGGGGGGAGAGAGGGAGAGAGAGAGAGAGAGAGAGAGAGAGAGAGAGAGAGAGAGAGAGAGAGAGAAACATCAACGTGAAAGGAACACATCGAGTGGCTGCCTCCCGCACAACCGCAACCAGGGCCGGTGACAAATTACAACCGAGGTATGTGCCCTTGACTGGAATCAAACCCACAACTCACTGGTCCTCAGGTCAATGCTCCAACCACTGAGCCAAACCGGCCAGGGCTATGCCAGGATATTTACATGTAGAGCTTGTACCCTACTGGTATTTCCCTCAGTCTTTTTTTCATGTTCCCTGATATCCCTTCTCTTTACTGTTTTACATTTCTGACCCTTTCAGCCAAGCCTCTAACTATGACAATATTTTATTTCTTATTTCTTACCATTTGCTGTGGTCACTGAGCTTTCAGACCATAGCAATGGGATGGGGACTGATTGAGAGAGGTAAGTTGTTCTCTCTAATCTAAATAAACCCCTATTTCTGAGACCTCAAATGAAAACAGTGGATTGGTAGTTGTGGTGGGAAGACTTCCAAGATGGCCCCAAATAACCCCCACCTCCTGGAATCAATGCCTTTGTTGTGATCCCCTCCCCTAGATTATGGGATGAAGCTGTAACTCATTTTAACAAACAGAATACGACAAAGGTGATAGCATGTCACTTCCTTAATTAGGTACAAAGCACTGAGACTTCCACCTTGCTAGCTCTCTCTCTCTCTCTCTCTCTCTCTCTCTCTCTCTCTCTCTCTCTCTCCTCTCCCTCTCCCTCTCCCTCTCTCCCTCTCCCTCCCCCTCTCCCTCTCTCCCTCTCCCTCTCTCCCTCTCCCCCTCCCCCTCCCCTTTCTCCCTCTCCCTCTCCCCCTCCCCCTCCCTCTCCCTCTCATCTCTTGCCTTCTCACTTGTTCACTCAAATGAATCAAGCTGCTATGCTGTGAGATGCTTTATGGAGAGGCCCACATAGGAAAGAACCAAGGGAAGCCTCTGGCCAACAACTCAAGAGGAACTAAATCCTACCAACAACCAAGTGAGTTTGGAAGCAGTTCCTTCACCAGCCAAGCTTGCAGATAATACTGCAGCCCTATCTGACACCTTCACTGTAGCCTATGAGAGTCCCTGGAGCAGACGATCCAGCGAAGCCTGCTGAGATTCCTGACCCCATGAACTGTAAGATCATAAATGCATGTTGCTTTAAGCTACTAACTAGGCAATTTGTTACACAGCAATAGATAACTAATACAACAGTTTTACCATTTCTCAATGGCCAAGTTGTAAATATTTTCAAACAGATTTTGTATTATTAATGTTTTAAAATAAAGTCTAAATGGGAAAAAAAAAAAAAACTAAGTCCAAATCCTGACTTTAACACTTATTGTCTGTATGTTATCTGCATTTTCTTCACTGATAAAAGGTGGGATAATAATACCTACACCCTGCAGAGTAATCATTGAGAAATTAACAAGATACTTTATGTAAGACACAGCAAATACTGCAAAAAAATAATAAAAATCCAAACTCCTTTTGTGAACTTTCTATAATATTAATATATAAATTCATATATACCCTGTAGCAGTGATTCTCAAGAGTGTGATTAAGGGACCCCTGGGAGTCCTTAATACTTTTTCAGGGGTCTGTAGGGACAAAAGCAAATATGGATAAAAGATAAAGAATCCATTCAAAGTGGAGATAAACCAATGGATTTCATTATAACAAAGTACAAAAAGTTCACTGATAAGATTTCAGAGTCCACGTTGCAACCAACCTATAACCACTAGTGGAGGTTTGGTGTAACATCAAAGAATATTCATAATTACCTAAAAAGGCTATTAAAGTATTCTCCCTTTTCCAACTACTTATATGTATGAGGCCACGTTTTCTTTTTTTTTTTTTATCCTCACCCGAGGACATTTTTGCATTTATCTTCATATAAAGCAGGAGGGAGAGGGGGGGAAGAGAGAGAGAGAAACATCGACATGAGAGAGACACATCGAGTGGTTGCCACCCACACGACCCCAAACGAGGTACATGCCCTTAGCAGGAACCAAACACAGGACTCTCTGGTCCACAGGCCAACGCTGTAACTGCTGAGCCAAACCAGCCAGGGCTACATTTTCAATAATACTTCAACCAAAATATAAATCAGATCTGGGAATCTGATTGCCTTCAAGTAAGCCAGATATTAAAGAGACTTGTAAAAATGTAAAAGAATATCACTCATTACTAAATTTTTTATTTTTGAAAATATAGTTATTTTTCATGTAAAAAGTTATTTATATTAACATACAGTTTATTATTGTTACTTTTCAATTGATATTTTTTAAATTTCTAAAATAAGTTTCTATTACTATAAATACTGACAAACAAAAGCTCTTTGGAGTCTTCAATATTTAACAATATAATGGGATTCTGAGATAATCCTGAGTACTGCTACTCTAGAGAGATTCAGCGTGTGCAAGGAAAATGGACAAGAATGTTCACTAGTCTAGCAGAATATAAAGTCATATGTTTGTGAAATTCATAAGTAAAACATACCAGAAATGAAATAGGGAAATGTGAAGACATAGCTCATTTCTCCTAATTATAACACACAAAATAGTGATCTTCAAGATTCCAAAAGACTTTCTTTCCCTCATGCAGTTTTAATCAAACCAACACCTTTCTCAAGTCCTATCTCCTCCAAGCTTCCCTAACTACTCTACATTATGGTAGTAATCATTTTTCTCTAAATGTTTAAAACACTCAAGAAACTCTTAATAATGGAAGTAACCTAAGAAATCATCTTGCCCAATTAACTCTCACTTTATAAGAAAATAGGGAGCCTCCCAAATGGGTAACTAGCCCAGCATCACACAGCTAATCAGGAGTAAAAGGGAGTGAGGTAGGTCTCCCAACTTCTAGTCATGTGTCATTCTCAATCTCATCTTGTTATCTAGATACCCTTATTATAACTCTCTCTGTACTGTTATTTTCCACATATTTAGGGCTTATTTCCTCCAACTAATACAGTGTACACTGCTGAAGAGCAGGATGAATATCTTACTGCCTATTTTTCTTTTTCATTTAATACTAAGAATATTACCCATAAGCTAGGTTTTACTGTTCCCAGTTACAGATAAAGAAATTGAATGATGATATAACTTGCCAGAAGTCTTGCTAACATTCAAACTAAGGTCCCTATCTCCAAAGCCCATGCTTTGGATGATAGTGATGATGAAGATCAATTATGACAACAGAAAACATTAATGAGAGCTTTCTATGCTCCAGGCACTATTCTAAGCTAAACCTAAAACCCTAAAGGACATTTCAGATTATCTTCATTTTACACAGAAGGAAACTGGTTCAAAGTCATTTCCAGAGCCTACATTCTTAACTGTTCTCTCTTAGTATACACTGATATAGACATGCACCCGCCTATTTGACATCTCCAATACTACTACATCCTAATGGCATAGCAATATCAGGTCAACACAGAATTCCATTTCCCATTTTCTACCACTGCCACAACCACTATCATGACCATTACCACCACTTCATCCTCTTCAATAAATGGCTCCTCTTTTGTTATTTAGGCCAAATCCTAGAGGTCATGCTTCTTCATGATAGAGTTTCTTCTTTCCCCTATGTAATGATGAGTCTGAATCCATTTTACTGCTGACAACTTTTAAGCTTCATCCCCTTTCCTCCTCTTCGGCTTCACATCTGAGCAAGTTGATAAAGCACATGTAGTCTCTCTCAATGTGGGACGAGTCTTAAAATTGATGGAGTTTTACCATTTGCTTGTAGACATGACTGCACATGCACAAAAATGGTCTAATGCATTTCTGTCAAGTTATGAGCATTGGGTACTATACATACTGAGTTTAACTACCATGTAAAATCTTCAAGAAGTTAATATATGCAGAAGGGCAATGAACAGAGCGATGTGATATAATAAAAATATAATGCTAAGACTCAAATAGCTCTTTCTACAAGCACAGAGTAAAAATATCAAGTTATAAGAAGGCACTGAGATCATTTCTTCTTTTAATGGTATGTATTAATGTTTCTTACAGTTGAAGTCTCCTTATATTTGGTGAATTATGGTATATAATCCACTATTGGCATCTGATTCAAAGAAAACCAGAACTGTCTGAGTCACAGCACAGAGTGTTATCTTTATTTTACATTATAACCAAATTTATTGTATGCTTTTAAAAAGTACTATTCCCTTCTCTTCCTAGTTCATAATACACTTTTTTTTTTTAACTTTGGATGTTTGGGAGTTAGTGATCTTGACACAATATAATCATCCTTTTTGCACTAAAGTTTAAGATGAAAAAGCAATGCCTAAATTCATGTTGATATATAGTTTCATGTTAGTTTGATTTGTTTTCAATTAACAGTCCACAAACTACCAATGAGGAGTTTATTAAATATCCTTCCAAAGGTCTATACTTGATTTAAATATTAAATTGCAGTTGGCACTGACATTTACCTAATACATGATTGCTCACCTCAATCAAAATGCAAGTTTCTAGCTTTGTCAAAATAAAAAATATAGAAATATGAAATAAACATTTAAATTGACCATTACCTTCATTGCATTTGGATGTCATGGAACACTGCCATACCTCAATCTAAATATTTTCCAGCCCTGGCCGATTTGGCTCAGCGGTTAGAGCATCGGCCTGCGGACCAGAGAGTCCCAGGTTCGGTTCCTGCTAAGGGCACGTACTTCGGTTGCAGTTTGTCCCCGGCCCCGGTTGGGGTCGTGTGGGTGGCAACCACTCGATGTGTCTCTCTCATGTCGATGTTTCTCTCTCTCTCTTCATCCTTCTCTCCCTCCCACTCTATCTGAAGATAAGTGAAAAAAAAAAAAAAAAAAAAATATATATATATATATATATATATTTTCCACTTATTAGTGACAAGAAAAGATAAATTAAGAGTATATTACTTTAAAATGGAATGGTGGACTATATGAGAAAGCATGTGAAAACTTTGAAAACATCTCTTGGAGTTTTTTCCCCTAAAGATATCTCTATATTTTTTGCTGGTGTCCTCGGAGTTCTGCTGTTTAAGTATTCATGAATTATCACTGAGGGGCAAAAGTATATATTAAGAAAGTGAGAAAGCCTTGTCACTATTCCATAGACATTTGTGTTCATTATATCAGACATTTTATTTTACTTTATTTTTTTTTTCCTTTATTGATTTTAGAGAGAGAGGAAGGGAGAGGGAGACAGAGATAGAAACATCGATGAGAGAGAACATCAACTGGCCGCCTCCTGCATGCCCCTCACTGGGGATTGGGCCCACAACTTGGGCATGTGCCCTGACCAGAAATCGAACCAGTGACCTCTTGGTGCATAGGTCGACGCTCAACCACTGAGCCACACCAGTCAGGCCATTTTATTTTACTTTAACACAGAAGCACTCACAACTCTGTGTTTCCCCACGTTCTAAGAGGAATAAAAATGCTGACCGGTTTTGCTCAGCGGTAGAGGGTCAGCCCGCGGACCAATGAGTCGCGGGTTCTATTCCGGCCAAGGGCACGTACCTCGGTTGCGGTTAGTCCCCAGCCCTGGTTGGGGTCGTGCGGGAGGCAACTAGTCGATGTGTCCCTCTCATGTCAATGTTTCCCTCTCTCTCTCTCTTTCTCCCTCTATCTCCCTCCCACTATATCTGCAGATAAATAGGAAAACATATACTCAGGTGAGGATTTAAAAAATAATAATAATTTTAAAAATGAAGTAAAAAAGAAAAGAAGTATCATGGCTCCTTCCTGAATTATTCTAAAATAAAATAAATATTCAATTTTGCAATTCAAAACAAAAATAAATAAATATTTTCCACTTAAACCCAAAGCATGGTTAGCAAAGATAAGCAAAGATAAAGCAAAGGTAAACAAAACACTGAACACAAAGAACAGATGAGTTTAAATTGCATTTACTGTATGTTAGATTTGAGAATAAAAAGGAAGAATTCATAGATTACAAATTATTAAATAAAAGGAGTTGCTAAGAATCAGAAAGGTTTTCTAAGAATAAGAAAGTCAAATTTTCTCACCCATCCTGTTCTCCTAAATAATTGCTCTCTGGGCTCCTGTCTCAGGGAATAGCATAGATATGTATGATTTTGACCAATGCAGAAACCTGGACATCATACTTAATTCTTCCTTCTCCCTTACCCCAACCATTGCACCTCTCTTGACCCAAATTCCTACATGTCTACCTGTTTCTCTCAATCCCCACCTACTCTAGCCTAACATCTAACCTAAGCAAGGTCACACTTGGATTACTTACTGCAACAGTTTCATCATCAAACTGTCTACTTCCAACCTTGCCTTCTTCCAACTCATTCTTCAGAGTAGCCTGGATTTTACTAAAGCAAAAACCTGATCATGACACTCCCAACATAAACCTTCCATGGCTAAAAAGATGCAGCTCCTAGCACTACATATGTCCTCTTTGCAATCAGACACCTGCTTCCCTGTCCAGTATTCTCATACCCCTGGCTCTGTCTTACTGAGGGCATCATTCTTCTAAATGACAAGCTTTGTCTTGCCTCTGGCTTTTGCACAGGTGGCTCACTCCCTGCAGTGATGGTCCTCCTATCCACCGTGCTAACACAGATTCATCCTTTTAACATCCATATTTGTAACACACTCCCTCCTTTAGGAAAGCCCCTCTTGACTCCAGACCCTTAAAACTCATCTAAGTTAGATGACCCCTCTGTATGTTCCACAGGGCTCAAACACAGCACTTACCATATGGTATCATATTTGACTGATTAGTTTTTACCCTAGTATAATCTTTCCAAAGGCAGAGACTAGTTTTCTTTGTCAGCAACCCTTTAACACCTACCACTCTGAGTTCAAATAATATGCATGCAAATGCTCGCTGAACTAACAAATGATTTTACACACTGGTTACAAAGGAGTCATTGACAGCTAGAAGACAAACTAAACTACCTAAGATCCTGTTTAGGACTAGGACAGCTGGTATGGACCCATGATGTTGTTTGTTTACAGGAGACCCACTGGCAGCAGAGTAACCTGTATACATAAAGTATGAGATACTCACTAGAACCCAGAAAGAGATTAAGTATATTAAAACCTCTGTTCCATTATATAAAATGTAGCTGAATATATCTACCTGGTTATATATAGTTCTTTATTAGTAAGATTATATCTTTAATATATTTAATAGGATGGTACCTGATCTTAAACACCATTATAAGCTCATTTAACCAAGAATTTATTGAGAAAACAAATTATATGTAATCTGTGTTCACAAATCTTTGAAAAGTAAAGTGTAAGAATTCTAAATTGATATAGATAAAACATAGTCATAATATAGAAATTTTCAAACCAGATCCAGAAATTATCCATTTTATGATACCAAACAATAGATAGAATCATGTCACCTATTCAATCTCTATGATTCACAATGATAAAAATGAGGTCCCCAGAAGGTAAGAACTTCTCAAGGCCACTTTATACTTTTCTTCCAAGAGGTAAACCAATATTACAAGTTTCTTGCATATCTTCCCAGAGGCTTTTATCCATATAGAAGCAAATACCTGTTTTCTTACTTTACACAAACAGCAGCAAATGTTCTACACTACATAAAACACACACACATCTCAGCCCTGTGCCCAGTTTGAGTCCTGTGCCCATATTCCATACGAATAGCCTTCCAAGGATGCATACAGTTACTAATTATAGTAGAGACAAAACAATATAGTGCTTAATTAAGAGTGCAGGTTCTGGAATCTTAAAACCTACTTGCTTATTCATGGTTTAACTTTGGGCAAGTTACTAAATTTCTTTAAACGTCAATTTCCTCTGCTGTAAAATGAAACTACATTAGTCTCTCCCTTATCTGAAGGGGATACATTCCAAGACCCCCAGTGGCTATCTGAAACCACAGAAGTACAAAAACTATACACACACACACACACACACACACACACACACACACATAATGTTTTTTCCTATACATACATATCTATGATAAAGTTTACTACTTCTCTTTAGAATATCCGAATTGCCAGTATCACTACTCTTGCGCTCCAGGGACAATTAGGTAAAAATAAGAGTTACTTGAACACAAGCACTGAGATACCACAACAATTGATCTGAAAACCAAAATGGCTACTAAGTGACCAACAGGCAGGGACCATATACAGTGTGGATACACTGGACAGAGGGATGATTCACACTCTGGGTAGGAATGCTCAAGATTTCATCATACTACTGAGAAAGTCGCACAATTTAAAACTTATGAATTGCTTATTTCTTGAATTTTCCATTTAATATTTTCATACCACAGTTGTTCGCAGGTAAAAACCATGGAAAGCAAAACTGCAGATAAGTGGGGACTACTATACCAAGACACCATACCCCAGAGGTGGAACAATAATTAAGTAAAATAATTCATGCAAATCACTTAGCAGATCCTGAATGTTGTAAACCATGGCTGAATTACAAAGATCTAAAACCCGCCTGGCCGGTGTGGCTCAGTGGTTGAACATTGACCCATGCAATAAGAGGTCACCGGTTCGATTCCTGGTCAGGACATATGCCCAGGTTGTAGGCCAAATCCCCAGCGGGGAGTATGCAGGAGGTGGCCAATCAATGTTTCTATCTCTCTCTCCCTTCCTCTCTCTCTAAAATCAATAAAGGGAAAAAAAAAAAAAAAAAAAAAAACCTTCTTAAAAAATATATATATACATATAAAACTAATATATTCACTCAAAATAACATGTTCATAGAGTCAAATACAAATTCAACTTAACTTACCACTTTTTTAAAATCATCTTCTGCTTCATCAAGTTTTCCTTGTTTGAGTAATAAGTGACCTCTTTGTAATCTTGCCTAGGGAAAAAAAGGGGGGTTTAGAAGTACAATGCATTTCTAAATTTTCTTGAAACACAAAGAATAAAACTAAGTAAGTTAATGAAATATTATGAAATATTTATTTTCCAGTGCTCATTTGACTTAGCACTCTAAGAATATTTCCTGGAACCAACAAATATGTATAATTTTTGATCAAGTATCCTCCCTTAAAAATACTTTCTGCTATACATAAAAGGCTGAAAACATGTCCACAGAAACTCTTATTCAAGAATATTCACAGCAATAGCCCAAAAGTGAAAATAACCCAAATTCCCATCAACTAATAAATCAATAAGCAAATGTGATATATCCATACAATGGAATTACTATTCAGCCATAAAAAGGAATCAAATATGGGAACATACTACAACATGAACCTTGAAAACATTATGCTATGTGAAAGAAGTCAGACACAAAAAGCTACATACTGTATGATTTCATATATGTGAAATATCCCAATTCCATAGAAACAGAAAAATAAATGGTTGCCAGGGGCTAGGGAAGATATGAGAATGACTGTTAATGAGTACAGGGTTGCTTTTTGAGGTGATAAAAATGTTCTGGAACTAGATAGTGGTGATGCTTGCACAACCTTGTGAATATATGGATAGTGCCCAACTTATGATTGTTTGACTTACAATTTTTCAACTTCACCAGGATGCGAAAGTGATACGCATTAGTAAAAACCACACTGTGAATTTTGAATTTAGATCTTTTCCCGGACTGGCAATATGTGGTGCAATACTCCCTCGTGGTGCTGAGGAGCACCAGTGAGCCACAGCTCCCAGTCAGCCAATAATCAAGAGGGTAAACCACCAATACTCTACAGTCTACAGTGTACTGTCTTGTATTTTTTGGATATCGTGTTTTGCACCCCATCATGTCCACAAAACATCCATCTGTGTGCCAGTGTGCTTTCAGCTGTGTACGTTAATGGTGAGTACCCATACACCCATTCTGTTTTTCATTTTCATTATTCGACAAAAAATATGAGATGTACAACACTTTATTATACAATAGGCTTTGTGGTAGGTGATTTTGCAAAAACTGTAAGGCTAATGTAAGTGTTCTGAGCATGTTTAAGTTACACGAAACTAAGCTATGATGTTCAGTAGGTTAGGTGTATTAAATGTATTTTCAATGCATGGTATTTTCAAAGTCTGATGGGTTTATTGAGACATAACCCCATCATAAGTCGAGGAAAATCTATATTAAAAACCCATAATATAAAGATAAATTTTTAAAAAATAAATAAAAACCACTGAGTTACACACTTTTAAAAGGGGTGAATTTGCCCTGGCCGGCTTAGCTCAGCAGTTAGAGCGTCGGCCCACAGACCAGAGTCGGTTTGATTTCAGTCAAGGGCACGTACCTCGGTTGCGGTTCGGTCCTCGATCCTGGTTGGGGCCATGCGGGAGGCAACAAGTCAGTGTGTCTCTTTCGCATCTATGTTTCTTTCTCTTTCTCTCCCTCCCTCCCTCTGCCTCTTTCTCTCCCTCTTTCCCTCCCACTCTGTCTGAAAATAAATGGGAAAATATCCTGGGGTGAGGATTAAAAAAAAGGGGGGTAGTGAATTTGATGGTATGTAAATTATCTCAGTTCTTAAAAATACTTTTTGCCACTATAATAAAAGTTGTATAATTTAGGACTTTATTAATCAAAGCTCTGGAAATAGTTTTGTTTGTTTTTATTAACTTTCAATATAATGGTTACTCCACTATAACCATTTTCTCTCCCTCTATCTCTGATATTCCTCCTGTTCTAATATGCATAATCCCATCTCTTCCAAGAATACCATCTCTCTGATGACCAAAGTCTACCATAAGAGAGAAATCATATAACTTTCACTCAAGATGACGGAGTAGTTAAACCGAAATCACCTCCTCCCATGATCATATCAAAGTACAATTATAAAACAACCATCAGCAAGAACCACCTGACGACTAGCTGAACAGAAGTCCTATAATTAAGGATATAAAGAAGAAGCTATGTATGTCAAGACTGGTAGAAGGGGTAGAAATGTGGGGCAGACAGGTTCCACACCCACCCACAGTATGACGATTAAGAAACAGGAAGAATATCTCAGCTGCAGGGGTCCCTGCTGAGGAGCAAGAGGTCACAGCCCAGTACCCAGCTCTCCAGACCTGGGCACCAGTGCCAGGAAGAGGAGTCCCCATAACATCAGGCTATAAAAACCAGCCTGGAATGCATCCACAAAAGACAAAGGGCTACAGGAAACTGAGACACACTGGTCTTAAAGGGCCAGCACACAAACTCACTCAGTCAAACTCACTCATTCTAAGCTGCTGCATAGGGGCAGCAGTTCAAATAGCGCCAGGGACATACAGGGGAGAACTAAACTGACTAACTTCAAGGCAAGGGCTGAAGGGACAGAGGTTGGGGCAACTCTCTCCAGAAACAGAACACTGTCAGGCACCATTATTCCTTTGTGGAGAATTCCTCCCACCCAGCTAGCCTGGTACAGACATGCACCCAATTTGTGCTTTCCATTAACCGGGCTAACACTGGTGATTTCCTAACACCCCACTCAACTGCCCAACCCAGCCCCTTCCAATGCCTCATCCACACAAGTGGTCTGCCTAAACTCACTCTGCAAACTTCCTGCAATCTCTCAAAAGTCCACAATACCCCAACAAGCAGCAGCCAGCCTCAGCATGACTTGTAGCTCTTGCTATGTGGCCCCAAGTCCAGCACAAGCAGTGACCAGTCTCAATTTGCATTTTTACTCCCATCAGGTGGCCCCAAGCCTGGCATAAGAGGCTGCTAGTCTTGACCTAGAATGTAACTCCAACTAAAAGGCCACAAGCTGGTCACAAGGGGCAGCTGGCCTCAGCTCACATCGTAGTGCCCACCATAGAGTCCCACACCTAGGACAAGTGGCAGCAGACCTCAGTTTTCAGCATAGCCTCTTCCAAGTACCTCCAAGCCCAGCACAACCGGCAGCTGACCTTGCATTCTACCAGAGTCTCTCCCAAAAAGCCACACACCCAACACATCTGGTGGCCAGCTTCAGATCACACCACAACTCCACCAAATCAATTCCACAAATGACACATGCAAAAAGGTGGCCTTGGCCAGCACCAGAGACCCACTAAAGTGACTCCCACTACATGGGGTCAGTCCCTGCACAACAGTTTCACTGCTGTAATCATGGCCAGCCCTCACAACCAATCAGCCTGGGGGTCAACCCCACCCACTGACGTGCCAGCAGCGATCAAGGCCCAAATACAACAGAAAGGAACATATAACCCATACAGGGGACACCCCTGGAGAACCTGGCTCAGGTGACCAGGGAAACTGTGCCACTGGGACTCACAGGACACCCTGTACACAAAACCACTCTGTCAAGACTGGGAGACATGGCAGATTTACCTAACACATAGAAACAAACACAGGGAGTCAGCCAAAGTAAGGAAACAAAGAAACATGTACCAAATGAAAGAAGAAGACAAAATTCCAGAAAAAGAACTAAATGAAAGGGAGATAAGCAATCTACCAGATATAAAACCAAAATCAAAATGGTTTTAAGGATGCTCAATGAACTTGAGAGAAAAACAGATGAATTCAGTGAGAAGTTCAACAAAGAGAAAACATGTTTAAAAAGGATATAAAAAATAGGAACATAAAAAAGAACCTATCAAAACTGAAGAATACAATAACTAAAATGAAGAATATACTAGAGGGAATCAACTGCAGATTAGATGAAGCAGAGAATCAAACCAGCAATCTGAAAGACAAGGTAGTGGAAAACCCCCCAATTGCAACAGCAAAATTTAAAAAGTTTTAATAAATAAGGATAGTTTAAGGAACCTCTACGACAACATCAAGTATACCAACAGTCATATCATAGGGGTCCCAGAAGAACAGAGAGAGAAAGGGGTTAAAAATATATTTGAAGAAATAATAACTGAAAACTTCACTAACCTATCAGAGGAAATCGACATACAAGTCCAGGAAGCAGAGTCCAAAACAAGATGAACCCAAAGAGGCCACAAAAAGACACATCATAATTAAAATGCCAAAGGTTAAAAACAAAGAGAGAATCTTAAAAGTAGTAAGAAAAAAGGAGATAGTTAAGTACAAGGGAATTGCCATAAGACCTTCAGCAAATTTGTCAAAAGGTTTGCAAAGGTTTGCAGGCTAGAAGGGATTGACGTGAAATATTCAAAGTGATGAAAAGCAAGGTCCTACAACCAAATTACTCTACCCAACAAAGTTTATCATTTAAAATTGGAGAGATAAAGAGTTTCCAAGACAAGAAAAAGATAGAGGAGTTCATCACCACCAAACCTGCATAACAAAATATGTAAAAGAAACTTCTTTACGTAGAAAGGATCAAACCTGTGAATAATATTGGAAAGAAAAAATCTCCTTGACAAAGGCAAATACTTAGTAAAAGCAGTGGATCAATGAATTATAAAGCTAGTATAAAGATTAAAAGAATAACGTGTAATCACAACAATAAATTTAGGGATACACACAAATACAAAATAAGTAAAAAACAATGACAAAAACATAATTGTGGAGGGGGTGAGTAAAAACTACTAATTTTAGAATGTGTTCAAACTTAAATGACCATGAACTTCAAACAGAGAGCTTTAAACATAAATTGGTAGCCCTGGCCGGTTTGGCTCAGCAGTTAGAGCGTCGGCCTGCGGTCCAGAGACACCCCGGTTCAATTCCCACTAAGGGCACGTACCTCGGTTGCAGTTTGTCCCCGGTCCTGGTTGGGTCGTGCGGGAGGCAGTCCCTTTCACATCGATGTTTCTCTCTCTCTCTCTCTTCCTCCCTCTCCCTCCCACTCTATCTGAACAAAAAATGGAAAAATGTCCTCGAGTGAGGATAAAAAAACAACAACAACATAACTTGGTATATATAAAGCACATGATAATCATAAACCAAAAATCAATAAGAGATATACAAGAGCCCTGGCTGGTGTGTCTCAGTGGTTAGAGCATCAGCCTGTGCACCAAAGGGTCACGGGTTCGATTCCCGGTCAAGGGCACATACCTGAGTTGCAGGTTTGATCCCCGGCCCCAGCCAAGGCATATGTGGTAGGCAACCAATCAGTATGTCTCTCTCACATCAATGTTTCTCTCTCTCTTTCTCTCTCTCTCCCTTGCATTCTCTTGCATTCTCTACAAATCAATGGAAGGGATATTGTCAGTTGACAATTAACAAACAAGCAGAAAAAAAGCAATATACAAGAAATAAGAAGAAAGAAACCCAGAATAACACTATAGAAAGTCATCAACATACAAGGGAAGAGCCAAGAGAATAAGAACAGAGAACTACAAAAACAACCAGAAAACAATTAATAAAATGGCAATAACTACAAACCTGTCAATAATTGCTTTAAGTGTAAATGGACTACATGCTCCAATCAAAACACAGAGGGTGGCTGAATGGATAAAAAAAAACAAAGTCATACATATATTTCCTATAAGAGACCCACTTCAGATCAAAAGACACACACAGACTGAAAGTAAAGGGTTAGAAAAAGATATTTCATGCAAGGAAAAATGAAAAAAAGGCTGAGGTAGCAATATTTATATCAGACTTAAACTAGACTTTAAGACAAAGGCTGGGCCCTGGCTGGTGTAGCTCAGTTGGCTGGGCATCGTACTGTGTACCAAAAAGTTGCTGGTTCAATTCCTGGTCAGGGCACATGTCCAGGTTGTGAGCTCAATCCCCAATAGGGGTTGTGCAGAAGGCAGCGGCTCACATGTTTCTCTCTCCCTCTCCTTTCCTCTTTCTAAAAATCAATAAAAATAATTTTTTTTAAAAAGACAAATGCTGTAACAAAAGACAAAGAAGAGCATTTCATGATGATAAAGGGATCAATCCAATAAGAATATGTAATTCTCACAAATATCTACACACCAAGGTAGAAGAACCAAATATATAAAGCAAATATTGACAGACACAAAAAGAGAGATCAGTAGTAATACAACAGGGAGCTTTAACACTCCATTGAAATCAATGGATAGATCACCGAGACAGATAATCAACAAGAAAACAGTGGCCTTAAATGACACACCAGATTGGAGGGATTTAGTTGATTTTTTCAAAACATTTCACCCAAATGCAGCAGAATATACTTTCTTTTCAAATGCACATGGAACATTTTCCAGAATACAAAACATGTTAGGAAACAAAACAAATCTCAATACATTTAATAAGACTGACATTATATCAACCATCTTCTCCATTCAAATTGGTATGAAACTAGAAATCCATAACAAGAAAAAAACTGAAAAACAAAAACATGTGGATGCTAAATAACATGTTACTAAACAATGAATGGGTTAACAACAAGATCAAAAGATACCTAGAGACAAATGAAAATAAAAATATAACAACTAAAAAAAAAAGTCAATGGGACACAGCCAAAGCAATTCTAAGAGGGAAATTCAAAGCAATGTAACAGAATTACATCAACAGACAAGAAAAATCTCAAATAAACAATCTCCTTATACCTAGAGGAATTAGAAAAAGAAAAACAAACCAACAGACAAAAAAATTCAAGGGAGCCTGGCCGGTGTGGCTCAGTGGACTGAGCGTTGTCTCATAGACTGAGAGGTCCCAGTTCAATTCCTGGTCAGGGCACATGCCAGGGTTGCAGGCTCAATCCCCAGTAGGGGGCATGCAGGAGGCAGCCGACTGATGTTTCTCTCTCACATCAATGTTTCTCTCTCTCAATTCCTCTCTCTCTAAAAAAAAAATCAATAAAAACATATTTTTTTAAAAAATCCAAGTGAGTAGAAGGAAGGAAATAATGAAGATCAGAGTGGAAACAAATGAAAGACACTAAAAAAAAAACAACAGAAAAGATCGATGAGACTAAGAGCTAGCTCTTTGAAAAGAGAAACAAAACTTATGAACCTTTTGCCTAACTCATCAAGAAAAAGAGAAGGGCCTGCCCTGGCCGGTTTGGCTCAGTGGTTAGATCGTCGGCCCTCGGACCAGACAGTCCCAGGTTCGGTTCCCGCTAAGGGCACATACCTCGGTTGCAGTTTGTCCCCCGCCCCGGTTGGGGTCATGTGGCAACCACTCGATGTGTCTCTCTCACATCGATGTTTCTCTCTCTCTTCCTCCCTCTCTTCCTCCCACTCTATCTGAAGATAAGTGCAAAAATGTCCTCGGGTGAGGATAAAAAAAGAGAGAGAAAGGCCCAAATGAATAAAATCAGAAATGAAAAAGAGGTATCAATTGACATCACAGAAATATAAAGGATTATTTAAAAAATACTATGGCCCTGGACAGTGTGGCTGTTGGTTGAGCATCATCCCATGCACCTAGAGGTCACCGGTTCGATTCCCAGTAAGGGCACATGCCCGGGTTGCAGGCTCAAACCCCAGTAGGGGATGTGCAGGAGGAAGCTGATCAATGGTTCTCTCTCATTAGTGTTTCTATCCCTCTCCCTTCCTCTCTCTCTAAAATAAAAATATATATTTTTAAAAAACATAATTCCTAGGAACATACAATCTTCCAAAATGGATTCAGGAAAAGAGAAAATGTGAACAGAATGATAACTACTAATGAAATCAAATTAGTAATAAAAAAAAACCAACAAACAAAAGTCCTAGACCGAATTTTACCAAACAATCAAAGATAATACTTATACTTCTGAAACTATCCCAAAAAAACTGAAGAGGAAGAAATGCTCATAAACTCATTTCACAAGGTCAGCATTACCCTGATACCAAAACCAGACAAAGACACTACAAAAAATGAAAATTATATGCCAATATACCAGATCAACATAAATGCAAAAACCTTAACAAAATAATTAGCAAACTGAGTTCAGCAATACATTAAAAAGATCATACACTATGGATCAAGTGGAATTTATTCCTGAAATTCAAAGTTAGGTCAATATCCACAAATCAATTAACATGATACACCACATAAAACAAAATAAGTAATAAAAATCATATGATCATATCAATAGATGCAGAAAAAGCATCTGACAAAATCCAACATCCATTTACAATAAAAACTCTCAGCAAAGTGTTACTAGAAGGAACATACCTCAGCATAATAAAGGCCATATATGACAAAACCACAGCTAACATCATACTCAATGGTGAAAAGCTGTAAGCTTTTTCTTTAAGATCAGGAACAAGGAAAATACTATAAATTCCTCCACTTCTGAAGCCTGTGTGCTGGTTCCAGGGGAAAATTTTGTCTAATTCAGCATTATATCCTAACCACAAACCACTACTTAAGTTGAGTTATCCCCTTTTCTTTATTGTTTCTGCTACAGACTAATTGAAACTGTCCTTAGTCATCTGAAAGCCTCTTTTTGCTGTTGTTGTTAATCCTCACCAGAGGATATTTTTCCATTGATTTTTTTTTTTAGATAGAGTGGAAAAAAGGGAGGGAGGGAGAAAAACATAGACGTGAGAGAGATACATCAACTGGTTGCCTCCTGCACACCCCCCAACCAGGGCCAAGGACTGAACCTGCAACCCAGATACGTGCCCTAGACAGGAATTGAACCTATGACCCTTCGGTCCGTGAGCTGATGCTCTAATTGCTGAGCCAAATCAGCCAGGGCCTGACAGACTCTTAATTTAACAGCCTTGTAGTCAACTAATTTCTCAGCCTCACATCTTGTTCTCTATACTCTCTATCCTCCACACAGAGGTCTTTCTAAATGACAAAGCAAATATCACTTCCAAGCTTCTAAAAATTATCTAATGCACCCACTGTTCCTCTTTCACACAGACCTTCGATGTCAGGGACTTTGGAGGTCTCTTTTTGCCCAATCCACTATATCACAGTGGCTTTCTATATCCTCCAGCTATGCCTAGCATGAGAGTCCTCACCTTAACAAATTACCTCTTCCAAGTTCCCTTAAATTAAACCTTAAAGAACATTTAGATGCACTTACTGCAGTGAAATCCATCTTCAATTCAATCACTTTAGTTAAATCAGGAAGTGCTGCTTTTGATTTGCCCATAGCTAAAAAGGCAGTAGCTCTCCGATAGTAAGCAACATAGTTATCTGGGTCACCATCTGAAAATTAAAATAAAAAGTATTAGCTCTCAGTAATTTATTTTAAAAAACCGAGTCACTCGAACAATATAAGAGTTTGCAATTTTATTAAGAAAGGCTAAGAAAAGAATTTCTTCATCAATAATGAGTCATGTTGCCATTAAAATGTTGCCATTATTTGTCACTGCAAATAAATCCAGAACAGGTGTCAGCAAACTGTGGCCTCTCAGCCAAATCCAATCCACAACTTCAAGTTAACAATATGTTTTACATTTTTAAAGAGTTATTTTTAAAAAAGAATATGCAACAAATCTAAAATAGTTATTATCTATCTGGTCCTTTAGAGAAAAGTTCACCAACCTCTAGTCTGAAATACTAACTACATTCAATTCATAACTTTGTCTTTACTGAAATTTTCTTAAGTGAAATACTGATTGAAAATGTAGACTATGCACTTATTCACAGGATTTTAGAAAATTAGAGACTTCCAATTAAATCAATATATTGAATGTGCAATCTCTGCTCCCTCACAAACTCCAATTAAAATGGCAATGAAGAAATAAAGGTACAAACCTTAGACAAAGAATGAGAGTGAGACTAAAGAGCAAGACGAGAGAAGTTAAAAATATTTGAACAAAGAAAAGCAGACGGATGAGTTAGGTTTCTGAGCTAATTCCACTCTGCTCAGCACCTACAAAGTGGGGAAGGAGTGAATTCAATTAGAAGCAAACCTCCTGCTACAATCTTTCCAGAAAGCAACTTCGAAGTCTGTGTGTGTGTGTGTGTGTGTGTGTGTGTGTGTGTGTATTTGTATAGATATATCAAGAATGTTAAAAATGATCTTGACCAAATCTGGCCATGTATCTTTAAAAAAAATCTATACTGATGTCCCTCATTATAATATTTACCACTAAAACTCAGTGAAAGTTCCACCCCTGAAAGTCCTATCATTTGAAAAACATTACAATATGAAAATCTATATGGCAGAATAATATATAATCATTCAAAATTATGGTTTTGAGCAGTTGTTAATGGCATTGAAAACTACCTGAAGTGCTGCTGGGGGAAGGTGGGGCAGAAGGAGAGAAACCATATATGCAAGAAGATATACAAATAGTCAATAAGCACATGAAAAGATGCTTAACATCACTAATCATTGGGGAAATGCAAATCAAAACCACCTGAAAATACCACTTCACACTCATTAGGATGAAAGAAGGAATGAAGGAAGGAAGGAAGGAAGGAAGGAAGGAAGGAAGGAAGGAAGGAAGGAAGGAAGGAAGGAAGGAAAAAAAGAAAGGAGGCAGGTAGGGAAGGAAGGAAGGAAGGAAGGAAGGAAGGAAGGAAGGAAGGAAGGAAGGAAGGGAGGGAGGGAGGGAGGGAGGGAGGGAGGGAGGGAGGGAGGGAATAAGCATTGGTGAAGAGGTGGAGAAACTGGAGCCCTTGTGCACACTATTGGAGGGAATGTAAAATAGTGCAGCTGCTTTAGGGAAGTTCCTCAAAAATTAAACATAGAATTACCACATGAACCACCAATTCTACCTCTGGGCATATACTCAAAAGAAAGCAAAGTTTAAACAGACATTTGTATACCCATGTTCATAGAAACATTATTCACAATAGCCCAAAGATGGAAAACAAATGTGGCATATACATACAATGGAATATTATTACTTAGCCTTTTAAAAAGAAATGAAATTCTGATACATACTACAACACAGATGAACCTTGAAGACATTATCCTACATGAAATAAGCCAGATACTAAAGGACAAATATTGTATGATTCCACTTCTATGAGGTACCTAGAGTAATCCATTTTATAGAAACAGAAATTAGAATGGTGGTTGCCAAGAGCTGAGAAGGGAAGGGTATCAGAAATGAATAACTATTTAATGAGCACAGAGTATCAGTCTGAGATGATGAAATAACTATGGACATAGATGGTGGTGATGGTTTGCACAACAGTGTGAATGTACTTAATGTCACTGAACTATATGTTTAAAATGGTAAAATTTTATTATATATATTTTATTATACTAAGAATTTTATTACAGTAATATTTTTTTAAATAAGAGAATTGGGCATTTAACATTTCTAAAAACTTTTTCTTAAATCTACAACAAAAAATACCCACACGTGATCCCAGCTAAGCATTATTAAAATTTCTTTCCTAATCAATTTCCCTTGGAAGGCAAGGAAAGAAGAGCAAAATCAGTAGCCTTTGTATAGATCCTTTAATACAGTTCCTCATGTTGTAGTGACCCCCAACCATAAAATTATTTTCGTTGCTACTTCATAACTGTAATTTTGCCACTGTTATGTCTTAGGCAAACCCTGTGAAAGGGTCATTCGACCCCCAAAGGGGTCGCAACCCACAGGTTGAGAACCACTGGTATAGGGTGTTTCCTACAGACTATTGTAATTAGCTTGAAGAAAGAGTAAGAAACAAAGTAACTATATAGAGAACATACTTGACACAGAATATTTTTAGGTTATACTTAATTAAGAATGTGCAATAAATTAAAAATATATTGGTCTGGTCAGCATAACTGGCCATAAGAATGATTCACTACCTAAGGATTACTGAAACTTAAGTGACTGCCTCTGAAAGTAGAAGGAAATTTACTATCTGGGCAGATAGATTTTCTTCTTTATACTGTCCACATATTCCAAAATGTTTCGCAATGAACATAGAACACGTTTACATTAATTGAATAAAACGAAAACAAAAATCAAGTTCTCCATGACTTATTTACACTAAGCAAAGAATAAGAAATACTAGAAATAACGTGATTTAAGACCTGGCGTTTACACCACACACTATCATCTTCATATATCCAAATCCTACTCAGTCTTTGAGGCATAGCTCAAATGACTTAATTGATTACAAATGTGAAAATAAACCTTGCAGTCCCTCAATTTCCATAAATTTTATTTTATATATATATATATCTTACTGCACCTAACACTTATCACTACCTCCCAATATCAGTTATTTATATACACACTTCAGTCTAGAGAAAATAAATTCCTTGAGTGAATTCATTTTTGTGTCTCCATAGCTAGCACCTGGCCCACAGGTACTGAAATGAAAGGAAATGCAAAAAAAAAGTCCTGATAACTGCAACAAAGAACACTCCCACGTCAATGCCAACACAGATGACCTCTCTGAGACAAGCAAGGGACCCAAAGAAGTCAGCACAGACATCCACGGCTCTTAAACAGACGTGCCTCACCAGGATATTCAGATCATTCTCCCATATGAAATTAGCAATGGCATTTTCAAAAACAGAAGTTGCTTATCTTTAACTCTGTATAAAGATCTCTCAAGAAAAAAGTAATGCTTATTGGTAGCTTTGGGCATTTTATCAAGAAGGTATCTTCAGTAAAAATGCACTGGACTTCCATTTGAAAAAAACAGACCATTTCGGTCTGTACAGAAAAACCTCCAAAGAGGATTGTGTATGACATAGCTTTTTTATTAAGTATCTGATTATACACATATTTAAAATGTCTATATAAAGTATTTCTGGGGCATTCACTTACTATTCAGTTTTTAGGTATTTTTAAGATATAAAATGGAATTGGAACCCCATTTCAATTTATAACACTGAACCTACAAAAAATAAGGAATCAAATGACAAAGGCTCAATACATAAATCAAGTACCATTTGCTTAGTGGTATAGAGTCACTTGAATGGCAAAATAGAATAGCCTTTCCTGGCTCTTCACCTTAATATACCAACAGTCCTTAGAACTAGTGACCCTTCCTGCATTATTGTATATAAAATAGCAACTGAACAAGGACCGGTTTAAGAAATTCAAGCTTTGTTTCCCATAATACAAGATTTGATAACCTTGAAAAAAAATCACTTTTCCTATTATCCACTCAATATACAATACAGTTCATTTTAAATTACTTGCAAGCCTGCATATATAGAAATACTCAATTTCATCTGAAAACCTGTAATTCAAATTGTTACACTACTTTATTAGAAATTTGAACGTGAAAGATGAATTTAAGGTTTAATCCTAAAACTATCAAACAATTCAAATATGAGAAAATTAGCCCTAATAAAGAAACTACAACTACTATCTGGAGAAAATACATCAGAAGTCAATTACAAATGATGTTGTAAACAGTGGTAGCGAGAGGCAGAAACACCACCACGCTTGCCTAGGTACAAAATTTTTTTTTATTCTGGCTCCTAGCTAACCTAACTCTACCCCCTTCATTCATTCAAACTTTACCTGGGCACCAATCAGATATTAAAATAAAATAAAAATAACAACAGTAATAATACCTATCCTAAGAAGTTCACAATCTTTTGAACAGGAATGTGACCTTTGGAAAGTCACTAGAGTACTTTTTGTTTCCTTCTGTCAAAATCTGAATAGTAATATCCATCCTCATTTCACAAGTGAAGTTCAAATGTCATGAGAAAGCATCATATGCTTAAGTAACAATAAATGCATACATGATTTTCTTGTTTTTTTTTTTTATTTAGCAAAACTACATTAAGTGTGATACTGGTTTTCTTACCAAGCAAATGGAGAAACCTATCATTTCAGGCATGCCCACCATTTAATCCACGTTAGACATTCATTCATGCCAGATACACCTAAAATATTCTGTAAGGACTATCAAAGACATGATTTCACACCCTAGAATACATTTCAGACCCATGAAACAAGACCATGCTGTGGGAATGAGAGGTGGGGCCATCTTCATATCTGCACGGCAGTTTTCTCTGATAAATCTCTAAACAAAACTTGTGTCTGACTCCTTCATTACATTAAAATGGATGCAACTGTTTCAGAAGACTATTTAAAAAGTGATAATCAGCACTCTTCCTTAAATCAAATGTTTCCAACAGATCAAAAATATTTCCCAATCAGTTCTAAATCTTAAAACCCCTGCTAAAAAATATTTATATGCCAGAAACAAAAAAAATTTAAAACCAAATCACTGATAGATTTGTACAAGGTAGAAACAATTACTTGTATTGCTATACAGTTTTAATACATAAATTTTTTATTGTGTAAACATGTAATCGTAAAACATTCTATGCCCAAGTAATTTTCAAAACGTACCAAGTAATTTTTCAAAAATAAAAATGGAAGAAAGGGTATCACAACCATAAATAATGTCTGCAACATTATAATAAAAAAAATGATTCGGTGATACAATGCTGCTAGCCAAATTCTATTAAAAACTTTAACATCAATGTTTAATCACAGATGAAGTTGAAGAAATAAAGTACATTACAAAATTTAGAAGTTGGGAGGTATAAATATTTTTATGAATGAATAAACATTTAAAAAACTTTTTATATAGTCAGTTTAAAGTAGTATATTAAAACATGGATGATATTTTACCAAAAAAGATCAGCATACATTTTGAAGTAGCACAGCCCTATGACCTGCAGCAATAAGTGAATAACTTGTTAGTCTCTAGAAGAATTCATTGTTAGCTAGAGGCTCTCGCCAACTCACTGGGTTACCTGAAGCAGCCAACGTGGCCATACTAAATTTGATGTCTGGTAAATGAGACAACTGAAAGAGGATCTACACTTCTTTTCTGATAAACACACATCTCCTAAGAGATTCAACAGGCCATGACACCTATCACCCCATCACTATCAATTATATATTGTCATCATATATAATTTAAACTTTATTTTCTACAGTTAGTTATGAACAACCAGTGTTTTACATAAACTAAAATGATGAGTGTCTCATACCACACAAGTCTTCCTCAGAAAAGACATCTGTACCATTTGAGAATCACTGCCACTTGCCAAATTACGAACAAAGTGACACTGCTATTCAAATTCTGAGTGCAACAAGTGTTTCACTTTTTCCCTTTACTGAATTTCACAAATAAATTACTTTAGCTTTAGCTTTACTAGTTTACATCTTTCAGTGAAGACAACAATATATTATTGGGTATTTTGGGGAAGAGCCAGCTAAAGAAAAATAGGCAGTCATTTTAAATTACTTTAACAATCAATACACAATAGCCCTTAATATTTCTGCTAAATATGGGATTAAAGAATGCAAATCATAGATATAAAATAGGTAGAAAGCATAAGTTTCTGAAAATACTTTTGTGGTAGTGAGGAAGAATCTTTTTTTTTAAATGTTTTTATTGATTTTTTTTTTTTTTAGAGAGAGAAACATCGATCTGAGAGAGATACATCAATGAGCTGCCTCCTGCACGCCCCCTGCTGGGGATCAAGCCCACAACCCAGGCATGTGCCCTGACCAGGAATGGAACAGGGACCTCTCAGTCCATGGGATGATGCTCAATCCACTGAGCCACACAGGCCAGGCTCAATTTTTTTTTTAACGTATGCTTTACCTAAGACAATAATTGAATATTTTTTAATTATCATGTTACCGCACTGAAGACAGTTCAAATCACCAGAAAAGTTAACTCTTATATTTATGATCTCAAGTCATCAATTCAATAAATTGTATTTATTGAAATCTTTTAAGAAAATTATGTAATACACTGAAAAAAGTTTTCTGTCAAAATTGTCTTGAATTTGCCCTGGCTGGTGTGGCTCAGTGATTACAGCGTTGGCCCGCAGACCAAAAGGTCTTGGGTTCGATTCCCAGTCAAGGGCACATGCCTGGGTTGTAGGTTCAATCCCCTGGCCTGGTCAGGGAAGGTATGGGAAGCAACCAATCGATGTGTCTCTCTCACATTGATGTTTCTCTCTCTCTCTCTCTCTCTCTCTCTCTCTCTCTCTCTCCCTCCCTCCCTCCACCCCTCCCTTCCACTCTCTCTAAAAACCATGGAAAAAATATCCTCAGGTGAGGATTATAAAAAAAACAATTTCTTGAATTATTCTTGGCATTTACAGTAGTAAACCCCAGTTACTACCTGGAAATTTCTCTCATGCTAAATACATATGCATTCAAGTATTATGCATTTATTTTACTAATCTATTTCACTCAGAATCCTGCAAATATTAAATGTTATACTTAAGCACTGAATAATGTTTAATTAATTAAAATGTTATTCAAAAAAAACAGCTATTAATTAGAATTGACTAAGATGGCCACTGAGTGTTTTACTTCCAAGATACAAACCTACTGCAGCATGAAACTGCGATAAAGCATCAGCTAGCTGTCCAGCAGCAAGTAATTTCTTCCCCAATTCAAGATGTTTCTCAACATCTGCATTTACTCCACATTCGGCACCTAAAAACAAAAAAATAAGGTAACTTTCCATGGACCAAGACTTAATTCTAAAGAATAAAATGTTAAAGCTATAATTAAGTATGTGTCTCAGACATTTATCAGATAAGAAAAGTAACAGGAGCTGAAAAGTGACCTAGAGAAAGTAACAATAAAGCACAAGCAGTGCTTCATTTTACACAGTATAAGCAACCCCAAATACACCGTATCAACCTAGTCAATGACAAGAATGTAACCAGTCTACAAAATATAAGGGAAACTATATAACACAGCAGTAGTAAAAATATGTTGAACAACAAAATTAGACTCTCACTTTGATGAAAATTTATCAAGACCACTATAATATTAAAGTACTTGCTAAGCATCTACAATGCACCAGGCACTGTTCTAAGTATTTGGGATAAGTGCACAAAACAAAAACCTGTGCCACTCACAGTGCCTGACATTACAGGAGACAGACAGACATAAGAAATAAATACATTACATAGCATGTTAGGGGGAAAGTACTATGGAAAAAGCAGAACTGTGTGACAGGGGTCAGAAGTGCTGGGGCTTTCAGTATTAAATAAGGTGGTGAAGGATAGGCTTCATTGAGAAGCTGACATTTGAGCAAAGATTTCAATGAAGGAAGCGAGGAACTAACTCCACATGCAGATATATAGGAAAAGAGCTTTCCAAGAAGAACCAGCTAGTGTAAGGGCCCTACGTCAGGAAGGAGCATGCCAGGTTATGTTCCAGAAACAGCAGGAAGACCAGAATGACTTTCACAGAGCCAACAGGGAAGAATGCAGTATAACATGAAGCCAAAATAGAGGGCCTGACTATGTACAGCTTTGGTTTCACTCTGGGTAATATGGGGAGCTACTGAGGAATTGTGAGTAGAATAACATGATCTGACTGACCAAGCCAATTATCAATGTGCTGCCTCTCTGCTTTGGATTCATCTTTCAGTACCTGGCTGTAAACAAAATGGACTGGAGCCCAGCTGATGTAGCTCAGTGGTTGAGCGTCAACCCATGCACCAAGAGGTTGCCGGTTCGATTCCCGGTCCGGGCACATGCCCAGGTTGTGGGCCAAATCCTCAGTGTGGGGCATGCAAGAGGTAGCCAATCGATGTTCTGTCTCATCGATGTTTCTGTCTCTCTCTCTCCCTCTCCCTTCCTCTCTCTAAAATCAATAAAGAAAAAAATTTTTGTTTAAATGGACTGGAGTTTTTAAGCATTTCTTTACATAGCACAATGTCATTATGCTTTGCAAAAAAGGGTGGGGGGGCACTGAAGGGGCATTGCAAGAGGAACACCTTCTGATTTCTGTTTCTGCCTTTACTTTTTTCTCGCTCTTGCTTCATGGTACACATGGGAGGACATCCAGTGGTACACTGCCCTAGCCATATGCCCAGGGGTCAAGTACCTCAGCAACATGGCAGCTTTGACCAGGCACCACCTCCCAACAAGGACACCATGCACTCCAGGCTTCATACCCACAATAGCACCCCAACTCCCCTGCACACAGCTAACCAACGTGGGCTCACCTATATCTAAAGGGTGGTTTCCTGCTTGCCCAGCTACTGTGGACCAATTTCTGCCCCAGCAACTCAGCAAACTTTTCTACCAGCAAACCCAGGCTGCAGCTATACCTTCTCCGACGAGGTCCAAAGCCCTGCCAAGTTGGTCTTTCCTTGGGGACTTTCAGCCTTAGAATATCCTTGAAAGTTCCCTTTACATCTTTATAGTTACTCTATCACAATTTAACAATTCTTTATATTAAACTTCCCTCTTTTTAAATTACTATGTGGTTTCTGCCTCCTGAGAAGACCCAGACTTATACACAAGAAGTATTGGGCCCTGGCCGGTTTGGCTCAGCAGTTAGAGCATCGGCCCACGGACCAGAGAGTCCTGAGTTCAGTTCCCGCTTAGGACACATACCTCGGTTGCAGTTTGTCCCTGGCCCCGGCTGGGGTCGTGTGGGTGGCAACCACTCAATGTGTCTCTCTCACATTGATGTTTCTCTCTCTCTCTTCCTCCTAAATGCAAAAATGTCCTCGAGTGAGGATAAAATTTAAAAAAAAAGAAGTATTGGTAGTGGTCCCAGGAGACAGACCCACAAAGATGAGATCTGACAATTGGTTTGGTCATGCCCTTGAGCTTGAGTGCAGTGCTGAGCTCCTTAACAATGAGAAACAAGATGCTAGCAATCCACAGCAGGTGTTTGAATAAAAATTAATCAAGATATCATTTGTGGTTTGCAGTAAGTGCTGAGGCACATGCCTGGAAACCCCAGTGGCTGCTGCTCTCTCTAGACCATAAAGAACTGTGATATGGGGTCGATTCTTCTGAGTACACTAGAACACTTACACAGAAAAAAAATAACAAGCTCAAGTCTAACTCTCAGCCCAATTTTGAGAGCTTCCGTGGCAGTTCTAAAACAATCTTATTTTTTGAAGCCACAGAGCTAATTTAGCTGAAAATACAACAAAAAAAGTTTACTTTTGAGGGTTGTTAAATTAAAACAATAGTTGAATTCACTAAATCGCCAAGTTTCTCCTCTGAAATTTAGGACATGCAGTAGTAAACAATGGGATCCTAAAACTTAGAATGAAGACACTCAGACCCAGATGAAACTAACGAACTTAAACCCCCAAGTCCTTCTGAGCCTCCCTTATCAGAAGTAGCTTGCCCTTCCACATCAGAGGAGACTAGCCTTCCATAGCTTAAAACTCCTGGGATAACTATACCTAGGGCAAATACCATGAAAGGGGATATTCACTTTCATTAAAGCCTACCCCAACCATCCCTGATGTCACTAAACAGATATGGCCAAAGGAAATAGATTACACACCAAAAGAACTGCAAGACTTTGATGATAAATTAACAGTAACCCATGGAACTTGTGTGGAAATGGATTCTTAATGTGTTAGACCAAGGAGGGTGAAATGTAACACTATATCTGGTCTAATTCATTGATATGTGCCCACTCACTATAACAGAGGTTAACAAACTGTTTTTGTAAATAAAATTGTACTGGAATAAAGCCATGCCCTTCCATCCCACATTGTCTATGGCTTTCATGCTACAATGGCAAAGTTGAATAATTTTGACAAAAACCATATGGCCCACAAAACCTAAAATATTTACTCTCTATCTGACCCTTTAGAAAAGATTTGCTGACTCCTGCCCTGGCCGGTTTGGCTCAGCGGTTAGAGCGTCGACCCGTGGACCAGGGAGTCCCGGGTTCGGTTCCCGCTAAGGGCACGTACCTCGGTTGCAGTTCGTCCCAGCCCCAGATGGGGTCTTGTGGGTGGCAACCAGTCGATGTGTCTCTCTCACATTGATGTTTCTCTCTCTCTCTTCCTCCATCTCTCCTTCCCACTCTATCTGAAAATAAATGTAAAAATGTCCTCGGGTGAGGATTAAAAAATAAAATAAGATTTGCTGACTTCAATACTAGAGATCCCAGATTTCACTGTGTTAGCTCATGGAGTTGGCTCTAACAACTTACTTGGTTGGCTGACTGAAACTGGACTCAACAATGGCCTATACTTAATAAAGCTGAGATTCCAGGGAGTTTCCTAGCACAATAAGGAGGGATTCAAAACCCTAAAGAGATAGGAAAGTTGGACTGGATTTATTATTTACATACCAACTTCCCATCTAAGTTCCATTAGAGGGCACAGCAGACAGTCCATTTACTAAGGCACTGAGAAATATATTAGTGGACCACCTGCAACCTCTTCAAAGCTCTGTGGTCACTCTCCTTTGTAGGACAGGTATGAGTGTATGGATGCCACCACTGAGATGGGCTTTCTGATTTCACTGGGGATGAGGGATCTTGGAGTAGGTGAAGCTTAAGTAGCAGCACTTCACCACTACAGATTAGGTGAGCACATCAACTATAAATGGCATCAACTACAGAGGAGAATCTTAATAATCAGGTATAAAATGGCATTATTTGTGGGTCTCAGTCACCTTCCTTCCCCATGACATCAGCGCCTGTGCAACAGATCCATGAACAAAATGGCCATGGTGGCAAGGATAGAGGATATGAATGGGCTCAAAAACACAGACTACTTACTCCTTACCCAAGCTGATCTGGCTAAGTACCTAATCTGACAACACTAGAGAACAAACTTGAGTTCCCAATACAGCACCATAAGGGGTGAAGGAAGGGGTACAAGCCAGCCACCCGGTAGCAGACTGATTAAATTGGTTCTCTTTCATTTTGGATCACCTTCACATATTCAGCGTATGGATTTGTCTGTAACGCTTCTTCCAGCACCACCATTGACAGACTCACAGAATGCATTATTCACCATCATGGCTTCCCATACAGCTTTGTATCTAATCAAGAAACACATTTATTCATCTCACAGCAAAGAAAGTGCTGCAATTTGCTCATGCCCATAGAATTAATTGGTCTTACAACATATTCCTTCACCCAGAAGCAGCATGCCCATTTGAAAAAAATGAATGGCGGGACTTCTGGTCAAGATGGCGGCGTAGGTAAACGCGGTATTGGGTCCTCCCACAACCACATCAAAGTTACAACTAAACTACAGAACAACCATCATTCAAACCACCTGAAAGCAAGCTGAATGGAAGTCCTACAACTACGAAATTAAAGAAGAAGCCGAACGGAAACTGGTAGGAGGGGCGGAGGCAGACGGGCTGGTCCCACACCCGCGTGACAGATAAAAATTAGGAGGTTACTTGGCTGGAAAGGTCCTCCCTAAGGACTGAGGGGTCCCCGTCCCACACCAGGCACCCAGCTCAGGGTTCCAGTGCCAGGAAGAGACTCCCCATCACTTCTGGCTGGAAAAACCAGCGGGAACTGAGGCTGAGGTGGCTGGAGATCCCGGCAGCTCCTCTTAAAGGGCCCACACACGGACCTACCCTGACTCCCACCCTCCATGCTCCAGCATGCACGAGGCAGCTTGAAAGGCACCAGAGTCATATGGGGAAGAATTGAGTTGTTTGGCATCGGGGTGAGGGCTGGAGAGGGAGCTTTCTCCTGGACAGGCGTGCTATTGGAGGCCTTTGTGCTTTGGTGAACCCTTCCCTGGGCTGGCAGATGCCGCCATATCGGGGACTCCAGCAACCCGGGTCACACTGTTTGCCCCCCTGGTGATTCCCTGAGGCCACACCCCGCCCCACCCAACTTTCAGGCCCACCCAAGCTGTTGCCAGTTGCTTTACCATAGGATTAGCCTGCTTTGGATCCTGCTTCAGCTTTTCCTAAATTCTTTCAAACAAGCAGCACCTGGTCTCAGCTAGCCCCATACCTCTCGCTAAGTAATACATAGAAACAAACACAGGAAGGCAGCCAAAATGAGGAGACAAAGAAACAAGTCCCAAATGAAAGAACAGAACAAAACTCCAGGAAAAGAACTAAGTGAAATGGAGTTAAGCAACCTAACAGATGTTGAGTTCAAAACACTGCTTACAAGGATGCTCAATGGACTTAGCGAGAACCTCAATGGACTTAGTGAGAACCTCAATGAACTTAGTGAAGGCCTCAAGAGCATAAAAAAGGACCAGTCATAAATAAAGGATGCACAGTTAGAAATGAAGGAGGCACTAACTGAAATAAAGAATAGTTTACACAGACTCAATAGTAGAGTAGGTAAAGCCAAAAATCAAACCATCGATTTGGAATACAAGGAAGCAAAAAACACCCAATCAGAACAGCAAAAAGAAAAAAGAATCCAAAAAAATGATGATAGTGTAAGGAGCCTCTGGGACAACTTCAAGCGTGCCAACATTCGCATCTTGGGGGTGCCAGAAGAGAGAGAACAAGAAATCAAAAACCTATTTGAAACAATAATGGCAGAAAACTTCCCTAACTTGGTGAAGGAAACAGACATACAAGTCCAGGAAGCACATAGAGTCCCAAACAAGATGAACCCCAAGAGACCCACACCAAGACACATCATCATCAAAATGCAAAAGGTTCAAGACAAAGAGAGAATCTTAAAAGCAGCAAGAGAAAAGCAGTTAGTTACCTACAAGGGCGTTCCAATAAGACTGTCAGCTGATTCCTCAAAAGAAACTTTGCAGGCCAGAAGGGAGTGGCAAGAAATATTCAGAGTGATGAAAAGCAAGAACCTACAACCAAGATTACTCTATCCTACAAAGTTGTCATTTAGAATCGATGGCCATATAAAGAGTTTCCCAGCCCTGGCCAGTTTGGCTCAGCGGTTAGAGCGTCGGTCTGCCGACCAGAGAGTCCCGGGTTCGGTTCCCGCTAAGGGCATGTACCTCGGTTGTGGTTTGTCCCCAGCCCCGGTTGGGGTCGTGTGGGTGGCAACCACTTGATGTGTCTCTCTCACATCGATGTTTCTCTCTCTCTCGTCCCTCTGTCCCACTCTATCTCAAGATAAAATGCAGAAATGTCCTCGGGTGAGGATAAAAAAATTAATAATAATAAGGGGGATGGGTGAAAAAGGTGAAGGGATTAAGGAGTACAAATTGGTTGTTAGACTGACAAACCTCAAAGGGAAGGGTGGTTGGGGGGGTGGGAAGAAATAAACCAAAGAACTTATATGTATATATGCATAACCAATGAACACAGACAACTGTATGGGGAAAGGCAGGAGGGCGGCGGGAATGGGGAGGAGGGGAGCAATGGGGGAAAAATGAGGAACATCTGTAATACATTCAACAATAAAGATAAGTTAAAAAAAGAAAAAAGAAAAAAGAAAAAAAATGAATGGCAACACTAGTTGGGAGACAAAAACTTAAAAAACTATTTTGCAGGCTACAGGGTACACTTTCAGTGACAGGCCATCAGATGGTGCTATCTCCCCCATAGCCAAAATACATGGGTCCAGGAATTAAGAAGTAGAATTGGGAGTGGCTCCTCTCATTATTACACCTAATCATCCACTCACAAAATGTTTGCTTTGGAGTTCTTATTCCCCAAAGAGTAAATGCTTCCACAAGGGGATATACAATGATTCCAGTGAACTGGAAAATGAGAATGCCACCTTCACTATTTTGTACTCATTATGGCACTGAAACCAACAGACCAAACAAACAAACAAAACAGCAACTGAATTCTTATTTCATCTAATACAAGCAAAAAGCTGAACAAAGCTCACTTTATCTTGCTCTTTACCCTACTAAAAAAAAAAAAAGTAGCTTTTTTTGGCTTTTAGTATTCCTAGTCTGCAGTTTCTGTGTAGTGTCTTATTATCTTGGCTGCCTTTTAGACCCCCTCCAGACAGGAAAAAGGGAGGGAAGGAAAGAGGAAACTTTACCTTGATGGCCTCAAAAACTTAAGAGTCCTGCAGAGCCCTATTTGTTTTGGGCAACAATGTAAAGACAGAGTATTAACGAGTATATGGGTAACATATGAAGAAATTAGTTGGGTGTTTTCAATGAGCTGGGAAAGCATTATTTTTCTCATTTAAAATGAGGATAAAGGCTCCTACTCTGTGAAAATTCATTATGCAATATAGATTTAAAAATTGATTATATTCACATAGTGAGAGGCAACTGTACTTCCATCTAACTCCATACCATATCCAGCAATATAACCTGCTTTTCATAATGAAGATTATGGAAACTAATGTGTTTCATTTAACAAATGTTACTGAATATATACTCTATGTAAAACTGTGGCCATATCAGAGATGAAGAGTGAGGTCTCTTCCCAAGAGGCGATGAAGAGAATCTCGCAGGCTTTAGCCATTTATGAGAACTCCCTAGCCTGCAGGGGTCTCATCGTTGACTCTGGAGAGAGACAGGTTGCTTTCTAGCATTACTTTGTTATCTTTGCCACATACTGAAGTATTTACAGAATATATTATATAATATGAAGAACAGGAATGACTTCAAACTAATCTTGGAGGGGACGATGAAAGTATAGGTGAAACCAGACAGGCCATGTATTGATTATTTTTGAAGCTGGGTCACAGTACACATGTCATAGTGGTACATTATACTATCCCTTCAATTTTGGTAAATTTATAAGACTTTGCAAAATCAAGGTTTTTATTATTTTAATTTAAATTCTTTTAATGAAGAGAAAACTGGCTGATAAAAATTACCTCTTACACTAAAAAAAAAATATTTCGAAGAAAGTAGACTACAGGGACTAGATCAGGACAGCCAACTGAGTACATGAGTCTACCTTCCAATATGCTCAAATTCTAGAAATGACAGAAGTTATTTAAAGAGATATATGCCAGAAAAAAATTTTTTAGAAAAAGGCCATCAGAAAAACAAAAAAATTTATTTTACTCCTCACCTGAGGATATTTTTCCATTCACCTCCAGATAGAGTGGGAGGGAAGGAGAGAGAGAGAAACATCAATGTGAGAGAGACACATCAACTGGCTGCCTCCCGTATGACCTTGACCAGGGCTAGGGACCGAACCACAACCAAGGTACACGCCTTTGACCAGAATCGAACCAGCAACTCTGGTCTGCAGACAACACTCTAAACACTGAGCCAAACTGGCCAGGGCCAGAAAAACAAATTTTATGAAAACTCTCAAAACATAAAAAGGATAGGACTAGATTGGTGGATAAAGTCTCATCCAAGCACCCTCCTCGAGAAAGCGGGCCATGGAGGTGGCTACAGTTAAGTGCTCCAACTCTGATACAAGAAGAGAAAGGAGAGGCCCTAGAGATGCCCCGGCGTTCAATCAGCCTTCTCCCACAATCAACAAAGTCTGCACTGAGCAATTCTGAAATATAAAGATAGATCATTAAATCAATCTTTAAAAACTAATACCAGATACGAAAATTAAGGGGGAAAAAATAAGCGGAGCAAATAGAAAAAAATTCTAAAAGTGAATATAACTGACATTCTTACAAATTCTAAAAAATGCAACATTCATAAAAAAACAACTAAGTGTCTATGCACTGGCTGCTCTAGCAATGGAGAAAAAGATAAACAAGATCATTTCTCAGAGCCATTACAAACTGCCAGAGGAAAGGAAGAAGAATCCTTAATACAAAGAGGTCATAATCCCTGAGAAGATGTTTGTGTTAAAACATGGGAGAAATGGGGGTATTCTAAATGACAAGAACCCTCCAGATGCCAAAATACAACCAGTCTCCCAAGGAGTACAAAACAAGCATAAAAGGGCTTAGTTAGGATAAAGCTCAACTTCAAGCAATCCAAAGGAGGTTCCCAGCACATGAAGAGGATGTAGGCAAGATAGATCACACTGGGCCTTGCAGGCCAAGGTAAGAAATTTCAGTTTTATTTCTAACTTCAAAGAGAAATCATTAGAATGGGTTTATAGCAGAACTGACTACCTGATTTACATTCTTAAAAGATCACTTAGGGGACAGTGTGGAAAAGAGACGAGTCAGGCAGAATGGAAAAAACCATGGTGATGTGTACTAAATTAAGAATAGCAAGTCGCATTACAATACATATGTGATTTCATTTATGCTTTTAAAAGAAGATACAATAAGTATTTCTATATTGTTCAACTTTTTCCAATAAGAATGTATTCATGTACTACTAATATAATAAAAATTTAACAAAGTAGACTAAGGAATGTGTTTTGCTAAAGATGTTGCTGATTAAATAATCACTTGCAATTGAAAATTATTAAAGAATATTTGCAAACAGTATAGATACATGTTTTACAATTAAGCAGCCAATTAAGTCAAGAAAGGAAAAAAAACTTGCCTCAAATGTTTGTATTAAACTCTAATTTAAAGGTATAGCAGTAGCCCAACCTGTGTGGCTCATTGGTTGAGCGTCGAACCATGCACCAAGAGGTCGTTGGTTCAATTTCAGGTCAGGGCACATGCCCAAGTTATGGGTCCCATCCCCAGTGGGGGGCATACAGGAGGTGGCCAATCAATGTTCTCTCTCATCAATGTTTCTCTCTCCCCCTCCCTTATTCTCTCTCTAAAATCAATAAAGAAAATAAATAAATAAAATAAAGGTATAGCAGTATAATCAGATAGCTACTGTAGATAACATAGGTGATAAAGATTCTAAAATTTAAAACAGTCCTTATCTTTTATAGGTACTAAAATATTTATGAATGAAATGATGGCACATGTTTCAAAACAATCCACAGGTACAGACGAAAAGATTAGTCATAAGTTGATCACTGTTAAAGCTGGGAGATGGGTACATGGGAGTTCATTAAACCATTCCCCACTTTTGTAAATGTGTAAAAATTTTCCATAATAAAGTTTTTAATTAAATCATTGTAAGAGATTAAGGGTAGGGAAATTAAAAGTTAAAGATAATTCTTTTTTTTTTTTTTCTTTTTTTTACATCCTCACTTGAGGATATTTTTTCTATTTATCATCAGATAGAGTGGGAGGGAGGGGGAGAGAGAGAAACATCGACATGAGAGAGACACATCGACCAGTTGCCTCCCACATGACCTGACCAGGGCTGGGGACAAACCGCAACAGAGGAATCGAACCCATAACTCACTGGTCCATGGGCCGACACCCTAACCGCTGAGCCAAACTGGCCAGGGCTCATTTTGATTTTTGAATATAACTTCTAATATAAACTATATATCCATAAACATTTATAATTACTAATGGAAAATATAAAAGATTGTGTATCACTCATGTAGAAAGAAATGTGCACAGAAACCATGATAAAATTATACTAAAGAATGAACTAGGGATCAAATAATAATGGCGAAAGTGCTCTGTGCAGACTACAGAACAACTCGGCCTATTTCAGGGGCATATTGATGGGTATCTGTGTGTTCTCAAAATTGGGGCAGCGGGGTAGTTTTCAGAATAAAGATTTCAAACATTTCCTTACTACATTTTCTCACAGGGAACAGTATACTGAATGAATAGAGGATTCCACATTGCTTGAGGGGTGCAGAAATTTGGGTATGAGATAAACCATTAGTCAAAATGCTTTCCTTATACAACTATGAAAATGTTCAAGTGGAAAGATGTAACATAAGAGGAATTAAGAACCTACTATTTGCTGGATATTTTCAGTGTCTTTATTTCACTTAATTTTCACAACAACCCTAGAAAGTAAATATTTTTCATACTTTTAGAACTGAGGAAACTGAAGCTCAAAGAAGTTACCTGAAGACTCAGGCAGAATGGGTAAAACAAGATTCAATTCCAAAGCCCAGCTTTCTTTTCAGCACAGCACATGATCCTTTTCCCCATATAAAGCAGGCTAAGCTTTCCACAGTTACTAAGCTTTGCATGCTTCACACACTCATTTCATGTAACCTTTAAGTCAAAATTGTTTCCAGCCTCACAGGTTGAACCTGAAGTCTAGCTGTTTCCAACCTCATAGGTTGAACCTGAGGCAAAAAATGCACATGTAAAGTTCTTTGAAATGCTGTCAAGTTTTGTTGGGTCGGATATTCTTCAACAAGAATCATGCAGTCTCCTGCTTTGACAGTGCTTGGAAGGAACCAGAGCTTGTCCCCACCCAGCAGGCTGTCAGCCACTGCCTCACAGTACCCTCAGATGACCCCTCCTCCTCAGGTGCTCACAGAGATCATAGCTTCCCCCTTGCAGATGCACTAGGACTACCATCAGAATTTGAAGATCAACCCTCAGATCAACCCCCAGATCAACCTGGAGCTCTTTGCCTACTTAACCTGCCCATGTCTCACTACTTTGATCATGATGGTGTGGCTTTGAAGAATTTTGCCAAATAAAATATTTTCTTCACCAATCTCATGAGGAAAAAGAACATACTGAGAAAACTAATGAATCTGCAGAACCAGTGAGGAAGCCAAATCCTGAATTCTTCAGGATATCAAAAAACCAAACCATGCCCTGGCCAGTGTGGCTCAGTGTTTAGAGAGTTGGCCAAAGGGTCTCAGGTTGGATTCCCAGTCAAGGGCACATATCTGGGTTGCAAATTCAATCCCTGGCCCTGGCTGGGGTGCATGTGGAAGGCAACCAATCGATGTTTCTCTCTCTCTCTCTCTCCCTCCCTCCCTACTTCCCTCTGTTCTACTCTCTCTAAAAATCAATGGAAAAAATATCCTTGGGTGAGGATTAACCCTCCCCCCCAAAAAAAGAAGAAACCAAACCATGATGACACGGAGAGCTAGCTAAGTGCAATAAAGTGTGTTACACTTGGAAAAAAGCATAATTCAGTCACTACTGGAACTGCACAAACTAGCCGCTGACAAAAACTCCCACTTGTGTGATTTCATTGAGACTCACTACCTAAATGAACAGGTGAAATCCATCAAAGAAATCAGGTGACCACATAACCAACTTGTGTAACATAGGAACCCCAGAATCTGACATGGCAGAGTATTTCTTTGACAAACACAGCCTGGGAGACAGTTAACAAGAGCTAAGCCTTAGACTGGCTTCCCACAGCCAAAGGATGGACTTGTCTGGTCATCCACGTCTGGGTTACCTTTATCTTTTCTATAAGCTGTACCAAAACATCCACTTAAATTCTTTCATTTGCAACATTTCTTCAAATAATTTGGTACACTCCCCAAAAAAGCTCTGTCATACTGTCACCCCAAAGGTTGAGTTACTCTTTAAACTAAATTTTTCTCACCCTGGGTGGTTTGGCTCAGTGGTTAAAGCGTCAGCCCACAGACCAAAGAGTCCCGGGTTCAGTTCCCGTTAAGGGCACGTACCTTGGTTGCAGTTTGTCCCCAGCCCCGGTTGGGGTCATGTGGGTGGCAACCACTCGATGTGTCTCTCTCATATCGATGTTTCTCTCTCTCTCTTCCTTCCTCTCTCCCTCCCACTCTACCTGAAGATAAATGCAAAAATGTCCTCGAGTGAGAATAAAAATAAATAAATAAATAAAATAAAATAAATTTTTCTTGCATTCTAGAATTAAAAGAGGTATCTAGCATTTCTCTGTCCCTTCTGAATAAAACTCAGATCTTTATTGTGTTACAATGTTATCCAACATAATTTCCATTTAATGTGATAAGTAAAAACCACCTCCTCTATGAAAATTTCCATGGTCCACCCCAATCATTCAGAGAATCAGTTATTATCCCTTTGGTGTGCCTGGGTCACATTTCCCTAACAGAACCTGCCACAGTGTAAAGGGTTGGTTGTGCAGGCCCCTGTGCCTCCTAACTGGGATCTTCCCTTACCCTCTTCCTCCAAATCCAGCCACCATGCTGCTGCAAGAGCAAGCCTTCCAAAATACACTCCTAATAAAAATTCTTCAGTATTTTCACATCACTGGCTAAGTTCAAACTAAATCCCTTCAGATCTAAAGGCAAATAAGCCCCTTCATAACCAGATCCCATGATGTGGGTCCAGTCTTACCATTCCTCATTCCTCCGCTTACTTTACACTCCTGTAACATAATGAACTGGTGGTACTTCCCTGAACATACTATGTGCTCATGCCACATCTCTCTGCACTTGCTATTTCATGAAAAGGCCTTCCCCACTTGCCCACCTGGAAAATTTCTACTTCTCCATCAGGATTCTACCCTCAAAAGCTGACTCCTTTGTGAAACCTTCCCAAACTACTTTAGTGAGATGGTGGGAAAAAGGCCTTTCTATGTTCCTAGTATGCTTTTCATCCCCACACTCACAAGTACGTGACTTCACTTTGCAATACCACTGTCTCAATATATTGACCTTCATAGTGCCTCTCACAATGCCCAGCCCCTCCACCCAACTCTCAGACCAAAAGCAAGTCTGAGAATCTGTATTTTCTTCCTTACATCACCTAGTTCCAGCACCTTGAACAAAGTGCATTCAATATTTATTGAATGAATGTACCTACTTTCCTTCTTACTTAAACATATTATAATTTATCAGAATTATAGATTCTAAGATAAGTAATAATTATCAAATCAAAATAATACATAAAAAGACTCTAATATGTAAACTGGCTATTTTTGCATTGTCTAAACTTTATTTTGAGCCATGGATATTGTTTATTCCTTTGTCACATCTTGGGAGACGGTGACAATGAAAGCTGTCTCCTATTTTCTTAGAGATAAAGCTATCGAACATCATGCCATTTTCTAATCAGCATTAAGTAAAATATGTTTCTCCTTACAGAAGCATAACCATGGGTCAGCAAAATATACAGAAGGGCAGGAAAAAGAGATGGAGTAGCTAGGTCTTTCACTGAAGTTAGTATCAGAATCTGTCATGTTTTGAAGAGCAAAAAATGAAGAATTTTAAGTTGAGGGGTTAAAAGCATGATGTGGCAAGCCCTGGCCGGTTTGGCTCAGCGATTAGAGCATCCACCCGCGGACCAAAGAGTCATGAGTTCGATTCCAGTCAAAGGCATGTATCTCAGTTACAGTTCAGTCCTTGGCTGTGGTCAGGGTCGTGTGGGAGGCAACCAGTCTCTCTCACATTGATGTTTCTTTCTCTTTCTTTCTCTCTCTCCCTCCCTCCCACGCTATCTGAAGATAAATGGAAAAAATATCCTCGAGTGAGGATTAAAAAAAAAAGTATGATGTGGTGAGAGTCACAATCAACACTGGAAGAACCAGACTGAAAAAAGGTAAGAACTAGTTGTCAAAAATACTAAGTTTCAAGCTAAGCCCAGGGATGTTTATTCAGGTTGGAGCACTTAGAATGTGAGAAATGTTAACATCACTCTAGAAAGAAACACACAGGCAAAAAAAGACAAAGTATTGTATATAAATGATCAAGCAAGATGGCAGAAACACAGAAAACAATGGAATCTGGCCATAGAAAAACAGAGCAGGTGCCTGGCCGGTGCGGCTCAGTGGACTGAGCATCGTCCAATGGACTGAGGAGTCTCGGTTCAATTCCCCGTCAGGGCACATGCCCGGGTTGCAGGCTCGATTCCTAGTAGGGGGCATGCAGGAGGCAGCCAATTGATGTATCTCACATCATTGTTTCTATTTCTCTCTCCCTTCCTCTCTCTCTAAAAAAAATTAATAAAAAATATTTTTTAAAAAAAGAAAGAGTAAAACGTTCATTATCTTAGCAATTACATAGTTAAGTGAGAACCAGTGACAAAATGGTTTCCAAAAATAAAAATAAAAACACACACACACTGAGCTAGAAACCCTAAGCATCTCTTTCCAACCACCCTGACCTAAAAAGTGGTTTAGTCTACAAAGCCAAACTGAAAAGAAGAAATGGCTGAGTAGTTATATATATCTGAACAATGCACTAAAATCTTCCTAGGTAAACTAGGAAAATAAAATCTATTGTAACCAGGTTTGCTCAATTTCAATGGACATTATCTGTCTTTTCTTCAATGAACTATGAAGGCACAAATGTAGTAATGAGATTCTTTGCTCAAGGAATTTCAACTTGGAAGAGTCCATGAAAAAACAGCTCTAACGGCCAACTTTACTCATCCATTTAAAAATTATATACTGCTGCCCTGGCAGGTGTGGGTAGCTCAGTTGGTTGGAGCATCATTCCATACACTGAAAGGTTCAATTCCCTGTTAGTACACATACCTAGGTTGTAGGTTCAATCCCCAGATGAGGTACGTACAGAAGGCAACTAATCAATGTTTCTTCCTCCCCTCACATCAGTGTTTCTCTCTCCCTCTCCCTCTCCAATCTTCTCTCTCTAAAATCAATTTTTAAAAATCCTTGGGTGAGGATTTAAAAAAAAAGATTTATTTTTAAAGTATTTATTGCCCATCTACTTCATGTTAACAAGTTTCAGGCACAGACACAAAAACTCTTTCCATAAAGCTTATATTCTAGAAGGGATACACAAGAAAAATAAATGAGATAATTCAGACAGTGTTGTTTTATGAAGAATATACAAAAAAGGTAAAGGGAGCGTATTAACTGAAGAAAGGAGTGATTTTTACATAGTATCAAGGCAGGCTTCTTTGAAATTTAAATGCTCATTTTAAGAGCTTTCCAGACCCTTTGTCAGAAATGAGCTTGGCATTTGAAAGTAAAAGAAATTGATGTGGTGGGAACCTGGTGATGGAGAGATTAAGATGAAAGAGGCTCAGATATGGACTCAGATACATAAAGCTCTGTGGTGTTAGGGGAGAAATATATTGAGGCAAGAACGGAAGATGAGGAAATAGAGACAGAGACTACCAACAACTCTTTAAACTTCTGCTGTCTGAGAAGCAAACATATAGTTCAGCAGCTGAAGGGACACATGACATAAAAGAATAGTTTAAGATGGACACACAGTACAGCATACTGGAGTGCTGATGTCAATACTCCAGCAGAGAGGAAGAAAGTGATAACATAGAAGAGAAATGATAACTGTAGGAGCAATATTTTCAGGAGATGAGAGGAAATGAAATCCAGGACATAAGTACAGAAACTGGATTTTGGCCCTGACCATTGAGGCTCCGTTGGTTGAGCACCATCCAGTGCACTGAAAGGTCACCAGTTAGATTCCCAGTCAGGGCACATGCCCAGGTTGCAGGTTGGATCCAGGTTGAGGCATGGGCGGGAACAACTGATGGCTGTTTTTCTTTCTCTCTCTCTATCCCTCCCTGTCCTTTCCACTCTCTAAAATCAATAAAAACATATATATTTTTTTTAATCAAGAAATTGGATTTTGCCAGAAATAGAAATGTTTTATCCATTTTAATAAGAAAAGTAGCAGAGTAGGTACAGATACAGGTAGGCTAATGAATTTAGTGATAGAAAGAAGAAAAACCTGCCCTGTGATATCTTTCATTTTCTCAATAAAGACAAGGTCTAAAAGAATAAGGTAAAGGAAGAGAGGAAAAGGGAGATTTAAATTGGAGATGTAAGGAAAGAGAAAAAGGTTGGAAAAACTGGTATTCAAGGTAGACATACTAGGGAATTGTAGGACTGTTGGCAGTAGAGAGAGTGTACATTTGAAATTGAGATTACTGTATATGCTTAAAATGAGACCAGTCAACAAGGTTATTTCCATTTTTCTCCACCCATGTTCAGCTCTGAGGTACAACAAACAAGTTGGTGGCCAAGTTGGATTTAATCAGTGTTAAATTTTGCCAAGTGAGTAAAATAAAAAATACAGAAGAAAATTAAAGGGTGTTTGCAATGGAGTAACTACAAGATGAACCACTAAATCTAAACTGAGAAAGGAGGGAAGAGGACACAGATGCTTCACAAAGCATGTTTCATACCCCCAACTGGTCTGTAAACTCAACAACAAAAACCGTGAGTTCTATACTATGTATACCTCACCAAAGACTACAGTGTAAGCCTGTGCTGACTGATTAAAGGAGTATTTCCCATATTTCAGAACTCCAAATGACACAAACCCATCAGATTTTTTCTAAAGATCCCAAAAGAAAAATAAATCTACAGTTGAAACTTTTCAGTTCTAAAGAGCAGTTGACTAGGTTCCCATGATATTTCCATATAAACAAAGATTAACTGTTACACATCAATCAAAGAAAAACTATGGCAATAAAAAGTAAACTTAACCACAATTAATTCACTTCATATGAGAAAATAAAGCCAAATTACTTCAGTGCATCCTACCTTAGAACAACTCCCCTGACCCACAGAATTAAAACTACTGCATTTCCAGGCTCTAGGCTCAGCAATGCTAACTAGTCAAGTGAATTGGAAGTTTGACACAACTGCTAACTATAGCCTCATTAAAAGAATTTAAAATAATGCTAGAAGTTATCTGACCATCTGCTAGAATACTTAGTTTATATTAATTACTACAAGTCATTCATCTTCCCTATTATATTATTTCCACATTTAAATGTCAAGAAAATCCTAGAGAAGACAAAACATACTTTTCATAAGTTATGTCCATATAAAAATCACCAATATCTTTTATACTTATTCATTTTAAACTATTCTTTTCCCTATGGCCAAATACATGATTTAGTCAGGTCAGTTCAGGGATGGGGGGACAACTGATTGCTCTTTCTCTCCCCCGCTCTTCCTCTCTCCCTAAAATCAATAAAAACATATCCTAGAGTGAGAATTTAAGAAGGAAGGAAGGAAGGAAGGGGGGGGGGGGGAGGAAGGAAGGAAGGTGGGAAAGAAGGGAGGAAGGGAGGGAGGGAGGGTCCAGGTAGCATGTTAAGGAAGAAAAGAGATAAAAGATGGTTTGGTTCCCTGTCTGTGTTTCTACTCAAGGTACCACATAGAACAAACCATTAGCAAAGAATTAAAATAGCTTCCTTATTTATAATATGAGATTCTACTGAAGTTTTCTCTCTGCTCCAAAAATTCTATTCCTAATCTAGTGTTTTGGTCTTCCCTCTTTCAAAGGTCTTTTTGAAAGGAGGTGCTAAAACTTTGAATTCATAAAAATGTTACCTATTTTCTTTCTCTGGGTTATGTCAACATAAGAAACAATCAAACCTGTAGAGAATTTTTGTGCGTTTATTTGAGCCAAACTCTCGACAATTATTGGGAAGCAAAATCTCAATGGATTGATAAAATGCTCCAGAGAATGGCAGTTATGTGCACCTTATTTTATACATTATAATCAAAAGAGAGGACATAAGTGGGTTATATGAAATCCACTGGTAACAGATAGGGAGGTAGGAGAAAGCAAGTGGGGGAAGCCTCTGGGACTGGACAGAAAGTAAAATGATAGACACAGACTTCTTTTACACAGGTGAATACAGGATAGTTAACAGTCAACAGCTATCACAACAATAACAATGAGGGGATTTGTGGTCTCCCTTCTGGTGCTGTGCCTATGCTTTGAGGGGTCCAGAAAAAAGAAATTACTTTGACATTCCAAAGGTATATTATTGTAGATGCAAAAAGACAATAGGGAAAAATACTGCCTTAGGACATGACAACCTGCCATAAACCGCTTTTAGTAAAAATGTTTTAATTTCAGACCATCCTTTGTGGTTACTTTAGGTCTCTGAGTTTGTAAGGCCTTCCCTGAGCTTGTCAGGTTTAGTATGTGGTCCTTTTCATCCACAGTTACAATTAACAGAAAAGCATGGGGGGGGTGGAGGGGACACAAAGATGATTATTTTTTCAGAAAAAACTAGGCCAACTAAGCTAATTATTGGTGACACTCTCCATCCTATGCAACTCTTTGTTTCACCTTCACTCTTCTCAAACCTGTTCTTTTTTCTTTTTTTAAATTTATGTATTTTTGTTACAGATGTCCCTCCTTTTCCCCCCATTGATTCCCTCCTCCCCGCTCCTGTCCTGTCCCACCTCCCTCACCTTCACAGTATTGTTATCTGCGTCCACTGGTTATGCACATATGCATATAAATTCTTTGGTTCATATCTTCCCACCCTCCCACCCATCCTCCCTCTGAGGTTTGTCAGTCTCTTCCCTACTTCCAGGTCTCCGTCAAACCTAGTCTCCTTTACTTCTTCTTTCTCCAAGCCTCAGGCATAGTAGTGGAATCTGCAGATATGAATGCCTCCTGGAGGACTTTGAGATTACTGAACGCAGACCCAAAATTTATTTGGAAAAACGGGAGCTAACAGTTTGCTAATCCAAGTCAAAGGTGAGTTCCATCACCAAACTCAGTGTCTAGTGTCTAGTACATAGCAGACACCTAATTTAACTCCTTTATATAACTTATTAGACCAATGATTCTCATCAGTGATTTCTTTTTAGAAATGCAAAATTTCAGCTCCCATCCAGACCTACTGAATCAGAAACTCTGGGAGTGAGGACATGAACTCTGTTTTTAAAAGCCCTCCAGGGTGAAATCCTGATGCACACTCAGTGTTGAGAACTGCTGCATTAAACATGCTAGGAAATCACCTTCCTGTCCATTAATGCTGGTAGCAAACAAGCAAGAAATTCTGATTTTTCTCAGCTGGCACCACTTACAAATGATTGGGCCCACATGATGCTATCAATCACTTTAACTTCTTTCTCCAGCCTGTACACAGATAAACTTTAGAGTCAAATAACTGAGTTCAACTTAAGGATCTTAGAATTAACAGCTATGTGACCTTATACATGTAATTAAACTCAGAGACTCAGTTCCCTCATCTGTAAATTAGGAACAATATCACATACCTCCATGAATAACAGATCGCTTACAGAAAGGTGCCTGGCACACAGCAGACCTTCAGTAAATTTAGATTTTTTTCCTTTCTTCCCTACTACTTGAACCAAGTCGCTGCTACTTTATACAGGCAATGTTCCTAAAGAAGATAGCACTCTGGCACTCCTTTGAGAAATGTCACCAATGCCTCCTATACAGAAAAGCTCTCCAATGAGGGTTTTTTTTTTTGTAAAAAATATCACAGGATAGAAATGAAGTATTCGAGTCCTGCAGAATCATATACTGAACAGCAGTTCTAAAAGGGTAATCCAAAAGCTAGTGGGAAACATCATACAAAAGTGTGTTCCTTTTACAACTTAAAATGATTGGCATTAAACAGAACATAGACAACTTTCTCTTAAGTGGCCAAAATAAATAAATGGTAAATGGACATAAACGCTACATTTGGGGAGAGGGGGTTAGCATTAGAAAATGCAACAGACTGGTCCGGCCGGTGTGGCTCAGTGGTTGAGCATCGATGCATGCACCAAGAGGTCGCCGGTTCAATTCCCGGTCAGGACACATGCCCAGGTTGTGGGCCTGATCCCCAGTGAGGGGCATGCAGGAGGCGGCCAATCCATGTTCTCTCTCATCAATGTTTCTCTCTCTCTCTCTCTCTCACTTCCTCTCTCTCTAAAATCAATAAAGGAAAAAAAAATTAAAAGAAAATGCAACAGACTGGAATACATGACCCATATCAATGTGGTCCAGGCATTCAAATTCAAATTCCTTAGATTTTCTGGGGCAGCCTCAGTGTCAAATTCTCCATCCCAATGTTGTCCCCATACATGTTCTGATTTTTGGTTCTAAAAAATATAGTCACTAGGGGAACCAAAAAAATAACAAACAAAAACTGCCATGCATGAAACTTAAAACCTGGAAAGTATCACTTTTTTTTTTAGGTTTATAATTTTGAGGTGACTTTATCAGAAACAATTCCCAGTTTCAGCTCCTCACTCCCTCTGTCTAATACTAAGTCTCATACTAAAATGTTATTAAAATGTTTAGCTTTACCTCCTTAACCATTAGCCCTTTTCGTGGGGATGAAAATAGATCAGTTCATTTGATATGTTATTATACTCCATTATTTCGCACAGTAACGAAGCTAAGGGCATTAATTCAATTGGCACTTTCAGCTTTAAGTCTTACTCCTCCCACTGATATCTAAGATGGGACAGCCCCCTATTTTTGCTATTCTGTTAGGGTAGCCAACAATCCAATCTGTAGGACTTAAGTGCAATTTAAACGTTCGCACCTTTTTAAGGGGACTCCCTCCACCCCCTGAAAACTCAGAAAAGGAAAGCCAGCCCTAAATTGAATGGCACCATGCTAGGAGTTGTTAGACCTCAAACTTTGCGCCTTGCTCTCCGGAGCTTGCATTCCAGCAACGGTTCCTCAACGCACCAACCTACCAACTCCCATACAAGACAGTATAATAATGTAAGGGTCCCTCACTTTTAACAGTCTACACTGTCCCCTTCACTCCACTCAGCAGGACATACTTCCTCCCGCCACCCCCGGAACTCCAAAGCGAAAGGAGCCTCCCCTTTGGCTACCTTTAACCACCTCCTCCCAGCACCACTGACCAACAGTGTCCCCAGTCGCCAAGCGAGGGTCCCAAGCGAGGCCGGACGCGAGGGCGGCTCGAGTCTCCGCGTCCCACGACGCTCCAGAAGTCGCGGCCGGGTGCCTGGCTCTCCCCACCTCCGCGGAGCCCCTCAGCCCGGCTCCACACTCCAAATCCCCTGTTCCTGCCCGGTGCCCGCTGGTCCCGGCGCCTCTTCCCCAAACCCGGAACCAGGCGCCGGCCCACACCCAGGGGCGGGCTCAGGCCCAGGCCGAGCCGCGAAGTCCCGGCTGTTGCCCACCGCCCGGGCCGCCCCGAGACTCGCGCCCGGGCAATGGCGGGGAAGCGCCGGGGGACCTGACCCCGGAGCCCGCTCCTCTCGGCAGGGCAGGGCTTACCTTCGTACTGCAGGTCCACTAGGACAAGCAGGAAGGGAAACACCGAGCCCAGTCGGCTGGTCACAGAGCCCGGGGCCACCATGTCCGAGGGCGCGGCGGTGAGAAGAAACAACAGTGCGGGGCCCACCAGTCCCCGCTGGCGCTCAGGCTGCAGTTGCGCCCGCCGGCCGTCCGCTCTCGCTCAGGCCTAAGCGGCAGCTGGCGCCCACCAGAGGAAGGCAGCGGTGGGCGGGGCCCGGGCGCCGCTACGCCCCCAGCGCCGCCGCTGTCCAATCGCCTTCTTCCTAGAGGCTCTTCTACCGGGCTTGCCGGGATCGTGGTTCGCGCTGATAGGCTGCCGAGGCCATCGCCCCGCCCCATCTGTGATAGGATAACGTGGAAGCACGAGACGAGACTGCGTCCGCCGGTTGCGGAGCTGTCAGGGTGCTCGGGACTGCCGGGGCTGGCGGGAGGGAGGCAGCCAGGGAGGCATCCGGGGAGTGTGGGTGGCGGCCGCCGAGGCCGCATGCGCAGGCTGTGAAAGCCTTTTTGGGTCGGTCCCGGCGGGTTGCGGGTTAGCGAGGAGGAGAACGTCAGCAGTGCGAGGTTTTCCCGGTGTGCAGTTTGGAGAGGAAGGTAAGGCCGCGGTTTCCGGGGTGAGAAAGCGAAACCTCGTCCCAGAAAGGCCGAGGGGAGCTTTAACGCGCCTAGAATGGAGGTCTCAGAATGGACTGGTTAACACCAAGAATCACGGAGTCTGCTACGTCCTGCTGAGCGTCTCAGAACAACTACAGACTAAACTTTCAGAAAAGCTCCAGAAAGATGGTCAGGAGAAGCTGGGTGACCTGATGGAGGCCGAAGCATTTCAGGGACAACCGGAGAAAAGTGCATTAGTGACCTAAGGCACCAAATCAGAATGGCTTGGAAGCGTGGGAGCCCTCCCCCACACCCTGACTGTCCAGTGGACCAGAATCCTGGAAGATACTGTGAAGAAGAAACTAGGGAGGCACGGCAGCTTAGAGAACAAGGAGCTCAAGAGACTGCAGCCAAAGTCCGCTATAAGGGGAAAAACAGACCTGTTAGAAGGGGTCTTATGATAGTAGCTTGAACTATGATGGTAACTATAGAGATGTGCTCATCTTGTGCTCATCAGAGGAGCCTCAACAAAAGAGATAAGAACTTGAACAGATGAAGTTCAGGTTACTTACTTCAGCATTGTGTTTGTTCACAGCCGTTTCCTCTGGGATCTCCAACACACACACTATATACCAGTGGTGTTTTACTTGGGGTAAAACAGTAATGCATTTCTGTATTACACATTGCCAAGTGCAAACTTATTACTTTACCAATGAGTATGTATTTGCTCCCTCGGTGCTACTTCACACTTTGGAAGAATTCATGGATTATAAATAGCTTAGTGAATTCGTGATTTTCCGAAGCTACAGTAAGGAAAGTAGAAGCAGAAAGGCTTCTTTTCCAAAGGGAGATGGTTTGGGGGGGCAGGGGGGGGGACGAGTCCCTGATTAATTGTGGTGGAAAGCAATATAATATAATATGAAGTATATAGGATTCAGATCCAGGAAATGTAATCTCATACCATGGCTATTATCTCAATTATCTTCATCTGTAAAGTGAGTATGATCTGATTGCCTCAAAGGTTTGTTTTGAGGTCTCATGAAGTGTAAAGGTTCTTGTAAATTATAAGGTGTCAGACAAATGTTACTCATCCTTCTAACAGAATAATGAAGAAACAAATATTTGTCCTTTTCCTTTTGACATCACAAGCTGGTGTTAGTGACAAAAATGACAGATGATTTTAATGTCCACAAGTTCGTGAAGATATCATCTAAATGATGTACTGTGGTCAAGGCAACCAACAAAATACTGAATCTAGTGAGGAAAGAGTTTTGTAAACAAAACTAAACCATGAGTCATCACCGCAATGCTGCCTGTGATTCTGGTCTTAATAAAAATAGAGCTAAAGAAGTTCTAAAAATGGAAATTAGGCTATTAAAAGGGAGTTTTAAACTTATTCTTTTAAAAACAGGAAGTCATCAGAGGGTTTTAAGCAGAAGTCTGGCATTATTGCATTTAGATTTAAAACAGATCACTCTGGCTGCTGTATGAAAAATAGATTGTGGAGGGATCAGCAGTGTGTCCAGTTAGGAGGCTATTGCAGTAGGCCAGGTGAAAGATGATAGTAGCTTGAACTATGATGGTAACTATAGAGATGGAGATGGAGAGAAGCAAACAAATGTGGCATGTATTTTGGTACTGATACATGGGAGTAGGACCAAGTGATTTATCAGGTTACCGTCATTCAGTTAATTACTCTTTTATTGCATATAAAAGTATAGCCTAAAATATTTTTGATAGCTGTTTAGGCTCTGGAAAAACCAACTGGCAAGAGGACATACTAAGAAAGAGAAAAGCAAAGTACAACTTCAGCAAAATGTAGGAGATTGTTAAAACTCCAATCCCCCAAATAGGAGGGATGCCAATCAGTAGTAGAATCAGAGAGAGGATGCCTGTTAATGTACATCTCAGAAAAAGTCAACAAAATACTTCTCCAAGGTTAGAGACATATCCTGTAGCAAAAAACCCAAATACCTTGTTTGCAACAAGGAGAATGATGTGCACTGCTTGGTGACAGAAGCTACTTAGGACACACTTTGGTTCCAAGAAGCAAAAGAAGAAGAGAAAAACTTGACAAACAGCCTGTCTCCCTTTGCACAGGAGAAATAAAAGCTAGACTAACTCGTACAAAAACTTAGATCAGAAGGAAAATTATGGCTAGTGTGGAACACAGCCCGATTTCTTCCTCTATGCACACTTCCTAAAAAAGCAGTTTTAGGAGAAAGTATCTGTGTTCAAAGATAAGTAATTAAAAAGGACAGATTTGAGCCCTGGCCGGTTTGGCTCAGCGGTTAGAGCATCGGACTGTGGTCCAGAGAGACCCGGGTTCGGTTCCTGCTAAGGGCATGTACCTCGGTTGCGGTTTGTCCCCGGCCCTGGTTGGTCGTGCGGTTGGCAGCCACTCAATGTGTCCCTTTCACATCGATGTTTCTCTCTCTCTCTCTCTCTTCCTCTCTCTCCCTCCCACTCTATCTGAACAAAAAGTGAAAAAATGTCCTCGGGTGAGGATAAAAAAATAAAAATAAAAAGGACAGATTTGAATGTCCAATAGCACGTGAAAAAGTGCTCAACCTGATTTGTCACCAGGAAAATGCAAATTGAGACAATAATGAAATACTGCTACACACCCTCTAGAATGGCTTATAATGAAAAACGATTGACAATCAAGTGTCTCAAGCATTTGGAACAACTGGAACTCTCATACATTGCTGGTGGGAGTATGATATGGTACAACCACTTTGGAAAATTGTTGCTAATATGTTCAAAAGTTAAATCTATGTCTACTTGATGGCCTAGTAGCTCCACTCTGAGGTATTGATTTTAGATAAATGAAAACATGTCCACAAAAGGCCTGTACAATAGTGTACAGAGCAGCTTCCTTTATAATAGTCACAAATTGAAAACTTCATTCTCTACAAACAGAAGAATATTTTTTTAAAAACTGTGATGGGGGCAGGGTGGAGGACAAATGGTAAGGGGGGAAGGAATGGAGGACATCTGTACTTAGAATCAATAATAAAAAAAATTTAATGAAAGTGTAACAAATTCATTCATACAATGATTTTTAAAATGTAAACATAAAACACTATGCAATGTAACAAAAGCATGCATATACTTAATACTGAACTCTACACTTAAAAATGACTAAAATGGTAAATTTTTTATGTATGTTTTCCTACAATTAAAAAATAATAAAAATATGTACTAATAATTCCATTTATATAAGGAATTTCAAGAAGAACTAACACTAATCAATAGTGACAGAAGTCAGAATAGAAGTTACCTCTGGGTAGGGAGTATTATCTGTGAAGCAAATAAGGGAGCTTTTCTATTGGAAATGTTCTATATTTTAATCTGGGTAATGGATCACAGATCATTATATATGCATGTGTTATATATATATATATATATGGTGTACACCTTGTATTTAGCACTTTCCTGTGTATGTGCAATATATCAATAGAACAAAGCAGAAATAAAGAGCCTAGAAAAGACATGGGGAAATAAAAATGAGATGAATTGAAAGCTGACAGAACTCAGGAAAAATGTGAAAGGGAAAAAAAGCCATTACTATAATGAAGGTCAAGTTGGAAATGAAAATCATGCTAACACCTGGTAAGAGAAATAGGGGGGTATAGGAATGAGAAAAGTAAGCAAAGTGAAATTAAGCAAAATGTTACAAAGCATTAAAATGTGAGTGGTGGCTACCTGGGTGTGTTAACTTTGTGAAAACTGAACTGAGCTAAACATTTAGTATTTGTGTGGTTTTCTATATGTATAATATACTTTAAATAAAAATGTTTATTAAAACAGTGGTTGACAGAAAAATAATTGATGTGGAAGATAGGCAAACAATATTCAAGTTCTCACGTTTTAGAGTTTCCAAAGGAGAAAATGGAAATGAGGATAAATGTATCAAAATATAAGAAAAATTTCCAAGAATAAAAGAGGACTTGAATCTGTACATTAAAAGAACACTCTTTTTACCGGGAAAATTTCTCAAAACTGTCAAATCTTGAGACATATCCAGATAAAATTAAATTTTCTGAATTCTAAAGAAAAAGAAATAATACTATGGACAGCCAGACAAAAAGTTCAAGTCATTTATAAGAGGAAATAAATTTAAGATGGGTCAGTCATTTCTAAACATTCAATACTGTAAGACAGTTGAGCAAAATTTATTTAAGAACAAAGGCCACAGGTCAGCAATTCTGGATATGCAAGAATACTGGAATATTGTTCTGATGAGTCATTCCTGAAGAAATTTTTTCTGGATTCATATGTCATATTTGCCTCTAAGAAAAATAGTCTCGTGGGGTTATGCCCTCTTTATCACAATCCTAAATGTCTAGTCCTCCACCAGATCAGGTTGGATTAATTATTGTCGGAACCCCAATTATAATAGTTAGTTGATATAATTATAGAAATTTAATTTAAAAAATATTTTTACACATATCACTTGTTTTTCCTACCTTTTAATCTTAACATAATTTTACACTTAAATGTTACAAGGATATTCTCCATGCAGTCGCCTGGATTGAGGATATTGTGGAAACTGCAGCACCCATTTTCTACCACGAGGAGGCAGGACACATCCAAGGTTGCTGCAGAGAGTGGGAAGAAGTTTGGGAAGAAGCTTCATGGAGCTGCCATACAGACCCACACTGCCTCCTTCTGCCCTTCCTTTAAATAACACAAATTTATATCCCATTGAAAAGCAAGTTACAAAGCTAGTACAAAATATCTTCTTGGACCCTTCATCCAGTCCCCAATTTGCTATATTGCTATACTGTATTTTCTGTATCATTCTCTCACTCTCTGTTTCTCTCTCTGTCTGTCTGTCTTCTCATCTATTTGGAAGTTGCAGGCGTGGTGCCCTGTATCCCTAAATACTTTGGTGTGTATTTCCAAAAAAAACAAACAACAATACAACTATCAAAATTGGGGAAATAATATTGATACAATAGTCAATTCTCAAGGTATCAGATTTTATTAAAATTTTGCCATTTATCCCAATAATGTCCTTAATAAAGGGTGAAAATTCAAGATCATGAGTTGTATTCAGTTGTCATATTTCTTAAATTCCCTTAATTTGAAACAATACCTCAGTCTTTCCTTGTCTTTTATGGCCATTTTTGATGAATATAGGCCAATTATTTTGGAAAATGTCTCTCAGTTTGGGTTTGCAAGTCACATTGCATTTTTTTTTTTTTTGCATTTGATATTCCATAAAAAATGAACATTTTCATTTTCTTAATGAATTTTAAAGAATATTTTACCACATTGGGATACATTTAGTTCCTAGATCCTTTTAATTCAGCAAGCACAGAATGCCTTCTAAGTGGACTCGTTCCATGTCCCAAAACAGCAGTTCATATGATTTTATCTTTCCCCAAGCTATCCTTGGCATTTCCCAGGGTACTTTGTTTTTATCAGATATTTATCTGATGTTCCATTGGCTTTATTACTGTCACCTCTATGATTGATCTCACAGGGCAGCCTGATATGCTTATACATCTTGTTCCACACAGCTAAAACAAACAAAAACTGCATTTGTTATAAAGGTTCTTTCCTGGAAAGCTAAGGAGCAGAGAAAAACATTAAAACCCAAAAGAAAGAAAATATATAAAGCTAGACATGCTGAAGTATTTTGAGCAGTCTCCTTATTATTGCATAACTGAAGTCTAGCCATAGAGTGGTTTGGCTGTTGAAAGTTATTCATAAAACAACACCGGTCGCCTCACTTTGCCTTAGTGCTATCTGGATGAGTTGCCACATCAAGCTGCTCAAATTTTTAGCCTGAGGTAGTTTCAAGTTGACACCAAGCAAAATTTTAAATCATATTTTTCTTTGTAGATCCCAAGTAGTTCTTACCATCTCTGATCTATCTTATAGTTCTATAGCAGATTTTAGTATTGTTCCTCATTATTTGCTCCCTTAAAAAAGGATTTATAGCCCAGCCCGTGTGGCTCAGTGGTTGAGTGTGGATCCATGCACCAAGAGGTCACCTGTTGGATTCCTGGTCATAGAGGCTATTTCTTTTATCTGGGTCCTGTAAGGAGACCACATGGAGTCAAGTCACAACAAACATACAACAACTGATGTAAAACAAACAATAGACCTTTCTATCATGAAAGCAATAAATTTGGGGCCTGTATGTTATTTCATCATAATCTGATACAATTTCTGCTTGCCAGCCACTCTGGCATTACTAGACTGTGTATTTGTTCCTGAAACCCATCTTACCCACTTAGAATAAAGACTTGATGTGTCTGCTTGAGAGAGAGAGAGAGACTTTCAAAGGAATTAGAGCCAAGGATCAGGGCCAATTCTTGAACCCTGCCTCCCCTTATCATTACAAGGGAGGATAAAATTAGAAGGCAGGAGAACTAGAGAGGATGGGGAAATTCTTATGAAAATAATTTCTCTCCTTTTCTAAACAACAGTGACTGTCCTGTCTTGTGGAGCTAGTAGGATCCTAGAATCTGGATGAAGGGAAGCTAAGATCCCAGACTCTGGATGAAGAAGCTATAGGTGAGGAGGAAAAGAATCTACCTGACAGAAGGAAATCCAGGTTATTCAAAGGGATATAAAGGTGCTATCCTTTCCTCTGCCTTGTCTTTATCTTCAAATCTTGAACCTTTAGTTTTAGGAGAGAGAACATTTTGAATAAAAGCATCAGATACCTTTCTTAAAGGCCAGGTCATAGTGTGGGTGGTAAAGGGGAAGAGTTGATGCTGTTCATACTTGACATCCGTTATTCATCTTCTCAGAAATCCTCCTTTTGGGCACTATAACTCCCTGCATGCAGTTTTGTTGGGTGCTCTACCACTGATGGGTATCTTCATCACACTCCCTTTTGCTGCTACCACCACCATAGGGGCCCATCAGAAACATGACCCACACTAGGTCCATCACATTTTCTTTCACAGGAACTTGAATCTTGAGTAGCATTGCAAAGGGCTGAAGACAATACATGGGACTGAATTATCTTTGTGGCAGTGAGATTCCAGAGAATGATGCCAATCATGATGCCTGGTTGTTCAATTTCTCCTTTGATATTGTGAGCTATCCAATATCCTTTCAATAACCCCATCAATTTAAGTTAACAGAATCGGGTTCTGTTGTTGACAAGCAAAAAACCTTAACTAATATGGAAATTGGTGCTTGAAATGGGCACCCTTGGAGAAATGTGGGGTTTTGAAATTCATTATTTGGCCAATATAAGGCAAAAGAGGCTCCATTAACAGTTTGACCACTGTGGTGGGACTCTGGGAGCTAAGCAGTTGTTGCCACTGACCAATTTAAAGGGATGAAGAATGCTGAACAACTAGGCATAGTGATCAAAGTTTTTCACCTAATTTAAAACAAGAGAACAAGATCAATTCTCAAAATTTCACCTTGGCAATATCCAGTTCTTTCTGTGACACTGATGAGGAAAAAAAATCTGTTCCTATCTAGACCTGTAAGACTGAGGACATAAAAAAAAAAAAAACAGAAACTGATTTTGTGAGTTGGGTTCAGTGTTTTATATGAAGATGAGAGAACTGATCAGAAGACAGTGGGTCCCGGCAAGTACAAATGGCAACATTTAAGAGGATTTGTAATACTGAATGCAGTGGTTCTCAAAGTGGGATCTCCAGACAGTGTCATCACCTGGAGACATACCCCAGCCTAGATTTGCTAAACTTGAAACTAGGGGTGGACACAGTTATCTGTGTTTTAACAAGTCTTCGAGGGGACTCTGAGGAAACTTTGAGAGCAATTGACATAGAGGATCTGAAGTCCTCAAACCATCATGAATTAATACCTCACTCTGCTTTCTTTGGCTGAGAAAGCTTTGTCACCTTTGCACAAGAGAACTGACAATTTCCCTCTCAGGAGCCAAGCGAAACTGTTGCTATGGCAACCAGAGTACAAATTTAGCATGGCCTTGAGGGTATGGGTGTGGGCATGAGGCATTCCTGGATATTGGTACAGAAGAGTTAGAAATCCAGAAGAAGTAGGAATTTGTTAATTTTATATCACCCCCAAAATTGGAAGAATGTTTGTGGAAATAGATTTTGAGGTTGCTAGGTCAAGAATCTGATCCTTATTTTGGATCAGATCAAATGTATAGTTGTGGGCACTTCCCAGTGATTGTGTATTCAGCGTGCAATAAGTTAGGGGAAAATTGTTTAATGTAAATGTGCACTGAACTTTGTCCCCCAACAAATTATATCCTAAAAGTCAGACATCCCTAACCAAGAATAAAGGAAGGAATTCAAAGACTTCAGAAAATGTGGAATAAAGGTACTGATAGATTATGTTCATCTAGTCCAGGCACCTCTTCACATCTTTGATATAAACGTTTATTTTATATAGACTGGCCCGACCTGTGTGGCTCAGTGGTTGAGTATCGGCCCATGCACCAAGAGGTCTCCGGTTCCATTCCCGGTCAGGGCACATGCCCACTTGTGGGCCAAATCCCCAGTGGGGGGCATGCAGGAGGCAGCCAATCGATGTTCTCTCTCATTGATGTTTCTATCTCTCTCTCCCTCTCCCTTCCTCTCTCTCTAAATAAAAAAAAAAAAAAGCATGAAAGAAATATATATATAGACTGGTATGGGATATCAGCATGGCTTTAGTGTACATGCCAAAGCCACTCTAGGTAGTTTACACAAAAAGGTAATTGTACCCAAAGCTTGCAAAATCATTGAAAGAGCTAAAGGAGTGTGGGGTGGCCAGCATAGCACTGGAACTGTTAAGTTCAGGACTTAGATCCTCTAATAAAAAAGCCAGTGCAGCCCTGGCTGGTATGGACCAAAGAGTCACGGGTTCCATTCCAGTCAAGGGCATGTACCTGGGTTTTGTTTCATCCCCAGCCCTGGTCGAGGTTGTGCTGGAGGCAGCCAGTGGATGTTTCTCTCTCTCTCCCTTTCCCTCCCACTCTATCTGAAGATAAATAGAAAAATATCCTCAGGTGAGGATTAAAAAAAAAGAAAGAAAAAAAGAGAAAAAAAAAAAAAAAAAGCCAGTGCAACCACTGCTCTCTCAACAGCCACCTGACACATTGAAAGTTGTGACTAGACATGGAGTTCAGCTGCTGCCTTTACCCTCTGACCCAGCGAAAAACAAGAGCAAGAAAGCAGCTTCTGTCTCACTTCTGGCTTTCAAATCATGCAAGAATGTATGTAATTGCTAGAAACCAATTTGCTCCCAGAATATGAGCTGTAAAGGAGTCAGGGAAGCATACGTTTTAGCGTTCTGGCCTCTGGAGAGCAGAAGGACACATTAAATGAAAGAGGCATGAAGGTATAAAAAACTGATTTTGTATCCACCGCTCGAGGGAAGTGACAGCTCTTTGTAAGCTGCCATTGAAATGGACTCCCAGATCTCAGTGGGGTTGGGAGGAACTCAGGATGCCTGTGCCCATGCAGAAATTTTAACTACTCGAAGTAAATTGAGCTTGGTTATCCAAGCAGGCAGTACCATGGTCATGGCAATCAGATTCCAATAAAAAGTCTGACCCCCCCGCCCTGGCCGGTTTGGCTCAGTGGTTAGAGCGTTGGCCGGTGGACCAATGAGTCGCGGGTTCCATTCCGGTCAAGGGCACATACCACGGCTGTGATTCGTCCAGGCCCTGGTCGGGGTCATGTGGGAGGCAGCCACTCTATGTGAAAGGGACACAGGATGTTTTTCTCTCTCTGTCTCTCTTTGTTCCTCTCTCTCTCCTTCCCACTCTATCTGAACAAAAATGGAAAAATGTCCTCGGGTGAGGATAAAAAAAATTTTTTTAAAAGTCTGACCCTCCTGAATAGCTGGTTTTGATAAAATAGTCAGGGGGCTCCAAAGTGTGGCATTTCATCAAACCACAAGTTTTTAGCTGATTTATATAACCATTCCCACCCCACTGCAGATGCCAGGAGTGAGCCACTTTCCTTGAGGGTTACTTTAGATATTTTGTTTTGATTTTTGTTTTTAATATGTCTGTTCAAGACAAGCCATCCATGGTTCAATTGAATTATAAGTTGAGACTGCCACCAAGCCAGTTTCACTACTTAGGCTACCAGGGAACAAAGAAAGGGGAGTTATGGTATTAGTTGCTTTGGTTTCAAAACATGTCATCAATATCTTTGATACTTCTTTCCTTCAAAAGGAAAACTTAATTCCCTTCTCCTTGGGTGTGGGTCAAACTTAATGACTTGCTTCTACCAAGCAAATTTTCCTCTAAGCCCTACTTTTTCTGCATCCCACACAGTTTGAAAAGTTGTGGTTTCATTTAGTTAAAAATATTTTAAAATTTCTCTTGAGATTTATTCCTGGACCCATGTAGTATATAGAAGTGTGTTGTTGAAACTCCAAATATTTGGGGATTTTTCCAACTATCAGCTATTGATTTTTGTTTAATTCCATTATGATTTGAGAATATATTTTGTATAATTTCTATTCTTTTAAAAAATTTTTTTCTTTATTGATTAAAATCTTTTTTTCTTTATTGATTTTAGAGAGAGAGGAAGGGTAAGGGAGAAAGAGATAGACATTGATTGGCCGCCTCCTGCATGCCCCCCAACTGGGGATTGGGCCCACAACCTGGGCATGTGCTGTGACCGAGAATCAAACTGGTGACCTCTTGGTGCATGGGTTGATGCTCAACCACTGAGCAACACCAACTGGGGGTATAATTTCTATTCTTTTACCTTTGTTAAGGTATGTTTGATGGCCCAGAATGTTAGGTATCTTTGTGAATGTTCCAAGCCAGTTTGAGAAGAATGTGTATTTGCTGTTGTTGGATGGAGTATTCTATAAATTGTCGGGAGCGGTGCCGCTGAAATGAAGACCTCCATGGTTTGACACAGTCCCTGGAGGAGTGAATTCACTGCACAGCAGGAATCACGAAGAACAGTGGCTGAAGACAAAGGCTAATAAGAAAAATAAAATTATAGGATGGCAACTGAAGGAGACTAATCTTTGCTTTCTCTATCTATCTGTCATCTGTCTGTTAGGAATCATTTTAGAAGTAACATGTAATAATGTAGATGTTAGAAAATACTGCAGAAAGAAAAGGCAAGAAAGTAATAAGAATTTAAGATAAGATTATAAAAGCTTAAGAAGGAACTTTAGAGAAAGAGAAAAGGTCAAGAGCAAGGAGGAAGTTACAGAAACCAGATTAGAGGGTGTGGGGAAGGAGAAAGTTAAATGAAACAATGCCTGGAGGGTTGCTAACAGTAAATCATGTTATGTAAATAATCTTGAAGGTTAAGAGTTGCATCTTTGTCATTGTCTGCCTAAAGAATGAAAATAGTTATTGGTTAATTGTGCATTAATGCCTAAGAGCTGAAAAGAATGTATATACATACTTGCCTAAAGGTATAGGGACAACAAAAAGAAGAAAATTTCTATGTAACCTGCAGATATAAAAATAAATATTCTGCTAGCCTGAGGAGGCAGAAAGAAGCAGAAAGATCAAGCACTTCTGTCTCACATGTCTCCTCTCTCGCTGACTCCATCCACACCTTTGGGAACCCCTGGACCTGCCGAGGCTGGACCCCGGCAATAAATGTCAATTAGATCAGGTTGGTTGATAGTGCTATTTGGGTCAACTATGTCTTTACTGATCTATATCAATTGTTAAAAGAGGAATGTCGAAGCCCTGGCTGGTATGGCTCAGTTGGTTGGAGTGTCTTCTTGTATACCGAAAGGTTGTGGGTCAGGGCATATACCCAAGTTGCAGTTTCAGTCCCTGGTACGAGAGGCAACCAATCGATGTTTCTCTCTCTCTTTATCTCTAAAATCAATAAAAAGCATGTCACTGGGTGTGGATTAAAAAAAAAAAAAAAGAGGGATGTTGAAGTCTCCAACTCTGATAGTGGATTTGTCTATTTCTCCTCGCAGTTCTGTTTTTGCCTCATGAATTTTGACATTCTGTTCTTATGTACATACATGTTATGGATTGTTATGTTTTCTTGGAAAATTGACTTCTTTATCATAATGTAGTACCGTTCTTAATCCATGATCATTTCCTTGTTCTGAAGTTGGCTTTGTCTGCAATTAACATAGCCACTCCAAATTTCTTTTGATTCATGTTAGCATGGTGTATATTCTCCCATCCCTTTATTTTTCACCTGAGTCTTTTTTTTTTTTAACATTTTTAAAAAATTGATTTTGAGAGAGAGAGAGGAAGGGAGAGGAAGAGAGAGAAAGATTGATGTGAGATCAAAACATCAATCAGCTGCCTCCTGTGTGCCCCACACTGGAGACTGAGCCTGCAACCCTGGCATGTGCCCTGACCCAAAGTTGAACCGGCATCCCCCAGGTACACGGGAGGACACCCAACCAACTGAGCCACACCAGTCAAGGCTGCCTTCTCTGGTTTTAATTGAGCATTTTATATCATTCCATTTATCTTGTCTCTTAGCATAATGTTTCTCTTTTTAACTTCTTTAGTGGTTGCCCTAGAGTTTGTAATACATGTTAACAACTGCCCACCAGCAGCATCACATTTTAAGATACTCAAGGAAGCTGAGACTGCAAAGCCAGCTTTTGAATTTAGAATTTTTGGACTCTCAGCCAAGCTCCCAGGCTGCAATCCTTCTCTTCCCACCCTGGCACCATCCCCACCAGTGAGGGGCCTTGTATGCACAGATGTATACCTTTCAACCATATGTCTGCACTATTTACTACTTCTAAATAGCACTGCTGCATGTAGCCACCCCATGTAGCTACCCATAAGCAACACAGTCCACCTTTGAAAAAATGAACTTGAGGAAGCAGCCCATACAGTCTTTGGAAGTTGGTGTGAGGTATTTGTGCAGGAAATTCTGGGCTTTTATGTAACTGGAACATGGTCTAGAATGGGAGAGCACAGGATATGGGAGGACCTCATCCAATAACTCCCTGGACTTTTCCAAAGGGCCCAGCTGGCACAGAAACCCTCTTGCCTGTGTGTAATGGCAGTACAGACCCAGAGACTCATCTTTACAGTTTGTGCTTGCGACTCAATTTTCAAAAGTCATATGTTAGAGATACAAGGGAATAATGTAATCCAAAAGTTAGGAAACTGTTAAATAGGAGGATGGGGAGGGATGTGACTGGGGAGGTGCACAGAACAGGTTTCTAACATGCTAGGAATGTCTTATTTCTTAACCTGGGTGGTGAGTATACAAGTGTTCATTCTATTATCCTTTCAACTGTACATACAGGGTGTGGCAAAAGTAGGTTTATTAGTTGTTCATATGGAAAGTAATATAATAATTAATAAATAATAATACAAGAATAAACTATGTTTCAAGTACTCACAACTGTAAACCTAGTTTTGCTCCACCCTGTACACATTTTAGAGACTCTTCTATATACTATATACATGATATTATAATGATAACTGAAAGACATTAGCCAAATGATCAAAAAAGAAAAGCGGAAATGACATATATCGTCTGATTCAATATTTTAAAATGATTTTGGCTCACAGTCTCACTTTGGATGTCTAACCTTGGCTTTAGTTCTATTAGACCTGGTAATGTTTAATAAAAAATAGATACCATGCTAACCACCACCCAAAATTGCCTGGCCCAATGTAATTTTCATTTTCTCACACTCGCTATTTTCAAACAAGAGAAATAGAAACAAAAATTTGAAATAAATTCATCTACAACATTTTTATTTACTTACTATAAAAATTATCAATATTCACCAATATTTATATCCCCTTTAAAGGATAATCTCTGTCTTCAAAAACCAAATATTTATTTCAGCTCTTACTAAAGGCACTCTATATGCTAGAACACTTGAGGGTCTCATAGTCTGATGGAGAAGAAAGATATCTAAATAATTAAACATTTTAATTACTTAATTATCACAGTCACTCCCCATTCAGCTGTGGTAACTGGTATAATGGATTTGAAAGGATGAAGAATGTATGATTGCTGCTATCCCATGCCAAACTCAACTGGTTTATTTTCTTCCTTCCAACTCTGTATATGTGGGACACAGACAATGGGGAATGGGGAATACAAGTAACTCAAATGGTGCATCATCAAATAATGTTAATTAAGCAGTCATCTTACACACACACACACACAAACACACACCACACACACACACACACACCTCTCAAAGGGCATGGGCCTTATAAATGTCATAGTGCCTAAAATTTCTGTCTATAAATCTATGCCATACCACTATAGAGGATTTTTAGAGGGATCTTGGATTTTCTTTCAAATGTAAGCATTTTAAAATTAGACAAATTTTTAAATTCCACCAAGGTTGTCCTAGGCCTTATGATTTCAAGTAAAAACTAAAGCATGGAATTCAACATAAATGCTTAGTGAGGTATTATTACATTTGAAGAATCATGCTAAAGAAAATATGGTACAAATTTGACGCTGTCAGGGCAAAGCACTAGTAACATGTTTTCATCCTGCAAAAATTCTGTAGTTACTCTTTCAAATTGAAGAACAGTTTTTGCTACAGCAGACACTAACATTTTGCAAAAGATGCACTCACACTTCTCAGTCTGAATCAACCTCATGGTTGTTACAATGGTTGTTAAAATGCATACTTTCTGGATTGCTCATTATTTTAAAATGCTGAATTTTACTCCACTGTCAACCATTATGTTCCAATTTCAGGTTAAACAGTCACACTACTCTTGACCCAGGACTCCCTTCTCCCTGCACCGCTGAACTTTCTACCAACGGAGATCTATGCCCTCTGGTCTTAAAGAGGTCATAACCGAAAGAGACGCCGAAACCTACGTGGGTTTAAATCCTTGTGTGCTTCTCTTGCAAAAGTGCTTAATCCGTTTTCCACATCACTCAAACGCAGGGCTGCATTAAACAGCTTCTTCAAGGTCCCTTGCTTGCATTTGCAGATTTCTGCGATTAAAAAGACTATCTTCTTGGGAGTGAATTCACCTAAGGCCCCTATGTGAAATCAGCTAGCCAGGCCAACAGCAAGGTTAGAGTGAATCTGATCTCTCTTTGAAAAGCCTTCTTGGGGAGAGCATCCCACACCAGCAACAGAGCGGCCCCTGGCACCACGTGTCTGTACCAACAGCCTGATTGGCTGAGCGCATTTTAGCGCAGCTGTCTAGATGTGCAAGGTCCCGCCCAGCTGCCAGAGGAGCTGGGGCGTCGAGAGAAGAGGCCAGAGAAAGATCGCGGAGGGGAGGGGGGCGGGAGGGGGGTGGGGGATCCAGAGGCGCCAGCGGCCTAGAGTCGGGGAGGGCTCCGAGCAGCGCCTGGCAGCTGCCTTGCCACAACTTGCCCAGACCAGACAAGCTTTATCCTGTATCTTGGAAGGAGCCGGCTCGCCGCTTCCCGCTTGGCTGCTACTGGGCCTCCGCGGGCCTGACTGCACTAGCAGCGCGCCTGGGTTCTGGGTTCCCAGCATCGCCCCCGACCGCCTGCAGCGCCCGGCGCCCGCCCAGGAGCGCGCAGCTGGGGTAAGCCGAGGCTTGGGATGGGCCAGGAGCCCAGGGGATGCCCGCGGCAGACGTGGCATCTTGGTGCCCGCGAAGCCGAGCCCTCCACCCGCTTGCCCCGCTCTGAGTAGAGGCACTGCAGACCCACTGGCTTGGCTGCCGCAGCCTCCATTCACATTTGCCTTCAAAGGAGCGGTGCCAAGGCCCCAGTGGAGCCCGCGTCCCCTGGCCTTTGTCTTTGCTGGTTCGGGAGGCATCCCTGCAGAACGCCCAGCTGGCGGCCCTACCAGGGTATGGGAGACGGAGGGAACGGGAAAGCGTGCCCCCTTCTTTCCTGTTCCGGCCATCTTGCGAACGAGATTCAATCAAGGAGCGAGAGTGGCCAGACCCGCGGCGCTCGGGGCCAGAGGGTGGCGGTGACCAGAGATAGGTGTCTGGTGCGCTCGTGCCTCCTCCCTGGACTGCAGTGGGGACGTGTGGACCGGGCTGGGTCCCAGAGCACGGGTGAATGTCGATAACAGGCCAGAGGCACAGAAAATAACGAGGGATAAGGGCTGGGAACTGACATTTACTTTAAGCGCCTAATTCATTTGATCATTCTTTATCCACGTGTCTCCGTTCGGCAAATTCTTAACGCTGTGCTAGGTGCTGGTGATAATAACGGTGAGCAAGACAGACCTCGGCCCTTGTTCCCGTTGATCCTGCAGCCCAGTGGATGGAGTCCACAGTTCACAGACCTGCCAGGTTGGTATCCTGACGCCCTTTAAAGATTGGACAACTGAGGCCTAGGGCTGACATAACTTGTTTTAGGTCAGGCAGCAAGCAAATGAGACTCAAACTTTGAACCTACATCTTTAAGACTGCAGTGAATCCGTAATAGCTCTCCCCCCCCCCCCCCCCAAGCTCCAGTAAACGTTCTCTGGATGTATGGTTCCTATGAAGTCATATGAAGTGTATGATTGTTTCCTGGATGCTTCTATGTAGGCTTATTTCTAGTTACAATATCTGGAAAGTGGTAAAAATATTTGACATTACAGCTTTGCTTCTGGTTACTCTGAATTGTATTTTTCTTTCCTCTGTTCTTTGGCTGTTAGGAAAGACAAAAGTTTTCCTGATGGTTGGTCCAAGCAGAGGCTCCCCGGTGGATTGAGGAATGTCTGGCTTTTCCTCAGCTCATTGATCTCTGTGGTAGCCACAGGCAGCCCTCAGAAGACCCCAAGAATGAGAGGCCCGAGGTCTACAAGTTGCTGCTAGAAATTTTTTAGCCTCTCCAAAGAACAGAATGCAGCTGCCACACAAGTTTGTAAGGTAGATACCAGAGCCCTGTAAAACCTGATATAAAGCTGATGGTCAAGTTCCCCTCTTTTTTTTTTTTTTTTATCTTCACCCGAGGACATTTTTTCATTTTTTGTTCAGATAGAGTGGGAGGGAGAGAGAGGAAGAGAGAGAGAGAGAAACATCAATGTGAAAGGGACACATCAAGTGGCTGCCTCCCGCACGACCAACCAGGGCCGGGGACAAACTGCAACCGAAGTACATGCCCTTAGCGGGAACCGAACCGGGTCTCTCTGGACCGCAGGCCGATGCTCTAACCGCTGAGCCAAACCGGCCAGGGCAAGTTCCCCTCTTCATAATTTTTTTTTTACCTTCACATTTTGAAAACACATCCTTTTGGGAAGACAAATTATTAAATATTTGGGGAAGTTTTTTGTTTGTACTTCTATCAGAATGTTAACTTGGGTAACCAACCCATAGAGGAAGAAAGAGTCCATTTAAAAAAGTATCTTTCATGTAAGAAATTGAGAAAGCCTACCGTCAAATATAATTAACTACACTACAAATTTAATTTAAAAAATAACTTTCCGAGGTACCATTTACAAAATGCACACTTATTTTCAGTGTGCAATTCGATGAATTTTGTCAAAAGTATATGCCCGGGGAATCAACAAAACAATCAAAATATAGAATATTTTTTATTATACCCCAAAGTGTCTTTGTGCCCTTTGGCAGCCAGTCTCCGTCCATCCCATTTAATTTTACATAGTTTCGTTGCTTAATGTTTTCTGAGTTGTGTGTAAAAAAAGTGAGGATGAATAGATATTTCTGATCTCAAAACCTAAGGTAAAAATAGGAGTGAAAAACCAGAGGATGGCAACTAGGACCCAAATGTCCTGGGGATGTGGACCTCCGTGCTTTAGGGACAAGGCATGTCCTGCCCAAAGCCTGGGAGGGTGGTGCCCCGGGGAGCGGGGGCGCTCACAAGGTGCCCCCTCTGAGTGGACGAGTGTGGCACTCAGGCTGGGCTAAAAGGTTGTCTCTGGTCCCACAGGGCCCAGGGCGCACGCTGACCGCGCGGGGGGGCCAGCGCGCCCTTTGCTCCCTGTCCCGGCGGCTGGGGACGCTGCCATAGCAACGGCCTAAACGCCCAGAGCTTAGGCCGCTACTGCCGCCGCCGCCGCCTCCTCCTGGGACCCGGCCTTCTGCTCCCGAGGGGTGGGGCGGCGGCGGTCCGGGAGGCGGCCTGGGCCCAGTAGACGAGGTCGCCCGCTCCTCCGATGCCAGCAGAGGTGGCCAGTTTGCTTCCAAGCATGGTAAGAAGCTGGAGGCCTGGGATGCCCGCCTGCGGATATCAGGCTGGGGCGGGGCGGGGGGGGGTGTCATGGGACTCACAGCTCCCTGCTTCTCCCGCCTTGTCTCCTTCCCACAGCCATTCCACAAGCAGGTCTACTACCCACTCGCCAACGGTCTCGAGGGGCCTGACCCCTCCGGAGGGGCCGCGGCGGGTGCGGCCGCCATGGCCTGTTTCCCCCCGAGCGCGGCTTCGGGCCCCCTGCCGTTCTTCCAGTTCCGGCCGCGGCTGGAGAGTGTAGACTGGCGGCGGCTGAGCGCCATCGACGTGGACAAGGTGGCGGGGGCTGTGGATGTGCTCACGCTGCAGGAGAACATCATGAACATCACCTTCTGCAAGCTGGAGGATGAGAAGTGCCCGCACTGCCAGTCGGGGGTGGACCCGGTGCTGCTGAAGCTCATCCGCCTGGCGCAGCTGTCCATCGAGTACCTGATGCACTCCCAGGAGTTCCTGACCTCGCAGCTGCACAACGTGGAGGAGCGGCTGCGCGTGAGCCTGGCCAACTGCGAGCAGAGCAAGGAGCTCCTCACCAAGCAGGCCGGGGAGATCAAGTTCCTCAAGGAGGAGTGTAAACGCAGGAAGAAGATGATCTCCACTCAGCAAATGATGATGGAGGCCAAAGCCAGCTATTACCAGGTGGGAAACTGCGTTGTAATTACACATTCATAACCTCCAACAAACCTCAATTCCCACTGGCCGGGATATTGGGAGCCCTTTCATCACTGTTTGTTTTGTGTTTTGCTTTAAGATCTGTACTGTAAATGAAAAGAAACAGCATATTTAAATGAACCAAAACAGTAATTTTAACTATCAGATGACATGGTTCATTACCTTCTGTAGACTACCATAGGATTAATGATTAAAGAAGTACCACTGTCTGCAGTGCTTTATTTAAGTCATGTAAATGCTGGCCGTTTAAGACGTTGTTTCTGCCCTGGCCGGTTTGGCTCAGCCGTTAGAACAGTGGGCCAGCGGATCACAGGGTCGTGTTTTCGATTCCCAGTTAAGGGCACGTGCCTGGGTTGCAGGTTCGATCCTCACCCCGGTAAGGGTCGTGCGGGAGGCAACCAATCTATGTTCTCTCTAACATCGATTTTTTTTTTCTTTCCCTCCCTCCCTTCCACTCTATCTAAAAATCAATCAATGGAAAAATAACCTTGGGTGAGGATTAACAACAAAAACAACAACAACAAAAAAGCTGTTTCCTTCTCCTAATCTGAGTAATGAGAAATAAACAGTGTACAAATTGCAGTTGAGGTTGGTCCCCCAATGATCTGGAATGATTACATTTGTGGATTTTTCTCATTTTTTATTTCAAAATCTTTTCAAATTTACAGTTGCAACATAGTACAAAGAACTTCCATATACCCTTCAACCACATCCACCAATTATTAACATTTGTCACATTTGTTTTATTTCCTTTGCCTCTATACATGTTATTGAACCATTTGACAGTAAGTTGCAGACTCCTAAATATTTCAATGTGTACATTTTCTAAGAATAAGAAAACTCACTAATATAACAACATTTTTAAAAAATTTTAAAATTTGCTTTTCTGTTGTTAATCTTCAACTATTAATGGGTTGGACATTGAACCCAAGATAAATATGGTAGTTTTTTAATGTAACAGAAATCAACGTATATATCTTTTTCATTAATTAGGTGGAGGAAGCACAGAAAGCATCAACAACATTTGATAAAAAAAAAAAAAAATCGAAGTAAGCAACAGACTGACAGGATTGGCTTCACACCCTTACATTCTAGATATTTGGCTAAATATGGCTTAAAAGGTCTCAGTGGCTTTATGTAATAATGAATGCAGAGATTCGATAAATGGCGCAGAAAATGGTAGGGTTAATAGTGCTTAGGACTGACCCAACAGGAGTGTTGAGAGAAGTGTACTAAAAAAAAGTGAACATTTGGGAAAGAATCCTGTTAGAAAGGCTTAGTGTTTCACTGGCCGGTTTGGCTCAGCGGTTAGAGCGTTGGCCTTTGGTCCAGAGAGACTGGGGTTCGGTTCCCCGCTAGGAGTGCATATCCCGGCCCTGGTTGGGTCTTATGGGAGGCAGCCCTGTGTGTGTGTGTGTGTGTGTGTGTGTGTGTGTGTGTGTACCTTTCACATCGATGTTTCTCTCTCTTCCCCTCTCTCCCTCCCACTCTATCTGAACAAAAAATGGAAAAATGTCCTCAGGTGAGGATGATTAAAAAAAAAAAAGAAAGGTTTAGTGTTTATCTTTGGGTACACAACCTGAGGTATCATTGTCAAATGATACTTAATGTTGCTAACTGCTTTTTGTTTCATAAATGCTATTTAAAATCTAAATATTTATAAATAGTGCTGAAATGGCTCTTTGTAAACATATATGTCTTATATAATGAATACAATGGGTGTATTTAAACATTAAAAGAAGTTTATCTTACTACAGATTAGGTACTAATCCAATAAAATGTTAAAACCTATAACATATAGAAAATGTATATTTATAAACATTTTTTCATTATTTTGGTTACCATAGAAATAGCTGTTAGTAAATCAGGATTTTCAAATGTGAATGATATATAAGAATAAAGAGGTAGTGGCTCAGTTTAATCAAACGAGTGACATCTGCCAACTCTAGGCCACTCAGTGGACTCAGAATGACTGTGTTAGCTGTATGGTGTGTGCAGATGTGACAGAGAAGAGGTCGGAGGGACCAGATCACCTTTTCCTATGTTGTAAAGGTACACTCTGCCCTCTGTTAAGTGGCTTGACATTGTCTCTTTATGGAGTCTTTGAGCAGTGTGAGCGCTCTAAGGTGACAATTCAGCGTTAACTGCCCGGGTTTGAATCCTAGCTGTTCCACCATGCAAGTCATTTAACTTCTAAACCTCAGTTTCCTCAATCAGGAAAATGAGAATATTAGTAGTAGCTACCTTTTCAGGTTGTTCTGAGAATTCCATGAGATATAAAGCAGGAGGAAAACTCAGTAAATAGCATCTGACATATGGTTGTTGGTTTCTGCAGGGGCTTCCTGGTAGTGAGCTACCTATGATCTCTTTGTGAATCCTCAGACCTTTTTTTAGGAACTCATATAGTGGGGGTATAGAAAAAAAGGCTGGAGGTCACGGTGCTGATGCTGTAAGAATCAGTGGTTCAGGGAGGGTAGTCAAAGACTGTTGCTAAGAATGGTTGGCACTTAAGCTAGCTGGGGTTCCATGGTGGTATAATCATTGAAACTCCAGTTTCATAAGCTGGGGATATTTGGCCTAAAATAAATTTATGGGAAGACAATTGATTCTGTTTAAATAATCATGTGACTTTAGCACGCATTCATGAATTTGTGTTTAAGTAGAGACCTTCTATAGCTGAGGAAATCTGATGGCCATGTGTATAGGCCTGTGGGTGTACCAAGGATCAGGCTATCAAATTATATATATATTTTTTATTTAAAAAATTTAAAATACTAGTGCATCATAAGAGGACTTAGACTCATTCTAAGAAGACCTTCCATTTTTATAGCTGGAGAACTCAGATTCCTCTCCATGCTCCAGCAACACAGGCTGATTTTGGAATCTGTCTGTGAATTTCTGTTACTACTTCCAATTATTCAGCCCCTTGGAGCTGGAGATGAGCATTGAGGAGTAGAAAAACATACATTTTGCAGTCAGAGAAACATAGATTATAATATGCAATTGATAATGCTGTAACAATTTTTCTGAGCTTTGATTTCTTCATAAAGTGGTGGTCATGGAAATTTCAAAAGATAACGATGTAACAGGACCTAGGTCAGAGTAGATACAGTGGAAATGTTGGTTTCTTTATCCACAGTTTTCCCCTGCCATTGCTTTTGAGAGATCTCAAAATTCTGGAGGAATAGAAAATGTTCATCCTACTTCATTTTGGTAAAGGAATCCTGAGTTCTTGTGTTAATTCCATTATATTAAATGTTTTTCTTTTTTTTTTTTATCCTCACCCAAGGACATTCTTGCATTTATCTTCAGATAGAGTGGGATGGAGAGAGGGGGGAAGAGAGAGAGAGAGAGAAACATCGATGTGAGAGAGACACATCGAGTGGTTGCCACCCAACCGGGGCTGGGGACAAACTGCAACCAAGGTACAGGCCCCTAGCAGGAACTAAACCCGGGACTCTCTGGTCCGCAGGCCGACGCACTAACTGCTGAGCCAAACCAGCCAGGGCAAATGTTTTTCATTTTTTAATGATTTTGGATAGAAGTTGTATTAAGACATTTACATATTTACATAGCATGTAATCTACATGTAGTCTACATTCTTAAACCAAGTATTCTGAATGTAATTTGATGTATTCTCTCCTTGGGGTTGTCATGGAAAGTGTCAGATTCCTTTCTATGAATATAATAGTACCTAACTTTTCTTAATTCACTGTGTCACACTTTTCTTTTCTAAAAATGCTTTAAGGGATACTTCTTTGAAATAGTTTATATCATTCATCTGCATATCTAATTCATATACACATATATTTATCATATATATAAAACTATCTTTAAACACTTTTAAAATGTCTTTTTTTAACTCATCTTTATTATTGAATGTATTACAGATGTCCCCCCTTTTTTTGCCCATTGACCCCCTCCTCCCCAATTCCGCCCCCCTCCTGCCTTCCCCACACTATTGTCTGTGTCCATTGGTTATGCATATATGCATAGAAGTTCTTTGGTTTCTCTCATCCTGCCCTCCCTCCCCCTTCCCTTTGAGGATCATCAGTCTAACAACCAATTTATACTTCTTAATTCCTTCATCTTTTTCACCCAGCCCCCCAGCCCCCGCCCACCTGGCAAGCAACAAAAAGTTCTCTGTATCAGTCTGCTTCTGTTCTGCTTGCTCATTTTGTTTGTAGATTCAAGTGTTGATAGAGATGTATTAATTGCCATTTTATTGTTTATGTTTTTGTTCTTCTCCTTCAAGAAGACCCTTCAACATTTCATATAATACTGGTTTGGTGGTGATGAACTCCTTTAGCTATTTCTTGTTTGGGAAACTCTTGATATGTCCATCAATTCTAAATGATAGTTTTTCATGATAGAGTAGTCTTGGTTATAGGTCGTTGCTTTTCATCACCTTAAATATCTCTTGCCACTCCTTTCTGGCTTGCAAAGTTTCTTTTGAGAAATCAGCTGACAATCTTATGGGAGCTCCTTTGTAGGTAATGAACTGCTTTTCTCTTGCTGCTTTTAAGATTCTCTCTTTGTATTTAAACCTTTGGCATTTTGATGATGATGTGTCTTAGTATGGTCCTCTTTGGGTTCATCTTGTTTGGGACTCTCTGTGCTTCCTGGACTTGTATGTCTGTTTCCTTCACCAAGTTAGGGAAGTTTTCTGTCATTATTGTTTCAAATAGGTTTTCAATTTCTTGTTCAATCTCTTTTCCTCCTGGCACCCCTATGATGTGAATGTTGGCACGCTTGAAGTTGTCCTAGAGGCTCCTTACACTATCCTCATTTTTTTTTATTCTTTTTTCTTTTTATCCTCACTCGAGGACATTTTTCCATTTTTTGTTCAGATAGAGTGGGAGGGAGAGAGAGTGAGAGAGAAACATTGACGTGAAAGGGACACATCGAGTGGCTGCCTCCCGCACAACCCAACCAGGGCCAGGGACAAACTGCAACCGAGGTACGCACCCTTAGCGGGAACCGAAACTGGGTCTCTCTGGACCACAGCCGACGCTCGTAACTGCTGAGCCAAACCGGCCAGGGCTGGATTCTCTTTTCTTTTTGCTGTTCTGATTGGGTGTTTTTTGCTTCCCTATATTCCAAATTGATGGTTTGCTTCTTGGCTTTACCTACTCTACTATTGATTCCCTGTAAATTATTCTTTATTTCAGTTAGTGCATCCTTCATTTCTGACTGGTCCTTTTTTATGTTGTTGATGTTTTCACTAAGTTCCTTGGAGGTCTCACTAAGTTCTTTGAATGTCTCACCAAGTTCCTTGAGCAACCTTATAACCTGTTTTCTGAACTCTGCATCTAATAGATTGCTTATCTCCATTTTGTTTAATTCTTTTCCTGGAGTTTTTTGTTCTTTTCTTTCATTTTGGACATGTTTCTTTGTCTCCTCATTTGGGCTGCTTCCTTGTGATTGTTTCTATGTATTAAGTAGAGTTGCTATGTCTCCTAGGCTTTGTAGGGTGGCCTATTATTGTAGGAGTCCTGTAGGATCCAGTGGCACAGCCTCCCTGATCACTCCAGCTGGGCCCTCGAGGTGCACCCCTAGTGTGGACTGTACAACCTTCTGTTGTAATTGAGTCTTGATTGCTGTTGGCACATCAATGGGAGGGATTTACTCAGGCTGATCAGCTGCAAGGACTGGCTGTGCCCACTGACCACTGTCCTCTGACTACCTTGGAGGATCAGCTGTGTAGGGGCCCACCACACAGAGCAAGACTTACTTCAGCAGGGCTCTGGTACCCACTGAGTCCACTCATTGAGTGTGTCACTTGTGGAAGTGGTTGGGTGGTGGTGTTTCGATGTGGTCTGAACCTGTCCACTGGGTGTGCTGGCTCTAGGGCAAGGTCAGCCACTGTCTCTGTTCTATCCTGGGCCACCTGGCATAAGTTACAAAGTGATGTGCAGATGGCTGCTTCTTGTGCTGGGCTTGGAGGTGCCCAGGAAAAGCCAAGTTGTGAACCAGGCTGGCTGCTTCTAGTGCCAGGCCTGGGGCCACTTAACGAGAAGTATGGGGCTTGCTGAGACCAGATGTTGCTTGTTTGAGAGATTTTAGGAAACTCTGAAGCAGGATCCAAGACAGGCCAATTCTATGGTAAAGCCTTTGGAAACAGCTTGGGTAGGCTTGAAAGTTGGGTGGGGCGGGGCCTCAGGGAATCATCAGGGCAGGGCAAACAGTGTGAGCCAGGTTGCTGGAGTCCCCGATATGGCAGCCATCTGCTGCCCCAGGGAAGGGCTCATCAGAGGAACATCAGCCTCCACCAGCGTCTGTCCAGGAGAAAGCCGCCTTTCCAGCCCCCATCCTGAGGCCAAACAGCTCAGTTCTTCCCTGTATGTCTCTGGCGCCCCTCAAGCTGCCTCCTTTCCAAGCTTAGAGGGTGCGAATCCGAGTAAGTCTGTGTGTGGGCCCTTTAAGAGGAGCTGCCTGGGGCTCCAGCAGCCATAGCCTCCCTCAGCCTCAGTTCCCGCTGGCTTTTCCAGTAGAAGTGATGGGGACTTCTCTTACTGGCACTGAAACCCTGAGCTAGGCACCTGGTGTGTGAGGGGGACCCCTCACTCCTCAGGGAGGACCTTCCCAGCCAGGTATCCTCCTGATTTTTATCTGCCACACGTGGGTGTGGGACCGGCCCCTCCGTGCCTCCGCCCCTCCTACCAGTCCCAATATGGCTTCTTTAATTTCATAGTTGTAGAACTTCCATTCAGCTCGATTTCAGGCAGTTCTGGAGGATGTTTGTTCTGTAGATTAGTTGTAATTTTGATGTGGTTGTGGGAGGAGGTGATACTGCATTTACCTACACCGCCATCTTGACCAGAAATCCTCTAAAAAGTCTTATTTTATGGGTCCAGAAGTATGGATGCATGGAACAGAATAACATCTCAGTGGGGGTGGAGAGGGTGAGAGAGACATGAAGAAGTGAACCAAATAGCCCTGGCCGGTTTGGCTCAGCGGTTAGAGTGTCGCCCGTGGACCAGAGAGTCCCGGGTTCGGTTCCCACTAAGGGCACGTACCTCTGTTGCAGTTTGTCCCCAGCCCTGGTTGGGGTCGTGTGGGTAGCAACCAGTCGATGTGTCTCTCTCACGTCCATGTTTCTCTCTCTCTCTTCCTCCCTCTCTCCCTCCCACTCTATCTGAAGATAAATGCAAAAATGTCCTCAGGTGAGGATAAAAAAAAAAAAAGAAATTAACCAAATAACATATATGCATATCTGTATATATGCATAATCCATGGAGACAGACAATAGCATGGCGAAGGCCTGTGGTGGGGCAGGGGTTGGGTAGAGTGGAGCAAAAAATGGGAGACATCTGTAATACTGTCAACAATAAGAAAATAAAACACAAAAATTTTTTTTAATTAAAAGTCTTGTTTTAGTAATGGGGAAATTTGATTTCCAGTTATGTAGAATCCATTCTGCCATCTTTTCCTGAAAGAGAACCTTATGATTTCTAAGACAGAATCTTTGTGCAATAAATAGGATTCCTAAACCTCTTGCTACTTCTCATTGGAAAGCATGATCTGGCTTTCATTATGTTTTTAATTACGTAAGACCTGTTACAAAGCACAGTGATGGTGGTAGATCAGATAGTGTTGGCTTTGGGGCCTGACAAACCAAGTTGTTGACATGCATCAATAATTTACTTTTTAACTGACTACTATTCCATTGTGTACATGTGGCAGAGTAACCTTTCACCTTTGAATGATATCTTGCCTGGTTCCAGTGTTTGGCTATTATAAATGATGCTGATATGAATATTCACGTGCAGGTTTTTATGTGAACTTACTTTTTTTGTTTCTTTTTTTTTTTTTTTTATCCTCACTCGAGGACATTTTTTTGCATTTATCTTCAGATAGAGTGGGAGGGAGAGAGGAAGAAAGAGAGAGAGAGAGAGAAACATCGACGTGAGAGACACATTGACTAGTTGCCACCCGTACAACCCCAACTGGGGTTGGGGACGAACCACAACCGAGGTACGTGCCCTTAGCGGAACCGAACCCGGGACTCTCTGGTCCACGGGACAACTTTCTAACCGCTGAGCCAAACCGGCCAGGGCAAGTTTCTTTTTTCTATAGCAATTTCAAGTTCACAACAAAATTGAAGATAAAATAAAGAAAGTTCCCATATACCCTCTTGCCCCCACACAAGCATAGCCTTCTCCACTATCAATATCCTCCACCATAGTGGTACATTTACTGTCATGATGAGCCTATATCGACACATCATTATCACCCAAAGTTCATAGTTTACCTATGGTTCACTCTTGGTGTTGTACATTCTGTGCATTCTGTGGGTTTGGACAAATGTTTAATTACATGTATCTATCGTTTTGGTATCATACAGAGTATTTTCATTGCCATAAAAATCTCTGTGCTCTGCCTATATATGCCCCCACTCCCCGTCCAACCCTGACAACCACTGATCATTTTTACCGTCTCTGTACTTTTGCCTTTTCCAGAATGTCATATAGTTAATCTCATACAGGATGTAGCCTTTTCAAATTGGCTTCTTCCACTTAGTGATATGTATTTCAGGTTTTTCCGTGTCATTTCATGGTTTGCTAGCTCATTTCTTTTTAGTGTTGAGTAACATTCCATTGTCTAGGTGGACCACAGTTTATTTATCCATTCACCTACTGAAGAACATCTTGGTTGCTTCCAAGCTTTAGGAATTATTAATAAAGCTTCTATAAACATTCGTATGCAGGTTTTTGTGTGGTCATAACTTTTTAACTCCTTTGGGCAAATGCCAAGGAGCAAGATTGCTGGATTGTATGGTAAGAGTACATTTAGTTTTGTATGAAACCACTAAAGTGGCTGTACCATTTTTTATTTTCACCAGCAATGAATGAAGAGTTCCTGTTGCTCCACATTCTCGCTACCATTTGATGTTGTCAGTGCTCTATATTTTGGCCATTCTAATAGGTGTGTGGTGGTATCTCATTGTTTAAATTTGCATTTCCCTGGTGGCATATTATGTGAAACATATTTTCATATGCTTATTTGCCATCTGTATATTTTCTTTGGTGAGGTATCTGTTAGGATCTTTGGCCCATTTTTTAGTTGAGTTGTTTGTTTTCTTTTTGTTGAGTTTTAAGAGTTCTTTGTATGTTTTAGATAACAATCCATTATCTGTGTGTTTTGCAAATATTTTTCCCAGTCTGTGTTTTATCTTCTCATTCTGTTGATACTGTCTTTTGCAGAGCAGAAGTTTTTAATTTTAATGAAGTTCTACTAATCAATTATTTGTTTCGTGGATATGTCTTTGGTGTTGTATCTAAGAAGGCATCGCCATACCCAAGCTCATCTAGGTTTTCTTCTACGTTATTTTCTAGGAGTTTTATAGTGTTGAGTTTTACATTTAGGTCTGTGATCCATTTTGAGTCAGATTTGTGAAGAATATTAGTATATAAATTCTGTGTCTAGATACATTTTTTTCTTTACATATCTATGTCCAGTTGTTCTAGCACCATTGTTGAAGAGACTATCTTTGTTCTGCTGTATTGCTTTTGCTTCTTTGGCAAAGATCAGGTGACTATATTTATTTGGGTTTATTTCTGGGCTCTCTGTTCTGTTCCATTGATTTATTTGTCTATTCTTTAGCCAATGCCACAGTGTCTCGATTACTGTAGCTCTATATAGTAAGTCTTAAAGTTGGGTAGCTTTGTCCTTCGTCAATATTGTGTTGGCTATTCTGGGTCTTTTACTTCTTCCTATAAACTTTAGAATCCCTTTGTTGATATTCATAAAATAACTTGCTGGGATTTTTATTAAGATTTCATTGGATCTATAGATCAAATTGGGAAGAACTGACATATTGACAATATTGAGTCTTCTTATCCATTAACATGGAAATCCATTTATTTAGTTCTTTGATTTTGTTCATCAGAATTTTGAAGCTTTCCTTATTTAGAACTTGTGCCTATTTTGTTACACTTATACCTAAGTATTTTATTTTGGGGGGTGCTAATATAAATGGTATGTTTTTTATTTCAAATTCTACTTACAATTGCTAAAATATAGGAAAGCAGTTGCCTTTAGTATATTAACCTTATATTCTGCAGCTTTGATATACCTGGTTATTAGTTTTTGGTCATTTCTTTCAGACTTTCTACATAGACACGTTGTCTGCAAACAAAGACATTTCTGTGTCTTCCTTCCCAGTCTGTACATCTTTTATTTCCTTTATCTTGCCTTATTGCATTGTACAGTGTTGAAAAGCAGTAGTGAGGAGATATCCTTGCCTTGTACCTGATCTTAGTTGGGAAGCTTTGATGTTAGCTATAGGTTTTTATTTTTTTTCTTTGTTGATTTTAGAGAGAGAGGAAAGAAGAGGGAGAGAGAGAGAGAAACATCGATGAGAGAGAACATTGATCAGCCGCCTCCTGCATGCCCCCCACTGGGGATTGGGCCCACAACCTGGGCATGTGCCCTGACCGGGAATTGAACTGGCAACCTCTTGGTACATGGTTCGACGCTCAACCACTGAGCCACACTGGCCAGGCAGCTATAAGTTTTTTAAGATAGTCTCTATCAAGTTGAAAGTTCCCCTCTCCCCTGGAGTCTTTAACTCTCAAGCCATCTACTCCGAGCCTGCAGTAATTTGTCAATTCCAGTTTAGGTTTTCTTACCCTGCACTGGTTCCTGTGGGGGTTTTTGCAGCTTTTTACTTGTTGTTAGGATGGAGTGGTGATTTTCAAGCTCCCTACATGCTGATCCCGAAACTGTAAATCGCCTAAGATTTATTTGAATGTTTTTTGTTATACAGAAGTTTTTCATTTTGATGTAGTCAAAGTGTCAGTCTTTTCTTTTTGGAATAGGAACCCCTTCTTACCCTGAGCTCTCATGACTCTTCTGTGTTATTCAAATAGTTTAAAAAAATTTTTTTTTTCATTTTTGGAAATTAAAAGTTATATCTAGGGTTTCTCATCATTTTCTTTCTCCAGTGCTCTGCATAGCCCATTCACACTTACATGTGAGTCAGGCGGGCAGTCCCTAACGTACTGTGAGGGAACCAGGGCATTCATCATGAGCCGAGAAAGCGGAAAAGATTCTTCTTTTTTTTTTTTAATCCTCACCCGAGGACATTTTTCCATTTTTGTTTAGATAGAGTGGGAGGGAGAGAGAGGAAGAGAGAGAGAGAAACATCGACGTGAAAGGAACACATCGAGTGGCTGCCACCCGCACGACCAACCAGGGCCGGGGACAAACTGCAACCAAGGTACATGCCCTTAGCGGGAACCGAACCTGGGCCTCTCTGGACCGCAGGCCGACGCTCTAACTGCTGAGCCAAACCGGCCAGGGCCTGAAAAGATTCTTTAAAGATTCTCTGAAATGCAATGCCAAGAAATATGCCATAACATTAGTTTTCTGGGACACTAGAACCTAAACTTCTGATGAAATTGTACTGACTAAGAATAAGGCAGTACGTGAAAAGAAGAACATGGAAATAGCACAATGGAGATGATACAGTGAAATCCTGACTGAGAGAAACTCTGCAGGACAAATGTTTCTTTGCAATTCTTCAGCAGAAGAATTGCAGAGAAAAAAGAGAGATGGAGGGGCAACCTGTAGACTGGAAGAGAATTAAAGGATGTAACAATCAATTGTAAATATGGCTTTATTTGAATCCTGATTCAAAACAAACTGTAAAAATTTTTTCTAAGACAATGTGTGAATTATTGGGGAAAATAAACAAATGCTTGGATATTTGTTAATATTAAGGAATTAATATTCACAATTTAAAAGGTGGAATAATGATGTTATGATTGGGTTAAAAGAAAGTCCTTTTAGAGATAAATCATAAAATATAGAATATCCAGGATTTACTTCAAAGTAATCCAGGGGTGAGGATATAGGTGAAACAAGTTGGATTTTTACTTGAATTTTGAATCAGTGTTTAAGGGGAAAATAGAGATTTGGTGGAATTGATTTTTTTTTTTTTTTCAGTAAATTCATTTTAGGAGGCCAACTATTTCTAAAGCATTTGCTTAATCATTTATTAATGCTTGGCTCCAGGGACAAAGCTGTGAATGATATAGACAAAAGTCAGTGCTCTCAGGAACCTAGAGGGATGAGGCAGGAGACAATAAACAGGTGAAGCAAATAAACATGAAAAGATTAACTGGTGAGATGTACAATGATGAAAATAAGACAGTGTGGTGGGACAGTGATTGGCAGAAGGATCATCAAGGATCTAGTTGAGGACATGCCACTCATGCCCAGTGTGGAAAATGCTCCATAAACAACACCCTGAATGTCAAGAAGGAGTCAGTCATGGGAAGGTCTAGAGAAGGTCCAGGCAGGGGACCAGCTCATGCAAAGGCTCTGAGGTTGGCCCACACGGGAGACAGAATGAAGACTAGCATTGCTGGAGTGTTGCAACAGGTTGGTGGTGATAGGCGAGGCACCACTGGTCCAAAGGGAGCAGCATTAGGGGTTCCAGAAAGCACCATGACTGGCTACTTTCACCATTAAGTGATAGTTTCCACTGCCTTGTGCTCAGTTTGGGAAGAATGCCCTCGTTTTATATTTGCCTTTTTAGTCGTGCTTTCAGTATCCCTTGCCAGGATGATCTCTTTTGGGGGAAAGCCCCCAGGAGGCAGTGCTTCAGGTACCTGAATTGTCATGGAAGTTAGGTGGAAGGACACTCGTTACGGCCATTTTGATTTGTTGCTCTCTCCTTTTCAGTGCCATTTTTGTGACAAAGCCTTTATGAACCAAGCCTTTCTACAGAGTCATATTCAGCGCCGCCACCCTGAAGATTCTCACCTTGGTAAGTAATGAGCTCAACTTTAATGAGCTGTTTTCTTTCTGGTAATTTTCCCCCCAGTGAGACATGGTCCAGTGCATTTCTCAATCATTTTAAAAGAAAGTATCACTGTTCTTGTCCATTCATGAAGTAAATACTGAGCCTCTACGGTGTGCCAGGCACGGCACTAGGTGCTGGGGAAACAGCCCCGAGCAAAACAGACTAAGCCCTGTATTCTAATGGTTCTTACATCTGATAAGGAGGGGCGAAGGAAACACACTTAAATGAATAAGTGATTCTTTTAAAATGGTGGCAAATGCAATAAAGAAAATAAATCGGGAGAATGGGATGGAGAGTGACTCCAGGTAATCAGCAAGGGCTTCACTGAGGGGATAATAATTTGATCAGAAACCAGTTTGAGGAGAATCTGAAAAATGAATGTCCTAGGCAAGGGGAAGTCTGATTTTGAGGGATGTGAGGGGGAGGCAGGACGACGTGTTTGAGGACCAGATAGAAGGCTGGTGGAGCTGAGGGAACAAGGCTGTGATACGTGGTGATGTTGGAGAGGAAGGAGCCAGGCCCCACGGGGCCTTGAATGCCCTGGACAGGAATGTGGGTGTTTTTATAAGCATAATGGGAAGCCACTGGGGGATTTTAATTATGGGGGAAGCACAGTCTAATTTGTACCTGAGAATGGCCCCTCTAGCTGCTGGTGGAGAGCAGACTGCAGGGGCAATGGTGGAAGCAGGTAGAAGAGTGAGGAGGCTGCAGGAGTTGCCCAGGTGAGAGAAGATGGCAACTGGACCACAGTGGTACCAGGGCAGATGGGAGAAGTGAAGACAGAAAGGATATGTTTTAGACAGAGCCCACAGAAATGTGACTCAGCATGAGAGGAAAAGATGAAGCAAAGCCAATCCTGGGTTTTTGCCAATATATTTGGGTGAATGGCAATGTTTCCCAAGATGGGACACCTAGGGGCAGGAAGCAGGTTGAGGGAGGAAGGAGAATGGAGAGATTGGGCTGGCCATGGGTAAACTCAAGTCACAGGTACAGTTGCCATGCAAGTGGAGATGCTGGAGGTCTGGAGGTCAAGGTGGAGGCCCGGGCTGGAGATACAAACCTGGGAGTCATTAGCAGAGCTGGGTTGAATGAGGTCACCTAGACAGAGAAGAGAAGAGAAGTAAGGGCCAGCTCTAAGGCTCTCTCAACACTGGGAGCTCAGGAGGAGCAGTTGAGGAGAGTTAGAAATAGCAGTTATGGAGGCAGAAGGGAAACCTGTGGAGTGTGTTATTATGGAAATTAAGGGAAATAAGTGTTTCAAAAAGGAGACAGTGGTCAATTGTATCTAATGTTCCTGAGACACAGAGTAAGATGAAAGCTGAAAATTGACTGTTGTTACCACTGTGACTATTGGTGACCTTGATAGCAGCTTGGGAGGAGTGAGCTGAGCTGAGAATCAGGCGAAGACATGGTCATGTTTATTATAGACATTTATTTCAATAGTGTTTTCTGGGGAAGAGAGCAGAGACATGAGGCATTACCTGGAGGAAATGTGGGATCAAGGGGAAATGTTTATTTTGTTTGATGTGGGAGATACTCAGATGTGTTTGGGTACTGATGTGAATTAACCAGTGTGTAGAGGGGGAAACTAAGGAAGCAAAGAGGGGAAGGGTTCTGTGGTTTATCAAGGAGCCAGGTTTCCTGGTAGTTAAGTGTTCTCAAAAGTAAAGAATGCAAGGTCTATTTCTCCAGGAGCAGATCAAAGCATTCTACAGATTGCTACAGTAATCCACAGAAATTCTCATTATGATCTTACATATTTTTGGTATCTAGACATGTGTACTTCTAGCTTGTTGCTCAGTGCCTACTTTTCTTTCCCTTTTGGGCCAATCTGTTTCCATTTCTGCCTATTTCAGGTAAATAGATTTATTTAGGAAATAGCTAAGCTTTGTGTAAACAATGTGAACAGCATAAAATTCCATTTATAAACCATGGACTACTGATACAATTTAGCAATATATTGGAGAAATTGGAAAGATTAAATAGTTTAACTAATCTACCATTCTTCAGTGTGAAACTGACTTTCTTTCTCTTCTGTTTCAGTATCCTATTCTATCTCATACTCGTTTCAGAGAGCACTTCACACTCTGAAATGAGTATTATTTCTTCAGGTCATCTTTGAGATTCTGACTTTCTACTTTGGTTTCCATACCTTTCATGTCTACACTCACAGACACATGTATATCCATTCAGTCATGTGTACATCTGCATGTAAGTACATGTACATAAATATTCCTCCCTTCACTTGTTGCTTCCTTTTACAGCTTTTCAGTACTGCGTGTTTGCCCTGTCGACAGGTTATGGCCCAAGCTTGCATTTTGAATGCCTGCCTCTGCTTGTCTTAGCACTGATGGGGTTCTCAGGAGAGTTCAGTGGGAGCAGAAGGATGGTGATCGTAGAGATTTCAGTGTGGTGGTAACTGCAATGGAAGCCATTGCTTCCCTTCTCTGACTGAGACAGGCATCTCGAAGAAGGGCCCAGGATTATTCCTTGTCACCATTGCTGCTCCCTGAATGGGCTCTTCACTGTCTCTGTGGGATAATCCAACCTCAACACAGTGGCTGAAAGAATCTGCTAAAGATAATTCAGGACCCAATAATACAAGGGACTGCTAATAAACATTAAGTAGCAAAAATTGGCTCATGTGGCATAAAAAAAGTAACATCTCAAGTAAGAGCAGTTTCCTTTGTCTTATCATAGAGCTCTACCCTGTCAATTTTCAGATAGGTTTCATAAGCATAGATTTCATAGTTTAACAAGAGATTTCTGTTGCAACAGACTATAAGAAAAATGATCTGACCAATAAGCTCCAGAATGAGATCGACATGTTGAAGGAGCAGCTGCAGCTCACCAAGTCTCAGTTAGAGGCTTCTCAGCACGCCCATGCAGTCAGATTCTCTGAGGTATGATCCCAAATCTCCAAACAATGGTATGTTGGGAAGGATTGGTGTTAATGCCTTTTAAATTTTTCTAGAATTCACCAGTGAAGCTATCTGGTCCTGGGCTTTCCTTTGCTGGGAGGTTTTTGATTACTGATTCAGCTTTCTTACTTTTTACTAGTCTGTTCAGATTTCCTATTTCTTCATGATTCAGTTTTGGTTGGTATGTTTCTAGGATTTTATCCATTTCTTCTAGATTGTCCAATTTGTTGGCATATAATTGTTCCTAGTATTCTCCTATTATCCTTTGTAACTCTGTGGTATCAGTTGTAATGCCCCCACTTTTATTATTTTATTTGAGTCTTCTCTCTTTCTTGGTTAGTCTAGCTAATGGTTTCTCAATTTTTATTTCTTCAGAAAACCAACTCTTAGTTTTGTTGATCTTCTCTGTTGTTTTCCTATTCTCTATCATATTGATTTCTGTTCTAATCTTTATAATTTCCATCCCTCTGCTGACTTTGGGCTTAGTTTTTTTTTTTTCCTAGTTATTTGAAGTGTAATGTTAGGTTGTTTATTTGTGATTTCTTTCTTAATGTAGGTGTTTATATCTATTAAACTTTCTTAGAACTGCTTTGCTGCATCCCATAAGTTTTAGTATGTTGTGTTTCCATTTTTGTTTGTCTCCAGATATTTTTTATTTCCTTTTTGATTTTTTCTTTGACCCACTGGTTGTTTAGGAGTGTGTTGTTTAATTTTCACGTATTTGTGAATTTTCCAATTTTCCTCCTGTTACTAATTTCTATTTTCATGCAATGTGGTCAGAAAAGATGCTTGAGCCCTAGCCGGGTAGCTCAGTTGGTTATAGTGTCATCCCGATATGCCAAGGTTGCAGGTTTGATTCCTGGTCAGGACACATACAAGAATCAACCAATGAATGTATAAATAAGTGGCACAAGAAATCGATATTTCCTTCTTGCTTGCTCTCGCTCTCTCTTGCACGCTCTTTCTCTCCCTTCCTCTCTCTCTAAAATCAATACCAAAAAAAAAAAAATTAAAAAAGAGAAGATGCTTGATAGAATTTCAGTCTTCTTGAATTTGTTAATACTTGTTTTGTGACCTAACATATGATCTATCCTGGAGAATGTTCTGTGTGTGCGGAGAAGAATGTGTGTCTGCTGCTGTCGGATGGATGTTCTGTATATGTTTGTTAAGTTAATTTGATCTATAGCAGTGATTTCAACTAGTATGCTGCGGCATGCAGTACCTGACTATTTCGTCAGGGGCACTGACCTCTTAAACCTTAGATTGTCAAATAAAAAAATGACAACAGGCAACACAACAATAGCCATCTGGTGTGAATGAATCAAAATTACACCTGTTTTTTTTTGTCAGATCATCAAGAAATATATTTTTTGGTGTGTCGCAGAATTTTAGTAGTAATTAGTTTATGTGTCCCATGAGATGAAAAAGGTTGAAAATCGCTGATCTATAGTCAAATTCAAATCCTGTTTTCTTCCTTGATTTTCTGTCTGAATGTGTCCTATTATTGTATTGCTGTTTATTTCTCCTTTTTGTTCTCTTTTTTTTCTTCCAATTTTTATTAATTTATTTTTGTTACAGATGTTTCTCCTTCCCCCCCCCGACCCCCTCCTCCCCATCCTGCCCCCTCATTGTTCTCTTAATATTTGCTTTATATTTAGGTGCTCCAATGTTGAATGTATAAATATGTAATCTTATCTCTTTGTGATGAATTGACCCCTTTATCATTATAGAATGATTCTCTGGGCACTGATTGGCTGTTTCCCTTTTTTGATGTGTTGTGTTTCAATTTTCATTCATCTTAAAGTATTTTCTAATTACCTTAGTGAGTTTTTTCTTTGACCCATTAATTTAAGAGTATGTTATTCAATCTTCACATATTTTTATTTTCCAGTTTTCCTCCTCTGATTGATTTCTGGCTTTTCTCCATTGTTGTTGAAGAATATGCTTTGCATGATTTCAGTCTTTTTACATTTACTGAGAATCATTTTATGGCCTAACACATGGTCTCTCCTACCTAATCTCCTGTGTGCATTTAACAAGGTTGTATATTCTGCTGTTGTTGGGTACAGTGTTCTTTATATATATAAATATTTTTATTGATATTTTTAGAGAGAGAGGGAGAGAGAGATAGAAACATCAATGTGATGTGAGAGAGAAACATCAATCGGCTGCCTCCTGCACGCCACATACCAGGGATCGAGCCCACAACCCGGGCATGTGCCCCAACCAGGAATCAAACTGGTGACCTCTCAGTGCACGGGATGACACTCAGTGCACTGGCCACATCGGCTGGGCTCCTTCTGTATGTTTGTTAGGTCGAGTTTGTATATAGTTCATTCAAATCGCCAGTTAGGTTAAAAAAACCTGAAGATCATCGAGAAATCAAAGGCTGGTTGACTAGACCTTGAATTTAAATTATATAAATATGAATTTGTGTTTTGGGGGGAATGAGATGGGGCTACTATACCCAAATTGATATGGTATCAAGAAAGACTCAATAGACTTCCTTTTAAAGTATACTTACATTTGATGTGTTATTGCATGTCTGCTCTCCAAGTTCACGGATCACAGAACTCTTGGTGCTTGGGGCCTCTGCATTTGTATTTTAAGGATGTAAGGATGTGTGTTGCCTTTGGTTTGTAAAAATAAGTGTGCACAGACCTGCCATTATATGAAGTGTTATTGCAAGCCTTACTGAAATATGCAGTCCTAGCTAATACATTGGAGGTGAAGTTATGCCCACTGATTTAAAATTTTATGTATTAGCTTTATATCAGAACTTTTAAAGCCATGTTTTAAAATAATTTCAGGAATATGAAATGCAGAAAACAAAAGAGGAAGAATTTCTGAAGTTATTTCACAGATGGAAAGAAGAAGAAAAGGTGAAATTTGTTGATGAAATGGAAAAATTCAAGGAAATGTGTAAGAGGGAATTTAAGGAATTAACTTCCAAGAATTCAGCCTTAGAATATGTAAGTATTAAACCGAGAAGTCCTCATGGTACTGGTAGAGTTGTTGCCTTGAAAGGTGGCATTAGAATGACAGCTACCTAATCCAGAAGTTCCTTTATTGTGCCCTGGCCTAGACACCCCTCCTCCCGAGAGTCATAAGGGATCTCCAAGCATACAGAAGACATAGCAAGTCAGAAAAGTCATTTATTTGAGAGTGGGAGCTTTTTCCACAAACCCCAGTGCAGAACACTGGGTACATTTGGTCAGATGATAGAACAGGGTCCCCTCTTTCATTAGCCAGTTCAGTTTAGAAAAACTTAAACCATCAACTCTTCCCTGAGTTTTGAAACTTTCCAAGAGAGGCTGATACAGATCCAATGTGGGAGGAAAATGGAGCTGATCTAGAAAGACAGAGGGAGAACCTCTGACTGGTGAGGAAGATGGGTCTGGAGCAGGTAGGTTGTGGCTAAATGGGCCCTCCTCCCCTGTGGGAGCAGCCTTCCTCCACGCTGCCCTGGTTACATGCATGGATAACAGAGACACACCTCGCTGGGCTGGGACCTTCATGTCCTGTGGAGGGGCTTGTTCGGACAGTGGCCACTGTTGTCCAGCTAAGAATGATCTGAGCTTGCTGGACAGCTCAGTGCTAAGTGATCCTTAGGGAAAAAGAAACAAGGGAGTCCAGGGAAGATCCTTGAGCTCCCTCTAGGGGTCAACACATCTTATAAATGAAAATAGAGGGATATTTTTGAGATACTGCTAAGATCCTTCTCTAAAGGCCCTGAACTCTCACATAAGAGTGGGAAAACTATGACCTGTGAACCAGATCTGGCATACTCCTGTTTTTGTATGGCTCATGAGCTAACAAGGGCTTTTACATTTTTAAATGGTTGAAAAAAGTCAAAAGAAGAATATTTCATGACATACACAAATTATATGAAGTTCACATTTCAGTATCCACAAGTAAAGTCTTCTTGGACCACAACCACGCTCATTCCTTTATGCTTTGTCTGTGGTGCTTTTGTGCTGGACCCACAGAGTTGAGTGGCTGTGACCGCGACCCTGTGTGTCTCACAAACCCAAAGATGTTTGCTGTCTGGCTCTTTATAGGAAAAATTGGAGAGCTTCTGTCGTATCTTTATGTATGCAAAGTTAACAACTGGTGAAGGTGAAATGCAGGTTTATGGTACTCTTCTTTCACCTTTGCTGTAAGTTGTAGTTTCAAACAACAACAACAACAACAAAAAAAAAAAACTGGGGGCGAAATAACATCAGATGGCTCTCTGTGTCCTTTCTGCAGGGATTCCTTCAGGACACTTCCTGTGGGTTCAGTTAGCCCCATATTACCTTCCCTTGGTTGCTGTTTTTCCTAAGTGTCAGAACCCATAGGCAGAAGTAATTTCTCTATCCATGGTTTCTTCGACCACCCAAACCCCGGGGTCCTCTCCTGAACTCATGTCTGTGGCTCCTTCTCAAAGGGGGTGCCATGTTACCCACAGGAGTGTATTCTGATACTAATTTAAGACTGAATTCTTATGTCTTCCCTATGAAGGCCACACTCATTTTTTTCCCCTTGTGATAATCTTCCAATTATTGTTCTTTTGCCCAAGATTCCAGTCTCCATGGGCCTGCCCCCTGCTACTTGCCCCTATGCCCCTAGGATAATTGTGGAATAGGATTTTTTCCCACAGCTTTACCATTCCTACCTTTAAAAAAAGCTTTATTGAGATATAGTTCGCATACCATATGGTCCACCCACTTAAATTGTACAATTCAGTGGTTTTTAGTGTTCACAGACTTATGCAACCACCATCACGGTCATTTTAGAACATTTCATTGCCCCAGGAAGAAACCTTGTACCCCCTGGCATTCTCCCCACACCTCTCCCTTGCCCTCAGCCCATGGACCATGGATCTACTTTTGTCCCTATGAATCTGCCTGTTCTAGATATTTCATATAAATTGAATCATGCAATATGTGATCTTTTGTGAGTGGCATCTTTCACTTGGTATAATGTTTCCAAGATTCATCCATGTTGTAGTATTTATCAGTATTTTATTCTTACTTTTTATTGGCGAATGATATTCTATTGTATGGATATATGATATTTTATTTGTGCATTCATCAGTTGATGGAATTTGTGTTGTTTGCCCTTTTTGGTTATCAACAGACTTTAAAATTATTTAAAATAGACTATTTTTTTTACAATGGTTTTAGGTTTACAGAATAATTGAGCAGATAGTTCTGAAAGTTCTATATAAGCTCCCCTCTCCTACCCTATACACAGTTTTCCATATCCTGACATCTTAAATTGGTTAATTTGTTACAATTAATGAACCAATATTAATACACTTGTATTAATTAAAGTCCATTCTTCGTTCTGATTTCTTTGACTTTTGCCTAATGTTCTTCTTCTGCTACAGGATCTTACCTAGATACTATAGTACATTTAGTTGTCATGTCTCCTTAAGTTCCTCTTGTCTGTGACAGATTTGTTTTTGATGTGCTGGACAATGTATATTGTAGGATGCTCCTCTATTAGAATTTATTTGATATTCTTCTCGTGGTCAGACTGGGCTTACAGGTTTGGGGAAAGAAGACCTCAGAGTTAAAGTGCAATTTTCATCACATCATATCAAGAGTATACACCATCTACATGATTTATGGTTGTTGATGTTGACCTTGGCCACTTGGCTGAGGTTGAGTTTGTCAGATTTCTCCATTGAAAAGTAACCTCTCCCTGTTTCATACTGTGACTTTGAAAAGAAGTTGCTATGTGCAGCCCAGACTAAAAGAGCTGGGAACTGAGTTCCCCCACCCTTTTGTTTTTGAAGTTAACATGCACTATTACCTTCTGTGCTTACTGCTAGTAACTTTGGGACTAACATACAAGCAAAGGGCAAAATTAAAATATTATGTCCCTAATGGATTCACAGATGTGGCCTTGGGTGAAGTTGGCCTCATCGCTAAATTATCTTGAGAACCAGCTGCACCCAGTTCCTCTGTTTCTGGCAACTGTTACATGCCAATCAAAAATTTTAAGACCCATTGTCTAAGATTAGAAAGTTAGGTTTTTCTTTTCCTTTTTAATCCTGTGCATGTTCCTTTTTTGGAAGAAAACCACTGGAAAGGAGAAGTAAGAGAAGCACAACAAGCATCCAATAGAATAGTCAAATTTAAAATATGGGTGCAGCCCTGGCTGGTTTGGCTCAGCGGTTAGAGTGTTGAGCCATAGACTTAAGGCTCACGGGTTCGATTCCCAGTCAAGGGCACATACATGGGTTGCAGGTTCAATCCCTGGCCCTGGTTGGGTTTGTGCAGGAGGCAACCAATCTATGTCTCTCTCACATCAATGTTTCTCTCCCTCCCTCCCTCCATTCCACTCTATCTAAAAAAAAAAAAAAAAAAAAAAAAAAATCAATGGAAAAATACCTCTGGTGAGGATTTAACAAAAAAATAAAACATGGGTACAGGCTCCCCAATTTTATTCTCTATTTCAGTCTTACAAAAATATAAACATTTGTACCAGTGATTTTTGCGTTTCATTTTATAGCAATTGTCAGAAATCCAGAAGTCCAATCTGCAGATCAAGTCCAACTTAGGCACATTAAAAGATGCCCGTGAGTTTAAAGAAGAACGCCCTCAGTATCCCCAGGATTTCCAAAATGTGATGCAATTTCTTGATAGTCAGGTATGTAAAAGTGGGCGATAACTATGGTAGAGGCCTAATTTTTCTTAGTGAAGTAATTCATAGCAAGCATCTTCTACAGAAATGTGTCTTTCAGTGGCCATGAAGGTGGCTGATTCTATTTTCTTGTCTCCTAATACATGTATGATTCATAATAGGTGTTCATTAATTGCTTGTTGATTGACTAATAGACGTGGATACAGAACAGTTGGCAAAATTGCTTCATTTCCCCCTAAGATAATATCTATTTGAATTGGTTAACATTACCTCAGTATTTATTTTTCACATTTGAGATGTAGGTCTCAGTTTCAAAGGCATAGAAAGGCATATTGAAGCACTCACTTTATTTTTAGAGCTCAAATATACAACTACATTGGTGAACTGATGATCTTTTACATTTGTCAAACATAATTGCAATCAACTGGAAGTGAGCCTCCGTAATCATCGAAGTCTTCACACTGGCCGTTTGGTCAAACTGGTGTAGGGGAGCATTGTGTTTTACCAGGAAACAAATAGAGATTAAAATTTATGAATTCAGGACTTTTAAAAAAAAAGCAATGATATATTATTTAAAAGAAATAAGTGTGTTTTTGAAATATGAACAGCTGGCACTGCGGCTTGCTTTGCCGCTCACATCTTGCCTCCCTCCCACAAATCTACATTCCCTGTTCAGCCAGGCTGTCCATGTCACTGTCCTGTCTAACATTTTTCAGTGGCTCCCCATTTTCCACAGAACAAAGTCTTGAATCCTTAACCAGCACTCCAAGTCCCTGAATATCTGGACCCTGCGTCATCCCCCCCGCCCTTCTCGGCTTTCCCTCGACGCTCCCAGCAGCACCAAACAGCCGGGGTTCCCAGAACATGGCATTCTGCTTTCTGCTTTTGCTCTTGTGGCTTTCATTGTCAAGCACCTCCCAGTTTCAAGATCTACAGCTTACTCATTCAGCTGGGGCAGCACCTCTTCTAGAGAGTTCTGGACCTCTGAGTTTTTGCATTTCTGTAGTCCCCCAAGAGGGGCCTGATCCCATGCTAATTATGTGGAAACTCTCTATTGTCATGTCCACCTCCCTCCTGTACAGGGAAGGACCCTTCTTTCTGTCCTCTCCTGGCTGGCCAGGGGCTGCCCATTGAGGTGTCTGGTACATGGTAGGGGACCAAGAAATTGTATCCTGAACTGAACAATTGACAGTTGCTCCCAGCAGGTTGGTCTCTCACGAATTAAAGGACCCAGTTATGAAATCCTAAGGTTCTACTTAAATTTTTCCTGTTTCCTTCCTATGAGCTGTGTTGCCAGTTCAGAACCCATGAACTTAGAAAACTGGGCGTTTCCTTTTAGTTTCTTAGGTTGGCCAGCTAGCACCAATATTTTATTGGAACTCAGCCATACTCATTCATTTAGTTATTATCTATGGCTGTTCTGCTACTACTAGTAGTAGTGACCCAGTAATCTGGTTCCCAGAGCCTAATGGGAGGGCAAAAGTGGGTTTACAGTTGTTGGTATGGAAAAAGACATGCAAGTTATGACTATTACAATAGACTTATTAATGCAAAAGAATGTCACAATGCAAGGTAGACCTACTTTGCCCACCCTTGTATTTACTATTAGCCCCTTAACAGAAAATGTTTGCTAAGACCTGCCTTAGAATGTAAGACTAAAATCATGACAAATGTGTTTAAACATTTTTGACTATGTATTCCAAAAAATACCTGTTAACATTTTACCAAACTGTTGGGTTTCATAGGTACCCACCAAAAAGGAAGCATCTATTTTGAGTAGATTTCATTGTTACAGTTGCACATAAATTACTCTTGTTTTATTGTTTCCTAGGAAAGCAAGTGGACAGCTCGAGTTCAAGCTCTTCATCAAGAACACAAAAAAGAGAAGGGTCAGGTAAGATTAAGAAACCACCCCTATGTTCATTGCAGCATTATTTACAAGAGCCAAGATATGGAAGCAACCTAACTGTCCTCTGTGGACAAATAGATAAAGAAGATGTGGTGCATATTACAATGGAATATTACTCAACCATAAAAAGAATGAAATTTTGCCATTTGTGTCAACATGGATGGACCTAGAATGTATTATGCTAAGTGAAATAAGTTGGACAGAGAAAGACAAATACCATGTTATTTTACTTACATGTGGAATCTAGAAAACAAAATAGACAAACAAACAAAGAAACTCATAGATAAAGAGAACACACTAATGATTGCCAGATGAGAGGGGTGGGGAGAGGGGTGAAAAAGGTGAAGGAATTAAGAAGCACAAATTTGCAGTTATAAAATAGTCACAATAATGTACAGCATAGATAATATAGTCAATAATATTGTAATGACAATATATGGTGTCAGATGGGTACTAGAATTATCGGGGGGATTACTTTGCAACTTATATAAAGGTCTAATCACTGTGTTGTACATCTGAAACTAATACAATTTTGTATGTCAACTGTACCTGGAAAAAAAATACAAAAAAGAAACCTATGGCCTATAAGTGGATCATTTTGCAAGAATATTTGCTTTTCTTTATAATTTAGGTAGTATTTTTTACTTAATAAAGTTTGTGGAGAAAATTAAAATTACTTATAGTTTCAATATCTAAGAACTGCTACTTCTTTGTTATAATTTCTTTCGGTCTTTTTTCTATGCTGTAAATAATGTTGTATTTCCATAAGATAGAAACCCATACACACAATCTTACAAATTTTGAATTATGCTTTATATCTATAACTTTATATACTTCTCACTTAATATATCCTGTTTTTTTTTTTTTTACTCCTCACCCGAGGACATTTTCGCATTTATCTTCAGATAGAGCGGGAGGGAGAGAGGGAGGAAGAGAGAGAGAGAAACATCATTGTGAGAGAGACACATCGAGGGGCTGCCACCCACACGACCCCAGCCGGGGCCGAGGACAAACTGCAACTGGGGTACGTGCCCCTAGTGGGAACCAAACCCGGGTCTCTCTGGACTGCGGGCCGACACTCTAACCGCTGAGCCAAACCGGCCAGGGCAGTATATCCTTTTTTTTGTTTGTTTGTCTTTTGTTAATCCTCACCTGAAGGTATTTTTCCATTGATTTTTAGATAGAGTGGAAGGAGGGAGGGACGGAGGGAGAGAGAAACATCAATGTGAGAGAGACACATCGATTGGTTGCCTCCTCCACAACCCTGACCTGGGCTGGGGATCAAACCCGCAACCCAGGTATGTGCCCTTGACCGGGAATCGAACCTGCAGCCCTTCAGTCCACAGGCCAACGCTCTAACTGCTGAGTCAAACAGGTCAGGGCAATATGTCCTATGTTTTAAAATATTTGTTTTTAATGGTTACATGATGATCTTACAGATGTAGCATAAGTTATTTAATCATTTCTTCATTGTTGAGTGTTTGTAAAGGCAAGGATTGTTCACATTAAAATCATTTTTATGGAAACAAACATTAGTTATAACACTGATTTCCTTTCAGCTGAATGCATTGGAAATTTAAGTGTTAAAATGATTTTACACTAGTGTAAAACATCTAAAGTAGATTTGTTTGAGATCCTTTTCTTTAGGAAAAATTGTGGGGTTTTTTCCACTTTAAATTGTATGGATTTTCTAGTCCTTTGGATCCCCTGTGTCTTAGTCTGTTCTGGCTGTATATTTATTTCTCATTATTCTAGAGGCTGGAATTCTGGGAACACCCGTTCAATTCCTGGTGAGAGCCCTCTTGCAGACGGCCACTGTGTCCTCTCATGGCAGAGAGAGAGAGAGAGAGAGAGAGAGAGAGAGAGGAGAGAGGGAGGGAGGGAGAGAGACGGAGGGAGAGAGAGGGAGGGCAAGCAGCTCAGGTCTTTTCTCATAAGGGCACTAATTCCATCGTGAGGACCCTACCTTCATGACTTCATCTAAACCTAGTGACCTTCCAAAGGCCCCATCTCCTAATAGCATCACATTGGGGTTAGGGCATCAACATGAATTTTTGGACACAAACATCAAGTCTATAAGGCCAAAGGAAAGGGATAAATAGGACCTGTACTCTGGGGGTGCACACTTGAGCCATTTTAGATTTCTGTCTCCACGCCCCTCCCTGGCCCTGCTTTCGTGTCACCTGGGACTGCTCCACCTGAGTAGGTAGTCCCCTCCCTTTGTCATTCTCATCACTTCACGAGTGTAGCTCTGATCACTGTTTTCAATCATTTTTGCTTATTTGTTTACTTGTTTAACTTCTGCTTCTCGAGCCACATCAGTAGCCCTGCTATCTATTTAGTTCTTCATTGTAGTCCCAGCATTCAGTAGTGTGCCTAAAATGTGCTAGATGTCCAGAAAGCGGATCATTCAACCTTGTTTTGTGGATGGAGAAATGCTGATTATAGGGTTCAGAAGAGCAGGGTCTGTCGGTATGAGTCTGGTATTTGAACTCAGGTCCTCCTAGCCTCAGGGCCCTGCTTGTCTGCCTCACTGCCTTGCTTACCTGTCAGGTGTTAGGCACTTAACCCGCTGGGGACAGGACTAGGCAATGACGACTCGGAGTAGTTGCTTTTCTGTAAGAACAGTCTCACTTTGCTTTGAGATGCTAAGGTAATAGTTCCTACAGATGGTTGCACTTCAGAGTGACATGAGGCTTTTTTCCAAAATACACACGTGCCACTCTACAACGTGAGATTCTCATTCAGTAGGTAAGTCTGGGATATGCATATTGGGGGGGGGGGACACCAAAAACCCAAACCTGGACAATTCTGTTTTGGATCCATGGTTTGAACCACTACTCTTAGATAATGTGAGGTTCCTACTCTTATTGTTCAAGGCATCTTAAAGCATTGGTATTTAGGGACAGAATTGGGGCTTCCTTATTAACAGGGGTGCGTTTTAGTGAGTGGCCTTCCAGCAGAACAGAATGCAAGTTGCAGAGTTTCACACTTGCCACCGCAAGTCATGAGAGAGAAGGACCGACTGCTGGTAGTCCAGAGGAAGGAGGACAGGCCTTTCTGGTTCTGAGTGAGGCACGTCGTTTCCCGGACTGGGAGTGTGGAGTGTTTGGGCCGCCGCTAGGCTACGCTGCTCCCTTGTCTGTTCAGAGCTGCTTACTTCTTCCTTCATTTCTCTTAAACCCTAACAGAGGGGTGAATTCAATCAATTTAGTCATCTCTGCCTGAGACCTAACTATTAATTATTCCACATGATTGGTGCTTGCTGGTCCTACAATGCACATATTGTATCTCTCTGTTTAAGGGAAGTTGCGTTTGCCAACTTTTTATTGCTTTACCTAGATTCTTGGCAGTCTTTTTTTTTTTTTTTTAAATAACTGGTAGGAGTTCAAAGGGAGTCACAGATAAATTATGGTATACCCTTTTGACCCAACAGAAGATTCTTGAGAACTTGGGAAGTTGTAGAATGGTCATATAAGGAAAGGAGGATGGGGTGATGTGGACTGATAGGAAAAAAAGCGAGGGTTTGGAATGGTAGAAGGTCGTAGCAGATGGGCTCAAGAGCTACAGACTGTTGGAAATAATATCTGGCTATCCTTTGCTTAGATGATCATGTTCCTCTCTCAGTGAACTTTTTCTGTATCTTTGTGGTCAATTTTCAATTATGTTATCAAAGTGGTGCCATCCCTTAGTTTTTCCTATGTCCCCTTTTTCTTGGGACCTGGAATGACTCCCCATATTGTTGATCCTAAATCTCCACCCAGAACCCTGGACATCTTCACTGGCTTTTGCTTCAGTTTTCCAGCTCAGTGTTTCCTAAAATGCTTTTGGGGGCACTCTTCCAGTGGTCTGTAAACGTGTAGAGAACATCCCTAACAGTATTCTCCTTGGGGGAGAAGATTCTCTTCATCTACTAGGATATGAAAGGTTATTTTTGGTCTTCACTCAGGAAACCTTTTTAACTTGCTTTAACCCAGAATTTGCCCAACCTCATATAATAAGCACAGAGCACTTCAAAAGTATTGCAGTGTACTGATTGAGAGCATTAACTTTTTGTTGTTTGTTTTTTTATGTTATTGGACTATTTTTTAGGTTCACAGCATAACTGAGCAGAAAGTACAGAGAGTTAGTAAATGCTCACTGCCCTCACACCCCGTGAGCACAGCTTCCCTCGCACTGTCGACATTCCACACCAGAGCAGTATGTGTTACAATCATTGAACTCACACGGACACATCATTATCATCCGAAGTCCAAAATTTACTTTAGAGTTCACTCTTGGTGTTCTCCACATCCTATAAGTTTGGACAAGTGGCATGTATCCACCATAACAGTATCATACAGAATAGTTTTACTGCCCTAAAAGGTCTCTGTGCTGTGCCTGTTCATCGTGCCCTTCCCTCTAACCTCTGATCTTTTTACTGTTTCTGTACTTTTCCCTTTTTCAGAATGTCATATAGTTGGAATCATACAGGATGTAGCCTTTTCAGATTGGCTTCTTCCACTTAGTAATATGCATTTAAAGTTTCCTCCAAGTCTTTTCATGGCTTGATAGCTGATTTCTTTTTAATGCAGAATAATATTCTATTGTCTGGGTGGACCACAGTTTATTTATCCACTGATCTAGTGAAAGGTGTTTTGGTTGCTTCCAAATTTTAGCACTGATGAATAAGGCTGCCATATACATCTATGTGCAGGTTTCTGTGTGGACGTGAGTTTTGAACTCCTTTGGGTAAATGCCAAGGAGCATGATTGCTGGATTTTATGGTACGAATATGTGTAGTTTTGTAAGGCTGTACCATTTTGCATTCCCACCAGCAATTAATGAGTTCTTGCTGCTTCATATCCTCACCAGCATTTGGTATTGTCAGTGGTCTGAATTTTGGCCATTCTAAAAGGTACATTGTACCCTAGCTGGTTTGGTTCAGCGGTCAGAGTGTCGGCCCAAGGACCAAAGGGTCTCAGGTTTGATTCCCGGTCAAGGGCACGTACCTGGGTTGCAGGTTCGATATCCATCCCCAGTCAGGGTTGTGCGGGGAGTGGGGGTGCAGAGGGGGGGGGCAACCAATCAATGTGTCTCACATCGACGTTCTGTCTCTCTCTCTCTCTCTCCTTCCCTTCCACTCTCTAAAAAAAAATCAATGGAAAAATATCCTCAGGTGAGGATTAACAACAACAACAAAATAAATAAATAAAAGGTACATTGCTATTACTTTTTGATTTGGTGATTTCTTAAAGTCCTGGGGGCTGCTTGATTGCATACAAGTATTATTTATTAGTATCTTTCATGACACAGACACTACAGTTGGGAGTGTTGACTTTGAAGCCAAACGTAAAGTCTCAAGTCTGGCTTCTTCCTCCTCTAGCTGTCTGAGTCTGGACCAGCTACTTTACCTCTCTAGACTTGAGTTTCCCTATCTGTACAATGGGGTCAAAACTTGTGTCCTAAAGGCTGTGGTGTGGATTCAACAAGGTGAAGTGCTTAACACAGCCTCTAGCACATGGTCAATGTTTGTTTTAAAAAAATCAAGCAAGTTAGCCCTGGCCAGTTTGGCTCAGCGGTTAGAGCGTCAGCTCACAGACCAAAAAGAGTCGTGGGTTTGATTCCGGTCCAGTTGATGTGTCCCTCTCACATCGATGTTTCTCTCTCTCTCTCCCTCTCTCTTCCCTTCTCTTCTTCTCCCTCCCTCCCTCCCACTCTATCTGAAGATAAATGGAAAAGTATCCTCAGGTGAGGATTAAAAAAAAAATTTTTTTTTTTTTTAGCCCTGGCCGGTTTGGCTCAGCAGTTAGAGCGTCGGCTCGTGGACCAGAGAGTCCCGGGTTTGGTTCCCGCTAAGGGCACGTACCTCAGTTGCAGTTTGTCCCTGGCCCCAGTTGGGGTTGTGTGGGTGGCAACCAGTCGATGTTTCTCTCTCACGTCGATGTTTCTCTCTCTCTTCCCCCCTCTCTCCCTTCCACTCTATCTGAAGATAAATGCAAAAAAGTGTCCTCGGGTGAGGATAAAAATATATATATATTTTTTAAATCAAGCAAGTTAGGAAATGCTGCTCTCAACACTTTTTGTACCCCTTACAGGCATGGCTAAACCCTTCCCCCCTTTATTTGATCTGTACACCCCGTCTCCATTTCTACGCTGTAGGCATGGAATGTCCTTAGCTCTAATTACCAAGTTTTTCCCCACTCTGTTTAAGCAACTACTGAAATTGCTTTAAGAATCTTTCCCTTGCCCTGGCCAGTTTGGCTTAGCGGTTAGAGCATTGGCCCACGCACCAAAGAGCTGCAGGTTCGATTCCGGTCAAGGGTGGGTACCTCGGTTGTGGTTCGGTCCCCAGCCCTGGTCGGGGATCATGCGGGAGGCAACCAATCGATATGTCTCTCTCGCAACGATGTTTCTCTCTCCCTCCCTCCCTCCCTCCCTCCCTCCTACTCTATCTGAAGATAAATGGAAAAATATTCTCAGATGAGGATTTAAAAAAAAAAGAATCTTTCCTTAAATTCCTAAATTATTGAAAACAAATTCTTCTTGAATTCTTTTTGTCTAATTTATGATCTTCCCTGACATTAAGCCTCTAAAGATGACTCTATGAGTCTTTGGATCTGTCTGTCCTCTGTATCTCTCCCTTTCTTTCTGTTCCCTCAATCATTCCTCTCTCCTCCTCCTCTTTTTTCTTCTACCCTACTCCTTCCACCTTCCTCATGCAGTAAATATTTATTGAGAACCTGCTAAGGGCCAGAGATTGTGCTAGTTGCTGGACATGTAAACATAATCAAGATGGGCTCTCTGGCCCAGGGAGTGCCCGTTTGAGCCAGGATGGCACATGTGGATGTGTGAAGGACAGGACTGCATGGGGTCGCAGCCACTCTGTGGGGGAAGCCTTGGTCCTTCATCATTGCTCACCCCTGTGTTATTTCATGTAATGTGCTCAAGTTCACTCAGCTGCTCACATTATCAGTGTTGTCTGTCTGAGCTCTCTGGGAACAGAAATGAAGCCCCTTGTACAGCCAGGGCCTTGGTACCCAGTGATCAAAGATTTACTCCATGACCTAATGTGCACTGATAACGTAAGGCCAGCGAAGAAGGCAGGGCATGTACATATAGACCGCAGAAGACGATTTACATGCAATTTGCAGACTGATGCCTTTCTTAATTTTTTTTTCCAGCTCCTGTCACATATAGAGAAACTTCAAACCTTAATGATAGACAATCTAAATGCAAATAATGTTTTCTACAAGAAAAGGGTAGAAGAGCAAGGGCAGAGACCTCAGGAACAGAATGAACCGATTATCAGTCAGAGGCAACAGGTATTTTTGGTGATATATCAGCACTGTTTTTCTTTAAGTAGTGCAGTTTATCTAAGAAATGTGTTTTTATTTTAGCACATTTGTAAGTTGGCTAAGACAAAGAAGATGGAATATGTTTTTCCCCTTTGGTTGTCTGTAAAAGTAAATTCAATCAAATAATTTTTTAAAAGGTATTTTAAAATACTGTAGAGAGATTTATTCAATTAGAATTCAGAACCAATTTGATAAGAGTTTATTTTAGTAATTGCTTTAAGAAGCAGCCAAATCCAAATGCTGCTTCCATGAAACTTTTGTCTCCTTGTCTTTAAAGTCCACGTGTCCTCCGGTGTCTTTGGAGAATTCCATGAGAAGGTTTATTTCCTAAGTCCAGTATCTGTCCATTATCCAGTATGTCCCTATCTCATTTCAAACATGTATTGCTAGAAAACTCTTTTTCTTTGCAGATTAAAGAGTTCACCAGTAAGCCATTAAACAGTGTCGTTGAACCCAAAGGTAAGTGGACCAGGATCCCAGTGCTGGAGGCAAGGCGATGTTCCTAACCTCGTGCTGGACATCAGAAGAATGTGCGGTCCTGACTGTTTACGGCTGCTCAGATGGCATTCCTCTGGTTATTTTAATTTGAGAGATGTGTTATCACAGCCCAGAAAGTTGAAGAATTTTAAATACCTAAACTGTTACTGAATAGTCTCGTATATTCTTTGTTAGACTATTGTTATGCACAGTAACCATTTTCCTCTGTGCTCATGTGCAGCAGATGGAGTTGTGATTCAACAGGCCTGGAGATAGGCGGGGCTCAGCTCCCATCTCTGGCACTTCATAGCTTTATGAGTCTCTGCCTCAGTTTCCTCTGCTCTAAAGTTGGAATATTAATAATAACTACATCTTAGGCTTGTTACAAGAAGTACATGGGAGAACATGTGAAAAATACACCCGTTAAACATTCATCAGTGTTAGCTACTGCTATTAAAATCAGTTATTTTAAAGTACTGTAGAGGCTTACTGCATTAGTCTTTTTTTTTTTTTTTTTTTTATCCTCACCCGAGGACATTTTTTCATTTTTCGTTCAGATAGAGTGGGAGGGAGAGAGAGGAAGAGAGAGAGAGAGAGAGAGAGAAACATCGACGTGAAAGGGACACATTGAGTGGCTGCCACCCGCACGACCAACCAGGGTCGGGGACAAACTGCAACCGAGGTACATGCCCTTAGCGGGAACCGAACCCGGGTCTCTCTGGACCGCAGGCCGACGCTCCAACCACTGAGCCAAACCGGCCAGGGCGGCTTACTGCATTAGTCTTAATTGCAGTTGTTTGGTGTGAAAGGTTTGTACTAAGCATAGTAAGGGCATAGGCAACCTACTAAGTGTAGCGATGATAGCATCCATTTCTGTATCGTTCAAGAGACAGTCTAGATGGGAGACTGGCAGCCAGAAGTACAGGGTCTCACAATAAAACATAAAGCTTGCCCTCTGCCTGGTCACCTTCCAAGTGATCTCAGTCTTGTTTCCTGCACGTGTCAGGTCGTTAAGGTGTCTACTTGAGACTCACTAACTGCAGCTTGGAAATGGGTGTATGAGCTGGGTTTCCTTTCTGTTTCAGGGGCCTCAGGAAAGATGTTGACCTACCACTTGTTTCCTTCTTGTTTTGAAAGAAAGGTTTAGGAAGGGCTGTGGTTCCCTATAATTTCTCTTTGAATAGTGAAAGTTCAGATAGTGAGGAATACCTGTATACTTACTTAATAGCATAAATATTTGACCAAAAAGTATTTTTAGGAAAAGTTAGCTTTATAAAGATTTCTGTTAAACATCTTTACTCTATTGGGTGAGTCGCTATATGTTGGTAAATGTTGTTTATTGTTTTATGTGGGAAAAAGATTGGGGTAAGTGCTGGCAAAATATAACCTATAGCTTGTGATTTCTGTTATTAATTTATTTTTTGTTATTTCAGGGACTCCTTTAACCTGGCAAACTTTTGAATCTAAGCCAACTGCCCAAGCTGTACCTAGTAAGTTTCTATAGTAAGCTCAGGATTCTAACGATATTTTATCAAGTGCTAAACTAATATATAACTTCTGCTTAATTTTTTAGAGACTTTTCTTTGAAAGCCAATGTGTTTGGAGATTACATAATGATCTATTTTGATTCCTGGCTTTCACCTAGTTCTAAAACCCAAGATCGTAAATATCCACATGTCTCTGTGGTGATGGGGTTAGCCATTCCTATAATTTTGCAATTCACCTAATACGGGGACGACTACAGGTTCTTTGGCATCACTCCAGTTTATACTTTTGGGTTTCCCAAGGTGACACACTGTGTGAGATGTGACTGTGTGGTGGCCACCATATTTTGGCCTCACAGGGACTTTCAGTGCTGCAGGCTTTGAGCTGATGTTGTCACTGCCACTCACTCAAGTTCAGATCAGCACAGCTGTCTCCCGAAGCGATCAGGATTTGGTTATAATCTAAAAAGACATCATCTGTACTGTTTAGAACTGAACAGGTTGTTTTCTTAATTTGAGATATTTTTATTTCCATTCAGGAAAGTGTAAGGGTGGAGGGAGTCAGGGAGCAGGTGATGCGGGCAAGAGAGGACATGAGTGTGGACAGGGATCTGGACGTGAGGATGGGGCCTGCACTGAGGTGGGCTCCGAGTGACACCTTTCATGTGGGCCCAGGTCTGTGCAATGAGGAAAGAACACTGATGAATGTGATTGGGAATCTGGCACCACTGGCTAGAAAATGCTAATGGTTTTAACCACTCATTCATCTGAGATGCTTCTTGAGCACTCTTGATGTTGCTTTTGGAATCTGAAAAGGTTGAGAGGAGACAGTAATTTAAATGTTAAGAGTAGGGCTGAGAGGAGAGTAGAAGCTGGACTTATATCTTTTTTTTTTTTCTTTATTGATTTTAGAGCAGTGGTTCTCAACCTGTGGGTTGTGACCCCTTTGGGGATCGAACGACCCTTTCACAGGGGTCGCCTAAGACCATCGGAAAACACATATTTCCGATGGTCTTAGGAACCGAGACACCGCTCCTCTATCTGTCTCCAGGCGGGTCCGCCCACATGCAGATACGCCCACATACAACATGAGGAACTGTAGTAGAGGGTTGTGGCATTAGGAAGATTGAGAACCACTGTTTTAGAGAGAGAGGAAGGCAGAGGGAGAGAGAGAGATAGAAACATCGATGAGAGAGAACATCGATTGGCTGCCTCCTGCATGCCCCCCACCGAGGACTTGGCCCACAACCTAGGCATGTACCCTGACTGGAATCAAACCAGTGACCTCTTGGTGCATGGGTCAACACTCAACCACTGAGCCACACCGGCCAGGTTAGACTTATATGCATGGGTCAATGCTCAACCACTGAGCCACACCTGCCAGGCTGGACTTTTATCTTATGAAATAAAGAAAACAATACAACCTGGCCAATGTGGCTCAGTGGCTGAGCATTGACCCATGCACCCAGAGGTTGGCGGTTCAATTCCCAGTCAGGGCACACGCCCAGGTTGTGGGCCTGATCCCCAGTGGGGGGCATGCAGGAGGCGGCCAATCGATATTCTCTGTCATCGATGTTTCTATTTCTCTCCCTCTCCCTTCCTCTCTCTCTAAAATCAGTAAAGAAAGAAAGAAAACAATAAATTTTAGAGAAAGATGAAAGGTTAAAAGGCACTCAGTTGTTGTTCATACTTCATTATACTTGGCATAATACTGGAAAAATAGTGTGTGCCGATAAAACTTTATTTATAAAAACAGGTGTTGGGCTGGTATGTCCCACAGATTTTAATTTTCCAAACCCAGTAACTTCTACTGGTTAAAATTAACCATCCTTAAATAATCAATATCCCAGTGAGGCATATTTTGGGGTGACAAACTCTGCTTTCCTTCACATGACTCTGTAAATATACTAAAACCCATTTAATTGTGTATTTTAAAAGGGTGAATTATATTTTGATAAAACTATTATTAAAAATTGGTTTTGACTAATTTGAAACATTTGTCCATTGTGGTCTGTATATATCTTGACTAATTTGTGTAGTATTTGGTTATCATCATGGTCAGATGCTGATGCTGTAGTTATAGAGATCTTTTTATGCTGTTTCAGTGACTGTCCCAGCCCCACAGACTTTGGATGCTAAGTCAAGTCTAACAATGGCACATGGTAAGTCTCAGCGTTTTATGTGCAGTTTCCACCCTGAGTTAGATAACTTATTAATTGAAAGTGCTTTTCTCTGGGGGTAATTATGCAAATGAGAAAACATTTTAGTGAATGTAAAACAGTTAATAAAGCTTCAGTCTTCCTATTTAATATCATAAACTGACTATACCCACCAAAGCCATAAAGTATAAAATATATGTTAACTTTGAATAGTACTTTCATTATTTATGATTTTTGGTGGAAAGTAGTAGGTATTAGGTAAGAGGGTGACTTTCTAGACCAGCCAACCAGCACATGCCACAGGGCATATGTGACTGTTTTTATAACTTTCAATGGGGCAGCAAGTCAACATTTTAAAATAAACAGTTTCAGCCATTGGTTGGGAAAAAATTTAAAAAGACATGTGATGAAAACCAAAGAAAAAAAGTAGGAACCACTGGACAAAATCGCTGCCAGGATTCAGTTGTTGGACCAGACTACTGGTGTGATAATTGTTATTGACATCATCCAGTAGATAGGGTGAATAGTTGTAGCCTTATTTTACTTTTATGCAATTAGGTGCTTACAGTTTTTGTAGTATGTCTTTAAATGTGTTATTTTCCTATGTTCTGCTGTAGATTACAAATGAATTAAAATGGGAAGGAACCATCTTTTTCCTGTTTCACCTAATGATTAATTCATTCTACATTTGTTTTTAGACTTAAATTTAATTAGACTTACATTTAATTAGACTTAAATCCATGATCAGTTGAGTCGAACTTTTTGTCTTCACAAATGTTGTGTTCTGTATATGATGGCCTGTGTAATTGTCCTTTTTACTCACTCATGACATACTATTGCCCCTTATTTTTTCCCCTAAGATGATTTCAGACGGATCAGTTCCCTTGAGCATGTGTTAACAATATGTAATGCAAATTCTCCACACATTGTATGTTATTATTTATGTTTTTAGAACATGCAGAGTTTTTTTCCTTTGGACCAGTAACAGATAAAATGTATGTTGGACTTATATAATTTACCTTAATATTGAAATACGAGTCAGTTTTCTCTGGCATTATTCTCTATTCATATTATTTTATATTGGGTCTAACATTTCTCTGTTGCCTCCTTTTATAAAACAGTCGCTGGCCACTCTTCTCTTGTACTTCAACAGTGTTTGGTTTCTTTTTCTTTACTTTGTTATAGTTAGCTTTCTGTATAACATTATATAAGGTCCGCATTTTCTTTGTTTTATATTTTTGGTTCCTGCCAAAGGACACATATAGTCCATATGCTAAGTTATCTGAGATCAGTTCAAGGGTCCTGACAAATCTGTTGGTTCTAAAGCAGTGTGTTCCATCTGTACCCTGCCCTGATTGGGCCAGGGCCACATGAATCAACCATGCCCTCTTGCTGGCATCTGCTAGGACTGAAATGCTAGTTTTAAATGCCAGCCAGACTTGGCACGGGGCCTGTAAACCTTGGATTGGGATCAAAGCTGATTTGTGAGCATCTCCATGGGCAAGAGCAAGGCAGAGCCTTGGCTGGGGATCACTGACCTACCCCCACCCCACCTGTGTTGGGGGTGCAGGGGGCGTTAATCATGTATTGCCTAACATTAATTAGCCTGATTACCTCTGTCTTCCCTTTTGTTCCATCTCAAAGCTTGGTGAGGTTCTTTACTATACGTAATGCCAGGATTACTCATCGTCTTAGGTTGGTTTCCTGAGAAACAGACTCTGAGGGGGAGGTTTGCAGGGGGAGTTTAGCAGGCAGTGCTCTCAACATCTGTGAGAGCGGTGGGATTGAGAGATGCAGCTGCAGTGGAGCCCCCAGCGATCTCACCAGGAGCTTTAGAGCCGGGATGGCATTTCTAAATTTTCCTGGATTGAGGTGATCAGTTATGGGATGTGGTTTACCCCAGGAAGAATGTGCGTGTGTGGTTTGGTGCTGCTCCCTTGAGCTGAGACAAAGCAAAAAGTGGAAGCAAAAGGTAGCAGGAAAGCCCTAGATGTGAATTAATGGTGCAGATGAATTCTTTGGCTGAGCATAGAGTATGCAGAAGAGATTTGAAGGAAATAAGGTTGGTTGAGACTGTTCATGGCAACCACTGAGTTGACTATATCTGTTCAGGCCTGTTCCCGTGGCATTGTGTAGCCACAAAATGTTCGGAGGCTGGATACAGCTGGATTGGGGAGCTGGGCTTCAGGACGCTTAGCCTGACCAGAGTATGTTGAAAGAATCAGAGCTGGGGAGACCAGTTGGGGATGTTAGTAATAGTCTATGTGAGATTCCTCACCTAGGAATCGGGTATGGTGATGACACCAGAGGGCGTGGACATAACATCTGTTCAGTGGAATTGGTGGAAAGGCTGGACCAGTGATGGGGGCAAGGGTGAGGGCAGGGGCAGAACGTGATGAGCTCAGATGCTGGGTGATGGCGGTGCTGTTTAGAGAATCCGGAAGACAAACTCAATGAGCACCAGTAGGGAGACGTCATGGCTTTGTGACCAACAGCCTGGACTTGGGAAGCAGGCAGTCTGGATTCGCAGTTGACTCATGAAACAATAGGCTTAGGTTTCCTTGCCTGCCAAACGGGGAGAATAGTCATGGCTACTTTGGTGAGCTGTAGAAAGGGTCGCACGAGGCAGGGCCTTGGAGCAGGAGCCCCTGCACAGGCACTGGCTAAACGTTAGCTTGAGGATAGGGCTGATGGCGCCCAACGAAGTCAGCCAGTGAGAGGAAGGACTGAGTACAGATCTGAGCGTTTTACTTCTGGAGGTAATGGTAGGAAACTGATAGAAGAATTTTTCTGGAAGCATGCAGCAGCTTCAGAGGGGAGACTCAAGCCTCTGAGTGTTTCAGCCTTCATCCTGGAGATCTCAGTTCAGGACAGGAACTGGGACTTTCAGAGTCTGGACCTGTGGCTTATACAGCACAAGAATGGCAGGCCCTTCCCTCCCCTCGGGACATCAGCTTGTTTTGAGAGCTGGAGTCCGGTAGACCTCACTTCCTCAGCCTCTCTAGTAGGAGCCCGAGTTCAGGGATCTACCCCTGCCCCAGGACCTCGCCCTGTGCACCACAGCAAGAAGACTCAGGACTTGGGCAGTTGGTCCTGACTCAAGAGAATAAGTCACAGAATTATCCCTGTAATGCAGTGATAATACAGTGATAAATATGCACATGATGATTTTTTTGAGATTTTATAGAACTTTCCTCATAACCTTACTTTTTTTGTTGTTTTCATGAAGTGTATAATAAAATACACACCATGTGACATAAAAATACTGAAATTGATTGTCCTCCTAAAATTTCTATTTTCAGCAGTTCAAACTAGTAACATAGTCTATTTGTGTACCTTTAAATCTCGATGCTGAATAACAAATTTGAAAGCACACGTTTGGTGTTCAGCGGTTGTGGTACATGGATGGACTTAAATGCTCCTTAGCAGGGCTGTGTTCCTATTTAAAATTAAAGTGGACTCCTACTTACTAATAGTCTGTGTTCCAAAAGTTTATTTGAAAGTACACTTGAAACCTATATGACCCTATTAACCAGTGTCACCCCAATAAATTTAATTTTAAAAAAGTAGTTTAAAATGCATGTCTTCCCCACCCCCCACCAAAAAAAATGCATGTCTCCCGTACAGCCAATGTTAGATATGTTGACTAAGGTTGCTGGCCAAGCTATAAGAGCCTATTTATATATACTTAAATATAACATATATAATATATATTTTTAATTGTATATACCTATATATATGTGTGTGTGTGTTTGTGTATTTGTATATGCCTAAAATAGAGTAACAGAAATACCCTTTAATAAATTAAAAGCCAGACCTTTAATGTAGAAAGTATTAAATCTGAGCTAATACATGCAAAACACTTAGATCCATGCCTGGCAACCTGGTGAGCACTCAGTAATTGTCGGCCATTATTATTCTCACCTGTCATGTACTCTGGGGTCTGGTGTAGAATGAAATGACCTCTGACCTACAGGTGCAGGTGGAGAACACCCTGGGGAGATGCCCTGTGTCAGTCTGCAAGGTGAGGACGAGTGAACCACGCACCCTCCTAGAATAAACAAGACTTCTTGCTTACGTTTCATTTCATGTCTAATACCTGCCTGACTGCCATGGTTAGACCTCACCCTAAACCTGACCTTCCCCACGAAGGAACTTAGTCTTTGCTGATAGAATGGGGTTTGGCTTTATCCATGCCGCCTGTGGGTTTCCTTGTGTCTGCACAGTAACCTTTCCCTGGGCAGTCACCCAGACGCCTCAATTTCCCTGCCACTGTTCTGGGGTGGGATTGGGAAACGCCCATCTTCATCTGTCATTATCTGCAGCCTTGCCCTGGTTCTCTCAGAGCAGAACTAGGTTTTGAAATGTGGCTTAGGGACATGGAGGTATTCAAGAATGGGTCTTAGTCCTGCTGACCCTAGGGCCACCGGTCCTGGCCCTTTACCGTCCTGGTCCTACCACTTGAAGGCTCATGAGAAGTGGGAGTCCCAGAGCCCTGGGAATTTTTTATGTTCTTATCTTTGGGAATTGAAATATTTTCAATAATTTTCTATTTAGCTACCCCGTCCAGTAGTGTCCTTGTGCATTAAAAGAATCATATCAGGCACGAGGTTGATGAATGCGAAATGTTAACTTCATTATTTAAAAATATAATATCCTGAGAGTGGGGTTAATGGAAGATACATAGAAAGAGAAGATACCATGAAAAAGTGAGCAGCTTTAACTGACTGCCTCAGTATTTTCCCCCCAGTAAATTCTTGCTCTTTTAGACATGATTAAAATACTATGGAACTATAGCTTTCCAAATTGTTTGAAAGTAAACTAATTTTACTTTGCTGTTGTCCTGTCTGTACTATTCTTATTTCTCCTCATTAATAGAACAGGCATTCTCATCGCACATACTGGAACCAATAGAAGAACTTTCAGAGGAAGAAAAAGGTAACCAAGGGCTTGATCAGAGTTTATGCCTGCACAGATTATATTTAGATGCTAAAATCCAGGCCTTGACAATACGACCCAGTGGTTTTTAGCACACTGTGTCAAAATTAGGGAAGATGTTTAGGTTTGGATTATATTCTATTTTCAGTCTTACTCCCCTAATATGCTGTTATGTTCTCCCTCTGCTTTATTGTATTCTTAGCACATGAATAAGTTCCCTGTGTCAGGGAATTTGGAAGAAAATTAAGCCTTTATGTCAGTGCAGATGCTTTCTGATCAGATGACAAATCGACACGTGCTGTGCGCCAGATGACACACAAATATTTGTATCACAGTAATTATTTCTCAGCCCCTGAATCTGTGAAATGAATGGGTGAAGTACCCACACCAAAAATTATTTTTAATAGAAAGGAATGCATAACATTTAAGCTGTGACTGTGGAATATTTGTGTGCAGAATAATGTTTTTGGTGGAATTTGGGAACTAGTACAGGTTCGAAGAGATAGTTAAAATATTACTTACTTCCTACTCGTTTTACTTGCAGTTCTAAAAATTATTTTCTAGCAATTAATATTTGAAGCTTATGAAAATATTTTACATTATCAAGAGTATTTTCTAATGCTAGACTTGTAGTTTCTAAAACAATTATATTTGAATCGGTTTGTGATAATTTTCTCCTTGATAATAATAATGCTTTATCACACATCACTTCTTTAAGAGAAAGCAAATTGTTAATATGAGCTCTGGTTTTGTCATTTTTGTTAGGAAGAGAAGTAAAATATATTCTAATATGTAAAGTCTTACTATTTTTATAACTTCTTCTGTGTTCTATAGACTTTATCCAAAAATTTTTAACAAGGCTACAAATTGGGAAGTGACTAAATCAGGCATATCTATAATGTCTATATGATGCGTATTTTCACTTGACTTTCTAGTAGCGTGCTTTCTTTCTCTTACATATCATTCATTGATGTCTGGAACACAAAATATCTTATTCTCTGAAGAATTCATGAAATGTGTCAGGAGGGTCATAAAAAGATCCAAAATTTTGAAACCGTGGCCTCAGGCCATATAGTTCACACACGTTTAAAACACGAGTCAGCTAGGTTCCAAGAGGAATCGATTTGTCCACCATCACCACTTCAGTTCCAGGTTCCACCCACCGCATCACTCTGCCCGTGTCTCTTTTAGCGTTCTTCTGCCCAGAAAACATGAGGCGTGAGTTTGGGATCATTGTCGGCAAGCACCATCACTGATTGTTGCCACATTTGGGGAATCAGTGCAAAAGAACATCTTCGCTACCATCCTTGAGTTCCTACACAGTTCCAGTGGGAGGTAGTACTGAGAACCATCGAAAACACCCTGGAGTCCAAATGCACCGTTTACAGAAACAGTGACCACATCCTTTCCGCACCTCTGCAGAGCCAGCAGCAGATTAATTGCCATCAATAAATTGCTCAGCTTGTGCTAACATTTTGTAGATAATGCATGTGCAGCTAATCTAATGCCTTAGGCAGTGGTTTGCAAAACACTGGCTATTACCAAGAAGTAATTCATCGGGAAGACAGTTTCTACATCCTTGCTTGTTAACATGTGTGTTGAGGCGTACTTGATCTTGCTGTTCATGGAGTGCTAGAGTGTGAGGGCCAGGAGGTGGTGTTAGAGGCCATTTTGTTATTCAGAAACTTGAAACAGGCCTTAGGAGCTTGCTCCAAGTCATTGAGTTTAATTAGTGACAGGGCTGAGATTAAGCCCAGGTTTTCTTCTTTCCATAGTTTAGTGCAAAGAACAAAGTGGGGGAAGTCTCTCTTCCTCTCTGGTTTTGATCCTCGTGTGAAAAATGAGGAGGTTCATTACTAGATGATAAAGTCCTTTTGGGCTCAGAAATTCTGCTTTTGTTTTTGCTTTTCACTGTTTGCCTTGTGCGACAATTATTTGCTTACCATAAATGCTATGTTGTACGTCTGACAACTGAGCACGTGTGTAGGCTCCGTGCACTGGCCATCTGCTTTCGTACGCTTTCACGTTTGCAGTTAGAGGAAGTGCTGAAAATTTTGTTTTGTTCATCTTGGTGAGCAATACATGCTTCAACTAAAATCTTCAGCTGTTGGTTTTCAAGTGATTCATTCCATCTCTATGTAAAGACTTGATTATCAGTCTTTTTGCCTGTCTACTCTACATTCTTATCTTGTTCTGTTGGCCAGTTCTAACCTTCTCAGAGTCTTTCCAACCAAGCGTTTTCTAATTATTCATAAATGGCTTTCCAAAGCCAGTGCCAATATATAAAGTGAATTTGAGGACAGAAGGAAATGTTTAATCTGTCGTCATTGGGGAAACTAAGTCACCAAAAGGAACTTGTCATCATGGTTGAGGGTGAACCGGATCAATCAACAAATGAATTCAGCGACTGCTATCAAAGACCTTACAACTCTTCTAAACTGTGACCAAGCCATTCTAGGCATCGCTTGACCCTTGCATGTCTTCTTATGTCCTGGACAGACAGGGCCCAGAGCATTTCTTCAGGCTATGTTTCTGTGCAGTTCCTTTTATATCCCAGATATCGGCCAAAAAAATTATCTCTGCATAATCAGAACACGTGTTTGTATTTCAGTGGTAGCACCATGACTTCCAGAGTTCTCTTGGTAACTCCTTTTATTTTTAGCCCTAGATAGTTGTAGACTCGGTGGCCAGCTAGCAGCCAAATCCAGCAACACAGCCAAGGTGTAGCTAAGCCCTCTAGATTATGATGTATTGTCCGTTTCTAGGACAGAAGTGCTTTTATGGGGGGGGGGGTGTTCAGAACACTGGAAAACATTGGTTGGAAAAACAGCAGCATATGTGCTGAGAGTATAAAATATAAGATTACTTCTGACTTTTAATCGTATAAAATGTTATCATTTTGATTTAGCAAACTGCAGTAGCACAGTATAGAAAGCATCATCATGCAGGATTTCCCCTTCCATTTAATGTACAAATAGTAATTTGACTAATTTTGCTGTCAGGAAAACTATTAATGAACAGGCAATCTTTACTACTGGAATTGAACTAGTGTTTAGAAAACATCTTAACCAAAGGCATTTTGTTTAAGATCTACAAATCTAAGTGCCGTGGGTACCTAAAAATCCCACCCACTGAGGTGGATGAAGCCTGGGGAAAATGGAGTGTCTGTGGGAGTCAGCCTGCAGCCCCACACCCAGGCAGTGGCATTCAATGCCACCCTTATTAGGTGAGTAGTCCCTGTTCAGAAGATCAGACTCCAGAATGATAGTACTGTTGTGTTTGCCGAGATCAGCCTTTGGACCTTTACTAAGGGTCCGAACTGCCCGGCATGGGGTCTCTTTCATCAAGCTTTCAGTTTCCTCTGACACAGGACTCAGTTCTTCAAGGTCATGTGATTACACCCCTTCTCCAAACTCTGTTGAACTAGACATTTTTTTAGTGGGGGAATAAAAGAGAAACAGGGGAGGAAAAGTTAGAAGAACCTGGCCTGTTATTTTTTTCTTTGTTTTAAATTATAGGTTGTTTTAAACAAAGCATACTTTTTCTAAGACTTCTGTTAACCTCTTTTTCATTTTGGTAAATATTTTAAGAGGGATAATTTCACATTTTGAAATTTTATATGAACTTAACTTCTACTAAATTTACTATATAAAAACTTAATTATTCAAAATAAATTGAGCTTTTTCTTCATAAAATGATACATAAATTCTAACTGAATTTAGAAAATGAATTATTCAGGAAGTAATAAAATAATTTTAGAATAAAACCTTAAACTTCTAAATTATTTTTTTCATTGTGCTTCCTTAGAGACATATTTCTTGCATTATTTACCTAGATATAATTCGATTAAGGGATCAAGAAAGTCTTTAAAGATGGTTGAAGTTTTGAAGTCAACTTGAGAATGTTTTAAAAGCTCTGGTGCTTAAGCATTATATATTGTGGTGAATGACTAAAATATCCAAAAACTTAAAACAGTACAAATGCTTACTTGCTGTTTAAAAGTTGTGTTTTATCATTTTCTACTTAGAGATTTAATGTATTTTTTAAATTGTTTTTTAACCTTATTTTTTTGAAACCTTATTTCAGGAAGGGAAAATGAACAGAAATTAAATAACAAGAACCATTTCAGGAAGGCTTTGAAGAATAATCCCTCTCTCACTAAGAAAATAAGAACAATCTTGGAGCAGAGTTTGGTGCGGAAATTGGAAACCTTGGGGATTAATGCAGTAAGTTTATTTATTTTTGGAATATTTGCTGATTTTGTTTTCTAAATAAGAAAAAATCAGAGAAGAGAAGAAGGCATGTCAGTTCTGTACATTTGGAGAGAGGAGGTTAATGCACCTTTCTAAGAGCTTCATGGACATAAATCATTTAAACATAAAAATAAATCTCTGAGGTAAGTGACAGTATTATCTCCATTCTACAGAGGGGTTAAGTAACTTGCTTCAATTCACAGTCAGCAATGAAGGAGCCAGGGTTTGTATCTAGGCAATTGCAATGCTTCTTACATTCTGCTATTAACTTCAAATTGTTGCCTATTACAAAATCAGCACATAAGCAATACTTGTTAAATGAATGGATGAATGAATTATATTTCATGTTTTTGTCAGATTGAATAATTCCTGTACAACATGTTATATGTACTCTTTGCTTTTTACATTTTTTATTGATATACATAGAATATATAAATCTTAAGGGAACAACTTGAATTTATATACCTATATGTATGCATTTGGCTGCATATGCATGTGTGCATGTATGTTTGTATATGCAAAAGTACAAGGGTGGACAAAAGTAGGTTTATGGTTGTGAGTATGCGATTATTCTTGTATTATTATTTATTATTGTAGTATTTTCCATGCGAACAACTGTAAACCTACTTTTGCGAACCCCTGTATATGCTTACATGCATGTGCATGGCATGCACATATGTGTTATGTTGGGTACATACCGTGCACATATGTTTGTGTGTATGGATGTGCATAGTGTTTATATAAATAGGTCTATATATCACACATGTGTATCTATGTATATGTATATATGGGTGTACATGTGTGTATGCACATATGTATTCCTGTATGTATATATGAATTCCTGTATGTATATATGTATACATATGTGTGTATATGGATTTGTATGTATGTGTCTCTGAGAGTGTGTGTGTGTGTGTGTGTGGTCTATAACTACCACCCAGATCAAGAGATTGATCATTTTCAATACCCTAGAAGACTCTTTTGCTTTTCCTCAGTCAATATCGCCCCTTATTTTTCAACAGGAGGTATGGCTATTCTGACTTAATTTTACTTGTTCTTGAACCTCATGTAGCGTTTTATTTTTTGTTTTTTTAATTTTTTTTTTTATCCTCACCCAAGGACATTTTTGCATTTATCCTCAGATAGAGCAGGAGGGAGAGAGGGAGGAAGAGAGAGAGAGAAACATTGACTGGTCGCCACCCACACGGCCCTAACCAGGCTGGGGATAAACCACAACCGAGGTACGTGCCCTTAGCAGGAACCAAACCCTGGTCCACGGGCCGACGCTCTAACCACTGAGCCAAACCGGCCAGGGCTCATGTAGCGTTTTGTATATGGCTTCTTTTGCTTATGATTTTGTCTGTAAGATTCATATCCGTTGTTTCACTTAGCAATTGTTTGTAGTGTAGTATTTTATTGTCTGAGTGTGCTACATTCTATCTAGTCTCCTGTTGACAGGCATTTGGATTTCTAATTTGGGGCTCTTTTTGACCATTACATTCTTATACATGTCTTTTGGTGGACATAGGCATTCCTTTCTCTTGGATATCTATCTGGGAATGAAACTACTGAGTCTAAGAGTATGCATGTTTCGTTTCAGTGGGCATAGCCAAATAGTTTTTCAAGTGTTTATACCAATTTACACTATCCCTATCAGTGCGTGGGGGTGTCAGTTTCTTCACATCTTTCACCAACTCTTAGTGTTGTCAGTCTTTTAAATTTCCACAGACTCTTTCCAGGTGGGTTTTGACCACCCTTAGGGCAGTGGAAATCAAACACATTCATGAATGTCAGTAGTTTTCATGTTGGTTATTTGCATGTGATTTAGGGGTTTTATGTTCTATTGGGGACATTTCCTTTCATAGATTATAAAAATATTTAATTTTTTTATCTGGTTTTTAGCAATTAAGTTTGGAAACAATAGTGAGTTGGAGATCTAATCTTATTTCCAGTTGGATCATTTGTCCCAAGATCATTAATTGAATAATATATTCTTCCCCAATTTATTTGAAATGGCACCTTTGTCATATATGAAATTCCTGTGTACATTTAAATTTCTTTTTACTTTCATCTGTTTTACCCTGCCTTTTTGTATTCCTTTGCCAGCAACACACTGATTTAATTGCAGTAGCTCTGTCCTGTATTTTAATAGGCCATGCTTTCTTCATTAGTCTTATTTCAAAAAAATTTTAGTTCTTCCATATTTTGTTTTCCAGTGAACCTTAGAAACAGCTTCTGCAGTTCCAGAATAACCCCTATTGGGATTCTGATAGAAATTGCCCTAAATTTTGTATAATTAAATTTTGTGTACTAATTAGGAAGGATTGACATCAGTACAGTATTGGGTGTTTCCATTCAGCTATAGGGTATAGGAAGACAGGCATTGAACAACTGCTCAACAGACAGATGGTAGATCCATGATTATCGATTGTAGGACGTGCAATGAAGGAAAAGAAGAGAGGATAGAATAACTGAGGTCAGAGAAAACTTCTTAGAGGTAGCACTTGATCTGGTGATGGAGATTTCTTTCAGGGCAACTAGGAGGATGGTGGGGTCACTTCCTGTAACAGGAAAGACTGGGGGAAGGGCTGGGGGAGATGGGATATGGGAGTGTGTACGACACTGTTATTAAACAAACAGCCCTTTAGTTTTATTCTGTCTAAATACCCATAAAATCCAGATAAATTTTCTCAAATTACCTCTTTAATTATGCTGTTTTCATAATTGAAAAACTCTGATGACTTTATTTCACTTGTGGAATAATCTTTAAACTTTTCATTTTGGCATTCAGTCTCCTTTTCTGATCTCCTCACCCATTCCTTTGTGGCATTAGCGACTGGACATGCTTGACTCTTTCTGCCCCAATACCTGCCTTTCCTGCAAGGTGCCCCCACCCCAGTCCCTACCCATCTAAAATACTACTTGTTTCTACTTGTGTGACTCTGCCCATCCTTCAGGTCACAGACCAGTCTTAAGCCTTCTCTGGCCACTGGGGCCTTCGATAGCCTCTCTCTGTGGAACTCCTCAAGCCCTTGTGGACTCTCTGGTCCTTCTTACACACTTTCATCGTTAGTTAATCAGTCATATGCATTCATCACACACTTCACATGCCCACTGCACTGTGAGCTCCTTTTGGGACCTGCACAGTATGTTATATATTGGGGCATCCTTCACCTTACATGCAAGAGTAAGGACTAAGGTTGGCACAGTTAATGCTGACAAATGTCCATGAAATGAAAAACATCCCAGGATAATTGACTAACTTAATATTTGATTCCTTCAAATATTTGATTCCTTCAGGATACACGCGGTATTCCAAGTGATCAGTTGAATAGAGTGCTAAGAACCATGGAATCAAAAAGACACACTCAAGAAAGACAGATGCCTAACATTCAGCAAATTCGAGAACTCCTTGAACATCAGGTCAGCTGTAAAATTGAGGAGAGAACATTGCTGTCTTCAGGTAAGGTTGTTACTAACTGCCATTTCATTTCTGTAGATGGAAGCGAAATTGAACAACCTTTGCCTAATTTTAAATGGTTCACAAACTTTGCCACTTAATTTGCAACTTTATTACCCTTGGAGCCATTAATTGTTGGGTTTTTAAATTTTGTTTTTACATTTAAAAGAAACCCTGTAGTGTAGGCTCTAGACCCAAGAGATGGGCTTGTTCATTTCAACGACAGCATAGACAGTATTATTGTCTTTTCTTGTGCTTTTCATGCAATGAAGACTCACGAATGACACTACTATTCCAGATAGGTGCAGTGCTTCTCAAGTGGATGCCCTTTCAACTGGAGAAATAGCCAAAGCAATACAACTTCCTCCCAAAAGCAGACAATTGGTTAGACAAAGACCTGTTTTCACCGATAGAACATCTGCTCCAAAGTGAGTATTTTCCAACCCTAAAACTTTTTTTTTTTTTAACTCCTCACCCGAGGATATGTTTTCATTTATCTTCAGATAGAGTGGGAGGGAGAGAGAGAGAGAAACATCGATGTGAGAGAGACACATCAATTTGTTGCCTCCCGCATGACCCTGACCAGGGCGGGGGACAAACCACAATCGAGGTACGTGCCCTTGACTGGAATCGAACCTGCGACTCTTTAGTCCGTAGGCTGACACTCTAACCTCTGAGCCAAACCGCCAGGGCCCAACCCTACAATTTTTAGTTAATGTTTATCTTAGTCAGCTTGAACTGCCGTAACAAAATACCATAGACCCAGTAGCTTAAACAACAGAGATTTCTTTTCTCACACTTCTGGAGGCTAGATGTCCAAGATCAGAGTGCCAGCCTAGTCACTGAGAGTTCTCTTCCTCGGCTTGCAGTGGGCTGCCTTCTGGCTGTGTCCCCACATGGCAGGGAGCATTACCTCTGGTTTCTCTTCCTCTTCTTACAAGGATACTAATCCCCTCATGTTAAATTACATTATCCCCTCATGCTGTTCAGAAATAGTTTTCTCTTGTTTTTCAGAATTAAGAAAAATATCACAGAAGATCATCTTCCCAGAAAGTCTTCAACTATTACGTGAGTACTTGGGTTGAGGGAGGTTATTTAAAAAATTCTTTTTACTGAATATCCTTTTCATTGTAAATTAGTATGCTCATTGTGGTTAACTAAAGCCCTAATTATTAAATATCATAATTAATTAGTTATTCCTTTGTGACGTTTCTTTGTTTCTTTATTAGTTATTACATAATGTAATAATACTTACCACATTGTGGCCTCCATTAAGAAGTGGGATCACCCTGAGTCATTTCCGTCAGCCCCCTCAATGTATAGTAATTCTTAATAAGCTTGATAAATTAAAGGAATGAGGTTGACTTTTAATGACTGGATCCATGCTGGTGTGGTCAGATGATATTTTAGCATTCTAAGACTCTCTTAGGGTACTAAGAACCCTAGCTCAGTCACTCATTAACTGTGTGCCGTTGATTCAATTGTGTACCAGTTTTAAGCCTCGGTGTTTGTTAATTTAAAGATTATTTATTTATTTATTTATTTATTTATTTATTTTGAGAAGAAGGGAGAGGGGAGAGAGAGAGAGAAACATTAATGTGAGAGTGAAACATTGATCGGCTGCCCCCTGCATGCCCCCTATTGGGGATGGAGCCCACAACTGGAGCATGTGCCCTGACCGGAAATTGAACCAAACTGGCAACCTTTTGGTGCACAAGACGACACCCAACCCACTGAGCCACACCGGCCAGGGCTAAGCCTCAGTTTTCTTCTCTGTAATGTGGGGTGATACTGCCTTTTCCACAGGATAGTTCTATAATTCAGTATGAATATATGAAAAGGGGTTGGTTTCAGTACTTGGCACTTATGGGTACTCAATAAATTATAGGTATATTATTGTTATTAATTATGAGGAAAACTAATTTTATAATTAAATTTCATCATCATTGACTTATTCTAGAGATATTGATGCTATAAATCTCTTCATTGAGGCCTTATGTGTATATATAGTAGAGACAATAGAAATATTATATAGTAGAGACAATATAAATAATGATACCCTTTAAATGTATTTTTATGTACATAATCTTATAGGAAGAGCCTTATTTCATGAGACATAGTATAACTAAACAATGTCTGAAATTTAAGTGCTCAGTGTATTATTTTTTAAGTGAATGAACACTGTTCCGAACTTTTATTTCACTTTTTTTTTTTTCATTTTTTTTTTTTTTTAACCCTCACCTGAGGATATTTTTACATTTATCTTCAGAGTGGGAGGGAGAGCAAGAGACAGTGAAAGAGAGAGAAACATTGATGTGAGAGAGACACATCGACTGGTCGCCACCCACACAACCCCAACCAGGGCGGGGAACGAACTGTAACCAAGGTACATGCCCTTGGCCAGAATCAAACCCGGGACTCTTTGGTCTGCAGGCCGATGCTCTAACTGCTGAGCCAAACCGGCCAGGACTTATTTCACTTTAAAATGGGGTGACAATTCATGTGATAATACAGACAAGATTGTAAAAGCACTTTGTAAGATACAGTGTAAAAGGTAAGTTATAAGTAATGACACTATTTCAAAAGGTGGAGTAGTTTTACTGTCGAAGATATATTTTTTCCCACTGAGAAATATTTTTCTTAGGTATTTGAAAACCAAGAGTGTTAAGAATATGCAAGTTTGGATTTAGAGGAGAATTGTCATGACTTTGGTAAATGTGCCGAATGGTTGGCAGGCCTGGATTTGAAATGACTCGTCAGCCTTTCGCATGAGTCTTGGGCCTTGCCGCCATCTTGTTCTGTGGCCACACTGGCGTGTTTGTAATGCCCTCTGAGCATTACCTGAGAAAGCTCCTACCACTTTAAGAGGCACATCATTTGTGAATCCTGAAACTTCTGAAAACAGCATCCCCTGTTTGGGTTTTGATTTGTTTAGGACGCCTCCCTTTAGTTCAGAAGAAGAGTTGGATGCTGGCGACCTCGTCCAAGCCTACGTGTCCCCAGACTTTCTTCTTATGCAGTCATGTAAAAACAACAAGGGTAACTTTGGAAGGAAAACTGTCAAAAGCGACACTGACTTGACCGAAGCAAGTGAAATTGATGACTCTGACATCTCTCCCAAGCCCACAGGTGAGCTTTTATCATTGAAAATCCTTTTGGGAATATTGTTGAAGGCAGTGGCTCTCAACCAGGGGCACCAGGTACGGGCAGTCTGAGCCAGAAACGTGCTCGAGGAAAGGATAGGGCTTATCCAGAAGCTGCTGCCACCTCAGGGAAATGGACTGCGTTTAGCAACGAATTGCTATTCAAGTGGAAGGAGAGGAAGGAGTCGGGAATGCCTAGGAGTGTTAGTCTCCTAGGGCTGCTATAACCAAGTACCACACACTGGGGGCTTAAACAGATGAAACGTATTGTCTCAGAGTTCAGAGGCTGGAAGGCCAAAATCAAGGGAGGCAGAGGTGGTTCTTTCTGGGGGCTGTAGGGATCTGTCCCATGTATCTCCTCGTGGCTTGTGGATGGCTGTCTTCCCGTGTATCATCACATCAGTCTCCCTCAATGAGTGCATCCGTGTCCAGATTTCCCATTTTTGTAAGGGCACCAATCATATTGGATTAGGGCTCACCCTGATGACCTCACTTAAATCTGATTATCTCTCAAAGGCCCTATGTCTAAATAAGGACACGTTCTGAGGTCCTGGGGTTAGGACTTCAACATATGAATTTGGAGAGACACATCTCAACCCATAAAGCTGGGTGGCCATGAGAATGGCTGTTCTAAAACATTCTGCTGCCTTTTGGACATGGGGCAATTCTAAAGGGAATGTAAGGTCCAAGTCTGTGACTGTTGTTAATTTGCTGAAGAGAAGTGTATTTTAGGTTCACTTTTTTAGAAATAGCCATTCTGTTTAATGTAATTTTTAAAATATATTTTGCCCCGGCCAGGTGGCTCAGTTGACTGGAGCATCATCCTGTACACCAAAAGGCTGCAGGTTCCATCCCCAGTTGGGGCACATATGGGAGGCAACCAATCAATGTTTCTCTCTCTGTCTCTCCCTTCCCTCTCTCTCTAAAATCAATAAAAACACATCCTCAGGCGAAGATTAAAATATATTAACCATATCAGATGTAATTAGTTTATTGTATTGTATATAATTTGTGTATATATATATATTTATATAGTTGTGTAAAATATAACAAATTCATTTAAAATAATTAATATTTTTGCAAAAAACCATATGAATAGTCCATTCATGCAGGTTACCTCACTGAAATTAAAGTTTCTGATCAGTACTTGAATGAGACCATCTCTCTTTGATTTAAAATGAAAATTTTATTGCTTCTTGTGTAGAGGATCATTTTTTAAAAGGAATTATAAGTATTTAATGTAATATTTTTAACCCCCAAAATACATCAGTTGAATTTAATTTAATAGTACATAATTATTTACAAAGCTTAGACTCTTTCGGAGTTGCTTGTTAGGTTATGTTGAAACTGAAAATAGATACAAGTTTTTTTTAAAACATTTCCTATTTTCTATTGGTCATATAGGAACCTCCATCAAAACATTAACTGAAAAAGTTGAAAAGACAGTTTCAAATCAAAGAAATGTGAGTAAGCCAGTTGGTGGGATTAATGTTGCTGAGGCGTTCATCAAAAGAGAACTAAAAGAAGAACTGAAGGTGAAATCACTTTTACTTGCTAAACATACATAGAGAACTTCATCATAATTTTATTTTTCATAGCATAGAGGTTGAGATTTTTACCTTTTCTTGTTTTCAGTATTGCCTTTCTTTCCATTCCATAGAGAATCAAAGATAGTGGAATGATAACTGGTAAATACTATGTCACATGCTTATCAAACGCGACAGCTTTTCAGAATCCTGTCCTGGATATTATTTGATGCTTGCAGATATTAGATGGTTTGTACACAGAAACCTGTGACTGCCTAGTCTGGGGCCTCCAGATCCAAGTCCAGGGACTTTTCTGCTACCACGGTGTGACCTGGAAGTAAAATAGGGACTTTCCAGGGGTTAGCCCAGTTGGGTTGTCAGTGGAGAAGTCCCTCGGAAAGATGTGTGAACCGAGTGGAGGACAGGGCCTGAGCTCTTCTGCCCGAAGAGGAGAGGCCCGAACACATCCCGAGCAGTTCCGACACCCAGGACACCAGGAGGACTGCTCCCCTTGTATTTCTGGGCACGGCTCATGTGTGTTGAAAGGTTCCAGTAGACGTCTTTCTTTGCTTAATTTTTCACTTTCAACTATGAAATCGAGAGCATTCTGTCGTACTACTTTTATTAGTTAGTGCTATTTGTGTTACACAAGCCAAATGTGACAAAAAGCCATGTATTTCAAGGCAGAGCTCATGGGCCTCCCTCAGGAAGGGTGGGGTAGGTACACGTGTGGTTAGGGGCTATTTCTGCAGGGCCCGCCTGTGGATTAAATGTCATTATCACAGATAAGAGCTCCAAAGCCGCCCTAACTCTAACTTTATTTCTAAAATGTAGTGTTTCTGGAGTTGTCTAAATTCATGATTGGTAGAGAAGGAAACATACATTTCTTTGGCAACAAACAGAAGAGACGTTTTTCCCTTCCGTTTTCAAAACATAGATTTTTAAATTTCATTTCATTTTTTTAATCCTCACCTGAGGGTATTTTTCCATCTATCTTCAGATAGAGTGGGAGGGAGGGCAGGGGAGAGAGAGAGAGAGAGAGAGAGAAACATCGATGTGAAAGAGACACATCGATAGGTTGCCTCCCACACGACCTCGACCAGGGCCAGGGACCAAACCACAACCCAAGTGTGTGCCCTTGGCTGGAATCGAACCCGAGACTCTTTGGTCCACAGGCTGAACCGGCCAGGGCCGAAACACAGATTTCTAAATTCATTTCCTTGCCTTCCAGAAATGACCACAGCAGGGATCCTCTGAGGTTCCCAGCTTCTTGTCATTCAGTGTCAGCAGCTCAGTCTGGCCAACAAAATGATTGAGGGGCTCCAACACGTGCCGCTTCTCTAAGAAACATGTATTTCTTCTAGTGCTCAGATGTGGAGGATGACGACTGGGACATATCATCCTTAATAGAAGAAAAGTCGTTGGGGAAAATGACTGGGAAAGAGCAGAGAGAACCTCCTGTGAAGACTGAGTCACATTCGACCCAAGTGCCAACTGCCTGGGGTGCACCTGCTCTCAGAGGGCCAAAGAGAGAAGGTTTGCTACTTTGGTGTCTTGCAGAAGCACGGTCCTTTTTCCAGTTTGTGTTTCATCTTTATAAATCTCTAATTAAGTTATGCTAATATATCATCAACAGAAACACTCTGTTGGCTTAACAAAGACCTTGATACTTTATGTTATTTTAATAAGGACTGAATGGGTACAACTTACTGATTTGTGTATATTTGCTAATTATTTTTATTTACTAATTATTTAGGCCTAATCTTTATATTTAAATTTTTTATGTTATTTTTCTAAAATGCCCTTATAAATATACTCTTCATGTAGGTGCCCAATAGAAATGAACATTTCTGATCATGTACTTGAATGAGGCCATTCTTCTGGCAGTCTTCCTGTATTACTCTGTTTATGTGTTAAGTATTACTATTTTCTTTGAAGGAAGATTTCTCTTGTGGCATTGTAGCCAGCGGGATAAATGACAAATGAAACCTTTAGTAGAAATTGTTCCTGGATAAGTCCTAGAGTCTGCGTAAGTCCAGTAACTTAACTCTCAATACATTACATTTTTAAAATTAGAAAATATAATTTATATATATATATATATATTTTTTTTTTAACATATGTTTTTATTGATTTTTTAGAGGGAGAGAGAGAAACATCAATCGGCTGCCTCCTGGACGCCCCTACTGGGGATGGAGCCCGCAACCCAGGCATGTGCCCTGACTGGGAATCGAACCGGGACCTCTCAGTCCATGGCGCAATGCTCAGTCTACTGAGCCACACCAGCTGGGCTACAATTCATATTTTTTATCAGGGTAATTCTTGTACATGGTGAAAGTCAAGTTGTACAGAAGGGCTTCTCCACCTGCAGCGCCTCTGATGAGAACCTCCCTGTCTGAGTAACAGGGTTAGACCACTATTTATAGACTTAGCAACTTGAGACATTAACTGTCAGTGTCCTGCTAAGATACATGACGATTTGGCTCATTTTCTCCACTCACTACACCTCTCACGCCCCCTCATCAGTATTTTTGTGCCCATGTCTGTAATTTTAAATTGACACATGTTAATGCCAACATTTGCTCTGGCTACTTACAGCAGGATCTCTTGCCCACCCCACTTTGCAAAAATGAACCATGGCTGCCTCTACCTTTCACTTCACCTTGTTCCTTCCACCGGTGTGTCAGCTGCACCTTTACTCTCACATTGTGAAGTCATAACATCGACCTCTGTTCGGGAACCGTCATTATGTTATCTGTGCTATGTCTGAATATCGATTCTGATACTTGAAAGACCAAAAGGCCATGTTTACAGTACAGTGACTCTAAGTTCACACGGCAGAGAGGACTCTCTGAGTCCATTTCCTTTTTCTTCTCCCAATGTTGGACCCAAACACCTAAAAAAAAACCAAAAAATAACTATCTAGAATCAAACTCAAGTGGAATTTGCTGCACCATACTATTTCAATGGCTCAAGACAGTTTTTAACTAACTTCTCACTTAAGCTCATCTACCCTAGAAAATCTGTTTTTACCATTTAATCCCTATTTGGCTTGTTCATTTTATTCTTATTTCTTTACCACCTATTCACTCAGAGTCAATAACAAGAACAACAACAAAAAATTGCCAATATCCAGGCCCCATGCTGAACACAGGGAAAGAGGGATTCAGGCCGTAGCTTCCATGCAGGGTCCTGGAGAGTACCCTAGAGATGTGGCCATTTCGTGGTTGCACTGCACTGCAGCCTCCGACACAGCTATGGGAGCTGGGGGTGGGCACTGCTGAACAGACCTAGACACTGAGTGATAAACTACAGTATGAAGTTACGGATTTTTACAGGCTGGACAATGTACTTATGTCATCATTTGGGCTTTCTCTTGACCTCCTCCTCTCTCTCCCTCCACAGGCCTTCAGGATGAATCAAGCACACTGAAAAGCAGCTTAGTAACTGTGACGGATTGCAGTGACTCTTCCGATGTATAACTGTAATCCCACATGTCAGAAGATCCAGGTGCCAATAGTGTTTAAGTATCACAGTATGTCAGTAACTTGCCAACACAATACAAACGCTCCTGCCTTACAGCATTTCCCACAATAACTAGGAAGCTGATTCAGAGAACAGGGGTCTTCATAATGGCACCTAATACAGAATTGAAAAACAAATTGTCAACCGTATTTTGAAGCATATAAAAGTGCTTAAGATTTCTTCTTCTTAAAAATAGCTTGTCATTGAAGTCATAAAAAGTTTTTTCTTTAGAACGGTACTCTAGTGTTTCAGTGTATTTTTTCCAACTGATTTCTAAGTGAAAATTTTAATTATAGCAGGTTTTGGTTTGAATTAAAACTTTATATCTTTCTTATGTATGTTATCACATTGCAAGTGTTTTATTATAAAATTCTGTTAGCATCCTTAAAACTGAATTAGTGGAGTCAGTGAAATCTTAAGGGTAGATGGGTTATTTTTCATTTAGAAGTTTAGAACTATAAAAATATAGCTAGGCTCATGTTAAATACATTTCCCAGAAGTACCATTACCATATTCAGCTTTGAGCCATTGTAAGCATGTTGTTATAAAGCAATTATTTTAGAACTTTAAATACCATTTCTGCAGCATAATGTTTACCTTGGATATTTTATGAATAAAATGTCACTATTTTTAAGATGGATTCGAGAATTAGTTCTCCCATCTTCTCTAGCTAGGCCTTCTCCATCAATAAAACTTTCTTTGCTCCAAACTCTGATCTATTGAGTATTGGCTTTTCTTTTGAAGCATCGGCTCATGAACCTTGGGCCTGTACAAATGACGAGCCACCCAGAAGCTACTGTTCCTGGTGGATTGGCTCCCACTGTGCCATGTGCCTGCATTGCGCTGCCCCTCTCCCCCCACCTCAACCCCTCTCGCACACGTTGCATTTGGAGTAAGGAAACATCTTGGACTTCAGTCAGCTCTCTGTGAGATATAAGCAACCTTTTTTTTTTTTCCTTTAGAGCAATAATGAAACATTCAACATTTATATTTTTCTCCCTACCTGATCCCTCAAGATGTTTGGAGACGCTGAATGAGTATTATTATTTTCATAGCAATGTGATTATTTGCATAAAATTTGATAGGAATCTATTTTCTTCATAATAGCACCCAGATTGGAAACTCTTGAAGAGGCTTTGATTGGAATGTTTGAAGGAGACATGCACAGACTCTGGATCTCACCAAAAAGCTCCAAGGAACTCAGGTTGACTTTGGAGGCTGATCAAAGCCCTTTGGAAATATTAATAGCCTGGTATCTTTCTTACATGGTTCATGGCAGTCTTTCCAGGTAAGGAACAAGGGTTGCTTTCCTGGAAGATGGCAAAAGAAGAACCTGAAGACACTTTGCAGGACCTCGAGAACCTGAAGAATTCACCCATATATATAGTATTGCAGGCAAATGCTGATGGTGGCAACTATGTGGCTTGGCTTCTCAGCCCTGAGAGGCTAACTAAGGTTCAATCTGGAGATTTCTTATGAAATTCTAGCCAAGCAGATATAAAAGTGCCTATGTAATCATTTGCTATTCATGGTACTTTTGCAAATAATAGACTAAATTTATTGAAACTAGACTTATGCAATGAATTAGTCTTAACTTTGCTATCTTTGATAAAATGAGGGTGATTTTAGAGAGAAAAATTGTTTCAATAGAAACCATAATGTATGATTGTGGTTATTAGATTATAGCTTGGTTAACTGTCTAAAATTTTTTTCCACCTGTGGACTAGACTGGATCCTGAATTTTTCTAGTGAAAGTGTTTGGCTGCAGCCCTATGAACTCGTGTTTCATTTTTCTTCCTTCCTTTGCCTTGGAGTTACTGAGAACGAAAACTTTTTTTTGAGCCTTGCACTTACAGACTGTAGGTAGATGACAGAATGTAAACTTTGGAGAGATCATCACAACAGCTCATGTTTGGACAGCTTAGGTGACTGGTTCTGTGTGAGCCACACAGAGAGCTTACCTGAGCACCTGATGACATCATCAGGGACATTTGGACTGCAGACCAGTGAAATCTGTCAAATTTTCATTGCTGGCCTTCATTTCAGCAAAAAGGAAGCTCTGAGCCTTTCATCTGGAGGTCTTCTAGACCGACAGCCTTACAGACGCAGAGACTGGCTATGGTTGGCTCTGATCATTACTTAGGGTACAGGTATCCTGGCCTACTGTTTCTTCTACCATTGCTGTGGTCTCTGCTTGGAAATTGTACACCCCTCTAAGGTCAGGGACCATCTGGAAAGAGGTGGGCATGTGAGATTGTAAGAGCCAGAAGAGGGGCACGATGGGCAGACAAATCTGACCCCATCTTACAAGCTAACTCTCCCTCTTTATTGAACCTGGACCCAGTTGCTCTGTTTCCCTCAAGACTGAGGGATGAACAGAAAATGGGGGAATTGTAACAATGAAATGCTTCCTCTCTCTGATGGCCTGCAGGCTAATAGTTCCTGCTGTAGATATGCTAATTAACCAGCAGAACTCTGCTTGAAGCCTGAGCAGCCCCCTAGTCAGCAAAGAGGAGGGGAAACACACACAAAGTAATGACTGCTTTTCAAAGATTCACAGGAGTTGAATAACTGGACTCAGATCAGTGGGCGTCAATGGACCAACTGGGAACAAAAGGATTGAGAAATTCCGCACTCTTCCTTGGATTCCTTTCAAGGTTTACCTGTCTATGCTGGCAGCGCCTACCCCTTGCCTCGCTCCTCCTCCCTTTCCTTAGCAATAAAAGATGCTTGGATTCCAGACTCTCTTAATGATTAGAGAATCAGTTCTCCCATCTTCTAGAGCTAGGATTTCTCCAGCAATAAACCCTTCCTTGCCCCTCCCCCACCAAAGAAGCTATTTTAAGCATCAATTAATTGATCATAATATGAATAGAAAAGATTGAGTCTACTGAATGTGTATGTAGTTTGTTTTTTTTTTTAATTTTTTTTAATGTTCCTAAAAGTAACATTTTTTTTTTTTCCTCACCTGAGGACATTTTTTCATTTTTTGTTCAGACAGAGTAGGAGGGAGAGAGAGGAAGAGAGAGAAACATCGACGTGAAAGGGCCACATCGAGTGGCTGCCACCCGCACGACCAACCAGGGCCGGGGACAAACTGCAACCGAGGTACATGCCCTTAGCGGGAACCGAACCCAGGTCTCTCCGGACCGCAGGCCGACGCTCTAACCGCTGAGCCAAACCGGCCAGGGCTAAAAGTAACATTTTAACTAAATGGTTGTTGTGTTTGCTACAGGGTAATAAGAAGCTAGGAAAATTCCAGGCGAGGAGGAATAGGGAAACTGAGACAGGAAAGTTAAAACAGGGCCAAACAGTGAGGGAATTTGCAGCAGGCCTGCAAATAACAAGCTGTTATCTTCCCCAAACCAAGGACACTTGAGAGCAAATAGTTAACAACCTCCCTAATGAGAGAATGCAGGAAAGCGGGGACAGAAGGGGGCAAGTCTTTCTCACCTGCTAAACAAAGAAATCGGCCCTTTTAGGGAAGGGGAAAGGAAAAAAGGGCAGTTTTATTTTTTACCCCCTAAGCAGAAAAGCCAGCAGTCAAGGCTTGGCAAGATAAAATTGCTAGGTGCTTCTCATGAATTCTGGGATGCTCACAACAAAGTAAAAAGGGACCTTGAGAATTAATCTGTACCAAAATATTCAGCAGAAGAATTTTTTTTTTTTTTTTTTGGTACGTGCCCCTAGAGGGAACCAAACCCGGGACTCTGGTCCGCAGGCCGATGCTCCAACCGCTGAGCCAGACCAGCCAGGGCAGCAAAAGAATTTTGGAACCTATAGACCGGAGGGTATATAATGCCTCAGACCCCCACCCAATTTGCTCTTCAGATTAGCTGAGACCCGTCTGTGCTTCATAAGCCAGATGTATAGGTTTGCTTGCTTCTTTAATAAATTTACTTGCTTTAATAAATTGTTGTTGTTGTTTTTTCACAACACAATCATCTAGAATTTTCTTGTTTAAATTCGTTTATACGAGAAGACAAGAATCGAGGTTGGGGACAGCCTCTCCCTTGGACTCAGGGGGCTGTCCAGTAACACCTCTCTGGTGTCTATGAGAGGTACCTGTTTCAAGTTTTGGATCTCTTTTCATTTTGTCAACCTTTTTTTTTTTTTAATATGTTTTTATTGATTTTTTTTTTTTTTTTGAGAGAGAGAGAGAAAGGGAGAGGGAGAGATAGAAACATCAATGTGAGAGAGAACAACCATCGATTGGCTGCCTCCTACACACCCCCTTACTGGGGATCGAGCCCGCAACCCGGGCATGTGCCCTGGTCAGGAATCGAACTGGGACCTCTCAGTCCATGGGACAACTCAATCCACTGAGCCACACCGGCCAGGCCATTTTGTCAACCTTGTAAGTAAAGCCCTCTATTACATCACTGTGACTGGCTGAGTTATTAGAGATGATTTCTGAGTTAAATCTTGTTAGGGGACTTAAGTTCACCTTGTTGGCTATGCCGTATAACACCCTGATCTGAAGTTAGACCATTTATCTGTTTCTATCTCCCCTCCTCCCATCCTTTGCACTTGTAGTCCACTGTCATCCTTTTAAAAACTTCCCACAGGGGCCATTTTATGCAAATGTACACACTTTATATGTAAGTTTCTAAAAGTTTTAATAAAAAGCCAAATCAAATTTTCACGCAGTAAGAGAGAGGTACGCAACCTATACTGTGCCTAAGAAGGCACACAGGCCGTTGTGTTTGTTCATTCATTCATTCGTTCAACAGATATCGAGCTACTTGGATTGGTTTTTTTTTTTAACATGCATTATTAGTTCACTTAATTAGATCAACTTTGAGACATAGTTATTACAACCTCATCCTCAAGCTGGGAGAACCTAAGAGCGACTAAGTAACTTGCCGAAGGCCATGCAAGTGGAAGTGACAAGCAGGCTTTAAACCAGGTGTCACTTTCATGTTCTGTGTCTGCCAGGGCAAGGGTTGGGGAAATTGAGGAAATTCTGCTAAGTACACCCGATATTCAAGTTTAGTCGCTACACCTGTGTTGTAAAAGCCAATCCTTTAACTTACCTGTTCAGTCCTATCATTTTGTCCTGCTAGATCTGGTTCATTTTCCTTTGGACTGTCGCCGTATATTTCCCCTCACTGAGGCCCAGCTAACATGTCTGTCTCTGGTCACCGGCGAAGCATTTCTGTCATTTTACTCCCACTTCTCCCTAAATTCTTCAGGAGCTAGAATAGTTCAGTATGATCTAAATGTTATCTTTACCGGCATAGCTCTGAAATTTAAAAATTTGTTTTAAACACACTAAACAAAACCCTGCCCTACACCAGCCTATGGCACCTAACTTTGCTTTATTGCTTTCAGTTCATCTGTATCCCTGGAAAAGGTATTTCAAGTATTATCTTGGTCGAATATAAATAAATATATGTATAATTTTGGGGGGTAACGAACATGTTCATTTCCTTTTCTTTCCACTGAGCACCTCCAAACAATGTGATTTTCCCCTTTGAGTCCTGCGCTTCAGGAACATGTTATTTTCACCCATGCTGTGACTGGTATTGGGAAGTGTCTTGCTCACAGGTAACACAGATACCAACTCTTATCCAAAGCTTAAAATTATATATTTTAGCCCGGCGGTGTGGCTCAGTGGTTGAGCATCGACCCATGGACCAAGAGGTTGCTGGTTCGATTCCTGGTCAGGGTACATGCCCAGGTGGTGGGCTTATCCCCTGTGGGGGGTGTGCAGGAGGCGGCCAGTCAATGTTGATGTTTCTCTCTCATCGATGTTTCTATCTCCCTCTCCCTTCCTCTCTGTCTAAAATCAATAAAAATATATTAAAAAATAAAATGTATATTTTACCCTCGACTGCCTCGGTTCAGAGTCCTTGTTTTGTCACTCACTGTGGCAAGTAACTTAAACTCTGCTTTCATTTTCTCCTCTGTCAATTCAGGATCCTAATGTACCTTACCTAAGAGGGCGGTTGTGAGGATGAAGTGAGTTAGGGCACGTAAAGTGTTCGGAACAGTGCCGGGCATGTGGTAAAAGGGCTAGTTCTAGGAACAAATAATTGTCTTTGTTCAAAAATCACCAGAGCACTTTACATATTTGAAAAATGGCCTCTCCATTGCCCAGTTAGTTCCACACACAGGACCTAAGAGACCTTGGAACTTGACCTGTAAGTTCTGTGTGAGGCAGGTACCACACAGGCTCCAGGACTCCCTTTGTTGGCTTCAAAGTCAGACATGAGCAGCATTTCTAGTCCAGCTCTTCCCCCAGAATCTGCTTCCTGTATCAGAGAAACCTAAGCAGTTATTTAAGGTGCACAAGCCAGGTAACGGGCCGTAGCATCTTGGCCCCATCAGCCCTTCCTTGAGCAGTCATTGTGAATTACAGTGATGGCAGACAGGTGTAAGGAACTAGATAGAAGTCACCACACGCAGCCAGGAACATGTCCATTCAACCCAAACATCTTTTGAGGAATAGTCTCAGATTGCCCTCATACTGTTTACAAGACATCACTCTTTTACACTTTCTGTTAAATATAGGAAGAAAAACACAGGGGATGGGAACAAAGACTGCAGAATCTGAATGATTAAGACTGCTTTACAAAATATATCTTAGGCCTGGCCCGTGTGGCTCAGTGGATAGAGTGTTGCCCATGGACTGAGAGGCCCCGGTTCGATTCCCGGTCAGGGCACATGCCCGGGTTACAGGCTCGATCCCCAGTAGGGGGTGTGCAGGAGGCAGCCGATTGATGTTTCTCTCTCACATTGATGTTTCTATCTCTCCCTTTCTCGCTCTCTAAAAAACCAACAAAAACATTAAAAAAAAAATGTCTTGACCCCTTTTGGTGCTAAATATATGTGCTAAAAATGTATAAAATATATACAAATCCTGTAAATAACTTGTTTATTTTTTTATAGAAAGCCACAACAGAAAATGATCAGTATATAACTATATAAGAACATTTACATCCATACAATCAACAAGTTCTTCAAATTCATATTTTAAAAATAGTTTGAGTGTTAATTATAGGAGGGCCCTGATGGGATCATTTGTGAAGGGTTCACCTTTATAACAAACTCAAGACGCGGCTTGCAGCAGTGTTTGTTTTTCAGACGTAAGCATTTTTATCAAACTGTTTCGAAGGGTTTGTGGTTTTAATGTCTCCTTCTCCACCGTGGTACTTTGTCCGAGAAGACATGACAGATGTGGGCCCATTGTATGCGTATCCCATTCTGAAAGGCAGAACACAGCTCAGCAGATTGTTTTACACACACGGCAAACAACAATGGGAAGAAACCATTCTCCCCATTTCTGTCACAGCTAAGCTTAAATCTCCCGATTACTTTTAGTCAGCTTTCTTCCCAAGAGATACTCCTGAACTGCTGGTGTGACCATCTCTGCAGAATAAACTCACGGCCTTTTCATTTGTTCGGCGAGTCACCTTCAAAACTATTACTCAAAACTCCTCTTCCTGGAATCTAGGAGACTAGTGACCTTCATCAGCAATTTCTATGTGGAAATGATGAGGCCAAAGTGAAGACGCCCCCGTAGTCAGACCCATATTTCTGCTTCCAGAAATAGCTTTGGGATGGAAGAATGAGGCGCTCTTTTTAACAAATGAACTGTAATTAACTAGATTCTATTCAATATAATATTTACTATGTTTACTATTTACTGTCTATTCCTCACCTTCCCCAATTCTGGGTTTTTGAAGTTTCTAAGAATCGTGAACTATCTATAACTTGTCCCACATGTAGTAATTTAGAATAGTATTATACTTTTTAACAGGTCATTTTGTTTCGTTTTCATACCTGGGTGTTTTGTTGTTGTCAGATATTGAAAAGCAAAATATGACACCACCAATTATGCAGAGTGAGGCTCCCGACCATCCAATAAACAGAGCAGCTCCTAATTCATACCTGTGAGGAAGTATTACACAAGTATTACAGCTTACCTATTAAGGAGTGGGGGTAAACAGTAACACTATGAGCCAATATTTACTGAATGCTAATTTTTATTAGAGCTTGTACAGGGAGTAATAACACCTTGTGTCCGTATAATGCTTTAAACTTTTCTCAAAGTGTCTTTATAGGCATCACTTGATTATATATCCCCAACATCCCGAAAGGAAGATAAAGGGATCTCTGCAGGCAAAGTAGAAGCAAAAAAAAATTCATTAAACGTTGATGTGGCCAGTGTGGCTCAATGGTTGAGCATCGACCCATGCACCAAGAGGTTGCCGATTTGATTCCCGGTCAGGGCACATGCCCAGGTTGTGGGCCCAATCCCCAGTAGGGGGCATGCAGGAGGAGGCCAATCGATGTTCTCTCTCATTGATGTTTCTATCTCTTCCTCTCCCTCTCCCTTTCTCTCTCTCTCTAAAATCGATAAGGAAAAAACTTAAAAAAAAAAATAACGTTTATTAAGCACCTGCTGTGTGCAAATCATGCTCAAAGTACTGAAGGGGGGCAGAATGTACCAGCCCCAAGCATGCCACTTTGGCATAAGGGTTATTTTGAGCTGAAGGCAACTGAAAAGAAACAGATACAAGAAAAGAGTTCTGCTCTCCCCTATTAGCCTAAAAGCAGGACAATAGGTAAAGGGGACCCCTCTCCCTTCTCTACCAGGAAGGACAGAAGTCAATCACCAGAGACAACTAGACCCTAGTCAACCCAGAGGAATCTCCGTTAACAAACTTGACTAACTAACTGCATCTTCCATTAGCCCCTACCCCACATCTGCCTTCCCACAACTGGCCACCCTAGAAGCTCAAAGTCCTCTTCCTCTGTCTTGTCACTTCGTTAAAAATTTAGTGTTAAGACTGTATATAAGCCCAAGTTCTAACCACCCCTTTGAGTTACTCATCACTGAGTGCTCCCATGTGTATGTGTGATGCACGTTTAATATGCTTCTGTTTATTTTTCTCTTGTTAATGTCTTTCATAGCAGAATTTAGGAGATTAGAGGGAAAAAAAGTTTTCCCTCCTCTACACTGCCCATAAAAGGTCAGTGAAAGATACAACATCATCTTGTTTATTACTAAAACCTAGTGGGAGATGAAGCAAAAATAACAATCATTTAGTGATAGCTTGCTATTAAGCATCTCCTAGATAGTAGGCCATCTCTGCAGATGACTAGAATGGATGCAAAGATAGACAAGACAGCCCCTGCTGTGGGGAGGTCACCATACCAAGGTACACATAATGCTGCTGAGAACAAAGAGGAAATCACAGTGAGGGGCTAGAGGAAGTCCTTTTAGGAGAGGAGCATTCCCCCAGAGAAACAAATAAAGAATGAGAGAAGTATACCCAAATCTCAGGGGCTATGTGTTTTCTCATGTTTGCCTATCCCATTCTCGAAGAATAGTGTTTTTTGTTGTTTTGTTTTTAATTTTTCTTTACTGATTTTTTAGAGAGAGAGAAACATAGATGAGAGAGAACATCGATTGGCTGCCTCCTGCATGCCCCCCACTAGGGATATGGCCCACAACCTGGGCACATGCCCTGACTGGGAATCGAACAGGCGACTTCTTGGTGCATGGGTCGATGCTCAACCACAGAGCCACACCGGCCAGGCGTTGTTGTTTTGTTTTTAATAAAGAAATGTTTCTCAAACTTTTTTGGCCCATAGACTAACTGCCATTGCAAGGTGAAAACTGATGTTTGCCATTCCCTACCTAAGGGTGCTTTTCATTGTAAAGGGAAGTCACAGCAGGAAAGGTCTGATCATACGGAATCCAGAGGCTCTGAGAAAGGAAAGTGAAAAGAGAGGGTAAGAAAGACGTGCCAGGGCTGGCTCCCTCCCCAGCCCAATGCCCTGAACCAGGTGCAGGGCCAGGGCCAGGATGAGGCACTGAGGTCACACCCTGACGCTGATAGCAGCTGGCCCGTGCCTGTCCTGAGTTTGTCTTCTCTCCCTACGTGCCGTGTCACCCTCCAGGCTGGGCAGGCCTTGGCATGGTTTGAGTCGCAGCAGTGGTGGGCAGTGTAACAGCATGGCCCCGGCCACCAGCTGGCGGGAGCAGGAAGCAACGCTTACCGAAGATTAGGGACTTGCGGGCCACCTGCCAAGTTTCACATCTGTCTCTAGAGGCAATTTCATGGCCTGTGTTTGCACCTGGGAGAGATGTACATGCTGCCCTGTGATCCTCCTTTTCTCACTCTTGTGTTGCCTTTCTTGGGAAATCAAGGTGATAGCTGAAGCAAGGAACAGCTGTAAGCACCTCATCCTGCCCTCGAGCCCTGCTCAGGCTCTGGGAACCCAGAAACTTCGACTGGTACCATCAGAGGCAGTGGCCAGAAACAGAAGGTTGGTGTAAGTACAGAAAAACATCTTCAGTCTGCACAAAATAAACAATCCAAAAGAGGACGGAAGAGGGACGTGGACAGGTGAAAAAGAAGCGAGCTGGCCAGATCGAGAGTGTTGAATAGGCAGTTTTATAAAAGATACCTTCATTAAATATGTTATACATCTAAAAAGAATGTCCTGGACCTGGCCGGTGTGGCTCAGTGGTTGGAGTATTGGCCCAAGCACTGAGGGGTTTCGGGCTGGATTCCCTGTCAAGGGCACGTACCTAGGTTGCAGGTTCATTCCGCGGCCCCGTCCAGGGCATGTGTGGGAGGCAATCGGTTGATGTGTGTCTCTCACATCTCTCTCTCTCTCTCCTTCACTCCCCATCCCTCCCTCCCTTCCACTCTCTCTAAAAATATCAATGGAAAAAGTGTCCTCAGGTGAGGAAACACAAAAAATAAATAAAAGATAAAAATAAAAAGGATGTCCTGGATTTCTCCATCAGTCCTGCTTTCATGATGTTTTAACAAGATTGTGCAAATAAAACAAGCAGAGTGCCAAGCTGTAGGTGCGTATCATGTGACCTTAAAACACCCAAAAGTCCTGCAGTGAGCTGGCACCACATCCGCCCATTCTCGTCCACTTACTGCAAGACAACCGAGGGAATGAGCATACTGAAAATTTCTACTTGAAGGACATTATTATAAGATTACAATTTAATGACATTTTCCAATTTTCTCTATTTCCCTCCTAAGATTTTAGGCTGTCTTCTCTCCTGAATATGTGTTAGTATTACTTAGGGTAAATACTCCTGGAAGAAACAGCCTGAGGTTTTTCTTTAAATATTTAGCTTTCTAAAATAGGATGCCAGTGCCAGGTACCACGGTTGATTAAAAATAAGTCTCTAATTATTACTAGTGGTCAATTCGAAGTGAAGGTGATAGAAATCATACACCACAGCTCGGCACTATGAATTCAAAAGGACACATGAACACGTGGGCAGTATTGTTACAAATCAGAGGATACGTTATCCAGGCAGCTCAAATGTTGGCAGTTATGTCTTTATATTTATTTAAGCATCTTGAAACTTTCTGAAGGAATTTGAGAATCAAGAGTTTGGCTTATATTAAAAACTGGTTCACTTATTCCTCTTTTAAATATATTCTAATTTTTTTTACATCACTAAATATAGACTCTATTCCAAGGAAAATATCATTTCCATTAGAATTCTTTGTGATTTTTGTTGGAGACAGACACTTATAAATAGTTTTAGAGTTGAAGTCTTTAAGAGACTCCACATCCATACCAGTAATTTTTAACAATTCAGATGTGAGGGTGTTTGTGATTTGGTTCTTTCTCCTTCCAAGACTTTTTCTTCTTGATTCTGTTAACAGACCCACACAGCAGATTCACTCAGCAGTCACCTGAATTCACACCTATCAGCGTGTGTGATCTGGTAAAAGCAGACTTCCATTACTGAAAGACAGGCCTGAGGGAGAACAATATACTACCCACTCAGAGTTACCAGGGAGCACGCCTCCCTGACTAGGTGGGAAACTGTCTCTGCCTGGAACTCTTGCTTCATTTTGCTAATGGTAAGAAGCTGACTTCTACACCTTAGAAGACTATCCAAATTTCAGGTGATCTGCTGCAGGTCCTTCTTTTGTTAAAATATTCTCCTGGCCCTAGACCAGCTTTCCCACTTCTTATGTGGCCTCCTTACTGAGCTGTTAACAACTGCCAAAGTGTCTTCGTTTTTCTGGAAGGCTATAAATGTGCTTAACACCAGACAGATTCGTGATCGTCAGGCTGAGGACAGGACCTCGTTTTATAGATCATAACATTGTTTTTGAAGCATCTCTCAGATATTCTGCTCAGTTGATAGGACTAATCAGAAGCTGCCTTTAATTTTTTTTTTTTTTAATCCTCACCTGAGGACACTTTTTTTGCATTCATCTTCAGATAGAGGGAGAGAGAGAGGAAGAGAGAGAGAGAGAGAGAGACATCGATGCGAGAGAGACACATCGAGTGGTTGCCACCCGCACGACCCCAACCGGGGCCGGGGACAAACTGCAGCCGAGGTACTTGCCCTTAGCGGGAACCGAACCCAAGTCTCTCTGGACTGCGGGCCGACGCTCTAACCGCTGAGCCAAACCGGCCAGGGCAGAAGCTGCCTTTAATTCATGATTGTAATTGAATGCAAATTTAGTAAATGAGTAATAGGGGGAAAATGTATTTGTATATAGAGACATTAAAGCACAGATTACTCATTTGAAATTTCCCCAAAAAAGAACCCTAAAGATCAAAGGCCTTAAAATGTCCCCTGAATTTTTGGATGAAGTTATTCTCTTCCGCCTGGCTGTGCCTGGGGCTCCAGGCTGTTGCTCACGTCAGAATCAGAACTAGAACCACCCTTGGGGGCCTTAGTACTGATGCCTTTCATACTTCACCTCATGTTTCAGCCCTGTAACCTTCACAGTAATCCTGCGGGAACGGATTGAGAAACACCTATTATATATTTTCACCTCCTATTTTTGTCTTCCTTGCACCCAAACCCCTGTTAGCACCTGATCTGCCATCACGGGGAGCTGGTGAGCATACCCTGGTCGCTACCACAGAAACGACAGGCTAAGCTTGTGCTAATTCAGATGTTTCGGGGTGGATGAGAGAGACATAGCTCCTTTCTCAAAGTCCTTACAGTCTAGCAGGAATAGTCAGACATTAAGCAAATAATTATAGTAAAGTGTAATGAAACGTAACAATAGAATCAGAGGAGCATTTTTTTTGCAAAATAAACATTACCTGTTCTCTCAAATCCATACAGATGTGGTTCAAGTAAATGTCCACGGTGACAAAAGCTACTGTTACTGTCAGCTCACTGTCCTGGGATATTTTTGTGTGCCAAGATTTTTTTTTTACACATAGTATCATATTCGATCCTCATTGCAATTTGGAGAGATGGGTTTGACAAATGAGGAAACTGAAGTTCAGGGAGATTAAATTACTTGCCCCATATCTCAGCTAAGTAAATGGTAGAATCAGGATTTTCTTTTTTTTTCTTTCTTCTTTTATTTTTTCCATCACCATTTTTCCCCTCTATGCCCTCTTCCATCTCCCCTCTCCCTCACACCCTGAGTTCCTACACATAAAAGTGTACACCTTAGCTAAGTAAAATATTTCATTAATATAAAAAAATGCAGTGAGTGCACTGTAGTTTCAGTTGTCACTTCAGAAAGCTGTGCGTGTTCTCTCTCCCTGGCTCATTACGTTCTCAGTGGCTCAAGGGCTCTAGGGTATGGAATTTTCTAACTTCCCTCAGGCTCTCTTTTCACCCAGCACAAAAAAAGGTGAGTGCAGTCATTAAGATTAGGACAAGTTGGACTTGAAAAAAGAGAAAATCAGTTCCTCTAAAAACAAAACAAAAACTGTTCAGTGAATGAAAATAACCTCATCCTTTTAAGATCCGCAGAGAAGTGAAGTGACCCTGCTGGAAGTCACAGGAGTAGCAGCGAGGTCTTTTGACATTCGGGGTAGTGGTTTTTTCAAACACATTGTCCTACTACTCATTTTACTTCATTTTTTAAGTGTGTTTTTATTGATTTCAGAGAGAGGAAGGGAGAGAGAGATAGAAACATCCATTGGCTGCCTCCTGCATGCCTCCTACTGGGGATCGAGCCTGCAACCTGGGCATGTGTCCTGACCGGGAATCGAACTGGGGACCTCTTGGTGCATGGGTCGATGCTCAACCCCTGAACCACACTGGCCGGGCTGTCCGACTCTCTATTTTAATCAACAGTGGCAGGAACCAAAATAAATATTCCATTTACCTTAAAACACCTAATTATGTAAAAAAAATGTTTTTAAGTTTAGAAAGTACACCTATATATTACCAATGTTAACTTTTTTCTTAATGTTTTTTATTGATTTTTTTTTTTTAGAGAAAGAGAGAGAAACATCAATCGGCTGCCTCTCAGTCCATGGGACGACGCTCAATCCACTGAGCCACACCAGCTGGGCTCAATGTTAACATTTTAAAATGGAATTCCATTGGGTTGCCTTCTCTTTTCTATTTTTATTATTATTATTATTATTTTAATCCTCACCCAAGGATATATTTTCATTGATTTTAGAGAGAGAGGAAAGGAGGGGGGAGAGAGACAGAGAGGCTGAGAGAGATCAGAGAGAGAGAGTGACACATCGATTGCCTTCCGTACACGCCCCGGCTGGGGATCGAACCTGCAGCCTAGGTATGTGTCCTGGCTGGGAATCTAAGCTGCAGCCTTTCGGTGTACGGGATGACACTCCAACTAACTGAGCCACACAGGCCAGGGTGGTCTGCCTTCTTTTAAAGATCACCATCTAAAATAAACCTTACTCAATGCAAAGGCTTATAAAATCCAAGGTCTATATAACTGCACGGATGGGTTTTATGTTATATAAGTACTCTAAAGGCATTATCTACAAACACACATTTCCCCCAAATACTCTGCATTCCAGAAGCAAGGTGTTTGTGGCCACCAGCCTGTGCATCTCCCCGAGGCTGTCACAGTCTGGTCTCACTTATGCATTTGCATCCGTTAACAGTTCCCTCATACAGCCGGGAAGATGCCCCAAGATGTCCCACTTAAGGCTCCACATGAGACTACTAAAACGTGGCAAGTGCCTCTCTAGTGGTGACTAAAGTAGAATGTGATAACTTAAATATTAATTTTACTTATATATGGAAATGTCATGGAGAATTATCAAATTTAGGAAACCCCAAATAAAGAATGATTGCGGGGGGGGGGTGCCGATTCTAAATTGCTTTTCTGTGGCTAGTCTATAGCAGGCTTGTATACATTATCTTTCCATGTGTTATGACTTATCACCAGGGTAGTTCAGAATCCTACAGATCATATGTATTAATACAGATGCACTGTAACACTTACTGATCACATACCACGTGCCACTGTGGTGGGTGTTTTATATATGTTAGTTTCTTTAATCCTTCACATTCACAAGCAGGAGGTGTTATCTCTGTCACCCAGACCAGGCAACTGCATCTTCCCTAAGATCACAGAGGAGCAAGGGCCAGGGCCAGGGTCCGAGCAGAGGTCTGAAACCTGCCTCTTAACTTCTCTGCTTCCTTCCTTCCCTCTCCGTAAAGTGCTCAATAGATGTCTTTACAAATTTTTGCCAATTATTCATGGGAATTTAAGAGACCATCCACAGTACAACTTAATATAATATTAGCCAAGGTGAATTATAATTTAAAAGGGACATCTCAGGTCCCCAAAATTACATAATTCAATTAAAAAACAAATCTGTTGTTTAGCAACATCCATGGCATTGATCTCCTCCATTCGTGTGGGTAACGGGGGGTTTACGGGGCCTATATTTTCAGTGAGAAATGATGTGCTGTGTCACATGACTCAAAGTAGGCACAATACCATGTTTACGTGCAAACTTTGGAGTCTGGGTAAACTGACCCTGCAGAGGAGGCTTGTGCTTCAAGACTGGAAATTCCGAAGACAACCAAAGCCGTCCTGAGACACTTGAGGGCAAGACCAGCCCTGGCAAGCACAGGTCAAGAATCTGTGTGTGGGGACAGGGAGGCACATCTGCTTGTGTTGAGGGAAAAATATACAGACAGACTTGCAGCAAAAAAACAGGTTAATTAAAAGCATATCTGCGTCTGGCTGGTGTGGCTCAGTGGTTGAGCATCAACCCATGCGCCAAGAGGTTGCCGGTTCAATTCCAGGTCAGGGCACATGCCCAAGTTGTGGGCCCGATCCCCAGTGGGGGGCATGCAGGAGGCGGCCAATCAATGTTCTCTATCATCGATGTTTCTCTCTCTCCCTCTCTCTCTCTCTCTCTCTCTCTCTCCCTAAAATCAATAAAGAAAAAAAAATGTTAAAAAAAAAACAACTAATCTGCATTTGGTTCATAATCTTCAACAGCCTACCTGAAAAGATTTTAGAACCAAACCAGGTGTTGGGGAGGATATGTAGAGCGGGTTCTTGCGAGAAGGGTCTCAAGCATATCTAAATATTTGACAATTTCAATTTGCTGTAGATCTCAAACTCAATGCGATGACTGAGGTGATTAAAAATAAAGAAAGTATCGCCCTGGCCAGTTTGGCTCAGCGGTTAGAGCGTCGGCCTGCGGTCCAGAGAGACCCGGGTTCGGTTCCCGCTAAGGGCATGTACCTCGGTTGCAGTTTGTCCCCGGCCCTGGTTGGTCGTGCAGGTGGCAGCCACTCGATGTGTCCCTTTCACGTCGATGTTTCTCTCTCTCTCTCTCTTCCTCTCTCTCCCTCCCACTCTATCTGAACAAAAAATGAAAAAAAAAAAATGTCCTCGGGTGAGGATAAAAAAAAAATAAATAAAGAAAGAAAGAAAGAAAGTATCCAAGCCTTGTTTCTTTTCAATGGTTTTATGCTACGCACCTTTCATGCCCACCTTCTCCTTGAGGGCCAAGCTTCTTACAACAATTATCCTTTCTACTAGGTCTCCAACATTTCAGTATATACTTCTCTATGGCTAGCCTTAATATACTGTATAAAGTCATAAACTGTTACATTAAAGTACTCTGCTTAAGCAGTACCCTTTAAAATAACAGCTAACAGCCTGGCTGGTTTGGCTCAGCGGTTAGAGCGTCAGCCTGTGGACCAGAGAGTCCCGGGTTCGGTTCCTGCTAAGGGCACGTACCTCGGTTGCAGTTTGTGCCCAGCCCTGGATGAGGTCGTGTGGGTGGCAGCCAGTTGATGTGTCTCTCTCACATCGATGTTTCCCTCTCTCTCTTCCTCCGTCTCTCCCTCCCGCTCTATCTGAAGATAAATGCAAAAACGTCCTCGGATGAGGATAAAAATAAAGAAATAAAATAACAGCTAATATTAACTGAGTGCTTACTATGTGCGAAACAGCTGAAATGTACTATCTCATTTAATTCTCACAATAACCTCATAGTACCTATGACCCCATTCCGAGGAGCACAGACCACAGAAAGGACAAGTCACATTTTCAAGTTATACAACTAATAAGTGACAGAGCTGGGGTTTACTCCCAGGTAGCCCGGATGGGGTCCTTACTCCATTTTAAAAATATATATATTTTTAAAATTTTAAATAAATTTACAGGTACAAATATGCACAGGTCAAATTTCACAAATTCAACATGCACAGGCCACCACCAACAGTTGCCTAGAGCCCGCTCTGCCCCTGCCCGTCACTGCTCCTCCCTCTGACTTCTAACAGCTCAGGTTAGTTTTGCTTGTTCTTGTACTTAAATAAGTAGAACCAAAGGAGAAACAGCTGTAACAAAAATAAATTAATTAATAAAAAAAAAGTGGAGCCATGCTGTATGTACTCTTTTGAGTCTGGCTTCTTCCACACATCGCTGATTCTGAGATTATCCACATGGTTGGAGATGGTTCATTCTCATGTCTTTGCATTGTCCTATTGGATGAATATACCCCAATCTGTTGATCCATTCTACTGCTGATGGGCATTTGGGTAGTTTACATTTTAGGCTATTACAAAGAGTGCTGCTATGAACATAGCACGTGTATTTTTTGTAAAAATATGGATGCATTTCTGTTGGGTGCATTTCCTAGGAATGGAATTCTTGGGTCATGTGCCCAGATTTGGTAGATGTGGCCACACAGGTTTCCAACGTGATTGCTCCATTTTACGCCCCCACCAGCAGTGTGTGAGAGTTCTGGTTGCTCTATGTCCTCGCCAACATTTTCCTACCACAATAATTTTTAAACATATGTCTTCAAACAAAAGTTGTTAATTCAACTAACATCTCTTAAGAGTCTGCTATGTGTCAAGTGCTCTTTCAAGTGGTGGGGACATCAGGGTCCTCACTCTTAAACTGCACATTATGCTGCCTCCTTTCCTCGTTCACTTAACCAAAATCTCCGCAAGCATGCTCAAGTCCTTCTAGGAGAGATGCAGACAGACAGACAGTCATACATCATTGCTGATTGACCATCCTTGCTTCAAACGTCATGGAGCATGGACTAGGTGCAAGAGACTCCAACCATCGGCAAGACGTGGCCTCTGCTTTGAGATGCTCCTGGTGTGGTTAGGGAGAAGCACCAGTAAGCAAGTGCTAATTGCCCAGTAGGATTATGATAGAAGAAGCACGAGGTGAAACAGCAGCAGCCAGGAGGGCCCCTTGCCCAGAATGCAAGTCCTGCAGAAGAGGCAGGGGTTAGCCAGGACATGAAAAGGAGAGAGAAAGTCCGGGGCGTGGGTGGAGGGTGGGTGGTAAAAGCTGAGTGACCAGAAAGCATGGCATACTGCCAGGGATGGGGGCTTCATGCCCTGATCAGGAAAAATAATACACAGTTGCCAAACACTTGATTTTCTAGTAGATTTTTAAGTCATGCTAGCATAACAAAAGCATCAGATGAATTAGTGTGAAGTGGCCTGTGTTACCACTAAACAAAGTCACAGAACACCACCTTAATATTTAACAGTTGCGCTGTTTTGTTCATATGGCACTTCTGTGGATTCCCTTATCCAAGAATCTAGGAGCTATTTACTAATAGAAATTCATTCTCCAAATAACTTCATGAGTGGAGTAAGCTTAAATAAACAGATATCCATAAGTCATCAAATTATAATAAGGACAGAAGAAAGAAGTTAAATATCTTGGCGAAATCGATATTCCTTTCAACGTCACCAAGGAAAATTTGTGTAAACTAGAAGTGTGTACTTCTTGAATCGTCTATTGTTCATTTAACCTGACAGATAATAAAAATGAGAGAAGTTACTGGGAAGTAGACATCTGTTTATTTCTAATTACTAAATAGCCATAATAGTGAAAAGATTTTACCTAAGTAAAAGCTTAAATCCTAAAGTAGAAACTAAATATCTGCAGGAAATGAAGAGTACTAGAGACAAATAACTCCATGGTTTTGAAAACTCTGCAAATAGAAGACCCTGCAGATAAGACCCAAGCATGAGAATATCACAGCCAAAACATTCATGATAACTCTCATATACTAAAAGAGAATAAATCTAAGATCACGATAACCTGTTTCCTCAATTAGGGCAACTGGTTTAACTTGGCATGCTTTGAAAACAAGTTTCTGATGTCAATCAAATCTTACTTGGAACAGTTTATTTAAGAAAACAAAGCAAGACATTCAGGAAGTTAGTGGTTTGGATGACAACACAAAGGTGGAAATAATGTAATTAAATTTTAACACCCTAGTAGGTGAATCACTAAGGGGTGTCTTTTTTTTTTTTTTTTTTTTGATTCTGTAGGTTTTGTTATAATAAAAAGAAAGAAGCTGGTTTGGAACAGCCCAAAAGGAAGAGTTGAGAAATCGACGTGAAGGCTTTGCAGGAGCCCATCCTGGAGTCATAAAACATAATCGTAGCTTGAATGAAAGCAAGGGAGCAAAACAAAAAGAAAAAAAATGGGGAAATGGCAGAACACAACCAGAATCAGATGAAACTCTTTAGATCACAATTCTGTCAAATCACTGCAGCCTGGAAGAAAAATCTTCCCGGTAAGTGGTGGGCAAGGAAGGGTTTCAGAAATAAATAGCCACTGAACATAAGGCATGACACTGTTTGCAATGCCTCTGTCACAACCTTTAGTCCAACCACACACTAGAAGCCACTCATTTTTTCCTCAACAAAGTGCCTCCTGAGTTCCTTGCACGTAGTAGGAAAGGAGTGGGAACTTTCTGATGACCTTAGCTGTGTTTTTCTAACTTTGGCAACCAAGGCAGGCCTTATGTCCTGGAAACCTACAAAGAAGATTACATTCATTTAGTACAGAATTCTTAAGAAAACAACGGCAGCAGCAAGCCACCACAACAAAACTAGGTTCTGAGGCCTGAACCATTTTCCAGGGCGTTTTAGGGCTTGGGTATGGGAAAGCGGGTCGATGCTCACCAGAAACGTGAACTAGCTAGTGCCCGTGGAGAGCAGCTCTCTCTCACCGCCCTGCCTAAGCACCCAGATACACATCCTTCCAGGCTGCAGGGAGGATGTTAACTGGCGGTAGCTGGCGTTAGGAAGACGGCTGTGTGCTAAGGATGGGAAGAGGGCAGCGGGTGTGCCTTCTACGTCCATCCTCCCAGAGGCTTCTTCTGTCTGCTGAGACAACAGAACCCTTTTCTGCTAATTCTGAAAGGACTAGTACCCCAGATAAGACTTTCGCTCACTAGGCAAGTAAGATAGAGATGAAACAGATGTTTCCTGACGTTAAGGAACTTACTCTCATGCAGGTCAGTGAAGACACGGAAGAAAGTCAGAACCTTCCGAGAGCAGTGCCCTCCAAATTCCAGCTCACCTAGGGCTGGCCCTGCCTTTAGCTTTGATTCCCCAACATATTCTAAGTCCGTGTACAAACTAAATCAGAGGCACAGATGACTAAATTCTAGCAAATGCCAGCTAAGGAAATGCTATCCCTTAGAATAAGCCAAATGAAAATCTTGCTTTATTACATTTTAATACCTATGAAATCATTTATGTTGAGAGACAATTTGCAGTTTATTGATCTTCTTAATTTTCATGTCCTCTAAAGAGGTGTTAGTAAAGGGAAAACAGACGAGGTCAAGTGAGTCGATTTGTTGGTTTGTACAGAGTGAGTTTTATTTAAAGGACATCTGTGAACTCCTTTAGATGCCACATGTCATTTTTATGCCTCTATTCTATCATTGTGGGTAGTTAGAATTTGATCATATTTACAATTTTCAGGCCTTGGCGATTCCTTGATCTAAAGGGATTTTATGCAAGTCACAGAGGGCCTTTCTTTGTGCAAGGCACTGCCAGGATACGGAGGTGAGTGAGAAAAGCAGTCCCATCTCAAAGAACTAACATGTTTTCAATAAGAAGGATTAGAAAAATAAGGCTCTATTTTCTATAAGGCCTTGATATGAAGGGCCTGTTCCTTGTGAATACTAACGATCTGTAAGTCGTGTTGTTTTCCATAATTCCCACCTCTTGTATTTTTAATTACATTAAGGTAAATTGGCAAATTGTAGGTGTTATATTTTAAGTCACTACAGAAGAGCTTAATAAAGACATCTATAAAGATAAGCCACATCACGCCTGGCCGGTGTGGCTCAGTGGCTGAGCGTCCACCCACGTACCAAGAGGTTGCTGGTTCGATTCCCGGTCAGGGTACATGCCCAGGTTGTGGGCCAAGTTCCCAGTGGGGGGCACGCAGGAGGCAGCCAATCGATGTTCTCTCTCATCATTGTTTCTATCTCTCTCCCTCTCCCTTCCTCTCTCTCTAAAAGCAATAAAGAAAAAAATTTTTTTAAAAAAGGTATGCCACATCTTAAATACAGCATGCAATCCAAAAAGCAATCTTAATAATAGCCAATACAATACAGTAATAGCTAACATAAGGGTTTGCTCTTTTCTAACCAGTTCAGACCATATATATACTCCTCTTAACTCTCACAGCGACTCTATGTGAGGGGTACAAGTATTATCCTGATTTTACAGATGAGAATACAGACACAGAGGGTGTGAGTAGGCACAGATAGAAATCAGAATGCGGGGAGGCTGAGCGGGAACGGGCTAGCTCAACGTAGCACCAAGAATGCGGAAAAGAGGAAACCCTTTCAGAGCCCATAATTACTGAGTTTAACTAAAATCTGAGAGGAAGAATGAGAAATTCAATGTACTAAACTGAGTAGGGTGACTGAGCATAGAACAAGCACAGAATAAAGTCACACAAAGGACAAGTTTAAGTTACAGTGTACACACAAATTAGCCTTGACCTTTGAGGAAAGATTAAAACTATTTTTAAGATTCTGACATCCTTAATAATTGTCAGGAAAATAAAAATAGCGATGTAGAAAAGATAATCTATAAAAGTTAGCAAGGTCTTTAATAAAATACATCAAGAAAAATACAGTTTTGTTGTATATTTATGATACTGAACCCTGAAATAAAAATGTATCATTTAAATTAAAAAATGACATTTCATTTAAATATCATTGCAATGTTTCTAATCTTCAGGAGCAGTCTCAGTTTTCACCTCAATGGTTGGTGCCATGTACATCTGTGCAAATCTCATTATCAAAAATTAGTTAGGAGAAAATTTATAACTGCACATTTTTCTAACAGGCAGGGGAGTAAAAATTACACTAGGGTCTACAACAGTTGTTTTTGTTTCCCATGTAATAAAATTCCAGAAGAAAAACTATTTTTGAATGTATAAAATAAACTCTCTTGGTGAAAAAATATGGAGCATACTGTAACAAAAATTATAAAATAGTACAATATTATAAATCATGCAATTTAGAGCATTTAGAGTTTGGCCGCATGGTTTGAATCATAGTTCTATCAGCCTTCTCGTTTAGTCCAAATTCCCAGGGACACATTACTTGAACTCTTTCCTTAATTAAAAAAAAAGGGGGGGGGGAAGCACCAAGAGAACCTACTTCCTAAGGCTGGTGTACAAATCAAATAAAGAACACCTGCAACGCTCTGCCTGGTACACAGCAGGGACTCAACGTGTTACCTGTTATTTTCGTTATATGTCATTACATAAACATTATATAAGCATTTCACTATATAAGCATTTACTATTTATGCATAAACTATACTAAAGAGAGAACTAGATAATCAATTTTTTGAAGATTTCGAAACCCACTGGAGAAAAGCAATGTAGACCTTGACCAGCCATTGTAGTAATTACTTTTTAAATTTTTCTATAACATTTGATCTGAAGACGGAAAGAGAGCCATCCAGCCTGGTGGACAGCACTGTGCTTACACACACATGTGGTTTTTTCATAGAGATATGTGGGAATGTTCTCATGAAAGACAAAACATCTGATGTATTATTATTTCTAATTTGGTATCCCTGGGGTTTTCCCAATGCAAAGAAATAAGCCTAAGGAAACTGTGAAAAGCAACAGCCCATAGTTAAAACAACAACAAGCAGCAAACGGATCTGTAAATGCCAAAGCGTTCACCTGCAGCTGACACCAGTCACATCTGAGTGTCTGCGGCACGCCCAGAGTAGTTTCTATAAAACCTTGAATCACGTACAGTTGTGTTTTTTTTTTTATAAAGGTTTATTAGGTGGAGCTTGTTAAGGACACAGTTAACAGAGAAAATTTAAAAGGCTAATTAAAAATGAAAAATAATATTTCATTTAAATACTGTTAGAAACTTTCTGATCTTCAGAAACATAGTTTCCTTTCAGTTTTCTCAATGTTTGAGATAGAAACTGGCCTAGATGTTAGCATCTGCCAAATGCCATTCTGGACGGACAAAAGCAAGGCAAGCTTTTAATTTTCTGCTGTCACACATCATCATTCTTTCCTTCCCATTGCACCTCTATTCCACTTTTCCTCCATTTAGCTTCAATTTTATGATGTCCAGTGGATGAAGTTTAGATTTCTAAATCCTACACTGTAAGTTATTTAGAGACAAGACACCAGGCAACACTAATGTAATAATTAAATGCATCATTTGCCAACATAGCATATAAAATGTCTACTCTCGAATGATGTCATCAAATACCATCTACCCGTATGTCTCACTTTCTTTTCAGAAGCCATGTAGGAAATTTCCATACCTTAATTTAGAACACGATTTTATATACATTTCCTGGGAGCTAGAAACATATAGACTGAGAAGAGTACTTACTTTTGATCAATAAAGAGAGGATCAAAGAATTCCGTTGTGATTTTGTTTGCATACAGAGAACAACCGGTCATTGAGCACAGCCCTAAAATGTATCAGAAGGAAAGTATCGTGGTAAGTCAGTGTTATTTCATTAACATGGTGAAAGTACCTTGTTTGGAAGAAAGTTACTATTTACCTGACAGTATGAATACAACCCCAGCCAAACAAGCAATTTTAGCTTTGGCTTGCTCTGAGCCTCCGACTTTGGTACACTTCATTCCAAACAGGGCAATTATGGAACCAAAAAAGCCCAGGCTGACAGCGGCAATCATAAGTCCTCTACATGCCTGGATATAACCTGTAATTAGAGTAGGTCATTTACATTAACATAGAACAGGTGGCTGTCCAGGGAGAAATCCTCATTTTACATTGTCTCCTGAATAACTGTTCTCTTTTCCAAAAAATAAAAATAGATGCATAACTGTAATTGTTAAAACACGTGGTAAGACAAGCAAGAGGGGAAAGCAAGTACTCTACATGGAAGGCCTGTTCTATGTCACACACTTTTAGGTCCAGCTTATGCATAATCCTCAGATTAGCTCTCTGAGTGTTATTATTCACATATGAAGGAACTAAGGCAAACAAAGCTTCTACGCTATGCCACAGATGAGTAAGAGGCAGAAATGGATTCCATATAGATATGACTACAAAATCCATGTAACACTGTCTTTCACTGTGCGAAACATCATCAGCCACTATCTCAACTCTCTTACTCCTTTGTACATTGGAACTTTTAAAAAATATATTTTTTTAATTGATTTTTTTAGGGAGATAGAAACATAGATCGGCTGTCTCTTACACGCCTCCAGTGGGGGATCAAGCCCAAAACCTGGGCATGTGCCCCGACCAGGAATTGAACTGGGGCCTCTCAGTCCATGGGATGATGCTCAATCCACTGAGCCACACCAGCCAGGCTACATTGGAATTTTTAAATAAATGTTTTAATGGTTTTGACATTATAAAATTTATAATTGGGCAGCAAGACCTTCCAAAGGGTGAAATTTTCCAATATTAGTGAAAGCTTATAAATGAGACCAACTACAATATCATCATGAACCATGAGGAGTCTAAATTAAGAATTATTTTAATGACACTGTATTATTTTCAGGGCACATATAATAAAATTTGGTTTTAAAAAGCATTGGCTATTTACAAGAAGAATAGTTTATAAATCTTTAATTAACTGATTACATATAAATGGATGCCTTCAAAGTAACCATTAAAGCTTGCTCTGTTGGCCGGTTTGATCATTCTTTCTACACCATTCATTTCCTTAATCACATATTTTTATTTGCACAGCCATGGTCATGGTAAACTTCAGCCTGGCTTTCATCCAGACACTAACAAATTTTAAATGAATCGGACTTAAACTAATAAACTTTTCCACACACAGACATTTTCACTTCAGCCTGAAACAATGCCACATTTCAACCTGAAATAGTAATGGTCCATACTGGGTGTTAAGTATATATTCGTTAAGCAAACGAACATACATGTACATCAGATTTATATTTGGGTTAAATTTGTTAATCTGGAAAAATGTGTTAATGCCAAGATACTGAAAGTCATTTATTATTAGTCCTCAGGCAACAGCTACAATAAATTATATCTCTAAGACTATGATAATCATAAATTCAGAAAATAATGCTGGCAGGTGGCCTCTGGTCCATGTTTCTTTGGGAAAGAATAAAATTTTAAGTTTTAATCCTATTCATAGGATCTAGTTTAGAGTTCACAGCAGATACTCTATTTAATTGAACACATTTAGGCCCCCATAAATTCAGACTACAATGACAATAATCTTCTATTTTCTAGCATGAACTACTTCCAAACAAAATAATTTCACTGATGATGAGACTATAAAAAACAGCAACAGGAACATTTTTAGCAAAACAGGATAATGGAGGCTTATTTTGGTAGTAATAAATACGCTACAGGGCTCTCGAGGTGTCTGCTGCCCAATACTGACCCAGCTCTATTTTAAACCTCACCCCTTAAGTCCCTCTGCCAGAACCCAGGGAGCAGGTAGAAGCCCAGACAGAGAGAGGAAGCCTGTTAGTTCCTTGCAAGATTAAAGAGTCTACTCTTTAAAGAACCACAACTGCCTCATCATTTACCACCAGAGCTACTGGGACAATGTGTGGGTTCATTAATTTTTTAGCTTTATTTTAACCTATGGTTTTGAGGTGTTTTAAGCAGACTCTGACTGCAATCACTAAGCACATAAAACAGTGTGTGGATGATGAACCTCAATTATACATGTGTAAAAAAAAAAAACAACCTATCCTAGAAAACTGTATCTTGCACCTTAATTTGCATTTATTGTAATAACCTTATGGGCTTTATTCACAGAAAATGCAGGAGCCTGGCAAAAGGTTAAGTCCTTCGGTACGGCCATTTAGATCACGAAATGCATTTTCGCAGATGGTAAACCATGGTTAGAACCCCAGGCTGATGAATTCAATCCTTAATATGACTTGGAAAATAATAGCAGTCTTTAAACTTTAACCGCTACTTATAATCTTTTGTTCTGAGTTTCTCACTCAGTTCTTCCATCTCAGCTCTTCCAAGTACAGCAGGACCAGTCTCTTGGCACAAGTCCAAGAGCAGAGATGGGGAGAGCAAGGTTCTGATGTGGTCAGGTCCTTCCTCAGTACCACTCGGAACCCTGATTTGAGGACAAGGTACCTCTCTCTGGTGTGAAAACAGTACCAATAAGTAAATTGCTAATTTGTCGCATGCACAAAAGAACACACTTCACCAGCACCATCATTGACTAGATTTTCTGAAATGGGGAGCAAAGAGCAGAAATTGGGGTTCCTAGGGATAAGCTCCCCTGCCAGCTGTAAATGCAATCCAGTTGTTGGTAAGTCTGAGGTTGGTAAATTAGGGTTTACCAGACCTTGAGACACCCACAGACTCAGGCCTTAGGCGACTTCCAACAAACTCATAGTTTATCTTTTGCAAGGCAGACACCTCTACAACCTTGCTTTTTAACAGTTCCTCGGGGCAAAATTTGTAAGTAAAACTATCAAATGAAGTGGTGGTAAAAACTAGTCAAGGAGGCCATTATTTTTGACAGGTCTAATTTACTGACACCGTTAATAGCTAATTAACACATTAAAGTGCTGAAGCATGAAAATATTTACTTAGAAGTTCTCTGAAGTATAATTTATAGTTAATTCTCTTGTAAGAAATGGCAAACATTCCCACTAACAAAAATAGATGTCTCTACTGAAACACAACCTGGCTGAAAATTATTCTCAGCTCAAGTTCAAGTGGTGTTTTGAAAGGAACATGGGTTAGCAATAAACAGAAATCACTAGCTTATTCAACTGTGAAATTTTTAATTAGTAAAATACAGTGACTTTAATGAATTCTGTTAAAGGAAACCTTCAAGGTGCCCCTTAAAAGTGAAGTGTTTCGCCCTGGCCAGGTGGATTAGTTGGAGCGTCGTCCTGTACACCTAAAGGTTTCGGGTTCGATTTCTGTCAGGGCACAGACCTAGGTTTTGGATTAGATTTCCTGTAGAGTCACATACAGGAGGCAACCAACTGATGTTCTCTCTCTCTCTCCCCCTTCCTCTCTCTCTCAAATCAATTAAAAAACATAGCCTCAGATGAGGAGTAAAACAAGTTTTGTTTTCCAAATGATGTGTACCTTATTTTTCATTTCAAACTAGCAAAATTGAAAATAGCCACTTGGTGGAGACAATTTCCTGGTAGCACACAGGCTAGTTTTAAAAGGAGAATAATGTGCTTTTCTTATGCTAGTAGCTTTGTACACTTTTTGCAAATACTTTGAAAGATCAGTATGGGGAGAAAGGCATGAACTTTTGTATTTTATATTTATCCCTGTGTGCCCTTGATTACGTTAGCTAATCTCTCTAAGCCTCTGTTTTCTCATCTGGAAAACAGGGATAACAACTTTTACTTCACAGGATGAATAAAATGAACAAAGTGTCTGGTAAGGAAGAAGTAACTCATGGAATCTTCCCTTCCATAATACTAAGATTGATTCTAAGCAGAAATTAGAGTGAGGGTATTAACATGGCATAACATTAACTCCAGGCATTTATCTTTTCTCAGTCTCATTTTCCTTACAGGGAAAACCGGGATAACCACCTGACGATGAGGAATCAGAGCTTTGACCTCATATAGGAAATTCAGAATAATGACTCCATCACCTGCTTCCAAAAGGCTTGTTCTTCCATCTAAGACTAGACGAGAGAACCACGAGCTTCATCTCTACTTTCTTGGCTTTTCTTCTCAACCTAGACTTTACGCCTGGTCTAAGGAGAGGGTTTGTCTGCTCAGGCCTGTGGCCCCCTTGGCCCATGGTCACGTAGCCTTCTCTTGCCTTTGCAAAGCCAATGTTAGGAAGTCCATGTGCAGCATGCTGGCAGCAGGATCTGCCTCAGAATCAGCATCCAACAGATACAGCTGCCCTGGAAACACTTGGCAGAGAGTGGACAAGCAGAGGGGACCGCTTTGAGAAGTTCTACTTGTAGATGGGGGAATCAACTCCTTTCTATATGAAAATATAGTAGTGTCACTGAATCCCCATAATGTTTTTCTGGGAGATATAGAAAAGTAAATCTATTGCTTTGTGGTAGGCAATGCCTTCCTAAGCCACAAAAGGCAGAGCCAGCAGGAAAGGTCTGATAAATCTGATTGCAGTATACATTTCATACTTGTGTATGAGAAAAGTCCTCATAAATTTAAAAGACAAACAATGGGCTGAGATTGCAATATGTAACAAATCAAAGATTCACATCCAAATTAAAAAAAAAAATCAAATCTCCCTGGCCGGTTTGGCTCAGCGGTTAGAGCGACAGCCCGTGGACCAGAGAGTCCCAGGTTCGGTTCCCGCTAAGGGCATGTACCTCGGTTGCAGTTTGTCCCCGGCCCCCGGCTGGGGTCGTGTGGGTGGCAACCAGTTGATGTGTCTCTCTCACATCGATGTTTCTCTCTCTCTCTCTCTTCCTCCCTCTCCCCATCCTGCTCTATCTGAAGATAAATGCAAAAATGTCCTCGGGTGAGGATAAAAAAAAAAAAAAAATCAAATCATTTAAACCAAGAGGAAACAATAGAACCATGGACATAAGACATGGACAGGCAATTCACAAAAGGGGGAAAAAAGATCAACACATGATAAGATGTTCAAAACCACTGGTAATCAGGGAAATGCCAATTAAAATGATAACATGAATATACGTCACCCATAATTTAGTGGTGAGAATGTAGAGAAATAGGTATTCTCATATGCTGTGGGTAGAATGTAATTTGGCAGTATAAACTGAATATTAAAATGAATATTCTACTCCCTGATAATACAGTTTCTCAGTATCTATAACAATACACATATACATGAAGAGGCAAATATAAAGATTTTCAGTGAAGCTCTAACAAGAATGAAAAGCTGGAAAGGGTCCAACGTCCAACATTGGGTAAATGGTTAAATAAACCACTCTGTCCAGACTAATGAATACTATGAAACCATTACTTCTCTATGTATGGACTGGGAAAGATATGTTATTAATTTTAGAATACTACAGAACAGTAGGTAGTGTGCTGTTATTCATGTTTTTTAAAAGTCATTTTCTAGACACATGAGCACACATGGAAGGCTATTTTGCAAGCTGGGCTGTATATAAATGTCGTTCCTCCTCTATTTGCTCCATTCATAACTCACTCTAGAGCTTAATAATTGAGGCTTATGCCCTCCTTCCTCCTGCCCCCAAATGCTGATACCATGTCCACTTTCACCTCAGATGTATTATTTTGCACGCAGTAATATTCAGGGAGCATTTATGTGCCTCTCTTCTCTCGTTTCCCAACTGTCCTATAGAAGGAAGTCTATCTGGAGTGTTATCTCAGGTAACAATACAGTTACAACAGAAGAATACGCTTAGAACAGTAGCTGTCAATCCCATATTCCTGAATGTAAACCGCAGAAACGAAGAAACAAGAGCCTGCCTGTTCAAAGCATCTACCTGGATGTGTGCTCTGCAGAGCACAGGAAATTCAACAGCAATTCTAGGGACTCCACAGTGTCCCAGCAACTTATTTTTCACAGCAGGACACGGAGCTGGGTGTCACCCACCTAAAACTAGACACGTAGGCCCTCATATGCAGGTTCCATCAAATACCATGTTGAGCCACAGTTTGCTTTTCGTGGCAAGCACCATCTTAGGGGAATTAAATCTTGTCTCTTATTTACTCAGCTATGCAAATAAAAACTTGCAGTGCAGCAATAAAAGAAAAAGAAAACACCTCAAATCTAGAAATAATGTAAATGACTCTCCATAAGTTTCTGCTGGGAACCAGGCAGTCGTGTGCTGTAAAATTCTGGAAGAGCCTAGAACTTGAGCAGTCATGTGACCACCTTGACATCTACTGTTCTCTTGAAACTAAAACAGAGTCAGTTTTCTATGTGAACATCTATCTACCCGTTGCTATAAAGCAATGCAATATAAAGCCTCATTAACAAAAACAGTGTAGAAGACAATTTACAAAAGAACACCAGGAGGGAGCCGGGGAGAGGCCCGGGCACTGCGCTTAGTCTCCCGCACAAGATTCTTACTGGCCAGGATCTCTACCCGCTGAGGCACAGGCAAGGGCTATTTTCCTACATGTTTAGGGGGTAAAAACACCCCCCTGTAAAATGATCCATTTTCTCCTGCCCACTCTTAAAAGATTCACTAAAAAGGCTGAAGGGAGTTCAGGGCAAGCCCATTTCGCTTTGACAAGTCAAGGACACCATCAGAATCCACTTCTGGGAAGTCGACGTGGAAGACAAGCCCCCTCTGCGGGACTCCGTGTCCTAACAGTTCGCAAGAGATGAGGGTCCCACAACCGTGACCTGGACTCTCAGGACAGCAAAGCTGCTTCCCTCCGCCCCCGACACCCGAAAGACACCCACCCTGTCCAGGCCTGTCCGCCCCCCCTCCCCCCGGGATCCCGGGCTCGAACAGGCGTCCACGCAGGACAGTCGTCCGGGGACTGCGGGCAATGGAAAGGGGGACTCTCCCCAGCTCCCTCAGGCCCTAGGGGAGAAGCGGGACCCGGTCTCAGAGGAGTCTGGCCCCGAGGTCCCAGCGGGATCGTGAAGCCGAGCGGGCGCCCCCGCCGGCTGGCCTGGAAGGAGTGAGGGGCGGGGGCCGAGGGGATGCAGACCGTCCAGCGCCAGCATGGAGGGGAAGTCCTTGCAGCTGGAGACGCCCGTGGAGTCGGTAACGCACGTCTTCCACAGGTTGGCCCAAAAGGTGGCGGTGGTGATGACCGTGCCGTCGTTGGTGGATACCTTCCAGTAGTCGGTGGGCACCGTGGAAGATACCAGCAACCAGCCCGAGATAGAGACCGTGAAAGCGATGATCTCCAAGGCAGTGCTCGCCATGCCGCCCGCTGCAGCCGCGCTAGCGCTCCCGCTCCCACTCGGCGCCCGGACCCCGAGCGCAGGAACCAGGGGCTCCGCCTCCGCCACCCCGCGCCGCCCCGCGCCGCCCCGCCCCGTCCGCTCCGCCCCGCCCCGTCCGCTCCGCCCCGCCCCGTCCGACCCGCTGCTAGGGGGCGCGCCCCGACCTGAGGACGCGCCCTCGGAGGCAGAGAGCGCTCTCCCGGCCCTTTCAGGGTCGCTGCCTAGGTTCTCTCCAGCCAGGAGGCTTGGCGACCCAGGTCGTCCGCAGGAACGCAGGCCTGCGCTCCCCTTTTTCCCCGCCCCCGCATCTCCGGGGCCGGGGACCGCGGAGAATGGCTCTCCTGTTGGACAGACTGGCAGCCGGATGTGGACAACTTGTTGCGTCCCACCTCCCCTCTCCCTTTCCTAGACCTACCCAAGGCAAATAGCTTGGCTCCCAGAGTACCTTGTAAAAGCAGAGCAGAAATGCCTTTTGTGTGTCCTGAAAGCACAAGGCCTGGTAACGCAGCCCTTGGCTTGATGAACTCTAAAGATTTTTGGGTCACCTTGTTTGGGTGACTGTTTGGCATGTCAAGGAGGGATCACTGCGGCAGTTCTGGGCTCGAAATCGGCCTTGCTCTAATATTCTTCACTTCTTTTTGGCCCGGTAGTGTACAGAAAGTCATTATAAAGAGGTGCTTGGCACAGAGCTAAAATCAAGATTGCCCCATATGGAGAGCACGGCTCAATCGGAGACTTCATTGCAACCTCGAGCTTAAATGTTCCAGCTACAATGCTGGCCTGCTGATACTAATGCACTGCACACAGGACATGCATTTAAGACATTTTCCTTATACGACCCTTCCAGCTCCCAGGTCTGAGTCTGTTCAATGAAATGATGGTTCTGTCACAGTGGAAACTGCTCTGTATCTTCTTTTTTCCACCTCCACCTTTCACACCTAATTGAAGAGTTTGATTTATTCCTTCATTGCTGTCTCAAGGTATGCATAAAGATCAGGGTGTACTTTTGGCTCCTGAGGTCACAAATCTGGGCATAAATGAGAGAACAAAGACACTGGCTTTACTATGGGGTTATTATTTATCTATTTGAAGTTCTTGCAGTTCTTGTTATGAGCTTTCAAGATCCACTTCTTGCCAAAAGTAACCAAAGGTCTAAAACCTATAAATAAGTCCCCTACAATAAAGCTAGTTGCTAACCCTCTGTTTCACAATCTTTGTGCAGGAACACTTTGGTTCTTTGTGAAGAATTTCTCAATTCCCCTTTGTCATTTTTTTTTAACCAAATGTATACAGAATTAAATTTGAGGTGATTAGATGCTTATGGAGAAGAGAGGAGGTTGGACTATAAAACCATTTGGAAAGACCACTGAAGACTGTTAGGACAGGCTCACACTAAACACAATTATCTTTTCTATTTACAGAGATAATACTCAGTTCATGCTCTAACTTTCAGAGTCATGGGTTCAGTGCATGGCAAAGCATGTGTTATGGTTTGTTTTGTTTTGTTTTGACAGCCTTTTAGAAAGTTTTTCTTCATATTGAATCCAAATCCATCTCCCAAATGCCATTAATCTGCATTGAGACAACACAGGGTAAATCCTACTCTTTGGCTGTGCAGTCCTTGGGAAGTGTGTGCGTGTGTGCTTGCTTGTGTAAATGGGAATGAGAGTGAAGATGGTTTTCCTGGTGGGATGTAGACGTAGTTACACTACTGTATTCCTCTTGGCGCCAACTTGTCCTGCTGTCTCGTGTTGGGTTCATCAGTGGGTCAGACTTACAAACAGTTTGGGAAGCATCTACCTAACCTCATCCTTCTTATCCTCCCTGCTATTCAAAACAGTCATCTTTCAGTATTGACTACAAAGTGTCCTATACTCTTTTGTACGATTTGCCTTTTTGTTTTGTTTTTGTTAATCCTCACTGGAGGATATTTCTCCTGATAGAGAGAGTGGAAGGGAGGGAGGGAGGAAGAGAGAGAGAGAAAGAGAGAGAAACATCGATGTGAGAGAGACATCAATTGGCGCCTCCTTCATGACCCCAACCAAGGCCAGGGATCGAACCTGCAACCCAGGTATGTGCCCTTGACCAGAATCTAACCTGAAACCCTTCTATCCACAGGCCAACACTTTAACTGCTGAGCCAAAACGGCCATGATTTGCCTTTTTTTTCTGTTGTTGGTGGTGTTGTTTTAAAAATAAAAAACAGTTTTATTGAAGTTTAATTTATATACCATACATATACAATTAAATTGAAAATTCAGTGAGTTTTGCCCAGCCAGTGTGGTTCAGTGGTTGAGCGTCGACCCATGCACCAAGAGGTCACTGGTTCAATCCCTGGTCAGGGCACATGCCCAGGTTGTGGGCCAAATCCCCAGTGGGGGGCATGCAGGAGGCAGCCAACTGGTGCTCTCTCTCGTTGATGTTTCTGTCTCTCTCCCTCTCCCTTCCTCTCTCTCTAAAATCAATAAAGAAAAACATTTTTTTAAATTTAAAATTCAGTGAGTTTTAATAAATTTATAAAGTTGTGTAACCATCCTTACAATCCAGTTCCAGAACATCGTCTTTTTCTTGACAATGGTTTATAATTCTTACTGAACATGTCTACATTTTCGTTTGTTGAATTTATTCCTGAATATTTTTTTAAAAATCCTCATCAGAGGATATTTTTCCATTTATTTTCAGATAGAGTGGGAGGGGGAGAGAGAGAGAGAGAGGGAGAGGGAGAGAGAGAGAGATCGATGTGAGAGAGACACATCGATTGGTTGCCTCCCCCACGACCCCGACCAGGGCCGGGGACTGAACCACAACCGAGGTACGTGCCCTTGACCAGAATCAAACCTGAGACTCTTCGGTCGGGCCCATGGGCCGATGCTCTAACTGCTGAGCCAAACCAGCCAGGGCTATTCCTGAATATTTTTTGATGCTGTTGTGAATGTAATTGTTTTCTTAAATTCATTTCTAGTTGATAGTATTTTAAATGCATACTTTTGTGCCTTGTTGCACTGGATAGAAGCTCTAGTTCAATGTTGAACAGAAGTGGCGAGAGTGGACATCCTTGTTTTGTACCCAGTGTCAGGGGAAACCATTGTCTTTGATCTTTAAGTTTGAGGAAACTTGTAGGTTTTATATAGAAGTTTTCTTCTATTCTTAGTTTGTGGAAAGCTTGATCATGCATGTTTGTTGGATTTTATCAAATGCTTTTTCTACATTTTTGAAATGATTATATGGCTTTTTACTTTATGCCAGGGGTCAGCAACATTTTCCAGAAAGGGCCGTTTAATAAATATTTTTGGTTTTGTGAACTATATGATCTCTGTTGCAACCAATCAACTTTATTGTAGCATGAAAGCAAATATAGACAACATGAAAACGAATGGGTATGATTGTGTTTCAATAAAACTTAATTTACAAAAACAAAAGGCATGCCAGATTTGGCCTATGGGCCTTAGTTTGCTGACCCCTGCTTTAGTCTATTAATAAGTTTATTACATTAATTGACATTGAAATGTTAAGCTAACCTGCATTCCTGTATAAACTTCACTTGGTCATGACGTATAATCCGTTCTGTACATTACTGGATCCTGTTGTTATTCCTTTAAGAAATTTAGCATTTATTTTCATGAAGGGTCTTGGTCTCTAGTTTCTTGTGATGTCTTTGTCTGCAGCTTTGGTATCAGGGTAAAATGAGCTTGAAAATGTTCCTTTCTCTTCTATTTTTTTTTCTTTTATTTTTGACTGTATCACAGATGTTCCTCCTTACCTCCCACCCCCCATTTACATCCTCTCCCTGCTCCCCACACCTTCACCACACTGCAGTTTGCCTTTTTAAAGTATTTTATTGTCTGGTTTCTTGCCCTCCAGCATATTTCCATAATTATTTATACGCCATATTCCTTTCTGAACAATCTACCTTTTTCTGATCCATTTTATTATTCAGAAAACACAAAAAGTCATGAATCAAGACATTCCCTGTGGAATTTCCAAACTTAAAAATTTCACAAATTTTGGTTTTGTACTTTATTCCCTGGCCTTGTTTGACCATCTCTTTGTTTGCTTGTGTCTTCCTCATGGTAGGTACTCACTAACACTGTTGATTCTTTTTTTTTTAATCCTCACCTAAGGCTATTTTTCCCTTGGTTTTTAAATAGAGTAGGTTTGGCTCAGCAGTTAGAGCGTCAGCCCTTGGACCAGAAAGTCCCGGGTTCGGTTCCCGATAAGGGCATGTACCTCGGTTGCAGTTTGTCCCCGGCCCGGTTGGGGTCGTGTGGGTGGCAACTACTGGATGTGTCTCTCTCACATCGATGTTTCTCTCTCTCTCTTCCTCCCTCTCTCCTTCCCGCTCTATCTGAAGATAAATAAATAAATAAATAAATAAATAAATAAATAAATAAAGTAGGAAGGAAGGAGGGAGGGAGGGAGAAACATCTGATGTGAGAGAGACACATTGATTGGTTGCCTCTTGTATGACCCCCACCCCTCAGAAGTTGGGGATCTAACCTGCAACCCAGGTAAGTGCCCTTGACTGGAATCGAACCTGAGAGTCTTCAGTCTGCAGGCCGACGCTCTAACCACTGAGCCAAACAGGCCAGGGTGATTCTGTGTGTAATATATAAGATAAAACGCTGACTCACTTTTGACACACACAAAAAGTGTATATTGTGACCTTGAAGACACAAGCAGTTCCTAATTTATCAGCAAGTTGACTATGAATTCCATTCTTTAGAACCAATGGCACACTATCTGTTAAAAGAGGGAACTATGAAGAATGGTTTTGTGTTTTAGATCAGTTCCCAAAAGTTATTTAACAGATAATGTAACTCTAGCTATTGTACTTTAAAAAAAATCAATAAACCCAGATCACCATTGCAACAGACCTTCCAGAGGAAACAAATTCTGAATTCTAACCTGGATCTTCAAGAAAGAACAACTCCCACTCCCTCCCCCTTCCCCATTCTCTGCTACATCGCTGGATCAAATCTTTTAAGCCAGAATCTCTGGGGGTGGCTCTAGCAGTGATCTTTCCAAAGCTTCTAATTTATAGGCAGATTGGAAATCACGACTCTGATTAAGATACACGTATATGTGTATAACCTGTTAATTTAGTAAAACAATTGGTGTGTATCATATAGAGAAAGACTATTAATCTTTTAGTTGAAATCTTTGAAAGCATACTTTTGCTATAGAGGTTGTAATACACAGTTTCAACTTTAAAGGAGTTGAAAATATCACAAGCAACCCATAAATTAAGACCTGGATGGCAGCACTATTAGTTCCTTTGCCAGCTCAAACAGACTAGGTCGTCATGCCTGTGGACTTGATTAATTTTCTACTTTTCTCCTTTGTTCCTTCTATGAGGCTGGACAACCCTAAGCACTTTTTCTTCCCTGGCATGTACTGCATATTTATTATAAAGGGTTATGTTTTAGACCCCACAAATGCCTGACCAAAGGATGAAAAATATTAACTTTCTTTAATACCTAAAGAATATTATGTATTGAATCAACCTTTTATTTTAGAATGTCTTATATCATAAGCTTTTCAAAACCAGTGTAGTTAGAAGAAACCTAAAGATAGTACAGACTGCCACATAATTTAACATAAGAATGTCCAGAAAATTAAATGGACCAAAAAAAGATTTTAAAAAAGAAGTGGTGGATAAATGGCCCATTTCACTTTAAGATTATAAAGTCCCAAATAACCTTTGCAGTTAATCTGCAAACTGATTTACAGAGTACCTTTCAGTGGATAAATGCTTCCTTATTTTCTTTAGGATTCAGTTCAATGAAATTTTTATTAAACTATTCATAACAAACTATTCTTTTTTTTTTCCTTTTGAAGTTTTAGTTTTGGCCTTTTAAAAAAATATTAATTGTTGAAAGTATTACAGATGTTCCCCCCTTTTATCCTCCATTGATCCCCTCCTCCTTGCCATAACAAACTATTCTTAATTTAAATATAAAAGCAAATGCAGCTAGAAAGTTACTTCTCCAAATTGTTCAAAGTAACACCTTAATTAACAATAATTTGGTCTTTACAAAAAACAAAAACAAAACCAAAAAAAACCTGTAGATTTTTTTCCTATATGAAAACTACTAATTTACCTATAAATTAATACATTTGACATGAATACATTTAACATGCAGAAATAAATGCTGAGCCTTTCCTTGAGACCTAAGCCACTGAGTTTAGCATTGTAAGTTATTTCTTTGGCATTATTATGCTTATTAAAGAAAAATAGAGGATTCCCTCACCCCAGTGGTTGTTCAATAGGAGTGAAACCAGTTTAGCCAACTGAACAGGAGATTTGCAAAAATTCTTTACTTGAGATTCAACTCACCTGCCAAACAACACAGGTGTGACTTTCAACAGCTCAAGGATTTTCTAAGCATCAAATTTGGTTTCAGTATACATTAGCTCCTTCCTAGATTCCAGCAAGATAGTGTGCATATAATCAGCTGGGAAGAAACTCAAGTCCTGATAAATGCAGCATTAACTAAAAAAAAAAAACTGCCCGGGAGCCAAATATTGTTACACCATGTCAAAGAAGACTTTAAATCCGATACTAAGATAGTAAAATAGCATATCTGTGTTCCTTCCATTTTCCCTAACACTCTTAGTTTATCTTAATGCTCTACACTAATTCTATATTTGTAATCTACTTAGCATGAAAGCCACAGAGTGATAGGGGTAGTTCTGAGAATGAACACTCATGCTTATCATTGCATCACAGATCATATATATGTCTGTATGTATATTGTTCGCAAATTATAAGAAAGCAAACTGCCTTATTTTGCTACTTGGTACCCTTTGAGGCTGTACTACATCAGAATGTTTCAATGGGTCTATTACAAGTCGGTGCCATATATCTTGTGGGTTTGTTTTTTATGCATCCATTTAAAACACACTCATCCTCAATGTTGAGGTATCTTAGGACCATCTAGATTCCTCTTGAGCCCCTGAACAGGTAAGGTTTGGGCCCCAGCAGCTCAAGAGTTATCTTGGTGAACACTTTCTAGCCTGGAATGACTCTCACTCTGGCATGCTGGAACCTGCTAGGGTTTGCAGATGGGTCGGTTATATTTTGCTGGTCCAATAAACATCTTCTGACTATTAATTCGACCTACCCACCCAGACTGGGCAGCACATAAGTCCATGTTTTGGGCAAGTTTTATTTATCTGAGTTGCAGCTTCCTCATTTGTAAAACGAAGGAGTTATTTTGGATGGTCTCCAAGAACACTTTGAACTCTAAAAGTCTCTGAGTCCATGATTCCTAATGAGCTCAACCAATCACGGACTAAATCAACAAGGAGAGAAGAGAGGCAAGAGTTTTCTTTTGCTGTTCTCACTGCTTTCTTTTCTACCCTCTTCCTGACTTACCTCCTTAGCTATATTGAAAGGGGGTGTATGATGAGGTGGGCGGGAGGGAAGTGCATGAGGATAATATTCTTAAAATCTCTATTGGTAGTGTTATTTTCGATTCTTTTTATCAGGAACATGTGATATAACACAGTAGTTCAATTCCCGTAGGAAACAGTGAGGTAGGGCACAGAGGGCACACGAGGGAACTGATAAGACGGATAAAATTCTAGCTCAGTATGGCCTCAGACAGGTCACCTAATTGCTCGGCTATTTTTTTCAATTATAAAACAGGAATAAATAATAGCTTCTTTCGAAGTTATTGTGAGAATGAGAGACAATATATATGAATCACACACACACACACACATATATATGTATATATAGTAGAACATTTATCTACTATGTTCAACCTATGATTGAACATAGTAGATATTCAATTTTAAAAATGACTATTATTCAGTTCACTCATGCTCTTTCATTTCTTTGTATCTCTTTAAAGTGATTAAATCACATTTTCCCTAAAAATAGTATTAAAGTTAGACTGATATGCAGTAAGCAAAAAGAATGGGCTGTATCAAAAATCTTAAAGTTAAAAAACAAAGTGTTTATAGAGTGCCAACAAAGAAGAGGCAGGTGCTGAGAGCAGAGGGTGAGAAAATAGGAAGTAAGATCGAGATTAGTCTGGAGAAAGAAATTGTGAGTGTGTGTGTGTGTGTGTGTGTGTGTGTGAGTGTGTGAGAGTGGGGGGGGGGCAGTCCAAAGGGAAGTGTGGCAAAAGTGAGAAATATAACTAGATGACAGGTAATGTAAAAGGGGGTGGACAGCCCTGGCCGGTTTGGCTCAGCGGTTAGAGCGTCGGCCTGCGGTCCAGAGAGACCCGGGTTCGGTTCCCGCTAAGGGCATGTGCCTCGGTTGCGGTTTGTCCCCGGCCCTGGTTGGTCGTGCGGGTGGCAGCCACTCGATGTGTCCCTTTCACGTCGATGTTTCTCTCTCTCTCTCTTCCTCTCTCTCCCTCCCACTCTATCTGAACAAAAAATGAAAAAATGTCCTCAGGTGAGGATAAAAAAAAAAGGGGGGGGTGGTCAACTCTAAGACAGAATAAAGGTAACGGAGATGCAAGGAGAAAGGAAAGGAGAAAGAAAGGGATGGGAAGGGGTCAGGAACCTACTGAACAGTGGAGAAGAGGAGTAAGGTGGCACTGAGAAAAGAAGATGGGTGGGCACAGAGGAAAGTGGAGGGTTGTTTTCACAGCCCTGGCCTGTCTATATTACTGTGAGTAAAGGGTAGGAAACACCACTTTTTTTTTTTTTATTTAATTAATTTATTTTTTGTTACAGATGTTTCTCCCTTTTCCCCAATTGACACCCTCCTCCCAATCTGCCCCCCCCCCCAGCATTGTTGTCTATGTCCATGGCTACACACACATGCATATAAGTTCTGTGGTCCATCTCTCTCCCACCCCATCCCTCTCTTCTGAGGTCTGTCAGTCTGTACCCTACTTCTATGTCTCTGGGTCTATTTTGTTCATCAGCTTGTTTTGTTCATTATATTCCACAAATAAGTGAGATCATGTGATATTTGTCTTTCTCTGATTGGCTTGTTTCACTTAGGGTAATAGTCTCCAGGTCCCTCCATGTCGTCTCAAAAGATAAGAAATCTCTCTTTCTTACAGCTGCATAGTATTCCATTGTGTATATGTACCACAGCTTTTTTATCCACTCATCTATTGGGAAACAGCACTTTCTAGTGCCTGTTATAAATGAAGAGACTTTCCCCTCTCCCTGGTCCTCAGAATAGAGCTAGTGAGATGTTTATTTAAAAGTACTCAGAAGTCCCATGTTTACCATTTGGCTCACTTCATGGGAAAAATTATTGGAAGTTTAAAATGAATTCTTTAGGGGTCAAAAATGCAAATTCTTACAGAAACATACCCATAAGCAAATAATTGCAAGTCCCCCCTCCCCCCGCAAATGTAGGCTTTCTTCTATTTTTTATCTAATAAAAACATAAATGGGTGCCTTTTGGATACCAGTTGCCATTCTAAGTACTTAACTCATTTAATAACGACCTTAAAAAGTAGGTGGTATTTTCATTCCCATTGTACAGATCCTCACCTGTACAACCAAACCACAGAGAGATGCGATAACTTGGTCTAGAAGGAAGTGGAGGTGGGGTTTCAACGTGGCCAGCTCAGTTCTAGTGTCTACACTCTTCTGTGGTGAATTGCTTCCCACCAAGACAACTCTGTGGTTTGTGCAGAGTATTCAGTTACTACCCACTGAGTATATGAACAAACAGAAACACAAAATGTGTTAAAACAATTCCAGATCATTTGTATTTATCTTTATAATGCAGGAGAATGGCTTTATAATCAGATCTGAACAGGGTACCTAATTTCCTTATTTAATGTCATTGTTTGACTAGATCTTGTAATAGGTGAATTAAAGTTCATTAATAGCTGTTTAACAATATCCTGGGCAAGCTGATTTATTATATCACAGTTTGTGTTTGGAACATTTATCTTAAAATGTGTGTGTGTGTAGATGTATGTATGTATATATGTATGTATACACACACACACACACACACACACACACACACTATACACCGTTCATTGGAGTACTTTGTTAACTCTATCTTTTCCATACTCTCAGCCACTTAGAAATAATGAGCACCCACCCTTCCACCTTATTATCCTGAATCGGGGTTGTTCTGCAGCCTGTGTTGCTTACTGTGGTAGGCCTGTCTTTCATATGTTTCTTTTGTTTTCTGATGAAGTTTGACCCATATTCGCTGACAAAATGTATGCTACAATAAAACAAAGGAAAAGTGTACCATTCAGATGTTAAAATGCAAGGTGTTTTTTTCTTTTTCACTAGGTACTGCCTGGTTGTTTCTGGAATGGCCGTCCTCCATGGCATGTCCATGGCTCCCAAATACTTGTTTTTAACTGACTATATAATTGTCATATTACTACTTTAAACCCCAAATTTGTCCATTTCCAAAGTTCATCTTCTTATTATATTTAAATGATATCCTACTCATCCATGTTTTGAAGACATTCAAAAACATGTTTTTAAAGATGAAAAATACAAATGCTTGAAAGTTCCAGACATTACTGTATCTAAAGTGGAGAGACAAGTCATTATCCAAACATTTTGGGGTCCATTACTGTCTGTTGTTCTTCATCGACCTCCTCTTACCTGACTATGAAACACACACACACACATACACACACACACACACACACACACACACACACACACAGCAAAGGAATAGAGGTTAAGAGATGACAACCAAGGGTAAACAAGAGTGATGTGTATAAAGGAGGGTGTTTTCTCTAACTGATAAAACACTATTTGGCAGTGAAGATGATAAGGGTAGGAGATGATGAAAGGATTTTGAAAAAAAATTTTTTTCCCTTTATTAACTTTTAGAGAGAGAAGAAGGGAGAGGGAGAGAGAGATAGAAACATAGATGAGAGAGAACATCGATTGGCCACCTCCTGCATGCCCCCCACTGGGGATCGGGCCCACAACCGGGCATATGCCCTGACCGGAAATCGAACTGGTGACCTCTTGGTGCATGGGTCAATGCTCAACCAGTGAGTCACACTGGCTGGGCATGAAGGGGATTTTTAATATGAGATTGTATGTATCTGTGGAGTGAGGGGGAGGCAGGACCATTAACCAACTTCTGCTTCATTGGATTATTTTAGCCTCCTCAATAGAAGGATGATAGATAGATAGATAGATAGATAGATAGATAGATAGATAGATAGATATCTGATCTAGCTATCTGTCTATATGTATATCTATACATATCTGAGCAGTGGAGATTTAATGCATCTAAAGAGTAATAATTAGTGCTGCTGCCCTTGTGTGTTTGGGGAGATGAGGAAAAGGCAGAAAACAATGACTGAATTAAGCATTAAGGTCATATCAGCAGGACCAATTTCTTCTTTGCTTTTTTCCTTTAAAGCTAAATTGTTCAAGTGTTGGAAAAGAAATTTGTGACCAGAATCTCCTCATCGCCAAATAGTATGTGTTAATTGCTAGGTGTGCGAAAAGTGCAAGTTTTCTGGCCCACAGATTTTATCTCCATTTCCTCTACCACATCCTTAAAGGCAACCTCAGCTGCCAGGGCACATGCAGAGGATGCCTTTAAGGAAATGACTGAGAAAACAGAAGGTAATCAGAGACCATTGAACAGCACTGAAACCTGAAAGAATGACCAATTATTATGGGAATAGTGGCCTGAAAAAACCACAGCCAGGCAGTTGTTTTGATTTCTGGGCATTCAAAGAGATTGAGGAAGCCAGTGTAAGAGGATGGGATTTATTGCCGTGAAATGCTCAAAAAGCCCATTTAGTTCACTAGTTTTTTCCTCCCATTTCAAGAACAGCATCATGCATTCATTGAAACTATTCAAAATACATTTATTGAGTTTCTATTACGCTGCAGGCATCCCCCCACACATTGTAGATATGGTAAACAAAACAGACAAAATCTCTACCCTAATACAGCTTACGTTCTACTGGCGGAGACAAGCACAAGGTAAGAAAAATATTTAGTGTATCAGATGATATACCCTAAGGAGACAGTTTTATGCCAGTGAGGAGGAGGGATGTTATATGAAGTGTGCGTGTATGGGGATGTTTTGGAATTTTAGCTAGATAACCAGAGAAGCCTTCCCTGTGAAGATGATTTTTGGGTAAAGACCTGCGCAAATGAGTGAGTTAGCCATGGGGTAGTTTCAGGCAGAGCATTCCGAGAGTGGGGGAGTGTACACGACGTGTCTGAGCCACACTGGGGAGGCCAGTGTGACTGCAGGAGAGGGGAAATGGGGGCTCTGTCGGTGTGTCCGATATGTTTACATGAGTGTCTGTAGGTGTAACTGAGTGTCTGTGTGATCTGTCTTTGTGTGTGTCTGTTTGTGTATCCATGTGCCTGTTTCTTAGTGTGTCCATGTATGTGTCTGTTCGTGTGTTCGTCTCTACCTGTGTGTCTATATGTGCCAGTGTGTGTATCTGTGTCTATTGGTGTATCTGCCTGTGTGTTCATGTGTCTGTGTCTTTGCTTGTGTGTCTGTCTGTGTGTGTGCCCATATTTTTTCATGAATGTGTATGTGTGTGGTGGGGCTGGTACATATAAGTGTGGGTAGCTCGTGGAGGGCTCTGTAAGTCCTAATAACAACCTTGGCTTTTACTCTGAGTACAATGGAAAGACGTTGCGGGTTTTTGTGAAGGGAAGTGATATCCGACGTAGATTTCAGGATCACTCTGAGAAAAGCTGGAAGGGAGGCCAGTGGGGAAGCCAGGACACCAGTGGAGAGGCTGGTGCAATAATCCAACCACGTAACGATGGTGGTTTTGATCAGGCTGGTGGAAGTGGGATGGTAAGAAATGGGCAAATCTTGCATTTTGGATCTATTTTGAGGATAGAGCTGACAAGACTTGCTGATAACTGGCTGCGATGGATGAGTGAAAAAGAGAAGCGAAGGAAGACATGAGGCCTTTGGCCGCGGCTACTGGAAGAACGGAGTTGTTATCACCTGGGATGAGGAAAGGTCTGGGGCTGAGTGTTAAGGCTTTGGTTTTAAACATGTTGAGTTTGGGGTGACCAGTAGCCATCCAGGAGAAGAAACCAAAACATGTGTGCCATCGTGTTTTTAAACAGCATCAAACTAACCTACCAGCCTAGAGTCCAGGGCAAAGTTTCAGGCTCCAAATGTACACTTTGGAGTCACCGGTGGGTAGAGGTCATTTAAATCATGAAACTAGCCAGATCCTGTTGGGCTGAATGCAGATAGAAAAGAGAGTCGAGCCCTGGCCGGTTTGGCTCAGCAGTTAGAGCGTCGGCCTGCGGTACAGAGAGACCCGGGTTCGGTTCCCGCTAAGGGCATGTACCTCGGTTGCAGTTTGTCCCCGGCCCTGGTGATCTTGCCGGTGGCAGCCACTCGATGTGTCCCTTTCACGTCGATGTCTCTCTCTCTCTCTTCCTCTCTCTCCCTCCCACTCTATCTGAACAAAAAATGAAAAAATGTCCTCAGGTGAGGATAAAAAAAAAGAAAAGAGAGTCGAGGAGACCAGGAGGAACAACAAAGAGATTGAGAAGCCACAGCCATGCAGGTCGCAGAGACACTGGGGAGAGAGTTCTAGAAGCCACGCAAAGAGTGTTTTTTGAGGAGGAAGACATGGAGTGATTAGTGGTGTCCCACGCTGCTGAGGGACAGGCTGAATAAAGACGGAAGAAGACTGACCACAGAGGTTCTGGGGATCATTGACGGGAGCCGTTTTGTGGAGAGATTGAGGCAAAAGCCAGATGGAAGTAGGTTCCGTGGAGAATGGGAGGGAGAAATGAAGACAGGAAGAAAAAAACAGCACTTTAAAGACAAGAGGAGCCCGGCTGGTGTGGCTCAGTGGTTGAGCGTCGACCTATGCACCAAGAGGTCGCCGGTTCGATTCCCGGTCAGGGCACATGCCCAGGTTGTGGGCCCGATCCCCAGTGGGGGGCAGGCAGGAGGCGGCCAATCGATGTTCTCTCTCATCAATGTTTCTAACTCTCTCTCTCCCTTCCTCTCTCTCTAAAATCAATAAAGAAAACAATTTTTAAAAAATTTTAAAACATTTAAAAAAAATAAAAAATAAAGACAAGAGGAATGGTGTGGGGGCTGGAAGAAAAGTGTGATCATGAAAGGCTTTTCTTTTAAAAAATTTTTATTTTTTAAGTTGAGAGAAATAATCATATTTTAAGGCCTCCTGCTGGCTTGCCATGTGCCTCTGTGTCAGCTCAAGAAAGGTGGCCCTTCCTCTGTGTGGCTGCAATGCCGCACCAGGGCACACAGCCTGGACAGCAGACTGTGGGCGCAGGGGCCCCTGCCGTGTGCAGCCAAGCCTGGGAACTGCTTCATCAGCTCCCTCTTCCCCCACTGTATCGTCACGTGGTTCAATTCTGTAAGAAAATAGTTCAGATGCAGCTTTTCCATCTACATTTATGTCTGTTTGGCTTTGTACTAAAATATATATCGTAGTTTGATGCTGTTTAAAAACAATATGGCACACATGTTTATAGTTCTAGGATGTTGGAGTTGGAAAGTACTTGAAAAATTATTTAATTCATTATTTTACAGAGGAGGAAATTGGAATCCACAAGTGACTTCTTAATGTATGTTAAGTTATAAAGTGTATATTGAAGTATTGTATCAATTGGAATAACACTTGGTGTATGTTATTCTTCAAAAGTGTGTGAATTTGAAAAATTATTCGAGTTGAGTACTGAAGAAAAATCTGAATCATAAGCAAGATTTGAATATTTAAAAGTTGAGAACTATCGTATTTCATGCAGGTTCTCCCCAAAGATATATTTGTGCCAATGAAATATGTACAAGTATATTTCTAGGAGGTTTTTTGTGCCCGGTAAATGCAGAGTCATCTGTATAAATGGCTTCTGAATAGTAACATAAAAAGAAAGGAAATAACAATGGAATTGTAGGCTGATAATAGGGCAGACAGATAACAACAGGCACACCTCTTTTTGTGGTTCAAAGCAATTGCTGTTTCTATGTTTGATTTAGGGTTTGTAGAAAGAATTAATAAAAAGATCTAAAAAACAAAGTTGATGTCATGTTTGACTTGTGATGATTATAACTGCCACACCTCTAGGATTTGGAACGTAAAGCTTTCTGACAAATATGCCCTAAGTCAACTGCTCTCCACCATACAATTCACCCACGTATGTAATCCTGTAGAGTAAAGCAACGTTTTGTGTTCCAATCAAAACATGATACGAAGATTATATTGTAAGTTTTTGACATGGTAAATGAAGTAGCCAATAAAATTTGGTTAAGGAACCGGAATGATTTTATGTTCGTTAGTTTCTAGAGTTTATATACTGGAGAGGAGAAAAGCAAATAATAAAATTTCATTATTTTACACTAATTTCCAGAGGTGATAGAAAGGATGAAATAAATCAAAGCACGGTTATTACAAAACTGAATATATTTATGGGCATTTGATAAATAGTAGTTGGATTTAATGTTATTAACCAAGAAAGATAAATGACAAATTATTGAATGGAATGTTAAGCGTAAACTCTCAAAATCCATCTGTAAATGTCTAATTTTTAGTTACTCTTTGAAGTAAATCATCTTTTAAAAAGTCATATACTTTCAAATTATAAGTTTTGCATCAAATATGGGGCCTTATTTTATACTTCAAATGATCAAATTAATCATCAAATAATTACTCCTTTTGTTTTTGAAAACCCACTGCATATACATATATAAATAATATAGTTATCACTAAAGAATTTTTGTTTTGCAATCACACAATATGAATTTAGAAAACTGCAATTTTTTTATTTGTTTAGTTTGTTCCGTTTGTAAATAGTTGACTACTAGCATACCTCATTTTATTGCGCTCTGCATTACTGAGCTTCACAGATGTTGCTTTCTTTTTCTTTTTGTGAGTTGCAGGCAAGACCCTCCACCAGCAAAGATGATACGATTTGCTTTATTGCTGTGGTCTGGAACCAGACCTGCAATATTTCTGAAGTATGCCTGTTATCCATAATCTACTAGGAACAGCTACATGGTAAATTTGATCACAGATTAGGATCACCAGCTTCTTGTATCCTTTTTCCTAACAATGAATGAATTCTGACTTTCAAGATGCTTGTATTTCACTGGTTTAAGGAAAACCAAGCTCCGTTCTAAGTAGTATGTATCTCCTCAATCCTACCTATTTAAAATGGCACTCCTCCTTTTTCCCCACCACCCTGCAAGCTCTGGTTGACTCAGTCTCAGGACACAAGACTTCTCAAAAGGGTGGATTTTAGACTCCCTCATATACACTACTGTTCACTTTACCTGAGCAATGGACACATGTGACTGTGGCTCCTTACTATGACTTTACTATGGTCATGACTGTGACTCTGACTTTAACTATACCTTTTTGATTAATTACTGAATGTAGCATACACATTTTCAGTGCAAGATTTTATTTCTGGTACATAGAGCCAAAGAAGAACTGCATTTGTGACTACGTTTCAAAGTCACATCGACTTTTGAAGTGCATACAATCATATTCTAAATAAAATAATCTTCACATTCATAAAATAATGGAGTTTAAATGCCATCCTGTCTTAATTCCTATGGTTTTAAAGTAATGAACATAGAATACCATGTTTAAATATGAAAATAGAAGGTCAATACAGCACTGGATGGTGGTGGTGTTTTTTGTTTTTTGTTTTTATTGTTACACCTGGGCGCAATGTATAGAAGTAGCACTGGGCTGCCACTTAAAGGACTTGGCAACAGATCCATGAAAAGATGCTGGACTTCACTAGCTATTAGGGAAATGCAAATCAAAACACGGTGAGATACCACCTCACACCTACTAGAATGGCTATTATCAACAAGACAAGTAATAACTAGTGTTGGAGAGGTTGGAGAGAAAAAGGCACCCTCATTCACCGCTAGTGGGAATGTAAACAGCCACTGTGGAAAACAGTATGGAGGCTCCTCAAAATATTGAGATTAGAGTTACCAGATGACCCAGCAACCCTTCTTTTGGGTGTCTACCTGAAAATTTTGAAAACATTTATTTGTAAAGATACACGTATCCCTATGTTCATTGCAGCAGTATTCATGGTGGCCAAGACATGGAAACAACAGAAGTATCCTTTGATGGATGATTGGATATAGAAGATGGGAAACATATATACAATGGAATATCATGGTGCATATATACAGTGGTACATATATACAATGGAATACTATTCAGCCATAAGAAAAGATGACATACTGCCATTTGAAACAACATGGATGGATCTTGAGAATATCAGGCTGAGTGAAATATGTCTGAAAGAAGAAGTCAAGAACCATATGATTTCACTCAGATGTGGGATATAAAACTGAAAGCAACAAATGAACAAACAGACAAAAACTCACAGACACAGACAACAACATGGTGGTTACCAGAGGGAAAGGGGGGTGGGGAGGAGGTGGCAAAGGGTAAAGAGGCTCAAACATTTGGTGACGGAAGGAGATTTGACTCTGGGGTGGTGAACACACAATGCAATATACAGCTGGCGTATTACAGAATTGTGCACTTGAAGCCTATATAATTTTATCAACCAATGTCACCCCAATAAACTTAGTAAAAAATGCAAATAAATAAATAAATAAATAAATAAAAGATCTGGCATCTGGTTCCAGTGCTGTCACTACTTTGTTAATTTATAATTACTTGGACACATTTTTCCCATCTGAAAAGTGAATGTTGAAGAGTCTGGAAACCTCTGCCTAGCTCTAATAATAGAGGGAGGAAATAAAAAAACGCAGTAGGAGAATATTGTTTCCTTTCCCCCTTCAAACAGCGCTGACAAAGGAAAAGCAAGAAGGAACGTGGAGACAAAGGCAAGGAGAAACAGGAGTGAAAGGAAGGTTCCCACAGAGCAGAAGTGTTGAGTGTGATGGAGTCCTTGTACTCACATGGAACCAGCAGGAGAGTTCGAATCCTCGAGAAATCTTTCTCACCACCCCAGAGATTTCCTTTGGTTCTCAATTTCATTCATTCTTACCTCAACTGTCCGCTCCCTCCTGGTTCTGTTCACTGGCTTATATGTGCCTCTTTCAATTGGAAGCAAAGAATAGCCACCTCAGCCCCGTCAATGCAAACCCCTCCCTGTCCCCAGCAAGTGTGAGAAAGGAAATGCAGAGAGAGTTTCAGTTCCATGTGCATACAGCCTCGTTCCCACCAGCTCTGTTCCAGGGCCTGGGTGCCTATGTTTACTTTCCTGGCTGGAATTAAGCACTTCGTAGCAGGTCCCACAGCAGGTTAATGATGGAGCCAGATTTAGCACGCACAGCTGCTGACTTCTCAGTGTGGGCCCTGGGCCACAGGGCCACGTGGCTGCTCCACACGTTGTTCCAAGTCACACACTTGTCAACTGCAAGAAACTGCCTAAGCCCATTGTTGTGAACACCCTTTATTAAACAGAGCACGTTCTAAAAAGCCCAAACGCTCGAACCTTGAAGCTTTAAAAATACTACATATCTCTTTCAGCTCTTAACAAAAAACTGTTGTAGGGTACTAAACTGGTATTGTTGGTGTCAATGGAAAGAAGCAATATTTCAACAAACGTGAGACTTTACTCGATTACTCAAGCTCTTTAGTTAGAGGTTTGAGCATATTTTCACAGCTACCAAAGGGAGCCAACTTTAAGAATGAATATCATTTCTCAATCAGAGCCATTAGCCAGCATCTACTTTTTGTTTTATTTTTTTCTGATATTTTCGAAGGATACCTATGCGCCATTTGTTTTTCTAATTCAGATTAACAACTAAAAAGTAGTGTTTTGTAATTTAATATATATCCTGCTGGATTTCAGTGCTAAACAATTCATAAAGGTAAATACTTGTTAAAGGATCAACATTATTCTTTGAAAGCTGGATAAAAACCAAAAGAATCATAATCATCTGAGCTCAAAATAAGGAGTATCTTAGTTCCACAGTTTTTCTCAAAAAAACAAAACAAAACAAAAAACGGAATGTGCTAGTGTTCTCATGACAATATTCTAGAAAGGTAATAAATATGGCTGCAATAAGAAATAAAGTCATTTTGTAATTACCTTTTATTGCCCATTTACCTTTACACATTATTAAGGCTCTTATATAATGCAACAGCTTTCTTCTAGCTGTACATTCCTAACTGGGTCTTTTCTTTTATTTTTATTATAAAATCAGATTCATTTTCTGAACAAATTGATTTCAGAATCTGAGTTTTACATCCCAAATGCGGCAAGCCTTTTCAAGTCATGCACCAACGGAAAATGATCATTCAGAGAAAAGATATTGAAAAAATGCTCTATTTCCAATGTCTCAGTATAGATACAAAGTCTTTGAAAACATGCTCAAAATCCAGTCCTATCACCAGCCTCCTCAGTCTTTCTTCTGTATTGTTGTTGTAAGATGTAGTTGTGTCTCTGACTCCTTTATACCCCCAACTGTCACATAGATGTCCTCAAACATTTTTGGTGGTGGAGTGACCTGGTCTCTATTATTGGAGAGTAATAGAAAGTTTCAGAAATGTAACCAAGTCTGGCATCATCAAACAAGTTGAGTATTTAAAAATCACCTTCTTGGTGGAGTCTACAGAAATGGAATCAAAGGGGGTTCGGAGTGTTGCCATAAGGGGTATAGCAGAACAGGGGTGTTGGCGGTGGCAGGGGGCAGAAGAAGAGGAGGAGTCATGAGCCCCCAAAATCCAGAAAAGAAAATCTGATCCAGACTGTGCGCTAGAGAAGATGAGATAAAATCTTATAGTCAGGAAAGGAGGAAGCTGGATAAGATGCAGTGTGAGTATTTCAAGGTTAACACATACATTGACCTTGCCGTTGGATGGGGTGCATGACGGAGGGACGTTTTAGTCACAGGCAGATATAAATGTGATGAATCAAATTATAACACTCTAGGACCCTATAAGGAGGGAAGTTTGAGCACTTCTTTGAAATTCTTAGAAATAATTTGGCAATGGATTATATATTGCCATTAAATGAAAACTAAAAATAATGCTCATTTATTGTTGTCATGTTAGTTCCCTATCAAAAATGTGTGCAGATTTTGGCAATGTTGTTTTAGACCGGTGCATGAAGAGGGACTATGACTTTAGCTCTTGCCATCTTTTAGCACTATTTGTATGTTGCTACTGGAGGACATGGCTAATACATTAGCAAATAATGTTTCAGTGATTCTCAACTTATGGTTGGTTTCATTTTTAGGGGCTAGAAGTCAAACAAAATGGTGTTGTTTCTCCTGGATAAGTGTTCCTTGTTACCACCCACCAGCAAATTACCAAGCAGTTAGGTATGATAGAGAAGCTGGAATTTGGAATGCAAGCCAGTTACAGAAGCAAGAATAAGCGAATCAATGCATTGCACCTGCAAACTTGGGAGTGCCATTTGTGGAGTGAGGTTGTGCCTTAAGCCATACATTTGAAGCACAGACTTCATTCAAATGGGTTTTTCTGTTAAGGAAGGGATACCTATAGTACAGCATTACCATTGAAAAAACGACTTCTTTGCATTTTCCTTCCATTTCCATAACTTGCATTTAGGAAGCCCACCATCATGTCAGCACATCTTTGGCACATCATTCGCCAAAGAAAATGTATGCAAATCATGGAGAGACTCAACCTAAAGAAATAGCTGAGATTGGAATTCATATCATCCCCTCTGTTCACCAGTCATACTACTTCTTGTATGTGAGAATAGCCATACATACATACATACATACATACATACATACGAACAATTTCACCTATGGTGAAAACAAAACAAAACAAAACAAAACAAAACAAAAACTTAGCTATTAACCATGCACAGAAGGTCAGAACTATATTATTTCACTAGTCATTCTTTATACCACGGTAGAATGGAAAAACACCTTAACATTAGAATACTACAAATAAACTGATTTTAAAAAATCCATTTAATGTTTAATTTAAAAATTTCTATCTTAATTTGATTTGGCTCCACAAAATAGGAACGCATTAACTTCGATTTATTTTTTTCACGTTAGCAATAGGCTAGGTCTTCTCTGAAAATACCCTAAAGAAGCAAAAGGCTCTTAATTAGCACTCATACAATGGGCTTAATCCATATGCACATGCCACTGGAATAATATTTCTGCATTAAATTATAGCAGCTGTGAAATGTATATACTACTAGGAGCAAACAAATTTTGTGAAATACAGAATTGTTCTATATTTATGAGAAATTTGCGCCCTCTTCTGGACAAAAATTGCTAAGACATTTAAATGTGAACTTGACAATGCAGTGGATGGCTTCAAAATAAACAGGTTTGTTTTTAAAACCGTGGGAAAGGAGGAGAAGGAACAGATGGAAGACGCATTACAAAGACAGGGTTAACAGGGCTGCAAGGCAAAGATCCCGGGACTGTAAGACAAAAATGGCCATAAGAAGGACCCAGAATTAGGAATGCATAGTTTTCTTTCAATCACAATCATGTTGGAAATTTTGCCCAATGTTAAATCACAAAGTAATGTTTCTTAGGGCCAATATTCTCTAGAAAAACAGTGGTAAGAACTTATCTTCCTCTTGGGTCTATAATTTTAGCATGGGAAGGGACAAATTATCCTGTGGGTGATCTTTCTGCCTGGATGAAGCAGATCTCAAGGATCTTGGGGGACATTTTGAAAATTTTCTTCATTTTTCTTTTTTAATCAAGCATCTTGAAAGTGTTGTCTATTATCACAATTTCTCTTTCTACCATCCCATTCACTTCTCAACCCACCGAAGTCTAGTTTCCTACCTTTCTCTCTCCACTGACACACCTCAGGCAAAGGTGGTAAGTGGCTTCATGCTATCTGACTTACTGGACCTTTCCTATTACTTACCTTGTTTGAGCTCTCTGAATCTTTTGACATAGTTGCCCAGTTGCTCCTTGTGAAACACTTTCTTCCTTTGGCTTTCAGGACCCTATTCTCACTTCTATTTCTCTGCCTGTTCCATTATTCTTCTCTATCTCCTCTTTATGGGCTGGAATCCCCGGCATTCTGTGTTTGGCACTCGTCATTTTTCACATTACACTCTTTCTTTGGGCAAAGTGGTGGTCCCAAAATGGGATTCTCTGACCCAGTCCTTCTGCTTTCCAGTCCCTAATGGACATCTCCTTCTCTTGACAGCTCATGGATACTGCTAACCCAATTCTGTCTAAAATCAAACCTCTCATCTTCACCTCAGCTTCCCTCTGATTTCCACCTCCTCACGTTTTCCTTCTGGAATCTCTGCACTGATTTGTTGACTCATTCCCTCAAGCAAGTCATGATTCCAACGTGAGTCTTCTTGGACCTCTCACTTCCCTCTATACCTTACATCACTCCACCTGGTTGAATCTATTCCTGAACTACCTCTTGAATCGTTCTCACCTCTGTGTCCACACCACTCTTCTTGACTCAGGCCCTCAACCCCTCTTCCGTCAGTTGTCACAACGGCCTCCTGATTGGTCTCCCTGCCTCTAGCTTCACCCTTTCTGAACTACACACCATACGACTTCCCAGGTTATTTTCCTAAAAGATAAGTCTGGTTGTGACTCTTCTCCTTTTTTAAAGCCCTTTACTGGTTCTTCATCATAGTGTGAAATCCATGTATTTTATCATAACATACAAGATACCCCAGAATCTGCTGCCCTCTCCTGCCACACTCAACTTTGGGATACTCTGTTGGGATCGTACCAAAAACACTTTACAGTGTTTCTCTGCCCAGAATGTGTTTCTTATCAGCCTGGAGAATTCCTTTTCATCCACTTTTTAAACAAAACTTTCCTCCTCCAGGAGGCCAGGTCTGAGAGCTAATGCCGTTCCTCTTGGTGGCATCTTCCATTGTTGCAGCTACTACACAGAATTGGAGTTTATATCTATTTTTCTGCTAAAGTGTGAGCTATTTGAGAGTAAACACAGATTCTTATTCTCATTATGGTTGTTATATTATAATCTTACTGGCTATGTTTATTGAATGCCAGGAGAAAAAAACACTGAGATTTGGAGATTACGTGAAAGTATTCAAAGCCATATGCTTAGTTAGTGGCAGAGTTGTGATTTAATCCTGGGGTTTATTGGTCTAAAACCTTGCTCTTTTCAAAATAATACACTACAATTTAGAGATTTCCTGGTAATATTGCTACTGCTACTAGTAATTATTATAACTATTATTGTGAATCAAGAATTATATTAAATGCATTATATAATGATCAGTTTCTGAAGTACTGAGAATTGATTTGGTTTCAATTCTTTAACACTTTGATATAAATAGTTCTTTTTAAAAATTCACTATGGGTATTAATAGATTTCACAGGAGTATGGCAAAACATAGGTGGACCAGATGACCCACAATGTCCCTTCCAATTTAAGATTCTATGATTCGACACACCCTTTTTTTCTTTTGACTTAAAAAAATATTTACTTGAATTTATTTGATTAACAAGTTATTCTGGCCCTGGCTGGTTTGGCTCAGCAGTTAGAGCATTGGCCCGAAGACCAAAGGGTCTCGGGTTCTATTCACAGTCAAAGGCATGTACTTGGGTTGTAGGTTTGATCCCCACCCCAGTTGGGGTTGTGCAGGAGGCAGCCAATCCACATGTCTCTCTCACATTGATATTTCCCTCCCCTCCCCCATTCCCTTCCACTCTCTCTAAAAATCAACGGAAAAAAATATCCTTGGGTGAGGATTAACAAACAAAAAAACAAAATAAAAAGAAGTTATTCTGCCCTGGCCGGTTTGGTTCAGTGGTTGGAGTGTTGGCCTGTGGACCAATGATTCTGGGTTTGATTCTGGTCAAGGGCATGTACCTTGGTTGCATTCGTCCCCGGCCCTGGTCGTTGGGTTGTGCAGGAGGCAACCAGTCGATGTGGCTCTATCACGTCGATGTTTCTCTCTATCTCTCCCTCCCACTCTATGGGATGATAAGTAGAAAAATATCCTCAGGTGAGGAATAAAAGAAAAGAAGTTATTCTGGCAGTGGATTCATATAGTTATAACAATGTGGGTTTTTTCTTTTCTATTGAGAGAAAAAAAAAACACAACAAACCCCAAACTTTCTATGTGTTTCCCTATGTAACTGTCTATGTAATAGATGATACTAATTGCTGGGGATAGGATTAGAACTTAAAATAAATACTGTTTATTTGTCATAGAGTTCAAAAATCTCACAGAGGAGACACACAGTACTCAAAGGATCCCTTCGGTGATCTCGTAATTACGTACTGAATCAAATCTTCTTGAATAAAGGACTACTGTACTCCGAGGCTGTGAAAACAAAGAACCTGATCTATGCTCTGTCAGAGAGAATGTCCCTGAGGGAATGGGCTGGGTCTGAGGCTTGATAAATGAGGTGGAATACTCGAGCGTGGTCAGGAGAAGAACTTACAGACAGAGCCAACTGTTTGTGTAGGGACCTGTGTTGAGAGGAAGTCAGAGGAAGATCAGTGTGGAGGGAGGAACTGTGCTGGGGCTAGCTGGCCAGACAGCTCTGCTGAGCATTAGAGTATTTACCCTTCACCTGCATTGCCTATAGGCCTGAACTTTGTTCCATTCTTCAGGCTACCCAATGAGACTGGCCCCTGAAGGTAAGATCTAGGTCTTCCATGTCTTGTGTCCCACAGGGTGTACAGGTAGTGAATACTCAATGAGTATTTCTTAATTTCCTGACCTAAGGGTTTTCCCTTCCATTCTTATACCTCTACACTAAAAAATACCAGCCTGATTTATCTTATTTTTTAAAATATGTTTTTATTGATTTTTTAGAGAGGGATAGAAACATTGATGTTAGAGAGAAACATCAATCAGCTGCCTCCTGCACACGCCACACTGGGGATCGAGCCCAAAACCTAGGTATGTGCCCTGACCAGGAATGGAACCAGGACCTCTCCGTCCATGGGACGATGCTCAGTCCACTGAGCCACACCAGCTGGGCTGATATTTCTTTTAATAGATTGAACAAATTAGTCAATTATTTATTGTCAAATAGTCTCATCGGAAAGCAGTTCTGGCCCTGGCCAGTTTGGTTCAACAGTTAGAGCGTTGGCCCAAGTACCGAAGGGTCTCAAGTTTGATTTCCAGTCAAGGGCACGTACTGGGCAGGTTTGATCCTGTCCAGCTAGTGGGGGAGGCAACCAATAGATGTGTCTCTCTCTCACATCAATGTTTCTGTCTCTCTCTCCCCCGCCCCCCACTTCAATTTTATCTAAAAATCACTGGAAAAATATCCTCAGATGAGGATTAACAACAAAAGAAAAGAAAAGGAAAGAAAAGAAAAGAAAAGAAAAGAAAAGAAAAGAAAAGAAAAGAGAAGAAAAAAGAAAAGAAAAGCAGTTCTGCAAAATAGTATTAAGAAGGTGGTCGTGTATCCTAAGATCACTGAAAGACCAATTCTTTCTCTTAAAAATCTACCTTCTTTTTTTCTCCATATTTTCTTACAAAAATGTAAAAGTATATAGCAAGGTTGAAAGAATTTTATAGCGAGCACTCATTGTTATGGTTTAAATTGTTTTGTCCTTCCCTCAAATTTATATGTTGAAACCCTAACCCTCAATGTGACTTTATTTGGAGAAGGAGCTTTTAGGTGGTAATTAAGGTTAAATGAGGTCATAAAGGCGGGTCTGATAGAATTGGTGGCCTTATAGGAAGAGAAAAAGCAACCTCTCTCTGTCACGTGAGGACACAGTGAGAAGATAGCAGTCGGCAACCCAAGGACAGAGTCCTCACCAGAGACTAATCATGCTGGCACCTGATCTTGGACTTTCAGTCTCTAGAACTGTGAGAAAATAAATTTTGGTTGCTTAAGCCAGCCAGTCTAGGTATTTTGTTATGGCAGTCCAAGCTGACCAATATACTTGTATATCATATACACCACCTAGATTCTACCATTAATATTTTACTTGCTGTCCTTTCTCAATCTCTCTCTCTCTCTTGCCATCTGTCCCTCTCTCCCTCTATTCATCCTTCAGTCCATCTTATTTGTTTTGGAGCCTTTTACAATGAATTATAAGCACCAATACAATTTCTTCAGAATACTTCCGCATACATATCATTAGTTAGAGATTAATAGTTTTTTTTATGTAAAACTTATATATAATAAAATGCATAAATCTTAAGTGTACATTTACTGACTTTTGACAATGCATGCATCTTTGTAAATAAAGCAAACTTGTATCAAGATACAGAATATTACCTTCTCTCTAGAAAGTTCCCTCATACCTCTTCCCAGTCAACCTCCACCCCACCATTTTTCTTATTTTCCCCACAGTAGATTAGTTTTATCTGTTCTAAAACTTTACCTAAATGGAATCAACTAGTATGTACTCTTTTGTATAAGGCTTCTTTCATTCAGTATATTTTTAAGATTTACCCATGTTGTTACATGTATGAGTAGTTTATTTATCTTTTCTTTCTTTGTTTCCTGAGTAGTATTCTATTATCTGGAGGTATCACAATTTCTTTCTTAGATTAACATTTGGGCTCTTTCCAATTTTGAGTTACTACAAATAAAGCAGCTATCAACATTCTTGCACAAGTCTTTCTGTGAGTATATGTAATCATGGGTAAATATCTACGATCAGAATTGCTGGGTTATACAGCAGGTGTATGTTTAGTTTTGTAAGATATTGCCTGACTCTTTTCCAAAGTACTGAACCATGTCACATTCCCACTGACAATGTGTGGGAGTTCCAGTGCTCTACACCTTCGCCAACATTTGATGTTGGTTTTTATTTTAGCCATTTTAATGGGTGTGCAGTGGTATCTCACTGTGGTTTTTATTTTCATTTCCTTGATGACTCATGATGTTGAGCATGTCTTTGTGTGCTTATTACCCATTCAAATGCTTCCTTTGTGAAGTGTCTGTGAAAATCTTTTGCTCATTTTTGTTGGGTTATTTCTTTATATAGAAGTTTTTAAAATATAGTCTAGCCCTGGCCGGTTTGGCTCAGCGGTTAGAGTGTGGGCCTGCGGTCCAGAGAGACCTGGGTTCGGTTCCCGCTAAGGGCATGTACCTTGGTTGCAGTTTGTCCCTGGCCCTGGTTGGTTGTGCGAGTGGCAGCCACTCGATGTGTCCCTTTCACGTCGATGTTTTTCTCTCTCTCTCTCCCTCCCACTCTATCTGAACAAAAAATGAAAAAATGTCCTCGGGTGAGGATAAAAAATAAATAAATAAAATAAATAAAATAAAATATAGTCTAGACATCAGTCTTTTGTCAGATATATGTTTAGTGAATGTTCACTTTCAGTGTTTAGCTTGTGTATTTTCTTAAAGTCATCTTTTGATTAAGCAGAAATTTTAAATTTTGATAAAGTCTAATGTATAACATTTATTATATATAGTATATAATTTATATATTTCCTCCTGTCTTTCTTATGGTTATCCCTTTTTCTGACCTGTTTGAAACACCTTTGCCTACCCCTAAGTCGTGAAGATGTGCTCCTATATTTTCCTCGAAAACTTCATGGCATTAACTTTTCTATTTAAGCCTATGATTGTCTATTTAAGCTGTGTTTGGTGTGGGTTGGGGTCAAGGTTCATTTTTCCATATGACACTCTAGCTGTATCAGCACCATTTAAAAAAATTCCCTCTGGATTACTTTGGTGCCTTTGTTGAAAATCAAATGCTTGTGTAAGTGTAGGTGTACTTATCTATCTTTTTAAAAATGTAAATACTGAGCAATCAACATCCAGAAGTTTTTCTCTTAAAATCATCTCTTCATTTCACCTTTACACACCATAATCTGAATAAGAATTTCATTTAGAGGATATAATGACTTCTAACAGCCTAGCAGAAAAACTGAAACAATATAACTTTAAGTATGAGTCAGCTTCTCTCTCTTCCAGGGATTTCACATTCACGTAGATAATCAAATATACTGGAATCCTTATTTGAAGAAAAGGGGCCTTAAAAATGCAAAATAAAAAACGATGTTACTGCGAGTACATCCTATTTTAAAGGTCACCATATTTTATTATTTAATAAAGATGACCAGTTCCCTTTTATTGGAATCTCAATGTGGTTGAATAGCAAGGTGGTTTTTTTTGTTGTTGTTTTTTTATGAATTTAGTATATAAACTTAGATAACTGACTTCCTTCCTTTATTTTTTTATTTGCAAAAAAAGAAAAGTATGAAAAAATAAAACTATGTATGTGGACACATTTTAAATAGACTCATTGTGGTGGTCATTTCGCAATAAATACAAATATTGAATCACAATGTTGTACACGTAAAGCTAATATAGTGTTATATGTCAATTACACCTCAATTAAAAGAGAAAGAAAAAAGGTAATTCTTAGACTGTCCTATTACAATAGGGTATGGTAAAACCATTGATTTCAGGGAAATACTCTACAGAAACATATGGATAAAACCGTAAAGAGTAAGTGGCATGAGACAGTTGATAAAAACAAGGTGCTTTCACTGGATATCTGTGTATCAGGTATTTCCCTTTGTGTAAAAGCTTGTAACACTGTGCTGTCTTCTGTATGTAATTTGGAGTTTGTTCTCTTTGCACTAATGAAGGTAGAAACAAACACACCGCTCTTTTAGATTGAACAGACTCAGGCAGGTGAGAGGGAACAGTGGGTGTCAGTCAGTCTTTCTGAGCCTCCACTGAGCTTGCCAACCCAGGTGGATTTGCCTGCTCTCGACTCTGGTAATTCAATAGCCTCTTTCCTTCCGGTAGAGATTGCCTGGCCACTTACAGCCTGCCATGAGTCTTTGTCTCATGTCATTCATGAACCTTGTGGTTTCAACACAAAGAATTTTAACATCCTTCACATCCCAAAATAAATAGCAGCTCTGAAAATGTCATAGGGCTTTCATTTCACAGGAAGTGGATTTAAATAATTCACCGTGAACACTTTCCGTAGCTCTCCCCTCCCTCCAGTTTTCAAGAACAAATATAAATGCTGGGAAATGTGAACCTAATAACACACTTTCTAGTTGGAGTTGGTGGGCATTAAAAATAATTATTTGAGTGTGGCCTGATATATTAGTATACAAAATTTATGCACTGCTATTATCTTTTTTTAATTTAAGTATGACAAACTCAGTGTTTTATTTAATAATGAAAGTGACTTTCCATAACGATTATATTGGGTTTGACTCTAGAATAATTTACAATTTTTTCCTCACCATACTTATTAAAAACAGTACCACATGATCAGATCTAATAAGCTCATTTCAAGGGAGAGCTCTGTCTTGCTAAACCAAGAAATAGCAATGTTAAACCCAAAACGATTTGAAACAAATAATAGCAAAATCAAAATCCTAATTGTATCTGTTATTTGTATATGAGCCCTGGATATGACCAGGACTTTTGGCTCACTTCATGCAGAGAACTAGGGGAGGAAAAAAAAAAGATGATCCGTGTCCTACAAAAGACTTTTGGGGAATGGAAAAGGACTACTTGTGCATGAATGCTGCCTCATGAAGCCAAAAATAATGAGTTACAGGAAAGTCAGGTGACTAAATTATTCCAGCCTGGAGGCAGGCTCACCTGGGAAGCTAAGAATTCTACTGCAAAGGCTGGAGTTCCCAGTGCCCTTGACAGTATAAAAAATAACATATTAATAAGCCTAATGGTTCTTAACCATTCCTTTCCAGCCCTGTTTTCTATGTAACATGGCACATTCTTTTGAAAGAAGCGTGTTTACTCACTTCAATTAGTTGGAAATCTCACTTGCTGTGGAAGAAATATTTCATGAGATCTGGTGGAAACATTCCCAGTCATGGGAAAAGAAAGCACCCCCAACCTACTGTTGAAGAAAGAAATCCATAAGCAACGCAAGAAGAGATTTTAATAGTATCTGTTGAATTTACTTCTCCTGGTTATTTTGAGGACTTTGTTTTTCAATGTAGAAATTTATAGGTCATATGTATATGTGTTCTTATGAGCATATTCACACAAAAATCTTAGGAAAAAAACTTGATGTGGGCAGTAATATCTCACTGATCTAACTAGTTTTACATTAAAAAAAAAAAATCTTTGTTTCCAGCTTTGTTTCTAAAAAGAAACAAAACCTCCCCACTTGGCCATCAATCAGTCATGTATATTGGAACCTTTTCTAATTCTCTGTAGACAATCAATTGATGCTATGTTCAAGATCTAGAGAGCAGTTTGTGTGGTGTCTTAATGACCTAGCTAATTTCTCTCTTTAACTTAGTGTTACCAACTTATTGTATAAACTTTTTTGTTCTTGCCAACTACTCATTTAATAAAATGGCCCTTAGTGCCGTCAAACATCATTGACTAATTTTGCTCTGGTGTGGTACTTGTTCTGCTGCCATGTGCTCCACACGGGGCTGGTGGGGACATGCTCCCCTTCCCTTAATTAGCTTCACTCAATTTGGCTGTAACTCCTTGGGGAGGAGAAAAATCATTGCACTTATTTTATTTGGTCTTACTTGCCATGAATGCCTTATTTGAATTTAATTTTTGGCAGATGGTTGGATCCTTCATTGATCTCTTGGTGTCCTTTAACTGGTATCTTTTTTTGCTGTACTGTATGTGAAAACCAAAAATTGTTGTGTGTGTGTGAGAAAATGGTCTAACTTTATTTTTTAAAGTGCTTTTGCTTTTATTTTATTTTATTTTATTTTTATTGAGTTTATTGGTGTGACATTGGTTAATAAAATTATACAGGTTTCAGGTATACAAGTCTACAGTGAATAATCTGTATACTACTGTGTTGTGTGTTCACCACCCCAAGTCAAGTCTCCTTCCATCACCATTTATCCCCCCTTTACCTTTTCTACCTCCCCCTACCCTCACTTCCCCTCTGGATATCACCACACTGTTGTCTGTGTCCATGAGTCTTTCCTTTTTTTTCTTTGCTTAATCCCTTCATCCTTCTCACCCAGCTCCCAACCCCCTCCTTTTTGACAGTTTGTCAGTCTGTTCTCTGTATCTATGAGTCTGTTTCTATTTTGTTTGTTAGTTTATTTTGTTCATTAGATTCCACATATAAGTAAGATCATATGGTACTTGTCTTCCTCTGACTGGCTTATTTCACTTAGCATAATGCTCTCCAGGTCATTCCAAAACCAAGAAACATTTGACACCAAAATATATGATTCACTTGCACATAGTGGCATCACACAGTGGAAATACAAACATTTTAAGCAAAGTATGCAAATAAGTACTCCATGCAGCCCCAAAACACACATTCAGATTATAGCCCCAATCACAGAGTCAAAATCTCCTGGTTGCCACTGATCTTAGTTAGAGGTCAGTAGTTCAGCATATATCCAATTCAACTGGAGCAGCTGATGAGCAAATGCTGCATCCCTCTTAGAGTGAATGTCTGTAGCTGACAGTGGGTAAACATGTGCTTTGCCTTAGGATACTCAGAATTGTACATGGCTAAAGAGTGGTACATATTGACCACAGACCATTGTGTTGTTTTTTTCAGGTCAGAACTTTAAAGAAAGAAGGTAGACTTCTTGCTGAAATGGCAGACATACATATTTACATTTGTTTCTTCCTGAAACTCCACTAAAAAAGACAGTAATGAGGTTTAAAAAAAATATTGCATAAAACCATCAAGATCAAAGAGGTGGCAAATAAAACAAGAATATGAAATTTTGGAATCTGGAAATAAGGTTCACAAATTGTAAGCTGCTAACAGAACTGAGAAGGTTGAATCCTAAGTGGGCAGTGAGGAGAGCCAAGAAACGACCCAAATGAAACTGTAGAACTAACACAATTAGAAGGTTCCAGGCATCTTTGGAAGAAGGCAAGAAAAGAGGGGCTAAAAACAGGAGAAGTGGTTGAACGTTGATTTAGAAGAAGTTCGAGTCTCAGATTTTCTACTCAATTCTGCTCAATAGGGGTATGGGACAGCACAGGTGCACAAAACTAGGTGAAAGTTGTTTAGCCAGTTGTCATTAAGTAATTCTGCAGTCAGCAATAATCCAAGAATCTCAGTGGCTTTCACCAATAAAGGTTTATTTCTTGTTCACATTTCATGTCACTTTGGATCAGCAGACAACCCACAGAATCAGAGAAAACGTTTGTAAATCTTGATAAAGGTCTAGTATCCAGAATATATAAAGAGCTCTTCCAACTCAACAATGAAAAGACAAATAACCCAATTTAGAAATGTGGAAAGGATTTAAATAGACACTTCTCCAGAGAAGATATATAAATGACCAATAAATGCATGAAATGATACTCGACATCATTAGTCATTAGGAAAATGCAAATCAAAACCACAATGAAATACTGTTTCATACCCATTAAAGATGGTTTTAATTAAAAAAAAAAAGGAAAATAACAAACGTTGGCAAGGATATGAAGAAATCATAAACCTATTCATTGCTGGTTAGAATGTAAAATGATGCAACCACTGTGAAACACAGTCTGGCAGTTCTTCAAAAAGTTAAACGTAGAATTACTATATGACCCAGTAGTTCCCCTCTTAGGAATGTACCCAAGAGAACTGAAAATATATATTGACACAAAAACCTATACACAAACGCTCTTTTTTTTTTTTTTTTTTTAAATGCCATTCAATATGCCATTTATTGAGCAAGTAATGTTGTCAGACATGTAAAAATGCCTTTGGCTCCATCGTACACTGTACCAGGTGGGGACTTTCATGTGCATAGGTAGACACACCAACATACACCCCAAACTCCATCCACAGAACCTGTATTTCTTGACCACCACTTAACCAACCCTCAAGCCTAAGGGTGTACACTGGTGGATTCTCTGCCTTTGGGAGGAAAGGTCTAGGAAAGAGACCTGTGCAGGTCCTAGTAGTGGGTTCAAGGCCATTTGGGCAGGAAATTCCTGAATCCTGATCCCCAGATTTCAACTAGAAGGAGGGAGTGATAGCTGTGAGTGACACATCCCACTGGCCCGTTTAACTTTGCTCTCTATAGGAGGGGGCACAATCCACATAGGACCTGAAATTGTGGTCCAGGGTTGGGCCCCACTTACTAGAGTCTGAGGATTATATTTATTTATGTGTCATGTTCATTAATTGGAAGACTCAATATTATAAAAGATGGCAATTCTTTCCAATTGTGCTATAAATTCAATGCTATCCCCAATAAAATTCCAACAGGTTGTTAGTGGGAATCAGACAAGTTGATTATAAAATTGACATGGTAATGCAAAACTTCAAAATAGCCAAGATAGCTTTAACAAAGAACAAATTAGGAGTCCTTACTCTACCAAGTATCAAGACTTATTACAAATCTATAGGATTTAAGATAGGATGGTATTAAGCAAATAGTCCTATGGAAAAGAATGCAGAGCTCAAAAACAGTCCTGCAATATAGATAGATAGGTAGACAGATAGATTTTAAATAGCAAATCTCTCCATAAGTGTTGTTGAGTCAACTGGATATCCATATGGAAAAAAAAAAAGATATATCCCTTTATAGCACAAGATCTACAAAAACCAGTTTCAAGTGGATTGTGTACTTTATGTGAATGGCAAAACAATCCCAGATGTGGGACTATTCTAGCTGACAAAAGGCCTCGTCTCTTCAACAAATAAATGCCATTAAAAAATGCAGGGGAGCCCTGGCTGGTTTGGCTCAGTGGTTAGAGTATCGGCCCACAGACCAATGAGTCGCGGGTTTGATTCTGGTCAAGGGCACGTACCTCAGTTGCAGTTCGTCCCCAGCCCTGGTTGCCAGGTTGGGTCATGCGAAAGGCAACCAGTCGATGTGTCTCTCTCACATCGATGTTTCTCCCCACCCCCTCCCACTCTATCTGATAATAAATGGAAAAATATCCTTGGGTGAGGATTAAAAGAAAAAAAATGCAGGGGAAACCATTCCAAGTTAAAAAAAAATTTAAGAGAAATATCAACCATGTGCACTTTGTGGACTTGTTTGGATTCAGTTATGTGTGAAAATTGCATCACAGTTATAGAAGAATAAATTAATTTAAGAAAAAAACTAAAATAAAACAGTAGCACAATTCTGTGTGATTGTATTGATTCTTAAGCCAAAAACTAGGTCAAAATAATTCCAAAAGACCTTACCCATAGCTTTCCCAACTGTCCAGAAGCCTGAGGTTAACCTGTGGCACCCAGCTCCTTCTTTCCCAGAGGAAGGTGTCTCACAAAATAAGAGGAACTTTGTTGCTGGTAGTTCTTGAGGAATTAGTCTTTTTGTGTTTGAGCTAACTGATTCTGTAGTTTGGGAAATGTAAAGGTCTGAAGATTACCACTGAGATGAAAGGACACCTTTGGAGATGTGGCTCTCACGGAAACAGAACTTCCCACATTGTATAAAGTAACAGAAATTGGCTGAAGCCCTTACACCCGCTCATTTGAAAAGTTTCATATGGACCCCTGCCACTAAGAAGTCAAGTTGGGGGTCCACTGGACTTAAGCACAAGTAAGTACCAGGATGTAATCAACCAAGGTAGGGGTAGTTTGTTAAGATTCCATAATGTGAATGATTCTAGGTTTCTTACCTTATAAAGATCAATAGTGGAATTTAAATTCCAAAACCATTTTGTAGCATTAAAATAAGAATATTTTGAAATTTAGAGAAGTTAATGTTGTACTTTAATTTTATAAGCTATGCCCACAAAATCATTTCTATGCCTATCATTCTTTTAGTAGCCATATGATTAAGAAGTTATACCTTTTGGAATTTTAACCTTAGTAAAAATCTCAATGCTTTAAAATAAAAATTCTAATGCCAGCATTAGAAATCTTTCTGCCAATTGAATAAAGATAAGAAAAACTATAACCCTACTGAAATGAAGAAATTTACTAATATTAGATGTCTTCTTTATGCCAATCACTGTGTTAAGCACTTTATGTACATTATCAAATGTAATTATTTAAACAATCCTGTGAGGGGAATATCATACCCATTTTACAGATAAACAAACTGAAAGGAACTAAAAAGTAGAACCATAATTTCGATCCAGGAAGTTCTTATTGGTTACAATACCCACAATTCCTTCTATCATGCCAGTTATTTTTGTCATTGAAGAAGTGCTTAATTTTTATGATGATTGCTAACTATGGTGATTTTTTTAAAAGTATTTTAAAATACACAGAATGAATCTTGTTACTGTGCCATCATTTGACATAAAATATATATATTTAAATGTTAAAAGCTGCTTAAGTCATATCAAATGTAATATAATATACAATTCAGAAAATCTATTTTAATATAGAATATTTTGCATAAAATCAATCTACTCAAAGATTTTCTTAATCTAGAAAGTTTAATATGGTATTATTTCTGATTTTTTTTTAACGTGATGATATGTATTACCAGGCACATGGATACACTCACTTAATAACATGCATGCATGGTCGTCTACACTGCACCCCCTCCACACACACACTGTATTCCTCAAACTACATTTTAAGGGAAAACATAGTCTTAAGTGTAAGAGTAACTTTTTTTTGCACTTTAGATTTTCATACACCTTTCATATCTGATTTGCATAGATTATTTTTGTATATGATTCTCATTCACTTCCCATTTTAATCTTTAAGTTCTGCCCCTCACTTTCCTCTTCACCCTGAGTAGACCTTGAGATGCTCAGAGTATTTTATAATACATTATTTTTATTTATATTTAATTATAACACCTTCCATGAATCCCTTTATTTGTTGTCTTAAAACTTATCTACGTACCTAAGACAAAGTATTGTTCCTTGTGGCAGTTTGGTGTGGTGGAAAGAATTAGGAGCTAAGAGCTAGAAGAAGGGTAACCTGAGTTAGAAACCTGTTTCTGTCACTTACTACTCTTTGGCCTTGGGCAAATTTCTCCACCTCTCTAGGCTCAGTTTCTACATCTGTAAAATGGAGATAACACCTCCCATGCCTACCTGCACGGCTACCGTGAAGATTTGGTGTGATAAACTGCTGCATAATTAATAGGTAACTACAGCAAAGACTGCCATATTAATTCTCCCTCTTTAAAAAAAAACGAACCGACCCCAGATTTTGATGTTCCTGGCTAGTGCATAAAGCCTGGAGGCAATGGCTGCAGCAGCCGTCTTGTCACCAGGCGTGAGAGAAAGGCCCAGACTGTCACAGAGACCATCCTTCTGCCTTCTCAAGACTCTGGACCAGACCTGGGCCACCACATTTCAGAATTCTTGTTTGGTGAGAGAAAAATAACCCCCAAATGTTTAAGCCACCATTACCTGTTTCTGTTAGTGCAAGTAAATTCAATCTCTACGTGACACACTAACCTCTAAGGAGCCCGTATTAGTACCTGGCTCTGTGCTAAGCACCTGACATGTATTATGTTCTTTAATCCTCAGGACAGCCCTCCCCAGAAGACTGAGGTGTACAGAGATGAAGCAATTTATGCAATGTCACACGGCTTTACTGATGGTTGTCATGTACTCGTGGCGCCTCTGCAATTGATTCAGTCATTTAATTCTTGTCAGAAATACAAGATCACACCCTAAAACAAAAACATTTTTGTGTGTGACCAACATATGCCAACAATTTTGTAGTTCTGGTCACATCAGCATCATTGAGTTACCCGGTATCCACTCTGTCTTAGAGCAGGAAGTTGTCAAAATCGGACATTCTGTGTATGGAATATTTTCTCTTAATAGTTGCAATTGGTAGGTAAGACCAGATTTTTCAAATGTATCCATGTACATAATTATGGATGTGATGATCTATGACAGAACTTTGTGACTTAGATCATCAACTTTTTTGGATGTTAGAGTAGACAGACCCAGCTCTTGGCCCTGCCCTCAAGGATTCTCTGTGAGGGAAGATAACGATAAAAATAATGGTTTCTAAACATTTATTGATCACTAAGTATATGTTAAGTATGATTCTAAGCACTTTACATGCATTCACTCCTTCTATCCTCACAACAGCTCTGTGGAAGGCAGTAAAATAATCTCCATTTTCAGGTGAGGAAACCGAGGCCAAGAAATGTTAAGTTACTGGTCCCAAACTCCTTAACTGCTAGTAAGTGACAGAAAAGGAATTTCAGTCCTGGAAGGCTGGCTCCAGGAATATGCCCTGTCTAATAAGAGTATTCATTAATTATCAATACATACACTCAATCTCCTAACTGGTAACATGGAATAGCTACACTTTAGAGCCTCGTCAGAAAATTCACTGCATGTTTTAAAGTGTGTAATGAAGACAGAATATTCATTGGGAACTTTCTGAAAAATATGAAGTGTATCCATACTCTTGGCTCAAGTTGGTATCGTCATTTGGAACTATATTGCTTTGGTTCCCTTTAGAACGGACTTGACTATGCATTGGCATTTTGCAATTGACCTGCTTTGAAGGATGGTGCAAGAACATTTTACAAAACTTTTGTGTATACTGTAATGATCTTGTTGGAAGTGTTTCCTGCTCCATCACACAATGTCATTATATGGGTGAAGGGCCAAAAAAAAATCCAGCACAAACTGGCTAAAGCAAAATTGGAAGTTATTGGCTCATGGAACTGAAAAATCTAGATGTGCTTCAAGGATGGCTTGATCCATGCTCAAATAATGTCAGCAGGATTTACTTTTTCTCATTCCATCTCTCAGTCTTGACCACATTTTCAGATAGGTGCTGTTCTTGAGATCTCTAAGCAGCAACAGCAGTTCCAGGACTCATGGGCTCTCACGGGGAAGTTCAGAATCTCTTTCCCAGAAGTCCAAGTGGTCTGATTAAAACTGACTGGGTCATGTGTTTATCTTTGAACCAATCCTGTGGCGAGGTGAAGACAGTGTATTCAATGGTCTTCTCTGAGTCACATATTGAAGCCCTGATGGGGTGGTGGAGCCAAATCCACAAGATGTACATAGATTGTGGGTGAATAGAGGATGACTCCCAGGGAAAACATGTTTAGCTATTGGAGTAAGGGTAGACGGATGCTGGGCAGCAAAACCAGCAGACTCCACTCCACTCCGCTTTAGGAATATCTGTGGGAGAAATTCTAGCTTGATTTTATTTTATGGACACTGTGACCATTGTATCTGATTGTGTGTCCCATATGGTAAGAAGGAGGCTTGGCAACATGCCTGCTGGTCACCTCCACTAACTGTAAAAGACCTATGACATGCAGCTAGATTATTTCATTTTCTAATATTATTTTCTTCTTAAATGTCTTACCTCAGTTATTCATGTATATATTTTATAAGTTGCTTTAAAGGTTTTTTTTTGGAAAGAGAAAGTACAGAAAGCCTTAAAATGTTATTTTTAATACTGGATATGTTAATACTGTCTAAATATCTAGCTAAAAGTTACTATAGCTAATATCTTCTCAGAAAAGATTAGCAAAAGATTAGCACAGATACTAATATAATTCCTATTAATATTTCTACTAGAAAAACATAGAACAGTTTTAGTCTCTATCTAAATCATTACCAGCTATTCTCTACTTGTATTGCTGACAAGTTTCTCTTTAGCTTTAAAGATTCTTTTTTTTAAAGCTAGGGTGAGGAGTTTTTTTTGTTTGTTTGTTTTTGTTTTTGTTTTTGTTTTTCATTTATCTTCAGATAGAGCGGGAGGGAGAGAGGGGGAAGACAGAGAGAGAAACATCGATGTGAGAGAGACACATCGACTGGTTGCCACCCACACGACCCCAACCAGGGCAGGGACAAACTGCAACCGAGGTACGTGCCCTTAGCAGGAACTGAACCCAGGACTCTCTGGTCCACAGGCCGATGTTCTAACCTCTGAGCCAAACTGTCCAGGGCTAGGGTGAGGAAATTTTTTAAAAATATATGTTTATTGCCCAACTGTTGTGGCTCAGTGGTTGAGCATTGACCCATGCACCAAGAGGTTGCCAGTTCAATTCCCAGTCAGGGCAAATGCCCAGGTTGTGGGCCCGATCCCCAGTGGGGGGCGTGCAGGAGGCAGCGAATGGATGTTCTCTTTCATCAATGTTTCTATCTCTCTGTCACTTCCTCTCTCTCTAAAATCAATAAAGAAAACATTTAACAAATATATGTTTATTGATTTTTTAGAGAGGGAAGGAGAAAGATAGAAACATCGATGTGAGAGAGACACATTGATTGGCTGCCTCCTGCATGCCCCCCACTGAGGATCAAGTCCACAACCTGGGCATGTGCCCTGACCTGGAATTGAACCAGGATTTCTCAGTCCATGGACAATGCTCAATCCACTGAGCCACACCGGCCAGGCAAGATTCAATTTAACTATCAGCTTTCCTGCCTTGATTCACCCTTCTCCCATTGCCAGATCCCCAAGGTCAGCAGAGGTTTATCCCACCAGGCTCCTATTATTTGTCTGTGGGAAGAGCTTCCAGAGGATAAGGGCTGTCTCATTCATATGTCGATATCTCTATCTCTTAACACAGTGCAGGAGTGAGTCCTCAGTAAAAGTCCATGAAAGAAAAAAAGAAAAAGAATAAAGGAAGGAAGGAAGGAAGGAAGGAAGGAAGGAAGGAAGGAAGGAAGGAAGGAAGGGAGGAAAGAAGAGATGGAGGGAGGGATAAAAAGTGGAAGGAGGAGGGAGGAAAGGAAAGAAGAAAGTAATTATTAATCCAGAGAATGGCTTTGTCACAAGTGACTCTATGGGTACATATTGCCTACAGTTAGTGGAGGTGATCAGTTGTATATTTGGCAAGAAGGGACCTCTCCCTCATCATAAGTTCTGATTAATTTCTTAATTTATATAGTACAGGATTCGTAATATAAGTATGAAGACCTTCAGAAGATGGAGTTACCCTTGGCGCCATTCTATGCATGCACAGAGATCCAAAGTCATTTCCTTAGATGCCTGACAGCAGCTTGTTGCTCAAAAGAAGTCCTTGAGAATGGCAGAGGGGCCAGAATCTCTGTATAGTATTTGTTTGTCTAATAGTAGGTGTACGTAAAGGTTTTTAGTGATTGGTTTTCTTTGGGAATCACTTAAGTTTCTCATTTCCTTGTAAACATTTTTGGTAAAAACAGTATCCTCTTGGATTTCAGAGGAAGTCAAAAATGAAAACGTTTGAAAGCATTCACAAAGTAATGTGTTTTTGGAACAGAGACATTCATTTGAAGATGTGTCTCTTTAGTCTGAATCCAAATCCTCCAGTCAACACAAACTTTAAGTTTACTGCTCCTTCTCTGTGAGTCCTTTCTGCCTTAAGCTATGATCTTCAAAGTTCCCAGAGGGTATGGACTTGCATGTTGTTTTTTATATTTTATAATACTGTTTATATAATACTACCTGAAGATTTAGAATGTAATAATACTGTACAGATATCATGGCTATGGGAACGGATACAGATGAAAAATATCCTATTACTGTGAAGTTCTAGTTCTTTGCTACTGTTTGGTTGGTATACATTTATAACAATATTTATTTGGATATTTTAACATGTTATTTTGAAGTTATAAAAGAAATCTTCATATTTAAAAAAACAAGCTGGCCTGGGATACCTGCCATTTCCCCCCATTCAATAATTACTAAGAACACATTTATCTGACAGAAAACTCCCTATTATTCTTGAAAGGAAAAGTCTTATAAAAACACCACTACTAATAATATCCACATCATAGGGGTACCAAAAGAAGAAGAAAGTGAGCAAGGAATAAAGAACCTGTTTAAAGAAATAATGACAGAAAACTTCCCCAACCTGGTGAAGAAAAAAGTCACACAAGTTCAGGAAGCATATAGAGTTCCAATCAAGATGAATCCAAAGATACCCACTCCAAGGCACATCATAATAAAAATGACAAACATTTAAGACAAAGAAAGAATCTTAAAGGCAGCAAGAAAGAGACAGAAAGTTACCTACAAGGGAGTACCCATTAGAATGTCAGCTAATTTCTCAACAGACACACTTCAGGCCAGAGGGGAGTGGCATGAAGTATTCAAAGTAATGAAAAACAAGGACCTAAACTCAAGACTACTCTATCCAGCAAGGCTATCATTTAAAATTGAAGGTGAAATAAAAAGCACCCCAGACAAAAAAAAAAAGTTAAAGAGCACATAACCACCAAACCAGCATTGCAGGAAATGTTAAAAGAAGTGTTTTAAGAAGAAAAAAAAAATCAAGAGAGAGGAACATAGTTATAGAGAAATAAAAAATGGCATTAAGTTAGTACCTATCAATAATAACCTTAAATATAAGTGAACTAAATGCTTCAATCAAAGACATAGGGTAGCCACATGGATAAGAAAACATAACCCATATGTATGCAGTCTACAAGAGACCCACCTCAGAACAAAAGACTCACACAGACTGAAAGTGAAGGGATGGAAAAAAATATTCCAAGCAAATGGAACTGAAAAAAAGGCTGGGGTAGCAATACTCATATCTGATAAAATAGACTTTAAAATAAAGACCATAACAAGAGACAAAGAAGGGCATTACATAATACTAAAAGGATCAACACAACAAGAAGATATAACGCTTGTTAACATATATGCACCCAGTACAGGAGCACCTAAATATATTAAAAAAAACTCTTGATGGACTTTAAGGGAAAGATTGATAGCAATAGAGTCATAGTAGGGGACTTTATCACCCCACTGACATCACTGGATAGATCTTCCAGACAAAATTTAACAACGAAATAGGGACCCTAAACAATACACTAGATCAGATGGATTTAATTGATATTTACAAAGCATTTCACCCCAAAGCTACAGAATATACATTCTTCTCAAGTGTACATGGGACATTCTCAAAGACAGACCACACGTTAGGATACAAACTAAGTCTCTACAAGTTCAAGAAGATTGAAATCACATCAAGCATCTTCTTGGATCACAATGGCATGAAACTAGAAATCAATTACAATAAAAACACTCAAAGACATGGAGGCTAAATACCATGTTACTAAACAATGAATGGGTTACTGATGAGATCAAGGAAGAAATAAAAAAACTTATTGGAAATCAATGAAAATGAACACACAATAATACAAAATCTATGGGACACAGCAAAAGGAGTCTTGAGGGGAAAGTTCATAGCATTAGAAGTCTACCTCAAGAAACAAGAAAAATTTATAATAAACTATCTAACCCTACAACTTAAAGAATTAGAAAGAGACCAAAAAGAAAAACCCAGAATAAGTAGAAGGAAGGAAATAATAAAGATCAGAGTGGAAATAAAAGACTAAAGAGACTAAAAAAACAATAGAAAAGGTTAATGAAACTAAGCTGGTTCTTTGAAAAGAGAAACAAGATTGATCAATCTTTAGCCAGACTCACAAAGAAACAAAGAGAGAGGACTCAAATAATTAAAAACAAAAATGAAAGAGGTGAAGTAACAACTGACACCACAGAAATACAAAGGATTGTAAGAAAATACTATGAACAATTATATGCCAACAAATTGGACAAAGTAGGGGAAATGGACAAATTCCTAGAATCATGCAGTCTTCCAAAACTCAACCAGGAAGAATCAGAAAACCCGAACAGACCAACAACAACTAAGGAAATGGAAGCAGTAATCAATAAAAATCCCAGCAAACAAAAGTCCTGGTCTGGATGGCTTCACAAGGGAGTTTTACCAAACATTCAAAGAAGAACTAACACCTATTCTCCTCAAACTATTCTGAAAAATTCAAGAGGAAGGAAGAATTACAAGCTCTTTTTATTAGGCCGGCATAATCTTAATTCCAAAGCCAGATAAAGACACTACAAAGAAAGAAAATTATAGGCCAATATCCCTGATGAACATAGATGCAAAAATCCTCAACAAAATTTTAGCAAATCAGATCCAGCAATGTATTAAAAAATTATACACCATGACAAAGTGAGATTTATCCCAGAGATGTAGGCAGCAGAATCTCAGACATCACATGCAGAATTTTCACCCATACATTGCCTAGGGCAAGAGATACAAGGAAAAAATTAATAAATGGGACTACATCACACTAAAAAGCTTCTGCACAGCAAAAGAAACAAGCATCAAAATAAAAAAGGAACCCACTCCCTGGGAGAACATATTTGCCAACAATACATCAAATAAGGGGTTAATTTCCAAAATATATAGAGTACTCATACAATTCAACAAAAGGAAGACAAAGAATCTAATTAAAAAATGGGCAGAGGACCTAAATATGCCCTTCCCCAAACTGGACATATAAATGGCCAAGAGACATATGAAAAAATATTCAAAGTTACTAACCATCAGAGAGATGCAAATTAAAATGACTAGGAGATATCACACCTGCCAGAATGGCTGCCATCAACAAATCAAACAATAAGTGTTAACAAGGATGTGGAGAAAAGGGGACTCTAGTACAATGCTGGTGGGAATGCAAACTGGTGCAGCCACTATGGAAAACACTATGGTGTTACCTCAAAAAGTTAAAAATTGAACTGCCATTTGACCCAGTGATCCCACTTCTAGGAATATACCCTAAGAAACCTGAAACACCAACCAGAAAGAATATATGTACCCCTATGTTCATAGCAGCACGATTTATAATCGCTAAGATCTGGAAACAGCCCAAGTGTCCATCCATAGATGACTGGATAAGAAAGCTGTGGTACATCTACACAATGGAATACTATGCAACGTAAGAAAGAAAGATCTCTTTCCCCTTGAGATGACATGGAGGGACCTGGAGAGGATTATGCTAATCGAAATAAGCCAGTTAGCAAAAGACAAGTGTCACATGATCTCACTTATTTGTGTAATATAATGAACAAAATAAGCTGACGAACAAAATAGATCCAGAGGCATGGAAGTAGGGAACAGACTGACAAACCTAAGAGGGAAGGGGGGTGGGTGAGGGGTGGGAAGAGATAAACCAAATAACTTCTACGCATATATACATAACCAATGGACACAGACAACAGTGTGGTGGTGGTGGGGGGGAGCAGGGAGGAGGGTGTCAATGGGGGAAAAAAAGAGGGACATCGGTAATACTTTCAACAATACATACATACATACATATAAAATGGTAAAAAAAAATTTGATTTTAATTTTTAAAAAGGCAAAAGAAGAAGAAGAAAAAAAACCACTACTACCAAACCTTCCTTCAAATATCTTGTCAAACCTTCCTTACCCATACAAACAACCGAACAAACAAACAACAAACTCCAGGCCCTCCTTCACACATTTTTTCCCCTGATGAATCAGATGTTTTTAAAATGTGTCAAATAGCATATTGGACCTTTTGTCTGCATTGTGGCCACCAGCGACTACAAGAGTTAAATTGGCAAATAACTAATTTTGATTATTGGAGCAAGGAACTTAACATTATTTTCATAAGTATGTGTCCTCAGTGTGGGGATTTTATAGCACCTAGTTTAAGTACTTACATGTCAAAGAATTAAAAGAACCGAGTTTCTCTCAGAACAATGGTGCATAAAGGAAAAGTAGACTTTTAAGCCAATTTCGAACCAAATAGGCACACGTTCAGCAGAGAACTAGAAAGAAACTCACTGTTCTCAAGCCAGTCAAGGTCCAAGGCTTCAGCAGGGGGCGCTCCTCCCTCTGGGCCAGCGCTGGACCAGCCTCCGTCAGGGGAACTAAGCAGATGAGGGTGGTTAGAGAGCTGTGGGGGAGGGGGGTGGAGGCCAAGATGGGGCTTTGTAAGTCCAGGCAAAGCATTTAGGTGTTGTTTCAAAAGAAATGGAAAGCCATTGAAGTTTCAAGCAGGTAAGGGGTGATTGTGACGTGGTTTGATTTTTATGTTAAGAGGCTCCCTCCGGCTGCGGTGTGGGGGATACATTGTAAGGTGAAGGGGCAAGCTGGAGGCTCGCAGGACCTCAGGTGTGAGGGGGTGTGGCAGAAGGGAGAGAGTCCCTGACTGCCACTGTTTGCTTTTCTGTGGTATGAATAATACGACCAGAGCTGATTTCAAGCCACCAGTGTGACATCCATGAGTTGGCAACATTTCTGAAATGGAACAGTCAGCTCCTGTGGGCTGAGCTGGCTCGGGCACACCACTGCGTCATTCTCTAACACTCGTGGCTGCCTCGCTCCTCTCGCGCACTGTGAGAGCTGTAAGAAACAAAAATATTTGTTTGTACACTTTTTTGTTGTTGTTGGTTTCTCAAGCTTAAAGACAGAGATTAGAATGTAGGGTCTATGAGGACGGGTCTATCTTAATCCTAGCCCCATCCTTATCAATGTAATGTTTTCAAAAAAACACATAGGAATTAATGTTAAGAGCTAATTCTACACACAAGGGTTTTCTTTTTCACAGCCCTTCTTTTTCTTGAGCTTTCCTAAATTTAAAAATACATATATTTTCTTATTTCAGGGGGGAAAACACACCTCTATTTACTGCTTTTAAAATCCAGAAGACCAAGAAGGAGATAGGCTGGGGTGGGGAGGCCTGGGAAGGAGAAAGGCTGAAAGTGTACCAGGAGTTAGAAGGGTGTCATATGGACAAAGTGGAATGGGTTTAGACCCCTCAAGGGAAATGATTTCTTGTCTTTATGTTAATTAGAAAACAAGCCTATCTTCAGTATAGAGCGTGTCCTGCCTTTTGGTATATAAAATGTAAAATTTCTCCTTCACCACTGTGCCCACTGCCTAGCATAATGCCTGGAAGACGGTGGGCACTCGAATATTTATTGAGTAATGAATAATGCAGAAGCTCTTTTTTTTTTTTTTTTTTTATCCTCACCCGAGGACATTTTTCCATTTTTTGTTCAGATAGAATGGGAGGGAGAGAGAGGGAGAGAGAGAGAGAGAAACATCGACGTGAAAGAGACACATCGAGTGGCTGCCTCCTGCACGACCAACCAGGGCCGGGGACAAATCGCAACCGAGGTACATGCCCTTAGCGGGAACCGAACCCGGGTCTCTCTGGACCGCAGGTCGACGCTCTAACCACTGAGCCAAACCGGCCAGGGCACTGAGCCAAACCGGCCAGGGCCAGAAGCTCTTGACTTTGGATGATAAGGGCCATGCCACAATGGTAGGAAAATTCCAAATTCAAGCTAATAAAACATTTATTGAGTATATACCAGGTATTGTTAAAAAAACAAAAAACAAAAAAATTTTAGGTACTTTCTGTGTATGGAAAGCTGGAGTTTCTGCATTCTGGTTCAGTCCATTCTCCCAGTAAGCCAGTAGGGACATGAAGTCCAGGCACAGAAGCACCACCTCCCAGTTCGCCTGAAAGCACAGGTGGTGGAGGTGGTCCCGTGCCCTGGGAAACTCACAGGACAGCATCCTGCATGGCAGAAACTAAGCTATTTTTCTTAGGTGAAATCTCCTACCCCAAAGGGAATTAAAATATTCACCCTGCCTGTATTTATCCATTTCTCCCTTCAAAGCACATTGCTTCTATTTACAAGAAAGAAAGAGAGAAACAGAGAAAGAAGAAAGAAGGGAGGAAGGAAGGAAGGAAGGAAGGAAGGAAGGAAGGAAGGAAGGAAGGAAGGAAGGAAGGAAGGAAGGAAGGAAGGAAGGGGAAAGAAGGAAGGAAGGAAGGAAGAATGAGTGAATTTTTACAGTAAATGGTTTTTCCTACTTATACCATTGCCCTGGGGCTGAAACACCAACAAAAGGGAATCCTCATCTCTCTCTCTCACAGATGACTGTTGCAGAAAAGTCTTGCTCATCTGTGAAACCAGTTCCCTTCCCATCATCCAAGTTTCTCAACACTTGTTTCTGTTAATAAACAGTCACAGGTTTGAAAGGTCTCCTTGTTTTCAGGAGACCTCCTTGTTTCTTTTTCTCTCTTTCCTTTTTGTTCTCTGCCATTCTATCATAAAGTGTGCTTTTTTACTTAAAGAAAGTCCCACAGTGGCTTGGACAAATGATACTAATCTGTTTTTATAGTATCTCCCTTTACTTAATGCTGTTTTTGGTTCTTAAAGCCGACTGACTTTCAGATGTATGGAGAGATTGGATAAGGTTCTTGCAAAACTGGTTGTCAAGTCCTAAATTTTGTAGATGTTCCAAGAATCTGTGAGTTAAAAAAAAAAAAAATACCTGCAGTGCAAAATGTTTTATTTTCTGTAAAATTCTTATGCTTGACAAATACATCATATTCATAGGGTACTATTACATTAGAGTTCAACTACATTCACATTTGGCTGACACAACCTTTCTACACTCAGAAAGCTCTCTACCCTTGGTTTGTACTGAAAGGCCTGAGTAATTTGCCTCAGATAGCCAGGTAGTCAGTAGAAGAGATAGGTCTCCAAAGAAGCACCATATCTTATCACTTTAATTTTCTGGCAACATATTTATGAATTTACCAATATTGAAAGATTTCTGTACTAGGCAAAGACATTTTATATGATTACAAAACAGTTACATTTTCATTGTATATAATAGATTATATAATCACCATAAAAATAAAAACTGTTTCTAAACTCCAGGCCCTAGTAAAGATTAGGGTAAGGCTAATCAGCCGAGGGCTTAACAAATAAGCAGGCAATCAAATGTTCAAGAATCAACTGTGCATAGAGATAAGATCCTTACCCTTAAGAAATGTACGATCAGCCTGGGAAAACAAAGAGCAAACATGCTCTACTTCATGCAAGCACGAAGAACTAGCGACTTTGTGCAAAATCAAAGGTCTACAAAAGGGCAAAGTAAGACATGGATTCATAACCATTCAGGTGTGCTCAGAAGGGTCAGAAAACCACAGAAGGTTTCGAAAAGGAGGATAGTGAATCTGTGCATTGACAGGGAAGGGGAAGATTGGCCTAAGCAAAACTCAAAGGTAGAAATTTCCAAAGTTCATCCCTTGAGAAAGCCCTCCCTTGTAAACCAGACCATCCATTTCATTCCAGTTTTCCCCTCCAGGGGAAGGGCAAGGAACACCACCACGTTGAGTGTGACTCGGGTCCAGGTAAGAAGCAGTGCTGTGCCGAACCCACGTGCAAAGGCTTAGGAGAGCTGTCCTATGGTGAAAACTTTAGGAATTCTGAGACGCCATTGACAACCTGTCAGTAGCTTGCAATCGGCGAAGGTGGGAATACCTGCACCACAGAAATGAGCAAATGCTACAAATCAGCCCCCGCCCACCTGCCCGCCAGATGTTAGCCATTTACCACACCTGTAAGACAGGCGGTTTATGGCCAGGGAACTAGTATGAAAGCTGTGTGTGAGGAAGAGAAAGGAGATCGACTGGAGGGGGCAGAAAAAAGAAGTGAGGGGTCAGAGGTGAACAACATAGACCAGGGTGGCAGGACCCAAGGACCTTCAAGAAGAGTGAGTGAGAGACTTGGGCATGGACAGGCGAGAGGGTGTCTAAAGGGGAGAGGAATCACTTCCTTTATTTCTCTAGGTGAAAGTAAAGTAGCTTAGAGCTTTGTATTGTATGAGTGATGAATGGAGATTTAAAAAAATCTTGTTATATTCTGCCCCACTCCTACCATTTTTATGAAACTAAAATTATTGTGGCTTTGCTCTACGGCCTGACCCTTCTTTCTCCGTTCATTGGGCAGATCTGGACCAATTCTTAAAGAATTTTGGCCCTGCCTGCAAATATTCCTGCTGCTCACCTCTACAGAAGGTAGTGATGATCTCACTACACTCAATTTTCATGGAAGAACATCAGCTCTGTCCCTCTGGCCTGATTCCCTGTAGGGTATATAGCTCCATATTTAACTGGTCACATAGTGTGGCTGACCTTCATAACTTGACATTGTCCAACACCACTAGCATGTCCAACACCACATTCATTATCTCTCCCCTCTCACTCGCCTCTTGTCCCACATCCCAAACCTTGCTGACCACCATCTATGTACACGAAATTAAAACGCAGGCATCATCTCTGGTTTCTCTCTCTCCCTCACCACCCACATGTAATCAGCCGACTTAATGTCTTTAGTTATCTGTTCCCATTGCCACTGCCACACGCCACGTTCTCCTCACTTTTTCCCTAGAGTCCCACAAAAACTTCCTAATTATCTGAGTCTGTGCCTTTAACCTCCGTACCCTCCAATCTATACTCCATATCAGAGTCATGTTTAAAAACCACAAATCTGATCATGTCACTTCCCCGTTTCTTCAAAAGTTTTCTAGAATGTTCATGATAAAGGTCAAACTCCTCACATCAAACCACAAACAAGGCTTATCTACTCCTCCCATCTCATGCCTCTGGGCTCCTCCACAGCCTCCCTTAGGTCCAGACCATCTGCACATTCTTTGCCTTTAGCCTGGAATTCCTACCTGACTCCACTGACCCCTCTACCTACTCCATAATTTAGCTAACTCCTACTCATCCTTCAGGACACAGCTTGAAATCACTTCTAAAAAGGCATCTTTCATGACACCCAGAGTGATGCAGAAGTCTCTCCACACCCTTCTTGGCTCTCTGCTCTTATGGCCCCTGTATACATTTTAATCACTGTCTTGTCACACAGTCAGGTACCTGTCGGCCTTTCTTACTACACAGCAGGAACCATGCCCTCTTTGGTCTTGTCTCCTTTGTCTGCCACTTAGTTGATGCTTGATAACACGTTTGCATAACTGTTTGTCATGGGCTTGATTTTCCTTGTAGCTGGGGCAGGCAGCTTGAGAATGCAGGGTTACATATGGCCAGGGAGTACTACAATACCAGAGTGATACATGCTTGGTTTTATCGTGTAGTGCCAAAATGTAAGGGTTGGAAAAACAAAGATGAAACATTTCATGGTGATCAACTTCTTAACAATACTGATACAGAGAAGAGACTTAGAATAAATGACAGGCTGGACTTGGCCACAGGACGGTAAAGTGGCCTTAGGTCAGGTGGTTTTAGAGGACTCATATGAATGCACAGAGACCTAGGAAGTGGGGAAGGAAGCTGATGAACATTTGTTAGTTCTGGGTGTGCCGAGTGCTTTACACACGTAACTTCACATTATCCTCACAGCTACGCTACGAAATAGGTTTACCTCTCAAAAAAACAAGAATAAAAATAATCACCAACAAGGAAGCTGGAACTCAGAGGTTCACATGACAGCTGTAGAGTCATGCCTTCTCAGTGGCTGAGCTGGATTCAAACTCTGGTTCATTCCCTCATGAGACCACACACCTCCCTCTGCACCACACTCCTTATTGAAGCAGAAAAGGATGTGGGAATAAAGGTGATGGAATTTAACTTGAGACTCAACCCCACATTTCCCCTCGGCTCGAAAACATTTATCCGTGGAAGGTGGCAGGATGTTAGAATAATAGGTAAAATTCACAACTGGATTGATGAAATATTTTCTTCCAGTGGAGGAACTTGGATGTTTCCAAAGGCAAACACATCTTTCTATATTTGTTTTTAATTTCCATGAAAAGTTGTGTTCTTTGGGACAATTCTCACACTGTGTTGAAGCTTTGCAACTACGCATTACAGGGCAGCACCAGGTTCCAAGGGCCCATGGTAAGAAAATCAGAGGCTAAGTATCTGTTGTCCTCTCTTCAGATCTGCCTTCATTCCTCATGGCCTGCTGAAAAACTCCATTTCAAGAGTTCTGCTGTCCCAGACCCCCAACCCACATGTGAGAGGAGGACTTGGGGAGAGAAGGGAGTTACCTTTTGGGGGATGTTGAGTTTGTGGAACAGCAACCCTCCCTTTCCCCTCACCTCCTTTTTGGAGAGAAAGAGATTTCAGCTGGTTTCTCCAACAGTTTTCTTACAAGGTTGGTGGAACCCAGTCTACATTTCTTATTAAGATGAGACTGATGATCATCTCTTATCAGAATGTTGCTGAGTGTGGGATGGGCTGAGTGTCTAATGAAGCTGGGGTATAAAGAAACATGGTGGCCCTGGGCGAGAGCATAACAGCGGTGCTGCCCCCAATAAAATTCACTTTTGCAAGATATTCTTGTTTCTGGATAAAATCGTAGAGAAATCAGCCTGTGTTGCTGGGGAGAATGAACTGGACTTGGTCCACCGACCCTTATCCTCACTGATAGGACCAGGTCCACCTTCCCCCTTATTGAGCAGAGAAAACCTTTCCCCTTATTGAGCAGAGAAGGGCCATCATTAGTGAGGGGCTGAAGCTTGAGAAGCTGGGGTCTGCAGACACCAGATGGGACTGAGAAGGCAGAACTCCCCCTGCAGGCAGAGGGAGCAGAATCTCCTGAGAGAGGCAGCAGATGGGATTTAAAAGCTGAGATTTCAGGAATAGAATGAACATTGAGAGAGGAACTAGAAATATGGGGTGGGAGAGAAAAGCATCCATGGGGGCACCCTCCCTTCTGGGGGCTGAGTCTTCAAGGATGATGCTCCACTTTTGTTTTCCTACACTGACTGGGCTGCTCTTTGAGATCTGCTTGACTCTTCTGAAGAAAACATCATAGTTCATTGTGTGTTTGGAAAGAGAAGGGAGGTGCAGTAGGAGGGACTTGGGAGAAGGACAGAGGCTACCTTTTTATCATTTTATCATTTTGCAAGGCTCTCGAGGAGATCGAGCTAAGTGGCATCTCCCCTCTAGTCCACCCAATACCCCCATACATACGTGAGTATCAGCAGCTGCCGAGACCCCCTTGCTCCGGCTGATTAGCAGCAGAGAACACCCTTTGAGACACCAGGCAGTGAGGCTGGATTCCCTATCCTACCCAACCAAGGATTAATTAGTCCCCCTTCTAAGATAGGGCTTTAAAAGAAGGGTCCTTGGCACAAGCAAAGTTACAAATGTGTCTATTTTATTTCATTCAGGCATAGTGCAGGTCAGTGTCCGCTGCCCACCTCAGCAGTGCACGTAGTATGTTGTGGCAGTATTCCGACAGACAGGGAGAACCTTTGGACTGGATCTGCTCCTCCTGCTGCCAACAGCCATCTTGGCTTCTCTCAGGAAGCCAAAAACATCCTTCAATAAGCCACAAAGAGACTGTTGGCCTGGGTTGGAACCAAAGTCAACTTGCAAAGATCATAGCATTTATACTAATGAGAGCTAATAACTGTGCACTGGAGAAAGTGAGTCAGTCAGCAACCAAAACCTCAATGGGCTCATTGCAAGATGTCCCTTGCACACAGCTCTCTGCAGGTGAATGATGAATGCACCGTGTGGCTACAATGCCGACCTTTCAAACTCATGTGTTCTGCTAAATTTCCAGAGAAACAGAACCAGAAGACCTGTTTTTAGATTTTCAGTGCTTTGAAATTAATGACAGTTTTCAATGTAATAATATTAATAATAATAATAATAATATTACTTATACGGATAAACAAACAGATGCTTTTAAAGAAGGTGTAAAGGTCGCGTCATGTTTTGGCGAACGTGAGTAGTGTTTCTTGCAGAGGATTTCAGGGTGAATTAAATATATAGGCAGAGAAGAGAATGTTCCTTCTTTCTTGTCTATAAATATGCCCATATGTGGTCGGCCATAGCTTAACAGAATATAGACTTTATTCCCCTTTCTGATGACACCCAGCAGGTTGGGCTCTGCTTAACTAGTTTCTCCTGAGGGCAGGCCTTGTTAAGACCAGAGTGCTTGGGTGTATTTCAAAATGGTTCCTTTCCCTCTCTCCTTGCTGGAAGCACCTGCAAATGTGTCCTTTAGAACATGTACAGAAGTAAACTACGATAGCACAAAGGATGGGGGTGGGGGTGGGAGGTGCTTAATGGAGCACTACTATATAATTCCTACATTAGGTGATATAAATGCAAAGTAGACTGTGATAAGAATATATATAATGCCTAGAACAACTATTTTAAAAACCCAAGAGGTGGACATAGACAAAAATGCTGGGGTGGGGGTGGGGGATGGGATCGGGAGAAGGGTGCCTAGGGGGGAAAAAGGAGAAACATATGTAACAAAAATAAATTAATAAAAATTGCAAAGAAACACTTACATCAGAAAAGCAACAAGGTTTTAAATCAATGATTTGAGTTTCTAGCTTCAGAAACAAGAAATATATGAGTAAATTGAACTCAAAGGAAGTAGAGGAAGGAAACTAATAAAAATAAGTGCAAAGATCAATAAAACAGGCAATAGTACAACCATAAAAAACATGAACAAAGCTGGGAAAAAAAAACCCAAGGGGTATAGCTAAAAAGTCAATAGAGGTAATAGAATGGAATACTAAAATTTATTCAATTAACCAAAAAGAAAATAAGAAAGGAACAAAATACAGATAGAAAAGAAAAAACCCAAGGAATATGTAGATTTAACCCAATCATGGCAGTGATTATATTAAATGTAAATGAACATTTCAATTAAAGGCAAATATTATTAGACTGGTTTAAAAAAAAAATAAAGACCCAATTATATGCTGTTTATAAGAGATGCACTTTAAGTGTAAATACACAGACAAGCCGAAAGTATAAATATGCAAAAGATATTCATGCAACATTAATCATAGGAAGGGTAGGGTAGCTGTGTTGATTTCAGACAAAGAAGACTTCAAGACAACAAGAATTACTAGAGATGATTAGGGTCATTTCATAATGATAAAAAGTCAATTCATCAAGAAGACCAAGTAAATCTGCCTTTGCTAGTATCTCTCTCACATGCCAGCTTCTCTCTGTTTTGTCTTTTCCCTTCACTCAATTCAGGACTCCTAATTTCTTGGCAGGAGGATGTCTCTTCCCCATTCCAATCTATCCCAGCTTCAAATTCACTTTTAAACAAAAATAGTATCACTCCTCTAATTAAAAACTTTTGATGGTTCCCAGTCATTAGCTGGATAAAGTTCAAATACTCTTCTTAGCTTGTTATAGGCATTTCTCAGGCATGTCCCAACCAACTTTATTTCTCACTGATCACCACTCATCCTTGACCACATTCACAGCAACAACTCCGGTTCCAGAACAAGCAATGCTTCTCTCTGTGCATACTTCTTCCACTTGCCAGGGATACCCTCCTTTTCCTTGCTCCACACATTAATTAAGCACCCTTTCATACTTGGCTACAAGCTATACATAAACTGGCCCCTATTTTCCTTTTACTCTTCCCTCACTCACTATATTGCAGCCACACTGGCCGCAAATACACCACATTAGGTTCCACTTTAGGGTCTTTGCATTTACTGTTCCCTCTTTTTTTGCTGTTAATCCTCACCCAAGGATATTTTCCCATTAATTTTTAGATAGAGTGTAAGGGAACGAGAAGGAAAGAGAGAGAAATATTGGTGTGAGAGAGACACATCGATTGGTTGCCCCCTGCAATCTCAAGTGGGGTGGAGATTGAACCTACAACCCAGGTACATGCCCCTGACTGGGAATCAGACCTGAGACCCTTCCATCTGCAAACCAATGCTCTAACCACTGAGCTGATGCTCTAACCACTGAGCAGAACCAGCCAGGGCTACTATTCCCTCTTCAAGGCATGCTCTCCTTTTTGATCATTGCATGGTAACCCCTGTGAGCCATTCAGTCCTCAGATCTGATGGTTGCTCCACACAGTCCTTCCTTAACTTCTCAATCTCTTTTTTTAAAATCTTCACCCATAGCTATGTTTCATTAATTTTTAGAGATATAGAAAGAGAAAGAGAGGGAGAGAAACATCGATGTGAGAGAGAAACATCAATTGGTTGCTTCCCATACACGCCCCAACCAGGGATTGAACCTGCAACCTAGGTTTGTGCCCTGATCGGGAATCAAACCCACAACCTTTTGGTGTATGGGAGAATGCTCCAACCACTGAGTAACCTGGCCAGGGTTGGCCTCTCATTCGTAAGCAGCATCCACCCACCCACTCACTTTGCATCATGCTATTTTATTGCTCTCACACTTCTCATCATTGCCTCAAATACCCTGTTCATTTATTTGCTTATTGTGTGTCTCCTCACCCCACTAGAATGGAGACTCCATGAGAGTGGGGGATCTTATGGGTTTTATTCACTGATGTATTCTTAGATCCTAAAACAGTGCCTGGCACATAGGAGGCCGTCATCAGCAATGAATGACTGTGAGGTAGATAAAGAGATACTTGGTGTAGGGGAACTTTTTGCCGATGTTAAATTCCTTTCCCAGGTTTCAGACATGCTTTGCCAGTGCCTTGCAATATGCATGCTCAGTGAGCTGGCTCTGGCTGCTGAGTCCCTTTGCTGCCCCTTTGGCAGTTTCAAGCCTTCCTGTAATCCCTCTGCCTCCCCCAGAGGCAGGGCTGGTGAGGTCGACATCAGTGTCTCTGTCTGCCTGACTGCAAGACTGCAGCCTAAATCACTCACATCCTGTCTATTTTCAGTGCCTGTCAGAGAGGCACAGAAAGGCGCTTAATAATTGCTACTGATCATGACTGGTGAAGCCCTTTTAAGCACAACGCCGCACATTTCATGGACTCTTTAAAATGTATTGCCTGGCCCACTGACAGATGAATGGATGAACACAATGTAGTACATACAATGGAATAGTATTCAACCTTAAAAGGGAAGGAGCCTGGCTGGTTTGGCTCAGCCAGTAGAGTGTCGCCCCACGGACCAATGAATCACCGATTCGATTCTGGTCAAGGGCATGTGCCTCTTTTGCTGTTCGTTCCCGGCCCTGGTCGGGGTCCTGTGGGAGGCAGCCAGTCGATGTGTCTCTCTCACATCGATGTTTCTCTCTCTCTCTCCTCCTTCCCTCCCTTCCAATCTCTGTAAAAATCACTGGAAAAAATATCTTTGGGTGAGGATTAACAGCAACAATAAAACGGAGGAAACTGTGACGCGTGCTACAGCCTGGATGAACCTTGAGGACATTATGCTGAATAAAATAAGCCAGCCACTGAAAGACAAATTCTGTATGATTCCACTTATACGAGGTACCTTGAGGATGCAGATGCATTGCCATAGAAAGTTAATGGCGTTTCCAGGGGCTGGGGGAGAGTTGAGTGGGGAGCGACTGCGCGGAATCTCCAGTTTCAATTTTACGAGGTGAAAAGAACTCTCGAGATTGGTTGCACAACAGTGTGACTGTCCTTATCACTTCTGAACTGGACACTTAAAAATGGTTAAGATGCTATATTTTATGTGTTTTTACCACAATTAAAAAAAAAAACACAAAAAATGGTGAAGGTGGTAAATTTTACATATATTTTACTACAATTAATTTTTAGGGGGAAAATGTATCAGTTGTACATATTGTGTATGCACTTATACCGGAAGCTTAAATTCTCTTCAGAATATTTTCTACTCCGATTCTCCTCGAGAAATATCTGAAGTAAGGATCTGGAGTTTGGCACTGTGGACTGGGTAGGGGCCGGGATGCTAACAGTGCTAGGAGATGAGAGCTGGAGTGTGAGTTCCAAAGAAGCACTTGCCTCAGCCCATGACTTTGACCTTCTAGATCACTTCTCAGGAAGAGCCTCACTTCATAAATCTTCGAGGGCTCTAAGGATCTCTAACAAAGACGCTCTGTTTTTGTTTGATTGTATCCAGAAGATAATGGATTGTGACAATTTTCTCTTGGTTGGCTTTAAAAAAATCAACCTGTGTTCTATTTCTCCCTTTGTGTGGTTTTTGAATATTCTCAAGTTCAATAGCATTTCAATTAAAGTTCAACATCATTTTAATTTTCTTAAGACTTCCCTTCTCTTCTTTTCTTTTTTCCCCCAGAATTTCCCCATACTACCATTCATTCGGTAGCCTGCTTTCTTTTGAGAGAAAAATGTTTGGCAACTTACTCTTTGTTTGCAAAAATGCTGAAAAGGGTTTAAACACTTGTATTTCCCAGCTGGCACTAATCCCTTGCCTCGTTACATAAAGGGACCCTGTACTCCCTTGAAATTACAGGGGAACGTTTGTGTTCTAAGATTATTGGGTAAGGTAGATATGGATGTACAATGGCTATGCGTGTTTAAAGAGGACGGGACCGGTGGTGTTATTCCCCATGAGTACGAATGTGCCTGCACAGGACACAGGGTAGTAGGCAGGCTTGCCTTCCTCACTGTGTGACTGGCCTGTCCTTTACAGAATCGCGCTCTGTTTCCTGCCCAGTCTGTGGTGGTTGGCACAGCATCTTGGCATCGAGGTCAGTGGCCCTTTTCCCTTAGACCCAGCCACACCGACTTCAGATTCCTGGCACACGTTTGCGACATCTTTTCTTGCTGTTTCTTTCAGTGCTACATGGCCCTCTAGGAACCTGCCATCTAAAATAGAGGCTTCACCCTGACCCAGTGGTGAAATTCAATATCCAACCTAAGAAGAAATTAAATATTGTCTTATAATAAGTGTTATTAATTATCAATATGTTTATTAGTGATTGATCAAATAAATTGTTCAAGTATACAATTCATTGTCAGTAATGACATTTCACGACGTAGCCAGCTTTTTCTGCGTGCTTACTCTGTGTTGCATTCTATTGCTCTGTAGCAACTCACGCAGTCCTCATAACAACCCTATGAAGTAGGCACCGTTATTGTCCCTGCTTTATCAGATGATGAGGAACCTGGGGCAAGGAGAGATCAAGAAACTGGTCCAAACTCCCACAGCGAGGAAGTGGTGGAGCTGGGATTGAATCTGGGTCGTCTGTTCTCCAAGGCAGGCAGTCTGACTCGAGAGACTGCGCTGGAGTCTGTGTCCCAAGGTTCATCCCATACAACACACTATAGACAATGCAAGGGGGAAAAGGAGAGGCGTGTTATGAAGTGAATGTTTGTGTCCCCTCAAAATTCCTGTGTTGACGCCCTAACCCCCAGTGTGATGGTTTTGGAAACTGGACCTTTGGGAGGGAATTAGGTTTAAAGGAGGCTGGCTCCCTCTCTCTCTGCCAGGTGAGGATACAGCAACAAAGTGTTCATCTACAAGCTAGAAGTGGGCTCTCACCAAGAACCAAAACTGCCAGCAGCCTGATTTCAGACTTCTGAGCCTCCAGAATTGTGGAAAATAAATATCTGTTGTTTATGCCACCAGTCTACAGTATTTTGTCCTAATAGCCCAAGCGGACTAAGACAGGAGAGGGTGTTCTTTAATCAAATCAATTTGGAAAATGGGCTACACTTGCTCCCTATCTTAAAGGACTCACAATGTCTATTAGGACATCAAAGGCTCTGAAAAGTCCTGCAGTAAAGAAAGTTGTTTAAATTTGGTTAAGCAATTGCTTCTTAATTTGACTATGAATCATCCCTTATGTATGAATACTTCACAGAACATACATGGAAGGAGCTACTGGGAGTGAATAGGCATGCTTTCCAGGTGGGATATAACTGCCCAGGGAGGTCAGAAGCTTCTGTAGTGGAAGATTTGGTAGGTGAGACAAGAGGAGGAAGCAATGCAGGCCGGACCCTCAGCATGACAGGGGGCTGCGCCCAGGAGGATGGCAAGTGGCACCTCAGGAAAGAGAGGAGCCCATCTTTTAGAGATTTGGCTCTCAGGCCAAATCCAGTCCATTATCCCTTTCTATACGGCCTGTGAGCTAAGAGCAGAGTCCAGAATGTATGGGAAGGTAAGGGGAAAGATCTACTTAGTATTAGGAAGTTGTTCTTGGGGTGAATCCAGTGAGAATTAACTTTCAAGAGCAAAGTTTTAAGAAATAAAAAAGCTTTATTTCTTAAGCCAAAGAGTATAAAAACATAAGTGGCCTCAATGATTTAACATTGGAAATGTTGACAGAGAAGAGGTAAACCTCAATATAGAGAAATGGGCCATCCATTCTCTTTATTTAAATCAAATCGAAATTTGTTTGAAATTAACAATTTTCTTTGGAATTGGACTGTATTGAGATTTTATGCATATCACACAGAGCACACGGGCTATTTTCAATTTTTGTGTTCATCTATTTACCTGTAATTGCGAACTGCACACAAATAATGTTTTCTCTTGTGTAAATGCCAAGTGGAGTGAGCAAATGCCACGAGGATTAGTGCCATCTATTGGTTAAATGCAGTATGAGAACTTTTACTGGGCACAAGGCACTGAGCTACTGTGGGGACAGGGAAGGGAATAAAAGGACAGATTAGACAGAAATTCTGTATTTAAGAATGATAATGAATCTAACTTTATGAGACAATTAGAAATTCAAACATTGAAAAGGTATTTGATGATATTAAAGAGTTATTGTTAGTTATTTTTAGGGGTGATGTTGGTATTATGTTAAAATATCCTCATCTTTTAGAGATTTGGCTCTCAGGCCAAATCCAGTCCATTATCCCTTTCTGTATGGCCTGTGAGCTAAGAGCAGTTTTTACAATCGTTGAAAGATTCAAAATAAGAATATTTTGTGTCAGAAAAATTACGTGAAATTCAAATTTCCGTGTGCAAAAATAAGGTTTTATTGGAACACAGCCATGCTCATTCATTCACGTTTTGTGTGGGGCTGCTTTCATACAACACCAGCAGAGCTAAGGAGTTGCATGGAGACCACATGTCCTGCAAAGCCTAAAAATGTACTCCCTAGGCTGACCCTGCCTTAGAGCTTCGCTGTTCTGAGTGTGGCCTGTGGGCCTGCGGCACTGGCTTTGCCGGGAGGCTGGTCAGCATGCAGAATCTTGGTCTCTACTACAGACCTCCTGATTTGGAATCTTCAGATGCCAGGTGATTCCGACTCACATTAAAGTTTGAGAAGCACTGTTTTTGAGGGGCCCTGCTTGAGTCATCCTCTGGTTGCACCCTCCCCATGGTGCAGGCAGCTAGGAAGGACAAGGGGTATGTCCACCTAGAGCCCTCATCCCCCCTCTAGGCCGTGTGCTGATTACCTAGAACCCTAGAATTCCTGCTTCCATCACCAATACAGGCCTCCTTTGTGGGGTCCATCTCCTAGCCCCACAGGTGGTCAAGATACAGCTGTTTATGGGGTGGAAAGAGAGTGGCCTGGGCTCGGACTTGTAGGCTGGGTGCCTCTTGGTTGAGTGGCAGGTTCTTCACAGCACAAAGAGGGTCAGAAGCAGAGGCGGGAAGAGGGTGGGAGGGCCGGGGGCTGGGAGTTGGCTCCCTATGCTTTCACCTTTTGCCTTGAAACTCCAGAGTCCAGGAACCCTAGCCTGCCAGGTAGTTACAAAGGTATATTTGATTGTTAGCTTGATTTATAACTTTCAAACATATAAACATACAGTATGAGCCTTCGTTTGTACTCGCCCTGGGGCCCACACATGTTGAATGCTTCTCAAAGTGTGTTCCAAGGACCACCTGCATCAGAATTCTTACGGGTTGTTTGTTAAAAACGCGAATTCCCGGGGCCCACTTACAACCCCTTAAATCAAAATCTTTGAGGATGGAGCCGAGGAATCTGCGTGCTAACCAGGGGAAAGGAGAGGGAGGTAGCCAAGGCAGAGGAAGATGCTGACAACAATCTTAAGATGCTTCCTTCTTCTCTCATTGCAGCTCTTCATAATCTGGCCTGAACCCTGTTCTGGGAGTGGACTTCAGGGAGAAACTTCTGCCAGATGGGGAAGGGTATCTCCAGCCAAAGGTGGGGCTCCTGGGGCTGCCCTGCAGAAGGAAGTATCTGACTCAATGCACAATAGGAAGCACAAGGAGCCGGGCAACAGGGGGATTTGGTCAGGGATTCATGCTGAAGCCGATGCAAATCTTTGGGCAGGGGAGGCCTCCTGAGTCCTGCAGGGGACATGGCAGGAACTGGGACGGGCTGTGCTGTCCCACTGGCCTGGGTTCAGATTCTGCGTCTGTCCCTTAAGAATTGTATGACCGTGGGCAAGTTACTTAAGCTTTGTGGGTTTGTTTCCTTGTCTGTAGGATGGGGATCCCAATACCTTCTAGGCTTGAGTTAGAATTAGACATGATAAGTAAAAACACACCCTTGCCACACAAGCGCTGAATAAGAGGTGGCTGCTGTTTATTCTGAAGCTTGTTAACTTATTCCTCTGCACGTCCTGATGCTTGATATCATAGGCACTTGCCACTGCTTGATAAGACAAATTTCCTCAACCCCCACGCACAGGAAGCCACTTAGGTTCCGGTTACATCCTTGTGCCCTCTCAGTGCTTGGCCAGTGACCTTGAACTCCCTGAGCCTTCCTGTGAAGGAGCAACTCCTGAAGTCACTGCCAAGCTGCTCACTGTGTACAATTTCTAGGATATCCCACCCATCAAGACTGCACGTTGTGACTCACTCTCATAAATTCGTCATAAAACGCCGGCCTCTACGAAACCTCCAGTGATAGCTGTGCCATACTGAAAACCACCACTAGGGGGAAGCAGAATCCAAGCGTCCAGGTGAGGAGAGGGGAAAGGCTGTGAAATGCCAAGCCAGGAAGGCCACACTGGGGGAAAGAGGGACAGCAAGCCCCAGCCTCACCCCCAAGGTCCACCCCACCCTCCATACACATAAACGCACACTCCTGGCCCTGATCGCTGTTTACTCTGTTTTCTCGTGGAGGTACGCTCCATTCTGTCTTAAATATGGCAAAGGCTAAAGGTTCACAAACTTAGCTGCAAATTTGAATCACATGGAGAGCTCTGTAAGCTCCCAGTGCCGAAGCCTTATCTCAATTAACTTAGAATCTCTGAGGTGGGGAGGCATCAACACTTTCTAAAGCACCACAGGTGATTCCACCTTGCAGCCAAATTTGAGAAACTCTTGTAGGTAAAAGATCTCATTTCTTCCCAAGTGGCAGCTGGCTTTCATTGTAGAGGCCTCCTCCAAGAAGCCTCCCTAACTGATCACACATTCTCCTCCATCTGTCCATGGGTCTGTCTGTAGTTTGTGCAGTGCTTTTCACATTTGAACTGCATAAGGATCACCTGGGAATATTGTTGATATGCAGATTCAGACTCCGTAGGTCCAGGTGGGGCTGAGATTCTGCATTTCTACTAAGCTCTCAGGCACTGCCTCACTGCTGGTCCATAGCACACCCAGCAGGGTTCGTAGGACAGCAGCTTCTGTTTCTGCACACGCGCCTTGGTGACTGTTCTGGCTGTTTCGTGTTCCTTTTCTGCCTTCCCTGCTACAATGGGAAGAGTGGTTTGTTTCCAACTCTTTCGCATCCTGCCTCTCATCCCACTCCCACTCAGGCCCCCACTACATTGCCCACTATGTGAACACGAGACCCTGTACGCACACAGAAAAGATCTCAATGACTGTTGAATGAAGACATGAGACATGTAGTGAGGAAAGCTCTGAACTTGGAGTTTGAGACCTGACTCTGCCACCCACAAGCTATGAGAATTTAACCAAGGGATGACCTCTCTGAGACTCAGTTTCTTCACCTGGTTAGCTTATTTCATGATCTCACTGTGAAGACCAAATGAAACAATTTTATTAGAGTTCCTTTTCATCAACACAGTAGCACCCTCCTTTCTCTCCCTCTCTTGTCACCGTTGCGCAGGGTTCCAGCCTTGCCCTTCACACACCCCCGGGGAGGTCTCATCTATTCCCAAGGCTCCACATCTCCATCTCCAGCTCAGACTTCCCTTTTGAGTTCCATATGCCTAACCAAATGCCTCCAGTACTTCTCCACCTTGTCAATCACATGTCATATTTAACATCTTTTTTTGCTCAATCTTCCTACACCCCAACAAACACCCCCCACCAGAACTGTCTGCTTGTTCTCTATGAGTCTGTCTCTATTTTGCTTGTTAGTTCAGTTTGTTCATTAAAGTCCACATGAGTGGAATCATGTGGTACTTGTCTGTCTCTGACTGGCTTATTTCACTTAGCACGATGCTCTCCAGGTCCCTCCATGCAGTTTATATGTTGAATTCCTAAGCCCCAGTACTACAGAGTGTGTCCTTAAGTCACTGAAGATATAATTAGTTAAGGTGAGGTCACTAGGCTGACTGTTGTCCTTATAAAAAGGGGGAATTTTGACACAGGGAGGACCCCATATGAAGACAAAGGCAGCGAACGTGGTGCTGTGCCTACAAGCCAAGAAACATCAACGATTGCCAGCAACCCACTGGAAACTAGGACAGAGGCACAGAACAGAGGGTCCCCACAGCCCTTTGAAGGAACCAACCCTGCCCACACCTTGATTTCGGACTTCTGGACTCCAGAACTACGAGACAATACATTTTTATGGTTGAAGCTGCTCAGCTTGTGGTCCTTACGGCAGCCCTGGGAAGAACAGGCTGGTACCACCACTGAGCCATTGCCTGTGGGCCTCCTGCCTTTCTGAACACGTGGCTCCTTCTTCCTGGTCTGACACCCACGCTCCTCCCTGTTGGGAGCAGAGTTAGCTAAGCTGCTCTCACCTACCCCAGCCTCCTGTGGGCCATTCCTCTTCTCCGTACTCATCGAAACCTCTTCCTTCCTCCACGACAGCCCTGTGATATTGTGTTGTGTTATAATGCTTTCTGTTCATTTCTGTTTCCTCCACTAGTGGGTGAGCCCCTTGAGGACAGGGATTTGTGTCCTACAGAGCTTACCAGCCTGGCACAGAACAGGCCCTTGCGCAGCTTTGTGGAATGAGTTAATCTAATTCTCAAAGTGTGGTCCTTGGAGCAACAGCAGCAGCAGCACCTGGGAGCATGTTACTGCAAACTTCTGGCCCCTCTCCAGACCTGCCGACTCGGAAACTCTGGGCCCGGGTTGCACAAACCCTCCAGGTAATTCTGACGAACACTCAAGTTTGAGGTCAGCTGAATCAAACCAATGAGAACGCCATGACACAGGATGTGAATGGAATTTGCTATTACGTATTTTTCAGCTTAGACAGAATCATCACAGGGGTGGTGACTGATCACTGTCACTGGGCTTTACGGCAGCCTGGGGTGCCAGTTGCTCTAATCTTCCTCAGCCCTTGGCATGTTGTCATGTTATATTGTATCCCCTCCGGAGGGTGTGTTCTCAGGAATATCCAGAGGAGAAACCCAGTGATCGGAGGGAGCCCTGGATTCTAGTGCCATGGTGGGTACAGTCAGGCTCAGCTGTGTGGTCCTGGGGCCGGCTTTCTCATCATGTAGTCTGAAGTTAAAATCACTTTGTCAAAAACAAAACACAACTCACAGATACAGAGGACAGTTTGGTGGTGGTCACAGGTGAGGGGAAATTCCCAGTTATAAAATAAATCCTCATGGGGACGTAATGTCCAGTATGGGGACTATAGTTGATAATACTGTACCATATGTCTGAGAATTACGAGAAGAGCAGATCTCACAAGTTCTTATCACACACAGAAAAAGTGTAACTATGTATGGTGATGGATGCCAACTAGACTTACTGTGGTAATCATTTTGCAATATATACAAATATTGAATCATTATTTCATACACCTGAAACGAATATAATGTTATATCAATTATATCTCAATTAAAAAATTTTTTTGTAAAGGGAATCAGAACCCCATTGCCTTAGAGTTCCCATTTTACCTATAGTAATAAGTATCCTACTGTCTCTGAACATTCCGTTTAAAGGAGTTGATGATGTGTTCCTTTTAGCCTTTAACTTTTTGTCTTTTGGGTCTTGGATATATTTGTTGTGGTTAATATTTGATGTTTTAGAAGGAAAGACAATACATTATTTTATGAGCTTCTTGATGGGAAGGCGGCTTGTCACTGATGTTTTTCTCCCATGGCCTACCACCATGCCAGGCCCCTGGTAGGTGCTCAAAAAATATATTGGTTTTCGAATACCCAGTGAAAAACTCTGATAGGCCTTAAGAAGCTGGGGAAGCACTCCTTAGGACTAAAGAATTTCCACAGGTCAAATTGGAAGTTACTGTGAGCACTTTGAGAGGGGTTGTGACAAGCCCTTCCACCATGTGATTCCTGCCTTTCTCTCTTGCTTCTTCTTGACATCGTCTCTCTCCAATCTGTGCTCCAACGTGTCTTAACCTCCTTTATTCCTTGACTTCACCGAATTCTCTTTTGTTCTGGACCTTTGGACCTGTCTTTCTGGTTCCTGGAAACTCCCCTTCCCTCTTTTATTAACCAACTCGTGCTCCTTCGGGTCAAAAGTGAAATCTTACTTTGACCAGCAAGACTCCTCCTCTTCCTTCATGAGATTAAAACCCTATCCGAGTCTGTCCTCACACTCATCAACTTGCTGTGTCTGGGCCTTTCTCGTCTCCCTTCCTCCTTCAGTCTGGAAGAGCAGCAACTGTGTCTCCTTCATGTCCCCATAGCACCTGTCTCGGAGCCTGACACAGTATGGGGCTCACGTACTTGTTGGATGACTTTGAAAGAGCACAGGTGAATAACTCCCAAGGTCGTATACTTCTTTTTTATCCTTTGACTAGAACTCGGCTGCTCATAAACCTTGGCGGGGAGAGGGTATCAGAAGAAGAGACAAGTGTATATGATTTAAACAGAACACAGTTGGAGATACCAAGTCCCATCCCCTGACCTTTGCAAGAATCTCCTCTTCAGATTTCTGATAAGAACTCACTAGCCCTCCGTTCCTCCACTTCACTAACTTTCTAGGCAGCCAGTTCCATATTTGGAGTGTTCTAATTGTTGGAAAATTCTCTTTTAAGTTCAGTGTCTTGTATGTGGTGGTGGTTTATCGAATTAGATAAACACAGAAAACATTTTAGGACAGTAGACATTATTTCAAAGTGATGTTGGACTGTCTTTTTGATAAAAGATTGTGGGAAATCACCTTAAATGTTTGAAATAGAGTCTCTAGTCTTCACATTGTACCACATACAAGTTCTCTTCCATCTTTATTGCCTGGACAAGTAAAACAAACAACAACAAAAAATGTAGACAATAAATTCTTTCTTGGTATACAATCAGAGCCAATTACCAAATATTTACCAAATGACTGAGCAAATTCTCATAAACATTTATTGAGTATCCTGAGTCTTGAGATTAAACCTTCAGACGGTACCTCCTGTGCTCATTGCAAAAATGACTGTCCCCTTCAGCATTCACAAAGGAGAGCAAGGGAGCAGGGCACAGTATCATGGCAGGGAGATGGCACATTCTTTTCCAGTTCTGCCCTTGCTACTAACTACCTGTATGATGTCAGACAAGTTATGAGACTCTGCTGGATCTTAGTTTCCTCCCCTGCAAACTGAGTTGATTAAACCAGGTGCCCCGTAAGGGTCAGTAGCACTCTAACCCTCTATGGCGCTAGGACGTCACCCTTGCCTCCTAAAGACTGAAGCCTCATGAGTGAAAGTAACCCTCAGCCAGTTGGGTACTGGTCATTAACAAGGGTCTAACTGCTACTGAATATGGATGATTAAGTTAAAGCCATTATTGTGAATCTAACTATGTAAACGTCCTTCCCTGAATGAGCAGAAGCTTGGTTGATAAACAGGTGGGTTCCAGCCTCAGATCGTGAGCTCTCCGAGGTGCGTCATTTCTCCCTGTAAAGCTGGCTGAAACTCCCTGGGGTCGGCTGAATCCGGACTCTTTAAGTGTTCCTATTTTTAAACCACAGTAATTGGACTGTATTGTGTGGTATATACCAAGGAAACAAAGAAAAAACAAACAACAATCCAAAAACTGCAAGGAAATCCCTAATGGTTTTCAGTAAATTACTGAAATTATTAGCATGATTTTTATCAATATTAGGATATTTTCTGACAGTAAAATAGTTATTATAAAACAATAATATATTTGGTAGCAAAGGAAGTTAAGTATATATTTTTATTAGGAACCGGGATTTCAGTGCAAGAAAATAAAAGGAGACATAGAAAGAATAAAAAAGGTTACATAGAAAACTGTATCCTAACTTTGAATTAGAAATATTAGTAAGAATACATGTGTATTTTCTGTGTAAAAAAATTCTTTCTAGCTATGTCTGTTGAAAAGGCCCAGATACCTCGACTAACCCATAGCAATGAGCACCCTTAGCACCCAGACTATGCTTTCTCAATGACGATCAAAGCTCACCATAACCAAGCTCCATCTGACATGTCAGACAAATTCTTCCAAAAAGAACAGAGGGAACACTTCCCAACCCATTTTATACGGCCAATATTACCCTGACACCAAGAGCAGACAAGGACATCACACAAAAAAGAAAATGACAGATCAATATCCATATTCAATGGACACAAAAATCCTCAGCAAAATACTAGCAAACTGAATCTAGAAACATATAAAAAGAATTATAGCCCTGGCCGGATTGGCTCAGCCGTTAGAGCATTGGCCTATGGAACAATGAGTCTCGGGTTCGATTCCGGCCAGGGGCATGTACCTCAGTTGTGATTCATCCCTGGCCCTGGTTGGGGTCGTGTGGGAGGCAGCCACTCAATGTATCCCTCTCAACATTGATGTTTCTCTCTCTCTCTCTCTCTCTCTCCCTCACACTCTATCTGAACAAAAATGGAAAAATGTACTCAGGTGAGAATAAAAAAAAAAAAAAGAAATAATTATACACTTAAAAATACTTAAAATGGCGCCCTGGCTGGTTTGGCCCAGCAGTTAGAGCATTGGCCTGCGGACCAGAGAGTCCTGGGTTCGATTCCCGCTAAGGGCATGTACCTCGGTTGCAGTTCGTCCCCAGGGCCATGTGGGTGGCAACCAGTCGATGTTTCTCTCTCACATCAATGTTTCTCTCTCTCTCTTCCTCCCTCTCTCCTTCCCACTTTATCTGAAGATAAATGCAAAAATGTCCTCGGGTGAGGATTAAAAAAAAAACTTAAAATGGCAAACTCTATGTGATATATATTTTACCACAATAAATAAAGTGAGTAAAATAAATAAATAATAAGAGTTACATACCATGACCAAATGGGATTGATCTCAGTGATACAAGGTTGGTTTACCATTGGCAAATCAATTAATGTAATATATCAGGTCAATAGAATGAAAACAAAAATCACATGATCATCTCAGGAAATGCAGAAAAAGCATTTGACAAAACCCAAGTTTATGGACCCAGATTAAGAGCACCTGTTCCAAAGGTGCTCTTATGTTCTCAACATAAGGAGATGACAAACAATAATGAAGAAAGACCCTACAGCTGGAAGATAGATGGATCTCAGGGGCTGCCGCTGGAAAAAATGTTTTCTTGAAGAAAAAAAAATTTTTTTTTGAATCTCCCTTGATTATGAACAATGGCAGCATCAAAAACTTATCCAAGATCTAAGAGGAGTATAGATCTTAAAGATTAGGAAGTGTGTGCATTCCTTCTTTGCTGCTGGCATGATTATTCACCTGCTAAATGGCTGGTAAGTATTTTTGTGTGTGCTGTAATTAAAGAGCCTCTGAATGACGTGGAGGTTTAGGGCAAGTGCTCTAGACTTAGACTTACCCCAGCTGTGTGATTGTAGGCAAGTTATTCAACCTTAATCTCAAGATGGTTTGGTTTTGTTGCATCTCTAAAATGAAGATTGTGACACCATGAGATGAGAATTTAAAAAGATAATGTCTGTGAAGTGGTTAGCACAATGTGTGGGCCGCAGAAGTATTCATCATTGTGAACAACACACAAGACCGTCGCCCTGGCCAGTTTGGCTCAGTGGTTGGAGCGTCGGCCTGCGGACCAGAGAGTCCCGGGTTCGGTTCCCGCTAGGGGCACGTACCCAAAAAAAAGAAGACTGTCAAACACGGGTCTGTCTTGGGGCTATTATGTTTGCCACTTAGCTAGACAGATGTTAGGCTGAGGACTTCATGATACCAAGTTAAAGGGACTCTTATCCTTGTTTAAGGACTAGATTTGTTGCTTGAATAACCTGGAAAACTGAAGAAAAATTTGGTCAGAGAATGAAAATTTAATCCAGACAATTTCAGCAGTTGTACATTTAAAGAAAACACATAAATGGCACAAAGAAAGAACAGCACTGACTGGATGTTGCCAATAAAGAGGGTTTTGCGCACAAACCGTGGTCCTGTAGTTTGGGTCCCTGCCAAAGAATGATTGTGTTCATACAGGGGCAAAGTTTGAACTTACTTCAGTTCTGGTTAACTGCTATAGATAATGTCCTATCATTAAATCTGTGTCAATGACTTCGAAAACTACTTAAAGATACAGTTATTAGTCAAGGGTGCAAGACAAGAGCTTCCGTGGCCAAAACAACTGAGGGAGAAGGTCCTATGGACTGTTATAGGGAGAAGGGGGCCTGTCATTGAGGGCATGCCCTGTCAGAAAGCATTCATGGAATATACCCTAAGAAGCTTGAAACACCAATCAGAAAGAATATATGTACTCCCATGTTCATAGCCGCACTATTTACAATAGCTAAGATCTGGAAACAGCCCAAGCGTCCATCAGTGGACGAATGGATAAAAAGCTGTGGTACATATACACAATGGACTACTATGCAGCTGTAAAAAAGAAAGATCTCTTATTCTTTGAGACGACATGGAGGGACCTGGAGAGTATTGTCCTAAGCGAAACAAGCCAAGCAAAAAAAAAGACAAATATCACATGATCTCACTTATTTGTGGAATATAATGAACCTAACAGTCTGGGGAACAGAGTAGACCCAGAGACGTGAATGTAGGGTACAGACTGACAACCCTCAGAAAAGGGGTGGCGGGGGAAGGAAGAGATAAACCACAGAACTTATATGCATGTACACATAACTGATGGACATGGACAACAAAGCTGGGGACAGGGTGGGGGGTTGGGGAGGAGGGTGTCAATGGGGAAAAAAGGAGAAACATCTGTAACAAAAGTAAATTAATTAAAAAAAATAAATATTAAAAAAAAAAAAGAAAGCATTCATGTTCAAAATGTTTCGGAAGCACCAAGTAGTGAAACAAAAAGACTGAGAAAGCTTCAGTCTTAGAAAGCAGCTTACTGTCTCTGATTAACGGGACAAGCATACGTGAGTTTATTTCTCTTTTGTATCCCTGAACCCATAGACTGAGATGGTCTTTTTCCTTCCAATCAGATAAATACCTTGCAGGAACTGAACTGCCAAAGGCTTTGACTTGCAGCCTCACGAAATATTTAGAGTTGCGGATCTTTCCCCCATTTCTGTTGCTTCCAGATGCTCAACAAGTTCTCTCTCTCTCTCTCTTTCTCTATTTTCTGGCTAAAACTCAACTGTTACTTAGAATAAAGTGGTTCTTGACTGCCATTTGTTTTTTTGTCTTTATTTCTGAGCACTTAATGCTTCAAACACTTTAGTGTGTTCTGGTCTAAGAGCCAATTCCTATGCCAAGCAACCACCAGGCCCTGATTTTTTTATTCCTCGTTCCCATCCTCTGAGCGGCTTCCAGCCAGCTCTGCAAAGGCGTGTGTAATGGGACCACAGCCGGCCCTCAGTGCCACAGATACAGTCATCTGGGTCTCTTGGTTTCCTTTGAAACCAAAGCCGTTGCCTTTTTGAAAATTATTTACTTCTGAAAAAAATATTTATAGAATGATCAAAGAAAATCAATTATGGTGTTAATACATTTAAATGTCTTCACAGGCTAAATGAACAAAATGAGTATAAGTAAGTGACCATAGGGATTATAATCTGAAAATAACTCAACCATGTAGGATTAAATGGTCATTTTAAGAAAGGTAAAATCATGACTCTCATGCAAGTATAAAATTACCATCATTAATCCATGAGTTATTTATTATTATTATTAATTCGTGATGGGCTCAGTAAGAGAGTAGAACTGGTTTGCACATCCTCTCCCTGAGACTCTAACGTCCTTCTGCTCGGCCGGGGGCTGGGGTCGTGGGCACGACTGGGAACAGGAGCCACTGTGCTGGCATCAGTTCTCCGCAAGTCAACTCCCACCTTCGCAGGCTCGTGAAATACCCACTGAAAGACCACGGTGTTCGCCTCTACAGGGTAAAGCCACCCCGCAGACCACAGTCTGTAAACTCGCTCGCCCTTTCCACAGCTCTCACAACTTTTACCTTCAGTTGTAATCATTTTATTTACATCTCTCCATCTCAATTCCACCCCTCTCCCTCACTTCTTCCCTCAAATCACAAGAAAGCCTAGGCTGAGGTACATGTTTTCCATGTATGGTAGGGATTATGTGGAAATGTTGGAAAGCTTGTAACCATTTAGCAAAGATGTGGAGGAAAAAGGCCCGACGTAGTAACAGTTCAAACGCTGCCTGTGAAACACAGGTCTGCTTTTCTGTAGCTCACAGAAGTGCACAGGATTAAAGCACTCGCACGGTGGCAGGAACGGTTAGCTTTGACTTAAAGGCAGATTAATCTTCAAGAATTAGGTTTGGGAAACTGAAGTTGTTTTATTTTATTTGTTTATTTATTTTAATCCTTACCTGATAATATTTTTTCCATTGATTTTCAGATACAGTGGGAAGAAGGGAGGGAGAGAGAGAGAGAGAGAGAGAGAGAGAGAGAGAGAAACATCGATGTGAGAGAGACACATTGATTGGTTGCCTCCTGCACGACCCCAACCAGGACCAGGGATCAAACTGCAACAGAGGTACGTGCCCTTGACCAGAATCAAACCCAAGACTCTTTGGTCCTTGGGGCCAACGCTCTAACCGCTGAGCCAAACCGGCCAGGGCTGAAGTTGTTTTATTTTGAAGTTCCTTTTTTTTTTTTTTCTGAAATAATTCAGATCTCCGAGGTAACTTTGGGCTTCACAAGCCATTAATAGTCCAGGAAAATAGTCTGCTAATGATAATGAGGCACAGTGTGGGAGAGTGGAAAGAACATCGAGGTAGAATTCTGGAGATCTGACCATAAAACAATAAAAGCCAAATAATTTGGGGATGAGAGTGAATGGGAATAAATGGTGAAGTGAAAAAAGTAAAGTGACTTTTAGCATAAATAATGGCTTTGAGAAGTGTCTGTCCTCCATCATGAGGGGTAGAAACCAAAGACTTGTGGAATGGTGAGGAATAGAGGTACTAGGGTATTTTAGCTGAATTTCTTCACTCACGGTCACATTGTTACTTGAAAAGAGCAAATAATGCAAAATATCAAGAAAGGAAAGTAGGAATGAATGGAGGTCACTGCGTAAATATTCTCCCAGCGATGATGTATTACGTTGATGGTTCCAATTCTTCACTTCTCATAACAAAGCCCTTTGCCACCTGACTTTGTAGTTCCTCCCATCAAAATGAGGACTGTATTTCCCCATCCCGTGACTCTGAGTTCAGCCATATGAATGACTCACTTTGGCCAATGGGACGTCAGAAGATATGCTACAGGAAGAGACTTGCAAAACCACCGTGCGATTAGGCTTGTTCGGCTCCATTTCTGCCGTGAAAAGAATGTGCCTGTGCTAGCCTACAGGTCTGAAGAGGTGGGCAGGTGGGCTCAAGTCATTCTAGCCAATCCCGCCTGAGCTCAGCTAACCCCCACCAGGTACCCAGAGGCATCAGTGATCATCTCTACCTGAGATCAGCAGAGCCTCCCAGCTTCGCCCAGCCTAGATTGGCTAAACTTCAAGGGTGTGAGAAATGAATGTTTATTGTTGTTGTTGACCATGAGGACTTTTCCTTGTCATAAAGCAATTTTTCTGACAATGGCTAACTCAATCCATTTTCATCAGATCCTATGGGATGAGAGATCTCTGCAGATACCTCCACTTAATAGCTGGTTCAGTTTTGGAGTTTGAGCTTCCTATGGTCAGAAACCATAACCACAATTCAGAGCTGCCTTTTCTGTTAGGAAGGACTCCTTATTTGTAAGCCATTCAAATCCTAACCTCAAAGAAACTGAGAATTAAAAAATGATGTCTGGTAACTGGGAGGAACCACTGTGATTTCCAACTGCAGAGTATTTGAGGCTAGTGTAGAGGACGAGAGAACAGAATGAGGAGTTCCATTGTAGGAAATCCCCCTGTATCAGTAAGTGATTCACCAAGTACAAGGTCAAACAGATAACCAGGACTCCCCCGTCAGTTATCAAGAATGTGCAGAACACAGAGCCCCAGGAACTTTGTTTGGGTTTTGCCGGAGCTACGTACCTGCCTTTTTAAACAAAGAGGATCCGTTTCCATCTAAATCTAACAACGTAGAAGATGGTTGTTTCATTGGAAGCAGATTTTATAGGTTTGTGAACCTGTAAGCATTTAATTTAACGCAACAAATATTTCTTGAGGAACTATTTATGCTGAAAACAAGTAATTTCCAGATATGTGAAGGTAACTAGGAATCGGATCTGCCCTCATATTCCAGGTTTAAAGTATAGTCCTCCTCAAGAAATAGACAAATGCATACATGACCCCAAGAGAGGTGGACATTAAGATCGGTACAATAAAGTGCTGCTGGAAAACATAGGAGTGGTTGTGGGACCATGACCACACTAAAGAGGCTGGAAAAGTGGTTTTGTGGGCGAATATGATGGAACATTGGTTTGGGACCTCTTCTATGTATAGTGTGGTAGGACCTCTTCATGCCACATATGGATGTATATAAACTCTATCTTTCTATTAGTCCCCCTTCTGCTTCAAATTACCTTCGAATTTAAATCTCTCCTGAAGAATAGAAACAATAACTTAGTTTTCTTTGATCTGCCCCCACAAACCAAGTAAAATGCTTTACACATAGAAGATGCTTAATGAATATTTGTTAGATGGATAGATGGGTGGAAAGATTGATGAATGAATGGATAGATGGGTGGAAGGATGCATATTCAAATGTTCTTGAGCAGAGGTTTACCTTTGTTGGAGTTCCTTAGAGCAAAGTGGGGCAGCACAAAAGAGCAGAGGTTGGAAAGGGGTGGCCAGATTTGTGGGGACAGCAAACAGACAGATATAAAAGATAAGAAGGGAGAACTGGCAGAAGCTAAAAACAAGTTGTGTTTTGGAAAGCAAGGAATGAGAGGTGAGATGGCTAGATGAGCTACTTGGTGTGCAGATAACAAATGCAGTTTTACACTTAAAGATATGAAATTAAAGTTTAACCCAAATGACACACATTTTTATTGCTCCTAACATCACATTAAGTATTTTCCAGCTTGTTTGTACTTGTCTCTGTTTGGCCTAATGCAGTTATCTTTACAGTGTGAGATAGCATTTGCTTTTGTTATCAAATCAGGGACTTTCTGCTAAGTCATCCTGAAGTCTAACTTGACTTGCATGACATGCTGTTTTGTAATTAAATTACAATCCCAGGATGTTTTGGATTAGAGGAATCTTCCTTCACCTAGATCCGAGGTTAGTAAGAGAGTGTGACTGTCTGGAATAGAACTCCCTCATCCAAAACATCCGGGTTAATTTGCAACTTACTGGGAGATTTTTGGTCCAATTTTCTAAAGATTTTCTGTCTGTTTCCATTTCTCTTTTCAATTCAGGTCAATATGCATTTATTCAGCTGCCTTATTGAAAATAATATGAAAAGCATTACTAAGTCAAAAGAATAAAGAAAACGACAGATAAAATGCAAGGGAAGGAAGAAAAGTAATGAGCGAATAAATAAGTTCATTCATGAATAAAGAATTTATTCATGAATAAATAAATTCATTCATCCAACAAATGAACTTACAGAGTCCTTATGTGTAGCATGCACTGAGCTAGTAAGTACTGTGCAATATAGAGAAAATTATAAGTCAGCCACGGCTTCTGTTCTCCAGAAGTTTAGAATTCTACTTTTTTTTATTAAAAATTTGCCACTGGACGATTTAAATTTAATTTATATTAGTGTTTAAATCCACTCAAAAACTTCACAAAGAAATGGCCATGAACCATTTCCTTACATCTTTGAAAGGATGTTGAACGTGCGTGAGGGAGAAGCCTGACAAAATCACATTGCTCCGCTGGATAGGATATGCGTGTTTGGGTTGGACTGAGTCCCGTGGCCACTGGCCAGTAGGCTAAAGGAAGAGAATTTTAAAAATATATTTTCCATTAGGGGCTGTAGGAAATAATCCTTGGTACATTATATCAGGTCAACTGTTTTTTTCTCTGAGGATTGCCATGAGCTTATGTAGCTTTAGAAGGAATTATCTGTAGCAAAAACAAATTGTCAAGTAAGACCAAATGTTGATAGAGCTCTGAAACATCCTGAGAAAATTTCCATTTAATCCATCTGTGCCCCAACCTTGGCTCCTTGTTTGTCCAACTGTAGTTCTTCGCTATTCAACAAAACAAAGGATGGGAAGCCTACTTTGAAATGCAATGATGGAGTGTTGCTGAAAAGGTTAAGAAGGCAAGGCAGACGAACATGCATACAGAAAGGGTGGTTGTTCCACTTGGCATCTGAGGGCTGTTCCCCACTGCCTCCATGTCTTAGTCAGTCTGGGCTGCTATTACGAAGTGCCAGACTGGACACGGTGGTGAGAGAGCAAAGGCGCTCCCTGGGTTTCTTTTATAAAGGCACCAATCGCCTCCCAAAGGCCCCACCTCCTAATACCATCAGAGGCTTAGGACTTCAACATATGAATTTGGGGGGACACAAACATTCAGTCCCTTATACCCCCCATTTCCTCCTATTCCCATTGAAACCCAAGCTCCATGAAGACTTTGTTTCCTTGTTTTCTGCTGTGTCTCCAGTGCCTAAAATGAACAGCATGTAGCAGTGGCTCCATTATTATCTGTAGAACAAAGGAATCAATAAATAAGTGTTTCTCCTGCACTGGATCAAAGAAATGCTTAATTCAATGCTAAAGATCCAAGAAAAAGAACTTCCTTGCATCATCAGTGACTTTTGTGATGCCTGACTTCCCTCTAATGCACGCCATCCATCTACCCATCCATCCTTCCATCTATCCATCCACCCACCCATTCATCCTTCCATCCATCTATCCGGCAACTTGCACTGAATCTGCTTTGTTTTTCTGGTACTCTGTTACTTATTGGACTTGTAAAGATGAAAAAGATAATGTATGAGCTCTCAAAGAGCATTCAATCTCAGTTCTAAGAGGATTCTGAGGACAGGTAAGAAGAGGAGGAAACTGATGCATCTCAAATATGAAAAATAGAACTAGTTTGGTTTCTGGATAGAGAGGAATTATAGAAAACAGTAGTAAGTGAGGTGAATTGTGACTGGACAAAGGTAAACTGTCTGTCATAGAAAAATGGGGAGGTCTAATTACATCGCCTCACTCCCAGGAGTCTACAACCATGCGTAAGACTGAGTTCCAAGCTATTAGATGCTAATATGTAACAGGGAAAAAAAGAAACAAATGTGCAGGTGATAGTAAGACACAAAGTAATGTGAGGCTGGAGCCATATGAAAAGTCTGATAACCTATGAAGGAGATCCAAAGGAAGAAACATATTCTCTCTCCCTTCCACGTTGTCATATCTTATCTGGCGTGTATAAGATGCTGTGGGGAAAGGACAGGCAGTTAGAGGTTGGAGCCTGCCCTCCTAGATCTATGGCCTAGCAGGGGAGAGAGAGTACCTTCATCCATAACCAGTGGTGTGCCAAGGCCGACTTGCCCTGGTTCATACCAGCTCTCAAGAGCCCATTGCTTAATTTTCAGGAATTTTGCAAACCAGTTTTTTAAAAAAGTATGTAAATTGGCAATTGAAATAAATTATATTGAAAACAAAAGTAATAAATACTCAAAACTCATCACTTCCTAAATTCTTGTCTATGTTCTTGAGGCTTTTAGGTCTGTTATATCTGCGTAATTGTGTGCTACGGACTTGTATATCTTCCCAAATGCTCATCAGCGACATCATGTTGGTTGCTTGAAAGTGCCATGGTTGAAGTATTTACACCATTTACACCACAGAAGTGGGCAAATGCTACAAATAAAGACTTAGTTTATTCTTTTTATTTTCTAGATTTAAGAAAATTATGGAGAAAATCTGAAAATGCAGATTAAACCTAACAGTGTGTCATGTCTAAAACCATTACATTGTAAGTAGCACACACAAAAATTGGAGAAAATATTCAAAACTATTATCCAATACAGTAAAGAAGTCACTCATGTTGTCGACTACCAAGTGATAGACCAACATGCTTCTTCATTATTTTGTTCTCACATGATTTGCTATATATCAAAGATAGCTATATATTTAACAGTCATGTGGGAATTACACTTGTTTACTAATTGCAACCATTAGTTGGCCATGGATACAAAAATTTAGCAAAAGCATTCTGTAAAAATCAACTGGATACATAAAATTTATAAGAAATATTGTACATTTTACTATTATTTGTAAGTTATGTGCTATGAATTCTTTAATCAGTAAAATTTATTATAAACATATTTACATGTGTATACATATGTAGATATGTATCTATATCTTGATCTTTATGTACACACTGTTTTTGAAGCACTAGTGGTTAGATTTTACCAACACACCACTGTCCAAAGCTAAAACACAGGGTGGAAAGTAATAAATGCCATAAAAGAGTTACATGGGTTATGAAATCAAATCCCCTAGGAAATGGGGGTAGCTACCACAGGCTTCATGGAGAGGATAAGAATTAGTGGAGGCAGAAGAAATCAAGAGAACCATTTCCTTGGAAGCCTTTGGCTTTGCTTGTCCAACTGGTCCCTGGGAGGAGAAGGGAGGTGCATTTCTGATAATAATGAGGCACTGCCTGCCTGCGGCTGCCACTGTGGTCTATTTCCTGGGAACCAAAATGAGACACAGGCTCCGAGAACCACAAAAGGATGTATAAGAAGATGGGATGAGGACAGCCCATGTGGCTCAGTGGTTGAGCGTCAACCCATGCACCAAGAGGTCGCTGGTTCAATTCCTGGTCAGGGCACATGCCCAGGTTGTGGGCTGAGTCCCCGGTCAGGGGCATGCAGGAGGTGGCCAATTGATGTTCCCTCTCATCAATGTTTCTATCCTTCTTTCCCTCTCCCTTCCTCGCTTTCTAAAATTAATAAAGAAAAAATATATATTTTTTTAAAAGATGGGATGAGCTCAGGATTCCTCAAAGCCTCCAGAAATGGGAATATTCAACTTCTGGGGCTCCATGGTCTGGCCAGTATTGAGCAAACTGTAGAGAATGGGAAAGTCCCACTAGCAGCCCTGGCTGGTGTGCTCAGTGGTTAGAGCGTTGGCCCATGCACCAAAGAGTCATGGGTTTGACTTCCGGTCAAGGGCACGTACTTGGGTTGCAGGTTCAATTCCCCATCCTGGTCAGGGAGTTGCGGGAGGCAACCAATTGATGTCTCTCTCGAATTGATGCTTCTCTCTCTCTCTTTCTCTTCCTCCTCCCTCCCTCCCTTCAACTGTCTTTAAAAATCAATGGAGCCCTGGCCGGTTTGGCTCAGCGGTTGGAGCGTTGGCCTGTGGACCAGAGAGTCCCGGGTTTGGTTCCCGCTAGGCCTTAGCGGCTAGGGCCACGTACCAAAAAAAATCAATGGAAAAAATATCCTCGGGTGAGGATTAACAACAACAAAAATAAACTAGCCAGGAATTTCTGTAAAAGAACATCTTTCTTTTACTGGACTTGCAGGCTTGGAACTCAAATTTTATTGTGAAAGGGAGATAGAATTAAGCCCCAAAATATCTTCTGCATTTAAAAATCACATACTGCCTGTGGACCTGGACAGCATCTTTGCCCTCATATCTATTCAGGTTCACACATTTTCATAGGAGTCAAGTTTTCTGAAAGGAACTAGGACCCTGACAACCCCCCCACACTTCCTTTTATATCCTTCCATACTCACACACCACCCCGATCTGTTACCATCTCCACTGAACCTCTAAGCTGGGGTCGAAGTGTAGAAAGGACAGCACACTCCTTCCCACCCTGCAATCAACCCCATAAAAGGGAGGTGGGGGAGAGGGAGGGCAGCCTGTGGTTGTGACCCCGTCTCAGCGTTAGCCTTCTCTACGTTGCTAGAGAGGAATGACACAGTCCTGGACCAATGTGACACCAACCTGAAGTGCATCCTGACTTGGACATCCTGGTGCATTTTGAGGGAAGCATCCGCCCATAGGTGCAATAAAATTCTTGACAGCCTTGGGACACGTCCATCTGCTGTCACCATAGGGAAGGAGGGAGGGAGGGGAGGAGACTGGGTGGATGCAGGGATGTCTGAGGCTGGGGGTGTCTGATAGTGGAGAATGACCCCAAGGGAGAAATGATGGCACTGGACTTCTGACGGGGAAGAGCTTATGCACAGCAGTGTTTGGGGACAGCTATGCCTAGGGGCCTTTTCTAGAAGCTGTATTTGCATAGAAAACACCGTTTTACTCTCCTTGTGCGTTTACTTAGAGGAAAGGCTGATGGAGTTTGAGTGCAGAGGTGCTGGTGGTGAGACCTGAGCCAAGCCACAGCCCTGTTGAGAAGAGTCTGTGTTTCCCCCTGAAGACAACAGCAGGTGAGAGATCAGTACAGGCATCGCTAGGAAGCGCAGAGATAGGCCAGCGGCTCCTCGAAAAGCCTAAGGTTTCTGCCTGTGTTCCATTTGAACTGGGGGTTAAATGCACGGATGAAAGCATTTGTTCCCATAGGCTGGCAGAGTGTAGAGCATACATTTTACACACGGGAAAAAAGAAAATAAAAAGTATAAGATATATGAGGGATTAAAAAGTAAACACACGCACGGACACACACACACACGCACACACACGCACACACACACACACACACACACAAAACAAACACATGTGGATTGAGGGAAGAATCAAGATTTATAAAGAGGAAGAGAAGACCAGTCCATTGAGTTCATAACAAAAGGTAATCACAAGTATTTAAGAAGCTAGGGAAGTGCAGCTGAGTTGCGGGGTACGTGTGCTCTGGGAACAGGGTGACAATGAGAACATCCTGACAGGAAAAAAATTCAGGAAGGAAATAACTTATTGTTGGAGAATGATTTCCACTCCTTATCTCAACCGTTTGAGTTAAAATAAAGTAAGACCCACGAAAGAACTATTTCCGAAGCCATCAGCCTCAGACGTGGTCTGTGATAGATAACCCAGTGGGACCAGGCCGTCTCGAGGAGGCGGCGGCTGGTAATTTAGTCTGCTTTCAGTGAGTGGCACTTTATGTTTACCTGGCACTTTCTGCCGAGTTGCTCAGAACGGGCCGAAACGTGCATCCTCACTGCAGGGGCCACGTAGTCCAGCCACTCTCAGAACCCAGCAGATGACGAGCCAGAGAGGTTGTTTTTTCTGCTGACTGTGGTCATGCATGGCTGGATGATTTGTGGACGAGACCAACAGCCGCATCCATATCTCAGAGTCATTAACCGCCAAGAGAAGGACTCAGCCCAGAACCACTCAGAGGAAAAATAAGTCCTCAGAGAGAGAGTCTGTTTGAATAATCAGAACAATCAGCCACTTTGATCACATTCTGATTTCTCAGCTGCACCTTTTAAATACAGACTGTTTCCTACAACACAAAGGGAGCATTGTGCCGGAGACTTTTCGTAATGGTAACATCTGAATGAATAGATCAGATGCGATCTTCAAATGAAGGTAAACAAGACCAGCAAGAAGATCGAGAATATGTCCCAAATTTCAAAACGGTACATTTCAGAAATTGCCATGGGTAAGGTTGGTAGCAAACCCCAGATACATTCTAGAATAAATAATGAAATAGATGGTTGTAGAGCTCATAGTAAAGAAAGCTCCCAATCAGAGCCAGCATGATCCCCTAAGAGCAAGAAATGCCACCTCACACACTTTCTCTGTTGATGCGTTCACTAGGCTGCTTTGCGATTTATTTCATGCTATGCTGTTGGCCAAGAAAGAGAAACACGAGCCTGGCAACTGTCTGGATAGACTCAGTAATTGCACCAAGAATGGTGAACCCGTAAAAGGTGTCCATGTCCTGTGGTCCTGTCCTTGCTCCTACTCATTCAAGTCAGCAAATGATTCACTAGCTCAACACACAGCTACAGAGCGTGGGTTTTATGCAGGACACTCTTCTAGGCAAGGGATAGAAAGAAATTGCTCAAACCCTGTCCTCAAGGGGCTTATACTCTACTGATGGAAAAGGACAAGTACACAGATAACCATAACACAAGCCAGAGTGACAAAATCACAATAAGAAAAGTACCAAGTGCCACGGAGGAGATGAAGACAAAGGTTTCTTCCCATTAGAGGGTTCCATGGGCTTCTCGTGGGAGATGGCATTGGAGGTAGAGTTTGAAGGCAGAGAGAGGTGGAAATGATGAGGAAAGTCATTTGCCCCCAGTGGCATAAGAAGGGGCACAGACTAGAGAGATGGTTAAGCACAGGGTCCAGTTTGATGGAAGCAGAGGAACTAGAAAGGAGAGTCAGGACTGGAGTGACACATTCCTCTTGCTGGGAGTTAGCCCTGGGGAGTCCTTGATGGGCAGGTAGTCAAGTGTTTGGGTTTAGGAGTCACGCGGTCTGGTATTTGAATCTTGCCATGACCACCAGCTTAGCCATGGCCTTGGGCAAGTTATGGAGCTTCTCCAAGTTCTCGTCGCCTCAGAACTATGGAATGGGCATGATTACAGTGCCTAATTTAGAGGGTCACTCTGCAGATTAAATGGGACTGTCAAGTGGAAACTGGCACGGAATAAATGCTTTCTAAATGCAGCTGAATAAAGCCCAGGATTAAACTGGAGGAGACTCTGCCTTTGCAAGCCTTATCTGGCAGTGTTGGATAGCCTTGATTAGAGCAAGTCAAAGTTCAGAAAATGGCTTTCTAATATCTGATCCCAACCTAAGTCAGCATGGAGAGCCTGGAGGATGAGCCAGAGACTACGCAAACCTCCCAGCAAGGAGAAGGAGAGGGTGGGACAGGCAGATTCTACAAGATTTGGCAGTAGGCCAGGCGTGGGGACAGCAGTTTGGGGAAATCAAGGAGAAAAAAATATGTGCACCCATCCTCCTGGATTTGGGAATCTGGGAGCAAGTGCGGGCCTGGGTAGGGATGTCTTCACCTCTGGGAAGAATTTCACAGATACCACTGGGCATATGTTGAAGGTTTAGGTGATGCTAAACTGGGAGGTTAGCTGATGCAAAGATGAACACATTAGGACTCAAAGCAGTCTTGAAAGGCTAGAATTGTGGGTTGGAGCAAACAACCACAATAATTACTTACTCATATATTAACTCATTTAATATTTTCCATAAGGGAGATACTATTATTATTCTCATTTTACAGATGAGGAAACTAAAACACAGAGAGGTTAAGTAACTATATCAAGGTCACACCGCTAGTAATGGTAAACAGGGGATTGAAACAGGAAGTCAGGTTTCAAGGTCTGTGCTCTAGAAAGAAGAAGGGAAGAAAAGAAAGAAGGAAGGGAGGGAGGGAGGGAGAGAGGGAGGAGAGGGAAAAGTAAACAAATGATCATTATAGCGTATATACAATGTGCCAGATTCACTGAAGGAAATACTTAAGAAGCTGGAAGACCTGGACGGAGGTAAGATGGTTCAAAGTGTGTCTTAGCAGGAGGAGATGATGGTGTGATGGAAGGTTATCTCTGGGCACTCCGTAGGCCTGTGAGAGGCATTTGAGGGTGAGTCAGGGAGCTACATTTTCTTGGCTGACCCTTGCTCCAGTTGAATTACTTCTTACTATGGTTCTGATGAGCAACCATCTTCAACTGTTTCTGTTCAGTGGTCTACATTTTTGTCTGTGAAAGGTTTGGTCTCTAAGTCTGTCTTTTGACTATGATGATTATAGTGTGTGATATGTGTGAGGTGTCTGCATGGTAAGTGGTGTGTGTGTGTGTGTGTGTGTGTGTGTGTGTGTGGTTAGGTTTGGCGCCTACATGTCGTGTACGGATAGGTCTACAGGTGTCTCTGTGTGTGGTGCCTGTATGACAGATGTGAGTCTGTGTCTGTGTGTGCATGTGTGTAAGTGCGTGTGGAAAGTGTTTGTAAGTATGTGTATGTGTAGCCTGCATGGTGAATTTGAGTCGTGTGGGTGTGGGATGTGTAGAGGTGTCTCCATGGCTTGAGTTTCTATGGAAGTATAGTTAGCTGCAGAATCAACTGTGTCTGTGTGTGCGTGTGTGCCATGTGGTGTGAGCACTCTCCTCTGAATTTGTTTTATAATTCTAGATGGAATTGGAGCAAAACCTGAATGGCCCACCACCCTGGACAGGTAGACTACCCCCATCACTCCCAGTAGGGACTACCGAGGCACAGAAGCAGAAGCAGAAAGCATGGCAAAAGAAAGGCAGTAGTACTGCACCCCAAGAATCTGTGAGACCCCCCAGGGCAGTGTTGATGCTGTAGCTGAAACAGGAAGTTTCCTTGGGAGGGTACTATCTTCTCTCTGGCTCAAAACCACCCAGCACTGACTTGCGTCTGGGATAGAGGAGTAACTGGGATAACATCGGTATTTTTCCAGATGATATAAATGGAATCCAGATCATTCTATAGTAGCATCTACTGGCTCCTCTGTGTAGTTCCATCTCCTACCAAGGCCACGACCGACCTCATTCCTATTTGTCAACTAGACAGTAGGTGTGATTTCCGCTTCACCCCTTCCCGCCCCTTCCTTCTGTCCCTCCGAGTTCCCTCAGCCTGGAGACATGCTCCAAGGCTCTTCCCAAGGCACAGGGTGGGAGAAGACAATGTTCTGGAGAGGGGCAGAACCAGGGAGGCGGAGGAAATCGTTAGCCAAGCCTGGAGTTAAAGCGGGCACTTGGGTCAGAGCTGAGTGGCCAGGCAGGCTCGAATTCAGTGGTAGGCCACTCAGAAAGCAGATCGACTGCCTGGAACCCAGACAGCAGCTGCCAGGACAAACGGACAGGTCTGAGGTCCAGGTTCGAGCAGGAGAGCGGGCATCAGCTGGCTCCGGGAAGCAGGAGGCTGAGCAGGGTGGCGAGAGCGCAGAGCCAGGGGGCAGGGCCAAGGGAGGATCTCCACCACCGCAGCGCAGAGAATCAGTTTAGTGAGGACATGTCTAGGAGTCTTACAGTTTAAGTTGAAATCCTCAGATAGAACTGGTTCAAGGTTTGCTGGTGGGAGTAAATGAGAACATCTGGCTACAGGAAGATAGGGAGAAAATAGTTTTCCATTCCCCCCTGCCACCTTGCCAAAAGTCCACATTTTGTGTTCTAGAGAAAATCAGTGTCCCAGTTGGATGACTGGTCTGGTTATTATGCATGGACTATATTTGGTACATATAAATAAAAAACATTGATCCGAAGAAATTCAGTTAAAAACAGGACTTGTCTTCTTGGATCCCCCTAGCCCCCATCACTCAGCTCTGTGCCTGGATTTAGGAAGGGTCATTCCTTCCCCCAGCCGGGGTTAGGTGTCGCACCCTTTGGGTTTGCTTAGGACCCTTTAAAATATCAGAGATAGAGAATTATATATTTATTATATGAATTCTAACATATATTAATATATCGTTTTAAATAAAATAACATTAATATAACATATATGACATTTACTACTTTAACGCGTGGTTCCTTCTAAGCCGTGCACATCTCCGGGGCAGAGACGAGGTCTTTGTTACACTGTGTTCTGAAGTCCCCGCACAGAGCCCACCAGTTGTCAAAAATATGTAAGTCAATATGCAAATCAAGATGTTCAACTTTTAAATATTTCTCCTTGTGTTTACATGCTCACAGAATCTCAGATCTCTCAAATTGGAAGTGACCTTAGAGATTATCGAGTTTGTCTTCTCGGCCAACACAGGAATTATTTCTACCACCTTTTCAGCAGAGGCTCGTCAGCCTCCTCTGGACCCTTCCAGCCAGTTCTTTGTGAGATGGCCTGTCCCCTTGCTAGGCAGCACTCATGGAAATGTCCTATTCATGTGCCCCTGAATCTGCGTGCCTAGTAACATCTGTCAGTATTCCAGGTGAAACAATCTTCCATGTGAGGTCATTTCAAGATCTCTCATCCTCCTAGTTGTCCTCTTCTAGAATCAGTAAATATAGTTTATGCCCATGTCCCTTAAAAAGTAAAGACTTGCACTATGCAATTTGACAACAGAGCAGGGCAGAGACAGGAGGTGGCTATTATCCTCCTAATTCTGGTATTCCTTTGCTATTAATGGCACTTAAGTTTGCATTGATAATCTTTATAGCGGCTACATTTTCCCGTGGTTCTTATTAAACACCTAAAAAGCATAATTAAAAAAAAATTAAATTCAACCAAACCATGCCCTCTCACTCAATAGAAATTATTTTTTTTAAAAAGTCAAACATTGCCCTGGCAGGTTTGGCTCAGCGGTTAGAGCATTGGCCTGCAGACCAGAGAGACCCGGGTTCGGTTCCCGTTAAGGGCACGTACCTCAGTCCCTGGCCCCAATTGGGGTCGTGTGGGTAGTAACCACTTAATGTGTCTCTCTCACATCAATGTTTCTCTCTCTCTCTTCCTCCCTCTCTCCTTCCCGCTCTATTTGAAGATAAATGCAAAAATGTCCTCAGGTGAGGGGGGGGGAAAGAGTCAAACAATAAGTTTAGAATCTGACCACTTGAAATGTTGGTATGTATTGGAAAATATTGTACTAGGAGGAGGGAGTGGAACTTCTGTTGGGACCTGCTCCTCGGCCAGCCCCTCTTTCACTGCCCGCCAAGTCCCCAGGCAGGCATCCTCACAGAGGCGCCCTGACCCTCTCATTCTCATGAGACACCGAGTTACTAAGTCTTATCAGCTCTATGTCCAAATATCTTCCTGTCTGCTTCCACCGCTACCCTCTTGATTCAGTTCTAACGTGACACACTGCAGGATCTTTCTAAAATGCAAGTCCCATCAGGTGTTCTCTGCTCAAAATGTTTCAATAGCTTTCCAGCTCTAAGACAAATTCTAAATTTACCCTTCACAGAGCTTGAAGGCCCCTTGGAAGTTCCCCTTTTTTCTATATCTGCAGCTCGATTTTTTAAAATAGTTTTTTCACCTTTATCCAAGGGTATTTTTTAAATTAATTTGAGAGAGAGAGAGAGACATTGATCAGTTGCCTCCTGTACACGCCCCAACTGGGGATCGAACCCACAATCTAGGTATGTGCCCTGACCAGGAATCAAACCCGCAAACTTTTGGTGTATGAGACGACTCTCCAACCAACTGAGCCACCAGCCAGGGCCTGCAGCTTGACGCCAAACATCCTCCTATACAGTTCATGTTTCAGTCACTTCAATATGCTTGCAGTTCCCTGATGCACTTGGTTCCCTTCTGCTCTGAGGCCTTTGCTTGTAGGCCAGACACCACTCTAAAGGCTCTACACAAATTAACTCCCTTAATCCTCAACACCACCCTCTGAAGTAGATAATATTATTCCCACTTTACAGGGAGGAGGTTCATATATTAAGCATTTTGCCCAGAGTCATGCAGTTAATAAGTTGTACAGCTCGATGAGCCTCACAGCCCGAAATGCCCTCCCTTTCTTTCTCCTTGGCAAGCGTCTACCCACCTTTCGAGACAGTTCGAGCAGTAGTTCTTCTGGGAAGTCTGCCTACCCATTGAGCTTAACCAGCAGACAGCACTTATCATCCTGGGCTAATTGTCTGCTAACTGAGTGTCTTCCTCCAAGCAGCACATTCACGGAGGGTCGGCACCTGTCCTAGTCCTCACTGAGCCCCTAGAACCTATAGTCTGTGCCAGGAATCTAACGAATGCTTTGATGAAGGGTCTCATTAATGAAGAAGTGAATTAACTGCTTACAGATTTCCTTTGGCAGTTATAATAGGGCATTACAGCAATTTGCCGAATTGTCCATTTTTCCTGCAATGCATACAGAAATCTGGCCAAAGCGTAACTGTAGACCAGCTGTCACCTGAATATCAGCTCAATTATCTCGAGTTCATTTAAGAGCAATATAGCTTGCAGAAGTGCTCTGGAATTACCTAAAAATGCAGCGTGGCAGGAAGTTTTTAAATTACTAATACCAGCATACCGTTTGGTCAGAAGCTGTCCTTTGAGTTTCTAGCTGCTATAGGTCGAGAGTTAGTCTAAGAGGGAGTAATGGAAGCTGTGCAGAGGAGATTCGGTGAAGCCCGCTGGTTGCAGATACGGTCAGATGGGCAACTAGCAGACAGAAGCAATGAACCCTGTGGAAGAAAATCTGAACCTTTTCTACACAAAATATTCACCAGGAGAAAACAAATACTGAAAATCAGATAAGCATGGGAAGCCCTAAAGGAAAGGTACAATAGCAAAGCACTTGCCTTGCTGACCCACCTATGCAGACCACACCAAAGGATCTAGTATCCATCCGGGACTAACTATATTTTCTTATTTTCTGCATTCTTGGTGCTCTGGCATCAAGGGCCTAGTGATGATGGGAGGGAAAACTGCCCTCCCAAGGCTAGCCAATTCTTGGAGATAACAAAAAGTGCCCCTTTCATAGGTAAAGCAGCAAATCCAAAGCCCACACCCTCAACTACTCCTTTTATCAAGCTTTCACACATCGAGTCAATATTTCTCTGCCCTAGTCACCCAGAGCCAGGTACTAGACAACCTGACACAGCTCCTACACCCCAGCGCCTGCTGACATTATTCAGACTAGCCCATCCCAAACCTGCTGAGGCTGGTAACCCTGCCTTGCTCATTCCTTCCCACGAAAACCACAACAAAGGCTCTTGCCCACACTTCCCTCCGTGGTAGTTCCTGGTCCTGGGTTTATCCAGTTCAATGTCAGGAGACCCACAAAAATGGTTTCCATGCCCAAGAAGACCAGGACTAGACACAAAATGTATGGTATCCCTCCTTATCTGTAGGGGATACGTTCCAAGTGGATGCCCGGAGCTGCAGATGGCACCAAACCCCATGTATACGGTGTTTTCCTTTACATACATACCGATGATAAAGTTTAATTTATAAATTAAGCACAGTATGAGATTAACAATTACTACTAATAAAATAGAGCAATTATAACATTATGCTGTAATAGAAGTTATGAGAATGTGGTCTTTCTCTCTGTCTCTCTCAAAATATCTTATTGTACTATACTCACCCTTCTTCCTGTGATGGTGTGAGATAACACAATGCCAATGTGAGATGAAATGTGAATGACACAGTGTCAAGCTATTACTGACCTGACAACACGTCAGAAGGAGGATCGAAACGAGCACAAATTTTGTTTCCTTCTTCGCAATTTCACAGATAGAAGATTTGTTCTTCCCATGGATCTTAGCAACCTCAGCATATGATTCTTTTTCTTTCCTTATTAAGTGGAGAAGCTTTTCCTTTAAAGAAAGCACTCTACAGCATCTCTGGGGCATGTTCCAACTGCCAGCATCACTACTCTTGTGCTTTGGGGCCATTATTAAGTTAAATAAGGGTTCCTGGAACACAAGCTCTGTGATACCTCAACAGTCCCTCTGATAACCAAGACAGTGACTGGGTGACTGACAGGCGCAGATGGTCTACAGTGTGCAGCGCTGGACAGAGGCATGATTCTCATTTGGGGCTGGAAAAAGTGGGACTCCCGAGATTTCATCACGCTACCCAGAATGGCATGCGATTTAAAACTCATCAATTGTTTATTTCTGGAATTTCCCATTTAATATTTTGGGCCACAGTTGACCAAAGGTAACTGAAACTTCAGAATGTGAAACAAAGAATAAGTAGAGGGAGGTTACCATACATAAAATGTGACAATGTAACTCAGTGAACAATTTCTTCTTCCTTTGTGCAATCCACAAACTTTTATTGAGTGCCTGCTAGGAGTCAGCCACAGTGGTGGGTTCCAAGGATACAGGATGAGTGAGATAAGGTCCTGGTCTTTAAGAGAGGAGCTATTAATGGGGCCAAGCTGTCCTGAATATCGCCGATGCTTCCACAAAGGAACATCCTTGCAGCGTACTGACTTAGGATTCCAAGTCCAATTGTGGGCTGTTTGGGCCCCAGCACCGCCTTCACCACCACAAGGCAGGGACACATTTCAGCATTGTGCGTTCCAATTTCTTGGCCCAAAGACAATTTTATGGGCTCATCCTGTCCAGATTCTACTATGTCATTGAGTGTGTCAGTAAACATAAGATTATGCCATTTTTGGTTGGGACAAGAACACCTTGATGCTCCTTAGGGTCATTTTTGGGGTGATAAGTGCCAAAGACAAAACTTGAATTTTTCTATATGCTTTTAAACAACTTCATCTGCATCTGGAACACAGCAAGAGAATGAATTTAAAATTGAAAGTAGCTTTAGGCTTATTTATTGAAATTAAGTCTCAGAAAGCAGAGTCAGAATCTTAGCAAATAGAAGCCTCTCCTGAGATTAAAGGTAAATGTCTTCCAACGATGTCGAGATGTATGAAATGTATTACTTTTTAATTATTTTTGAAGCTACTAAATTACTAAAGGTAATTTGCCCTTATTGACACCATAGTTTTCTTTTATTCATTACTGTTATTTGAGAGTTATGACTGTTATTTAATCATAAACTAAGGTACACATTTCAACTAGCAAGAAATCTAAAATTATGACATCAGATAGCTCCTAGCTATTTCCTGTATGTCAATACACACCCACAGAAAATCTCTTTTTCTCTAGCAAATGCCATTCCTTTTTACCCCCATTCGTATGGCACGACTGAAAGAGGTGAAGAAGTTGGGAGGTGAATGCTAGCTTCCAGAATAGCATTTGGCTTCATTCCACTGAAATCCTGGCACCTTTACTTGAGTCACATGGCCATCTGAGGTCATTTAAACCCATCTCCACCCAGATACAGATAAGATTCCAAACAGTCAGGAACATAGGAAGCCAGACAGCCAAGATAATAGATTAGGGGAGAAAAAGAAGGACTTTTTTAAAACATGTTTTTATTGATTTTAGGGAGAAAAGAAGGTAGAGGGAGAGAGAGGGGAACATCAATGTGAGAGAAACATCAATCGAGGGACCAAACCTGTTACCTGGGCCCTGACCAAGAATCGAACCAGGGACCTTTCCGTGCACAGGATGATGCTCAACCAACTGAACCACCCCGGCCAGGGCAAAGAAGAACTAATCTTATGAACAGTTATCTTAGAAAAGCCTTACAGCTATCATTCTTTGGTGAACTACTGCAGGTAGTGAAACATCGTGATGTTCCCAAATTGAGCTTTAGGTTGAAAGATACTTTGAGAAACTCTTGGAATCCAGCTCTCTCAATTTATGGATTAGGAAATTTATGAATGAGACACAGAGAGTTTCATTGCCACAGTCAAGGTCTTGCAGCTACTTAAATAAAAGAGTCAGAACCTGAAGTCCATCTGCTGAATCGCAATCCAGTGATCTTCCTTTCTGTTGCCTGGGTACATGTCCTAACGTATCCCTCAATCCATGACACTCCAGCCTTCCTCCAGGAATACAATTTTACCCTCATGATGAACTATCTGTCTCGCTCAGTATTTTGTTCATTCTGTCATTTTTTTCACATATGTACCCAGAGCTCACTATGTGCCAGGAGCACAAGGAGAACATAACAGATCACATCCCTGCCCTCAAGGTGACCACAGCTTAGCTTTAAGTTCTACTTTGCAGTAATGCCTCCTGGATCCAGCCTTCCTCTCCAGAAATCGCTGCTCCTCTCCCTGTGAGAAATGCTTTACTTTCATGCCTATGAAAACATGGCCATTAACATTGACATGTGAGAAAAACCAAACATGACAAAACAAGAGATGCAGCTGTTAAAGAGAAAACCGCAGGCCCCAAATGGAGTCGCTTCTGCTGAAGGCCAGGACACCAAGCCCAGACTTCATTCCTGACCTACCTACAGTTTCAACCTCTCCAGGAATGTAATAGTAATTGTTCGGTCTAGAATTCTCTGATCAGTACCAATGAGGTCATCGGTCACATGAGCCCTCTCCATCCCTCCCAAAAGAAACTGAGGCAGTCTGCCTGATAAGACACCCCCACCCCCCAAAAAAATGAACCTTGCCTGAAATAATCCTTTCTTTTCTTTTGCTAATAACTTCTTTGTCCTGCCCAGTTTCTGCCTATAAATACTTTCCATATTGTACAGCTTTTCGGGGCTCCTCCCTACTTGCTGGATGGGATGCTACCTGATTCTTGAATCACTCAATAAAGCCAATTAGATCTTCAAATTTCCTCAATTGAATTTTTGTTATTTCACACAGCCTACCATGGATAGTGCGTCTAAAGACAGGGAAGTGCCTTTGAAATTGAGTCAAGAAGCTCCCAGGCTGCAGTGAAGATTGAATTACAAGGGTCCCTAAAGTGTTTTCCTGAAACGGACTCCACAGAACTGTAATTGGAGGGGCCCGTGTTTCTTGCAATAACTGTAAATGCTCCTTGTCCAAAGAGGTGCTGGCTTGCGTCACATCTTTAACGGGTGCAGTCACTATTCATCTAAATGAGGCCCTCAATAAACCGTGGTTACAATAGGGCGTCTAAGAGGGTTAGCAAAAAGAAGGAATGGAGCTGGCAAGGAAGTTATGTAATCAGCAAAGGAGAAAACAAACACTTAAAAAAAAAAAAAAAAGCCTAGCAGTTTAAAAGATCTTCTGGTTTTCTTTCTTAGAGGAGGCTTAATCCAAACTAAATTTAAGAAGATTCATCTGAAATTGACAAAGTGAGATTAAATAGTTAATTTTTTAATTATGTGATATAACCATTTGTACTCCCATTTGAACTTCTGAGTTCTTTTCTCAATCTGGAATCATTGTGATGTTTGAGAGTCTACTGGCGTAAAAAACTTTTCCTATGTTTTCGAATCGGAATAAAGGAAACACAACAAGCATTGTCAGCAACGATTCTGTGTGAATAGGAAATCCATTTGTGAGTTCCCATCTCCTTTGGAAATATGATCAGTGTTCCTGAGGTTGAAAATAGATTTCTGTAGTAACTATCTCACAAAGACTTCAATTCCGGATAAAGATAGTGGAGAGATTATGTCAAATTAAATTTTACGTATTACAATCAAAGATTTCAATTTGCCTCTTACGTGCAGGGTACACAGCAAATATAGATTACGTAATTTTTACTATCAAGAAGCAAAATTAGGGGGATAACATTTTAAGGATGGACGATTATGTGGACCACCATGAACACTATTATAGTAACAAAATTTCCAAGTAAATGTTTTTTAAGGTGTGTTTGAGGAAGTAGCTGTTGAAGACATACAGAAATCTACCAAACTTTTCAGCCCACTTTGGAGCTAAGGTCAAATGCCTGTTTTTCACACTACCTGGGTTTTGTTAGGGAATATAAAATGAAGGATAATAAGGCAAAACATTTTTTTTTCAAGGTGAACCCAGTAAAGAACAAAGATAAAGACTTACCCACAGCACATATCTCTGACCTGCTGCCCGGGGTGGGACTGGGCCCAGAGGGGACCATGGAGAAAGAACAACCACAGGAGAAACACAGAATGACAACAGTGTCTCCATACACTCTTTTCCTTTTAAGATGCTCCCTTGTATCAATTTTGAAATATCCCAAAGTAAGTTTAGACGTTGGGGCAAGAGAGACATACCACCGATTCCTAAAATGAGTGCTGAGGACAGGGCATGTCATTGGACAGCCTACCTGCTAGCCAAGCTTGAACATTTCCGTTGGTTGTCACTAGAAATCTCCTGGCTTTGACTAAGTATTCTCTCTGTATCCTTTGGCACGTACTGTGGACTAATGACCTGAATACTTGACACAAAATTCCCATAAAATATTATGCTTTAGTAACTTCCTAGTTAAAATTTTATTTCATTTTCTTTACTGGGGCCAAGGTACAGTTTTGCCATTTGATTATGAAAATTCTGTATTTTTTAAAATACCAGGGACAATTTTTAACATAATAAACCCACAACCTGTGGCAGGTTTGTAAACACATCAAATGGGCAGAAAGCAGAGGCAGATGGTGATTCTTATAATGACATAAAAGCAAATAACTGTTTCCCTGGAGGTGTGCTGAGGTATGAAAGTGCCTTTTTTTTTTTTTTAGTTCCATCTTTAAGATACATGCACTTGTAACAGAATTGCTACTATGCATAACCATGAAGGCTTGCCTACATATTTTAAAAATAAAACCAAGTAACAAAAAGGAAAATTTCATGGGCATTGTCCTTCACTTAGTTACTTTTGAATTCTTCTTGTTCTGCTATTTTGTCACTAAACGTGGAAACCCCTCTGAAAACCCCTTCCTCACTCCACACTGTCCTTGCCACATGCTTCTATCACTTTGAATATATATGAATATATATACATATATGCACGGCTATACATATGTGTGTGTGTATCTCATGTTCAGATGGCCTGAGGAAACATAAGATAACATATAGATTATCATCCATAACACATATATGGATGATTCCTCTATGACATAAGGCACAAGACCAATTGAAAGTAGCTTTTAAAACAAGCCAGTCAATTCACCCTTTCCTCTGAGTCTATCATTTGCATTAGGCATTTCTAAAAGGTCCATAAAGTTATTTTAACTTCCCTTTGCCATATAAAATACATGATCTAATTATTTCAGTCAACATTCATACACCCCGTCCATCCTGGGAAAATCATGGCACCTTCATTAAGCACACCGTCTTTATAGAGTGAACAGCTGACTGTATAAAGCTAGTTCAGCACAGTGAAGGGAAAAGTGACATTTTACTTTAACCCCAAACAAAGTTATTATATTTACCTTCTACTCGGAAGATAGTAAAGTGCGGCCGGCAATGGAAAGAACCCAACGCGTTACCTGCGCAGTTCATCCACAGGCCCTGGTAAACCCAAGTGGCAGTGATCACCGATGATGCTCGCGTGGTTACCTTCCACTCGTTCGACGCGGTGGCAGCCACGAGAGCTCCAAACCCTCCAACACCAAACACCAGAGCCGAGATCTGTGCCCTGTACATGTCGTTCAGCCTTCTCCAGCGACACTGTCCAGACAGAGCACTTCGGTGGTCTAGGCATGCAGCGGACAAACAGCACTTGGACAAGTGTTACAGCGAGTTAATGCGGATAGGTGACAGCATGTCATACTCGGATGGCCTGAGGAAGTACCAGAATTTAGGATAAAGTCTGATTTACCAATGACATCTTAAAGATAGCCTTAAGAGGAGCTTCTTAATTTCCTACATGGATATTTTAATAAAATTTTGTAGGTGGATTTTAAACGTTTTTATTTCACAGATTTTATTTTTCCTGGCACCATAGTTAATGCTTAATTTTCTGTTAACCTGAAGCTCAACGAACCATACAACTACCAGGTATTACAAAGTACAAATTATACAGTAACAGTTAAGGCTTTTTTGACCAATTGCTGTAGTCTTGAATACTTCTGAATCTTTATATAAATGGAATCATTGTGGGTGTTCTTCTGTCACCTATCTTTTCCATGCAATATTATGTTTGTGAGATTTCTCTGTTCGGGAATATAGATACTGTTCATTAACTATAACATTTTATTAAGTGAATATACTGCAATTTATCCATTTTCCTGGAAATGAACATTTATGTTGCTCCCTGCATAGCAATTGGTACGGCTATAAACATTCTCATAAATTTCTCCTTGTGCGCATGTGCAAGAATTTCTCCAAGGCATGTCCTACAAACAAAATTGCTGGATGTGGGAAATCCCTTCAGCTTTATAGATCACACTGAACGGCTGTACCAGGTAGTTATAGGAGTGCACCTCCCATCAGTGAGGGAGTCCTCACTTCCCTGCTTCATAGTACTTGGTACTGTGGTGGTGTCAGGATTTTTTTTCTTTTGGCCACTCTGATGGATGTAAAGTTATCCCATTATGATTATTAATTTGTATTTTTCTGGTTATTAATGGGGTTGAGCATCTTTTCATGTGTTTATTGGCTCATTGTGTTTTTTGCCTACACAGTGTAGCATTTGCTCATTTTATCCATTGAGTTGTTTGACTTTTTATAATTTAAATTAGTTATAGTAATCTTTTGTTGATTATATATGTTGCAAATATTTTCCCCTAGTCTGTGGTTTGTTTTTATGTGGCCATTTGATAAAGTATCTTAATTTTGATGTAGTCAAATGTATCAAGCTTTTACTAAATGATTTGTGCTTTTGGAATCCAGATGAAGAAATCTTCCTTCAAGCCCTGGCTGGTTTGGCTCAATGTCTAGAGCGTAGGCCCTCAGACCAAAGAGTCTCAGGTTCGATTCCTAGTCAAGGGCACGTACTTGGGTTACAGGTTCGATCCCCCACCCTAGTTGGGGTCATGAGGGAGGCAACCAGTTGATGTGTCTCTCTCTCGAATACATGTTTCTCTTTCCCTCCCTCCCTCCCTCCATCCCTCCCTTCCTCCTTTCAACTCTATCTAAAAAGCAATGGAAAAATATCCTCAGATGAGGAAAAAAAAGAAAAAGGAATCTTCCCTTCTTCCCTCAGATATAATAAATGCATTGCTCTTTATTCCTATTTCAAAGCTTTAGCTTAACTTCTAAATTATCCAGAATTATTTGTGCATTTTTTTATGATTTGGAATCTATTTCATTTTTATATATGGAAGCCCTATTTTAAAAAAATCTTTACTGAATAGTACTTAGTTTCCCTGTTAATCTGCAATGTACCTTTGTCATATCAGTTATCAATATTTGCATGGTCTGTTTTTTAATTCTCTACTCTGTTCCATCTACCTGCTTGACTGTTCCCACATCAATACAAATTTCTCAATTATTCTAATTTTATAGATATCCTGAGATCTTACTGATGTCTCTCTCTCTCTCTCTTTTTTTTTTTATCCTCATCCGAAGACATTTTTGCATTTATCTTCAGATAGAGCAGGAGGGAGAGAGGGGGGAAGAGAGAGAGAGAAACATCGATGCGAGAGAGACACATCGAGTGGCTGCCACCCACACTACCCCAACTGGGGCCAGGGACAAACTGCAACGGAGGTACATGCCCTTAGCGGGAACCGAACCCTGGACTCTCTGGTCCACAGGCCGATGCTCTAACCACTGAGCCAAACCGGGCAGGGCCTGATGTCTCTTCTTTTTTCAAGAATTTCTGGAAAAATTTTTAAAGCTATTTGCTGTTCCTTATTTACTTTAGAATAAGCTTATGAAATTACACACATATATATTCATTGGGATGTTTGTTGGAATTGTATTGTATCTATTGACCAATCTGAGGAAAGTGAACAACTTTATAACATTAAGTCTTCTTGTTTATGGGCATCATATATTTCTTCATTTATTGGACCATTTTTAATGTTTTCCACTAAAGTTATATACCATAACCCATAAACATCTTGTTATATTTTGGTTAGATTTGTTCTTAAATATAAGACTCATTATAACCTCTATTTTATCTAACACATAATTTCCCCCATTTTTCTTATACATATCTAGTTTTCTATTCTTAAATTTCTTTGAGTTGGGTGTTTTTCACATTCCAGTTATTCACTCTATTAAATTGGAAGTTATACTTTATTTGTATTGTTTATTTTTCCCCTGCAATTCTGTTTATTATAATTTTTATAATCCTGACGAGATTCTCTTATCTGAAGTTTTTCAAGCACTCAGGTATTTGCATGATGTCTGATGTGATCGGTAATAAAGGTTGCAAAGAAGTAGAGGCTGTGATCATAACCCTCTTGTAATCTAAAAACAACAGGGCTTTTGTTTTCTGTACAGGCAGCTATGAAGTTATCAGGTAGAAACTGTCCATCTGAAGGAAACTGGTCATTTTTTTCCTTGATCAATTAGTATGTCCAGCTGAGAACCTGGATAGGCCTTCACAAGATGGGTAGCATCATATGCCTTCCATTTACTTTGACCTGTACCCAAATATCCCTTAAAGGCTTTTTTGCCCCCAAGACAAAGCACAGGATTGCAAATTGGAGCAAATGCTGACACAGATTTGTATTTTCCAGGATTCTTTAAAGCATAAATCAGAGCTCCGTGACCTCCCATGGAGTGGCCCAAAATAGACATCCTTTGAGGGTCCACTGGAAAATTGGCATTTATGAGTTGGGGAAGCTCCTCCGTTACATAAGAGTACATTCTGTAGTTGGTTTTCTGAGGATCTTCAGTGGCATCCAAATAAAACCCAGCACCAGTGCCCAAGTCCCAGCTCTCATCTTCTCCTTTAACATTGCGGCCACGAGGCTAGTATCTGGAGCAATGACAACAAGGCCATGTTCTGAGGTCACCTGATGATAACCAGATTTTGATATAAAATTCTATTCTGCGCAAGTTAAACCAGACAGCCAACATACTGCAGGGCGTTTTCCAGTTTCTGCCTTTGGTGCTAAGTAGATAGCAAATTTCATTTTGCAGTTCAATTCAACACGTCATGTTCAAAAACTTGCTGCAGTCCCCCAAGCACTTGTTGCTGGAAGTCTGTTTTAATGCCATTCTTTTCCTGTCCAAGTGCTACTTGCTCTTTTGTCTGCAAAGGGTAGGTGATCCTCCAGCAGTAACCGCGGCGGTGGTGACCTGCATTGTTTAATGGTTCCTCTAGAAATTTTCATGTATATTTAACTTATTTTATAAAATTAATCATTATCTTTACTCTCTTAAATAATACAAGAACCTTAGGCCATTTTTCGCATTAATAACTCTTCCTCTGGTCTATGTTAGTACTTTATTTCTATGTTGTTTGATATTTTTAGCCCCACAAATTGGATATTTAGCTCCACAATGTTAGACCCACACCTTATTGTTATTGCACACTGTCGCTGTTTACTTTTTTTTTCCTCTCAAACCTTCCTTCTGAGTTAATTTTTCTTCTTCTTAAAGTTTATCCTTAAGCTGCTTTAGTGAGAGACTGATGGTAGTTGTCTCTGTTTGTCTTTGTTTTTCAGCTAATATATTTATTCTGTGCTTGTTTTGGGTAGGTGTACAGTTATAAGTAGACAATTATTTTGATTTAATATTTTGAGGGTATAATTTTATTTTCATCTGACTTCCATTGTTGCCATTGAGAAATCAAGGGTCTGATTTGTGATTTATTTTTAGATTAATCTGTGTTTTCTCTTTGGCTGGTTTTCTTTTTGTCTTTGGTTTGGCAGTTTCATTGATTTTCTAAGCTAAGTGTGGTTTTTTTTTGTTTGTTTTTTTTTTTACTCTGTGATTTACTAAAGTTCTTAAAACCAATGATTCATAGCTTTCATGAATTTTGGGAAACTAGGAGTCCCTTCCTTGCCAGATATTACCTCTGTGCCTATCCTTTATCTCCTGTAACTTTGATAAGATCAATTTTTTAGTTTTTCCTATGTAGCAAGCTCTCCTAATTATTTTTTTATTTATCCTTATCTTTACTGTTAAAAGTATTACAGATATCCCTCCCCCCCATTGACATTCTCCTCCCTGCTCCTTCCCATCTTTAATATTTTTAATCTCTTAATCTCTCCATGTTGCATTCTAGAAATTTTTTCAGCCCTGTGCTCTAATTTATTAATTTTCTCTCCAGTTATGTGCAGTCCACTGTTAACTCATTCAGAGTTTCCAACTTCTACTACTATCCTTCTTTTTTAATTTCTACAGGTGCCATTTTGGTCTTTTCAAATCTGCTTTTTTCTTTTTTTCTACTCTTGTTTTTTAGTCATAATTTAAATGCCCTGTTTTATTTTTTAAGTATTAAAGTTACTTACTTTTGTAGTCTGTATCTCTTTATTCTCAGATCTGTAGCATTTGCAGGTTTGATACTTAGGAATAAACTTAACTAAGGAGGTAAAAGACCTGGACTTGGAAAACTACAGGACATTGGAAAAAGAGATAAAAGAAGATTCAAATGGAAGACTATACCATGTTCATGGATTGGAAAAATTAACATCATTAAAATGTTCATATTTCCCAAAGCAACCTAGAGATTCAATGCAATCCATATTAAAATATCAAAGGTGTTTTGCACAGATCTAGAACAAATACTCCAAAAATTTATATGTAACCAAAAAAAATTTATATGTACATGTAAAAATATGAAACTAGACCACAACTTACACCCCATACAAGAATAAACTCAAAATGGATAAAAGACTTAAATGTAACCCATAAAACCATAAAAATCCCAGAAGAAAACGTAGGCAGCAAAATCTCAGACATCTCAAGTAGCAGAACTTTCACTGATACCTCCCCTAGAGCAAGAGAAACAAAGGTTTGATTGAAATTTTTTTCCTCCTGACTCTCTCACTCATGGGGGTTTGTTAAAACATGATTGTGTGTTCACGTTCCTTGCAACTTTCTTCGCGGAAATGTTTTGCGGCCTGAGTTGAATAAATGTTCCCCAGATAGAATTTATATTTGCTTCTGCCTGTTGTTTACGACAGCTATCAACCAGGAAATGTTTAAACTAAACTCTCAGTTTTTTCTGGACATCCAGTTAGTATGAATTCTGGCGCTATACCCAAGCCAATGTCAGCTAGTGGCTAGGAATTCTCAGGTGACTTCCTTTTGTCATTCTACTAAAATCCAAGGTTTAGACAGGACATTTCCTTACCATTACCCAGGGGGATAGTGATGGTGATGGAGGTGGTGAAGCAGTGCTTTGTAATTTTGCTTACGCCATCACTGATTTGAGATGGAGCAACTTTATGTAGGGTTCTGTGATCCGGCCTACAGTCTTACACAATACTAAGGCTAGTATCCCCTGCCCATGGCCCACGGAGAATTAAGCTCTAGATGACCAGGGATTCTTCAGGGTAGTCACTGCATTAGAGCTAGCTTACCTTTCTATATTTGTACTTTTTCCTTATTTTTTAGCCTCAAAAGATTTCCTTTACTTTCTTACCAGTTTGGGTATACATTTTTTTTTAATTTCTATTTTTTATTTTTATTAATTTATTTTTGTTACAGATGTTTCTCCTTTTTTCCCCATTGACACCCTCCTCCCCATCCCTCTACCCCTTCCCCAGCTTTGTTGTCCATGTCCATCAGTTATGCATACATGAGTATAAGTTCTGTGGTTTATCTCTTCCCTCCCCCCCCACCCCCTCTTCTGAGGGTTGTCAGTCTGTACCCTACTTTCACATCTCATACATTTTTTAAAAATATGTTTCTATTGATTTTTTTAAGAAAGTGATAGAAACATCGATGGGCTGTCTCCTGCATGCCCCCCACTGGGGATCAACCCCACAACCCAGGCATGTTCCCTGACCAGGAATCAAACCCGGATCTCTCAGTCCCTGGGATGATACTCAACTACTGAGCCACAACAGCTGGGCTAGGTATACATTTAAAAATATTTTTCACCCAGCTGGTGTGGCATACAGTGAGCGGGGTAATTTGGAGTGTGCCCTCTGCTGGTAACTGCGGAACGGTGCAAAGAGCACCAAGTCCAAATCGTGCATCATCCCAGGGACTGAGAGGTCTGGGTTCAATTCCTGGCCAGGGCACATGCCTGGATTGTGGGCTCCATCTCCACTAGGGGCATGCAAGAGGCAGCCAATCGATGTTTCTCTTTCACGTCAATGTTTCTATCTCTCTCTCCTTTTCTCTCTCTCAAAAAAAATCAATAAAAAACATTTAAAAAATAAAAATAAAAATACTCTTCAAATATTGTTACTATTATTGTTCCTAGAAAAATGAGGATACTGACATTAGGGTGACCGGTCCTTCCGGTTTGCCCAGACTGCATAGGTTATAGCGTTAAAGGCCTTGCTCCTCTGAACCCTCACTATGGGGAAAAAATAGTTCCAAGTTTTCAGCTTTTGTTGCGGTGGGGGAAGGTAAAGGAAAATGTCTGAATTCCTGTTTTTCACAATCAAACAATAATCTCCTGTCACAGGCCCAGCAAGTTTCCTGTTTCTGCCCTAACTTCCCCTCATCCTACCATCTGCCTGCGCATTGGCGCCAAGACTGCACATTGCCCTGAAGAGGGCGGAGTTGGGCACAGTTTGGACTTGGTGCTCTTTGCACCGTTCCGCAGTTACCAGCAGAGGGCACACTCCAAATTACCCCGCTCACTGGATGCAGAATTTCCCTCCCCTGAACCACTTAGACCTTCTGCCTCCCTTGAAGTGGTAGTACATTGCTCTTTCAAGCTAAGATGTGTGTCCTTTTTCTTCTGCCTCTCTTTTTCTCTCTGTCTGTGTCTTTCCTTCCTTCCATGTTTTCTCCCCTGTCCTTTTCTTGCGTTCATTGCTGATTTTAGGTGCAGGTTGGGTTAATCATACACTTCAGTTCATGATGTAACATCCTCTTTGCACTGTGTGAAGCTGCTCTCTTGTCTAATTTATTCTTTTTTACCCCTGTTCTCCATTTCTGTTTTCCCCTCTTCCATAAACAACCGTTCTCTGGTGTTCACGTTGCCTTCTTTGGTTCTGTAGACTTTTAAAAACTGTACGTGTTTGTTTGGTGTGCAGGTTTTATTAATTCATAAAGATGATATGTAATATAGCTTGTTCTTGTTTCCAGACTTTCAAGACTCTTCTCTGTTGCTCAGAGCACATCCAATGATTCTAACCCATTGCTTCTAGCAGCCACAGAGTGATCCATGGTGAGTATCCACCACAATGTCTCAGGAGGGACATGGGTTTGCCTCCCGCTCCCCCCACCTTAGTAACACTCCAATGAACATCAGTGTTTGTTGTCTTATGGACTTGTGGGAATTCCTTTGGGTGCATACCCAGGAAAAGAATTGCTGGGTCACAGGGTCTGCATTCCCAGTGCTCAGCTTGCCAAAGTGCTGCCATATTGCTCCTCACAATGGTGCACTGACCTCTGCTCCCTCCGCAGAGCACAGGGATTTCCACGCATCCTTACATCCCTGCCAACACTGAGTATGAGGCAACTTCCAAATCTTCGTCAGACAAATAAGTGTAAAGTAATACATTGCTTTAATTTGCATTTATCTGAAAACTTGAATTTGAGTATCTCTTTACATGCTTTTTAACCTTTTAGTTCTTCTTCTTTTAAATTTGCCCATTTTTTGGTGATGGAAGGAGACTGGACTTGGGGTGGCAAACACGATGCAATATACAGATGATGTGTTGTAGAATTGTACACCTGAAACCTATATAATTTTTTTTAGCCAATGTCACCCCAATAAATTCAATTAAAAATAAATAAATTTGTCCACTTTTAATTTAGAATTCCTTATTGATTTTCATATATTCCTTGCATATTTTAGATACTAGCCCCTTGTCAGTGTTGAGCATTTCCAATATCTTCTCCCAACTTGGCATCTGTTGATTTGTCTAGAGTGTTCTTTGTGAAACAGACATATTTGATTTCAACGTAATCAAATCCCTCAATATTCTGTGCTTTTCAAGCTCTGCTTAAGAAATCCTTCATTGCTGTAGGGCACCAAGATGTCTTCTTTCATTTTCCTTTATAGTCCATAATCCTTTGTTCACAATTCTGAAAGCCAGTAATCTTCACAATGAAGAAACTCAAGGTCAACACCCCCACTGTGCTCCATGGTGGCCCAAATGTCCCCATCCTCCTTTTTTAAAGTTGGTTTTGCTATTCATGGACCAGAGGTGGATTTGTCAAGAAGCGTAAGAAGCTTAAACACCAAAGCCCTGCATTTGCACACACCCATGTTTCCTGAGAATAGCTGGAATGTTCTAGGTGGGAAAGAAAGGAAGGTTGCAGTCAGCCAGCATTTCTAGGTAAGCACATCTGGTAAACTGCATGAAGAGAGCTCACAAGAAAGGGCCTGTTTCTCTATTTTGTTGTGATTCTCTGTTCTCATTTTTAATAAATATTTCCTTTCACACCTAATTTTGAATTTCTCCAAGAGAGTACTCAAAGCTGTATAAACCTTGATTCAACCCTGAATGGACCTTTATTTTCCTGCATACATTTTATTTATTTATTTTTCTTTATTGATTTTAGAGAGAGAGGAAGGGAGAGGGAGAGAGAGACAGAAACATTGATGAGAGAGAACATCGATTGGCCGCTTCCTGCATGCCCCCCACTGGGGATCAGGCCCACAACCTGGGCATGTGCCCTGACCAGGAATTGAACTGGTGACCTCTTGGTGCATGGGTCAATGCTCAACCGCTGAGCCACATGGGCCGGGCTCCTGCATACATTTTAGAGTAAGTTTATCAAATCTTTATGTCATAGTGTAATAAAATGTCAGTGTTTTTAGGCATCCATGAGATAAAGAAAGGAGACTATGCAAATGGAGAGTAAATCTCTAGACATATGCTCTCATTTATAAGTCTTGAATTACCTTAAAAATTATTCTCTTGATTATATTTGGACTTAGGTAAAAATTAACCTCTTACATCCTTTGGGTAAGATATCATAAACATGAAATATTCTTCTTTTTTTTCTCATTGAATTTATTGGGATGACATTGGTTCACAAAACCATACAGGTTTCAAGTGTACAACTCAACAAGACATCATCTGCTCACTGCATCATGCACCCATCACCCCAAGCAAAGTCTGACTGAGAAATAATGAGTTCTTGACACTGGACAAATGAGGGGTGTAAAGAGGTATTTTCCATGTTCCTGCATCTCCCTTAGTGAAAAGAGTCGTTAACAATAACTATATTACTTATTCAGTGTCACTGAAAGTTATCTAAAATCAGGAGGTGTTGCTATCTCATATCCATTTCTCTGATATTATACTATGTAACCACAGCCATGATTACAGTTTTACTGCAGGAAATTATAAAATGGATTGCCTTGCCAAAAGTGTTTTCACTTTGGCACACTCGTTTAAAGTAGCTTTCAAAGCAAATATAATGGACTCATTATAGTCAGTAAATGGAATAGAGGTCTCCTAAAACAATCAGTGCTGGGATAAATGAACAAAGTAACCCAATCCAGGATTGTGGTGGCATAAAAAAGTGGTGTTGAATTATTTGTCACTTATTCAACAAATAATATGACGCACGATACTACGCACGTAGCAAAACTAGGAAGTTCAGATTTGTGGGTTTGAACTGGATTTTCTGGAAAGCCATTGTGTTCACCCAGTTCTTACTCTGACTTCGAAGTTGGTCAGTTGCCACTAGGAGTAGTGAATCGAATTGCTTGACTTGGCGTTTACCCAGGATGGAAAGACTCACGTCTTTCTACTTACACATAAACAAACAACATTAGGAGCAGTTGCTTCAAGTACTCTCATTTGCCATAAAGTCAGGTAATCAAGATGCTTCATTAGGTCCAGACAAGTTGTGCTGGTTCTCTTGATGTGTGATGTTACCCAAATCTGCCCTGAAACACACGGTACAGAGAGCTTTGGGGTACATTCCTCCTGAGCATCCCAGTGGGGTGGATGGGAGCCTGGAGCTAAGCTGACACCTCGGACTTCCATCCCCAAACCTCAGTATTAACACAATCACCCTCCACTGCAGAGGAGGTAGGACCGCGACTCCAGCAACCAGCCTCATCTTCACTCCTAACTGAGCTGCAACACAGACACGATCAAACACGGCAGGGAGGAGCACACAGAACAGTCGTAAACACTCCCAAGCCCAGTCCGTGTGCTCATTCAATGCGTGGTTTCTTCTCCTTAGTGTGAAATATAACACACATACAGGAGAGTGTCTGACGCATAACATACCACACTATTGTGAATGGGTGATATGCTTACTCGGGGAGCTCCGGCTGTCCTCATTCAAAGAACTGCTTTGCTCTAATCCTCATTAATGGCCTGACCATTTGCATTTAGCATTTGCCTCCAAATTCCAAGTCTGTTTCCAAATTGTTCTTCTTCAAGGACATCAGTTATCTGGCCCAAGTGTCTGACTTATTGATTCTTTATATGGGTCTGGGATTAACTGTTGTTGTTTTTTCCTTAAATATTGTCACTGATTAACAACACATCACTGGACCTTCCTTGTTTCAGGCTGACTCCCCAACTCACCCCAATAGGACAGAAGCCTAGAGAGATTACGCCAGAACCATATGGAGTGTGTACACCCACCTGTACAAGCGGAAAGACAATGTGAGTGATGGTGTGTATTGGCGTCAGGTTGCTAGCTCACAGAAAACCTCCCTTGCTTTCCGTGAGAAACTTTCTGACTTCTTAGGAAGATTAAAGATCTTTCAAAGCAAGTGTCTGCTTGTTCAGTGTTTCGTACCACACTGAACAGCTCCTTCCGAAATGAAGCCTCTCTCTGGATGACTTGTCAGAAACCTCATGCTCTCTCCACATATCTTTCTGTATTAAGACAGATTTCAGTAAATACTAGGCAGGATTTTTTATGATAATTTCATAACCATGTCATCATCTGGTGCCGAAACTGCCTTTTCTCGATGATTTTGCAGGGACTGAAAGCTCAACCTAGAACTTGAATCGCACTTCTATTTTGTATGGAGACTGGTTGCCCTTCGAGGCTGGTCTCCTTGTCCAACCACGTACAGCACTATGAGCAAGAGGCTGGGCATGCTGGGCGAAGAGCAGGAAATGCCAGGTGCAGCTGTGTCCACCTGGCTCCTACTAACAGCGCCCGAGACAGGTGTGGGCATTATGGAGCAGGGCACCATGGTGGCGAGGGACAGGCAGGGGCTCTGGGGCCAGGCGAGGCTGGGTGGGCCTCACACTTACTAGCAAGTTCATTTATTTTTAGCTTTTAAAGAAAACTGTGGTAACATAAAACTTACCATTTTAACCATTTTAAAGTATACCGTTCTGTGCATTAAGTACTTTTACATTAGTTGCGACCACCGCCACCAACCTTCTTCAGAATTTCTGCATCTTCTCAAACTGAAACTCTGCACCCCTCCAACAATGACCCTGCCCACCTCCAGCCCCTGGCAACCACCCCAGTCATCTGTCGATGGACAAGGGGAGCGTCCATGTTCCGGTCACCGTGAAAACGCTGCTATGAACATGGGTGTACAAATATCCGCTGGAGTTCCTGCTTCCACTCTCTTGGGTACATACCTACAAGAGGAATTGCTGATCATATGGTAATTCCATGTTTAATTTTTTGAGGACTTTTTTAGCTTTTTACTAAAGTATATATGCTATTATCAAATGAGCATAAACGTGCTGTTTGTTGAGTTTTTACAAACTGAGCACCGTGTAACCAGAACATGACGAGCACCCACCAGCACCACCCACCACGCTCTTCCAGTTCCTACCCCACACCATCGATCACCACTCTCCCGGTTTGTAATGACACAGATTGCTTTCATTCTCAAAACTATTTTAATTCTTCAAAATGTGGGTAAAAATACAAACTTCTCGGTGTTGTTGAGATGATTCACTTATTCATTCAGCGGAGTGAATGGAGCTAGGACAAATAAAATCTCGCGTGGAGTGTAATAAAGAAGTCATGTGAAAAGCAAGCATGGTGCTAGGCGTGTAACTGACACCAGTAATGCTCACTGTTTGCTGTCTCCCCTCCCAACCTGCCCCTAGTTGTATCACATAAGCAGCCTCCTCTCTACCTTCGAAGTGGGCCCTAACTGGCTGGTAGATCGGAGATACCACCAGGGTCCAATGAACACAGAGCAATCCAGGCAAATCTCCCATTTGATGAACGTCCGAGTCACATACCAGAAGCCTCCTGTGGGGGGCGGTACGACTAGGTGCCTGGTCTGCGTGTGCACTTTCCCCGGGGGCGTGGCCAGGCTTTAGAACAGCTCTCTGGTTGGACCTGAAGAGACACCTCTCTCAGGAAGACATGCAAATGGCCAACAGATCCATGAAACGATGCTTAACTTCACTAGCTATTAGGGAAATGCAAATCAAAACCACAATGAGATACCACCGCACACCTGTTAGAATGGCTATTATCAACAAGACAAATAATAACAAGTGTTGGAGAGGTTTGGAGAAAACGGAACTGTCATTCACGGCTGGTGGGAATGGAAGCTGGTACAGCCACTGTGGAAAACAGTATAGAGGCTCCTCAGAAAATCAGCATAGAGTTACCAGATGACCAGCAACCCCTCTTCTGGGTGTCTACCTGAAATATTGGAAAACCTTTATTTGCAAAGATATATTCATCCCCATGTTCACTGCAGCATTATTTATGGTGGCCAAGACATGGAAACAACCAGAGTATCCTTTGATAGACGATTGGATAAAAAATGTGAGATATATACATATACATATATATATAAACACACACACACACATACACACACACACACACACACACACACGCAAATAGCCACAAGAAAAGATGAAACGCTGCCATTTGCGGCAACGTGGTTGGATCTTGAGAATATCATGCTAAGTGAAATAAGTCAGAAAAAGTTCAGAACCGTGTGATTTCACTCATATGTGGGATATAAAACTAAAAGCCGCAGATGAACAAACAAGAAAAACCGACAACAGTGTGGTGGTTCCCAGAGGGAAGGGCGGGGGTAGAAAGGGGAAAGGGTCAGACATATGGTGGCGGAAGAAGATCTGACTGTAAGTGGGGGGCACACAGGGCAATCTACAGATGATGTATCACAGAGCTATACACTGGAAACCTATGTAATCTTATTAACCAGTGTCACCCCGATGCATTAAATTAAAAAGGAAAAAGAAGTGCTCTCTGGGAGATTCCTCTCTCTTTCGAACACTGCCCAATAGCTTCCCGGTGCCCGGACTCCTCATGCTGGCGGCGGAGCGAGGAGCACTGGATTTGAACCGGCGTGGGTCCTTTGCAGGAGAGTCGGTTACTGGCACACAGCAAGTCCAGGCTGAGCGCTGAGACACCCCCAGGAACTTGGCGGATGTGCTGCGTCACAGGGTGCCATGGGTGATGTCCATCTGTGTAGGATGTCTATTACAACTGGGCGAGGTTGTCAATTTGTAAACTGCTAACTCAGAGGCCCAGCACATTTTCCTTCTATAAAACTTGCCAGATGTGTAGGAGGACCCACATGAGTCCAGGTTGTGATTTTTGCCTTTTCTGGGTTCCCAACCTTTGGCCATCTTTTCCTTACCCTTCCTTTCCTGTTGGTGGCTCCCCCTCCCCCCAACTCCCTTCTTTCCTTCCCTCCCAACGCCAAGCTGCTCTCAGAGGGACTGCTATCACCTGCAGGTCAGTGTGGGTTTAGGTCTGTGTGCACGTCCCAGGGATGAATGTTCTCCAACTCAGTGACTAATGGTTCAAAGGCACACCCCACTTACCTCCATCACCCTAAATAAATAGTGTTTTGTTTTGTTTTTTAATCCTCACCAGAGGATATTTTTCCATTTATCTTCATATAGAGAGGGAGGAAGGGAGGGAGAGAGAGAGAGAGAGAGAGACAGGGATGTAAGAGAGACACATCAATTGGTTGCCTCCCGCATGACGCTGACCAGGGCCAGGATGAACTGCAACCAAGGTATGCTCCCTTGACCAGAAATGAATCTGTGACTCTTTGGTCTGCGGGCCAACGCTCTAACTGCTGAGCTAAACCAGCCAGGACATAAATAGTGTTTTTGCTAAGTAAATACAGCTTCAAGATAGTCTCCTAGCATCTTTTCCAACAAATTGTCTCTTAGTCCACCCTACATAGAAATTCTGATGCCCCAATGACTTACCCTTATGTACTTGTTGTATAGAAAATTGCTTGGATGCGATGTTAGCCTCTAAGAGCGCTGCTGAGGCAAGGACCTCAGGGGCCACGGAAAAGAAGGACTCAGGTCCAAACGGTGCACAGGCTTTGGATAGGGTGTAAGGGGAATATAAGGACCACACTGCCCGAACCATGCAAAGTTGATATGTTCTCTCTCTGTCTGTTTCTGTCTCTGTCTCTCTCTCTGTCAGTCTCTCTCTCTCTCTCTCTCTCTCTCTCTCTCTCCTGCATCAGCCTCCCAGAAGCACGGATGTGAGGACAGTGTTGCAATTCAAACAAGGGGGCCCAACAGAAGGCCAACGCACTACCTGTTCTATCAGAGACAGCATCCTGCCCACGGGCCGCAGCTGCAGCTTGCCAGTTAGCCTGCTGAGCCGCTCTGTGCTTTCTCCCCCTTTTCTTGGACAGAGCACACAATAACACGTATGCGTTTCATCCATCCTGCCTATTTTTCTTGTCTTCTCTAGCAAAACGTAATATTGCCAAATGATACAGCAAGCACACATTATGATACTTGACAGGCAGGCTTTGGTCTCTATCAAAGAAATTCCCAGCATTCACAATCATGTAGCAGAGTTTGGGGAAGGGGGAAAAAACAAAACAAAAAAAAAACACCACACAAAACCACCACCTTCATATGGTCCTGAATTCATCCCACGCAGAAAAGTCAGTCACAACTTCCACAGAGGAGTCACGGAACACTCTCTGGTGTTCAAGTAAGGATGAGCAATATGTAACTACGTTTCGATATTACTGCCTCACACTTGACAGTTATTGATTTGTGAAAATGTGGAATATATATACACACACAGGGCGGGGCAAAAGTAGGTTTACAGTCGTGAGTATGCGAAACAGAGAGTTTATTCCTGTGTTATTTATTAATGATTGTGTTATTTTCCATACAAACAACTGTGAACCTACATTGGCCCCACCCTGTATATATGGGGAGGTCTGTTTTCACAATGCTATAGACTTCTGAAAAGTGCCACTATCGCAACACTTCATTCATGCGTTGTTGTACTTCTGTGTCTTGAGTAGTACGGCAAAAGACGCGTCTGTGCTACATGAACAATAAAATGTTCCTTGCAGTTCATTCTTGTCCCCGTGATCCCCCCCTTTTCTGTTTCTGTTGGTATGTGTGCTTCTTGTTCCTGCCATGAGTCAGTGAAAGTAGAAACATGAATTTCTTTAAGCAGATGCGAATTACTGTTACTGTTGTCACCCAAACTAAAGCGCTGATGTGTCCCAAATGGATGTCGTGTCGATCCTGACCACTGCCGAATTTGGCCACGAGATGGCACCATGCACCAGTTGGACACTAAGGCTGCAGCGTCAGCTGTTCTGCAAGCTGGGCTGGGCTGCGGGTAGGTCAGGTGGAGGGCTACTGACTCTGAGAAGGAACGTGAACTTAATGATGAACCCGAGGAAGTGAATGAAGGCTGAGAACAGGGAGGCTGTGTAGACTAGTGGTTAAGAACATAGACTTTGGGATCAAAGAGCTGGCTGTCCAATCCCAGCTCGACCACCTTTCCAGCCCCGTGGCCTTAGGCACTGTAAGCTTTAGTGTTGTTCTTGAGAAAGTAGGAGGACTTGCTCAGGGGAGGTCTTTTGGTGGGAAACGAAGGGAATGATGCAGTTCAGCGCGAAGCCCAGCACCCTGATTCACAGCACACACCACCCATCTGGGGCCTAGGACATGGTAGAAATTCAGGACTATATTGTGTTTGCTGATGGGGAAACACATCAGCTGGTATAGACAAAAGACTTTTTAACTCAGCTATCTCCATTATTTCTCATTTTGTATAAAAGGGAAATAAAAGCCTAATCCATCAAACTGAGTTATCCATAGCCAGTTCATAAAGCCCCTAAAATGCATTTCCCTTCTCTCTCTCTCTCTCTCCATCAGTCAGCAGCACTGCTAAGGAAAGCATTGCCAGGATGAGGTGCTCATGCCCCAGGAACAGCCCCAAGCTGCTGAAGACTGGGCTTTGTCCCCTGTCCCCGTCAACATGCCACACAGATCAATCCTTTATTCAAGAGAATGGGGAGTTGCTTTAGGGACAAAGTTTCGTGCTATCAGTTTAATTATTTACTTATTTTGAAGAAGAGGGAGGAAAAGAAGACGGAAAGTTCATGAGTCATACCTGGCGTAACACTGCTTTTCCTTCTTGTTTTTTTCCTTTATATATGTACGTAACAACACAGAAATCACTGGCTTCACAGTGTGGCTCATTTACAGAGTCCTTTCCCATTTTAAAATTAATTTTTAAATATTTTTGTTTAGCCCTGGCTGGTTTGGCTCAGCGGTTGGAGCGTTGGCCTGCAGACCAACGAGTCATGGGTTTGATTCCGGTCAAGGGCACGTACCTCGGTTGCGGTTCGTCCCCGGCCCTGGTTGGGTCATGCGGGAGGCAGCCAGTCAGTGTGTCCCTCTCGCGTTGATGTTTCTCTCTCTCCCCCTCTCTCTCTCTCTTGCTCCCTCCCTCCCACTCTGTCTGAAGATAAATGGAAAAATATCTTCGGGTGAGGATTAAAAAAAATGCTGAGAAAAGAAATATTTTTGTTTACCCTTAACAGTATCGGAGGCTGTAATAATAATCAGAAGTAGAGGCTTGTAAGAAAAACTAATTGTAGCTACAATTTGGTTGACATTCTGAGATGTCATTCATTTTGAACCAAAGCTGTGGTTTAGGATAGATACTACATTCCTTCAAAAATAAAAAGGTACCAATTTTCATACTTCAGGAGACTTCCTGACTCAACTGTGAGCACTGCAGCGCTGACTACGGTGCTCAACACCTTCTTCTTCTGGTGACGGCCACAGAAAAGTGGTGACAAATCACAGAAATTATGTAGGAAAAAAAAGAAATCTTTCCCTCCCACACTTCACCATCACCTCCGGGTACTCTGGATTTTGTTAGAGAATTACCTGGAGGTCCGGGCACAGGTGGATGGCAAGAACTCTGTTCTCTCGTTTGCCCTTGGGCCTGGGCGCTAGCTACCCGAAGCCAGAGTCCCAACACCCCTGCTGGGTGGCGGTGGGCCTCCCAGGTCGCCCCGGGAAAGCCCCAAACTGCTCCCTCTACCTCCCAGTCCAGAATTCTCCCTCTTAAAAGAGTTTGTTCAATGGAAACCATACTTGTAATACACAGCTGTGTCTATGTGTCTTTGTGGGTGTATATATGTTCAAAATATGTTTTAAAGGAGCTTAACTAGGAATTATTGAATAAAGCACAACAGTATTTAATCCTTCCTTCCTTAAAACTCCAAATTCCAAAGAGTGGTATTACTGTAAGCTCTTCAAATTCTAGCCAAAACAAGTCTCGTGGGGTTTTGTAAACCCTCTCTGATAGTTAAACAAGCCTTTTTTGAGAAGGCTGATGTAGTTCTGTAGCCTAGACTGTGTGGTGGCAAATGTGCAGAGCCCGGAGAAGGTGCCAGGGCTTCCTTCGGAAGAGACAGACCAGAGCCTAAAGGGACAGCCGCGAGGGGCCGTGTTCAGGGAGCTCGGGGAGGAGGGCCTTCAGGCAGACCTGCAGGCTGGCATCGATGCCACGAAGAGCCCCGCAGCTGAGGACTAGACACTGTCTACTGGGTTTAGAACATGGAGGGCCCTGGTGACCTTCTCAGACGTGGGTTTTGTGGTGTCCTGGAGGTAGAAAGCAGCCCGAGGTGAGTTGGTAGTGAATGACTAAAAGTTGAAGGAGTACAAAGGGTAAGTGTGGACAATTTTTTTGAAATGCTTTTCTGGAAAAAGAAACAGATATAAGGCCGTGACCAAGGGGGATGGTGTGTTTAAAAAGAGTTTTGTTTTCATTGAGATGTCATTGACATATAACATTATATTAGTTTCAGGTGTACAACATAGTGATTCAGTATTTGTATGTATTGCTAAATGATCACCACACTAAGTCTAGTTAACATCCATCACCATACATAGTTAAAATTTTTTCCTTGTAATGAGAGCTTTTAAGATCTACTCTTTTACCAACTTTCAAATACACAAAACAGCATTATTTTTTTTTAAATATGTTTTTATTGATTTTTTTAGAGAGCGGAAGGGAGAGATAGAAATATCAATCAGCTGCCTCCTGCATGCCCCCTACTGGGGATCAAGCCTGAAACCCGGGCATGTGCCCTGACCGGCAATTGAACCGGGACCTCTCAGTCCATGGGACGACTCTCAGTCCACTGAGTGACACTGGCCGGGCACACAACATGGCATTGTTAACTATAGTCACCATGCTGGACATTACATCCCCAGGACTTACTTTATAACTGGAAGTACCTCTGAGTGCCTTCACCCATTTTGCCCACTACCCCCGCCCCCCCCCCCCGCCTCTAACAACCACCACATTTGTTCTCTGTGTCTATGAGTTTAGTGTCTCTCTCTCTCTCTCTCTCTCTCTCTTTTTTTTTTAAGATTCCACTTATAAATGAGGTCATACAGTATTTGTCTTGATCTGCTTGACTTATTTCACTTAGCATAATGCCCTCCAGGTTTTAAGATAAACAAAACTTCTGCGTGTGTATGTGCTAATGGCAGTGATTCAGTAAAAGGAAAGAATTTGATGATGCAGAATAGAGGCTGGGCAAAACAATAGAAGCCAAACTGTGAAAAGTCCTGAAGGGATGAGATTCATCTTGGGAGCATTTTTGGAGCTGTAGGCCTTTGTCGGGGAATCTGGGGAAGGAGTGCGCACAGTTTAGGTTTTTTTGTGCTAGATAAGGGTAAGCCGTCAAAGAAATTACACAATGTCAGGGTTAGCCAGATGCCTCCCACTCCCAACCTCCCCCCGACACACACACAGGCTTTGGATAAAGATATTTATTAGGTGAATAGTTATTAACAAAGAAGGCACAACGCAATTCATGCAAACCAGTTCTGCAAGCTCAACCCACTCCCAGTTCTCGAGACTTGTAGGGTTAGTAGGTTTGTTATTTTTTAGTTTTTACTTTTTAGAGAGGGAGGAAGAGAGAGAGAGAGAGAGAGAGAAAGAGAGAGAAACATTGATGTGGGAGAGACACATCAATTGGTTGCCTCCCGTACGCAACCCAACTGGGAAATTTGGGAAATGAACCCACGTCCTAGGTATATGCCCTGACCGGGAATCGAACCTGCCACCTTTTGGTGCATGAGAGGATGCTCCATCCAACTGAGCCACTTGGCCAAGGCTACAAGTTTCATTCAAAAGACTGTCTGTTGCAGCTGAAGCTTTACACCTATCATTTTTTAAATCAAAACCTTTTGATGCCAGTCTTCTTTTCACTGCCCTAAATTATGTAGCATTTCCAATGAGTTGACATTAAAGAAGGATTATACCTTGAAGAGACGAGCATAACATGTCTATCAGTCTGAGGTTTCAGCATTCTCCAAAAACAGGACTGATGCCTTGTGAGGGCTTGGCTGGGACCTAATCTTAGTGTGAGGAACTGCAGGTGGCATCCTAGAAGGATTGGAGTTGCCTGGACCCGGCCCCAGCAGCACAACCCACAGAACTGTCACCAGTTTCTATGCGGATGTGCCTGGAATAATTCAAGAAACAGAAGCTCATATTCATCCCACTCTTCTGGAGCTCCATGATAACACTTCAGTGGGATATCTCCCCCACAGTATACCTGGTATATTTTTAAGTAAATGTTGGACAATACAGAACTTCATTGTTCCAAAATATCATTGCCCATTTTATCTAGATGGTCTACGGGGCTTTTCCTCTCTCCCTGGGTCTGATCCTCATAACTGTGAGGAACCTTTGACGCAAGTGATAGACATCAGAAGAAACCTCAAAGAGATCGTTAGGATATCCAGAGAGTTACTGAAGGGTTTCATTAAATCCTATTCTTCTGATTTATGCTGAGCTCTACCCAGTACAGGAATAACGGTAAATCCCTCCTTTTGTCTTTCCGATGGCTTTAGCGAAACAAGAAAACACACTTCAATAGAGTATCTGCCTTTGCCATGGGTTAAATTTGTGTTCCCCAAAAGATATGTTGAAGTCCAAATTCCCATGACCTGAGAATGTGACCTTATTTAAAAATAAGGTAGTTGTAGGTATCATTGGTTAAGATGAGGTCACACTGGAGTAGGGGCAGGGGGACCTAATCCAATATGACCGGTGTCCTTCTAAGAAGAGGGAAATTTGGACACATAGGGGCACAGAGGGAAGATGATGTAGAGACACACAGGAAGACATCGACCATGTGAAGATGAAGACAGGGACTGAAGTGATGCTTCTATAGGTCAAGGAACACCTGAGGTTACCAGAAACTAGAGAGGGAAGGAAGGATCTCCCCCAGAGGCTTCAGAGGGAGCAAGGCCCCGCTGACACCTCAATTTCACACTTCTAGCCTCTGGAACCGTGAGAAAATAGACTTCCATGGTTTTAAGCCATCCAAGTTTGGGTACTTTTTATGGCAGGCACCAGGAAATTAAGACAACCTTTATTTATCAGCACAGACGTGGTTCTTTGCCTTCTGTGGTTCTCCTATACCTTTTGATCAGTAGGACACACAGAGGGACTCACGGAGAGAGAGAAAGACTGTGGGAAGACTCACAAATGGAAGTTCTCCGGGTGATGGCTAGACCCACGCCCGTGTGAATATAGCAGCGCAAGGGCTGTGGTAATGGCTCTCGCAGGGCGTTGAGGCCCCGAGGCTGTACTGGCTTCCAGCAGACCGTGCGATTGTGTGTCTTGGCACCTGCATGTGTCCCTATCTCCACCACACCCCCAGAAGGACCCCCAAACCACCATTCCCAGGGCTGGGCTCCTTGACCAGGAGACGGCATGTTCCTAACCATACTTAGCATGAAAGCTTAAACTGACAGGCACACAGATAAGATGGCACTAACAATACTGAAGTTTTAAATAGTGAATTGCAGACATGGTGACAGGGGAGGCAGGTGTGTGCGCGCACACGTGTGTGTGCACCTGCGTGTGTTCGATGGCTTGAAAAAAGAAGAAAAGGCCTGAAGTAGTTACATTAGGGAGTGAAAGAGTGAACCTGTTTGTGAAGCACAGAACCATTTCTGGCTCCTTAAAATCCATTTAACGTTTTTGATAACAAAATAAGATCAGTCGGCCCAGGCGGGTGAATTCTTCAGTAATGACCAGCTGCAGGCAGGAGAAAGTGGGGCTGCCACTATCTAGCTGGGTTTTTTCCCAGATGATACAGTTGAGGGAAAGAGAAATTTACGGGTGATTGCCACTGAGTGATTATAATTCTGGGCTGTGGAATCTGGAAGGACACTGGAGATGATGGATCCATGAATAGGGGTCTCTATGAAGCCAAACAGTGTTCCCATGGGCATCTTGGAGCTAATAAGCTGAAAGGATAGGAGATGGATTTGGAGAAGGGAATTCTGATGTTGTGATTTTGGAGGTGACACACTTTCTGGTGATGACGAGATCTAGGGTTTGGCACTGGGATTGGGTGGCTGAGATCAATGGAGTAGAGGGAAAAGTTCATGTAGATGAAATAGTTAAGGAAGGGAGAGGGTGGCATGTAAATGCTGAGAATAATTGGGGTGGAAAGACTGAGTCAGGAGTTTCCTCTTACGTGACTGGAGGGCAGTGAGTAGGAATTTACTTGATAGTAGAAAGTGGAAGAGAGAGAGCAGTGGTCTGAGCATCAGGACAGCTAAGATCATTCAACAAGAACAAAAAGGAGAGAGGTCTGGAAGGCTGGGAGGAGGCATGGAACCCAGCCTAGGATCTAAGATGAATGGTGTGTGTGGCAATAAAGAGAATGTCCGCAGAGAATTATGGGGGAGTACTATTGGGGAAAGGCGGTAGGAACTCTGCAGGAGAAAAGGTGGGATTCTATGTACGTTCCCTGGATACAGAGCAGATGTTCCAGGGAACTCAATGGATGGGTTTGGAGGGATGAGAACTGGATCATATCAAAGGATGTACCGGGAAGTCTGGGGAGGACCTTGCGTGTCTTGCGGCACCAGAAGGACTACAGGATGAGTCCTGACATTTCTAGCTCAGTCGTTCAAAACATTTTTCTAGATACAGAAAAAACACCCAATAGTAGGAAGAAAACAACTTGTCAGCCCTTATCCTGTTCACTCAAATCACTACTGCATCCTGTTAGTTTCTGGTCCTGAGTTTATTCAGTTTAATGCTAGGAGACCCACAAAGCCGGATTCCATGCCTAAGAAGACCAGCATTAACAATAAATGTGTATCACAGAAACCATTAGGAGCACTGTGCTTTAAAGAGCACTGTTTTTATTTTGGGTGGGTTTTTTTTTTTTCTTTTTTGGTCTTTTGCAAAGACATCATTTTTTTTCTTCTTCTTCCCTTTCAGGTCAGGAAAGCTTGCCAAGCCACAAAACAAAGATTAGGTAATTAAGAACTGGTGTTGTTAACAAGGCTCCTCTATTTTCATTCATAATAAGAGAGCTTCCAATTTCCCTATGGAAAAGAGGTCTTGATTTCTATGATAAAACCAGAACATGAACAAGATGGAATTAATTGAAGTCCCTTTGGACCTTTGCCCAAGTTGGCTCTGGGAGAGTTTGTCAAGGTAGAAAGACACCTCTTGGAGAACTCAGGTTAGACAAAAAGCCACTCAGGGCAGCTCCCTGGGGAAGCAGATCAAATGAATTAAGAACTTTCCCTAGAGGTCACAGGGGAACATGTCAAGGACATTGTTGGTAGGGGCAGCAAAATGCCTCCCAGACCTAGAATGGAGAAAAGAGACTCTCCCTACAGACCTAGTCATGGGCTATACCTAACTTGGATGGAGGCATTGCTGTATATGCATTTATGAGCACAGTGAATTCTTCACTCACTTCCCACAGAAGAGCAGGGCTGAGGCCAAGAGAAGGCTTGCCATGTCTGCATAACCAGCCCCCTGATTTTTGAGTGAGCTCAAGACTGAGAAATAAGAAAGATGATAAGAGTCTGAATGAGGATCCTCCAGCCATACAGCGATCCTCCCCGACCCTGACCTCCATCATCTCAACCTTTCTAGTCTGGTTTACCCTTGTAACTGCCCTCAGATTTCTCCCTTATATCCATTTAGGTCTCCCCAGAGTTCTATCTCAGAGCCGAAATCTTTCCTAAGCTGACTTATATCAAAAGGATATCATTTGATAATCGAGTGGCTTTACTTACAAGGGCAAGGAGAGGGGCTAAGGATGGACATGCCTGAGGGGCTGACGGATTGATTTATTACTTCTCTCAGCTTTGAAACTGGGGTATAGGCCATATAACATGCAGCAGAGGCAAATACAGCATTTGTACCAACCAGGTCCCCTACAATTGGGACAGGTAGGAAAAATTGCCTTTGAGGGTCACAACCTCCATTTGGTAGCCCCTCCCACCACTCCAGACCTTTGGTATGTTCACACCTCTGTTGAAAATTATTATTTTTTAATATTTTAAATTGATTTTTAGAGAGAGAGGAAGGGAGATAGAGAAACATCAATTGGCTGCCTCTTGCACGCCGACTACTGGGGACCGAGCCCACAACCTGAGCATGTGTTCTGACTGGAATCAAACTGGCAACCTTTCAGTGCACTGGACAATGCCCAGCCAACTGAGCCACACCGGCCAGGGCTCTTCACATTTATTGTTATTATTATTATTAAAGATTTTTAGAGAGAGTGGAAGGAAAGGTAGAAGAGAGAGAGAGAAACATCGATGTGACAGAGATACATTGATTGGTTGCCTCCCTCACGACCCCGACCTGGGCCAGGGATGGAACCTGCAACCCTGCAAACCACGTCTGTGCTCTTGACAGGGAATCAAACCCGTGACCCTTTGGTCCATGCGCTGGCACTCTAACCTCTGAGCCAGACCAGCCAGGGCTCAAAATTATTTATAATTTCCAGCTTCAGATGTTAGTGGAAAGCTATTTGATTGGGCTATTGCATAATAATGCCAGAGAAAAGAGTGATATCAAGATAAGGCTGAAACTATTTATTCAGTGTTTCAGAGGGAAGAAATAAATCATTCCAGCAACTACCATCATGTAAAATTCCAAAATGTATTATTAAACTGATGGCTTGTGAAGATTTAGAAAAGGAAGACATGATCATTGGGACTTCTTGGGTTTAATAAATACAGAAATGTAATGCCAAATTAAATGTGTTTGCTTATAAAGGTTGATGGATTAGATGAAAACTTTAGAGAGAGTCTTTATTAAGATTTTGGCAGGCACCTGTCAAAGTTTGTCAAGATAGTCTTGAGAACATAGTACTGAATATATATATATATGTGTGTATATATATATGTATATATGTATATATATATATGTATATGTGTATGTGTATATATATATATGTATATGTATATGTGTATGTGTATGTGTATGTGTATGTATGTGTATGTGTATGTGTATGTGTATGTGTATATATACACACAGTATTAGCCTCTACCCAAGTCAGCTCCAGGATAATGTTAAGGTGATTATTAAATGTGATAATGGTACTGTGATTATCTTTTTTAAAAGTCTTTATCTCTTAGAGATGTATACTGGAGTATCTTCGGGTGAGATTACAGATATCTGGGTATTGTGTTAAATACTGGAGGCACCCCAGCAAAAGTGGAGAGTTTAATGAAACAAGATGGACAAAATGTTATTAATTGTTAAAGCTTATTTCATGGAGGTTCATTGTGCTATTCTTTCTACTTTTAGGAATGTTTAAAAATTTCCACAATAAAAGTTTAAACACATGCTTCCCACAATATTATATGAACAAATGTTCGTTAAATAGAAAAGAATAAGCTGAATAAGTGCCCAAAGCTTTAACATTGTAATGTAATTGTGTGCCTATCAACATTTCTAAAATAATGTATAATTCTATTGATTTTTTTTTTTTTTTGCTTCTTGAATCCCACACCTTCTTTTTGGATCCATTTTTTTTTTTCAACCCAAGTATTTTTATAAATATATTCTGGGAATGCTAAGCTATCTTTGAATTAAAGAATTTTAAAGTCCTTATGCTATTCAGGAGGAAAATAGAGATATTCAATAGAATGGCAATAATGGATATCCTTATCTAGTTCCTGATTTTGAAGAGACATTTTCTAATTTCTAACTCAAATATGATGATATTTGATATATGTTTCCTGTAGGTTCTCTTTAATAGATTAAGGGATTTCCCCTCTAATCATAGTTTGCATTTTCAGGTGGAGTGACAAGACTTACTTGTGCATTGGCATTGAATGTTATCAAATGATATTATAATCTGTTGATATAATCATATATATTTTCTCCTTATATTTGTTATATGGTAAATTATATTGTAAACTTACTGTGCATTATTAAAATATACTGCTGGTTTTCATTGCATTAAATTGCTTTATAATATTCTGTTATGATTTTTTGCTCATCTTATTTTAATCTTAAATTTAAATATTTTGCCTTCTCTCTCTTTCTCTGTTTTCTTCCCCTTGAATAATTTTGCCAGACTTTTATCTATGCTATTATCCTTTTCAAAGAACCAGTTTTGGCTTCCTACTAGGTGTCTTTGGGGGTTATTCCTTTCAATTTATTTTTAATTTTACTATATCATGGTAAAAAAATGTTTTATATATGATATCAATTCTTTTTATTCTTTTGGGGTTTAATAAACTCATTAAAATATTTCATAGGCACTTAATTCTCTATTTGTTGGGCAGAGTTCTTTATATCTATTAGATCAAGCTTGCTAATTTTATATCCATATAGTTTTGTATTCAATCTAGAGTTCCTAAGGGGAATGTGTTACAATCTCTAATTATAAGTGTGGATGTATCAAATGATATTTTGATTCTATATACTTTTGATTTATAGATTAATGTTGAATCATCAGATGTGTACAAATTCAGGATTGTTTCTTTTAATGGTTTTATTGATCTTAGAGAGAGGGGAAGGGAAAGGGAGAAGGAGATAGAAATATCAATGAGAGAGAAACATGGATCAACTGCCTCCTGAATGCCCCCTACTGGGGATCGAGCCTGAAACCTGGGCATGTGACCTGATGAGAATCGAACCAGTGACCTCTTGGTGCATGGGACAATGCTCAATCCACTGAGCCACACTGGCTGGGCAGAATTGTTTGTTGTTGTTTTTTTAATCCTGCAATATTGATCCTCTTTATTCTTAATCATGTTTTTTATTTGCCGTAGGATTTATTTTATCTACTATTAATGTATTAGTCAGTTTGGGCTGCCATAACAAAATGCCATAAATTGAATGGATTAGACAACAGAAACTTATTTCTTCATACTTCTGGAGACTGGAAGTTCTAGAACAGGGTTCCAGCAGAGTTGCTTTCTGAAGAGTATTCCTTTTGGCTTGCAGAGGGCTGTCTTCTCACTATGTACATACATGACCTTTCTTTTTTTAAAATTTTTTATTAATTTATTTTTGTTACAGATGTTTCTCCTTTCCCCCCCATTGTCACCCTCCTCCCCCTCCCTCCCTGCCCCGTCCCCAGTTTTGTTGTCCATGTCCATTGGTTATGAGTACATGCGTACAAGTTCTGTGGTTCATCACTCCCCTCCCCCACCCCCTCTTCTGGCAATTGTCAGTCTGTACCCTACTTCCACATCTCTGGGACTACCCTGTTCCTCAGACTGTTATGTTTATTATATTCCAGAAATAAGTGAGATCATATGATATTTGTCTTTCTCTGCTTGGCTGGTTTCACTTAGGATAATAGTTTCCAGGTCCTCCCATGTTGTTGCAAAGGATAAGCGATCTTTCTTTCTTAGAGCTGCATAGTACTCCATTGTGTATATGTACCACAGCTTTTTTATCCATTCGTCTACTGATGGACACTTGGGCTGTTTCCAGATCTTAGCTATTGTAAATAGCGCTGCTATGAACATGGGGGTACATGTATTCTTTCTGGTTGGTGTTTCAGGTTTCTTAGGGTATATTCCTAGAAGTGGGATCACTGGGCATGACCTTTCTTTAGTGTGTGCTCCCAGGAAGAGCGATAGCTCTGGTCTCTCTCTTCTTTTTAAAAATATTTTTAATTGATTTTTAGAGAGAGAGAGAAACATCTATATGAGATGGGAACATCAATTGGCTGCCTCCTGCATGCCCCCTGGGCATGTGCCCTGACCGAGAATTGAACGGGCAACATTTCTGGTTCACTGGATGATACCCAACCAACTGAGCCACACTGGCCAGTGCTGGTCTGTCTCTCCTTATAAGGACACTAATCCTATCAGATCAAAGCCTTACCCTTATGACCTCATTTAACTTTAATTACCTCCCTGAAGGCCCTGCTTCCAAGTACAGTCATACTGGGAGTTAGTCCTTCAACATAAGGACCTGTGGGGACACAAACATTCAATCCATAACATTTAATATTGTTATTCCAACTTTATTTGGGGAAATGTCTTCTTGGCATATCATTTACCTTCACTTTAAACCTTTGATGTTTAAAGTGGATTTCTTATTAATAGCATATATTTAGATGCTGTTTCTTGTTCTGAAAATCTTCTAGGACTGGTGAATGTAATAATATACGTACATTACATATACGGTAAGTAGAGAACGCTACACGTGCATTTTATCCTATTTGAGATGGAAGCTCCTATTTTTCTTCAATTCTGGATAATTTTCAGTCCATTCCCATTTAAAAATTGCCATTTACCTATTCTCCCTACTTTCCTCTGGTTCATTCGTTTCAAAGCATATGCCTCATCCTCTAGGAAGCACTCCAGCCTGCCGGGGGTTTTCAGCCTGGAAATGGAGCCTGCTTTCCTCGAGGTGGAGAAGACAGCGATTCTACTTGTAATGGTGACACAGGGACTTTGTTGTTTCACAGAATTTTTATTTGTCCAAATCCACACATCTGTCCCCAATCCTCAGAATCCCAGTTCTTCTCAGATGATGCCCTAAGGTTCACATCAGAAAACTGAGGCTACTGAATCAGTTTCTCTTGTGATTCTGCAGCCTAAACCATCCAAAGGTGGATCTGGATCAATTCCGGCTCCAAGAGATCAGTGACTCTTTCAGGGCCGTCAGAAAAGTTCTCAGATTCTCTGACTGCCTTCAGCTGAGTATTTAAAGTCCTGAGCTTGTTGTTTTTACTTTTTCTTTAAGGCTCTTTGGTGTAGTCAGAAGCAGCCATCCAACGTCACGGTCCTTGCATCACTATTTCCAACAGAAATGTTAAATGTTAAAAACGTGGTAAACCACTCTGTGTCCCAAAGCCTTTTCTCAAAAAGCACTTCATCCTAGGCAATCACAGGACATAAATTAAACATCTGTTTTACCACTGCATGCCATAGACTGCCATGTCCTCTTTTTCATCACCGTGACGTTATCGCTGTATTTCTGCCCAATGCATTTAATGACCCGCCTCAGATTCCCATCTTGAGTGTGTGTCTGTGTGTGTGTGTGATATGATTCCTGGTACCACATACTGCAACAGTCACTATCTGGTCCAGAAAAACACAACTCTGTATTTTTGAAACCATCCTTCTGCACTGAGGAAGACTGAGACCTAGGTGCTTAAAACACTGCAGCAGGGGGTAGAGGGAAGTGTATGTGATGATTCTCCAGGAACAAGGGGCACACTGCATATTTTTGTGTGTGTGAATAGGGAATGTGGGCACTCAAGTGTTGCACTGGAAAAATGAAAGTGGGGGACTGTGTCTGTATTTGGACTCGATGACGCAGGTCATACTGATGGGCTTACACGATCTGTCTCCTAAATTGGAGGCGATGGTGATGGCTCCTTCGTGTAAATTACTCCTGCTCTTTCTGTCTCTTCCAGCCTGTGGTGCTTGACATATATTTATCTTCCTATGAATGTAACCTGTCACTCCAGTGGAATTTCAAGCTCTGATGACAACACCCAGGAATTATTTCCCTCCCTAGACCTGTAGCCTTAAAGCACGGTGACGCCCGAGGGGACAAGTAACAGGTAAAGACATTCACCCTACTGCTCATCCCTTTGATCTCAGAGAACTGAAAGGATAGATTCTAAAAATTTAACAGAACTCACAAAGTAGTAAATGATTAACAGAGAGCTAACCTAAAACGGATTATTAAAGTTAAACTAGTCAGGGATTTTTGTTTGTTTGGGAAAATCTCAATTCTTGTCTATTTTTGTATCTACTCCGTTTCCAATTAATAGTACACAGTTGGTCTTCATGTACCCGGCTGCTATTTGCTAAGCCAATACACAGGCAAGTTTCATAACTTAAGCACTGTAATAACAGAAGCAATAAAATGTTAAATATTAATCTTGGAGGTGAGCAGGTAGGGGATCAGTGTCAATTAGCTTAAAAAGTACAGAGTAATGACTTAATTCTTTGGGGGAAGAATACAGATTTTAGGTTCAAGCTTCAGTACATTTTATTCTCAAAACAGTACAACTGAGCAGATTTGTGTCTGTAGCCAGAGATGGGAGAAAATGAAGCCAGAAACATCAGTGACTGGCCCCAGGTTAAGCCAGCTAGCTGGAAGAGCTGCCCCAGCAGTATCTGCCTCTCTCCAAACCAAGCGTGCACCCAACCAAGCATCTCTGAACCAGTGAGTCACTCCTATTTCCTTGCCCTCCTCTGCATGGTTCTGGAGGCTTCAGAATACACAGCTGCCGAAGTTTCTTCAGGCCACGTGGGACTCATGTGATGTTACCTAGACCAATCTGAACATTTTGATAGATAAAGTCAATCACATGTGCTTTCTGGGGCTGGTGGGTGGGAGCGGGGAAGATTTTCTGCTTCTGAAACTCTAGGAGAGGGAGAATGAGCCCACAAGAACAATCTTATTTTTGATTAAGAAATCATCCCTACAATATAAATAAAGATGCTTAGTTGGGGAAACTGTTTTACCATTTACCTTTTGGTCTCACTTATTTCTATCCAGATCCCTAGCAATCCTAAAAAATTACTTTAACATTAGAGAAACACGTGTTGGTGGAGGCTATTCTAAAAAAAAAGTGTTCTGGGGAGATTCATCAAATTTTTGCCTATGATTGCTTTTGAATAAAAGTGAATTTTCAAAAACATAACTTTGACATATTTCTGCTTCCAAAATATCCAGGGACTGGATTTACCCTCCCACTTGAGAGAACAACAAATCAGATACTGGACATCAAGAATGAAGGGCACTGACTTTTTTTTAAATTTATTAATTTATTTTTGTTACAGATGTTTCTCCTTTTTTCCCCTCATTGACTCCCTCCTCCCTATCCCCTCCCACCCCATCCCCAGCTTTGTTGTCTATGTCCATCGGTTATGCATACATGCATATAGGTTCTGTGGTTTATCCCTCCCCCCTGCCCCGCCTTCTGAGGAATGTCAGTCTGTACCCTACTTCTATGTCTCTGGGTCTATTTTGTTCATCAGTTTGTTTAGTTCATTATATTCCAGAAATGAGTGAGATCATGCGATATTTGTCTTTCTCTGCTTGGCTTGTTTCACTTAGGATAATACTTTCCAGGTCCCTCTATGTCGTCTCAAAGGATAAGAGGTCTTTCTTTATTACAGCTGCATAGTACTCCATTGTGTATATGTACCACAGCTTTTTTATCCACTTGTCTACTGATGGGCACTTGGGCTGTTTCCAGATCTTAGCTATTGTAAATAGTACTGCTATGAACATAGGGGTACATGTATTCTTTCTGATTGGTGTTTCAGGCTTCTTAGGGTATATTCCTAGAAGTGGGATCACTGGGTCAAATGGCAGGCACTGACTCTTAAGGAACAGAAAACCAAGAAGTTGAATCCCAAGCCCATCTAGCTTACTGCTTTGAAACTTAATAATTAAGGCAAAATGCATTTATTAGCCATTCTGTTAGAATTCACAGCTGGTTCAACCAAGAGAAAAATAAGATTGTTTTGACTACAGAGTGTGACCATCTTTGTCTCCATGATGCCAAACCACCTTTATGGAGATTCAGGGGAGAAGTCTGTTGTTCCCCATCCCAGAAAACAAAAACTGGCAAAACTAAAGCACCTGTCTTACAATCCAAACTAGGTTGAGTATTAGAAATATCTATTAAGGCCCGGCTGGTGTTGCTCAGTGGATTGAGCATTGTCCCATGGGCTGAGAGGTCCTGGTTGGATTCCTGGTCAGGGCACATGCCCAGGTTGCAGGCTTGATCCCCAGTAGGGGGCATGCAGGAGGCAGCTGATTGATGTATCTCTCTCACACTGATGTTTCTTTCTTTTTTTTTTTTTTTTCCTTTATTTATTTTTAGAGAGAGAAGAAGGGAGAGGGAGAGGGAGATAGAAACAACGATGAGAGAGAACATTGATTGGCTGCCTCCTGCATACCCCCCCAATGAGGGTTTGGCCCACAACCTGGGCATGTGCCTTGAATGGGAATCAAACTGGCGACCTCTTGGTGCATGGGTCGATGCTCAACCAGTGAGCCACACCAGCCAGGCACATCAATGTTTCTATCTCTCCCTTCCACTCTCTCTAAAAAATCAATAAAAACATATTTAAAATATCTATTAAGCTCATACTATATAATACAGGGTGATATAAGACCACAGATTCTGAAGCCAGATTTCTGTGTTCCAATACTAGCTCTCCCCTTTACCTGACAAATTTCCTTAAACCTTCTGTGCTTTTTTAAATCTGAAAAATCAAAATAATACTGGGTCACAATGCAAAATATATATTTTTTTACTATAGGTCCCAGTCTAATAAGTTGGTGTAGTGGAGCCTGGGATCTGGTGTCAGGAATGTATCTAGATCTGAATGCTGGTTTTGCCACTTACAAGTCATAAAAGTTTGGGGGGAATTTGCTTAAGTTCTCTGTGCCTCAATTTTCTTGTATGTATAATGGAAACAATCATAATCATTACCTCAGATGGTTGAGAGCTATATTTATAACATGAACTAATTTTTTTTAAGCAGAGATCATTTTCTGAGATAAAGTAAGTGAGCCACTAGTACAGTCATGTGCCGCATAACGGCGTTTTGGTCAACAACAGACTTCATATACAACAGTGTCCCATAAGATTATAATGAAATTTTTCTATCACCTAGTGATGGCGTAGCCCTGGTAAGGTCTTAGCACAACACATTAGTGTTTTGTGCTAGTTTCAGTCTATCCGTAGTAACGCTCTTGGCTAGAAATTCCTAGGGGCACTCACCTGATCCCCAGTGAGCTTTTCACACCCATTCCTCTTTCTAAACCAATGGTACAGCTGGACTAACCCTTGTAGTTCTTACTACAATTACCCTTCAGCAATAACCATTGGGAAACGTTGAAGAAAAAAAGAGTTTATTATGTATAGGCCCTGAAGTGTACAGAGCATGCCAGGGGGCACACAATAAAGTCTCAGGGAAGAGGGATGGAGTGGGGAAAGGGGGAGAAGGAGAGAGAACAGGACTGGGCCTGGGTTCTTCTTTAATTGGGGTTCAGGGTTGTGGTCTAGGGCTTTCAGGCTTACTCTTTATTGGTGAATTTAAAATATAACAATGGAAATTTAAAGCGTGGGAAGAGAAAAAAAGCAAGTCGCCAAGTGGTTAGTTATGAAATCAAACAAGATCTCTAAAACAAAGGAGCCTCACTGGGAGAGGTGGCCTGGTTCTTTATCTAGTCCTGGCTGGTGAAATAGCCATCATTGAAGCGGACACCTCTTTGAAGTGGATGCCTCCACCATCAAGGGACTACATTAAACTAAAAGGTTTTTGCACATCAACAAAATGAAAAAACAACCCACTGAATGAGAGAACATATTCACCAATGATACATCTGATAAGGGGTTAATATCCAAAACATTTAAAGAACTTATAAAACTCAACACCAGAAAAACCCAACAATCCAATTTAAAAATGGGCAAAGGACCCGAATAAACACTTTTCCAAAGAGAACATATAGATGGCCAATAGATAAATGAAAAGATGAGCAATCACCAGAGCACTAATCATCAGAGAAATGAAAATTAAAACCACAATAAGATATCATGTCACACTTGTCAGAATGGCTATCATCAATAAATTAACAAAGAACAAGTGTTGGTGAGGATGTGAAGAAAAGGGAACATTCATGCATTGTTGATGGGAATACAGACTGGTGCAACCACTGAGAAAAATAGTATGGCGTTTCCTTAAAAAATTAAAAATGGAACTGCCTTCTAACCCAGAGATTCCACTTCTGGGAATATATCAGAAAACAAAACACTAATTTGAAAGAATATATGCACCCCTATGTTTATTGCAGCGTTATTTACAATAGTCAAGATCTGTAAGCAGTCTAAGTGCCCATCAGTAGATGAGTTGATAAAAAAGCTGTGGTACATTTACTCAGTGGAATACTACTCAGCTATAAAAAATAAGGAAATCTCACCTTTTGTGACAGCATGGATGGACATGGAGAGTATTATGTAAGTGAAATAAGCCAGTCAGAGAAAGACAAATACCATGTAATTTCACTTACATGTGGAATCTAGTGAACAAAATAAACAAAATAGAAATAGACACATAGATACAGAGAATAGACTGACAGCTGTCAGAGGGGAGGGAGTTTGGGAGGCTTGGTGAAAAGGTGAAGGGATTAAGCAAAAAAAAACCACACACACACACACACACACACACACACCAAAAACTCGTACACACAGACAATAGCATGATAATTACCAGAAGGAAAGAGGGGTACAGGAGAGGTAGAAAAGGGTAAAGGGAAGAATAAATGATGATGGGAGGAGACTTGATTTTGGGTAGTGAACACACAATACAATATCCAGGTGAAATATTATAGAATTGTACACATGAAACCTATATAATTTTATTAACCAGTGTCACCCCAATAAATTCAATAAAAATTAAAAAAGGTTAAGGCAGGCAATTGCTTTACAAAAAGAAACGCCAACTGCCTGGGCTTACACTATAATTACTGGCATGTCTGTGGTGATGCTGGTGTAAAAAACCTACAGGCTGCCAGTCGTATAAAAACACAGCACATACAATTACAGTGGTGGCTATACCATCCAGGTTTGTGAAACTGCACTCTACGATGTTTGCAAAACGACGGAATCGCCTGAGGACGCATTTCTCAGAGCGTGAAGCAGTGCATGACTGTACAGAGATTTTTTAGTTTTGTTGGTGGTTTTTGTTAGGTATTTCCTTGAGGAAAAGCTTGAGGATATCGTAGGCAGCATCCCATCAAAGAATTGATCGTGGAAAAAACAAAACCAGACCAAGCAAAAACAAAACCTTTTCAGGCAACACATTCAGAGTCTATTTTACCAAAACGATGCAGATATTCCCAGCTTCATGTGTTGCCCAAAACACAATGACAGCTTGGTCACAAGGACTAAATCTTGGGTTTCCTTTGATCTCTAACACCTAACATGGTGGTTGGTATGTAGACTGTTAGTTAAATCCAACTGAAGAGCTTAAAATGCAGAGGTGGCCAGGGAATGGGGAAAGAATCAGATGTAAAGATTTGCCAAGGGAAAATAAACAGACCACTTGCTTGACTAAATGAAGGGAGAAGGAAAAAGCATGTGTCAGAGATGACTGCTGTAGAATTTTAGTTATTAGGAGACCAATTCAGAGAGAGAGTGACTTTTGTTGAGAATGTCCTCCAGTTGGCAGTTTGAGAAGCCTACAACAGTGGGGGGAATGTCCAATATTCTCCTCAAAGTGTGAACTGTTAAGTCCAAAAGAAATGACAGCTGTACCTTCTAGCAAGTTAACTACACTGTCTTGTCCCCACAGCTGGGATTCATATAGTGTCCCAGAGTTTGGAGCTAACCCAATGCTCAATGCCAGAATCTACTTTGAAAGCACCTCCTTGCACAGTTCCCAGGGCTGTTCCTCCAGGACCAAAGGCTGGGGTCACTACTGTCACCAAGCTGTGGGTGCCAATCTAAGAGAACGGAAAGGGTACAGACTCACTTAGCTGTTTTTCTGGCCACATTGGCTTAGGGATAAAGTTAGGTGATGGAAACCTAATAAGAGTCCCTGGCCTAGCCCCATGTGTAAGATCAGTGGAATCCCACCTTCTCCAAGCTTCAGTGAGTGTTCCTGGGCAGCAGCCTGGGCAGAATTCCTCAGGAGTGGCCGTGTCTCCCTCCCTGTGGTCAAGGTGTCAGCTGCTGTCTCTCAGGGGCGTTGTGTCAGGGTCTCGCCTCTTGCCAGACACATGTTTGTTGTTCTTCTACAACAGCAGTTCCAGGAAAAACCCACCCAGGGTTTGGGAGAGCCACCTTCCGTCAGGATCACTCAGGAGGTGGGTGCCTGGTGCTTTCAGGCAGTGCAGTCCTTTACTTTCCAGGTTACTGCAGCCTTCCAGGAGCCAGACAGAGGTGCTAATGGCTGGGCTGCCTTGCCCACCCTACCGTGCTGCATTCCACATCTCCCTTTGGATCCAGACAAAGCTTGTGCACCTGGATTCTCTCTCCCAGAACAGCAAACTTCCCCACGCCCAGGAAACGCAGGGGTGGCCTATGTCCCTCAAAGCTTTAGCTCTGGGGCCAGTGATCAGTGTCTCCCACCATGTTCTCCACCCGTTAGGCCTCTCCCACCACCTCCACCACCTCCTCCTGGACATTCCAGGCCCTGACTCAGTTCTTTGGTGGGACCCCATGTGGTCACTCTCTTTGGGACCAATATTTACATAAACCCTTCCACTATTGCCTAGGCAAAATGTAGGTCCCTTTCCTCCCCTCCTCATCTGACCTGGGCCCCTTGGCTAAGGCGACTAAATGATTCAATTTTTATCATCAATAGACCTTCCTCGATATTCTTCCAATAATAGGTTAATTACCCCTAGAAGTAAAGGAATTTTGCCTAAGATTATAGTTGCCCCACATGTTGGGAGGCATTTGCAGTTTCTGAGTATCGGTATTTGCAGGTATTTGCAGTTTCCGAGTGTCGGAAACAGCAAATCGTGAGCCCAGTGAATAATGCTAATTTTGACTTCTGTAATCGCTGTCATTCACACTATTGTACCGGTCCCCTGGGGGTGGGGGAAGGGGGATGGGGCTTCTGTCTTTAAAATCGGACGAGCAAGAAGAATCAGGGCTGCTGATCTGAGGGGAGACCATGCCCCCCGCAGCCCGCCAGCGAGAATAAAGTGCTCCTTATCAGTTCAGCTGTGCGTCTCTGGTTATCTCGCTGACACATTACAACACATCCTCCCTCAAATTGCCATCTTGTAATGTCTTGGCACTTCTGGGGCTATCATTAAGGTGTGATAGAAAGGCAAACACCCAACATGACCTAGAGGGCAGATCTTCTAATTTCCCTAAGGGAGGATTGTGTAGGGTCTTTTCCAAACAACTGGAGAAATCAGGTTTCACTCTGTGGCCCTTGTGAGCAGATTTTGTAGCTCAGTTGCTACAGGCAGTTAACAGAGTAATAAGTGATTCAGGGGCCAGCCTCGACCCCGTCAAATAGTAGGGGAAATGTCTGTCACCCCTGCTCAGGTGTTCCAACCAGGGTGGAGTCCAGGACTACAATCCGGGATCTCTACCGCGCCACCTCAGGGAGTGCAGGACTGGACCTCTGCCCCACCGCCCGATAAGTATTAACACCTGAGATGGGGCCGCAAGCTATTCCAACAGGGGTATATGGGCCACTACCTAATGGAACAGTGGGTTTAATCTTGGGAAGGAGTAGTCTCACTGTGAAAGGGTTCCAAGTGTTGCCTGGAGTTATTAATTATGATTATTTGGGGGAAATAAAAATTATGGCCCAAACCACTAAAACCATTGTACAAGTTTGGGGGGTTGGGGGTTGGAAGATGGACAATTTGTAACCTTGTGTTAATGCACTCTCGCACCCTGGCCAGCCTAGGTGCATTGAATGCTTCTTTTGCATGTAAATAGGGGTTTGTTATCTTTTGGCTTCAAAGTCTCTTTGCTGTAAAAAGCAAGAGACAAAGCTAGGCTGTATGGTTTGCAGAGACCCCATCGCAAGGAAATAATTTACATAAACCCACTTGTAACCTAGGGGAAGAAACTGCAAATAAATGGGACTGCGTCCTAAGATCTGGAGCATTTGCTCCCTTGCAAAGCTCCCTCTCACTCCAACCAGCGTGTGGTTGTAAGTTCATTGCATTGCACCAATCCCGGCAGGCCAAGAGACGGCACAAGTTTTACCTGAAACTAGGATAGCACAAATTGTAATTTTGCAGCATCAGGCGGCTGGGAAAGTGCTAAAGTGCTATCAAAGGAAACGTGGGGAGAGGGAGGATTCAGCTCCACAGATGGAGCCTATGTGCACAGGCACTCACCCAGGGGCTGCAGGGGCCACAGGGTTCCCCGGGGAGAGTAGTCTGGCCACGGAAGGGGCATGTTCCTTCGGTGCTAGCCCAGGCGGCTCGTCTGTCCGCCCCCCCCGCCCCCCCGGGTTTGGCACCAGCAAGTTTCCAACAGGCTTCTCTGAACTTTGGAGAGTTGAAAATAGGGATCCCAGGCGCGGGTGCGAAGTGCTCTTGGAGAGTTGAAAAACAAAGGGAAGCCCCACGCGCTTCCCTTTCCTGCGTCCTTTTGAAAACCTGGGGTCAGAGGAAATTTTCCCATCCCTCTGCCCACGGTGGGACCCAAATACTGCTGAGGGGAGGGCTTCCTTGGACACTTTTCACCATGTTCTCCTGTTAGGCTTAAAGGCCAAATCGGTTAAATAGCTCAAAAGATATATAATAATAGGGACACCCCTGGGGAAACACAGGATAAAAGAATAGCAAAGGTGGAAGTATCAGCCTTAAGGGAAACATGAGGAAGGGTCAGGATGGCAGGCCTAGGTCCCGATTAGGGATAGAAAAGACAAGGGCAAAGTCAGGTGTAGAGGAACAAAGTAAAATCTTTAACTTGGAAAAAATGACAGGGCCAGGGCTCCTTCCAACTGAGCCCTCGGGAGCCAAGAATAACAAGGCAATAGGGGACAAACTAGTTAGTTTTTTTGGTAGGTACTGGTGCAGCAGACTCAGTCCTGACCGAGCCAATGGGCCCCTAACCTACCCCTGGACTTCAAAGAGGACTATAGACCTTGGGAAAACTACTGTGACTCATTTGTTTCTGGTCATGCTGGAGTGCCCATACCCCCTACTCGGACGTGCTGCAAGACGTTGGCCATCAATCCTGCCAGCCTGCCTCCTGCATGATGACCCAGAGAAACCTCTACAGGACTGCCTGGAGGTAATCGACATGTTATAACCTGACAGCGAGATAACCAGAGACGCACAGCCTAATTGTATTTTTTTTTTTTTTTATCCTCACCCAAGGACGTTTTTTCATTTTTTGTTCAGATGGAGTGGGAGGGAGAGAGAGGAAGAGAGAGAGAGAGAAACATCGACGTGAAAGGGACACATCGAGTGGCTGCCACCTGCACGACCAACCAGGGCCGGGGACAAACTGCAACCGAGGTACATGCCCTTAGCGGGAACCGAACCCGGGTCTCTCTGGACCACAGGCTGATGCTCTAACCGCTGAGCCAAACCGGTCAGGGCAAATTGTAAAGGAACACTTTATTTCGCCAGCGGGCTGCGGAGGGCATAGTTTCCCCTCAGATCAACAGCCACAATTCTCCTTGCTCGTCCCATTTTAAAGACAGAAACTCCTTCCTCCTTTTGCCCCCCTCCCCTCAGGGAACCAGTACAATAGTGGAGTGACAGAGATTACAAAAGTCAAAATTAGCATTTTCACAGACAGCACAAGTACTTGCAAATACCTATACTCAGGAAACTGCAAATGCCTCCCAACTCCTGGGGCAACTATAATCTTAGGCAAATTCCTTTCCGTCTAGGGATAATTAACCTATTATTGGAAGAATATCGAGGAATGTCTATTGGTGATAAAACGGAGTCTTTCAGTTGCCTTAACCAAGGGGCCTACATAAAATGGAATCTAGTTGCCTTAGCCTTGGAGCCCAGATCAGACATAGTACAGATGGCCCACCTAGACCTCAAGGATGTTCCACTGCCATCATCAGATGAGGTATTGTTCACAGATGGGAGCAGCTATGTCCAGGAAGAAATCAGGTATGCTGGAGCAGCAGTAGTAACTCAGGACTGTGTCATTTGGTCTCAATCATTAAGTAGGGGAACTTCAGCCCAATGGCCTGAACTCATAGCCCTAATCCAGGCTCTCTGATGGGGCCAGGGAAAGTCGGTAATCATCTACACTGACAGCAGATATGCCTTTGCCATAGTACACATGCATAGCGCCATCTACAGGGAATGAGGGTTATTAACCTCGGCTAGGAAGGACATCAAAGAGGGAACTTCGGAGAGGCACAGGGAAATCTGCTGCACCAGGAAGCTCGAGAGGCAGCCCTAAAACCAGTGGGGAATGACCTCTCCAGATACACTAGGTCAGAAAATGACTTGGCTGAACAGAAGGAAGCCACCCAAGAACCAAACAGGTGATAGACTCTGCCTGATGGGAGATTGTTGGTCCCAGAGGCTCTAGGTTGGACTTTAGTCAACCAGCTTCACCAGACTACCCACTTAAATTACACCAAGCTTACTAAACTCCTGAGAGGCAGGTAATGTCCAGTAAGGTAGCAGGGAAAGGGAGAAGGCGGACGGAAGCAGGAATGTGTGGGTCTGAGTAGGGAGGAGGAGAAGGAAAGCTGGGGAATGTGCAGACTGCAGATAGATTGAGAAAGCTCTCAGGTTAATGTCAGGGGAAGGACTAGGAAAGTCACAGAGGGTCTATGCAAGTTAATGAAAGGGACATACATATTACAGGAAGACAGGACATTGGAAGAATACTCAAGAAGGATTGTGTAGAGGGAGAGCTTGTCCCTGGTTGGTGGGATAACAGTCTGGGATGTAGTAAAGGGAGTAACAGGTTTAGGCTACTCCTGACCCTTGGATCAGACAATGGCCCCGCTTTTATAGCAAAGAGATCACAGGATATCTCTAAAGGGTTAGACATAAATTGGAAGCTCAATTGTGCTTACCACCCACAGAGTTCCGGGCAGGCAGAGCACATGAACAGGACCTTAAAGGAAACCTTAACCAAATTTACTTTAGAAACTGGTGAAAACTGGACCACTCTGCTCCCCCTTGCCCTTTTACAGTTCTTGCAAGCCCTGCAGTCCGCCCAGAAAGCTGTCCAGAAACATGTCTGCGATGCCCTGCCTGTGCCCACCTTGGACCCTGTGCACCCCTTCCAGCCCAGGGACTCGGTGTGGGTAAAGAAGTTCACTACCCAGGGACTGACTCTGGCCTGGAAGGGACTATACACTGTCATCCTGCCTGGACCAATGGCTGTCAAGGTCAACGGCATCCCGGTCTGGCAGCACCATTCCCGACTGAGGGGGAAAAAAGCAAAATGGACGGTTCAGGCCCCTCCAGATAAGACTCGTGTTTATCTGGACTTTGATTTTTCTGGTTATGACTGAACAGGGGAATCCTTATAGACCTGGGCCCCAATGGAACTGGGAACTTAGAAATAGTCCTGCAGAACAGGAGAGGATTAGATCTCTTATTTTTTAAGGAAGGAGGATTATGTGTTGCACTGGGAGAAAAATGCTGCTTTTATGCGAATAATTCAGGGATTATTCAAGAAAGTTTATCACTAGTTAGGAAAAATATCGAGGAACAAGAAAGAAAAAGGCAACAATATGAAAATTGGTTTACAACTCTGTTATCCGCTATTGCCGGCCCTCTTGCTATATTATGTTTACTCCTAGCCTTTGGGCCATGTCTAATAAATGGACTCATAAAAAAACTAAGTCAAGTCAATGATTTGACCTGTCAGGAAAACTAGTGGGGAATGATCTGGGCCCCTTGGCTAAGGTGACTAAATGACTCCATTTTTATCATCAATAGACCTTCCTCGATATTCTTCCAATAATAGGTTAATTATCCCCTGGGAGTAAAGGAATTTTGCCTAAGATTATAGTTGCCCCACGTGTTGGGAGGCATTTGCAGTTTCCGGAGTATCAGTATTTGCAGGTATTTGCAGGTACTTGTACGCTGATGAATAATGCTAATTTTGACTTCTGTAATCGCTGTCACTCACACTATTGTACCGGTCTCCTAAAGGGGGTAGGCCAAAAAGGAGGAGGGGGCTTCTGTCTTTAAAATCGGATGAGCAAGAAGAATCTGGGCTGAGGATCTGAGGAAGCTGTACCCCCTCAGCCCGCTGGCATAATGAAGGGCTCCTTTACTATTCGGCTATACGTCTCTGGTTATCTCGCAGACATGTTACAACAACAGTGGGCCATGATTTGTCTTCTTTGAATAGCATTGGTTTTGTGCTGATACTTCATAGAAGATGGTGATTTAAATCTATAAATGCACTATAAATCAATAAGTCGTGATCACTTACCAAAAAAAAGTCCTCTTTCATCAAAATGTTTTTGCTAAGTCATCCTTACCTTTGAATTTTCAAAGGGAAACACAATGTAGATCTTGCTAGAGTAGCTTTTTTCCTCTAGTTTCTTAGTTTGGTTCCAAATTCCAAGTGGGGTGAGCTCCAGGGCAAATATAGAGTCAGATCAGACAAAGAAACTATTCAGATGCGAATGTGTAGCCACAGGTCATGGTGCCTTTCAATCTGTGCCCCTCCTCAGTAAACTTTTGATGCCTACAATTTAAAGTCAATCCCTCTTGGTTTTCTCAGTTCAATTTGAAATGCCAGTTAATGATGCTGACTGCTACTGTGAGATCTATAACAACTCAAATAGGAACTGGCTTTAAGGTTTCCTATAACTCTGTAAAAAAATGTCCAAATGATCTGACCAGAAAGTGAGGTAAGGGCACTGGTCTCAGGTGGGATTCCTGGGACCTGGGGTAAGCTTCTAGGTGGACAGGAATTGATTTCAGCAGCAGCACCTGGAGCCACGGATGTGCCAAAAGGCAACATCTGGAGGAAAACTGAAATAAAAGAAGGGGCAGACAGCACAACTCAAGGCATCAATCAAAGGGGCCAGAAGAAAGAAAAAAAATGTAGATCCAGGGTGAGGTCAGAAATGGTCAGAATCAGGCCCAAATAAGAGAGCTCAGAAGGGAGGCAGGGGTCAGAGCCAGCTGAGATCCCCTGAGCCACTCGAATGCAGCCCAGTAACTGTCCATGCCTTGCCTTTCACTGTTCCCAGGGTACTGAGAACTGACCTAGGCAGTTTGGTTGTGCACAGCTATTAGATTCTTTTTGGTAGATTCTGTAGCTGCCAAGAGTTAAGCAGTAGAGAAAGGCTAACTACTCCCCCACAACCTTACTATTGAATTTTAATGACAGCAGGTTTCAGATGGAATTCTGCCAAGAACAGAGTCACTTATTAAGCAAACACTGAATGAGCAAGCATAAAAACAGTCTACCTAACATGTTCTGTAAACTCCACGAAGTCCCAGCTCTCTGTCCTTGTATGAGCTCTGACTACTTTAATTGAAAGGCTTACTTGAGACTGATACAGCATTCTTAGAGGCAGGATGTAGTTAACCCACTGGCAATCTCAATTCTCTAAAATAATGGCTGGACACACAGGACCATTCCAGAACCATGTCTTGGGATCCATCCCAAAAGAAGAGAGGGCACATCTTCTAAAGTCTTATTTATACCCTGTTCATGGTGTGGTTTACATGATGCTGTCTAAAATATGTTCGTCTACTCATATAGTTTGAATGCCACTAACTCACCAATGAGGGCCTATTTCTAACAGGGACTCAAATGTCCTGTTATAAGATATGTATGCCAATTATAAGATATTTATTTCACCAAATGAAAACACATTCGTTTACTCTGGGTTTGTTTGTTTATGAGAGCTTTTACAACTTGGTTTCTAAACTACAGTGGGACTGTGCATTTACACAATGGAATACTGTGCAGCTGTAAGAAAGAGAGATCTCTTACCCTTTGAGATGACACTGAGGGACCTGGAGAGTATTATGCTAAGTGAAATAAGCCAGTCAGAGAAAGACAAATACCACATGATCTCACTTGTTTGTGGAATGTAATGAACAAAATAAGCTGTCGACCAAAAGAGATCCAGAATCCTGGAAGTAGGGAATAGACTGACAAACCTCAGAGGGATGGGGGGATGGGAGGTGTGGGAAGAGATAAACCAAAGAATTTATATGCATATATGCACAACCAATCCACATGGACACTAGTCTGGGGAAGGCAGGAGGGGGGTGGGAGTGGGAAGGAGGGGGTCAATGGGGGGAAAAGGGGGACATCTGTAATACTTTCAACAATTAAAAAAACAACCTACAGTAGGATTGTGTAACATGGCTTATCACTTGTGTCTTGTTTACTTATCTTTACAGAGATGCCATCCCTCACAGTTATGGTTTGAATCCCACATCCCCCCCCCAAAAAATATTAAAGTTTAAACACCCTTACCCCAACCTGTGAATGTGACCTTATTTGGAAATAGTGTCTTTGCAGATGCAGTCAGGTTGAGGTCATATTTGATTAGGTGGGGCCTAAATCCAATGACTAGAGGCCTTATAAAGAGAGGCTCTATCTTATTTATTACATTTATTTCCTCGTCTTCCCCATTATCCGAAGTTACTATTCTCTTGCAGTTCTGCAGCAGCAGTTCTCAGCGTGGAGTTGGTGTTATAACCTGACAGTGAGATAACCAGAGACGTACAGCCGAATTGTAAAGGAGCACTTTATTTTGCCGGCAGGCTGTGTTTCCCCTCAGATCAACAGCCATGATTCTCCTGGCTCGTCCCATTTTAAAGACAGAAACTCCCTCCTCCTTTTGCCCCCTCCCCTCAGGGAACCAGTACAATAGTGGGAGTGACAGAGACTACAGAAGTCAAAATTAGCATTATTTACCAACGGCATAAGTACTTACAAGTACCTGCAAATACCTATACTCAGGAAACTGCAAATGCCTCCCAACTCCTGGGGCAACTATAATCTTAGGCAAAATTCCTTTCCGTCTAGGGGTAATTAACCTATTGTTGGAAGAATATCGAGGAATGTCTATTGGTGACAAAATGGAGTCTTTTAGTCGCCTTACCCAAGGGGCCTACATAAAATGGAATCTAGTTGCCTTAGCCTTGGGGCCCAGATCATTGGGAGGTAGAAATATAGATTGAAGTTGCTCTCCCACACTTCCAGGAGGAAGCAAAGCCACCGGGTAAGAAAAAAAGAAAAGAAGGAAGGATGAGAAATGGCATAGACCTTTATCTCAGGTCACCTTTCCTAGGCCATGCCTTCCAGGCAAGTAGGTAATGATATGTACGTACTACTCAAATTTTTTATCACAAGGCAGGCCAGTGATCAGAGAGGCGGAGACTGTTCCCCCTCTCCATTTCACTATCTTGTCCTCTCAGCCTCCTTAATTGCAACACTACACAGGGCAGGGATCTTTTTTTTTTATCCTCACTCAAGGACATTTTTTTACATTTATCTTCAGACAGAGCGGGAGGGAGATAGAGGGGTAGAGAGAGAGAAATATCAATGTGAGAGAGACACATCGACTAGCTGCCACCCACATGATCCCAACCAGGGCCGGGATAAATTGCAACTGAGGCACGTGCCCTAGCGGGAACCGAACCTGGGACTCTTCGGTCCGCGGGCCGATGCTCTACCGCTGAGCCAAACCGGCCAGGGCTGGGCAAGAATCTTCTAATTAAGTTAACTCAAGAGTTGGAATAAATTCAAAAGGGTATTTCACTGCAGGAGGAGAATAGCTAAAGTTTTTGACAACTTACCTTTTCCCAGATTCTAAACGAATTAGGTCCTTTGCAAAAAGGTCTCTTTGTGGGGACTCCCCAGTGCCGACTAGAATCCCCTTGCCCTCGGCATTTTATTGAGGGCCCTCCTTCTCCTCTCTTCACATGAATCTCTACCCATCTCCTTCGGGAAACACATCCTAATAGCACAGCCTCTTTCTCATGAAGGTCTCATCTCCTGAATCACTCTCCATTCCCCAAGCCAGTCCTGCAAGTCTCCAGTCTGAGTCAGTCTGGAGTGGTGGGTGTTCCTTGGGGCCACAGGTCGGTAGGGTAGGGGGTTCTGAATTAAAAAATGCTCTGATGCTGTTGGCTCCTGGGTCTAGTGGGAGTATGCACCTCCAGGAGGATGAGTTTCCTTTAAGAATCCCACCTCTTAACACCTCACACCAGACAGAATGGCTGCAATCAACAAATCATCAGCCCTGGCTGGTTTGGCTCAGCGGCTAGAGCATCAGCCTGCGGATCAGAGAGTCTCAGTTCGGTTCCCACTAAGGGCATGTACCTCGGTTGCAGTTTATCCCCGGCCCCACTTGGGGTTGTGTGGGAGGCAGCCACTCGATGTGTCCCTTTCACGTTGGTGTTTCTCTCTCTCTCTCTCATTTCCTCTCTCTCCCTCCCACTCTATCTGAACAAAAATGGAAAAATGTCCTCGGTGAGGATAAAACAAAACAAAACAAAACAAAATCATCAAACAATAAATGCTGGCGAGGGTGTGGAGAAAAGGGGACTCTAGTACACTGCTGGTGGGAATGCAGACTGGTGCAGCCACTATGGAAAACACTATGGTGTTTCCTCAAAAAATTGAATTGCATTTGACCCAGTGATCCCACTTCTAGGCAGTGATCCCACTTCTAGGAATATATCCTAAGAAGCCTGAAACACCAATCAGAAAGAATATATGTACCCCTATGTTCATAGCAGCACTATTTACAATCACCAACAGCCCAAGTGTCCATCAATAGATGAGTGGATAAAAAAGCTGTGGTAAATATACACAATGGAGCACTATGCAGCTGTAAGAAAGATCTCTTATCCTTTGAGACAACATGGAGGGACCTCGAGAGTATTACGCTAAGAGAAATAAGCCAATCAGAGAAAGACAAATACCACATGATCTCACTTATTTGTGGAATATAATGAACAAGGTGGGCTGATGAACAAAATAGATCGAGAGACAAAGAAAGGAGTATGGTTCAGACTGACAAACCTCAGAGTAGGGGTGTGTGTGGGGGGCATGGATGAGATGAACCAAAGAACTTATATGCATGTATGCATAACCAATGGCCATAGACAACAATGCTAGGGGGGTGGGGGGGTGGGATGGGGAGGAGGGGGTCTGGGGGGGAAAGGAGAAACATCTGTAACAGAAATAAATTAATAAAAATTGGAAAAAGAATAAAATAAAATCACCCAAGAGCTATAAAAAAAAAGAATCCCACCTCTGAGAGGTTTATGAGGGTGTGTTTCTTTAGGTCTTTGACCTGGTAGAACAAGGAGGAGGTCTATAAAACTCACCTGGCTTCTATCAGGAGGTGAACTACAGGTTTCCAAGGGTGGACATCACTTTCCAAGGGAACAATACAGACTATATTCATATTTAAGAAACAAATAATTCCTTAACTAGCCCAGTGCTTTTCACTTATCTAGGTCTCTAGGACATATCATACCTGATTATGGGGCAGAAAAAGGTTTGATTTCTTCCTGTTCCATCACAGCATGGCCTGCTAGAATCTTAAGGGGACTCCCTTACCTTTAATAACTATCTCCTTTGGTACCCCTGGAGACGATCCTGATAAAGAGAAAGAGACCAATTTCCTCCCTTATGCCTGAAAGTTCCATATAGGTAAGGTATTGATATAATATTTTTTGCTTGTTTTGTTTTGTTGTTCTTTTACCCTTTTGGTAGGGGGTTGATGTTTCTTCTGAAATGAGCAGTAATGCCTGATGTTCTTCATTTGAGGAAGAGGATTGGATATTAGCTAAAAGGGAAAGGAAAGGGCTTGGATATTAGGGTACATACAGAACCAGGTCTGGGCGCCTGGGTAATGGGCAATGATGACATTATCAGCACGGAAACAGTGTTTCTAAGCTTGTAAAGTGGAGGATGAAGAATAGGGATTGTAGATCTAACCTCATTATAGATCAGGTTATCTAGATTTAAGAAGAGCTCTTGTTTATCTTCCTATTATTGTCCCTTAAACTTCAGCAAAGTTGTGTCTCAGCTTTCCCTGGCATGTGTTTTTTAAACTTTATCTCGTTTTTAAAATAAACTCTTCTATGGGATTTTAAAGGAAGGATGTAGCCCTGGTTGATCTGGCTCATCGGTTAGAGTGTCAGCCTTCGGACTGAAGGGTCTCGGGTTTGATTCCCAGTCAAGGGCATGCACCTGGGTTGCAGGTTCAATCCCCGGCTCTGGTCATGGTCATTCGGGAGGCAACCAATCGATGGGTCTCTCTCACATCGATGTTTCTCTCTCCCTCCCACCCTTCTACTCTATCTAAAAATCAATGGAAATATATCCTCAGGTGAGGATTAACAAAAAAATAAAAAAAATAAAGGAAGGATGTAACTGAGTCCTCATCTACTCCCCAGCTGGACAGCTCCCTCATCTTTTTCTATGGCATTCTCTTATCCTGGCCCACAGGTCCCTGTAAGCCCACTGCCTCCCCCTCTCTGAAATGTCCACATGCCATGTGGAAAATCAGAGCTTTTCTTTTTTTTAAAGATATTTTTCCATTTATCTTCAGATAGAGTGGAAGGGAGGGAGGGAGGGAGAGAGAGAGAGAGAAAGAGACATCGATGTGAGAAAGACACATCAATTGGCTGCCTCCCGCGTGATCCTGGCCAGGGCCGAGGACTGAATCGCAACTGAGGAACCCAGGTACGTGCCCTTGACCGGAATGGAACCTGTGACTTTGGTCCATGGGCCAGCGCTCTAACCGCTGAGCCAAACTGGCCAGCGCAGGGCTTTTCTGCTTCACTCACAACACACGCTGATGGCACGGGAGCCCCTCTACAACGCTGCTTGCTTACCTGGCTTCTACAAGGAGGGGAGGCTTGAGCCATACTTGAAGGAGGTTCTAACATATCCCCCTCCCCTTGCCCTCGTCATGGAGTTTGGGGGGTGGTGACACATGGTGACAGGAATCTCCCACTCTCTGCCTCTCATTTCCAAACCTTTGCTCTCCTCCAGCTTGGGTCTTAATCCCTCTCACGTGGAGGAAAGCTTGGTTGACTAAATATTCTTGCTAATTACACTCTTTCTGTCAGCATTAGTGCCCTTCAAACTACAAACTGAAGGATTCCATTCTTTCACTCTTTGTGTGGCCTCCTGCTTCTCCCAGGCCTGTGGTGTGGGAGGAAGGGTGACACAGGGCATGACAGAGATGCAGAGTGACACTGTGCTCTTACACACGGGCGTCTTACTCTCAGTAATACTAAAGTTCGCGGCATCAGACAATTCCCACGGATGCTCAGGAAGACAAGAGAGATTATATAGGCGAGCATGTGACACGTGGGATCAGACAACAGGCCCCAGGGACTTCAGAAGCTGTTCAAGGAGGCGGAAGATCCCATCAGAAACAGTTGAAGGGGAAGAGGAACCCTCTGGTACAGCAACACACACATCACTGGGAGTTAAGAAGCTGCCAAACAGGGTTTAGCCCACAAAGGGTCTTTAATGTCCATCTTGGCCCCGTGTGAGCTTGTGAGCACAATAGGGACATCGGCTGCTGTGTCCGACCAGGCTGGAAGCTGAGGAATGCAACAAAAACAGAAGGTGCCTGCTAAGTTTATGTTGTCCTGGAGTTTCCCTACCCCACCTAGCAGCAACAGCGGCAAAGCTCGGAAATTGCCATGGAGACCTGAATCAGCTCTACGTCTGCTGGCCCAGCCTGATTTCTGGAGATCAAGTAAACAAAGGTTTTCTTTACCAAACAAAGTTCCTAAATTCCTGTGCTAATAAGTACCATTCGTCTAAGCACGAGACTGGTAACTACAGAGACAAAAATATTTATTTAACATATTCTAAACACTATAAGACATCCTAGCGGCAAGAGGAAAACATTGATAGCCACTACTTTTAATTTTGGGAGAGTTCTTTAAAGAATTCCAACGAAACGATGATTAGAGCTAGGACCAAATGCTCTCTCCCCTGTGAGGACTGTGATCCAGGAGCTGTTGCTTCGACTGGGAGAGGGTGAGAGATGACGATTCTCATGCCCCAACCAGACCTGCTGAATCACAGTCAACAGTTAACAAGATTCCCAGGTGATCTGTGTAAACATGAAAGCTTGCAAGGCACAGATCCATGCAGCCTTAGGATAATTATAAACAGTAAAGGTACATATTTGTTTGCTACAGCAGATTGAAATCTTTGGAACAATGTGAGTAATATATGTTAGGCTAATATTTATTTCCTGTATGATACAGGTTGCTTGTAATGATGACGAAATTGTTCTAAAAATCTTGCATATAATTTAGAATATACTTTTAATTTGAAATCATTTATATGTTGGGAAAATTAGCAAAGGCAAGCCACTTCTCATTTCCAGATATTCAATTTGAAGGAAAATTAAAATGCTGCTTTTTTTTTTTCTTTGAGAATAAAACCAAAAATTGTGAAGGTCTTGAAAAGTCATTCCAAAGTGACTCAAGGGTGAGAGGGTGTGATGAAGTTTGTGAGCTAGACGTTGAGCTCAGGTAGTGGGAAAAGGATTCTGCATAGAAAGGCGTTAGGCTTACTCTGTACGAGAGAGAGCAGGGCACATTTAAACAAAACAAATGCCTCATGGTCACTGGCTGCGCCTCTCACTTTCTATGTCATTGCCCACAGGAAGATATAGCTGTTACCACAAATTCAAAAAGCAGGGCTGACTACAGGTGGTCCCCATCTTTTGATGGTTCAACTTACAATTTTTCGAGTTTACAAAGGTGTGAAAGCGATATGCACTCAGTAGAAACCATACTTCGGATTCTGAATTTTTATCTTTTCCTGGGCTGGTGACATGTGGTACCAGGCTCTCTAGTGATGCTGGGAAAGGCAGTGAGCACAGCTCCCAGTCAGCCACGCGATCGGGAAGATAAACATGCGATGCTCTGCACGGTGCTGTGTTGCCAATGTTTCCTGGATATCGTGTTTTATGTCTTTGCATCCCATCGTGCCTACAAAGTGCCCATCTGTGTCTCCTGCTTCTGACGAGAAGAAGAGGAAGGCAAGTGCTCTTGAGATGAAAGTCAAGATAATTGCCCAACTGTAAGCTAATGTAAGCGTTCTGAGCACATTTAAGGTTAGCTAGGCTAAGCAATCATGCTGGTAGGTTAGATGTGTTAAATACATTTGCAACTTATGATATTTTCAACTTACTGAAAATAAGATGGATGAACCCCATCAGAACTTGAGCAGCATCTGTACTTCACTCAAAGTTACAAATGATTGGTTGCCAGGTGCCCCTGCCTGATAGCAACTGGAAACAATTTATTCAAGGAGTGGTCTTGTGATTCTATAGTTTTAGGAACCACATGTTTCCACGTGGGCCCTCTGGAGCAGGAGAACTGAGACAAGGACATCACCAGGATTGGCCACGACAGAAAAGTTGTTATTGAAGCACTAGGTCTGCTTTACCCACTGCACAGGAATTCCTAAACATATACTATTTGTATGGCTACCTATAGACGGAGATAGCAGAACCAATCATCAAATAAATGAGTTACTTGTAGCCACATGATTTGAAAAGCAAAAGCTTTTCAACAAATCATTCCAACAAAAGAACATATTTTATGTAGACTGTAAGTGCATTTTGACAGATGACCTAATGTGGGTGGGGCCCATTGGAAGTATTCTGGCTTTGTGGGGGTTGGCACAGGCCTCATGAGTAGAAGGGCCCTGAGATTGGTTTAATGCTCTGCTGGCATTTTGGAAGTCTTAATTGTTTTTGAACAAGGAGCCCCACATTTTTTATTTTGTACTGGGTCCTACAAATTATGTGGCTGGTCCAGTCTAGAACTTAGTAAGATTTTAAAGCAGACCTAGGTGGAGCTGTGTTTCATTCTAAAACAATAAAACTGTTGCTTCCTTTGCTTTGGCTTGTTTTTAGGTCCTATGTTTAACTCATCTGAAAAATGTGTGAGATTTCTGTATTTCATACAGGGTAGCCAGGGTAGCATTCTACCACATGAAAAGACAAAATTCTGTGAAAAGCTAACATAAGTGGGACCATTTTAAAACAAAACCATAGCAGCCATTCTCGAAGAACTAACTCGCGTGTCTTGTTCCTTAAGACTTTGGAATATCTGAACTGGGCAAAATAGCCTATGGACTGGGCCAAACCAACCTTGTCTTGTGAACAACTGTTTGCAAAGCTAATAGAAAAGCAGACATCCTGCCCTGGCCGGTTTGGCTCAGGGGTTAGAGCATTGGCCAGTGGACCAAAGGATCTTGGGTTCAATTCTGGTCAAGTTTGATCCCTGGCCCTGGTAGAGGTCAGGGTCGTACGGGAGGCAACCAATCCGCTGTGTCTCTCTCACACTGATGTTTCTCTCTTTCTCTCTCTCTTTCCCTTTCCCTTCCTCCTACTCTATCTAAAAAGGATTAACAAACAAACAAACAAAAAACAACAGAAAAAGCAGACATCTTGACCACAAGGACTGATGAATGTAGACTTTCTTTTGGAATGTAGAATCAGTAAGCAGCCATGTGTAGCTGAAAAAACAAAAACAAAAACCTCAGCTTGTTAGCACCAATAGAAATTTCTTTCTTCTATTCCTGTGATTATTTCCCTTCCTTTTCTCATAAAAACCCCTTGCCTTCACTATTTAATTAGAACACTATTTGGGTTTCTGCCTGAATCTGTAGTCCCTAAATTGCAATTCTTTTTTTTCCAAATAAACACTTGTTGCCTCTCATTTGGCTTTTTAGTTTTAGGTTAACAACTCCCATTAACCAAAGATAGACCAACGTCAGAAGGCACTACAAACAGTGCCAAGTATCTAAGAGAAACAAAGAGTACTTCAAAATTAAATTCAGACTAAATAGTTTGAAAGGTACTGGATGCCAAATTGCATCGAGGATAGGAACCAAGCATGAACAAACATTACCTCCACAAATTACATTTTAAGTGGCTCCAGGACATTTTCATTAGTTCAGATAAAGTTTTAAAATGGTTGTATCCATAATCCATCAAAGTTCTGTCTAGACAAAGGACTGCATTTTTTGATTGGGGAAACCAGGGGAGGAAAAACCTTGGGACCACATCCTGCTGATATCCTAGGAGACTCAATGGCAGGATAAGGTCCTGAGTGTTTGGGGTGGGCACACACCAACACTAAACCCTCCCCTTTCCTCCCAAGCCCTGAGGAGTCAAGGGCCAGGCGAGGACATCGCCAACTGTGGACATGAAAGGAAAGCTCAGCCTAGGGATTGGTGTGTGCGCACATGCACCCTACAAGTCCCCAGCGCTCTCTGGACAGGATGAAAGAAGGACGGCCACTGGGAATGGTGTTGCTCAACATCATCCTCAGTTCTATTATTTAAATAAAATTTATTTTAATTTGCTGACCACATTTTTCCTCTAAAAATAATTTCTGCTCATCATGAAGAATCTAGAAAATACAGAAAAAATAGAAGAAATCACCCATAATTCCATTTCTTTAAGAAAAACCATTACATCATTAATACTTGGATATATTTCCTCCTGGTCTATTTTTCACAATATTGTTAATTTTTACATGGGTTGTACACATATAATTTTGTTTCCTTTTTCTTCTTAAATGTCACAGCACAAACAATCAGGATTTAAGAAAGTGAAAAATAAGATTGTTGTAATAAGTCCAAATACATCAATTGTCATAAGTTAAAATTGATTAATTTTACCAAATAAGAGAAATTGTCATGTTGGATAAATAACAAAAGCAAGACCTATATTGTTTATAAGAGACAAAAATAAACCATAAAGTCCCATAAAAATGAAAACAAAACAAAACAAAACAAAAAACCAACAATAAAAAACCAGTAATTACATACCAGGTAACACTACCTACAAGAAAGCAGCGGCTATAGTCCCATCACACAAAATATATTTTAGCCCTAAAATAAGATCTGAATAAAAGTGAAATATTACATGTCAAGTCTTGTGGGATGTAGATAAACTGTACTTATAGGAGTTCTCTGGTATCTGGTTATCTGTATCTATTTCACAACAAAACAATTATTACAATTTTTTTGTATTCTTGGCAGATGTTCCACCCTACCCCACCTTAGCTGCCCCAGCCCCCTCCACACACACATTTTTGAGAAAGGCATGATCAAAATAATCTTATTTGCATAGTTGCTACAAAATGGTTACAAAAAAAATGTTCCTAATCCTTTCTAAATTAAAAAAGATTATTTATTTACTTTAGACCTGAGTTTATCAAAGGAAATTATTGAAGGAAAGGTAAATTCCTCTCCCATCATAGAACCCATAGTCACCCTCTGCAGAAGAAGCAACTGTTGAGAGTTGTTAAGTTCTTCTGCAGTATCATACATACATGGATGATGCATGCTATTGTTTCTGTTTTTCTTTTTTCCACAAAGGGAACATATAAACACTATTCTCCCTCTTGCTTTTCTTTTTGTTTGTTTGTTTCTTGATATCTTTTGGACAGCCTTTTATATCAGCACACAGTGATTTACCTCATTCTTTTTGTTTCTCTGGTATTCCTCTATATTAATAGTGCCCCATATTTATTTAACCAGCCATCCATCAATGAGCACACATATTTTTTGCAATCTTTGCTATTACAAGCAATTATGTGATAACATCTTTCTTCAGCAAGGTTGACACACACCCATGACCATATCTTTAGATATATCCCGGAAGTATTGTTGTATTGAAACATGTGTTCATTAAAATTTTGATAATATTTTTTCAAAAGTTTTCACCAAGGCATATAAAGATGGCTGTTTCCACATCCTAGTCAACACTATACATTTTTGGTCTTTTGCATCTTGTGAGGTGAAAGATTGCATCTCATTGTTGTTTTAATTTGCATTCCCCAAGTTATGAGCAAGGTGGAGCGTTTTTTCTCTAGTTAATAAGTGATTTTCACACACCCTCCCCCCACCCCACCCATGAACAGCCTTCTAGATCTTCTGTTCAATTTTCAATTGGGTTGTTGTATTTCTCTTACTGCCTTTTACAATATCATTGTAAAGTAAAGGAATAACGCTTTTTATCTGCAGCATAACTTGCGGTTACTTTTTTCTGCCTTTCCATTTATATTTTGATTTTTTTGGTGTGACTTTTGCCCTGCAGCGAACCTATTTTCAGTGAATCCATTTTGACAGTCTTGTTCTCCATGGCGTCTGGGTTTATGCTCTTTTTGAGAAAGTCTTCTCTGAGCCAAGATTATTAGAAAGAAATCACCTCTGTGTATTTCTAGGACTTTTATAGATTTATTTTTAAAAACATTTAAATCTTTGTTCTGTAGGGAAGCAAACTTGCCACTCTAAAATGTGTCTCTCTGCAACGAGGATTATTTTAAGAAACAAAAGCCTCAGGAAGATACTTTGACATATTGCCTAAAATAATTTAGACAGAGGGCCTGTTCCAGGAAGGGAGCTTTCCCCACCAGTAACAATAGTATAATGTGAACTAGGTGTGGTGGGGGAGACTCAGCAACTCAGCAGGGCCTAGAGATCAGAGTCTCTTTGAGTCTCAATGTCTCTGCTTGGCCCAGCACACATTTGTTCACCAGACATTTGCTTTTCCATCTTCATGTAAATTGCCTTCCTCCCCTTTGAAGTCCCAGTTATCTCCTCCTTGTAACCGGAAAGGGGACCTGGCCCTGAGCGGGTCTGCCTAGGCTGGCCGGTAGTGTGTGGGCTCTTGACTTCATGCAGGAAAGATTTCACAATATGAGTCCAGGTGATTTTTAGAGAGCATTTTTTAAAGTCGGGGACAGTGAAACAAAGAAGGGCCTAGGGTAGAAGAAGCAACAGAAGAGGGGCTAGGTAGGGAAATGAGCCTAGGCTGGGCTGCTTTGGCTCACTGAGAAGTCAAAGAAAAGGGGGCCTTGGGGACAGGGTCAGGGGTTAGCCAGGGACAAGCTGCTGCTGCTCATTGCTCCCTAGTTGTAATTCTCATGGGGTCCCTTAGAATTTAGGAGATGCACACCTGTGAGGGAAGAAGAGGGGGAAGGGATAGGTGTGGGCATACTCCTGGGAGGGAGAGCACATGCTGGGACCTTCGTTTTGAAGGTTTTTAAAGGCTGGGGGTATAGGGGAGGTTTTGGGGAGGATCTTAATAGAATATTCATCATCTTTATGCTGATGTGACAAAATGAGATTTATTCCCTTAACTTCATCTGTCCCTGGGTGTGGTTGGCAAATGTCACTAATTGGTTTCTGCTATCTATCTCCCTGAGTAGGGTGATCTAAACTATTTACCCTCTGGTTGGGGAGAAGTGTAAACCATTTACTCCTAAGTGTCCTTGGTTACAGAAGATAGGATTTTGCAATTAGCTATATGGCTGTAAACTGCTTGGTCATTTAGCTATCTGTCTCAGTTTCCCTTTTCTGCTTGTCCTGGCTTCCTAGCCTGTCTTACCCTTAGGTCAAGATGGCAAATAAGTCTCAACTGTCCACCTTGCCCTTGGGCCCCATAGTCTTATGAAACCCCTGTATGTACATATGTAATTAAATTTGGTTATTCTCTCCTGTTAATCAGTCTTTTTTACTTTTTCTTTTTTTAAATGAAATTTATTGGGGTTACATTGGTTAATAAAATTATATAGGTTTAAGGTGTACAATTCTATAATATATCACCATTCTATTGTATTGTGTGCTTACCACCCCAAGTCATGTCTCTTTCCATCACCATTTACCCTCCTTTACCCTCTTCTGCTCCCCTCCCCACATTTCCCTCTGTTAATGACCATACTGTTGCCTATGAGGTGTTTTTTTTCTTTTGCTTCACTTTTTTCACCCAGCCACCCCCCACCCACCCCCGACAGCTATGAGTCTGTTTCTATTTTTCAATTTAAATCTTAGACCAGCCAGAAGAACCTAGAATGGGAGAGGAAAATTTCTTCCTTCCCGACAGATCCATATATACTCGTTTGGTGTATGGTGTGACATATGTAACCAATTTTGTCTTTTCCAAATAGTTAGCCTATTACCTCAGCAAGATTTATTGAAAAACGTCATCATTCTTCAACAGCTTGAATTGCCGCCTCTTTTACACACGAAATTCCTTCATGTATTGTTGTCCAAAATAGAGTCTATTTTACTTTATTACTCTGTTGGTGCCAAATCACTTTAATAAATTTAGCATAGGTTTTGCATTTCTTCTCCGAGGTGTCTATTCTGTTTTGCCTTCTCTTTAAACACGTTTAGTCTTTAAGCCCTTAAATTTCTTCTTGGAATTTTTCTTTCAGGCAGGCCATATTTGACTTGATGTATTAGTTATTTCTGAGGGCAGCTTGGCTCAGCATGGAAAGGCTTCTCTTTAGGTAAATGGGTAGGTTCCATTATCCTGGAAGAGTTGACTTTGAAATGATCTCCATTGTGCAGGGATGAGTTACATGACTAGTGTCTCTTAATTATAGAAATGGATGGCGAGTAGGCCCGAGTCCGGTAACACGACTGATTTTGCAGTAACCTTGATTGCTCATTTAGAACCACCTCAGTTATTACATGTAGTGACTAAACCCACACTTCAGGTAGGAAAGTTTAACTAGAATTTTTCTCTTTCCAGTGGTTTCAAATCTCTGCTGTGGAGGAAGAGGGGAGTGTGGGTCTGGTCTGACTCTAGAACATTCCAGACCCAGCCCTTCAGAAGCTGGCCAGAATTAGGGAAAGTGGTTGGGTTTGTGAGATAAGATAGTTAATGCCTAAGGTTTTTACACCAGGCCTATTTGAGTGCAAGGCCGACTTGACCGGCAGGAAAGCCTTTATCCAAAATCTCTGTGCAGTGGACCTATCTGTCTCTGGAAGCAGTCCCAGAAGCAGAGGACTGGGTCTCCTCCATCATTCCAAGGGAAGACCCTGTTTTAGGATATTCAGGACACTGATTCCCTAGAGCCAAATCTCTAATTTTCTACTATTTAGATAGGTTTATTAGCACCAGCTTCTCCTCAGCAGCCAGAGAACTGCTGGGCAGAGGTCCAAGCTAGAATGGGCCTTCTTCCCAGTGACCTCAACCTTGAGCTTCACTGGAGGATTCCTGGTGCAGGAAAGGGGGGGTGCAAGGCAGAAGAGAGCATGGAGCCCCCTCACAGCACTCTGGAGATGACCGGGTACATTACACTAAATCATAAATACCCCACTGCTCCATTAAGTATTACACACTGAGAGCATATAAAACAGCTAGGCATTGCGACTCTAAGAAACAGAGGGAGGCAGTCCTTTACTTGCTTTTGAAAATAACACTTTTTAAAATATTGTGGTTATAGGGGGTCAAAATATGTCACCCCCCCCCCCAATGCCACTTTGGCATAAGGATTATTTTGAACTAGAAGCAAATGAGAATCAATAGATGTAGGAAGAAGGTTTCTTGGAGCTTCTCTGATAAGATAAGTAACACATCTTCCATTAGTTTCCCCAATATATTTACCTTCCCACAACCTGCCATTCCTAAAAATCTAATCCCCTTTTCTTTTGTCTTGTCTTCTTTGTTAAGATACACCCCGAGTTCTTTTTTGCCCCAGAGAATTCCTTTATTGAAACTTTCAGTTTTTACCATGAAATTTTACATATATGATGGAAAATGGAAGACATATCAATTACGTGCCAGGAAAAAAATTTTAAATGGTGTTGTTATATAGTGTATTGGCTAATTCCAGTGGATCTTCATCTCTTACTGTTGACATTATCTCCAATATTTGAATTATATGGCAGGGTTCATTTCTGTCCTTTAATCGGTACCCAATTTCCCACTTCTTTTTTGTAGGAAATGAAATTTTTATATATTTTGAACCAGCATATGTACCTTTGGTTCCACACCAAGGTGTATCACTCTCGATCATTAATTATTCACTAGGTATTGACTTCAAAACTTCCCAATTAGCCTCCATTTTCAGTGAGCATTAAATCCTATATAGAGAACCAAGTCAATCAAAGCAGCCTCTGCTTCCTTGGTACCATCAAATGAACACACTACTCCACCTACACACCGATCTCTATTTCTTTTCATTGTGTCCAAAAATTCAGCATGTGAGTTTCCACAGGGAAGAAACATTGGCAATTTTGTCTATTCTGACAGTTCAAACTGTTTTTCAAAGTATCTGAGCAGAGAATCTTTGGGACAAAACTATAGTCAAAGTCAAGTCCACCCACATTCCCCTATTGCTACAACTTTCCCCTTGTTTTCAACAAGAGCCAGCAACTCCCTGAAATAAAGGTCAGGGTTAGTCTTTTCAAATTCATCGCATCATGTAGGATGACATCCAACTGTACTGAAAAACATATTTGTTTGTGCCAAGGCAGTACATCTTTACCGTCTTGTAGGTTTATTTCCACCTGTAATCAGAAACTTTTCAACACCAATTTGGACAGCTCTCTGTATTACATCCTGTAAGTCATCTTGACGCTTTGGAACACCCTATAAATTCCTCCGAACATAGGATCTACCAAGCTGATACCAATATCCACGAACTTGAAGTGACTCATGACTGCCGGGGCCGGTACTCCTCAGTGGAAGTGGAAGTCCGCTCCAAGTTCTAACAACCCTTTTGGGTTACTCATTACTGAGTTTCTTCCATATGTATGCACGCTGCACACTGTTTCTCTCTTGTTCATCTGTCTTCTATCAGTTGAATTTCCAGGGCCCCAGCTAGAGAACCTGGACGGATAGAAGAAAAAACATTGATTTCTCCCTCTCATACATGGTAAAACATACATAACTTAAAACTCACCATTTTAACCTTTTTTTTTTTTTTGCAGTAAGTGCATTCACACTGTTGTGCAACCATCACCACCATGCATCTCCAGAACTTTTTCACTTTTCCCAGTGTGTACTCTGTACTGTGAAGATTAATGAACAGAAACTTCATTTAAAATGGAATTGGGAGGCTAGAAGAGGGCTCTCCCGCCTTGCTTCACTCAATCCACAGGAAGGGAGGTACCTTGCCTTTCCGACAGGAAGTGATACTACTTTTCTACCCCAGCAGGAGCAAGAAAAGATTCCTCCTTGCCCAGTAACAGCTCAGCCAATGGGAGACTGCCATAACTCAGCCAATGAAAAGTCACTATACTTCCAACTTTCAGGTTCCTCCAGTGGATTCTTCATTTACAATAGCCCCTCCCAAGTCCATAAAAGAGTGCACCTCCTTTGTTTCTCTGAACTTGCATGTGGTTTTTCATTGATTGTCCTGAAGTGCACTTCTTTGTTGTTCCCAAATAAACCCGTATTGCTGGGGAAATTTCTGGCTGTCTATTTACTTAAGGTCAATAGAACCCATACCCCTAAACCCCACCCCTACCAGCCCCTGGTGACTGACCATTATTCTACTTTTTGTCCTGTTGAATTTAACTACCCTGGGTACCTCATATAACTGAAATCACAGTATTTCTTTTTGTGACTCTCATACCTCTGGCCAACAAATGTGTGGGTTTTTCCGCAGTACTGACCAAATCTCCGACTCTCTAGACACCAACGGGGTGTTGTGCTGATATCCATTTATTTAGCTCGTGTTTTTAAAGGCTGAAAATGGAACTAACTAGATTCTTTCTCCCTTATCTCCTGAAGATTAGTTTGCATTTTACATGTAAATAAAATACTGAGTGATGGCATCTAGTGTGTATTCAGCAAATACTGCTGTTTAACAGGTAAATAAGAGTTGGTGTTCTCATGTGAAGTGTGAATGAAGCGTCTAATTCTGACCAAAATTTTACTCTTCAATAGGTAATTATGTAACTTGTGCCATTTTTAGCCATTTAAGGCCTGATATACTTTAAAATTGTATTTTCTTGGATTTTTTTTTTAATCCATCTCTGCTGGACTAGTTGATTTATTTGCCATTCTTATCAAAATGTCTATGTTTCAGGGTTTGGAGGGCACAGTGTTCCAATCATTCTATTCAATAGGGCTCTGGTGATTCCATTTCAACTTGCTTTGAGGCAACTGTTTGCTCTGGCAATCTGTCTGCATACAATAGATCAAGATTTGTGATTCTAAACTGCATCAAACACATCAGAAATGTGGGTGCAGTATCTATTACTTGATTTCCTGTTGATGACTCTAAAAAAAAATCTGAAGATGGCAAAAAGTTCATGGGCTTTGGGACCAATATCTAGGTTCGAATCTTGTTTGTTTTTCCATTTTGGAGAATTCACTTTGACTTCCTCTAAACCTCTCTAAACTTTATCATTTGTAAAAAGATAATAACACATCTATAACAGTAGTGTTTTGAGTATTTAGTGAGATAATAAAACTGTACATTTACATATTAATTTAAGAGTAGCTATTGTTACTAAATGAAAACTATATCATGCTTTGCCAAACAATTGCCTTATATGACATAACATTTGGTCTGAAGCATAATTCTAGACTGATTCTAAATTTTTTGGAAGGTTAGATTTTTGGTATGTTTTTCATGTAAATATTGGTACTTCATTTGTCATATGTTGCTAGGAAAGCTAACATCAGCAATGGTTTAATTTAGTAAGTTTTTGTTCTTTCAAGACTGACTTCTGAAATTCACAAAACTTCTTTGGTCTGTATATTGTAATTCTTCTTCTTCTGTTACGATGAGCCAGAGAGACAACCAGAGACACACAGCTGAATTGTAAATGAAAGGAGCGCCTTATTCACCGGCAGGCTGCAGAGGCATAATCTTTCCAAATTTGCAGCAGCGAGCATTCTTGCAGCCTGCTTATAAAGGCTCAAACTACATTCTCTTGGTGCCGCTTTTCGTGCCATTAAGGGAGGAACTGATATGAGAGGAGCTGTTAAGGAGGTCAGGGCAAGGGCAATCATTAATCTCTTTCTTTCTTATGGTCCCTCCAAGTTTCCCAAGGCCATCATTAATCCCTTTATCTTTATGGTTTCTCTGGGTGTCAGTCCCAGGTTTCTTTTAGAAACTGCTAGGTTGTGTATGTGCTGGAACAATTGATCAGAATGGAGTTTACTTAAGTCAAGTAGCCTAGTTCATTCCCCACTGGTTTTATGTATAAGTCAAATCGTTGACTTTTTTTCCTCCTCTGGGACAGGGCTATATTGTCCCTTAACTACAAGGAGTTTTACAGAATCTATTCTCCTCTGTATAGTTTTCATGAGGTTGTTCATTATACATGGCCCAAAGGTTAGGAGTAAGCATAATATGGCCAGAGAACTGGAGATGGCCAATAATAAAGTTTTTAGCTATGGAGACCAGTTAAACATTTGTTGGAACCAATTCTCAGATCCCTGTCTCCTTCTTTCTCATTCCTTGATATTTCTACTAACTAAAGATAAGCTTTCTTGTATAACCCGTGAGTTGTTAGCATAGAAACAACAAGCTTCTCCTAATGCGATGCATAATCCTCTCTCCTTGAGAAACAGCAGGTCTAATCCCCTTCTATTTTGTGAAACCATTTCTGCTAGGGAGTCTACTTGGCTCTTTAACTGGGAAATGAAGCTTTCTAGATGACTTAGGTCAGTATCTATCTGGAGACTGAGATCTTTTAAATTCTGGTCATTTTTGATGAGAGCAGTGGTCCCTACTGCTGTGGATCTCGCTATTCTCAGGGTTTCAAAAGGCTCTTGTTCTGTTCTCAGTCCAGATTAGAGGTTGCGTTCCCCCAGTGCTCATGTATAGAGGTTTTGCAATGGCTGCGGATCCCGGGATCCATAGGTGGCAGTATCCTACTGCCCCTAGGAATTCTCTGACTTGCTTCTTAGTTTTTGGGATGGGAATTCACAGAATGGCCTCTATGTGGCTCAGGGAAAGGGTCTGCTGCCCTTTACTAGTCTTATATCCCAGGTATGTGACTTCCGGGGAACACAATTTAGCCTTTTTGGCCGAGACCCAGTATCCTAATGTCTTTAAGGTGCCTAGGAGGTGCTCAATACCTCTCTGGCAATTTTCCTTGTCCTTTGCTGCTAGGAGAAGGTCATCTACATATTGGAGTAGGGTACATTCAGGGTGCTCTTGTCTAAAGGCCTGAAAGTCAGAACTGAAGGCCTCATCAAATAGAGTAGGAGAGTTCTTAAAGCCTTGGGGTAGTCTCGTCCAGGTTAACTGTCCCGAAAATCCCTCCTCAGGGTCTGTCCACTCAAATGCAAAGATAGGCTGGCTAACAGGGGCTAAAGGGATGCTAAAGAAGGCATCCTTTAAATCCAGAACTGTATAGAACTGGTGTTCTGGTGGAAGTAGGCTCAATAGAGTATAGGGGTTTGGGACTGTCGGGTGTATGATCTCGACTCGTTTGTTTACTTCCCTCAAATCTTGCATTGGCCTAAAGTCTTTGGTGCCAGTTTTCAAAACTGGAAGCAAGGGTGTATTCCAGGATGATTGACAGGGAACAAGAATCCCAGCCTCCCATAGCTGATGAATATGAGGGGCAATGCCCTTCTTTGTTTCATGGCTCAGGGTGTCTTACCCTGATTGGAGTCACCGTGGCAAGCAGTTGAATTACAGTTGGTGGCTGGTGATCAACTAGTCCGGGAGGGTTGCTTTTAGCTCAGACAAAAGGGAAGAGATGCTGTATTTTCTTCACGTAAGCCGATATCTCAGGGTCCGTTTCTGGATGGCCTGGGGTTCCTTCCTGAAAAAGATATTCCTTTGACAAAGGGCAGGTTACAAGTATTTTTGAAGAGGAAAATGGGAATTTGTCCTGATGTCTTGGGTTTACAGTAAGGTGTGCTTCTTCTCCAATAAATGATATTGTAGCCTGTAACTTTTGGAGGAGATCACGTCCCAACAGAGGATATGGACATTAAGGCATAACTAAGAAGGAGTGTGTAATGGTGCCCTATCTAAGATTTACAGTCCTGTTAGTGTCCAAGGGTAAAGGGCAGTCTGACCTGTTGCTCCTTGAACTGAGGTCTTCTTAGTTGTTAGTGGACCCAGAGGTTCAACTAGGACTGAATGTGTAGCCCCGTATCTATTAAGAAATTAACTGGTTTTCCCCCTACCTGTGCAGTGATCCTGGGCTCCTGGGGGCTGAGTTAAAAGGAGCCCTGGCCCCGTCATTCTTCTAAGTTAAGGACAGCTGGGGTATGTCTATTTGCCTCGTCTTTCCTATCTGACTGATTTGGGCACTCTCGCTTTCAATGTCCTTCTTTTTTGCAGTAGGCACATTGGTTCTTCCCTAGTCGGGTCCTAGGCCTGCTGTCTTGACCCTTCCTCATGTTTCCCTTCCTAGGGTGATCCTTTTCCGTGGGCCCTGTTTCCCTTAAGGCTGCTATTACTACCTCTGCTATTCTTTTATCTTGTTTTCCCTCAGGGGTGTTCCTATTATTATATACCTTTTGAGCTATTTCAACCAATGGGGCCTTTAGACTTAACAGGAGATCATGGTGAAAAGCGTCCAAGGAAACCCTCTCCACTGGCAGTATTTGGGTTCCACTGTGGACAGAGGGATGGGAAAATTTCCTCTGACCCCAGGTTTCCAAAAGGACACAGGAAAGGGAAGCAGCATCCTAGCACACGTGTTTACCTGGGGCAGAGTGTTTTTCAACTCTTTCCAAAAGCACTTCGCACCCACGCCCAGGATCACTACCTTCAATTCCCCAGAGTCAAGAGCCCCGCAGGAAACTTGCATTGTTGCATCTGCTACTGCCAAACCTGGGGCTGGCACTGTTATGCCCTATGCCCTGGAATGTTAACTACCCCATTGTTAACTACCCCGTTGACTTTTAAATTTTTCATTGTTATCACTTAAAGGTTGCCCTGCCCCTGAACCGCAGCTGTCAGCCCCGGAGGCCTATTCTGTTTGCTTGACAAACAGGAGACCCCCTGGGCAACTGTTAGATATGGATCTTGAGAAATGTTAAGCAAACAACTGCTAACTGCTGATATCTGCTTCTGCGAATGCTGCTTGCTTGCTCTTCCCACGTAGACAGACTATAAAAGGCTGCCATTTTAGAGGCTCGGGGCTGCAGTTCTCCTCTGAGTAGGTTGGCTGCAGTCCCTGCGCAGGTTAATAAAGCTCCTAAAACTTATAATTTTGGTGTCCGAGTGAGGTTGATCTATTGGGTTACAACAGCACCAAAGGAGCACGCCCCTTCTGCGGCCAGACCGCCCTCCCAGGGGGACCCTGCAGCACCTGCAGCCTCTGGGTGACTGCCCATGTGCCACATGCCACCCACCATCCGGCCACCCCTGCCGCATGCCTGGTTGCCAGGCGCCCCTCACTGCCTCCCCAGGGTAGGTGGGAGGCTGAAGGTCTGGCGGCGGCTGTGCATTGGGGGAGATTCACCTCCTCTGAGGAGGGCGGAAGGATGGTGGGGGTTTCTCTTGGTGCCCAGTTTGGGGCCCACTACCAGTATTAGACTAACTATAACAAAGTTGAGGGAGATGCAGTAGGGAAGCGGATGAGGACAAAAACCAGGGAGGACACATGAAACAGAAACTTTTGCTGTGTCTGCCTAGCTGCTCCCCTCGTGGATCACAGGTAAGGACTCACACAGGCTCCGTAACAGGCATTGTGGAGCATGGTCATTCACATATACAATCACACAATTCAAACTTCCATCCAGAAATTCCCTATCCTGAGCGGCGTCTATGCCACTTGGGAGGTGATCAGACTCCCCTTCTGCCCCAGGGGTGGGCTCAAGGGAACAGAAATTGCCAGATTTGAACCAGAATTTATCAGATTTGAATCCCTCCAAACGTCTTAGGGGCATTCCCCAGAGAGGAGAGGTTGCACCGCGTCTGGCCCTCTCACTCTCATCCAGATAGATTGGTCACCCAGAACTTACCTCCAGAGGCTTTCTTACCAGGTCTCCTAAAATCTTTTGGGGACGTCTTGACGTCTCCTAGCCACTCGTCGGGAACCTAAGTAGGATCTTCGGGGCCCTGGAATGTCTAAGGTGGCGCCTCCCCTAAAGACCTCTAGGTGTCCGGCAGCCAGATCGGGAGAGGCTGCCCACCCTAGGTGTCTAGCCCATGGTGTCACAAAGCACCAGGGATCTTGCTGGGGCCTCCAAATGTTACAACGAGCCAGCGAGACAACCAGAGATGCACAGCCAAATTGTAAATGAAAGGAGTGCTTTATTCACTGGCGGGCTGCAGGGGCATAATCTTCCCAAATTTGCAGCAGCGACTATTCTTGCAGCCCGCTTATAAAGGCTAAAACTACATTCTCTTGGTGCTGCTTTTGGTGCCGTTAAGGGAGGAACTGATATGAGAGGAGCTATTATGGAGGTCAGGGCAAGGGAGGAACTAGTACGAGAGGAGGCAAGAGGAGCTGTTACAGAGGTCAGGGTAAGGGCAATCATTAATCTCTTTTTCATGGTCCCTCTGAGTTTCCCAAGGCCATCATTAATCCCCTTATCTTTGCGGTTCATCTGGGTGTTAGTCCCAGGTTTTTTTAGGAACCGCTCAGGTGTGTATGTGCTGGAACAATTGATCAGAATGGAGTTTACTTAAGTCAAGTAGCCTAGTTCACTCCTCCTCCTCCTTCTTCTTCTTCCCCTTCCCCTTCCCCTTCTTCTTCTTTTTTAAATCCTCACCCAAGGATATTTTTCCATTGATTTTCAGATAGAGTGTGAGGGAGGGAGGGCAGGAGGGAGAGAGAAAGAGAGAGAAGCATTGATGTGAGAGAGACACGTCGATTGGTTGCTTCCCACAGGACCCCAACCAGGGCTGGGGATCGAACTGCAACTGAGGTACGTGCCCTTGACCAGAATGGAACCTGAAACTCTTTGGTCTGAGGGCTGACACTCCAAATGCAGAACCAAACTGGCCAGGGCACATATTCTTTTAAAAATAGTTTATTGGCTTATAGAAAGAGAGATGAAGAAAGAGGGAGAGAGAGAGAAACATTAATGTATGAGTGAAACATCAATCGGCTGCCTCCTGGATACAACCTACCAGGGATTAAGCTTGCAACCTGAGCATGTGCCCTGACTGGGAATCTAACAGGCAACTGTTTTGTGCCCAGGATGGCACTCAACCAACTGAGCCATATGGGTCAGGGCATACATATTCTTTTTAAAGCATTCTTTTAAAAAAATCTTTTCTTTTTCTTGATGGAATAAAAAGGTTGTTTTGGTTTTTAATTACCCATAATCCCACAATCCAGAAACAAATAATCACTGTTACCATTTTGTAATATTTTCTTTCAATGTTTCTTAATTTCATACTTTTTTTATTTTTAAGGATTTTTAGAGAGAGAGGAGGGGAGAGAGTGAGAGGGAGAGAAATATTGAGAGAAATTGATCATTGTGAAATGCCATCGATCAGTTGCCTCCTGCATGCCCCCTACTGGGGATTGAGCCAGCAACCCTGGGCATGTGCCCAGGGAATCAAACTGGCATCCTTTTGGTGTTTGGGATGACACCCAACCAACTGAGCCACACTGGCCAGGGCAGTTTCATACATTCTTATACATAATTTGTACAATGGTTTCATGTCATTATATGAATATTTTCTGTTGTTTTAGTTTGTGTCCCCTGAACCCAAACCCTAAGACAAAAAAATAGAATGCAAATAGGTTATTTGGGAGGTGATCCCAGGAAATACTGGTAATAGAGTGGGGAAATGAGAGGAAAGGAAATGAAGCCAGCAAAAGATACATTATCAAGCACATTCCCAGGATGGATTTAGAGCATAATCCTGCTGGGGAAATTTAGGTGATGGTGTGGAACACAAACCTCACAGTTAACTCACCTGAGGAGTATGTGAGTTTGGGGTATTTATACACCAGTTCCTGTCAGCCTATTGACTGAAGGCTGCTGAGGAGGAGGCCAAGGGAAACATTAATTTCCTGACACTTCTGTCCTGTCTTTTACTTGGGCAGAGCTGCCTCTGGTGGTAGAGAACGCCCTCAGGCAGAGTTGCAGGAAATTAGGCTGTCGTGGAAAACGTAAGGCCCCAGGACTACTGGCAGCGTTGACATCTATTAGACACATGTTAAAAATCGGCTGTAACAAAACAAAACAAAACAAAAACGTGTCTACTTGTTAGAAAAGAGAAACAGCTGCACATACTTAGTTTGCCATGTGCAGAAAGCAGATAATCTCCTGTTGGATGAACTGTCTGTAAAATGTGGACATTTTGTGTTTTTTGTTTTCTTTTGAGTAAATGATGCTATTTTGTGGTAGGTGAAGAAATGTCTTATCTGTCTGTAATCTTCACATACAAACCCAATTGGTCTCATTTGAAAAACACTGTCAGTGTTCTTGAACCAGGAATTTATCCATTTTTCAAAGCCTTCAATGTAGTCCCCAGATTCATTTTTCCTAGCTTCTCCAAAAAGTTGGCAGTTCTCTCTCCTTCCAAAGTGATTTCCTCAGCAGGCCACATTGCAAAGGAGACTTTTACCTGCCACTGTAAATTACACACAAGGAGGACAGTGAAATGTAGAACCAATCGTTTAACAGACTGATATAACCCAGAATCGGCTAACTCAGTTCTCAAAGACCCCATGTTTTGCATTTAATATCAATATGTGTGGGTTAGACACCAAAATGATTGATCAAATTCTTCATTGATTTTGCATATGTAGACATTCTCGTGTTCGTATCTTCTCAGGATAGGAATTATTTTCTTTCTTTTTGTTTTCTTTTGTAATTAAATTGTATACTCTTTTATGAAGAAACTGTTTTTGAAAAAAAAAATTGGCTATAGAATAGTCTACAGTGTGGATGAATGCCTTCTCAAGGATTACACTCCTGCAGTTATTTCTTTTTCTGTTTCTCCTCACAGCAAAATTTCTTAAAAGAATTGTGAATCATCACTGCACACCTTCCCATATCATTCTCTCAACACATTTTTGTAGGATTTCTATCTTCCTCTCTTTAAAATACTGCTTTAATTCACCAAAAAGCTCACCTTTCCAAATCCAATCATTACTCTTCCATCTTTAGCATATTGGCTCTTGGAAACATAGGCTCCAGCATTTTCTTTTAGAAACACCCTCTTCACTTCTGTGACTGCGTATTTTCTCCCACACACACTTCTCTCTCTCTTCTCTTGTTTTTTTCCATGCATCGTATTTTTTTTTTTTTTTTATCCTCACCTGAGGACATTTTTTCATTTTTTGTTCAGACAGAGTAGGAGGGAGAGAGAGGAAGAGAGAGAGAGAGAGAGAAACATCGACGTGAAAGGGCCACATCGAGTGGCTGTCACCCGCACGACCAACCAGGGCCGGGGACAAACTGCAACTGAGGTACATGCCCTTAGCCGGAACCGAACCCGGGTCTCTCCGGACCCCAGGCCGACGCTCTAACCGCTGAGCCAAACCGGCCAGGGCACATCGTATTTTTTTAATGAAAAGTCTTAAATGTAGAAAAATGTCAACATTTTATACAATTTGTTTGGGATATATGTACATTTTAAAAATACAATTTTGGGGATATTTTTCACATTCTTGAAATATTTCATATTAAAAGAAGAGAGAAAATGTACTTATTTAGGAACACTTTAAAAGCACATTATGATAACATTCACTTCTTTGTAAAATTTCCATCTCACAGAACACAACTGACACCAAGAGGGATCTGAGTTGACAAAATTATACGTACAAACTCATTATTATTTGTAGCAGAGATTCTCAGATCCTTACTTAAAGCCTATTAAATCTTAATATCCTTTTTTTAAAATTTATCTTTATTGTTGAATGTATTACAGATGTTCCTCATTTTTCCCCCATTGCCCCCCTCCTCCCCATTCCTGCCCCCCTCCTGCTTTTCCCCACACTGTTGTCAGTGTCCATTGGTTATGCATATATACATATAAGTTCTTTGGTTTATTTCTTCCTACCCCCAAACCCCCCTTCCCTTTGAGATTTGTCATTCTAACAACCAATTTGTACTTCTTAATCCCTTCACCTTTTTCACCCCTCCCCCCAGCCCCTACCCATCTGGTACCCAACAAAAGTTCTCTGTATCTATGAGAATGTTTCTGTTCTGTTTGTTCATTTTGTTTGTAGATTCAATTGTTGATAGATATGTACTTATTGCCATTTTGTTTGTTCATATTTTTTTATCTTTTTCTTCAAGAAGACCCTTCAACATTTCATATAATAATGGTTTGGTGGTGATGAACTCCTTTAGCTTTTCCTTGTCTGGGAAACTCTTTATATGGCCATCGATTCTAAATAACAGCTTTGCAGGATAGAGTAATCTTGGTTATAGGTTCTTGCTTTTCATCACTGTGAATATTTCTTGCCACTCCCTTCTGGCCTGCAAAGTTTCTTTTGAGAAATCAGCTGATAGTCTGATGGGAACTCCCTTGTAGGTAACTAACTGCTTTTCTCTTGCTGCTTTTAAGATTCTCTCTTTGGCCCTGGCAGGTTTGGCTTAGCGGTTAGAGCGTCGGCCTGTGGTACAGAGAGACCCGGGTTCGGTTCCCGCTAAGGGCATGTACCTCAGTTGCAGTTTGTCCCCGGCCCTGGTTGGTCGTGCGGGTGGCAGCCACTCGATGTGTCCCTTTCACGTCGATGTTTCTCTCTCTCTCCCTCTCTCTTCCTCCCACTCTATCTGAACAAAAAATGAAAAAATGTCCTCGGGTGAGGAAAAAAAAAAAAGATTCTCTCTTTGTCTTGAACCTTTTGCATTTTGATGATGATGTGTCTTGGTGTGGGCCTCTTGGGGTTCATCTTGTTTGGCACTCTCTGTGCTTCCTGGACTTGTATGTCTGTTTCCTTCCCCAAGTTAGGGAAGTTTTCTGCCATTATTGTTTCAAATAGGTTTTCGATTTCTTGTTCTCTCTCTTCTCCTTCTGGCACCCCCAAGATGCGAATGTTGGCATGCTTGAAGTCGTCCCAGAGGCTCCTTACACTATCCTCATTTTTTTGGATTCTTTTTTCGTTTTGCTGTTCTGATTGGGTATTTTTTGCTTCCTTATATTCCAAATCGATGGTTTGCTTCTTGGCTTTGCCTACTGTACTATTGAATCTGTGTAAACTATTCTTTATTTCAGTTAGTGCCTCCTTCATTTCTGACTGTGATTCCATCATTTCTGACTGGTCCTTTTTAATGCCCTTGATGCCCTCTCTAAGTTCACTGATGTTCTCACTGAGTCCATTGAGCAACCTTATAAGCAGTGTTTTGAACTCAGCATCTGTTAGGCTGCTTAACTCCATTTCATTTAGTTCTTTTCCTGGAGTTTTGTTCTGTTCTTTCATTTGGGACCTGTTTCTTTGTCTCATTTTGGCTGCCTCCCTGTGTTTGTTTCTATGTATTACTTAGCGAGAGGTTTGGGGCTAGCTGAGACCAGATGCTGCTTGTTTGACAGAATTTAGGAAAAGCTGAAGCAGGATCCAAGACAGGCCAATCCTATGGTTAAGCAACTGGCAACAGCTTGGGTGGGCCTGAAAGTTGGGTAGGGCGGGGCCTCAGGGAATCACCAGGGCGGGGCAAACAGTGTGAGCCAGGTTGCTGGAGTCCCAGATATGGCAGCTGTCTGCTGGCCCAGGGAAGGGCTCACCAAAGGAACAAAGGCCTCTGATAGCACGTCTGTCCAGGAGAAAGCTGCCTCTCCAGCCCTCGCTCCAATGCCAAACAGCTCAGTTCTTCCCCATATGATTCTGGTGCCCTTCAAGCTGCCTCCCTCACGCTGGAGCCTGGAGGGAGCGAGTCCGAGTAAGTCCAAGCGTGGGCCCTTTAAGAGGAGCTGCTGGAGGCTCCAGCCGCCTCAGCCTCAGTTACCGCTGGTTTTTCCAGCCAGAAGTTATGGGGATTCTCTTCCTGGCACTGGAACCCTGAGCTGGGCGCCTGGTGTGGGACGGGGACCCCTCAGTCCTCAGGGAGGACCTTCCCAGCCGAGGTGTCCTCCTGACTTTTATCCGCCACACGTGGGTGTGGGACCAGCCCGTCTGCCTCCACCCCTCCTACCAGTCTGATGCGGCTCCTTCTTTAATTTCGTAGTTGTAGGACTTCCATTCAGCTTGATTTCAGGCAGTTTTGAATGATGGTTGTTCTGTAGTTTAGTTGTAACTTTGATGTGGTTGTGGGAGGACGCGATACCGCGTTTACCTACGCCGCCATCTTGACCGGAAGTCCTAAGCGTCTTTAAAAGTAGTAAAAAGTAAAATATTATTAGAAAAGGGAAGAGAAGAAATAAAAATATATGAAAAACAGACATGAAATTTAAAAAGTTAAATAGTTGCTATTAAATATATATAAGTAAATCCATAAAACCCTACACCTACTTTTCATTAAGCCCTAAGAGTATTGTATCAAATGGTACAATACTACATGCTTGTAATGGTACCAAATAATAACATTAGTCATTAAGTTCTACATACTTTTTTTTTTTTTTTGCATTTTTATCTTCAGATAGACCGGGAGGGAGAGAGAGAGAGAGGACGAGAAAGAGAGAAACATTGATGTGAGAGAGGCACATCGAGTGGCTGCCACCCACATGACGCCAACCGGGGCTGGGGAGAAACTGCAGGCGAGGTACGTGCCCTTAGCGGGAACCGAACCCGGGACTCTCTGGTCTGCGGGCCGACGCTCCAACCACTGAGCCAAACCGGCCAGGGCAAGTTCTACATACTTTTAAGAATGGAGGGACATCAGCAATACCTTTTAGAAAAATGCCCATTAAAAAAAGTTAACATTTTTTTGTTTTAATATTGAAACACAATGTACTTAATTTCTGTTGTCCACGTTATAATAAAGGTCTTAACCCAAAGGTGTGACTCTAAAGATAGGAATTAAAGACACAGAATAAGGTTGTAAACTATGTGAGGGTATAAAACACACATTCTACTTTGATGATATTTGCTGCTTTTATACGTACAGCCTCCCTGAGAGTGCAATTGTAAGTAAAATATCTAGAGGAGATGAGGGGAAATCTCTTCTCAGAAAACAAAAAAGAATTAGAAAATTATTATTATTTTTTAAATCCTCACCCGAGGTTATTTTTCTATTTATCTTCAGTTAGAGTGGGATGGAGGGAGAGAGAGACACACACATCGACTGGCTGCCTCCAGTACCACCTGGACCAGGGCCGGGGACTGAACTGAAATCGAGGTACAGCCTGGCCGATGTGGTTCAGTGGATTGAGTGTTGCTCCATGGACTGAGAGGTCCCGGTTTAATTCCCCGTGGGGCACATGCCCAGGCTGCGGGCTCGATCCCCAGTGTGGTGTGTGCAGGAGGCAGCCAATCAATGTTTCTCTCTCATTAATGTTTCTATATCTCTCCCCGTCTCCCTTCCTCTCTATCTAAAAAATCAATAAAAATATATTTTAAAAAAAAAGAAAAAGAAACCAAGGTATATGTTCTTGAACGGAATCGAACCTGCAACTCTTTGGTCTGCGGGCTGATGCTCTAACTGCTGAGCCAAACCGGCCAGGGCTCTAAAATTCTTTGAGTACAGAAAGAGTATTTTAGATTTTTAACCCCTAAATGTCATACAATATATCTATGATTATCCAAAACAAAGATTAAACATTAATAATATGCAATAAAAATTCATTTTATAAATTTATTTCTTATCTCTGTCAACAAAAGGTCACTGCCACCAATCCAATAGCAACGGGTTCAGTAAAAGGAGACTTTATTCGAGTAAAACAGTTTGCAAACCTGGGAAACATAGCCTCTGGAGGAAATTGAAAGTGTGCTCTCCCCTCCCCAGACAAAGGGGAGGTCTCCTTGTGTAGAGAAAGTGCCCTGTTCCCTAACTGGTCCATTTTTATGCAAATGAGGGATCCAACTGTGCACAGTTTGATTGGTCCACATAACACTGTCCTGATTGGTTGTTATAGATCTGCTCTGATTGGTCAGTAAAGATGCAAATAAGGACATAGCTGGGCAGCTATGATTAGACAGGGCAGGTTTCAGCCCACCAGGGGAAATACATTTGAAGGAACTTCTTTGTAAGGGTCTGCTTAGTTAGCAAAAGCACAGTGCAGGAAGCTTGGCGGCCCAGTCTGTGGCTTTTCCCTGAATTGCAAGACGCTTGAGAGGCCTCCTGTAAACAATAGCTGCTAGACTCTGATTATAAATTTGGGCATAGTTAAACCACAAGAAATCCTTTTTAATGGGTATAGTCCTTCTCAGAGTCAATGCCTCAAGTTCGATTTCTCTTAATTTAATTGAAGTTACATTTTGTAAACAAAAAAAATATTTTAATGAAGAAAAAAATGGACCTGCTGATGGTAATTTGCAAGGGATGGAAAGAAGATTATAATAATAAATTTTGTAGTGTTTTATAAATTATTTTTAAAAAATTGACAGGAGAAAGGCTAAGTCTGGCCTTCTATTTTCTTGATTGAATAGAAAAAAGCTGTATCTCTATTAGATGCTATATTAGCCTGCAAAATTCTCTAAGGGATCAATGGGATATTTTATTAATATGGAATCTCAATCTATAACTTTTTTTTTTTTTATCCTCACCCAAGGACATTTTTTCATTTTTTGTTCAGATAGAGTGGGAGGGAGAGAGAGGAAGAGAGAGAGAGAGAAACATCGATGTGAAAGTGACACATCGAGTGGCTGCCACCTGCACGACCAACCAGGGCCGGGGACAAACTCCAACCGAAGTACATGCCCTTAGCGGGAACCGAACCCGGGTCTCTCTGGACCGCAGGCCGACGCTCTAACCGCTGAGCCACACCGGCCAGGGCTCAATCTATAACTTTTAAAAATCTCTCCATTTCCTCTATAATAATGCTTCATCTTTTGATTATATAATCTTCTTTAATATCTTACCAGTATTTCATAGATTTTTTTCATTTTCTTTTCTTTTTTTGAGGGGGAGGAACAGAGATTTCCCATATACCATCTTCCCTGACATGTGCATAGCCTCCCCCATGGTCAACATCTTGCACCAGAGTGGTACATTTGTTACAGCTGATGAACCTACATTGACACGTCATAGTCACCAAAGTCCATAGTTTACATTAGGGTCCACTCTTGATGTGCATTCTATGGGTCTGGACAAATGTATAGTGATATTTCCACCATAATGATATTACACAGAGTATTTTATTGTTCTACAACACCTCTGTACTCCACCTATTCACTCCTCACCCCCACCTCTACCCTCTGGCAACCACTGATCTTTTTACTGTCTCCATGGTTTTGCCTTTTGAGAATGTCATATAGTTAGAACCATACAGTATATAGCTTTTACAGATTGGCTTCTTGCACTTAATAATACGCATTTAAGTTCCCTCCATGTCATTTCATTGCTTGGTAGCTCATTAATTTTAGTGCTGAAAAATATTCATTGCCTGAATGTACCTCAGTTTATTTACCCATACCCCTACTGAAAGATGTCTTGGCTGCTTCCAAGTTTTGGCAATTATGAATAAAGCTGCTACAAGTATTTCATAGGTGTTTTTTTTTAATCCTCACCCGAGGATATTTTTACATTTATCTCAGACAGAGTGGGAGGGAGAGAGAGAGAGAGAGAGAAACATCAATGTGAGAGAGACACATCAATAGGTTGCCACCCGCATGACCCCAACCAGGGCAGGGAACGAACCACAACCGAAGTACGTGTCCTTGGCTGGAATCGAACCTGGGACTCTTTGGTCCACAGGCTGACGATCTAACTGCTGAGCCACACTGGCCAGGGCTCATAGACATTTTAAAAAAGTCTTTTCCTTCAGAATTAAACACATAATCAACTAGCTCACTTCCCATATGGATTCAAACCAGACTGAAGAGGTACCTCTTTTGGTCTACTTCATGTTCTCTTCATCTTTGCCTTAATTGCTGTTATTAGTATATTAATTTTCTTTATCTTTCATTTATTTATTTTAAACAATGCAGGAAAATGTAATAAAACACTCAAATGGATCTACAAACAAGTGTGTCAATATAGTACATAAGTGGTTGTTTTATAAAAACCAAAGAAGTTGACTGGTAGGCAGAGATGGATGGCAAGGCTTGATTTTCAGTTGGCAGATGAAAGTCCAAACCTGAAATGAGAAAAGTGGTTGAGGATAGCAGAGTAAAGGTTGAGGTCCCACGGAACATGCAGACACAGAGTGAGGCAAAAGTAGGTTTACAGTTATGTGTATGGAAAATAATACAACAATTGATAAATAATAACACAAGAATAAACTTTTTTGCTTACTCACAACTGTAAACCTACTTTTGCCACACCCTATATGTACTAGACATAGCCTGCCTGGCCGTTTTGAAAAATGACACAGTACATACACATACACACCAGTTGGTGAGAGGTGCGGAAACTTCATAATTTGGTCTAAATTTAGAGAGCAAGGCATCACTCACTGGGTACTAGCAGGCTATACCACACAGTTTAATTCTGAACTTTGTATAGATACATGACATGGGATTCAATGTATCCTTACAGACTAGCTCTGTGAAGACAGGACACATCATGTTTTCTGACCAAAACTACCAGCTTTGGGCCAAAGGCCAGCTGCACTTTCCCACTTGCTTCTTATATGTAACTACCACCTTATCTTGGTTCCTCTGTCTGGTAGACTGATATCTTCACCAGGCAGAACCCAGTGAAACCCAATGCAGGCAATAAAAAGCAATATCCTTAGTTACCAAAGCTGGGGCATAGTCAAATGTTGAGAATCCAGAAGGAACCTACAGTTGAGTTGATCAATGGTATTAGCCATCAGTGTAGTGAAAATTAATCAATAGACAAGTCAAATAGCTGGCTGATGCCGAGTCCACATGAGAGATGACAAACAACATGTGGTTGTCACAAAAGACAAGTGAAGGAAAAGAAATGGCAGGCAGGGTCCCATACTCTCTCTGCTGGAATATCTCACAACTTAACTTCTCTGTTGCTTTCGTCACTACACTCTCAAGAAAGGACTTTCGTAAGTTTGGCTTCCATTCCAGCCACTGTTCGAAACTTGACAAACGTTTTAACTGTTGCTCTTGGGCAACTGACCCTTCACTTACTTCTTCGATGTTCTTCCTTGCTTTATGTAGATCTGAGTTTCTGACCTGTATTATTGTCCTTCTCTTTAAAGAACATCTTTTACATTTTTTGCAAGAAAGTATTTTTGGCAAGGCAGGCCTGCTGGAAACAAATTCCCTTAATTTTTGTTTGTCTGAGAAAGTCTTTATTTTTCCTTCACTGTTGAAAGATCATTTCACAGAGGACAGAATTCTAGGCCTGTGGTTTCTTTTTTCTCAACACTTTAAATGTTCACTAAATTCTCTTATTGTTTGTGTGATTTCTGAGGGAAGGAGGATGTTAGTCTTACCTCTGTTCTTCTACGGGCAAAGTGTTTTTCTGTAGTTTGAAAATGACATGCCTAGGTATAGGTTTGTGTTTTGTTTTGCATTTATCCTGCTTGGTGTTCTCTGAGATTCCTGGGTCTATGATTTGGTGTTTGACATTAATTTGGAGAAATTCTGTCATTATTGTTTCAAATACTTATGTTCCTTTCCTTCTTTTTCTGGTATTCCCATCATGCATACATTATACTTTTTGTAGTTGTCCCACATCCCTTGGGTATTCTCTTCTGTTTTTTTTCAGTCTTTGTTCTCTATCTTTTGTCTTTTGAAGATTCTATTGATATATCCTCAAGATCAGAGATTCCTCCTTATATCCAGTCCACTAATAAGCCCATCGATGGCATTCTTCATTTCTGTTATAGTGCTTTTTGTCTCTAGCATTCTTTTTTTTTTTTTTTTGGTTCTTTCTTAGGGTTTTCATCTCTACTTACATTGCCCATCTGTTCTTACATGTAATCTACTCTATCCAAAAGAGCCTTTATTTTATTTATTTATTTTTTGCATTTATCTTCAGATAGAGCGGGAGAGAGGGAGGAAGAGAGAGAGAGAAACATCGATGTGAGAGAGACACATCGAGTGGTTGACACCTTCATGACCCCAACCAGGGCTGGGGACAAACTGCAACCAAGGTACACGCCCTTAGCGGGAACCGAACCCAGGACTCTCTGGTCTGCGGGGCCGACGCTCTAACCGCTGAGCCAAACTGGCCAGGGCTAAAAGAGCCTTTAGTTTATTAATCATAGTTGTATTAAATTCCTGGTTTGCGCCTGGCTGATGTGATTCAGTGGACTGAGCATCATCCCATGGACTGAGAGGTCTGGGTTAAATTCCTGGTCAGGGCACATACCTGGGGTTGTGGGCCCGATCACCAGTAGGGGGTGTGCAGGAGGCAGCTGATCGATGTTTCTCTCTCACATTGATGTTTCTATCTCTCTCTTCCTCTCTCCCTTCCTCTCTCTCTAAAAAAAAAAAAAAATCCATAAAAACATTAAAAAAAATTTCCTGGTCTGATATTTTCAACATCCCTGCCTACCATGCTTTGCCCCATCTCTTCAAATTGTGTTTTTTGCCTTTTGGTATGCCTTGTAATTTTTTCTTTAAAATCCAGACATAATATACTGTATAAAAGAAACTGCTGTAAGAGAGACATCTAGCAGTGTGTTGGTGGTGGGGGGGGGGGAGGCAATTCTGCAGTTCTACGATTAAGTCTCAGTCTATTAGTGAGCCTATGCCTTTGAACCGTGAACTTCACAAGTGTTTCTCATTCTCCCCCACCCCCATGTGTGGAACAGAATAGCTAGAGTTAGCTGGAGTTGGGTATTTTCTTTCTCCCAGGTTAGTTAGGCACAGATAATACTCCAACAGGTTAGGCTTGCTTAACTAGATTCCCCTGAGGGCAGGTCTGGTTGAAGAACTACATAGTAAGTCCTCACTTAACGTCTTTGGATAGGTTCTGCAACTTTAAGCAAAATGTTTCATATGATCAAACCAATTTTATCATAGGCTAATTGATATAAACAAGAATTAAGTTCCTATGCATCTCACCAACATTATAATGAAATAACATTATTCAAAGACCTGCTGTATTTCTAAATGGTTTCTTTCCCCTCCCCCTGCAGGAAGCCTGAGGACGTTTTTCTCTGACATTTACTATGGGAACCTAATGGAGCTCCTGGAGGTAAATCTCACAATGTCATGGGGTGCCCCCTATGACTGGGTCCCCCTGGAGTATTTAATTCTGAGACTTATCCACACTGAGCCTCCAGGAATTCATTGAATATAGTTCAAGTTTTCCTCCCTAGTACAAGTTCCTTTGGTGGTCTCTGCTCCAGGAAGTTGAGACTCCCTGCCTTTCTCCCTAATCTTGGGAGTGGTGGTTTGTTCTGTGTCCTCCCCTCACTTACACATCCCAGAAGAGTTCTCTCTTCTTCTTTTTGAAATCTACCCTGTCCTCTGAAGTTACTTTATCCAATGCCATGGATTTTGTTGTTATGGTTGCTTTTATTTTTTGCTCCCAGATTTGCACAAAGGTGGTTCCTGGTTCCTTCTTGATTTTCATATTTCAGCTCAAGAACATCCTTTCAACAGCCTTCCTGACTCGCCAATTTACATCAGGGATCACAGTCCACCTCCAAGCACTTGTCCACTTCCTATTTATTTCCCTTGTTGCCCTCATCAAACCTGAACTTATCTTCTTCACTTATTTACTTAGCTACTGTCTATCCCCCACTACTTGAATGTAAACTCCACGAGAAGATATAGCTTATATATCTTGTTTACCATTTATTCTCAGTGCTTTGAAAGGTATAATGTGTGGTAGGTGTTCAAAAAGTACTTGCTTAAAAATGACAAGAATTTCTTCAATCATTGTGCTATTGCTAAACTTCTGGTTGTTTCTAAATTCTATTATAATAAGCACTCTGGTAAACATATCTATACACAAATTATTGTCTATGCTGATTTTTCCCCTTGATAATCTTGTAAGTGAAATTCCTATAGGTAAAATAATTGAGTCAAAGAGGATGAACATTTTTAAGGCTCTTAATAAATATTGCCAAATTGTGTTCTGTAAAGGCTATTAAAATTTACATTTACCTATAATATATTACAGTGCCTATCACAATTTGCCTTTTTAGCATGGGATAGTCTATTTATTTATTTAATCCTCACTTGAGGATATTTTTCCATTTATCTTCAGATAGAGTGGGAGGGAGGGAGGGGGGGGAGAGAGGGAGAGAGAATCATCTATGTGAGAGAGACACATCGATTGGTTGCCTCCCACACAACCCTGACCGGGGCTGGGGACGAACCGGAACCGAGGTACGCGTCCTTGGCCAGAATCGAACCCTCGACTCTTTGGTCCGTAGGCCGACGTGCTAACTGCTGAGCCAAACTGGCCAGGGCTGGGGTACTCTATTTTAAAAAAAACGTTGCTAATTTGATGGGTGAGAATGAATATATTTGTATATTTATATTTTTATATGAATATATTTATATTATTATTTGTACTTTTTTTGCTATAAATTCCTTTTCACCTATTATTTTTCTGGATCATGAGCCTACTGAAAGCAGGGATTTCGTCTTTTTAGGTATAGCCTTTTCTGAGGACATCTTTATCATATTTTTGCAGTTTCTGGATGACTCATCTCAATAATGGATTAGTTTTCCAAAAGCCTGAAAACAAAAAAGCTCAAGCTTCCAACATATTATCATATCTATTTTTAATATTTTTTTTTACTTGATTTTTTAGAGAGAGAGGAAGGGAGAGATAGAAACATCAATGTGAGAGAGAAACATTGATCTGCTGTTTCTTGCACGCCCCCTACCAGGGATCGAGCCCACAACCCAGGCATGTGCCCTGATCAGGAATCGAACTGGGACCTCTCAATCCATGGGATAATGCTCGATCCACTGAGCCACACCGGCCGGGCTATTATCATATCTTAAAAAAAGATAAAATAAAATATATTGAGCCTAATAGGCTTTGTCAGCAGTTTTCCTTATTTTTTCATACTAGTGACTCTCTATGATAGTGTAATAACACAAATATGACTGAGGTCTAAATGGGAAGCAGCACAAGTAATTCATTACTAATAACAAAGTTCTGAAACCTGAGGGTGACTTCTTTTCATGAATCAGAGCACATTCACAGTTCTTTGTATAATAACATGAACCTTATTCATTTGCTTTCTTGAGTGGGAGAGAAATTAGTGGTGTTAGAGCTTATCCATTGGCTACAGTAGTATTGTCCACAGAAATATAAAGTGAGCTAAGCTGCAATTTTAAATTTTGTAGTAGCCAATCAAAAAGTAAAAAGGAACAAGTGAAATTGAAATGAATATTAGCAAGATATTTTTAATCCAATGTGTCCCAAATACTATCATTTCAACATGCAATCAATGTAAAAAATCATTCATGAGACATTAAAAAATTTTTTGTATTGTCTTTGAAATCCATTGTAAATTTTACCACCTTACAGCATATCTCATTTGGGACCACATGCATTTCAAGTTCTCAAAATCCTCATGCATATAGTCCTATTGTATTGGACAACCCAGGGTTTACAGAATGTTGGGACTTCTATGGGTGCAAGGCAATGAATATTGCTACTTCTATGGCTACTATTTTTCTGTAATTGGAAGAATGTTTCAGGTAGGTATCTTAGTTTGGGTTCCCACAGCAGCAGACCCTGAGACAAGAATTTGGGTGGAGGTAATTTACTTTGGAGGTTATCCCAGGAAAACACTTGTGAGGAATGGAGGATAAGACAGAGAAAGAGACGAAGGCAATAAAAGGGTATATGAGCAAGCAAGTTTCTGCTTAGGCAATTGCACTCCATTCTGTTGGGTAACACTTGGAGAGAGACTTGTTTCAACTGACAGGCAAGGGGACTGGGGCATTTATCTACCAACTCTCCACCCATCACTGGTCAAGGGTTGCCTTGCATATCGGCCCAAAGTGCTTCCATAGCCAGAAAAAGGCCCCTATGCAGAGTTACAGAGAAGCAATAAGCTGCCTTAGACCTGGAGTGGTGCCCAGAGGATATGAACTGGAAAGTGATAGCTTCAGCTACCACAGGTCACACAATCCAAGCAGAGATACTATTAGCTTCAGGAACCCCACAGACTTGATGCCACCAAGACTCTCCTCTATACTACTTACCTTGTTCACTTCTGTATCCCTACCTGCTCCTGGAACAGTTTTTGGCACACCATAGGTGTTCAATAAATAGATGCTGACTGTGTGACTTTCCCATGGGTACCTGCTTTATTCTTTCAGGCCTCTCCATGTTCATGGGTGACACGGGTACTAGCAGTTATGGGTCATGACCTTATAACTCCCTGATAAGAAAGGAACATGAGGTTTTCCCTTTCTAGCTCCAGAAAAAAAAAAATTCTCAAGGAAGAAAGCCAGTTAGCCTGGCTTGGGCATGAGCATATCTCTGGGTCAATCCCTTTGGACACAGCTATGGCACATTATGACTGGCTAGATTTAAGTTGGGTGCTCATCCTGAGGTGACAGAGGTGAAGACCATTACCAGAAGGTGGAATGACAGAACGTCACCATATTTGGAATTAAGGATATGCACTGGGGTATGTTTAAATTGTGAATGCCACTTGTCTTATTTGTCTTGGCAGGAAATGCTTGAGGACCAGCACCGTCTTAGCTGAACCATTTATAGCTAACAACGGAATTAGTAGCTCTTATTCCTACTGTAGATTAAACACTTGATGCTTTGGCTATTTGAGGGGGGTCCTATAGTCATGTAGTAATTTATACTTTGCAAAGGGACAAATTTGTATCATGTGTCCTGAGGTTTGTTTGGGAATGAACTGTCAAGTACAAGACTGGATCTCTCTCTAGACGTTCTCTAGTCATCCTTACTAGAGTCAATGACTGGCTTCGTTCACTTGGCATAATATTTTCAATGTTCATCCATGTTATAGCATGCATCAGGATTTTATTCCTTTTTATGAAATGTCAAATAATATTCCATTGTAGGTAATATCACATCTCATCCAATCATCAGTTGATGAATACTTGGTTCCCACCCCTTCCCCCACTTTTTAGCTTTTATTAATAATGTTATTATGACATATATATGTATTTGTGTGGATATGTTTTCATTTATCTTGGGTAGATGCCTAGGAATAGAATTGCTGGGTTATATGGTAACTTTGCTGCTGTCTCATTTCACATCACCACCAGCAATATATGAGGATTCCAATTTCTCCATATCCTCTCTGATATCTGTTATTGTCTTTTTAGTTATAGTATTGAGCTACTTAAAGTTAGTAAACAAGTGCAGATAGAGCTTTGCAAGTTCTGTGCCTGGCCTAGAGGTCATGCACCCAGAAGACATTCACTAAACATTTGTTGAATGAATGAAAAAAGCCCCCACCCTTTTATTTGTATGTTGCCTTAGGTTTAAAAAATTTTTTTTCCCGCTTTATTGATTTTAAAGAGAGAGGAAGGGAGAGGGATAGAAACATCGATGAGAGAGAACATAGATTGGCTGCCTCCTGCATGCCCCACACTGGGGATTTGGCCCACAACCTGGGCATGTGCCCTGACTGGGAATTGAACTGGCGACCTCTTGGTACATGGGTCGATGCTCAATCACTGAGCCACACTGGCCAGGCAGTTGCCTTAGATTTTAAAAGTGCACTAATAAATTGTAAGGCTCACAACCCCATAGGAAGTAGGAAGAGTGAGGAATTCTGATTCTCATTTTGGGCTTGAGAAAAATAGGTTCAGAAAGATTGGGCAATATGTGAAAAGTCTAGATCCCTGGTTCCCTGTATCCACCATCATTCAACACTGGTTCTCTGTAAAACTTTGAACAGTTGAGAGAGTGGTCTGGGGCCGTCTGACAAGGGAAGTCACTGGACTTCCAACTTTGGTTAGTAAATTCTTCATCTTTGAAGTAGAACTGGTATCTGAGCATTTACAGGGCTAGAACATTTAGGGAGGTTCAAAGAGAACTTTAAATCAGGTGAGGGCTGATTATTTAGATTTATAGATTGCATTATCTGAGAAAGAGCTAACATATAAAGATAGGTAATTGAATAATCATAGTTTTCTTACAATATTCAGTTCTAATCATCTTCGTTTTTGTAATAGAAATTCTCAAACATACATGAAATATCAAGAAAATAGTATAATAGGGGAGGTGGGCGGGATGAAAGAAGGTGAAGAGAATAGCCAAAGAACATATACACATAGCCCATGGACGCCGACAACAATGGGATTAGGGCCAGCAGGAGGGGAGGGTGGGGTCTCGGTGGATCAGGGCAAAGGCAGGGGAAATGTAGGACATCTGTAATAATGTCAACAATAAAAACGGAAAAAAAAAAAAGAGCCTGGCTGGTATGGCTCAGTGGTTGAGTGTTGACCCATGCACCAAGAGGTCACTGGTTTGATTCCCGGTCAGGGCACATGCCCAGGTTGTGGACCAAATCCCCAGTGGGGGACATGCAGGAGGCAGCCAATTGATGTTCTCTCTCATCCATGTTTCTATCTCTCTCTCCCTCTCCCTCCCTCTAAAATCAATAAAGAAAATAGTATAATAAATCCTATTACCCATCATTTAAAAATTACCAACAAGTGCCCTGGCAGTTTTGTCTAGTGGTTAGAACGCTGGCCCTTGGACCGGAGAGTCCCGGGTTTGGTCCTCGTTAAGGGCACGTACCTCGGTTGCAGTTTGTCCCCAGCCCTGGTTGGGGTCCTGTGGGTGGCGACCAGTCGATGTGTCTCTCTCACATCGATGTTTCTCTCTCTCTTCCCCCCTCTCTCCCTACCGCTCTATCTAAAGATAAATGCAAAAAAAAAAAAAAAAAAAAAAATACCAACAAGTTGCCATTCTTATATGTTTGACTAACCAAAAATGTTTAAATGCAGTCAGGCTTTCTTTAAAAGCCATTTTTCCCCTTCAGTTTTATTGAGGTATAACTGATAATTAAAATTGTATATATTTAAAATGTACAACCTAATGACTCACTACACATATACATTGTGAAATATTCACAGCCAAGCCAGTCAACATATCCATCACTTAACATCTTGTTTTCCTTTTTTATGTTGAGTATACTCAAAATTTACTCTTAGCAAATTTCAAATATACACTATTGTTAACTATAGCCACATTGCTGTAAATCAATGTGTAGAACTGTAAATCAGTTCTGTAGAACTTATTCATCTTGCATAACTGAAACCATTTTAGCCAAGGCACATGGGTAATTATCAAAGAATAATAATCTTGTAAGCATCGTGAACTTGTATCATTTGATCTTTCATTTAGGGTTGAAGGGAAGAGAAGCTGCTGAGAACACAAAATAACCTAAGACTTATGAGTGGGAGTCCAAGATTTTGTTTATTCAGTCCTACAATCATTCAACCAGCTGATTCTAGGCACTTTTCATGCACACTGACCATCCACCAGTGAGACAGACCATGCTGGCCTCAGAGTTGAGTCTCAATCGGGTTTCATCATTTACTGACTCTAAGACTTGGACAAGTTTTGTCCTTGACCCTCATCTTTCTCACCGGTAATACAGGGATAATACCTTCTTGACTGGGGCATTATCACAGTTAAAAGTGAGGTAAGGTACCCAGAAGTGTGCATAACCGATGTTCCGAAACATATGTTCCATTTGCTACTGTTTTTCCACTAGGTTCAGAGAGCATGATGAAAGAAAAAATAATGTAGTCTCTCTCTCCCCCAATATTCCTTCCCCAATCTAAGAGGGCAGCAAAAAGCTCACAGAGGTCGTTCATATAATGCAACAGATGAGATGCCAAAAGCCTGCCTGCCCCCTTCCCCCCAGCCCAGCATGCTTTCATCTTCCAAATTCTTGAGTTCTTCTAATTTTCTATTACCTTTCTTTAGGTGTTGCGGCTCTACAAAGATAATCTGTGCTCAGCCCTGCTGCTGTGGAGGTCAAATGTTCGCCCTCAGGTTGGAGGACCTTCCACAGCACCCTTGTTTGGTCCTGATGAGGGCAGCGAGCCCAGAAGGCGGCCGGCTAAGGCCATCTGGCAGCTTTCTCCAGGTCTTCCGAAAGCCTCAGCTCCGGGGGCGTTTCTGAGCAGCAGGGACAGGTAGAGCCGGCACCTCCCCTCTCTGCTCTGGGCCCGTGTCTTGGCTCGAGCACGAACTCCAGTAAAGACTGCGGCCAGATGTGAGCACGTGGGTGCCTCGGCGCCCGGCCCTTCGTGCCCGCCGGTCAGCCTACCGCTCTCCAGCCAGCAGCGCCGCCCGCCTCGCCCGCACCTGTGCCTGGCTCGCGGCAGGGTCGGCCAGGCTCCCACTCCTCGCGCGGACCTGCCTATCGCGGTTCCAGCTCCGGCTCCCGCTCCAGGAGGGGGCGGGGCAGCAGCGCCGCTGCCGGGCGGTGGAGGCGGGGACAGGGCGGGACGCCGGCTCTCCGCTCCCGGAAGCGGGTGGTCCCCTAGCTCCAGCCTAGCGGACCGGCTTGGCGCCGGAGCTCCAGCATCCCCGCCTGCGTGTCCACGAGCAGCGGGAACGACACCACCATCGGAGCAGCGCCACCCCCGCTCTCGGCCGCCCGCCTGGCAAGATGTTGCCGGTGTACCCGGAGGTGAAGCCCAACCCGCTGCAGGGCGCCAACCTCTGCTCGCGCTTGTTCTTCTGGTGAGCGCCCTCGCCGGAGCCGTGACACCCGCGGCCGCGCGCGCCGGCGTGTTCGGGGGTGGGGGGCCGGGGTCTGGGCGCGGGAGCGCTTTCCACGGGCGCTTTTTGCTGAGGTTGGAGCCGCCCCACGCCGGCCATGTGGTTCCCGCCTGCGCCCCGGCGCGTGGAGCAGGGGGCAGCAGGCCCGCGAGGGGGACCCGGAGACCAGGTGGTGGGGCCACGGAGTCTCCAGAACCTGGGAGGAGGAGGAGAATCGAGCTTGCCCTGCGGGAGAACGAACTAGACCTACCCCACCCGCCACCCTATGGCTCAGGGATTTGCAGGTCTGAACTAAAAAGCTGCACCCTTTTCTTTCTTTCTAAGCAAGCAGCTTCTGAACAGCTTCCTCGATCTAATTTCAACCAAAGCCTAATTAGTGCCCTGGACCATTGCTATCTCCCAATAGTGTCCCTACCTCTTCCGATATTTCTTATGTGACAGCCCAGTTCCAACTTCATCGAGCTGCTCTCTCTCTCTCTCTCTCTCTCTCTCTCTCTCTCTCTCTCTCTCTCTCAGTGTGTTTCTCACTGTGCCCTAGTACCTAGTTGTGGCAAATTTCATTTGGATAGAAAACATTTTACTATTTATTTAATGAACGGAGACACGTGAACACGGTTTGCTTTTGCCTGGGACACACATAGCCGTGACTGGAGTAGGTCTTTGACCAGCCCCTTTCCTGTTGCAAATATTTCCACTACCACCCTTGAGGACCACTCTGGGGATAGGTCTTATAGGGATCTCTAGCCTTTAGAGAAGCAATCCAGGGTCTTGATGCAGGTGGTTCTGTGGGAGAGTCCTTTGGCCCTGAAACTACTGGAGGGTCTCTGAGCTGGGAGGAAACACACAGGTGAAAAAACGGCCCACAGAGGTGAAGCTCTTAAGTTTTCCATCTAGGGGCTGGGAATATGAACTTTTGGACTTTAATCACACTTGGTTGATTGTTAGATCTTTTGTTTCTCTACCCTAACCCTCCTTTCATCTTTCTCACATATTCTGATACTTTCTTTTTATTTTATTTTTCTAATGGGAAAACCTAAGGGATTCCAAGGGGATCCTTCTACACTTGTTACCGGTGAGACAACGAGACCTCAGTTCTTGTCTTGAAGGAAGGATTTCAATCAAGAGACAAAGTGTAGAAAAGCAAGCAAGAATTTATTGACTGCAGCAAAAAAACACACTTAGGACAGTGACACTAGGAAGAGCATAGAAGCAGCAACAGGAGAGCCTAGGCTGGACTGCTTTGGCTCGTTCGGAAGTCAGGACAAAAGGGAGCCTTAGAGACACGTTCAGGGGTAACCCAGGACGAGCTGCCACTGCCAACTGCTCCGCTGGTTGCAAGTCTCCAGGGACCCTTGGAGCTTGGGAGATGCATGCCTGTGGGGGAAGAAGGGAGGAGGGGGAGGCACTAGCGTACTCCTGCGTCTTTTTCGTTTTCAGGGGTTTTTAAAGGCTGTGCGTTTAGGGGAGGTCTTAAGGAAGGATCAAGAAAATATTCGTCAGCTTTATGTTGATATACCAAAATGAGATTTATTCTTTTAATTTGTCTTTGGGTGTGGTTGGCAAATGGCACTAATTGGATTTCAGTTATCTGTCTCTTTGAGGAGTGTGATTTAAGCTATTTACCCTCTGGTTGGGGAGAAGTGCAAACCATTTACTCTTGTGTTCTTGATTTAGGGAAGACAGGATTTACTAGGTGGCTGCAAACTGTTGTTTAACTATCTTAGTTTTCCTATTTCGCTTGTCCTGGAATTTTCCTAGCTTCATACTATTCTATAACACACTTGTTTTGATTGTGGTGTATTCAGTATGTGTGGGAACATCTCTTGGCTGTTTGGTGGCCCTTCTTTTAATGAAAGCAGGAAGAAGGAATATGTCTGTGGTTACTATAAATTATAATGAAGTAGGCAAACATCTCCTCAGCTTTGGACCGGGCAAGGCACTCTGGAAGCACTTCCTATTTGTGGATTTAGGAAATGTTTGTCCATGGAAATGGGAAGGTGGGGACTTCTCTTTAATGACTTGGGTAGGCATCCATTTCTGGTTTCCCTGCTGGAGGTGAAGAAGCAATTATTTCTGTTTCACTCCTGAAGGCACTGAAGCAGAGAGAGGTTGAGTGAGTTGCCTAGGATCACACAGCTAGTAAGTGGTGGAGCAGCATCCCAAACCAGGCAGTCTCGTGTCCTAGCCTGTGATACAAAGCGCTGTACTGAGCTGCTTCTATTGGGACACTTGTTCTTAAATACATGGAGAAGGCTATTCTAAACTTACCTTTGTTCTTGTAGGCTCGAGTTTCTTAAAGTTCTTGCTGTTGGAGATGGTCCACAGGAAACATCTATTACCATGCTTTTAGGCCAGGACAACTGTTCTCAAAGTATGGCACCCACACCTGCATCATCCGTATCACCATATCACCAGGGAGCTTGTTAGAGATGCAAGTTCTTCAGCATCCATTCCACATCAGTTCTGTAAAATCAGAAACTCTAGGGGGTGGGGTTTAAACCAGCACCCCAGGTAACTCTCATGGAAATTTGAGACTGGCTCCCTGCTTTAAGACACTCTTTGCGTTGTCATTCCAGTACAGTGTTTTAGTTTTAAAAAAGGGGCAAGTCTTTGAGAAGTCAGTTGTTCACCACAGTTGCCATCCTGTATTTATTTACCTTCTGCATTTTGAGGAATTTTAAAGTCTGCGGCATGTTAGTGCTTTTCTTGTGTACCCCTCTGGCTGCAGGTGTGAATGCTGAAATGAGCCCAGCCAGGAGGAAGTGCCGCCTGGAGACAAGGCCCACCTTGTAGAGAAAAACCAAGTTTTCAACTTCTCAGATTTCATCTGCTTTCTAAACTGGTGAACTGCTAGCTACTTATCTTAAAGATGCCAATGACTAGCTCACCGACTTTTATACAGATGACCTGACCAGGATTTTGGTGTTTTCCTAGCACATTTTAGACTTGGGGTCTGAGAAAGCCATACATTATTGGCTATTGGTAATTGTTGTGGATTTTTGAAAAGAATGTATATATATTTTTTCTATTTCTGTAAGAAATTTAAAGCTATAGGAAAAGAAGAAAGGGATAAGGATGATTTATTTCTGTTAGCCAAGTGCTCCTGCTGGTGTTTTGGTGGTCTCTTAGTCTTCCCTCTAAACCTCTTTATGCACACCCATGTGTATACACACATCTTTTCTGTAAAGCTAGTTTTGATCCTGATCCCTTGATTTCCTATGGTTAACATTTCTTTATGGCATTAATCTTCAAAACATGCAGTTTAATACAGCAGTCTTTCACTTTTGTTGAACAGTTTGTTTCTTGTATTATAATGTAATGTATATCTATGTCCATATATTTTCGCGTGTCTTTCCTTTTTCAGTATTTCTAGAAGTAGAGTAACTTGTGAAAGACCAAATTGTTTTCCAACAGGGTTTGTCCTCTTAATAGTGGTTTGTCAATTTTGAATACTTGAATGAAAAAATTTTTTTTCTAGACTCAGAGAACAGACTGACAGCTGTCAGAAGGGAGGGGGGTTATGGCGCTGGGTGAAAAGCTGAAGGGATTAAGCAAAAAAAACTCCCCCCAAACCAAACCAAACACCTCATAGTTACAGACAGCAGCATAGTGATTACCAGAGGGAAAGAGGAGCAGGGGGAGGCAGAAGAGGGTATGGGGGGATACATGGTGATGGAAGGAGACTTGACCTGAGGTGGTGAACACACAATACAATATACAGATGATGTATTATAGAATTGTACACCTGAAACCTATATAATTTTATTAACCAATGTCACCCCAATAAATTCAATTAAACATTTTTTCTAAGTAGAAAGGTTAAAAATAATACCACTTTAAAAAATTTATTCGTTTATTTATTTTTATTACAGATATCTCTCCTTTTTCTCCCATTGACACCCTCCTCCCCACCCCCCCACCCCCCCACACACCACCCCCTCACTCTTGTCTGTGACCATTGGTTGTGCATATATGCATACACGTTCTTTGGTTTATCTCTTTCTGACCCCCAACCCCCTTCCCTATGAGGTTTGTCAGTCTGTTCCCTACTTCCATGACTCTGGATAGAAATAATACCAGTTTTAATTTGAATTTATTTGAGTTATAGTGATGGAACTTTTTAATGTCTATTGACCATTTATTTTTATTTCTTTCAATTGTGTATTCATAGATTATTTTCCTGTGAGGAACTTATATTTTTGAAATAACTTGTAATAGGGCTTATAATATTTCCCCAGATTTTTGTCTCTTAATTTAGTTCAGAAGTTTTAAAATTTATATATCATTCATTATACTGAGCTTTTGTAATGTTCTTCTTAAAATCCCAGCGCCACCTAAATCTCCATAAACATTTTGAGTTTCTTGCTTTATTTCTAACAATGAAGGCACCTGGAATTTCTTTTACTATTTGATATAAGATAGGCCCTATTTTTTTTTTTTTTTTTCCAGAACAGCCCCTTTTCCCACCATGGTTTATTGAATAATTCTTCCTCTTCCCTGTTACTGGAAATAAGTGGCAAAGCTTGTGAATTGTGCCCAGCTGGGCACTAGATTGCCCATTCCCCTGAGACTCTCCCTGGTGATGTCCCTCCCCACTACTGGGCTGTGTGTGTATGTGTGGTGTGCTCTGTGCTCTGTATTCCTCTACCCACCCTTATCCCAGAGGTCAGAAGGTTGGGGGGTAGCAGCGCAGGAGCTGTTCCCAGAGACGGGGTTTAGGAGAGTAGGGGCCAGATGCCTTTGGCCCACCAAAGAGTGGTTAAACCCTCCCTCCCTTGACGCCAGCTCAGAAGAGCGAATGCTGCTGTGGAGTCTGCCACTGGCGTGGAGACACGCTCTCTGGAGACTCTTCTCCCAGAACGCTGATGACAGGAGGTGAAATGCAAATGGCTGAATGCTGGGATGGCTTGGAGAGCTTGGCTGTATTCAGCCCTGAGTGTGAATGCATAGAAATGTTCATTTCAAACTAGGATTTTTGCATCATTTTCAGAATACCGCTTATGTTAATCTCCTTGTTCTTTATTAACAGTCCAAAGGTAGATGGAGGCTGGGGGAGCTTTCCAGGGTTCTTTCTCTGGCCTCAGCCTGTTCCCCTTTCTTAAGGTTACATTTGATGAGTTTTGGCAATTTTATATAGTAACTCCTACCCAAGCAAGATGTGGAACACCCCACAGGTGTATTAAAATGTACTACTAAGTCCCTGCAGTGGAATAAACAATGTAACACATTTTATAAGTTTATCTCCTATGGTTTATTCTTGATGTTTTTTGGTCTTTATCCTTGTAGTCCTGCATCTGGTCAGCCTAAGGGGTGTTAACTAGTGTCCATTCAGGCGTGTCAAGTGGGTAATTTGCCTTTCTGACCCCTCCAGGGGACTCTTCTTTCTCCTTGTTGTCTCCTAGGGGACACCTGCTCTGTGGGGTGTGGAGCACAGGGGCTCCTTGTACAGCCTGAGCCTTCATCCTGTCTCACCTGTCACTTTTCAATGGGTCCTGGGAACCCTGTCCCTCTTACCATGAGGATGCTTCTGTGCATTTCCTCCTTGTGTGAGCTCTAAGTCCCTGCAGGTATTTTGTGTTTTTGTGTTGATGAATAGCATACAGATAGAAGCAAGTAGTGGCAGTGGGAAAATCTGGGCTTTGGAACAGGACGGACTCAGGTCTTATCTTCAGCCCTGCAAATTCTGTGTGGCTACATGCAAGTGATCTGTGAGCCTTAAAATTGGTAGACTGGAGGTGATAGTAAATGCAACTCACCCAGTTCAGAGTTAAGGCCTCGTCTGGCCAGGGGACGTCTGAAGACAGGAAGGTAAGTAAGTGTTAGATCCATTTACAGATTAGTCCTTTTAAGCTCTCTTTATCTATACAGGCAAATACTTCCCTTCATTGTGCTTCACAGATGTTGTATTTTTCTATAAATTGAAGGCAAGACCCTCCGCCAGCAAAAAGATTATGGCTCACATTATCATAGTGGTTTGAAACTGAACCCACAATATCTCTGGGTATGCCTGTATTATGTATATACATAGAAATAACTGAAAATGGGCATCAACAGAGGATAAGCTTAGTATTTTCTTAAAATATTAAAACTCATGTTTACCTACTTCAGCAGTATTTTCTGATATGCTGTGATATGCAGTTAAAATGCAGATAAAGCCCGGTCGGTGTGGCTCAGCGGTTGAGCATTGACTCATGCACCAAGAGGTCGCTGGTTTGATTCCTGGTCAAGGCACATGCCCGGTTGTGGGCCCAGTCCCCAGTGGGGGACATGCAGGAGGCGGCCATTCGATGTTCTCTCTCATCAAAGTCTTTATATCTCTCTCTCTCTAAAATCAATAAAGAAAAATTAAAAAAAAAAAGTAGATGCAGACCTGTCTCCCTCCCTGCCCCCAGATAATTCTGGCTGTGGTAGGTCTGGGTGGGATGTGGGGATCTGTGTTTTAAGTTACTTAGGGCACTTGTGTTAGTCCTCAGAGATGACTCTATTTAGATAACAATGCTGATAATCACAAGCCTCATACCTAGGAGGTTGAGCCTCACACCTAGGAGGTCGCAGGGTCTCGCTGGGATTCCATGCACATCCTTAGTACACATGGAAACCAGCCATGTTCTCAGGCTCCTGAGTCTGCCTGGCTCCAGCTCTGATAGGTCAATGCTGGTTGACCGAATAAGAAAGTGAATATGCTGACTTTATCCAGCAGACATTTCAAGGTTATGTTAGTGAATGAATATGCTCTTTACATATGCATGCATCTGAAGCATGTTTTCCTGTGCTTCGTTATGCTGCTTCCTGAATTGCCATGTGGATTTTTGGCGTTACCACCCATCCAGTTCTTAAGATGTGAACCTGTCAGTTCTTTTTCACCTTCTTCTGCTGATGTCAGATCCTGTTGACTCAACTTTAAACATGCCCTTGGAGTGAGTCTCTCATTCATTTATTCAGCAAAGGTTTCCTGAAAGCAAATATGTGGGATCCACAAGGAAGGAGACACATAAAGATGCTTGCTTTCCTGGGACTTGTGTTCACCCTCTCCTACCTTTGCTTACACTCTTGGCTTCTTTTCCTTCCAGTGGGTCTTACTGCTGTCAATCTTTCTCTTAAAAGTCTGTACCATTCTCCTGCTGAAAACCTTCTTGCTGCTCTCAAGGGTAGTCCTTTAGCATGGCATTCAGGGTCCTGCAGAATTTGCTTTCCAAGCCTCATCTTCCATCCTTTCTCACACAACTGGACTTTTCTGATGGGGTGAGGCAGATCTTGTAACTATTCTGTCTTTTCAGGGCCATCAGGATTGGGATGCTGACTGACACAAAGCAGCTGCCTCTCTGAGCCCCTGGGTTACCAGGGTTGTGGGAGTAAATGTGAGAGAGTGGCTGATGCCCATGTCGCTTTCCCAGCTCCATCGCCATGGGCACATTTCTACCACACTGAGCCCTAATCCATGCTGGGTATAGTGGAGCGCGCTCTATCTGAAGCTTGATTGCCTGGGTATAATCTGAGATCTCCTTATTTACCTGACGCTGGGCAAGTTTCCTCATCTGGAAAAATGGGAATAATCATAGTACCCACCTTACAGGGTTGTTGAGAGCAGTGAGTGAACCACACACTGGTAAGACATTTAGAATAGTGTCTGGCAGATAGTAAGCAGTAAATACATACGAAAAGAAAGCTGTGCCACCTTCCTCTTGTTACTTAGCTATGGTCCCTTTCCCAGATAGGTTAAAAATGTAAATTTCTGAGTCTCATTCCTTACACATAGGATCATAATCTCTTGGGGTTGGGGCTGGGGGGAGGAGGTGGCATCCTGAAACCTGAATTTTTAAACATGCTTCCTGGGTGATTTAGGTGCTAAAGTTTGGGAACTACTTTTCTCATCTCTTTCTCAGCCCTCAAAGTCCATTTCTACTTGAGAGCACAATAGAAGGCCAAGGACACTCGTTTAGATTATTCATTCAGCAAACATTCCATGCCTTCTTTGTTGCCAGGTTTAAGTCCATAAAAATAACAGTCTTCTAGAAGAGTTCACAGTCTGGTAGGGGAGGCAGTCATTGTCTTTGTTATGTAAATAATGCTAGCTGCTGAAAAAAGCAAGCCCCAAATCTTAGTGGTTTAGTTTATTTATTGTAATTTTTTTTAAAAATTGATTTTAGAGAGAGAAGAAGGGAGAGGGAGAGAGAGAAACATTGATGAGAGAGAACATCGATTGGCTGCCTCCTGCACGTCCCCCACTGGGGATCAGGCCCGCAACCTGGGCATGTGCCCTGACCGGGAATCGAACTGGCGACCTCTGGTGCATGGGTTGACGCTTAACCACTGAGCCATACCAGCTGGGCTTAGTGGTTTAGTTTAAAACAACAACAGCAACAACACATTTATTCTCGTGTTATAGTCCATTTTGGTTCGGCTGGGCTGGGCAACCACACCACACACTTATTCCGTAGCTGTACTTTATATATCTTATGGCTTGGTCCTTGGGTCCTGTCCATTGAGTCCTCTTAATTCAGCTGGAAAGGGGTTGTCTATGTTCCAGCCTTGCAAGTGACACACATCATTTATGCTCACATCCTGTCGGCCAGCCTTTGGTCACCTCTGACCATACTGGAAAATGTGGTCCATATGTCCAGCAGTGTGCTGCCAGAGTTAATCACAACACATTGGGGTGTGTGCTGTAGTCAGGGTGTGAATAAGGTGTGCCCCAGTGGAGGGTTTCGAGGAGCAGTTGCATGGAGAAGGTCGAGAGTCATCCAAGAGAGGGGATGACACATGCAGGACACAGAATCGTAGAAAAGGGCTAGTGTGTCCTGAGAACAGCGTAAGTTGTGGACGCCCCTGCCGCGACCTGCGCAGCTAGTAGAACCAGATCTGAGCAGGGGCGGCAGGAGATTAAGAAAGACACAGAGACATACAGAGAAAAGCTGGGGCCAGGTGGGACACTGCTCTCTGATGAAGGAACAGTGACCCTGAGGTAGCTCAGCATGTTTATCATATAGCAATAATGAAGGGGGAAGTTCAAAAGCTTCATTATCTTCAAACAACAGATGTTTCCACTGGCCTCCGAGCTCAAGGTCCAGACTGTCGATACATTCTTGTCCATGGCTCAGAATGCTCCTTGCGTGGGCCTTGCCAGCACGCAGGATCAACAAGAGACCTTGGGCAGAATGCTCCTTGCGTGGGCCTTGCCAGCACGCAGGATCAACAAGAGACCTTGGGCAGAGTGCTCCTGCGTGGGCCTTGCAAACACCATAGGGTCTTGCCCTTGGCACACAATGCTCCTGGGTGAGCTTTGCAAACACCACAGGGTCTACAAGAGACCTTGGCTCAGCCGCCCTTCACACACCCCTGGCTCGTTATGCCCCTCTCTGCCAGTTTCGTACAGTCATTTAAGGTCACAGTCCTTCCCTATTTCATGTAAATCAATATGCTCACATTCAGACTTCACTCCTCCCTTCTCCCAGACCTGTAGTTGATGAACACCTATAGCCTTTCTGTGGCTTCTGGGTTGCTCCTTATTCTGTTTCAGGTTCCACGGACAGGTATGTGTTGGCCTCTTTGTGGGGCTAGTTCCTGTCTGAGCTTCTCCTGTGGGCTAGCTCCTGCCTGCCCTGCATCCAGTGGCGTGGAGTTACAGGGTTGGAAGGGGGGGATCTTGCAGATATTGCATAATGGGGAAATTTACTACTCTTATATTTTCATATTAGAATGCCAGAAGTATTTTGTATTGAGCCACAGTTTTCTTTCTGGGCATTTTTTACCTATCTGTATCTCCATTTTTATTTTATTTTTTGTCACCACACAGCAAGTTGACTTCTTCACTTCGTGTGGATGGCCTTCTGGTACTCAAAGACAGCTATCATGGACCCATTAAATCTTGTCTTTCAGAGAGCTGTCTCCAGTTCCATGCTGCCTCTAAATGGCAGAGTTTTCAGACCCTCTTCCATTTGGTTGAACTGAACGTTCTTTAATGCATCATGTTTTTATTCTAATGTAGCATCTATAACTGGACATAGTATTTCAGGTTTGATCTGGCCAGAGGTAGTGTTTTAACTATGACTTTGACAGTGCAACAAACAGTTTTGAGTGCTTGCTGCATTCTAGGTCATGTTCTAGACCAGGAGTTGGCAAACTGTGACCCCCAGCCAAATCCAGCCTACTCTCTGTTTTTGTAAATAAAGTTTTATTAGAACACAGCCTTGCTTATTCATTTACATGTTGTCTATAGGCTATGACAGCAGAGGTGAGTAGCTGCGACAGAGACTGACTTGCAAAGCCTAAAACATTTATGCCCTTGCTTGTCACAGAAAATGTTTGCCCACCCCTCTTCTAGACGTTTGGGATACAGCAGTGAGCAAAATAGATAACAGTCCCACCATTCTAAGTGAGAGAACAAACACTAAACAAGATAAGTAAGTAAAATGCAGTATGCTAGTTAGAGAAAGGATAAGGCAGGGAAAGGGGGTTAGGAGTTCGTGTGTATATGGAGAAGGGACATGTGTGTATGGGAAGCTGGGGAATGGGAAGCTGGGTAAGAGATGAGATCTTGAGGAAGGACTCTGTTGGCCGTTGGAGGACTTGGGCTTTACTTGGAATGAAGTAGAGCCACTGAAAAGTTTTGAGAAGAGATGTGACTTAGTCTGCTAATGATAGTAAGATCAATCTGGTTGCTGTGTTAGGGATAGACTAAAGAAAGTCATGGGCAACATCGAAAATTACAACTAAACTACAGAACAACCATCATTCAGAACTGCCTGAAATTGAGCTGAATGAAAGTCCTACAACTACGAAATTAAAGAAACAGCCACACCAACACTGGTAGGAGGGGCAGAGGTGCGGACGGGCTGGTCCCACACCCATGTGTGGCGGATAAAAATCAGGAGGATACCTTGGCTGGGAAGGTCCTCCCTGAGGAGTAAGGGGTTCCTGTCCCACACCAGGCACTCAGCTCAGGGTTCCAGTGCCAGGAAGAGAAGTCCCCATAACTTCTGGCTGTAAAAACCAGTGGGAACTGAGGCTGAGGGAGGCTGAGGCTGCGGGAGCCCCAGGCAGCTTATCTTAAGTGGCCCGCGCATGGACTTACTTGGACTCGCTCCTTCCAAGCTCCAGTATTGGGGAGGCAGCTTGAAAGGCACCAGAGACATAAGGGGAAGAACTGAGTTGTTTGGCATTGGGGCGAGAGCTGGAGGGGCAACTTTCTCCTGGACAGACGTGCTGGCGGAGGCCCTTGTGCCTTTGGTGAGCCCTTCCCCAGGGCAGCAGACCCGTGCCATATCTGGGACTGCAGTACCTGCCCACACTGGTTGGCCCACCCTGGTGATTCCCTGAGGCCCTGCCCCATCTAACTTTCAGGCTTACCCAAGCTATTTCCAATTGGCTTTACCATAGGATTGGCCTGTCTTGGATCCTGCTTCAAATTTTCCAAAAATATCTCCAACAAGCAGCATCTGGTCTCAGTGAGCACTATACCTCTTGCTAATTGACCCTAGGCCTTACACTAGAAGCAGTCAGACTTGGTTTACAGCTTGGCTTTTCCTGGGCACCTCCAGGCCCAGCACAAGAAGCAGCCAACTGCACATCACTTTGTAGCTTATGCTGGGTAGCCCCAGGTAGAACATAGGCAGTGGCTGACCTTGCCCCAGAGCCAGCACACCCAGTGGACAGCTTCAGACCACATCAAAATGCCACCACCCAACCACCTCCACAAGTGACACACTCAATGAGCAGACTCAGTGGGTACCGGAACCCTGATGAAGTAAGTCTTGCTCTGTGTGGTGGGCCCCTACACAGCTGATCCTCCAAGGTAGTCAGAGGCCAGTGGCCAGTGGGCACAGCCAGTCCTTGCAGCTGATCAGCCTGAGTAAATCCCTCCCATTGACGTGCCAACAGCAATCAAGACTCAATTACAACAGAAGGGTGTACAGTCCACACTATAGGTGCACCTTGAGGGCCTAGCTGGGGTGATCAGGGAGGCTGTGCCACTGGATCCTACAGGATACCTACAATAATAGGCCACCCTGCGAAGCCTAGGAGACATAGCAACTCTACCTAATACATAGAATCAAACACAGGGAAGCAGCCAAAATGAGGAAACAAAGAAACATGTCCTAAATGAAAGAAAAGAACAAAACTCTAGGAAAAGAACTAAACAAAATGGAGATAAGCAATCAATCAGATGCAGAGTTTAAAACACTGGTTATAAGTATGCTCAAGGAACTTGGTGAGAACTCCAAGGAACTTAGTGAGAACATCAACAACATAAAAAGGACCAGCCAGAAATGAAGGATGCACTAACTGAAATAAAGAATAATTTACAGGGAATCAATAATAGAGTAGGTGAAGGCAAGAAGCAGACCATTGATTTGGAATATAAGGAGGCAAAAAACACCTAATCAGAACAGCAAAAAGAAAATTGAATAAAAAAAAAAATGAGAACAGTGTAAGGAGCCTCTGGGACAACATCAAGTGTACCAGTGTTTGCATCATGGGGGTGCCAGAAGAAGAGAGAGAGCAAGAAATTGAAAACCTATTTGAAAAAATAATGACAGAAATCTTCCCTAACTTAGTGAAGGAAACAGACATACAAGTCCAGGAAGCACAGAGAGTCTCAACCAAGATGAACCCAAAGAGGTCCACACCAAGATACATCATCATAAAAATGCAAAAGGTTAAAGACAAAGAGAATCTTAAAGGCAGCAAGAGAAAAGCAGTTAGTTGCCTACAAAGACTGTCAGCTGAATTCTCAAAAGAAACTACAGGCCAGAAAGGAGTGGCAAGAGGTATTCAGAGTGATGAAAAGCAAGAACCTACAACCAAGATTACTCTATCCTGCAAAGCTGTCATTTAGAATCGACGGCCATATAAAGAGTTTCCCAGACAAGAAAAAGCTAAAGGAGTTCATCACCACCAAACCAGCATTATATGAAATGTTGAAGGGTCTTCTTGAAGGAGAAGAACAAAAATATGAACAATGAAATGGCAATAAATACATATCTATCAACAATTGAATCTACAAACAAAATGAACAAGCAAGCAGAACAGAAACAGACTCATAGATACAGAGAACTTTTTGTTGCTTGCCAGATGGGAGGGGGCTAGGGGAATGGGTGAAAAAAAGATGAAGAAATTAAGAAGTACAAAAAACCTCAAAGGGAAGGTGGGGGGTGGGAAGAGATAAACCAAAGAACGTATATGCATATATGCATAATCAATGGGCACAGACATTAGTGTGGGGAAGGTAAGAGGGGTGTGGGATTGGGGAGAAGGGGGTCAATGGGGGGAAGGGGGGATCTGTAATACATTCAACAATAAAGATAAGTTAAAAAAAAAAGAAAAAGTCAAGGGCAGAGAGATGCAGGGAGACTGGCAGGAGATTTCACAGTTGTTCAGACAACTTATGATAGTGGCTTTGACCAGGATGGTAGGAGGAACAGTGGTGAGTAGTTGGATTCAGGGAAGAGCTTATTTGAAGGTGAAGTTCAGAGTCTTCGGTGCTAGACAGAATATGGGACTGGAGAGGAAGAGAGAGTCAAAGTTTCTTCCATGGGTTTGGTCTGAGCACCTGGAAGGATGAGTTACCATTAGATGAGATGCTGAGGCCTGCAGGAGGAATGGGTTAGAGCAGACCTGGAGTTTGGTTTTGACCATGTTAAGTTTAAGATGCCTGCTACACATTCAAGTGGAGAGGCTGAGTGGGCAATTAATTGGTCATGAATCAGGGACACAGGAAAGAAATCTGGGCTGGAGATAAAATTTGGGTATCAGCAGCAATGCACATACAGTTGAGATATATTGGACACACAGGCCATGGGGTGTATCCCCAAACTACTCTTTTGTCCCTATTTAAATTCTTTTGATGTCGAAGTTGAGCATTTCATTGTTGCCTATTGAAAGTTATTTGGAAGCTTTTGTAGTCTGACCACTAGAAATGGCAGGTCCTGGAACTGTCTTCCAGGCTGTGGCCCATCTGCTAGTGAACACCATGGGCAGTACATGAACTTGGCGACAGCTGTTGGGAGAGGTCGTGCCATCTGTCTTGTGGGAGTCCAGAGGGGGTGTATCTACTGGGCAGTCATTCTGAAAACCTAGAAAGAGAAAAATTGAGGTCAGTTTGGCATGATTTCCTCTGTTTTTTGTTTTTTTTTTTAAATCCTCACCCGAGGATATTTTTCCATTTATCTTCAGATAGAGTGTGAGGGAGGGAGGGGGAGAGAGAGAGAGAGAGAGAGAGAGAGAGAGAGAGAGAGAGAGAAACATGGATGTGAGAGAGACACATCTAATGGTTGCAGGGACTGAACCACAACCAAGGTATGTGCCCTTAACCGGAATCAAACCTGAGACTCTTTGGTCCATGGGCTGACGCTCTAACCGCTGAGCCACACTGGCCAAGGCCAGGCATCAGTGTTTTTAAAAGGTTTCCTATGAGCCCTGGCCAGTGTGGCTCAGCGGTTAGAGCGTCGGCCTGCGGACCAGAGAGACCCGGGTTCAATTCCCGCTAAGGGCACGTACCTCGGTTGCAGTTTGTTCCCGGCCCTGGTTGGTCGTGCGGGTGGCAGCCACTTGATGTGTCCCTTTCATGTCGATGTCTCTGTCTCTCTCTCTCTCTTCCTCCCTCTCTCCCTCCCGCTCTATCTGAAGATAAATGCAAAAATGTCCTTGGGTGAGGATAAAAAAAAAAAAAAAGGTTTCCTATGAGATGGACAATGAAGACTAAGAACCACTGAGTAAAGGTCAAACACATTTCTGTGCATATTTCCATTTTTCTGGCCAAGGGTTCCCAACTGCCCCCACCCCACCCCTTTTCCTGTTCCTCTCCAATCATAAGCACAATAGGGCTTATTCATCCCTATTGGGAAGGAAGGGGGCTTGCTGTGTGCAGATACCTTAAAGATACTTGGTCCTTGGGTCCTATGGTAACCTCTTGTGGAAGCTGGCTTTGTCCTCATTTTACCCAGGTAGGACATAGTGGAGCTCTGAATTGCGTCAGGTCTGACAAATTACAGAGTATGAACTTCAGTCTCCGTGTCACTGTGTTTTATGTCCTTGCCCTGATCGGACAGAGATGCCAAGATTCATTGAATTTATGAGAGTAAATCAGTGGAAATCTCACACTTGTCAATTAAAAGCTCATGAATATATAATTGCTCACCTAAAAAACTGCTTTTATTTGCAGACTTTTTAATTTTATTTTTTAATATTTATTTTATTTATTTATTTTTTATTATTATTTTATTTTACTTTACTTTTTTTATGGTGCCAATATTTGCAGACTTTTATTACTGTGTTTTAAAGGTCAGGATGTGACAGATTATGTCATAAACCCAATTGGTTACTACTTCTTTAAATGTCTTCTATTGAAGTGACCCTTCACCAGCTAGGCAGTGTGCACTCTTCTCTCCCTCCCTCCCCTCCTCCCCTCCCCTCTCCTCTTCCCATCCTCCTCCTCCTCCTCCTCCTCCTCTTCTTCTTCCCTCCTCCCTCCCTCCCTCCGTTCCTCCCCCGCCCCCCTCTCTCCCCCTGGTATGAAAGTTGTCTCTCCTGTTTTAAATTAATAAAAGGGAGATTTATCAGTGGCCTAAAACTTTAGGCTGGGCCCAGAGGGGTCTCATTGTCACAGAATCTGAATGTGGCATTTATAGGAGTTGTGAGTGTTCTTTGAGCAGCATAATTTGTTCACCTGTGAAACAGATAATGCATTCTTAATAGATGTTACCTGGTATAGTACCTACGAGTGACTGCTGTGTATTTGGCCCTCAGTAAATGGGTATAGCGAGGATTACTGCAAAATTCACTCATTTATTATTATTATTATTTTTAAAAGATCAAATGTTATTTAAGTATTTATTCATGTGGCTTTTTTTAAAAAAACGTAATTGTTTGATGTTTGAGGGCAGAAACCAGTGTCTTTTACATTTTGTTGTTGTTGTTAATCCTTACCCAAGGGTATTTTACCATTAATTTTTTTTTAGAAAAAATGGGAGGGAGGGAAGGGGAGGGAGAGAGAGAGAGAGAAAGAAACATCAGTGTGAGAGAGACACATCAATTGTTTACCTTCCACATGACCCCGGATATTGAACCTGTAAACCAGGTATGTGCCCTTGACTGGGAATCGAACCCTCAACTCTTTGATCCTCAGTCTGACACTGTAAACAGTGAGCCACACCCACTAGGGTTCTTTTACATCTTTATCTCTCAGTACCTAGCTGAGCATCTCACACTTAATAGGCTAATTCAGTAATTTCAAGTTATCACTTTAGTCTTTTCAGGTTCCTCTCAAAGCTTGAGAATAGCTGGTACAGTGGGGCTTATTCGTCCCTGTGCGGACTCAGCAAGTGATTGGGGGGAAGGGGTCTTGCTGTGTGCAGGGATCTTGCACCCTTGGACCAAGATCATCCTTGGCCCCTTTTAGTAACCCCTTTTCTAATTTGGAATTGTTGACACCTCTACCTTAGATTGGAGCAAGCTGGGTGTTATGGAGAGAGCCTCAGACTGGAGCCAGAAGATCCAGGTCCTAGTCCATGATCTTGCTTTGCATTTATTACCTGTGACTTCAGGCAAGACACTTAACCCCTCTGGGCTTTGGTATCCTCTTCTACAAGTTGGGAAAATTAAACCTACTCAGGGTTACTCTAAACATTATATTTGAAGTGTAATAAACTAATAAAGTTCTATACATTTATTTCCCTCCCCCACTTACAATCAAGCAGGACAAGTCAGCAAGGAGGTAGTGTGGAAATAGTGCAGTATGTAATATCAATCTCTGATGAATGGAGAAGTGACCTGTTCGTAACTGTCCCACAGAAATTAACATCTATTAAAAAGAAAGAAAGAAAGAAAGAAAGAAAGAAAGAAAGAAAGAAAGAAAGAAAGAAAGAAAAAGAAAGAAAGAGAAGTGTAATGTATACACTAAGAACTGGGTCACCTTGAAAATTGTGAGGTGGTGGTAGTACATCTGCCCGAAGGCATCTGGAAAGCAGTTTCACTGCAGAGCAGTGTGGCTGAAGCTGCTCAGGTCAGCTCCTCCTGGCAACGTCCCTCTGTCAGTGCATGGCCCCAGCACCTGAACCTCACACGTCTAGTGCATGGCCCCAGCACCTGAGCCTCACACGTCTAGTGCATGGCCCCAGCACCTGAACCTCACACGTCTAGCCTGTAGAACTGTGAGAAGACATTTCTGTTGTTTGAACGCCCCCATCTGTAGCCCTTCATTGTGGTGGCCCGAACAGCTAAAACACCCACGTGCCCCATACAGGTCTTTGTTGGAGTTGCTGCTGGTTGACATCCATCAGAGCTGCTTTTTGTTGTAGTTTGTCTTCTATTGGACGGAACTCGCCAAGGATTCGGACCCCACAGCCTTCCCCGCGAGTCGACCTGCTCACTGTAGACCTGCCTCTTATTTTTTTAATTGAATTTAGGTAAAATCCCTATAACTCTTGAGATGTGGAGCCAATCCCCATAAACCCTTCAGAGTGCTTCCCTTAGGAGGAGAGCGCTCTGTCCCTGGACAGGCAGTCTGGGCCTTCCAGCTATGATTGTTGCCATTGAAAATAGGTCACGCACTGCTGCTGTTGGTTCCCCAGCACCAGGTGTGTGCGTCGTCGGGGAAAGCTGTCCAGTGTAAGCTGTCCTGTTCTTTGAGGCTATGAGGTAACTCAGACTAATGCTTTGAACTTTCTCTTTTACAGTCGACATGCAAATTTACCAAATTGTTTTGCTTTTGGGAAAATACCATGCAAGTCCCTCAGGCAAACTCAAAATCTCCTTTCCTCTCCCCCTTTAGACTATAATGTAGTCCAAGTTCTTCCTTAAGACAAAAATTTTAAAGAGAAAGTTAGTCCCTTTGAGTAAGCCAAGTTAGGATCCCTTTACTTCCCCTCTCCCCTTCCCTCCCTCCCTCCCTCCAGGGGATTTTGATCATGTCCTAGGAGCCACTCAGAGTACACTGAAGACTTTGGAAGGGAAATTCCACAAGGCTGTCATTCCTCGATCCTATCCTGTAACAGAGGCACTTTTTCTAAGAAACCCTTCCCGGAGGGATGAGGTGCAGCAGGAAGGAATCCTACAGAGTAGCCCACTCACAAACAGAAAAGGGACTTGAATTGCCTTTGATTTCTGGGAATTGGCATTTCTGTAGAGGACAGAGCAAAGGAACAGCCGCTCGTCTCAGGGTCCTGGAAAAGGCTGTGTGCAGGCGGGTGAGGGTTGTGCTGGTTAACATGCACTGGGACTGGCAGCCCCCCCCCCCCCCCCCCCCCCCCCCGCAGGCTGAGCCATCTGATTCCCTGTCGCCTCAGGCTAGTTCTTTTGGAAAGTTTTACTTTAAGAAGTTGGTGACAGGCGGAAAACGGAGTCCCAGGCAAGTTGAAGTGAACCAGCCCAGGGTCACACAAAGGTCTGGTTCAAAGCCCACAGTTTAGTTGTTTCCTCCCTCTCACATATTTAGATTGAATTCCTGGCAGGCATTTTAAGGAAGTAAGAAGTGAGCCTGCCCTGGCCGGTTTGGCTCAGCTGTTGGAGCGTCGGCCCGGCCCGCAGACCAGAGAGTCCCGGTTCGGTTCCCGCTAAGGGCATGTACCTTGGTTGCAGTTTGTCCCGTCCTGGTTGGGGTTGTGTGGGTGGCAGCCAGTCGATGTGTCTCTTTCACATCGTTGTTTCTCTCTCTCTCTTTCTCCCTCCTGCTCTGTCTGAAGATAAATGCAAAAATATCCTCGGGTGAGGATTAAAAAAGAAAAAAAAAAAAAGAAGTGAACCTGAACACTGATGTAGCACCTCGTATGTTGACAGACTGACCGCGCCAAGCATGGGCAGAACGTAGGCATGAGTGAGGCTAGTGTGTCCTTCCAGGGTGGTGGCCACAGGGCAGGAAACCAGGCAGCCGCCTCAGCTGGGCCCCTTGGCTGGGGGCTGGTGAGCTTGGCCTGAGGTCCTGCCCACACTTCCTGCCAGTCCTTTGCTCACTCCCCGTCTGTCCTCTTTCTGCCCTGTGCTCCTGCCACCTCCTACGTGCTCTTGAACTCTCTCTTCTCTCCCCTTTTCCCCCTCAGAAAGTCAGCTGTATTTACTGGTTTCCACAAAAATCCATGCACAGTGACATTTGGTGATTTTTGAAGATTCTGGTTGGTTATCAGGGGGAGGGCCTTGCTCCTCTCCCTGTATCTCTCTCAGCTCCCTTCCTTCTCGAAGTCAGAGGCGGTGTTCCTCATGTGGGCACAGCCACGCTCACCATTCCAGGTCCTGCTGAGACTTTCATGAACACTTTTTCTACCTTGTTATGCAAGTTCCTATGAGCAAGGTAGAAGCTACTGTATCCACAATTAACATTTATAAACAGTTTGCCAAGTGTGGCCAGTTTCATGGCCTCCAGCTGAAGGAACTGAGGTGCAGAGGTTAAATTTCATGCCCAAAGCTAAACAACTTATTAAATGGAGGGGGGCACGTCTGTCTGATTCCCAGCTTCAAAAGATGAAAGTCCCATGCAAAGGGTTTTGAAAGGCGGAGGAGGAAGAGTTACATTCAGACATGTGTTTGCTGGAGGGGCTGGTGTGATCCAGGATCGTCTTCGTGGGACACGTGGTGCTTGCAGAACTACATTGTGTTTTAGTTCATGCAGACATTCTCCTGTCCTTAGATCCCTTACGATGTGCACCTTCAAACGCATATCTCACTATGGATTGTTTCTTTTTCCAGGATTAGCAGTCTGGTGTCGATATTCAGGCCCAGTCTTTACTACTGAAGTGTCCCCTGGTTCCTGACCGGACTTCGCATTTGGTTAGATTGTAGAGAAAGGGGTTTGTGTTCACTGTATCTGGGTCTCCTAACAGGCCGTGATTCTGTGTGTTGTACTCGTCTTTTTATTTGGGGAGGAAATGATTTGGTATGGCAGCCTCTCTCTCACCACTCTCCCCAAAAGGGATAAAGAAAACCACCATGATTTGATATGAAATCAGAGTAACAGTAAAATTTTTTATTATCCAAAGTCATAGAGCTCCTCTCAGTTAAAAAAAATTTTTTTTCTTTTCACCCGTACCAGGTAGCTCTAACTCTTGGTTTGCCCAGGATGTCCTGGTTTACACCCCTTATCACATTGTAATTATTAATGGCACCCCACTTTATTCCTAAGAGTATCTTAGGTTGGATAATAAACAATAGTGTTATCACTCTAACTGAGCTGAAGTTCATATTCCATAAAATATGTCCCTCCTCCCAGCCATGGAGTATGGACAGGAATTGCGGACAGGGAGATGTCAATATTTGCTAAACTTTTATCAAGAGTAATGACTTACCCGGCTAGTGTGGCTCAGTGGTTGAGCGTTGACCCATGCACCAAGAGGTCGTCAGTTCAATTCCCGGTCAGGGCACATGCCCTGGTTGTGGGCCCGATCCTCAGTGGGGGGCATGCGGGAGGCAGCCAGTCGATGTTCTCTCTCATTGATGTGTCTGTCTCTATCTCTCTCTCCCTTCCTCTCTCTCTCTAAAATCAATAAAGAAAAAAATAATTAAAAAAAAAAAAGAGTGATGACTAGTGAACACCTATAACTATCCCCATTTGAGCAGGTATCCTCAGAACATAACCCCTGGCCTGTGCTTCGTAAGGAAGAACGATGGCCGTGAAAGCCACAGAGAGAATGTATGGTTCTTGGGGTACACCTGGGAGGCCAGGCGGTGGGAGTCTGGGGTGGTTGGTCTACCAGGCGGCAGGAGCTGGGGGAATGTTGACTGTTACTGGGATTGTCTCTCACTTGTGGTCCAGTTGGTGTGCCTGGAGGGACCATACCTAAAGGGGTCTCCTGAAGATGTGTGTGAGTTTAGCCAAAGGCAGCTGTCAAGAAGCACTTACCTTCGGAGTTGTGAGGCAGGGAGAGCAAGGTGAGGGGGCCTTGGTGAGCTTTCCAGGAACCAGGGAAGTCCTGGGTGCAGAGGCTGGAGGGCCCCTGAGGTAACACAGACCTTCATGTATTAGCTAGCTTAGATGATAAGCTGATCCCAGTGCTTTTTGGGTGGGCTGGGAGAAAGAGTGGGCTGAGGACTCCCAGGGGCCTGGGTGGCTCCTCTGTACCCTTGGGGTCTGCTGAGACGGCCAGAGGCTGAGGAAGCCAGTTCCTCCGGTGAGTTCGCACTCTAGGTGACTGTCTCGGCTGATGGACAGCTGTGTGATCTTGGTCCAGTTTCTATCTGAGCCACCTTTTTTATTCGTCAGTTGAACATATCAACTCTGTGAGGTAGGGGGAAGATAGTAGCCGCGGGTGCTCTTTTCCTCTAGGACCGGAAGCCCAGATACCTCTCCCAGGCTCCCTGGTTCACTCCCTTGTACAGAACCTTCTTTTGTCAACTCTGCCGATTTACAGGGAAATACTTCTGTTCCAGGCTTTTTCTGTAAGTGCTTTAGCCTTAGGGCTTCTGCACCTGTTTGTGTCTTTGCTTGAAACACACTGACTTTGCTCTTGTATTTTGAGTCTTGGGCCACACCTGGCCTCCTCTGGGAGCTCTGCCTCATCACCCCATCTAAAGTAGCTGTCCCACCTGCAGCCATGTCTCCATGTATGTATGTATGTATTTATTTATATCCTAACCTGAGGATATGTTTATTGATTTTAGAGAGAGAGGAAGGGGTAGAGAGAGATGGACAGACAGACAGATAGAGAGAGGGACATCAATCAGTTGCCCCCCCCCCCGCCGCCCAGACTCACCTCAGCTGGGGATCGAATCCACAACCCAGGTATGTGCCCTGACCAGGAATCGAACTGAGACCTCTCAGTCCATGGGATGATGTTCAATCCACTGAGCTACACTGGCTGGGCCCTTCTGTTTAAAAAAAAATTTTTTTTAATTTAATTTTATTAATTTTTAGAGAGATAGGAAGGGAAGGAGGGAGGGGGGAGAGAGAGAGAGAGAGAGAGAGAGAGAGAGAGAGAGAGAGAGATATAGAAACATCGATGAGAGAGAACATGGATTGGCCACCTCCTGCATGCTCCCCACTAGGGATCAGGCCCACAACCTGGGCATGTGCCCCGACCAGGAATCGAATAAGCGACCTCTTGGTGCATGGGTTGATGCTTAACCAGTGAGCCACACTGGCCAGGCCCTCCTGTTTTTTTAAATCAATAAAGGTGTTAATGCACATGCTGTGGTTTGAGGGCTGCTTCGTGGGGATGAGGGAGGAAGATCCCACTTGGCTCTGGCCCCTCTGGAGGGAGAAAAAGGAGGTGGCTCTTGGGTTACACAGCTGGGCATTGGGGGGTTGCCTTTTCACTGCTCTGAACCCCTTTCGAGGTGTGCAGATGTGGGGTAGTCTGTCTTCCTTCCATCTGCCCCTTCCTTCTGATGAGGTGACCTCCGTGGAGGGGCAAAGAGCAGACGGGTTTTTCGGGAGGGAACTGGATTAGCTTGAAAATGGCATTCAGGGTGCTGAGGTTGGTTTAGGACTGGAGGGAGACAGGACAGGCTTGGAGCTGGGAGTGACGGGCTGTCTGTAAAACATCTCTACATAGCATTCTCTTTGCTATCTGACAAAACCTGTTTGTGTTGTTTTCAGTTGCTTTTTTTTCACCTCTGCATACTTTTGTGGTTAGAGGACTTTTTTTTTTTGTTAATCCTCATTTGAGGATATTTTTCCATTGATTTTTAGAGAGAGTGGAAGGAAGGGAGGAGGAAGGGGGGAGAGAGAGAGAGAGAGAGAGAGAGAGAGAGAGAAACATCAATGCAAGAGAGACATCGATCGGTTGCCTCCCCCACAACCCTGTCTGGTGCCAGGGATTGAACCTGCAACCCAGGCACGTGCCCTTGACCTGGACTAGAACCTGAGACCCTTCGGTCTGTAGGCAAAACTGGCCAGGGCAGGAAATATTTTTTAAAGCAAATGTAGAAGATACCAAGATTATTAAGAAAGCTGTTTTAGCGGGTACTAAGATTCACGATGGAGTTCTCCCTCTCTTGATTTATTTCTGACCTAATAAGCCCTTTAATAGACTATGTACAGAGGCTTTTGGAAGAATGTTTTTGTTATTTCTGAATATGCAGCTATTCAAGCTGAGGGTTGCTATGTTCATAATTGACCTAATGCTTCCAAGAATGAAATGGTTCAGTTGGAATTTTCCTAAAATCTGACCCATTGACAGTATTGCCCAAATAGAAACATTTATGGTTTAGAATTAGCTTTTCCTCTTGGATAATAGGCAGACAGGTTATTACATTTTAAATTGGTGTTCATCATTTTTTTTTTTATTTTTTTTATTTTTATCCTCACCTGAGGACATTTTTTCATTTTTTGTTCAGACAGAGTAGGAGGGAGAGAGAGGAAGAGAGAGAGAGAAAAACATCGACGTGAAAGGGACACATCGAGTGGCTGCCACCCGCACGACCAACCAGGGCCAGGGACAAACTGCAACCGAGGTACACGCCCTTAGCGGGAACTGAACCCGGGTCTCTCCGGACCGCAGGCCGACGCTCTAACCGCTGAGCCAAACCGGCCAGGGCTGGTGTTAATCATTTTAGACAGCTGTTCTCAATATTGTGTATAACATTTGGTACCCTGGTCTTATATTTTTTTGGTACAGATTGTTTTTGCTCGTCAGAATGTGGTGGACAGTTTATGTATTCCAAGTCTGGAGTCACTGCTGAGAGCTCTAAGCAGTTGCCAAGGAGAGAGATGGAAGCGACAGTCTTGAGGAAGGACTAGTTTGATGTGGAGGAGTGGGTTCATGTTCTCAAAGCCAGCAGGGGTCCTGGGGATTTGTCTATTACACTTTCCCTGCTGCCTCAGGGCTTGGAGGCCCTGGTGTATTTTGTTTACGGAGCTTAAGCAATCTCAGTTATGAGCTCATGGATGGATGTTTATCAGATCTGTGAACTCAAATCAGTCTTCTTTATTTTTTGGTACAAAAATTTCCTTTAAAAATTTATTTGTTTTGTTATTTTCCACCAAGAACCAGCTATATTGGGAAGAATTTGGTTACCACATGCTGGTTTCTTGTTCTGTTTATTTCAATGGGAATCTGTTCTTGCAAAGTGTCTATCAGACTTCTAGACATCGTAGTGGCTGCATCAATTCCATCCAGGCCCAGGGTCCTTGGGTGAAACCCCCTGGGGAGGGACTCATTGTTGCCATCAGGAATGATTCCAACAAACATCTCCGGCATCCTTCCGGCTGATCCATTCTGTTGTCTCCCTCCTACTGTGAGGGCTGATTCATTCACCTATCTTCCTCCTTTAATCCATGACAGGCAGATTCAAGTTGGTAAATTCAGTGGCTCAAGGATGCTCGTCACTGTGCTTTGTACCTGTCTGCTCCTCCGTCCTCCACGTGATCACAAGTTCCCTGGTGGGGACACAGATTGGCTGCCACATACGCTGCTTGAAGACATAGTCACATCCCGCAAACAGAACAGTGATTTCTTCTTATGTGTCTGTCTCTTTATATTAATATTAAGGAGGCATATATGTATTTTTTCCTTTGGATCCCATTGACCAATACTGGTTACAGTTCATCAACCAATCCTGGAAAAGTAAGTTCCTGTAATTTTCAATGTCTGTTGAAAGGAGCAGGGCCTGCATGAAGGAGGATGCTGGGGCAAAGCGATCTTACCTGTTGAGTGCAAGTTCTTGGCAGGTTAGTCATCTGGCTGTACAGATAATCTCTCTCTCTCTCCCTCTCTCTCTCTGACAGCCTCTCTCAAATCAGTCTTCTTTTTTTTAATTAATTTATTTTTGTTACAGATGTTTCTCCTTTTTTCCCCATTGGCACCCTTCTCCCCATCCCCCCCACCCCGTCCCCAGCCTTGTTGTCTATGTCCATCGGTTATGCGTACATGCATATAAGTTCTGTGCTTTATCTCTTCCCCCCCACCCCCTCTTCTGAGGATTGCCAGTCTGTACCCTACCTCCACGTCTCTGGGTCTACCCTGTTCCTCAGACTGTTATGTTCATTATATTCCACAAATAAGTGAGATCATGTGATTCAATTCAGTCTTCTTAATGTAACCCTTTTGCCTTTTCTTCTAAGAATATAGGCTGGTAACATTATTAAAATGAAATGAAAAACTAGGCTCAACAGATTTAATAATCATTTACTTGAAGTTAAACCATAGCAGTGTAACCAACTGTTTCTAAACCTCATACCATTTGCCAAAAAAATAATATTGGCGTTTAGGGCAACCTAGGCCAGGGGCTGAAGTCTCTGTCAGAATGTTCCTCTGAGGCCTTAAAGAGTGAAAGTTATAATGAAGACCCTATAGCAGTGCTTCTCAACCTTCCTAATGCCGCGACCCTTTAATACAGTTCCTCATGTTGTGGCCACCCCCAACCATAAAATTATTTTCGTTGCTACTTCATAACTGTAATTTTGCCACTGTTACGTCTTAGGCGACCCCTGTGAAAGGGTCGTTCGACCCTCAAAGGGCTCGCGACCCACAGGTTGAGAACCGCTGCAGTAGAAGGGATCACCTTGCTGTATGATGCTATAGAGAGACATCTGATGGCCAGGCCACAGGAGAAAGGAGCTTGGGTGGAAATATGAAAAGCTGAAGCAGGCTTGTTGAGAAAAACCTGGAGCCAGTTGGAAGAGGCATTGGAGAGAGCAAGAGGTTCCATGGTGCTCAGCCAAAGGCTTGGGATCCTCAGCTCTCCGTGGACCGCAAGGAAATGTCTCAGTGGGCACGTTGCCTTAAATTCTAACTTTCTGCATTTGCAGTGGCCTACTCCTCCAGGGAGTTGAAGGTACCACTTGAGTATGATAGGTAGACATGAAGAATCCAGACCCCAAGGGAAGGGACCAGGAACCGAAGGAAGCATAACAGAGGATGTTATTCAGACTCCACACCTGAGCCGAGTTGACCACTGCAGTGAGGCCGGGCAAGGTGGAATTGCACCCTGAAATTCACTCCTGCTTTGCAGGAGGCCCGAGATCGTCAAAGTTGAAAGAATCATTAGGAAAAGAAAATGTCCTAGAATTGTAACACACGTGCTGTCTGTTTGGAGACTGGAAATGAAGGTTTGGAATGGAAGTTTGGAGGCGATTCCAAATGAGTAGGGACCTTGTTATGAATAAATTGCTTTTCAATTAGGGGACTACATTGATTGCAATAGATTAATCTTTCTGAATTTTTATGGCTAAATACCTGCTTGTCTTGTCTTTTAGGACATAAGTGCAGTCACATATTTGGTGTATTATTTTTGTGCCAAGTAGTAAGTATTGAGGTTTGCCCAGTACATACATTTTTATTATATTAAGCACTTTAGGGAAATGAAGTAAGTGAAAACAGCCTGTGGCCTTGTGGGGCTCATAGCCCATTGAAAGTGGAGGGGAATGATGTAGATAGGAGGTTTGACTGTGAAATTTGTGGTAATTTCAGCAGAGGCTGGGTTGGAAAGTGCTTTTTCTCTGCCTTCAAAAAAGTTTTTCGCCCTGGCCGGTTTGGCTCAGCCGTTAGAGCGTCGGCCTGCGGTCCAGAGAGACCCGGGTTCGGTTCCCGCTAGGGGCATGTACCTCGGTTGCAGTTTGTCCCCGGCCCTGGTTGGTCGTGCGGGTGGCGGCCACTCGATGTGTCCCTTTCACGTCGATGTTTCTCTCTCTCTCTCTTCCTCTCTCTCCCTCCCACTCTATCTGAACAAAAAATGAAAAAATGTCCTTGGGTGAGGATAAAAAAAAAAAAAAGTTTTTCATCTCAGGTACTTGAGATTAATCATCCTGCTCCTCCACAAGTACATCCAACAGTTTAGATTTCTCATGAATTCTACTTCAAGTGGCTTTTATTTTTATTTATTTTTAAATTTTTTTTCTTTATTGATTTTAGAGAGAGAGGAAGGGAGAAAGAGAGAGAGATAGAAACATCTATGGGAGAGAACATCGATTGGCTGCCTCCTGCATGCTCCCCACTGGGGATGGGGCCCACAACCTGGGCATGTGCCCCGACCAGGAATCGAACCAGCGACCCCTTGGTGCATGGGTCGATGCTCAACCAGTGAGCCACACCGGCTGGTCTACTTCAAGTGGTTTTTAGAGTTCATGGGCCAGTGCTTGCAGTCAGAGTTCTTAAGTAGGTGGGAGTTTCGTGGATGTTCAGCCTGTTTTCCAGGCTTTTGACTAAGGGCGGTTGAAGCCCGAGAGAGTCCAGGTTTCATCCTCTGGTTTCATGGGAAGCCAGGTGTGCTGTGTGCTCTGTTTCTGTTAGGCCCCATGTCTGTTATGTAAACAGAAAAGGAATATACAATTGAGTAAACTTAAACCTTAACCCAAGAAGGTTCCACTGCAAACCAGAGCCGCTCAAGTGTCCTTGGGGATTATCACCACGTTCTCGTGTGCTTCCTACAAGTTTGGACAAACACGGTGCTGTTTGTCTGCAGGTTTTGTAAACACCAGACTGCTGGTATGTTGAGGGCTGAGCGATGGAAATGTTTGCTGAAGTTACATAGACTAATAAGCTGTTAATCATAGCTGTAGTCTTGGAGAGGAAACAACTTCCGTATGGGCTTCCACGGAGCAGCATGGTGCGTGGGGGCCTGTGTGAACCCAAAGCCCATGTGTGACCTTCTTGTCCTCTGCTCCTAGGCCAGCGGTCACCATTCCTATGCTGTGGCAGTGACTCTTTGGAGATCTCACTGTTTACACTCCGTCTTTGACCCAGGAGGGCAGATACTGTGTCTGATAGAACCCAGCCAACTCGTATCACATTGCACACGTTTATATAACCTTTCTGCAGCTGTCTCTTCCTTCCTTTGCTAGCTGCACTCTAAACTCCCACCTACTTAACTCTAAAACTGGAGTTAATCATAGGTCTGAGTTAAACTTTGTTACGGGTCAGGAGAGAAAGGCCAGCTGGTTATTTCTGCTTGAGTCTTTTTTGGTGTGTCTTCCACTGCTCATCATATGACCAACCATCTCTGAGCCTCAGAACAGAACCTCTTCAGTGGGTGACTCTGCCTAGAGACTTGCTACTCTAAGTGTGGTCTGCAGACCAGGCACATTGCCATCACCTAGAACTTGGGAGTCATGCAGAGTCTCAGGCCCTGCCCCAGACTTGGTGAATCAGAATTTGTAATTTAACAAGATCTCCAGGTGATTTGTGTTCATGGACCCAGGCCAGATTCCTGTTGTGGTCTGCTTGGTTGAAGCTGGGTTGCTACCTCTTCCAGGTTCTAAGGTGGGGGGAGAGGAGAGTGTGAGGGAGCTGTGCTCATGGGTCTAAGGCCTGGGCTTTCCATGTGATTGGCACACATCTCCTCCCCTTCACTGCAACGTGGCCTCACCTAACTGCAAGGGAGGTTAAGTAATGGAGTTAAACCATGTGTGAGGAATAAGGGTGGAAGAAGGATCAGACACACAAACAGGCCAAGGAATGGATTCAGTGAGCTAAGGTGTGGGTATGGTTCATCGGTCAGTATTATGTCTACCTTTCCTTTACCTACTCCTTTTCGATGTGTTTTTCTTTTTTATTTAAAATTAATTAATTAATTAATTAATTATTTTCCATCACCCCTATCCACTCTATGTCCTCTTCTACCTCCACCCACTCCCATCCCCCCGAGATCACCATACTGTTGTCCATGTCCATGAGTTCTCTTTTTTTCTTTCTTGTGCAATCCCTCTAATACTCCTCTCCCCCTCCCCTTCCCCCCAGAGCTGCCTCCCTGCTCTCTCTCTGAGTCTGTCTCTATTTTTCTTGGTAGTTCAGTTTGTTCATTAAATTCCACATATAAATGAAACCATATGATACTTGTTTTTCTCTGACTGGCTTATTTCACTTAGCAGTGTTCTCCAGGTCCATCCATGCTGTTGCAAAGGGTAACATTTTTTTCCTTTTTACAGCAGAGTAGTACTCCATTGTGTAAATGTACCACAGCTTTTTTATCCACTCATCTACTGATGGGCACTTTGGCTGCATCCAAATATTGGCTATTGTAAATAATGCTGTAATGAGAGTAGGGATACATATAGTCTTTCGAATTATGGTTTTGCGTTTCCTGAAGTGAAATCGCTGGGTCTTAAGACAATTCCATTTTTTAGTTTTTGAGGTAACTCCATTCTGCTTTCCACAGCAGCTGCACAATCTGCATTCCCACCAACAGTACACAAGGGTTCCCTTTTCTCCACATCCTCAACGACACTTGTTTGTTGATTCATTGATGATAGCCATTCTGACAGGTGTGAGGTGATATCTCATTGTGGTTTTAATTTGCATTTCTCTGATGATCAGTGACATTGAGCATCTTTTCATATATCTATTGGCCATCTGTATGTCCTCTTTAGAGAAGTGTCTATTCAGGTCCTTCGCCCATTTTTAAATTGGATTTTTTTGTGGTGTTGAATTTTGTAAGTTCTTCATAAATTTTGGATATTAATCCCTTATCTGATGTAACATTGGTGAATATGTTCTCCCATTCAGTAGGTTGTCTTTTCATTTTGTTGATGGTTTCCTTTGCTATGTAACAATTCTTTAGTTTGATGTTGCCCCGTTTGTTTATTTTTACTTTTGTTTTCCTTGCCCAAGGAGATATATCAGAAAAAATATTGCTATGAGAAATGTCTGAGATTTTACTGCCTATGTTTTCTTCTAGGATCATTATGTATGTGTTATCGATTGATTCATTAGCCATGTGATTAATCTTGATCTCCAAGCCCTCTGAGTCATCTGTTAGCATAAACTCTAGGGGACACCATGAGTCACCTTGCTAGCATAAACCATCAGGGCCCACACTCATTTGGGAAATTCCCATGGATTTAGAGGAACTGGGACAAAGCCAAGGAACTAGGGACAAATTCCAGCCCTGATGGTATAGCACATATATTTCTGTACAGTATGTAATACTTTATAATGGTAACAAAGTACTATGTTACTGGCTTATGTATTCACTGTACTATACTTTTTATCATTATTTCAGAGTGTACTGTTTCTGATGATTAAAAAAATACGTGTTTTTTTTTTTTTTATAATCCTCACCTGAGGATATTTTTTCCATCTATCTTCAGATAGAGTGGGAGGTAGGGAGAGAGAGAGAGAGAAACATCGATGTAAGAGAGACACATTGATTGGTTGCCTCACACACAACCCCGACCAGGGCCGGGGACCGAGCCACAACCGAGGTATGTGCTCTTGACTGGACTTGAACTCGCGACTCTCTGGTCCACAGGCCAGCGCTCTAACCGCAGAGCTGAACCGGCCAGGGCAAAAACTATGTTTGATGTAAAACTATGCTGCCTTACACCGGCGGCAGCAGCCTCACACACCTCGTGCTTACTCTATCTCTTGATTACGTCCTTTTCTCGTGTTTGATTTAATCTTGTGTTTTGTTTATCATGGCTCTTAAGTGTACAAAATACCCTGCTAATGTTGCCAGTAAGAGGTCACATTAAGTAATTGAGTTGGAAACAAAATTAAAGTAAAATCAATGAGAGTTATTGCCTGTGAGTCAGGCATGTCCCATTCCACCATAGCCATGATCTTGAAGAGCAAGGACAAAACAATGGAAGCTTTTAAAGCATTTGTTTCATTGAAGGCAGCGAAACTAACAAAAATCCTAAAAGGGCATATATCAGACCTGGAGAAACTTCTAATGACCTGGATTGAAGACCAGACACAAAACTGTGTCCCTCTCAGCACCGTGATGATCATGGCCAAAGCAAAGAGTTTGTTTGCGATATTGAAAGAAAAGACTGGACCCAACTATGGTGTTGAATTTACTGTCAGCTCCAATTGGTTTAAACAATTCAAGAATTGTTATTCATTACATAATATGAAAGTGAGTGGTTAGACTGTGAGTGGTGAGTCTGTAAGGCAGCTGAAGAAGTTTTGGAAACTCTAGGTAAGGTGATTATGGAGGAAAATTATTTGCCAGAGCAAATAATCAGTATGGATGAAACCTCTCTATTCTGGAAATGGATGCTTGGAAGGACTTTAATCTATTAGGAGGCCAAGTCAATGCTAGGCTTCAAAGCTTTTAAGGACAGGGTAACAGTCTTGCTTGCAAGGTGCAGGCTACAGATGGAAGCCCTTTGTGATCAGTCTGGCACAGGGAGAACCCCAGGGTTTTCAAGCTCATCAGTAAGCACATACTGCCAATGTACTACAGGAACAATAAAAAGTCATGGATGACCCAGCTCTTCTTCCAAGATGCCCTTCTGAATTACTATGCCAGTGACATGAGAGTACTGTTGGGAGAATAATATGCCTTTCAAGGTTTTGCTTATTGTTGATAATACTCTTGGACATCCTCCTTTTATTGTTGATGTTCATCCCAATATCAAAATGGTGTTTCTTCCTCTCCAAACACCACCTCTTTGATCCAACCAGTGGGTCAAGGTGTTGTAATAGCTTTTAAGGCCTGATACCTGAAGAGGACCTATGCCCAGGTTATTGCTGCAACTGAAGAAGACACTGGTGCAGTTCTGGAAGGATCACAGCATCTGTGACTGCATGAAGAACCTTGCTTGGGCTTAGGGTGATGTCAGCAAGGAGTGTATGAATGGCATCTGAAAGAAGTCAAGGTTCATCCTTGACTTCAAAGGAATTGCCAAGGATAAAGAGGTTGCAAAAACCAACAGGGCTGTCATTGATAAGGCAAACAACCTTAACCTGGGTGTGGATGAGGATGACATTGAGGAGCTTCTAAAGGTGGTTCCTGAGGAATTGACTAGTGAGGAGTTGTTGGAACTGGAACAGGGATGCATAGCTGAAGAAGAAGCAAGAGAAAAGGAAACTACAGGAGAAGAAAGAGAAGGACTCCCAAGAAAATTCACAGTGAAGCGTTTAGTAGAAGCTTTTGCAGACTTCAACAAGCTCCTTAAAAAGTTAGAAAGGTTTCATTAATAGAGAGGAATGTTCATGGTGCATTATCTGCTTACAAGCAAATCTGTAGTGAAAAATGTAACCAAGTAAACCACTGTGGACACCTCCTCAAGAAGAGCCTCAGGCAGGTCCTTCAGGAGGTGCTCCACAAGGTATTGTTATCACAGGAGATGACAGCTCCCTGAGTGTTGCTGACCCTGAAGACCTTCCAGTGTACAAGACGTGGAGGTGGAGGGCAGTGATGTCGAGGATCCTGACCCTGTGTAGGCCTAGGCTAATGTGTCTGTGTTTTAGTTTTTAACAAAAATATAGAAATTTAAATAAAATAAAAATTTTTAAATAAAAAATTTTGAGTAGAAAAAAAGTCTTGTTGAAAGGAAGTATGTACTACTATACAGTGTGTTTGTGTTTTAAGCTAAGTGTTATTACAAAAGAGGCGAAAAGTTAAAAAAATTAGTTTATAAAGTAAAAATGTTTCAGTGAGCTAAGGTAAATTTATTATTAAGAAAAACTTCTTTTATTTAGTGTAGCCTAAGTGCACAGGTGTTTATAAAGTGTACAGTAGTGCACAGTAATGCCCTGGGCCTTTACATTCATGCACCACTCACCACTCACTCATCCAGAGCAACTTTCAGTCCTGCCAGCTTCATTCATGATAAGTGCTCTGCACAGGTCTACCATTTTTATCTTTTATACCATATTTTTACTGTACCTTTTCTATGTTTAGATTCACAGATACTTACCATTGTGTTATAGTTGCCTACAGTATTCAGTATAGTAACATGCTGTACAAGTTTGTAGCTTAGGAGCAATAGGCTACACCTTGTAGCCTAGGTGTGTATTAGGTGAGACCATCTAGGTTTGTGTAAATGCACTCTGATCCTTGTATAATGAAATTGCCAAACAACCAATTTCTCAGAACGTATTCCCTTTGTTAAGTGGTGCATGAGTGTTTGATATATTCATCTGGTCTGATGTGTACTTTAAGTCCATTGTTTCCTTACTGATCTTCTGTCTGGATGATCTATCCATTGCTGAAAGTGGGGTAGTGAAGTTTCCTACTACTATTGTATCACTGTCTATTTATCCCTTCAGATTTCTTTAAAAAAAAATTTTTTTTTATTAATTTGTTTTTGTTACAGATGTTTCTCTTTTTTCCCCCACTGACACCCTCCTCCCCATCCCCCCCACCTCATCCCCAGCATTGTTGTCCATGTCCATCAGTTATGCGTACATGCATATAAGTTCTGTGGTTTATCTCTTCCCTCCCCCGACTCCCTCTTCTGAGGGTTGTCAGTCTGTACCCTACATCTATGTCTCTGGGTCTACCCTGTTCCTCAGACTGTTATGTTCATTATATTCCACAAATAAGTGAGATCATGTGATATTTGTCTTTTTCTGCTTGGCTTATTTCACTTAGGATAATACTCTCCAGGTCCCTCCATGTCGTCTCAAAGGATAAGAGATCTTTCTTCCTTACAGCTGCATAGTACTCCATTGTGTATATGTACCACAACTTTTTTATCCATTTGTCTACTGATGGACACTTGGGCTGTTTCCAGATCTTAGCTATTGTAAATAGTGCTGCTATGAACATGGGGGTACATATATTCTTTCTGGTTGGAGTTTTCAGGTTTCTTAGGGTATATTTCTAGAAGTGGGATCACTGGGTCAAATGGCAGTTCAATTTTTAACTTTTTGAGATAACACCATAGTGTTTGTTCCTATATTGTATGCACAGATATTTACAGATGCTATATCCTCTTGATAAATTGGCCCTTTTATCATTATATAAAGATCTTCTTTGTCTCTTGATACAGTCTTTGGCTTAAAGTTTATGTTGGCTGATATAAGTATAGCTACCCAGGCTTTCCTTATGGTTTCCATTGTATGAAATCTCTTTTTCCATCCATTCACTTTCAGTCCATGTGTGTCCTTAAAGTTAAAGTGAGTTTCTTGAAGACAGCATATAGATGGGTCTTGTTTTTTATCCATTCAACTACTCTGTCTGTTTTGATTGAAGAGAATATAGTCTATTTACATTCAAAGTAATGATTTATAGTTATGGATTTACTCTTGCCATTTTTAAATTGTTTCCTGGTTGTTTGTAATTCTTTTGTTCCTTTCTTCCTCTTTTGCTCACTTCTTTTGTGATTTGATGCTTTTCTGTAGCAGTATGCTTTGATTTCTTTATTTTTTGTGTTTCTAACATAGGCTTTTGCTCTGTGGTTACCACAAAGCATACATAAAACCTCTTATATTTAAAACAGTTTATTTTAAGCAGCTAACAACTTAACTTTGAACATGTACAATAACTACATTTTTATACTCCCCACATTTTATGTTTTTGATGTCACAACTCATTTTACACTGTGTACATTGACAAATTATTGTAGTTATGGTTATTTTTAACACTTTTGTCTTTTAACCTTTATGCTAGAGTTATAAGTGATTTACCCATCAGCATTATGTTATTCTGAACTTAACTATATATTTACCTTTTCCAGTGAGTTTTATGTTTTCATATTACTACTTAGCATCCTTTTATTTCACCTTTAAGAACTCCTTTCAACAATTCTTTTAAGAATGTTATAGTGATTATGTATTCTTTTAGCTTTTGTTTGTCTGGCAAACTCTATCTCATCGCCAATTCTGAAGGACAACTGCCAGGTAGAATATTCTTGGTTGGCAGTGTTTTTCTTTCAGCACTTTGAATATGTTCTGCTATTCCCTTCTGATCTGCAAAGCTGCTGCTGAAATCTGCTCAAAGCCTCATGAAAGTTCCTTTGTATGTAAGAAGTTGCTTTTATTTTGTTTATAAGATTCTCTCATTATCTTTATTTTTGCATTTTACCTTTATAATCTTTTATTTTTATACTTTGTATTAATTTCTGTGATTTTCTTTTCTTTTTTTTTTTATCCTTACCTGAGGACATTTTTCCATTTTTTGTTCGGATGGAGTGGGAGGGAGAGAGAGGAAGAGAGAGAGAGAGAGAGAGAAACATCGATGTGAAAGGGACACATCGAGTGGCTGCCTCCCGCATGACCCAACCAGGGCCGGGGACAAACTACAACCAAGGTCCATGCCCTTAGTGGGAACCAAACCCGGGTCTCTCTGGACCGCAGGCCGACGCTCTAACTGCTGAGCCAAACTGTCCAGGGCTGTGATTTTATTTTTCATGAGCAATTTTGATTATTGTATTTGAAATGCTTTAAAATCTGGTAGTGTCTTAACTTTATTTTGATGTAATTTCAACTTGACGGAAGAGTTGTGAGTGCACGGAACCCCAATATACCCTTCACCCAGATTCCCTAACATTAGATTCTACTATATTTGCCATTCTCTACTTATATATATTATTCCTATTTAATCTGAAATATTTGAAAGTCGATTGGAGATACGTTGTTCCATTGTCCCTTAACATTTCAGCATGTTTCCTAAAAATAAGGACACTTTCTGGCATAATCACTGTATACCCATCAAAATTCAGAAATTAACATTGATACATTTCTACTATCTGATTCTCGGACTTCATAACCATTTTCTTCATATTTTCAGTTTTAGGCCCAGGATCACGTGTTGTGTTTAGTTGTCATATCTCTTTAGTGTCCTTCAATATAGAACAGTTTTGCAGTCTGTCATGGTTCATGATATTTTTAAAGAATATGTAGATCATTACTCTGGAGAATATTCTTCAGTTTGGGTTTGTGTGATGTTTCCTCATAGTGCGAATATCAAGAAGTAAATGCTTAGTGCATCATATGCATCTGATGTCCACATGTCTCGTTACTGGTGATAACTTTTACCAAATGGTTGAAGTGATGTCTTCCAGATTTGTCCATTCTAAAGTTAATTACTAAATAAAAAAAAAAACTTTTTGACTCTTTGAAGTTAATATCTTTTTAAAAAAATATGTTTTTGATTTTTTAGAGAGAGAGGAAGGGAAAGAGAGATAAAAACATCAATGTGAGAGAGAAACATTGATCAGCTGCCTCCTGCACGCCCCCTACTGGGGATGGAGCCCGCAACCTGGGCATATGCCCCGACCGGAAATTGAACCTGGACCTCTCAGTCCATGTCGTGCTTCACAGATGTTGTTTTTTTTTTTACAAGTTGAAGGCGAGACCATCCACCAGCTAAAAGATCATGACTCATTTTATAATAGTACTCGATTTATTGTGGTGGTCTGGAACCTAACCCGCAATATCTCTGAGGTATGCCTGTAATTTATCAACAGAAGCCACCCCACTCCTCAGTATCATTAGGATATAGTAATGCAGTTGATTCTTTTCTATTTATTATTCATCTTATAACTCTGATGTACTAGTTTATTGCCCTTAGTGGACTTTCTAATTTTTTAAAACTATCGGTATAAAAATTTTATTATTTTCTTTTTTATAAAAATAATTTTTCTTTATTGATTTTAGAGAGAGAGGAAGGGAGAGGGAGAGAGAGAGAGAGAAAGAAACATTGACTGGTCGCCTCCTGCATGCCCCCCACTGGGGATCGGGCCCACAACCTGGGCACATGCACTGACCGGAAATTGAACTAGCGACCTCTTGGTGCATGGGTTGATGCTCAACCACTAAGCCACACTGGCCAGACTTATTTTTTTTTATCTTAGTTTTTTTTCCCTCCTTTGACAAATGTTTTCATCATTACTATTATGTCAGTGAGTCATCCATTTCTAGTATATTATTTTAATGGGAATGAATTTAATGTGCATTTTGCTGGTAAGCAAAATTACTCATGAATATAGTTTTTTATATATTTAGTATATTAAATAGGGATTTTAAAATATATATTACTACTATGCTAATTTTAAGAGATTTAAGAATGGATTTAATACAGAGTTGCTTCTTCAGTATGTATTAAATAGGTATAAAAATATTTTCTTAAAGGATATTTTGAGTTGCAGTGTTTTTTTTCCTGTTTTGGCTCCCTAGGATAAATTAGTAATAGGATGTTGAGTTTTAAACTCTGATGTCTGGTTCAGTTGGCTTATCTTTATGGTAGATTGGTAGAGTCCCAGAATTGGGGCCAATACAGGGAGGTGAGATTTGCGTGACTAGCAAGGATTAATTCTGGGAGAGGGAATTGGATCTAGTTTACTTGTGTGAAGGAATGTGGCTAATTGTCACACTTTCTTAAATGTTTCATTCTAATATAATTTTTAACAGTTTCCTTGCCTTCCACAGTCTGTCCTCTACAACTCGGCTTAAAAATTTCACTATTTCTCTTTTACCTTCAGGATAAAGTCCAAATTCCTAAGTTTGGAATACAAGACCTTTGATTACCCCCTTACTACATCAAACCCCATGCTCTTTTGAACCTGCTGTCCCCAGGCAACATGCCTTTGCCTGTCTGGTTCTGTTTTTGAGGAAGCTCTCTTCTTCCTCCCTGGTCTCCTCAGTGAATGCTGAATGAGTCCCCTGGACTTGACTCACTGACCCCCTCAGAAGGCCCCCAGGCAGCTGCATGGGTTTTCCTCTCCTCAGTGTACAAATGGATCCCAGACCTGACTGATGACCATAATTGGCTGGGCTTGAGGGTGTGAGTTAAAATGGCCACCAGTGGGGTTCCATCTTGGCTTACTCTGACTCAGTCATTTGGGGTGGGGCTCCAGATCCTTGTTGGTCTTTAAGAACCCCCGGGCTAAGGTTGGGATTTTGATGCTTAGCCAGGGTTGGGACTGTTGGTGTAAATACCAGATGAGGCATGCTAAAGGCACACTCTGCAGGATGTTCTCACACTTGAGCCTGCATTAGCGTCACCTGGGTGACTTGGTAAGCTACAGATGGTTGGGCTCCACGTTCAGAGTTTCTGATTCATAGGTCTGGGTGGGGCCTGAGAATTTGCATTTCTAACAAGTTAGGGGATGTTGATGTTGCTGGTCCGGGGACCACACTTAGAGAACCTTTGCTGTACAGTAGATGGGTCATTGGTGAGCTGGAGTATTGATCTCTTACCCCACAGAGAACTGAAGAGCCAAGAGGCAGATCCTGTGCATAGTTCACAACCACATGGCCACATACTGTAGTTCTTTGCATAAATCCCTTGCCCACTGGACTGTGAGCTCCCGGAGGGCAGTGGAACCAGAGACTATGATAATGGGTTTATACTATTCTCCTTGCTCCGGTGGCGAAGGGCCACTGCCAGAGCCCTGTAGCTACTCTCTGGGGCCAACATTTGAAGTAAAGTCCTACGGTTTTTCCAGAAAGATGGAAAGATAGGAGCAGTGGTTCTGATTCAGGAGATTTTTGCCACCCAGGCAATGTCTGGGGACATATTTGGTTGTCACAGCTTGAAGTTGGGAGATGCTACTGGCATCTTGAGGATGGAGGTCAGGGATGCTGCTAACCATCTTGCAGCGCACGGGACATCCCCCACGACAAAGACGTATGCGGCCTAACACGTTAGTCGTGCTGAGCTCGAGAAGCCTGGACTCGGGAGGGAAGCGCTAATGAGGTCGGTGGGTCTCACTGTGAGAGCTGTCTCTGTGCCTCTCATTTGTCCCTCACCCTAGTCCCTATTCTTGGATTCTGTGATCCAGAGCACCCCATCTACCTCTGCCCCCTTGCCCCCACCCTTACCCTTAGTCCTGTCCTGGTGGAGCCTCCAGTAACCAGGGCTAGCAAAATCTCCAGGGAGAATTAACCAAAGATTAATATTTTGCCACAGCTAGAAGTGCTTTAAATACATTATCCTTTCAACAATAAATGACTTATTGGAGTGGGGCTAGGGCATTTGTTGAATGATTGACTGGCCTTAACCGACCTGCATCTTCCCTCTGTTGTGCAGGAGGAGGGTGTGTGAGCGAGTGTTCTCTGCTGCGCTGCTTGGCCAGGGCAGAGCCCTTCATCTGTTAACTCAGCTGAGGTTTGAGGGACTTGTGTGCCAGGTCCGGTGAACACCACAGAAAGACCGGTCCTGTCCTCGTGCAGCTCTCATTTGAGAGGGGAGATGGACAAAATGAAGAAGGGAATTCTTCTTCTCTCAAAAAACAGATTGCAGTGAATAGGTCAAGAAAGGTAGAAGAGGGAAATAAGGTATAAAATCAGGGAATATTTGTTTTTTTAGATAAGGTCCAGGCCTTGCTGTGGAGTTGACAGTTTATTGAGACCTGGAGGAGAGATGCTGCAGTGTGGGCGGAAACGGGCAGAGTATTTGTTCCTAGCAAGGGGGCTAGGAAACATGAGCTGGGGACCACAGCAGGCCAACGTGGCTGGGACACTGAACAGGTTGGGTGGCAGGAGATGGGCAGTGAGTCAAGAGGGACCTGGTCACACATGACCCCCACCTCAGGAGCTTAGGTGTTGTTCTGCTGTAGGACGACAGCATGGCCTTGTAATTTTAAGAAGTCATTCTGGCTTTTCTGTATACTGATCGTAGGGAAACCAAGAGGGAAAGCAGGCAGGTCAGATGACAGGCTGCTGTGGCACTGAGAGCCAATGGCGGCTCGGGCCTTGGTGGGGAAGGCAGAGGTGTGGGTGGATGGGCTCAGGCTGCAGTTTGGAGTAGCAGTGGTGGGCGTGACAGGAAGGGAGGCATCAAGGGTGACTACCAGGTTTCTGGTGTGAGTAGTGGGCTCCATGGGGTTGCCATTTACTCAGATGGGGAAGAACCGTTTTGGTGGGGGCCTCAAAGCCTGCGAGCTGCAAGGGGATGACCAGTGGACACTTAGCCACAGGAGTCTAGATGTGGGGGGAGAGGTCTGGCTCTCAACATTTAGATGGTGTTTGATGGCAGGGGGTGGGCAGGTGTTCCCTAGGGATAGTGTGAGGCTCAACTCAGCCAGTGGCCTGCAGGGGCCAGACTGGCCAAGTAAATGCTAGCATGGTAGATGCAAGGTCCCAGTCATTGCACATCATGGAGGTGTGAAAGCCCACCCTTCATATATGCAGCAGAATAAAGAGGAAGGAAGGTTCCAGAAGAGATGAGAACAAGAAAGTGAGTAGCTGGTGTTTGGGGTGCCCTTTGTGTAGGGTGTGGAAGTCGCTCATAGTGATGCTGGGATTTGGGGGAAAGGGGAAGCCTGGTTCAGCAGCTGGGGTTGCCGAAGAATGATAAGCATCAACACAGAATTTTCTAGGTTTAGGTAGCAGTGAGTAGCCAGCTGCATGGCCTTTGGAGGGGCCGGGGTTGTTTACAGCTAGGAGGGGCCTGGGGCTTGAAAGTGAAATTGGGGACATGGTGGGCCATCCTGAGGCTGCAGGGAAGTCATGTCCCCAGGGGCCAGCCAGGCCCCTGCTAAGAGCAAGGAGCTGAGGGTAGTCTAGTCCAGAGCTTCATGGAGAACGTCTCCTTGGGCCACAGCGTGTGGGGACATGTGGCTGAAGCTTGCAAGTGTGGTCAGGATAACCAAGCACTTCACTGAGCTCCATTATTGGGAAGCTGTGCTTACTGCTGTTCAAAGTATAATGGTGAATCCACTGCTTTTCAACTCTGTTTCCCAAGGGCCTCTGAAGGGAGAGGGGGGTGAAGGAGCACCCCTAGGAAGTGTGGAGGTGTTCACCTGAGCAGCTCCCTGCAAGCACGGTGTTTCTTGGCCAGTGATTCAGTGTTGATGTTCAAACTCTACAGTTTTGGTTTTTTTTTAATCCTCACCTGAGGACACTTTTGCATTCATCTTCAGGTAGAGTGAGAGGGAGAGAAGGAGGAAGAGAGAGAGAGAAACATCGATGTGAGAGCACACCGACTGGCTGCTACCCACACAACCCCAACCAGGGCCGGGGCCAAACTGCAACCGAGGTACATGCCCTTAGCGGGAACCGAACCTGGGACTCTCTGGTCCGCAGACCGATGCTCTAACCACTGAGCAAAACCGGCCAGGGCCAAACTCTACAGTTTACTAAAGCTTCCAGGAAGATGTGCCGAGTGTTTCTGTGGCTCTGTATACTCCCAGGACACTTGGGAACACACTTTGGGGCGTGGGCCCCCTCAGTGGGGCAACCTCCTCTGTGGGGGCCCTTGGGCGTTTCAGCACCAAGAACTACTTGTATTTTGGTCATTTTATATTTCACTTCCTTCTCACTGTGCGGGAAACAGAAGAGATGCAGGAGTGACAGCCAAGTGTGAGTTGAGTCGTGCAAGGAGGGAACCCTCCACGGAAGCCTCATTGCAGCCCTAAATGGCAGCTTACAGTTTTGGTCATTTCCCTGCAGCTCGGATGTTCATGGAGCTCTGTGGTCTGGGAACTGAGCTGGGAGTGGAGTGCAGACACGCCTGAGAGGCCCTCCTGCCCTCGAGGGACCCCTTCTGATGTGGAGATTATGGTGCTTAGGGCATTGTACACACAGTGGACCCATTAGTGTATCAGGAAATCAATTTAGTGGATTTTGACAGGCGTTTCTTTTCTTTTTAAAATTAAAATCATTATGGTAAAATACACGTAAACATACAATCTACCATTAAAAAAAAAATTGAGGTATGATTGACATTAATTTCAGGTGTATAACATGGTTCAGTATTTGTATGTATTTTGAAGTGATCACTACAATAAGTAATTAACATCTGTCACCCCACATAGATACAAAAGTTATTTTCCTGTGATGAGATATTTTAAGAACTTTCAAACATGCAATGCAGTATCATGAACATACTATATATTACATCCTCATGACTTACTTTATAACAGGAAGCTTGTACCTTTTGACCCTCTTCACCACTTGCCCACCTCTCCACCCCTCACCTCTGTCAACCACCAATCTGTTCTGTCATCTGTGAGCTCTTTTTTTCAGAGTCCACATATAAGTGAGGTCACACAGTATTTGTCTTTTTCTGTCTGACTTATTTCACTTAGCATAATGCCCTCAAGGTCAATTCATGTTGTCGCAGATGGCAAGATTTCATTTTTATTTTTTTATGGCAGAATAATATTTCTTTGTGTATATATATTAAGTTTACTATCTTAACCATTAAAAAAATATTTTTCTTTATTGATTTTAGAGAGAGAGGAAGGGAAAGGGAGAGAGAGATGGAAACATCAATGAGAGAGAACATCGATTGGCCGCCTCCTGCATGCCCCCCACTGGGGATCGGGCCCTCAATCTGGGCATGTGCCCTGACCGGGAGTTGAACTGGTGACCTCTTAGTGCATGGGTCAACGCTCAACCAGTGAGCCACATAGGCCAGGCTATCTTAACCATTTTTAAGTGTGCAGTGCAGTGGCTGGGCTTTTGTGACTGGCTTATTTCACTGAGCATAATATCCTTAGGGTTCATCCATGTTGCAGCATGTGTAAAAATTGCCTTCCTTTTTTAGGCCGAATACTATTCCATTGTAGGTATAGAGCAGACTTTGTTTATCCATTAATCCATTGATGGTCACTTGGGTTGCTTTTGGGTATTGTGACTAATGCTATGATCACGGGCATACAATGACGGCATTTCTTTTGAATGGAGTAGGGTAGAATAGAAGATGTCAGAGCAGCACAGGTAAATGTGGACACAGTGTAGGCAGACCTGGGTGTTTAAGAGCCCTTGGGAATCTAGATTTCTATGGGACATTTCATTTTTAAAAAAGCCATTTTTCAAAATAGTAGTGTGAGCCACACCAAACGTGTTCGTTGCCAGGATCTTGGTGTGGCCCTCCAGTGGGTGACCTCAGGCGTGAGAGATTATGTATAAGGGCTTTTTGATACGTTGTCACAGATCCAAGGAAGGAGAGGTTTTCTGGAGAGAGAGGTCAGAGAGGGCCAAGTGAAGGAGCTAGAACTTGAAGCTGGGATTAAGTCAAATAAAAAGAAAAGGGGTACAGGAACTCTAACTCATTGCGGGTGCGAATGTAAAATAATACAGCCACTTTTGAAGACAGTTTGGGGGTTTCTTACAAAACTAAATTAACAACATATGACCCAGCAATCATGCTCCTTGGCATTTACCAAAAGGATTTGAAAACAGGTTCACATAAAAACTTGCTCTTGTTTGTTTATATCAGCTTTATGTATACTTTTCAAAACTTGGAAGCAACCAAGGTGTCCGTTAGTTGCTGAATGGATAAACTGTGGTCCATCCAGATAATGGAATATCATTCAACACTAAAAAGAAATGAGCTATCAAGCTATGAAAAGACACGAAGGAACCTTAAGTGCGTATTATTAAGTGAAAGAAGACAGTCTGAGAAGGTTAAACACTGTGTGATGCCAACTGTATTACATTCTGGGAAAGGCAAAACCATGGAGACAGTAAACAGATTAGTGGTTGTCAGGGGTTGGGAGGAGGGAAGGTGGATCACAGAGGAATTTTTAGGGCAGCAAAACTATTCTGCACAATACTGTAATGGTAGGTACATGTCATTATATAGCTGTTAAAACCCGTAGAATGTACAGCTCCAGGAGTGAACCCTAACGTAAACTGGGACGTTTGGTTGACAGTGACATGTCAATACGGGTTCATCCATTGGAACACATGTAGCGCTCTGCTGGGAGATTTTGATAATGGGGAAGGTTGTGGGAGAGTGTGGGGCAGGGGTGATTCAGAACTGTGTACATTCTGCTCAGCTTTGCTGTGAACCTGAAACTGCTGTTTAAAAAAAAAAAGTAAATTAAAAAAAAGTGAAGGCCTTCCAGGTGTGGGGAGGAGGTAGGAGTGTCAGTGTGTGTTCAGGGGATACATGGGCAACAAGTCTGGCTGTGAGAAAAGGTTCCTGTTGGGACAGTGGGGTGTGTGACTGGAACAGCAGCCTGGGGCCACAGCAGACACTCCCACCTGCCATGATCGTGCTGAGGCTCGGCTTTGCAAGCGCAGGAGATGGCATATCTCCTGAATTAACCTGGCTGCCCAGATGTTCGTCTCCCATGGACTGATAAACTGAGCAGTCTGTGAAAGCATTGCGATAACTGACTAAACTGTATCAGCTCTTTAGCCGTGAGTAGGTACCCTTTTAATTAAGACAGTGTGAGTTACATGTTCACATGTGTGGGATTAAGCTCTGGAACAATTCTTTGGCCCAAGTAAAGTGTTTCCTGTGCCTTGTGGTGCCCTGATTCCAGTGAGTGACATCAAAGGCTTACTTTGTTAGGTAGTAATGCCCTCAAGGTCCACCCTTACTCTCTGAGCTTGGAAGCAAGATCTTTGTAATCTCTTGTGGAGGATGAGGTTTAATAGTTTGGAAGAAAGTATTTGATTGGAATAGGAGCTATTGCCCATATTTTTGGAGAAGAGCCAGCACCTAGGCCCCCACAGGCCCAGAAGGGATCTTGCCAGTGATTGAGTCCTTGCCCTAGTGCTGGCCGCTGGGCTGTGCTAACCAGATGAGAGTATCACCTGCTGGTTGTACGATCCCTCACTTGCTAGTTCCAGTCAATGGTACTTCAATTCCCTCCCAGCCACGTGGGCAGCAGAACTAGTGTCTTACTCATGGCTCATTTTGTTCTCAAGGTTACTGCACTGTGTTTTTTTCTTTTTATATATAAAGAAGGGCGTAGGATCACTACCCATGCACACTAGTAGTCGATTCTGGATGTTGGTTGTAGTGTGGGAACAGTGTTGGGAAGATGTGTGGTGATAAGACTAGAGGCACTAGGGAGACCTAAAGGCATAGTGAGCATGGGTTAGCTGGTGGGAGACAAGGGGGACAAGAAGGCCAGGGATGAACCAGAGATCTCTGCAGTGCCAGGGAGGACCCACGACGACCCCAGGGCGGAGGGAGTGCAGGGTCTGGGGAACAGTGGAGAGGGAGAGGAGTGCAGCCTGCACTGACACATGGCTTGTTTTGACCTGGAAAGAACAGGTGGTAGATGAAGGGGGAAGGTATGTGGAAATGAATTTTGAGCAAATTTTAGGAAAGGAGGAAAGTTGCAGAGGCACCAGGAAAGATGATTCTTGAGAGTTGCTGCTGCATTTAATTTGATTTGGCTGTGGGCCATCCCAGGAGAGCTGGGATGGTGACCTATTTTGAGACAGCTTACCTGAGGTGTGAGTGTCCAGTCTCACATGGATGGATTCCAGGGACATCTGTGACCAGGCGCTGAGACATACCAGACACTGTCTTGGACCACAGAGCTCCCAAGTAGTTTGTGAGTTGTCATTGCCCTGAAGGAGTTGCAGTCCATGGTGAGACAGGTGGGGTGCTGCGGACTAAGTGCTGTCGATGGGGGCATCTCACCATGGAGAGCAGGACCTTGGGGCAGAGCAGGGTGGAGGGACGGCTCCTTCGGCAGTGGTCTGGAATGAAAGTAAACTCCTTCAGGTTGAAATGGGAATCCAGTTATCAGTTGACTCAGCTGTCCATGTCTAGTTCCTTACCTAGGTGGTAACCGATCATTTAGGCGCCTAGGAAAGTGGGCTTACATCAGATGGAAACGGAAACCTTCAGCCCTTGCTGGTACCCGTAGGGCTCAGCCGGCGTTCTGGGGTTTGGACAGCAAAGGGAATCGGGAGGGTCCTTAAGTCAAGAGCCACCATGAAATAAATTTGCTTAATTGAGTCATTTCATCTGTCAGAGTTATTAGAGGCTTTCTAATGGAGTCCAAATGTGATTACTTAAGAGCCCTGTCGTGGTAACAGCTGGTGTCTGTGTGGTCGGGTTTTCTAGTTTGTTTTTTTTTGTTAATCCTCACCCGAGTGATTTTTAGATAGAGTGGAAGGGAGCGAGGGAGAAACATCGATGCGAAAGAGACACATCAACTGGCTGCCTCCTGCACGACCCCAACAGGGGCCAGGGATCAAACCTGCAACCCAGGCACATGCCCTTGACTGGGAATCAAACCTGTGACCCTTTGGTTCACGGGCCGATGCTCTAACCGCTGAGCCAGACCGGCTAGAGCAGGATTTTCCGGTTTTCAAAGCAGCCCCAGTTGATCTCTCAGCGGCTTTGGAAGGTGCTGTCTCCAGGTGTCCTCCCCATTAGTTGGAGGCCGATCTGAGAACTTCTAAGGCTAGTTCAAGGGCACACAGATAGGAAGTGGCAAAGTCCTAGACTCTAACACAGCAGGATTTCCACCTCAAAGCAGTATTATTTTTTTTACTCATTCACTTAAAAAAAATGTTGGTAAAATGCGCACAACATAGAATTTATCACCGTAACCATCGGAAGGATACAGTTCAGTAGTGTTAAGTACATTCACATTGCTGTGCCGCCAGTCTCCACCGTTCTTTTCATCTGGCATTAGTGTTTTATTGAACACTGACTCCTCACTCCCCTTTCCTTCCAGCCCCTGGCAACAGCCCTTCCACTTTCGGTCCCTCTGACTTTGGCCGCTCCACGTGCCTCATGTAAGTGGATCACACGGCGCTGGTCCTTTTGTGTCTGCCCCGTTCTGTGTTCCCACCAGCATTGTGCAGCGTTCCGGTTTCTCCACACCCTTGCCCACACTTGTCATTTCTAATATGTGTGAGGTGGTCTCTCCTTGTGGTTTTGGTCTGCATTTCCCTAATGATTAGTGGCATTGAGCATCTTTTCCTGGGCAAGCAGAATTTTAAAGAGGGCCTTTCAGGGCTGGGTATCACCATCTAGGTGAATTCCAGGGCTAATGGGGAACAGCTGGAGAATGAATGGCCCAAACCTGTTTAGTGGTAAAGCTCACAGATGTATACTTTTGCTTTGGAAGGAAATTGAGACCTAGAGATGTTAAATGACTGGCAAAAAGTCACGAGGGTGCAAAATCTGGACTTTGTAGAAATGAAGGCGGGGACCGGGGAATGGTCGAGGCTCTGGGGAATCTGGAGTTCTCAGTACCATTGCTGGCACTAGAACCCAGTCTTCCGATTCCTGTTCCAGGGCTCTTTAGAGGTGCCAGGCAACCAGGGTTAGCAAAATCTGGCACTCAGTTTCTCGTACTGCTTCCTCAGTGCTTCATAGAAAGATGTTCATCTGTTCAACACACAGTTCTTGAGCACCTGCTCTGTACCTAGTGCTGTGCTGGGGATAAAGCAATAAATGAGACAAACATGATCTCTGTGTTCATGGGTTGTCTTCTGGCTTCAGAAGTTTCCTTGCCCTGGCAGAAGCAGTAAAATGGTGTTAATCTTTGGGCTGGCTCTGCATATTAATTATTATAATTTAAATAATGCGTAATGGATAATGACAGTTTATTTGAATAGGGTTTTTCTTGGGGTCCCCTGTAAAGTTATTGTTTTCCCTTTCATAATTAAAAAGTTATTAGTAGCGATATAATTTCAGATTATGTGAATATTCTCTTTCACATCAAACTTTCACTGGTTTTAATTTCCATGCATCATTTCTAACTCCATTGTTCCTTCAGTATTTATCTGCATTTGAGAGTTCAGGAGCTTTCCCTTCTTTCCATTTGCGAAGACGTAAGGATTCGTGCACTCTTGTTATTTATTTTTTATTTTATTTTACTTTTTTATATCAGGGATTTTTTATTTTATTTTTATATTATTATTAATTTATTTTTGTTAGAGATGTTTCTCCTTTTTTGTCATTTAATGGGTTATGATTCATTACCATTTTTTATTTTGATGCTCAGTGTATCCCAGATTTGTCTAGTGAGAGCCCTTCAGGCTGGCTCCTCTGTCCTTCGGACACATCCTCAGGATTCCTCGAGCTCTTCCTTCTTTTATGGTGTAAGATGTTTCAGGCCCGTCTCGTCCTTCCTCTGCCTGTTTTGTGTTGGTCTCATCTCTGGGCAGTGATGCTGTTGCTAGGAATGCTTGTCCTCACAGACGTTCTCCCTCAGGGGCTAGTGCTGTGGCTCCACCAGCCCTGTGGTTCCTAAGATTGCCAGCTGTGCTTCAACAGCATCATCAGGGAACTTCGAAAAAAGGCACGGTGTTTCCTCACAAGTCTTGGAGGTTCCATGGCATGCCTGGGGCCACACGGCACGGTGTGGGGAGGAGACAGAGAGAGCCAGCCAGCAGCTTGTGAGCCTGGGGCTCTGCCTTTACTGGGGGTGAGGGGGGTTGCCTATACTTTTGTGGGTTCCCTCTTTATTGATTAATTTAAAACATAAGCGTGGGAATTAAAGTGCAGAAAGGGAAAAGCAAGTGGTCCGTCAAATGGTCAGTAATCTAGGTCAAGCAGTGTTTTCTATAAAAGGAAAAGGGAAGTTCATGGGTGGGTGGCCTGGCTCTTTGTCTAGTCACATAGCTTTGAATGTCTTTGAAGTGGTTGCCTCAGCAATCAAAAGCTTGAAGTCAGGCACTCACACTGCAAGCGAATTGTCAGGTGCTTACACTGCAGGGTCCCAGCCTTGGGGCCAGTCATTTCTCCAAGGAGCCCGTTCCTGTATGGAAGGACGGGTATTAAAAAACCGAGATCTGGGCCCGAGTGCTCTTTGACATTGGTGTGTCATTGTTTCTCGGCCCTCTCAGTAGACGAGCCAGGGGGTTTGTGGGTGTGTAAGCACAAATCTAAAATATCTAATCCCACCCCCCCCGCCCCGATATGTCTGTATATTTAAAATGTGGACTTTTCAATAACAAAGTTCATGGAATAGGATTCTGATTAGACACGTGTCTTTTCGGGTGGATGTCACTCCTTTTCTTTTCATTGTTAACAGGTGGCTCAACCCCTTGTTTAAAACCGGCCACAAACGAAGGTTAGAAGAAGAGGATATGTATTCCGTGCTTCCAGAGGATCGCTCCAAACACCTTGGAGAACAGTTACAAAGGTGGGCAACAGGCAGTCAGGACAAGGGCAAGGGAAGGAACCTCTAAGTGTGTGGCTAATGGTTCGGAAGGGGCCTTCTGGAGCCTAAGTCCCCTAACGTGGCATACTCCGCCCCCCTCAGGCTGTCCCCAGGCTTAGCCTGCTTTGTCAGGTGCGTGAAACCCGTGTTTCCTGCCCATTTGTGGAAGCGGAGGGAGCCCCCAGAAAAGGCCCTGAATGCCGAGAACTGTCCCGGGAGGAGGCACCACTGGAGGAGGTTGTCTGTACTCCTGTCTGCCCTCTTGGGCTGCCCAGGGTGCTCTAAGGCCCGCAGAGCCTGGCCGGAGCTTGTGCCCTGAGCCTGGGACTTTCCTCCTCCAGGCCTGATTGTCTGGTGCTTCAGATACTGCACACAGGTCTTGCAGGAGCCTTGCAGACAATTAGCCAGCATCTATGGGACAGCCGTGAAGCGCCCCGTAATAGACACTTACCTTCCACTCTGCTGCCTCCCCCGGTCTGCCCCATGGCAGGGCTTGCTGTTCTTCACCGCACTCTGTTTCTCATCGCAGCTACTGGGATAAAGAAGTTTTGAGAGCTGAGCGTGACTCACAGAAGCCATCTTTAACAAAAGCAATCATCAAGTGTTACTGGAAATCCTATGCAGTTTTGGGAATTTTTACATTCATTGAGGTAAGAGCTTTTACTTACAGTGAATTGTTTTTCAGTGTATGCAGATTGCTATTTAGGTGGACGGGACTGCTGGGAGAGAGGCAAGAAGTTTAAGGCCTGAGGATAAAACATGTCTAGGAAACTCAGGTTGCATTGTTAGACTGGGCAATTACTTAAATGACTGGACCTCAGGGGGGTTATTATTTTTCTTTTAACTAATTAAAAGAGTGTTATGGAAGGATAGCACTAGAAAGACATTGTATACCATGTTAGGATGCTGTTGGTGCTCAGTAAATGTTATAAATGCCGAGTGATCCTTGACCAAAGGAAGATCCTACAACCTCAAGGAATATGTGCCCTGTGGTTTGGAAGAAGTAAATTTGGACCAGCATCCAGAATAGCATAAGACATTTTACAGGTGCTCAATAAAAAGTTGTTAACTTGACCAGGCCAAATCTGCTAAATGTTCTTCCAAGAAGGTATTGTCACCTTCCAAGGAAATAGAACCCAGGTCCCTGTGTCTGGGCGGGACGCAGCCAGAGCTCCCAAGCACACACTTGTCTCCAGGCTTCCACCTTTGCAGTGGGCTGGGTATAATGAGCCAAAGCCCTCTCTTTGGAGGAGCTGTGGCTTCACCATGAATTCTGGAGAATTGGGTGCACCAGCAGTTCTGCTTTCTTGTTCCTGGTTGCTGGGGTGGATTGCTGGTTGGAAGGTGGAGTCTTGGCAGCCTGGCATTGCAGAGAGTGTAGGAGGGGACGTGCAGTGGAGAACCAAAGGCAGAAAGCCATGAGGTCAGTGACCTCCGTTACCCTGAAGGGCCTCGGTGATGATCCTCCAGTAAGACGTTGTTCTACTTGGTGGCACAGTGCCAGTAGCCCACTTGTCCTGGGCAGGTCTGCTTCAGGGCTGCCTGCATCGCTCATGCTCTCTGTGGTACCTTAGAACTGACTTTGGGACATTGGTGGCCTTGCGTGTGTCTGGGAGTAGTAGAGACAGAAGTCACACTTGCTGTGAAAGGGTGGTTTTAGCTGCAGAAGGGTGGTGAGTTGTCATAAGTGCACTTTGTTGGGGGATGGGTGGGCCAGTGGATGTGTCTGTGGGAGGTGAGCTGTTTAAAAGGTTCAGTTGTAGTGAAGGGCACCGTGGGCAGTGGATAGCTAGGTAGGCGAAGTCTGCCCTGCACAACTGGAGAAAACCAGAGAATCTGTCAGCCAGCAGGTATAAGTGCCTGGATGGTCTTGGGAGATTGCAGTTTTTGTTGATGACCAATGTGGGTTGGCCAGTGCACCAGAGGTTGGGGACAAGTATATGGGGCAGAGCACCTCCTCTGAGAGGGTGCCAACCACCACCTGGATACTGCTGTGGCCTTGTGAAGGCCAGGGTGGAGATGCAAACTAAAAGGTCTGAGCCGGTGGGAGATCACATCCACAACACAAGGCCAGTGTAGAGCAAAATGGCTTTATTGCATGCGCCTGGGTGCAGGCAGGCCGAGCCGAAAAAAGCCCAGCAGCAGCTGTCTTTGTTCTCTGGCTTACATAGACACAAACTACAGAAACTACAAAAAACTACATTTAAAAAAACCCACATTCTCTTGGTGCCGCGTAATTGGTGCCGGGGCTGATACAAGCTGTCTCAGAGGGAAGGAGGAATCTGCTTCAGTAGAGGTCAGGGCCATCATTAATCTCTTTCTTTTTATGGTCCCTCCAAATTTTCCAAGGCCACCATTAACCCCTTATCTTTATGTCTCCTCTGGGTTTCAGTCCCAGGGCTTTTTTAGAAAACTACTCGGGTGTTTATGTGCAGGAATAACTGGTCAGAATGGAGTTTAATTTTGTTAAAACATTACTAACCCTTTCACAAACCAGTGGGACTAACTTGGGGGTATTAGAAGATGCAGGAGCCCTTCAGGCTGTCCAGCCTATCTTTGACCTGTGCACAGTGAAGAAACAGAGTTTCTTCACTGTTGTGATAAATGTCAGTTTGAAATAAGCAGGTGGTAAGCTAGTATCATTGTCGTCTGTGTATGCAGCATGCCCTGACCAAATGTGACTGCTGACCTCAGTGCAGCGCTCTCATGAATTCTGCTTGCCAGGAGTCCTCGGAGCCTCGGCGGGTGCCTGTGGCCCACACCAAGTGTCTGGTTGTGGGTGGGTGGGGTGAGTGGCCTCGGGTTAGTGTGGGATTATGACCTGGAGCAGGCTCCCTCTGCTGCCCCCAGTTCTCTAGTTTCCCTTTGTTACCGGGTGCTGGAGAAGCTGAGGGCAGGCAGATCTCAAAGGGTGGCCCTTGTCGCTGGGTTTGAACTGAGCTGGTTTTCCTGGCTGTCATGGGCTGGGGTGGGGGTCTCTAAGCCCCAGGTGGTGACTAGATCCCATCTCAAAACTTTGGGTCTTCACTAGGCAGCATTAGGGAGAAGCAGACACAGAGGTAGAGCCACAGAAGCTAGGGTTCCTCCTGAGAGAGGACAGGCCCCACCATGGTGCTGGGGTTATGGCCCCAGTAATACTTAACTGTTCGGATTGGGGGCTGAATGCAGGTGCAGCAGCCGGGAGAGTGCTGGCCTCTCGTAGGAGGTTGGTGAGCCGTGGAGGACAGTGGGGAATGGAGTCCCGGCCAGCATGGGGCTCACGTCAGCAGTGTTGGTATGGATGTTGGTGTGAGTAGCGGCAGCAGAGGCTCGTGCTCAGCAGTGGCAGTACGGGTACGCTTCAGCAGTAACAGCAGCAGTGGTTCGGACTGAGTGGTGATAGTGGTTCTGGTGGCAGTTCCAGTAGGGGCTTCCTTGGTGATGGTGGCGGCAGCAGCAGTATTATTTGTGTAGTAATAACAGTAAGTACTTGAAAAATGTGTGTCCAGCACAGCTGTGAGCACTTTACGTATAATATTACATTTATTCCCTTGGCCAACTCAAACGAGGTACAAAGTATTCTTATAGCCCCATTTTAGAAAAGAGGACACACAGTGCCCAGTAGTTACATATTGTGTCCAGCCAGGGTCACACAAAGCATCAAGGACAGCGCCGCAATTCTGTCCCGGGCGCTCTGACTTACCAGCCTGACCATGTTTGTGACTGATGGCTCATCCGGTGCCTTCAGAGTCGCACACACATGCATCTCAAACTTGGCCTGGCTATGATAAGAAAGATGCTGAAAACTCCCTGGAGCAGGGAGTCAGACTAGGGATTGTAAACGGGGGTGGCCGTGTCCCCTGGGTGCTGGAAGTGGCGAGGGTGTTGACCCTAGCGGCAGCATGGTGGAAAGCCACCGCCCGCTCATTGCCATGCCCAGGTGGGTGCAGTTGTGGCTGCCCTAGTGACCTAAGTTCTCAAACGTCTGTTCACACTTCTGAGGCTCCATTCCAGGTTGTCTCCTTGAGGTAGACCAGTGGGAGGTACTGGTCTTGGATGGGGCTCAGAGTGTGTGATTTCTTTATGTTGTTACTAGCAAGAGCTCCTGGTTCTCTGCTGAGAGCTGGTGTCCCTGTGAATCTCGGGACGGATGTGCATGTGCTCAGCAAGGATGAGAACCCAGGTCAGTCACCGGTGTGGGGGGCAGTTCTCTTCCAGCGTCTGAACACACTTGTGCGTCGCGGGGTGCGTGCTGGCCTGGGGTGTTAATGATGACAGCTGGACGAAGCCCGGCAGTGCTGGTAGCAGATACAGCAGATGTGAAGTGGTGCTGGGCGTTCTCCCAGGAGGGTGCTTGCTTCTTCACGCTGTGTTCGGGCCAGTACCTTGGTTTATGGTTTAAAATTAGACAGTGGCCTAGATTCCCTAGTCCCGTGGTGACTAGCATATGATGTTCATTCTAACTTTGTGTGTTTAAGATAATAACTGGCAGACCGCTTCGTTCTGATGCAGTGAAGTTCAGGGACCACTAAGGGTCATTAGAGCTCAACTAGAAAGAAACCTTGAATTTTTTTTCTGGCAGCCAAAAGAAGCCTGGAATCCAACACAAATACTTTTATTTTCCTAGACTTGCCTGTTGACACTCTGGTGTTTGGAGAACGTTAGAAATGATATCTGAGGGTGAAAATAATAAGGCTGTGTTATATTTAAAAAAATCATTTTCAAGTGCTGTTTTGGGTTTTCCGTGATTAGAACTAGTTCCCGAGTTAGATGGGAGGAATGCTCGTTTCATGATTGATTTCTGGAAGCAGCGTCCCGTTTTGTGGTCTGATGTCTGTGCTCCTTGTTGGTCTTTGTGTTTTAGATAGTGGAAGATCTAAACTCAACCTGGGATTTTCTAAAAAGCTCAAGGCCTGCAAATTATCCACGATTTCCAAGCATTGTACTATTACCAACCAAAGCCTGGGCAGGGCCTTCCCTGGGCCCTGCTGGCAGCACCCACGGCAGGAGGCTGGGTGACGCCGGTCAAACGCAAGGCTTTTCAGGTTGGGGTTTCAGAGTACTGAAAACCTCTGTCCTGCGAGAATTGAGAAATGATTGTAATGCTTGCAGAAACAGGTACCAGGCTGAGGATGAACATGGTGTTCTCAGCGCTAATGAGAAGGGCACAGCCAGTGAGTTCCCAGCACTCCTGACCCCTGTGTGCACCTCCATGGGGACCGCAGCGGGGAAGGAGCAAGTCTCTGCCTGCCCGGAGCCCACAGGGTAGAGAGAAGGAGCCTGAAGCCTTTCCAAGGGCCACGTGGTGGCAGAGGCCGCCTCCCCAGTTCTGAGGCCTTTTCTTTGAGAGATGAGATCTCTACCTGCTGGTAGGATTGAGAGGTGGCTTCAAAGAGCTGCTGTGGGTTCTCCAGTCCCCTTCCTCTGAGAGGGGGGGAGTGGACTGTTCCAGTGACCCTTAGATGTGGACCTAGGCAGCTGCTGGCTGGTCTACTGACTTGGCCCTTGTCTGAGGCCAGCTTTGCAGATTGTCTTTGGCTCAGGTGGAGGCTGCAGGAAGGCAAATGTTTGTGTAAATCTTCGTGTTGTAGCTCCTTTGCTGGGCAAGAAGTCAACAGACCAGGAGAGCTCTCTGAGTAGAATTTATGCCTTGACTGAGGGCTGGTTGTCTGGGAGTTGTACGGGGCCTTTGTATGTATTCCCCAGCTCTTTCTTCCAAGTGTCCCTCACTTCCGCTCAAGCCCGGAAGCGGAGGAGTGGCTGCTGCAGAAACTGTGGGTCAGGAACAACCACTGAGAGCTACATAGCAAAGGCAAGATGGAGGAAGCATCCAGAAAAGCTAACTGGAGACCCCAGAGCAGACCTTCTGTGTACACCCCGCTGGGTCTAGGCACCTAGCATTAGTGTGGCAATATCCATGGTGATGACCCTGAGTCATCAACAAGGGTAATGCTTCTCAGTCCATTTTCTTTGAGAAGTCAGGGAAGCAGGTGCCTCTTTTAGGATTGCATTCATAATGGTTAAACAAACAAACAAAAAATCTGCTTCAAAATGAAACTTTCAATTATTGTCTAGAAAAGTTGGCCTTTAGGAATGACTTCTGTCAAGATTTCTTGTTCTGCCGTGATCACCTGAGAACAGCAATGTGTTTTCCAGCCCTTTGTGAAACCAGCCTCTGCCACTAAGGATGGAATTGATCTCTTTCCTGGACTTCTGTATAGTAAAAGTGGTCATGGCTTACTCCTAATCTCCTGCTGGTTTCCAAGCACATTTTGCTGTCTTAGCTCATGTAGTGGTCGCAGGATTTCTTTAAGGTACCCAAGGCAGGTACTTCCACGGATAAGGACATGGAGGGCATATGACAGGCTTAGAGTCCTGTGACTGACAAGTGGCTGGGTCTCGTTTCTGAAGCAAATGTTCTGATTCCGAAGCAAATGTTTCTGATTCTGTCCTGATGCCTTCTCTCCTGCCACGCCCCCACCTGAGGGTCAGAGAGCCCAGAATAGGTGTGTTTTTTCTGACAGTAGCTGTGTGCTCCTCTGTCCGCGGCTTCATGCAGTGTTGTTGTTGTTTTTCCCTGTAAATAGTTAAGGACATTCAAAAATACAAACATAGATGCCCAGCCGGTGTGGTACAATTGGTTGAGCATCAGCTCATGCACCAAGAGGTCGCTGGTTCAGTTCCCGGTCAGGACAGGAGCCTGGGGTTGCAGGCTCGATCCCCAGTAGGGGATGTGCAAGAGGCAGCTGATCCTTGTTTCTACCTCCCTCTCCCTCTCCCTTCCTCTCTCTGAAATCAGTAAAAACATATTTAAAAAAATACAAACATAGAATAGGATTGAAGGGTAGCAGAATATGCCACCCCAGGACCTGCCCCTTTGGCATATACATACATATATGTGTGTGTGTGTGTGTGTATATGTATATGTGTGTGTGTATATGTGTGTGTGTGTGTGTGTGTGTATATATATATATATATATATATATATATATAAAGGAGATCTCCATTTGAGGGCTGTGAATCACTAGGGAATCTCATCAGTGGAGAATTCTTTAAGAAGATGTAAAGCTGCACAATAAACCCAACTCTACTCTTGTTTACCATGTTTTTTCTGTTTAGCCCTCATAACTGCTCCCCTCGTCATTTTTTTTGTCTTTAGCTGAAGATAGTATTTAAGGTGGTGGCTGAGAGTTACTTAGTTTTTCTGGGCATCTCCCAGGTATACAAGAGGTATGCATATAATAAGTTTCTATTTGTTTTTCTCTTGTTATTTTGTCTTTTATTACAGGGAGTCTCAACCAAGAACCCAGAAGGGTAGAGGGAAATTCCTTTCCTCCCTTGCAGGGTAATAAGCCCCTGTGTAACCCTAAGCGAGCTCTAGTAGTTATCAACTCATGACCAATCTTGATTCATCTGAACCCCTAATCACATAACTTCCCAAGATTATTTTGAAGCATTTCCTAAATGTCACATCATTTTGTCTATACATATTTTAGAATGTATCTTTAAAAGATGTGGAATCTTCCCCTTATATAATCCTAATATTATTATGCATAAACTTTAATACTAATACTTTAATACCATTAATATCTAGACAGTATTCACATTTCTTTGTCTTTATTTCTTTTTTCCTTGTAGTTTGAAGGCATATCCAAATAAAGTACACTTAGTTAAATAGTTGTATGTGTAACGGGATAGGAGAGGTCCTCATCTCCCTCGGTTGCTAGTGGGGGTGGATTTCTTGGGATATCCTGAGAAAAAGAATTTTCTGAGACTCACATGGGAAGATGCAGTGTCACTGATTTATTAAATCCATGGAATTACATCCCTGAGTTTCCAAAGTCCCATTTCCCTTTGTCCTGCCATAAAAGAAGTGTAGCTGTGGCTTCAGCAGAGCTAAAATCAGAGCCAGTGTCCAGAGTTTTCATTCCGTATTTGCACTCCCTAATTTAGCATCAGGCCAGCTTAGCTTGTATTTCTTGCTGCAGTCCATCAGTCCAGTACATGTGGGGTCCGCAGGGCCACATGACTATGAAGGAAACATGGGCAGGAGCAAACAAGAGAGCCCCACAAGCCCAGAGCCAAGAATACAAGAGCAACGAGAGAGAACTCCTCTGTGTAGGAGATTATGTATTCCCAAATTATTGTGAGCTTGCAGTGGCCACATCCATTCTAGCCAGTGACCTTTGTTCCCAGGTGTGACTGACAGGCAAGTATCTTCTCTGTGTCACCCAGACCTTACTGGGCATTCATTTGTCTTCAGAGTAACTGAAGAGATGATAACAGCAAAGTTTCTCCTTTGAAAATACTTTAGCTAATAGATGAAGAAGAGAAGAATTAAAATACGAATCCCCGAAAGAGTTAATAGATCTTAAGCAATGGCCACGAATAACTCCTAACATCACACACACATAAAAAGACAGACAGATGTTATGTACCTTGGAAGGGATCCCTTCCCCAGTGTTTTGCAGGGAATGGGCTGGTGGTTTCATGATGAAGCTGCCCAAATGACATGCCTGTAATGTCTGACCTTCCCTTTGCTTCTTTCCTATTATTAATAACTAGCTAATTACAACGGTTTCTATTTCCCCATCCTCACGTCTCTCTAGTATGTATGCATGTATGTATATATGTATGTATCTATCATCTGTCTTATCTATCTATCATCTATCTATCTATCTATCTATCTATCTATCTATCTATCTATCTATCTATCTATCTATCTTAATCCTCAACCTAGGACGTGCTTAGAGAGATGAAGGGAGAAAGAGAGAGAAAGAAACATCAATGTGAGAGAAACGTCGATGTGAGAGAGAAACATTGATTGGTTGTCTTCTGTACGTGCCCTGACTGGGGATTGAACCTGCAACCTGGGTATGTTCTCTGACCAGGAATCCAACTGGCAACCTTTTGGTGCACCGGACAACGCTCAACCAAGTGAGCCACTCTGACTGGGCTATCATCTGTCTATCTTAGTTGAAGAAACCAGGTTGTTGATCTTGTAGAAATTTCCACAGTCTGGATTTAGATGATTGTTTTCCACCCCCCCTACCCCAACTCCTGCCACGTGTTCTTTGGCACCTTAAGTTGGTGGTTAGATCTAGAAGCTTGATCTGATTCAGTTTTTTCCCCCTTTTCTTTGGCAAGATAACTTCATAGTAGGGTTGTGTTACCTCCCTTACTCCCTTATGAGGTACATAACATCTGGTTGTCTTTTTGTGTGTGTGTGGTGTTAGGAGTTATTCATGGTCATTGCTTAAGATCTATTAACTCTTTAGGAGGTTAATATTCTGATCTTCTCTTCTTCATTTATTAGCTGAAATATTTTCATAAAGAGAAACTTCACCATTATCATCACTGTGGTTATTCTGAGGTTACAATGTGTCTAGGAAGGACAGGGAACATTCTTAATTTTTTAAACTAGTTTCAAAATGATGAGTTGGTTCTCCATCATTCTCCTCTGGGGCTAATGAGTTTTTTTGTCGTTGCTTGTTTTTATGAGTATCAGTATGAGCTCTTAGATTTAAGCATTTCTCATGTGCTTCAGTCCATTATAGTTATTTTTCTTCTGCCAAACTTTGGTCTTGTTTGGCCAGTGGGAGTCTGTTCAGGTTGGGTCCTAAGTCTCTTGCACATACTCTAAGTCTTTGCTAGTTTCTGTGCTTTTTGGAATGACAGGATGTTTCTCCCTCTTCTTTTAAAGTTTTTGCCCATCTGGAATCAGCCATTTCTCTAGGTAGCCCTGGCTCCTGTAGGGGGGAAACGGTCTTTAGAAACTATAGTCTAGGCACTAGAGGTGCTCATTGCTGCTGGGTTGGTTAGAGTATCTCAACTTTGGATCAAGCTAGAATACATTTTTTTAAAAAAAGGTAAACACATTATGAGTGATTTTGTTTTTTTTATCTTCACCCGAGGACATTTTTGCATGTATCTTCAGATAGAGTGGGAGGGAGAGGGGGAGGAAGAGCGAGGGAAACATCGATGTGAGAGAGACACATTGAGTGGTTGCCACCCACACAACACCAACCGGGGCCAGGGACAAACTATAACCGAGGTACGTGCTCTCAGTGGCAACTGAACCTAGGACTCTCTAGTCTGCCGGTGGATGCTCTAACCGCTGAGCCAAACCGGCCAGGGCAGGTTTTTACAGTCCAAATCATATTAAGGACACTAGTGTTTTTACTTAATCTCATTACTCTTACATCTTTATCTCTTCCATCGGCCTCTCTGTTCTCCCATCATCTATTCCTTCTTTCTCCTGTGCCTAATCCCAGTTCTCATTGAAAACAGCACGGCTGTTATTCTTGCTCCTTTCACTCTATTTCCTCTGTCCTTTTAGAGGTAACTTTAAAAACAAAATGTGACTCATTTTTTTATTTTGTAAGTATACTTAATTTTTCATCTGTGCAGAATGGACGGTCTTAGTTTCATCCTTGGAACGTCAGGATTTTGGGTTTTTTTTTGAAGTGTGGTATGTGGCACGTACCCTGATTAAATCCCTCCTGTTACTTGTAAGATGCCATGATGGTGCAGGAGAGGACAGCAGATGTTTCCATGGGGTTAGTTACCACACTGCAGAATCTTCCAGGGAGAAGGAATTTCAGGCTTCATCCCTAATCGGTTGACCCTGAACCAGTGCCTGGAGGCTGGGCCTCGGGCATCAGAGTGCTCTGAACACCTGCCAGGTGAGGCTAATGTGCAGCGAGGGTGGCGATCACTGATTAAAAGAGGACTTAATGTATATCTAGAGTCTCAGTGGTATTTCCCCAGTCTCACTGCTTTTCCTCCTTATCTCTGGTCTTTCTCAACTCTGCCTTTGTCACCTGTTCTGGAAATTAACTGCCTATACATTTTTTCCCCACAAGCCCAGTTTTTTCTGCTTATTTGTTTCACTCAAGCATTTTAGCTGTCTGATAGCTTGTTTCTATTTCCTATGTTTTATTTATTTTTCTCATGAATCGCTTGTGGTAGAGTCAGGCAGGAAACATTTCAAGTAAACGGGGGAAACATGGTGGAGGAGCTGTGCCCGCGGGGTGAGTTTTGGTATCCAGCCCCGTGATAAGTTAGCCTGAGAAGCAAGGGATGGGGCTCAGGTGTCAGGTGCCTTCAGGAGGCTGGATGCCAAATATTCCCTTAAGAAATATCTGCCTCATAGTCTCAGAGACTCTGGTAGAACCTTGAACCATAGGGTGTTGTGGTATCATATTGGGCTCCTTTAAGAATCCCTTAATGGTTTCACAGTTGAGAATTCTTGTGAAGGAATAAGGACTGTATTCTAGTTGGTTTGTGGGAAGAATCTTCACCAGGTCAAAGATCTTTGCTAACCCGAAATTGAGAAATAATTGATATACATCACTGTATAAGCTTAAGACATACAGCACAAAGGTTAGATTTACATATATTGTGAAATGATTAGCATAGTAAGACCAGCTACCATTCATCTTCTCATATATTAGGGGGACCGGAAAGTAATGTTGTTAAATGACATGTTAAGGGCAGAAGTGGAAGCAAATTCGTGTCAGACAGTCGAGGAACTGTCAGACACTCTTAACCAACCTTGGTCGACCATCCAAGAACATTTGCAGCAGATTGGTAAAGTAAACAGAGCAGGTGTTTGGGTCCTACATAATCTGTCCGAAGAAAATAAAGCTAACCGGTCCACCACATGCAACTTATTGCTTCAGCGGCACAATATAGAAGTGCTTTTTGATCGCTTGATCACTGGAGATGAAAAATGGGTCCTCTATGATAATCCAAAACGCAAAAGGCAGTGGCTCTCTCCGAATGAATCGCCACGAAGTACAGCTAAGCCAGGTTTACACCCCAAAAAGGCACTTTTGTGTGTTTGGTGGAATATTCGCGGGGTCGTTCATTTTAAAGTGCTGAAACCTGGACAAACTGAATGCAGACCTTTACTGTGAACAATTGGATCGAGTAAATCAATCTTTAATTGAAAAGTGCCCAGCGATTGTCACCAGAAAAGGCGTTATTCTGCAACACGATAATGTAAGACTGCACTGCGCAAGACAAACCCTGGAAAAAATTAATGAATTGGGGTGGGAGGTATTGCCTCACCCACCATACTCGCCCGATATTGCGCCATCGGATTTCCATTTATTCTGATCGCTACAACATTTTCTAAGTGGCAAAAAATTTGACAATTTGGATGATGTCCAAAATGCAATCTCCAGATATTTTGCTCAAAAACCAATTGATTTTTATCAATCCGGCATTGAAAATTTGCACACTAGATGGCAAAAGATTGTTGATAACGAGGGTGATTACATCACTGATTAAAAATAAAAACTTGTTAAAAATTTATCTGTTTGAAGTTAATGTAAAACAAATGACATTACTTTCCGATCCACCTAATAGATACAATAAAAAGAAAAGAAAAAAAAAATACCCTTGTGATGAGAACTCTTAGGATTTAGTCTCTTAAGAACTCTCCTGTCTATCATGCAGCAGCGTTAGCTATAATCATCCAAAAGGTTTTAATTTGGTTACTTTCAAGTTTGATAATGCATATTTTCCCAGTTGTTTTATTTCTTAGTGGTTGAGGATTAAGATCAAGAGTGGACAGATGAAAGACAAATATCACGTGATCTCACTTATCTGTGGAATATAATGAACATAACAGGGTAGACCCAGAGATGTGGAAGTAGAGTACAGACTGACAACCCTCAGAAGAGGGGGTGGGGGAGAGGGAAGAGAGAAACCACAGAACTTATATGCATGTACGCATAACTGATGGACATGGACAACAAAGCTGGGGACAGGGTGGGGGGGGGATGTAGAGGAGTGTGTCAATGGGGAAAAAAGGAAAAACACCTGTAACAAAAGTAAATTAATAAAAAAAAAGAGTGGACAGATGAGTGGGAAGGTATGGGCCATGACCTGGCATTACTCATTAGTGAGCTTATTTACTTGACTGTATTGTTAAATACTGTCTCTTAGCAGAAGAGTCCAGGTACTTAGGTGGTAACTTTTTGTTCTGGGTTTGTTGCATCTATCAATATTCTCTCTGATAGGTGACAGCACTCTGACACTCTCTTGTGATTATACCCATGTCAGGCTTAAATGGGAGCTGAGTAACAGGCAACCCTGACTTCTGGAGACAGTCATAAGTTTTATGGAAGTTTGGGATGGCAGGTGTTACCTCTGGGCTTCTGGTGGACAGCCCCAGGGTTGTGTGCTGCTGGCTTGGGCTGCCCTTGGCTGTACCTGTGTTGGGTTTGCCCATTGTCCAGTTGGACATTCTTGCTTTTCTTCATAAGCTTCCAGCGTTTCATCTCAGTAAACGTATTAAAGTCTGTTTTATGACCCACTGCTTTAGGGTTCTTCTGTAAATTGTTAGTGACCCTTGGGGTGAATGAAAGAGTGTGCTGGATAATGTAACTGTGAGTCTTTGTGTTTTTGAGATCTGATCATTGTACTCATAATTCTTCAACTAAACAATGTTCCCTTACCTTATAATAGATGGAAACTTCGTGACCTCCTGGAAGGTGATGCCCGTGGACGTGTGTACATATGCGTATGCAGGACAGGGTGCAGTTGGGGTTTTAATGTCACCCATTTGAGGGACAAGGACATCTTTCTGTAAATGTCCTGACTGATAGGGCACTACTCATTGGTTGAGAAGAAAAATGCATGTTAGTTTTGTTTTGTGTTTAGTTCTTTGGATTCTTCCTTCCTTTTGTGCCTATGGTCCTCACTTGGGACAGATAGGAAAGAGCTGGCAGAAGGAAACCCGCCCGCTGTTTCTCTGTCTCTGTTAATAAGGAGGGATTGTTGGAAAGGAAATGCTGTTTCGAAGTTGAGTTTTTGAAAGATTTCCAAACTTTTGGCGTTTTGTCCTTTGAGAAGTCTGTGGAGGAAATGATATCAAGGGCCTATGTGTTTATTTTTGGTGACTTGGATTTGCACCGAGTGTTTGGATTTCTTTGATGGGGAGAAGTGTACCTTACACGGGAGGAAGTAGTTTGTGGGGGGGAGTGGCCGTTTGTCAGGGAGGGGCAAGATTTGCTGTTTCTTTGCTTTCAGTCTTGGGGAAGAAAAGTATTTTCCCTGTATCTTATCTGGGAGGTAAGCCCAATGACTCCCAACTCATTGGTGTAGGATTTTAACTTTTGCCTTGGAGAGTAGATGGTTGTTAGTATTTTTCAAAACCAGCTCCTGGAATGTGTGGCTGATGGAGAACCACTGATGACATTATTTGTTAGCTTGGCTTCTGCCATGTTTGATTTTCGACTCCAAGGAGGCAGTACTTCTGGGCACATCCCAGCTTCTAGGGATTAGAGACCTGTTAAAGTAACACCCCATGGGGCTGATAGCCTGGGAACCTCCCAAGCCTGGTTCTTTGATACTTGAATAAAATTCCCTTTTAATATTCCAACAGCAGCTGGATTTCATTCTCTTGATCTACTGGCATGTTGAATTTGGGTTGGGAAAGATGGGAAGGGTCTCTCTTCTGATCTGTGTTTGTGCCAATGTCACAGTTCATAAATCCTCTTGAAGCAGGAGCTGGCAAGAGTGTGCCTCCTGCAGATGAACCATGCCCCACTTTGGGCTGGGGCATTGAGAGTACAGAGGAAACAGGCTGTCCGTATGTGAGCAAATTCCTGACCCTTCTTGTGTCACTCTGTTCCTTGTTCATCTTAGGCCAGGACTTACTTGACGTGTTGCCCAGTGTATTCGAAAGCACTGGTTCTAATATTTATTGAGCATCTACAGTGTATCAGGCACAATGTACCAAAGCTTTATTGTCTTTGAACTTAAAATTTTGGTTTAAGTTTGAAACTACTGTTTTCCCTAAAGAAGGAAGTAATTATATTTTTCTTTTAGATTAGTGATGGATGTAGCTTTTTTTATATGTTAATAATAAAAGTAGAGCTTCGTTAAGATAAACTGGTATGGCTTGTGTTTCTAATTAAGGCTTCTTTTTTTTTTTCCTTCCCCTTTTAGGAAAGCATCAGAGCAATCCAGCCCTTACTTTTGGGGAAAATTATTAATTATTTTGAGAACTATGATCCCACTGATTCTGTGGCTTTGCAAGAAGCCTACATCTGTACCACAGTGCTGACTGCCTGCACATTTGTTTTGGCCATACTGCATCACCTATACTTTTATCATGTTCAGTGTGCTGGGATGAGGTTAAGAGTCGCCATGTGCCATATGATTTATCGGAAGGTAAGTGTCATTTGGTATCAAAATGTGCACCTAACCTGAAGCATCAGAAGCATTTTGGGAAAGTTCTACATAACCTAAAATTTTTGTAAATAGAACCATTTAAACCTTACTTAGAGAAGCTTGATATTGCATCAGGCTATTTTTTAATTTAAAGTAAACTTCACCATTATATAATGAGTTTTCTATTGAGATCAAGTCAGGGCTGCCTTTGATAACATTTGGCCACAGGATGTTGCAAAACACTAACTTTGTAATGGAATCTAATAAAAAAAAGTATCAGATTGATCTCATAGTTGTATTTATAGAAATTTTATGGTTGTTCATTAAAACCTTCATTTATATCAACGTTATATTTAAAAGTGACTGTCAGTGAAATTGGATCTATAAAATGAAATCTAGGTCAAAGATGTATTTGAGAAAAGAAATGATGATATATTTTTAAATAAACCATTTAATTATGTTCAATATAATTTCGTTAACTAAAGAATAAATGTAAATGGAAGCCAAATATAGACTCACTATATTCTCTAGTTGTAGTAGTTTTTAATAGTATTAAAGAAAATATTGGCTGTTTGGGATAAAACTTTAAATTGTATGTTGTTTTTAGTAATTTTAGAGAGAAAGAATAGTTTCATCTATTTTATGTTGCTTTGCACTCAAGTTATTATTATGTACAGGAGTTTCTTTTCCTTCAGTGTCATGGTAATAGTTTTAGTGATAAGACCCCATTTGACGTGTTCAGTGTTTCTGTGTTGAGAAGTGCCATGAAATTATCCCATTGTTTACCCTGGTCTTAGCTTTTATAAAAGGAATGGGGATTTCAGGTGTCTTTACAAAGGAGTTGCCACAGATACACCAGTATCAGGAGCTCAAGAGCTCTTGATCAACTTGATCCTGAAAAACAAAAAACAAACCCCAATTTAACAGGATTGTATATTTGAAATTTGCTAAGAGAGTGGATCTAACTGTTCTCACAACCCCCCACAGATAATGATGTCAGGTGATGGATATGTTAATTAGTTTGACTGTAGTAGTAATTTCCCAGTGTATATGTGTATCAAAATATCATGTTGTATACCTTCAATGTATACATTTTTTATTAAAAAAAAATCAAATCCTCATTGAAAGATAAAACCTGGCAACATAAGTATTACTTCTTTTACCTGGTTGCTACTTGTCTAGAGCTTCTGTTTCTTGTGAATACTTTTCTTGCAAAATGCAAGATGTCTTCTCCACCTCTTTCTTTGGGCTGAATCTTATTAATCTTGGAATTGTGGTAGGCTACAACGTGCTTCCTCTTCTGTGACATGGGAATGAATGGTAGCAGTGCTGGTACATTCAACTCAAGGGGCCTTCATTGTTGTCGTTGTCATCATCAACTTTGTTATTCTGTTGCACTCCTTTCTGCCATTTAGGAGAATCCTCAGATTTCTGTGTATATTAGCTAGATGTTGCATTTCTAGGTCATGTTCAATCCCCATACATAAACAGGAAATTTCACTAGCACTCCGCTCCGAAAACCTTAAACACTAAAGTCAGGTCTGAGGTGATGGTTCAAACAAAGCTCTTTGCAGCACAGGTGAGTCGTTCACCTGTTTTTCTTCCTCTTCTCACTAACGCTCTGGAACGTCGCCTTTGGGAAATCCAATCTGACTTAGCTCATGCAAACATCTCCCATGGGTATTAATTTGCCGACTTGATTAGTCTTAAAGAATTGACCCTTGACAAAGGCAAGAATTGCTTGGGTTAAACCGTAGACGGAACTTGAAATTTCAGAAACATGGGAAAGAGAGATTTCCTCATGCACTGCCTAGAATCCTGCTGAGATGAAGAAATGAGATATTTCATCACAGGTGGACTGGTTGCTTAGGGCCAAAGCTGATGCTGCAGTGCAGCTCTGAGCATCCCCTCCGAACGTGTGTCCTCAGACCGCACCCTCATCTCCCGCCTGGGAAAATCCAGTTGGGTGTTATAAATGGAATGGCTGTTGAGCTCAGAGTCGTAGTATCTAATGTTGAATGACGTTGTGGGATCTATTATATATAAAAATGACTTGTCATTTGTTTACCTTTGCACAGCTTTGCACAGTTATTGTAAAATAACTTTTGGTTTTTGATCATCGATTTTTTTTTTTTTAATCCTCACCTGAGGATATTTTTCCACTTATCATCAGATAGAGTGGGAGGGAGGGGGGGAAAGAGAGAGAGAGAGAAAGAGAGAGGGAGAAGGAGGGAGGGGGAGAGAGAGAAACATCGGTGTGAGAGAGACACATCGACTGGTTGCCTCACGTACAACCCAACCAGGGCCGGGGACGAACTGCAACCGAGGTAGGTGCCCTTGACCGGAATGGACCTTGTGACTCATTGGTCCATGAGCTGATGCTCTAACCGCTGAGTCAAACTGGCCAGGGCTGATCATCGATTTTTTTGTGGTAAAATATGCTTAATGTAAAATTTACTCTTTTATCTCTTTTTTTGTTGTTTTTGTTAATCCTCACCCAAGGAGATATATATATATATTTAGAGAGAGAGGAAAGGAAGGAGTGGGGAGAGAAAGAGAGAGAAATATTGATGTAAGAGAGACGCTCATCAGTTGGTTTTCTCCCGCATGACCCTGATCAGGGCTGGGAATCGAGCCTGCAACCCAGGTACATGCCCTTGACTGGGAATCGAATCCTCGACCCTACAGTCTGTGGGCTGATGCTCTAACTGCTGAGCCAAACTGGCCAGGGCTATTTTATCTCTTTGTAAGTGTGTCACCATTCAGTGACATCGACGACATTCATGTTGTTGTATAACCGTCACCACTAGTCATCTCCAGAACTTTTTCATCTTCCCAAATTGACGGTGTCCATCAAACACTAACTCCCTAACCCCTTCTCCACAGGCGTAAGCATTCTGTTTCCTGTCTTTATGAATGTGCCTACTCCAGGTACTTAGTATAAGTGGAGTCATGCATTATTTGTCATTTTGTATCTGGCTTATGTCACGTAGCATCATGTCTTCAAGCTTCATCCATGTTGTGGCATGTGTTGGAATTTAACTCCTTTTTGCTGGGTAATAGTCCGTTGTAGGCGTAGACCACATGTTGCTGATTCATTCCTCTGTCAGCAGACACCTGGGTTGTTTCCACCTCTTGGCGATTGTGAATGCTGCTGCCGTGAACGTGAGTGTACAAATGTCTTTCTGCGTCCGTGGTTTTCGTTCTTTTGGGTACACCCCAGCAGCGCAATTTTTGGACTGTTGGTTATTATTTTGGTGTTTTTTTTTTTTTTTTAGGAACTGCCATGCTGTCCTCCACAGTGGCGACATCATTGTACGTTGCCACTTGGTCATTGATTTTTCTGTCGAAGTTGAGGACTAAATGAAGTGAAGTTCTGATGAAGTGTGACTTTTTGTATGGATCAGTGGTTCCAGTGGTGGTCTGTTGAAACAGCTCATGGTAGTCTGTTCAGGTTCCTCAAATCTTTAGGGCATTTTCTAGAACATTTTAGCGAATAAAGGGATTGTGCAACACAGGCTTTTTTTTTTTTTTTTAGATAAAGACAACAGATCAATATTAAGACAACAAGTTCCTCACACAGTAGCGTGTTGAACATTATACTTGCTCATTTTATCTATTTATTTATTTTTAAATCCTCACCCGAGGATACTTTTTTTCCATTTATGTTTAGATAGAGTGGGAGGGAGAGCGAGAAACATCAACATGAGAGAGACACATTGACTGGCTGCCTCCCACATGACCTCAACCTGGGGTGGGGACCTAACTGCAACCAGGTATGTGCCCTTGACCGGAATTGAACTCGAAACTCTTTGATCTGAAGGCTGGTGCTCTAGCCACTGAGCAAACCCGGCCAGGACAGTATACTTGCTCGTTTTAAAAGTCACCTCCGGTCACTGGTTACATTGCTGGCATGGGTTGCCGTCACCTCTGCAGCGGGAGCAGTGGCTTACTTCCTGTCTTGGTTTTTGGCTGTGCACGGAGGAGTACATGTCCAGCTTCACATCTCAAAGGGCTGCTTCCCTGGCTCAGAGCACAGGGGGTGGGCCAGGCTGGGGGAAGACAGTAGCTCAGGCAAGGTGAGCCGGGACTGGAGAGAGCTGGCAGTCTCCATCCCTGCCACTAGTGGGAATAGATCCTCATCAGCCAGTCCTGACCTTGGCTTTGGGCCTGGGTGGAAGTTAGCCTGACTGTTACAGGTCTCTAGACCTAGGGCAGGCAGGACAACAATCTCAGTAATCAGGATGGTCTTGTCATATTTCACAGAGCTTTTTTTGCATTATAAAATGCGTACAGTACAGCCTGGCCGGTGTGGCTCAGTGGTTGAGGATCGACCGCTACACCAGGAGGTCGCTGGTTCAATTCCTGGTCAGGGCACATGCCCAGGTTGCGGGCCCAGTGGGGGGCGTGCAGGAGGCAGCTGATTGATGTTCTCTCTCATTGATGTTTCTATCTCTCTCTCTCTAAAATCAATAAAGAAAAATATTTTTTAAAAATGCATACAGTGCAGAGATTTGTCCTTAAGATCTTTAGCCTAATCGGCTCTCCAGTTTCCTGACTTTGTGTCCAGATGGAGGAACTGTGGCGGGTTCTGTAGTGGATCCTGATGTTGCACTTGCTCTGAATGCCAGGTGAAGCCAGGGCCGTCAGGCGCTGCTGAGCTCCTGGGTACTGCTCTCTGCTACTTGTTTCTTGGTGCACATTTCCTTGCAGAATTGAATCAGTTTGGCCAGACTTCTTTTTCTGGCTAAAATCTTGTCTTCACTCTTTTTAGAGTTACCTAAAGGAGAGTTTGTGGGAGAGTATTTGTCCTTTATTTCAACTTCTAAGATGAGCTGATTCCCTGCACACATCCTAGTTTCCCTTTATCCTCGACTCTAGGTCTGCCTTAGAAGAATTTGTGTACAGTCAGTCCTCGATTGTTCCCGGCTGGGGTTGAAGAAGACGCTCTGCCTTCTTACTGCAGCTCTCATACTGAAAATGGGTGTCATTTTCACGGTCTATTTAGTGCCTGTTTTCTGCATTTTGGTGCCTTTTTGGGGGCTGATTTTGCTGTTTAGGATGGTCCCATGCGACGGGCACCACCCAGGGCTCCACCGCTGTCCAGTGCTCCTGGGCACAGGAAGACTGCGACGTGCCTTATGGGTAAGATACCCGTTTCAATGAGCTTGGTTCAGGTGTGAGTTACTGTGCTTTTGGCCACAAGTCCAGTGTTAATGAATCAACAATAGATATTAAATAAGTTGTCTTTAAGCAGAAACAAGATTATGTATGTATTGATCAGTTGATGAAAATATTGTTACCAAAGGCTGGCAGAACCCTAACCCTGTATTTCCCCTAGGAGCAAAGCAATTAATATTCACTAATCACGTTCACAGTAACTTTATAGAACATAACTATTGTGAATAATGAGACTTGACTACTGATATTTATCCAAAACATCTCAAGGGGATGACTTCTGTAGGTCAATGTTCTATTTAAAGAAGTATTTTTACTCACCTTGGGTAAGTGTATTTTTAATTCTTTAAGTGATGTACAGACTGTTAGGGTTTGGCCGGTGACGTGAGCTGTGAAAGAATTCACAGAGAAGGCGAGATGCAGAAAAGATATTTATTTTACTTTCCAAGGGAGGAAAGGGCTGTGTGCTGATAGGTGGTACAGGCCCTGAAGAAAGAGTGGCTTGTGTTTAAAGAGCAAGCAGATAAGGAAGGGAGGGGGTGGGGTTAACTTAGCCAGATGTTGGGAGTTGTCTTGAAAAGTTGGTTTGTTTGCTTTCCAGGAAACAGTCAGGCGTAGACGGTCCCCAACTTACAATGGCTTGATTTAATGATTTTTCGACTTTATGATGGTGTGAAAGCCATATGAATTCAGTAGAAAACGTACATTGAATTTTTACTTTTGGTCTTTTCCTGGGCTAGCAATATGCGGTATGATACTCTTTAAACAGCCGTAGCGAGTGCTGCTCCGTCAGCCACGGATGAGAGTAAACAACCAGTACTCTCCCGTGCACTGTGTTGCCAGTGCTTCTGGGTGTTGTGTTTTCTCATTCTATCATGTCTACAAAATGCCCGTCTGTGTCCTGCTTCTGGTGAAAGAGCAAGGCAATTACTTTTGAAATGAACCTCAAGATAATTGTCCATGTGTAGGCTAATGTAAGTGTTCTGAGCACGTGTAAGGTAGGTTAGGTGTATGAAATGCATTTTTGACTTACGGTATTTTTAACTTACCATGGGTTTATTAGGACATAACCCCATGATCAATTGAAGAGCATCTGTAGTTCTAATTATAAATATCTGTTATTTGGAGGAAAATGCATGTTCCTTGTCATACCATTTGGATTTATTTTTGTGTATTAATTTTTTTCCTTTATTGATTTTATAGAGAGAGGAAATGAGGAGAGAGAGATAGAAACATCGATGAGAGAGAACGTTGATTGGCTGCCTTCTGCTTGCCCCCCACTGGGAATCGGGCCCACAACCTGGGCAGGTGTCCTGACCCGGAATTGAACCGGCGACCTCTTGGTGCATGGGTCAGTGCTCAACCACTGAGCCACACTGGCCAGACTCTACCATTTAGATTTTATATTTTTAGGTACTCTTTATCTCTCTGAGTGAAGGACTCTTCGCCTTTTCTTTAAGACCTATCTTCTATTTTACTTCTCCTTTCCAGACTTTTCCAGCTCAGTTCTATTTTTAGCTCAGTGTCAGGACATCAGGGGTCCTTTATCATACACACTGAGAAGGAAGCAGAAGGACCCCTTCCAGGATGCAGAGAGAGGCTAAGCTCACTGACTTCCACTGAGTGATGTCTGCAGTAAATGGAGCCGGAGTTTAACAAGTCTCTGCCTGGGCCTGTGCTGACTGTGAGGCCCAGGGACGCGTTCACTCCCTGCGGCCCCTCTACCTCCGTCCCAGCCCTCCCCTTCATCTCCCTCCGAAGTAACTCCATGGATTGTGGAGGGGCAATTGATAGAAAGTTTCATTTGCACCTCAGCCGGCTGATGCTGTGGTCCTGGTTCTCAACTAGAAATTAGAATGAACTAGCATAGTAATGCTTCTTACGTAGTTGAACGCTTCAAAATCTTTCTTTGAAACGCACTTTCCCCCCTCATTTTTCTGTTTTACTTCTGATATCAGCTTGCACTGGAACTGTGAGGTGGGTGAAGAGTTAATCTCGTGAATGGGGAGTTTGGCACTGCTTCAGTTTCTAGGGAAGATCTGAGCGTGAGCCTTTGAGTGCAGCTTTAATGTTCTGCAGTTAGGAGCTCGAGCTGACCGGGAAAGTTAAGGAAGGGAGAGGCTGTTTGGCTTAGCTTTCTTCAAAGAGGAAGTTGCTGCTGCTGGAAAGTTATGAGTGTCCATTGCATTCTGCCATCTGCTAACTGTTCCTTGAGAAGAAATTAATAAATGATTTTTCAAAGTGATTGTACTATATTAGGTTCCCACCAATGATATATGAGTTCCAGTGGCTCTACATCCCCACCAAGTCTTGGTATTGTCAGTTATTTATAAAGATACAAAGTAGCATTCCTCCCACCCCCCACCGAGACTTCAGAGACCCTTTTTTCCCTGTAAATTCTTTGCTGCCTGATGGCCTCGCCTGGAAGATGCCAGCTGCTTCAGCTGATTCAAACTGCCGACCTCTGCCACCTCCACTCAGGGCTGCTATGCTTTGTGGACTCTAGGTCAGTGCCACAGTTGGAAAATGGTCTTCTGGCAGAGAACCAGGGCCAGAGTGTCCCTTCTCTTAGGGCTCAGTCTTATACGCCTATTATGCTTGAAAACATAATTTTGTCCAATTATATAGTTGCTTATGGCAGAGGCTGGTGCTCTATCAGTTACTTAGCCATTCATCAGAGCAGCAGTCTCTTCACTGCTTTTATCAGCTGGATGTTTATGGGCCCTGCAGTGGGGAGCATTGTGTGTACAGTACCAGGTGTGGTAGTATTAGCTGTAGGACATACCTCTTCCTTGCCAAACAGATCAAGGACGAGGGCATATACCAGGCTGAGGTTCACCAGCTTTTCTCATGAGTCATCTTTGTGCTTATTAAAAACCCAGAATCTGGCCCAGCCGGTGTGACAAAGTTGGTTGAGTGCCGTCCCATGCACGAGGTCACCGGTTGCTGGGCACGTGCCCAGGTTGCTGGCTCCATCCCCTGTAGGGGGTGTGCAAGAGGCAGCCATTGGATGTTTCTCTTTCATTCATGTTTCTTTCTCATCCCTCTCCCTTCCTTTCTCTGGAAAAAAAAAAAATATTAAAACACACACCCGAAGCTGGGTCTAAGCCCAGACTTACTCCTCAGCATTTCTAAGGAAGAGGCCTGAAAATCTGTGTATTTAATCTGTGCCCTCCAGATTCTTATCCTCAGGACAGCTGAGGAACTTACTAGAAAATGGGGAAGGGGACAACAGACAGGGCCAGGGAAAGTGGAAGGGTAGCCTGAGTATCTCTATTCCTTTTCCTAGGATTTATGCTAAAACTATGACTGATAATTTATTTTTAAAAATTCTAATTATTTAATTAAAAAATGTTTTCTTGTTTATCTGAAAATGTTTTTTTTTTTCCTCCTTTATACTTTTAAGATATTTCCCTAGGATTATTTTTTATTTATTTATTTTTTTTAAAGATTTTTTTATTGATTTTTAGAGAGAGGAGAAGGGAGAGGGAGAAAGAAACATCGACGAGAGAGGGAAACATGGGTTGGCTGCCTCCCACACGCCTCACACTGGGGACCAAGCCTGCAACCCAGGCACGTGCCCTGACCGGGAATCGAACCAGCAGCCTTCTGGTGCGTGGGACGACGCCCAGCCAACTGAGCCACACTCGCCAGGGCTGTTTCTCTAGGTTTAGAATTTTGGGTTTGTAGTTACTTTCTTTCCGGTCTTCAAAGGTAATCATTTTGTTTTTCAAATTAACACATTTAAAAATTTTTAATTGTGGTAAAAGACACATAGTATAAAATGGACCATGCTTACTATTTTTGAGTGTACAGTTAGTGTCACTAAGTACATTCACGTCACTGTGCAATTATCACCACCATCCATCCCCAGGACTCTCTTCCTCTTGTAAAACTGAAACCATGCCCATTAAACTGTGTTCCCCACCCCCCCAGCCTCCGTTCCACTTCCTGTCTCTGAATTGCCTGTTCCAGATAAGTGGAATCATACAGAATTTGTCTTCAGGTGACTGGCTTATTTCACTTAACTTAATGTCCTCAAGGTCGGTTAAATTTTTCAAATAGGTATAGGTCATACATTTACTCAGTATTCATGGAAAAGGTCATCTTTCACCCTGACCCCCCAATTGTGGTGATGAACTTTTAGTTAGTTGTGGAGGAAAAGGAAGGCATTTCAGAGAGGAGTTGACCCTTTCTGGCTCCCTGCTCTGAGCAGGCAGCTCTGTCTTGGTTATATATTATTTTTTTTTTTTTATCCTCACCCGAGGACATTTTTTCATTTTTTGTTCAGATAGAGTGGGAGGGAGAGAGAGGAAGAGAGAGAGAGAAACATCGATGTGAAAGTGACACATCGAGTGGCTGCCACCCGCACGACCAACCAGGGCCAGGGACAAACTGCAACCGAAGTACATGCCCTTAGCGGGAACCAAACCCGGGTCTCTCTGGACCGCAGGCTGACGCTCTAACCGCTGAGCCAAACCGGCCAGGGCAGTCTTGGTTATATTTTCAAGTCCTCATCTCCTCCCTCTGGGACCCATTAACCGACATTTTCTTTGTTCAGTATCTCTGTGTCTTAACAGCTTGTTGGGGCACAGTTGCTTTTTGGTACACTTTGCTCCACTGAGGAGGGCAATGTGGGATTTAGAAAAACAGGATTTGGTAAAGAGTGTGACAGGTCACTTTATGGGAAATAGTTCTCATTGTTCTGTGTACTTTTCTTCTAATTGTTTTGCATACTGATTATAGAAATTAAGGCATTGCTGCTCTTGGTAAGGTTGGTTCTAAAAATGTGTGTTGTGCATGAATCATTATTTAGACAGCATCCCCATACCTTTGTCATTTTCTTCTTCTGCACAACTATCTTCATTTTCTGAAAGCTTCAGAGAGGGTGTAAGTAAGGCAATGAGCAATACAACTCATTACTTGGGATTGCTGCATTCTCAAAAGGAGAATTGCATTTGTAAAACACTCACATTCTGACTAATTCTCAGTAAAGTAATGTGCAATGGGTGAATCTGTAGAGGGCATGTTGGTTCCCTCCTATACTCCTGATCTGAAGGGAAACACATCATAAGCAAGTTCGTTAGAAAAGTCTTTTTAAAAATATGTTTTTATTGATTTTTTTTAGAGAGAGAGGAAGGGAGAGGGATAGAAACATCCATGTGTGAGAGAAACATCAGTCGGCTGCCTCCTGCACGCCCCCTACTGGGGATCGAGCCTGCAACCAGGGCATGTGCCCTGACCCAGAATCGAACCGGGACCTCTCAGTCCATGGGACGATGCTCAATCCACTGAGCCACACCAGCTGGCCTAGAAATGTCTGTATAGACAAAATAGTTATAATGTAGTTGCTATAAAAGACTAGCATATGGCCTCACATATACATTTGGATGACTAAGCATGCCATTTTTGAGATGATAGATTGTAAACATTTTTTTGTTTTTTAAATGTTTTATTAGGAAACAGAAAACAGATATACATGATCAAAATACATATTTTTAAAAAGTTGACAGAAATTTGTTTTTCTTCCCCTTTTGGGGCACACTTCATTTATTTTCTCTCCCTCTCATGGGGTCTTTCATGCTCATATTTTTCTTTCCTATTGCCCGACCAGCTCACCGTTGCCGCAGCTGTTCTGTGTTGCTCATTTCTCTGTTCCCCGCTCTTTTTGGTAAACCAGTCAGATAGGGCTTGTCTTTCAAAGAAATTGGTGATGGGAGGGTTGGGTGTGAGGGGTCTTTTATTATCGGGGGCTGTGCTCTCACTTTGAACATACTACCATCAGATTGCATAGGTACTGGTAGACTATGGTAATTAAATTATAGTCATTTTCCTGAGACAGCATATGTTGACCACCTCCTCACTCATCAAGGCACCTATTTTTGGTTGTCATTAGATTTCCTGAAATGTTCCCAAGGATCTGTGGGCACGGCAGGCCCCCCACAGTGGAGGGTAGTGTTTTACATGTGGCATGGTCACCAGCAAACTGTTGGGACACTGTGTAGCAGTCTCCAGGATGGGGGCCTGGTCAGTCTCTGCTTCCCTACAGGGACTGTGGGGCATCAGAGAGCCAGCCTCAAGGCCTCATGGCTCTTGGAGGTGATGAGGTCAGAGAATGTGGAGAAACTCCCCCTGAGGAATCCAAGTCTGGAGCCTGACCTCAGAGCAAGTATCATCGCTCCCCCCTCCTCCAAGTGGTTCTTGGGGTCCACATTATCCTCTCATGTTTGGAGGCTCACTTGTCAACTCTGTAGGCATCCTTCTGGCCTCTTTACTTCAGTAGGTCACAGTGGTATAAGGGCAGAAGGTGGCCAACAGAGTTAAAAGGAAGCTAATGGCACCCCCACGAGGTGAATGCCAAATGTGTCAGCTTGCAGAGAGCTTTCTGTGCGGTGGGAAGTCAAGCAGGAAGGAGGGAGCCAGTGGAGCTGTCAGTTACAGAGAGCAGCAGGTGAGGGATTTTGCATGGACTCAGTTGTTTATTTCCTTGAATCTCTTTTCTATAGAACCGTACAGGGGATCTGATGAACTTTATGGAGTTGTCATCCATCATGTTCTTAGGGACGGAGGATATTAGGCAGTCCCTGGGCCCTCCCCTCCAAAACAGAGATTAATGGCTTTCCATTACCCAGTCATGGAAGTGGGTGTGGCAGCATTACTAGGCAACTCTGGGCAACAGTATTGGAAAAATACAGGTGGTTTTCTGCTTCAAGGGAGCTAGACGTACTCATCACGGTTGCCTGTTGCAGTATTGCCCAGTGTATCTGGGAACCACAGTATGTGACACACAGCTCTGTGGTAGGGCCAGGAATCAGGAAGTAAGCCAGAAATGCAAACTGGGTGACACAAATGCTTGTATTTTGTTCTGAAAGCCCTTTAGGTTCTTACTCAGAGCCTGTTTATTCTGACTTTCCTTAGAGTATTATGAAGCAATATCCTGGTTCAGAAGCAGTGGTCTGTAATGATGGTGAGATAGTCTGAGGGAAGGATAGTGGTGGGTAATGGTGAGATAGCCTTTCAAAGGGATAGTCTGACAGCAAGGGGCAAAGCGGGTATTTCACATAGGCACTATCCAAAAGCGTGGCCATTTGGGGCACTCTGTGGGAGGAGCATTTACTCACACCGAGGGTCCTTGACCTTGGGTAAATGGGTAAGTCATGTTGGTGATGAACCACAGTTTGTGTCTTCTGTTTTAAAGGACTGTTAGAGAAGGGTTTAGGAGGATTTTAAAATTTATTTACTTATTTAATCCTCACCCAAGGACATTTTTGCATTCATCTTCAGATAGAGCAAGAAAGAGAAAGGGAGGAAGAGAGAGAGAGAAACATCTATATGAGAGAGACACATCGACTGGTTTCCACCCACACGACCCCAACTGGGGCTGGGGACAAACTGCAACTGAGGTATGTGCCCTAAGCGGGAACCAAACCCGGGTCTCTCCGGTTCGCAGGCTGATGCTGTAACCGCTGAGTCAAACCGGCCAGGGCTATTTATTTATTTTTATAATTTTTCTCTATTGATTTAGAGAGAGAGGAAGGGAGAAGGAGAGAGATAGAGGTATCAATGAGCGAGAACATCAATTGACCTCCTTTTGCATGCCCCCCACTGGGGATCGGACCCACAACCTGGGCATGTGTCCTGACCGGGAATTGAACCACCAGCCCCTTGGTGCATGGGTCACTGCTCAACCATTGAGCTACATTTAAAAAAAAATGAATATTGGATTTTTAAAGGCATAATACATCTCACCAGTCTGGAAAACTCCCTTCTATGGAAAGAATGTTCTTTTTTCCTGTCCTTTGGTGGTGATATTTATGTGCCCTCACTTGGGTTTTGTGCTTTTCACTTTCTACTGATTAAATAATTGAGGAAGGAGAAACGGTCTATTTTTCAAATGAGTGAGAAATATTACTTGCACTTATTTTTAAAAAATATACAAAATGAATGTGTGACCTAGATTACACAGTTTCCTTATAACTCCAGATGTATTTTCATACCCAACCACAGGAGGAACCAACCATCAGTGGGTCCCTGCTCTGATGGAGTTTGCGTTCCACAGTTCACAGTCTTGTTCTCAGTGGCCACAGAAATTCTGTATAACCAATAATTAGATACTTAGATTGCTTTCAAGTTTCTATTAATTTCATTATTTTGATTTTCCAGTTTTTATATGTTAACAAACAGCAGTACAGTGAACATGATTAAAGCTAGATCTTTGCAGACATCCTTAATTTCTTAGAGTACATACAGATCTAGGTTTTTGATATGTCAGATTCCCTCCCAAAGAGTTAACTTTTTACATTCTTTCCAGTAAAATGAGATAGACTGCATTCTTGTCAAGATTGGATGTTGTATTTTTAAAAAAATCTCTGCCAATTTCACTGATGTGTGGGTGAAATACTGCTTTATTTTAATGTACATGTCTTTGAGTAATAATGAATTCGAGATTTGCAAATTTTCACTAGCCATTTGTGTTTTCCTTAGAGAATTTCTTGCACGTGTCCTTTGAGTGCAGCCCACCCCTCTTTTTAATTGGTTAGCTTTTATAATTTTTATTGATTTATAATTTTTTTTGGTTAACCCGAGGATATTTTTCCATTAAATTTTTTTTTTTTTTTTTTTTTTTAAGGATAGAGTGAAAGGGAGGGAGGGAGGGAAGGAGAAAGAGAGAGAGAGAGAGAGACATTGATGTGAGAGAGAGACACATCTATTGGTTGCTTCCCGCACAACCTGACCGAGGCCGGGGATCGACCCTGCAACCCAGATATATGCCCTTGACCAGGAATCAGACTAAAGACCCTTCAGTCCGCAGGCTGATGCTCTAACCACTGAGCTAAACTGGCCAGGGCTGATTTATAATTTTAAGAGCACATATAATTTTTAGGCACTCTTGATTTATTAAAGATATTAATCTTGGGTCTGGCATATATAGTGCAAGTATTGTTTGCCTTTTATTGTTCTCATGGTGGAACTCTTTTTCTTTCACAAGGGAAACAGATTTAACCAAATAATATTCGTTGTGTCAGTTCAAGGAAATGTGGAATCAAAACAGCAGAAAGATGATGCATTAAATTCGCACACTGTTTTTCTCTACACTGGGTGTGAACTTTTATTTATTTTTTAACTATAACATAAACACTTTATTGCAACCAAACTTTAATTTTCTGCATTCATGAAGAGCAGTGGTAACTTTGCTGCATTAGAAAAAAGACTTGAGTGTTCTCTGTCAGACATGAAAGAATTTCAACTTATTTTCTCATCTGCAAAATAGGAATAATTCTTACTTTGTAAGATTGTTTCATATTTTGTGTCTGGCTGATAGTAGGTGCTCAATAAATAGTAGCTGTTTTTATGATCATCTTGACATAAATGAATATTCCAGGGTCTGTGTACTCAACAAACTGGTAGCTCCTGACTGCAACAAATATATAACTGATTACAAGATGCTCTTCTCTCCATTGTTTCTGATAAATCAGCTATAAGTTGTTTCTTTGTATATAATGTGTCACTCTTCTTGGGCTGCTTTCAAGACTTTCTCTTACTTTTTGGTTTATAGGAGTTTGTCTCTGATGTGCCTAGGTCTCTTTGTTTTGATCCTTCTTGGGATTTGCTAAGATTCCTAGGTATGTAAATTAATATATATATTTTAACCAAACTTGGAAACAGCCTTTATTTCTTAAAGTAGTTTTTTCTTCCCTTTATGTTGTCTTCTTCCAGATCTCCAAATATACATGTGTTTCATTGTTTGATATGGTCCTACTAAACCCTCAGGCTTTATTTCTTCAAACTCTTTTTTATTTTTGTTTGTTCTTCCGATTGTAAACTATGGAAGAAAGGGTTAATAAATTGGAACAGAGCAATGGAAGTTTTCTTCTATTAAAGTTATCTAGTGAATTTTTCATATTGTATAGTTTGGTTCTAGAATTTACATTTGGTTCTTTTTGATAGTGTCTCTCTCTTTCCTGGAATTATTAATCTGTTCACTTGTTACAACCACATTTTCCTTTAACTCCTTGAATATATTTGCAATACAGCCAGTCCTCAAATAATGTCATTTCATTCAATGTCATTTCTTTGTAACACAGGAACTTAACTCTTGTTTATGTCAATGGTAAAATTGTTTTCATTATATGGTGTTTTTCTTAAAGTCACAGAACCTATGGATGACATTAAGTGACATTAAGTTTTATACTTTTGATCTACTAATTCCTGGATCATCTCGGGGTCTATTTCTATTGCCTGTATTTTTCCCCTCTTGATTATGGGTCACATTTTCTTTGCATGTCTAATAATTGTTTTACTATGTTACATATTATGAGGGACACATTATAGGGAGTCTGTATTAAAGGGTGTTGACATTTTTTCTGATAGGCAATTCCTGGCAGAATTGGTCTTGTAGGATTGGTTGGTTTGTTCGTTCTTTTTATCTGTCTGTCTGCCTGTCTGTCTGTATATCTACTCTACTTAGGGTAGACGTTTCCACTTTTAAGTTAGTACAAACACATGGCTCTTACTCTAGAGTGTGATCTTTATTTCTAAGGCATGGCCATCTTGGTGTCCAAGCTGACTGCCTGAGGTGCTTATGAAGATCTCTTTATTCTAGTTGGTCAGCCCTGCAGTGTCTTCTGGCACTGCATGACCTCTGGAGTCTCCCTTCAGCACTCAGCCCCACAGCTGCCACTCTCTAGGCCCAATGAAGTCTTGCCCTGGCCGTGGACAGTGAAGCACTGGAGAAGTAGCTTTGGAAAATCCCCATGAAAACTTTTGGGGCCTATGCTCTGTGACTCTGGCCCGCAAATTCCAGATATTTATGCCACTCGGAACGGCCACCTCCTCCTCTTCAGCTCAGTGAAACTGCAGTTCTGCTTGGGCAGAAAATTCCTCCAGGGCAGGAAGCCAGGCCAGTCACAGGGCTCAGCTCTTGTATTTCCCTTCTCTCAAGGCTCACGGTCCGGTGTTGCCTGCGGTTCAGTGCCTGAAAACAGCTGCTCCGTGTAGTTTGTCCAGTTTTATAATTTTATAATGGAGGGCATTATTGTTTCATGGTCAGAAGCAGAAGTCTGGTGGCTGTTTGCTTGTAAGCTGTGTCTTCCCCAATAATATTAATGACACGCCACTATTATTTTTTAATTCTGTTTGGAATATGACTGATTTTCTTTTGACAGATCCTTAATTCTATGTTGACTGCAGTGTTATCATTAACTTGTGTTAACTTTTGTGCCAGAACTAGCCTCTTAGTCCGTCACTATACCTGGTCACAGACACAGCTGAATTACAAGTAGCCCTAATGGAGCACCCAGAGAAAATGTGTCTTTTGCACAAATTGTCATCTGTACTGTCTTACCCTGTAGTTCTCATTGTCAGCAGCAGTGATAGTCTATAAATGACAGTTCTAGCTGGATATAGTTGTCTTGAGATTTTTTTTAAATGATCAGTTTAGAATAAGAGTTTGGTGTGCCATTCTGCCTTACTTAATTGTTAAAATTAGATAGCAAGTATCTACTCTTTTAAAATATGTAATGTATATTTTGCATGAGGGGTGAACATGTATTTATATGTAAAATTGGCTTTAAAAATATTTTGAAGATAGCTTTTAGTAATCAAGGCATAATAAGTTCTATTTCTTTGCTGTAGGGGCCTTCCTCCCTCCCTCCCTCCTTCCCTCCCTCCTTCTCTCCCTCACTCCTTCTTCCTTCCTTCCTTACTATTTCTGACTGATTCACTTATATTTGCCTAGCATGTTTTACTTTTCAAAATGCTCTCATTATGTCTGACACTTCCTTTCCACTCACACAATCCTGGTGCACTGTCTCATTACCTCTTGCCTGGAGTAATTCTTCTTGTAAGAATCTCCTGGCCAGTCACTTCCACAGTTTAATCTTCCTGAAGTTGAGTTTCTCACTCTAATGTAAAAAAAATGCACTGTTCCATGTTGCCTTCCAAACTCTTTAGTGGCTTCCCAACCCACTCTTCAAGCCAGATTTTGGGTATTCTTTACTCACCTGCCTCCACATTTCCCTTCCCTGACTTCTCTGCATGCTGTTCCTTCTCCCACAGTGCCCTTGTCTCTCCACACAGTTTCTTTCTCCTCTTCGTCATCCAAGGTCCGCCCCCGCCAACAAGGTCACTCAGTCAAAACCTTCCCCAGCTCCCTGTGCTGTTGTGCTCACTGTCCAGGTCACACTGGGATGACAGGTGCTTGTACGTCTTCTGTCCCGTTGGTATCCTGTACACAGTAAACAAGAAATAGTTGTCATTTCACTCTTAGGAAATCTGTGATCTAGGCGGGGTGAGGGGTTATTTCCATTCACAGAACAAGGAAACCAAGACCCGCAGTGTTGAAATGATGTCGCACTCGGAATTAATGACTGATTGCAAGTCCTCCAAGTGTTTTCCTTAGGTGGCATCTCCACTCTCATCTAATTTGGCTCAAAATCACTTTAGTTGGCTTCTAAGTGTAAAATTATTATTATTTTTTTATACTTCGGGTATGTCCACATTTATCAAAAAATGAAGGGAAGGATTTTGTTCTGCCTCTTACTCCTCCCTTGGCTGTGCTTGTGGGCTGTGGCTGCCACCACCCTGAGGAGTAGAAGGCCAAACCCAGGTCCCTGGAGCGGCACTGTCATGGGTCATCCTGCTTGTCTTGACATCAGACAAGACCTGGTGACAGGGCGCTCCGTTTTGCTGTTTTCTAAGTGTGGCTTGGTATCACCTTTGGAATATAATGCTCTATCCCTCTCTTATTGTCAGGCACTTCGTCTTAGTAACGTGGCCATGGGCAAGACGACCACAGGCCAGATTGTCAATCTGCTGTCCAATGACGTGAACAAGTTTGATCAGGTAAGCTGCACCTGAGCGGTCCCCTTTCAGTTCCCACCCTTCTTACATAGCTGACCACAGGCCAGGATTCTGTTGAGGATGTAAGGTGTTTTTATTTAACTCTCGTTTCTTCTGTGTGCAGCTTAGATGTAACATGCACTGTCCTGTAGATGAGAGTTTTGTTTTCTAGTGTTGCCTGCAATAATTCAATCGTAAATAGGCAGACAGCAGTGTTCTTGCCCAGCTTGGTTACATGTACCTAATAGTCTTCCTGGAATGTCCCTTAGCAGACGGTGTTGGGGTTGTTGGCTGAGTCATCTTTCTCCTCCTGTAGATGATGAACTCCTGGTGCGTAGGGATTATTTTTTCCCGTGTCCTGTATAGCGCCTGCTGTGTAGGAAGCCTTCGATAAATAGTGACAAGTGGGTGGTCCCTAGCCGAAATAGCCTACTCTCTCTAACCTCCACATGCTCCTTTTCTACTTAATCTGGTGAATATATCACATTATCCAGGGCACTGTAGCTGCTCGTCAGATCTGTATTGTATTAGATCACTTCTCTTTTAATCATTCATTTATCAAAAATGAACTAAGGTTCCTACTCAGTGTTAGGGATGAATAAGACGTTTGCCCTGGAGAAGCCACAGTCTGTCAGGGAGACAGACACACAAGGAATTACTGGAGCATGTGGGAGGGACGATAATATAGGCTTTCCTGGGTGTTGGAGAGTCACTCTAGAGGAAGTGGGGCTAAATTTTATGGCAGAGTTTGGGGAAGCCCTGTGCTCATCTGTGGGGAAGACAAAGTCGAGCTCCTCCTTCCAATGCGGCCGGTCAGGTTCTCCCTGGAAGTACCTGTAGCCTCCCCTGTGTTGCCCTGGGTTGGTAGCTGCTTTCTGCTGTAGCAGGTTTAAAACCCACTCTGATCACTTCTGTTTAGGTTCTCATCTGTTCTGTTCCTTCAGAGCAGATGGTTTGTATACTGTATCTTTCACTGGGTTCCTTTTGAAACAGTCCTAAAAAGGCTTTGTCTTTTTCTTCCAAGGTAACAGTATTCTTGCACTTCCTGTGGGTAGGCCCACTGCAGGCCATCTTAGTGACTGCCCTGCTCTGGATGGAAATAGGGATATCATGCCTTGCTGGGATGGTAGTGCTCATTATCCTTCTGCTTTTGCAAAGCTGCATCGGGAAGCTGTTCTCATCGCTCCGGTAAGAGAAACACATAGAGGTGCTGTCGTAACATAGCAGTATGTATTTGGTAACATGCGCAGTCTGCCCGATGCTTTTGTTCACAAACAAGACAAATGCCTACTCTGATCTCTTCCTTGTCTGTGCTGTAGACTCTCAGGCTTAGTGTGCGGGGTTCCAGCTGAAGCTGAAAGCTGGTCTTGTCGCAGGAAAGCGGAAGGCATTTGCTTGCTCCTCCTCGCCAGCTTTTCAGGCACTGTACCTCCATAAGTAGAGTGTACTTAAGCAGCATATACATGTATCGAAGTTATTTAAAATGTATTAAATAGTGATACATTTAGATATCCTATGGGCCCAGTTCTAGGGGCATATACTTTTATTATGCTTGTGTTAGAGTCATGTGCAGCGTGTGTGTTGTTTTTATAATTCACTGTTTCCATGAAGTTATAAGCTCCCCAAGGACGAGGTTGATCTTAATGATGCCTTCCTAACGTCCCACAGTCCTAACGGCGTCTGTGACAGCAAAGTGGCTGGCGATGAAAAGCGTAACGGTGATGAATTAGACCTGAAGCAGATCCCAGGGGGTTGGAAGTGGGTCATTGCCAAGGTTGTCAGGTGAATGGAGATACGTTCTTTGAAGCACATGGAATTCTTTCCTTTGTGCCTCAGAACCTGGTGTCTTTCTCTACGTGGAATTTTCTTTCCCCTCTTTGCCACGGAGAAGTGTTGCTGGTCCTTCGAGGACTGTTGGCAGTGCTGCCAGAATTCTGACGCTGCTCTGCCCTTTTCTTCCCCGGTAGAATAACTAGCCCTCTCTTTTCTGCTCCCCAGCCCTTCATCCCTAAATTATTCCAGCATAGTCCATTGTGTTCTTGCTAGATTCAGATGCTTTTCTTCCTTCCCTAGCCAACCGTGACCTCCTTGCGCAGACAGTCTGTATCTGACTCTCTGCACATCTTCCCCAGCAGATACTGCCGGTTCTCCAACTTACTGCTTGAACTGGGATGGATTGTTGGCTTCCTAATCGAAGTCTTGCCCCATCTGTGTTTTGAGTAGGACCTGCCTCGTTGTCAGTGCCGAAGAGCTGCAGGGACTCATTTGGTCCCTGGTCTCTGCCTGTGCCCTCTGTCGACGGGGGAATTGGTTTGTGGTCACCATGGCTCATCTCTCACATCTGTCCCCTTAGGAGTAAGACCGCGACTTTCACAGACGCCAGGATCAGAACCATGAATGAAGTTATAACGGGCATAAGAATAATAAAAATGTATGCTTGGGAAAAGCCATTTGCAGACCTGATTACCAATTTGAGGAGGTAAGTTTTTGTATATATCACACCATGTTTTTCCTATTTTTAAAAAATGGAAGGCACTCTCATTCTGATTCTTCTCGGATCCCCGACTTCTCAGGCTCTGCCTCTCAAGTTCCGTGTGTGTGACCACTGGTCCCGATGCCTCTTCTCCGGGCCCCCGTGGGGCCTGTGCTGGCTGCTGCCGTCTATTGTCTGAGTGTTTCACAAGTGCTGGGTTGCTTATTCTCTTTTCCAACGAGTGCAGGTGCTCCTGGAGGGGACAGGCTGCATCTTACTGTCATTAGTGAGGGGCCTGGTACATGACCTGTGTTCACGAATGAATGTTCAAACTCAGTCTGATTGACCCAAAATTGTGTTAAAGTGCACATGAGGCCTTCATGCAGTTGGCTGAGTGAAGTGGGTGTGGAGCAGGTGGTCTCGTGTGGGAGCGAGCCCAGGGTTTGGACTGGAGAGCGGTTGTTTATCTGTAAGTATGTCCACTTCTTAGAAAGGGGCCCTGTGCAAGAGGCACTTGAATTCATTTCACGACTTTGCTGTTGCTGCTTCCCTTAAAACCTATATCTTACTCTTTCCTAGGAAGGAAATTTCCAAGATTTTGAGAAGTTCCTACCTTAGAGGAATGAATTTGGCATCGTTTTTCGTTGCCAGCAAAATCATTCTGTTCGTGACCTTCACTACCTACGTGCTCCTCGGCAAAGTGATCACAGCTAGCCGCGTGTTCGTGGCGGTGACCCTCTATGGGGCTGTGCGGTTGACCATCACTCTCTTCTTCCCCTCGGCCATCGAGAAGTTGTCAGAGGCTATCATCAGCATCCGAAGGATCAAGGTTTGGTGACACATAACTTTTTAAAGTTGTAGGCGGGTTTTAAGTCAAACCATGCCTCCTTTCACTTAGCATCACTGTGTTCCAGCTGGATGAGGGCCAAATCTGCGGTCACTCCAAAATGTCGTGCACACCGTCCCCATTTTCTTAGGTAGAGTGCATCACAAATAACATGAGAATCATTTACGGGCAGCGCTCTAGGTAGCAGCACAGGGCTCTTGATGTCCAAGGCACACTGCAGGGCGATGGACACATGTAGAAGCAGGAGAGGGACACAGGCTTCGTCCGCTGTGCTAACGGGAATGACTGGGCAGGGACTGCACGCAGGCCGGGGTGAATGCAGTCCTCGCTGGGAAGGAGACAGTTGCTGGAAGGTCCCTGCTCCTTGGACAGGAGCAGTGGCCTCCACCTCACTTAGTTCTCTCAGTTTAAAAATGGGTTCTTTCCTTCCTAGATGCTTTGCTTGTGATTTCCCAGTGTGCCTCTTGGACCTCTGCCTCCTTGTCCCTGTCCTCTTTTCATTTGTCCTTCCTGCCCCAGCCTGACTCTAGCAGGCCTCTTCCCTTCAAATTTTTTATTTTTATTTTTTGTTTCCACCATGCCCACTATTGCCTTTTCCTAACTAGCTGTCCCTAAATTGGGGCAAATAATTTACATCACCAGGTCAAAGGCCCAGCACGCAGTAGGTGATCACGAGTTTGTGGGTGTATGCATAGGTCTACGGTAAAGATGAGGTGGCTCTGTGTGAGGGCCTGGGCGTGGACCTGAGTGTCTGGGCTTGACCAGAAATCTAGTTGGTTTTGCTCCTGCTTCTCCACAGCGATGTGCCCAGTAATAGATCTTTAGTCAAGTCATAGGCGTTGGGTGTGTTTTTTTGGTGGAGGTGGCGGTAGTGGTGGGGGTTCTTGTACTTTCACTGTCACGTCCAGATGTGTTTGAGCAAATATTTGGGGACCATGGCCTAGCCAGGTTGACACACAAAATGAACTGTCATACCCTCTTGAACCCTCATCTCTTCCTTTGAGCTCCCTGGTGTGACGGTCCTCACCCCATGAATTGAAGCCATCTGTATGGATTTTTCTCCCTCCCTGAACCCCAGACTTGTAAAGGGCAGATACATGCCTCGTTCATCTTTGTACTCCTCACGGCTAGCAGGTGCTCAGAAAACGTGCATCTGTCATGTCTGTGGGATTCTGAGAATGCCTAACAGTTGAGCACTAATTAGGGGAAAGTGGTAACTTTCCTTCTCTGATGGATTATGTAATGCATCAAGGAGTATGGCATGCCTGGCTGGTTTGGCTCAGCAGTTAGAGCGTCGGCCCATGAACCAAAGAGTCCCAGGTTCAATTTTGACCAAGGGCATGTACCTCGGTTGCGGTTCATCCCTGGCCCTGGTTGGGGTCGTGTGGGAGGCAACCAATCGATGTGTCCCTCTCACGCTGATGTTTCTCTCTCTCTCCCTTCCTCCTTCCCACTGTATCTGAAGATAAATGGAAAAATATCCTCTGGTGAGGATGAAAAAAAAGGGGTATGGCATGAAAGGGATCCTGCAGAAGGTTTTCAGGGAATTGCCAAATATTTGGGTAGGATTTTTTATGTCTTTTCCGCCAAAAGGCAACTGAACTGCATCTGACGTTTGAAATTCCTTCCCCTGTAGATGTGTTCAGTAACATTAAAATTATGATCTGCTGAAAACTTTGACTTTTCTTGGGGGTGACTTTGTCAAGTTGGTTTGTTGTCCTGATAAAGGAAGCACCTTTAATTTGAGCAGGAAACCTCAATTCTCCCTCACGTACAGTCTCCAGCGTGCAGGTGGGCCCAGGAATGTACAGATCTGTTCAGCAGTGGTTTTCAGCAAAGATGGGACGAATGGTAGAGAATAAGAGTGCTGAGAAGTGGCTGGTGTTAGCATGCAAACTGTTCCGTTGGTGGTGTTGAAAGAATTATTGAATTTTTTTTCTTTTGTTAATCCTCACCCAAGGATATTTTTTCATTGATTATTAGAGAGAGTGGAAAGGAGGGGGAGAGAGAGCGAGCGAGCGAGAAACATCGATGTGAGAGAGACACATTGATTGCCTTCTGTATGACCCCAACTGGGGATCAAAACTGCAACCCAAGTACGTGCCCTTGACTAGAAATCGAACCCACTACTCTTCGGTCTGTGGGTCGACCCTGTAACCACTGAGCCAAAGCGGCCAATGCTCAATTTTTTTTCTCTTAGATCTTAGACTCTTTTTTCAATCCATGTGGTTTCTACAAGCCTTTTAGAAATGTCGGTGCATATATACAATGATGAGCAAGTGCACAGAAGTGCTCCCTGCTTGGAATTTATGCATCATCAAGTAGGGAGGTAGAGTAAAGAGGCAAAGACTAAAACTCCCTGTTGATGTGTATTTGTGGGTCCTTAGTGCTTGGAAGGGAAGGTCTGAGGGAGGTGCTTTGTCGGAGACACTGGTGTAATTTTGGAGGCGGTGCTTCCTGGGAAGGCTGAAGGAGTTACCAGGACAGTTCCGTGTGTGAGGGTGGGGAGGGGCAGGCCAGTTTGGGGAGGTGGGAGGCTGATGCTTTGCAGTTTCATGGGGATAGTTATGTGACAAAACTCTTAGTGCACAGGAAGGAGATCCATGTCTTTGAGAAAGTCTGAGGCTGCAGAGGAGAGAGTGCTGGAGACCTGAGCCGGGGACCATGCAGAATCCTGCCCTCAGCTAAGATTTTCAGCCTTTTCATATCTCACCCTGTCTGCAGCCTGGGGGAGCTGGTCAGAGAGGTGGGCTGGGGGTCTAGAGGAAGGCAGGGATATGGGTAAATAGGTGTAGGTGGTCCAGGAATGAGATGATGTGGTTTGGATTAGGGTAGACTAGAGACTTGGCCAGATTTGAGATCTCCTCAGGAGCAAGCTTGAGTTGGTTATGGTGGGAGGGGAGAAGTTCGGCACAAGGAAGGATCACAGGCTGCTTTGGGTCTTTTTGCTGTAAAATCACTGATTTATTGAAATATGAAATACTACTAGAAGAAGACCAGATTTGGGGAGGAGAAGAGCATGACTTTGGTTTTGAAGTCTGAGGTGCTTTTCAAATGCCCAGGTGTTTGCTTTAAGACCCAGTAACGGGGCAAATGCCCGGTTCAGTCTCCTTTCTGAACTATCTAACAGAAATAATCGGCAGTAAATACAGTAGTCTTCTCTTATCTGAGGGGGATACTTTCCAGGACCCCTCGTGGATGCCTGAAACTGTGGATAGTTTTCCCCTACATTTACCTGTAATAAAGTTCAATGTGTTAGTTAGGCAAGTAAGAGCTTAAAGATAATAACTGCTAATAAAAATAGAACAGTTCTACCAATATACTGTAATAGAAGTTATGTGAATGTGATTTCTCTCACTCACTCAGACTGTCTTATTATACTGTACCCACCCTTCTTGCGATGATGTGAGATGACCCAGTGCCTCTGAGATGAGATGGAGTTTGGCAGATATGCCGGACAAAGGGATGATTCAAGTCCTGGGCAGGATGGAGCTAACTTGGAAACTTATGAATTACTTATTTCTGGAATTTCCCACTAAATAATTTTGGTCCGCATTTGACTGTGGGTAACTAAAACTAAGGACAGTGAAACCTTGGCTAAGGCAGGACTACTGTGTAATGAACTGATCCAGTGCTCACTCTCCTTCCTCTCTGTGCCTTGCACTCAGGTGTGTTAATGTGCAATTGGAAGGTGAAAACGAGGTGGGTTTGACCATCCGTGGGCCAGAAGCTTAGTGGGCACATAGAGTTAGGAAACACTGTCTTCTTACAGTGTCTTCTGCAGCCCTGGGACTCAATAGTTTGGGCCATCTTGAGTGACTTCCAGTAAGATCACGTTTGGCAGAAACTCCACCACGATTTTCTACCTTTCCGACGGTGCTGTGATCCACGTACACTGGGCAGACCGACATGTGGGCTTTCTAGTGTAGTGACTTTTTTTATACATGCTTTTCAACTTCCTCTGTCATGTACGGATAATGAAGGCTTTATCATGAAGTTACAGGCTCAAGAATTTTCACTATTTTTCTTTTAGTGAGGAGAGGAGACTGATGGTCTTGGCATTGAATGAGTCCAACAGGGTTATAAAAGATCTTTTCTTAACTTCAAAGCCCCAAAAGTCTTTAGCAGCTACTCCAAGCAGGAACACTTGTCTCCGAGGTTCTGTTGTTCCCAAAGCTGCTTCGGTTTTTGCCCAGCAACCACTCTGAAGTCACCCTTTTTGGCTTGAGGACCAGCGTCTCATACTTTCCCGCATGACCTGTTCTGGGCACGCACTTCATGGCTCTGTTGGCAATTTAATTTCAGCGTTTTCATCAGCCCAAGTACTGGAGAGAAGTCCACCTAGCACTTCTGGTGCCTTGACAAGCTGAGAGATTGCGACTTCTTTCTCCACTCAGACCTCTTTATGGAGAGATGCCCAATAGATTTACTTCCTCACTTCGTACATATATATCCCCTTTTAAGGTGGGAAATGTCTGTTCTAATATGCACACACTGACTGTTGAATTTTATGGGCTGGGCATGCACTCAAGCTAATACCAGAATGTTACTCTGTTTAGGCGAGACTTGAGCACAGTCACCTTTGCTTGTTGCGGGTTAGCTGCGTGAGGCTGTAGCGATGCACTCCGTGGTTTGACTCATTCGAACCAACCACATAGTCTGTGCATTCCTCTGGCAGATACCTGTGACATGCTGACTGTGTGAGGCTCAGCGTTAGTTGGAGTTGAGATTGTGTTTGTCAGGTGTGTGATGACATAGTCTCTGCCCTCTACGGGAGATAACCCGTGGAGTCCCTGTGGAGATTCCGAGACAGGGAGAGCAGCGCCCGTCAGGGCCGTCCTGATCTGCTTCCAGTAGGATTCGTATTTGAGGTCCACTGGGATGGGTGGGTGGGATCAGTACTCAGGGTATCAAGGCTGAGGCCACTTTGGGAGCGTGGACTTAGGTGCGGATGAGTCACTAAAAGGTTTTAAGCATGTTGGACATAATCAGAGGTGTGTTAAGGAGATCAGTAGGGAGTGACTGTTTTGGATAGGTTCAGTGGTGGCAACTGCTGGGAAGGAACCAGGAAGTGTAGGGAGACAGCAAAAAAAGTTGTGTTAGTATTTTCAACGATGGGTAGTGAGTGAGATTCTGAAGTTACTGTTGTTTCAAGAGGAATGGAGAATGGGAGAGCGTGATGGATTGTGGCAGAATAGGTAAGAGTTGATAGTTGGGTGACTAGGGAGAGGTGGTATGCAGAGAGAAATCAAGGTGTCCTCAGACTGCGTCTGTCCACTCGGCCTCCTGGCCTAGACGTGGGCTTGGCAGTAGGAGAGCGGGGCCCAGTCTTCAGCAGGCTCTCAGTGAGCCTGGAGGGGTGATGAGTGAAGGAATGAAGGAGCAGGTCGCGTCTCACGCTTGCTGGGTCTTTGCGAGAAACGCACAGGACGCCTTTCCCTTTGCCTACACAGCCATTTGCATCTCCGTTTTTACCTGCTGGTCTATTGAAGCAGAACATGACAGTCACCTTTGTAGCTTTGTGGAGCGATAGAAAAGAATGTTAGGGCTGTTTACGATTTTTAGAGTAACAGGTGACTGACTTATGTGCTGTCTTGGCTTTCACATGCTTATTTCAGTTGCCTCCTGTACCGGTTGGGATTGAGTTTGCCTATGGCTTCTAGAAGACCCATGTTAAAGCTGCTTACACGCCCTGGCCGGTTTGGTTCAGCAGTTAGAGCGTCAGCTCTCGGACCGAAGAGTCATGGGTTCGAGTCCGGTCAAGGGCACGTACCTCGGTTGCGGTTCGGTCCCCGGCCCTTGTCGGGGTCGTGTGGGAGGCAACCAGTTGATGTGTCTCTCTCACATCGGTGTTTCTCTCTCTCTCTTCCTCCTTCCATCCCTCCCTCCCTCCCACTCGATCTGAAGACAAATGGAAAAATATCCTCCAGTGAGGATTAAAAAAAAAAAGCTGCTTATACAAGGGACTTTTTCTGTCATGCAGAAGTCCTAGTAAGGTTCTGTCTTGGTTTCCTAGGGCTGTGGTAACGCAGTACCACACACTGGGTGGCTTGAAACAACGGGAATGTATTGTTTCAGGGTTCTGGAGGCTACAAGTCCGAAATCAAGGTGTCAGCGGGGCCACGGTCCCTTAGGCCTGGACGGGAGAATCCTTCCTTGCCTTTTCTAGCTTCTGGTGGTTGCCGCTCACCCTTGGTGTTCCTTGGCTGTAACCACATCTCTCCAGCCTCTGTCACGGGGCTGTTCTCTGCCTGTGCATCTGTCTCTGCGTCTCTCTTCTCTTCTTAGAGGATCCTGGTCATATTGGATTTGGGGCCCATCATACTCTGGCATGGCCACACCCTAATTAATTACTTCTGCAATGACCCTGTTTGCACATAAAGCCACATTTCAAGGTAACTGGGGTTAGGACTTCAAGATAACTTTTTGAGGTGACAGAATTCACCACACGATGGTGCCAGGTCACTCTGCTGCGTGCGGCCTCGAGCAGGCTGGTAGCCTCCACATCCCGGGCCGTGGGGGAAAGAGAGGTTCCGGAGGATGTCACTTCCCACTGGTCTAAAATTAGTCACATGGCCACACTTAGGTGCACGGGAGTCTGGGGAGAGAGGTCCTCCGTTAGACGACCAAGGCCAGCGAGACGTTGGGGTTTTGTTGCCACAGAAGAATGAGAGCAGATCTTGAGGACAGCCAACAGTCTGCTACAGATTTAGTCTGCCACAGGTTCGGGGGTGAGGGTGGTCTCAGTTATTCATTCAGCTTCTGCTCCTTTGTGGCTTATCTCATGTCTAGCATTTGCAGAGCAAGAGGAAGTTTTCCGTGTCGTAATGTTAGATTTGCAGTGGCTGCCAGGACTGTTTTATTCAGCTGCATAGTATTGAATAGCTCCTGACTAGTACGGAAAACTGCAAGAACTGGAAGATACGGCCCTTCCTGTTGCCGAGGACAGGGCATTTGCTAAGGAGAAAAGGCAAGTGATTGTGGAAAGATGCTTATGAAGTATTTTTTAAGAGACAGAAAGTTAAGAAGCATGTTTTCTTTTTGGAACGACGACTTAAGTGAGAGTGAGTGACAGGCAGTGCTGTATTGATCTGACATGCACCAGAAGAGCAGAGCGTACTTGAGTGCCCAGCCAGAGGTCACAGCAAACAAACAGCAGAGCCGGGGCCCTCGTTCGGGGTCTCGGCCGTGGGTCTCGTGTTCCCAGCCTGTGCTCCTGCACCAGCCTGAGTCCCCGAAGGCCCAGGAATGGCCTCCCGTCTTTGTGTTCCTAGCATGTCGCATGGTGCTTGGCACAGGGTGGGATTCAGTAAATATTTATGGAATCACTTCCTACCAACTCCTGTGTTTATTGTTAGTAACGTAAAAGGAAAGCAATAAAAATGCCCAGGTTCTAAATGTTCAAGTTGGGAGCCATGTTTTCTCTCCAGGGGAACTAATATGCTGTTGCAAAAGGTACAGAGATAGCCTTGTGGCCATGAACTCTAATATGTATATATTGCTGATATATAATATGTATTATGTTATATATACTAATATATAATACTACTATATAGTATATGACACTATACTACATATATAATTTATATACAGTATATTACTTAATTATATATTCTATGTACTATGAAATATAAATATATATAAAATGTATGCTATAAGCCTGGCTGGTGTGGCTCAGTGGTTGAGCATAGACCCATGCACCAAGAGGTCGCTGGTTCGATTCCCAGTCAGGGCACATGCCCAGGTTGCGGGCTCCATCCCCAGCAGGGGACGTGCAGGAGGCAGCCAATCGATGTTTCTATCTCTCTGTCTCTCTTCCTCTCTCTCTAAAATCAATAAAAACATATTTAAAAAAAATAAATAAAATGTATGCTATAATATATACAGTTGACCCTTGAACATCATGGGGATTAGAGATGCCGACACCCCCCAACCCCCTGCCTCGTGCAGTCTAAAAATCTGTGTATAACTCTGACTCCCGCAAAACCCAACTACTAGTAGCCTGCTGTTGACTGGAAGCCTTACTGGTAACGTAGACAGTCGATTAATGCACATTTTGTATATGTATTATATACTGTATTCTGTACAATAAGGTAGAGGAAAGAAAATGTTATTGAGAAAATCATAAGGATGAGAAAATAAATACCTTTACAATATTTACTGAAAAAAAATTCCATGGACCCGCACAGTTCAAACCCGTGTTGTTCAAGGGTCAGCTGTATTATATTTTACAGTATGTTCTGGTGTGAACTAACGATTTAAATGCAATTGATTAAATGACATGTACCCTGTGTGAAGTTTTATATTGCACATTCCAGGAAAGCAGTTATTTTTGTTTGTGATGTTGTACCTGCAGTTTAAACCATGTGTGTTTTTCCTTTTCTGTAGAACTTTCTCTTGCTTGATGAGATTAAACAGTGCAACCCTGAGCTGCCATCAGATGGCAAAGCGATTGTGCAAGTGCAGGATTTGACTGCTTTTTGGGATAAGGTAACAAATCCTTCATTACAGGGTTGTGGCCGCTAACAGAACTGGAGACTTAGATTTAAGAGAGAGTTTTGTGATTTTACACACGGTATCAAATGTGACTTGCTCATTTACTGAAAGTAGGTTATAAAAACTCGAAATCAGGAGTAAGTTTTGCAATGAATGGAGGTGAAGTATAAAATCAGCCTAAGGCATTTGACATGTTGTTCTTTGTCTCATTTTTAAGAGAACTTTCAAAATATCACCACATTTTGAACTTACGATATGTAAGTTTGTAATGTTAGAATTTACAGCATTGTCAGAAGACCATCTTAGTACATGCTGAATGAAGCCATGGTTTGGATCTTTGCTGTGGGGTAGGGTGGGGGCTCCCCTACTCTAAGCTTCTAGATGATGCTAGCTACTTTGGTGGCAGCTGAGAGCAGGGAGGAGGCAGCAGGCAGGCATGGTAACCTCAGTGAGTCCCGGTCTGAGGGTTTCACCGTGTGGCAAGCTGACAGGTAGAACTGGCTAGATCCCAAGGAGTTTTCCAGTCTTGGTTTATTTATGACACTTGGGCAGATGGGGAAAGAAAAAAACAAAACAGGGACTGCTCCCAAGAAGCTCTCCAGCCTGCACGCTCAGTGCAGCCCCTTTATCCATAGCTGACACGCTTTCTCCCTGGTTCCGTGGTCCTCTGGGCACACCCTTCTGTATCAGTCTGGGTTAGTCAGGAAAACAGAACACACACCACTGGAGCGGGAATTTCACGCAGGGAATTAGTTACATAGGTGGCAGGTGAGATGACCCAGAGATTAGCAACGGCAAGAAACTAAACCTAGTTCTACCACTTGGGCTATAGGGACTCAGGGAGGAGGTGACATTTAGCAGAGGGTGGTCAGGTGGGAGAAGAACCCAGGAGCCCACTGCCCACGGGAGTAGGGACTATAGTGTGCAGGGCTGTTCTGTTGGTTCTGGCCCTGCAGGGGTGGTGTGACTGTCCTGGGAAGGCTGCTGGAAGCAGGTGGAGGTACCAGCTGCTCCCACTCCTGCCTCTGGCCTCAGAGGGTGCTCTCCAAGGGCTGAACTGGAGTTGACTTGAAGGTTTGCAAGTTTGCAGCAGCTGGCAGTTCCCATCATAGCAGGGGAAGGTCAGCAAATGGAGCCTGGAGCAGACAGGTGCCCAACCAGCACTCCTTCCCACCTCCGCGCTGGCTCTCCTTTCTCCAGTGGTCCAGGTGTCCAAACTCTGTAGACCATGTTTTCATGCCTATGACTAAGTATTGTGCCACCTGCATTGTGGTCACCTACTTTTAATTCAGTGTCTGCCATCTCCAGCAAATAATACCCAGCTATATAAAACCACATCACTGCACCTTTCGCACATGGAAGTTTACACAAGCTGCCTTACCTAACCCACCCTGCCCTCTAAATGCAGTAGGTTTGCCTCCTGCTTCGTATAGCTCACCTTAACATAGTGTTAAGCATTTATAGAAAGCACCTTTAATACTCATAAAGGTGTCCTCTACTGAATGCATTGCGTTAGAAGAGGCACTGAGGAAGCTAACACCCACTTTGTATGGCCCGTGACCAAATTTCTTTTGTACCAATCTGCAGCATTGTGAAGTGAGCTGTTCTATTCTTCCAAGAACCTCGACAACATGTTCTCAGACGTCTGCAGCTTGTAGTACAGATCACCCTTCTCTGTTGTGCTCGCATTGCCTGTAGATGGATCATGCCCATGTTAGGGGGTTATTAGGGGCTGTCAGGTTAGGTAAAGAGTGAAAGCGCCCCAGGGTGGAGGAAGGGCACAGCCATTGGGGGTTTTGGAGAGAAGCTGAGGGAAGATGAAGTGCTTGCTGGGTTACAATGTAGGAGAAAGACATGGACTCTAACCAGCTCCACTAGACAGCCTGACGGGTAGGGAGGGCTCACTGACTGGCATTCATTCATGAAATGAATGGACTGGGTTTTTATCAAATGAAGATGGAGCGAGATTAGTGGAGATTTCAAATTGTTTATTGGTGAGATACAGGCATGCCATGTACTTATGCTGCCACCTTGTGGAGATGCATGAAATAAGAGTAAAACCGAGAGTTGTAACAACTTATAAATGATTAAAACCTCCCACACTGAATGTCCACACTTATTTTTAATAAGTTAGTGTGTGTCAAGGAGTTTTCATTTATAGAAGGTGCCTTGTCATTTTGACTTACTTACATTCTACGTAAGTGCCCACATGGAACTATGTTAAAAGAGTGGGCCTTCCTGAAGGCAGTTGAAGCTGATTCCAACCCCCAGAGAGAGATGACTGAATGAAAAGGACTCCAGGACACAGTATCTTAAAATAGGAAGGAGAATGATGTGGGTTATCTTCATGTATCACTGACTATTATCCTATTTTCTCAGCTTTTTGAAGTGATGTGTATTACTTCATTGAAATGGACGCATTCTTGTAAACTTTCATTTGTAGGTATCAGAAACCCCAACCCTACAAGACCTCTCCTTCACTGTCAGACCCGGTGAACTGTTAATTGTGGTTGGACCTGTGGGAGCAGGGAAGGTAAGTTGTCATATCTTTTGTCAGCTTGATGCAACGCCACATCCCGTGTTAAAGTCTCAGGGTTGAGCCCAGAGCTATATGTAACGCACGTATGAATTGGGCGTGAATTTGTCATGGCCAAATAAATCTGGATAAAGCACGTTATGCTTTTCTTCCTGGTCATTCAAGTGGCACACTTGGGAACTGCCTGTCTGGAAGTTGTCCATCTCATTGAAGGAAGTGATTTCAGTGACAGCTTTTCAGGATGGAAAGTCTGAGAAAGTGGGACTTCTTTTTGTGAGAGCACACCTTACAGGAAGTCTGGAGGTTAAAAACTCCTCCAGAAAGCTTTAACCATTTCCTCACCTGACTTCTCCAAGTCGTGTCAGTGCACAGTTAGCCAGTGTGCAGCCATGTGCGTGGCACTGGGTGGGGAGCGGAAGGTACAGGCGTGGTAGGACCCAGGCGCCTTTGCCCTCCAGAAGCAGCCAGATCGGTATAAGCAGTCTGGTCACGTGGGCACAGACTTGTCACGTCTGTATGCTGTCACAGAGTCGAAGGAAATGTATGTGCACACTTAGTCTTGTGTGTTCTGAAACAACAAAATATAGAAATCTAAACATAGGCCATAAAAACGACAGGGAGATTATTTCTCTCATGGTGGATTTTTGCTCTTCGGAAATATGACTTACTTCAAAGTCACTTTAAATAATCTTTTCTGGTGCATTGGATATGTTATGTACACATAGCTTTGCAGGAACATGTGTTTGTTCAGTCAAGGAGTCCTGGTTGCTGGGACAACTGCATTAAACACGGGGCATGTGTAGCGTAGATCATGCCAGGTCACTCTGTTAGTTAAGGATGTTTAACATCCTTGGATCTGGCCAAAATGGTGGCGGAGTGAATGGAAGCTACACAGACCATCTCCCAGGACCAAACTGGAATTACAACTAAAATAAAGACAAATCATTGGGAAAAAGCAACAGGAAAGCAGCTTGCGAGGACCATACAACCAGGGACACTGACTCGATCCTGGTAGGATTGCAGAGGTGCGAGAGGGGGGCTGGGAGCCCACAGAGAGCAGCGGCCTTAGCTTGAGCAGCGCCCGCCCTCGGGGTTAAAGCCCAAGCCGACTCCACAGCGCAGAGGGCCGGGGCAGAGCGCTAAAATAGCCGCAGCCACTCACCTGGGCTCCGGCAGAGGGAGAGTGGACTGGACTGGAACTGTGTGGGGACACTCGGGATTTGGAGGGCGCTCAGAGCTTTTGCTGAGTTGCGGCTGCGCAGGACTGTGGCCTGGCCTTCTTACTCCATCCCAGGGCTCTCGGGAGAGGCAGCAGCCCCTCCCTTGGAGAGCCAGCCATACCCAGGTGGGCCATTGAAATGCAAACTGAGGCTCATTAACTACCAGCATCTGCCCTACCCTCTGGAAATCCTCTCACACTGAACACCTGAGGGAGGTTTTCATTCAACTGAAAACCCAAGGCTCTTCAAGCAACCACAACTAATAGCCTCTAGGCAAAAAGCTAGAGGATAACTTAACCTTTTCTGGGCTTGCAAATATACCCTGGAAAGTAAGACTCCATGGTGGTGTTTAACATGGGCCCTCCCACGCTCATCCAAACCCAGTAGAGGGAGCCACAAACAGCAGAACACCAACATCCACAGGGAGAATTTGGCAGGCTCCAAAACCCACTGAGATAGCCAAAATGGTGAAACAAAGAAACAGATCCCAAATGAAAGAACAAGAGACCTCTACCGAAGATGAGATAAATGAAATGGAGTTAAGCAAGTTAACAGAGCTAGAATTCAGAGCCATGATCTTGAGGAAGCTCAACAGCATGAGTAAGGACATCATCACCATGAGTAAAGACATCAACACCATGAGCAAAGACATAGAAACACTGAAAACCAACCAAGTGGAAATTAAGAAACACCAAGAAGAAATGAAGAATGACATAGCAGAAATGAAGAACACATTGGAAGGACTAAACAGCAGAGTAGAGGAAGCTGAGGACCGGATCAGTGAATTAGAAGACAGGGTAGAAAAAAATCAACCAATCAGGAAACCAAAAGGAAAAAACAATGAAAAAACAGGAAGACAGCTTAAGAGAACTGTGGGACAACTGGAAACGTAATAATATTCGCATCATTGGAGTCCTTGAAGAAGAAGAAAATGAGCAAGGGTTAGAGAATATATTTGAAGAAATAGTGACAGAAAACTTCCCTAATTTGGTGAAGAAAGAAGGCATTCAAGTTCAAGAAGCACAGAGAGTCCCAAGTAAGAAGAACCCAAACAGGCCCACACCAAGACACATAGTAATTAAAATGCCAAAAATTAAAGACAAAGAGAGAATCCTAAAGGCAGCAAGAGATAAGCAACAGGTTACCTACAAAGGAACCCCCATCAGGCTATCAGCTGACTTCTCAACAGAAACACTATAGGCCAGAAGGGAATGGCATGAAGTAATCAAGGTCATGAAAAACAAGGATCTGAATCCAAGACTACTCTACCCAGCAAGGCTGTCATTCAAAATAGAAGGTCAAATAAAGAGCTTCTCAGACAAAAAAAGGCTAAGGGAATACATTAGCACCAAACCAGCACTGCAAGAAATGTTAAAAGGACTGTTGTAATTAGTAGAAGAAATAGGAAGGAAAATAGAACCACACTAAACAAAAATGGCAATAAATAAGTACATATCAATAATCACCTTAAATGTAAATGGATTGAATGCTCCGATCAAAAGACACAGAGTAGCGGATTGGATAAGAAAGCATGACCCATATATATGTTGTTTACAAGAGACCCACCTCACAACAAAAGACTCACATAGGCTGAAAGTGAAGGGATGGAAAAAAATCTTCCAAGCAAACGGAAAGGAAAAAAAAGCTGGGGTAGCAATACTCATATCTGATAAAATAGATTTCAAAATGAAGGCCATAACTAGAGACAAAGAAGGTCACTACATAATATTGAAAGGATCTATCTAAACAGGAAGACATAACCTTGGTGAACATATATGCACCCAATATAGGAGCACCAAAATATATTAAAAATCTTCTGGAGGACTTCAAAGGAGAAATTGACAGCAATACAATCATAGCAGGGGACTTCAACACCACACTGACAACACTGGATAGATCCTCTAGACAAAAAATTAACAAGGAAACAGAGACTCTAAATGAAGCACTAGACCAAATGGATTTAATAGATATTTACAGAGAATTACACCCCAAAACTACAGAATTCACATTCTTCTCAAGTGCACATGGGACATTCTCAAAGATAGGCCACATGTTAGGACACAAACTAAGTCTCTACAAGTTCAAGAAGATTGAAATCATATCAAGCCATCTTCTCAGATCACAATGGCATGAAACTAGAAATCAATTGCAACAAGAACATGCAAAGACATTTGAACACTTGGAGGCTAAATAGCATGTTATTGAACAACGAATGGGTTACTGAGGAGATCAAGGAAGAAATTAACTTCCTGGAAACCAATGAAAATGAACACACAACAACACAAAATCTATGGGATGCAGTGAAAGCAGTTCTGAGAGGGAAGTTCATAGCACTCCAGGCCTACCTCAAGAAACAAGAAAAATTTCTAATAGACTATCTAACCTCACAACTTAAAGAACTAGAAAGCAAACAAAAAGAAAACCCCAGAGCAAGTAGAAGGAAGGAAATAGTAAAGATCAGAGCAGAAATAAATGACATAGAGACCAGAAAAACAATTCAAAGGATCAAGGAAACAAAAGAGCTGGTTTTTTGAAAAGATAAATAAGATTGATGGACCCTTAGCCAGACTCACCAAGAAACAAAAAGAGAGAACACAAATACACAAAATCAGAAATGAAAGAGGAGAAGTAACAACTGACACCTCAGAAATACAAAGGATCGTTAGCAAATACTATGAACATTTATATGGCAACAAATTCAACAATCTAAGTGAAATGGACAAATTTCTAGAAACACATAGTCTCCCAAAACTGGACTGGGAAGAGATAGAAAACTTGAACAGACCAATAACCAGCTAAGGAAATTGAAGATGTAATCAAGACTCTCCCAGCAAACAAAAGCCCAGGCCCGGAAGGCTTCATGGGGGAGTTTTACCGAACATTCAAAGAAGAACTAACACCCGTTCTCCTTAAACTATTTCCAAAAATGCAAGAAGAAAGAAGACTTCCAAATTCGTTTTATGAGGCCAGCATAATCCTAATTCCAAAACCAGAAAAAGACACTACAAAGAAAGAAAACTACAGGCCAATATCCCTGATGAACATAGATGCCAAAATCCTAAACAAAATACTAGCAAATCGGATCCAGCAATACATCAAAAAAATTATTCACCATGACCAAGTTTGATTCATCCCAGGGATGCAAGGCTGGTTCAATATTCGCAAATCAATAAATGTGATACACCACATAAACAAAATGAAAGATAAAAACCACATGATCATATCAATAGACGCTGAAAAAGCATTCGACAAAATCCAGCACCCATTTCTGATAAAAACGCTCAGCAATTTGGGAATAGAGGGATCGTATCTTGATATAATAAAGGCCATATATGAAAGACCTACAGCCAACATCACACTCAATGGGCAAAAACTAAAAACATTTCCCTTAAGAACAGGAACAAGACAGGGATGCCCACTTTCGCCACTCTTATTTAACATAGTACTGGAAGTCTTAGCCACAGCAATTAGACGTGAAGAAAAAATAAAAGGAATCCAAATTGGAAAGGAGGAAGTGAAACTGTCATTATTCGCAGACGACATGATATTATATATAGAAAACCCTAAAGACTCCATCAAAAATCTACTAGACTTAATAAATGAATTTGGCAAAGTAGCAGGATACAAAATTAACGTCAAGAAATCAACGGCATTCTTATACACCAATGATGAACTCACAGAAAGAGGAACTAAAAAAACAATTACATTTACCATTGTGGCAAAAAAACTAAGATACCTAGGAATAAACTTAACCAAAAAGTAAAGGACCTGTTTGTAGAAAACTACAGGACATTGAAAAAAGAAATAGAGCAAGATATAAAAAAGTGGAAGCACATACCTTGTTCATGGATTGGAAGAATTAACATCATTAAAATGTCCATATTACCCAAAGCAATCTATAGATTCAATGCAATCCCCATCAAAATACCAGTGACATATTTCACAGAACTAGAACAAATATTTCAAAAGTTCATATGGAACCAAAAAAGACCCTGAATAGCCACAGCAATCTTGAAAAAGAAGGACAAAGTAGGTGGGATCACAATACCGGATATCAGGTTATACTACAAAGCTACTGTAATCAAAACAGCCTGGTACTGGCACAAGAACAGGCATATAGACCAGTGGAACAGAACAGAGAATCCGGAAATTGACCCAAGACATTATGCTCAATTAATATTTGACAAAGGTGGCAAGAGCATACAATGGAGCAAAGACAGCCTCTTTAATAAATGGTGTTGGGAAAATTGGACAGCTCCATGCAAAAAAATGAAACTAGACCATCAACTTACACCATACACAAGAATAAACTCAAAATGGATAAAAGACTTAAATGTGACTCATGAATCCATAAAAATCCTAGAAGAAAATGTAGGCAACAAAATTTCTGACATCATACGCAGCAGAATCTTCACTGATACATCACCTAAGGCAACAGAAACAAAGGGAAAAGTGAACACATGGGACTACATCAAACTCAAAAGCTTCTGCACAGCAAAAGAAACAACCATCAAAACAGAAAGGGAACCCACTGTATGGGAGAGCATAATTGCCAATGATACATCAGATAAGGGGTTAATCTCCAAAATATATAGAGTGCTCATACAACTCAACAAAAGGAAGACAAAGAACCCAATTAAAAAATGGGCAGAGGAACTAAATAGACACCTCTCCAAACAGGACATACAAATGGCTAAGAGACATATGAAGAAATGCTCAACATCACTAATCATCAGAGAGATGCAGATTAAAACAACAATGAGGTATCACCTCACACCTGTCAGAATGGCCGCCATCAACAAATCATCAAACAACAAGTGTTGGCGAGGGTGTGGAGAAAAGGGGACTCTAGTGCACTGCTGGTGGGAATGCAGACTGGTGCAGCCACTGTGGAAAACACTATGGTGTTACCTCAAAAAATTAAAAATTGAATTGCCATTTGACCCAGTGATCCCACTTCTAGGAATATACCCTAAGAAGCCTGAAACACCAATCAGAAAGAATACATGTACCCCCATGTTCATAGCAGCACGATTTACAATAGTTAAGATCTGCAAACAGCCCAAGTGTCCATCAGTGGACGAATGGATAAAAAAGCTGTGGCACATATACACAATGGAGTACTATGCAGCTGTAAGAAAGAGAGATCTCTTATCCTTTGAGATGACATGGAGGGACCTCGAGAGTATTATCCTAAGCGAAACAAGCCAAGCAGAGAAAGACAAATATCACATGATCTCACTTATTTCTGGAATATAATGAACATAACAGTCTGAGGAACAGGGTAGACCCAGAGATGTGGAAGTAGGGTATAGACTGACACCCCTCAGAAGAGGGGGTGGGGGGGAGGGAAGAGATAAACCACAGAACTTAAGCGCATATATGCATAACTGATGGACATGGACAACAAAGCTGGGGGCGGGGTGGGGGGATGGGGAGGAGGGTGTCAATGGGGAAAAAAGGATAAACATCTGTAACAAAAATAAATTAATAATAATAAAAAAGAATGTTTAACATCCTTAATCAGTCTTTGTGGAGTATAGCATTTCATTTGGGGGTAAGGTTTTGGGCAGAGTGAGTGTGTTATACTCTTATCAAGCATTCGTTTACACTGACCAACAGTGTTATTTTTAATTTTTTCATTGTAGCTCCCAGGGCTGCTACTTTATCCTGTTTTCAATGACAGGTCTCTAACATTGGTCAAACCCCAGGGCAGGGGGAGGCGGTATTCAGTGGCTTGTTTGGTGTGAGTGTTGTTGCCTGTAACACAAGTTTGTTTGCGATCTGTTTCAGTCATCACTGTTAAGTGCTGTGCTGGGGGAACTGTCCCCGAGCCAGGGGCTGGTCACTGTGCATGGAAGGATCGCATACGTTGCTCAGCAGCCTTGGGTATTTTCAGGAACTGTGAGAAGTAATATTTTATTTGGGAAGAAATATGAAAAGGAGCGATATGAAAAAGTAATAAAGGCTTGTGCTTTGACAAAGGTGAGTAATGACTTTTGAGTTGCATCTACTTTGAATTTCAAATAATAATAATTATAGTGTTGGCTTAATCTGCAAGGTTTGTTAAAAGTTTTTAACATGAAAGATATTTGAATTCTATTTGATACTTTTTGCTGCTCTTCAGGGTAAATATATATGCACGTATGGCTACTGTTTTAATCCTGTCCTGATAATGACATTCACAGAACACTTTTTTCCTTTGGTATTGCTTGGTTTTGTGAAGTTTTATTCACTTTTAACCTTTTTAAAATGGACAGTTGTAAAGTTTTGCAAAGGTAGAGAGAATAATGTAATGAACCCTCATGTACCTGTTCCGCTTCAGCCAGGATCAGCTGGTGACCCATCTTCTTGTATCTGTATTGCTAGCCGCACTCCCAACCCAAGTCATCTGAAACAGATCCTAGATCTCGTGTTGGTTCATCTGTAAATATTTCATTTGTTATCTCTAAAATATAGGAGAGCCTTTGGAAAAAACACCATCAGATTATCACACCTAAAAAATGACACAGATTCCTAACTAGCATCAGTGTTCTTGTCAGTACTTACATTTCATTGTCTCGGTAAGAAATCTTGTTAACTGTTGGTTTGAATCAGATACCACATAGGGTCTGCCCATTGCACTTGCTTGATTTGTCTCCTTGGTCTCTTTCGTTCTATAGGTTTTCCTCTCCACTTCCATTTTTGACTTGTAATTTGTTTAAAGGAAACAGAAGGATTTAAAATTTCTTTTTAATACTGCGCCATTTCACTAGAGGGGAGAGATTGTTTTCAAACACTGAGCTTTTCAGAAAAGGGCAGGATGAAATGTTGAATTGTACATTGAGATATAAATAAAATTAGTGATCGGATGATGAAAACTGAACTTACTTGATAGGAGGATATAATTTAGCAAAACGTAAAAGAACGATACCGATAAATACTATGTTACTCGCTTTGGATTATAAAAATCAGTGACTACCAGCATTCCAGGGCTGTCCCTGGGGTCTGTCCAGGGCAGTCTGGACACCGACTGTCCTTTTAAGCTGTGTGGAGAAGGCGGGGATGGGTGTTCAAAGGGATGGTGCTGAACTCCAAACTGGCTTTGTGAGCAAACAGTAATTTTGCTTGAACAATGGCTTGAACATCATAGCTTGTGTCGGGTGAGTAGTGTTTTACGACGATGTGGATAAAACATAATTGCTTGTTTAATGGTCCTTTATTTCTTTTTCCTGGGTTATTGTTAATGAGAGCTTATGTGATTTGAGAAATGACATCAGGTTAGCATCATGAGCTAGATTTTTATTAAACAGTATATACACTATATAAGAAAAGAGGGAAAACAAATGTAAAGCAGTAATAATAATAGCTCCCTTTATTGAGTCCACGTGCTAATCATTTCTCTCTCACAAAGATGTATGAGTATTTAATGTTTTGCCTGTGTCTTTGATGTCCCCACCTCGCTTTATAGTTGGTAACACTGAGGTTTAGAGAGATGAAATGACTCGCCTAAACATTTGCAGCTCAGGTTCAGATCTGTTTGGGCACGGCTAGACTCTATGCTTTCCCACGGTGCCACGCTGCCTCTTAATTGTGAAAGTATATGAGGAAGAACTATTTTAGAAATTGGGTGGTTGATGAAGGTGGAATGTGGGATGTGGAATAAACAGATCTTGGGCATCTTCTCCTTACCTCAATCAAGTTCAACTCCTGATGTCCAGATCAGACTCCAAAGACCTAGGCCAGTATCTGGCTCTTTCCTTGCAGGATCTTGTCTTTCTGGTCATTAGAAAACATTAGCTCTTATCTGGCTGGTGTGGCTCGGCGGTTGAGCGTCAACCCATGCACCAAGAGGTCGCCGGTTTGACTCCCAGTCAGGGCACATGCCCAGGTTGTGGGCCCGATCCCTAGTGGGGACATGCAGGAGGCGGCCAATCAATGTTCTCTCTCATCGATGTTTCTATCTCTCTCTCCCTCTCACTTCCTCTCTCTCTAAAATCAATAAAGGAAAAAAAGATTTTCTTTTAAAAAAAATGCAGTTTGAAAAAAAAGCTCTTAATTACAAGAACAGCTATTTTTGGGTAAAATCATATAATAAAATATGACATATTAGAAAGAAGGTATCTAAGTATGTTATGGAAATTCTTGTATTTGAGTTGATATCATCTAGGTGTTCTCCACATAGTACACTACATAAATCAACAAGAAATGTGTTGCCATGCCATAAGCGGTATATTATGTGAAACTTGTCTGCATATAGTCTTTTACCACTTGAAGACTTTTGAAAACTTTTAGGCAATACATATTCAAAGGTACAGCACGGATAAATTCTAGTTTAATATTTTCCCACATGGAATCACTTGCCTTTACAAACCCCTCTGGGGTGCCTACATTCCTGCCAGCTTGGACGTTTTCATTTCAGATTGATTTAATAGTTAGAATAATTATTGTTATATCTTTATTTTTTTATCTCTCAACTGGGATAACTATATCACTTGTCTGTGACATAATAGGAAATAAAAAATCATGAGTACAGAAGGGACACATGAGGATACTCTAAACATGGAGACTAAGTTTATTGATATATCCATGTCTAGATATAGAGGCCTTCAAGTCTTGAGTTATTTGAGTATTGCCTTCATTTCAAATATATTTTTCAGTAACCACTGAGGGCAGCAAGTTGGAAAAGAAAGAGCAAAAGGCTGTCAATTGGGATGAGCTTGGTTCAGATTTCAGCCGTTCCATTTAACAGCTGGCAGTCCTCACTCAGACCAGTTATGCACTCTCACTTTCCTCATCTGTGAAATAGGTCTAATACAGTTGTCCCTCAGTATCTGTGGGGGATTGGTTCCAGGACCTCCCTCGGATATTAAAATCCATGGATGCTAAAGTCCCTTATATAAAATGGCGTAGCATTGTGTACAGTTGGCCCTATGCATCCGTAGATTCCCAGCTGTGTTTGGAAAATTCTGTTTTCCAACCAGGATTGATTCAGTCTGCAGGTATGAAACCCATGGATACAGAGGCCTGACTGTACTTACTCTACAGCGTGTTGTGAGGATTGGAGACAATCAGTATAAGGCATCCAGAACAGTGCTTGGAACATAGATCTTACCATCCAGGAGCTGACTGATGGGGAGAGGAGCCATGTATATGCATACAAGTTGTGTAGCAGAATAAGGCTGGTCCTTCAGGAGAAATATAAACAAAGTCTTAGGAACCCAGTAGAGAGAGATGACTTTCTCACTGGGGAAGCTCAGGCATGGTTTCATGGAGGAGAGTGTTTGAGCTGGGCCTGGAAAGATGGGTAGGCTACTGACGGGGCACGATAGGCGGGCAGTTCCCAGTGGAGGAAGGGCTATGAACAAAGGCTCGGCGGACTCCTGCTGTTTGACCTGAAGCCAGCCCTCCATTGCCAGGGCCTCACTTCTGGCCCTCGTAACTGTGTCAACAGTCTGCTCAGTGCTGTTTCTCCTGTGAGTCTCTGACTCAATGGCATCAAGCCAGCGTAGCCGTTTCCTGGCTTTCCTCTGGTTTGTGTCTGATTTTCAGTGAAAGCTGCTGTAGGTTAAATAATTGGTTAAATTTAACTTAGAGGTAATGTAAGAATACCTTTCTGTCACTGGGAGGAATCGTAATATATGCTCAACTCAGGCTTTTTCCTCTAACCCAGCAATTTTCAACCTTTTTCATCTCATTGCACACATAAACTAATTACTAAAATTCTGCGGCACACCAAAAAAACACATTAGATTTTTTTTGCTGAACTGACCAAAAAAAAAAAAAGGTATAATTTTGATTCATTCACACTGGACGGCTGTTGTTGTGTTGGCTGTTGTCATTTTTCTATTTAACAGTCTAAGAGGAAAGAGGTCAGTGCCCCTGACTAAACAGTCAGGTGTCGCATGTTTTAAAAATTTTTGCAGCACAGTGGTTGAAAAATCTCTGCTCTAACCAAATCAGACGATCATGGTTAGGAAATTAGTCTGGCTCGGGTGTTCCCTCAGATTCTTTGAAATGTTCTTCCCATCGGAGGCTTGTCTGTAAATGGTTTGCAGAGTCAATAAAGACACTCGAAGTTCATCTCCCATACTCAGAGAGAGTCCATTTCTGATTTCCTAACTGTGGTAAATGAAAGAGTGGGTTTTAAGTGCCCTTTCTAGAAAAAGGCTTAGATTGCTGTGCTACAGCCTGGTGGTCTTCTGGGAAGGAAAGCAAAGCAATGTGAACTCAAGACATAAAAACCAAGAACACTTTGCAAGGATTGTCAACAGTGAAACAGAGGTTAAGTAAACTGTGTGTGTATGTGCATGTGTGTGTGTGCGTGTGTGTGTGTGTGTGTTTCCCAGAAAGCTGGGACCCTATCTTAAAATGGCTCATTGTTTTTGTTTGTTTGTTTGTTTTTTATGAAAACCCAAAGCAAGAAATGGTACTAACTTCTTAGGTCAACAAAGAAGTAGTATGAAATGGTAGTGATCGTGCGTGATTGAGCCCTTGCTGCCTTTCCTTTGATGTGGTCCAGCCGAGCTTCGAGCTTGCAGGGGACTCGGTGTGCCTGTGTGTCTCTGTGAGCCAGGGAATGGGCTATGATGGTGACACTCTTCTTCCCTTCTTCTTTTGGTGGTGTGCTGTGTATATTGTGATTCACACGGAATCAGAATATGCATGAGGTCCCACTGTTGGTTTGATCAGAAAATGTGTGTCAGTCAGTCACCAATAGCAAAAATGAATTCATGTCCTTTTTCCATTTGTATAGGCTGTTCGTACACTTACTGTTTTGATTCAGTAAGTGTACAAATCCTTGAGTTCAGTAATTCTTGTTTCTGCAGCACATTTTGTAGGAGAGGAAGTGAGACTTAGGGAGATAATGGATTTGTTTACCATGGAGATGTCCATGTGCTGCTTGCTTTCTCCCCCAAATGTGCCCAAGTAGAGACAAAAAAAACGAAGGCTGCATTTGCAGAGAGGTGTTGCTGTGTGTCCTAGGTCGAAACTCGAGAGGTTTAGTAGAAGACCAATAAACTCCCCCAACTCTGCTTGTTTATGCCAGGATCTACGTAGTGATAATTTTGGGTAATCTAGTTGAAAATTTCTAATAGAATGTGTAATTCAAACCTGATTGTTATCCTGTCATTTTGAAGATGTTCTTTTCATCTTTTTTTCTGGGTACTGTGATTTGTCCATTATTTCTTAAAATACTACTCAAATATAACTTTTGATAGATTCCCAGATTCTTAAATCAAAACTTCTTATTTTTCTTAGCTTTGAGTTTTTCCTGACTTGCACAGAAGAAGCATCTACTTAGCCCAAATGATCCGCTCAGTATCCCCAGAACACGCTTTGATTTTTCCGGCCCAGACGGCTCTTTCTGCTTTTCTTTCTTGTACAGATCTTGTCTGTCACTCTGTCACTGTGCCTTAAATACCACTGTGAAAACATGGGTCAGGTGTCATCCCTTCTCTGCAAGTGGGAAGCTGAGACCGGGATCAGCAAAATGGCTGGTTAAGACATACTTATTTCCTGATAAAATGAGTTCGGTGCCTTTACAAGCTACAGGTGCACCCCCTGTTCTCACACCTGTGCCTCCAGCGCAGACCTGCAGCCTTGCGTATCCAGCCGCAGCCTGTCCTCACCAGTAGGAATCGCAGCTTGCCCATGACCAAAATCTTGATTTATTTCCCCTAGACCTGCATTCCTCATGTTCCTCAACTCAGTAAATGCCGACGCTGTTCTTCCCCTTGCCGTACCAGAAATAAGGCAGTCTTCCTCAGCTCTTCTGTTGCAGCCCGCACCCACTCCATCAGCATGTCTTAGAGGCTCTGCCCTCCAAATGTGTTCAGATTGGGACCATTTCTCTTCATTTCCACTGTTCCCACTTCGGTCCCTGCCCCTGCCCTCTCTCGCCTAGATTATTGCGATAGCCTCATAACTTATATCCTGCCTTTTCCCTACCCCTTTGCTGGCAGTCTGTTTTCCACAAAGAAGCAGGCGTGATTTAAAAAAAAAAACCTAATGCAGATCATGTCAGTCCTCCCCCAGATCCCTTTCTCATTTCATTCGGGGTGGATCCGTGGCCCCTCCCCCCATTTTCTGCTCGCCTGGCTTCTTTGCTTGTCTCCGAACACCTTGGATGTGCACCTGCCTCGTGGCCTTTGCACTCGCTCATTCCTCCACATGGAACACATTTATCCAGATCTGTGCAGGCTGATTCTGCCCTCCGGCAGGTATCTGTCTGCTTAAACCCCCTCTGATCACAGCCCTTCCGACCCCCTATAAGATGGACTGTCCCTCCTTCACTCTCTGTCCCTCTAAGCTAAACATCTTTCTTCTCCTTAGTACTTAGTACTTGCACCCATGCTATTTTTTCATGTCGTCAGTCTCTCACTGTGGAGACTAGAGACTATTTTCTTCACTGTGCTGATTCATTGTGCCCACAACAATGCCTGATAGAACTGATGTTCAGTAAATATCTGTTAAAATGGTTGAAGGCATACACTCTGAAACACTGTAGGATGAAAACAAACATAATGCCCTGAGAGTTTTTTTGAAAGGTTCAAGTTTACAATTTAGTCACTTGAAATCTATCCATTGCTGTTGATCACATTTGTGTATGAAAACTAATGCTAAGAGTTTAGGATGACAGTGGGAGAACATATTTTAAGTCTTTTTTCCCCTTTTTTTCTCTCTATATATAGGATTTGGAGCTTTTGGAGGATGGAGATCTAACTGTGATAGGAGATCGGGGGACCACGCTGAGCGGAGGGCAGAAAGCCCGGGTTAACCTGGCAAGGTAAATCCCATTTGGGTTGTCATTCTGCAGCTGCTTCTCACGCTGCTTCTGGTGATGGTGACCTTGCAGATCCCGCTCACCGCGGGCGGGCGTTGTGAAGCCCGTGTCCCGGAGCAATCTGTGGGCTCTTGGAATGAGCGTCATCAGAATTGTTGAACGCTGTCATGATTCAGAGATGAGATCCAGGGAGCTTGACACATTCCTCTGTCTGATATCTCTTCACCGTTTTCTAGAGCAGTGTATCAGGACGCGGACATCTACCTTCTGGACGATCCCCTCAGTGCCGTAGATGCAGAGGTCGGCAGACACTTGTTCCAGCTGTGAGTTTGCTCGCGTTTTGTGTCCTTCCCGCTTCCCAAGAACCCTGTGGAGTGAAGCCTTTGTGCCTCAGATGCTCCAGCTCCTCCTGCTTGGATGTCCCTCTTTCCCCTCCATTCCCTCCACAGGAGGTCCACGTTAGAGAAGTTTTGCATAGCATGAGGGCAAGATGTGAAAAGACAGAAGGTGCTTACAGTGTGTGGAGGCAAGTGGAGAACGTGCTTTAGGGAGTTAAGAAATAAAGGGGACATTTTGCAACCCCCCCCCCCCCCCCCCCGCCAACACACATACTTGTAGTTGATAACCAAGACACTGTTGATGGATCCGGACCCAGGAACAGGAAAGACCATGTGTGGGGGTTAAATCTAAGGTGAGACTCAGCAACCTGGTACTTGGTTGCCAGTTCTTTTCCTCCATCATTGTCTTTGGAACATTAGAAGTGACATTTTCAGGACCAACATTGGTCTTCCGTGGAAAGACCTTGTTGGCTTAGGCCTATTCTATAGGTTGAAAGTACTTAGTAAAGTCCAGAAGTTAAGAATGATTTGCTTCATAGCAGAGTAGGGCTTCAAAGGTCCTCTGACCAAATTCTTTGGTAGAGAAGGTGAAGGCATCCACGTGAGAATTTGGGGGCAGGAGGAGGGATGACACAGTTCATTCACAGCAGGTCCTAAATAGTGAACTGAAGAGATTCAGCAGAGTCAGGGTGTGAGAGTGAGACTGGGAGCCAGCCCTGGGCTTGGACCCTAGGAGCTGGAATTTGAGGTCATCCACCAAGCATGGGTCGCTGATTGGGTCCCCTAACATTTCCCCACCAGAGTGTGTATGTGAAATGTGCTTAGTTCCTGGATGATGAAAAGTTCTGGAGAGGGATGGTTAAAATGGTTAATTGTACTTTACGTAAATGTTATCACAATAAAAGAAGTGCAGAGTGCCCTGAAGTTTTCAGAATGCCGAGAGCAGGGCCAGCTGACCTTGGCATGGCCTCCGGCTGTCAGATCTGACCTCTCGCCCCCATGCCATCCTGACTGTGCCCTGATGAGTTTTCCCTCAGGCAGAGACATCCCTTGTGGCTTGTACTGAGTTTAGTGACAGCACACAGGTGCCGACACAGATTCCCCAGTCCCCCATCCTCGGTGGCATCTACCGTCGCTCCGCCTCCCTGTTCCCAAGACCCCACCCTGAACCCCCACATCTGTCACCCTGATTCGTGTGCCTGCACACATTCTCTGTCACTTCAAGAACAGTGTCAAGAACAGTTTCTGCTGGCCACTGCGTTCATGTCACTAGGCGGGGAGAGGAGGGGTTTTCATGGCTAAGTATCAGTGTGCTTATCACGAGAGCTCTCCCAGGTTCTCCCAGCACAGGTATTTATCAAGTCCTCTCGCACCTTTTGGGCTTAATGACTTTGGATATACACTTGATAGAGGCAAGCTTGTTAAAATTGTTGTTGCTAATCAGAACCACATTCTTTGGGGAAACCTAGGGCAGGGAGCACGAATGCAATTTAGAAAATCATTCAGCAGCAGCAGGAGAATGTCCTCAATGAGTTAGAAAATTGGATTGAACAATACGTTACGAAAGATGGCGGTTGTGTTGAAGCTTAGTAATGTGAAGTGTTTTGTATTAAAAGTGAATGAATTACACTTCTACTTGCCATTAACTGTTTACTTCAGTCATAAATATATACCCAAGGTTATTAAAGTTTGTGAGTTTTACAACTTTATGTTGTACTCGTTGCGTGGATTCTGGCGCACACAGAAGGCTAGAGACCCTTAGATTAATGATGTCCGTCGAATCTGTTTCTAGCCACGGGTCCCTGTTGTACTTTAGAAATCCCCAGGTCACCAGACCCCTACCTCTTACATACTGAGCTCTTCGGGTCTGTCCTGATCAGATCTCCCACAATGCTGCCTTCTCTGTCCACCCTCCTGTCTCTGGCCTCCACTGACCCGCCTTCACGTTCAGGATACGGCTCCAAGTCCTGACATGGCGAACAAGGTTCTTTCATTCTGCCCCCATTTGCCTTTCTAGCATCTCCTCACACAACCTTAGTACCTATTCCAGCCATGCTGGCTTTTGTGGGATGCCCTGAATGAGGTGAGCCCTTTCTCATATCTGTCTGTCTGTACAGATACTGTTCCCTCTGTCCAAGAGCCAGGGGGCAGCATGCCAGGGCAAAGAAGAAGGATGAAGGATACTGCCACTGCCTTTCTTCCTGTGCCTCCGGTCCCTGCAGGGGGACTTGTGTGCTTCCTGTCTTCCCACGGCCCTCAGTGGGTTGTACTTGACCATTACATGTCCCCCACCTGCCACTGAACTGTGACTATGTGACGGCGCCTTTGCACAGCATGTTTCTGTCCCAGAACCACTGCCCCTGCTGCACCTTCTTCTACGATGTTTCCCCAGATGTTCTCATGGCTCACATGTCACCTGCAACTGAGATAGCAACCCTCACCTGGCTTTTTCTTCATCGCACACATCACGACCTTGTAGTGCATGTTCCATACCCTCTCAGTGCCTCCCTCTGTGTAATTCAGGGGAGGGGCCTGTTGTCTCGACCACTGGATGTATCCTTAGCACTTAGAACAGGGCCTGGCATCTCAACAATTGTTTGTTGATTGAATGAATGAAGGTTGTGACTCTGTCTTATTTGTATCACTACTACGGTATGTGATACCTTTTCACACAGCCATTACATAGGGTAAGAGTTAACCCATTGCTGAATCAGTCATTTTCTTATGGCCTCACTTGGAAATTTTTACTCTTTTTAACAAAAGGCATAATTTAGGAAAAATGTAAAGCCATCAACTGATAATATTATTGTAATTATATTACCTCATCAATGATGGAATATTAGGAAGAAAACATTTATAAACTTTCAGTTGACCCATCTCAAACAGCAGATCTGATTAACATCTGCCTTTGGGGATTAATGGCAGGTAATTTTGAATTAAGGTGAAATAATTCCATTAAAAGCTTCAGTACTAAGCTTGCAAAGAGCTAAACAAATACATGACAAGAGGGAAAAATTAATCCTTTTGGACTTAAAGAATGAAGTGATAGTATATACATCTATATCCCAAGTCTTTTTTTTTTCTCCTTTTATTGTTAATCTTCACCTGAGGATATTTTTCCATTGATTTTTTTAGATACAGTGAAAGGGAAGGAGGGAGAGAGACAGTGAAACATCACTGTGAGAGAGACATCAATGGGTTGCCTCCCACACAGCCTCGACCAGGACCGGGGATTTAACCTGCCACCCAGGCATCCACCCAAGACCTCAGGCCAGATGCTCTAACAACTGAGCAAAACCGGCCAGGGCTCTATCCCAAGTCTTGCTTCTGGACACAGGCCCAGTCTCAAAAGTGTCCCCTTAGGACTTTTCTGCCCTGGCTCCAAAGCAGATAGCCACTTATGGGTTACAGGGAGAATGGAGAATGGAGCTAAGATTTTCTAAGCAGATTAGTGCTTTTATTTCTCAGGGCATGTCTATGAATTGATATTAGCCTTACTTTGAGATGAAGAAACTGAGGTTCAGAGAGGTTCAGTAGCTCCCTGACATTGTTGGGTTGTAAGAGGTAGAGCAGGGCAGGGGTTTGAACTGCAGTCCGGGTGCCTCCAGGACTCTTGGTCTGACCCACCCAGCCACGTGCCTGCGATTTGCTCAGTGTGTGACTCGGGCAACCAGAGTGTGTGCCCAGAGCCCTTCCTGTGGTCACTGGGGCCTGTTACCAGCTGCTTGCTCACCCAGAGGGGTTGCAGACCATTGTGGGTTGCAGCTGGGGCTGAGTGCCAAGGGATCTGCATTTACATGTGGGAGCACTTTGAGGGGTTACTATAAAAACAGACAACACACTCTGAGGTTGAATACTGAGGCGGGGCTCCACTGAGAGAACTGCCCTGTCCTTTGAGCCACTGGGTGAGTTCCACTGCGATTTGGGCCACTTGGGTTCTGTCCTTTCATTTTCATATTTGGCAAGTTTTCAGTCCCAACAGAAGAATATGCTTCCCAGATGGGACTGGGAATGTTGTAGGGACTGGTCGGGGCTGCACTAGCGTTTATTTTCCATCTAATATTATTTAAGGAAGAAGTGTCTAAGGAATGCACCCTGGCAAAGGTTACCGAGAATCTAAGGCCTTTTTCTTATGTGTAATATGTGCACTGTAAATCATAAGTAGTCACCCAGGAAACTGTCTAAGAAAAACGTACACATTTTTATATCTCATAGCCCTCTCTTCCTCCTTTTCCTACGCAGCGATAAAATAATTAGTATTTCGGTTCAGTCAGGTTTTGGAGTCTTGGTATTGCTCAATTGTTTTTCAGTGTGAAGTGTATACATAATTGCTAAGCTGAGTTTAGGTGAGGGAACAACGCTTAGCAGGAGCTGCCTCCTGCACTGGGCTGCTGCTTAGAATTTCTTTGTGGAGCTAGACTCAAGTTTGCTGCTGGTGAATTTGAGGACCCAGTTGGCTTTCTTGATTTATATTTGTATTTAATTTGTATTTATATTAGTATTTAAACCACAGATCTTTGACTACTGTGTTGTCTTTGTCTCCTTATGTTTTCAAAATGTACGCCTTTCAGTTTGGAGCACCCAATAATGTGTTTTTGCATACTGTACCTCTTACATTTATAGGTGTATTTGTCAAACCTTGTATGAGAAGATCACAGTCTTAGTGACTCACCAGTTGCAGTACCTAAAAGCTGCAAGTCAGATTCTGATATTGAAAGATGTAAGTAATTCCTAGAGTCTATGGAGCTTGCCGGCTCTCGGGCGGTTGAAGGAAGGGCCTCCCTGCAGGTCGCTGTCCTTGCATTCCTGGTAAACTCGCTCCTCCTCCTCCTCCTCAGTTTTCCATCCCTTTCTTTTCAGCTTCTGTCCATGCCTCTGAGGGTGAATCCAAAGACACATAGAAATGTTACTATTATAGCCTAAGCCATATGCCCTAAGGTATATAAAATTGCTACCTTGCTTATTAAGTTACAATGGTTTTAGTGAAATTGTTAAGGATAACGATTCTATATTATTTAGAACTTTTTGTTTTCCTTTTTCATGATTTAAGTCCAAGTATGTTTTTTGGAAATTAGAGATATGAAGGCTTGTTTGTATCCATTTGATTGTTAAATGCAGTTTCCTTAAAGAGTGTCTTCCATCAATATCAGAAGCATAGTTGGATAGCTGGGCACCCCCTGGTTAGAGGCACCCACACTCCTGGTGTAGTTGGTTGCTAGGCTCACTGCACAGGGCCTTCTGCATGCCCGACACACAGGAGGACCTGTGCACCTGTAAGACAAGTCAGTCCCCGCCGTCGTGGGGCTTCCATCCTTATGGGGATAGATGTGATAGAGGGCGGGGGCTGATGTCATGACTGCCTCCCCAAGGAGGTGGTGCCTTATGGGACCTGAGTGACATGAAGGTGCTGGCCATGTAGTCACCGGGGAGGGGCATCTGTAGCAGGGATTCCAGAGTCAGGTGCTGAGGAAGGAACTGACCTGGAAGGAACAGCTGAGGCCGAGTGAGCAGGGATGGGCCGAGCAGCAGGCAGGGAGTGCCAGGGAAGCCAGTGTGGTCCCGAGCAGAGCAGTGTGTGGTCTGGTGCGAGACTTTAAAAGATCCCTCCTGCTGGTCACTGGAGGGGCAGCAGCAGAAACAACGGGAAGTCTCAGTGAAGTTCAGAAGACAGAAGGATGGGCTTAGGCTGGTGTTGCCCCAGTTTCTAGAGTTGCCACAGCAAAGGACCACAAACTGGTGGCTTAAAACAGAAATTTACTCTCGCCATCCTGGAGGCTGCAGTTCAAAGCCACGGTGCTGGCCCGGCCCTGGCGTCACGGAAGGCTCGGGGGAGGATCCTTCCCTGCCTCTTCCCTCTTCGGTGTCTGCTGGCCATCCTTGGCCTTCCCGGGCTTGCAGCTGCAGCTCTTCCGTCTCTGACTGCGTTGTCACACGGTGTTGTCCCTGCGTCTGTCTGAGTCTCTTCTTTTTTCTGCGTAAGGACATTCATCACATTGGATTCAGGGCTTGCCCTACTCCAGTATGACCTCCTCTTAACTTGATTACATCTACAAAGACCCTATTTCCAAATGAGGTCACGTTCACAGGTATCATGTTTAGGACTTGAACACATATTTTGGGGGCCACCATTCCACCCACAACAGCCAGCACGGTTGGTGGGCTGGAGGTTGGTGAGAACGTTTACGGCTTAGCGGTTGATGCGTCACTTCCTGGCTTGTTGGCCTTGGTGCCTCAGCACCTGCATCGTTAACCCTTGTCTGTGCCAACGGGCCCTGGAATTCCTGCCCTAGGAAAGGTTTAACAGGGCGGTGCCATGTGTTAACTCTTCACCACTCCGGCAGGGATAAGGAGCTCAGATTCCTCCAGCCTGAGAACAATTAAGTTCATGGGTAGAGGGGTGAAACTAGTGTGGTATATAACCCCAGTGGTGGCAGTATTGTGAGTAGAAAATCAGGACAGGAGAATAACCTATTGAGCTAGTCCCTAGATGTTTTAGGGGTTCCCTTATTGCTTCTTTTGAAGACCTCACCCCCAACATTAACACTATCAAAGCAGTTATCCACTGGTGAGCATCCCTGGATGAGTTGGGTTCATCCTTACTGTTCACTGGGTCCCTCTCTCACAGCAGAGGGGTCGGCTGCCCCCCCACCGCTCCTGGAATTGTCAGTGCTGGGCTGCTGAGTAAAACTGCTATCTCTACACCACTAGCTGTTTCCTTGTGCATCTCACAGATACTAAATAGAAAGCGGTAATTTCATTAAATAATATGTATGAATTTTGCCTCCCAAGTGGAACAAGATACGGTATATCATGAATAATTTTCTGACTCTGCAGTATCAAATGGTTCCCAAAAGCTTCACTGGCTTTTTCTTGAGGACCACCAGGGGGACGGGATGAGAGCGTACCCGGAGGGCTGGGCCCTTTTCCTCCTGACCTGCCTTCACCAGGGCCGCCCTTCTTTGATGGGCTTTGCGTCCTGTGATTTTGCCTGATATTTTGTTTAGCACTGAGTAAATCGGCGTCTTGTTCCACAGGGTGAGAAAATAGTGAAAACCTCTGCACATTATTTTATATAACTTTGTAAGGATGGGAAACTATGTAATGAGGTGTCACAAGTGTTCAGCACACATCCTTTGAGTGGCTCTAACCCGGGCAGCGGCCCGGCTTGGGGAGTCCTGGTGTCTGCCTGAGCTTGTTCTCGGTTTCGTTTCCTCGCATGAGTGCAGTGACTCGGGGTTAGGTTTTGTTTCCTTGCGTAGGCTACTGAGACGCTAGAGCCACCTTGGTCTGGTCACCTCCTTGCTTAATTAAGTTAACATGTGGAATAGTGACACGTCAGGTGGGAACTTCCTGAGTTGTGGAGGGCAGTTTTAGAGTAAAGACCATGAAGACGCAGCTCGTGGCTTCTGTGTCCAGGGCTGGTCCCCACGGGGCTCGTCCCAGGGGCACCGGACGGTGGTCTCGAAGGCCTGCGGAGTGACTTTCGCCTCTGCAGGAGTGCTGCCGCCCACCTGTGTCAACCTTAAGTTTTCTTTTTCCTGAAATATCCTCTCCCATGGACTCTGTTCTTTTTTCTTTTTTCTTTTTTGTTAATCCTCACCTGAGATGATTTTTCCACTGATTTTTAGAGAGAGTAGAAGGGAGGGAAGGAGAGAGAGAGAAAGAAACATTGATGCGAGAGAGACGCATCGATTGGCTGCCTCCTGCACGACCCTGACCAGGGCTGGGGATTGAACCTGACACCCAGGTGCGAGCCCCTGACCAGAATCAAACCCTTGACCTTTCTGCCTGAGGGCTGATGCTCTAACCGCTGAGCCAAACCAGCCAGGGTCACTCTGTTCTTCTAAATTCCGCTTGTTACATGAGACTTATCTCAAATTCCATGTCATCTAAAAAGATTACTGATGCTCCCACCTACATCTATACTCCTGGCTTCCTTAAGTGACCATGGTAATCATGTCAGTGACCTCCACTGTTAACACACAACTATCCATTTCCTTTCTATCGCCCAGCACCTAAAATAGGCTTTAAGCAGAGAGCGGAACTCAGTTCGGTGTCGAGTTGAGTTGAATTAGATTTGTCAACCAGAATTCCAGACCTAAGGATTATTTTCTTACGAAACTCCTAATTTAAGACCTGAGAACTTTTCTAGATTAGTATTACCTTGGATTAGTATTATCAAATGCAAATGATATTTCTCTCAAATTCTTTATTTCTATTTTAGGGTAAAATGGTGCAAAAGGGGACTTACACTGAGTTTCTGAAATCCGGGGTAGATTTTGGTTCCCTTTTAAAGAAGGAAAATGAGGAGGCTGAACAAGCTTCCGCTTCAGGAAGTCCCACGCTGAGACAGCGGACCTTCTCGGAGTCGATGGTTTGGTCTCAGCAGTCTTCTAGACCCTCGCTGAAAGATGGCGCCCCAGAGAGCCAAGCGGTGAGTTTCTCACCTTGCAACATGCCCTGGTCCTGTCTGCTTTCCGTGGTCTCACGGATCTTCATTCTGCTCTGCTCATGACATCTCCATCTGTCCCAGAGTAGATCCCGAGGTTCCAAGGTCTCAAGCCAGGGACTTTGTAGAATGAACACAGAATGAAGGGAGCAAGCCTGCGTGGGTTTTCCTTTGGGTGTGGGATGGAGACGCTCGTGGACATCAGTACTGAGTGTACTGTATACATTTCTAGGTCTGTGTGGCTCGCACTGATTGATATTAGAACTCTTGAATTTATCACAAGTAAATCCTGCTTGCTGTGGTGGTCCCAGGCTTCTGTCTTGCACCCAGAGGCTTAATTTGAAGACCCCTTCAGACTGCACCTTGCCTTGACCCACCTTAAATCAGCTACTTTTCTTATATGTTGAAATGTTCTGGCACTGAGGGTGACTGATGGTATTGTTTTGCCCTGTTTTCAGGTGGTTTGTGATAGGCCAGGAGTAGCATGTGCAAAGGACCTGGCACACGGTGGACCCCTCAGAGTTATTTCCCATCTTCCTTTCTTACCCTTCAACACCGAGAACCACATCTTATCCATCTCTGAGTCCCCAGTGGCCAGTACAGCCAAGGACATCTTTGGTTTATGTGAATCTGTAATACATTCTAAGTCCTCCAGACAGAAGTACAGAAATGCACTAGATCTCCCTTAGAAATATGCACCGGTATTCCTTGAAATCCAAACCCTACGATCCAAATCTAGGAGCCCGGATGATTCAAGTATTCAGATTAGTCTCTCACATTGGAAACTCAGGAATCAGTCTTTAAAATTCAGGAACCAGATTGATTCAGATCACTTGCTCTCCCTTGTTACTCAAACTCTCATTACTCCGTCTCCGTGTTTGAATTCAGTGTGCTGTACTGGCTAATATTTTGAGGTCCTACTATGTTTTATGTTTCTATTATTGAGTGACACAAATAGTCTAGAGTGATACATTGGCTCCATATCATTTTGTCCATTATTTTGGAACACGCTTCTTGGATTGGGTATGTTGTACATGTGCCGGAAATCACGATGTTAAGCAAAGCCACGCAACAATGATGACCTCATGCAAATGATACTTCCTGATTTCTAAAGATTCCTGGAAGTGGGAGGGCTGGGTCTGGGGTGAGGGTGCCTCTGGTATGGCTATATTTCCAGTCTTCTCCGTAGGAGAGGTACCGTTTTGCACTTCTACCAGTATATGAGATGTGCGTGTTTTCCCATGGCTTTGCCAGTGGAGTGCATTGTTGAACTTTTGAAATTTTGGAGTTACTTAAACGTTGTTTCTCTCTGCCTTTTTTCCTTCCCAGATTGAGAATGTACAGGTTACGGTATCCGAGGAGAGCCGTTCTGCAGGAAAAGTTGGTTTTAAGGCCTACAAGAATTACTTCACAGCTGGTGCCCACTGGTTTATCGTCATTTTTCTTATTCTAGTAAACATTGTAGCTCAGGTACGTAGGGGCATTTGTTCTGCTCTGTGCCCTCAGCTTGATATTTACAGTAACATTTGTATTTATACTGTATTACTATATTTTGCAGTCCACTTGGATTGGCATTGAAATGTGCTATTTGTGGGGATCAAGATAAGTGATCCTTACTGGTGCCGTGTGTACATTACAGGGAATTTATAGGGGGAAAAAATAGATGTCTTTTAAAGATTTAAAACTGTAATAGGCATGTACTTGACCTGTTGTCATCTGGGATGCTGGGCGGCACAACCTTGACCTGAGCTGGAAGGACCATCTCCGTTTTGGGGAGCCTTTGGATGGTCCCTTTCAGTGAGTGAGAGTTTGCGCGTTGGTGAGTGATGTCAGTGTTTGAGGTTTGTGTGTGTTTGTTTCCCTAGGTTTCCTCCATTCTCCAGGATTGGTGGTTGTCATACTGGTGAGTTATTTCTAGTCTGGCCACAACGTGCTATAAAATCGACATGGATCCTCACTTTCCCAGAGTCCGGGGCAGCGGTGGGGTTTGCTGAGCCTCCTCTTCCAGTCCTCCCTTAGCTTCCCTGAAGAAAAATCAAGGTTCCTGCTGGTGGAGTGTGGCCGTCCCCCGGTCTCACCCATGATCCTCGGCAGCGTCTCCACAGACGGTTCTGAGAATTCACAGTTGATTCAGATTGCATTTTTATAAGGTAGACGGACCCTGTGAGCTGGGAGTCATCCAGCGTAAAACATCTCCCAAGTCGAGGATACGTGGTTTTGTTTTCAAAAATTTATTTATCTAAATTTTATCTGTAGCTTAATATTTTTTTTTCCCTGTTCCATAGGGCAAATGAACAGAGGGCCCTGAACGTCACTGCAAATGGAAAAGGAAATGTAACTGCGCAGCTCGATCTTCACTGGTACTTAGGAATTTATTCAGGTAAAGTGTAATCATTTGGTCTATTCTATGAGAGTCTGCAGTGCTCACAATGAGCCTGTGTGAGTAACTAGGCTTCCAGGAGTAATTCAGTAATGTCTTAACAGATTAAGAGTCTGAGTCGCATTTACTCTGTGAATTAATTAGAATAATTATTTTTAAAGTCTACTAGAAGAAAGAGGTTCAGTGAAGACTCTTAATTTGCTCTGTACTGGATTTTGGAAGTTAAACCAGGATTGAGCATTCAGAAAATCAGCCACTGGAAATATGTGGCTATTGTCTATTCTAATAGGTTGCTTTCGCTAAATCTTATATTATTATATGGATGGGCAAGGGGATTAGAAACGGATCCCCACCCTCTGGTTCGGATTGTTCCAATTCTGTTTGAATAAACCCTGGCTTTTGTTGAACTTGGATGAAATCCTCTGGCAGCAAGGCCCCCCAAATAAAAGCATTATTCCCTCGCAGGTATGCAAAGCTCCCTTCGCCATACTGCTCATCTCCTGGGCTTCACTAATTACTTAAGAGAGAAGCTAAGCAGGGAGAAATCCAGTCTCTGGGAATTAGGCTGCCTTCTCTTTCTTACCTTGAGATCACAATGTTATCGCCTTCCCAACTGTGTGAGTAATTTAACATTTGGCTTGCCAGACTAATGCGAACACAGCGCTCCGTTTTCACAGGGGTGCCTAGAATATATGTAGCTTTCCATACTTTTTAAAGGAAATCCTCATCTACAATTTTAAATAACCCCACAGGAAACACTCATGCATGCTTTCCTGGAAGATAGTGTGAGTTCTGTTTGTAAGAACCCACTCACTGAAATGTGGTGTTTATTACGTTGACCCCATGCTAAGCAACCTAAGCCCATGAGCTGCTGACCTTCTGAACTGGTGGACAGTGGGCGCCTGGGGGAAGAAGGATCCCGTTCTGTCATACACGCATGTGGGGTGGTGGGCTCAGGAAAAGGCCTGTTGATGGAATTCAGGAGTTTAAAAAAGAGTGATGTGTCATTTGAGGGGGAGGAAAAGTACTTAATGGAATATTTATTATAGAAGTCATCCCCACTGTATTTACTTAATTATTTTGTTAATCCTCACCTGAGGAAATTTTTTAATTGATTTTTAGGTAGAGTGGAAGGGAGAGAGGGCTCCAGAAGATAGAGAGAGAAATATCGATGTAAGAGAGACACATCAATTGGTTGCCTCCTGCACGACCCACTAGGGCCAGCGATCAAACCTGCAACCCAGGTATGTTCCCTTGAGCGGGAATCAAACCTGTGACCCTTTGGTCCTAGGGCCAACACTCTTAACTGCTGAGCCAAACCAGCCAGGGCCCCACTATATTTAGCATTGTGAGTTTCAGAGATGTTAGGAGAGCTATTTTAATTTTTATGTGCATAGTAGGTATTCATTTATGTCATTAACAAAATATATAATTTAAATGATGATGTTCATTTAAAGATGCTTTGTTTGCCCTGGCTGGTTTGGCTCAGTGGTTAGAGCATTGGTCCGCGGACCAAAGAGTCGCGGGTTCGATTCTGGCCAAGGGCATGTACCTTGGTTGCGATTTGGTCCCCTGCCCTGGTCGGGTCGTGCGGGAGGCAACCAGTTGATGTATCTTTCTCACATCAATGTCTCTCTCTCTCTCTCTCTCTCTCTCTCTCTCTCTCTCTCTCTCTCTCTCTCTCTTTCTCTCTCCCCCTCCCCACTCCTCCCACTCTATCTGAAGATAAATGGAAAAATATTCTTGGGTGAGGATTTAGAAAAAAATAAAGAAATAAAACTTAAAAATGCTTTGTTTATAAAACACGCAGCGAGAAATTAATTTCTTACTTAGATTAATTATGTTAAAATATAATTTGTATTTTCTTGCAGTTCAATTATTTAAGAAATTTTTCTACTTGCAACTTAATATGGTGTTTTCATATTCTTTAAAGCTACTTGGGCATTTTTTACAAGACAATGGCCAATTATTTCTCCTCTTCCTTATTAATATCACATGCTGGTATCAAAACATACCACAGTTTTATAGCACGGGACATGTTGTAAGCAGTAAGATTTGGAATATGGAGACGGGAAGATCAAGTACTTTTTATAATTATTTTTCTTCTGAGTTTTCAATAGAACTTGTCATTGAATTAGAAAAGACTAGAACGAAATTGTACTTTATACCTGATTTTTTCCCCCCATGCAGTTTCTGTTTGAGAGAAAAATTATTGTATATTCTTCATTATAGATGTATCTTGTGAATGCATTAAACTCTTAACAGAGTGCAGATCCTCACGGGATAAAATATGTGACCTCTTTATAAAGCGCCTGACGTGCTCCAGCCCCTTGGAGGAAGTGCGGAGACCCTGTGCTGAGCAATGTCCCTTTGTTTCAGGTTTGACTGCAGCTACGGTCATTTTCGGCATAGCACGATCTCTGTTGGTATTCCACGTCCTTGTTAATTCTTCACAAAGTTTACACAACAAGATGTTTGAGTCCATTCTGAAAGCTCCGGTATTGTTCTTCGATAGAAATCCAATAGGTAAGTCAGATACCAAGGTTCTCGGTAAATACGTCTTATTAACACATTTAATGTCTGATTGCGTTTCAGTGTTTGAAAACGGAGGCGATGCTGGGAATCAAATCACTGTGCGTGTTGATTCATTTTCTACAAAAAGCTTCGCTGACAAAAGCTTTCCTACCAGAGAAAATCTGAATAGAGGAGCATACAAGCTTTTATTCCAATTTATGTGTGTGGAAAGATAAGTGAATGTTTACTTTGCAGAATGATTTAGGAAGCCGTTTGTTGTGTGGCGAATGAAACACCGCACGTTCAATGCAAACGTATTTAAATGTAGTTGACTAGCTGCCTCAACACTGGCTGTGGTTAGTACATAGTGTGAAGCTGGGCCATCCTTTAGGAAGGACCGTCTTACAGGGAATCTGTGTGTTCCTTTCACTGCACATCCATTTCTTTCTTTCTTTTTTTATTCCTCACCTGAGGATATTTTTCTACTTATCAGATAGAGTGGGCGGGAGGGAGAGAGACAGAGAGAAACATCGATGTGATAGAACTACATCGACTGGTTGCCTCCCACACGACCCGACCAGGGCTGGGGACAAACCACAACCGAGGCACGTGCCCTTGACCGGAATCGAACCCACGACTCATTGGTCCGTGGGCTGATGCTCTAACTGCTAAGCTAAACCTTCCAGGCTCTTTTTTTTTTTTTTTTTTAAATATGTTTTTATTGCTTTTTCAGAGAGATAGAAAGGGAGAGAGAGATAGAAACATCAATGTGAGAGAAAAACATCGATCGGCTGCTTTCTGCACGCCCCCTACTGGGGTTCAGATCTGCAACCCTGGGCATGTGCCTTGACCGGGATTTGAACCAGGACCTCTCAGTCCATGGGACGATGCTCAGTCCACTGAGCCACACCGGCCGGGCACTGCACATCCATTTCTAATCCAGAGCTCTTGCACGTGGTCCATGGGGTTTACCTAAAATGATCATGAGAAGTTAATAGAAACATAAGGTGGGTGAAATGCAATCGTCTTCAATAAAAGCTATTAACTCTATAGTTTTAATGTAGAGTTTGGGTTGCATATTAGAGTTTGGGTCGTACCTGCCAGGTGGGTTTTCAGTAGTGAGTTTCTTGATGGAAGTGTACCTGGTGGTTTCCAAGTGGTTAATGCCTCTGCCCAGAGGCCTTTGACTTGTCTTGTTTCTGAAGGTAGTCTCCTGGCCTGGGTTCCTCTGAAGAGTTAGATCATCATCATATATCCCCACTCTGTTCAGTTGGTTAGACTTGTGGTGAAGCCCAGGGTGGCTTAGTTTTTGCAGGAATAGTAATAATAGACAGAACCCGTGGAGGCAGGGAGATGGGTTGGAGGAAGCACAGGCGTCGCCTTGGTCTGGCCGTTAACTTGCCATGTGATCCGGGACAGAGCAGGTAGATACTATTGGACAGGCAAATCTCAAAGCAGGATGTTGTCCTGGTTAAAAGCATGGACTGTAGAGCCAGCTGCCTGGCTTTAAGCCCTGGTGCTAGTTACTAAGTAATAGCTGTTTACAATTACATTAATACTCATGTGCTAGTTACTTAATTTCTCTGTGCCTGGATTTTCTCCTCTGGAAAATGAGGATGCTGTTCACACCTACCTTGTTAAGAAATCCTGGGCATTAAACAGGTTGATAATTCACAGTGCTTAGGACACGGCCAGTGCCTGATGAATCTCGGCAATGACGACATCTCAGAACTTCCTCACGAGAAGTTCTAATGGGAGTAACCGCGGCTGCCCTCCCCGTCCCACCAGACTGTTGTGAGGACCGAGTCACACTCCTCCGGAAGGCATCCTGTGCAGAGTTAGTCAGTAAATGTCGTTTAGTCCAGACGCCATGGGGAGCGCCAAGAACTGTAAACTGCAGAGGCCCACACAAATCTACAGTCTTATTACAGCTGTAGTTAGAAGTGATTGGAGGACTTAGGTACGATGCCAGCTGTCAAGTCACTCCACTTTGCCAGTTAATTTGAAAACTACAGTCATAAAGTTTGGGGCACTAAATGGGACTGAATTTCTGTTATCACTGCCTCTGAATGCTTGCGACCACAGTTAACCAGACTCGTCGTGTTCAAGACCGGTCGGCTTCTCCACGTGCTGATCTATTTATTATTCAAGGGTTTGGGACCAAGTCTAAATCTGCGAGGTTGCTAATCTCAGAGCCACACAGGAGTGCTTATCTTGCCTCCCCCTCCTACATCTATTGGCAGGACTTGATTCCTTCAAGAAAATAGAAGCCCAAGTAAGCACTCCAAAGATAGGCCTAGCTTGCCCAAAATGTTGAGGGGCCATGAATTATTTACTCTTTGAGTGATAGATTAAAGGGTGCTTTTAACTAAAGAAAAAAAAAATTTTTTTTTATAAGGCAGATTTTAAATTTCCATTTGGATAACATTTTTGTACTTCTTACAATGAGAAGAACAAGCCAAAACTGTGAATTATGCCTCATCGTTGACATCGTTGTGTACTTTAATGGGTATACAATATTTTAAAAAATTTTCCTTTAGAGTAGAGAGGTAGATTTGCTCGAGTTTAAAGTTGATGAAGTGTGTACAAGTACCCAGCATAACGCCATTCAAAAAGTTTTTTTTCCTTTATTGATTTTTAGAGAGAGGAGAGGGAGAGATAGAAACATCGATGAGAGAGAACATCGAGTGGCCGCCTCCTGCATGCCCCCCACTGGGGATCGGGCCCACAACCCAGGCATGTGCCCTGACCGGGAATGGAACTGGTGCATGGGTCGACGCTCAACCACTGAGCCACACCGGCCGGACAGTACTTGGCCATTCAGAGCACGCTCTCAGGGAGACCCAGGCGTCAGTAAGTTTCCTATCAGCTCAGGGTCCTGGCGACCTCCCAGATTTTAGAAAACGGAGGGCCCAGTGAGGCCTTTTGTCAGTGTGTAAAGACGCTCCTTGACTTACAGGGTTACATTCGATAACCCCATGTAAGTTGAAAGTATCCCAAGTCGAAAATGCGTTTACTACGACTAACCTACCAAACACCGGAGCTCAGCCTGACCTTCCTTAAACGTGCCCAGAACACTCACGTTGGCCTGCAGTCGGGGAGACCATCTCACTGCTGTTGCCCAGCATCATGTACTGCATGTCGCTAGCCTGGGAAAAGGTGAAAGTTCAGTGTCCAGAGTGTGGCTTCTACTGAATATGTACAGCTTTCACACCATCATAAAGTTGAAAAATCGTAAGTTGAGAAGTCCTAAGTCCAGCCATTGTAGGTTAGGGACTGTCTTTAGTTTCTAGCAAGCTAGACTTGAGTGTTGACTGGTACCGAAACCAGAAACTACAGGCAGGGGCCCACAGGACCTGCCCAAACAACAGCCCAGCTTGGGTCTGTGGAGGACTTGCAGAGTTCCCTTCCGTGCCCACCACCAGTTCCTGCTTCTGCCAGAACGTTCTCAGCGACCCCGCTCGGGATCGTAGCAGTGTTTATACTCGTTCATGGGTGCTCTCACCCCAGATGTGTAGCCTCCCTTCTGGTATTTCCTCCCGGATCCTCATGCACCCTCATAATCAGTGGGGGATGCTGTGCATTTAGTCAGAGAACCCGGCCTTCAGGGCAGGGTCCTGGAAAACCCACCGACCGCCCTGCCTAAGTCCCAAGTTCACTGACTTGGATGTAAGAAGAAGGGCAAGGGAAATCTGGGAAGTGCAGATTTCTTCTCGGTAGCAAAGTTTCCCTCAAGGTCAGCCATTTCAGAGAGCTGATTTGTGAGAAGGTGCCGTTGCTCCAAGCTACAGGACCGTGTTGCTCTTCATTCTGAACCCAGAGGTGGTTGCATGAAGTTTACCTAGTTGAGTTATCTATGCAATGTGTCTGCTGAACTTTCATATCCTGGTAAGTTAGATATTTGGGTAGATTTAAATCAACTAGTGTGCGGCCTTCGAATGGCAAAAGCTAGTTTTCTTTTGCTGTCACCCATCTGTTTTTCATTCTTTCCTCCTGAGATGGACTTCGGTAACAGTGTTGTGGGTCCATTAAGGAACCGCACAGTTTCAGCTGCCCTGACTGTCCCTACTCATTTTGATTGCAGCTTGAGTTGAATAGTGTCTTGTAGACGTGGTCTGTGTCCCTGTGCCTTTTGTCGGGTGTGCCTCTTCCTAGTCAACCTTTGTCGCCTGTCAGCGCAGCCCCTTTTCAGTTCTAGCAGATCTTAATACACAGTAACACAAATCCCAGGTCAGCAGTAAGTCATTCAGAAATTAAGAGATGCTTTCTGTTTTAAATGTAAATCATGTCTTCCTTGCATGGGCCGAATTCGGTTTGTTGCTTACGTCTGGCACTAGAGGGCAGTGTGATCTACATTATCCTAGGGATAGAGTGTCAGAGCACCTCATTGCAAAACCTGGTTGTTTTTCTTTGAAAGCTTTCTTGGAAATTCCATTTTTATAGCTTAGGTCTTTGTAGTCTGTAGTGTTGATAAGAGATTTTAAAAGCATTGTCGTGGTTTATTATGTTTGAAACGTTAAACTCTTTGTGTTTATAAAAAATTACTCAGAGTGTTGTCCCAGAATATCTAGTATTTCAAACAAGGTTACTTGGATTTCTTAATTGACACCTTCTCACCTAGTAACTGGAATAGGCAGCTGCTGACATCTTGACTGGATATATTTTAAATCCTAAAGGGTGGAATATGCTCATTTGTATGACCTGAGTCAAACATGAGTTCAGGGAGACATATGACCACGGTTTCTTCAGTTTTCTTCCACACCATCAGTCAGCAGAGACATTTTATTCTTATCAAGTCTCTAGAATTTCACTCTTTGTTTTGCAGGCAAGATGAGTGGATAGTTGTCTTGTTTTTTTTTTTTTTTTCATGCCTAATTATAGTGACATAACACTTGGCCAAGTGTGTTGACTGTAATGAATTCCAGACAAATATTTGTTTATTTGCTTTCAGTTTGTTAATTTGGCTTTAAGAACTGAGCCGCCGGTGTCAGTAGATGATGTGTTTGTTTATTCTCGGAGGGAAGTGCAAAATTAATATTGGGCTGGGGCCAGTATGTTCATTTCACAAGACTGACTTTTCTGCAGTGAGGGGTGTGTGTGTGTGTGTGTGTGTGTGTGTGTGCGCGCGCGCGCTTATTTACGCATCCAGTATAAAAAAAGTGCAAATTTATATTATTTTTTTCTGTACAGATCAAGTTAAATTAGGGCTAAAACACTATAAAAAGGGAAACCTGCTAACGTCTTTTGCCGTTTTCATTCATCTGATGGAAGGTGCTTGTACCCAGTGAGGGACATGGAAAAGGAGTGTTTGCGCTGGAGTTAAGGAGACATCTGCTTGTATGTTTCCTAATCAGAAACCTAGAATTGCCCCAAGGATTAAGATTTCCATCTTGCCCAAGTGGGAAGTGAGGCTCTGTAGGTGATTTCACAAACCCAGAATACCCTGGATTAGGATGTGTGGTGTGTAGGAGCGGAGGGTGGTAGGGGGTAGGGTTTGAACTATTGTTCTGTTTTTTCAACCTGGAAATGGACTCCTTAGCATCCACTATAAGTTGCTAAATAAATACCTTGTGGATAAGTGAAAAGTGCATTGGAAGCAGCATGGTGAGCTTTTTGCACTATCAGAAAAACTGTCTTGCTATACTATTTATAAAATCAATTGCCAACATACAGCTGCCTTGCCAGAAAAAGAGAGTCATCAGTGGAGAAGAAAGATAATTGTAAGGATACCTATCTGTCTGTTCAGTTCAAATGACCACTGGAGTTAGTGCTAAATGCATATTTTTAACAAGTATAATATTTCAGCACTGTCAAAATTACCTTGACGATAATAGACCTGTTAAATTATAGCTCTATAAGTTAGGAGGTAAGATGGCTTTGCTTAGCACACATTAATCTATGCCTGTTCACACAAGTGATTCTGCTGAGCAGGTAGCATGTTAGAACAAGAAATACTGGTCCTAAAACCTCTGATTTATGGTAGGTGTTGTTTTGACACAGCATCATTCAGACGATTTACAAGGCAAGGCTTCGTGTTAAAATATTTCACCAGTGTCATCATTCGTCACCGACATAAATATTCAGCAGTGATGCTGGAAAATTGGTAATATGCCCATTCATGCCAAATCATTTGCTGTGTTTCCTTTCAAGTGAGATCTGTTTGTGGATATGGTTAAAAGAAACTACGATTTTTCTTCCTTGAGAGCAGATAAGCTGTAAGAAATTGAGAATAAGAATAACAACCATCCTGACAGCTTTCATGTACTCATCTTGCCTGGGTTGCTTTTAATTCTGGCTTAAGTCCTACAGGCGTTTTGTTTTCTTCTTCCTTTCCTTGCTTAGCGCACACTGTCAAGAACATATTTATAAGTACATTAGTTAAACTGGCTTTTTGTGTTCAAAGGAAGAAGTTAGTCATCATCAGAAAAGCTTTGTTGCAAAACAAAAACACACATTTCCCCTTTCATTTTTCCTTGTTAATAATAACAAATGCAAGTGACTGTAAAGGGAGTAACACAAAAGGCGGCATCAATCATAATGATTCTCAATAGCCACATAAATATTATTTTTTCAGGTTTGAATGAAACAGCTAATAGTTTGAAGTAGGTGTGGTAATTAAATTCTGTCAGGTTGTCACATATTAAAAATAATGTGTTTTTTTCCACATAACAATGGTTATATGTACTTAAACTCTTATCAGGGTGATATTAAGTCATATTTTATGGGAGTTGCTCATTTACTGCTAATAGTATCATAAAAGCCTTTGTTACAAGTTTAAATAGTGACATAATTACATATATTTGATTACTATTGTTATTTTGTCAGTTATCTCTATAAAGGTGATTATTATAGCACTTGTTTACGGCTGGTAAATATTGCACCATTTTGATGTACACTTTTAATCTGTTAGAATGTTCTGATTATTCTTTATTCATGTGTTTTTTTCTCTATAGTAATCATACATGGAAACACTGACAACTTATTAACAGAAAAGCACTGTGCGCGCGGTTGTCCAATAAAATGTTAGAAAGCTAAGACTTGGGAGGCTTGTGCCTTGTTCAAGGGTGTGTAATCATGTAATCTCTCAGAAAAATGTAATGAGAGTATTTTACGTGTGTTTTTTATTTTCTAATCGTGAATATAGTAAGTGATACATATATACCTCTCATAAATTCACTACTTTACTCTAATATTTGTGGCTTTGATGTTAATGCCCCCAAACTCCTAGGTTTTTATTGGTTTGATGTCTTAGAACTTAGAGCTAGGCAGTCTTTGGTTCTCAAGCCTTCCCTGGTGTATCCCAGTTTCTGATGTTAGTATGCTCAATAGTTTGGCATTACATGTATGATATTTTTTGTAAGTTAAATAATTTTATAAATAGTTTATACGTTTTAGAAATAATCTAATTTATAGTAATTCAAACAGTGTCACTTAAAAGCCCCCCCTTACTACGTCAACATTTTAGCTTTTTGTGATAGAGAATGCATCAGTCTCTTTATGGCATAGTTCATTGCTTTTGTACAACAATTTCCAGAGAAACTGGCATAGTTTTTTGTCCAGTTACCACATGAATAAGTAGTGAGACGTATATTGCTGAGCATAGTCTTCCGACACTAAATGGGAATCGATGTGGATTTGCGGGGTTGAAATTCTGTACGGTTTTGCTATAATGTCACGTGCTTCCCCTGTAAGATTTGATTTTTTTGTTACGTTACATTTAAAGTTTATATATTTATTTTAAATTGTAAGGTTCTGAAGAGAAACCTGTTACAAATAGTTACCTGTGACGGATACAGGCAGGGAGTGACCCTGGGTGCCTGACCGATGTGCACCCCTTGGCTTCCTTCTTGTTCTGCACACACGTCCCTGTGATTTCCTCCCTGAGGTGTAGTTCCTGTAAGCAGCTTTTGTAAAGGAGTTGGTGTCTCAGACAACTGGTGAAATGAATCACTTTCACCAAAACAACAGCATGTGTTGTGTTTAATTTTTGAATTCTTCACCCAGACAGTTTCCATCTTCTGCCTCGGAGTTCAAGCTCCTGCCCTTCTGCACTGAGCAGCTGTTGATCATTTGCATTTGGGGACTTTGTTTTATGAGTCCTGTTTGGATTTACTTCTCTCATCATTGGTTCGTCTTGGTTGTCACAGAGAGTCAGATGTGACTTTGAAGCTCTCTCGTGAGACCATGTGGCGAACTTTTATTTTCACTTTATAACTGCATTCTTCATCTTCTCTTATCATTTCTTCCCCACCCTCTTTATGTTAAACAATGTTATCTGTTTTGCTATGAAGATAATGGGGAAAAAAAATTCAGATATTTACAACAGCGAATCTGACATTTCATTTCACATGAAGTTTAACATTTGGTTGTGTTTTTAATGACATCTTTATAGTACTTGTCACAATTGCAGTTAAATGATAATTTGGGTAATTGTGTGTGGACTGCCTGTGTCTGCTCTTAGCCTTGGGCTCTTTCTGAGCGGATCTATTGTGTTCCTGCGGAAAGCCTCAGAGCCCAGGATTGGGCACGTTGTAGCCGATTAGTAAGTATTTGCAGGCTGGCTAGAAGAAGGGATGGGTTCAGGAGTGTATCTGCATCTCTCCACGCCCCACCCATAAAGAACAATGAAACTTTACAGTGTTGAAATGGAGTTAGATAGAATCTTTTTGTCTTATACTTGGTTTTCATATGAAATTGAACTCTTCCCTATAATTTATTTTCAAAAGTAGAATTTGTAATGGGCTTTTTACGGTGGACTGTGTTTCTGTTATGTGATGGCATGAAGAGAAGACTACATATTATATATTGGTTCTTGGAAGCTGTGGTTCATGGAACTGGAGACATTTCAAGGTTCCAAGTTCTATTGTCTGCAAATCAAGGAAATGAAGAACACCTAGTACATTTCCTTGGGGTTTAGTTGTACGTTGAAGACGCATATTGGCGGTCGTGTGGGTTAAATATTTGGTACCTTGTAGTTTTACCTTAAGGGTAAAACATGCCCTTAAGAAGTAAACAGGAGGACTACTTCCATATAGAAACACCAGTAGATCTTTAAAAGCTGTTATTGGACAGGGAGTTGAGATGTAGGTCGAGATGTTGTGATGTCCCAGTTCTGCTAGGAACATAGCTATGGAATAGCTGTGCCAGTCACTTCGTTTCTCTTGGCCTCAAGTTGTAACAGGTAAAAACGGTGGCTTTTTCAAGCATTCATTGGTTCTCTACTAATTGTCAGTTGTGGTCCCAAGCACGGGGGCAGAAAGTCCCTATCTTCAAGACATTTGCACACTTAAATAGTTACAGACAATGGATTGCTTTTTTGTTTTAATGTGCCAGTATTCTGATTCCTTCTAGAAAAGATACAGATTCAAAATTTAATACGGCTGCAGAGCAGAGATCTTGACTCAAGTATATACATCGCGCACACATTTACCAACATAGCCAGCCCTGTGGCATATTTCTTTTTTATAATTAATTACGTAAGTGGTTGGCCTTGATTTTATAAAATTTCCAAAAAGTGGTCTGGAACTTCGAGATGAATTGTTTTCAAAGTGAAATCACGCCAGTGGGAGTGTGAGAGGAATTTAGGACACAAAAGTAAGCGATTCTTTATTTAAGATCATAATCTCTGAGCTTACAGCAAACCCTCATCTCATCTCCACCTGGTTTCTAACCAGACTCTCGATAGATTCACTTTCCTGACCCATCAGGGACTGTCCAGATGCTAGCGCTCCCCTCTGAAAAGCGTTAGGGAAAGGAGAGCGAAGCAAGGACTCCAGCTTTGGCCCTTTGCAGTTCTCTTTGCGCTTTCTGGAAGTGTTAAAACGCTTCGACAGTAGGTAGAACATAAGCGATGACATTTTCTCCATAAGTAATGTTATCATGAAATCAACTCGATCTGTCGAGCACTCTTCTCATTCTTGGTAACCAGGATTGATCTTTTAGAAACTCCCTCCTCATTTAGGAAAGAAACTCTTTAATATCTAGAAAAAAGACGACAAGCTTCAAAGTACACTTTGAGTGGAAGTTTATTAAAATCCTGTGGTTAAATGGAAAGCTATCATAAAATCAAGTTCTCTGTTCTGGAAATATTTTCCTTTCATTTCTTTTTTTTTTGCATTTGCATTTTAATAGATTGTATCACACAGGGAAATGTTTCAACCTCTTGAACACCTGGAAAGTCTATTTTAGACTTGTTATGTGTTTAAGAATCTTTATCCAGACATTTTCCAAACATGCTAGGAAAGTCCTGCCTCCAGGTCGGCTGTTGGTGAGAGGGTGCTGCAGTGTGCCCGGCTGTTAACATCAGTGAAGCCAGTGTTTCTGCCCTGCTTGATTTTCAGCCTAAGGCCCCGATTTTGGGATGTTCAAGTCAATAATTAGTTCATGATTTCTCTCTGAACTTCAAGTGGAAGTTTCTAGAAGTGTTTGATTCAGTGACTGATCTCATCCTTCAGTTTGTTCGAGGCACCCACTCCTTTTTGTTCTACACAAAGGTATTTGAACAGATACCACAGTGTATGCAGATTTGTCCTTAAATATGTTTCCCCATGTATGTCATTCTGTATATCTAGGTCAGCCCTGGTGCTCCGAGACGTCGTCAGAATCATGGATCAATTTTTTCATTACCTTTTAAATATTAAAAAAATGAATTTAGAAGGAAATAGTTGCTTTCTTGTATATAGTTATTATTTTTAGATTTTTTTCTTTTCTTTTTTTTTTCTCTGTTGGTGTCAGAATGGCCTGAGCTCATGAAATGTATTTCTTTGGCTGAAACCGTAAAATTCTTCTTCTTCACTTTTTGGAGAATAAAATGGTATCAACATCTTAAAATTATATCTCATGCGAATGTAAATCTGCTCTGTATTTTCCCTGTTACTTAGCATTAAAATTCAAAAGGAGTCCACATAGTTCAATGAATTCCACCTATAAGTGATCTTGTAGACAGAAGTATTTCTTATTGGTGCCAGCTCTTAAATGTTAGTCTTGACATAGCCCTGTGAATGAAAGGAAAGTAAGCACACATTTCAAGATGATGAGTAATCAGTGTTACTAGAAAATTGTTCTTCTTGACTTCAAGATTAAATAAATAGTTGTTGACATAAATAGCCAGCGTAATAAAAGGGAGCACCTGTGTAATCCAGACAGCCAGTGGTTTATCATACAATCAGATAAGCTGCTGTTTATTCACCAATCATCAGGTCTTAAACCAGGTGAATAGAGTTAACGCATACATAAGGGAATTCTAAAAATTGAGTTAAGGAGCTTTAATTCCCGTTGAGGCCAAATTTCCCAACCCATCGCATCTCCTTTCACAAACGAGACCTTGTGGGAGTTCAGTGCTTAACTGACCTGGCCTTCAGGTACGCCTTCTTCTCTTGGTTCTTCCTGTCTTAAAGTAGATCAGTCTTCCAGATGAGATGAGGGTTTGCAAGTGTAGGTGAAAAATAAGTACCTTGTAAGTTTTTGGTAAACATTAGATAGTTTTTGAAAAATACAGCTCATCTTTCTCTTGCCTTCATCCTTATGTCCATTTTTTATGTGATGTCAGCTGGGAGGGAACGTTGGTTGTAGACACTTAAAACCTCGTATTGGGCAGGGAGTGGCGAGGTGGGTTGAGATGTTGCCCAGTCCTGGTTCTGCTAGGAACGTGGCTTTGGACCCGCCGTACTGCTCACATCAGCGGCACAACGGGTGCTCTTGGTTGAAGCACAGCGCTCGTCAGCAGCGTTGATGTGGTGTGAGGGTGAGAGGCTTCTTTCTGTTACATTGTCGCACCAAAGTAAGATGCACATGATTCAAATTTTAAAAAGGGACGTAAAGTTTATAATTAGAAAATTAACCCCCAAACAAAGTGACCTTTGACTCTTCCCCCCCACCAGATCGGAATGATCTTCCTGTATGTTCCAGAAGTGGTTTTGAACCACCATGAGATTTGGGATCGGTGGTGCCTATGGTAGAGACAACAGACTTTATTTATTTATTTTAATCCTCACCCAAGGATATTTTTTCCATTGATTTTTTTTTTCAGATAGAGTGGGAGGGAAGGAGAGAGAGAGAGAGAAACATCGATGTCTCTCAATTGGTTGCCTGTTTCTCCCCGACCGGGGCCAAGGATTGAACCCTCAACCCAGGAACATGCCCTTGACCGGAAATTGAATCCAGGACTCTTTGGTCTGAAGGCTGACGCTCTAACCGCTGAGCCAAACCAGCCAGGGCAGAGACAACGGACTTTGGAATCAGCCCTCCTGAATGTGCATTCCTGCCCCGCCACAGACAGACCTTTTGCTGAGGTACTTGACCTCTCTCTGCTTTGACTCTGCTCATCCAGGGGGCTGATGGTATAGTAATAGTCCTAACCATCTTCATGTGTGTGAGAATCAGTGCATGTAAAGCATTTAAAACAGTGTCTAGCCCTGGCCGGTTTGGCTCAGCAGTTAGAGCATCGGCCTGAGGACCAGAGAGTCCTGGGTTCGGTTCCCGCTAAGGGCACATACCTCAGTTGCGGTTTGTCCCTAGCCCCATTTGGGGTCGTGTGGGTGGCAACCAGTCGATGTGTCTCTCTCACATCGATGTTTCTCTCCCTCTCTTTCCCCCTCTCTCCCTCCCGCTCTATCTGAAGATTAATGCAAAAATGTCCTCGAGTGAGGATTAAAAAAAAAAAAAAATTTAAAACAGTGTCTAGCAAATAGCTGACATGGATTGATTTTAATTAAGTGACATGATAATATTTGTGGGTGTTTTTTTTTCCTTTTTATTTTTATTTTTTTACAAAATCCAAATGAATATGCTAATTTTGATAAAATAGCAGGGAGTGGGCAGGGCCTGTGTTGTCTCAGACACAAAGGAAAATAGATAAATGACCACGACTAACGAGCCACAAAACAAAATCAAACAAAATGGCTTTTGTTTGCTTGTTTTGTTTTTGTTTTCATTGGGGCTTTGCTTCATTCTGGAGTTCATTTTAATTTAATTTGGTTTCAGAATGAGAGCTCAATTTTGCATGTAAGTACAAAACATCTGGTTTACTTTTTGTTTGAAAATGATACGGCTGAAGTTTATTACAGGTCTATTTTGTAATTAAGGAAAGACAGTTTGAAATTTTATAAAATAAGTTCTATGTAAATGAAATGTTGGGATTATTCCAGGGAAGTGGATATTCCTAGGAGTAGCAGGAATTTACTATTTTTTAAAAATATGCTATAACTGGTCAAATGTAGAGCTTCTATGTATTCACCTTTTTCAGAAAGCATGAAAAATGACAAATTTCACAAGTGAAAGTTACAAGTTGACCCAAGGCAGTTTTAGATTGTCGAGCCTTCAAATTTTATTCATGGGATGTTTTTAGAGACATTTCGTGGTTTGTTCACTCCAGTTAATTCCGGGCAGTCCTTGTGCATTTTTATCAGATGGACATTCTGATACCTCAGAACTCCCTCTTGTGCAAAATGTGGTAAAAGCAGCCTGGGGAGAAAATGAAATTTGTGGTTAGTTCTTATAAACTACAGATTATATTTTTAGAGCAGTTAAAGGAATAGTAAGCCCAGCAGAACAAATACAACTCTTCTATATATGTTGCCCAATTAGCATTAATAAACTAACAATTTAAATGCCGTAAATTATTGGCTGGGTTAATGGCATTGAGGTACATGAAGAAATACATAGTTCTGGGTGGAGACACCTAAATGAAAACAGAGTGCTTGCTAGTTGAACACCTGCCATATAGTTGTGTTAGTAGTTAGGCAGGGAGCAGCATCTAACTAGTCCTGAGTCAGAATTCAACCTCAGTGATGTCTATGAGGCCCTCTGCTCTGAAATTCAGTGATTCTATCCTGCAGAACTTGCTTAGAAATAATGTGATAGGTAAAAGCAGAGGAAAACCAAAAATTTGTTATTTGTATAGATGTCAGAGGATTATTAGTTTTCATGCATCCTCTGATGTTTGAGAGATCTGTTGCATAACAGAGGTTTCATCTGTTGACAGTTATAATCTCCTTCCCTATCACACTGAAGACCAGCTAGAAATATAATAAATTTGGAATATTTCCCCATGTCTTGTCATTTTATAGCAACACTGTAAATTTATTTGACAATTTCAACATATCAAAATACTGTCATTTCCATCGTCTCCTTTCCTCTTCAGTAGCATCAAGGCGACAGGAAATCTGCTGCAGTCTCTTACTTCTCTGGAGCTTGTGCACAGCTGAGGCTCGCTCCTCTTCTCCCTGCCCAGTCCTCTTGTTACCGTCCCCATTGGTTTTCTGTGGGAACCATAGTGATATGATGCCTGTAATTGAAAATGAATGAACCAGATTGTCCCTCATCAATAATCAGCATACAGATGATAACTCAGCATTTATTAAGCACCTCCATTTGCCAGTGTGCCGGGAATTTTGCACAAGGTGACCAGAAACTGTATTCTGAATTCTCCATGGGCATTTTCTAAAGACAAGCCGCCCACCCATTCTTGTGTATTATATCATATTTAACACAATAATGGCAGTTTTTCAGGTAAAGGTTCAATTATGTTTAGTGTAGTATTTGCTATGGAATGGATGTGGACATAGTATTAGTTAGAAATATTTTCAAAAATTGAGAAAATTTGCATGACTTGAACAATCTATCACATATAACAGGTGTTACAGTGTGTGTGAGATGGATGGATATGAGTACCCAGCTGTGTAAGTGTGTGTATGTTGATATGTAAATTTTTTTTTTAAATCCTCAGCTGAGGACTTTTTTGCATTTATCTTCAGATAGAGAGGGAGAGAGGGGGGAAGAGAGAGAGAGAAACATTGATGTGAGAGAGACACATTGACTGGTTGCCACCCACATGACCTCAACTGGGGCCGGGGACAAACTGCAACCGAGGTACGTGCCCTTAGCGGGAACCGAACCAGGGACTCTCTGGTCGGCGGGCCGACGCTCCAACCGCTGAGCCAAACAGGCCAGGGTGATATATAAATTTTAATTTGAGTTACAAACCAGGGAGTAAGAAAATTTTCAAATTCTTTGGTCTTCATCTTCTTCATTCTGTTTATCCTGCTCTTATGTGAGCTTTCTTGCCTTTATCCGTTTTCCTGGAACACAGTGAACATCTTTCACCTGCAGGTCAGGTTACTGTTTCTGAAAGCCAGATGACTACTTCATCCTCACCCCATGGCCCTACATTTTAAATAAACTTTTCACCAGTACCTTGATATGACTTCTTAAATACCATTTTTGTAATTTTATAACTGATCATATCTTAGGAAAACTGTAGCTCTGAAATTTATAGTATTTGGTGTTATAAGAGAGAATAGAATGGGGGCCATAGTGTCATAGGGAGCCCTTCTTGGACAGTCACGTCCTTTCTGGGAATGAAAACAGCTCAGCACTTGGTACGAACTTTGTAACTTTGAGAGAGGGAAAGGGGGGAGATGAGAGAGTGTTCTTAAATCCTATCCAGTAGGATTTGAGTGTTAATCATTTGAATGTTAATCATTCAAAGATGTCTTTAATTATTTGCATAAAGACAAAACTACCCTTATGTAGGCCATTTTGGAAATGCAGTTCAGTGTTGTTGTCAATCTTCACCCAAGGATATTTTTTCCATTGAAAGGAGGGAGGAGGGAGCCCGGGCCGGTTTAGGTTAGAGCGTCGGCCCGCGGGCCAGAGAGTCCCGGGTTCGGTTCCCTCTAAGGGCACGTACCTCGGTTGCAGTTTGTCCCCGGCCCCAGTTGGGGTCGTGTGGGTGGCAGCCAATCGATGTGTCTCTCTCCCATCGATGTTTCTCTCTCTCTTCCCCCCTCTCTCCCTCCTGGTCTATCTGAAGATAAATGCAAAAATGTCCTCGGGTGAGGATAATAATAATAAAAAAAAAAGTAAAAAAGAAAGGAGGGAGGGAGGGGGAATGAGAGAGAGAAAGAGAGACATTAGTGTGAGAGAGACAGCAATTGGTTGTCTCCTGCACCTGTCCTGACTGGGGCGGGGATTGAACCTGCAGCCCAGGTATGTACCCTTGACCGGGAGTTGAACCCCTGACCCTTCGATGCTTGCACCCACACTCTAACCACTGAGCAACACTGCCAGGGCCAGTTCAATGTTTAATTGGGCTTACATGGACTTTGGGAGGATAACATGGTCAGAGGTCTCAGTAATTGGAATGGACAAAATGGAGCTCTGAGAAGGTTCCTGTTGGCAAAACAGCAAAATGACGTCCAATATTATAGGAATCCCATCCAGCTGTTGTATAGCTCTAAAGAAATGGGTGAGTTCTGTTGATCTAGTTCAGATAAACCACATTACTCATGTCTGCTGATTCAGTACCCAACTGGTCATGGCTTAGAGTTCATGACAGCAGCCCAGAGCCACAGGTGTATTAATCCAGATGAAATCCCACTCGAAAATGCGATTTTTCCTTATTTATTTAATCAGGCTTTGGTATGTGATTTACTTTTCAGCTACTTATCCTCCCCCACTCACAAATTACGGTAATGGTAAAACACAGATTCTTCTATTGTCTGTTTTACTTAAGCCTGTCTTTTTTTTTTTTTTTTCTTTTCTGCAGTAACATTACAGTTTTGCTCTTTTACATGTTTGTCCTTTATAGCAGTCAAATAATATTAGGAAATATGCAGGAAAATAGTGTCTAGGGAATCTGATGTCTTTACAAGTCTCAATATTTTATAGCAAGACACTTGTTTTTGTTTGTTCCCTTTATCCCAAACAGTATAAGGATAGGATCTAATCCTGATTGTAGCCATCTTTTGTTCTGTATACTTTGGTGTACCACTTAGATGTATCACTCTTTCCTTTGTTCCTGAGAAAACCTGTTTCCACTATCCTTTATGTTTTTATGGTCTTTTAAAATAAAAGTCAAACACAGAAATAGGTTCCCTGAACAAAGCCTGTCATTTGCCCTCAGGGGCATAGCTGGCTCCCTGGCTGATTGGACCAGCTTCTCCTTGGTTGGGTTGAAGTAACACAGCCTTGTGGTCTCCCTCCCCCACCCCTCCACCCACCCAGCCTTACTCCTAAGGTTCTTATCAAAAATTGGCTAAATCATATTAAGTTTTGTTTATCAAACATGCCATTAATCCCTCCCAGCCGTGTAATATGCAACTTAAGAGAGATGGTATATGGAGTTTTGTATTTATGGTGTATCCCCGTGCATCTCAGGAGCCTTAAATTCTTTGACTTTTTAAAAACTTTTTGTTTTGTTTGCCAACTTTGAGGACACAGGCTAGGCAAGAAGAGAATGACAATGATAAAGAATGCACCTGCCCTGGCTGGTTTGACTTAGAGGTTAGAGTGTCAGCCTGCAGACCAAAGGGTCATGGGTTTGATTCCCAGTTGAGGGCACATACCTGGGTTGCAGGTTCAATCCCCAGCCCTGGTCAGGGTCGTTCGGGAGGCAACCAATTGATGTGTCTCTCTCACATCGATGTTTCTCTCTCTCTCTCTCCCTCCCACACTTCCACTCTATCTAAAAATCAATGGGGGGGTGGGGGTGAAAGAATGCACCTGGACAGGAAGTTAGAGAAACAAAGTGAGACCTGGGTGAAAAGTGAATTAACCCAAAACTCCGAGAATAAGGAATAATGTGTTTCTGCCTGAGAAAGGAAAACCGTTGTGTTGGACTCTCTTCTCCATGAACGTTTTGACGGCATACATCTCAGGGCGTTTGAGAGCTCCACTCACTCAGCCTTGAGCCAGCTTGCAAGCAAGTTGTAGGTCTTGGTGAATTACAGCTCTGACTCCTTTCTGAAGGAAATATTAGCAGTTTCAGAATTGTGACTAGTGGATGTATTCAGCTCTAAGGAAACCTTTCTGTGATGAGCACAGGACTTTTCACCTGAGGCCTGTGGAGTCCGTGACTGCCACAGCAACTGGGATCCTGCAGGGTTTTCTTTCTTCATTACTAGCCTACACGGGTGTTACTTAATGCCACCAAGTTGTGAATGCTAGTAAGGAACACGGTTAAGGTCATGGTCTAAAAGGACTTTGATGTCCTGCAGAAGCCTGATTTTCCCCTAATAAGCGTGAAGCTTGTGCAGAGAGCTCTAAGGAGATGCATATTTGTTCGTGTAGGTTACAATTGCAGACATACCCTTTGAGTGATGGTAATGTTGGCTAGAATATGCACTTGGAGGAGAAAGGGGGAGAACTAGTACGCAAAAATTAGCCGTGGAAATCCATAAATACCAGCCAAGAATATTCCTGCAAACACGTCAGCTGGGTTTTACCAGGAGTGATGGACAGATACGTTTGCAAATCCTGCCAATTGAGAATCTCCGATTGTCTTAAAAGTTCAGCTAAATGATTGCCTTAAGATTTCAAACCTTCTTCAAGCCCTTCTTCACTCTCCTTAGTTCCTAGATTTTTGAGAGACTGCATGAAAGGCAGTTACTCTGTGGATGCCTTTCTAACTGTCCATAAAAGCATATGAGCCCATCCGGTGTGGCTCAGTGGTTGAGTGTCGACCCATGCACCAAGAAGTTGCCGGTTCGATTCCTGGTCAGGGCACATGCCCACGTTGTGGGCGTGATCCCCAGTGGGGAGCATACAGGAGGCGGCCAATCAATGTTCTCTCTCATCAATGTTTCTGTCTCTCCCTCTCTCTTCCTCTCTCTCTAAAAATCAATAAAGAAAAAAAATGCATATGGATTCTTAGGGCCACTACCTGCTGTGGTCTTTGGTAGCCTGGATTACTGAGAAGGGTTGCTGTTCATTTTGTGCACTAGTGCAAGGAGAAAAGTTCTAGTTCCACGTCAGGTTTAAATACAACTGCAACTTCCTCGAGCAGTCTGTAGCTTATTATTAGGCTATCTTTTAAAAATTAAATCTATTGGTGTAACGTTGGTTAATAACATTATGTAAGTTTCAGCTGTACAGTTTCATAATACAACAACTGTATATTGCATTGTGTCTCACCCAAAGTCTAGTCTCCTTCCTCACTATACCCTTTACCCTCTTTATCCTCCCCCAACCCCCGTTCCCCTCTGGTAGCCACTATACTGTTGTTTGTGTCTGTGAGGATTTTCATCTGTTTGTTTGTTGCTTTCTGTTTTCTGTCCCCCATATGAGTGAAATCATATTGTTCTTGTCCCTTTCTGTCTGACTTATTTCACTTAGCATGATCCTCTCAAGATCCATTTATTGCAAATGACAATATTTCATCATTTTCTATGCCTGAGTAGGAGTCCATTTTATTTATGTACCACATCTTAATCATCCAGTTGTCCATCAAATAAAACTTAGGTTGTTTCCATGTATTACTATTTTGAATAATGCTGCAGTGAACATAGTGGTACATAGATCTTTATGAGTAAGTGTTTTCAAATTTGTCGAGTATGACCCAGAAGAAGGATTGCTGGGTCACATGGTAGTTCTAGTCTTAATTTTTCGAGAAACCTCCATACTGTTTTCCATAGAGGCTACACCAATTTACAATCCCTCCAGTAATGCACAAGGGTTCCTTTTCTTCCATATCTTCTCCAACTTGTGATTTCTGTAGAATATGTTTGTTGTTTCTCATGTGGAGCCTGTGGGAGATCCAGAGATTGCCCTCTCCTAGGAACATGGAGAGTAAAGACACCCCTCCCCACAGCTGAGGAAATACAGAGCCCGGCGGGTGGATCCGTTATGTGGGGCGGGTGGGAGCTCACTGGGCTAGTGATGATGTTTCAGACTTTTAGCGGTTGGCATCACAGAGAGGAGAGACTGGGAGGAAGGAGAATCTGGGTCAAGGCTGAGGACGTGGAATTGTCCTGGGTGGCATTGGGATAGTCGAGGCGACCACAGGATCTAATTTGGTCAGTGGATCATAGAACAGATCAGAATGACCCTGAAGGCCAGGAGGTCAGCACGGACTCGATGAAAAGTTCATGCCGAGGGACGCCGTGGCAGTTATGGAAGCACGTACTGGGATGGATGTGACTAACCGCTCCAATGTTCCGCACTGGAGTCGGGATGGGGAGCTGTGTGGGTGTGAGCCGGGTGGGGAAGTGCCATTGACTCCAGCACTGGGAGGGTTAAATAACTGAAGCTGCACAAAAGGAACTGAGCATGAAGGGAAAGTGAATTCTTGTGTTTCTGGAGTTTAAACGACTTCTGTAAACCCTGCCTTCTTAAGGTGCGGGCAGACTAGAACCATATAAATGTGTGTATTGTTTCTGAGTGCTCACAGCCCTGCTCGTGTGGGCTGTGGGGGTGCCCAGGCAGGGGAGGCTCCTGGAGCTGGGGTATTTTCACCCACCTCCCACACAGCTTGCCCCCATCCCTTTGTCTCGGGGCCAAGTTTCTGGGTTGCAGCTGCCACAGGAACAAGCTGAAACATTCCCTCTTGTTTTGAATTTGACCAGTGGTTATTCCCCCCACCCCCCACCACCTTTTACTGACACCACCCTTTGGTGATCTCGTGCATCACTCCTTGAGGTGGTCAGTGCCAGCCTGTCTCAACATTGTCCTCAGTTCTCAGAATGAAGTTCCCATAATGTCTGTTTTCTAAACAGGGCAAATACTGAAAATGCCGGTTTCTAAGCACATTCACTTAATCTTCCATCATCCATGGAGATAGGCGTATTAAAGCCCTTATCACGAGTTAGGCGTGGGGTTATCCAAGCCTGTGTGTCTTCTGCTAGACACCACATGAGTACCAGCAGAAGTGTGGTTGTGGTGGGCATTGTGGAGGAAGAGGCCCCGGGGACCATGAGAGTGTTCAGAGTGACCTAAGCCGGTTTGAGGAGGGGCTGTTAGAGCTTCTGTGGTGGAAACGACCAGAGAATGAGTCACAGTTATCCAGGAAGGGGGATGGCGATTTGTGGTGATGCTGGGCCTGGAAACCGGAGAAGGAAGGCTTCTTGGCTGGAGTGGGGTGAGTGTGGGCAGGAGTACGGGAAGGGGCTCCGCAGAACCAGCCAGGTGGGATTGTGCAGGGCCTGGGAAGGACTTTTGTTGACCTCTGTCCCTGGAGCAGCAGGAAGTCTTGCTGTTTGGTAAGAGGCCTGATCACACGCCTATCTGTGCCAAAGCTTTGCCTCGTTGGAGAACCTCATACTGGGGTAGAATGGAGTATTTTGGAGGATTTTCTTTTTAAATGCCAAGGTATTTTAACATGACGCAGGTTTTGTGACTGTCTGAGTCCTGGTTCACACTGAACCACTTGGTTTGTGGCCATTTGATTCTTCGGTTTTAACTTAATTGCATCAGGTGTAACCGCGGCAAATTCTGTTTTCTCGCCGTTTGTTACTGTTCAAAGTGCCTCGCAAAGAGGAGAAAACAAATTTATTTTATTGTACTTTCGCCCAGAAAATTATTGCACGTGAGTTAAAATCTGTACTTGTGCACACTTAACTTGAAACTCCAAGAGCGATTAATATGTTGCCCTATATTAGTTTATTTTTGTAGTTACAGATAATGGCGAACAGTTTCATAAGTGCTCATCTATGGCTAGTTATTTGAAAAGTGAACTGCAGAAAGTTTCGGCTCTTAAGAATGGCATTTAAGTTGCAGGAGGCAGCTCCAGAGCCTTCTTCCCATGAGCCTTACAGCCCTGAGCCTTCTGAACGTTTTATTAGTGTCAGAGGGGGTTTATCATAAGGCAAGAACAGGACATTTTTCTGTAAAAATAAAAATCCTGTTCCATAGTGTCCCCCCCCTTCCCTGAAAAAACTAAAACTTTGGTGCTTAATCAGGGTTCCAGATGTTTGTATGTATGTATTTATTTGGATATTTATAGTGTTTTCTGTCAAGCAGTTTGCCTCCCTGGGTGCATTCCAGAAATTTTAAAAACATACATGGCAAAGCCACAAAGATCAAAGACCTGTGTCTTACGGACTCTTTGCAGCACTTTAGGCCAGTCCCTAGCATGATTTCTGTTAAAAGAGCCGAGCGAGAGCTCTCACTGTCCCCGGCGTGTTTTGAGGCGTGTTCCGGATGGGGACAGAAGAACCCAGTGAAGAACCTGTCTGAGTCGGAGTTCTTCCTCCCTGCCGAGTGTGGGCATTCCTCTGAAACTGTCCTCCAGTACAAGGACATCAGCTCACTGGGACATTCCTGCTCCCTTATATTTCCATGTTTTGTTGTTGTTGATGTCTTACATTGATTTGAGGAGGAGAGAGAGAGTGAGACAGAGAGACATCGATTTGTTGTTCGACTTATTTATGCACTCGTTGGTTGCTTCTTGTACGTCCTGACGGGGATCCTTGGTGTATCAAGCTGATGCTCTAACCAACTTTGCTACCCAGCCAGGGACTTCCATGCTTTACTGTTGATGTTTCTGTTATTTCTTCCTTTAAAACATGGGAATTGTTTACTTCCCTGCCCTCCTTCAAGATGTTTAATTCTACCACATAGAACTTTAAAGACCGCTCATTAAAAGTATGGGTTTCATTTTGATATTACTTTTAAAATAATGTAATAGCTACCGTCTAAGTGGCAAACAGCAAGACTTTTTGTAGTAACAGATGAATGCCACTAGACTGCTATCTCCGAGAGGACTTGGCCTCGGAGGTGGAGGCCCGACCGCGGCCAGAGGCAGGTCCTGCCGGAGCATTCCTCTGTTCTGAGTAAGAGTCTCAAACACAATTGGCCTTTGAAGTTCCTACCTGAATGTTTTCAGGATCATGGATTTGGCTTGTTGCATCACTGATAAGCGATCAATACATGTTTTCTTGCTTCATCTCCTTACTGCAGACTTTCTCTTCTGGCTGGGAGTCAGGTGGAGGGAGTAGGGGGAGGACAGGGCAGTAGGTGTGTGACGTGACGGCCTTGAAAGAGGCCTTCTCACCTACCTGGGTGCCTGTCCTGAGTGATGCTTTCCTTTCCTTCGCCCCGGCCCACCTCTGCGTTCACCTGTCCGGAAGTAAGTGGTGCCTTCCCAGTGACGTGGGAGCCTTTTACAGGAGCAGCACACAGTTTTGGTGACTTATGGTGTTAACCTGGGACGATGTTTGCAGGCTGGGTGTTTGGCAAGCTTGCTCTGGGGCACTCCCCGTGACTCATTACCTTTGATTCTCCACCCCCCACCTTCTCCCCAGCGTGTTGACCACCCTTAGGTGAGACATTTGAAAGGAGGTGCGCCAGGCTAGATGAATTAGCTCAAAGGGCTGTAGAGTTCTCTGTCTTCTCCAAGTTAGCGTATTTAGAGTGTGGAACCTTTTGCCTTCAGTTTGAGGCTGATCCCCTCTGAAGAATCCAGCTTTGTTTTTGATTTGACATCTCCTTTCCCAATAATAAAAGCCTTGCTATCCCTGAAATAGTTATAAAATTATTGAATCATTTGTCTATGTAATGAATTTTGTGTAAAATTATGTCTCAAAAAATCATGATTTACCAACATTTTAAAAATGCATTGTGTTTTGATTTTGCTAAATGTATTTTAACATATGGGTTGAAATTTAACTAGAGATAGAAGGTGCTGTCACAACTGATACTTTAAATTCTTTCAGCCCTGGAAATGAGGGGGGTATTTTTTCAGATGTAATTTTTATATTTTATGTCTATGAGATGAGGAATGACTTCCCTGTTACATCTCTGCAGTTACACACAGGAACATGGGTAGTTCTTGTGCCTAATGAATGAAAAGCTAAGTTGAATATAATTGTCAAAATATTTTCTTTCTCTCACTTTGGCTCTTAGAACACTAGCAACACCGTAATTTTCTATATGAGAATTATGCATATTATTAGGACTCTACTTGCTCCTGAAATGTAGGGCTCGGAGAAAGAAATGTTGGGCTGAGTTTGTGAAAACAGTTTCTGTGCTTCTCATTTCACTTTTTAAAATTCTGCCACCGATGTCTCCTTTTACGTTGGATTGTTAGCAAAATAGAAACAGTTTAAAATAGCGTAGTGTTGCCTTGGCCGGTTTGGCTCAGCGGTTAGCGTCAGCCTGTGGTCCAGAGAGACCTGGGTTCAGTTCCCGCTAAGGGCGCATACCTTGGTTTCGGTTTGTCTCCAGCCTGGTTGGGGTCGTGTGGGTGGCAACTACTCGATGTGTCTCTCTTGCATCGATGTTTCTCTCTCGCTCCCTCTTGCTTTATCTGAAGATGAAAGCAAAAAGTGTCCTCAGGTGAGGGGAAAAAAAAAATAGTGTAGTGTTCAGAATCATGCTGGTGTCTCCCGGGTGCCAAGTGGTACAGGAAGGCAATGGCTGAATCATGAGTTTCTTGATCTGATCTCTGACTTCCACGAAGGTGTATTCAGAGGTTTCCAAATAGTTTCTGTATAAGGAAGAAAATAATTACCTAATGTTTTTGATTGTGGTAAAAAAAAAATACATTAGCTAGTGATTTTACATATTACCTCTAAAAATATAAATTAAGACAGATGTCATATGCTGTCTTCCGTGTAATGGATCTCTGGGGATAGGAGTCTCCTTATTCTAGATTAGTCATTTAGGACCTGCCCCCTCAGTCCCCCCCCCCCCCACACACACACACAGTGTTTAGGCATAACTAGACCAGTTACATATATTCTGAAAGAGAGGCCTGAAGGTCCTGGACGGAGTCCTTTGTGACATTGCCTTTGGCGTTTGGTGTTGCTTTCCTTGCCCCTTGTCCTCTGTCCGTTGTCCCTGCTGCCCCCCCCTTGCCCACGCCTACACCCCCACATTTGCTTGCAGGGTTCTTTCCTCTCTTCTTGCCCACCAACTTCAAAGGCTCGCTTATGTCACTCAGATGGGCCTCAGGATCACACTTCCCTCAATACATGTTTCTGTATATTCTTTTCTAGAATATTCTATGGTATTTTCCCTCTCTAAACTCAAACTATCTCATCTACACCTCCCTAGATCCAGTGATATATTTATCTTTGCTTTTCATTTCAAGAGACACATCCCCTGGATGTGCAGAGGAGGGTACATACAGACCCTCCTTGACTAACAGTGGTTTGATTTACGATTTTTCAATTTTATGATGGCGTAAAAGTGATTCGAGTTCAGTAGAGACTGCACTTCATATTTGGAGTGTGCTCTTCCCTGGGCTGGTGATACCTGGTACGATGCTCTGGGCGGCAGCAGTGAGCACAGCTCCCAGTCAGCCAGGTGATCTCGAGGCTAAACTACCGATGTTCCAGAGTGTACTGTGTTGACAGTAGTTTTTGGGTAATATGTTTAGTGTTTGGCATCCTATCATATCTACCAAATGTCTATCTGTTTCCTGCTTCTGGTGAGAAGCGGAGGAAGACAGCTTTTAAAAAATTGATTGAGAGAGAGGTGAGAGAGAAACATTGATCGGTTGCCTCATGTACGGGCCTGGACCAGTGATCGAACCTGCAACCTTAGGTATGTGCCCTATGAATCAAACCCGTGACCTCTTGGTGTACTGGACATCGCTCCACCCAGCCAGGGCAGGAGGCAGACAGTTTTACCCTTGAGATGAAACGCAGGATAATCACCCAACTGTAGGCTAATGAGAGTGTTCTGAGCATATTTAGGGTCGCGAGGCTGAGCTCTGATGTTCGGGTGGTTAGGTGTATGAAATGCATTTTCAACTTACAATATTTTCGACTTAAGATGGGTTTATTGGAATGCAGCCCCATCCTTAGTCGAGGAGGATCTATACTTGACTGTCTTCTTCCATTCATATCCACTTGCGTTTTATTTTGATGTTTCCCTTCAGCTTCCTGTTCTTAGGTTATCTGTGCTCACAGGGGGCAAGGGCTGTTAGTGTGTCTAAAGGGTTCTTCATCATGTTTTCAGGTGTTGAAGACCAACCCAGGTACTGTGTACTGTGTTCTGATGGGGCTGTCCCTGACTCGAGATTCTAGAGAATGGGAGGCTTTACATGAATTAGAGCTGTGTGGATTTACCACGTCATCCGGGACTGTATTCCACTTTTATTGATCTTCTGTATCTTAACGTGAAAGTTTTTTCAGGGTATTGAGGAGTAGACAAGAAGGGGGTCAAGAATACTGATTGTATACAATACTTTAGAAAAAAGTAAATTGCTATAGCATTTTCTAAAGGTCAGCCAATGCTCTGCTGACTAAAATGTTAACGCATTCTACTCTGTCTCCCTTACTTCAGTCTGTGGCGGGTGGCATTTGTGGCTCCTCGCACCACTGTCTGCCGTCAGCAGGCACCTCTCCCTTCGCGCATGTCCACCCCAACAGGTGTGCTTCATCTTCACCTGCTCTGCTTATCCTACAGAGAGAAAGTTCTCCTCTGCGGGGGTGCTGGGTGGGACTCTGGAACCTCCTGGTCCCCAGAAAGGCACAGGTCTCTTGTCTTCCACTCGAGGATTGTGAAGAGGTGGCTGCCACAACGGGCACCTCCTCTTTGGTCGTGACACCTGGGTGCTAAGTGACCACCCGGAGCTAACCATGCTACACCAGGAGAAGGTGGGTTTGACAGGGAGAATGGATTTTGAGACAAGGATGGCTATAAAGTGTGCATTTTTCTTTTCTTTCTTTCTTGTGGTAAAATACACATAACATAAAATTTGCTGTCTTAACCATTTTTAAGTATACATCCCGCGGCATTAAGTACATTCTTGTGTAACTGTCACCACCATCCAGCTCCAGAATTTTTCATCTTCCCAGATGGAAACTGCACCCATTGAACACTAACTCCTGAGGCCCCCCCACCCCGCCTTTGGCAACCACCACTGTACTTTCCGTCTCTATGAAATCGACAATTCTAGGTACCTCGTATAAGTAGAAGCACATAGTACTTGTCTTTCTGTGACCGGCTTATCATAGGGTATTTGTTCTTTTGTGACTTAGCATAATGTCCCAAGGTTCGTCCATGTCTCGGCATGTGTCAGAATTTCCTTTCCTGAGGCTGAATCATATTCCATGTGTGTGCTCGTGTGTCGCATTTTGTCTTTCCAGTAACCCACTGATGGACACTTGGGGTTGCTTCTACCTTTCGGCAATAGTGAATAATGTTGCTGTGAACACGGGTGACCTGCTTTCTCTTTTTTCTTTTTTGGTGTATACCCAGAAGTGGAATTATTGGATCATACGGTAGCTCTACGTTTAATTTTCTGAGGAACCGCCATCCTGCCTTCCACAGTGGCTGCACCATTTCACATTCCCACCGACGGTGCGCAGGGTCCCAGTTTCTCCACAGCCTCACAAACACTTGGTTTTTCTCTTCTGTTTTTGTGTGCATTTGTCTGTTTTTGACAGTAGCCATCCTAATGGGTGTGAGGTGGTCAAGTCCTTTATTTTCTTGAGTAGTGCATAGGAGGTGGCTCTGGGCACCAGTCCTTGGTGGCGGCAAGTGCCAGGTGCCCTGGAACAGTGGGACGACACTTCCCTGAAAGGCTGGCTGTGTGGGTCCTGTGCTGGGAGTGTGGGTTTCTTTGTTGCTAGTCTCCTCTTGTCGCATTTCCTTGGCACGCTTCCTCCTTTTTAATCCTACACTTGAAAATTAGATCAAACGCAACCTGTGTTTAGATTTATTTACAGTTTCTTAACTCCTTTCCTGTTTTCCTTTTGACAGGTTTGGCATAAGAAGTCTTTTTCAAGTAGTAAATTAATTTAGGTGGCAAGCACCCCACCTGAATTTTGTTACATGCTGGCAGGTTAGATAAATGGATATTATAATCTCAGCACATTTCTGCCCAACGCTACTGGGCCGATTTGCAAGAGTCTACAAAAGTGATAATATTCTGTCAGTTTGGGGCCTAGAAGAAGAAGGAGAAGAAGAAGAAGGGAAAAAAAAAAGGGCATATTTTCTTATTTATATTTATAGGATGCCTGTGGGGAAGCTGGAATTGCTGTATGGCAGTTTACATGGCTAAATACACACGAAGAAAGATAAGAAACCCAAAGACATTTCTTTGCAGACACAGAGAGAGGAGAGGGACCAGATCAGTGACTGTCAGCTGTGTTGGAGATACATTCTCTGTTGCAACCAAATATTTTTATTTCCCTTAAACTCATCATTTCCTTGAAGAATGCAGTCTATTTTTAATGATTTTATTGATTTGATGATTGGGTTACAATGTATTTTATTTACCACTGAAATGTTTCATTCCTGTCAGCACTTAATGCGAATAAATCTACTTTTTGGCACCACTTTGATAGACTGTAAAACTGCTTATATTTGCAGGAAAATTTGTTTTGCTACGGTATGTTTGTGTACAGATGCAGTGTGACTTTTCCCCCGTCTCAGAATCATCATGTCATAGTCTGCTGAGAAATGGACACACGCAGGGCTGCTGTCGTTGTGTACGTGCGGTGTTAGAGTGGAATGAAACGGAACGCGGGCTTTGCGTCTGGGGGACTCAGGAAGAGACTCACTGTTCATAATTACAGTCAGTTACTTAGTGCCTGATTCTGAGGCTATTATGTTAACACTGCACTTTTGATTCACAATTTATATATTTTTGAAATAATATATAGTGTATCCTACTCTCACCATTGTGGTCTGCGTGTGAATTTAATACTTATATCCAGCAAGACCCAGTAAAAATGGATCTTTATTTCCTATTGCCCAATTTATGAGCAAAGTTGAAATACATTTTGGTAATAAGTTTTTCAACAAGTTTCTTTTTCGTGAAATCAGTGTCACATATATTTAGCTTTTATCGATTATAATAAATATAAATTTAAAAAAATTTTTTTGTGAAACATGACTTCCTCTCCTAAAAATATTACCTAGTATATATTTTGTTCTTAAGAGAAGAGACATATAGTTAGTTTTATTCATCCACTTTTAAATTTTTATTTAAAAATGTATGATAAGACTAGTGCCGACCCAGCATTTAACAAAGCCAGGCTAGGAACCCCTGTCTAAAGAGAGGCAGATAAAATTGTCGACAGCATCTGCAATATAACACCATAAAGCCCATTTCCAGCCAACTATGCAATCTTTAATTCAGATTTGAATGAGCAATGAAGTGCAAAAATAATGCATTTAAAAAATAGCAACATTACTGAAACTATGGATGAGCTTATAGTGCTAGGGTAGGCAAAAAAACCCCACAATAAAACCAACCCAGCAAATATGGTGCTGTGTCGTTTTCCTTGATACATTCTCCACAGGAAGAAATGAACTTGCTGGAAGGTAAAAGGGTCCTTCTGAGAAACATGATGGGAAGTCTTCAGGAATTATCAGCAGCACTGAAAATGGACCTGTGGGTTTTCACGGGGAGTTGTGTTATAAAGGGACATTTAACTTGAAGGAATTAAGTTGATAAGGTAGGTGCAGGAAACCAAAGATGTTCAACGGGTGTTTGCTGGACAGACAGTTGTGTGGATCCAGGGTTTCTGTGGGAGTAATCTCCTGCTGCTAGAGAAGTGGCCATAGCTTGCCCTTCCTTTGGGTGGAAGGTAGGTTCTGAGCCTGTCATTCTTTTCCCTCCTCAGGGCGTATAAACACTTGAAGTAGGTGGGGCCAACTGTCCCCCTCTTTACTTTTTCGGTTGGGGAGGAAAGAGTTGCCTAGCTACAGTACTGAGAACCCAGGAGGGCTGGCACATGCCCGGGTGCCGAGGAGCCCTGAGCACATTCTGAATCACACAGTTGAGCAGTCTGCTAAGTGTGGAAGGAAAGAATATCACGCACAGAGGTTTGATGTCTTTTTATGGGAGAACAAGAGTTTCGATTCTTTCACTTCGAGTTCAGCCTGGCCAGTGTGTGGCTTAATCATTGTTTAACTAAGATCCTGCCAAGTATTTGACCATTAAATAGCCTCCAATCTGTATAGAATTCTTCTCTCACAGACATTTATTTGACTGTGATTAATTGGCATTGAATTGTTATTTAATTAGCTCGGCGGAAATCTAAGAACAGTTTGTGTTCTGATTAAATTATTTGGTAGGAAAACATGTACGGCACTGTGCAAGTCACTCCGTCTCGCTGCACCTTGCTCCTGACAGGCCACCCTTCACAGTTACACAAAGCTCACAGGGCGTCCCCAGGTATCAAAAACCCGTACAGAATCTGTATTTAAATTTTTTTTAATATATAAAATTGTCTGGGGACTTGAGTTACAGCATAAGTCTGTAAAGTTTTTCTTTTATGTTGAAATTCTTTGTAAGTTATTTATTGGCCTATTAAAGATTTGAAGTTATTGGCTTTCTCAGTGTACAGTTACCCATTTACATACGAGATGTGCCCGGGGAGAGGCCCACCCGTGGAAAGCACTGACAGTGAAGAGTAAAGAGAGGGAAAAAGTAGGGGTTGCAGGTTCTGTTTGGGGTGTTTGTCCACACGTAATAGCCAGCAGTGTGAGAAGGGATGTGATGGCCATTGAGGGGATCGAGTTCTGAGAAGTGAAAACCTTGAGATACAAGTATGGGAGGCAGTTGTATTTAGGAAATGTGTAGGGTAGCAGGAATGAAAAGAGACAGATATTAAAAGAGAAGATAAGCCCAGCCGGTGTGGCTCAGTGGTTCAGCATCGACCCATGCACCAAGAGGTCGCCGGTTCGATTCCCAGTTAGGGCACATGCCCAGGTTGTGCGCCCGATCCCCAGTAGGGGGCATGCAGGAGGGCGCCAATTGATGTTCTCTCTCATCAGTGTTTCTCTCTCTCCCTTTCCCTTCCTCTCTCTAATATCAATAAAGAAAAACATTTTTTGAAAAAATAATTAGATCCCGGAAAACAGCATACATGAATATTTCAAAAAACTGTTATTAGAAGTCTGAGCTGCTGCAGAAAAAGTTATAAAGAGTGAGGATGGGCACAGGTCGGTATGGTTCAGTGGTTAAAGCATTGGCCCATCTACCAATAGGTGGCAAGGTAGATTCCTGGTCAGGGCACATGCCCAGGTTGCAGGTTCGATCCTTGGTTTGGGTGCATACGGGAGACAACCGATTGATGTTTCTCTCTCACATCGATTTTTTTCTCTCTCTCTCCCTACCTCCCTCTCTTTCTCAAATGAATAAAAACATATCCTCAGGGGAGGATTTAAAAAAAAAGTGAGGATGGGAGGAATGTTGGCTTTTGGTTTTAGAAACTAGATGACGGATAGATGCATACTGTGGTGTGAAGAAGACAGAAGCCGGACTGGAAAGGATCGTAGGGTATTTGAATGGGCCAGGATTCCACGTGAGAAAAAGACGAAGGCTTGCTGAGAGGTGGTGTGTATCCTTCGCTTGTATAACTGGCCAGACAAATAGAATTATAACACTTAGAGCAACATTTCCGGTTCTTAAAACTTTTAGCTGAATTTTAAAAAGGGAAAATGATTTTTCCCTTCCTTTAAATGGTGTTTTTTTTTTTTCTTTCTCCCCCAACAAAAGTCCACACATGTACACGTAACACAGCTCAGCCAGTTTTGTGTAACATCTGTTGGCGGTTCCCAGATATTAAAATGATATGCTGGAGATAGAACTGACGATCAGATTTGGGTGTTGGTTGATCTGTCTCCAGTACACCTTCAGTTACTTTACATAGGGTGGGTAGTGGGAGGGCCCATTGTCTTCAAGTCTAGTCACGTTCTCACGCCAAATGTTTTTCTGTCCTATTTTTGAGCATTACTTATAACTGGTATGTGTATTGGAGGCAGGAAGAGTTGATTTTGCATGCCGAGTGGTAACTTCCAAACAAGGTTTTCGGAGGCATTGAGTCTGATACCTGTTGTTGTGGAGGTGGGAACTCTGTGCCTAGATGGATGCTTTAGAAATAGGCATTGCTGCCACCGTCGCCGAGCACATTCCGAAGTGAGACTGCTCGATATTTTAACCCCTGGTGCTCGTGGTTCCGGAGAGATGAAATAGAGATGGTGCATTTGGCCTTGAAAGACAGCCGAGGGAAAAAGGAATGTTCTCCTGGCGACAATGTGGTGCATTCCTGTGCTAGGAGACGTCAGGGGATTGGTGGTTTCCTGCTCTCTTAGAATCAGGTTCCTCACTGGGCCACTGAACGCTGTGGCCACTCCACTTCCCGTGGTTCAGGGCGTGGAGAATCCCCTGAAATCATGTACATGCTGTATGTGTGGGCACTTTCTAGTGGAAACACTCATCAGACCCCCAGCGTTTCAGAGCCACCCTGGTGGTGTCCGCTGGTCTGCCCATCCCTGACCGTAGGTGAGCCATGAGCCCCACTCCCGTGTGTTACCCTGCGTGATTTAGATCCAGGGGTGAAGGTGGTAGCCTGGACTAGCTTCCCAACTGCTTTCTTTTCCATGCTTAGGAAGTGTAAAATACTGACCGCTTACTGCAGCAAAGCACTTAGGGCTGCTCAGTAAAGTGGTTTCCTGGGGCAATGTGTGAGGTGTAGCCATTCCTTCCAGGTTTATCCCTCACAGTACTTAGCAGACCTGCGTCGTACCACAGGTGAAGCCCCTGACTTTCCTAATCAGTAGACCATATGTCCTCATTCATTCTTGCATTCATTTGTTCACTTGTTAGTCTGTTCATTCAACCGGCAGTAACTTCTATAATTTAATTTTGAGGTGGAGCTACTTTAAATGTTTTTATTTAATTATGGTTGGCCAACGGGGAATTCCTGGAACTCTTCTAACCAGAAGTGACAGGCAGAGTATTTAGCATCCAGTAGAGCAGGCAGTTAGCCAATCAGAAGGAGCCTGAGCCATTAGTAGCTGGTTTGACCATCGCTATTCATACCAGCTTAACACCAGCCCTGCCTATAACTTGACTGGCTCTTCTCGTTAGTTGATACTTAATAGAGCTTTCAGATGTGTCCAGAGAAGTAGCACTGACTGTGTCGACATAAACTTTCCAAATCTCTATAATGCTGGGTGTGGGGGTCCCCACTTGGCTACTTTACAGCCGAATGTCCTTGAGTTAATTTCTTACCATCTCAAAGCCTCAGCTGCCTCCTCTGGAAAATGAGGACAGTATCTCACTCATAGTTTTGAGATGATGTGTATGCCGAGCTTAACACGGTCTCTGGCACAATTGGTGCTGTGGAGGTTCTCTGGAAATCAAGCATGAGTGAACCAAAGCAACCACGAGAAAGTCCCGCCCAGCTCTCTGGTGTGTGGTGCAGGGTGGTGATGAGTCAGAGTGTGGGTTTGTCGGCGCAAAGGCTGGGACAGAATTGGTCCTTGGCTGTCTTCTGTAGTCTCTTGTGTGGATGTCCCTCCATCCTCTCTCCACGTGGCCCCTCCTCAGTACTTCCTCCTGCAACAGGGGCTTTGAAGAGACACTGACGAAAGAGAGAAATTAGACCTCTTCCTGCCTAAAGGGAATTTTCAGTGGAGGCCCCTTTCCACTCCCATTCCACACCCAAGTTCTCTCCAGTCTTAGCACACCTTAGGTCATGTTCTTTCCACCAACTAGGCAAATATTTGTCATCCTTTTGTCCTTTCCCACTTCTCAATCCTCACAGATGTCATTCCTCCCACCTGGACAAACTCCACTCTCCATCAGCCCATGCTCTGCCCTCCCTCCAAATTCTCAAGCATTGTTTCCTCCTTGAGAACTTGTTAGGCTAACCCTGCCTAACCCTGTAACTCACCGTCTGGTGACACCCAGTGTTGCTGTGGCTGGCTGTGTCATCGGCGCCTGCCCTGCGCATGTCCAGTGCTTCCTAGGTGTGTGCTCCCAGCATTCTCTGTCCCTGGGTGTAGTGTGTTCCCTCGTGTGTATCCTGTCGGTCTGCCACTGGTGTTAGATTATAAAATGCCCCGGTATACACCAAACAACAAGTTAGGTCAAACTTTAAATCTAAAGAGCAACCACTGACAAGGCGTTGAAGGTGTTTTGTCTGGTTGGCGAGTGGGACGGAGGGTACAAAGTAAGAGGATGTGGCGGTCTAGAGGAAGACGTGAAGCTGGATGTAGAAAATGGATTGTGAGGGTGTGAGATTGCCCTTTGTCTTGAAGACATGTGGGATTTTACGTCGTCTTGTCTGGACAGTCCCACCTGGTGTCTTCCAGGTTGGGGGGAAATGAGAAAGAGCTCATTGGACCAGGAAGGAGCACATGTGTCTTTCTGAAACCCATTTCCTGTGATTTGTCATGTTAGGTAATAGAACCTTGAAACTATTCTTTTTAATATGTCTTAATCATGTGAAAAGGCAAGAGTACTAGACTTTGGAAACACAGCGTAGTTATTCTAGAAAGGCATTCTTTCACAGTGCTGGAGGAGAACCTGCCATCCCTCATCGATTTACTGCTGTCTTGACTCTGAACTCCCAGGAGATGTAAAAACCCCACAATGTTAGGTGTCCGCCTGCCACCACCAGCATCGGGGCCACTCACTGGTGTGTCTCTGGGGTTAGCCTACCTGTGGCTTTCCTCCACCCTTTCCCCATCAGACGGCTGCCGCTGCGGGGACCTGCCCCCTGCACCTCACTCGGGCTCCCCCCAGGTGTGCAAGCAGGCAGGTGGAGTTGCCAGGGGGAAAGCCAGCAACTGTGGGTGTACCTGCCCCATGTTTGCTGTGACAAGGAAGAAAAGGGCCCTTTCGGGGCTGAGAGGGCACAGGGGGCTTCTTCCGCAGCACGGGGTTAAGCTCACCCTCTTCGACCTGGGTACTCAATTTAGTGCCTTCAGAAACTGGTCTGCGTTCAGATGTACCCTTTGAAGGCTGTCATTTAAATAAAACTTAGGAGGTTTGACCTTCACGGTCTCGGAGTTGTTCTAGCTTTGGAGGAATTCTGTAAACTTAGGCCATGGGAAGTCCAGAGCTTTTCCTCCGTGTCTGGTTACCTATGACGTCATCATCGGTGCCTCGAATTTCCTTCCATCCTTCTTATCTGCCCTCCACGTGACCTGCATCTGCTCCACTCCTGTCCCTGGCTTCCTTCTCTGTCAGCTGCCACCCCCCCAGCACCTGGGGACTGCTCTTCCCCTGTTAGACGCCTGCTTCCCTGCCATCGTGCCAGCTTCTGTGGAGTGCTGTACCCTAACTCCGTCTGCACTGGGAACTGCCACAGCCCTTTGAAGGAGCGCAGACAAATAATCGGTTCAACAACAACGCGAGGAAAGTGACAAGTCTGACGAACCAGACACTTCGTGTTGCAACACGAATTTACCCAGATCGGAAAACAGCCGCCTGAAGAAGACTGCATGAAATATCAAGCTGGAGAGAGAGGCTGAAATTTGAAAACAAGCCGTTGTTATTTATAGCAGAAGGGCTTGTTTTATTTATTCACTCAGTATATGCTCTAGTGCCTTCTATACACTGGGCATGGCCCGGGCACTGGGGAAGCAGCAGCGAAAGGGGCAGGCAGAGCCCCTGCGCTAATAATGCCGATGTTCGAATTTAATTTGTGTGAAAAAACAGGAGACAGGTGGTCTTTTGCTCTTGGAAGCAAAAAAAAATAAAAAATAAAAAAGCGGGGTGGGTATTTAAAAGGGCAGTAGTTACACAGGTAAATGTGACAAGGTTATCTAATAGGCTCTTAAGACTAAAGGAGCCTCATCAGAAATCTCCAGATTCTGCTTTGTGGCTCAAAGTGATGTCCCTGGACCAGCAGCATGAACATCGCCAGGGGAGCTGTTAGAGGCACAGAACTGCGGGCCCCACCCAGATCCCCAGGAGATTTGTGTACAGATTAATGTTTAGGAGACATTGCTCTTCTGTATGTCCGGCTGTTCCTGACCTGGTGCGATTCGGACCCTCAGGAGCCCACAGCATCCCGGAAAGTTTGCTGATGTGTTTACAATTTGAAGACTACAGCATCTGTGGAATCCGTAGTGATCAGAAGGAATCTTTCTGGTTGTCTCCCCCTGACATGTGGAAAGATGGTTGTTGAGTGGGTTCCAGTTCTCACAGTGTCTCTTCAGGAAGAGCTGCTTTTTAAATATTTATTTTATAGATTTGTTTCTGTGTAAGAGTCCATCTGCACAGGTTTCCCAAGTTGAAAACAAAGTTGGAAAGCCACTGGGTTTGTGGTATTTAGCAAATTCAGTTTGAGGGCCCCCTACCCCAGGCACTTTGCGCTTTGTTAGAGATTGTATATGAGATGTGGTCCGTATTTACAAAGGGTGTGTAATCTAGATGCACACTCAAGACCAGTATACATGAAAAGTAGTTAAACCACGAAATGGATGACACTGTGATGTATTCTGAGATATAACCAGACCCCGGGGGAATCTGGAAGCAAGCTGAAACAGTCTCTCACTGAAGTCAGAAAAACTGTTTTTAAACATGAAAGTTACTTATGTCTTTGCAGAGAGTATATTGAGTCTTATTTTAGGCCCTTTGTGGTTGCAGGGTCTCCTCAGTCCTCATCACTAAAAGTAAAACTGGAGGTTTGAGACAGGCTCTAGGCAACAGAATTCATGTCAGCAGAAAGTGAAGAAATATAAAACCATAGTGTTTGGGGGGTAGGAATGCACCTTAAGCAACCTCAAGTAGCCCCAAATGACATTGCCATGTTGAAAAACAGTTAAATTATTGACACTCAAAATATTGGTTCTAGGAGAGAGTGGAAGGGAGCAGGGAGGAGAGAGGGAGAGGGAGAGGGAGAGAAACACCGATGTGAGAGAGACACATTGATAGGTTGCCTCCCACATGTCCCCCACCCAGGGTGGGGATGGAACCTGCAACCCAGATATCTGCCCTTGACTGGGAATCGAACCTGCTCCAACAACTGAGCTGCCACTCGGGCCAGGGCTATGCTCTGTCTTTTGTTTAAGAAGACAAAAGTCTGTTAATTAACATGAGAAAGTTTCTACCAAAATGATTACAATAAAAATAAAGAGTTTTGTTGCTTAAAGGGATAATTAGGAGTTTGGAAATTTTACTTTATAAAATCCATTTCTCCATCTAATTTTAGTCAGCCATCTCTTGTTGGACATGTGGTAACTGTTCTGATCAAGGCTTTGGGGTTGCTAGGGGCAGAACCTACCTATGTTAGTCAGGATGAGGAGGGCTTGAGTGGAAGGCCCTCTCTTTGGGAACATCCAGATGGATGGAAGGGGCTTTGTTCTGCAGGGGTCTGGTGGGAGGGGATGGGTGGTAAGGGAGAAGGGTAGGGTATCTGGAGCTGAGAAAACTTGGCTTTCATTTCCTCTTCATGGAGCGGAAGCATTGCTGACTTTCCTGGGACCTGGAGCTGGGGCTGCTATCGTAGGGCTTGTGCATACATTCGAGCCCTCGTAGTTCTTGAGAGGGGGGATCTGAATGACTTGGCAGCTAATCAACTGGAAATTTAGCTGTGGCCAGGGCTGTGGAGGGCGTTGTCTCAAGCCTGTCCAGTAAAGATAGATAAGTTCAACTGAGTGGCGGATGCCCGGGAGTCAGCATTTGTCAGCCAACATTTCATGGAGGAGAAAGGGCTAAGGCTGAGATCTGGATATGGAACTGAGCAGGGACTGAGGACTTTCCTGGCTGGTGAATAGAAGAGACAGGAGGCCCCCATCAGAACAAGGATACAGGGTCAGAAGTGATGGAAGGCAGGCTAGGTAGTTACCTCTTTCTTTTCTTCTCTCCTCACTCTTCCTAAAAAACTTGATAGATTTGATTTGACAAAGAAACAAGGATGTAAATGAGATTATTTTAAATGACAAGACTTGCTAATAATTATGTGACATAAAGATAAGTCAAAACTTTTCATGCTGGGTGTCTGGGCAGAGGTCTAAAGCAAAGTTTGAGAAGTTGGGCATGGGTAGTTGTGGGTCAGCTTCAAAGGATTCTCTTCAGTTGAGATGTGTTGAGCTTCAGATGTTCTGTAGGACAACCAAATGCCCTGGCAGATTGGAAGTGGAGATAAGATTTGGGATGTATAAGCAAACAGGAAATCACTGCAGTGAAGTGAGGCACAATTAGGTGAAGAACCTGAGAAGAAAAATGGTCAATGGCTCTATCCTTAGAAAAATGTAAGAGCCAGCAAAGGATACTGAAGGAAATTGGTCTGAAAAGTGGGGCTTCTCAGGTCTCCTCTCTCTGCCGTGTGGAAATCCCAGGATGGCTTGGCATTAGCACCCACCCAATCATGAAATATTGCATAACCCCGAGCAAGGTTGGACCTTGTCTCCTCATCTCTATCATTAGGAGCTTAGTCTGCAAAGGAATTTGAACATTTCTGTTAGCTGCAAAACCCTTCCTTCAAAGACCATCTCTATATGAACAACCAGATGGATGTAAGGGGCTGTGTTTGGGAGGGGATGGGCAGTGAGGGAGAAGGGGGGTTGTATAGAGCTGGGCAGATTTGGCCTCCATTCCTCTTCTGCCTCATTCTTCGAGGCACCTTTGTAAAATCTCAATCTTCACAAAATAAAGTTTGGAAATTACTATCTCTAGTGACCTTTCATGCCCCTTAAAGCTCTAAAATCCCACAATGATCATATGAATGACACCTTGCACATGTGTGCTGCTTTTCAATTTAGAAGGTGCCTTCATAAGCAAAGCTTTTATCCTCATAATCTTTTATCCTGTGAAGTAGTCTAGGCAAATACTGTCATATCCCTTTTACAGATAAGGGATTTGAGTCTCAGTGGAGGTTAGATAAGTTGCCTAAAGGCACATTGCTGCTAAGAGGAGGACAGGACTGTGACTTTTCCACTGATGGTTTCCTAGTTCCTGTTGCTCCATTTCATGGCATTCTTTAGCAACCACCGTATTGATGACCTACTCTAACTGCAAAGGCGATGGAAATGTTGAGCTCATAGACTTCTGCCACTCCTGCTCCTGTTCTTAGGCTGCTGTGAGCCAAATCGGTTTGTGTAGAACGATGCCGAAAGCCCAGACTGCTCGGCTTCTTTAATGGCTCCCTCAAGTGCACAGTGATCCTTTTCAGCCCAGGGGCCATCTCCAGGCGCCACTGGACACCCTGTCCTTTGGATCAGTTTTGTCCCATCATGTGGCATTGTACCTGGAAGGTACAGGTCATTCTCTTTGCCATTTTGGAGGGACCCTGATAGGCTACTTGGAGTTAGTTTTCACCTCTCACCAGGACAGTGGTTCTTTTACTTGTTCTCCCCTCCCTTTCCCTCTACACTCTCCCAGACTCAGAGCCCGGCTCAGCCCCAGCTGCCCTGGCTTCGGACACTGCAGGGCCATCAAACCAACAGCCAATTCTTATCAAAGGAGTTGGGATCTAGAACTGTCAGTGAGGCTAAATGTAAACTCATAAAGAATTTCACAACACTGAGGAGTTCCTAACCCTCAGTGTCAGGCATGGTGTGGCCTGAGATGGGGTTGCGTTTGCTGGTACCTAAGACCACTTCCATGCTCAAGAATGGGGCTCAAAAGGAAGGAGCTACTGACACACGTTATGTCATGGGTGAACCTCGAATATGTTAGGCTAAGAGAAAGAAGCTAGACACAGAGACCACGTATTGTACAATTCCATGCGTGTGATGTGTCCTGAAAAGGCAAACTTACAGGGGAAGCAAGTAGATTAGTGGTTGCCTGAGGCTAGGGGTGGGAAGCAGAGAGTCAGCTTTAAATGGCATGGGGGATCTTCCAACCAGATAAAAATGTCTTAAAACTGATTTTTGGTGATGGTTGCATCACTTAGTTATTAAAATTTATTGAATTTAGCCCCTGAATTGGTGAATTTTATGAGACATAAAATATACCTCAGTAATTAATAATAGGGCTTAAACTAGACATGGGGACTTCTAAGTTTTAGATTACTGTTTAATTTTAAGTAAGCTGAAGAATCCTGGCTGTGGGAGAGGTGCCGGGATTCTAGAGGTGGCAGATTCTAGCTTAGATTGTAGAATCGGTTCTTAAAATATGATCACTTATGTATCTGTATTGTGACAAGAATTTCTGTGACATGTTTCATGATATTCTGTCTTGTGGACAAGATAGAAGAAGGTGAACCAGAGCAGTTAGGGGGATCCTGAGTGGTTCTCTGATAGTATAGTCTTCAAGGGACGTACCTCCTTCCCTCCGTCCCTCTTTTCCTCCCTTTGTCATCCCTCCCTCCTTGCTCCTTTCCTCCCCCCTCCTCCCTTCACTCCATTCCTCCTTTCCCCCTCTCTTCCCAATCATTCTCTCTCTCTAACAACATAGAGGAAAATTGAAATTATACATAATACATTATAGACTTGTTTCAGACTTGGTGTTTATATCCAAAAAGTGATCGGGCCTCCAGAATTTACAGTGATTGTCGGCTTTGTGATTGGCTATGTCCTGTGCAGAATAGGAAGATGGTGTTACTACTTCACCCCACAGTGATCAAACAGTACCCGGGGTGTTGATTTTAATCCTGGGCACCAGGCATTAACTGAGACAGGCCATCTGAGTCTGGGCAGGAGGCAGTGGCCAAGCTGGGACATAGCCTTATGAGAGATAATTGAGGCACCAAGGACTGGTTGATTGTCAGATGTCTGGAAAGGACATGATTAACTTTCTTCCAAGTATTTGAAGGACTGTCATGTCCAGAGAAATGAGATCCACTTTGTGTGGTTCCAAGGACAGAATAAGCAGCACTGGTTGGACGTTCCAGGAAGAAGAGATTTGGTTTCATATAAGAAAGCTAGCAGGACAGCGTGAAAATGAACTAGGTCCCTCTGGTCACAGTGCGTCCCCCTTCGCTCTACATCCCTGGAGACGCTGTAGCAGGGGCCACATGCCATTTGGATGAAGAGGCATGGCCTGTGTGTGAAGGGAAGTTATCATAAGGATTTAATTCAGAGACCTTTGAGAAAACCTTGTGATCACCAGGCCACGAACTTGAAATTACAGCTCTGACTACAACCGTCAGTCGTAAAGCCAGATGAAATATTCAGCAAACACTGTTCATTCTCTTCCTTGTTTCTTAGAGCAAGGAAGTAACTCTTGAACCTTCTAATCTCACGTTTTCTACACTGGCCCCTACGTGAATAAGAGTTCAGTTTCGACTGTCTTTGACCTTCAGTCCAGTGATTGTAGAAGCCTTGTGGGGAGATGGTTTTTCTCAGTTGTTTGTTTTCCTTGTATTTTACGCTTTTTGACAAATGTGGGTGTCTGAGGACTCTCACTTCTGGTGGAAAGTAAAGGGGATAGTTTCACATACTGTTCATCTCTGTGTAGCTTTATTATTATTATTATTATTAAATCCTCACCCGAGGATACTTTTTCCATTTATCACCAGATAGAGTAGGAGGGAGGGAGAGAGAGTGAGAGGGAGAGAGAGAAACATTGATGTGAGAGAGATACATTGACTGGTTGCCTCCCTCACGACCAAAACAGGGCCGGGGACGAACCGCAACCAAGGTATGTGCCCTTGACCTGAATCGAACCCGCGACTCATTGGTCTGCAGGCCGACGCTGTAACTGCTGAGCCAAACTGGCCAGGGCTCATTATTATTTTTTTATGTGAAGATTGTTTTCAACTCTTTGTAAGCTGAACCATACTTACCGTGCTTCCGAATCCTGCATACGTTAAAAAGTTGTCCTTTTCTATTGAAGAAATAACAAGCATCTAAATATACCTTAAACATCTTTTGACACATTTTCCTTATTTTGTTATTGATACTTTGAGAAATTAAAAAATAGGCCACAGAATCCATAAGAATATTGAAAATTGCCCATCTGATGTTAATGTTCCCAAAGTACAGCTGATTAAATACTAACCGAACCTCTTGTCCCTCAAAGCCTGGTCTGGGGATCAGCAGAAAGGGCATGACCTGGGAGCTTTGGTAGAAATGCTGAATCTCAAACCCCACCCCATGGCTACCGAATCAGAATCTGTGTTTTGATCAGTCGACCATCTGCCTAGTAGACTTCCCAGGTGACATGCTGCAGAATCCTGAGTAATAGGAATTTTCTCACCTTGAGTTTCTTTGGTTTTGGGCACCTGTTTGCATGCCTGGCATTGTGACTGGATTCTTTCACATGCATGAGCCCATTTAATCCTCAGATTTACCCTCTAAAGAAAAGTTGTCACTGGGGCTGCCAAAGGTGTTGCTGAAAGACGGTTTCTGGAGTCTGTGTTTCCTAAGCCTGAGACAGGAACATTGAGGCCCAGCTTGTAATGGCATGGCCTGGCCAAGCGTGAAAGCCTCCCGTTGCTCCAGCTCCTCACTTGGCCACACCCTGTGCTTCCTGGCTGAGCCCAGGTGCCTTGTGGGAGGATTGCACAGGCAACATTTCTTGGGCAGTGGAAGCTCAGCTCCCAGCCTCTCGCCACTCGTGGTCCAGTTGTGGCTTGGGAGGAAGGGCCTGCGGAGGGAGTCACCTCTGACAAACATTGGGAAGAGTGCCCCGCACCTGTCTCACCTGCAGTCTGGTTTCTTGAAGCATCAATTACAGTTCAGAGCTGACATAAACACATTTCTCAAGAGTTGCCTACACCAAAATGGGCTCTGCGTGTGTGTGTGTGTGTGTGTGTGTGTGTGTGCGCGCGCGTGCGCGTTTGTGCGCCACTTCAGTTTTTTTGGAATCCTTGAAAAGACTAGATATTTATTAGAAATTAGTTCTGTTCTTCAGATTTTGAAAACTTTACGTTGTACTATTTTCTTGGATGAGGGGGACATAAAATCAGTGATAAGAAATGGTCCTTGATCAATTAGATAGTATTTCTGTTTTTCTGCCTATAGTCCTGTTGTCTTCTTGGATGTTTTAGGAGAAAGCCTGTGTTTGTCACACCCGGTGCACTTCTGAAAATAACTGCCGATTTCCCCAGAAATAAACTCACAACTAGAAAATGGCAGGATTATAAATTTCCCCAAAATGTGAGGTGCTGTGAACCATCTTGGGGCAGGGGGATAGAGGTTATAATTACATTTATTTAAAAAGTACCACTTAGTAAAATGATAGCTAAAGCAAAATTAGTGTAAAAATTAGGATTAATACATGTATTTTGCAATTGTTTATTTACCTACTTAGCACTTGGGTTGAAGTTTTATATGGGATCCAAAAGGAGGGAACCTTCTGAAATTCACCAACATTTCCAGATATTGTCACAAGATTGTCTTCCCCTGTCTTTTAAAAATAGGGCCAAACTTCAGGCCCCTGCCCACTGCCATTGGGTGGTATTTTTGTTTCTCTTTAGGTATCATCCCATTTTTCTTTTTCTTTACTACTGACATGTGCTTATTTCATATGAATGTGTAATATCTTAACTACATGTGCATTTAAAATATTGATTTGATGTATTTGTGAATTGTTTCTCTTAAAGGGCCTATCAGGGGAAATGAGTAATTTCTGATATCCTGTTCTTGCAGGAAGAATTTTAAATCGTTTCTCCAAAGACATTGGACATATGGATGACTTGCTGCCCCTGACATTTCTAGATTTCATCCAGGTAACGTAACAGTAATGTCAAGTTCTCAGACGGAAAACAGCAGTTTCTAATTTTTCAAGGCCCTCTCATGGGGCCTAAGGGTGGGCCTTGGAGCCTGGTGATGTGTCATGTTATCTTAATAAAAGGCCATGTTTGTCAAAGAAAGGCGTGGTGGTGATTCGGAGGCTAAGTTAACATGAGTAATGCCTCGTGTGTAGGAGTGGCTACACAGTCATGTCGAGGTTGGTTCAAAGCAGCTACATGCTGGGTAAGTGGTTCTCCATCTGCCTTCCAGGTATCTGGCGCCGGCTTCACTTGACTGTGAGCACATTTCATAATATAGAAACAATCACCTCTCACGGAAAGATAGCCTAGATTAACTAAATTATGCATTGTATTACCACAAAGGAAAAATATTTACTGCACCATTTTTTTTTTTTTTTTTTTGGTGTGGATAAAACCAGGTGTGGTTACTTACAAAGAAAAGATTAGTAATAATAAGGTGAAAATAATACTTTGTTAAACAAGGACAATGGAGAGCAGTTATTGCAGATGCAAAGCCTTTAAAGGCAAGTCCGATTAAGTGATTAAGCCAATAATTTGAGTACAGGATCAAAGTCATCTCAGAAAATGTCTTTTTTGTTTTTCTAGGCAGCTTTTCTTTCACACGTAGATGGCTCTAAGTCTTAAGGTGTCTTTTTTAAGGAAAACCAACAAGCCCACAGAAATGCCTTCTTTAAAGCATTTGCTTCGTCTGTGAACTTGGGGTTTTAAGGAATAATTTGGGGCCATCTCATCTCTCATCTCCTCATTCAGTGCTGTTGTTCATGTAGGATGTTCTTTCTGTTGTCTAATTCTGTCTACCTTTCAGTGATTCAGGCTGGGGGACTTTCTTCTTCATTTCCAAGTGTTTATTTTGGAAATGAAATGCATTCATCAAAGGCTGCACATGTTCTAAAATCGCAGCTGCTGTTGCTAATACTTCATGAACCTTCGTCACTTTCCCTAAGTGCCAGTTTACAGTAGTCTGATCACGAACTCAGTTGGAGACCCGGAAGTAGATGCGCTTCAGTTGGGGTGTGCAGTTACGGCTTAATCCTGATAGTCCCCCTCCTTCTTATCTCTTCTGGAGCTACTGTTATAAAAGGAGCCAGAATTACTTAATTTGGAAAATCAGCTGTGTCAGAGAAATCAGTAGCAGGCCTGAGATGATTACAGGCATTCCTGCCAATCACACAGAAACGCAGCAATGACTATCTGACTGCAAACAGCACAGCCCATGGGCAGAGGCATCTACTGTTTACCAGCGTGAAGCAAGCCGAGACTCAGGCAGAGGACTTTTACTGCAAACAAAGGTGTCTGATTTTTTTTTTTTCTCTTCTGCATACTTATTTTTATAAATGTGTCCTGCTGGGTTGAGCTATGTAATATATCCCCAAGAAGCAATCTTTCACCAAAACAATGTCACATTTTGACGTGATTGGTAATTACTTTGAGAAGGTTCTATGAAAGGTTCCTTTTCTTTGCCTCCGTAAGCTAGGCCAAGGTTGAGTTTCCAAAGCTGGCTGGCCCGGGCTTAGCACACAATAGTGAGCTGAAATATGTGATGCACATATTTTTGCACGACAGATGGAGAAACAGGAATAGATGCTACCTGATTTCAGTATAAAACATTCTCAGCCTGAAGAGAGAAAATTTTAGTCTCACGGTGCTTTTCTTTAACCTGAGAGACAAGGGTTTTTTAGAACCGTTTGCTTACTTAATCTTGGTGAATCATATCATTGTTGAATTCCAGTAGTCCCAATTAGCTGATTTCTTGAATCTAATAGCAAAGGTGAATCTCCATGTTAGTGCCTCCAAGAAAGGAGCTTTGTCTAAAGGATAACTCAGTTATCAATTATGATAAAGATCTGTTGTCACTTGTTTTGTTTGCAGGTGTCTTTAATAAGGCTTCCCATAATCCCTTCAGGAAGAAATATTTTCTTCTTTTAAAAATAGTATTAACTAAATATAAAAGCTCTGATCCCTGCCATTGTTGTTGATTCTTTGAGGGACACTTCCCAACATTCATTGTTTAAATGGTTGTCAGGAGGAATCAAGTGAAGCTTCGTCAACAGTGCAGTAACTGGTTCATCTTACTTGGTGCTGAGACCTGTCCCCCAGGATTTGCATTCAATGAGTATGCTTCTGACTGAGGTATCCCAGGGATCATTTTGAAGTATTTGGGCCTGTTGCTTTATTAGCAAGCGGAAGATTTTTATTAAAGCCACAAAAATGAATTTAACCTGCCCTCAAATAAAGGCCAACAAATATCAAAATGTAAATTGATTTTTTTTTTTAAGTTGGATAGGACTCTGTAAGGATGAAATCAGCCTGGTGGTGTTCTGGGACTCTTAATGGAATCGTGTAAACTTAAAATAAACACTATTATGGTAAGCACATAGAATGAAAACTAATTTTCCAAATCAACTACATTATATTCAATTTATTTTCCCCAATCAACCAAATGTTTAAAACCTGTTAGTTATAACAGCCATCTTCTGGAAATTAATTAGAAGCCTATTAGCTCTGCTAGCTGAGCCGAGTGAAGAGGGTTGCTCGTTACATTTCTAAATAGGCTCCTGAATTAAAGCAGAGCAAGGTCAAAATGACAGCTTGACGCACCTCATGGCAGTGCTTAAGAAGTTGACCTAGTTTGGGGTTTGGAGGGGAGCAGGGAGTATTAGTGTTTTAAAGGAAATTTGATCTACTTTGACTCAATCCCTCAATAATTTTTTTTTTCCTTTATTGATTTTTAGAGAGAGAGGAAGGGAGAGGGAGAGAGAGACAGAAACATTAATGAGAGAAAACATCGATTGGCCACCTCTAGCATGCCCCCCACTGGGGACCGGGCCCACAATCTGGGTATGTGCCCCGACTGGGAATCACACTGGGGACCTCTCGGTGCATGGGTTGACGCTCAACCACTGAGCCACACTGGCCGGGCAACCTCCAATAAATTTTTAAAGTTGAAGTACTAGTCAGGTAAAACATGCAGGTGTCACGAATATTATCTGTGTGAGCAGCAGCAGCCTCTCAGTTGCATGGGACTCTGCAGTGGAAATGACTTTCAGGCCTCTTGTCCAGCTCATCAGCCCTTCTGCAGAGTTTCATTAGACCGTTTCAGAACTGGGAGAGTAGAAAATTGTCTGCCTTAGCTTTTAATGCCATTAGCAAAACCTGCTGCTGCAATTAGGGAGCCCTCGATTTTAATGTTTCTCATCAAATTCTTTGGGTAACAGTCCTCATTGACCAGCAGCTCCTCCTATGCTCAGAGAAGCTCACAGAATGTTAGCTAACATCGAAACAACTGAGTTAATTGAAACAACTAAGTTTAAAAAGAGCTGGGAATTTCCTTGTGAAGAAGTTACCCTTGGTGTTATCTTCTTACCTATCTACATATTCTTAAACCAGAAAGAGCGTGGCAGGATTTAACAAATAGGAGGCAGACCAAAATCCAGAGCTTAGATATCCTCATGAATAGGGTGTTAAATTCTCCATCAATCAGAATATTCAAACTAAAACTGTCCTGTTGAATTTTTTTTCTTCCTAAAGATATGCATAGGCGCATGCTTTTCTGGAGAATTAGAATCAAATAGATACAGAACTAATATGATTGCTTTTACTCATGAGAACGTTGTAGTCCAGAGCACCCAAGTTTGATTGCTTTTTCTGTAAGACTGATGGTTTTTTTTTGTTTTGTAAGTAAGAGTTCAGAAATGTGGACCATTGGATTAGAACTTCTGATGCTGAGGAATTGAGGGGAGAGACCCGAGAACACAATGCTCCAATTTGGGCCATATGGCTAGAGTTCATACACTCTGCGGGAGCAAGTCAGAAATCAGCGGCAGAGTTTATTACTCCTCTGACGAAAGGACTGAGATGAGACAATTCTGTTTCAAATGTGGGCAGATTTGCTGGCCAGATGAAGGTCATTGACCTAACTTTGTCCCTTGGACTTCAACAAAAGATTTCTATTTTTTGGACATTTGTGGGTTTTGTTTATTTTTGGGGTTTTGGGATAGTTAGCCATTCATCTCCATGCTAATACGATACAGTGACACAGTATCTGTATCTGATTTTGAGACTGTGTGTCATTCACTGGTGTCCTGCGTTCAGGGACGACACTGCAGGCACAGTGGGGCTAGTGTATGGGATTTTGCAACTGAGTTGACACAGATGTGGCGAATGAAGGCCAGTTTTTGACCTGTGAAGCTTTTTGGAAGGGGAGGCCAGAAGTGGGGGAGTTTTTGAATATATTGTAGGAAATAAATCATTTATACGGTACAAAATAGCAACAGTCTGCAGGTTACCTCAGGGTTGCCCTGGGCTTATCAGATAAATTAGCCGTGGCTAGAGTACATATCTGGCTTATCAAAGTGTTGTTCAAACACATTTGGTTTGTTTGCTTTTTCAAAAATCATAACAGCTCTGAGTATTAACAGTATTTCAAAAACTAAGTCATTTAAGCTAGAGCATAGTTCTTCATACGTTAAAACCAAAATATCTTTATGAAAGTAGGGATTAAAATACAAATAGTATAAAGATCTTTATCTAGACCTCAGGCGTGAGATATCACTGAGGGGCAATTCTTTGACTAGGACTTTGGCCTTCTAAACATAGTGTATTTGGGACAAGAAACAAACAAAAACATATAGGCAGTAATTAAAATTTACATTTTTAAGTGTTTGACTTCCTAATACCATGGCCCAAAATATAGCAGTATAAATCTAGTCTTTGATTTGTAGTTGTTAATTCTCACCAGAGGAAATATTTTTTCCATTGATTTTCAGAGAAAGTGGAAGGGGGGGAGGGGGAGAGAGACAGAGGGAGAGAGAGAAAGAAACATTGATGTGAGAGAGACACATCGATTGGTTGCCTCCCGCATGTGCCCCGACTGGGGCCGGGGATCGAACCTGCAACCCAGGCACGTGCCCTTGACCAGGAATCAAACTCGAGGCCCTGGTCCGAGGGCCGACACTGTAACCACTGAACCAGACCGGCCAGGGCTAGTCTTTTATTTTTTTAAAATAGTGATTGATTTAATTAATAAAGGTGCCGTACATATGTAATATTTGTAATGTTTTACATTTAATTTTATTAATGATTAAAATTAATTTCATGATGAATAATTTTAATGATACAGATATATTTCTAATATTTGATGGGCAGATACGTTGTTTTGTGAATATATTTGCAACTGCATATATAGTGGGAAAGCTTGACATTTCTCCCAAAAGGAAAACGATATTTCTGTTATATATCTGATTTGCAGGTTTGTAATTCTTTCAGTATTTCTCATTTCTATAACATCTTCCTTTTTCTGTTTTCCACCAATTGTTTATTCAACTCTTACTATGTGCTGGGAAGTAGGGATAAAAAAGATGGAGACTTTACCATCATTCAGCTGACAAGCATTTATCGTCTTGCGTGCTGGGCAGCGTGTTAGGATGTGGACTTGAGTGAAATTTAATTCCTGTCTCTCATGAGGCACACTGTTCTGGGACAGACACAAAGTCAGTAATCAATGCCGTGTGATAAGTTATTACAGGAGGGATACTGAATAGGAGAATGGGTAAGGCTTGAGCATGATACAAATCTGATTTCCAGTCCCCGCGCTGCCGTTCAGTTATCCTGAGAAAGTAGTGGGACCTCCAGATTTAGGGCCCCCTGTAGGTAGTTGGGAGTACGGGTCAGAGCAGATCCTGCGTGTTGCTCGCTGAGCGGGTAGTGGTTGAATCTGTGAGGATGGATAAGATTGCCCAGAGAGAGGGAAGCATGTTTCGGGGGCCAAGATCACAACTTCATGGAAGCCTTGATATTTACAGAGAAAACACAGAGAGAGACCAAGCAGAGGACACAGAGCGAGAACAGCAAGGACAAGAGGAGAGGAGGAAGATCAGGGTGGGGGAAACCAAAGGCAGGGTGCTAAATGCAAAGGAGAGGGGGAGCAGAAAGCTCAGCTGGATTTGGCGATTAGGATGTGTCTAGGGACCAGCCAGAGCAGGTTTAGGGTGGAAGGAGGACAGATTGCAAAGGCTGACGATCAAAGAGTGGAGGAAGCTGAGATGAAGGCAGACTATCTTTGAAGTAGTTTGACTCTACGAGGTCAGGCTCACGTGGCATGTAGGGTCTGGGGAGGTGTCACCGGGTCATTTGGGTTTTGTAGTTCAGGTGTACGATGGTGGTGGGTGGTGGCATATTCCTCTCCCAATTCTCCCTTTGGTAAACGAGGAGAGGGAGGGAGCCATCCAGAAATTAACACCTTGCTGAGTTTGGAATGTTTTAGTGTCAGGGAGGAAGCCCTGGGGGTGGGGGCTAGAGAAGTTAGGGAGCCTGGTCTAGGAGAGTGTTAGCACTTCTAGGAAGTGACCTCTGACCCGAGATGAGAGGAGAAGGTCACAGCCGCTGGATACTGCTGGAAGCCAAGTTTCCTTTGGGAACCACTCTCTTCCCTCTGTCATTAGCTGAGAGTGGGGTTGGGGAGGGGGGTAGCTTGGAGGGAGTTGTTCAGCTCTGTTTAAAAAGAAACACTTAGTGCCAAGTGTGCTCAGACTCATTTTACATGATTTTGTTTTTAATTGCTGTATTTGATAAACCTTGAACATACCTGATCATTTTAATTTTTATTTTTGTTATACTTCTAAAGTATTTATTCCATATCTTTTCCTCAGCTCATTCCTTCCCATTTCCATAAAGGAGCTCTCAGATAATTCATTTAACATTCTATAATAAGAAGAAAGGCCTGCCTTCTGTACTTGGTTTCCTCTGCCTTTGCCTTATGAGCACCGTGGTGCACAGATTAACCTGCCCATGGTCCTCTGAGATCGGCACATACCTTTGTTCTCTGCTTTCAGATGCCAGTATGTTTGCTTATTTCAGAACTTTAAGAACTTCCCTGAACCAGAGACTAATATGTAATAGATGGGTGAGACCCTTCAAGGGATCATTAGATTTGACTTCCTCTGATACTGATCATGGAGCAGGTGACTCAGAGCCTTTTCTCACAGTGCAACACTGTCTTAGCATCTGTGTCTCAACTGATTTGTTGTGCTTTATTTGCTGGTGATTTGTGTTACAAAGGTGCCAAGGCCTAGAGAGTAAAATTCGTATTTCTCAGCCCTTTAGCCTCTCTGCAGCTCCTGGGAAGAAACTTTACATGCCTGCTAGACTGACTGTTGATGTGCTCGTGTGTGTGTGTGTGTGTGTGTGTGTGTGTGTGTGTGTGTGTGTGTGTGTATTTGTACACCTTTTGTCCCTCCTCAAATGGACCTTATTCATCTTTATCCTTTAAGGACCAGTAGTTTCTCTCCCCCATTAGTGGAGCTTTTCTTGCTCATTCTATTCTCCAATGAAACAAGCTCTATGCCCTACCAAAAAGATGGGATCCTATAACAATGGGCCTCGTTCTGTGCTGAGGGTATTTCATTTCAACCTCACTGCAAGTCCGTCAGTCCATCAGTATCTAGTGAGCACTTCCTGTGTGCCAGTCACTTTTCTAGAATGTGGTGTGTAGAGCAGTGAGCTGGGTATTGGCTTCTAGGAATCTGCATTCTGGTGCAGGAGACAGATAGTAAACAGGTGAGTTTGTGTTATAATTCCAGTGAACTGCTGGTGCACTAAGGAAAGGCAAGTGTTTGCAGTGATTGTGGGGACTGCATCAAACAGGGTAGTCAGGGAGCAGGTGACATTTGACTCTAAGAAATAAGAAGGAAACAGCCATGCAAAAGAGATCTGGAAACAGATGGGGGGAGCATTCTGGGGAATAGGAACAGGTGCAAGGGCTCAAGATGGGAACAAAGTGGAGAGGAGGAAGGAGGCTTGAGATATAGACGGGACTGGACCCCGAAGGCTACCTGGACCAATGAAAGGGTTTGGGTTCTAGTCTGGGTGCAATGGGAAAACACTGCAATTTTTAAACAGGAGAAACATCATGTTCATGCTTTTTAGATTGAAAAAAATATGTAATACTTTGTTGAGACTTCTCATAGAGTTGTTTTTAAAGAATTTTTAAATGCCTTACCTCACCAGTATATGCATCATCTGTTGAAGACAAGACTCGGGGCTGTTTTCTGTAGTATCCCCCACCCATGGCACAGCTCTGTCAGCCGAGGCAGGTCAGGACTCAACTTTCAGTCGAGGGCATGCAAACCGTTCACAGATGGGGAATGGTTCTCTCCAGTCGGGGTGGGTATCTTATCCTCCCACAACCTATCCTTCCTAGGACAGTGGCTCCCAAACACTGGGCTGTCCCTGGCTGAGGTAATATGAAAATCAGGATGATACAGGATTTTTTCACAAAGCTGATTGACTCAGTTTCTCTCCTTAGATATCCTGAATTTCTAAACACAGTGGAATTGCTCTTATCTAGGAATTCTAAAGTCAGTGCATAAGGGGAAAGTAAGAAGTCCAATACATAACAGTAATCCTAGCATTTAGTGATTGCTTCCTGGGTGTCAAGCCTTATTTTTTAAAATCCTTTATTTGTGTGATCTCTTATTTCATCTTCCCAGCAACCCCATGAGGTCCGTACAATTACTGTGCCGGTTTCACAGATGAGGGAAACGAGGCCCAGAGAAGTGACATAATTTTTCCAGGATCACACAGCTAGTGAGTGATAAACTGGAGACGTTCATTTTTACAGTTTTGAGTTTTACTCATTAAGCACATAAGGGAGAAGCAAACTGTTCCTTTCCGGTCTTTGATCACATAATGAGAGTATCCCATTGAGGGAGGTTCCCAGGCAGAATATCTAATAATATTTAAACAATTGATCATCTAGTGTCTATATCTTTTCCCCAGCAAAAGCCATAGAAGTGCTCGTATAGTATGACCTCATGGTATTTGAGACATAAATCTTTTTGAAATTGTGGTACTAGCCTTGTATTTTTTTCTGGCTGTTGAATTCACTGTGTGCAAACCTACTTTCACTTCTCCAAAAATGCTTTTGGAAATCTTTGCTGGTTGGTAAAATTTAGTTTAAGAACTACTATTTTCAAGAACTTTCTTCTTTGGCTTTGTGATAAGCCTGGTCTCAAACCCTAGTACCAGAGAGATGGTGACTGTATTTTGGGCATGAGCATCAGGACGCTCAAGAAGTAGAGGACACCATCTGACGCACATTCATTTGGGCTGTGACATGTATGGCTCTGTAGTAACGCTGTGTGGACAGGAAGGAGAATCAGCTGTGATGAAAGCAAATGCACATTTCTTGAGGTTTTGTTTAAAAATAGTAGCATAGCCAGGCCGGTGTGGCTCGGTGGTTGAGCATCAGCCCATTCACCAAGAGGTCAACGGTTCGATTCCCGGTCAGGGCACATGCCCAGGTTGTGGGCCAGATTGCCAGTGGGGGGCATGCAGGAGGCGGCCAATCGATGTTCTCTCTCATTGATGTTTCCATTTCTCTCCTTCTCCCTCTTTCTTCCTCTCTCTCTAAAAATCAATAAAGGAAAAAAAAATAGTAGCATAACTTGACAATTAGTACTTTATGAACAATGGATGAGTCTACATTGTACTAATACTAGTCTTTGGAAATGCTTCTGTATAGAAAATGACATAACTGTGCTAAAGTTAAGAGTTAAATTGTTCTATACTAGAAATAATGTACAAATTGCATACAATAAATCTGTCATTTTTTATAGAAAAACAATATACCCCTTATGGGTTTTTTTGTTTTTGTTTTTGCTTTTTTTGTTAATACTCATCCAAAGATATTTTTCCATAGATTTTTTTAGATAGAAGGGAGGGAGAGAGAGAGCGAGAGAAACATCGATGTGAGACACATTGGTTGGCTGCCTCCTGCATGACCCCGACCGGGGCCAGGGATAGAACCTACAACCCAGATGCATGCCCTTGACCAGGAATCGAACCCGTGACCCTTCAGTCCTCAGGCTGACACTCTAACCACTGAGCCAAACCGGCCAGGGCCCCCTTATGGTTTTATTAAACGGAATGACTAAGTAGAGGTTTAAAATTTGAATACTCTGAAAAACTATCAATAAAAGATCTAAACTCCCAATACCAAGATTTTATACTGTAGGCAACACCCTTCTTTTCTGTGAAGTGAGCATAGGAGTTCTGATGTATTTGATTTTGAACAACAGCGCTTGTCAGTGTAATACTGTGTGTTTGCGTGTGTAGACAGAAATACATACCTCAAGGAGCCAATTACACTGTTGACCTAACCCTTTCAAATCAAGTAGCTTGTTGCACATCTGACACTATGAACCACATGGCTGGAACATAGGATTGAGTAGGGACTCTGAGTGCGTCAGGGTCTGCGTTTTACGGGGTCCTGAAAACTGTCTAAGGGATTTAACCTGGGCCCACCCAAGGTCTTTGAGCAGGTAAGTGACTGCTCACCATGTAATTTTAAGGGAAAACAAGAATGTGTGCGCTGTCTGTCTTTGAAGATACTATTCTTCCCAGTTGGTGCACTAAACTGAAAATCAGCCAGGCCGATGATCTGGTTTTGTTGCACTCACGTGGTGGTTGTCCCTGAACTGTGCCTGTAGTTGCTTCTGAAAAGGACCTTGGTGTGTGTAGATTTCTCTCTCCTGCTTGTGGTCACCTGAAAAAGTCTTTGTGGGAGAAGGCTTCCTCCTCTTCCCTCACTGGCCCCAGGCAGCATGTACACTGGCCTCTCAGGATCAGGCAGCAGGCCCCGTTCCTTGCTGGGCTTCACACTCTGTGAGGGGACAATGCCAGGGCCCCCAGGTTTATTGGACAGTGTTTGATGATCTGATTCATTCTACGATGCTTTCTGTTTTCAGGAGAGATTATGGAATAAGCTAATGAAACCAGTGATGTCCCTAATATCATAGTTTTATGATTCATAAGTATCATAGAACGAGTTTACATCACAGAGATTCTAGATTTACGGTCTGAAGCAGCGGTTCTCAACCTGTGGGTCGCGACCCCTTTGGGGGTCGAACGACCCTTTCACAGGGGTCGCCTAAGACATAACAGTAGCAAAATTACAGTTATGAAGTAGCAACGAAAATAATTTTATGGTTGGGGGTCACCACAACATGAGGAACTGTATTAAAGGGTCGCGGCATTAGGAAGGTTGAGAACCACAGGAAGATTTTTAAAGGACATTTTCCCACGTAGACTCACTGAATCACAGATCTGTTGTTTTCAAAACCAGCCACTGAGCACTAAATATTTCTAATTTCCATACAGTTTCTGAAACTTCCAAGGTCCCAGATAGCACTGAATAAGGAGTCTTAATTATCTAGAATTCTTGCCATTAAAATCATCACTTCCAAGAAGTCTTCCTACTAGCAAAACAAGTGAAAGTGAAGGTTAAAATGTGGAAGCTCTATTTAGGCATTTAAAACCCATTAAAAAAAGGCGGGGGACTTCTCTGAGCATGTGAACTGGCACACAGCTGCCCTCTGCAGAATGCCATAATTTATTGAGGAAAACTGAATTGCAAAACCTTTCTTCCCCACACACCCTCATCCAAAAAAAAAAAAAAAAAAAAAAAATCAACAGCTTGACTGAGCTTAAATAACTGACTTTTCATATTCTTTCATGGAACACAAAGGCCTAATCCTGAGGCTACTTGAGCCACCAATGCAGGCAGTGATGGGGACCACCATGGAACATGTCATTCCCTCCTCACCACACACAAAACACATTGACTGCAGCTTTATGAAGTGAAAATGCCCAAGAAAGAGAAAATGGGAAGGAGGTGTCCTCAGTTATTTCTTTCCAGAGGGGAGCGCAGAAGAAAAAGCTGCTGCATCTGGGTATTGAGGACAAAGCAAGCCTAAGACTTGGGTATAATAGGGTGGGTCACTTGCTTTTATAGAAGCTAAAGAGTGGAACTGCCTTTACTTGTCTCAGTACCACTGACCCTTGCATTTCATTGTGTGGAGATGTCAGAGAAAGTGTGTAGAAAGCATTCCAGCCTCTTTCACTGAACAATGACTTTGTCATTTTGAGATTTCTATGGTGTGTTGACCCCTTCCCCCACTCCCTCCCTCAAATCCCCCCTGGACAAAAGAGATTGTTAGTTAGGCTGCCTTGCCCTTATTTGAAAGATCCCTGTTTTACCGACTCTTTAAAAGTAAACTCATCCATTTTAACTGAATCACAGTGTTTTCACGCTTTTAAAATCAACAAAAGCGTTTTAGTCAGAGCATTTGCAAGGATGGAATATTCTGTGGAAATGTCAGTCCCAGGGATAATGATTCATGCAAACTGCCAAGTTAAAAGTGGGTTTCCTCGTTAATAGAAAGGAGAATTGATGATATGGGTTACTGGAAATATTTACAAGCACTTGACCCTCGGGTTTCTGAGATCAGGGTGATATGATTCACACAAGCTCGCTCGTACAGTTCCTTTACCTTTTTATTTTTTTAATAAAAGATGGGACGACTGGGTTTTTCCCAGTGTGATGGTTAGCTCACTTAGAAAGCAGCTCCGTCCACATCAGCATGGTGACAGTTAATCACCGGGGACCCTCCCAGGCTGGCAACCAGTGTTCCAATTTGTCTGTCCCAGCATGTGCGCTCCAATGATAATGTTTGTAGTTTAACAAGAAGCTAATTAAGACCTAAAAGGAAAAAAAAAATAACCAGGATCGCATTTTCATCAAGCTTGATGGTATTGTGCAAAGCATGGAACTTTACTTTATGGCATTATTGGATGATGTCCATTGCAAAACAGTAGTGGCTGCTCTGGGGGCTTTCTCTCTGCCATCGAACATCTTTAGGAATGATAAAATGAACAGTTGTTGCTAGGGAGAGGACAATGGCTAACGGCACGGTGGGCAAAAGTAGGTTTACAGTTGTGAGTACTCGAAACAGTTTTTTGTTGGATTATTATTTATTAATTGTTTTATTTTCCTTACAAATGACTGTAAACCTACTTTTGCTCCACTCTGTGTTTACTTACTTTGAAGACCTGTAGAGACTCCAATATGCTGTTCTTGATTACATTTGTTCAGTTCTATTTACTCTCTGAGTGTTCTTGATAAGATGAAGAAGAAGGGGGTGGTCTGGAGAACTTGGCTTCGGTTTGAGTAAAATCTTGCACTTACTATTTTATGTATGGCTGTATTTCTTAACTCCGATGCGGGATGGGATTAATTGCCATCTCTGCTGTCTGGAGGTTGTCTTCTGCTTGTGAGTTTCATGACTGCTTTGTTGCTTGCAGCCTTTCTCTGGGTGTGTTGATGTCCTGTTCTCTGACTGTCATCTGCATGGGGACTCCAAGCAGATAGTGCAGCTCTAGCCTGATAGCAAAGGGCCAACACCCACGGGACACGGGCTGGTTCCTGTAGCCCTCCCATGTGCCCCCACCCTCCCCTGCCCCCAGGGCACCGAAGAAAACCACACGTGACATTGTGACTGTATTTAACGCATTGCCAACACCTGCCTGAGCACGGCCTGAGGAATGGGAATGGTGTCTTGATTCTTTTCACCGATTGACATTTTTATTGAGGTATATTTTATATATAGTAAAATAAACATTTTTTTACTTTGATGTGTTTTGACACTTGTATGACTACCACACAAAATAACGACATAGAGCATTTCCATCACCTCAGAAAGTCTCGTGCGCCTCTGCAGTTCATCTCCACACTTCCCCCAGACTTCCGTCCACATGGATGAGTTTGCCTGTTCTTGGGCACTTAAAAGTACACGGAGTCGCTGCAGGATGTTTTCCTGGGGCTGCCTTCTGTTGCTCAGCGTGTGTTTTGAGATCCATCCATGCTGTTGCCTGTCTCGGTGGTTTTTCTTTGTTCTGGGTGATATTCCGTTGTATGAAGATACCACAGTTTATTTATCTGTTCTCCAGTTGATGGACATTTGGGATGTTGACACTTTTTAGCAGTGAACCTCATTGCACAAGTGTTTATGGGACATGTGTTTTCTTGTTGGATCCAACACTTAGATGTGGACTTGCTGGGTCATAAGGTAGATGTATGTTAACTTAAACAAGTTACCATAAAAATGTTCAAGATGGTTGCACCATTTTGCATACCCACCAGCAATATATGAGAGTTCTAGTCACTGCACATCTTTGGAACATTTATTATTATCAGTCTTTTGATTTTAGCCTTTCTAATGGGTATGATTGGTCTTTTTGTGGTTTTAAATTGCATTTCCCTGATGATTAAATGATACTGAGCTTTTTCATATATGTTAATTACTGTGAGATCTCTTGCTGATTTTTTAAACTTAAAAAAATTATTTTTATTGTCAATATTTAGGAGTTTATATGTATAAATATTTTGAATAATAGTTTTATATATATGTTTAATACTAGTCCTTTGTGAATATATTCTTCCAGTCTGTGGTTTGCCTTTTTTTTTTAATTAAAATTTTTTTTCTTTATTGATTTAGAGAGAGAAGAAGGGAGAGGGAGAGAGAGAGAGAAACATCGATGAGAGAGAACATTGATTGGCCGCCTCCTGCGGGATCGGGCCCACAACCTGGGCATGTGCCCTGACTGGGACTCGAACCGGCGACCTCTTGGTGCATGGATCGATGCTCAGCCACTGAGCCACACCAGCCAGGTGCCTTTTTATATTCTTAAAAAACTTTTTTTTGATTGAGGTATAATTGACATATAACATTATATTAGCTTTAGGTACACAACATAATGATTTAGTATTTGTATGCATTACAAAATGTCACCACAGTAAGTCTAGTTAATGTCCATTACTTTACATGGTTTCAAGAACATTTTTTTTCTTGTGATGAGGACTTTTAAGATCTACTCTCTTAGCAACTTTCAAATATGCAATATAGTATTACTGACTATAGTCACCATGCGTGCTTTGCATCCCCATGGCTTACTCATTTTCTAAGTGGGAGTTTGTACATGTGGACCCCTTTCATCCATTTCTCTCGGCCCCTGCCCCTGCGTCTGGCAACCACCAATCTATTCTCTGTATCTGTGAGCTTGGTTTCTTTGTGTTTTTGTTTTTGATTTCTACATGTAAGTGATACCATACAGTGTTTGTCTTTGTCTGTCTGACTTAGCATAACGCCCTGAGGTCTCTCCACGTTGTCACAAATGGCAAAATTTCCTTCTTTTTATGGATGAGTAATATTCCATTGTGTACATATACCATATTTTCTTTATCCATTTACCCATCGATGGGCAGATAGGTTGTTTTTCTATCTTGGCTGTTGTTAATAATGCCTTGTTGAACAGGGGGTGCACATGTCATTTTAAGTTAGTGTTTTTGTTTTCTTCGAATATACGCCCAGAAGTGGAATTGCTGGATCATATGGTCGTTCTGTTACTAAGTTTTTTAGGAACCTCCGTACTCTTCCCACCAACAGTGCACAAGGGTTCCCTTTTTTTCACATCCTCACCAACACTTGTTATTTCTGTTATTTTTGTTGTTGTTGTTTTGATAATAGGTGTGAGGTAATAGCTAAAATTCTAAGAGGTGAAGTGATATCACATTGTGGTTTTGATTTGCGCATTCATTGTATTGGAAAAACCTCTCACTCCAAACTACCACACCAAGGACAAAGGCTCTTTCAATTGATGTTTTAGTTTGTAAACATTTAGATTTTATTGCCTGCCCCAAACATTGTTTAAGCCCCCATGAGAAGGGAAAGACCATGTGCCTAGCAGTAGAGAGAACGTTTCTTCACCAGCCATGCCCACAGAACGCTTGGTCACTCTTGATGAGGTCTCTCTGGGAAGTGCTGCAGAAGAATAAGAGGCAGATTGACACAGGAGTATTGCTTGGTGTGCATTTCCAATCTCTGCCTTTTTCCCCATCTCTGGGTGATGGAGGAAGAAGACAGGGGATTACACCAAACTAGCAAAATAAGCATGCAGTATCATCTCACTATCTCCTGGGTTCCAGGCTCAGCAACATTATATAAGCCTTGCCTAAAGTAATTAATAATAGTTGAGAGTCAGATATATTATTCCCCAAAACAACTTAAAAATACTTGCTCACTGAAAAGGATTAGGTTGTAGAGAACAGAAATGGGCTCAGGGCAACCTTTGCCAAGAGGGAATATTGTACGAAATATACAGTGAAGCTCTCCTTTCCATGTGAAGAAACTGAGACTCCGAGGGATAAAAGAATTTGCTCAGAATCACACAGTAAGTAGGTCAGAATCTGGTGTCTACACAAGGTTGTCTTCATCACCATGCCAGGTTTTGTCAGACATGATTCATGCAGAGAATAACTGTACACCTCTGTTTTCTTTGAATAATAGTCCTTGTTCACATCTATGCCTAGCGTAGTTTTTATTTTTATTTTTATTTTTATTTATTTTTTATTTATATTTTTTGTTAATCCTCACCCGAGGATATTTCTCCATTGACTTTTTTAGATAGAGTGGAAGGTAGGGTGAGAGAGAGGAGAGGAACATCGATGTGAGAGAGACACATCGATTGTTTGCCTCCCACACAATCCAGATTGGGTCTGGGAATCGAACCTGCAACCCAGGTACGTGCCCTTGACCGGAAATCGAACCCATAACCCTTTGGTCTGAGGACTGATTTTCTAACTTTTGAGTCAAACCAGCCCGGGCTGCCTGGTGCACTTTTTAATATTGTCCACCTTGTCTCTCAAAATACACCCAGTTGGACAATAATCTGGTCACTATCCATGGACCACTATGTCAGAACTGCCCAGGAAGCTTGTTACAAGTGCAGATGCTTGAGAGGGCTCCACTTTGGGACCTGGAACGCCTTGCGGGTGGGGCTTCAGGGGGTAGGGGATACTGGCCATTCCCAGTCTCGTGGGGACAAGGACAGGAGGGGAGGGGCCCAGGCCCACTCTGGAGCTGTACCTCAGCACCTGTTGCAGGGCTGCCAGCATTGCCACCACCAAGGCGGCCACCAGCAGCCTGGCCGAGGACAGCCAGCAGTGCGGAGTTGACACAAAAACCCACTCTCCAGGCGTCGGAGCCGCTGAGCCACTGGACCTGCCTCTCGGGGCGAAGCTGCCTGTGACCCCAGGGAGCAGTACTGTATACTATACTACGAAGTTAAGTGAAAAGCTTTTCTGACCTTACGGTTTTAACCTGACTTATCTTTATTGTTGACTTTTGGAAAACCAATATAATAGTCTCCATGATCCACACTGAAGAGCATACCATCCACGCGGAGATATCCAGGAGATGGAAGAAAGCTGGCGACTTCACCAGCAATAGTGAAAAAATGCTTGCAAAACAAGCAAATAAACTACAAGAAAGCAATCAACTCCCTGGCCTTTCTGATGTTGCACAGTTCCAAAATTGGTTGCTACAGGAGGACAGCCAGTCTTGTGAGGACCAGGAGCGATGGACGAGGCCCAGATACTGGGCTGTGGTAAGTAGGGAATTGGAACAATCTGAGCACACAGCACAGGGCGGCACCTGCTCGGGTGGGCCGAGAAGAGAGGACAGCAGGAGCAAACAGGAAGAAAAGTAGTCTTTGTAGAGGAATGGAAGACAAGAGATGTTACTTCTGACAAAGATTGGAGAAGATGTTAGAAGCTAGGATAGAGCAACAGTAGCGTAGACGCAGAGAACAGAGTTGACAAGAAGAAACAAGCCCTTGTAGAGAAAAAAAATGGCTTATCTTTTACAGAAAGGGCAAGAAAATGACTTTAAAAGAGAAGAGATGGGGAAAAATACATCTGATTACAGAGGACAAGATGGAACACATTGTGAATCTTATTCTCCAAAGAAGAAAAAGATTTCTGATGATATAAAGATAATTTTCCCTGCTGGTGACAGGAAGCAAATAAAGGAGTTTATGGTAATTGAATACTGTGACAAGAAGCACGAAATAGTAACTTGGGAAAGCACTGTGTTCAGATGGCCTCTTTTGCTCAAATGCAGATCAGTTCTCTGTTGTCACGTGACTGGTTTGGAGTGATACTTACCGACAGTGATACCACTTCTGTTGCTTCAGAATTTGATCTCTAGTTACTGATTTCGTATTTTGAACTTAACATGATATCATTTTAGAAAAATTAAATGAAGGGTCTGTTGCTATTAGATGAATAGTATATGAAACCTAACAAATTGTGAAGTAATTGTGCAATGCCCACACTGATCTCAGGAAACGCGGAGGGCGGCACGAATTACGTGCGTCGGCTGCCAGGCCGCCACCAGCCCTGTTGAAGCCTCGCTGCAGTATTTGTCTCGCACTGTGTCACCTCATGTTGTCTGTTAGAGCTCCCCGGAACCCAGATGACAGCATGAGGACCCACCAAACATTACACTACCAAAAACATAAGATTGTTCAAACGTGAACACTGTTAATCTCCTCCCCCATTAAACTTCCAGGGAAATTTTAAAATATAAAAGTTCAATCCCTTTGTTCTTGTTAGTTAAAATCTAAAGAATAAAGTCCAAAATCTCTCCTCCCTCTGAATCTGTAATTTGGTCAGTCTCATCAGGATGCAGAAGTCAGGGGAGAGATAGCATTGCTGTGGCCGAGGCTGTTTCTCTCAGAACCACTGGGGCTGAGGTGATTCATCTCTAAGCTTTATGGATCCCATTTTTAAATTCCAAAGGTTCTTTTTTTTTTTTTTTATCCTTACCCGAGGACATTTTTGCATTTATCTTCAGATAGAGTGGGAGGGAGAGTGGGAGGAAGAGAGAGAGAGAAACATCGATGTGAGAGAGACACATCGAGTGGTTGCCACCCGCACAACCCCAACCGGGGCCGGGGACAAACTGCAACCAAGGTACGTGCCCTAACCACTGAGCCAAACCGGCCAGGGCTCCAAAGGTTCTTTTATAAAACACCGAAGAGTTCTAACACACGTAATTACGACAACACCAATCTCACATGTACTAAAATGTGGACAATAAAACTAACTTCTCAGTGTCTGAAACAGTCCTCTCCCACAGGGTGACCCTCTAAAACTCTAGTGTCTGATGCAGCCCAGACCGGTCTTACCGATACCAAAAAATCTCAGTGGTATTGAAGGAAAGGATGCTGGATAGAAAATAATAGTTTTCAGCCTCACCAGGTTACCAGTCTGTCTGTGACAGTCTGGGGAGCAGACCTGTAAATTTAAGCATAATTGGGAGGCATATTCTATTAAAAGATGAAATCTGAAACTATATTGCTACATATCATTGATGCTTATCAGCACTCTAAGAAGAGTGCCATGTGGGTTTTAGAAATGTATAGTAGTGACATCGCAAGTTATGTGTTATTAGTAGTGCCCCTCGCCTGGCTGGTGTGGCTCAGTGGTCAGCGTTGACCCATGCACCAAGAGGTCATTGGTTCCATTCCCGGTCAGGGCACATGCCCAGGTTGTGGGCCCAATCCCCAGTGGGGGGCATGCAGGAGGCGGCCAGTCGATGTTCTCTCTCATCGATGTTTCTATCTCTCCCTCTCCCTTCCTCTCTCTCTAAAAATCAATAAAAAAAGAAGTGCCCCTTTCCCATTCATCATCATCAAACCTTAGTTTCTGTTTTGTCACGGAACCCCAAGGACAGACCCTGTACAGAGTCACCATCGTTAGGCTCCTGCGGGCAGTGGACCCTGCAGTTTGTAGCTGGCAACTCTCAAGCCAAGTTCAGAGCTCTGAATTCCCTCTAGTCTCTGCTTCTGGTCTTGTCTCTGTACTTTCCATTCTTAAAAAAAGGTCCTGAGGTATTTATTTTGCTTTTAAATTACCCTAAAGCAAAATGGATTTTTTTGGTACAATTTCATGAATTTTAACATATGTATGGGTTTGTGTGACCTTTGCCACAATCACATAAGAACAGTTCCACCATTTTGCAGATGTAGATAACCCTCCCTCCCACTAATAACCCCAAGTAACCACTGGTGTGTTCTCCATCAGTATAGTTTTTCTTTTTTTTCTTCCTTTGGAGAATGTCATCTAAACATCAGAATCATAACGTATTTGACCTTTCCATAATGGCTTCTTTCACTCAGCATAATGCCTTTGAAATGCATTCAAGTTATTGCATGTGTCAATAGTTTATTCCTTTTTACTGCTGAGTAGTATTCCATTGTGTGTATGCACCAGAGTTTGTGTATATATTCACCAGGTGAAGAAAATCTGGGTTATTTCCAGATTTTAGTGATTATGACTAGAAAGGTTAGCAGTATTTGTATTCAGCATTTTGTGTGAACAAGATTATTAGATTATATGATAAGTGTATGTTAAAGTTTATAAATAACTGCCCCAGTTTTCCAGAGTGCTATAACATTTTGCATTTCCATCGATAAGCAAGAGAGATCCATTTGCTATGCATCCTCACAACCATTGGTATTATCCGCAACTTTTATTTTAGCCATTCTCAGTGTGGTTTTCATTTGTGTTTCCCTGACGGATGCTGCTGCTGAATATCTATTCGTATGCTCTTTGTTTGCCTTTTGTAAATCTGCTTGGTGAAGTATCTTTTAAAGCTTTTTTCCCATTCTTAATTGGGTAGTTTTCTTACTGTTGAGTTTTGAGAGTTGTTTGTCTATTCTGAATACAAGTGTTTTTCAGATGTATGACTTGTGAATATTTTCTCTCTGACTGTGATTTGCCATTTCATTTTTTGTCCCATTGATTATTCCTTGGAGGTACTGCACTGTCTTGATTATTGTAGCTTTTTATTGTCTTAAAATCAGATATAATTCCACCAACTGTATTTTTTCTTCATAATTTTTATGGCTATTTTAAATCATTTGCCTTTTCCATATAGATTTTATAATCAGCTTGTCTACAAAAAATTATGCTGGGATTTTTAAATGAAAAATCAATCTATATGTCAATTTGAGGAGAAAAGAAATCTTTACAGGGTCTTCCAATCCAAAAATATGGTATATCTATGTAGTTGTCCTTGATTTCTTTCATATACATTTTGTAGTTTTCAGCATAGAGATCTTGTATGTGTTGTGTTGTTTTTATAAATAAATACTTCATTTTGTGGTGCTATTGTACATAGTATTTTTATTAGGATAATAGTTTCCAGGTCCTCCCATGTCGTCACAAAGGATAAGAGATCTTTCTTTCTTACAGCTGCATAGTACTCCATTGTGTATATGTACCACAGCTTTTTATCCATTCATCCACTGATGGACACTTGGGCTGTTTCCAGATCTTAGCTATTGTAAATAGTGCTGCTATGAACATGGGGGTACATATATTCTTTCTGTTTGGTGTTTCAGGCTTCTTAGGGTATATTCCTAGGAGTGGGATCACTGGGTCAAATGGTAATTCAATTTTTAATTTTTTGAGGTAACACCATAGTGTTTTCCATAGTGGCTGCACCAGTCTGCATTCCCACCAGCAGTGTACTAGAGTCCCCTTTTCTCCACACCCTCGCCAACACTTGTTGTTTGATGCTTTGTTGCTATGAAGAAAAGTAACATAAGAGGATAGAGTGATGAGGGGTTGCTAGGTTACACAAATTGGTCAGGGAAGGCGTCTTGGAGGAGGTGAGTTTTTAGTGGAGATGTGTGATGGGTCATGCAGGAGCTGGAGGAAAAGTTTTCCTAGGGGATGACATGGCAAATGCAAAGACCCTGAAGTAGGAATGAGGCCACCTGTTCTAGGACCAGCAGAAAGACCACTGTGGAGGCAAAGAAGGGAAAAGAATGAAGATGTGGTAAGAGAAGTAGGTGTGGGCCAGACTATAGAGGGCTGCTTGCTGGAGTCCCACGTGCCCCTTAAGGGGCTGGTGCACAGATTTGCTCACTGACAGATTAACTTGCTCTGACCTCCAGCATGTGGGGCAGGAGCTTGGGAAGCACCAGAAATATACAGGGAGGAACTGCATTATCTGGCTTCAGGGCAAGGGCTGGAGGAGCCACTTTCTCCCAGACAGAAGTGCGGGCAGAAGCCATTTTTTTTATGTTGACCCCCTCCTCCCTTGCTTACGTACCTATCAATAATTCCTTTAAATGTGAATAGTTTAAATGCTCCAATCAAAAAACTAGTTTCCATTGATACATAAATGGGTAAAGGAATGATGGTACATGTATAAGTGGAATATTACTCAGCCATATAAAAGAATGACATCTTGCCGTTTGCGACAGCATGGATGGACCTACAGGGTGTTTTGCTAAGTGACATAAATCAGACAGAGAAAGATGAGTAACATATAATTCACTTCAATGTGGAATCTAAAACAACATAAATGAACAAACAAAACAGAAACACTCATAGATACAGAGAACTAATTGATGATTGCCAGATGGGAGTGGGGTTGGGGAGATGGGTTAAAAAGGTGAAGGGACTAAGAAGTACGAAAGTGCCAGTTATAAAATTAGTCACGGGGATATAAAGCACAGCATAGGGAATATAGTCGATAATATTGTAATAACAATGTATGGTGTCAGATGGGTACTGGACTTAGGGGGAAGATCACTTCGTAAAATGTAAAAATGTCTAATCACTATGTTGTACACTTGAAACTAATATAATATTGTATGTCCACTATAATTGAAAAATTAAAAATTATTTTAAAGACTTGCAAGGACAAAAACAGGAATAACAATCCATGGATTAAGAGATAAAACCACCAAATGCAATGTGTTGGGGGGAGGGGGTGTCTTATCTACATTTTAATTCAAATCAATTATTTAAAAATCAGGCAGTCAAGGAAATTTGAACATGACAGGTAATTTATGATATTAAGGAAGTATTGTTGACTTTTTGAGGTGCTGTAATAGTATGGTAGTGAAGTGATTTGTGTTTGTTTTTATTTTATTTGGGTCTAATGGACATAAAAGTTTCAGGTGTAGAACAATGATTCGATATTTGTACTCTATTAGCAACTTGCAACTATACAATACAGTATTACTGACTACAGTCATCGTGCTGTACATTACATCCCCATGACTTATTTGTTTTATAACTGGAGGTTTGTACTTTCAACTCCCTCACCCATTTCACCCACCCATACCCCTCTGGCAGCCACCAATCAGTTCTCCGTATCTGTGAGCTCATTTTTGGTTCTTCATGTTTAGAGTCCATATAGAAATGATATCACGCAGTACTTGTCTTTGTCTGTCTGACTTTTATCACTTAGCACAGTGCCCTCCAGATGCACCCATGTTGTCACAAATGGCAAGATTTTCTTCTTTTTATGGCTGGATAATATTCCATTGTGTATATACATCACATTTTCTTTAATCATTTATCCACTGATGGACACAGGATGTTTCCATATGTTGGCTATATTAAATAATGCTGCAGTGAACATGGGGTGCAGATATCTTTTTGAGTTAGGAATATCTTTTTTATATTCCTAATGGAGAACAAGTTTTAATTTTGTTGAAGCCTAATGTTTACCATCTTCTTTTTTTTTTGGTACGTGCCCCTAGCAGGAACTGAACCCAGGGCTCTCTGGTCCGCAGGCCGACGCCCCAACCGCTGAGCCAAACCAGCCGGGGCACCATCTTTTTTTATTTTCTTTTGTAGTCCATGATTTTATGTTCTAAGAAATATTTGGGTATCCTTAAGGGGTGTGAAGATACTTTCCCCCTTATTGTTCTTCCTATTTAAAACTTGACCCACCTTATATTTTTGTGTATGGAATAAGGAATTAATGGTTGAGGTTTATTTTTTCCCAGATACTCTACCCACGTTTGTTAGAAAGACTTATGCTCTGAATTGACTTCATGCCTCAGTCAGAAATCATTTGTATGCGCAGGTCTACACCTGTTTACTTTATTTTGTTCCACTGAACTGTTTATCTATCCTTGTATCAATACTGCAGTCTTGTTTATTGTACATTTTAGTAAGACTTGAAATCCAGTAGTTCAAGTTCTCTGACTTCTTTGTTAAGATTGTTTTGATCATTCTAGATCCTTTTTTTTTTTTGTATAAATATTAGAAGCCTTTCCATTTTTTTTTTTAAATAAAAAGTTTGCTGGGATTTTGATTATTATTTCCTTTTAGCTGTAGAACGATTTGAACAGTCTGAGAATATTAACAATATTGAATCTTTCAATTATGAACATGGTGTATCTCTCATCTTATTTAGGTCTTTAATTTTAGAAATGTTTTGTATTTTTTAGTATAGATCTCTTTTAGTCCTTTGATTACATTTATTTGATATTTAATTCTATGTATGTCATTGTTTTTAATATTATTTTCCAGTTGCTTGTTCCTAGCATATAGACATATAATTGATTTATGTATATTGACATTGTGTCATTGAACTTGTGAATTCACTTTGCATTTTCTGGAGTTGGTGTTTCTTCAAATTCTGTAGAATTTTCTCCATATGTAATCATGTCTGCTGTGAATAATGATAATTTTACTTTTTATATTTCCAATATTTATGACCTTTATGTCCTTTTCTTGACTTCCTGCTGTGGCTAGAGCTTCCAGGACAATGTTGAATGGAATTCATGAAATGAGACTTTCTTATACTCATAGGGCAAAATCTTTCAATATTTTTCCATTAAGAATGATATTAACTGCAATTTTCAGAGTACGTATTTGTTATGAGATTGAAAACATGTGTTTTTTTAAATTCCTAATTTGCTGAGAATTTCTACTTGTTTAAATCAGCAATAGGTGTTGAATTTTGACATATTTTTTCTAAGTCTCTTCAGTTATATGATTATTCCCCTTTACTCTTTCAATGTTGTGAATTGTGCTGATTCATATTAGCAGGTTAAATTAACCTTATATTCTTGTAATAAACTCCACTTGGTCATGAGGTAGCATCTTTTTTATGTATCTTTGTGTCCAATTTAATATTCTGTCAAGAATTTTTGTATCTGTTGTTCGAGAGGGATATTGGTACATAATTTGCTGTCCTTGAAACATTTAGTCAGCTTTTGGTATCAGAGTTTGGCTGGCCTTCTGAAAAGAGATGGGAAGTGTTTCCCCCTTGTGATGGTCAGTTTTAGTATGAACTTGGCAAGGCTACATTCTCAGTTAGTCAATCAAAAGTAGTCTAGGTATTGCTGTGTGGGTATTTTGTAGATATGATTAAAATCCATAATCAGTTGATTATCTGAGTGGGCTTGACTTAGTCAGTTGAAAAGCCTTAAGAGTTAAGGCTTCTGAGAAGAAAAAGATATTATGCTTGTAAAAAAACTCCAGCCTGCATACCCTTTCCAACCTTCCCTGTAGATTTCCGACTTGCCTAGCCAAGTTCAATGTAAAGTATTATCCTTTTTTATTGTTAGACTCAATTTACTGATATGTTATTTCATGTTCCTAAGATGGGTTTGTAATTTTGCTTTCTTTTAATGTCTTTGTCCGTTTTTTTTTGTTGTTGTTGTTGTTTTTAATCATGATAATACTGGGGTCAAGTTTTCTCGAAGAATTTGGTAAAAAATTTTTTGTACAATCTACTTGTGAAGCCATCTTGGCCTCTAAATTCTTTTCTGTGAGATATTTTTAAATTATAGATTAAGGTTCTTAACTTGAAATGGAATTATTCGGATTTTATATTTTTCTTTTGTCATTCTTGGTATCTAATTATTCAAGAAATTTGACTTTGCATTAATTTTTTAAAATTTATCAGCACAATGTTTATTATATGCTCTTTTTAATCCATGTGGTATCTCTTGTTTTCTCCCCTTTTAGTTCACGATCATGATAATTTTCCCCTCTTTTTTTTCTCAATTAGTCTTGGTAGGAATTTATTCATTGATGTTTTCAAAGAACCAAGCTTCAGGTTTGTTGATTTTTTTTCTTCTGGAAGTTAGTTTTCTGTTTCATTAATGTCTGTTTTTCTCTGGTTTCCATTCTGCTATATAATTTAATATGCTAGTCTTTTTCTATCTTAAGATTGATTTTTAGACCCTTGACTTTTAGCACTTTTTTATAAGACTTTTTTTTTTTTTTTAAGAGCAGCTTTAGGTTAACAGCAAAATTAAAAAAGATATAGAGATTTCCCATGTGTTACTGGTGGCTTTTCTTTTCTTTTATGTTTAAAGCTATAAATTTACCTCTAAACACAGCTTTTGTTGCAGCCCTCACATTTTAATATTAGTAGATTTTCTGTTCTTTTCTGTCAAAATACTTTGAAAATGCACTATAATTTCTTTGAACCAGGTGTTATTTAGATGTATATTACTGAATTTCTAAACATTTAGTGACTTTCTAGTTACCTTTTTTGTCATTGATATCTTGTTAAATCTACTGAGGTCAAAATATATTCTGCACAATTTCTGTCCCTTGAAGTTTGTTGATACTTGCTTTTATAGCATAGTACATATGCAGTTGAAAGAATGTATTCAGTTATTGGCTGCAGTATTGCATTTTTTTTTAACATGTCAAGTTTATTAATCATGTTTTCACATCTTTTATAATCTATTGATATTTATCTGTTTGAGATAAATGAGTTAAAAACACCCACCAGGAGTATAGATTTGTCTATTTCTCCTGGGTTCTGTCAGATTTTGCTGTATATATTTTGTCACTATGTTATTAGGTTAATATAAATTTAGATTTTTAAAATATCTTTTATGTAAATTGAGCCTTTATTTTTAGGAAATGTTTTTCTTTATTTCTATGAACCCTTCCTAACTTAAAGCTTCTATATTTGTAGTGGTATAGGTAGACACTCCAGCTTTCTTTTGATTAGTGTTTACGTTGGGTACCCTTTTCCAAGCTTTTACTTCCACCTTTATGTGCCCTTATTTTTAAGGGGTGCCTTTTAAAATCAGCATATAGATAGACTTCATAACAAGCTCTAGCACTGAGAAAAGGTAGAAAGGGAGCTATTGATCAATGAGATATGCTGATCACAAAGCAAGGAAGAAGTGTGTTACATTTCCCCAGTATTATCTGTTGTGTTAGTTAAGAAATTGTAAGCCGTGCCTCACCATTCCACTCTTCAGTGGAGTTAGCTAGGACTCAGGATGAAGAACTAACCAAAAGATACAAAGCCCCAGAGCTGGTGTGGATGTGAAAAGATCCCAAATGAGGGATGAAAGGAATGATGAGCGTATCCCAAGGAAAGGGCAAGTTTAGAAAGCTTAATCTTAGAGTTTGTGTAGACCTCTTCACACACCAAAGTTTTGTAAAGTTCTGATTTAACAGAGTTAACTGAGTTGGCTGAGGTAAAAAGAAACAGATGATCAAGGAGGAATCTGGGAACCAGAATTGATCTTTGAACTCCTGAAGACACGCAAGGTGCCGTATCCACAGGTAACATACACCTGCAGATTTAATACCAACCCTAGGTTATTAAGGTTTAGGAGCTTACATTGAGGAGTCTTCAATATTTTCCCCTTTGCTTCTATTTATCTATAATTAAAGGGTAATGAGTATTATTTGATAGGAATTGAATTTTATTTCCTAATATTTTTTAAAATTTTGTATAGCCTGTTCAAAATGTTACTGCCTTCACAATAATCTTGTACTAGCCAGCAGCACAATCTATGTGATAGTCATTTTATCAGACGGCTATTTTTTATCTTATATGTTTCCAAAATAAATAGATAGAAGAATCTCTCCTACACCCACATCAGTAAACAGCTTACTGATAAAAAAAAAACTAGGCATTATTTTTTTCTCTCTCTCTAAATCAGAATAAAATCTTGCCGTGTTTTCTTGCCAAGAAGTGAATCCTGCTTTGTTTATTACACTTAAGTCATATCTTTTGCACAATCAGTAATAGTTTAAGGCAATCTGGATGATTTGTACTTATCACAACTTGGAACAGAATTCTTTAGAGTCTGACTGACAGCAGATTTAAAAGCTTTGAAATCCCTTTGAGGTGTTAGCAATCTTAATGATCCTGATTTTATTTTTTAATACTGTAAACAAATAATAAAAGTGCTGTCTACTGATTAAGTGGCCTTATGATTAAATACATGTTTTACTTTGTGTCTAATGTAAGTATGCGAGCGAGGAAGAGTTCAAATAATAATGGAGTGAGCCAAAAGTATGGATGACACATTTATTTGCATAGAATAAGAAGAATACATTTTTACTGCTGTTTATAGAAAACATGTTCTTTGGCACAAGCTTCACAAAGACTAGCAGGAACAGAATTCCATGGAATTAAGTTTAAAGTAAATCGTGGGTAGATACCTAGGAATTCTTATAGGACTGTAAGCAGTTTGGTAGTTAAATGTCAAACAGGCAAGCAGGTCCTTGTATTTAAAATTGTACTTGTGAAAGGAATATGTTAAAATCTGTAATCTTAGAATACAATGTTAATTCTAGAGGAAGAGACTTCCTAGGGACATTTTAATGTTTTTACCCCCATCCAGATGCAGTTATTGAACATGTAAAATGCTTAGCCTCATTTTGTGTCCTTGGGTTTTATGTATTTATTAAAATTAATTTTGGCTCTTTCTCCCCTTACCCCTTCAAGTCATTTTGGTTTCTGGGCTTAGAACTCATCTATCTTATGAAACATTTTTTAAAAAATGTAAACAATAGTTCTTAAATCAACACCTGTTAATATATTCTATTAGCAAGCATTCTAAAGATCTTTTAATGGCCAGCTCTGCTCTGTGAACTGAACAGGCTGTGTTATTCCCTAATCAGCTGGGAGTCTAGGACGGGTTACCTCATGGGAGAGACCAGATACAACCACAAGCTCCTTCTTGGTCAGAAGTTCCATCAAGTGATTGCTACCTGCCAATGGTTCATGCCACTCTTTCTGTTTGTTAAACCCGCCTGTGAAATTTGGTCATAAGTCTCTTCTTAGAACCCTCTAAACAGGGTTCAGTGTTCCTCCCTGTGTTTCTGTAGCACCCTGTGCCTTGTGTAGACGGCCATGGATTTGTGTCCATCGAAAATGATGAACTTCGGAGGTCTTGGCCCATGCTGATACCCATCTTCCTGTCCCCGCGGTTTGACCCCACTTTTATAGCAGGCAGGGTGTTTAGAGGAAAAATGAAAGACAAATTAAGAGGCTCAAATAAGTCAAAAATTTTTTTCTGGACAGTGAAAAGTTTGCCATGTTAAGGGCAAGCTTAAGTATACCATAGTGGCTGACAGCATGCGCTCCCTGACAGATGCTTTGCCGTCTGGGTCAAGTTGCTTTTCCTCTCCCTGTGCCTCGGTATCTCCATTTGTAAAATGAGATAATTTCCTACTCAACAGGGCTATTATGAGAATAAAATGAGTTAATACATGTGAAGTATTTAACGTGCAGCCAGATACACAGTACACAGTAAATGTTAACTATAGGTAGAAAACCAAGAAAGCAGAACCCCACTTCCAAACGTAGACATCCTTGTCCCCTTTTCTGAGTTCTGAATGTGCAGTTGACCACTTCTTTCTCTCTGTGTTTATAGCTGAGTCTTCTGAGTCCTCATCTGTGGCATCTGCTTGCTAAGTTCCCTAGTGATGTCTGCTGACTCATGATAGTTTGGGATTCAAGTCTTACCCCCTCTGAGAGTCTCACATTTTCTCCTCTGTTAAAGAAGGAAAAGAGTAATAACTACCACAATGGGCCACTGAATGTATCAAAAGAGCTAATACCTAGAGAGTTCTTATCATGGTGTTTGGCATACAATAAGCATTTGATACACATCATCAGGACCATCTTTGTTCTTTCTTTGTTCTCTGATTTTGTTATTTTGTTGGATGGGAAAGCATTTCCTGCCATTACAACAAGTCTTTGGATGTGAGGAATTTAATTCTAACAAAACAACTCATGAAATCTATTTTTGAAAAGAATTCTTGGTAAGGAGGTTCCAGGACCCATTCCCAATATGTGTGTGGAGGCTCCCCCACACCAACAAGCATTCTTGGACGCCAGCAGGATGTCTGAGAATTCAACTCGATCCTCACCCTGTCTACCCAGAGACAGAATCTGACTCCACAGGTAAAGGGCTCAGTCCCACAAGACTGCCCTTCACTTCGGACTCGAGGTGCAAGCCGGGGTTGTCGCCCATGCTTCTCACTGACTGCTGTAAATCAGAGGTGCCCAGCACCCTTCCTTGGGTTCCATTCATTTGCTAGAATGGCTCAAAAAACTTAAGAAAACCCATTTTACTCACTAGATCACTGATTTACTACACGGACTATTAAGGATATGAGTCGACAGCCAGATGAAGAGGTGCGTAGGGCAGGGTCCTGAGTGAAGCTCGGGGAGAGCCTGTCCCTGTGGAGTGTGAGGTTCATCGTGGTGGCAGAGCGTTCTGGTTTTCCAGCTTGGAAGCTCTCTGTGAAAAGGGCAAGGAGCTGTCTTTGTGGGGTTTTATGGAGGCTTCATAACGTGGTCATGACTAAGTCATTGGCCATTGGCAATTAATTCAACCTGAAGCCCTTCTCCTCTCCCCAGATATGGGGTGAGACTGAGTTTCAGTCCTGTAACCACAGGTTGGCTCCATTGGCAACCAGTCCAGATCCTTAGGTGCTTTCCTGAAGTTACTTCATTAACATAACGAAAGACACCTTGATCACTCTCAGCACTTGGGAAATCCCAAAGGTTTGGGGAGCTCTGTGCTTGAAATGGGGCAGAGACCAATAATGGGAGGCAAAGAGCAGTAATTGGAGACAAAGATCAATAAATGGACAAAGAAATATGTATTTCTTATTATAAATCACCATGTCACAGGAGAACTCTGTATGTATTTTCGCTATTTCAGACATTTCTACAAGTGATTGGTGTGGTGGGCGTGGCGGTGGCGGTGATTCCTTGGATTGCAATTCCTCTGGTTCTCCTGGGCATCTTTTTCTTTGTTCTTCGGAGCTATTTCTTAGAAACGTCAAGAGATGTCAAACGCCTGGAATCTACAAGTGAGTGCCGAGGCCCCCGGGTGGGAGGGCAGTGCTAGCCAGCTCCCCTCCGCTCATGCCACCATCACGGAGACCCCGGAGCTTCTGCAGACCGGATCCCAGACTTCCCCACGCAGTTAACACTAGATAACTGAATATTAAAACCGCCAACAGTCCGTGTGGCCTTTATGGCGGAAAGATGAGTGTCATGCTAGGTGCAGCTTTTGCATTAGCCCAGGAAAGAGTGGAGGATGTATGAGGAATAACAGTCCGTGGGAATGCGAGCACCACGAAGGCGGACCATTTCCATCCTGGTCGTGACGTACTTCCTAGTCCAGGGCAGGAAGGCAATACGTGTTTTTCTGAGATACAAAATATTTCATCATGTTTTAACTAACATGCAAGGAAAACAAAGAATCCCCCCCGCCTAAACTTACTAGAAATGACAAAGGAAAGGAAAAGCTTAGGGAAAGCAAAGGAGGTGTCAGGAAATACACTCATCTGTCGGAAGGATACATCTGAAAAATATATTTCTTTCACATACTCAAAAAATGCAAATAAATTGTAGTTGTTAAGTGTTTTGAGAAGATGAGCACTGTTATTTTCAGGTTTGTTCTTATTATCACCATATTTGGTGTCGTGCCACACTGTTTGAGGGTGCCCGCCTCCCCCCGGGCTGTCTGTATAAATGGATGCTGAAGATAACCCCCTTGGGAGGACACAGGCGAGGGATCAGTTTAGTCTACTACTACATTCAGCTTCCTAGTTTTAGAATAATGGGGAAAGCATTTTATGATAAATCATTCTGGGCTACAGGTAATCACAGAGGATGGACTAATTTGGAGCTTATCTCATCAATGCACAATTATTTTATTATTAAAAAATTATAAGGAGAAGAGATAATATATATTTTTAAATCTATAAGGATGATAGTCAAAACATAAAGAAGGAAGATATTTGTATCAGAAACCTCAACTGTGGATAGTTACTGCAAACTCATACCAACTTAGCTTTCTGGACGCCAGGCTAAGGAGAACAAAGTTGATTCCCACGGCTCTCCGTATCTGCCACATGGGAAAATACAAGTTCATCAGGATAAAGGAGTTTGTGTTGTGGCAAAAATTTTTTTTTTTCATCCTCACCCGTGGACACTTCTCCATCCTTGTTCAGATAGAATGGGTGGGAGAGAGAAGGAGAGAAACATCGACGTGAAAGGGACACATCGTGTGGCCACCTCCCGCACGACCCCAGCCAGGGCCAGTGATGAACCGCAACCGAGGTACGTGCCCTTGACCAGAATCAAACCCGTGACTCATTGGTCTGCGGGCCGATGCTCTAACCGCTGAGCCAAATTAGCCAGGGCAGCAGTTTTTTGTTTTTTTTTAAATAATAAGCTCTGGAGAGGCATTTGTTCTAAGTATGTGCATACAGAGTAGTGGCTGACAGTTTTATAAAGCTATAGAAAATTTTTCAGTCACTAAGACTACCAGCTAAACTACTGTGAGGTTTGGTTTTCTGAGAAGTTTCAATGGGATGGCAGAGCAGTGTCTCCTAGATGTGTGTAACATTCTGTTGATATGACTTGCTGTGATGACGGGACCTGGAGAAGGCAGAATAAAGGATGCGCTACCATCATTCTTTTGTGTAGACAACAAGGCTTCAGTCATTTACTGTCTGGGACCACTCATGAAACAGAGTCACTCAGCCATCTCGTTGCAAAGGAGGTCTCTAGTATTTTAAAGAAGGGTTGGCCCAGCCAGTGTGGCTCAGTGGATTGAGCATCATTCCATCTACCAAGAGTTCACTGGTTCGATTCCAGGTCAGGGCACATGCCTGGTTTGGGGCTTGATCCCCAGTAGGGGGCATGCAGGAGGCAGCCGATCAATGTTTCTGTTCCTCTCTCCCTCTCCCTTCCTCTCTCTCTAAAAGAAATCAATAAAAACATATTTTTAAAAAAAGAAAAAGAAAAAGGATCATGTTCCAGAAGGAACACTTGACAGAGATGTTTGCTTGGGGCAATGGCCGCTTCCATCCTTGTGGAAGGGGAGAGAAAGGGACCTGAGGCTTTTTCAAGCAGCAGCATGATATTTTCTCATTGTTTGATTCGGACATTCTGAGAACTTTAGTATGACCCCTATGGAATCGTTGGATTTTCCTGCACTGCAGTAGACTGAGACAGTAAGTTAAACCTGGATGCTCTTTCCTCCACACCTCCAGATAACAGATAACCAAATGTGATGGCCAGTTGATTAGAACTGTTCATTGTTCTCTATCTGGGTGTTCCGTGCCAGAGATAACAGTTCCACTGTTTCCTCTAAACAGTAATTGATAGTACTTCTTGAGGCCACTGCTGGAGTCACCAGCAAAAAGGACACCTGATTGCCGTGGCTAGAAGGCACAAACCTGCTCCTTCCGTGTGCTCTGAAGAACTGCTGAAGTCCCAAGGTTTATTTTCAGGTCATACTGCCTGGCTGGCTCTGGAACCTTGGGCTGACATTTAAACTCTCTTAATGACAAATCTACAGTTGATCATAATGGTTCCTCATTTTTGCAAAAGAGCGTAGCGACAACGGCCGGTCATAGGGAAGTTCTATTTCCCTAGCCACCTCTGTTCATCTGGGAGTGCCTAAATCATGAAGGCATGTTCAGATTCTGTCAGCGTCTGTAGTCAGCTACCAATGTCTGCCAGGGGCATTGCTCGGGGAGTGTTGACACGTGTGCCATGTATTTTCAAGCCGTAGATCCTCAAGCCTACTGTTTTAGAGTTCTCATGCCGATTCCTCAGGACTCGGTTCAATTTAAGATGCCTAATAAGATGTACAGTAATGGGAAAGGCTATTGGATTAAGACTTCAGGGTTTTCTAAAGATAAACTACAAAGTCTAGGGGGAAGTGCATTTAGTCACACATGGGCATCGTTAACCCCTGATTGTTCTCTCTCTCAGACACTGTGGCTGTGATGAAAAGCACAGCCTTGGAAATAAGCCAGAGTTGGGTCTGACACTCAGCTCTAGCACTTAATCTCTCAATCTGTTTTCCCCTCTATCAAGATACAATACATCTGCCCTCTGGAGTTCATACGAGGATTGAGTTGATGTTTGAAAAGTGCTTGCTGGCTTCTACCAAAGGCACTAGAACCTTGAATTTGAGGCAGTTCGGAACATAACAGCCAGCAGATCTCACGGAGCATGAACGATAGCCTGCAAGGCTGCCCGCCCAGGGTCCAGGCATGCAGTTCCCTGCCCTCCCCCTTGCCAGGGAAGATTTGCAGCTCTACGTCCCAAAGAGCCCTCAGGGTCATGGACAACACAGCTGTCAGTCTTGTGAAGTGTGGGTTCCATTTGTCTGTGACTGGTGACTAACGCCATGGGTGTTACATAGGTCTCCTTCAGGAGAGCCAGCTTAGTCTGTGGGAAAAAGGATGCTACCTTTGGGCAAGATAACCCGGGAGCCTTGGCTTCCCCTCTCCCTCTCCACCCGTCCATGTTCTTCGCAAACTCTCCAGTGCACTCCTGGCCTCCCGCTCAGCCCTGATGGGGTGTGGACGACGGGATGGCTTTCACAGCCCGACTCCTGCTGTGCCGCCATAGCTCCGGGGTAGGGGTGAAGTAGGTGACGCTCTTTGGGCGCCCTGGTGTTCGAGGCTGTGTGACACCACAGTCAGATTCTGAGAGGGTGATATCAGTGTCACATGCCACAGTGACCTCCAAATGCCAGGACAGGTGTCCAGCAGGACAGTTATAAAAACACCCACCTGCTCCTCTAGCTGAAATTAAAGCTATTCAGACACACCTTGGCTGTGCAGGTGCTGGGGGCACAAGGGGAGTGTAATACCTGGGTGTGCAGTGACCCACGCAGAGACCCTTGGGGCACCCGCAGGCGCCGGTAAATTTACCAGGGTGCAGAGAGCGCAGACTGTCCATGCACCTTACTTATCATGCACCCAGCCTGTGCCAGGCATGCTTCCAGTTTCGGGGATGTATTGACTTTATCCCAGCCCTTCAGAAGTTAATAATCGAAGGGGGCGACAGACACACAGATAGCTAATCATAATTAAGTGTGGCGAGTACTTTAACAGAATTCAATTTTAAAACACAACTGACTCAAAACTAGTGAACAGTAATTCCCACCCGGAGGGATGTCAGGGAAGAATACGGAGGGAAGCCATGTTTGAGGAGGACCTTGATGAATGACTTAGCAAAGAAAGAATTTATCTGAATCTGGCTTTGAATCTGGCCAAAGATAGGTTCAGAGAGAAGCTTGTATTTGCAGTTGGTTAAAGGGAAGCATGGTGTGACCAGGAGTTTGGGGTTGACCTGGAGGGTCCCCTCCAGAGGGGCATAGTCCTTCTCCCCCAGGCAGCCCGCTGGGGAGCTCTGGCTGTGCCGGTTGTTGGGACACGAGACCACAGAGCTCAGGAGGTGGCTGGTTTCCTTGCACGAAGGCTCACCGACTTCCTCTGTCATTGGTCTTTCTCTGCTTCCGCAGCACGGAGCCCGGTGTTCTCCCACTTATCGACTTCTCTCCAGGGACTCTGGACCATCCGGGCGTACAAAACGGAAGAGAGGTTTCAGGAACTGTTTGATGCACACCAGGATTTGCACTCAGGTCTGTACGTTTCTGGGAACGGTTTCAAAGGATGGGATCTGCTGCTTCCTGAGGCTTGACCTTCCTCTCAGGTGGCCGGCCTGTTGGCTGGCACTTCTCTCTGCCTCCCCTCGGGCCAGCCTCACACCCTGTCTCTGCACATCTTCCTCCCCTCCGCTGCCCTTGGCATGACCTCTCAGAATCCCCTCTGCACTCCCCTCTTCCCCAGGCACACCACTGCCTTCCTCCCCCTGACTGGTTTGCGTTGTCCTTCCATCACCAGGCCCTGTGACTTTCTGTCCCTTTGGGGCAGGAGTCAGCAAACCTTTTTTTGTAAAGAGCCAGATAGTAAATATTTTAGGCTTTGTGTGCCATATCGGCTCTGTTGCAACTACTCAACTTTGCTCTTGTAGCACAAACGCAGGCAAAGATAATGCATGAGCAAATGGGTATGGCTGTGTCCAATAAAACTTTATTTACAAAAACAGGTGGTGGGCCATTCTTGGCCCACAAGCCATAGTTTGCCAACTCTTTTTTCAGAGCACGCAGGGTGGCAGAAGTGACTGAGGAAATCAATTTCCTCATTGTCAAATTGGCTACCCATCTGATGTCTATTATTCTTTGTATCAGTGAAGCTTTTTCTCTGTAGAAAATTCAGCATTTCCGCTAAGTCTGTAAAATCCTGGCTTACCTTTCCAAACTTTTTCATGTTTTGAGTATAAAATGGCATTTAGAAAGCCACATGCAGATCCCTTTGGTGAGACGGTCATTTAGATGCAGGCTCCTAAGGCATAAATACCGCATGTGGGGCCCTGTGGTGAGTATGGAGGTGCTGGGAGCAAACTGGGAGCTCACTCTGCTGTTGGAGAACTGAGAGCAGGCAGCCACGTGAGAGGCTGAGCTTCACGTCGAGCCCAGCTCTGCAAGGAATGCACCGAAGAGACCCTTGTTCGTGTTCCGTGGAGCAAGGGCGTTTCTGTTCATAACCTGAGGGTCGACTTTGTTCGGTGCACGCTCCCCACAAAGCAGGCCACTGTCCTGACCTAAGTGCACTGCACTCAGCTCTCTGCACTCTTCGGGTTCCTGGTGTGCGGCTCTGCTGTCCCACTTTGTGTAACAGTCTTCTGTAGCTCACGTGAGCAGAAGGTTCCCCCTCATTTGAAGAGGTTAATGTGGCCTTTCTGCTTTCTCCCTGTGCTTGCTGTGGTTCCCAAACCCAGAGGCTTGGTTCCTGTTTCTGACCACGTCCCGATGGTTCGCGGTGCGTCTGGATGCCATCTGTGCCATCTTTGTCACTGTTGTTGCCTTTGGGTCCCTGATTCTGGCAAAAAGTAAGTACAGATGGGAGTAACTCTCTGTGGTATGATGACAGTGTATAGCTGCATGTACAAGTATGAAATTAAACTCTTGCCACCTTGTCTGATACCATGTACTGTTTGGTTCCAGTGGGTTTGTAGTAAAGTGTTTGCAGTGTGTAGGTCGGGGGTGATTCCACAGCGTGGCCCACGTAGAGCATCACTGGGGTCTGGATGAGTTCCTTTTATCTTTATGAGTGGGTTTAGATCTACACCAATGTAGCAAGCTGACCCTCTGAGCATCCTGGTGGTGTCCGGTGATTGTGAGGCGAGAACCAAGTTTACTCTTCAGCATTTTGTCCAGCTGACGGCTTTAGGTTTAGGACCACTCAGATCTCTTGGTTGTGGGTGCCTGGCGCACTGGGTGGAGGATGCTCAGCAGGGAAGAGCGTTATCCTGCTGCCCTGTGAGTACCAGGGGAGCAGGTGCAGTGTGCATGGCATGACTGTCCATTTTACCACACCAAATCACGACGTTGGATAAAGGAGCAACGAGAGTAGTATTTCAGATTTAAAAGCACTGGCTCTTAGTGCCCATTGCTTTGTTTGTAGGGGCTTCCGACTGCAGTTGCGTCGGACCGAGTAAGGGAAATTACATAATGGTCCTTGAAGCCATAATGAGGAAGGTCTAAATAATGACGTCCTCACTGTGTCATACCTGCCAGGTGTATGTCAGTCCTGTTGGGATTAATACACTCATTCACAGTGGGGGTTTTTGTGTCATGTTCTCAATCAACAGATAGTAAAAGTGTAACTGTTACTGATTGTTGTATGCAAGGTGTTTAAATATTTTAAGAGTCTTCTTCATAAAGTGACAGAAGGAGCCATACTCAGGGTTAAGAATGGGACTGACTTACTCCCCTTCTTTCTCCTCACTTAGCTTTGGATGCCGGGCAGGTGGGCCTGGCGCTGTCCTACGCCCTCACGCTCATGGGGATGTTCCAGTGGTGCGTGAGGCAGAGCGCCGAAGTCGAGAATATGGTAATGTTTATCTCAACGCTCTTAGCCTTTTCAAGTCTCCTTGCCATGAAACAGCATAAAAGCACTTCTTATGTAAAATATTAAAACTGTTATTTTTACATCGTAGCTAACAGAGTTTTTTAGATCCTTCTTCCATCTGTTTACAGTTAATGTAAAATAAAATATATACATCTTTTTCTCAGTCTTATGTATGCTATGTCAGCAGGCTTTATATTCATCACAAGCTGTCTTCAAATGTAATAGAGGTCTTTGTAGGAGGGACGTTCTGAAATCCCGGAGTGGATATAAGCTAATTTCTTAGAGTCCTATTTATTTATTTTTCTTAATGGGTAGTTCCTCATTCCTGGCAAAAGAAAAACTTAATGGTTTTTAGGTTGTTTGTTTAATTAATAGGTATCTCTCCACCACCACCACCACCCCCGTTGTAGCACTGAGCACCTGCATTTGCTGGAGTCCTTTCTGGTGGGATGAGCTCCCTCTCAGGACGTGCCGGTCGAAGGTGTTCAGTTATGGTTGTTTTGGGCTTAGTCAATATCTAAGTTATCTCCTCTTATGAATATTTGTACCTTCTCCTAAGAGGAGGAAAATAATAAGAATAGAATATTTTCATTTTACTGTTCTAGTAAAGTACAAAGTGACTATTAAAATGAGGTTTAAGCCCTGGCCGGTTTGGCTCAGCGGTTAGAGCGTCGGCCCATGGACCAGAGAGTCCTGGGTTCGGTTCCCGCTAAGGGTACGTACCTCAGTTGCAGTTTGTCCCTGGCCCCGGTTGGGGTCCTGTGGGTGGCAACCAGTCGATGTGTCTCTCTCACATCGATGTTTCTCTCTCTCTCTTCCTCCCTCTCTCCCTCCCGCTCTGTCTGAAGATAAATGCAAAAATGTCCTCGGGTGAGGATTAAAAAAATAAATACATAAAATGAGGTTTGATAACCATCCAGTTTAATTAATCTATAACATATGGCTCTTCTGTAGTATAAATTATTGATTGGTGGCTATAAGTATTCTATTCTTTAATAAAAATCCTCTTGTTTTTTATTCAGGTATGAAAAGTAGATAAATAAAATCTTAGTGTTCATTTCTCTGGTTCGTTTAGTTGTTTTTTTTTAAATATGTTTTTAGTGATTGTTTTTATTGAGAGAGGAAGGGAGAAAGAGAAACATCGATGTGAGAGAGAAACATCGATCAGCTGCCTCCTGCACACCCCCCCCCGGGGATCAAGCCTGAAACCCAGGCATGTGCCCTGACCAGGAATCGAACCTGGACCTTTCAGTCCACGGGACGACGCTCAGTCCACTGAGCCACACCGACTGGTCTCATTCTTTTAGTTTTAATATAATGTTGATGGAAGTAGCCATAAGTAAAAGTGTCAAAAGACGATAACAGGTTTGTAAATCATCAAAGTCTTCATCAGACTCCTACTTCTCTCCTTTGGGGGTATTAAGACCTGAGAAATCGTTATGGAAACAGAATGATTCATTTACAGTCTCTTAACATCCATAAACAAGACGGTTCATTCACGTGATGTCATATGTCTTCCAGATGATCTCTGTAGAAAGGGTGATGGAATATACAGACCTTGAGAAGGAAGCACCTTGGGAATACAAAAAGCGCCCACCGCCGACCTGGCCCCACGAAGGAGTGATTGTCTTTGACAATGTCAACTTCACGTACAGTCTAGATGGGCCTGTGGTATTGAAGCACCTGACAGCACTTATTAAATCAAGAGAAAAGGTTTGTTTAAACCACCTTGCCTCTTTAAGATCTCAACTAGAGGTGCAGCAGCTGCATCTGCTTGTTGGCTTCCTCATGAGTGCGTTAAGGGGCCTCTTTGTTCCTCTGTGGATGCAAATTTGATTGGTGATCACAGGTAAATCCTTCTTGGAAACTGACCACTGACCACGAATGTGAATACCAATGTTTCTCGCCTTGTGGCGTGAGCTGCCTCCTGGTGGTTGTTGAGCCCTGGGCCCCGGGGCTAGAACTGAACCTGACCCAGGATATGGACCCAGCGTCTGATTGTTCATGCCTAAGTCTTGGAAGTCAACCCAAGTTAGTGGCCACTTGTCACTAACTCTCCCAATACCTAGTTCCTGTCGATTCTTACTTCTTTATATTTCTCAGACCTTCTCTTCCTCCCCCGCCCCCCATGGTGGCCTTTGGGTGCAGCCCTCCTCTGTCCCTTGGCCCATCCCGCAGACCTACCCTCCTCTGAGCCATACTTCGCTGTCATTCCCTGCCCTCCTGCCAGCAGACTGCTTCTTTCTGAGACACAGCTCTGATCCTTTGGGTCCCCCACTAGCCCCTGGCCTGGCTGAGCCACTGCTGGAACCATAGCAAGGCTCCAGGTCCACTCCAGCAGGGCGGTGTGGCCGGCTGTCAGCCGCCAGAGAGGAGTCTGGAGTCCATGACCCAGTCAGGACTCAGGAACCAGAGCCCCCGGCTGGAGGTAGTAAAGGGCCCAGAGACTCACTCAAAGTCATGGAAGGAAACCCAAGGGGGCAGGGAGTGGTACACGTGGGGGACCGACAGGAGGTTTGTGACCTGGCCCTGCCACTGTCTACGTCCACCAGCCGTGGGACTTGGGACCCTTAGCTGGGACCAGGGCAGGAAAGAAGTGGTTAAATCAGAAGAGACAAGGCTGTGGGAAGCTCTACTCCCACCACCCCTGCAGCCCCGATTCCTAACATGCGCACACTCCTTGCACTCAGGTGGTGGGTAGGTTCTGCCAAAGCATCAGACCTCCTGGCTCCCTTACGGCAGAGACCCTTCCCTTCCGTCATCTGGCTGGTGAAAACCTCCTTGTTTTCCGAGTCTCTCTCACGCATCTGCCTCTGGGAGACCCTCAGTTCTGCCACAGCATCTTGTGTGTTCTCTTGGGACAGCATAGTACACCCAGGATCAAAAAAGATTCATTGCAGTAGCTAAAAGCTGGAAGCAATCCAAGTGTCCATCAAAGGATTAATGGATAAACAAAATGTGGTAGATCCATACAATGAATATTATCCTGCCTTAAAAATGAAGGCAATTTTGACACATGGATGAACCTTGAGGACATTATGCTGAATGAAATAAGCCAGTCACAAAAGGACAAATGCTGCATGATTCCACTTAGATGAGGTTAGGAGAGTCGTTAGCTTCACAGAGACGGGAAGTGGAAGGGTGGTGGCCGGGAGGCGGGGGAGAGGCGAGTGGGCACAGAGCTGTGTTGCGGGTGGGAGAGCGCTGGCCGTGGTTGCACAGCAGCAAACGTATTAACCTACTGACCTGTGCACTGACAATGGTTCAGCTGGTAAGCTTTGTGTTATGTGTATTTTACCACAATTAAACAATAAAATATAGCACTTATGCCATGCTTAGTAATTTGGGGTCTGATCTCACAGTACACTGAGGCTTCTTAAGGTCAGGGAGCATCTTATTTTCATCTTTGTTCCCCAGAAAATGGCATTCTGCAGGGCACACAGGGAGTGCTAAGGCCCTGCTTGTGGGGGGGCAGGGGCCGTGAGTAATATGCAGGTGTGAAGCGACCAGTAACAAAAACAGACACTCAGGACAAGTCCTGTAAACAACCCATTACCTAGATGTGTTAAATACCTTAAGCACTGCTCTTTTAAGCTCTCTCCACCACAGGCCCATTTAGTGGACTATAGCCATAATTTAATGAATGATACCCTTGCGACATGAAAGAATAAATGTTCAACTTAATGCCCAAATGATAGCCGGGCAGCAGCTTTAGTGGGTCACGTGGCACCGGCTGGCTCCTCATTATTTCCAGCTACATTGCAGGCCGGGGGGAAGTGAGGACTGCTGAGTTGGGGAAAGTGAACTACAGCTCTTGATGAAGTTCTGTCCCTCAGAGCACGTTGGGGAGGTTTGCTTGCTGGCAGACGCTGTGTCCGTCAGACTTCACGTGCCAGACGTAATTCTGCCAATGTGCACACGACTGAAATACCCCGGGAAACCACACACTGTGAATTATCTGTGAAACTTGGTCATACAACTTGAAAACATAGCAGATTTGTCTTCCTTAGTCTAAAACACCCCAAGTCATAGGATCCTCTGAGGTTCTAAAATGTTTGAGGGAACATTGAATGTGGAGACTGAGTCACGGTAACTCCAGTCGCTTGGCTTTGGATTTGGGTTGTGGTCCACTCACGGTACCACCTGGAGCCCCATTTGTGTCTGTAGAGATCGTATCCAGCCAGCATAATCCTGAAATGATTTCACTCTGCCTGTGAGGATCCCAGGTTTCACCTCCACGACTGACTCAGCCCCCGTTCCTCGGGACACCCCTTTGGTCTGGCATCTGGCTGACAGAGGCTGCTCGGGAGACATGGACACGTCCATGCGGCAGACACGTGCTTTGTTCTCCATCATGTATCCCCTCTGCTGTCCAGATTCCTGGAAGCTGTGGGAAACAAGAAAGTCTAGTAGGTCGTAAGCAGGAATCTAATCCACAAAAGAATAGCAAGTAAAAGGAAGAACCAAGATGCGATAAAGAGTACCCTAGGCTTCTTGGTTCAGTTCTAAACACTGGCTGCATGTTTTTCATTCAGATGATTGTGAGGTTGATTTGATCATTTTAGAGAGTACTGGGCCATTTTAAAGCATTTTCCATCTCTAGAGGTAGATTGATTTTGGTTTACTATTTTTTTTCTTGCTCAGAGCTGTTACTTGGATAATACATTTTACAGACATGTACAAGACCTTGCTGTAATGTGCAAAAATATTAGCGTTTCTTACATTTTCTCCCTTTTTACCAAATACTTTCTCAGAAGCCCCTCCCTTTGCTCCCAGATTGTCCCACGTCCGTGCCACGTCGGGATTCCTTGCTACTCAGACTGGTGCCAGGGCCACGGCACCTCCATCACCCGGGCGTCCTAGAAATGCAGTCAAGGCCACCCAGAGCTCTTGACCCAGAATCCCATTTGAAAAGACCCCTCTTCCCATAAGGTTCTCTCTCCCTAAGGCAGTTTTGATGACGGATAGCCCATGATTTCCAGGAAATGTCCTTTGACAGTTTGAAATTAAGCTCATGAATTTCTCCAACTCCTGGGGTTGAGCACGATGCTCCAGAAAGTTCTGTGTCACTTACCACCCTACAGATTTATTTACTTTTGTATTCTGCGTATCGTGGACTTACGTTATAATCTAGTTCTGTGTGTTCCAAGTGTATGCATGTGTTTGCGTCTTGTTGGTCTAGTCTGTCTTCATCACAGGCAGTTTGGATCCTGCGGTCTGGCCTCCCCATACCAGCCTCCTGCAGAGACTAGAGGTGTTTCCCCTGGGTCTGGGCCCCGCCTGGACCCAGAGGTGTGGACAGCCAGGTGTGGCAATATATCTGAGGCCCTTTCAAAGTTAGTCTCAGGGCCCCAAGCAGGGCCCTAAGTGGTGCATGTGGTGCTGTTTCCCAGGTTCCTCTCTCCCAGTCCCAGCTGTGGGTGCTCATTCTCCCTGGTAACAGCTAGCCCACCCCACCTTGGGGCCCCTCTCTGCTCAGAGATGTCAACTGTCTTGTCGCACCCACCACAGTATACTCACCCAGGTCCACATCAGGATTTCACTGTCCGCCAATAGGATCCATATGTTAGGCCAGTCCTTTAACCACAAGTACACTTCTCCCCACTTTTTCTCTTGTAGCTGGACAGGAGGACCTAACAAGGTGCCAGGCCATCCGGGTGATAAGGAGGCCATGACAGAATGGACAAGAGGCAGACAGACCTGGGTTTGAGTCCTGCCACTGTCTAGGCTTTATTATTTCAGGCAGGTTAATTGATCTTACTAAGTAAGGCTCCATCTTCTCTCTTGAAAAATGGAAGTAATAGGACCTAATCTCTAGGGTACTTGCACAACTTAAACAAGATAAGACATGTAAAGCACCGACTAGCACCGAGACCGCACCGAGCAAACACTTGGAAAAAAATAGCTGTCGTTGTCACAGGGTGTAACATGAGCATAACCTCTCACACCGACTGCACAAATGGTTGTCTGCCGCATGAAAAGGAGGGCTTGGCCATTTGCAGTCGTATTTATGGTTATAGGATCCATCTGCCAGGTCTGTCTTCTCTGTTCAGCTTACTGTAATACCTAAACAATATGGTAGTAGATTTTCCATACATTTCTCCAGCCCGAGGTAAACTCAGCCATCTACAAGATGCCTCTTTTGTGTCGGATGCCACAGGTAATATGAGTTATACAAAGGTGAGCCTGGTACAGAGCCTGCTGCCAAGACACACAGCGCAGTAGAAGAAGCGAGGCGATATAAAAATGGCTGCTGTATAAGACAGAAGGAGGTCGCAGCTTTTATGGAAGTTTAGAAGAAGATGATTAACATCTGTTAGGGGACAGGTAGACTGTTTCCGAGACATTCGGCATTTGAGACAAAAGTTGGACATGTGGTTAGGATTTCAGTGGGTGGAAGTGCATGTGAAAGGCATTCCAGGTGATGGAACCAGCAGAAGCAAAGGCATGATGCCTTGATTCAGCGAATGAAGAGCTAGGCCCCTCAGAGCCTTCAGGGAAATGAACTACCAGGTGTATAACACTCATTTTCACTTTTAACCCCCACAGCTACCTAGTAATCCCAAGGAAGCTGACTTGTGGGGATTAAGGATGGAGAGGTCAGTTGGGACAGTTTTGTAGAAAAGACTTCCCGGTGCACAGACAAGCACAGAGGTGTCCTTGAGAACTTCAGCCTGAGAAGAGAGTGCACATGGACCATGGTGGGGAGATGGGAGAGGTGGGGAGCCACGATCTGTTGTGTACTCCTAGCAAGGTGTAATGGGCGAAGTGATTTCACTGTTTGGAATGAAACAAAGTTCTAACACCCAGGCTGTGAATGTGCGGGGAAATGGGTAGGAGTAGAAACTGATATCACATTTCTGGAGGGTAGTTTGGCAGTACTTGACAGCCTCCTTTGAAAATGTTCGTACCTGTCTCGCAGCAATCCCACATCTAAGAATTTATCTTAAGGAAATAATTAAGGTTGTTTGCAAAGATTTAACTTCAAGGGTACTTAACACAGAATTATTTATAATAGCAAAATATCTACAAATAAGGGATTTGATAAATGATTGCATACTGTAATATTATGTAGCCCTTAAAATAAATGTTATGAAATATTCAACAAAAGCAGGTTATAATAATATATTAATCCCATTTTGATTGAATATATGAGCTAGTATCTTTAAGAACACACACACACACACACACACACACACACACACACACATCCAGAAAGAAAATACAGAAACATCTTAAGAATAGTCCTATCAGAAGTCTGGGGTTACTGCTAGTATTTATTTACTTTCAAATTTACTTGCAGTGATTATGATTATGAAAAGGGTTCACTTTATTTTGTTTTCCAAATGGTAGTGCAGCCTTGCACACAGGTGAAGAGGGGGCATTATAATGAGGGGATTGGGTCATGACACGTGGCAGAAGTCGAATCTTCAGGGCCATGCTGGTGTTGGAAAAAGCTAGAAATAAGGTGAACGTTCTGATCCCAAGAGCCTGGAAAAGAAGTTCTGAGGTTGAAGTGGGGGAGTCAGGAGAAGCGGCTGTAGTGAGTGGGCCATTGAGTATTGATCACGTTGAATTTGATGTGTGAAGAAAGATTCAGGTGCAGATGTCTGACACGTTGGTGTGGTCGTCGGAGACCAACCTTGGCCTTGCTGGGAAAACATAAAGGTGCAGTTGCAAAGCAGCTAAAAGAAGAGGATCTCAAAGTGTCTCTTTGGTGTTAGAAATGTAAACTTACTGATATTGGTGAGGTCTCCATGGGCGATTGGTAAAACCTATTGGTGGCCTGTGAAAGACTCCGGCTTCGTTTTGATGACCGAACAGCAGAGAGAAACGGAGGTGGGCTTTCTGTGAGTTGCCTTTTTCTTACTATTCTCACTTGAGTTTGGAGCTGCTAGTCCTGTGGTCATGAGCAGCCCTGGGGCCCCCTGCCATATCAAGACCATTTATCAAAAGTCTACAGATGTTCCAGTTTGAACAGCTGCATCAGTTTCAGTAGAGCTGATAGTATGGGAAATCCACATTCTCAGAATTGTGGTTCTTGTCTGTGTCTCTGTGTGTGTGGATTTGCACATGAGAACACCAGAAATGCACAGAAGTACACCTGAGCCATGCATTATGCACTGGGACCCACCTGTAAGCAGAAATGGCCCAATCTGTAAACTATGAAGGAGGACTTAACTGTAAGGTACAGAATGGCTACAAAGATAATAAAATTAGCTAAAGCCATTTTTCTTACATTTAATCTCTATAAAGATAAATTTGTGTTTTGAGAGAAAAAGATTGCTGGCCTCCCCACACAGGTGTTGCTCCTGAGCGCACTCCCCATTGAACATCCTGAATGTTAAGCTCTTTCTCAGAGTCGGATTCCCGGGGAACCCAACCAGGGACAGGAAATGTGAACATAGATGAGGATATATATAAATTTGGGAAAGAAGGATTTCATACCTGATATATTCTGTTTTCTTCAGTAAAATTGGAGGCAGGGTCACTTCATAAGAAGAAAGGATGCACCCTGGCTGGGTGGCTCGGTTGGTTGCAGCATTGTCCTGTGCACCGAAAGGTGGTGGGTTCAGTTCCTGATCAGGGCACATACGTAGGTTGCAGGTTTGATCTCTGGCATGTGCAGGAGGCAACCAGTCAATGTTTCTCTCTCACATTGATATTTCTGTCTCTCTCCCTTTCTCTCTCTAAAATCAATAAAGAAAAAGAATAAGGGGTGCATGCTTATCCTTGCAGTGTTGTAGTGTTAGAGGACAATTAACTTACATTCCTGCAGTAGGTAAATGGCCAAATAAATTCTGCCATATCATTTGGACAAAATACATAATTAAGAAAACAATGTATCAACATAGAAAAATTGTGACTTAGTGGGAATAAGGAGACTCAGATCTATGAAAGAGGTTTGAAAATGGTTTATAAAAGCTGCCGTGGAGACAAGAAGAAAGCTTACCGGGATCTGATAAAAGGAATGCCAGGTAGCCTGATGGTCCCAAACAGCTAGTCATGTGACTATTGCTGGTAATTTTGACATGGAAGCAGTGGTGAAGACGAAAAAGCAAAGTTAATACAATAAGAAAAGCAACATGGTCAAGAGAGATAGTGTAGTTACAGTGGTGTAGGGCCTGGATGCTAGAATCGGGATCTTGGGTTCAAATTCTAATACCAGCATTGAAGAATTAGAGGCAGGCTGACTTCTCAGGTATGCAAAAAGTGCCATTCAGAGAGTCCTGCTCTCTGAAAGGCCCTGTGTTCTGGTTAAAAGCCCTGCTGACGACTCTCCTGAAGTCCTTAATAAGTTTATCTTTGAACATGTGTGTTATTAAGTCTGATGGGACAATGGGACATGCGTGTGAGCAGAGGAAATTTGCATGTGTGCATGGCCCTCATTGCTGCTTCACTTGCATATAAAAAAAGATACATTCTTTTTTGAAATGCCATTATTGATTTTATAGTTAAGCTGTAAAGCTTTGGAGGTATTCAAATGAGAAAACATAGCTCCTACCATATTATCAGTGCTCAGAAGGTTTAGTTCCTCTGTGTTTAAAGCCATGCGCTTTTTTAAATCTACTGAGTTAATTTATAAATGATTGAAAGCATGTCTTAGGCCCCTCATTGATTCCAGATTCCTAAATAGAGATACCGACTCTTGGGAAGCTCCCACCAGGGAATTTTCAGTTGGGCAAGCTTATTGGTTTTAAAAAAAAAACAAAACACAACAAAAACCAGTTTCTGCATACAGATTTAATGCACACAGCTAAAAGCCAGTTTTTACAACACTGTTTCATTCCTGACCAGCATTTTACGTGCATTATATTGATTCTTTGATCTTATTGTCAGTGCACTTCATTTCTCTCTGCTTTGGTTTTAATAACTAGACTGATACTTGACACGTTTCTTTCCCAAGGGGCAATTTATAACTATTAATTGGTTTGTAAAATGCCTTTTGAACTGCTCAGATGAAAGGCTTCATATAAATAACAAATGTTACTTACTTACTTATGTTGTTGTTGTTGTTGATTCATTATGTGTATTTTGGCTACTTGCTACTGTCTTATTTTAAGACACTGAGACCTACACTTTTAAAATTTAAGATGTTTCCTTTTAAGACAGAACATAAGCAGATATTTAACATCCAGAAGTGATTTAGTTTCTTTACCAAACAATAATTCCTCTTAAAAGCTAGAACTCTGGGAAAAGGAATACTTGTTTATGGATAATGCTTCTGACGTGACTTGTTGGCATCTCAATAAAGTTATCCAAGAAATTCTCAAGGTTCAAAATACCCAGACATAGGAATAAAGCTAATTTAAAAGCTAACTTTTCATCAACCACATAGAAGACTGTTAGCGTTTCATTGCCAAGAGATCGATTTTCTTATTTTTATTTTTAACTTTTCTTTAGACAGAGTGAATTTCAACCAGGGGCAGTCTGTCACCCAAGGGACATTTGTCAGTGTCTGACATTTCTGGCTGCCACAATTTGGGGGTGCTACTGGCATCTAGTAGATAGAACCCCAGGATGCTGGCAAACATTGTACAACGCACAGGACAGCCTCCACACACACAACAAAGAATTACCTGGCCCAAAATGTCAACAGTGTCCAAGTTGAGAAACTCAGGCTACATTCAGTGTAGAACTTCCTTAATTCATCTTCACCAACCAGGGTTTCCCCTCGGTCTATTGCATATTGTTTTTTCTTAATCTCTCCTGGATCTCTTTGCAGGTTGGCATTGTGGGAAGAACAGGAGCTGGAAAAAGTTCCCTCATCTCAGCCCTTTTTAGATTGTCAGAACCTGAAGGTAAAATTTGGATTGATAAGATCTTGACAACTGAAATTGGACTTCACGATTTAAGGAAGAAAATGTCAATCATACCTCAGGTATGCAAGTCAGAGCATTCTCACATGTTCTTTTTATAAGGGCACCTAAGTTTAATTGCTTTTAATTTTATTGCTTTTTAAAAGTGAATTAAGGGGGTGATCTGTTCCCCCCGGTAGAGCATATTTTTAACAGCAAGTATTTTCAACTGATATCATCATATGCCAGGTTTTATTTGTTTGTTTGTTCATTTGTTTTGGGGTGTGTGTGTGTGTGTGTGTGTGTGTGTGTGTGTGAGAGAGAGAGAGAGAGAGAGAGAGAGAGAGAGAGAGAGAAACATTTAATATCTAGATAGATTTCTGGACTCAAACTTCCCCAAGTACCCCGTTTTATCCACTGACAACCACATAATTCTGAGAACAAAATGATGAATGGTTTGTTTAGCACTTGAGAGATTTCTGTAGGAAAACACAGATTTTAAGTGACTTAATGAAGGTGGTTATCTCCATGGAGCCTTTCTGTGATACTGCGGGGCTTTGAGAATCTGGGAGTACATAGATGCTTTGGGGAGACTTTTAGAACTCTGGCCACTAGTGAATGATACAGACCAAGGGGGCAGTACAGAGTGGTGAGGAAGGCCAGGAGGCAAGGAGTTCCATCTCTCTGCACCTGTTTCTCTCCAGTACAAGGCAGCCAGCAATGCCAACTCCTAGAGCTGTTGTGAGGACTGAACAGGTAAGTGCAGGTGGAGCGGTTCACCTGCTGTGATGATGGAGTTGCGGTGACCATCTCTTCCGGGGCTCTGATTCTGGTTTTTGTTTTTTGTTTTTTTCTGCTTCTTAATGAAAGTATGACCTTCAGAAAGTGTTCTAGAGATTGGGTTATATGCACAATAAGCACTCCTGTCATTGCTGTGGTGCATCCTCTCAACATGAACTTAGAGAGTATTTATTGAGCAGTTACTGTCCTCCAGGTATACAGCCAAGGGCAACATAAGCCCTATGCCCACTGGCCTGAGGCCTCACATCTTCCGCCCTGCCCTCCGCTTTGGCACTTACACATATTCAGCTTTATATTTGCTGATTATTTTTAAATTTAGGGTTTTTTTGTTTTGTTTTGCACTCTGTAATCATCTGGCCATAAAGGTAAGCTGAGAAAAAACACACACCCTCTTGAGGTGAGAAACACAGAGAGAGACGAGACAGAAAGAGCCAGGTAAATGTGCCTCCTGGCATGTGGTAATAAAGACCTCTTAAATGCCTGTTTATTAGGAACATGGTACCCCAAGAGAAGGAGAATGTGGATTTGTATCTTATGACCAAGTACAACTATTGCTACCTACCACTGACCTCCAAAATCATTGGAATTATTCTAAATAATTCAGAAATCTAAATCTAAATCCCTTTCAGAACCATAATCAGATGCCAACTCACACCCATTAGGTTGACTAGTATTAAAAAAGGACAATGACAGCCCAGCCGATGTGGCTCAGTGGTTGAGCGTCTACCCATGCACCAAGAGGTTGCTGGTTCGATTCCCAGTCAGGGCACATGCCCAGGTTGTGGGCCAGATCCCCAGTGAGGGTCATGCAGGAGGCGGCCAGTCGGTGTTTCTATCTCTCCCTCTCCCTTCCTCTCTCTCTAAAATCAATAAAGAAAAAATAAAATAATAATAATAATAACAAGTTTTAGAAATTATGTAGAGGAATTGGAACCCTTTGCATGGCTGGTGGGAATGTAGAATGGTATAGCCACTGTGGAAAGCAGGATGGAGGTTCCTCAAAAAATTAAAAATAGACTTATCATATGATCCAGGAATTCTACTTCTGGGTATAAACCCAAAAGAATTGAAAGCAGGGTCTTGAAGACATATCTGTATACCCAGGCGTTATTCACAATAGCAGAAAGGTAGAAGCACCCCACATGGTCACTGACGGATGAAGGAACAGAATGTGAGATGCCCATACAGTGGAATGTAATTCAGCCTTAAAAAGGAAGGAAATTTGGACACGTGCTACCATGTGGATGAGCCTTGAGGACATTATAAGTGAAATTAGCCAGTCCTCGAAGGATGGGACTATATGATTCCATTTATATGAGGTACCTACCATGGTCAAATTCCCAGAGACAGGAAGTAGAATGGGGGTTCCCGGGGGCTTCGAGGAGGTAGCCCGGGGCGTTGTTTACTGAGTACAGGTTCAGTTTTACTGTTGGAAGGAGCTCTGCGACCAGATGGTGGTGATGGCTGTTCAGTGGTGTTAAATGTATGTAATCCCTCTGAGCTCGACACTGAAAAGTGGTTGAGGTAGTAATTTTATGTGTATTTTACCAGAATTCTTTTTTTTTTTTACATTGTTTTAAACATACCCCTTTGAGGAAGAACAGAAAGAAATCTCAGCACATAAAATCCTGGTGTTGAAAGATCCCCTCTGGCTATTAGATTCATGACTTGGTGATTACAGTATAAAATAGGAGTTTCAGTTCCCCAGTTTTATGTTTTGGTTATACCCATCTCTGAAATGGGCCAAAGACATTTACTTAGCAGAAATAATGGGCGTGTCTATAAAGGACTTTCATATCCTTGGATGAAAGGATCTAGAAACGTGTCCTGTGTTACTTCTAATGCTTCTTTAATAAGAAATGGTTGTATGCTTGTGTACATAAAAGAACTGTATACATAAAGAATAACGTTAGATGATTCTTGGCTCCTGCAGTAATGTTTTGGAAGCACATCTAAGCAAAGACTAAATATACCTTGACATCACCAGGTTTTGGTCCTGTTCCATCAGTTTCCACCCTACTTTTGAGCATGCTCTATATACGTACTGCAGAGAGCGTGCTTACAAAACAGTGCAGAGCTTTGTATCCATGCAGATAATGATCACCAACCATTGTAAACACAGAACCTTGATTTTTTTCCTTCACTTTATACGTCTTTGTCTCCAAGGCGCAGTGTTTGTTGATTAAAGAAAGAGAGTCAGGAGAGACTGTGCAATGTGTAAAGGGTCCCAGAAAATCATTCGGGAGACAGCCAGGGGTAGAATCTCGAAGAGCAGAGACCGGGGTCAACGCCTTCCAGCTGTGCCTCACAGGAGTGTGTGACCTTGATGAAGGCGCGTGGCCCCAGCTCCCGTTTCCTCGTCCTTAGACTGGGTCTGATAATGACTGCCTTACGGATTTGTTGTGAAGATATACCTGGATGAGAAAGTTTTTGTGGCCCCATGCCACAAATACTAAGTAAATAGAAACTATGATTACTAAGGATTGGGCACTGGCCTTTTTAGTATTATTGCTACAAGTAAAAGTAGTAAAACACTCTGGATGGACTTCGCTCTTTCATTTCTCCTTATGTTTTTGTGGTCCTTGGTGCTTTTTCTTTACATTGATTATAACATAAAACAAATTGTTTATATACATTTAAAGAATGAAACAAGAAAAGGGAAAAAAATTATATAAGACATTTACATAAATTGAAAGAGCGAAGCAAAAAATAAAAGAAAAAGAAGTTCTAGGATCAGGAGAAATCTATCCAACATTCGTCCCACAAGGAACAACAGGAAAGAGTATCACTTGTTTCTGTCTTTTGTTTCCTGGCTCCCCTCCCACCACGGTTCTTTCCTGACTGCTGCTTTGTGCCCCCAATAACACATTGCAGTCCGCCAAAGACACCTGCCATTTTCCTCAGCTCTCCCCACATGCCCAGCCGCGTTCTGCCTCTCCTCGAGGACGGCTGTGCCTCTCATTGTCCTTGCTGCAGTATTTGCTACAGTTACTGACAAGTTACAGAGTATTAATAATCATTTCTAACATTCGTGGAATCTTTAACACATTTTAGCCTCTTTCCTTCTCTGACAGATTGAAAGCCCAAGGCACAGGGAACTTAACCCCCTTACCAAGTTAGCAGCAGAGCCAGGATTCAGATTTAATTTGGGGAGCTTCCCAACTCCTGCACCTGCGTGCCTGACTACTCCACTGGGGACCTGAACGTACTATATACTGCTGACGGCGGTCCACAGTAGAACTGCTGCGGGTCATTTTGTGCATACACGTGTGCACACACACAAATTCCACAAAACAATATTACTCTGGGCTCTGCACTCTATTTTCTATTATATTCATTCTGTGCTTGTTGATGTAAAAGACGAAATAGTGATCATGAGGCACAAAATTGATTTCATGATCCATTGGTTTCAGCTGTTTGGAAAACACGGTCCCTCACTGTCCCCCTGTTTGGTTGGGCTCCAGGCACATGTTAGCACCTCACTGGGAGCTTTATTCATGTTCCTGGTTCTCACAGCATTCTTGCTAGGCTAGCCCCGTGTCCAGTAAGGAACCGAGGCTTGGGGAGATGAATAACTTACCCTGAGTCAAACAGCTAATAAACAGTAGAATCAGAACTCAGGACTGTCCACCTGCAAATCTCTTTATCTTTTTCAGTAGATGCTTGTTGAATTGAATGATGTTCTCATCAGATATTTTACCCATTTTGCCTACTACCCCACTCAAATTCCCCCAAACCATAGCAGAAATGAATGAATATAGAGCAGAAATGAAAGGTATTTCTCCTAGTACCATGTCCCTCATTTGGACAGTTTGGTAGTTTTGAAAAACTGAACTGTTTTCTTTTGCTGAAAAACTCAAGTCACACTCACCACTAAAGAAAATCAATTTAGAAGTGGGTTCACTCACTAGTTTGTCATGGACTAGTGTCAGGAGAAGATACTCAGAATCTTACCGTGCAATATCTCTACTTTGCAATATCTAACAGGCTGCAGGGGTGAAGTCTGTTGGGCTGGTTCCTTGGTTGCTTGTTCATACTGCAGAAAACTCACATTCCTCTTTCCCCCAAATGAATAGGAAGCAGTGTTGCTAGTGTCTCAACACCCTGATTTAGAGACCTAAGATGTTTAGAGCAGACTCTGCGAAGGGGGAACCTACTGCTGTTCCCTTGTTCACAGATTTGGTGAGCCAGCCCTCACCATCTTCCCTGGCTCCCTGCTTGCTGTGATCCTGGGTGCAGCAGTGAGCTTCCGTGGTGGTCTCTCTCCCAGGCTCATCCCTGTCACTCTTGACCCTACCATGAGCAAGTCAGAATCGGGAGAGAGGAGAAAGCAGCGAAGGCCTGCATAGGAACAGAGGCACGGGAGTGGCGACATCACAGTCAGGCTATGAACGTTCCTGGAGGGAACTTTCAAAACAAGTACTGTGTTCTTAAAAACATACACCTCAGTTTGTGTTCAGAATTTCAGGAATAGCAAACAAAGGAAAACACTCCCTAAATCATTTTTTGAAACAGAACAGGTCGCTGAAATGTAGGCATCCTTTGTACTCAGTGACCCAAAATAGTTAACATGTGTTCCCCAAAGAGAACACCAAGGTGAGATTCTATTCAGGGAGTTGCGTGCTTATCTGAAAGATCTGAAAAAATGGATTTCAAAACTTCTTTGGATGGATTCTCTACACCTAGAGCCCCTTTCCTATGGGCATAAAGATGTTTTCAGTTGAAGAATGATTCCATGCAAATGCAGTATTTATGATCGCACCCTAAGGGTTGGCACAGAGCAACAGCTATCATCTTTATATGATTGAACAGATTCATTTTTCTATTTATTAGACTTCTAAAATCAAAGCAAAAGCTAGGTAATTTCTGAACAGTCCATTCTGCTCCTTTTGTTATTTCCATTCCCTGGGTTGTCTTCAGCAGGTTGAGAAAAGGTTAACCAGAGCTGTCTCTTTAAGACTTCTTCTTTTTCACCTGGTTTTCTTTCTCTTCTTTTTTTCTCTTTGAGAACAAAACTCAAAGAGGGAAGAGGTGGGTATGCTGTTACTAGTAAAGAAATACAACTGGACTCCAGCCTAATGCAGTCAGGCCTTTGTTTCTGACACTGAAGTCTTCATTAAAGCCAGTGGAACTGCTCCCTGGAGCTCCTGACCTTTTTGTATCGAAAGAGGACTTTACACGACTTAAATTCTTTTTCCTTTGTTGGCGAACAATGTTCTTTTCTTCTGAATATGGATGATGATCGGTTCATTCAGAGGCTACAGGATTTAAAAAAAAGAAGAAGGAGGAGGAGGAAACCAAGATATAAAGCACCTCCAGGTGATTCCCTCGTCCTTGAAACGGGGAGAAGAGCTGCCCTCACCCAAGGCCCTCAGTTAGGAACGAAAATGCAGCCCTGAGGAGTGAAGAAACCGCGGAGGCAGCCGTCTGGACGGGGCACTTTAACAGGGGGCGGTTTCTGGCCCCGGACTGACCATGAGGGTGAAGTGCTGTGCTTCATCTGCTGAGTCTGTCACCACTTGCAGGGCTTTTGTCTTGGTCCCGGGTCGTTTTAAGTGTCTGAAGGTTAGTGGGTAGGGTTTCTTTTTAGGAAAATGAGAGGCTTGTCTTCCAGTAGTGTGTCCAGAAGGTCTAGTAAGACTGTAGTTTTCCGTCTTGCAGTTGTGTCGAGGGATGATCAATTTACTACACTGAAGGCTTTGATTCAGAGTGGCCGTTTTTGGGTCACACACCTAATGTGAACTTGTGTTATGTTAGTAACCAAGGGAAAAATTACTACTGAATATGGCACAACGGATTAAAAAAAAAAGTGTACACTTTAAACCAAGATGAAAAACAGGTTTGATACTAATGCGCCATTTAAAATATTGAACTAATTGTACTGTGCCAACTAGCTCTTATTAAATGAGGTTTGTGTACTTTCAGAAAAAAAATATAGTACTTAGGCTAATAAATTGAGTATATATTGACATGAAGGTTTGTATCCTACCATAAATGTCCACACCAAAATGTTCTACCTGCACCCATTTTTACAGCATTTATTTATAACTTGATTGCTTGCAGGTGGGTACTTTAAATAATAATATCTATCAGAAATGATCATTTAACCCTTATCCGCTCTTGCAGTAGCGTCTATTGTGAGCACTTTTATTGCCTTTTCTTCTTCGGCAAGTGGATGAGAGCAGAATGAGGAGAGACCAAAATGAACACCGCGCGTGAAACACACTGGCGTAGCAAAACAGGCATTGTCAACACATTGCCTGCGGGTTTTAATGAAAACACAGCTCTAATCAGCTCAGGTTTTAATAAATCACTCTTTCTGTTCAACAAGTTTCGACTGAAACTTTGCTCATTCTGAAATATATATTTGGTATGTCTTAACAAAGAGAAATAGTCTCATTTACTAAACTGTTTCTTCTGTTCATACTGTTAAGTAAACATGAGTAATTGCCGAATATATTCTTTTAGATCGATGGTACAGATTTCAGGGGGGACCCTTCCACATTGGAAAATGCTTAAACTTAATTCTTCCTTTTTATGACGGTCAATAGTGATTTGATGATAATTAGCAGAACCTCCTCAAGGCCTACAGGTTACCTGCGGTCTCTGTTTTAAACTCAGGGTAAAGCAGCTGCAGACGTTGGTCAGGGGCTGAATGAGCAACTCCTCTTTCTGCAAAGAATCCCATTGTTACCCCCCCCCCCCAGTCTTTGGAGAGATTCATCCACTTCAAGGAGTTTACTAAAGAGAAGAAGGTGAGGGAAGTGACTAGAGAGAGGCCCTGATCATGGAACAGGAGATTGAACTTTCCATGTATATCCCTGTGCCTGTTCTCTTGAACCACCAAAACCACCGTCCCCAAATGTGCAAGGACTGTGAGTCCTGTCTTTGCTTAACAAAGAAAGAGAGGTCCGTCTTTTAGAAACAAAGCAATTTTTGTTTGTACTGAGCTTAAGTAATGCCTCTCTAGTGGGTACTTTGAAAACCAGGTGGATACTTTATCAAACACTAGAACTCTTCCTGGACCTGAATTTGCACTGTGAGAGGAATCCAAAGGGAAAGAGCTTCAGGTCCGATGAGCCTAGATGGGCAAAGAAACAGTCTTGTCTTTAATGTAAGCAAAGAGACCATCTGTCACTTCGCCCAGTGGGCTCCAAGCTGATTCCTTAGCCTGCCATCGTTCAGCCCCTTTGTCCCCTCAAACACCAATCCTCAGAGTCTCTTAGTTTGGGCCCCAGAGTAAAATACCGCCTATAGTTTGGAGCCTTGAGGGGAAAGTAGGAGAGTCAGAGAAGAGTGAGGAATAGTGGGCATCAGCCTCCCCTCGCCTGGCGCATCGTTTCTGTGGACCTCATGGAAACAACTGAAGGAAGAGAAATCTCCCAGGTCATTGGAATCTTAGCGTTGATAATTACATAGAGTAAGAGAAGTTTCTGTTTCCCTTTAAATCTGAAGTGGGATGATGGTCATTCCCCCAACAGAGAGTTCTTACCATTGCTTAGATGGTTTAGTCTTTGATCCTAAATTTTGGTACTCTTAAGGGATACTTTAAATTTGGATCTCTGAATTCTTCCAGTTTAATTCAGTAATCACTTTGAAATGTCATATGACCAGTGATTTTCAGTGCTTTGTGGCATATTGGCTACTATATCAACTTTGTGCAAATAAAGTACTCTTTTTAAGATCTTGAAAAAAATATAATTGTTATTGATTTTCAGAGAGAGGGAGGGAGGGAGAGGGAGAGAAACATTTCTGTGAGAGCAGAACATTGATTGGCTGCCTCCTGCACGCCCCCACTGGCTATCAAGCGCACAACCCAGGCATGTGCCCTGACGGGGAATCGAACCAGCAACCTTTTGGTGCACAGGATGACGCCCAACCAAGTGAGCCTCACCAGCCAGGACTTAACATCTTTTTAATTTAGAATTTTGCTTAGGGATGCGTGTCTTTTGCTGGCACACCGTCTGTCTTCTGCGTCCATTTTTCCCTCCCCAGTCTTGAAACTGAGACAATAGGGAAAGAAAGTATAGGAGGTTCTCTGAGTGTCATTCTTCTTCACAGCTAGAGAAGGGGAGAGTCTACCTTCTCAATCTTTCTTCTCAGGCTTTTGAGAGGTGAGAAAGAACAGTCCAGCCCCGAGGCCATGCGGAGGTGAGGCTGGTGATTCCCTCGAGCCCAGCACTGGTGGGAGTGTCCAGTCTCCCTTGCTCCCATAGCTGTGCATCTCCTTGTTCTACCACCTTTGTGGAAAATTGCCTTTTCTGCTGCCCATCTTCTTGTGGCCTGGGTTACTAGAGCCTCTCAGAAGAAAACTTAAACGGCCTACTGAAGCTCAGGCACAAGATTCTCTCTTGAAACCCAGAAGGAGGCATGTATTTCAGGAGTAAATTAATTGTGGTTACTCCCGAAGCAGATGAAGAGGAAGAGCTACTTAAATGAAAATAATTTCATTGTGACACAACCATAGTGGGTTTCGGGCCATCCGGCCCTTGCAGTTAATACCGAGGTTCTGTGAGTCATGTAACCCTGATGCACAGACCAGGTGACATGGGGATTAGCTGATGCAAGTCAGAGGTGATCTCTTCATGAACAGAGGTGCCACTGGCCATGTTAGTTTACCTTCTCTTGGGACAAAAAATGGGTTGTCCCATTCACACCAGTGGAGAGATTCCCAATCCCAGAAGATTGTTTCACCGATGGAGAAACTATCCTAGTTTGTTCTTCAGAGCAAATGTGAAAATGTTTAACAGTTTTGCTTTGAGGCACAAATTTCAACTAATCACGCTCTTGGTATTTTTCCAGTATCACATCAGGATTGACAATTAATTTATATAGCCGTAACCTCAAATAATGTATATCCTTGTTTTTTCTGTTTGAGCAGATATCACTATCCGAAAGGCATTTAAAAAAAAATCAAACCTTCTTTTCCCAGTTCCTTCTTAAGATGTCACACTTCAACAGTTTCTTTTGTTAGTGTTCAATGTTCCAGAAGATATTTTGGACTGCACTCTGTACAATGGAAAATTAATACAGAGATTGCTCTGTAAACAGGCATTTATAACCCTGTAACTCATGATGATAGTGAATTTTTGGTTTTCTGAATTTTAATTCTGTTCTGAAAGTTAGCATTGGAATAAAAGGAAAAAAGGCTACAATAATAACACTCACTAATTTTCGGTACTTAGGACCCTGTTTTATTCACTGGAACAATGAGGAAAAATCTGGATCCCTTTAATGAGCATACGGATGAGGAACTGTGGGATGCCTTAACAGAGGTAATGTATAAAATGTAACTGTTAGCATCAGTGTATGTGCATTTACAGCATTGCAGGCAATTAAGGGGGAACTTTTTTCTTTTTTTAATCCTCACCCGAGGACATGTTTTCATTGATTTGAGAGAGACAGAGACAGTGCTCATTTGCTTCTTGCATGTGCCCCGACTGGGAATCAGACCCACCACCTTTTGGTGTATGGGTCAAGGCTCCAACCAACTGAGCCACACCGGCCAGAGCAAAGGGGAACTTTTTGGTTTAATTGACTTTGTTCTTCACCTAGGATACATTTAAAATATGTATATTGATGATGATGAAAACAAAAAATATAGCATCTCATGTTTTCACTTTAACGTTTTTCCTAGAACACAAAGCAGCTAGACATATTATCTTGTCCACCACAGAGCATTACACTAGAAATTATAATTATGGGTTCAAATGCTACTAGGACCTAGTGGCTAACATTCACTGTACTCCTCTGGTCTTAGGGAACATCTACTACATGGAGAAAATAATAGTTTTTCATTATTAACTAAAAGATAAATGAGGTCATGGTAATAAAATACTTAAAGTTTTTTTAAAAGTGTTTCTAAAGGTAAATTATTCAGTTAGAATGTGATAATAATTTTTTATTGGCAAACATGTTTTGATGCTGCAGAGTGAATGCAGGTAACAGAATCCTGGAGCTTTTGCTACGTTTTTATACCAATAGAGAGATTGCTCTAAACAGGCATTTACAACCCTATAACTCATTTCTAGAGTATTTTCTATTATTTGTATAGTGTTTTCCTTTGGACCGCTTCTTTGAATTTCCTCTCCCTTGCATGAGAGGATTTTGATTGTTATGGTGCTATTGGTTTGTATGTTTTATTATTTTGGTCACAGGATTTTTATTTTCATTGAAATATATTTTTAAAACAACATTAGGTAATTTCAGATGTTTACATACAACTTTTTGTCTGCATCTTTATTCAGCTTGTTGCTTAGATTTTTCTTAATTATAATGATTTCAGATTAAACATTTGACATATTTAAATGCACTTCACTTTTTTGTGATTATTCTGGTTATATATCACGTATAAGTGAAAACTTGTGAAGCTTCATGGAAAGGCATGGGAAGTCGGTGATGCCTAGTGTCATTTAATAAAACCCGATGAAGAATTATTAAAACATTGAAAAATCATTTACTCCTATTTTCATATGGCTTATTGTGTTGTATCTTTTAATACTAATTATTTTGTGGATTCGCCCTAGTTCTACAAAATGATTCTAAGCTACTGGATGGCAGAAACCGTATCTAGACGTCTAAGCTATAGATGGACTTGTCATCCCTCATAGGACCTAGCTCAGTCTTTTGCTTTTAAAAAGCAAGCACTTAATAAATAAGTACTGGATTATTAACATTGTCGTCATTTCAGAGACGTGTGGCCCATTTCTTTAAAAACACACACACACACAGAAGACCCAGTGGGCGGTCACTCACACGTTATCTTGAATCTGCGTTTGCCATTTCACGTCACCCTTCCAGGAATAGCTCTGAAATCTTTGACTTATAGATGAGCGTTGGCTGTGAGCAAGCAGATTTGGATGCCCGACAATTTCTTGCCATTAATTCTGGTTTCTGAAGGCATGTTGGCCCTGATTCTTCGCACACCCACCCTGCTTTCCAGCAACTGTGGGGATCTCACTTCCCTGAATCAGGCTGACCACCACACCTTCTCCTACTTGAAAAGCAGTGGGCCCCTGGTTTCATTTGAGTTTGGTGAGTCTTTCTACAATGAAATCCTAGAAGAGAAGAGGAGGGGAGAACAGTTAACCATCAAATATTAAGAAAGGTAGGACGATGATTGCTCTTGAACTCTCTCAGGGCACAATTAATGGTGAAATTGTGACACACCTTTAAAAAACAGGAATTACTGGTAAATTACTTTTCTGTGTAGTTCAGAGTTTGAGATCTGTCTTCACAGATTCCCAGATAGTAAAATTATTCTAGGAATACATTGTTCCACAACAGTGAAGAAATGTTAATTGGGAGACTCCTTTAAAAACTCCCTTAGAACTTGGCTGTAATGTGTTTCATCTGTAGGAGCCAAAATTAAAAATTAGTAGCCTCTCAGAATTATAAAAAGGATAAGATGGTGGAAGTGGTTGATAATACCATGATCTACCTTTATTTAAGCTACATTTGGAACTTCCTGCGAATTTATTTCACAAACTGGAGTCAGTGGTTTCCATGTATCGCTTCTGGAATTGACCTTGTTGCCTCAGCGATACCTCTGAGTGTGAGAATTCACTCCACCATTGTGTTTCTCCAGGATTTATTTCTATATGACCTTCGTATGTTTTTCAGTGAAAGAATTGGTATCCTGATCTTTAGAAAATTTACCAAGTCTTTCATTGAAAAACATAGAAAGCAATGAAATCAAATTTTAGGAGAACTGAAAGCCCTAGTCAGTTGGTATATACATGATGCCAAACTGGAAATGGGAACCCAAACTCCTGAGGTTGGCTTACAAGTCTGTAAGAGGGTACTGCGTTTTTGCTCTTTAAAAATTTCAGATGAAAGGAAAAGATGCTTTTTTTTTAAAAGTCCTCTTTGTTTCACATCCTCCTTCTCCCTTGGTGGAGATGGACATTCAGAAGGGAGATAGTTCTATTTTCCCATCTCATCTTGGTTATTTTTAAGAGTATGCTGAAAAATACATTTTTCATCTATGTTCTGAAAAATAGCCAAGCCATAAACTGAAGAAAGTTCATTAGAAATTAGTGCTGATTTGGGCACCTAAAAAGAAATGGCAGCTCTATAAATATAACATAAGTAATGGCTAAAGATGAAGCAGTTTGTCAATGACAGGTCAAAACATGCAACACTGTGTCTCATATGTATGCATATAGTCTCAGTGCTGATAAATGCAAAGAAGAAAAATACAGCAGAACCTAGAAGCCAGCCGAGAGCGTTATTACTAATAGGCAATATCTATTGATCTCTTGTGTTGTGTGGAGCACTGTTGTAAACTCAACACATACCGACTAATTTTATACTCTAACAGTGTTAGGAGTTAGACACCTTTATTATTATAGTATTATAGTGTTATTTATAGGTTAGGAAGCTAAGACAGGGAGAGTTCAGGATCTTACCCAGTGGGCAGAGCCAGGTGAGACTCATGCCCAGGCTGTCTGGCCTCAAGGTCCCTATGCTTTATTTTAAAATGTTCAGATCACAGGAAAGTTGAAGGAATAGGCTGTCGAACACACAAATGCCCTTCACTGAAAGTCACTAGTTGTTAATATTCTGCCACATTTGCCTTCGCTTTTCCACAATCTATATTTTGCTGAACTGTTTGAAAGTGAGTTGCAGAAATTGTCACTAAATGCTGCAATTTACCCTTATTACGTAAATGTGTACCTTATAAGAACAAGGCCATCTCTTAATATACAGGCATCTCGCTCAAGACATTGACTAGTGATATTACGCTATTATCTAATGTTTTCAAATTCAACAGTTGCAACTCGTAGTTACTATTCTCTTTTTCTCAGTTCTGAGAACTAATTATAACAGGAATGTGTGATAACACTCACAGAGGCCTTCACATTCCTGTCATTCTCGCAGCCATCCCTGATTTCTAAAGGAAGACGGAGTCTCAGAAAACAGTGTTTTCTGGAACACGTGTCTAGTGTTCTTCACCTCACAGCCCCTCCTCCTCGTCAGACAGATATGGACGACCTGAAGCGTCCTCAGAAACCAGCCTAGTGATGAGATGATCTGAGTCCGGCAAGTGTGAGATTATTTCTTCAAAGCCGGGATCTCAGTCTTAAGAAAGACCAGTTTGCATACACAGGTGTTACCAAAGCCAGCTCAGCATGAAAAGCTCATAAAGGCCTTGCAGCTGTCATGCTTTTGATCAGTTCTGTCACCTGGGCTGTAGACCTAGGAATATGTGTCATAAAAGGAATACTTAGTAAGTACTCTTCCTTGTAATGGAGGGGGTTTGGCTAAGTTGACATCTTCATTTTATAGTTTTTGGTACAAGTAATTCACCGCAATTCAAATCTTACACTTTAGATTTTGTGTATCTTTCATGCAAATGCTAAGTACCAATACCATATTTAATCCTAACTCACAATGACCATATTTAATCCTAACTCAGAATTTCTGTTTGTTGGGCTTGGACTCATAAACACAACTCAAGAACACATTCATAGAAGTGTTTCAGCAATTAGGAAATGCCATGAAAACATTGCCCACTTACTCTTGCTGTTTTGTTATTTGACATTATAATTCTGTGCCCCCGCTTATTGGCCATCACTCATCAATCTGTTAATTTTTTTTTTTAATTCTCACCCAAGGATATGTTTTCACTGATTTTAGAGAGAAAGAGGAACGGAGAGAGAGAAACAATGATCGGTTGCTTCCTGTATGCGCCCTGACTGGGAATTGAACCCACAACTTTTTCGGTGTATGGGATGCCACAGTTCTCCAACCAACCAAACCATCCAGCCAGGGCTCAATCTGTTAATTTCATAATTTGAAGTGTATTTATTTGTCTTCTTTAACTCTCAAGTGTAGCCTGAGTTTGGTTCTTGCTCTATGAAGTTTCTCCAAAACAAATGTTTATTGAACTGAGCTCTACCACCCTGTACAGTTTCAAGTTATCTTGGTGATTAAGAGAGTTTTTTCTTTTTACTTATAATTTTTTGAAGGTAGATTACTATAAACACCATTTATCCCCAGTGTCCGGGGGAAATAAGATGTTGTATTATGCCCCGTTTTTCTTGAGTTTTCATTCACTGCAAAACATTTATGAGATTGAAGTAAGTGCACTTGACTTGTCTAGCAACATGTGATTAAACTTGGGAAAGAGCCATCACCAAAATAGACTCCATATTGACTAATATATGAAGTACAGTTTGCCAGTGTATGAATTGGTATTTGTTTTTAACTTTAAAATCAAAGAACTTATATGCATATATGTATAACCAATGGACACAGACAGTAGTGTGGGGAAGGCAGGAGGCGGGTGAGAGGGAGGAGGAGGGGGTCAATGGGGGAAAAAAAGAGCGAACGTCTGTGATACTTTCAATAATAAAGATTTAAAAATATATAAATTAAAAATAAAAATCAAGCCCTGGCCAGTTTGGCTCAGCGGTTAGAGCGTCTGCCTGCGGACCGGAGAGTCCTAGGTTCGGTTCCCGCTAAGGGCACGCAGCTCGGTTGCAGTTTGTCCCCAGCCCTGGTTGGGGTCGTGTGGGTGGCAGCCACTCGATGTGTCTCTCTCACATTGATGTTTCTCTCTCTCTCTCTCTTCCTCCCTCTCCCTCCCGCTCTATCTGAACATAAATACAAAAATGTCCTCTGGTGAGGATAAAAAAAATAACAATAAATAAATAATAAATAAATGAAGACCTTCCAAAAGAGCAAAGTACTGATACGATTATATCTTTAGCCTGGCTGCTGTGGCTCGGCTGGTGTGGCTTAGCTGGTTGGGCGTCGTCTTGTGCATTGAAATGGTTGTTGGTTCGATTCCCGGTCAGGATACATACCCAGGCTGCAGGCTTGATCCCCGGTAGGGGGCGGGCAGGAGGTCACCAATCAGTGTTCCGCTCTCACATTGATGTTTCACTCTCTCCCTCCCTCTCCCTTCCACTCTCTCTAAAAATCAATAAAAAATATTTTATATCTTTAGAGAGCCATACTCCCTGCCATAATTTGGTTTTTTCCTAATCCTCACTTGAGGATATTTTTCTATTTATCTTCAGATAGAGTGGGAGGGAGGGAGAGAGAAACATCGATGTGAGAGGGACACATTGACTGGTTGCCTCCCGCATGACCCCGACCAGGGCAGGGGACGAACCGCAACTGAGGTACATGCCCTTGGCCAGAATCGAACCCGCGACTCATTGGTCCTTGGGCCAACGCTCTAACCACTGAGCCAAACCAGCCAGGGCGTTCCTGCCGTAATTTTTTTTTAATTTCCCTTTAATGTACTAACTCCTATGCAAAATTTATTTGGGGAAACTTGATTCAACCATAAAGATCCTTTTAACTTTTCAGTTTAGACTACATTGGGAGAAATACCTTTATTTTTTGAGAGACTTCCTTAACTGTTCCCTGGGAGGGGTTCCTGGTGAATGTCATGTCGGGGATCGGGGACACTGAGATGATTTCTTTTCACCAACTTTATTGAGGTATGGTTTACATACCAGAAAATTAGCGCTGTGTAAGTGAGATTCAGTGATTTAGGTAAATGTATAGTTATACAATCACAACAATCCAGTTTTAGAGAATTTCTCTCACCCCTAGAAGTTCCCTGTGTCCATTTACACTTAACCCCTCAGTCCCTAGGCAATTGCTGTTCTACTTTTTGTCTCTATAAATTCCTGTAGTTAAATTTTCACTAAAAATTTAGAAGGAACATTTAAAATTTTTCTATAGTTTACCTTAGGAATAATTTTATTTAGCATACAGTATGTCTTAATGAAATTGACAGTACATGAACAGACTGTGCCTACTTGGTGGCAACCAGGAAGAATCTTGACTCCCATTAAGTTTGTGCTCTTAAGTCAGAATATTTCTGACCTGACTCGACCATCTTTCTCAGTGAACACTAACTGGAAGTAACTGACCCTGTCACCTTGCCATACACGCAGTATACGGAAGAAGTCCCAAGGATTTCAAAGCTCTGACGTCTAGGAGGTTGTTTTCTTCAGTAGTAGTTTGTTCAGGAAGACACCATTATTCTTTCTATATCCACAGGTACAACTTAAAGAAGCTATCGAAGATCTTCCTGGGAAAATGGATACTGAGTTAGCAGAAGCCGGATCGAACTTCAGTGTCGGACAGAGACAGCTGGTGTGCCTGGCCAGAGCTCTTCTCAGGAAAAATCGGATACTGATCATCGACGAGGCGACAGCAAATGTGGATCTAAGGTACAGAGCTGCGTTCCATGTGACCTGGCGTCCGAATTTTAAGTGTGGTGAAATGAGAAACATTTAATGATGGTGAGAAGTTTTTCTGAGAGTTCTCTTTGCCCCAAAGATAGCTCTTGGTAACATTAATTCTGGTCAGCAGAGGAAGAAACCAAAACATGTTCTACAGAGTTAACGATATTATTAAGCCCCTAAGAGAGCTAGGTTCCTAAATTCAACTCCTCATAGTTTCCAGCAGTTTGAAGGGAAGAATATCTTCTATTTTTTAATGAAAAATAGTAAATTTCTAAATAGACTTCCTACTCAGGTTTTAAAGTATTGATTTTTAAAAACATTATTAAAAATACTATATGATCTTTTTAAGTCTTAAGTCTGCCTTGACTGAACTAAATTCAACTTCTTTGATTCCAGAACTGATGAGTTAATACAAAAAAAAATCCGTGAGAAATTTGCCCAGTGCACTGTGCTAACCATTGCACACAGGTTGAACACCATTATCGATAGTGACAAGATTATGGTAAGACCCTCACCTGTGGAATTCCAGTTGTTTCTTTTTATGTTCATTTTTTCCAATTTATCCTTTCTTGTTAAGCTTGATAGAAATCTACAGTGAGTTAATTTTCTGTTAATTTTTCCTCTCATTCTTGACAATAACTCAAATACTTGACACATCCAGAATGTGCTATTAGATGATATATCCACTAATGTCATATTTTCATACTAAAGCTTATTTGAATTGTTATTTTTATTTAAATGGCCAACCATGAAAATATGCCAAATCCAAGATATGGCTTCATATATACAGAGTGATAGAACATAGTCATTTTCGCTGCGTCACAGTTGTGTCAGCATTTTGGATTCCCTTAATGAAAAATTTAACCTTTCACAACAATCTGAAAACACTTAACACAAGTGAACTGTACACTTAAGATGGTATATTTTATGTGTATTTTGCCACAATTAAAAAAAAAAAAAAAAAAAAAAAACCTTTAAAAAAATTGAGCCTTTCATTTAGACCGCCAGGAGGTTGATGGGTCAGGCTGCAGAATTTCTCAGCTGCTGGGATGTTCACAAGCTGTGTTGTCAGAGGGGAGTCTTTGAGAAGAAAGGGCCTAGTTAGAAAGACAAAGTATTTCAACAGAAAGGATTTAATATAGGAAATTTGATACGTGGAATAGGAGGGCTGGAAGAGTGAAAGGAAATACTGGGGTGATAATTTTAGGAAGCAGCTACCATGCCCTAGGACAGCTCTGCAGACCTAGGAACTCCAAGAAGAGCCAGACCCTGAAGAGTCGGTGCTCAGACCTCCAAGGAGGGGCCACTGCCCAGCTGCTGGTCAGAGTTGTGAGGGAAGGCGCCCAATGCGGCTGGTTCTCAATATGCTAGTAGAAGATGGAAGCTGGAGCCAGGTCCTGCTGCGGTGGGGGGGATGCTATGGTAGGACCCAGGTGGACTGTGTGTTCTCTGTCCCACCTCAGTCTCCTTCTAGCCCCTACTGGCAGAGCCTAACAAAGAGCCAACTGGCTAAAGAGCCTCTGACATGCAGTTTGCAGAGACCCAGCCCCAGTATCACACGTGAGGGTGTAGACAGAAAGGTAGAGCTGGGGCTGAGAGCAAGTCCTTCCACAGTAGGTCTGGGCACTGCACAGGTGGCAGGCTCCACACTTTGGTGTCTGGATATGTTCACTATCTTCCTCCCAGGTTTGCTTGGCTCTTTCTTCCTTAGTCAGTCTTTTCCTTCCTTTTTTCTCTCCCTTTCTTCCTTCTTTTACCTCCTGTCTTTCTCTTTCTTTTTTCCCTGTTACTCACTCACTTTCAGTAGATCTTAGAATGTGGCTTTATAAAATGAAAAGGAATTCATCCCTCAAAAGAAAAACATTTGGCTGCAAATAAGCCCAAAGAATGTAAGTTATTTTCAGGCTAACCCCAGCCTGTGGCAGTGGACAGATTTTCATCTATCCTGTGAACACTGACTGTTGTCACTAGATACCAGTGTTCAGGGATGCTCTGGTTAGTAATGAAGAAGTAAGTAGATAAAGGAGGCCTGCACAGTGCATGAGAGGCAACCAGTGAAGTTAACCAGTGATTTTTATGGTCCATACAAAACAGGTTAAATGATCAGTAATAAATGATCATTAATATCCAAACTTCCTTATGGCCAATGGAAATGGAGCTGTCTCTTTCGACTTCCTGGGTGGTTTCTGGACTATTACCTCCCACCCTACTTCACATGCACTGTCACAAGGGATCATCAATAGGGACATTGAGAAGATCCCAGACTGGCAACATCGAAGCGGTGCCTTTAGCCTTGTCACTCCCCAGAGCTGGACACGTAGAGGAGTGAGCTCTGGCAGTGTAGACCACAGGAGTGGGGGATTTCCAACCAAAAGGATGTTTTAGGCTTTAAGCAGTGCAGCTGGTCATCTGGACTGGCACATCGCAACGGGAAGCAGGCCACTCCAGCAGACCTTTGTGAGTGACCGTATGACATTCCAACATTAGAAGACAGAGACTTGTTAGATCCCAGAAACATTGTTCAGCATCAAGCATCCTTTGTCCTTCATTGCATGTTCTTGAATGGTAACTGGACAATAACCTTTCATTTCTGCTTTCTACCTGTCACTTTGTTGTTCTCGTCTCTAGCTGTGTATTTCTCAGACTGTCCCATAAAGCATCTTCCTCCACAGTAAATGAATGATGATGTGAAGTTTACCATTTCAGTTACTTTGTGAGTCCTTAGATGCAGCAGAAACATGGCTTCATCTCCAGCTCAGTTGGGGGTCTGTTCAAATAAAATCTTTGCTCCTAAATGTACCATATAGATTTATTTTTGGGTTTTGCTCTTACAACATTGATGGTAGCAGCTTCCTTTTATTTTCTGATACTTAGAAATGCTGTCACCTTGGAAGATATGGTCGGTTAGGGAAACAGTAAGGAAGGACAGAATTTGGCAGACTTCTTAGCTGGTCAGTCCTAAATCATCAGCGTTTGACCCACAGACCAAAACTTCTAGTTCACTAGTACCCCCTTAGCCTGTCACCTTTGTTGCCATTATCAAAGTATGTCCATTTGTTTAGTACGTTCTTACCAGTATTTCCTGGTAAATTTCGACAGCTTCGATTTTTTTCTCTTTTAATCAGTGTCTATGCAACTCCTTAACGTGGTTTTACAAAGTGATTTATAGCCCAGCCCCCACCTTCCCAGCCTTGTCCCACTCTGCTCTCCCTCTCTCCTCTGCAGTTAAAACCACACTGAGCACCTTTCAGTTCTCCAAAGGCAGTATTCACTCTCACTTTTACAGGTGTGCCCTCTCCCCCCATGGGTGTCAGTGGCTTAGACTGAGATGCTAGCGATGGAGATGGTGAGATGGTTGGGCTGGAGGTAGATGACCAAGTAGACCCAAGCCGACTGCTTGCGTGGTGGTGGATTGAAAAGTGGGATGTGACAAAATATATAGAGTACTCACACAACTCAGCAAAAGGAAGACAAAAGACCCAGTTAAAAAATGGGGAGAGGACCTAAAGAGACACCTCTCCAAACAGGACATACAAGCGGCCAAGAGATATATGAAAAAATGCTAAACGTCACTAATCATCAGAGAGACGCAAATTAAAATGATTATGAGGTATCACCTCACACCTGCCAGAATGGCTGCCATCAACAAATCATCAAACAACAAGTGCTGGCGAGGGTGTGGAGAAAAGGGGACTCTAGTACACTGCTGATGGGAATGCAGACTGGTGCAGCCACTATGGAAAACAGTGTGGTGTTTCCTCAAAAAATTAAAAATTGAACTGCCATTTGATCCAGTGATCCCACTTCTAGGAATATATCCTAAGAAGCCTGAAACACCAATCAGAAAGAATATATGTACCCCTATGTTCATAGCAGCACTATTTACAATTGCTAAGATCTGGAAACAGCCCAAGTGTCCATCAATAGATGAGTGAATAAAAAAAGCTGTGGTACATATACACAATGGAACACTATGCAGCCGTAAGAAAGAAAGATCTCTTATCCTTTGTTTTTTTTTAAATCCTCACCCAAGGATATTTTTCCATCTACCTCAGATAGAGTGGAAGGTGGCGGGGGGGGGGGGGGAGAGAGAGAGAGAGAAACATACATCACTGTGAGAGGAACACATCTACTGGTTGCCTTCCACACGACCCCGACCAGGGCCAGGGATGAACCACAACTGAGGTATGTGCTCTTGACTGGAATCGAACCCACAACTCTTTGGTCCGCAGGCCAGTGCTCTAACCACTGAGCCAAACCGGCCAGGGTCAAGATCTCTTATCCTTTGAGATGAATTGGAGGGACCTGGGGAGTATTATGCAAAGCGAAATAAGCCAGTCAGAGGAAAACAAGTATCATATGATCTCACTTATTTGTGGAATATAATGAACAAAACAAGCTGAGGAACAAAATAGACCCAGAGACATGGAAGTGGGGTGCAGACTGACCAACCTCAAAAGAGGTGGATATAGGGGGAGGGAAGAGATAAACCACAGAACTTATACGCATGTATGCATAACCATGGACATAGACAATAATGCTGGGGGGGGGGGGGGCGGGATTGGGAGGAAGGTGTCAATGGGGGGAAAAAAGGAGAAACATCTGTAACAAAAATGAATAAATAAATAAAAAGAAAAGTGGGATGTGAGGAAAGAGAGAGGAGTCGGTGCTGGTGTCTAGGTGTAGGGCCACAGCCTCCAGGTGAAGGGTAGACTGAGGGAGAAGTCGATCTGGAGAAGGGAAGTGCAAGGGCCCTCTTCAAAGCACGTTACCTTCGCGATACCTGCTCTTGTGTTCTGTGGCGGACCTTGCATTTCATCTGCAGCTACCCTTCCCACTCCCAGCTCCCATCTTGGACACCTTCAGTTGAGGGCTCGCTGGCCATGAGGTCACCAGTGATGTCACGGGAGGTGAGTCCCACCAGGAGATGTAAACTTGGCCACTTATTTACGTCTTGGTCAGCTGGTTTCTGTTGCTGACCCCTTTATAGGGAACGGCAGGGTGAGACCTCCGGGGACTCAAGACCTGCATTCCCTAGCTTCCAAGTTGAGGAATTGTTCTCTCTGCTCCACCCACCCCATCCCAAGTGTAAACCCTGCCTTTCATTCTAGAGCTTCTGATTACCAATTGGCTTTCAGTTCGGCAGAACACCATACATGATGTTCTTTCTCAAACCTTTGATTTTTTTTGAAGCAATTTGTTTTTCTTGCTGTCTTTAGAAATGCCAGTTTCCTTTCCAGAAAACAAGTGATGTGTCTGTTCTGTTATTTTGAAAGGTTTAAGGACATAAAGACAAGTCAATCAGCTGCAAAGCCCGATGCCTCAGAGGGCGGGTGGCCAGCCTAGGGAGTGGCTGGGGAAGTGACAGATGCTAATGAGGGGCATCGCCAACAGTGTTGTCATCATCAAGTCGTGTAATTGCAAGTGCTTAAGGTGTAATAATTGCATTTTGTTGCACTGGTGAATACTTCTGCACAAAGACGGATGGATATGGTTTTGTTTACTGTGAGTAAATCAAACAAAAGGCTTGTTGAGAAACAACTGTGACCTAATTAATGGCTTTGTTTATGTGTTGGCTCTCCAAAGGGATTTACCCAGTTTTGGTTCATTAAGCGTCATTAATGTGTTAGGTTTAGAATTCTATTTCACAAAGATGTTCTCTCCATTTTGACTTTATTAAACATGATGTAGTTGTAATGACAGCTAATTTAATCTTCCTCATTTGTTCGGTTGCCACAAAACAGTGGAGCAAGACAGACACGTTAGAAATCCTCTTTCTCCTAATACTCGCCACTATCTCGGCATGAAAGACGGCTTCTTCCCTGTCGTTTGTAGGATTAGCTGGCTCCTTGTGACCTGTTTTCAGCCAATAGTGCAGCTCTCTCCTCCAGTCCCTGCACAGTGCAGTCTTTGTGACACCCCGGGTTCTCCCTAGTAGCGTGTGGAGATCGTAGCTGGTCTAACATTGTTGTCGCCTATGTTCGTTTTCACTGTCAGTGGGCAGAGAATTCTCTGGGAGTGAATTCTGGAGAACCAAAACCAGGGCCCAGAAGTTCAGATTCCTCCCCTTCTGTTTAGAAGCAATCTTAGGGTTTTATGATCTTGACCCTTTCTTCCCAAACTCAAGCCTCTTCTCAGTTGTTTTCCTCCGAGAAAGCAAAACTAGATACTGTTTAACACTCCCACCTGGAAAAGCACAAAAACGACTCAAAGCTAATTAGAGTTTTACTCAAACTCTGTGTTTCACCCTTATGGAACTTTTCATTAAGAAGCCTACGTGGCCACAGCAAGAACATTTCAGAAGAGCAAAGCTCCTTCAAAAACTAGCCAAGAGATTTCATTCACGTTTTCAGGCAGAAAAATAACGAATGTGGACACAAAAAGCACAGTCTGGGAGAAAAATTACTTTATACGGGGGAGGGGGCTTACATAACATAGCAGGAGCTTGGGGGGAGCAGCTGTGGCGGTCACCTGACCTAGTCCTCATCCTCCCCAGGTGAGAAGAATGACTTCCATTCCAAGACCTAAGAAAGGATTTGGGGTAATACTTCCCACAGCATCTTGCCACAGAGAAAATCACAGACACCTGTTTTACCAATCAAGGGACTCAACCTCCAAGTGCCCCTGTTCCTGTGCCCCTTCATCTCCTGGCAGCCAAAAGCAGGCGTCTGAAACTCAGATCTCTCCCACCCCACTCTACTGGGTGCCGAGTGGGATCTCCCTTTATTGCTGGTCACCTATGGAAAGCTGTTCTGGGCATCTCTTTGCCATCACCTGGCTTTTCCTGCACCCTGAACTGCCCCGCACCTCTCCCCGCAGCCACCCCACTATCACTGATGGCATCCTGCCAACTAAAAAGGATTAAATTATTTTGCAATAGGTCCATTTAACTTTTATATCTAGGACAGCTACTTGGAATATTTGCAGATACACAGGCCTGATAAACACATCTTCATCAAGCTTATGTAACTGCTGACTCACCCAGCATGATGTATTTTTTTTATTAACCTGCTAGAGAGTGGCAAGCAATTCGAGGTTGGCGTTCCTGGAGAGATCCTGGATCCAAGGGGGTGCTGTCACACTGGCTTGAATGTGTGGTTTCGTTTATAGTTTAACTTGGGGTACAGGAAGAAGAGACACAGCAGGAGATTTCAGGAGCCTTTTCTTATAGCTGTAAAGGATGTTAAAATAAAAATTCAAAGTTTTACCTCTTTATCTGTAAAAAAAAGAAAATTGGGAGTTGCCTTACGTTTACGTGTTCTGAAAGGTAGAATCTTGGCTCAAACCAGTAAGTGTAAAGGCTGAGGGGATAAAATGCTATTCCTGGCCTTGTTTCAGCTGTATTCAGGCATCGTCCCCAGCACCTGGCCAAGGTCTACGCAGCCTTCTCCTCTTTCTCTTTTCTGATATTTGATATCAGGCCTCCATCCTCAGCCTTGGTTTATCTGTCCCTCACTGCTCCTTTCCCTCTTGCCCATAGCCGTCAGCCTGAGGCGTGGGGTCCTCCCAGCCTGTTTCCCTAGCCCTGTGATCCCTAGATCCTGCTGCAGTAGACAGCTGTGCTCTTCCCCCTTGATCTCGCCCTGTATTCTTGCCAAATGACACCCCTGGGCAGTCACCCAGTCATGCCCTGCATTTAATTTCCTTTGCATTTAACTTTCAGCCCACATGCACTGGGTGCCTATTTCTTTTCATGTACACTGCCAGGGCCTGGAGATGCCATGGTGAACAAGGGAATCCACATAACCCTGCCCTTAAGGAATTGACACCTACAGCCCTCTTGGCCTATGCTGTTCCCTTTATCTGGAATGACCACTGTCCGCCCACCCCCATATCTGTGTGTTCAAGTCCATCCATTCTTCCAGGCCCAGGTCACTACTCTGCTTCTTGAAGCTCGTCCTCAGAACCTCTGGCCAGAAGTCCTCTCTTCTGCTAACATTCTTCTTGTTGTGGCTTCTTCTTGCATCGTGGGCACTCGAGGATTTCCCCCCTCTCTCCTCAGTACAGACTCCCTAAAGGCAGGGGCTGTGGCTCACACAGCTCCACCCCTTCCGCAGCAGGCTAGCTAATGACAGGAATGCAGCTAAGCATGCAATAAATGTTTGCCGAATAAATGCAAGAATGAATGAAAGTTTGCTTCCATTTTCCTCAAATGTGTTTTGGCTATGTGTTTGCACTTTATTAATCCTGATGCTTCGATGAACTCGATCTTCTTTTTCTGTGAGTATATACCAGGCACACAGTAAATAATTTGAGCCGTGACTATAATAAAATTGTAGTGGGAAGCGGAAAGGGGAAATGTTGATATTTACAGGCATATTTTCTTAAATTATACAAAGTTAATAAAAGATAGTGTCCATGTGGAAAGGTATCTTAGGAAATTGAATGTTAAACTTCTCATAACCCTCATTTTACTTCTGAGAATAAGAATAAATAAATATTTTGCTTTTGATAACAAACAGTGTCTTTCTGTGGGTACTCACATGGAGAGGAAAGAATAAAGGTTCGGACCTGGGTTTGAATCCCAGCTCTGCCATCTACAGATTCAGCAGCCTCAGCCATGTTCTTTAACTGAGTCCTGACAGGCTGTTCCTCACAGTGCTGTGGCACTAGGTGCTCACTTAATACTTGAGGGATGGGTGGAAGGGAGGAAGGAAGAAAATTTTGTTTTATGTTTGTCTACTCTACTCTGAGAATTAACAGTGATGACTGTCAAGCAGGTGTTACAGTGGATGCTCAACCCATATCTGTTTTTATTTTCCTTTTCAAATTCCAAGACTACTGTTTTCATTATGGGGTGATTTTATTGATCTGAATGTATACTATACTCTTCGCTACATTACATATGTATATGCCGGGGCATCTCATCTCTCAGATCTCGTGAATTCATCCATTTGGGGCTATTCTAACGCAGTTCATTGTAAGGCACTGCGTTGTGTTTTAATGCATATCAAAAGAGAATTAAAGAGGTATATTAATTTTACATCTTTAAAGTATTTCTTACAGAAGTTAAAATTTAACTTCTAATGAGTTACCAAGCTTGTAACCAATCACCACAGTTCTGTCACTCCGCCCTCAAAATGAAAGCCCCCTCATGCCGTTCATGTGTGTTCAGACAGGATGCGAGAAAACGGAAAGATTTGCTGCGCACTCAAGTTTGAGTAAATAGGAAGTTGGACAAGGACAACATATTACAGTCCCTCCATTAAAAATTACGTGAAGTCTTGATAGCCAGAGGACTCATTTCCACCAACTCTGAAGTGGTGATTTTTAAAAGTTTACTTGTTGCTGTTGCAGGATATAAAGTTTTTCGTTGTATGGAGTAATTTGATTCCCTTATTTACTTAGCCTGTAGCAGGAGGGAGAAGTGTGTTTTAAAACCGCGTCTTCTTCTTCATCAGGAGGAGTGGCTGTGCTCTGTAATGCTGTGCTTAAGGAAATTATACATTCGGGGCATCTAAATGGTCATGCCAAATTATAGGACATTTTAATTATTATGTGGATGTGACAGATTCATTTCTTCTTGGACTCTTTTGAGAAAGCTGCCCTTAGCAGTGATTCACAGTAGTAAAAGATTAACAGGAAAATGCCCTTTGTAAGCGACCTAATAAATGTTTCCCATTAAATACCATGGGACAGCCCTGGCCGGTTTTGCTCAGTGGTTAGAGCGTTGACCCGCGGACCAAAGAGTCTCGGGTTCGATTCTGGTCAAAGGCATGTGCCTCGGTGGCAGTTTGGTCCCCGGCCCTGGTCAGGGTCATGCAGGAGGCAACCAATCGATGTGTCTCTCTCACATCAGTCTCTCCCTCTCCCCTTCTCTCCCTCTCTCTCCCTCTCACTCTTTCTGAAGATAAATGGAAAAGTATCCTCGGGTGAGGATTTTAAAAAACAAAACAAACAAAACCAAAACCACGGGACAGAATTAACTGCAATACCTAGATGTGGAAAAACAACCTGTGTCCTGCTTAGATTTCCAGCATATTCTCTTGATAAATTTACTCTAAATATGGCCTAAATGAAGAACTAAGTGCCACTTAACCGTCAGAAGTGTTTTCCTGGGTACCTCATCTGGGCCAATTGTTTCAGACTCTTTTCCCCCCTCTGAAGCCATTAACCAAAGCCACTAATAAGTGGAAATGCAGAGTGAAGAGCCCCTTTCTCTCCCTTTCAATTTCCAGTGGACATATTAATGAGCGATAAAATGGCTGGGAGGCAGGCAGCTGAAGACAGAGAAAGAAGCAAGGACGGATCATTGTGGAAACAGATATTCAGATCCTCGGCAGTTCAGACAGGGCCACCCCCCTGTGCTGCGTGGGCTGTGATCATTGGAATTTGGAGTTCCATTTCTTAATTGCTTCTTTAGTCTTATCCAAAGAGAAAATTGGATTTCTGGAGATTTCTTCTGTGCAGAGCAATTATGCTAAAGCTGCTTAGGCGGCAGCTCTTCCGGCCAGCCTGTCACGCAGAATAATAGACTGCAACGAGAGCCAGCTTCCAGAGGCACCTCAGTCCCGGAGGCCAGGGTTTGTCCACTCCTACCAGGTGACCTATTCCAGGACCCTGAAGGAGCTCCCGAAGTGTTTGCTTCTTTTCCAGGTACTGCTGAGATTCTGTCAGACCAGCTCGGCGATTAATGTGCTGTCAGGTCACTGCCGTCTGATTTGCATGGCATCACCCTACTTTTTAGATAAATTGAGTTTGATTTTCTTAAATCAAGAAACTTCCCAGTTCTGAATATATGTATAAACAGCCCTCAAAGCTCAGAGTCTGACAGCCAAAAGCACTAACTAATGAAAACAACCCAAAATGCCCTTGGCAGAATATAAAAAGCCACAGGACTGCTGAGTGCCCATAATCATAGCCTAAAACTCCTGTTTTCTTCCTTTCCTATAACATTATAATAATAAAAGGTCGGGTTAGGCCTTTGTCTGCCTAGTAAAACAGGGTAATCAAACCATTTAAACACCCGCCAGGCCTACCACCCAAATAGATTCTCTCTATTCTCCCTCTCCTACCCCTTTCCGAAATATTGTCTGAGTTATAATATGTTCCTGCAAAACATTGTGTGCTAATGGGTTTCTTTCTGCTGATTAACAGGTTTTGGATTCAGGAAGACTGAAAGAATATGATGAGCCCTATATTTTGCTGCAAAATAAAGAGAGCCTCTTTTACAAGATGGTGCAACAACTGGGCAAGGCAGAAGCTGCTGCCCTCACCGAAACAGCAAAACAGGTGAGCGCGCCCGGAGGAGTGGTAATTAGAGTCCGTCTCAACAGTTCACGCCTCGCTCTCTGGCACCAAGGGCTATGGTAACGAGCACTCTGTGCCCTTTTCAATTACAAGCCTCCAGAGACAAAGCCTCACGGCTGGGTCTTAACAACACGTCCCAGGTTGAAGTCGGGTCTGCTAAGCATGGGCAGACGTGGTGGGGGTGGGGTATGGGATGTGTGCATGCTCACGGGTGCAGGTGTGTGTGCATAAGAGAGAGATTTCAGGTGGGGCTTTTCACGCATTTGGACTCTATGGGTTCCGATTCTCGTACAGCAGAGAATACTCACGTTTTACAAATCCATTGCATTTCGTTCTAGTTGGTGCTCAGCACATTTGAGATGCCAGCGCTGTCCAGGTACATTGGGAAATTTGAGAGTTTGTGGGGGTAGAATGCAGAATATTGTTCGTGGGGTCTAGGAAGATCTACCAGGGAATGGGAGGCATGCTCCTAACCACTGACGGTATAAACCAAACCGTTTGAGGGGAGCAGTGATGCTCAGTTTCTGTGTTGAGCCACTGTGACAAGTGAGGAGGTTGCGGCTCTGACTGGTGTGCCCTGCACTGTGATGCAGGTTCTGTTTATCACTCTGCCTGTTTAAGAGGCCGGGACTTCGAGCGGGAAGGGAAATTGCCCAGGGTCTCGTAGCTAGTAGAATCATCGGCAGAGTTGGGGTTCAGCCCTAGATTTAGGAATGACGAAGTCAACGTTCGGAACTTTCCCCAGTTCTCATGTTGTATTCACGTAAGTGAACGTGGGGAAGCTCCACTTGGAACACTAGTCTTTTCGTATGCCTGAAATTCACACAGTGCTTTCATTTACTGCACTCTCCCAGTCAGAGCTTCCCTCATAGCACCGGATGGATCCTCGGGATTCCCTGAATCATCTAGTTGCAAAAGCAGCCGGGAATCTCACAAACCCTTTCGTTCTTTGACATCAGGTATTTTACCGCAAACCGGTGTGACCCCACCTAAATGTCGAAGTCTCCGTTTAGAAAATGTGTTATGTGTTATCGAGGTGTTACGTGACGAGAAAAGATCATAGAATTTTAGATAGGTCCAGATAATACCATACAGTTCAACACGCTCATTTCACAGATGAGGAAACTCCGGCCCCTCAGAAGAAAGGTGGTGCTATAGATATCATTCTATCCCGGTTTGTAGCAAACACAGAATTAGAAACCCGTTCTTTCAGACAATGTTTTCATTTAAGTGTAACGTACATAGAGAAGAGCACACAGGTCATGGAATTAGGAATTTCATGATTCCTGGTCCAGTAATCTTGCCCCTAATTTAACAATACTGATGGTAAATTACATTTGTATAGTCCTTTACCATTTATTTTACATGGTTCTCACATACGTGATTGCACTTAATCCTCATGGCGGTTCTTTTTTACCCCACTTCATGGATGAGGAGATTGGGTCAAGGGTTCACTTATGGCCACAGAGCTGGTCAGTGGGGAGCAGCAGCAGAATCGCTGGGTGCAGCCGTAGGTTCTGTGCGCTGTGTCAAGCTTGCAGATGCTGCCCCTGTTTCATGTGGTACCCAAGGTGGAGCCAGTCCCTCAAGTTCACACGGTGGCGGATCATCACTCTGAGGTTTCAGTCCTAAACTGGCTCAGTCACCCCCACGGAAAGACAAGGAAATACATACCTTGATTCTCATCCCCGCTGAAGATCTTCTTGACATTATTTCTGTATACATTTGGTCCTCTCGGGAGAACACACTAACAGCCTGTCAACTATTTAAATGTGCGAGCATCAAACATCAATGCATCATTCAAAACTGTAAAACCGAGAGGATTAGCTAAATCAGCAAGCTTTTTGCTCTAACAGACTAGAATTCATTCCTTAGAAAAGAAAACTCAACATCTGGGAAAAGTTACTTCCAAGTCACGTTTTCTTGACCGCAGAGTTACTTTTCTGGAAATATTGGTGTGGGCAAGCTGAACCACTCTCCAGTGGACCCTTTTAGGTATCATGAAATTGTAGAGAGAGTACTTTTTAGAGACAAAGTTGAAGGGTGCCTTCATTTGCTCAGGCTACCATAACGAAGTACCACAAAATAAGTCGAATAGACTCAGTTCTGGAGGCTGGGATTCTGAGCTCAAGGTGTCGGCAAGGTTGGTTTCCCCTGTGGCCTCTCTGCTTGGCTTGTGAATGGCCATCTCTCTGTGTCTTCGTGTGGTGTTTCCGCCGTGTGTGTCTGTGTGCTAATCTCCTCCTCTTTTAAGGACACCAGTCATATTAGATCAGGGCCCACCAATATGACCTCATTTTAACTTAATTGACTCTTCTCTCCAAATACAGTTACCTTCTGGGCTATTGGAGGGTTAGGACTTCAACATGTAAACTTTGAGGGGACGCAGTTCAGCCCATAACAAAGGAGGAATGCCTGTCATTCCTTCTCTTTCATCGTGAAGCAGACCTACACTGAGGTCTTTGAACCTGCTTTGTTCCCAGTGTGTAACAGAGGTGCTGTTTTATCTACTCATGACATCACCAGATACAACTCGAAAGTTACAAAATCCTCACGTCCTAGATTCTCAGATCCCAGAACAGTTAGAATAGGTGACATGCATTTAGTAGCCAATGGGCTTTTATGTCACCTGAGCCTCAGAGTCCTTACCTGTAGTGCAGACCTGCCCTCACCTGCCTCATGTGTAGTCCTCGCCTGCCCAGCTGCTTCACACTGTTATTATAAGGATCCGATGAGAGCGGGTATGCTTAAATGCTTTGAAGAATATAAAGCATTTCACAAATACAAAAGAATTCTTCCTGTCGATGATAAAAGTTGGATTGTTTTTAAAAGGCTATGGATTGAACCCTTTCCTCTGAGTAATAACAAAAGAAGTTTTCAAAGTTCTTCAGAGTAGCTTTCAAGACTCTAAACAATTAAGTTATTTGTAATAATTAGTTTTTAACAAAGAATACATTTAATGCTACAAAATTCAAAATATTTACTTTTTAATTTGTTTTTTAAAATGTATAAAGAAAAAATAAGTCACTCTACACTCCTCCCAGGATGGAGCCCGGGCACCATTGACTGTTTTGATATATTCTGTGCATCAATCAGTACTTGTGCACATAAGGACTTTCTGGTTGTTAAGTACAAATGATAGCTGATCCTTATTTATTTATTTATTTATTTATTTATTTATTTATTTATTTATTTATTTTTATCCTCGCCCAATGACATTTTTCCACTTTTGTTCAGATAGAGTGGGAGGGAGGGAGAGAGAGAAACATCGACATGAAAGGGACACATCGAGTGGCTGCCTCCCACACAACCCCAACCAGGGCCAGGGACAAATCGCAGCTGAGGTACGTGCCCTTGACTGGAATCGAACCCGCAACCCATTGGTCCGCGGGCCGATGCTCTAAGCACTGAGCAACACCAGCCAGGGCCGATCCTTATTTTTTTAATTTAATATTATATCTCAGATTATACCAGTGCATATAGTTATCTCATGCTTTTCTTTTTTTTATTGTTTTTTGTTAGGAAGGGAGAGAGTTAGAAACATCAATGTGAGAAAGAAACAATGATCGATTGACTGCCTCCTGCATGCCCCCCACTGGGGATAGAGCCTGAAACTCGGGCATGTGCCCTGACTGGGAATCGAACCGGGACCTCTCAGTCCATGGGAGGATGCTCAATCCACTGAGCCACACTGGCCAGGCTGTCTCATTCTTTTCAATGGCTACATAGTATTTATGCTTTCTCCTTCTCTACTCCCCATTTTTCCTTCTAATTAACTGAGTTTTATGCCTCCCCCCGCCCCCCCCCCACACCCAAAGAAGGAGCTCTCAAATGTACTTGTTTTTGTATTCTGTTTCACAGTTTAACAGTTCTGCTTTTATCTTTATTAATTCCTTCCTCCTTTGGTCTATTTTATTGTTGTTTACTTCTTGAATGCATTTGTTTTCATTCTTTCTTGTTTATTAATATAAATATTTTAAGGCTGTGAACTTTTCTTTGAATATTGTTCTAGCTATATCTTACAGGTTTTGGTATGTAGTGCTTTCATCGCAGATAAGTTTAGATAGAGATTCTGCCATTTGGTTTTGATTTCCTTTTTGATCCAAGAATTATTTGAGAAGGAGGTCTTGAAATTTTTTCTAGTAATAGGGCATTTTATATTTGTTTTCTATTTTACTCATCCGTGTTGATTTTCATGGTCTTGTGATAAAAAAATATATTATTTGTACTGTTTCTATTCAGAATTAATACTTTTTGTGTTCTAGTATATAAGCAATTTTTGTGGATATTCTTTGGGCATTTAAAAAGATGGACTATTGTCTGTTTAGGGTAGAGAGTTTAATAGCCTTTAATTAGATCTACTTCATTAATCACATTAGTTAGGGCTTCTCTGTCCTTACTTATTTAGGTCCATTCGATGTGACTTGGACTTAGAGAGTTAAACAAGTTCCAATATAGTTCCTGTCATTTCTGTTTTGGTAATTTTGCTGTTATGATTTTCAGTCCACAGATCTTAATGTCTTGTGTTTTCACTATTAATTCTGTTTTCTACTATTTTAAAGTGCTTTTCTTTGATTCATTTAATGCTCCTGGCCCTGAATCCAAGCTGGTTTAAAACTAAAATTGAGCCCTTGTTTTCACTGGTTTTCATTTGCCTGGTATGTCTTTGTCTTCTTCTTCTTTTTTTTTTTTTTTTTTTTTTTGGTACGTGCCCCTAGCGGGAACCGAACCTGGGACTCTCTGGTCCGCAGGCCGACACTCCAACCACTGAGCCAAACTGGCCAGGGCTGTCTTTGTCTTTTAATATCAAACTATAGATGTATCTTCTGTTAATGGCATATTATTAGTCTTAGCCCTGAGATTTAATCTTAGCCTTTTTTTTAAACAGATGAATTTAGTCCATTTACATTTATTGAGATTATAGGAATACTTTCTTTTTTATTCTTTGACTCCCCTGATAAACATTGACAACATATCTTCCCTTTCTTCATTTTACTACCAAATTTTGTTTAAATAGTTTTCCTTCTGTTTACCTTCAGATCTTTAAAAAATAATTAAATCTCTGTTTTTTCACTTGTTTTAAATGATACTTTCTCCATCTCTTAGTTGACTAAACTTTGGGTTGTGATCCATAAGTGGGGCTGTGAAATCCATTTAGTCAGTCATGACTAGCGGGTTTTAAGAAATGAAGTAGAAAGAATGGAATGGAAGAAAAATAACAATGTATCTTTCATATAATAGTAAGTATTTCCTTAAACTCCTTTCAGTATAGATACAGATATGGTGAATCTGTACTGAATCTCAAAGTAAAGTAAAATATAGGTAGTATTTGGGTGGCAGTAAAAATAAAATGTTGAAAAACAATGTACTATACCATCTTTAAAGGAGGGTTCATTGGAGTTAGAATCCTTGACTTAACATATGTATAAAATATTTGTCTGCTATATTTCTAATTTAAATTTTCTGGTTATAAAATGTTGAGGTCATCTTTGTTCTAAGGTCTTGTAGCATTGTTTATTCACATAGAGAAGTCTAAGACCAAGTTAGACATAATTTGGTCTTTCCTGGATGTCCAAAGCATTTTTTTCTCTATTTATAAGATAGTTTTTCTTGGGATATCATGTGTACTTTTGGTCTGTAGATTCAAGTCTTCTTTTATTTCTAGAAGTTTACTTGAATTATATCTTTAATTTTTTTATTTGATTAGATTCGCTTTTTCCTTATTTTATTTATTTTTCCATCACCATTTTCCCCTATACCCTCTTCCTCCTCCACCCCACCCCCTGTAGTTACCACTGTTGTCTGTGTCCATGAGTTCTTTCTCTTTTTATTTCTTTTTTGCTCAATCCCTCCACCTCCCCCACCCCCACCCCTGCCCACCAGGGCTGTCTGCCTGCTCTCTATCTATGAGTCTATCTCTATTTTGCTTGATAGTTCAGTCCTTCCGTAAAATATGTATGCTGTCTGTCTTTTGTCTATTTTATAAAGCTATTTTCTTACAAAATAATTTCACTTATTTTGCTTGCTTTCTCAATCCTGTCCTCCATGTCTCACCCTGTTTTTTGTTTTGTTTTTCCCCAGTGGTGGCTAATCGCCTTTGTGCTGCCTTCAGTAGAACTTTCATTTATTTGATGTTTTCATTTGTAGCTTCCGTTTCACCTTTGGCCTCTCTCAACTCATATTTCATTATCTTCTGTTGTTGTGCCATGTTTTCGTGTATTCTCAAATCTCTATTGTCCACAGGTTGATTATTCTACGACATTTCCTTTGAATGTATTGCATTATAATTTTCACCCGTTCAGTAACTATTTATTTATCAGGTCATGTGCTTATCTTGTTCCTGACCCTCACTTTTTGTTTCTGTAGTTTACAGATCCTGTAGTACTTCTTTTTTGTTACTATTATAAAAGGTCACATTACTGACCTTTGAATTCAGTGAGTTTTTCCTAGACCATATATTTGCAGGATAGTTGTGGCTGGGGCATTATTTCAGACTAAAGAGAATTCTCTCTGCTTAACATGGAAGCGCCTGTGATTCGGAAAAAGAATGTGTGTATGCATTTATGCAAGAGAAAAACTGAGACTGTATATTCATTTAGCCTGCACTCCTCCCTAGCTGCAGAGATGGGCTGTTACAATGCTACTTGCATTTTGGAATGTCTCTTCTCCTAGGTCCTTACCACTGTACATCTTCGGGGGGAAGATGGTGATTTTATGATTCCTTGTTGACACATCTTAGAGTTTGCCAGTTTGTTGGAGGACTGCGCTCTCCCATGGTTGCTGAGATCTGCTCCCACAGGTGCCCCCTCTCTGTCTTGACAGCCCCATTGAGTTCAATTGCATATGGCAGCTCTCCCGAATATTTTGCCGTTTGGGATTTCAGGTGACTCCTGATTTCTTCAAAGATGGGCTTATTTTATTTATTTATTTTTAATCTCACAATATCCTTGCTGTTTAGGGTGATTTCTGAGAAGAAAAGGGGAGAGAAAATCCACTTCCATTATCTTTTTTTTTTTTTAAACTTATCTTTATTGTTGAATGTATTACAGATGTTTCTCCTTTTTCCCCCATTGCCCCCTTCCTCCCCATTCCTGCCCCCCTCCCGCCTTTCCCCACACTGTTGTCTGTGTCCATTGGTTATGCATATATGCATATGTTCTTTGGTTTATTTCTTCCCATCCCCAAGCCCCCTTCCCTTTGAGGTTTCTCAGTCTAACAACCAATTTGTACTTCTTAATCCCTTCACCTTTTTCACCCATTCCCACAACCCCCCTCCCATATAGCAACCAAAAAAATGTTCTCTGTATCTATGACAATGTTTTTGTTCTGCCTGTTCATTTTGTTTGTATATTCAGTTGTCAATAGATATGTATTCATTGCCATTTTGTTTGTTCATATTTTTAATCTTTTTCTTTAAGAAGACCCTTCAACATTTCACATAATAATGGTTTGGTGGTGATGAACTCCTTTAGCTTTTTCTTGTCTGGGAAACTCTTTATATGGCCATTGATTCTAAATGACAGCTTTGCAGGATAGAGTAATCTTGGTTGTAGGTTCTTGCTTTTCATCACTCTGAATATTTCTTGCCACTCCCTTCTGGCCTGCAAAGTTTCTTTTGAGAAATCAGCTGACTGTCTTATGGGAACTCCCTTGTAGGTAACTAACTGCTTTTCTCTTGCTGCTTTTAAGATTCTCTCTTCATCTTGAACCTTTTGCATTTTGATGATGATGTGTCTCGGTGTGGGCCTCTTGGGGTTCATCTTGTTTGGGACTCTCTGTGCTTCCTGGAATTGTATGTCTGTTTCCTTCACCAAGTTAGGGAAGTTTCCTGTCATTATTGTTTCAAATAGGTTTTTAATTTCTTGTTCTCTCTCTTCTCCTTCTGGCACCCCCAAGGTGCAAATGTTGGTACGCTTGAAGTTGTCCCAGAGGCTCCTTACACTATCCTCATGTTTTTGGATTCTTTTTTCTTTTTGCTGTTCTGATTGGGTGTTTTTTGCTTTCTTATATTCCAAATCGATGGTTAGCTCCATTTCACCCTGGAGTTTTCTTCTGTTCTTTCATTTGGGACCTGCTTCTTTGTCTCCTCATTTTGGCTGCCTCCCTGTGTTTGTTTCTATGTATTAGGCGGAGTTGCTATGTCTCCTGTGCTTCCTAGGGTGGCCTATTGGTGTAGGTGTCCTGTAGGGTCCAGTGGCACAGCCTCCCTGATCTCCCAGCTGAGTCCTCAAGGTGCACCCCTAGTGTGGACTTCACACCCTTCAGTTGTAATTGAGTCTTGATTGCTGTTGGCACATCAATGAGAGGGTTTTACTCAGGCTGATCAGCTGCAAGGACTGGCTGTGCCCACTATCCACCGACCTCTGACTACCTTGGAGGATCAGCTGTGCAGGGCTCACCACACAGGGCAAGACTTACTTCAGCAAGGCTCTGGTACCCACTGAGTCCATTCCTTGAGTGTGTCACTTGTGGAGGTGGTTGGGTGGTGGTGCTTCACAGTGTTCTGAAGCTGTCCACTGGGTGTGCTGGCTCTGGGGCCAGGTCAGCCACTGCCTGTGTTCTACCCGGGGCCACCAGGCATAAGCTACAAAGTGATCTGCAGATGGCTGCTTGTTGTGCCGGGCTTGGAGGTTCCTAGGAAACACCAAGTTGTGAACCAAGGCTGGCTGCTTCTAGTGCCAGACCTGGGGCCACTTAACGAGAGGTAGGGGGGCTCACTGAGACCAGATGCTGCTTGTTTGAGAGATTTTAGGAAAACCTGAAGCAGGATCCAAGACAGGCCAATCCTATGGTAAAGCAACTGACAACACCTTGGGTGGGCCTGAAAGTTGGGTGGGGCAGGGCCTCAGGGAATCACCAGGGTGGGGCAAACAGTGTGAGCCAGGTTGCTGGAGTCCCAGATATGGTGGCGTCTGCCGGCCCAGGGAAGGGCTCACCAAAGGAACAAAGGCCTCTAACAGCACGTCTGTCCAGGACAAAGTTGCCTCTCCAGCCCTCACCCCAATGCCAAATAACTCAGTTCTTCCCCATATGTCTCTGGTGCCTTTCAAGCTGCATCCCCCATGCTAGAGTCTGGGGGAAGCAAGTCCAAGTAAGTCCGTGCGCGGGCCCTTTAAGAGGAGCTGCCGGGGGCTCCAGCCGCCTCAGCCTCAGTTCCCGCTGGTTTTTTCAGCCAGAAGTTATGGGGATTCTCTTCCTGGCACTGGGACCCTGAGCTGGGGGCCTGGTGTGGGACAGGGACCCCTCAGTCCTCACGGAGGACATTCCCAGCCAAGGTGTCCTCCTAATTTTTATCTGCCACACGTGGGTGTGGGACCAGCCAGTGCGCCTCAGCCCCTCCTACCAGTCTTGGTGTGGCTGCTGCTTTAATTTCGTAGTTGTAGGACTTCCACTCAGCTCGACTTCAGGTGGTTTTGAATGATGGTTGTTCTGTAGTTTAGTTGTAACTTTGATGTGGTTGTGGGAGGACGCGATATGCGTTTACCTACGCTGCCATCTTGACCGGAAGTCCTCCACTTCCATTATCTTAAAAGCAGAAGTCTTCTCTAACTCTCCAGTACTCTAACTTTGACAATACTCATACCAATATGTACATCAAAGTAAAACCTGCTTTAAAGATTAGCTTGAGAGTTGCTGGCATTGGACTTGGGCCATACAGTTCAGGGAGGATGAACTGAGTCTTGAGCCAGAATTCAACATAATGAATAATGCCTTACGAATACAATGTAAAAAATGCTCATCATTATCCATGCAGGGAAGCCCCACCCCCCCACCCCCGTCCTCCTACCCACCCCCGTCTTCCTACCCACCCCCATCCTCCTACCCACCCCACCCCTCTGTTTAATCCTTACCCAAGGACATGTCCATTGACCTTACAGAGAAAGAGGGAGAGAATCATCAATCGGTTGTCTCCCATACATACCCTGACCAGGGATGGAACCCACAACCTTTCGGTATACACAATGACCAACTGAGCCACCTTGCCAGGGTCATGCAGGGAGCTTTTATTGCCCTGTTGCGTTAATAAGATCTAATTCCATGATGGTATTTTATTGACAATTGAGAGTTTAAACACTCAGTATAGTTTCAACCTATATTAGAGAAATTATAGTGAACTAAACCCAAGAGAAGGAGGGGAAGAGGGACAGGACACCTTCACTCACTGGTCTTATTACATTCTTCTTGCCCTGACCTTGAACTTTTATGGCATTGTCTCCTTAATCTTCACAAACCGTTTTGAGTTGGCATTATTCCTTTTTGACACGTGGAGAAACTGAGGCAGAAGAGCCTAGGTAACTGTTCAAAGTCACCAGTTAGTACTCCAACTTCCATAATCTTTAAACTACCTTCTTGCCTCCCAGGTTACCACATTCACTGAATTAAAGGTGCCTCCACTACGACTCTAAGGTTCTGTAAAGACAAGATCAAAAGATCCACAAAAGGGCCTCCTAGAGGTTTTGTTTTCTTCATTCAAGCTGGGTGATGCTGCTACTTTCCATGGACTAAGGGGCCACTTCTCTGAGCAGCACCACACCCAACACTTAACTCAGCATGTTTTCAAACTGAAGTTTGTAGCCATTAATTAGTTCCTATGAGGTAAGTCATTGTCTCATTTCACAGATGAGGCAGCCAGTATGGAGAGAAGTGAAGTGATTTTTCTGGGATCAGCAGTGAGTCCCAGAATAGAGAGTGAGATTGGCCCTCTCCATAGGCTTAGCCTATACGTGAGGACCCTGCTAACAAGGTTTCAGTTATCTCAACTACCTTCATAACTCGTACTGTGGAAAAGATACCTTCTCGCACCTCTGCTGCTAGGCACAGTGCACTATGAAACTGGGCAGCAGATGAGAAAAAGAAAGGTCAAATCAAGGCTTTTATACACAGGAAGCATGTTTTCAGTATTTAGTTTCAAGTATTTCAGACCATGAAACTAAGACCATTTTAGTGAAAAGTGGCTAATAATAACATATTCTTTTTTTTTTTATATAAGTCTTTTGCCCCTTTTTTAAAAATTGATTTGAGAGAGGTAAGGAGAGAGAAAGAAAGAGACAAAGAAACATGGATTTGTTGTTCCACTTACTTATGCATTCATTGGTTGATTCTTGTATGGATCCTGTCCAGGGATCGAACTGCAACCTTGGGGTATCAGGACGACGCTCTAACCAACTGAGCTACCTGGCCAGGGCAATAATATCATATTCTTTTTATATAAAAAGTTACATTAAGAGGGTTATGGGGAAAGGAACTGGCTTATTTGGGGAGGACTGTCAAGTAGTAGAAAATGAAATGAATTTCCATTTGTTCTTTTGACTGTTTTTAATTTCACCAAGAAATAGATTTTTTGGAGTACATAAAATATAACCACACAAAATATGACATTCTTTAAAAAAATGGAGGAGAGAGATTATATAAATTAGCCCCCTAGACAGGCCTTATTTTTAAATACTTGCATTATAATGGAAATAGCCTCAGATTTCACCCAGTGAGCTCCAAGCATTATTGAAGGATTTCTTATTTTTCTCCTTAAATGACGATATATAGAATTTCATATGCAGCGATGTTTTCGGAATAGCAAGTATGTAAGCAACGAGAGGCAGAGTACACTTAATATGAAGGTGGCTGTCTCAGCACTTCTCATTTTTGTATGTGAAGTCCATTATCTCCTATGATAACTTTGTTGACAGCACCCACAAATATATTTGGAGCCGGGTTTTATAAAACAGGTCCGAATCATATGACTAAAAGACCCAGCTCATGACACATGTCAGCCTTAGAGAGATGGTACATTTTCTGTTTTAAAGACTCAAACAAAACTTTTCACATTCTTCTTTGAAAAAAAAAAAATTACATTTGAAGTCCTTTTTTCACCCAAACACATTTTGAGATAAGAGCTCACAAGTCTTGACATTATTTCATTTTGTTATGCGCATCTGTCAAGGAGCTGAGATACGATACAGCCACTAAAAACTGATGATTGCGGAACAGAGAGACCTGACAGCATTTCATTTCCTTTATGTTCTGATTATACATTTATCAGAAACCTGGTATCTCCTCTAGTTCAGCTAGAAATTGGTAGAATTCAGGAACTCAAAGGCTGGGCAAAGAACTGTCCTATTATTTGGTGTCATCTTACATTTTAAGAGAAGTTGCTTGGTTGAGTCATTGTTAAAGCTTTTGCTTCTCTTTTCATTATCGTGGCCCACTATCCACAGATCACATTTCTATAGGCCCTATAACTGCTTTGCCGCTCAAATTAAATGCTGGGTCACTTCATACATATACGCCCGCGTTTCAATATGTGTCAATCAGAGTTTATAAAATATAGGGATTACAACCTGATATTAACATCCAAATCTATTGTGCTCATTTTATGTGTGAAAATGAGAAACCCTCGTGCAGACGCGAGATTTCCCAGCCTCTTTGTCACCCTGTTTTTTAATTTATCTCCAGGTTTGGAGTCAGTAAAATGATTTGGCTTATCAATTTAATGTAGTGATAAAACATATCTGTGAATCGGAATGATCAGAACTGAAGTGGATCTGCAGGTTGTTTGGCATCAGCCCAGCCCCATGGAGGGTTAATGGGGCTACTGTGTGGGCTCAGTGCATCCCTGTGTTGTTTTAATTGTGCCTCTGCGAGGGACGATTCACTTCCCATGAAGAAGTGGACATAGAGATGCATTGCCGGAGGGAGGAGGACTTTAAAACTTTGAACGTGCCCATTTTATGCCTGTCTTTTTTTATTATTACAGGTGTACTTCAGAAGGAATTATCCAGATATCACGCAGAACGGCCATGTGGTTGCGAACGCGTCTAATGGACAGCCCGCCGCCTTCACTATTTTCGAGACAGCACTGTGACCCCACCACGCCGTCAGGCCTACTGAAGGCATTTTTCCAATCGTTTTGCACTGTCTGAACTGTACTTTTTTCTACGTTAGCACCAACTATTTACACAAACAAGACGTTAGTTCATTCGGATTTTTCCTGCAACTTCACCCAATGATTCCAAGCTCTAACAAAATTACTTATTATTGTTATTTATATTTATGTGTTATGGTATGTCTTTTTCTTATCCAAATCAGAAGTGCAGGCCACCAATAAAAGCTGTCTACCAGGTTTTGTGCCTTAAGAGACTCAGAGCCAAAGCTCATTTTTTTTTAAACTATCCACCCAAACTATATATTACTTTACAGTTACGTCAGGGATTCTATTTACTTGAAAACTGTGTGAAGCTGCCATTTTGTCTTATCACGTTCTTTAACGTACCCAGGGTCTATTTGCTCCCCACAGGCCCCTGGCTAAAACAGTACAGATAAAACATAGGAAAAATAAAAAATATACTTCAGTGTAAGTGGCATGATCATAGGGAGAGTCTACACCCCCACCTTCCCCAAATATAGTTAAAACACAGAACGGCAATATTTAATTATATGTTCTAGAAGAAGAGGAAGAGAAAACAATGCTTTCTCAAAATAGGGGCCCTTATAGGTTATTTGATAAAGAAGGACACAGTGTGATCATTGATCTTTTAAATGTGCGTGACTTTGACATGGTAACTGTTGCAGTTTTAGACTCAGCGTGGTGATATTTTCAGAAAAGGCCAAACCGCCAATGCTAACGGTAATTCCTGAATATGTAGTAGTACTCTTATTTGGGTTCCTGGCTTACTGCCGGCTCACCTTCGGTTGACTGGAAACCTTTTGGGTTAGCCTTTATTGAAATTCCTTCTAAATTGCATGTGTAGGCTCTCCTGAGTTGGTGAGAAAAAAAAACGAAAACCATTGCAAACATTGCCTGTAATTGTACAGTATATTCTCAGGATGCACCCAAAAGGTTCACTTTTATGAGCCTACCCAGGTTAGTTTACATTTGACCACTAATAGCAGTTTGTTTAGGTCTTTCTGATTAGTAAATCAACAAACCACAGTACTTCCTAGGGCCTGCTGCACTTTCTCTGAACTGTGGGTCTTTAGTTTTCTTGATGGTGATGGCTATGGTATGCTGAGTTCAAGTTGCTAACGGTCTGAGTGTCATGGTGTTAAGTGGACGCTCGTGACCTCTCAGAATAAGGTGTAACCACCCTCAAGTGTATATATTAACATATATGCCATCATACAGCAGGTTTTTGGACTCTTCAACAGAAACAAATGTTTTATAGACTCAAGCTTTAAAATACACACACACACACACACACACACACACACACACACACACACACACAGCAAACTACCAAAATGCACTGAGTGCCGTAGCTGTTGAACATTTTATATCTAGAAATAATATGGTTAATATTGAGCCCAGTAAACCAGTAAGTTGTTGAATAGTCAAGGTTAGTATTTCAGGAGACTGAAATGACAACAATGGTAATAGTGAAGTTGGTTAAAATAGTGGAAACATTTGAAATGGGTGTGTGTTTATTTTGTGTTTAGAGGTTAAAAAAGGTGGTTAAAAAATGTTTCTGTTTTATTTCTGTTTTACTCTCATCATAGTTTTTAATGAAACAAAATTCAGTGGAAATAAATGACAGTTTTCATCTTCATTTAGAGGTCTGTGTTTTTGTTCTTAGATTACTGACTCGTGTGCCTGCTGTTGAAAGGCACTGCATTTTCCTGAGATCAAAAACTAGCATCCATTGCTGACTGGTTCTCTTGATGAATTAGGTGTACCGAATAGTCTAAGCAGATGGGTTGGTTTCAGACAGGTTGAAATAGTTGTTATTGAAGCAAACCCAGTTGCACTGCTTCCGGGAAAAAGGAGAGAGTAGCCTATGCCCTGTACTTGAACAAGTATTAAATCATTGAGGTTTTGGGGTTTTTTGTTTTGTTTTGTTTCCTTTATTGATTTGAGAGAGAGAGAGGAAGGGAGAGGGAGAGAGAGATGGAAACATCGATGAGAGAGAACATCAATTGGCCGCCTCCTGCATGCCCCACTGGGGATTTGGCCTACAACCTGGGCATGTGCCCTGACGGGGAATCGAACTGGCGATCTCTTGGTGCATGGGTTGATGCTCAACCACTGAGCCACACCAGCTGGGCTGTTTTGTGGTTTTTGAAAGGTGTCTTTGCCCTAGGCTAACAAGAAAAATCTATTGCTGCTACATTTAAAACACTGGACATCTGTAATAATGTGAACAATAAAAATAAAATATAATTTTTAAAATAAAACACTATAGAACATTGGTTCTCAAAGTGTGATCCCTGGCCTGGCAGCATTAGCATCACCTGGGAACTTGTTAGACACGCAAATTCTTTTTTTTTTTTTATCCTCACCCGAGGACATTTTTGCATTCATCCTTAGATAGGGAGAGAGGGAGGAAGAGAGAGAGAGAAACATCGACATGAGAGAGACACATCAAGTGGCTGCCACCCACACGACCCCAACTGGGGCCTGGGACAAACTGCAACCGAGGTACATGCCCTTAGTGGGAACCAAACCGGTGTCTCTCTGGTCCGGGGGCTGACACTTCAACCACTGAGCCAAAGCGGCCGGGTTGCAAATTCTTGTTTCTTACTCCATATCTACTGAGTCAGACACTCTGGTGGTGGGGACCAGTAATCTGTGCCTTAACAAGCCCAAAAGGGTGATCCTGATACAGACTAAAGTCTGAGAACCAGTATTTAGAAGCCAAAGAACTCCTAAAATTCATTAAGAAAAACACAGAAAGCCCAGTTTGAGAAATGGACACAGAGTCTGTTTAAGGGTTGTCCTGTGGTCCATAGCAAATGGCCTCATTGGAAGTTCTATTTTCTCTAACCAATTAATAAAATAAATTACACTTCCTCTCTCCAATTCCAGGATAAGTACAAAACCAAGGAACTAGAAGGATTTTCTGAGTTCTCTTTTCTTAAGCCACTTTATTGAGGTATGATTAACATACAAAAAGCTGTACATATTTAATGTATACAACTTGATGAATTTGGAGATAAGTATACACCATGAAACCATCACAATCTATGCAATAAGCTTATTCATCAACTCCAAAAGTTTCTTCCTGCATTCTTTTATAATTTTTATTAGTATGAATGAGATACAAACAAAAATCAATCTAATGCTAAATGCTTTTGATAACACTATGCATGGTTGGTGTCTTGTGAAGAAACAGCTTAAACCAATTCAATGAGGCAGTGAGTTAGACCTCTAAATATTATGGCAGTTGGAGGAGTTAACTGTTAATTTATCAACAGATTAACTTGCCCCTATGTAAGCTGATGAAATTTGTTTTTCTTTCTGATGGTTTGGAAATACTACAGGCTCCTCTCCTCAAACCTCCATATTTGTTTCACATCTAATTCTGAAAAGTTTAATATGTTCAGAATCTGATGCCCTGAAGTGCGTGAGATTTAGCACCTGAATATGTGAGTCACTTCCTACAACCAATTCTGTTTTGGAGTGTTTTCAAGATTCACCTTTACCTAGAGCAGCGGTTCTCAACCTGTGGGTCGCGACCCCTTTGGGGGTTGAACGACCCTTTCACAGGGGTCGCCTAAGACCATCGGAAAACACATATTTCCAATGGTCTTAGGAACCGAGACACCGCTCCTCTATCTGTCTCCAGGTGGGTCTGCCCACATGCAGATACGCCCACATACAACATGAGGAACTGTACTAAAGGTTCGTGGCATTAGGAAGGTTGAGAACCACTGACCTAGATAGAGTGTATGACATTCTGGACACTACATTGTAAGAGAAAACGTCCTTGTCATTCTGTAATTGTAGTTCAGGGAATGGACAAACGTATACTTGACTAAAAGGAAAGAGAGAGAAAGAAATCTTCACATGGAATGAAGAAAACTAAGGAAGTTCAAATTAAAACAAAAAATTCTAACAACTATGTTTATAGTCAATGTAGTTTAGTTACCAAATGACCTAATTCTCAAAAGTTCATTTTGAGAATGAAATTGAATAAGTGTGTGTCAAATAAAGGAAATTACATCTATTCCAAAAATAATACTATGAACTACATTACTTCACAAGTACAGACTAAAAAATAGTTATAGGTTTCCTCAAGAAATACAATGAATTAATGGGTTAATTTCCACAAAATGTGGTTATATATGTTTTAATGCATGTTGACCCTTATCAAATTGAGGATTTTTAAACCAAAACACAACCACATTCACACACAAAGAGTCCTTTCCACCATTTTATATTTTGGGATTTAGAAATAAAGAATGAATATAACCAATAATTTCCAAATGAAAGTCCCCTGCAAGTGCTGGAATCTTTTCTGATACCTGCTGTAGTTTGGTTCTGTGGGATCCAGATGAAGACGGAGTTTAATGTTCAGGGTGTTTATTAGGGAGCAACACTTACAGAATCAAGAGGGAAGAAGCAGGGTAGGTCAAGGGGAGAAATCCAGCTGGAATGCTGGCCAGACAACCTCAGCTGACCCCACTGGGAGCTCTGGAGCTGACGTGACCCGTGAGGGCTGCCCTGCCAACGGCCAGGTGTTTATACCACCTTGGTCATGTGCCTACAGGCTGCCTACACAAGTCCTTGGAGGGAGATGGGCAGCGCATCTCCATGTCCACCACAGTATGTCACAGATCCAGAGGGAGATAATTAGGATGTATGGTGGCAGAAAGTTCTTGGTGATGACATGAAGTCAAAATGGCTGATTAAGTGATTGTCCACAGTACCCTGTAGTCTGAAAGTAGAGACGAAAGTCTGTGTAGAGGAAATACCTTCATGCTCTAGGGTCAGCCAGTTTTCATCTCTTCTGGAAAGCCATCTTGAAACCAGTCTCCATCCTAGGTAATTCCTATGTGTTTCTCTATTACCATGACCACCTTCATGTGTTGAACTGAACTACACTTAGTTTTGTGTCCTGTTGTCACCATCTTGAAATGTTTAATTTTTAAACAAAGGGGCCTGCTTTTCCCATCTTGTGCAGTGCCCTGTAAATTATGCAACATACCTCGATTATAAGTATTTATAGATGGTCTGTTTCCTCACTAAATCATGAGCTCTCTACAGACTTGAACTGTGCCCTGTGCATTGTTTAATTATGTCTTCTAGCAAGTGTCTGGCACATAGTGGGTGCTCAATAAAAGTTTGCTGAAGGAATGAATGGATAATGACTAAGAAAATATCTTCCTTCTAAACTTGATAACTTTGAAATTTAAAGAGATACCTAGGATAATAGAAAGTCCTGGTTTTGGAGTCAGTTACCCAGATCTGCATGACAATTCTGTCTCTGCCTCTTGCTAGCAATGTGGGTGACCAAAGAATATATTGTCAAAGTGGGACATGAGAATGAAAGGAAGGCACTAACCAGCCTGAGGTGCCAGGCCAATGTACTGACACCATCCTTGATGTGGTCGCCCTATCGACATGTGCCCTAGTTACATGCTTGGGTAAGTGTCTCAACCTCCCTGCACCTCAACTTCTTCATCTGTAGGATGGACATAGTTCCTGCCCCTGCACAGTTGCTTTGATTGGGATGATCTGGTTGGGATGAAGAGCATCCAAAGAAACAGAATGAAATCATTAAACTTGGAAAAGAAGACAGTCCCCATTTCCACCAAGATAGGTGGATGGAGGTAGGTTTGTAGACTGTAGAAGGAGGTCCTCATCTGATGGCCAAAACGAAACTGTTCTTACCTCACAAAACGAAACAAGCACATGGGGAAGACCACAAGCTCTGGAGTCAGCCTTCCAGGTTCCAGTACTGGCTCCTTTGCTCATTGGCTGCCTGGGTTCAGACACAAGTTCTACTATCTTTGGGTTGGAAAGCACATCATGCTTCAACTTCATTGTAACATTGACATGGGGGTGGTCGTTTTCATAGAAGGCTGTTGCAATAGGACAGTGAGTACACAGTGCATGGTCTGTTGGCTAGTGTCAGTCCGTGAACTGTTTGTAACTAGGAATTTCAAGTAAGCTAGAAACTTTTTAGCCCTTCGACATTGCCATGACATCCAGACTCAGGAATCCTGGAGACCAGTGTGTGTTGAACTTGCATACTGGGGTGCACGTGCCTTGAGCTGAGCTGCACACGAGCCACGTGCAGCAGAATCACTGACTCGTTTGCAAGGGACTGAACATTGTAAGTAATTAAGTAAAGCTGACTCTTAATCCCAGACCACTGAGAAGCACTTCTTTAGAACAATGCTGACTATGTAGTTAGTGCTCCATCAACAGGAGCCTCTTTATAAATTGTTACCATATCAGGCAAAAATTATGCCATGATACTGATGTGTAAAATGAGACCACATAGGTTTTCAAGAGGCTCTACTATAAAGTAGCAATATTTAATAGCATTAAAAATTAAAAATAATTCAACTCCTGCTCAAGGTTAGCGGTTTTTCTTAAGTCTAAGAAGGTATTTAAAAAACAAAACAATACTATGCATATGTTTATACCCAATATATTCTTGAATCTACAGCATGATCTTGTTGGAGAAGGCACCTGCAAACACATCAGGTCACTTAAAAAACCCTTGGGAAAACATAAGGTGTCATGTGTAAGCTGGTGATAGAAAGAATATGGAAACCCATTTTTTCAAAAACTAAAACAGAAGCATGTGTTGAAAAGCTGAGAGAAATGTGTTTATTTGAATTCAGAACTCAAAAATAACATGAATGAAAGAAATAGTACGCCCCCACCCTGTAGAAGCTCCATCTATACTCCAGGCCCATCTAACTTGCCATGGGCCGCCGCACTGGGATTGTATGATTTTTTTTTTTTCCAAGAAGGACCTAGATCAAGACTTAGACACACTAAGAATGTCTTACAGAAAGCTTACGTTGGACGGTCCTGACCAAATTCAGTCTTCCACTCAGCAACCATGCGCATAAAACTGGCCAACTCACAGTCATCCATCCCAATGCGGGAGCATCCCAATTCATGGGATCGAAACAGTGTTTGATCCAAATGTTAATTTACTTGGAAAACTTTTAAAATTCAATTTTGCAGACTACTTAGACAAATTAAAATGAGTCTCCGTAAGTCAGAGTGTATCTCATGTGAAGAATGTTGTATGTAAGAAAGGAACAGTCAACGAGGATTGCAGATTTTAAAACTTTCCATTTTATAACACAAAGAATTTTTAAAATCTTCAAGTCCATATTGAATCTCATAAGATACATGATAAATAAGAGGGAAAGCTCTTTTTTTTTTTTTTTTTTTGCTGTACAATGCCAACTAATAAATGTAAAAGGACTGAAAGAAAAAAAAAAAAAAGACATTTTGCAGCCACCCCTGTTATAAGTCACCCCTGTTATTTAGTAGTCAACACTGGCTACTAAATAATTCTAGAGGCAAGGTTGGGGAGAGGAGACAGCATTTCCATAGAATGAAAGTATCTTCCCAGATTAACTAGTTTATAAAGGGGGGAATCATATCTTTAAAGTGGAAAAATCCATCAGACACCACCTTCACCTAGTGACAAGAGTTAACAGTACCAACAAGGGAGCAGCTGACACCCTGGCCTCTTGATGTGCGAGGCAGTGACCACAAGACACCATTTCTGTGGTATCCCTGCCTCCTCCGCAAAAGAACACAAAAAAGCATAGTCTAAATCAAAGCAACAGTCAAAGTCACATAGAGGACATTCTACAAAACAACAGGCCTGTACTCTTTTAAAAATATCAATGACAGCCCGGCCGGTGTGGCTCAGTGGTTGAGCCTCAACCCATGCACCAAGAGGCCACTGATTCGATTCCCGGGCAGGACACATGCCCAGGTTGTGGGCCTGATCCCCAGTGGGGGACATGCAGGAGGCGGTCAATCGATGTTCTCTCTCATTGATGTTTCTCTCTCTCCCTCTCCCTTCCTCTCTCTCTAACATCAATAAAGAAAAAAAATTTTTTTAAGTCAATGACAAAGGTTGAGGAAGTGTTTCAGATTAAGTGGACACTGAAAAGAGAACACAATTGAATGCGCTGTGTGATCCTGGATCCCAAAATAAATGCAATAAAGGACAGTACTGAGACAACCAGTAAAATCTGGATGAGAACTGTGCATAGTAAGTAATAGAATTGCATCAATATTAAATCTCCTGAATAAACTCATTATACCATGGTTATGTGAGAGAATGTTCTTAGGAAAATATACACTGATGTATTTTAGCAGTGAAAGGTTATGATGTCTGCAACTTACTCTCAAACAGTTCTGCAAAAATGATTACATATATATTATATATATAATATATAGCCCATAACATATAATCATTTTTATTATATATATAATCCTGGGTCAAAAACAATATGTATCTATCTATAAAAAATAGCACATGCAGGAAATATGTTAAATGAGGGAACCTAGATGAAGGCTACACAGGAGTTCATTATACTATTACTGCAACTTTTATGTAGATTTAAATATTTTCTAAAATAAAAAGTAAAAAAAAAACACACACACAAAAACAGCTTTCCACAGCTTTTCCACAGAGCGAGGAGTCCACATCGAGATAAGCAAGAGATGACTCTATGTGGTCTATCGAAGCCATCAGCCAAGTTCTGGTTTTGTGGGTATGGCTCACACAGCGTCCTCCAGGCTGCCGTGCGCCAACCTTGCTTGGGGTGAAAGCACCTTCCCCAAGGGGCGTGTGGAGTCAAGGCGCCTCCTGCTAACAAAATTATTTCTCACACAGGCAAGATACAGCGTGATGTCATCTTTAAGGAGATAATGATGCCAAATGCAGAATCACTGATGGGCCAAGTTTCCAGAACTGTCATTCCCTCCACCGTCGTTGGAGGGAGTGGCCGCCTTGCGACCCCGCTGTGTTCTGCGCAGAGAGGCTGTCAATTGCAGAGCTGCCCTGAGCGGGGGATGCCCCGGGCCTCCACGGACCATTGAGACACCATGTGCTGCTCACTGCTGCTCAGCAGAAGCCCTGTAGACTGCCCAAAGCTATGTGTGCCAGTGTAAATTCATTTTATCCAGAAGGCTCTCTTTTTCCCCAAGATATATAGATATTTCTTTCTGGAATTGTGCCAATCAAGTTTCTTCTGGAATACATTTTCTTTCTTTTTTTTTAAAGAACATCTGTATTTGGTTGAAAAGACACACGAAAACCTTCTTGTAGAAAAATCAACTGCATTGCATAGGCCTGTGAGCGTCACTCAACATCAACAATAGTAAAACCCCAGGTGCCTAATGAGAGATATTATATACACTGCAGAATTCTTAATTTGGTGGAATTTTGTCTGAAGCAACCACCCAAGGTAAGATTGTCCTGTAGTACCTGAAGAATCTAAGTGCTTGAGAGCAGGGAGAGGTGTTGGATGGTATGCACTTTCTTGATATGAAAAGAAACTGACACCTTTCATTAGCTTTCTTAATGACCTGATTTACCTGATCTGACTCCGCCACTCGTTGACTTTATAGAAAGCATCCTCGCTGCTTTGATGCTCTTGGTAAATGTGGGACCAGTCAACACACAAGCACACAGGAGAAGGGCGTAAATGCTAGAATTCCTTTCCTCCAAAGAGGAAATCATTTTCGAAGGTTCACTTTGGTGAAGACATAGACAGAAAATCTCAGACATTTCTCATAGCAATATTTTTTCAGACATATCTTCTCAGGCAAGAGAAACAAAAGAAAACATAAACAAATGAGACTGACTACATCAAACTAAAGAGTTTGCACAGCAAAGGAAACTCTCAACAAAATGAAAAGACAACCCACTGAATGACAGAGCATATTCACTGATAAGAGGTTAATATCCAAAATTTATAATGAACTTAAAAAACTCAACGCCAAAAAAAAACAAAGAATCCAATTTTAAAATGAGTAAAGGACCTAAATAAATAATTCTCTAAAGAGGACATACAGATGGCCAATAGACATATGAAAAGATGCTCAATGTCACTAATTATCAGAGAAATGCAAATTAAAACCACAATGAGATATCATCTCACACCTGTCAGAATGACTATCGTCAATAAACAACAAGTGCTGGCAAGGATGTGGAGAAAAGGGAACCCTTGTGCACTGTTGGTGGGAATGTAGATTGGTGCAGTCACTGTGGAAAGCAGTATGGATTTACCTCAAAAAATTAAAAATGGGCCCTGGGCAGGCGGCTCAGTTGGTTGGATCATCATCCTGTACACCAAAAGGTTGCGGGTTTGATTCCAGGTCAGGGCACATACTTAGGTGTTGAGGCGTGTACCAGAGGCAACCGATTGGTGTTTCTCATATCTCTCTCTCTCTCTCTCTCTCTCTCTCTCTCTAAAAATCAATAAACATATCCTCAAGTGAGGATAAAAAATAAATTAAAAATGGAACTGCCTTATGACCCAGTGATTCCACTTCTGGGAATTTATTCCAAGAAACCTAAAATACTAATTAGAAAGAATATATGCACTCCTATGTTCTCTGTAGCATTATTTACAACAGCCAAGATTTGGAAGCAGCCCAAGTGCCCATCAGTGGATGAGTGGATAAAAAAGGAGTGGTACATTTACACAATGGGATACTACTTGGCCATTAAAAAAATGGAAATCTTATCTTTTGCAACAGCATGGATGGACCTGGAGAGTATTATGCTAAGTGAAATAAGCCAGTCAGAGAAAGATAAGTACCATGTGATTTTACTTTTATGCGGAATCTAATGAAAAAAATAAACTAACAAAATAGAAACAGACACATAGATACAGAGAATAGACTGACAGCTGTCAGAGGGGAGAGGGTTGGGGGCTGGGTTAAAAAGGTGAAGGAATTAAAAAAAAGTCCATAGACAGACAACAGTATGGTGATTACCAGAGGGAAAGTGGGTAGGGGGAGGTAGAAGAGGGTAAAGGGTGGATAAATGGTGATGGAAGGAGACTTGACTTGGGGTGGTGAACACTACACAATATTCAGATGATGTATTGTAGAATTGTACACCTGAAACCAATATAATTTTATTAACCAATGTCACCCCAATAAATTATTTTTAAAAAGAAGAAAAAAGAAAATTTCCCCTTAGCAATTTGAAACAATGTTGAGAAATAGGGATGTCTGATTTCATAAAACAGAGATGAACAACTCTGGTCACTTTAAATGCCATTGAAATTTGCTGATTTCTTTTACTCCATATTTCCACTTTTTCTTCCATTCTGTTTTACAGTGGATACAGTGAAAATAATTGTGGTACATTGTGTTATATAATTTGTGAATGTTAAAACAGACAGTACTTAGCGTCGGCAAGCATGTGGCAAACCAAGCACCTTCAAACACGCCGGTGGACATGTGAACTGTACAAAGTTTCCCAAGTGTCACGGGGTAACATGTCAAGGTCCTTAAAAATTCCTAAATTTTGGCTCAAAAATTTCTCCTTTAGGAATCTACCCAAAGGATACAACTGTAAATTCCAACAATAACAAAATACATATTCAAAGGCATTTACTGCAATATTACTTAAAATATCAAAAATAAAAACAAGCTAAATTTCAAAAAGAGTCCAAATTTGGTATGTTCATGCAATTAATTAAGCAGCCAATAAAACAGTCTTTCCAAAGATAATTTAATGATGTGGGCTAAATACTCATTTTATATTAAGTGGGATAAACTATCTACATTTTTTAAAACATTTTATAAATTGCATTTGTATTTTTTAAACTCTGAAATTAAATAAGCAAAATGTTAACAATAGTTATTTCTGACTGGTTTGAGTATCGATGATTTTTATTTTCACAGGTTTTCTGAATTTTCCAAATTACCTACAATGGGCATGGGTTAATTCTAAGGTTTACAAAAGATGTAAAGAGAAGTTATAGTGCCTCTTTCAGTTAGGATAAACTAGTGAGTTTATATTTTATTTATAAATCATGTCTTATCTGCCCTCACAGAAACTCCTAGCTTCAATATCTTTACATCAAATCCTCTCATTGACTCATGAGTTGTACGGTTCTTCGGAAGAGTTTTGTATCATCGGCTACATATCTTTCCAGTGTTCCTATACTCTAGCAATATCTGGCAGGTTGAAAATTCCAATGTATTCCTATTTAAAATACAGGCCATGAGAATACCTGACTTAGTAAAGCTGTGTATTCAGAAACAATTTTTGAACAACACTTTTAGGGCAGATCAATTACACAATGGGCCTAGATTTGCTGCCATGTGTTTTTTGGGGGAGGCACCTAAAATCAGTCATTGGACAAAGTAATTTTTAGGCCTATTTCCCTGAGAGACTTGGTGCTTCCCCGTATTATAATAATGTTTGGTTTCTGATTTACATGTGTGGGGGCAGATATGCAGATGACAGCTAGGAACCTGAGACATTACTTGTTTCGATGGAATTTGGACTTTCAAGTCTTTCTCAAGCAGCTGGGCCCAGAGGTGAGGCAGGTAGATGGTATCAGTAAGCCAGCCCAGCCTAGTGTCCATGGCTGAGCATCAACATGTCCAGCCCGTGGAGGAGGACAGGTTAGCTGTCTGTAGGTAGCTTTGGTTCTTATCCTTGCTTTCTCAACTCTGTTCCCTCTCCACCTAATTAGAACATGACTCCAGCTTGTAAGAGTTCCTGACTATTAGTCTTTGGGAAGGAAATATTTGAGAACAAGTTCCATATTGGAGTCAGCAATATTTGTCCCTACTTGATAAAGATATGACTCTATTGATTTCATCAGCACCAGGAGCCTCTCTTCAAGGCTAGGGTTTTGAGTAGGTAGACCAAGTAGTCACCCATGTATTATGATTTAAGGAGCCCTGGAAAAACCCTCTATATAAAATAGGTCGCTCCCTAATGCTTGAGGGGCCATCGTTGGTGATTCATTCGTGTGGATACCTTGTGCTCTTTCCTTGAGGTTCTTTTAAAAACAAGATGCTGTATTTGTGTGAAGGTGTAAAACATGAAGTAACTAACACTTTAACATCGCTGGATTTGCCACATTGCTTTCTCTAATAAAAGAAGCAAGGGATACCACACATGATTTGGGGGAGTGGGTGTTTGTGACCCACCTGGAAGAACTTGTCCTTGGTAAGCATGACAGAAACTTTACCAGTGAAGATATTTTAACAACCAGGTCATGCATAATAATATCAAATCACAATACGGAAATCACCAATATCCTAATAACACACAGGCAATTGAATATGGCTTCACTTTGGGCAGCCAGATATACAAATTTGAGCACCACCCACCCGCCAGTCTTGCGGGTGATAAGCCAAATTATCACTCAGATCTCCTCTGGGTCAGAGTTGGTTGAAGGATCTTGTAGGACTTGACTTGGCGTTCACCATTTTGGGGAGAAGGAACTTGAAGAACCAGGCCTGCTCAGTAAAGGGAGGTTTAGCTTGCTTAAGGTGCCAAGGGATTTTTTGAGGGCAGCCAGGTCTCTTTGATCAGTAACTGGCTAAACATGGCATCTGAACCATAGCAGAAGAATAATCAGTGTCGATCGAAAGAATGAATGGCTTTCATACCGAGTATTAGTTGAACAAGTTCATCCTTGTTTCAGGCAAACAAATGTCACCTTCATCTCAACATCAAAAAATTCAGATGTAGTTTAAACTTTTAGGCAACTGATTGAAGACAGTGTGTGTATGTGCTAAGTGTGCTACGTTATACCAATTATTTCCCTCTGCTTTAATGTGGGAATCATCTGCCCTGTGCAGAGCCCACCACTAATGTGTTCAGTCCCCCAGCAAGAGCACAAATGGAGGCCCACATATCTATGTAAGTAAAGCTAAACATCAAGCTAACAAAGCATTCAACAAAATGTGTTTTGCTCCCACCTTGATAATCCTTCAGAACGACCTGGAAGGCCTAGTTCTAATTTAGAATTGCTGGGTTCTCAGAGTTCTGTGATGAAAGGAGGAGGTGAGGGAGAGCTGGCCCATGCCCATAGCCCACACTCGAAAGGGCCTCATGTGCACTAGTAAGGACATCCCAGATGGCACAAGCAAGTCCTGTCACCCCTCCCTGCCTCACAAATGGGCCCTCCCAGGCCAAGGACTACTCACACCAGCGATGTTGCCTGGTACTGTTGCCTTTAGGAGGATGGACTCAAGCAACAGACACATGCAGGTTCTTGAAGTGGGCTGGAACCATTTGGACAAGCCATTCCAGGATCCAGGGTACCCTGAGTGGTCTAGATCAGTGCTTCTGGGTCTTTAATATGCACAGAACCCACCTGGAATCTTGTTAAAATGCAGACTCTTGTTAACATGCAATAGGTCAGAGAGCTGGGCTGAGCGGCTGCATTTCTAACATGCCTCTGGGTGATGCTGCTGCTGCTGTTGGTTTGTGGACCACACTTTGCATAGTGAGCACCTGAAAGATGGGCTCTGGATAGGTGTGTCCCCTTGGCTCTCTGATGCTTCACCCCATGAAGACTGGCTAGGTCAGCAGAGGGGTGCAGTGGGGTCCTCTAAGTTATGAGGCTCAGGGCAGAGGATTCTTGCCCTGGTCTAAGGGCAGTTCTGGCCCCTTCTTTGCCCATGTCCCATTGCAGCAATAGGCTCTGTTCCCACACTGCAGGGCCCTGGTCCTCCCCCACCATCACTGCCACCGCCAGCCTTTGATCTCCCACCCACTCTCCCCAAGTCAAGTTTCTCTTGGCTCCTTTCTCTGCAGCCATTCCTACTCCTGCCTCCGCTTTTCTCTTACGCCACAAAACAAATGTAAAAATAACATTTCAAAAATATTGAAAATTAATGCTGATGAAATCATGTTCTTGTTTTCTTGGAATGTAAAAGCACGTAGTAACAACAATCATAGATAAAGCCTCTCCAGTGCCTAACTACTGTTTGTGAACAAAATCATACCTGCTTAACCATTTTCATGACCTGAAATTAGGACTTCCAAACACAAATGCTTGCTGGATTCGAGCAGACTGGATTTTTCTCCCATATTTTTGTTTTGACAAGACTTTGAAAGCTGCTATCTCACCATCTAATCAGAATCACAGGCTGCTAAAAATAACCTCTGCAAGTTTGTATGAGACCCAGGAGACACCTCTCCCCCTCCCTGCTTCTTGTTGAGATGAAGCTTAATCCTTCGACTTGTGTGCAAGTATTTGCACTGGCTTTGAGTTCTTTTCTTCTCTCCAAGGCTGTTTTTCACTATTTGCCTGAGTTATTTGAACAGGTGGCTTTGCACAACCTATGCTAATGGGAGGCTTTTGTCTGCTTTGACATTGCACAGAAAGTCATTTAAGGGAGAAATGTTTCTTTCTTGCTAAACTATTCACACCTGTTCTGATAACCACCCTATGTTGAACTAAATACCATGCCAGGGAGGGCTTCCTCTAACTGGACACAGGCTCCGTAAGGCAGGGCCCCACCTTTTCCTCTTTTCTTGCGCGCATGTCAAGCAGCCCAAGGGCCTTGTCCTGTGGCTTAGATTGAGTGCACCTCTGATTCTGTGCGGAAGCCAGTGGACATTAGGGATCCCTGCCAGGAAGGTTTGGGGGAGCCTCACTGGACTTGGTCAATGGCGAGGTGCAGGTGGGCGCACTAGGCCTCCCGGGGGCCGCAGCAGACAAAGGCTGCCGGCCTGAGCCGGCTTTCCCGATCCCTTTGTCCCGGGCCACTTCCGGCGGGTGATCCGGGCGCGGGCTCCAGCGTCGCTTGGCTGGCGATCACAGGCGGGCGCCCCGGGACGCTCGGCGCGCGCGCTCCCTGGCCGCAGATCACAGGCGCCCGCGCTCCGCCCGGCCGGCCCGGGAGCCCGCCTGCTCCCTGGAACGCGATCACAGGCCGCGCCTCCGGGCCCCGGGGGCGGGGAGGGTGCCGCACGGGCCTTGGGGAGAGCCGTCGCCTGTGCGTTCCCACGGGGAGGTCCAGGGCTGAGCGCAGGCTTCTCCCAGCCGCCCCGCAGGGTGTCCTCCGCCGGTGGGAAGGTGGCGTGGGGAAAAGAGGGCAGTCCTTCTGGCTGTCGGGTGAAAGGGAGGCCGGAGCTAAGCGGCCCCGGGAGGGACTGCATAGACACAAGGCGGCCACAGGCACGCGGTAGCCACTCAGTATGGATTCCTAACGAGGGCACGCCGAGGGTGGGCTTTCCTAGAACTTTTATTTATTTATTTATTTTGAGGCATCTGCACTCTGTTATTCTCTGGCCACAAGAAAAGAAAGAAGAAGTGCACACGGAGTAAGCAAGACTGGCTTGGATATAGTTTAAAGGGATCCGATCCTGCCCACAAAAGTGGGTGTGATGATGCCCAGTTAGTCTTCACCTGGCCCGCCACTCCTCACCTGCGCGCTGTAGGTGGGCGCCGGAGCTGCCCTCCCTCGTGTTAACCCGCAGGCACCCAGACACACACGCACGCACACACAATTACAGGTAACCTTTTCAGGCTCTGGGCCCTACAGGGAAGCGGGAGTGCCTAACACTCTTCACGGCTATTAAGTGGCCCATGTACCTACCATGACCATCAGGTAGGTCCCTTATCATCTCTACAGGAGGCATTGGAAAGCTGGCATCTGGTGTATGAATGCAAGGGTTCCCATCCTGGGGTCAAAGGCCACAAAGAACTGTTGAGAGGCAGTCCCTGGGTCCATAAACTCACCAAGCATTACCCTTAGACTAATCCAAATGGGATGTGTAGAAAAACGTAGTGCTGTATTTCAAATTTACATAGGGGATAGGATTAATTTTTTAAAATTTTCATTTTCAACTGTTAATTCAGGGGAGCTCTCCTCAAAGGGCATTTGCCTTATCAACAGAGCGCAACTGTGAAACTCGAAATGTGCTGATAGGGGGCGCTGTGGTTGACTTCCCAGCATCCATACACCATCTCCCAAAGACTGGCAGCCTCTTGGACTGTCTTGGATTGACCAAGGCCAACAGTTCACAAACATTGGCTACAACACATCAGAATCACCTGGGGAGCTTCTCTGACCCCCCTACCCCTCCCCAGCAGTTGAATGGAGGTTTCCACAGTGAGGGATGATTCCAACGTGCAGTTGGGGTTGAGAACCACTGGTCTAAACCATCAGAGGACTGTCATCCCCTTGCCACAATGGCTGGTTCAGAAATGCTCAGTGGCCCAAGGCGTAAGTCAATCATCATCTGAAGAGGTCAGTGGCAACACGGGTATGGGAAGCCAGAAAGGATATAAGCAAAAACACAGAAGTATGAAATGCACTGTATATAAGAAATAGTAAGGTGTTCAGAAGCTAAAACATAGAGTGTACACTATGAAAGATGCTACCTGATGCGGCTGGAAGACAGGTTTAAGAGTTTGTTATTAAGAGTTCTAACTGGCACAGCATATGATTTTATCTTATATGGGGAAAGAACAAAAATAATATTTAAGCCTAAAATTTACATGATCAGCTTTGATTTTGAGGAAAGTAATTTTGGTGTCACTGTGTAGAAGGGATCTAAATGGGGAGAGATGAAGATCAGAAACTGAGTAAAAAATGGATGCAGTGGCCTGGGAAAGAAATTCTGGTAGGGAGTTACAAGATACTCCAGAAACTTAGAGGACTTCCCTATCACTCCAACAAATGTGGTCTTGTTATAGAATTCTTCTTCCTTACCTTCCTCACGGTAGCTGATAATGTATTCTAAAGAGAAGAGACAGAAGGAGAGAAGAAAAATTTCCAAACCTTTTAAAAACCACAGAACAATGAACAATAATAACACATTGACAGAACATTATCAGAAGCTCCGAAAAAGTCATCTCAGATTAAATGTACAAAATTATCAAAATTTGATTGATATGCTTTTTAAAAGTGGGTTTATTGAAGTAGACTTTATATAAAATAAATTTCACCAATTTTACATGTGCAGTTAGATGAGTTTTGAAACGTATATAGTCATGTAATCTATACCATATCAATATATATAATATTCCCATCACCCCTAAAGTTTCCCTGGTGTCCCTTCTAAGTCTATTTTCTTCTCGCACCTCCAGCTCTTGGCAACCAATAACCAGGTTTCTATTCCTATAGTGTTGCCTTTCTAGAATATCATATAAATGAAATCATACAGTTTGTAGCTGTTTGAATCTGGTTTCTTTCACTTAGCAAAGTGCTTTTGAAATGCATCCAATGCATATATCAATCAATAGCTAGTGCTTTCTTATGTGGGATGATATCCCACTGCATGGATTTATCACCATTTGTTTATCCATTCACCCGTTGACATTTGGGTTGTGTCACGGGTTAAAGATAGATCTGCATCTGAATCCCTGGAACCTGTAAAAATGACCTTATGTGGCAAAAGATGTGGTTAAGTTAAGGATTGAGAGGAGGAATTTATCTTGGCTTATCTAAGTGCCCTCAGTGCCATCACATGTATCTTCATAAGAGGGAGGCAGAGGGAGCTTAGAGAGAGATACTTGGAGGAGAGATGATGTGACCACAGAGCAGAGAGATGCGGTCACGAGCCAAGGAATGCCAGCAGCCACCAGAAGCTGGAAGAGGACAGATTCTCTGCGAGAACCTCCAGAGAGAGTGCTGTCCTGCCTGCACCTTGATTTTGAACTTCTGGTCTCCAGAATTGTAAGAGAATAAATTCTATTGTGTTAAGCAATGAATAAGAATTCCAGCTTCTCCACATCCTCACCAACACTTGGTACCGTTCATTTAAAATTTTTTAGCCATTCTAATGGATGTGTAGAGGTATCTCACTTGGTTTTAATTTGCATGTCCTCCTTGGCTAGCGATGTTGAATAGCTTTGCATCTGTTTATTTGCCATGTAGATTTTCTTTGATGAAAGGTCTGTTCAAATCTTTTGTTCAATTTATATTGAATTATCTTTTAATTATTGATCATTTATATGCTTTTAATGTGCAGTATAATTGACAAAAACTTATACAAATACAACTTTATTAAACAATTGTATAACTATATAAAATAAAGTTACAAATTGTAAAAGAACCTTTCGGTTTACATTTTGTATTATGAAACATCTCTTTATCAGATATTAGCAGTTGGAACAATGGGGCTGAGTCAGAACTTCATATCAGGTGCAACATCAAGTCTATTCATTTATTGTGTTTTTGTTGGAGCACAGAGGGTGTTGTAGCAAAGGGAAGAGGAACACAAGTTGCATGTTTTGCAACATTTGGGTATCTTTGCAATGGGCTGCTCCAAAAATCATTAATTATTTGATCTTGGATAGCTCAACTTCCAGTGTTTCAGGATCTAGAGGCTGAAACTATTCATCTTAATTCTGAATTGTTCAATTTTTTGTTTGTTCACAGTCACAAGGTTGGCTTTTTGTTTAAAACTGCCATATTTTTGATACAGCAATGAGAAAAGTTGAGTGGAATAAATGTTTTCGTGTATACTGAATGTTGAATACTATGGCAAATATGTGCTGAGATTACAGGGTCCTAACAGGCTGGTGTTTATTGAATAGACAACACACGGCAATTGACAACACACCAAACTGACAACTGTGCTTGCCTCAGCCATCGTACATTCATGCATCGGGTAACCTTACTTCCTGGTCTCCCTGGGTGTGTTGTACCATTTTAAAAGGGAGATTATTCTATTTTACTAAAAACCTCTGTATAAATATATTTAATATTTTTAACAATACACTTTAGAAGATATATCCTTGCATAGAGTTTTTTTTTTTTTTTTTTTTTTTTTTTAAAGAATGGCCTCTTAAGGTCATGGAAAAGTCTGAGAAACCCTGTACAGAGCAGATTCACATTTATGATTTTACTAAATTTTGTTTAACTTTAGATCAGTTGAATCCAAACATTAGCATGTATCATAGTCCCCTGGGGAAGGGGCTTACCATGCTGGTTGCTGTACCAATCCCCATAGGAGTCCTGAGTCCATTGACTTGGCGAGGGCCTGTCCATTCTCCCCACATAATTCTGAAGAGTGTGTTAGGCTTTGAGAAACAATGTATGCACCCCTCAACTGTCTCAAACAAGAGTTGTTAAATTTTCTGATAGAGCTTTCTTCTGATATAGGGAAATATTAAAAACTATGGTCTAGTAACAAGCAGGAGAAAAGGAGGTATAATTGAAGGACTATGTAGCAACAAGAAAACGAATTTTTTTGAAAAGAGTGTAACAGTATGTTCTACACACTGACACTGGATACGAAGTACAAGCTCTGGAGTCTAGTTGGAACCATGCCAGCGAGTGACAAGAGCGTCCATGCCTTTACCCAAGATAAATGGCCTATGTGGTCTTATGTAAATCACATGACCTCCTCAGATCCAAATGGAAAGGAATAGTTTGAGGATCCCCACCCAGTTGACTGGGCCCTCCGGGGGCGGTGTTAGTTGGCTGATACTGTGGGTCCTTTCCTGGGATTTTCTGGAATTCCTAACAGGAAGGACAAAGGCAGCAAGTAGCTGACGTCACTCCTACTTCTTTAGACACATTAAAATCCTCACTGTTCACAAAGAGGTTGGAAATCCCTGGACTGGATAAATTAAAGAGCATTTCAATTTTACAATTTAGTTTTACCTACCATATAAAACTCAATGCAGATAACATTTTGGTTAAAGGAGAGACTAAGAGAAAAGGGAAATATAGAAGTATTAATAAAGAGAGAGCAAACAGAAATGAAAACAAAATTATTTTGCGTCACGATTCTCTCCGTCCCCCTCCTTTCTCTCCCTCTCTCTCTCTGTCTCTGTCTTCTCCCTTCTTCTCTTTTTTCCTCCCTCCCTCTTTCTATGGTAGGCAGAATTCTAAGATGTTCCCCAAATTCCTGGCCTCTGGTGTATACACATTCTTTCCTAGTTATTTAGTAAGACACTAATCTATGTGTTGATGTGAAGGGATTTTGCAGATGTAATTAATGTCCTAAATGAGTTGACTTTAAAATAGGAATATTAACTGGTAGACTTGACCTCTGGGTCCAGAAGTCAGGAAGAGGGACATCAGAGAAATTTGGAGCATGAGAGGAACTAGCTGTGAGAGAGATGGTGGAGCCATGAGACATGGTATGTAGGCCACCTCTAGGCACTAAAAGTAGCATCTAACATATAGCCAGCGAGGAAACAGGAACCTCAGTCCTGCAACCACAAGGAATTGATTCTGCCAATAATCTAAATGAGCTTGGAAGCAGAATCTTTCCTAGAGCTCCCAGACAAGAACTCAGCCTGGCTGACACCTTTATTAATGTTGTCACACAAGACTTCTAACCTACAGAACTGTGAGCCAATAAATGGGTTAAATTAGTGGCAATTTGTTATGTAGCAATAGAAAACTAATCCATACACTCTATGTCTCTCTTCTGTATTAGTATAGACATTCATGTTTTTGTTAGGAGTCCTCACTGGAAGATTAGAAGGTTTAGAATCAGTTGAAACCTAAATTTGTTGCCTTTTATGGAATTTGTTTAAGAAGTTTAAAATCTATATTGAATATTTGCAACTTCAATCATTACTAAAAATGTAACATTTTGCCTCTCTGTTAGGATGCCATTTAGTGAAATGTAAACTATAATTGTATAATGTAAGTTCCTCTTTTATTCTCTCTTGCTTTAGCTTTCCTTCCCCTCCGCTAAGAAACCTTTAATATCAAATTTATCAAAGTCTAGAAAAATTTTATTTGGATGTTCAATTGAATACAGTACATTATTTCAGCTACTCTGAAAAGAATAAATTGCCATAAAATATGGGAAAGTAAACTGTTTCCAATGGCTAGCTATCTATGGGAAGGAAGTGCTGTTTACCTTTACAAACCACTTTGTAGAAACATTTTTAAGTGGAAAGCAATATGGTAGAAATTAACAGTGGATGATAACCTTTATTTCTAAGGTTGTTGATTACATCAGTAGCCTATAGTAGTTGTTCAGTAAATGATATATTATCAATGGTTAAACACTTTAAAGCCACCCACATTATATACTGTCTGCAACCCTGTTTGCTCATCACAGCCACCAAAACTCAACACTTTCCTAATTTGCCACAAGAAACATGAGCCAGATGGAGCTAAGTAACAGTGAGCAGTCTTCAAAATAGGCTGACCACATCTTAAAATCTGTTAATGATCTTGACATCTGGGTGGTTATTCTTCATTTGACATTTTCACCCTCACCCATTCTCTGCTCTTCTCTCTCCTGCTGGGAAAGAAACTCACTTGGGCTCCTTTGAGGGCTGACCTCCAGTTGGTTTAACCAATGGAAGGCATTATTAGGAGAATGATGGGCCAGAAAAGGGGGAGGTGGAGGTATAGCTTCCTTATCCCTCCCTGCTGCAGGGAAGCATCTCTGGCAGTAGTTTTGTTCCCCCATGACTACAGCTCTTCTTCCTCACTCCAACTCTCACTGGGCACCAAACACAATCTTCTTGTCTTGTCCCTTCAGTCCTGAGTTTGTGACAGCTTTCCATTGTTGCTACTCTCTAGGTCTCACCATCTCGGAATTACCCACACCCCAGCATCCTTGTCGAATCTGACCCCCCCCTTTTTAAATCATGGAAATATGGGTGGCTTGGCAGAAAATATTTTCTCTGGAACCACACCCCATAGAGCTCTAAAAACCTAAGATATATTTTCATTCTTTCATTCATTCCATTCACTCACTGATTCACACATACGATATTGTGCAAGGTACTACTACAGACCCTATGGAAGACAAAACATGTAAACACAGACCCATACATCATATCATTGTCTATCTCTCTGTCTCATCCTTCCCTTCATTCTAGTCTTCAAAATGTATTCAAGCAAATTTTCCTCCAGGAAGCCTTCTCTTGTTCTGTGGTCTGCTTTCATTTCCTTGTTCTACGATTATTCTTAGAGCACTTGGTATAGAATTTACCAGATACTATACTAAGCACTTTACACGGATTGTTTTATGAATCATCACAAAAAAACTATATGAAGCAGATACTATTATAACCCCATATCACAGATTACAAAACTAAACCTCAGTGTGTTTAAATGACAGGTCCAACCAAGTTCATACAGCCAGCAAGTAGTGGAGCTTGGATTCTAACCCAGGCAATGTGACTTCCAGGACTATCATGTAAAACCACTTCACATTTATCAAATCCTAACAATTTGTTGCAATTTTTTTTATATATATATATTTTACCACATGATTATAATCTAAGGACATTATTTTACTCATTAATGCTTCTCTAGTGACTATTACAATGTTTGGGAAAGAATGAAATCATTCTCAATCACAAAAGTTACAGAAAGACCAACTCCATATCCTAATGCTTGTATTTGCTATGGAGAAATTTACAATGATGTGTGTGTGTGTGTGTGTGTGTGTGTGTGTGTGTGTGTGTGTTTGGGGTAGGGGGACATCGTGGTTTACATTCCAGAATCAACTTTTTTAAAATAAATGATTCTTTTTTTTTTTTTTAATCCTCACCCGAGGACATTTTTCCATTTTTGTTCAGATAGAGTGGGAGGGAGAGAGAGAAACATCGACGTGAAAGGGACACATCGAGAGGCTGCCACCCGCACGACCAACCAGGGCCGGGGACAAACTGTAACCGAGGTACGTGCACTTAGCGGGAACCGAACCCAGGCCTCTCTGGACCGCAGGCCGACGCTCTAACTGCTGAGCCAAACCGGCCAGGGCAAATAAATGATTCTTAATCACTCCTAAAATATGCTCAAAGAACTAATGATGTAAGACATGACCAGTGCTTATACCATTAATTTTATGTCTTGTCATTCCCAGAACCAGACATTAAATTTGTAGAAACTCCAGTAACATTTGATGGAATAGTAATCATGGTAACGGAGTGAGTGATAGGCAGGTAGAGGTTTGGGATTCTGGTATCTTCATGAGTCTGTCTTATTAATAAAAGTCACTCTGACAGCGTTGAGGCCACAGTAGGTCTTTTGGGGTAGCCTCCTCTTTCTCATTCAAGGTCAACACATGGGTATACATGGACACATTAAAATTCTGTAAGGTGTAGGATTTAGAATCAGATAGAATTGGCTTTGGATTTTAGTTTTACGGTTTACCAATGTGACTATGACCAAGTTACTTACCTCTATGAGATGCAGTTTTCTCATTTGTCAACTAGAGATACTCCCTAAGTGAAGTATGTATTTATGGCTATTAACCATCTGGTATGCATTAATATGACTATGCCCGCTGTTATAAAATAATGAAATGCTTCTGAAACAATTAATAGGGCTCTCCTGCCTCAAACCCACCACTCAGCTGCCTTGTTCTTTCCCATAAAACCACCCTTTTCCAGAAGCTCTCATGATCCAGTAAATATGGGGTTAATGCCTGGTGCAATATAGACCTCCAGGATCGTACTTCAGGTCTGTAGGGACCTTCCCACATTTGTTCTGATTCATAGGTGACTGTATACATATTTTGACTATCATTCCACCTTCATGGGATTGTTGTGTAGATAAAATGATTTACCATTTATGAAGCTGTTTGCACAGTTCCTAATACCTAGTAAATACATTGCATGGTATTTATAGTGGAGATTGATTTTCTATTGCAGCCTTGCATCCGTTCTCCCTTCGTCTGGACACAGACCATAATTTCCATGCATAACTACCTTGAGTATGGTGTGGGAGTAGCATGTGATCAGGCCTGGCCAATCAAAATGTTTCATCTCTCCTGCCACAATGATTGGAACAGGAATGGGCACATGACCAAAAGTTGATTCAATGAGCCATGCTTAGCTTATGCTCTTTAGGGAAATGGCTCAAGAGGAATTTGGAGTGGTTGCCAAGTAATCTCTAAAGTCTCTTTTGACTCTAAGAATTTATGTTACAGAATATTCAATTGATGCTAATTAAAGTCATATTCAACTTTAAGAGGTGAGAGACAGACTGCAAGTATATCACTTGAGTACCTGTATCCAGCAAAGCCTGTGTACAACGGAATTTTTCAGGAACATTAATAAATTCCCCATCCCCCTTTTTTGTTTAATTTTCAGTGGGGATTTTGACACTAATAGAAAGAAGTCACATTACAGTGGCTTAATATTTTGATAAGTTGGCAAACGTGATTAGTACCTACCATGTTCCTTTATTCTCCCTTCTGCTTTCATCCTCTGTGAAACCCTGGCTCCCTTTATCTATCGATGACATCCAACAGGTGGACACTGATCCTTGCTCTACACTGCTTTGCTTCCTTTCAGGACCCCCAGAGAAAGATGTTCTTCTCCTACATTTTGTTCTTTATTTGAGCTCCATCAATAAGCCAATAGTGTATCCTTCATAAAGACTGTGAAATCCCCAAAGGCAAAGGCCACATTTTATAAATATTTATTGATCCCTAGAAGTAATGTATTTCCCCAAAATGAGTACTCCATACATGTTGGCTAACACTCTTGAAAGTCAAATAAAGTGGAGAAATAGTCTTAGTTTCTGATTAATTAAGATTGTATATTAATTCATTCCATTGATCAGTGGCTTCTGGGCATTATAAAGTCTGATCCTAAGAGTCATTTGGAACCCTTCACAAACATTGATTTAGTCATAAATTTGGCCAAAATCACTAGTCTCTGAAATGTTAGTTTCCCCTGCTTTTGGCCTTCTTAATAACTAAATTAGGGCGGGTATGTGGCATTCCAGTCAGTTCTGCAATGGCCCAAACTACCAAATGAACAGACTGGGAACTGGTCTTATTATGACGACTGAATGAAAATTATGATGTGTAAACTTTTTTCTAGGCCACACCTTCTACCCACTAGGCATTTGAGGACAGGGTTACAATGCAGACTCTTCTGGTAAGCCTCCATTTGAAATTTCTGGAACTTACTTCCTCAACCATTTAGACAGGTGAGGACTGTTCTCAGAACCTTCAAAAAGGTAATTTTTAAAATTTTCCCTCTGAGACCTTTCCGGAAAATATGAAATTGCACAATTCTTTCAGAAAATAGTTCCCTAAGGAGCTATTATTTTCAGGAACCTGCTCAAATCTCCTAGAGTTGCATCAGGGAATAATTCCCAAGGGCCATAGAGACCCTTGACCCATTGTTCCGTGCATCTAGGCAGAGAAGAGATCCATGACACATTCCTAACCCAGGAAATTTTCATTTTCCACAGAAAGTACCTCTCAGGGACCCCTTTTTCCTTTTGGCAGGACCAAAACGTAGGCATTTGATTCAGTTGAGTATTCTACAAAAGAGACTTTGATTTACAAGAAATTTGGAGATTACTTGGTAACCACACCACATTTTTCTTCCTAGGTCTTCTTAAAGAGTAGAGATGACACAAATTAAAGCTGAATCCCAAGAACAGCCTTGATTAGCCCCTATTTCTCTATGGAAAATATTCAAACAGACTCTAATATAATACAAAAGGGCAAAGCAATAAACTTAACACATAATAAGTTTTTCATAGACAAACCTGAAACCTGGGAATTTCTCAGATGAATTGTATCAGGTGAGACACATCATAATGAAACATCAAGAACAAGAAAGCTCAATAGACTCGTGTTCAAAAGGACGTGGGTTGTAGGAAATGCATTGACAAATACAGAACACTAAATGAGGTCTTCTGAATGAACATTTGAAGTAGATTGGCATTAGTATGTAAATTCCTTAATTACTATGTTCAAAGCATCAAATATTAAGGTGTCATAACTGTCTCCCAAATACATACTCTGGGGATAAATTTTTTCATGTTTGCTTTTCATCCTATGGCGTTTTTTAGATAAAAAATATCAGATAAAAACCATCCGATGAGATCCACTTCTAATAATACAAAGCAAGGAAATAAGATGGCTTTCTTAATACAAGAGGGAAAATTACAATTGACTCCATACTCCTTTGATTGGAAATGATGTCCCTTCATTTTGTCTCTGTGTGTGAAGTTTTTGGTGATATATTTTTGATATGTTACTTTCTACAGATAAAACTCCAGAAGACCTGTCTCTTTGGGCATCACCTGGGTGATGAATGACCAAAAGGATCAGAGAAAGTGGATAGAGCTGTAGAATAAGCTCATTCATTCATCCATTTGTCCATTCATCCATTCATTCATTCCTATAAATAAAACTTAAATTGGTGAGCAAGCGAGCTGATCATCTAAATCACTCTCCTTGTAGTGTCCAGTCTTGGTGGGTAAGTATAAAACAAGACTTGGTGTTTGGAACTGGAAGTTCTTGAGGGTCATTTCTGATTATTAAATGGAATTAGCCTACTTCAGAGGACTTCCAAGGAAAATGGTAACTGTACAGAGCCACAGGTTTGGTAGTGAATCCCAGGGTTACTCAATCCTGGCTGCACAAAAGGATGACTTAAGGATCTTTTAAAAAACTAGATCACCTTCCCCCAAATATGGCTCAATAATAGTTCAGGGGTGAACTGGGCATCAATCATTTTATAAAAGCTCTCCAAGTAAATCTGATGTGTAGTCTGGATTAAGAACCACTGACCCAAAGACCACTTAGGGTATTTATTAATGGAGCGAAATTGGTAGATCTAACTCCAAGAATCCAGTTAGTGAATATGTTTTAGTTGGAAATATCAACATTTTGAAAGTTTTAAAATCCACGTGACAGAGAGGAAAAGGGCAATATGGGAGACAGGAAAAATGGATTTAATGACTGATTCTACCTCTAACTTGTTCTGGACATCAGCAAGATGCTCTTTTAAACCTGCATTACCTAGAAAATAAGAATAATACGTCACAGGGTTTTTATGAGGAAATCAGATAGTCAATATAGTGTCTAGGATGGTATCTAGTTCTTAGCAAGTGTGGGAAGTTGAAAAATGATCCCCCCAAATATATTCATGTCAAATTTTTGGAATCTGTGACTATTACCTTATCTGAAAAAAAGAGTCTTTGCCAATATGATTCAGGACCTTGAGATGAGGAGATCATCCTGGATTATCCAGTTAAGCCCTAAGTCCTATGACAAGTGTCCTTATAAGAAGGGCAGAGGCAGGTGTGAGACAAACACAAAAAGGAGACAGCCATGTGAAGACAGAGGCAAGATTGGAGTGATGTGGCCACAGCCCAAGAACCCAGGACTGCGGCGGCCACCAGCCTGGGACCCATTCTCCTCCAGCACCTCCAGAAGGCACCAACCCTGCCAACACCTTGATTTTGGGCTTTGGACCTCCAGAGCTGAGAAAATAAATGTCTGTTGTTTTAAGCCACCAAATTTATAGTACTTTTTTTTTTTTTTTCTGTCAGTCTCAGCAGAGGAATACAATGGAGTTTAATGAATGCTGACTTTCTTCGTGATCAGGACAGAACAGGAAGCTCTGGGGGAGAAGTGTTCAAGATCATTTTCAGGAAGAAACCAACCCTTTTTATGGTGGGTCTAACATGTTTTTGGAGCAGAATAAACAGACGCAGAAGAACAAAACATCCACCTAAAAAGCTGGAGTAGTCATATGTGGAGTTTAATGAACAAACTGAGCTACCAAGCAAAATAGAGACAGACGCAGAGAGAGCAGGCAGGCAGCTTGGGGAGGTGGGGGTGGGGAAGGATTGAGCAAAAGAGAGAGAACTCATGGACATGGACAATAGTGTGGTGATTGTGAGGGTGGAGGGGGATCGGTGGAGGTGGTAGAGGGTATAGAGGGCATAAAAGATGATGGAAAAAAATAAATTCAAATTTAAAAAATAAGTAAAGAGAAGAAAAAAGTTGTAGTCGTGAAGGTACCAGTTAGTAGTACTCCTCCGGGCTTTCTTCCACGGGGAAACCAGATGGTCTGCAGAGGTGTGACCCACAGTGAAATAACTGTGATAGCCACCAGAATGGCTAAGAACTGATAAGCCAAGTGATGGCAAGAATGTAGAGCAACCGGAACTCTCGTACCCTGCTGTGGGTACGGAAAATGGAAAACAGTATTTTCTTAAAAAGGTAAACATATGCCTAACATGTAACATAGCCATTCTACTCCTGGGTATTATCCTAAAATAAATGAAAATATGTGCCCACACAAAGACTTGTACTGAATTTTCATTCACAGCTTCATTGTAATAGCCCCAAAGGGAAACAACCCCAACGTCCATCAACTGGTGAGTAGATAAAATGTTGCCCTTTCCTACAATACAACACTGGTTATCAATAAAAAGAAACCATCTACTAATACCCTCAACAACCTGAATATCAAAGCCATTGTTCTGAGTTAAATAAACCCAACACAAAAAGAATATATACTAGATTATTCTATTTATGCACATTTTTAGAAAATGAAAAAGACTCTGAATGGCAGAAAGCAGATGAATGGTTGCCAGGGGACAGGGGCAGGGGTTTGGAGGGAGCCAGGAGGGGTCGAATGTGAGAGGGGCACAGGCAAGTTTTGCAGAAGTGGAAATGTTAGTGTCGTATTAGTGCTTGTGATTTCATGGAAATAGAAATCTGTCAGAACTGTTCAAAATGCGTATTTTAAAACTGTGCAGTTCATTTCTTGAAAACTATGCCTCAGGAAAGTTGGTACAAAAGAAAGTTAGCACTCACCTCTAAGAGAGCAAATAGGCCAACGGAAAGGCCCGTGGGAATCCAAAACAGGAGAGCGTTTTGAACTGACTGAAAGGAGTGATAAAGGGAAAAGTGTCCTGGATCAGTGTGCATGGAGGAACAGTGGAAGCTGACGTTTCATTATGTTTTATAATAAAGATTTAAACGAGTAACAGCAATGTGAGGAAGCAAAGGCTTTCCCCCTTTCAGTCGGGCTCTCAGTTTCTCAGGGTTAGGAGCTTTCCTGGGTATTGCTCAAGTCTGCTCCCTGGTGCTGGGAGAGGATGCTTGTTAATGGTTTGTCTTATCAGAGAGAGATTCCCTCTGACGGATGCTGTCAGCGACTCCTCTCTTCCAGGGCTCAGTCTGAGTGCTGGCGTCAAACAGCTGTCCTGTCTCGTTGGCCTGGGTCTCCCTGTGAAAGAAAGCCACGCCCAGAGAGAACTACGATGGCCCTCCCTCCAGCTTCTTGAGTGGATGGCTTGCTCTTTTTTGTGTTTGAGTGTTTATTCTGCTCCAGAAAACATCTTTAGATCCACTGCAAAAGGACTTCGCCTTCGCTATCGTTGAACATAGTAGAACAGTTGTTTTTCACTTTCTACATTAAAACAGGACATGCTTATAGTTGAAAAGTACTGGAAAGTGGGAATAAGGGAAAGCATTTCTTGTTAGTCCTACCATTTAAATGTACATGCAAATATCTTTCAATTTCTTTCCATTCTTTTTTTTAATTTAAAGGTTTTTTTTTTGTTTGTTTTTTTAGTATAGCTATGTGATATACACAGCTTTATTTCCTGTTTCTTCCTTAATCATGATCTCCTGGCCACTTTTCCTTGCTATTACACAGACTTCATAAATATTACCTTTAATGGGTGCAAGTATTTCATTGAGTGGATACGCCATGGGCTTATTTGCAGAAAGTTTGAAACATAATTACATGGTGGTTACATGCAGGACATTTATATTTCACCGAAGATACAGAAGGAGGAGGCTTGATGGGTGAAAGATCCCTGGACTGGAAGAGGCCTTGCGTTGGTTTAAGCTGTGTTATTAGTTGGTGACCTTGAACATGTGTCATTACTTCACTAGGGGCTCATTTTGCGTGCTCATCCATAATTCATACATTCATGTAGCTTTTGAAGATTCCTTTCAGCTTTAAGATTCTGGGATTCTATGATCTACTCTACTAAACCAAATTGTCTGATTTGGGCCATCCAGGTTCCTTGCCAATCCACTCATTCTTCATACACCAGACAGATAGTAGGTGCCTAATGAGTTATTTTATATTGATTTGTATTGAAGTGAATATTTTATATTGCATTGAAGTCATTTAAGCTCAACAGAGCTCAATAGTCCTTTAATAGACCTGCACTTCGATAGCTCTCAATAGGAAGAACAAACTATTTTAATTCCTTTATTTATGGAAATAAGTGTTTTGAAAGATCTGACTTGTTTCTCGCAGGTTCACTCAGGGTGGTTCCAATTCAGTTCATGTCACATCATTGAGAATGACCCAAATCAACACCGTGAATCTCGATTTCAGCAGTGACTTAGACATTGGGCAACATAAAAGATCAGGTTAATAAGGACACAGGCAAAAATACACATCTTATTAACACCTGCAATTAAAAGGAGTGTTCAGGCTTGGAAAGGCTCCTCTGAATTACCTGAAGATCACTGGATTTGTTCCATATGTAACAACTTTAAATTTGCAAGACTGTATGCTTCCGAAAATAATAGGAGACACTCCTGCCTGGATGTCTGGAGCCCGATAAACAACCCCATTAATTAAAAGGTGCAAGTCATTAGCATATGTTACTGCTATTAGTCTGTACTTCTCTTTAATGTAACTTACATTTGCCTCATCATGCCAGGTTAAACTTTCTGCTTCTTCTGCCCCCTTTTTCCCTAACCAGCAGTTTCTATTTCATACCTACCGAATAGAGTAAGGGTAATCTCTTTATTTCTATATAAGCATACATTCAACCTTAGTAATTTAATCACTACTTGTAGAAATTTAAAATGTAGAGTAAGTAATGCTTCAAAAGCAAAAACTCCAGTGCTTAGAAATATAAATTTGATACATACAAATGGTAATTTAACCAGTACTCCACAGTGATATTGCTATCTAGTTGTTAAAAACCTCACCTGGAATATCACGTCATGACTAGAACAATAAGAACAAAAAAGAATATAAGATAACAGATACAAAATCATGGCATGTCCTCAGTGGTCCTCAATAGAAAAAATGAGAGATGGTGGGAATCAAAGTAAAAATACATTTTCTCTAATTTTTAAAATAATTTTCAATGAAACATTTTAGCAAACTGTTTTCTAATATGGAATTAATTTAGTATAAAAATACAATCATCTCATTTTCTTTTGGTCTTCAGTTTGCTTTTATCAAAGGTAGAAGCTTTGGAAAACTGAACTCACTAAATTACTATAAAAGTCTATACATTTTCTCTCAACCCTGAAAAGATATTCAAGTTACAGCATCTTAAGATCACTAATTCATATTTTATATAAAGTCACTAAACTTTAAACAAGAGCCCTCTTAACTTTGCCAACCGAGTTCTAATTTATAAAGCAAATTACATTTGAGTTGGTTTAAACTATGTAAGTCTATTGATTTTTCAAGATGTAAAAGAGAAAAAATATATTCCTGCTGTTCTGTGGACTTGGAAATGTCTTTATTTGCCACAAAAATGCATGACATTACTCATTCAATTACTGAAGGTACCTTAGGATAGGAGTTCATTCGATCAGGAGACCCATTGATCAATAAGAAAGCGGGAAAGCCGTTCGTTCAATTCATTCACTCAGCATATGTACAAAGCTCTCCTATGTGCGGGGCACACAGGAGGAACATATTTAATTATGAACTCTTAGATCACAATCCAATGCTCTGGCAAAGTCACCATAAAGCCTTCCTGGACACCCCCCAGCCCCTAATTTTAATTTTCAGAAATAATTCTAGCAATTGCTTTCAGACATGTAACATATCCCTGATGTATGTCATCAGTAATTGATTACAGAGTTTTCTGTGTACAAAAAGCTGTGAAGGATTCATAGATAAATAGGATAAATTCCCTACCATCAAAGTGCTCACTGCCTGCTGAGAAAGGGAGACAAGGTTACTAGTATGAACAGCGATGGGGGTAGAAAGTGCCAGGTGTGGAAGGGGGTCTGCCAAAGCTCCGAGGAGGAAGAAATTACTTCTCTTTGGGGCCTGGATTATAATGACAAATTTTCTTTCTTCCCTGCTGTGATATAAGCTCTATGAATTCAGGGCATGGGAATGCTTGTCTTTGTTGAATCTGCAAGAATAAATGCATACCTGACACATACTAGGTCTGCAAAATAACTTGTCTAATGAGTGAATGACTTGGCACTTGACGTAGGCGGTAGGAGATGAGGGTTTGATTCCATGGACAAGGTGAGGGGCGTTCTTGATGAGGAATGGAGGGGACACACAGGTGCACAGCAGAGCTTCACATTTCCAGGTTGAATTGGGGTAATTCACACAAGGTGCTACAAAAGAAACATCCCTGCTTCTCAACGGCTTAATACAATTTGTTGTTTTTCTCCCAGGTCAACACTTATGTGGGTGGGGCAGCCCTCCCTCCTCTTATTATAGCTATACCATTTGGACAATGTGGTCTCCAAGGTCGCCATGCCAGGGGAGAAAGGGATGGAGGAGCCATCCTGGGTTTTAACCACCTTGGACTTTGCACAGAGTCAGTTAGAACTAATCACGTTGCCAATCTAACTGCAAGGGAGCTTGGGAATGTGGGGAAGGACAGAATATTTGGTGAGTACTGCTTCTCCGCCGCTCAAGGCTGTGTTTATTTGCATATCGCTTGTGTGTGAGTATAAAATTTTCATTGCCCCCATTCCCTCTAGCCTTCAGCCTTTTCCATATCACAGATCAAAACTCTTCCTTTGTCACTCCCATGAACTAAAGGTGAGTGCTTTATTCTATCTAGCTGTTTAATAAGTGCTGCTGATGATAATGATTGCATTCAAATCTCAAATTGTGCACATGAATAATCTGAAATTTTTATCCTCACCTGAGGATATGTAATTTTTATTGATTTGAGAGAGAGGAGAAGGGAGAGGGAGAGAGAGAGAAACATCGATGGGTTGCCTCCAAAACCCAGGTATGTGCTCTGACCCGAATCAAACTTGCATGGGGTGACGCTTCAACCAACTGAGCCACACCGGCCAGGGCAATCTGAATTTCATTTATATATACAAGAAATAGATTCTCTAGTATAATTTATTTGATTGTAATGTTATTTGACTTGGAAATATGATTTAAAGAGATTTCCATTTGGAGCTAACCAAGATAGAATTTTGGCTAATGTTTATATCTAATTAACCTTTCTATGTCTCAGTTTCCTCATCTGAGAAATGGGATTATGATATTCATTTATAAGATTCTTTGTTTCTTCAAATAACCCTAACGCTCTGATCAGGGCTGAACCATGTAAGGTGTAAATACTTGATTTTTATACATTACACATAAACATGTAAAACAACTGACAATATGATAAGAAATTCCATGGAGGAGCATAGATAAATACATCAGATACTTAGACCGTGTCATATATAGTATGTATGTAGTCACTGACATTTTCCTGTCATTTTTTTTCCTTTGATTTTGTTTTTTTAATTTCTTTTAAGGATGAAAAATGAATTGAATTAGTCAGAGAAGTAATGGGTGAGTGTTTAATTGTCTGAGAAGACAAAAAGGGTTAGATAATGATTTCTCTGGCATTTAAACTAAAGGAAATGGGAATTGGCCAAACTGAATTCACTCTGGACTTGAATTAGGCACCATTAGCCGAGTTTCAGGAAAAAACATGCACAAATGAACAAAATCTCATATGAATTTTTAAAAAATATTAGGATCTTAGTTTTTTGGACACAGGGTTAGTTTTCAGTTAAAAAGAAATTTTGATGGCAAAATACCCCCTAAAAGAAGAACCCATCAGAAAAAGTCCAAATGATAGATTTGCTTCCAGCCACCACACAAGGAATATTTCTCTCAACAGTGGTTCTCCAACTTCAGGGTGAATCTGGATGACAGCTGCTCAGGGGCCCCAACCCCAGGGATTCTGATTCTGTAAGTCTGAGTGGGACCTGAGAATCTGCATTTCTAACACATGATGCTACAGCTGCTGGTCTGGGAACCACACTTTGAGATCATCGTTTTAGAGCCTTTTCTTTGCAAAGAGGGCTCAATAAGGGTGACAGTGAGAAGCTGTGCCCTGAGTCAGTGTTTCTGGACTTCACACCCAGGTTGTATCAGCTCCTGGTCACTCCACTGGCTCTGGTAAGGTCCACTCAACACTTCTTGCTTGTTTTATTTCTGCAAAGGCAATGGGGTGAAGGTAAGGATGGCAGTCGGATTGCTCGTGCATAGAGTCCAGTGCGGAGATCACTTCAGGTTCCAGCTATTTCACAGAATTTGGGGGCTGACAGGGATGTTAAACCTTTTTGATGGAACCTGAGGCTTTGAGATGGACGAGAGGCAACCGGGGCTCAGCTTAATTCCTTCAGTTTATCAATGGGGAGAGAGATATAGTTACAATATGGTTCTCACAGCCCACACAGCACTTGCATTGACTAGGTCAACGTTCTGTAGGACACTGATTTTAAAACCTGCCTTGAGGCAAATTTTATAAAATTCATATAAAGACTCACATGTCCAAATAAAAAATACCCGATTTGGAAGGGGCGGATTAATCATTGAGATAAGTTTGTCTAAAGAATTTTGGAGAAATCAGTCACTCAGATAGCTAAACAAGAAAAACTCACCTCCGATTGCTAATGAAGTCATTATGCATAGAGGAATCTTCCATCTTGCTTATAAGCGAGTCTCCTTTTACCATAAATAAATAGCACTACTTAGTAATTTTTATTAATAGAGTTTCTGTATATACAACACCACTTTTAAGTTTGATATCGTATTACACAAGCACCTTGTAAAGTATGTAATAAACGCCAAATTATAAGGAAAGTGGAAGTGCTAAGGCAGCCTTGAAAATCAGTATTAAAAAAATCAGGCCATAGAAAGTTTTAATCACCCTGCCACCCACCAGGAGGTTCACATGTAATAAAATAATGAAAACTATATTGTTTTCTACCTGCCCACAGGAGTTGTTACTCTCCAAGGGCTTAGTGGGCACACATTCAGAAGCTAGGCAGGAGTACATTGTCACAAATTATTTTTTAGGGAGAAACGAGAAAAATGAGCACATGCCATTTTTCACCCAGAGCCATTCTGGATATTAACTGGCCTAAAAACTGCCTATAAATTCCTTCGCTAGACTGTAAGAGAAACTCACTGACAATGAGGATTTTCAATAGAATACTAGAAACTATTCAGGGAGATTCTAAACTCCACATGTGGCTGGCCTCTTAAAAGCACCTCTTTTTTTTTTTTTTTTTTTTTAATGTTTTTTCAATCCTCACCCGAGGGCATTTTTTATTTATTTTCACATAGAGTGGGAGGGAGGGAGGGAGGGAGAGAAACATCGACGTGAGAGAGACACATCAACTGGTTGCCTCCCACACGACCCCAGCCAGGGCTGGGGATTGAACTGCAACCGAGGTACGTGCCCTTGACCGGAATTGAACCTGCGACTCATTGGTCCAAGGGCTGACACTCTAACAACTGAGCCAAACCGGCCAGGGCTAAAAAGCACCTCTTTTTGGTGAAAGTTCTTAGGCGCAGTGCCTCTGACCGTCTATCTTTGATCTGACCTTCCATGTGTACTTAGAGGAAACACACACACACACACACACACACACACACACACACACACACACAATCTAGACACATGTAGGGGTTAGGCAAAGACTTCTCAAGGCAATCACAGTACATAATGAACACAAGTACTTCCATCACAGACATTCTATGAGATTCTTGGCCCTGGCCCCCCTTAACTATATGTACTTGCCGTCTACTACCTCCCTTCCTCAGTCAGATCTGCCTCTAGCCCCCACTGGCTCTCACAGTCTGTCGTATTCGTCTGGAACTGCCAAGTCCTGTAACACCTTGCTTTGAGTCCCACAACCCTGTAGCTCTTATAAAAGGTTTGGGAGTCATGCTCCACTTCTCAGCAAGACTTAATAACAGTCATCTTCAGTAAGGTCTCATAATACTAGGCCATCATTATTTGGATAATGTACTGTATGTTATTAAAAATTATCACAAATAATTGAAACTAAACTACACTTGTAAAAATAAAGGAACAAAGTACATATTGTGCTGTGGGTGTGCGGGATGATTCTTCCAGACACAGGGCTGAATTAGGAAAGGGTAAAATGAGTCAGATGAGAAACTGACAGTCAAAAGCAGTTTCACTCGCCTGTTGCAAGAAGTAGTTTTGGTTTGCTGAGCTCGGCTTTGATTTTTATTCACCGATACTTAAATATAATATTACAACATTTTAAATAGATCTTAAGAATCTTGTACCCATATGCAGAACATGCAGCTCACACACTTTATCCACCTTCCTGGGAATGACAGGATGGAAGTGGACGGCAGCGGTGCAAAAGGCAACCCGAGTAATCATGAGGAAAAACAATAGCTCACTGGACTCTCAGCCAAGGAGCATGGGAATGTGGCCATGGTGTCCAGTCTCACCAATAATATTAGTCATGGCTGCCATTCATGGGGGGCTACCCAAGTGCCATTTTGTTGTTGAGGAAACAGATGTAGAACAGATGACTTGTCGCAGAGTGGCTGGGGGAGCTGAGATGTGAGCACAGACAGGCCTGAATCAGCTTCGCTGCTGTCCAGCAGCTCTGCACTCCCCTCAGGAGGAAAAGGAGAATTCGGTCTCTGGCAGGCTGGGGACTGTGCAGGGGGGCTGCCTCTCTCTGCTGCCCTGATCCGCCCTGCCATGCGACAGTACAGCCGGGGACTCAGGGCTCCGTGTCCCCACAGGGTATTTGGGAGGGTTTCCCCTAGTTTTTCCCAGAGCACCTCTTTGCTGCTGCTGTGCCAGTTTGAAAGATGGGTTCTCCTATTGACCCTTGGATAAGGACAGCCCTCGATTTAGGAAGAGAGGAAGAGAGATGCCACTCCAGGACACCGCTGCCTGTCAGACAGGTGTAGCCACCCTTCAGGAGCTCAAGGCGAAGATGGGTTAATGCTCCGAGGCTGTTACAAGGACAGGAGTTTGCAGAAGTGACCACTGCCTTCAGCCAAAGAAAGAACAGAAATGCGTTTTAATTCGTCCAAGTTCCCATAGTCCCCAAAGCTATATTTCCCAAATGTTCATGTGGGGAACTGGCACTAGCCCTGTCAAGGGACAATGAGAGAGACGCAGGGTCTGAGGTGGTACTCGCTCGAGATTTCTCCGGGGAGAGGTGGGTGGAGCAGAGGGAATGAGAACAACCTCATGTGCGCTCTCCAACTCACCAGCTCACTGCTCACCGCTGGGCAGGATCGCATCCAAGGAAGAACCCACGTTCTAGGCTCATTAGGGGTGGGGAGACTGGAAGCAGGGTTTTACAGTAGATCCTGGGTGTGTAAGCGAAATAAACCAGTCAGAGAAAGACAAATATCACATGAGCTCACTTATTTGTGGAACCTAATGAACAAAATAAATTGACCAACAAAATAGGTCCGGAGTCATGGAGGCATGGCACAGACTGACAGAGCTCAGAGTGGAGGGAGGGGCGGGAAGGATTAACCAAAAAACTTATATACTTATATGCATAGCCCACGGACACAGACAATAGTGTGGTGAAGGCCTGGGGTGGGGTAGGGCCTGGGTGGAGGGGGCAAAAGAGGGGGAAATGGGGGACATCTGTAACACTATCAACAATAAAAAATATATATTTAAAAAAAAATAGCCCGGCTGGTGAGGCTCAGTGGTTGAGTGTCAACCCATGCACCAAGAGGTCGCAGATTCGATTCCCAGTCAGGGCACATGCCCAGGTTGTGGGCCCAATCCCCAGTGGGGCATGCAGGAGGCGGCCAATCAATGTTCTCTCTCATCGATGTTTCTATCTCTCTCTCCCTTCCTCTCTCTCTAAAATCAATAAAGGAAAAAAAAAAGCAATGTAGGAAATTAGGAGGGGAAAAAGCTAAATACTTTCAAGAGTGGTTTTGTCCTACCCAACATGACCTGGTCAGGAGACCGTGATTCACTCTGGCTGAAATGGCCTCAAGATATAAAAACTCAGCGTCCCCCCAGATGGATTTGAGAATGCCCTGCCCTCCACCACCACTTGCACGAACTCCTTCATTTCTCAGATTGCAGGACATCTTATAGAGGCTTCGCAGCTGGAGCTAATTACAACTCAAGGGGTGTTCTTTGTATTTTTCTACAAAATCCTCAGCACTTTCCACCTGCCCAGCCACCATCAGGAGTATCTCCCCTTCTTCTTGCACTGATTTGTCATTAAGGTCTGCAGAATCATCTTCTTCTCCTTTTATGAATTAACTCATCCTTCCCAGTCCCACCTGTCTTTAAATACCTTGGACCTCATTGCCAGCCTTTACGTAGATGTCTGCCTTTGACTATTCCTTTGATCATTTTCTTGCCTTTTCCGTCTGTTAAAAGACTTTCATTTTCTACCCTCAGCAAAGGAGACTTCTGATCGCAGGCCCAGCTTCTGATATTTGTTTCACTCAACCTTGTTATCATTTCTCACACAGTGCTCACTCTTTCCTCCCTAGGAGTTAGTGCCTAGCACCCTGCCTCCATGAAATCCTATTCTTTTTTGTTGTTGTTGCTAATCCTCACTCGAGGATATTTTTCCATTGATTTTTAGATAGAGTGTGAAGGAGAGAGAGAGAGAGAGATAGAGAAACATCGATTGGTTGCCTCCCGCACGACCTCAATCAAGGCCAGGGATTGAACCTGCAACCCAGGCATGCGCCCTTGACCAGTAATCGAACCCATGACCCTTCAGTCCGAAGGTCAACAACGCTCTAACCGCTGAGCAAAACCAGCCAGGGCAAAATCCTATTCTTTATTTACAAAAACAGTTCAATAAATACATAAAAAAGATAAAATTAGTGGGCAAGAGTATGAGAAACAGGATATTTTGACAGTCTCAAAGTGTCTTTCCATAAGAAAGTTATTAATCACAAAGGGAAATAGTAACCTTTTAGTGAAGGAACCTGTCAGATACCACCATACCCAAATGATCAATGCTAATGCCTTCCAGGATGAGACACAGTGACATCACGTGCCTGAGAAGGGCGCCACAGCACTTCCACGGAGTTCTTGCTCACTAAGACTTTACTTAAATGTAACCAAGAGGATACATCAGACAAATTCGAAATGAGGGACATTCTGCAAAATAACTGCCAGTACTCTTCAAACATGTCATGGTCACGCAAGACAAAGGAAGACTGAGGAGCTGATTCAGATCAGAAGTGGGTCAGGAAACACGACAGCTAACTACACCATGTGACCCTGGACGGGATCCTAGACCAGATAATGGCCCTTCGTGGGACAATTGGTGAAATTTGAACAAGGTCTGTAGACCAGTAAATAAGTGTCATAACAACATTAAGTTTCTGGCTTTGATGATTATTTGTGGTTATGTAAAATGTTAATATTTATAGACAATGAGTGAGAAGGGTATACAGAAGTTCTCTTACTGTATTTGCAACTTTTTTGAAAGTCAGAAGTTATTTGAAAAGTAGAGGTTAAACATATTTTTCAAATTTACTCTAACAACCAATTTAAGTCCTACCTCCCTGAAGCCTGCTACATAGGGTTTAGGCAGTCAGATCACACCCACAAGCACCATGGCAGGGTGTAAGCTTGGGCTTAGTTGTGAGTGAATAACTATTAGTTTGACAAACGTTTATTGAGCATCTACTCTGCCCCAGTAATCATGCTACGTAGTGGGACTTCCTGGCTGAGTGTTAGCGTGTATTTAGTTACACTCATATGACCTCTTTCCCTACTTACATGGACAGCTCCCAGAAGATCAATTTAATATTTGTTTGTACTTTCACACAGAGTGACTGGGACAATGCCATTTACGTGGCAGCCCCATGATAAAAACACAGTCAATAAATGGATGCATATTTGTGTTATTCCCTTTGCATGCGTTAACGTGGATGGCTGGTCACTGGTCCACTTACAGGTGGGCTTTCCCAGTACCTCTGCTAGCATCAAGTTGCCCTGGCTATTCTCTGTGTCAGAAGGCACGTCCCTCTGCCCTCTCCCTTGCTGCTAATCCTGTGGGAACACATTGATGTCCCTGCTATACCAGGCCCTGAGGGAACACTCCGATGAAAAGATAGCTTCCTCCATGACCTTGGGCAAATTGCTTGACCTTTTTGAGCCTCTTTTGCTCTGCCTCTAAAATGGGAATCCTGGTAATAATTTGTCAAGGGCTTTGACATCCTTCTCTCCCAAGTCTAAGTGCAAATTATACCTGATTGAGAATAACGATAAGCTTAACTACTGGAGGGAGATGAGTCTGCTCCGGGGGAAAGGCGAGCCTGGTTCCACTTCCAGACAGAGGACGTCCCTTGTGCTTGAGATGCCTTTAGTCACGCCTGCTTCTAGGTAAATCAGAGCTGGCAAAAGGCTGGTTGTTCCTAAGAAACTTTATCTAGAAAGTACACAAAATCACATCTCAGATCCCTATCTCATCAACTACTCTCTTACAAAGGATCAAAACCATCAGGATAAACAGAGTAGATTACATGTGTGCCTTTAGCAATTTTACAGCCTGAAAGACAAATAGGAATAAAGAAGTTATTTGTTAACAACATTGGAATAAATTTGTCATCTTACAGATTCAAATGGGAAGAAAAGATGTGCCATTCTAGGGGCATTTGGGGAAGGTACCCCAACTCCTGCGCTGCTTTCCTAATCCTGAGTTTGTCTCGGTGATGAAATGGGTTGCTCGTAGGAAAGCCCGTCTGTTTATAGCACACCCGCAACACCCAAGCCACCCTTCTCAATGGCATTTTAGAGCCTCTGTTATTGTCTATACTTAAGGGCTCAACATGCAAATACAAATCTGCTACTCATATAGAATGGCTTACAGCACGGTCCAATATTGACAGCTTAGGAATAGTTCACTATGCCTTGACCGAGAGCTTGGCATAGAAGTGCACATCCAAAGCACACAGGCGAGGATTTGGAAGGAAGAAGGGTGCACGTTTGGAGCAGCCTGTGAGCCGCTGTGCTTACGAAAACTGCAGCCAGAGATGCACGGGGACTAAAACCAGCCAGAAGATACAAGGCAAGCATGCATAAAATAATCGCATTGTCGCCGTGTGCCAGAATTTAAAGCAGGCAGGGGCACGTTACTATTGTGGGAAAGCAGTCTGTAGCCATTCCGAATACACATTCAAAGATGAGTATTTCCGGAGATGTAACAGAAAAGGGAAAATCCAAAGATTTTGTTACTCTAGGAAGGGCACAGAGAGAGGATTCCCTAAGGACTGGAAACTAAATGAAAATATGCATGCTGTGGCTGCCGATAATAGAGACTCGGGCTGTGGGAGTGGGCTAGCCAGTTTAGAGATACAGTATTCAGCATATTCAGTATGGGCAAGAGTGATAGAAAAATAATCTGGTTAACACCCCGGGTGGAGGCCGAGATGCCACAGATGCGGCTGGATACAGGATCAGCAGTGTCCATCATCTTATGGCAGGGATGTGGAATATCCTTCAAAAGTGTTAAATTGATGGAGACAGACCAGCTAAAGATGCATATTTAAGGGAAGGGAAAAAAGAGAGAGAATCTCTTTAAGTAACTGTAAAAAAAAAAAAAAAAAATCAGCACCCAGCATCAGATATATATGCTGCTAGAATGCAAGCTCCAAACATTTTGTTCCTGTGAATAACTCCTTAAAATTCAGCTAGGTTGGCACTATTTTAGCATAATACACTCACCCGCACTGACCAATAGACCAATAGCCGGACAGCTAAGCAGCTTTTGAACATGAACCTGAAATATCCCAGAGAGTAGAAGCAGGAGTTTAAGCTGACTGAAAATAAACGCGGTTCCATCAGGCACAGATTGTCTATTACGCCATCTGGTCAGAAATAAAAAATAACCCGAAGAATTAAAGGTCGCTTTAAAAGGTCTCCTGGGAAATGGAGAGTTGAACTTTTCCTCTTTCTGTTAATAAAGCGTGATAATGCTATCACTTCTATGTCAGAGTAGATCTTGGAACTTGTAAGTGGAGAATTTGACAGCTCAGTGTGGAACCCAAACTGGTTTCCTGGCAAAGCAGGTGGTTAGTGGGAAGACTCCTGGCATTGGAAGGAGGTGGGGACACGGCCTCCGCACTCCCTGGCTGCCTTGCTGTGGCACGAATAAGTGCAAGCATCTCTCCGCACCTCAGGTGTCTTCTGTCTCTATTTCCAAATCAAAGAAAACACCAGCAGTCCTTCCCACCTCCTAATGGTGTCATGAAGACGAAACAGTGATAACATTTGGGGAACCACTCTGTCAGTTGCAAAAGGCTGAGCAAATGCAGGTGTCCATTAAACATACTGTTAAATTGACAGAAAACTCTTAGCTTTAGCGGTTTTGGATGCATAGACAGAGTGAAGGTCAGCAACAGTGATCAAGAACTGAACTGCAAAGTCACGTCCACTATGGACACAACCGCACACAGCAGGTACGCAGGAAGGAAATGTAATTGGCAAGGAAACTTTAGAAGAGAATAAATATTTTAACACTTATCTTTACGTCTTTAATGTCTTACACACTTACGTGAATCATTCTACGTTGCATCTGCCTTACTTTCAAATTACCTGTGAGATACTTGATTCTCCTTAGCAAACTGTTCATTCTACATAACTGAACATGTCCACAGTCGATTCTTTCAATTTGATTAATTCCAACCTCCTCAGAAAAAAGCTAACAACAGAATAAGTTTTAAGGAGCTCAGCACTCATTCTGGGAAGGCTGTGACATCACTGTCTGCTCTACCAATCAGCGCACAGTGGAGAAACTTCCCTCGTCAGTATCATTTGCTCACCTTTTCTGGAGTGTGGAAATTACATTGCAAATACCTGGTTTGTCCCAAGGATACTCCTTGATACTCAGATAATGCTTAACTATTCTGAAAGTTGCAGAAAGTGATTTTTAAAAAAGAAATGTAGTTAGTAGCTGTGGGGCTGTATAGAAAGTACAATCAGAAAATAGCTGGAAATAATTCTGATGCTTTCATTTTAATTGAATTCTTTTTGGAGGAGTGCCTTAAGTAAAAGAAACCCAATTTTAACATAGTATAATAACACACACAGAGCCTAGATCATCGACATTAGCTCGAGAACACAGATCCTTTGGAATAGACCACCTTGGCCAGGAACCACACTATGACAGATATCTGTGGCTAGAAAGGTAAATTATTATTTTGATCCATTTCTATACCATTAATTCAAGTAAAATAGTTTCACACTAGAGGAAGATAACTAAGGAATCATTTCACTAACAATAATGAAATGGTAGTCATGTCTTGTTACTTTATCACTGTAAGAATTGATATTATAAAATAAACTAAGAGTTAATGGTTAATAGAGGTAACTACATTTATGTAACACCTGCAGTTCATAAGGTGATGTCATACAGCTCGAAGGGTTCTCATGCTGCCGGAGGACAGGCTTGGGAGGACTGACTTAGATTCAAAACCTACTTCTCCTGCTATATAGCTGTATGGTTTGAGTAAGACGTTTAATATCTTGGAGCTTCAGTTTCCGAATCTGTGAGAAGGTAATAATAACAGCTTTGGGGTGTCATTTTGTGGATTAAATGGGATAATGTTTCTAATATTTATAGCACAGGTGTAGGTGCTTGAAATATAATTTTTCCTCTCCCTATGTGAAACTTGATGAGTTTGGACAGCCTTTCGGAACTAAATTTGAATGAATCAATGGGCAAAACTCCACGTGGAATTTCTTTGATTCCATTGACTGGAGGTATGCTACCAACCTAAAGCAAAGCATACAGTTAGGACCTAGTAACAATTTATGAATTGCTTTTTTTCTCTTCTAGAAGTGCAACTAATGGTAGACACTAATTTTAATGAATGCAATGGACGTGCCATTCGGGAGGAGTCTGTGCGTCCAATGCTTGGTCAGAGCCTGGAGCCAGCAGGTGCTCAATAAACATTTGTTGAACAAATAAATGAATAAATACCTCCCAACCTCTATGTCTTTTCTCCTCCCTACTCTTTTTGTCCAGTTTTGAGCATTCCTATAATTTATACCCATACCTTAAAAGTATTGTTTTTCATGGATTTTCCTACCTCCTTGCAAAAGGTTGAGAGAACACCTTCATTTAGACTAACGATGAACAGGTTTGTCGTTTAATTTTCTGTAAATATTCTCAGCGCAGAGCAACTGCTCTCTACAAATGAGCGTTCAGCAAGCTGCCCAGTCTCCTGCCTTTGGGAGCTTTGATGCATGGGATTCCCTGGGCTGAGTTTCTGGCACCATCCTCATCTCCCCCAGATAGACTCCCTCCTTCCTCTGGTCAGTGCCACTGGCACAGTCCTTCCTTGGTGGAGTGCTTCCTGGTCCAGGTGGCTGATGGTCAGACCAGCTTTTGATTCAGAAATGCTTCACCAGGAAAACATTTAGACCCGTTTTGCAAATTAACTCCGACAGTTACACTGGAAGTGACAGCTCCTTAATGCCACTTCCAATTTCCCAATGTTCGATTTTAAAATCAAGGGAAAATGATATTTGTATGTTAAATGTACTCATGCTCATAGTTGTTTTTAAAATGCATTTGAGGTACAGAGGGGGAAAAACTTCACTAGTGAAAGAATTATGCCTCATACCTAGCATAGCAACCTCTTTATTGTTTCAGTATTCCTAACAACCAGTTCTCTGATTTCTGCCACCCAATATTCAAACCAGAAAAAAAAGATCATTTAAACAAATTAATTTCAAAATAATCAAGAAAATATAGAATGATGGTAGGAAATCTTCAGTTTTTCAGTGCTAACAGTGTATCGTCAATTACAAGACAAATATAATTCACTAGATGTCAGAGAAGAGAGACCGAAGGCCTGCATTTTGGTCATATTATATGACACATGTCAGACTATTTAATATTATAAAGGAGTTTTGCATTTATTAAGTATTTCACTTATGTATACCATCATGGGTCTGCACTTATAAATGTTGCTGCTTTGGGTACCCTTCCAGATTGAGAAAATGCAAACCTAATGGGCTCAGCTTCTTGACATTCCACCTCCCTCTTGGTGAAAGGGTTCCTTTAAAAATCAACAGCTAAAAATTAAATTGGCTCAGGCATTTTTAGAGCAAAGATCAGAAAAGACATTACTTTTTCTTTTCTCCCCCTTTGAGGTTTGCATATAATTCAATATTTTAAAATTGAAAACTGTGCTGCCCCATGGACACGTTGAGATCCTGGCCTTTGGAAATTTTGGAAAAAGTAAATAAAACTTTTTCTTTAAACGTAGGTGTGCAATATAGGAATGAATGTGTAGGCAAAATACGCTCTGCATAAAAACTCATCAGAATCCCCAGCGTTATGATGTATTAAGGGTTACAGTTTTAAATACATTTACAAGGTCAGAGCTCTAGGTAATGAGCTGACATCTTCAGGGCAGTACCTCCTGTTGACAATTTGTAGGATCCAAAGTCTTGAAACCACCATTGACAGTATAGTTCAGATGAGTTCTAAGGAAGCTATTATGCCAGTTGAAGAAGTAGTACACGTATTTAAAATACATTAGTATTGTTATACAGCCATTCATTGCTTTCAACAAAATAAAATGGTTTAAAAAACTGCCTGAACCATGACCGGTTCTGCCTAGCATGGTGTCAGATGCTCAATACATATCTAATGAATGAGATAAGTTTATGCTAACGTTGATTTTTAAAAAATTAAAACCAAGCCTACAGAGTTTTTACACCTCGGAGCAAGTGGAAATCTGTGGAACAAATGAAAGGATCTTGACCTGGGGCCCTGACAGTCCTGTGGGCGAAAATGGTTTGTTCATAAGGTTGAAGAGGTGAACCGCACCAAGCAAGAAGTTTGCCCGCCTGCCTTCTCAGAACTGTGGCTGACCTGAAAAAACATCCACCAGCTCAAGTTCAGAATTTCAGAGCAAGGTCTGGGAGCAAGGTAGAATTTCAGCCTCAGTTTTTGGCTGGCACAACTGACTTTTGTACATTCCACCCCAGGACTCCTCCCTGAGCCACAGGCTTTGTGCAGACTCTTCTTAAGTTACTGGGACTTAAGAGCAAAAGGGTATCTTTCATTTCTGCCTCTGCCTTCCTCCCACGGGGAAGTGAAACGCTCAGAAGGAAATTCTGGGGTGAAGATACGGGATTGACGAAAGAAGAGCTGTCAGCCGAGGTTTGAAAACGACGGTGTGAGGGCTGCGGAGCGGGTGCTTCTGGGCTCTCCGAGAGCGGGGAGGGGAAAATATGAAATGTCTCGAGACGGGTTACAGAGCCGCCCTCGGGCACACGGCAGAGGCTGCAGCAGCCCTGAGCTCCCTGCAGAGGCAACGGGGCTGCGGAGCGGGATACGCGAGCGAAATAACCAAAGTCCCTGCGCGATGGTTAGAATCCGAGAGAGCTGCGCGCACCGGGGGCTCTCCCCACCCCATTGCCGCGCGCCCAGGAGTTGCGGGCCTGGCTCCGGGAGTTTCCGCCCGGGTCCCCCTTGCGCCCGAGGAGGGAGAAACCTCGCTCCTCCTGGGACTCGAGCATTTAACTCGATGCCTGTCTTAGCTTCCCTCCGCTCTTCAGTTGAGGTCCCCCTCTATGTAGCCCCCCCTCCCCCCGCATCAAGAACCCGAGACCCTCACATTTGTGAGATGTCCCCGCGGTGCTGGGGGGAGGACAGAGGTGGAGCCAGGGACTGTGCCCAACACCTGCAGAGGAAGAGAAGTGGAGGTGAAGATGGGGAAGCGGGGCCTGCAAAGTTCCCCTGCCCCCGTGGAGCGTGGAAGGAGGGGTGGGGTGAGGGGGATGAAATGCTTGTCTACTTTCGCCCCCAAAACTTTGGGACTGCAGCTATGATCGCCCGCTGGGAGGCGGGGGATGTGGAGTGCGCCCTGGCAGCGTCCTCGCAGAGGGAGCGAGTGGGTAGGCGGCAGAGACCCCAGCCCGCGCTCTGTCCCGGGTGCCACCGTGCGCCTCCGCTCTGTGTCCATTGGATCCGGTAATTAGGCGCCCGGCCATGTTGTCCTCGCAGCCCTACACTTAATGGGGCTCGCCTTTGGGAAGCGCAATGTCATCGGTCTGCAAGGAGCGGCCAAATGACAGAGCGCTCGTTCGCCCCAGCGTCCCAGCCTCGGCCCCGCAGCCCCGGCGGGCGCCCGCAGTGCAGATGGAGCTGCTACCGGGCGCGGGCGTTTGCTGGCTCCGGCTCCTGCTCCTGGTCCATTGCTGTTGCTCTTACGAGTGGAAGAGGGAGGCCGAGTTGTCCCCACCACCCTCTTCCGCCCACCCCCCCTTCCGAGAATGTCTTCGGGGTCTCGGATGAGCAGGGAAAGAGACCTGTTGAAAACTCTTAACGCCAACTTGAAAGACAATCAAATCGCCGAAGCAAAACCCTCTCTCCAATATGATGTTTTGAAATGTCATAAATGCTGCATTGCAGTAAGATTGCTGCTCCCGTAAATGGGCCAATAATTTCCAGCTCTCTCCCACAAATTCCTCCAACCGAGGATTTCAATGTAAAGCAATTCAAATAAGTAAAAACCACTGTATTGCTGTTCGAAAATTCGCATGCATTTATTCTGTTTAAAATTCGATATAGGGCATTTTTTTGTATTCCCATTTATCGCTTGCCAAGAAATAATTAAGAATAGGAGCTCGAAGATTAATTTTAAATAAAAAATCTTCTCAAATGAAAATGTCAGGTCATAAAAATTCCTTTTAAATCATAACAGCATATAAATCTTTGAAATTAACCATGTAATTACAATGTCTATCAACTTTTACCTTGAGCTTTGAGCCTCTCTTTTTAATCTTCCATTCTTTTTTAATGAATAGCTATTTTGAAATTAAAAAGTACTGTTCATTACACATGCCCTGCTATAATAGGGTTTTTATCATATTTGCTCTATGTAAAAATACTTGCTACTTTGTAATTATTCACATGCCGATCCTTCCCTATATTGAGTAGAAAATAAAAAATGAAATAGAAGTCAAAGGTGCTTTAGAGCTGAATGATTTACACAATTCATTAAGGACGGTGATTTTTCAGTTAGCATCAGATTAAATGGTTACTTACTCTCAAATAGCCCTTGGGGAGTTGAATTGCTGGGTAGCAAACAGATTAAAGTTTGCATTGAAAGAAAAATTGAATTCAGAGGTAATCAATAGCATAATAGGGGCAGTGAGTGGTGCCTGCTGCCTGAAATGAAATTACCATATTTTTAATCTTAATTTTCCACTCTGTTTATCTGACAGTGTGGATGTGCAATCCAAACAGATAATGAGAGAGTGGGATATTGACACTGCTGTCCTCTGGAGTGCTTGTTTTCAGTGATTAAATGCTGTGATCTGTGATTACTTTGTGCAAGGATGTCGGGGCTGCTGGCCAGAACCACGGGAGGGGCACTCACTCAGCAGCTGTAGCTCCCGGCGCTCCAAGGTCCTAATGTCTGAAATTCATTTTCCACTGGCAATACTGAAAAATAAAGATTACCTATTTATGTATATACTTTGGCTGCACAAATTACAATAATTAATTTAATTATTATTGTTGTTCTGACTAAAAAATAGTTTAATTAGATCAATATGTAGTGAACCCTCTCTGTAAGTTTTGTATTAGTGAGCCAACAAACTTGCTTCTTATAGGAAGATGTGAGTTATAGAAAGCCATACGCTGGGAAACTTTGAAGGGAAAGGGTATTATCATTAGAGAAGCAGCAGAGAGAAGAAAGCTAAAGGCATTGTTAAAGGCATCCAGCCCCAGTGGCTACAATTATATAACAAGCTGTGGTAATTTTTTAAAAACTGCAAATAGTCTTCTCTGGGTATTGGGAGAAAGTCCTCTTGTACATTTAATTAAATTAATACCTCTAGCCAAATCACAAAAATAATCACAAAATTTTAAAGTTATGTAAATCCTATATGCATTCTCTGAATTTATTATTGTGTGAACTATAAATGTACCTTGTGGATAGTATAGTTCTGACAAACACCCTATCTAGAAAGCATTATTCCATTTTTGCAATGAGGAAATTTACAATGCTTCACATTTGACAACACACTATGGATGCATCATTTGAATTTGAATTCACTTAATCCTGCTGTGGGAATAGATTTACAATAGATGTTGGCTATCTACCATCTACAGGACCAACAACTTGCAATGTACAGCCTACTTTTACTTCCACTGGGTAAAGTCGGTGTGTGTTTGGAGAATTAGGTAATTATGCATAGTTAATTAATTTATCCTCCTTTTGTACATATGTGGACCCAAATAAATAGACATGAAGAGAAAGAGTGATGGGCAGTGCTGGCCATCTGATAATAGATTATTACACAGCATTTATTTCTCCAAATTGGAGAACAGTCCCAACAAAAAAAAATGATAGTGTCATGCCTCATTCAATCATTTCCTAACCTGGGCCAGATGTATTGTCTACAGTTCCTAACACACATAAGAACTTTATTTTTTCTCAGTCATTTCTGATATACACAGCTCTGTGGCAAGAGAGGAGAGAGTGCTGGGCTAAGTACTCAGAAATGAAGAGTGCAAATTCACTGTGGAAAACGCGAATGAGCTCCATGGCTGGCTGTGAATTCCAGACTCTTAACTCCCTGATTCAAGTCCCCCACAAAAACCCCTGACTTCTCTAAAGAGGCAAGTGGTTGAAACTGGAAAGTTTTAATAAGTTAATATTTTAACTCTTGCATGGCCACAGGCAACTCTGCTCTTGTAACACTTATTTACTGGATAAAGAAATTAGAGAGCCCTGGCTGGTTTGGCTCAGCGGTTGGAGCGCCGGCCTGCAGACCGCAGAGTCCCGGGTTCGGTTCCCGCTCAGAGCATGTACCAAAAAAAAAAAATAAAAATAAAAAAAAAAAAATTGGGGAGGCATAGATGCTAAAAAATATAGTCCAATGACTATTGTTTCATTTCATATTTTAAGCATGTACTAAAGACATTCCCTTGTGTTATATAAACCTGCAATGAGAACTGCACATTTCAGTTTTACTCTTCGCTTTATATATGCTAGATGCTGTGTTACTTTGTAAATTGCTCTAAAGAAAGGTGACATTAGATCTACACAATAAATGAATATAGTCACTTCCCAATAAATCTGTATAGTAGTGCTGGAATGCGCTTACATTTTTTGCTTAGAGCCTTTTTTAAAAAAAAATACACAAAAAGATCCATCTGACAGATTAACAGTTTGGACTGATTCTTTCACATAGAGTTTTAGTACGATTTTGACAATTTATTCGGTATTCAGAAAAATCCATAAACTTGAATGTAAACTACATACAGTCCTGTCTTCATTACAACAAACTCATCCAATTTTTGATAACTTCTATTGTGTCCCTTAAAATTTTTTTATCAATACTTAAACATGCCGATTCTTATAGCCACAGAATATGGCTGATACCTATCCATTGACATGGAAAGTAGTCAAAGTGCTATTTGAACTTTTTTTCCCCAATCTCTTGACTACCTCTATAATCCAACTGAAACCTGGGTTTTCTAAGGCTACAAAAGCCTTCCTCTACCCCTGTACCTGCAGTCACCATTCGAAGTTTATTGAGCTTTAGAGCACACAAAGGGAGTGAGAAAATCCAAACCAATCTCTTTCCTTTCACTTTCTAAATCCTGACATGGTCCATCACCTTTTTAAAATAGTGAGCTGGCCTTCCCCAAAAAGGAGAAAGGAAACAAAATCTAATGGAAAACAATGGAAGAAGGATAATCTAATCTTTAAATAAGGAGACATGTTTCTGAAGGCTTAAGAAGGGTGAGTTTCACACTGATGTCACCTTCTCCTGGAAAATGGGAGCCCTCCAGGAGGTGAAGAGGGAAATATTAATGCCATTAATCCATTGTCCCCAAATTCTCCCTAAATAGATGGGATTTGAGGGAAGGCCCTAGGTCACAAGATGTGGAAGTATTCATGGAAAACAAATGGCTTGCCCCTGATTGGCATTTAGTTCGTTCAAACATTAACCAGCCGGTCTTGGGAAAACCTAAATATTTCAATGAACCACACACCCTGATGAGTAGCTATTGCTTCCTGTTGATGACCCAAACCTTCCTTCCAGTGCCAGTTTCTTGTGACCCAGTGGAGAAAGAAAATGTACTTATCACAGACTCTGGAAACAAAAGTTGATTCTGGGGCACTGCTAGGTTGACTAATGTCTCCTGTATATTTTGTGTTAAGGAACCAAACCCCAACGTGTTTCTTCAAGGAATGGGTTTCTATCAGACCCAGCATGACAGCCAAATACTTTCATGAGTTTTCTTACACCTCTAGAAGCTAGAGTTTTGGGGGAGTAATTTTTGAAGTCTACATTTCCTTGTAGCATTATGCACAACCTTGGCAGCAAGAACTAGAAAGTAAAGCTACCAATAATGCAAAAAGAAGAGTGACATGTAAGTGAAGCACATACCGTGGGCTTCATAAAACCTACTGGGGACACGTCGGAGTTATTTATTGCTCTATCACCAGTCTCTAGCACAGTGCCTGGCACATGCTAGATATTCATTATTTGCTTAATGAATGAATATACAGATATTACAAAAGTTTGAGAAACCCTCAGATTTTATTTTAACTATCATTAATAATTTAGACCTCAAATGTTTAAGTTTGAAAGGCCAATATTCACAGGGCTTTTGCATTCCCTAGCTATATTCTATCTAAAAGTTCATGACTCTACCAAATAACTTGGAAGACAGAAGCAATAGCCTACTAAATGAAATGGCCTTGCAGATACTCAGCTTAAGCAGCCCCTACCTACTCAGATACCCAATAGAATACAACTGATCACCTTCCAGATACTGTTAGTTCCAGCTGCTAACTGTCACATGCTTGGGTTCCACTCACTCAACACACTGTCTTGACATTACACTTCATTTTTGTCCCTCCTCCTCCCCTTTGGGAAGATGAGATCCTTGAAGACAACCAAATTCTACCTTTATTTCCTCTTTCCTTGGCCCAGAGAGGTCATGCTAAGTGTCTGTTAAATGAATTAAAATAAGCCTGTGTGGTATGCTGGCAAAATCTTATTCTAAGCTGTTCTTGGTTAAAGAAGAACTATAAATATCATTCCTATGAGAGTTCCATTTTGAATTCTGCCTCTGTCTCAATGTCCTCTTGGGAAGGCCGCTAATAATCTGGATCCCCCTTTTGTCATCTATAAAATGAGGACTTGGCTCCAGGCAGTTTCCAGCTTTAAAATTCTATGAATCAAAGGTGGTTTTTGTTTTTTTTCTTGAATATTTAGTCCCTGACTAGATTTGTTCACAAACTAAACATTTTTGGAGACTGCAGTGATTATAGGTGAAAGTATAGTTTTCCAAGTCATCTTTTCTCTCATTCCAAATTATATTTTCTTTTATCCCATATAAAAAGCCACAGAAAAATCATGTTCTCTTTATAGAAATAACTATAATATGTATCTTTATGAATGGCTTTATATTTAAATGCCTGTGAGTAAATCTTTCTCTTTGATTTTGCTCTAACCAACACCTTTTCCACAACCACGAGGCCTGTGTGTTTTCTTTCAGCCAGAGAAAACCCACAGCCTTGAAGCAGAGAAGAGCCCTTTCTGCTATTAATTGCTATGCGTATTGTGGTAACTAGCCCTCAAGATGGCCTGAAATAATTCCCACCTCCTGGGCTTTGCATATTTGTCATCCCCTCTTATATTGTACCAGAATTATCTGTGTGATCCATAGACTGTAGAGAAGTGGTGACATGTCGCTTCCTAGATTAGGTTAAAAAAGACGGTGGCTTCAGAGTTGGGCTCATTCTCTTTCTCTCTCCATTTGCCCTAGGCTAGGGAAATCCAGTTGCCATGTTTTAAGGTATCCTGTGGAGAGACCCACATGGCAAGGAATGGCAGTAGTCAGTCCTACAGCAACAAGGAGCTGGAGAAGCTGGCTGCCATGTCATGAAGACATTCAGGCAACCTATGGAGAGGCCCACAAAGCAGGAAACTGAAATCCCTGCTGACAGCCAGTGACTTGAGGCCCACCATCAACTCCATGAATGAGCTTGGAAGCCGATTTTCCCAGTCAAGCCTTCAGATGAAACAGCAGCCCTGGTCAACAGCTTGACTACAGCCTCAAGAGAGGTGATTCTTGAGCCAGAATCACCCAGCTAAGCTACTCCCAGATTTCTTCCCACAGAAACTGTGGAATCATCTATATTTGTTGTTTTAAGGTGCTAAGTTTTGGTGTCATTTGTCACACAGCAAGACTAGGTATCAAAATGCAAGTGTCAAGGGTTTTAATTCAGCATCATGTGATATCAATTGCACATCTTTAGGAATCCTTTTTATATATTTAATTTATATATTTATTTACTTTTAATCCTCATCTGAGAATATGCTTAGAGAGAGAGAGAGAAACAGAGAGAGAGAAACAGAGAGAGACACTAATGTGAGAAACACTCATTGGTTGCCTTCCATACATGCCCAGACTGGGGATTGAACTTGCAACCCAGGTACGTGCCCTGACTGGGACTCCAACCTGCAACCCTTCGGTGCACCAGTCGACACACCAAACAACTGAGCCACTCCAGCCATGCAGGAATCCTTTTAATTTTTAATAAACATTTTCTGCCTGCCTAGATAAGAGTCTAAGTATTAAGTATTCTGAGCTGTGGAATCTAAGTTAATAGTATCCTAAGATGTGAAGACTACACAATCAAAATATTTGCTTTTTAAAGTTTGTGGTGAAATGTCTTCTTGATATTATGCCTCTAATATTTAAATCTAAGGATTGCCTAGCTGGGACCTATGTTTATAAAACTTCATAGAGATTTGAGTGAGATTAATAACTATTTCTTTAGTCAATTAAAAAATAAGCATGGCCCTGGCCGGTTTGGCCCAGCGGTTAGAGCGTCGGCCCATGGTCCAGAGAGACCCGGGTTCAGTTCCCGCTAAGGGCACGTACCTCGGTTGCAGTTTGTCCCCAGCCCCGGTTGGAGTTGTGTGGGTGGCAGCCAGTCGATGTGTCTCTCTCACATCGATGTTTCTCTCTCTCTCTCTTCCTCCCTCTCTCCCTCTTGCTCTATCTGAAGATGCATGCAAAAATGTCCTCGGGTGAGGATTAAAAAAAAAAAGAAGTAAGCATGTATCCAATAGACCTAGAGTTTGAATGAGAACAAGAATATCTATAAGATATTCATGGGTACCAGTTCATTCATTTTGTACCACATTTTGAAAACCAGACTCATATGAAGCCAGCGGAGGTGCAATGGTTATAAGTGCAATCCCGATATTATTCAAAAGACGATTTCTCCTTTTAAATTCTCCAGAAAACTACATGACAAATATTTACAAACAAATTTAAAATATGGTTTGGGGTTTTGATAGACTGAATATGACATTTTTTTCAGAGCAGAGAACTAGAAATTAATTCCAGTTTGAATATGAGATAATTCCCTTGTCATCTTAACCTGAATATTAAATAACGGCTAGGAATTTATGACAATACTAATAGCGATGGAAAACTGACGTGATTTACACACATATTTTCATATCTAATTCAAACCTCCCTTTAGATCGAATTTAAAAAATAGTTATCATGATCCCATTTTAGGGGTGTAATATCAAGGCAGAGAGGATTTAAATAGTTTCCCCAGGTCACACAGCTCATAATAATGGACCTAGGACCCAAAGCTAGGCCTTTCTAAGGTTTATGCTCTTAGTTCCCTGCTTTTTGCCTTCCCATATTATTATTAATATTAGTTTTAGTAATGACAACATAGTAGCAACTGTTGAATTCTTTAGTACAGATTTATAGCAAATCCATAACCATTACTAGCAACAATAACAAAAAGTCCTCATGTTCAAAAAGATTTTATACCAAGCTCGAGGTAGGAAAAGGAGCTTCCACTTACTGAGAAGACACTCAGAACGGAATAGTGAAAAGATGTTTTTTAGCTTCTAAACTCTCCCTACACGTCCGATGAGGAAGATGTCAGCGTTTTATGGATGCACTTTCATCACACGTCTGCATTTTGTAACTGTCGCCATCTCCTGAGTCCCAGAGTCGGCCTTTTGTCTCACAATATTATTTTCTTTTCAAGTTTCCTATTGAGGGTAAATATGATTTTGATATGTTTCTAAGTATTCAGTGCCAACCTTTAAAAAAATCTATACACATATAAATGAGATTTTTTTCCAGGGGAGAAGGCCACTTATGTTATTCGTCTTCCCCTGGAGCCTGAGCTAGAGTCCGTTGGTTTTCCTAGTTAGGATTCAAATCAGGCAGCTTCGCCAGAGAATTTCTGGGTGGCAGGTGCATTGGCGCTGGGCAGCGCTTGTTGGTCAGACTTTGAGGGCGCTCGGTAAAGAGGAGGATGGCACAGATGGCTAACATTCTTGGGCATGTTAGCATCTTTCGGATTCCGCTTTGTCTGTGGGCCCTGCCACTCTGCTTATATTACTGCTCTGTGAAAGGTATAAAGGAAAATGGAGAGAGAAGCAGCTCAGCCCCTGTAATCCCATAAAAAGGAAGTTGCTGACCACTTATTAAATTCACATTGCATGGGAGCAGTTATCACCCATTACCATTAGTTCCAGTAACAACAGCTTGTCTTTTAAAATCAGAGAAAAACTAACAGCGCTTTGGTTTTCTTTATGTTACTGTGTGTGTTATTCTGGAAGTAAGAAGCGCTGCAGATTCACTGAATAGTTAAGTAACGTGATTCTGAAGTGTTTCTTTTTGCTTGGTATCCCAGTGAACTGCCCTGTTTTGAAGACGATTTGCTACAATCTTGCTGGCACTGCCGTGTGTAACTGCTGGCGGCAGACTGAGAGGATGAACATTCTTCAATAACTACACCTGGCTCACGTCTCCATGAGGTCTTTCCTAAGTTTTGGGGTTTTGGAGCTTTTTTCTTTTAAACCACATGTTTCTTCATGCCTTCTTGCCACTGTCTCCATTTTAAAGCTGAAGATACAAAACATTAGCCCTCCATCCAAGAGGACAAATACAAAGCCCACAGCAGGGATGTGTAGCATCTATGAGACGCAGGCTGTGTCTGCTTGAGGCACACGGCTCCAGATAGGGTGAACGTGTTTGCCGAATAATCATCATCAACAATTTCTAAGACAAAATATTATCTTGACTCAGGTAACTTTTTAAAAAATTGGTTTTAGAGAGAGGAAGGGAGACAGAGAGAAACGCCGACATGAGATGTGAGATGAAACATCGATTAGTTGCCTCCCATATGCCCCCCGAGAGGTCAAACCCACAACCTGGGTATGTGCCCTGACTGGGAATCGAACCCATGACCTTTTGGGTGCACAGGATGATGCTCCAACCACCTGAGCCACACTGGCCAGGGCGACTGAGGTAATTTTTAAAATAAGTATTGTCAACTCTCCGAAGGTCTTCAAGAAAGGGGCTCCCCCTTGTTCTGTCTTTTTCTAGAAAGACCATTTGGAACTTAGTGTAAGCTACTGGGAAGCAAACTTTGCTCAGTGAAGGACATTTTAATTTATGGATCTGTTGACAATGAAGGCCGCCCCACAGCAGACACTGCCCTCTGATGTAAGGACTCCTCCGTCTGCAGGACTATGGAAGCAGGGACTGGAGCTGTTGGAAATCTGTGCATAGATTCCCGCATAGCAAGGAAGACAGAGCGAAGAGCCTCGGATGTGACTTTCCATTTTTAAGTTTGTGATTTTATCATAATTAAAGAACAACTATCCAGAAGGCTGGTCACTTGGAATCTCTTTGCAGCAAAGAGACATATAGACCGCTCTCATAAGTGCCAAGGTTATGTGGGAGGCAGAGGCTGGAGGGAGGTTCCACATGTCCAGCACCACGAGGGGAAATCCAGCTGCAGCCGGGCACAGAAACGGTGGGGAACATCGTCACGAGCATGGTATGAACTGAGTTGGGGAAGAGTCTTCTCTCAGAGATATTTGCAGAGGGAATAAGAAATTATTCCTCTGGGAAGCTCTGAACTTAACTAAGTCAAGGGTAAGCTGATCTTACAAAGTCCCTTTCATTTCTCTGGTTCTATGGGTTACTATGACCATCTGCTATGGTTAATTAACCGACTACCAAAAAAGAGAAAGAAAATTCCCAGTAAAAAATAAAGGAGAAAGGATCATTTTAATGCTTTCCTTTGACTTTTTATTTTTTTTTTTCCCAGTTGTGAGAAATTTACTATGAGTCAGTGGGCAGGAGCAGACTAATAATGCATTATCTTTTTTTAAATAATAAGGTATTATGTTGTGCCAGTTCTCATAGATCCAGAGCTGAGGCTGTGTGTGGTTTCTGGTCTCTGCAGTAGCTTACAAAAAGAAATAGACTGGAAAATAAAAATAAAAGTTTCATCACTTATAGGCAGAAGAGGCCGAGAACCTAGACCCTTCCTCCCGGGTGATAAACAGGGCAGCTCAGTGAATAGTTCCACTTATTGAGGGTTCCGGGAGCAGAAATCAATGCTGTGCTTACGGGGCAGGTGCAGTGCAAAGAAAGCCCCTCAGTGCTGTCCCTGGGCTCAGAAAAGGCATGAGATCATGCAGTTCACACAGGCCTAAAGAAAGCTGCCAGCTCTGCCCATCTGGAGGTCGCTGTCTTGAAAAATTCCCCAAAGGAGTGAGTGCCCTGGTCTTCTGCCTGTCACGCAGCTCACAGCTTCCTCCCTCAGCGCAGGCAGAGAACATGCAAACATTTTCTTTCTCAGGGCCACTGGTTGTTACAAGACCCAGATGAAGGGGCGAATGCCAGTGTTACCAACTGGACAGTCAGTGTCAACTGTGTGATGCTGTAATAGTTTGCAATCAAAATGGGGGTAATTCCGCTGACAAAATGAAAATCTGTGTCTAACGTGTGCCACTGGTGAGGATAAACTCAATCAAAACTTTGCATTCAGAAATTATTTAAATACCAAGAACAGGTCACGTAACGGGTTAAATCTTGGATCCTTTAAAATGTTGCCTGGAATATTTTATTAATCTTCTTTTATTTGCTATAAACCATGCATATTGTCTAAATTTGTGCATATATTTATTTATTCCAATTGTGTTTAAAAGTAAAGCCTCTATATCAGGTGAATATAATTATATATTAAGTTCATTGAGTTGATTTCAAAGGTTACAAAGATAGAATTATTTTTGATTTAGTGTTTCAGTGGCCTCTCATATTACAAGAACAAAAATATAGATAATAATAGTCAGTTCTCTTGTCTGTCATTATTGGTGACTTTTACAATGGTTAAAAACCTCTGGGTATAATCATGTGTTTTAAAGTATAATTTAATTTATTGCATACCAATAATTGAGAAATTTTAATGACTTAAGAAGAACTGAGCCAAAGTTTGCCTTTATATAGCCTATATAAAAAATATTTTTGGTAAAACAAAACAATCTTGTCAGGGGGCCCAGAGTTGGACAGGTATAGTAGGATTTAGTCATGCAAACCAGTCTTATGAAAGACTGAGATATAGACCATGAGTGATGAGATTACAGCATCAGGTGTAGCTTCGGTCATACCTCTGAGTTACACGAGATTGCCTCTCACCCTCCTTGTCTCTTGACACTTAAGTGTTTACTCTCAAAGAGTAAGCGTAGGTCTAATTTCTGTGTATGTCTTACCTTATTTTAGATAGTGAATGATATTAACTAATTAACAGTGAAGCATCAAGCATGAGCACTATCCAGAAGATATAACTATTAATAATCACTTTTAAAAACACATGTAATTTTTATCCATTTATCCATTCTAAGTGTATAGTGAATGCTTTTTGGTGCATCCGAGCTGTGCAAGCATTGCTGCAGTCCAGTTGCAGAACATTTTCATCCCTCCAAAAAGATCCCTTAGGTGTTTGCAGTCCTTCTCTGCTCCCCACCCCCACATCCCAGGCAATCACTCATCTGTATTTTTGTCTTGATAAATTTTCCTTTTTGGAACATTTCATACAAATGTAACTGTACAATATGTATGCAGTCTTTATGTTTTGGGGATTCGTCAGTGTTGTTGCGTCTATTATTTTATTTTTATTGCTAAATGATATTTCGTTGCACGGATATACCACTTTTAAAAATATCTATTCATCGGTTTGTGGACATTTATATTGTTTCCATGTTTTTGGCTACTATGAATAATGCTGCTAAAAGCATTCATATGCAAGTCTTTCTAGGGATATAGGTTTTCATTTCTCTTGGGAAGATACCTAGGAGTGGAATTGCTGGGACATATAATACATTTATGTATAACTTTTTAATGAAATTGTCAAACTGTTTTCCAAAGTGGCTGTACTATCTTACATTTCCACAAGCAATGATGGGTGTTTCAATATCTCATCTTCACCAACACTTATTTCTGACTACCTATTTGGTTACAGCCGTTCTATCTCTAATATCACATTATCTTATTTAACAAGTGGGCTAAATGGGGCTCAGGGGCCATGAGCACCATACCCGGGCTACACAGATGGCGATTGGTGGAGTCGGTGCTCAACCCACTCCATCGCACTTCGCAGCTGGAGGCTTAACATCCCTGAGAAGATCAGGAACTGGACACTGGTGAAAAGACAGGAAAAGAACTATACATTGTGTTTGGGTGTGTTGAAGAGAGATAATAAATAGTCATGAGGTTTCCAAAGGAAAAGAGTAAGAAAAAGGCAAGAGGCTGAGGGATAGTTTCTTGGGGACAGTCCACTTTGGGGACCCAAGCAGAGTTCAAGAACTGGTTGTGAGAGAATCATGAGAGTCAATGCTACAGAATCTAGGGAGATGAGCATTTCAAGGAAAAGGCCAAGGGTGGCTAGTCCTTCTGCAAACTAGTTGCAGAAGATAAAGCTTGAAGAAGGCTATTGGATTTCCATGCTAAAATCAATGGTAACCTTAGAAAGCTCAGTCTCAGTACTGTGTTGGGAAAAAAACAAATTGTCAGGGGCTACTGAAGTTGGAAAGAAGGATTACAATCTACCTAAGAAGAAACCTGTGGAGAAGGGAAGCTGTCAGAACGGTGGAGGAGTTAGCAGTCTCAAGGAAAAGTCTCATGGATTTCCCTTTCCCATGAACTCCTAGATTCCCAAGAACAAGGGAGACTTGACTTTATTTGTAGCTAAATTTATCGTTTTCATGTTTGGATCTATGAAAACAGGGTCTGTGTATCATAATCATCCTTGCCCATTGTTGGTTGAATGAAACAATACAGAACCCAACAGGAGACTCATCCTGAGTGACCAGCCCACCTTCTCTGACAGTTCCTCCTGGCTCACTTCACCTCCCCACCCCACACTTTGAACCTGGGCCTGGGCCCCTCCCTCTTCCTCACCCCACTAAGGGGTCAGAGTGACTTGGTTTCATATTTCTTCTCCTCTCCCGTGGTGCAGTCAGTCCTGCTCTCCAGATTGCCCTCCCTACTCTGATTTCTGCCTTTGCCACTTCCTTAGATGGCATGAAGGCACACTCAGCCTGGCACATAAGTTAGCGCTGTCCTGCCCTCCCCACCTCTCCAGGGTCACTGTCCCGCTCCATGCCCACACATGCTCTGCTCCTAACAAAAATGTCTCCAAACACTGACAAACAGCACCAGTGGGTGAGGGTCACAGACTTGCCTCTGGTTGAGAACCACTGTTCTATTTTCAGTTCATTGTTGTCACTTCAGAGCTCATTACATTGTATTAACACAACCTCTGTCTAGCACTGTACCTTGCATATAGTAAATGCACAGAAAATAGTAATTCAAACACACACAGCAGTGCAGACTGAGAACTTTAGAATCGAACTGGGCTTCCTTCTCTTCTCTACCACTTACCAGCTGTGTGATGCTGGGAAATTATTTGACTTCCCCAGGTCTTCATTATAAATGGGGTAATAATGCCATTAGGCTTATGATACAGATGAAATGATGTCATCATCTGAAAGGTCTTATGCATGGTTTGGGGCAGAGAAAAAACACTAATGAACTGTCCTATAAAGAGCTTTCTCTGCCTGCTTGACCCCATTTCATCCCTTTCCCAGCACTGGGGCTGCTCACAGTGCACGGCCCAGAACACTCATTCAGTCCACAGTTTCGGGGAGCTAATGTGACAGGAAAGGTGCATGCACGCCCCCTGTTCAGGATGCACAGAGGAGTCAAGCAAAGGAGAAGGGCAGGAGGAGACGTGGACAGGGAGAGAACTGCCAGCAGATGGCCTCTTCCTGCTTTAGCTTCTCTGCTCTGGCTTTTCTCCCATTATCTGATTTCTGTTTTACTTTCAGCCGCTTCAGGAGAAAGGAAGTAGAAATCAGCAGCTGAATTAGATGCAGAACAACCTGGATGATTAAAGCAATTTTAGTCAAAGATAAATGTGTACACGTTTTACTTTCCTTAGTAGATTACAAACTGCCTGAAGGTTGAAGGTATTGTGGCTTGTTTGGTTTAAATCTTTCTTTTCCAGAACCAGTTCTTGACATAGATGATCCATAGATGAGTAAATGAATGTCTGATATCGATACACCTGCCATTCAGTGGAGCCTTTCCTGCTCTGGTAAGGCGCTGGCGATGGTCTGTTACCCGTCAGTAATGTTGTGCTCACACTGGCAAGACGGTTGGCGAGAGTTAGAGTCAGAATCTGGAGCTCTGAGATGGCTAATGGGCGTGGCTTACCAGCAGCACTAGCTTTTGCTAGCTAGTTTACCTGTGTTCGTGAGCATGACTGCTAGCTAACTAAGTTAACTAGCAATAGTTGACCCAGCGTACAAATAAGAAAATTAAATGGAGACCCACCAGAAGGTGGAGATGGGGAGGAAGAAAGGAATCTACAACTTTAAAGTAATTTTTCTCAAAGTGTGGTCTTGGGACAACTTACCTGAGAATCACCTGCGGGGCAGGTGAGGTGTGCTTTTTAAAAACACAGTTTCCTGGGCCCCACATGAGGCCATGGAATTAGAATATATTGGGGGAAAAAACCTCCCCACACTTCTTCCTTTTTCATGTACACTAAAATTTGAGAACCATTGCTTCAAAGAAAACAGGATTTAAGGTATGTAGTCAAGTTCCACCAAGAACCTTATTCTGCATGGTCTGTGACATTGGGCAGTTCCACTGTTCTCACAGAGTATTTTTTTAAGGTCTTAAGAGACATCATAATAGTTTTAGCAAAAGAGCTCTGGTTTGAAGTCAGAAGGCCCTAGACTGGTCCTGTTCATGTCTGTGCCTCGGGCCGATCAAACCTCTTTGACCTGCAGACCCTCACCCGCCATAGGAGCTGTAGACCTTGAGTGACCAGATGTTCCTGATGGCTCTGGAAGTCAGTGAGACTGTGGTCTTCGAAACCCTCCTGCTGTCTTATAAACACACCTTATAATATCAAACGTTCACAGAGCGCTTACTTGGTGCCAGGTACTCTTCTAAGAGCGTTACATACGCTAACACTCAATCCCTCTCCACACCCTGTGAGGTAGGCTAACCCCATTTTTGAGACAGTAAAACTGAGGCAGGGAAGGTTAAAGTTACTCAAGGTTAAACAGCTAAATAAGCAGCTGAAAAGTTCATTTTACATTGAAGATAATTATTTTTATATTTAAACGTTTCTATATTTTATATTTATGTATTTTCTATAGTTCTATATTCAAAATAGTAGGACTGGCACTGAGTGGTAGACGGGGACCTGGGGTCTAGCCTGCGCTGCCAGTACAGTTACGCGACTGTGGCCGGTCACTCCCCGGCTCTCATTTCCTCCTCAGGAAAATGACATTCAAGAACATTTCAGGGTCCCTTCTAGAATCTTCATGGGTTTTAATCCATAATCTTTCTCAGTGTATTTGGTGCAGTCATTATGCTAAAAAAGAAAAAAAAGAAGAAGAAGCTCAGTATGCCTGCCAGAATGATTATCATTACAGAGTTGCTTCAGAGTTAAAATACTTGAGCCCAGCCAGTGTGGTCAGTGGGCTGAGCGTGTCCCCGCAGCGGGACGCCGCCCTGCAGTGGGTCAGGGCACATGCCCGGGTCCGGGCTCCGTCTCCAGTAGGGTGCGTGCGGGAGGCAGCCAATCATCAGTATTTCTCTCCCTCTCCCCTCCTCTCTCTGAAATCAATAAAAACATATTTTTTTTTTAAGTAAAAAAAATAATAATAATTAAAATACTTTAAATTCCTACTTAAAAATGTCCATATAAATTCATTTCTGTTAGACAGTGGGATAAATATTTTAAAGGTAGGCATTATACTTCCAAGGGCTTATTTAATTTAATTAATTTTTTTAATTTTCTTGTTCTCTATCCACTTGGTGAAAAATGAGGGGTGTCCTGCCTGGACACCTCATGTACCAACGAGGGGCTGCCAGAAACGGTGACCAGCTCGATCAACCCCGCCGCAGCTAGCGCTTCCTGTCTCAGTCAGGTGAAAGCTATCCAACCTTCCGTTCTGCAGTGAAAATTTCATCTGTTTTTATAGATGAGTTTTCTCAATGGGTGATATAGAATCTTATAAGTAAGCACATCCCAAATGTTTCCTTTTCATAATTATCGAAAGCACAGACGCGTCTTGAAAAGACAATTGTATAGCTTCTTGTGTTGCTTCATGGGCTTTAAGTGCCCACAAAGAGGATTCCTTATGCTTTAATTTCTCTTTATTTTTCTGACTGTAAAGACCCTTGGGGTAAATGCCAGCCCCACAATCCCGCCGTTATATGGTTACTGTCAGCCTGCTCCAATGATGTTTCCTGTTCACTAGGCCTCCTTTCATCTGACCACAATGTCCTGGCTTTGCTGCGATTCTTAGTCACCGCCCATCTCTTCAATAGCTTGTGAATAGTATTAAATGGTGTTTATGCTAGCTATTGTTGCCTTTTGTGTGGTTTGTCTAATTCACAGAGCAAAGTCTGCTTTTGTGGTCGGAGCCCAGCTACGTCATGGCACACCATGTGCCTTCTGATGGGACCCAGGCCTGCTGAGTGATAACATTGCAGGCCTGAGCTCCTTTGCAACACAATCCCGCATTCTTAGCACAGTCAATACTCTCACGGGCAGACTGGTTTACTCTTTTTATTAAGAGGTAGGGGAAGATAAAGCACAAACAAATACCAGATCCTGAAACAAAACAGAAAAGAAGGGTAAGTTCAACTGATTTGCAACTTACTCAGGCAGGCAAGAAGTGAGAAAGCAAGTGAAAAAGAAATCACAGATTTATTTTATTAGCAACCAGACGTGCCAGGTGTCCCCACCGTGGCAGCAAATATGTCACATTTCAGAAGTAAGATTGCATTATGGTTTCAAAGTATTGTTTAAAATGACACTTAACACCAGAGTCACTGCTCTGCCAGGCTTTTTCCAAAGTGCTCACAAAAGAGAAAGGATATAGTATTGATGCTTACATTATCCTTTGGTTCAAGAGTCTTCGCAGGGCAGGTATGTTGCTATGTCTTGAAAGGGCTTTTGATGTAAGAAGATCATTATGGGCTCAGTGGTAACTGATCCCTAGCAGCCCTGGCTTTTGGTGCTGTGGGTTATTTCATCCTGTCGCGCTGCGTAATCCGTTTTCCAGCTATCTGCGATCTTTTTTATACCCCTAATGGTGGCTTATATTTTAGTTTGTGTGTGTGTGCTTTTTTTTCTTTTGGGAAGTGCTTCCCAGACAAAAAGAGTCAGGTGCACGGAAAGGGAAGACTTGACTGGTAGCTGATGGCACACGTCTTTCCGTACGGAAAACGTGTTTCTGAATTATGGGTCCAGCTTGTTTTCCTCACCTTTCCACTCTCTGACATAAAAACCATCCCAGTGTGAAACTGAACCCAGGAAGAAGGAGAAAGGAAACCAGGAACTGTAGCTTAAAAATGCCAGAGTCCAAGCTTCCAGGCAGAGCGAGGGCAAACAATATTATTCCATTGACAGCTACTGACAAAATGGGATGATTTTAATTGCTGTTGAAAATTCTGAAAATTGGCCCTGGCCAGTTTGGCTCAGCGGTTAGAGCGTCGGCCTGCAGTCCAGAGAGACCCGGGTTCGGTTCCCGCTAAGGGCATGTACCTCGGTTGCAGTTTGTCCCCGGCCCTGGTTGGTTGTGCGGGTGGCAGCCACTCGATGTGTCCCTTTCACGTCGATGTTTCTCTCTCTCTCTCCCTCCCACTCTATCCGAACAAAAAATGAAAAAATGTCCTCAGGTGAGGATAAAATAAATACATAAATAAATAAATAAATAAATAAATAAATAAAAAAGAAAATTCTGAAAATTGAGTTCTTTTCTTTAGTGAGAAAGTTAAAGGAGAAAGAGTAGAATCTTCCAACTCGCCTTCAGTCCTGCTTTTGAAAGAATCTGGAAGTTATTTTTCTAGGATGAGTCAACCCCAGAAAACCCACCCCCTCCAACTCAGGTGATAGATATTCACTGTGCCTACTGTGAACCTAGCATGGAGCTAGTTCTGTGGTAGGTTTCCAAGAAGTGTGTTTTTGAAATCTCATGAGGGGAAAGTAACACTGTAAAGAAATCAGGCATAATGAAGTAGCAGGGAGGCAGGGTGATGACAGCCCCAAGCCTGGAGCAGGGAGGCCGTGGGAGCTGGAGTACCAGCGCGCAGGGCTGCATAGCATTTGCCCTGTTGTCTCTAGGCCTGAGCACCGGGGTGACATGTGACAAGTGCTGAGCAAGTGTTGGCTACATTTAGATAGATCTCTTGCTGGAAGAATTTTTTTAAAAAAATTATTTGAATAGGGAAGGGAAAGAGGGGTGGTTAAAGTGTGAAAATAGCTAAGGCAATGCCTGAAGACAGGAATGAACTTTTGGGGACAGGACCTGAGCCTGGAACAGGGGAGTTCTGAGGGGCATACCTTTTCCTGAATAGCGATTCTCTGGTTGGAAAAGTCAGCAGCAATGTGGGCAGGGAAGCAGTCGATGAAGGAGAAGCGGGAGCCACCAGAACAGATCAGTGAAGTCAAAGCTGGTGGCCAGTGGGGGGCAGAGGAGGCAGTCATTCCCTGGAATCAACCCCCTATCTGGCCAGCCTGAGAAGAGAGGATGCCTTGGGAAGGAAATACGTAAGGCAGGGGCAGGGGCCAGATAATTGTAGGCATCCAGACTCAGGAAAAATAACCTGTATTTGAGGAAATTGATTTTCACTCCTTTATTCACACGTTTGTTCATTCATTTCCACAAATACATATATATAAGGATATGAACCATCATATTCATTAGGCAAAACACTGTGCCAGAGACTCTTAAGGAATTCAGGGAAAATGTGAGAATCCTTATAATGGCATGCCTGGCTCTCTACCCCAGAAATGGTTCAGTCCCCATAGTTGAGGCTACCCAACTGTCACATGAGGGCTCCCTCCTCTTCATGGTTAACTAGGGGAACAGAGCATCTGTATCCATAGCATGGGCTCAGCTGGGCGGCTGTTCTTTGACTCATTCACTCATTCATTGATTCTTTTGTCAACTATCTATTGAGCCACAAATATGTACCCGGCATAATTTAAACACTGGTGACAGAAAAATCAATAGAACATGGTCCCTAGCTTTGAGGGGCTCACATTCTAGTGAGGAATCAGACATATTAAGAATAATTACACTAATGTAATTTTATGTAGAGGGTGCTATTAGAACCCAGAGGATGAAGTGCTTACCCCTGCCTAGGGAGGCCTGGGAAGGTTTCGCAGAGAAGCTGATGTGTGCGTGATATCTGGAGGGAGGACTGGTTGACCCCTGGTAGACAAGGGAGGGAGTGGTATTCCAGGCAGAAGGGACAGAATGGCAATGAGAGGGGTCCGTGTGTTCAGGAAACTGCAAGTCGTTTAATTGACAGAGCAAGGGTGGAGGATGACCCTTGGAAAAGGAGGCTGGCCAAGGCCATGAGGGGTCTTGGTTTCTTTGAACACTTTTCTTAGCTAGTCTCTTGCATCTTCCATGGGTCCGAACTCCACCTTCAATCTCTACCTTGGTGTGTTTGTTTACTAACCCAGTTCCCACATTCCCCCCTTGAGAACTTGGCACGTGGCTCACCTCATTGCCAGCGACTTCTTTCCCTAATCTCTGCGCCCCGTCTCCAACCAACTGCTCCCACCGAAGCTACACCGGCTTTCCAGATGCAGAATCTTAGATTCTCAGCAGTTAAAGGAATTGTTAAGATCATTGAACCAGTGGTTTGTCATCTTATTATTTTAGTTTAGTTTTTGCATTAACAGACAATGATGGATGATTTTCTCCCACAAGACTTACTTCCAAGGGTGCACTCCTATCATTGGCTATAACACAAATACGAGAAGCTGAAGAAGCCTTGATCCTCTTTCCAATTCAACTAATGCTCAAGGGAATGCCAGTAATTGAAAGTGACATTATTATAGGACCAACACTGAAAATGCAAACATTGGCCCTGTTTCAACCACATGTAACAACTTCCCTGCGATTGATCGTATATCTGATTTCAACCAATGCTTGACTCCTCTTACAACACCCCTGAACCTCAGCTTGAATATTCCTGATGATGCAAATCTTACTCTCTCATAAGGCAATCATTCAATTCGAGGACAGCTCCAAATATTAGACAGAGTAGATGTCCCCCTTTTTATGACTTCATTTATCCGAGTCCCACTCTCTGCAGTAACATAGGATAAATATAATCATGCCACCACATAACAATCCCTTAAATATCTAAGGTGATTACTCTATTCACTATAATGGTTCTTTTTCTAGCTTAAATAGCCAAATGACATGGTTTTCATTCTTGAGGAAACTCCATTTTGTCAATGTATCTCTTTAAATATGACATTCAGAACTCAAATAGTTCTCAGTGTAGTCATACCAGCAAAGCAGACATCTGGGACTATTACTGTTTTTATTCTGGATGAAATTATTTCTATTAATGTAATTCAAGATCTCATTAGCTCTTCTGGAAATTCTGTTTATTGGCCAGTGTTGCAATTTTCATTAAATTAAACCCACTAAACAATTTTCTTTGAATTGCCAATGACTCAGGTGTCTCTCATCTTCTAATTCGTCAGGGATTTTATAAACCTCATTGCAGAACTTTACATTTATCCTTATTAAATTTAATCTTATTAGTTTTGCTGATCGCTCCAAGCTGTCAAAATCAATTTGAATATGTATCTGACGTTTAGTATGTTAGCAAACCATCCAAATTTGTGCCATTACTAAATCTGGTAACCATGCCTATTTTATTCTAATTCAAACATTTAACCGTAATATCGAACAGAATGAAACTAAATGCAGAGACTGGTAGTGTCCCACTAGAGATGAACTTCTCCTTCTAGGTTGCATTGATCATAATTAATATTAATAGATAGAAATATTTTAACCAATTGTGAATCCAGCACACCGTAATGTCATCCATCCCATCTGGCTATAGATACACCACGAATGATATTTTTGAAATTGTATCATTTTGGAAGTCAAAACATTCAACTCATTTGGAATAAAATTCCTTTGGAAATGCCAATTGAGATTGACATTTTAGTTCAACATACCCTTATACAGAGAAAAGACGGACTTTGAAGTTCTCACTAAGAGAATCAGTAAGAACAGAAACCACAAAATAAAATAAAAGATCAATTTGTTCAATGTTCACACAGAAAGAAAGCTTAAAGGCAAAAGACAAGTACAAGGCTGGGGACACTATCTGGAGCATGTATGATGAAGGGCAAATTTCGTTAACATGCAAAGAACTCATGTGAGTTAATATAAAAAAGATGAATAACCCAAAATACAACGGGCAGAGGACATGAACAGGCATGGGCACGCGCACACAAATGGGCAATTAACACAGGAAGAAATGTCCAATTAAAAATATTTAAATACCACTTACAGAGATAAAAATTAAAACATGGACGAGATGTCATTCTTCATCTATAGCTTAGTGAAAATTTAAAAATCTGAGTGTATGCAGTATTGTTAAGAGCATGTAGAGAGATGCCCTCTCATATTATAAATTATAAATTGGTATCACCTCTTTTGAAAGCAACTTCAAATTGTCAATCAAGATTTAAAATACACATGCTCTTTGCCCTGGCTGGCGTGGCTCAGTTGGTTGAGTATCATCCCATGCACCAAAAGGTCACTGGTTCAATTCCTGGGTGGGGCACATGCCAGGGTTTCAGGCTTGGTCCCAGTAAGGGGCGTGCAGGAGGCAGAAGCCAATTGATGTTTCTCTCTCTCTGTCTCCCTCTTCCTTCCTCTCTCTCTAAAAATATCAATTAAAAATATATTTAAAAGAATAGTAAAATAAAATACACATACTCTTTGGTCCAAGAATTTTGCATCTAGATTTTATCCTACAAGTATAGTTCCATGAGGTACAAAGAAATAGAGAAATTATAGAGGATGGGTTGGCTTTATCACTTGTGTGAACTTTGGCAAGTTGCTTGACCCCTCTGTGCCTCAGTACCCTCATCTGAAAACTTGAGATAATAATACTATCTGCTTATTGAAATGTCATGAGAAATAAATGAGTGCAGAACAGTGCCAGTCACATAGTTAGTGCTATATTTGTATTCACTTTTTACTGCCATTATTTAGAAAGTTGTCTATTTTAACCTTAAAAATGTTCATCAATAAGGGATAGGAAAATTAAACCGTAGTATATGTACACAATATCATATTGTAGAGCCATTACAAAGAATCAGATAGTATTGTAAATGCTGATTTGAAACAATGTCCAAGTTATATACATACTTAAGTGAGAGAAAAAAGCAAGGCAGAACTCTATGTACAGTACAACCACATTTGTGTAACAAATAGGATTTATCATACATGTTTTTGTATATGCATTGTATTTATTTGTAAAAATAGACTATTAAGAGTGGATGTAGCTGAACTGTGAAACTGGAGAGGTAAAGAAAGGCTTTTAACTTTCATTTTATATCCTTCTGTACAGTTTGAATTTTAAAAAGATCACATGCATATAGTACATAATTTCATACTCAAATTTTTTATGCTGCAATCTAACGCTTCCAATCAATTCAAGGTAATGTTTTCATGAAAGAGGACTAAGCATGTGAGTAGAAATTATAGTAAAGGAAAAACTAATGAAAAAAATTTCTGGGAGTCTCAACACTCTCCAAGAAGTAATGGGGTCTTCCAGCACGTGGGAGGTATGAAATGCTCACCATCCAATCCATCTTAAGTGCTGTTGGCTCTTATTTCGAACCACATTCAGAGTCCAACGACTTCTCCCCACCCCGCTGCCAGCACCAATAAGTGAGCCACATCCTCACTTTCTGGGATTACTGGGATAATTACAGCTATACCACCTTTCTCTGTCCTTCCTCCCAAAGTCTTTTCTCAACAAAGAAGCCAGAGGAACGCTTTAAGTGTAAGATCAGCATCCTCCAAAGTCTTCCGTTTTGCTCAGAGCAAACGCTCCAGTCTTCCTAGTAGCCTGGAGGACCCTGCTCCCTTGCCCTACATCCAAGGGCCCCAAACACTTCCTCCCTCATTGGGCTGCAGCCACAGGGCCTCCTTGCTTATCCTCTAACAGGCTGGCCAGCTCCTGCCTAGGGCTTTTGCATTTGCCATTCTTTAAACCAGAACTCTCTTCCCCAAATACCCGCATGGCCAATTCCCTCACCTCCTTCATGTCTTTGCTCACATCTTAACTTCTTCATGAAGTTTACTCTGACCACTCTTTCTACTTTTGCAGTCTACCTTCTTAGAGAGTTGCACCACAATCCCCCCTTTATTACCTACCTACACTGCTCCCAGCCCATACCACCCTCCAACATAGAGTATGAGTTTTCTAGGGCTGACAGAGCAAAGTACCACAAGCTGGGTTGCTTAACACAACAGTAATTTCGTTTCTCATAATTCTGGAGGCCAAAAGTCCCAAATCAAGGTGGAAACAGGACCATGCTGCCTCTGATTCTGGGTAGAATCCTTCCTTGCCTCTTCCAGCTTCTGGTGGGGCCATCAATCCTTAGCGCTCCTTGGCTCACAGCTGCATCACTCAGCCTCTGCCTCCAGCATCGCATGGCTTCCTACTGCTGCACCAGTCATATTGGACTAAGGGCTCCCTCTGTTCCATTATGACCTCATCTTAACCACTCACATCTGCAAAGACCCTATTTTCAAGTAAGGTCACATTCCGAGATATTGGAGAATGGAACTTTAGCATACCGTTTGGGGGGACACAATTCAACTCATACACATGCTACGTCATTTATTTTGTCAGAGTTACTGCTTTTATAATTTGTCTGTCTGTCCCTGTAGAATATAAGCTCCACAAGGAATTCATTGTTGACTATGGGAGCCGTTCTGGGGTGTTTGAAGGGGAAGGGCATGCTGGTGGCCATGTTTTAGGATGATTAAGCTGGTTATGGGAGGGTGGGGACAAGGAGACAGCATGGAGGCGATGAAATGCATCTTGTGGGTGATAAGGGTGTTGAAGGAATGGCTAAATCAAATGACATTGCAAATGGAAAAAGTTAAGACAGAATTCAGGGTATGGTCCTCACACCATAAATAGCAGTGAGGGCATTTTATAAAATGAAATTGGCCTTAAAGAGAAGAGGAAGTTAAGAAGGAAGACCACGTCTTTAATGAGTTAATATGGAACGTTAGCCTCATATTCAAGATGCCACTGCTTCTGTCTTTTCCTGCACCCCTCTTCCGACTGCCAGCTGGTGGCAACAGTGCAGGTGGCATTACAACATTTATGCCCAGGCTACGTCTAAAAGGAGCAATCAGAGCCAACTAGTGGTTTCATTTCATGTTCTTCTTGGGTAGCTCCAAGCTCAAAGAAGCCTTCCACGGCTATGTAGACCAGTTCAAACCACAGACAAAGCGCTAAGTCTGCCAACATCATACCTTCACGGCGCTGCTGCCCATGTCCCGCATCGTGTTGCCAGTCTTTCAAAGATCCCAACTGACACTGACAAAGCGAGGACAGGGCTGTAGGGGGTCACAGACACTATCAGTTCCCTATTGTTTATGATATGGTTTAAAGGATCAGAATTTCCCCAAAGTTAATCTTGGCTTTGGACAATCACAAAAAACCACAGTAAGCAATAATGGTAGGTTCTGCTGGGATTTTACAATATAAAAATCAGGCATTGGTATCCGCCCCATACATCCCCCTCCTCCTGTGCACAAAAATGGATTTCCAATGCTGGAAATGTGCGCAATTCAGGAAATCTTTGTTTTCAGGTCTACTGATGAGAGAGACAATATATGCAACCTCCTCATTGATTGACTTCTGTTTTCTTACATTCACTTCTTGAGAGAATCATTAAACATAAGAGAAAATGATTTGTTCCCATTGACTGAGTGACGTGCCCATCTGACAGTTATAGTTTTATATTAAAGTTATTAATATGTCATTAATGTAATTTGCAGAATCAAGAAAAAATCACTCAGGTTTTGACTGTATTGCTGGTTATGTTTTTTGAATAGATAAAAACATTTTTAGAGGAAATAAATCTTGTGACAACAATAACAGATGAAAAGGCCAACTGCTCACTTTATAAATCACCACCAGCTCGAGGACACTCCCTCTGGCTGCTGAAGCGGTGAGTGCCGGAGAGCTGGCTTTCTCCAGATGTCCGTGCTCATGTCACGACGTTCTTAGGATCACTGCTCATTTCAAGTATTTAGGAAAGATGACTTCCCATTGTCCACTTAAATGCCTTTCCCATTCTCATAACCACTTCATTGCTTAAGGTTAATACGTTGTTCAGAGTGTGGTGACGCCGGGCCTGATTTGGGTCTCCCTGTGGCCTGCTCTGTGCCGTGTGTTCGTGTTCCCTGGGGATGTTGTGTGCTTGCCTAACTCTCAGAAACTTTTCTCTCCCCTGACAATGATTGCCAAGCAATTAATTGTGACAAGCAGGGAAGTAACCACCCTGTAAGCTGGCTCTGGCTTCCTGCAGAACTCCAGCCTCAAAGTGAATGCCTGGGTGTTGAAATGATGTGATTCCTTGGAATTTTCTGGAAAAAAAACAAAACTTGGTATCAGCAGTTGTAATTTGTGAGCCCTCTTTCCTTTGGATTTTAAGGGCCTTTACTAACTCTCCTACTGTTACTTGGGGAACACAGGGCTGATTATGCATATTTTTCTGACCCATGAAAAGTGCCCTAAAAAAAATACTCTTATCGGTGTACCATGAAGTCAGGGCTGACTCCACGGGTGTGTGACGACCCTCTACTTTGAAGGTCCTGGCGTTTGGTCTAATGTTCTGCAATTGCTGTCTTGAAATGCTTAATAATTTCTGAACAAGGGGCCCTGAATTTTCATTTTGTACTGGGCCTACAAATGATGTAGCCTGTCCTGAGTGAAGGGCTAGTGCATGGCATGTGTTACATGTCACAGTAATCCTGTTGATTCCATAAGCACAACCCATTTGCACAAATCAAAGTCTAAGTGTGAAGAGACCATTTTTCCCATAGCGTGAATTTTTTTCCTTTCCCCTCCTTCCTTTTTTTCAATAATGAAAAAAAAAATGCTTGTGATAGCACTATTCACGTCTTTGAGCAGTGATGACAGGTTAAATACTAAAGATTGATTTTGCTGATAGTGGATACAAAATTCCTTAAGTAAAAGCAGACTGGTATAGAAAGATGAATAAGAATTTTTGATTTTTGTTAAGCAGTATATACAGTCTTGTTAAGTATTGTATCCTTATTAAAATGTGAAACAACTATTAAAAAGTGAAATTGCTTTTTGTTTTGGGGTATCCTAGGAACATATACCAAAAGAACCTCTTATTTTTTCAACAATGTAAAATAAATATGGTACCTACCCATTGTAAGGATAAGAAAGCATAGTCTTTGACAAAGTGCTAAACATCACTAATCATCAGGGAAATGCAAATCAAAACCACAATGAGATACCACCTCATATCAGAAAATAATAAATGTTGCAAGGATGTGGAGAAATTGGACCCTAGTACACTGTTGGTGGGGATGTAAATGGTGCAGCTGCTGTGGGAAACGGTACCGTGGTTCCTCAGAAAATTAAACATGGAATTGCCAGCCAGCCCACTACTGGGTATAAATGCAAAAGAACCGAAGTCAGTAGCTCAGAGAGAGAATTACACTCCCATGTTTATTGCAGCATTATTCACAATAGCTAAAGAGGTGGAAGCAACCTAAATGTTCATCACTGGATGAGTGGATAAAGAAGGTGTGGTGTATACATACAACAAAATATTATTTTAAACAGAAGGCAATTCTGTCACATGCTACAACATGGATAAACCGCGAGGACATTAGGCTGAGTGAAAAAAAAGCCAGTCAGACATGGACAAATTCCACATAATTAATTCCATTTATATGAGGTATCTGAAATAATCAGACTCACAGGAACAGAAAGCAGAATGGTGGCTGCTGGGGAGGGGGGCGGGGAAGGAGGAAATGGGGGAGTTTCATGGGTACAGAGTTTCAGTCATGTAAGACAGAAAATTCTAGAGATCTGCTATCCAACACACTGCTTATAGTTAACAATACTGGATTGCATACTTAACATTTAGTTACCCTTACTGGGCAGGCTCTAATTGCTGGAGGAGGAAGTACAGTAGTTTTCTGCAGGTGACTAGAATATAAGCTTTCTTTTAACTTAATTGGTGATTGGAAGTGTCTGTATTTACTTGCTCCCAACAATCATTAAGAAGTGACAAATTCTCTGCTGTTCTTTGTCATGTCCTGTTGTAACTTCATGGGACCCACTTTGGCTTTCAAGCTGCCCTGTCTTTGAGTATCTCCTGAACTTTTGGGAGGTATCATGAAAGGACTAACCAGGACTCAGTACAGCAGATGGAGTTTACAAATTTGTTATGCTCTTCTAGTCTAAAATATAGGGTGATGTTCAAAAATTGTTGCACAATATGATTCCTGTTTATTGGTTTACATGTATTTCCACTTACAGATGTTACAGTGACAATGGTCTACATTCATACTGTTTGCACGTCACTTTGATGACCTTTCCATTCTGAGACTGGGTTTGGCCATGGTCAACGGGATGTCAGCTGATGTGATACAGGCAGAAACTTGAGCAGCACTGTGCCTTCTTGGACTCACTCACTTTTGACCTCTGCCATTTCCATGAGAAGGACATGCCTGGGCTAGCACACAGTTTGATGAGCTGGGCCATCCTGGATTGGCCAACAGCCAGCCAACCCCCAGACATGTGAGCAAGACTAACCCAAAACAGTAAATCTACGTACCAACCTGCAGCTGGGCCTTCAGCTGAGTGATGCCAGGTGAGCTTAACCTCACAGACTCGTGAGCTGAATACATGTGCGTTGTTATCATCTACTGAAGCCCTTTGATTGCTCACTGTGCAGCAATAGGTAACTGATCTACGTGCGGGTCTGTTAGCAGGATGCCCATTTCTAGGAGACCAGGAGACCAGGAAGGATCTATGGAATGATGCCCTAAAAATTCTCTTGTAAATATAAGGCTGCCAGCAGGAATGATTGACATAACCAGGTGGGACAGAACAATCAGAGAAGTTGAGAAAAACCCCTCTGGAAGTAGAAATGTAGAAGAAGTGTGAGAATTGTGGTTGAGAGGCCAAGTAAGGGCAGTAACTATGTCCCTGTCACCTTTGTAGCTCCAGAATTTCACAGAAAGCCTGGCACTAGGAGGGGCGATCGATAAACGTTGGGGGACACGTCTGCGGAACAAATGCTGTCCTGCTTTATTAGCTGTTCAGCACATCTCAGTTCTGGTCTATGAAACCCAGAGCCACCCGGCTGTACCCACGCCATTTCCTTTGGGTGGTGACCGAACGATGGGTTGTTGAAACTTATTTTACAATCACTAATTTAGATTTGGTATGGTTGCCTATTAAACTTCTGCTGAACAATTCATTTTATAGAGATTACTTAAAATAATAGTGCAACTGTAATTCCACAGAAATTATTTTAAATGGTTTTATTCACTCTTTCTTCCCAAACAAGCATATATAACTACTCCAAACATTTGATGTCTTTAAGGAAATATTTAGTTCAGTCTAAATCTTAAAATGCAGTTATACCTGAAAATAGTTTTAACATCATTCAAAAAACTGTTCAATCTTAAAAAAACACAAACCATAAACAGATCAGGATTTATTTTCAGCAAATATAATTTAGTGAAGTTTATTTCACAAAAATTGAATCATGGATCTCTTTTGCTCCCTTTGAAAGAGATTTTTTTAAAGTTTTATCTTAAATTTAAATTTAAAAATTTCCAGATAACGCAATCCTGCCTCGAACCACCACTTGGTAGGAATGTTATTGGAATGATCTTGGTGGGTTATTTCCCACCATCTAAAAGTAGTTTTATTACTTTTTATTGGAACTCAACTTGATCGCCCCCATCTCAGGCAGGAGGATGGCTCTCCCCCACCACCCTGGGGTGGGGATGTGACCTGCACAAGGTCACACTGGCCACTCTGCAAGGCGGTGGCTTCAGGGCCCGCCCTCCTGTCTTCCCACTTCCGTGAAGTCACCTCTTCACGTTTTGTCCTCTCCTCCTCCTGTCATTTCTTATTCTTCTTGTAAGAAAGAAGCTGCAGGGCGGATTCTGGAACCGTGGCCTGTCCTGGAACAGCCCAGCATTGGACAGGGCTGTAAGTGGTAATCCTACACCTGTCCCTGACACGGGTAGGTGAATTTGGGATCCCATTTCTGATTGGACCCATCTAGCAGCCCCCATGCTATTTCTGGGGACTCTTGCTTGTTCTCCTTAGTGGCTCAATGATGACCTCGCAGTTTTTCTGTGCAGAGCCAAGTAGTAAATATTTTGGCTTTGCAGGCCTTTCAGTTTCTGTCCCAACCATGAGACTCTGCCATTTCAAGTAAGCAGCCTTAGATAATATATAAACTAAGAGCGGGGTGTTTCAATAAAACTTTAAAGATACTAAAATTTACGTTGTGTAATTTTTTCATGTCACAGAATATTATACTTCTTTTGATTTAAAAAAAAAAAAAGCATTTAAAAATGCAAAAACTGGCCCTGGCCAGTTTGGCTCAGCAGTTAGAACATCGGCCCGCAGACCAAAGAATCTCGGGTTTGATTCCAGTCAAGGGCACGTACCTAGGTTGCGGTTCGGTCCCCGGCCCTGGTCGGGGTCGTGCAGGAGGTAACCAGTTGACGTGTCTCTATCACATTGATGTTTCTCTCTCTCCCACTCTATCTGAAATAAAAATGGAAAAAACTATACTCGGGTGAGGATTAAAAAAAAGAGAGAAAACTGTTCTCAGCCCAAAGGCCATACACAAACAGGGCTGGGTTTGTCGTGATGGCCAGCCCGACCTTGGGAAACCAGCTGAGGGGTCCTGCTGAACGGATGCCTCCTGTGAGCACCCAGTGCAGCCAGACAGCCTGCGTCCACATCCCTGCTCTGCCCTTAACAGTGGTGTGATCTCGGGCTAGTTTGTTTTTAATTTTTTAAATATTAAAAGTGGGACTATTAATAATCCATTTCAACACTGCTGTGAGGATTGAATGTATTAATGTAGATACCGTGCTTGACACCTAGCAAATACTGTATACACGCTAGCTGTTCCCCTTACCACTGTCACTTGCCCCAGTTGGAAATTCTGGTTTATTTTGAAACACGCAGAAGAAGTAGGCTGACCCAGGGAGTCCGCATGTTGGTGGCAGTCAGACCCCTTGCCCTGTGTCGATCCTTTAACGTTTTTGCTCTTGTGGTTGATACGATCATTCATGCTCATGCTTCCACAGGTGCATCCAGATGTTGAAATTCCCAAATAAAGCCAGAGCATGTCCCCTGGAACTGCTATTTATATTTGTCATAAAGTTAATGAACATTAATATCTCAAATAAAGAATTCAGTTACATTATGAGTTAGAAATAAATACCCTAACCAAAATTTTTAAATGATCTTTACTTAATAAAAGAAATCTTGCTTTCTCCCACCCCTCCACCCCGACCCTCTCTCTCCAGGTAATAAGGCATGCACTATACACTATTGGAAAACAAGCACAGATCATTTATACTTAACTGCTAAAAAAAGATACAGAATTTATTTTTCTCCTGTATTTTTATTAGTACTCAGAGGAGGGTTACAAACTCAATTTAGATGACCATGTTGCTTTCGGTACCAAGAAGAATGTTTATGGCATCTTTCTTGATCACAGCACAATGTGGATACATTATTTGTGTCTTTTCATCTGAATTGAGCTTCTTCCTTTTTAAATGTTACCCGTCAGTAAAATGAAAAAGAATGCCAAAATAACTTTAAAAATCAGGCCACGTAGCCAATACGGCCACATACAGGGTCCCCGACCACTGACTGCACTCCCCCCGCCTGGCTCACTGGTCCATGGAAAGGTGACCTGGGCTGCAGGCTACGTGTCACTCCTTGACCCCTTTGCCAGTCCCTGGGCACTTGGCTGGGATGCCACTCAAGGCAGCCTTTCAGAATGTTGGAGAGAGAGAGTGAAGCTATTACGCAACGGTCTGGATTCTCTTTGATGATCTTTCTCCCCTCCCACCCCCAAAACAAACAAAAAATCCCAGAAAAAATAATTTCACAACTGTCTGTTATTATTTAGCAACAATACCAACCCTGAACCCCTGGTGTGTCAGGGCTCCGTGTGACAAGCAAACCCTAGGACACTACTGTGCTGAGTTGAAACAGTGACCGATGAGCCTCCTTCTAGGACAGCCCCTTCAGCCCTGTGCGTCTCTCTGTGATAGCGTTGCCCTGAAAGCTCATGATGTAAGAGAAGCTGTTTTAAATTTTTATTACTTATAGGGAGAAAACTATGCTCAGTTTACTTAAATTGCGATAAATTAGCATCAAATGCTAATGATTGTGTTTTCAAGAATAGAACGCTACATCTTGATTAAGTCTTAAACTCAGCTGTTTATGTTACATATGGCAAGTGGCAAAACTCGTTTGTTAATAAATAGGCAGTGGGTTGAGAAAGTAATGTCACAGTTGACTGTATAATCAGCAACATGCAATTCATCCTTGGATAAATTTATACCTAAAAATGCTTTCTTGCTTCATAAAAATGTTAGCCCAAAGCCACCGACGAACAAAAATTACTCCCCGCCCTGAATCCAAAATAATGAGGCTTTAGGAATGTACGCTCAGAATGTAAGCACTACTAATTTTGTTTCAGTGTTTTAATAAGAACACATCTGGAAAGTCTGTAGCCTGATGGAAATTCAGCACAAGAAATATAAAGATCAGGGATGACTTTGTAGAGCTTGTTTAAAACTCAGGGGCTTGGGTTTCCTGGCATCGGAGTAGATACTTTAACTTCCTGAACAGATAGGAAAATCATTGCTTTAGATAAATGTGTTTTCTGAATGTCGAAATACTAGATTACCAGATGAGATTTGATTAGTGTGGGCACTAATCCTAAATCTTATTTAACTGCTACTATTACCTATAAAGCGTATTCAGATGGGGAAAAATTTTTTTAAAGAAAATTAGAACAATCACATAGCTACTTGAAAAGAAAAGGCTGAGTGTATATGCAGATAATTGAGGAAAAATTATTTTGTCTGTTCTGAATGGTCTGGGTCACTACCTTAATTATCTACCTCAGGGTGCCAGCGTGGTGTCTATCCCGAGGTGACTGTAAATTCTAGATTTTAGGAAAGGTGGCGCGAAGGCGAAGGCACTGACATTGGCAAGAGGGAGGGGAAAATTCTGGGGCCAAAACGTGTGGGAACGGTGATCGGCTTCATCACTGACTTCCTCGCCTAAGGAGAACTAAGCTCACACGTGTTGGGAGGAGAGAAGTATTGAGATTGCTTTCAGGGCAACTACCCTAATGTCTCTTCAAATATGAAGTAGCCTCTCACCTCTGAATGTGCAACTGTACCTCCACCTCCACGATTAACATTTAACAGGATGGTACCGTGCTGCCCCAGGCCATCTGTCAAATACGCACGTTACCAGTGGGATGGCACACGGAGCAGATTTCAGCTCTCTAGATATTGCTAAGCCACTGGTTTGACCGACTCACTGATGAGTGTTTTGGGTTTTTTTTGGCTCAACTGACCCCATTTAGGGTTAGCTCAACTGGCAATGTGTGGACACGGAGCTTGTCAACAGAGTTACTGGGAGAAGAGGGAAGTCCTGGACACAGGTAAGGTGAGCTGGTCTCCAGTTCTTCAAAGCACTCTGCTTTCTTGCTTCGCCGTTTCGTAAACCTCTCCCAACAGGGAGCTGCAGAGCACACACAGAAGAAGAAAAGGAACAGAAACAAACCGGCTCCTGTCATCTCTGTTGATTTTTCACTTAGTAGACTTCTTTATGGATTAAAAACTTTTTTTCAGCTTCTTGTAAAGCAGTGTTCACTGGAGCTTAGCCAATAGATGGTATCATCCCTGCCAGAGTCTATGCTATGGGCGGCCTATGGAAGCATATCTGCTCAAGGCATTCATGCAAATTATTACTTACTGCCCTATATGCTCATAAATTAATAGCTTCTCTGTGGGTGAAAAACAGGAATTAGACAACCATTAAGGTTGAACAATGTTTAAAGAATATTAAATATTAATGTATGAAATGAAAAAAAAATATTGTGAGTGATATCAGTAGATATGCCAAAAGCATAACAAGCCAGACCTAAGAATGCAAATAATAAAAACACGTTTTCAGCTAGATATTCTGGATGGTTTAGTATTCAAATTAAAGTTGAATTTTTTCCCCTTTCAGTAAAAACAAAATAAAGTATTTACTGCTGTTGTCACATAGTGTGAGTGTTCATTTTCATATTCAGAACAAAAATGAATTGAAGGTGAATAAGCTAATAAGGCCTGAGTTATTTTGGTCATCTGTGCTTGTGCAAAGAATTTTCTTCGCAATATTGAAAATGCATGCCATGAATATTTTTTAAAAGTTTTTATCTGTCTACGGTGGTTTTCCTATTCCCAGCATTTTAATAATTGTCAAGTTGGCAAGTGCATCCGAAGGACTTTGCCAAACGCTATAAAACTGGAATGAGAATTGGCGGAAGACTCTTCTGGGTCATAGGATGGAGTGAGCTGTCACTCTTTGGGTGAGTGGGCATGGTCACTAGTCTTGGCAATAAGAAATTTAGGAGAAAAGTTTTTTTTTAATGTTTTCATTTATTTATTTTTTTAGAGAGAGAGGAAGGGAGAGGGAGAGAGAGATAGAAACATGGATCAGCTGCTTTCTGCCCCCACTGGGGATAGATCCCACAACCTGAGCACATGCCCGGGAATTGAACCGGTGACCATCCCGGTGCATGGGACAGTGCTCAACCAACTGAGCCACACTGGCCAGGCTAGGAGAAAGGTTTTTGTGATTATATGCCTGTCCTTAAAATTCAGTGTGTTTCCTTTAGGCAAATTTAACATCAGGGGTATTGATCCTGCACCAGTGACGAGCCAAAAAATGCTCTGGCTCTGGTCCTGTACCTGTTCTGAATTAGCTGTGAAGTCTTAGCAAGGGAATCTCTCTAGGCACCTTCCTCATTTATTACAGGGACTAAGTAACACAAATCCTATGGACATCACAGAGGTACTGGATTTGGTTGGTCAAAAGGATAAAACCTAGTCCGGCTGGTGTGGCTCAGTGGTTGAGCATTGACCCATGCACCAAGAGGTCGCCGGTTCGATTCCTGGTCAAGGCACATGCCCAGGTTGTGGGCCCGATCCCCAGTGGGGCATGCAGGAGGCGGCCAATCAATGTTCTCTCTCATCAATGTTTCTATTTCTTTCTCCCTCTCCCTTCCTCTCTCTAAAAGCAATAAAGGAAAAGAAAAAAAAAAAAAAGATAAATCCTAAACAAGTACTGTACTACAATCAATCAATATTTTATTTATGGAGCACCTACTTTATGCCAGGCACTTGGCCAGTCACTGGGGAGTCCAAACTTGAATAATTAAAAAATGCTAGCAAACGTTTATATCATACATACATACATTACATATCAACTCATTTCAGCCTCACAGCAATCTTATAAAGTAAATACCTCAAAGTATTCCTTATACAGATAATAAAACTAAAACACATAGAGGTTAAGTAACTTGTCTAAGGTCACACAGCTAGTTAGTGGCAGAGCTGGGGCATGATCCGAGACAGCTAGCTTGAGTCTCTATTCATCATTACACTGTACTGACCCTAAGACTCTCATCCTTCTGGGCTCTCAGAGTCTCTGGCAGAGATGGACCACTGTAAAGCAGTATGGATTGCATGCCCCAGGGTGCCATGCCCCAGGCATCGGTATGGAACCCTGAGGAGGGGCACCTGACCCACATGGAGTGTGTGTGAGTGTGCGTGCACTGGTGATTAGGTGGAGACAGGCCAGGAAAGTCTTCCTAAGATAATGGAGACCTCAGCTGAGTCTTAAAGGATGGCAGTGTGGGGAGGAAGGACATTTTAGGCTGAGATGACAAGGGCGAGGCACAAAGACCAGAATCCGTCTGGAATGTGCATGGCCACAGAGCTGTCGTCATTCTAGGAGTGATGGCAGAAGAGGCTGGAGATGGGGTGGGGCCCAGACCTCAGAGGACCCTGCACGCCAGGCTCAGGAGACATCATGAGGCTCTAATGTCCAAAGATAATGATGAAATGAACAGTAATATTAGGCAGCAGAAAGCATATAGGTTGCTGCATAGAGAAGGCAGAGCGGGAGTAGAGGCCACAGTACAGGCAACTGCTTCCAAGTCCCATGGGAGGGATTTGTAAGGGGGGATCCTATACATCAGTGCTTTCCAAACATTAATGTTCACAGGATTCATCCTGGGCGCTGTCAGTGCGGATTCTGATTCAGGAGGCGGGAGCGGCCACTGAGATTGTGCATTTTTAACAAGCTCCCAGGTGATTCCACACTGTGGGTCCTAGACCGCCCTTTGAGCAGCAAGGCCATATAGAGTGTATGTAGCCTAGAAAGATCGTTCTTTGTCTTTAAGAAAGTCTTAAAACATAACCGCAGAGCACAGGTGTGAACTGGCACCTCTTGGAGTTCCAGCAGGAGATCCTGCAAAGTATCTCTGAGGCTGTGCTTGGCCTGGTTCAATCACGGCTGCTCCCCTCCCTATTCCTGAGAAACACATGTGGTCCACTCGTAGTCTTCTGGGTTCCCCCAACCCCACGCCCTGTTTCCAGCCTCTTCTTTGGAATTAAGGGATTAAGGAGATCTGTGCAGAGGAGAGAAAACCTATGATATTGATTCCATCCCCGGCCCCTTTGAAACTTGGTATTTGTTTGATCCATTAGGCCATATCTTTCCCAAATCACTTTATTGCATATATGTATTTATAGAAATTCAAGCGAATAAAAATCACCTTCGCTTTGAAACATTCATAGCACCTTTTTGGGTGGGTGAGACACACCCAGAGACGTCACACAGGAGAGCTGGAAAGGCCACCTTCGAGCCCCAGAGAGTCTGCGCGTGGGGGGGCTGCTCTCAGACGTTTCTGGGAGACACGCTGCTGGGTTTCTCAGGGTGCCTCAGGAGCATCGTGGTGTCATGGGGTCCTTGGGACTCACACTCCTGATGCCTGCTATGGAAATTCAACCTCCTTGAACGACAGGGTGCCCAGAGAGAAGGAGTGGAGGCCTGGTAGAGATTACGCTACGATCTGCCAGTGTTCTCCCTTCACGCACCACCAAGAACACTGGGTGTGAGGGGCTGAAACTGGCGCCAGTGATCTCTGAACAGAGAGCTAGCCTGAAACCAAGGGATAGAAGAAAAGAAACCCCAACCCAGATTCATAGTAAATAAACTTTCATCAGAGGCGACATGCAGTGGGGTAGCAGCTCGAACAGCGGCAGTAACATCCTAAAAATGTCATGGAAGCTGTTACCTCTAGATCTGCTCCTCGGACCGACACACTTTCACAGTTGCCCTGAGCATCTCTCTCCCCCGCAACCCAGAATTTCCACATTACTCATATTATTGGGGAGGCCCAGACCACTGGGTTCCAGGCATTCTTCAATGACTTGTTTTTCATAGCATCTCTCCCTCCATTTAAGATGAAAAGTTTTATATTTTACATATATTTTTCATTGCTCAAGGATTAAGTATGCATTCTACAACCTTTGGTCAAAATATCCAAGTGGAAAGACAGCATCAACTTTATTTTTAATGTTTCTATTGATTTTTAGAGAGAGAGGAAGGGGGAAGGAGAGAGAGAGGGAGAAACATCAGTGTGAGAGAGAAACATGTATCAGTTGCCTCCTGTATGCACCCTGGCCAGGGAATGAACTTGAAACCTGGGTATGTACCCTGACCGGGAATCGAACTCACAACTTTTCAGTGTATGGGATGATGCTCCAACCAACTGAGCCATGCCAGACAGGGCAAGACAACATCAACTTTTACACTGTATTTTTCTTTCTTTCTTTCTTTCTTTCTTTCTTTCTTTCTTTCTTTCTTTCTTTCTTTCTTTCTTTCTTTCTTTCTTTCTTTCTTTCTTTCTTTCTCTCTCTCTCTCTCTCTCTCTCTCTCTCTTTCTTTCTTTCTTTTTAATGTAGTGAAATATACAACCTTTTCCCTTAGTTCCCTGTATTTTTAAAATTTTATTATTATTTTTTCTTTATTGATATGAGAGAGAGGAAGGGAGAGGGAGAGAGGTAGAAACATTGATGAAAGAGAACATGGATTGGCTGCCTCCTGCATGTCCCTCACTGGGGATCAGGCCCACAACCTGGGCATGTGCCCTGACTGGGAATCGAACTGGGGACCTCTTGGTGCATGGGTCGATGCTCAACCACTGAGTCACACCGGCCGGGCTGTATTTTTATTTCTAAGAATTGTTCTAGTCTTAAGTTGTTGATATTATGGGAACATGTACAATTACAGGGATAAAAAAAGAAGAAGAAAAAGAATCTGTTGCCTAAAGGCAGCAAAGCTGATTTGGGGCAATTGACTCTCTGCTCGCTCTGCTGGGAATTTATATGGCACCCATCCTGTCTTAGGTGTTTCCTAAACAACAGTGAACATGAGGCTAAAGGGGGAAGAGTTAAAACGTAGATTCAGGAAATCATTTCGGTACACGGAGGCGGTGACAATATAAATAAAATAAAGCAGTAGGTAGACTTTACACAAATTCTGTGAAAAACCCACACAGTGCTGCTCACATCCTTCCTTCGTTTTCAAATTTGTCAAGCGTTTATATTTTCTTTCCTTGGGTAATGTGCTACTTTATAACTATCTTCTTCTTGCTTTGTGCATTAAGATGAAAGCGTTGGAAAGCAAAGATCTTAACTCTTGCTTGGATTTGGTGTGGCCTGGTAGCACATGCTCCAGCTCAGGGTACGGAGAGGATCAAGGTACCCAGCCCAACTGCTGGTCTGCGGATGTTCTGTTCAGAAGGAAAATCTGGTTACTCTCATTGGAACTCTCCACACTGAAGACCCTACATTTCTTTCTGCATTTATTTCAGTCAATAAGACACTGGTCCCTACAGCTCCCAACTCACATTCGAAGGTGCTAATAGATGAAAGAATCATGGATAGGGCTTGGATTGTGGGGAGTTAGAATCCTTCAGCCTTCCCCACAAGCAAACATGAAAAAATTAGTAATTTACTACTTTTACAAACTCCCCAATTCATATGTTCAATAAAAATTTACCCAACAGATACTAATTGATCACCAGATAGTACCTCAAAGACACCAAATATGATAGTAGTTAAAATCTTGCTGAGTTCTTATTCTATCAACACCACTCAAACACAAAAGGAGAAGAGAAGAGAAAATTCACTTGAAGAAAGCAAAATGTGGAGAAATCTTAGACTGGGTTCCCTGGGAAGAAACACTGAGATAGAGTGTCGGGTTGGCCAAGATTTTCTGGGACAATACACCTGAGAAGAAGGGAGGACAGCAGGATTAGACAGAAGTGAAGCTGACTCACAGGGCAGTTCCAAATGAGGCCTCAGCCAAACCTTCCTGGAGATCTGGAGCTGGGACAGCCCCTCAGTGTCCAACATCAAGGCAAGTATCTCTCATCAGCTACTCTTTGGCTATGAACTGTCCCTGGGGAAGGGGCACACATTCCAGTTCTATTGCTATGCAACAACTACTCTAAACTTAATAGTTTAAAACAACAAACAAGCTATTACATATTACAAATTTGGGGGTCAGGAATTCAGACAGACAGGGCTTAGCTGGTTGATTCTTCTGAACTATGTATCATTGACAGGGTGGTATTTAAGATAGCCATGGGCTAGTGTGAAGGGTCTGACACAACTTCACTTACATGTCTGTCCCCTTATCAGGCATGACTGGAAAGCCAGGTTCATCTGGGACTGTCAACTGACTCACTCACGTGTGGTTCTCAGCATGGTGGTCTCAGAGTAGCTGGCTTCCTGTATAGTAGCTCAGGGCTCCCAGGGAGTTTTTCAAATGACAGAGAGGAGAAGTTGCTAGTCTCAGTCCTGGAGCCAAGACACTGGCAGAGCATCACTCCTGCTGGATTCTATCGCTCAAAGCAATCACAAATCCTCCCAGAATTAAAGGTGGGTGGGTGGGTGGGATTCAACTCTACCTCTCAACCGGAGGAGTAACAAAGAATTTGCCACCATCTTCATTTCTACTGTAGAGTACACCTTGAAGAAACTCCCTAGGTGTTGGGGAATCCCCAGCAGCTGTAAAAGCTTCAGCAGCTGATCTTCCCGGGACCTGGGAGCTGCATGTGTCAGGTCTAAAGAGGGGACCTGGTGATGAGCCAGTGTCCACTGCAGAAGCAATGATATATGTTCCTCAGAATTAGCCCCAGTGGGCACTTAACAATGGATTGTATCTTGGGGAGGAGAAAGGGTTGACAGAAGGTTTGTCTAAGCAATTTCCCTAGTATGGTTCCACAAGGGGGCTTGAAAGCTTAGGATGAAGAGCAGGTGACCTACCAGATGTTAGCAGTTATCAACCATAACACACGATAGCCCTTCAACTCTACAGATTCCCTGGTGGGCAAGGTGTCTGTTGAATGAACTTATTGGAACTTGTGTTAAAAACAAACCAAAAGGACAGAAATAGACTTTGGGTCTCTATGTCCTTGGAAAATTGTATTGCAGCTTTCAAAATCATAGACTATTAGAGCTGAGAGGCGCCTGTGGCTGTTCAGCCCCATTTCCATTTTGCAGAAGAGAAATTATGATCCAGAGAGTGAAACAACTTGTCTAAGCTCACACAGCTAGTTAATGAGGAGCAAGAAGCAGAATCTGATTGCCGACTCCAGCCCAGTTCTCTTTCTTGCTCTGTCATTTTCTAACAGGAATTCCTCTAGCTGGTCTCCGTGATGCCTCAGGGATCTGGGCCAGGGCTGGCCCAGCATATAGAATTTCTGACATACAACTTTTGATAGCAGGAAGCAAAAATGTATAACATTAATGCTATTTTAAAAATTGAAAATGATTCCTCTAGGAAAGAGTGCAAACCTTTCTCTCTCTCTCTCTCTCTCTCTCTCTCTCTCTCTCTCTCTCTCTCTCTCTCTCTCTCTCTCTCTCTCTCTCCTCTAAATCCAAGCAATGGCACTTAATAAAAAGATTAGAATTTCTTTCTGTTTTTACTGTAGTCAATCCAGTCCAAAAGACTTTTATAGATCTCTTAAGTACAAAGCTCTTTGCTATGTGTTTTTCTGATTACAAAGCTGAGCAAGATACAGAGTCCCTGCTCTCAGAGAACTTACCATCTAGTTACATGGTTACCTGCAGTCAGCTCAGTGAAAGGTCTTTGAAGGTCATTTTTGGCTGCTCGGAGATCGTGGGGAACCACTGAAACTTTTAGAACAGAGGAATATTATGATTAAATCTCTACCTTTTTAGGAAGATGTTAGGAGCTGTTTCAATGGTTCAGATGAGCACAAGAGCCTAAAGCTCTGGGGCTAGGAAGGAGGGGACAGCTTTATTAAGATGTCAAAGGTTTAATGGGAAGAGTCCCAGCTGTAGTTTTAGTTTAATCACATAACAGGACACACAGCTGACTCACTTATAAACAGATTGTGAGGCAACGCTGTAGAAAGCAGAGTCCTGACTCCTGCTGTCTCTGAGATCCCACCTTAGGTTCAGTAATGTGGTCTCTGTTGTCTAGCAGATGCCTAATAAACAGGCTCACCTTTTCGGTCACAAATGAAAACACAGATACAAATCAATGGGCAAAGAAGGGCCCCATTTGTCTGTTGTGTTGCTTTACAAACAGCTCAGCAAACACATCCCAGTAAGTGTCAATCATCCCATTTCCCCCTTTTCTTTTCTCTCATAACAGTCATTATTAGTCACAAAAGGCTGCTCACAAAACAGCTAGTGATTATAATTTAATGCCTATGATTATAATTCTAAAACCTGCAGGGAAATTAAAGCAGGGAGCTACTGTGGGGAATGGGTTGGGCACATCTGAGGCAATAGCTTTAACTGGTAATTGTTCAGAACTTCCCAGCTGTAGGACCAGGGCTGACCCTTGCTTGGGAAAGCCAAAATTACTCCCTTGCAAATTGAGTCAAATTTTGGTGGTATTGGAACTAGGGGATCCCGATTGGAGTCCCTTCTCAAACTGAAGAGTTTATATTGTTTCTGAACCCCAGAAATGCCTGTCGATGTCATCCAGCATCCAAAGTCAGCTCTGGACCAGACAAGAATGTTCTCTTGGCTTCTGCTCATGGGTTCACACAACAGCCAGCTAAAGCATTTTCCGCAGGCATTAGCATGCAGTCTCACAAAGCACCAAGAATTCAATTTAGAATGAATTCTCTCTCTCACCATCACTCTCTCCTATTCCCTCCATCCCTGCCCTCCCAAGTAACTTGAGGTCAGATCCAAATCATCTGATATTAAAAACCAACATCATTGAAATGAAAGAGAAAGATACTTGTTTTGCAACTGAAATAAATGCTCTTCTGATAACAATCATCAATAAGACATAGGGCTTTTTTGCAAAAACTCCAAACCTGCACTCTTCATTATGGTAGTCACTAGCCATGTGTGGCTATTTAAATACAAATTAATTTAAATTCGATAAAATTTAAAATTCCCTTGTCCAGTCACACTAGCCAGTTTCAAGTACTCATGGTCCTATGTGGCTAGTGGCTACCATATTGGACAGTGCAAACCTTAGTGCATCCGTAATAGTAAAATCAGGTAAAATAATTAAGGAGTGATGAGTTTTGAGTATTTATTACCTTTATTTTAATATATTTAATAAGTTCATACAATTTGTTTTTAGTAATGATGATACTTAACAACCAGATCACAAAATTCCTGACAATGAAACAGTCAACTCCACAGGCCAGTAAAAACCAGCTCCCACACACTGCAACATTGCCATCATTGCAGAAAGTTCTGCTGGACAGTAATGCCCTGAACAATACACCAACTTCCTGGTATGGTGAAAAATTATCCAGAATGAGAATGAGACACCCCACCGCCACATGGGTAGCAAAGATAAAAGACTTTACGTGTTGTAATCTCCCCATCAGTCATTCCCTTCCTCAGACCTAAACCAAATTCCTTGCCACCCCTTTGCAAAAGGGAATGCACACTTAATCGTTTTAGAGTGCATCCTCCTCCTCTCAGATGCTTTGCAGCTCTCTCCACCATCCTCTGGCACACTCCATAAACCTCCTCTTCCTTCATTTCCTCTCTTCCTCTGACTGTAAACCTATTTTTTTTCTAACTTCATCATCACAGTAAGCCCGAGGCCTGTGATTATCCCAGTCACCTGCCCATTCACCAGCATCCCTGGTGTTTTGCATAGAATTCAGGACAATGCTTCAGGCTGAAACCTCACCAGAAATTTATACAACACCATAATGTTCTTCTGATTCCCCAGGCAGTCTTCCCTTGATTGGAGCCTGGGATCCATTTGCTTTCTCCAGATACCAGAGCTTTTATTCCTGGGTCAGAGAATTCAGGCTGAGGTTTGTTTCGGAATAGAATAAGCACACAGAAGACTCTTTCTTGTTGGCAAACCCAAGACAGAAGCTTCTTCTTTTTTTTTTTCCCTCTAAGAAGAATAAGCTCAAGAGAATATTCACAGGAGGTGATGCCAGTGATTTTTGTTTTTATTTTGGCTTAAACTAGCAAGTGACATTTTGGTCCCAAAGATGAGTGTTCCAAGGGATAGGGTCTGGGCGGGGGCCTGTGGTTCTAGAAAAACTTCTCAACACTGACCTTGCTGCAGAAAACTCCAAGGAGCTTTTACAGATGCCAGAGCCCCAGCTTAGAGATTCTGACCCAATTCACCAGGCCCAGACACCAATATTTTTTTAAAGTTATTTTGAATTATGGTAAAATACACATACAATTTACCATATTAGCCATTTTGAAGTGTACAGTTCAGGGGCATAAATACACTCACGTTTATGCAATCATCACCACCATCCATCCCCTGAATTCATCTGGCAAAACTGAGGCCCTGTACCCATTAAACAGTAATTCCTTTTTCACCTCTCCTCCAAGCCCCCGGCAACCAGGGGCTGTCTATGCATCTGACTGCTCTAGGTACTTCATATAAGTGGAATTATACAGTACCCGTCCTTTGGTGTCTGGCTTGTTTCACTTAGCATAATGTCCTCAAGGTTCACCTATGTTGCAGCCTGTGGCAGAATTTCCTATGCTTTTAAGAATGATGCTCACCTGTATGCCTATACTACAGTTTATCCTCTCATCTGTCGATGAACACGTAGGTGGCTTCCACCTTTTAGCTATTGTGAACAATGCTGCAATGAACATAGGTGTACAAATCCCTCTTCGAGATCCTCTGCTTTCAATACCTAGAAGTGGAACTGCTGGAAAATATAGTTTAATTTTTTGAGGAAGCTCCATACTATTTCCCTTAGAAGCTGCACTAGTTTACATTCCTACCAACAGGCACTAGGGATCCAATTTCTCTGCATCCTCACCAGCACTTATTTTCTGGTTTTGTTGTTACTGTTGTTGTTTGTTTTTATAATAGCCATCCTAATGGACGGGAGCCGGTATCTCATTGTGTTTTTGAGGCATCAGTATTTTTTAAAAGCCCTGCAGGTGATTCTAATGTACAAACAGGGTGAGAGTTGTGGCTGGAGAGAAGCTGTGGTTCCATAGGAAAGGACATCTGGGGCCCCGTGGTGGACTAATTCCATCCTCCAGCGAAACCAAGGAAGGAGACTTGACTTTGGCACCTGGTACTTCTACGTGAACTTTGGCGACTCACTTGGCTCCCCTGATCTGTTTCCCTGTTCATAAATGTAGGTGGGAAACCCTTCTTTGACAGCTATTGTAATTATTACCTGGCAATAATTGTTGTGGGAGGTTAGAATTTTTAGAAATTCAGAACCTCACACTTAGTCTCTTTCAGAAACAGAGTTGAGGAAAGAATCCTAATAAGCAAAAGGAATTTTTCTAAAGGTTTTACTCAATGTGTCAAGCTACCTAAATTATTATTATTTTTTTCAAGCCACCAAAATTAAAATCCAGGTTCTGATGATACAACTGTTTATTCCATCCTCTCCACTTACCTGTGATTCCCCAAAGGAAAAAGAAAGTAGACCAGGTAAGACCCCTCCACATTTCATCCTTACAGAGACAGAAATGGTTAAGAATAGGTAAAGTTTGACCACCTACTCAAGATGGTGCCTAAATTGAAAGTATAAGCATTAAAGAAAAAGGATCACACGCCAATAGTGGACTGACAGTCTTCAGCTGTTGTTTTTCATGCTAACAATAGTAATGCCATCTTGTTTTTCTATCTTGTTTTCTCTTTTTCAAAGCATTCAATGGGTACAACCTCATTGAGTCCTCTCAACATTCCTGTGAAGTAGGTGCAGTAGATAGAATTCACCCATTTTATAATGAGAGTCATGTCGTAGAGGAAATGGTATTTTCACATATGTAGGTGAAAATATATTATCGCAAATATCAAAGGTGAGCAATTTCCCATCTTGTTAAGCAAGGTCTTAGCTGGAGAAGAAGAGTTTTATTTTAAACAATTTTTAACCTGTCAAGTTATGTTTCAAAACCAAATTTCATTTCATTGCCTCACATAGAACTTTACTTTTTTTTATTTTTTATTTTTTCTTTATTGATTTTAGAGAGAGAAGAAGGGAGAGAGATGGAAACATCGAAGAGAGAGAACATCGATTGCCGCCTCCTGCATGCCCCCCACTGGGGATCAGGCCCACAACCTGGGCATGTGCCCTGACCGGGAATCGAACCGGCAACCTCTTGGTGCATGGGTTGATGCTCAACCACTGAGCCACACCAGCTGGGCAGAACTTAAGTTTTTATTTAACCTCTCAGTCAAGATTGCATAAGTTTCTCATGATCCTCTTTGAGAGGTTAATCATATTCATTTCCTCCTAAATTATATTGGATGCTAAACAGATCACATTCTGTAATAAATAGAAAATCATGATCCAAAATGAACATTTAGTAATGATCAGAACCACCGAAGGATGTGATTAAGGACACTGAAGGATTAGAAATTAAATCTGAAAGGGGCCAAGATGCAGTCAGACACCAACAAGCGTACCTACCACTTGCATAGACAAAAGTAATCAGAGTAAATTTGTTAAAGACTCTCTTTCCTTTGCCCTTAGAAGACCCATCACATAACCAGTCACAAGCACTCACAAGAAGGGCCTCAAAGGTTCCTCAGCTTATCATGCACGAAGGCTTCCCCAGCGGCTGGAGCAGGACCCTCCCTACGAAAGCCCTATTTCCTCCCGGCTGCTCAGCCCATCCTGCCCAAGGATACTCTGCTACTTCCCTGAGACTCTGTTCCACAAAGTTATATTCTCCAAAGCCTTTCACAGAGAAATGTAGCTCCAATTGCTCCCTCCAATGCTCTGCTGGGTCGAGAACCCAAATTAACAACTTCTCACCTGGTAAGAGCCAGTGGACCAGCTTTCTAGTAGAAGGGCTTTGGGGCTATATTTTGGCGAACAACTCCAGGATTTATAAAATGGGACTACTACTACTACTACCACTACTATTACTACTACTAACTTGCCTATAGATTGTTCTGAAGATTAACTGAGAAATGAAGCTAAAATCTCCAAAGGCCTGCACTCGGGTCTGTACTCTGTGCCCCACAGTAGCCAGAAACAGTAGGTCTTCCATAAGCACGCTCAGTAGTGTATCTATGGTAACTCAGCAGTAGTCTTTATACCTATCTGGATCTACTTCACTGGGCTATGGGAAACTAAAAAGGGCTAATATCTATCACAATACTTGAAAGGTCAAGAAATGATTTAACTATTGTAAACAAGAAAACAACAGTAACAACAACAAACCCACTCTTCCCACTGCCTCCATCTCCTGGTAACACCCGTGCAGCCTCTGTGAGGTGCTTAGCATGGGGTGAGGCATTGCACACGCACTGACTCATCCACTTCTGCCCCACGCCAACGAGGTGGGATCTACCACGATCCCCACTTGGCTAATAATAATAACAACAATAATAGATAACATTTACTGAGAGCTTTACCACCTGTATTAACTCATTTTAATCCTAGCAGCACTTTGAGAGGATATCTTTTTTAACAGATCTGTTGAGATATAATTGACATATAAAATAAACTGCACAAAATAAAGTGTATAACTTGATAAATTTTAATGTATGTACATACCTATGAAACCATCATCACCATCAAGATAGTGAACATATTCATCATCCTCCCCAAAATAGTTTTCTTGTGCCTATTAAAAATTCCCCCACCTCGCCCTGGCCGGTTTGGCTCAGCGGTTAGAGCGTCGGCCTGCGGTCCAGAGAGACCCGGGTTCGGTTCCCGCTAAGGGCATGTACCTCGGTTGCAGTTTGTCCCCGGCCCTGGTTGGTCGTGCGGGTGGCAGCCACTCGATGTGTCGATGTTTCTCTCTCTCTCTTCCTCTCTCTCCCTTCCTCTCTCCCTCCCACTCTATCTGAACAAAAAATGAAAAAATGTCCTTGGGTGAGGATAAAAAAAAAAAAATTAAAAAAAAAATAAAAATTCCCCCACCTCATCAAAGAGATAATCAAGGAATATCATGTTCATTACCTCCAGGAACGCCAGTGGGATCTCATAGTGAAGATGTAGAAAAATTTCCACAGGGCTCTGGCAAGGGGAGAGAAAGAGGAATCCTTGTGAAATACACCCAGAGCATCCCCCATAACAAAGGCTTTCTCTTCAGAGCAAAACACTTTCCCAGAGTCTTATCCCAGCTGAGGAAGGGCGTTCCTCCCACTCCCTCTAGACTTCTAACTTAAAGGGGAGAAAGGCTGTACTCCTTGAGAGATGCTTGTGAAGGTCACAATCCAGAGGCACAGACCTCCTACAAGACTGAGATTAATCATAAAATTCATAGAATTCTTCTCCTCCCGCACATCTGACCACCATGCCAAGGCAATTCTGACGTAGGGCAAGACTTATACCGCTAGTGAGTAAGTCTTATTATAAAGCCATGGAAATGAACAGGGTGAAGTATTAGAGTAGGGATAGATAAAGAAACAGTGGAAAGGACAGAGAATCTGGGAACAGAGAGAAGTAAATGTAAAACTTTACATTGAGTGTTGAGACCATTGGTTTTTCCATATGAAAAAAGATAAACTTTAGTTCCTATTTCACACCATATGTTATGAACCTCAGATATATTAATAACCTGAATCTAAAATAAGTTACATAGTAAATGACAGAAGAGTAATTTTAATCTTCACGTAAGAGGAGGATTTATTAAATAAGATATAAAAAACAAAAATAAGAAAAAAATGACAAAGTTGACTATATAAAAGTGAAAACCTTCTGAATCACACACACACACACAAAACATAAAATCAGCATACATATAAAGTAAATAATTAATATTTTTAATATATAAAAAACTCGCATGGTCCTGGCTGGTTTGGCTCAGTGGTTAGAGTGCTGGCCCTTGGACTGAAGGGCCGCAGGTTCGATTCCCAGTCAAGGGCACATACCTGGGTTGCAGGTTTGATCTCCAGTAGGGGGCGTGGAGGAGGCAGCCAACAGACGTTTCACTCTCTGGACCACAGGCCGACGCTCTAACCGCTGAGCCAAACCGGCCAGGGCCAGACGTTTCATTCTCACATCAACATCTCACAACAGATGTTTCTCTCTCCCTGTCCCTTCCTTCCTTTCTCTTAAAAAAAATTAAAAAAAAAAAAAAAAGAAAGAATTGATGCAAAGCTAGAAGACAATTCATGCTCTTCTATTTGTATCTTTTCTCTGACCCTTTGCTGAGAGCATCAGAATGCCCTGTGATGATGGTCCCTGTGCTGTGACGTACAGTGAGAACACTCGGAAATCCAGCTTTAGTTTGAATTTTGGCTCAGCAACTTATGAAATGTTGTAAGTCAAATAAATTTATCTCTCTGAGCCTGATTTCCCTTTTTAAAAATGTTTCCTAAAATTTTTCTTGGGGAATAATGGGTAGAATTAAAAATAAAATATGCAAAAATACTAAGCACATTGTAGAGACAATTGTTGAAACACAATGTCCCAAAGTTAACGCAGCTGTCTTAAACATATGTAAATTTGTAGTTCACTCACCTGCTCATACTGCCTTCCAGGTTATTAATACAATGCCCCGATTTGTTAGAATAAAATACCAATCTGGGCATGTTCTTAAATAACACCCCCGAATGAGAAAACAAAACATTTTTTTCAAATGGCTGCAATTGTAGATCCCTCAGAGATGTGTCTCTTTTGTGGAATTAATTCCAGAAAAATGCCAGTAAAATTCCAATGGATGGGGGTGCAAACCCTCCAAAGCAACAAAAAAATGGAAATTTCTTGAGTATTTGAATTAGAGATTATTACTGAAAGCATCCAATAAAAATTTCCCTAGTGAAAAGCAAATAAAATGAATGGCTGTCAAAAAGTCAAATCCGTTTACATGAGTATTGGGCAACACAGGTAGCAGCATGTGACTAGCAGTTCTCTGGGAAGGTAAAACAGTGAATGTATAAATCCTTGGCAATTAGTAGCTCTCATTCAAGCCGAATCACCCCTAAGTTCGTAAGCAAAGCGGTGCAGCTGCCAGTTGGCGAGCTCCTGGCTGCAGAACACGCTGGGAGCGAATCGCGCTGGTTACGGGACAGGGTGTGCAGCCGGCGAATAAAGGACAGATGCTTTGCAACAGGTTCACAATTCAGGAAGCAAGTAGCTCACAGGCGTAAAAGGAAGCAACTAAAATATTCTTATGAAATTTTTGTTTCTAACTACTAATTTTAAAAAATGCAAAATGTCAGACTCAGCAAGCTTTCTGGTAAATAGGAAAAGTTATCTAGAAAAAAATGTTTTATCAAATTATCACAAATTTCTATCTCATATCCAGAAAAAAAAAATCTCCTTTATTTTAAAGGTTGATTTAGTTTTACTTACTTACTTTTAGGTGTTGATACTGAACTCTGTCCCTGCACTTTTAACAGTGATATATATATATATATTTTTTTAAAGGATGTTGCAGTCTTGGATGACATTCTGCTAAAAATATTTGCTCAAAGTGGTGCCCTGGTGTTTCCTTCATTGTGATAGGATGTTATATATCTAAAACAGTGTTTCTCCATCTGGGGTCCTCAGATGCTTGGAGATGTAATCTTGGAGGTCTGGACTTATTCTTTAACAATTATAGTTTTATGTTTTTAAAAAATTGTAATTGAATATACTGTAAAATTAAAATAGCTTAAAAAGCGAAAAACAGTGGAAGAATTGAATTCTTTCATAGCACATGGTAGGCTTTATAGGACAAACTTTTAAAAAAAAATCTGTGTTGTGGCAATCAGCGTGTTTTTTCTTTTTGTTAATCCTCACCTGATTTTTCCATTGATTTTTAGAGTGGAAGGGAGGGAGGAAGAGAGAGAGAGAAACATTGATGTGAGAGAGATACATCAACTGGTTGTCTCCTGCACGACCCCGACCAGGCCCAGGGATGGAACCTGCAACTCAGGTATGTGCCCTTGACTGGGAATCAAACCCAAGACCCTTTGTCCCCGAGGCCGATGCTCTAACTGCTGAGCCAAACTGGCCAGGGCAGCATATTTTCTTATTGCAAGTTTGCAATAGTGTTTTATTATGGTTTAATGTTGCTAATTGGAATTTATTGTTTTTTATTGTACTTGATTTATAACAAGACCATTAGCATTAGGAAGTTATACCTAGTTTTATGTTTGCATATTTTTAATAACATTAATAATCAAAATCATGTGTCAATGCTTGATGATATAGTTTTCACCTTAAAAGAAGTTTTTATGTATTTAAGCTTAAAAAGTACTAATCTAAATTCCTCTTTAGCAAGCTGATATAGTTTCCATTGAAGTGTGTGATGACAAAGCCAGTCAAAAAAATGTGGCTTCCCAGATTCTAACTTAAGAAGGGGATCTTTACTGGATGATTTGGTCACCTGACACTTTGGCTCTATTAAGGGGTACAATGGATGGGTTTTCACCCCATGGAGGCCCCAGGAGGCAAAAGTCAACATAAGTTGTCTGTCAGCTGGTTGCAGTTGTCCTGTGGCCCCACCCCTGCTTCCTGCAGACGCACCTGTGTGGACATGGATCCAGGTAACTCCCTGTCTTCACTGGCTCACTGGCTTCTGAGCTTTTTTTGTATGAGGCCTGTTTTTTGTTTTTTTTTTTTCCCCAAGAGAAAAATATCAGATCACTTACTTAAAAGATAATTGTACTTATAATGGAGAAATATATACTCATGTGGATACCATAAATTCAATAATGCTATTAAGTGAATTTTGGAATTTTAATCATCATTATATTTTTTTATTTATTATTTTTTATAAAATATTTTTTTCTGTATTGATTTTAGGGAGAGAGGAAGGGAGAGGGAGAGAGAGATAGAAACATTGATGAGAGAGAACATCGATTGGCCGTCTCCTGCAAGTCCCCCACTGGGGATTTGGCCCACAACTTGACCAGGAATTGAACCGGTGACCTCTTGGTGCATGGGTCAATGCTCAACCACTGAGCCATACCAGCTGGGCTCATCATCATATTTTTAAATAGTCCTTAATGCATGAATATGGCTGATTCAGTCTCTGAAGAAGGTTTGGTATGCATATAGATGCAAAGACCATTTGAAATAATTCCTGACCCACCAAGCGTCCAAGGCCCCCAAGTTGGAAACACTGTTGTGGCTATTACTGCTTATAGTTTCAGCACAGAAAATGAGCTCTCATCAAAGCAGGCAATTGCCATTGTGCTTCTTTACACTATTTAACAGCTATCAGAAGGGCAGCCCAACAGACAGTTAGTGGAATAATTGACCTTTGAAATGATTTACTTTAAAGCACCTGGGTTGTGCTTATAAATGTGTGTATATACATGTCTACATATAACAGATATACGGAGTGGGCAAAAGTATGTTTATAGTTGTATTTGAAACAGAATTTATTCTTGCATTATTATTTATTAATTATTGTATTATTTTCCATACAAACAATTATAAACTTACTTTTGCCTACCCCTGAATACATGCTAAATTAATACATGTAAATATAGACATAATTTTTATTATCTAATGCTTTATTGATATCATAAATTATAGAAAAAAGCCTTATGAAGTTCTACTGCGTGGGAACTAGAAGGAAGAAAGAAAGAATATATATATATTCAATTCTATCATTCCATGACAGACCTAGGGCAGAGATATTTTTTAGCAAGACTTTGGCAGATTTCCTTATTTATGAATCAGACACTAAACGAGAAGACTTTAGGAAGAAGAAAACACATTATTCTTTTTAAAAAACCCTCTTCCCCTTCCCACTGTTGCTACCCTGCCACGTACAACAAACAATTCTCCGAGTGGTGACACGATTTCCTTAAAAAAACGTCTTGAGCTAGACGGGCAGCCAACTTCAGTAAGTGGCTGAATTCCAGAGCTCTGACTGTTGTCAACTGAAATAGTAAAAGTGTTATCACCTGTTTAAGCACCGCTGACTGATGTATATTCAAAAGCAAATCCAAACAGTCGCACCCACTTTTCAAGCATCAGGGAAACCAGATGAGACCAGTGTCTCAGAAATTTGGTGTCAATGGATTCTTTCTCTCTCTCTCTCTCTCTCTCTCTCTCTCTCTCTCTCTCTCTGCAATAGAGTAGGGGAGAGAAGGAAGAATTGCATTAAAATGTCATGTTTGTCAATGGCTGTGATTTTAAAAAAGGGGTTGGGGGGAGAAGAAGAAGAAAGGGAACACTTCCCAGCCATGGCCTGCTAAGGTATGCAGCTATCTGAATACATTGGTAATGCGAGGGGCTGATTAGTCTGGAAGGCTGCCTACAGGTTAGCAGGCCTCATTTCAAATCTCTGACAGCAATATGTGTCGTTTCATGCTTCATCCTCATTCCCCATGTTCAACACAAACCGGGGTCACTCTATATATGGAAATCACTGTCTTCGGGGCAAAAAAATTAAAAAAGGTGAGATTGCCGCTTTAACCTCACTGGCCTCAGAAAATATGTTTTAGTCTGATACATTATACTAGTAGGAATTATTTATCAAGAAGATACAAGCTTGATATTTCAGAAATAATGAGATGTTCTGGTTTTGCAGCTGAAATTTTATGGTCCACAGAGCATCAGCTATGAATCCAGGGGGATGAAGTAAACTCGCAATGAATGATATAGACCATGCGACCAAAGAAAAATGGCCGTGGAAAGGGTAATATGAAAGTTATAACACAGCACAAAGCTTTCTATAGCTGAAGTTCCTTTGTTGCTAAGAGAGGAAATATATTTTAAGGAATGTTAAAAAAAGGCCCACACACAGAAATCTTTCAGACCTTCCTTCCTGATATTTTATTTGGCAAACATCCTACAGGATGAGGAAACTGTCATAAACATCACAGTCTATGGTGTACATGGAATAATCAAAAATTCACAGCAAAATAATCAGAAAAACTCCATGACCTGTCATCATTGCGTAATGGGAAAGCTGTAACTAGAATAACCTGTAGAAATGGCAATTAGGAAGTGAATAAATATATGTGATAGTGCCTTTTGGAAATGTAGATTTTGCTTATATATTTCTTGGTCAAATTGCCCTTTTGATAAAAGGCCATTTGTCATATTATATTTCCAGGACTAAAAAGGACTCCCCTCACCCCTGGGAAATAACAGGAAAACACTAATGTAAAGAAGATGACAAGCCAACCTTCCACTAGCCACTCTGGCTTGTATGGTCCCTAGGTATCCCTCCCCACTCCACCTCCAAATTCTGGTCTTTCCCAGTCTAGATCCCTTTCCCAAGGACTTTGAGACCACTCACAGTTCAACAGCACACAAAGTCAGGGCATGCTGCACCCCAAGGTCCAGCAATTTAAATCATCAACTGGCGATTCCAGTGCCCTTGGGATATTTAGCCAACAAGTCTAATAATGAGTGTTCTTCATTCAATCTTAGCAAATAAATATCAATAATTTAAAACCCTTTGCAAAAATAATTACCCAAAGTTACAGGTTTTAAATCAGCCTCTTGCAGACTCGTGCATTTTCATTGTTAGTCAAGGTCATCAAAGTGCACTGATTAAATACTTCAGGGCAAGAGGTGCTGTGTTAGCCTCCAGGTAGCACACAAATAGAAGAATCTCTGTACACCTCGTTTTCTCAGCTGTAAAGTGGAGATTGCAACACTGCAGAGTTGTTATGAGAATTAAATAAGTTAATATATGTAGAGCACTTAGGACATGATGTGCAACAGAATAAAAAGCCTTGTTAGGTGTGGTCATTTTCCTTTTGACAGGGATGGTTAGTTAACCCCAATATGTGTTCTTTCTTGGTAATAGAATACCTGATGTTTAACTGGTCACATGAAATCAGGACTATTTTTCTCAGCCTCCTTTGCATTTAAGTGTGGCCATGTACTGGGCCAGTAGCTTATAGGAAGTGTTATGTTTAACTTCCAAAAAATGTGTTTAAAGTGTTTCTTACTGCTATCTAGAACGTGGTTGTGATGGCTGGAACTCAAGCAGCCATTTTGGACTATCGATGGAAAGCTACCTGTTGAGCAAAGCAGTGCATACAAGGACCTGGGATCATCGCTACTTTATGAAACGGCTTTCCTAGCTTTGAACTTCCTGTCTCTGGGGCTCTTTCATATTGAAGAAATAAAGTTTACTTTGTTGAAGCCACTGTTACTTTGGTTTTCATCACATGCCACAAAACCTTTTTGAAATTAAATGTCCTCTAAAAAATTTTCAGGTAGGAAAGAAGCTTGTTGAACAGGGCATTAGAGTCCCAGGCATACGTACTGTGGCAGATAGTGCAAAAAGATAAGGTCTTGGCTGAGACAAACATTTATTTATATATTAAGTTATAAAAAACTATTTAATTCCAGGTATTTATAAGTCAAGAACAGTTGAATTTTATTTTAACATTCCCTTTAAAAAAATGTTTGGTGGCCATGAGCCCCGCATTTGCCTGGTGGGTGGTCTTCACCCTGAATACAGCGAGTACCAAACTTGGAGGGGTAGCAACCTTCATGGAAAACTGAGACCATTTCTCCGATAGAAAATATGGTTTCAAATGTATCAGGAGGTAGAAGTCTATGGTCCATCGATGACCATTATGCAATTTGATCACAACCCAGATACCTTTTAATCACAAGTTTTCCTAATGCACTTTGGATTGCCAGATGGTTTCCACAAATACAACAATCATGATTTAAAAATTTAGAAATGCTTGAAGTTGTATCATACAGTATTTGCATGTATACTGTTGGAATTTTATTGGTGATCATTAACATTGCGTCTTATATTTTACATTTGGCTGTACAGCTTTTTAAAAAATTTTATTTAAAAAATATTTTGCTCCCTGCTATAGACACTGTGAGTTGCTTATCCAAAATCTATCCCCTTTCCTTCCGTGCTAACTCCAGTTTAATTCAGGATAGCTATATGCCCAATTAAGGATAGTATTCAGTTTCTCAGCTCCCATGAAGGTGGCCGCTTGCCACCGTTTTGTCCAATTAGAAGTGAGTGCGTATCTGATGGGAGGGGCAGAAATCTTTCGCTTTTCCTGCCTCAGATGTTTACGTGGTTCCCGAAGCTGCAGGAGCCATTCTCCTGAGGTGACAAGCATGAGGACAAAAGCAACCTGCTAGAGAGGGTAAAGTAGAAAGCCAGAAGGAGTCTGGTTCCCCAATGACATCATTGAGAAGATGTACCTGCCTCCAAACTCTTTTCATGGACAAATTAACCCTTTACTTGTTTAAGCCAATGTTACTTGTGTTTTTGTTAGTTAAGGCTAAAGATACTCTTAACTGATATACTCTCAAGCAAATAAAATAAATATGAAAATATCCCCAAATTCCTTTCTTAATGACTTCACACCCAATTATGTGCACAGATGAAAATTTATAATGATTTTAGTAGAAGATTTTCAATTAAGCACATGTATTTTGTCCTGGCTGGTTTGGCTCCGCGGTTAGAGCGTCGGCCCGCGGACCAGAGAGACCCGGGTTCGGTTCCCACTGAGGGCATGTACCTCGGTTGCAGTTTGTCCCCAACCCCGGTTGGGGTTGTGCAGGTGGCATCCAGTCAATGTGTCTCTCTCACATTGATGTTTCTCTCTCTCTCTCTCCCCCACCCCCATCTGAAGATAAATGTAAAAATGTCCTCGGGTGAGGATTAAAAAAAAAAGCACATGTATTTCAAGTACCACTCCCAGATTCCTTTAAAATAAAAGTAAAGAAAAATTTTAAAAGTGTAATTCATGCAATGAAGAGAAACCTGAGGGGGTTTGTAAGTGAACAGAGGCTTGAACACATTTCTGGATGAAAGAGAGTGAATACAAAGTCCTGACCAAGACTTAGGACAGAGGAGGCTGCTATCCATAATATATGCAGAGAACACAACCACCAGAAGGGAAGGAACCAACCTGACAGAATCTTGGGGAGATACGATACTGAGACGAGGTGATTATAAAAGAGGGCTGTTGTGAGAGTGTGATTTGTAACAAGGAGTTAATTGTTGGTATCTATCCACTTTACTCAAGAAGTCTCCCAGCTGGTAAGCACTGCCCATCCACACTGAGTTCCCCTAAGATTTTCTGTGGCCTCATTCTTAAATATAAATAGTCAACCAAGAATCACCAGACATTTTTGAAGAAAGCCTAGCAAGCAAAATATAAACAAACAGAAAAACTGATCAGAAATAATAAGATAATACATGCAGAACACAGAAGTAACAGATTATGAAAAGAGATAGAGAAATCTTGCAAATTAAACACTTGACTGCTGAAATAAAAATATTAATTGGACATCTGAAGGACATTTGAAGAATAAAATATTGAAGAAAAAAGGTAGAACAAATTCTGAACAAAGAAATATAAGAGAAAGAATAAGAACACAGAGAATCAATTCTGACGAGTCATCGTATAGTTAAGAAGACAGTACAGTAATCAGAAATGAGGAAATTAGCAAAACAACAATAATAACAAACACATAATGAAAAACTTCCAAAGCTAATGGGGGCACAAATCTTCAAATGGAAGGGGACTGCTTACTACTTAATAGGTTGCAGTTAAAAAAATCTCACACCTAACAATTTCTTCTTTCTTCCATATGTGAGAGAGCTCTGTGTTTTCTGGCCGGCCTTTGGGAATGGTGTCCTTATGCCTCTTCTTTGAGAATAAGTAGGCTCCAGTGGATACCTGGCTGGTTATCCAGTGGAGCAGGAACTCACCCTTAAACTCTCAGGCAGCTAACTGGCAAATGTATCCAGGAAGAGAAAAAAGAAATCTCACACCTAGACAATCACAATTATAAAATTACCAAGTGACAAGAATAATAGTATATGTTTAAAACTTCTAGTGAGAAAAAAATGGATCACTTACAAAAGACCAACAAACTATTACCAGAATGATCAGCAATCTGCTTGCTAAGAGACAATGGGCAGTCTCCTTTAAAGTTCTGAGGGGGAAAAAAAAGCATTTTAATGAATTTCTGTGCCCAGCCAGAGCATTCATCAAGGATGGGTGCAGAATATGTGTACTTTCAGACACATGCAAACTTGTGGAGTTTATTTTTCATACACTCTTTGTTTGAGAAATTATTTGAGGATATACTCTTGCACAGAATGAACCCAAAAGATGGAAGACATGAGACACAGGAAACAGTAGCTCTAATCCAGAAGAGCAAAGAGGGAAGTTCCAGGAAGACAGTTCTGCCAGAGGCCGAGAGAACAGTCAATCCAGGCTCATGCAAGTGGACAGAGGCCTCCCTGAAGGAGGTCTCCAGGAATGAGGGCACTCCACTGGATAGTAGAAAAACTGAGAATGCAAGAGGTAAAAATGGGCACTAAAAGCTTCACAGGAGAAAAAAATAAGCCATATGAGAAAGTGATGGTCCAACTATGAAGCAACTGGTTTTAATTAGCAGAGAAAGTCAGTAAACATTATGAAAAAGAATAAAATTGATTTAAAGTAACAGATAGAATGAGTAAGAAGCTTAAAGATATTACGGATGTCATAAGAAGGCACATGAGTCTTCTCCCAACCAGAAACAGGAGTCAACCTCATGGAAAATTAAAAAGCTGTACAATGTATGACGTGACTCAAAAGGAAACAAAACTATAGCAGATTTTAAATAAGTGATTAGATATAATGAAGATGATTCCATTTTTACACTTGACTAGAATTGGGACAATCACTTTCAAACTATAGCAAAGGAAATGTAATCACATTACAACACTTGAATCTGCAGTGAATAATATTTACATATTGACCATGTTTTAAAAATTTTTTAATTTTTTATAAACACAGTATGACCAGCAGAAATTGGAGGTAAAAGGTTGAGAAGAGAGCTGGAGAGAAGGACAGAGGAGCCAGTATCCTCATCTTACAAACTTAGGAGTTAAGATGTCTCTAGTTGACAGAACAAGAAATATAAGTTTAAACATATTTATTAATTTACAAAAGTAAACAAGTAGACATAAAATATACTGATATTAAAATATGGATATTAGGAATATAAATGAAGCCAAATCTTGGGAAATAAAGAAACGGAGGTGAAATATATTATTTAGGGACATGGAGGTCACAACTGGAAGTACTGAAAGTAGACTGTTTGATGTCCCCTCCCCCACCTCTCTAGGGTTGGGCAAGCACCTCTTCTTTCCATTACAAGCTCTTTCTACTGTTTTTTTTTGTTGTTGTTATATGCATATATTACTTTTATTTTAATTAAAACTCTTTCCACATAGAAAGTTGCCACAGGAATTGAAACCGATTATCAAATCAATTTAAATGAACTTAAAGCAATAGATTATTTGCTGTAAAAATATTTTCATTTATCAACTGTGTTTCCCCAAGGGCCATAACTATTATATCAAAGAAATCAATTCTTTTATACAGCATAGTTTCCAATAGTAACACTATCCAACTTTTAATGACTTTATTTTAAGAAAGGAGATTTCTCATGGTTAGTTGAATGCAAAGCACTTAGGGTACAACCTGGTAAATTTTCAAAAGGGAACTATTTTTCCAGATGTTTAGGTCTTGTGTAACACAGTGTTTCAGAAGCAGATTTGTTGATCAAATGAATTCGTCTCTTAAAAATCTAAATATACCTTTAGGTGCCATAAAACTAAATTAAATGATTCTTGTTTTAAGGCAATTAGCTTTGTGTGAATTTAAAACTTCCAAATATTTCTTGCTTTAGAGGAGTGTGGAAAGTAACATACCTTTCCCTAGAATTTGTTTCCCAGCAGCACCCCCAGCCTTCCCCATCTGGCAAGTCCCTACTCACATTTCAGCACTCAGCTCATGTAATTTTCTCAATGTCGTAATCCCTTTGTGTTCTCAATGTACCCTATACATACATCTATCACCATGTTGTTTATATGTTTATCCCACCTAGAGGTAGACAGTAAGTACCTGTGAGGTTCTTCACTGCCAGCTTGTATCCCCAGTGATCGTTGCCCAGTTAATGGTTTTGGGGTGGATAGATGAATCCCCTGTTCTTGCTACATCTATTTTGCATCTATCATACACTCAATGCATTGGTTTATTTAAAAAATGCATTAGTACAAAAGGATATAGAAAAAGAAACAACTAAAAAATATAAGAAAAGAAGTGTTAAATTATCAACTAGTAAAGTCACACAGAAAATATTGTCACATTACCCTTTTATTCCCTACTTCCCTTTCTCCATTATTTTTTAAATTTCCCTTCTTCCTTATTTTACACCTAATTTCATAGAAAGAATTTGAAGTGATGCACAATAAAATCTATACAAGTGTAGAATAGAAATAGCACAAGGAGTAAGAACTCCCAAACTACTGTGGAAGCTGGAAGAAAAAAACAAATAACAAGAAAATAACACTTGATCTAATGAACAAATGAACAGCAGAAAAATGGATGAGAAATAGCAAGAAAATATACTTAACAAAAAACATAAAATAAGATGGCACAAGAAAACCCAAATATATCAGAAATCACAATAAATATTAATAAATTAAATTTCTCTGTTAACTGAAAGGGGATTTCAGAGTGAGTAAAACACACACAAAACAAAAACAAACCATAATCTTGCTCGAGTTTATTTATAAGAAATACATATTTTAAAATAATTTATGAAGAAGTTGAAAATAAAGTCATGAAAAAATTTATACCAGGAACATGGAAAGAAAAATAAAGTGGTGTAGCAATATATAATGCCAAACTGAATTCAACGTGAAAGCGTATCATATAAATACAATCAACCAAGTGATGGAATGCCCTTGAACATTTTTTGTACCAAATGACATAACTTAAAAACACATACATCAAATACAAGGGGGAAAAATGACAAATCCATATTCATTATGGGATTTCTTTCTCTGAGAAAATCCATTCATGACTTGACTGTAAGAATGATACCTGGTCTTCCATGGTGCTTTAGGAAGAATGGAGATGTTCAGAGACTGGTGGATTTTTCCCAAAGTGGAAGTATTTAGGAATTGCTTGACTTGTAGCTGTGGAAGTGTGGGTACTCCAAGGAGACTGTTGCTGATTGATTGATGAAATGTGCCATTAAGTGAAGTTGCTGTTGATTGGCTGACTTTCAGAAGCCTCTTTACTGATACAAAATTATCATCGATCAATTAGAATATGTATAAATCCAGTCTAGAGGTTACTTGCTGCTCTGGCTAAAGAACAATCAGCACTTTCCTACGAGAATAACTTTTACACTCATGATCCTGTCTTTAAGGAGCCTATAGTATGTTAGTGGTGATAAGACAAGTACACAAATAATTGCCATACAAAATAAAGCAATGTAGTATTCTAAAATGAAAGCTGGACTTGAAGTCCAGAAATCTGGGTTTAAATTAAGCTATGTGACGGTGGGTAAGTCATTTAACACTTTAATTGGGCAAAGAATGGACATAGGTGAACAGTGGTGATTTAAAAATCCATGTTTGAAATGGAATACTACTCAGCCATAAAAAGAACAAAATACTGCCATTTGTGACAACATAGATGGACCTTGAGGGTATCGTGCTAAGTGAAATAGTCAGACAGAAAAATGACAAGAACCATATGATTTCACTCACATGTGGGATATAAAACAAAAAGCAACAAACAAATGAAGCAAACAAGCTCATAAACACAGGCAACAGCATGGTGGCTACCAGAGGGGAAGAGAGTAGAGAGAGAATGAAAAGAGTAAAGGGGGACAAATATATGGTGGCAGAAGGATACTAGACTTTGCGTGGTGAGCACAAATAGGTGATGTGTTATAGAATTATATACTTGAAACATATAATGAATTAACCAATGTTACCCCAATACATTGAATTCAATAAAAAAATTGTGGTAGAGCAGCCTCTGTTTAGAGAGCAGAGCCCTGCAATGGCCCATACAGGAATCCTTTGTGAATGCCTCTATTTGGTTCACAGGGCAGGTAGGAGAATGAGTGGTGGGACTTCAGAGGCTTCTCTGAGATTTGTTGTTCAAAACAGTGCGTCCCTCATTGGCTGCCCATTGCATGTGGTCATTCAGTTAGAGCTCCATTTGGCTGAAGCCAACTCAGAGGTTTCTGCCTTTGCTAAAAAGGCAATGCCCAGAAGAAGGCTTAAGCATAATCACTCACTCACACTGACTATGAATGGATCTTTGATAGGATGCAATGGAGATAGCCCAAGAGTACACTGGGCACCAAAGGATGGAGAGTGGAAAGGTTTCCCAAGGAGGAAAGGGGTGCAGAGAGGAAGGCTGCAAGTGTGAAAGACAATGTGAGGGCAGGCCCATCTGCCTGGCCTAGGAAAGCAGCATGTGCAGGGCTTAGAAGGAGCAGGTGTCATGGAGAGGTGGGTGTGAGGATGCTTGGGATTTGACTTTTTTGGAAAGCTTGATATCTTATTGGAATACCAGAGTCAGTCCTCTTGTATTTATAATTCTGGCTTAGATTGCCCCCATTTTAGACCACCACAGATGACCCACAGCCTCAATTGTATGGAGCAGCGCTGTCCAATAGAAATGTAATGCAATTACAAATGTGAACTACATATGCCATTTAAGATTTTCCAATAGGTACATTAAAGTAAAATGAAACAGGAGAAATAAATATTGATAACATGTTTTATTTATCTCAGTATAACCAAAATATCATTTCAACATGTAATCAAACTTTAGAAGTTATTGTGCTACTTCATTCTCTTTTTTTGTACTAAGACTTTGAAATCCAGTGTGCATTTTATACTTACAACAGGACTCACTCGGACTAGCCACATTTCAAGAGCCCGGTAGCCACATGCAGCTGGTGGCTAGCACACCGGGCAGCTCAGGTATATCGTTCAAGGCACACCTGTGCCAAAGGTGTGGGCGGATACTATGTGCCTTGGGCAATTAGAAAGAGGCAGAGACTGATGAAGGCTGATGTTGTCAGGCTGGGAAATTCTTTATGGAATTTAGGATGGATATTAAAATTAGGAAGGGGGAGGGGAGGGGAGAATAGGTAAAAAGGCTTTGGGAGAGAGAAAAGAAGGGAAAGTATTAGGATACCCAACAGTCAAAGGGCAGAGGGAGCAGAGAGAATCAAGAATCAATCTAATGTGTAATTAGCTGGAAGCACACAATTACTGCTCCCTCTCATGACAATTGTTGCCACGCTGGGTGTGGCTTCCCCCTGCCCAAATGGACACACTGGCCAGAGCCCCTCATGCTGTCTCCCACTGTGGGTATAAACAACAAGGCTGGCCTGGGTTGCATTTAGTAAATGTTGATATCTATAACTGGGTTTCACATTTTCAGCTTTGTCCTTCACTCCACAGCCTTTGATCCTGCACCCAGCAGCACTGCACAAGGGTCTCTGGAGGGATGGAGCAGGGGGAGGAAAGAAAATTTCCTCACAAAACAAAAACAGTATTTTCAGAATTCCACTCTGCTGCTTTCAGACTATTTCCATCAACCCTCTTATTCATTTTGATTTATTTCTATCCATAAGCAGACTAACGCTTCTCTATGCTTTTATTGTTCTTCAAGAATAGGCCTTCTATTGGAGGAAAATAATGTCTCTACGACCACCACTTTGCTCAATGCAGATCTTCATTAATCTGCAGCCACAGAACAGGCTTTTAGCAGCGAGCACTTTGGATGGGAATTGAATTTGATATTGCATTATGGTTGTGGGGCATCTCACAATAGACTGTGTTCTTTTCTGTGTCTGAGCACAATCAGAGAGACCCAATTAAATAATTTGATGCAATAACGGAGAACAAAAGAGTATAAGGGCTTAAAGTGAGGGCTTTAGCATTTGTATTCTCCCCTTTTTGTATCATGTTAATTAATTTGCTTCAAAACCAAAAGAAAGAATGCAATATAGAACAGCATAGCTCATCTACAACATGTAGACACTATAAATGCAGATACCGTACCAAACAGTCTCTTAAGAAAAGGGCAGTGTATGAGTTTCCTTGGGCTACCATGACAAAATGTGCCAGACTGGGTGGCTTAGAAAAACAGAAATTATTCTCTCACAGTTCTGGAGGCCAGAAGTCCTGATCAAGGTGTTGGCAGTGCCACGCTCGCTCTGAGATTCTGGGTAGAATCCTTCCTTGCTTCTTCCAGCTTCTAGTGGGGCCATCAATCCTTGGTGGCCCTTGGCTCACGGCTGCATCACTCCAGTCTCTGCTTCTGTCATCACATGGTGTTCACCCTGTGAGTCTCTGTCTTCACACAGTATTTTCCTCTTCTTATAAGGACACCAGTCATGGGATTAGGGCCCGTCCTAATGACCTCAGTTTAACTAATTACATCTGCAAAGACTTTATTTTTAAATAAGGCCACATTCACAGGTACCTGGGGTGAAGACTTCAACTATCTTTTTTCAACCCATAACAGACAGTCTATGCCATTTACAGGTAAAAGGTAAAGGAGATATCCATGCTAATGCTGAATGATCCCCCCGCCCTTGGTCCAGGTGACAGTGGCAGTCACTGTTTCCCATGCAGCTGAGAAAAGAGAGCCCTGGAGTTCCATGCTAGCATCTTCCAGTCAATAACACGACTTTGGAATGTGACTGGGGATGCGAAAATGACCACAGCGAGCAATCCAAGAGGACAATGACTTGGTCAGACCCAGTGTTTGTCTAGCTTCAATCAGATGCTTCAGACGAGAGTGCGCTGGGAACTTTGACTTTCCAATGTGACTTTGTCTAAACTTATCTTCAGCACATAAAAATGAGCACTGCACCTGCAATGGTGCTTCTGTGCCAGGTAGAACCGGCTAGGGGAGTCTCACGAGGCATCGCCACCTCCAATCCTGACCCTGAGGTCCAACATACCCCTTTGCAAACTTTATCCTGGGTTTCTGCAAGATCTCATAAAATACACACCTAAAAAAGGAGGGCACTAAAGGGAGGTGGATGTGGAGTTAGTCATGTAGCAAAGTTTCGTCTGTCATCCTGCACCTAAATAAATGGCACTTCTTTGCACAGGAATGTATATTTCACTTATACGTTGTCAGCAAGGGGGGAATGATAATGAATATTGGAGCTAAGTAAGCATATTCATTAGACAGTCTGGCAGTAGAGGGAGCCAGATGGGATTTATCAAGGAAAGCAGTGGTCCTGGGTAAGTAAGTACAGGTTCACTTTTCAGGGTGACTCAGTTTAAGTTAAAAGGAAAGGGCACGGGTGGGGATGGCATTGGTTGGGATGGGGTCTTATGCCTGTGACCCAGACAGAAGAGACAGCACACCACACCTTGGAAGGAAGAGCACGGACTCCTCTCTGGGGTCCCAGGCATTTTCTGGTTGCGTGTCACGACTCAGGATTTAGTTTTAGTCCACTTTGAAGTTCATGTTGCACCATGAGACAAGGGCTGGAGCTGAGAGGAGAGAAAACTAAAAAAGACGAGAGTGGGAAAACTGAGGGATTTGGAATCAGACCTGGACATGGATTCAGATGAATCCACGTACCTGCTTTGTAACAGGAAACACAGGCAGGCTACCTAGTATTCCTGAGCCTCTGTTTCTTCATCTGTAAAATGGGATTCATAGAGCATTCAGTGAGGTAATATATGTACCCAGGCACAGTTCCCATGTTTACCCCTCAATTATTAGATCTCAGAGGGACTATTCAACAGCAGCCTTGACGTGAACGGCCTCCTTGCTCCTTATAGAGGTAGACTTTCTAAGCAATGTCTCCCAAGGCTTTTACATCACGCTCATGTAGAAGATGAAAATACTGTGCAGTACCCTGGGGTGCACCGATGTTGCTGCTCACAGGCCACCCTCCAAGCTGAGGCCCAGGCACCAGTATATTTTTAAAATGCCTCAGGGGATTCTAATGTGTTGCCAGGGTGGCACCCACAGAAGTAAATGCAGAAAGAAGAGATTTAAAAAATGTGTAGAAATCAAATTATCCAGATTCAGCTCACACATATGGAAACCTGTAGCAGAGTTTTTTGTTTTTGTTTTTTAAATAATCTATTTAGTACTTGGGGGCATTTTTTTTTTTTTATAATGGTGAAATGAACATAAGATTTACTCTTTTAACCATCATTAAGTGTACCATTCAGTGGCGTTAAGAACATCACAAAGCTGTGCAACCATCACCACTATCCATTTCCAGAGTTTTTCATCCTCCTAAACAGAAACTCTGTACCCATCAAACACTAAATAATGTATTTTCTCTTCCCACCAGCCATGGGCAATTATCATTCCGCTTTCTGTCTCTATGAATTTGACTATTCTAGATACATCGCATAAATGGAATTATACAATTTTTGTCCTTTTGTGACTGTCTTAGTTCACCTAGCATAATGTCCTCAAGGTTCCTCTGTGTTATGGCATGAGTCAGTATTTCATTCCTTTTTTAAGGCTGAATAATATTCCCTTGTAGTTGATATCATATTTTGTTTATCCATCCACCCACTGGACATTGGAGTTGTTTTCATCTTTTAGCTAATGTGGATAATGCTGCCAGAAACATGGGTGTATAGTTGTATCTGTTTGAGTTCCTGGTTTCAGTTTGTTTGGGTCTATACCTAAGAGTAGAATTGTTGGATCATATGGTAATTCTATTTTAATTTTTGGAACAACCGCCAAACTGTTTTACACAGCGTCTGCACCATTCTGCTCTCCCCTTAGCAATGCATGAGGGTTTTGATTCCTCCACATCCTTTCTGTGTTTTTGTTAGAATCCATCCTAATGGATGTGAAGTCGTATCTCACTGTGTGTGTGTGTGTGTGTGTGTGTGTGTGTGTGTGTGTAATTTTTATTGAATTATTAGTGTGACATTGGTTAATAGAATTATGTAGGTTTCAGGTATATAATTCTATAACACATCATCTGTATATTGTATTGTGTGTTCACCACCCAAAGTCAAGCCTCCTCCCGTCATCCTGGTTTTGATCTGAATCTACAGTTGCCCTTGAACAGCACATGTGTTAGGGGCACTAACTACCCCAACCCTGACCCTCACCCTCTGTACAAGAGAAAATCTGCATATAATTTTTGACTTCCCCAAAACTTAGTTGTCCCTTGGTGTCTGCAGGGGGATTGATTGCAGGACCTCCTATGGACACCAAAATCCACAGATGCTCAAGTCCCCTATATAAAATGGCACAGACAAATTCATAGAATCAGCCTTCTGCATGTTCAGACTCCCAACCATGGGTCGAAAACAGTGTAGGTTATTTATTGGGAAAAAAATCTGTGTATAAGTAGACCTGTGAAGTATAAACCCATGTTGTTCAGGGTTAATTCAATTTTGTTTTAGTGCTCACAATAACCCTGTGTGGTGGGCATTATCAGCCCCTGGCTTTAGAGATAAGGAAATGGAGCGAACAAACCTGTCCAGGATGACTCAGACTGGAGTGGCAGCACCCGGCTATGTAACCAAGTCCCCTCTAGGTACATAACGGAAGTGGCTATTTAAAGAAGTTCTGTGGGTAACCTTTCTGAAGAGAAAAATCCTTTTGTTAAGCAGACAATACCCTTTCATCCTATTCTAGGTCCAGATGGTCCTAATTCACCTTAAGTGAGGTCACCTTGCCTAATACCACCAGCGAGCTTTCAATTTCTGCAGCCTTTCTCAAAATATGGTGCTGTTTTCCCCTCAGAGAAGCCTTCCATCCCCCCTCCTCAAATGTCACCAAGACTTTTTGCTAGTTTTACTGAGAACCACAGTAACAGCCCTTAGGAACAAGGACTAGCATCACTCTCACTGTGGACTCCTGGAGACAAGCCTGGGAGGGTCCCTCTCGAATAAGGACTCCCCTGCGCCCTGGAGTTCATGCTGTACTGTCCCAGCCTTGCAGAAGATGAGAAGACCACAGGTGCTCCGGGGTGAAGACACCCCAGTCTCACTGCAAAGGCAGGCAGGGGGAGTTTGGGGGAGGGAGGCTGGGAGTCAGATTGCTCCTCTGAGTCCTCAAAGAGAGAAGCTATAGGGCCAATGCTTTCTTACCACCCGCAGGGAGAGAATGAATACAGCATGAAGACATTCTTTGTAGTTAAAAACATCAGCTAATACCCGCTTACGATACTTTGTATTTCACATTTTGGAAAACATACAAACATAATGAAAGTTATTTTGAAATCCATCAGCAGAAGACCATCTTATAATGCAAAGTGGCTGCTGTGGAAAACCCTGCCTTGGTTTGCAAAAGCGGTGGAAGAGATGCTGGTTTGAGCGGAGAGAGCAACCTCCCCCTCGCCAGCTTGCTGCACAGTTGCTCTGCTGGGCTGGAAGGGGTGGGCTGGCAGAGAACTCTGTGCTGTTTGATAGGGAGTGAAGTCAGAGAGCTTCACAAATACAGGATGTTATTCATCCTTGATACTGAGACTCTCAGGAGAGCCAATAAAACCCGTTGAAAAGCTTTCCTCTAGAGGTAGGGAGGCAGGCGGAAGTTGGTGGGAGAGCGGAAGCTGGGAGCAGACCCAGGTAGCTAGGAACCTTCTGCTTTCCTGGAGAGGTCATATCCTCTTTTCTCACCACACTTTAAAAGCTCAGCGAGAAAGAATAATGATGTCACCTCCCATTTACAAAGACTACTAAGCCTGCCTGGGTACCAAGAACATTCATTTCAATGAGCATTTACCTTAGAGTCAGTCCTTGAACTGAAAGGAGAAATGATGATCTTATATCTTAATAACTCAACCCTCATGGTCATTTTGCATAAGAGATGGTTTTAATACCTTACATTTCAAATGAATTCTAGAATACGAACCCTGCCAACCTCGTCTCCCAACAGAGTTTATCCAAGCAAGTATTTCTTATGATGCTTAAAACCCGATCATGAGCTTGTTCATCTTACGATCCCCAGTCCCACAGCTTTTCTGACACCGCTTCCAGGATGACTGGGTGCGGCAGTGGCGCAGGGAGCGCGGAGGACACCATGGGGCCCCACTGGCCAAGGTACTTCATCTGCCTCAATCAGATTGTACCACGTGATGCACAGATTGGTAACTCTACTTGCTCATCAGCTTGAGGATGAAACCAGTCACCATTACCTCACCAGCCCATTTGGGAGGACCCTCAAGTTATCTTTATTAGTGCTGTCCATTCTGGTGGATCCTTGGGCTGTAATTGAAATAAACGAGGCATGCCGTGGTTCCATTATACTTCTGATCCCCTCACAGAGGAGCGAGACAGATGAAGACAGAATAAATAGTTTTCTTGGGACTTCTTAAATATCTACAATACGTTGGCAGGGTTGGGAGGTGGGGCTGGGGAGGCGAGGAGGGGGAGATGGAGGTACAGTCTGCACTTCCTCATATTCTCAATGAACTCAGCCTAGAAGTATCACTCTTATTCAGCAGCAGTTAAAATAGGCTGTGATGAGAGCATGACAATTTCCAGCTAAACTAGAGGATAATTAGAAATGCCCTGTAGCAGGCAAGTCAGTGCTTCAATTTATTTGCTGTTTATTACCGAGTCCCTGCCCCTTGGGTGTAATGACTGTAAAACCGCGCCGGCAGCTTCCCTGGGTTTGATTTAGTGCCGTAAATGGTGCTCAGAGACGAGATTAAGCTGGAATGTGATCAAACCTTATTTGCAATCCGATTATACAAACTGCTCCTTGCACTGACCAGATTGAAGTAATTTCCCTATAGAAACGTTACACTCACTTTGGCGTAAAAATGATTAACATTTCCTGACTGTAGGTCAGCCTTTCACTTCCACTGTAATTCTTTATCAGGCAATTTGCCCATCTTTCTTTTAGGTGTGTTGCATTCACGTGCGGTGTGGTGTGTAACCAAGGTAGAGCACTGCAACCGATTTTTTAAAAAAAATTATAAGTCACCTCCTAGGCTTAATGGCGATGAATGATCACAATAAATAAACACGCTGGAAGAAGAGGACGGAGAGCATATTTTCGTCCGGTTTGATTGTTCAACATTATGGACATGCTTAATGATCTAATTGAGAATGCTTAGGGACCTCTGAAGAAATGCCCACACCCTCTCGGGAAGGGCTATCCAGGTCCTTAGAAGCAAGTGGTCCACGGGCAGCACTTCAACCGCAGAAGGGTGTCATTTTGGGGACCAGCATTCATCTTTGAGTTGCCCTTCAAAAGTATTTAAATACCAAGGGCAACTACTAATCCTTCCTCTTTTAAATAATCACCCGCAGAGGGTGGCTGGGTGCCTAGTCTTCGCACCACCCTCCCTGCCACCATTTTCGTATCAGGATTTCTGGATGTGCAAATAGTTTTCATACAATTAGCCTCTGGTAATGAAACGCAACCAACTCCACGCTGAACGCTGAACGCGAACCCTTGGCTCCTCACATATTTTTGTGACAATCAAAGAAAATATTTGAGTCTGAAATTCATTATCATAGCCTAACTCCAGTACCCGCAATAACATGTTTTGTTGTACAACATATTTAAGCTGATTTTCTTCAGACATTTTCAGCCTTAACCCTTTAAGGACCATACACTCTATAAATACATTCCCAGCCTTCAGCTGGATAATTGAAAAAAATGCCAGGACAGCAGAGGTTAATTATCTTGGTGAGTATTTCTAAACGATTTAAAAAGATGCAGATGGCATTAAACCAAAAGGACCACATTGAGATAAATTCTTTGCAGAGCATTTTTGGGTGATGTGTAAATGATATATCAATTACATCTGAAGTCTGTGCAGACTGGAAGAGAAGACTGCCTTTTGTATTTTCCCCCTGCCTACAACGACTGTTTCTCAAAGTCTGGAAGCTTCAGGGTAACAGAACCAATGTCATTTTTAACCGTGTTGCTAATTTTCGTTGCAGTTTGCAGTCCACAGACCATGTAGGAAATGACATCAGACACGTGGACTCAAAGCTCCAGGAGCATGTCAAGGTTGTACATTCTTTTCTTTCCAGGAATCAGGGAACATTTTGGAGGCAGAGAGTACAATACCATAGGACTGCACTTGACCCTTGCCGCGTGGTGTATATGTGTGTGTACGTTCATGCATGAGTGTACATAATAGGCAGAGTTTATATTAACAATTAGAAGTCAGCAAATTAATAACAAGAAACACCTTATTGATTTACCATCTCCTTTTATAGCAATGAGTCCTTAATGAATTAGAAATTAGTTAATGATTCAGAAATTAGGTCCACTGAAAGCCATTCTAAAATCTGTTCTTTTTTTTTGGTTATAAAAATAACACTGTAATATCAAGCCTGAGAAAACACAGTGAAATTAAAACAAACTTAAAGAACATATTAACACTCCACTAATAAAATAAAGTCTGTCTATGGATTTAAGAAACGATAGCAACAGCAACAAACGAACAACCGAACATCAAACAAACCTCAGACCTACCATTCCTGTCCATTTGTTTTTGGAGTCTGACACTCAGAACATGCAGAGACGACAAGGGGCACACCTGAGCAGCCACTGTCACAAACCCCTGCTACAAATACACCTGCACATCCAAACCCCAGCCACCTCTGGGTGGGGGTCGTGAGGGGGACAAAGCGGCCAGCTGTCGTCTCTAAGTCACTACTATAAACCAGAATTATAACCCCAGGTCTCTATGTAAACCTAGTTCTATGGCAAGCAGCACAGTAGAGGGGCGGAGTTGGGGGTCATAGCAGGCTTCCTGCGCTGCCACGGCAGAACTCGGAGAAACAGGGACGATGAGGCCACCCTGGCGAGCCAGTGTCAGCAGATGGCCTCTGACACCAGCTCTCATTTTGTCCCGTCCTGAGCTGGGAGGGATGGGGCAGGGGACTGTCTTCCTGCTAGAACAGAGGAGACAGCATTCACAGGTAGCCTGGGATGGAAATGAGTAGCTGTGCAGAGAATCAACAGACACAGGAGAACCAGAGGGGACAGGGAAGGAGTGCTCCCACTCAGCTACAGCGCTTTCTCCCCTACTCGGGTCTCCCCAGGAACCCTTTCCACAGCTTTCTCTAAATGGCCAGGTTCCCCTTTAGGACATTCTTAGTACCTGCAACTTTTCCTAACATGAAATTTTCAGCATAATCATTCATAAGAGCAGGCCAAGAAAAGTGTACATATCAAGGGGACATGATTATTAATAACGCATTTCAGAGGAGCTCTGAATATATACAATGTTTTCTGGACTTTATAAATGATCCCACCTGGAGGGAGAATGCAAGGTTGGGGCAAGATGTGAGATTTATCTCAAATGTGACAGCCATGAAACTGTCTTACTAGTAATGCTTTGTTGGCACAAATAAAATATTTTCACATTGACTAGAAAGGGCAGGATCTGTTTCTCCTTCTGCCCCATGTCCCAGAGGTCTTCCTGTTTCATGTTATGCATTTTTACAGTGTTCTGAGTGGTTAATTTTGTAGTACCATGTATAAAATAAGTAGCATATGTATTATTTCCAACTTATAAAGTCCTGCATTCAAATGTCATAAAAATCACTGATTTGGGGAACATACATATTAATAGTGTTTGTTTCTGATTTTTCATGCTGTCCAACTAAGAAAACAGATCAGAAGATTCATTGAAGTGACTTACATGTTGCTATTAGAAGATGGTTTCACATAATTAAACCTTTAAAAATAGTTCTTGAATTAAAAGGTGAATTATTTTGGTAATATACAAAGTCGTGAGTCGTCTGATATGTATTGTAAAATCAGAATTAGAGCCTCCTGTCTTTGCCTTCCAGCTGTACTCTGATACAATCATCAAAATAATATTCAAGTGATTGCTTTCACTTTTCAAAATGCAACTCCTGTCTACCTGCCCTTGAACTTGACCATGCAATGGTCTACTTTGAACACAAACACTCACAAGTTTCCATATGAGCCCCAAGGAGCACACGGAAGGTACACCTTGCTCAGCCCCTGTACACGCTTTAGCCCTGTGACTTTTGGTGGATGACCCAGGTTTCTCTCTGGCGGCTACTGATACTTGAACAAACTAAATTATTTTTTGACGTAGTTTCTAATTATGCAAGAAGTTTAGTTTTTATTTTGAGTGGTATGAGAGTTCATGGTGCGGATTTATCACTGAATAAAAGTTGGCAGTGTTGCTACAAGAGAGAAAGTTGATTTTCTAAAAACAAAACAAAACAAAACAAAAACAGAGGAACAGAAGGGACTTGTATTCTCTCATTCTCTCTCTCCCTCTCTCTCTCTCTCTCTCTCTCTCTCTCTCTCTCTCTCTCTCTCTCTTCTCTGTCTTCCTCCCTTACTATGGAGACCTATCCAGATATGTGATAAGCATGTTATATATAAAACAAAACTTTGTAAAACAGCAGACAAAAGAAGAAGAATAGAGAGGTCCAGAGAAATATTTTTAGTGTCAAAAGCTTAGCAAGTGTAAAGAGAATAAAGGTGGGGTCCCCGGTGCTGTTTCTGCAAAGGGCTGCGCACCGCAGAGCCCTTGGGTGGACGCCAACAGTGTGGACGAACCACAGAACACAACCGCTGAACGGGCACACAATTCTGAACCCACGTTTTCTAACTCCCACTTCACATTACTGTACTTTCGATGATTACTCTTCAAACCAGCATTGTGGGTCTCTCTCTCTCCAAATGAAACAGAGGCTGTGTAACATGGAACTTTGTACAACAAGTAATTCAATGCAGGCAACATAGAACCACGGCAACCACTCTCATCTCCTTTAAGATGGAAGGCTTTTCCGGGGTGACCTCACCAACCCTCCCTGCACATTCAACCTGGAGGTGCGATGCTCGGTGCGAACGTGAGGTTTGCCGAGCGGCTGGTCCTTGCACACCTTCCCAGTGCCTTGTGGCTGCTGTCACGGGTCCGTGCCGTGCGTGACGGCTGTCTGTGTGCGGTCAGCTCTCACCCCGCCCTGTTTGATATTCGCAGCCGTCGTAGTTTAATCCTGGGGCGGAAACTAAGGGACCACACTGCTAAACCTAACCCTCGCCTGAATGAAACTTCGATGTTCCTTCGTGATTTGGGTGCCGGCTGAGACGACACCGTAATAATAGCGGCACCTGTGGCAGGTCTCTCTGCTCAGGTTTTCGAGATACTCCGGTCATTATTTTACCAATGGGGAAACGGAGATGTGCAAAACCAGGCCAGGAATCAAATCCAGACATCACCCCGATTTGTTCTGTTTGTTGAATGGACCCTCTTTAGTAACCAGAAAATTTCAGGACTTCCTGATGTTGTAACTGATGGGCTCCTTTGGCAAGCTGGGGCAAAATTCAATTCTGTAAGTGAGGTGACGGTCATCAGAGGATGTGGCATACACAGCGTTGACTTCACATTTAGGGCTGAATTTCTCAAAATCACAGCGCCATCTATTTTGGAGTATGCCTTGCCGTCCAGCTTTATGGGACATTTGTCGGGCAGAGGTACAAGAATGGCAACTCTAAGCCTCTTATTTTAAATTGGATTGCTGTGATGTGATGCTGATGGGAGTGAAAGCATGGGCCTCATCCTGTGGTAGCCTGCGCTTGCGGTCAGCCTGGCCTGCCACCTCGTCCGGGGCACGTTGTGTCCCCGGGGCCTCTTCTCGGCGGGGCAGTGGCAAAGGGAACTTGCTGAGAACAAGATGCAGGTGGGAAAAGCACTGCCTGTGGGAACAGTCCTGGGCTGATTCCAGCGGCTGGGAGAGACGCTGTGGCCGGTCCTCCCAGACGCAGCTGCAGTCGGGGGTGGTCAGTCCAGTGCTTGTCCCATGTGATCACTGCAGGAACAGCCAGCCAGCTGCTGCCCAGCAACACAGAGCTGCAGAAAGACGGAAAACATCTCGCCTCACCAACATTTCCGCCAAGCCCTTACATAAGGCCTTCCTGCCAGCGGCTTCCTCAGGACAAAGCCCCTCGTCCCTGAATTGCCCGGCCAAGAGACACACGTGCCTCTGTGTGCAGGCCAGCCTTTCATCCACCCACCCCAGTCCTGCAAATCCAGCCAAGTGCTGCGGAAAGCAGAATGGTCACTAAATATATTTGGATCCAACTTCACTCATTGCATGCTGTCAAAAAAGTCTAGAAGGGTTCTTTGGGTTTATCTAAGCAAGTGCTCTTATTTTTAAAAGGGAAAACTGGGTCCTATTAACTGACCAGGTCAGGAGGTGCAATACTGGTTTGTGGCAGAAGCAGGCCTCACACCCACATCTCCGATCCTTGTGATTTGTTTATTGTTTTCCAGGTTATCTGGAGAAAGCTTGTAACATCAGTTCAAAGCATATTTCTCTGCCTGTAGGCTCTGAACCTCCTGAGAACATCTCTCTCTTCATCCCTGGCATCTATACTCTGCTGTTCATTCAGAAATGATTGGGATGCTCCCTAAGTGCTGGACACTGTCTGTGTGCAAAATCCACAGCAGCGACCAAGGCAGGCGCGGTCCCTGTCCTCACTGAGCCCACACTCCGTGATAGCTATTCAACAAATAATTTTTTAATGAATGAATATAGATTACTTTTTTATCTGCTTCTAGTACTGGCAAACTACTACATTTCCGTATCGGCTGACACCTTAGAAAAATAAAAACAGAACAAAACTTGAATTGAAAATACTTAAATCCATTGGTTCGATAGAGTCTCTCCTTGGGTATTTTTAGAAATTAAGTTTGATGTGCCACCAAATTATCTATGCAACGAAAGACTGTTATAGCTATCATTTATATGTTGATGGCTGAACTGCGTTTTTCCCCAGCCAGTATACATTTCTCTGTGATGATATTGGCTGGGAGAGAGGCCGTAGAGATTAAGAAGCTTGCACAGTGCTGGGAAAAGCCAACCTGGATTAAGAATAAACCTAATTAAATGTGGGTGGACTGAAGAATTGGATGTCCTTAATTGCATTCCGTAATAATTCTGAATTTAGTTCAGTAGTTCCTGTTTGCTAATGGCTATGTCCAGGGCAAATGAAATGCCTAAATGACCCATAGAGTCCAGTCCAAGATACCTTGGTCTTCCACTGTGCAGCCTGTCTCTCTATTCCCTCCTCCACAAGAGTAGGACCTGGATTGGCAGGACCCGGTTTGATTGGCTGTGGTTGGAAATGGGCCATCTTTGCATGTTGACTTGATAAGCTAAGGGTGCATAAAACTTTGCACACAGTGCACTTTACAATGACATGTGCATCTCTGTGGGGAGGAGTAGGAACACAAGGAAAAGTGGAAGCATCTCAGAATCCTATAAACTAGCCCAGGACACAGCCTTGCTGGGCTCAGTACTTGAGGAGATTCCAGAAGCTTCTAGATATTTCACTTATATTAAACATGAAGATAAATTCTACCTTTTCATATGAAGAATTCAAGAGTATGTTTCAAGATTAGTCCTTATTTACTTGATGGACTTGAAATGGGCATCTAGAATGAGTCCAAAGGAAATCATTAAAGGGACATTTGTCCTACAATGCTTTCCTCCTGTTGCTCTAGGTGCCCGATACCCCGACAGGTCTGCCCCAACTCCAGGAGTTGCCCGTCTCTTCTCATGCCCGGCAGCAGCTAGCTAGGCTGAGACATGGATTGTGTTCACGTGGAAGGTGTTGAGAGTAGGATGTTGATGAGTAAATGTACTACCTCCTCCTTCCGGCTAGCACCTTTACACTTGGAAAGGAGTCTCTGGAGTCAACACCCTCACTAGAAGAAATTACTCTAATGAAGGTTATTTCTGTGACTGTGACTGGATGCCCTTCTCAGTCTTCAAATCATACCCCAAAGATAGCTGCAAACTCTTCAATGCCTGGGGCAACCCTGTGTGCAGCAAACTAATCACTCCAACGATGGTAGACAACATGCATGTGTGTACAAGTGTCTCTTGAGAAGATACAACCGACTGACAAAGTTTTTATTTTAAAAATCCTAACTAGGAGTGGTCTTACACTCCAAAGTTTTGGTAGGATTGCCACTGCTCATGGATCCAGAGAGAACATTGTCTGGGTTCCCTCCATGTACATATGCGATGCTCTGGCCTTCTACATCATGGACCTGCTGTGGGCAAGGTGGTTGGAAGAGAGGAGCTTCAGGCATGAGTAGCTGTTTCCTCCAGGAACACAGAGCAGAAGAAGCACCAAGGCCTGTTTTCTGGGTCTTTCTCCCTGCCCCTGTTCCTCCACTTAACACCCTGGGGCAGGCCCTTAGGGGGCTTCGAGTATGAGATCAGGACAGGTGACACATGCACCTGCAGAGCTGTAGACATGTGGCAGGAAAACCCCTGCCTCTCCTCTCCATCCGCAAGCACACCCAAGCCCACTTCTCACCGGCAAGTAGGCTGCTGGCGCTTCGAACACCTTGTGTCCTTTCCATAAATCTTAATGCACTGGCCAGCCAGTCCTGGGGAGATGACTCTAAAAAGTGGGTCTGCAAGCTTTTCCATTAGGAGTATATTCTATGGGTCTGTCACTTAGGAAACTGCCAACTCTTCTTTAGGCTGGTTGTATAAATTTTGAGAAGAAACAGCTGTCTATGTTCTCTCTGAAATGTGAGAACGAACAGTCTGATGAAGGGGGTCTTCCATGGACGAGTCAATTGTGCACTGCAATTATGGGGCAGCGTTTTCCTGTATTTCTGCTAGTTTTCTGAGTTCTCAGATAAATTACAGACCCTGAAATTATGGGGAAATAGAAAATGCATGAATCAATTTTTCTCTGTAAGGTGAATTTTTAAAATATCCGCCAGAACTTAAGCAAACCAGTCAAAAATCTCCGGTGAAGTATTTAAAAGACTCATTGTAATTCCATCTAAGCAGTGCTAGACGTCATTGTCCAGGCATAAAGAAGAAGTTTCAGTAATAATTAAAATAATCTTCCTGGAATTATGGATGTCATACAAATATGAGTCTCTCCTTCCACTTTATTCTTGTTGACTTATCAATTCTGACAAATATTCCTTATGAGAAGATCATATAATAATGTTTCAATCATTTCCTTAAATAACATCGAAAATTTTCTGCAACTGTTTGACCTAACCCATAAATAAATTCACAAAAGAAATGACATGCCAATTGAGGTATCAAATAAGCAAATATTTAAAATGTAAATGTTGGTGAAGGTGTAGTGAAATGAGAACACTCACTAAATACTTATGTGTCTATAATTTGGTTCAATTTTTAAAGTGAGCAATCTGGAAATAATACCTATTTTTGAACATTTAATAAAGCGAATGTTCACGCATTTTGCACTGGTTTATCATTTAAGAACCTGTCTTAAGGGAATAATCAGAGAACACAAAAGCGAACGTTCAAAACTATTTAGTGAGGCATTATTTCCAACAGTGACGAAAAGGGGAACATGATCCCCTAAGTGCAGAGGAATGGAACCTCCTAGAGTATAGCTTGGAAGTTGATTAAAGCCATGATGATCAGCGATGCTTATGAAAATACTAAGTCTCCAGGTTTATTCTTTACAGAATCTGATTCAGAATCTTCCTTCTTCCAACTCTGAAGGCTTTCTATTTTAGTGTGGCTCTTTAAGATTTTGGAAAATAATGACATACTATGGACACTTCAGATGATGGGCACTGATTGTCGAGGAAGAAAAGAAGCACAGGATACAGGTCAGGGAACAAGAGCAGCTGTAGCCTGGAATCCTCCCTCAGCTCCTCTCTGACTGTGTCTACGTGACTGTCTTTTCTGGGTCTTTGGGATTACAAGAGATGGGAATCACTGGGGTCCGCTGGGCTTAGGAACTAGAGCTACCCCAGCCAAGACATGGGTCCTAGCCTTGTCTCAGGTCTGACGGATGGAACTGCAGGCACGTGCACCAGACTTGACTCTCTGAGGCTTCCAGCAGCCTGATGTTCTGTGTTCATCAACAAAGAGATGTGTGACGCATCCTTCATCATCTGTATTTTGTGATTAAAGGGCACGACCATTAATATATTATTTCTGGGTCACTCCAACATAGCTTAATAAGTTTTATAAACTTTCAGTTGGAGATTTTTTCCAAATTAGTGTCATATTCTGACCCTAGCATCCAGGTTCTAAAAATGCACAAATCATGAGTGTGAAGCTTGATGGATTTGTACAAAATGAAAACATCCCTGTAACCATTAGAAGAAAAAAAAAATAAAATAAAAAGAACACTGCTAGAATCCCAGAGACTCTCTTATGCCTCCTTTCAGTCATTACTCACCAAAAGTAACCACTATCCTGACTTCTACCATCATAAGTTGGTTTTACATGTTTTTGAACTATTGTAAGTGGAATCATACAATATGGACTCTTGTTTGGCTTATTTTACTCAGTACTACATTTGAGATTCATTCACATTGTGGTGTGTAGCTTGTTTTATTTGATTAATTTAGTATGCTAATGAATCACAACTTATTTATCCATTTTACCGTTGATGAATGTTTGGGTTATTTCCAATGTTACGTTATTTTCAACTTTTGAAATAGTGTTGCTATGAATATTCTAGACATTCTTTTGTTACACGTGTTTACACATTTTTGTTGGATATATTTCTAGGAACAGAACTGCTGGATTATAAATGACACATACAACCAGCTTTAGTAGCTGGTCTAAGAATTTCCCAGAGTGGTTAACCAGTTCACACTTTCCCTGGAAGTGCAGGAGGTTCCATTTGCCCCAAATCCATGTTCCACATTTGGAATTCTCAGTTTCACAACAATTTGTCATTCTGTGGGTATCTGCAGTATCACACTGTGGTTTGAATTTGTATTTCCTTGACGCGTAATGAGGTTGTTGTCCATGTTTATTTGCCACTTGGCTTTCCTCATCTTGTGAAGTGCTTACTCAATTTTTCTTTGTCCACTTCCTAGAAATTTGAGTTGTCTTTTTTTTTTTTTCAGGAGCTCTTTATATATTCTGGCTATGTCTTGTCAAATATGTTAATTGGAAATATTTTCTCTCCTTAGGATGCAGATGAACAATTGCTCTTAGTTTCAGTGAGGCCCAAATTATTATTTTCCTTTATATTTCATTTAAGAGATTCATGTCTCTCTAAAATCAAGATACTCTTTTTTTGTTATCTTCTAGCAGTTTTATTAATTTTCCCATTTATTTCCAAAAATCAACAGGATTTAACTTATGTCTGTGGTGTGAGGTAGCTGTCGAGATTCTTTTTTTTCATATAGACTTTCAGTCGACTTGAATTCTGCTCACTCTTGGCTTATTAGCATTGTGACTTTTACTTCTGGCCTTACCTGCCTCTCAGTCACTATGTCCATTTTGAACTCTTTTCTCTCTGCCGTACATTTAAACTTCCCTCAAGCAGCTCTTCTTGGGTCTATTAGTCACTGCTTCTGCATAAAACCCCTTGTTTGGGCAGATTTTTGTTACAAGCGGGTAGTCTTTCCACAGTTGTGAGAAATGAACCACGGGAATGTAAAATGTTAGCAGGAGAGGAAGCGGGATGAGAAGAAGGTGGGGATTCTCTGTAGTAGCTCTGTAATCTAAAACTAGTCTAAAATCAGAAGTTTATAAAAGTCTGCCCCTTTAAAAGAAGGCAGAAGAATCAACCCAGCACCCAGGTACAAGTATGTTCTTGATTTTTGCACCGGCGTTTCAGTTAAAAGCCTCAAAGTTGAGGTTGCATATATATCTCTTTTTTAAAGTTTGCTTTCTTCCCCAGTGAAGAAAGTTCACTTATAAAGGCAACAGAGATATAGCGAGTGTTTGACTCCCCATGCAGCGTCCAGGAAGGGATGATCAAGTCTTAATATATGGTACAGATTTCACCACAGTCACTCACTCAGGACAACGTTTCCGCTGTGGTCCATCATCACTACCCTGGTCTCCATCCCGCAGCCATGATTAAGAAATCCTGTGTGGTTGATAATAGCAGAAACCAGCAGACGAGGCGGGCTTCTTTCCACTGTTATCCTGAGTTTAGAGGCTTATTTCAACCCTGCCCTGTAGTTTCCTTACCAAAATATAATTCTATCCAGATAGTCTGGATAATGCTCAGGTCATTGACACAGCTGTTTTCTCCAACAGTTAACGAGGGTGTCACTCTACAATTTAGTGTTTATTAAGTTCCTACTTTGTGGTGGTCCCTGGCCTGTATTTTAAGTGTCTAATCACAAGGTCTATACCACGGATGGCCAACATATAAGCTCTCTGAGGATGACCACATTGGAATGCTATTTTGTTCCCTAAGTGCCTAGAATGCACCATTTCATAAGAACAGTCTGTCCATGACGTAGGGATGATGGCACCACGCAGTGGGAAAAGCAAGAGCTCTACGTAAACAGATCTGGATGTTAGCCTCAGCTCTTACATTTACTTGATGCTGCACAAGTTACCTAAACCCCTTGAGTCTCAGTCGTCTCATCTGGAAATGATACCCCCTGGGGGTACTGCTGCCTGGATAGGACAGTGGGTGTGGTGGACTGGGTAGTCTCAACCTTTCAGGCAGTGGTTTCTCAAGATTATTTCCTGATGAACCAAGAGCTGTGTTAGGGCTTTACACAGCTGACTAAAACATGACTTTAAAAACACAGTGTCTTCTTCAGGAGCTCCTGATTTAGGTGGCAAAGACAGATGGGCCAATGCATCATGACCATTCAGTGAACTCGGTGGAGAAAGCAACCAGCTCTGAGTAGCTTCTCAAACCATGCTGAATTAAGTCACTGTTATTACTGTGGGCATAACAGAGGAGGAATATATAGTAACACATGATCACCCATTAATAATTGAACATGGGCCCTGGCCAGTGTGGCTCAGTTGGTTGGAGCTTTGTCCCCATACACTGAAAGGTAGAAGATTTGATTCCGGGTCAGGGCACATACCTAGGTCTCGGGTTCAATCCTGGTAGGGGCACTGATGGGCGGTAACCCATCAATGTTCCTCTCTCACATTGATGTCTCTCTCTCTCTCTCTCTCTCTCTCTCTCTCTCTCTCTCTCAGATCAATGCAAAACAGATCCTCGATTGAGGATTAAAAAAAAAAAAAATTGAAAGAGCTGCTGTCATAGACTCAGAGAGCTGCCATCTGAGTAAATGGGCCCAAGATAAGTGTCCAGTCTAAAGACACGTCTGAAATACACCCCAAAAGATGTGTGCCTAAGAGGACATTGCACCTCGCTGCTGCTTCTCAGGCATTGGCAGGGAGGAGGAGCAGGAGAAGGGTGTGTGTGTGAGTGTGTGTGTGTGTGTGTCTGTATGTGATATTTTCACTCTTTAATTTCTTTTTTTTTTTCTTTATTGATTTCAGAGAGAGAGGAAGGGAGAGGGAGAGAGAGAGAAACATCGATGAGAGAGAACATCTATTGGCCACCTCCTGCATGCCCCCCACTGGGGATTTGGCCCACAACCTGGGCATGTGCCCTGACTGGGAACCGAACCAGCGACCTCTTGGTGCATGGGTCAGCGCTCAACCACTGAGCCACACCGGCCGGGCTCACTCTTTAATTTCTTCAACAAATATGTATCAGGCTCCTCCCTTGCACCTGGGGCTGAGTTAGACAATGTATATTCATCCACAATCAACACACTGATTGGGCCAGACAATGTCCTTGCTTACACTAGTGAATAGTAAGAAGTGCTATGAAAATTGCCTGAGATAAACTGTGCCTGGCTTAAAGATTTTCTGATAGCTCGCCCTCACCGCATAATTGAAAGGATACTGAACAAATATTGACTATCTCCCAGTCACGAATCTAGAATGAATGGGCTTGGATAATGGCGCCCACTGAAAAGATTGGTTGAACCCCCTGAATGAATGTGCCTTCCCTGAAGGCTGTGGAATTTGATGGAAACTGCAACGGACCTAGAGTCCAAAAGGATATTTAACATGCTGCCCATTTGCCATATGAGAGCCGGGTTTCTAAAGCTAAAGCTCCAGGAACGGTCGAATAAATCATTCAGATTACTTTACCTTCTCTCAGCACTCTGCTCTTCCCTCTCGTGCCTCTTTCCTCCTGATCCACAATCACTTTTACTTAAACTGCTTAGAAAAACTATCCAACTTTTCCTTTTCCGTTGACTACAGAAATGTGGTGCATCAGACTTAACTAGTTTCTAGAATAATTTCTCGTCTGTTCATTCAATAAGTGCTAGCTGATTAGGCTAAACTATACTGTATCATACATCAGTGTTGGGGCAACTAAACTCTGGGCAGAAATCCAAGGTCATAATCAACATTTAAGCAAATAGTGTTGTTTCTTCAATATGGAAAATAAGTATCAGTCTATAAAAGTTAGTCCTGATAGATTATTAACTATTAGTTATAGGAAATCACCGAAAATGTTGTTGCAGTTGTATTTTCATACACATACACACTAAAATGTAGAAACAATGTATCTTTTCTCAAACTGTAGCTTAATATATTCCCTTTGATCTTTTATAATATCAACTATTATATGATATAGATTTTTCATTTTATTTTTATTTTAAATCCTCACCTGAGGATACTTTTTCCATTTATCTTCCGTCAGAGTGGGAGGGAGAGAGACAGAGAGAAAAACATTGATGTGAGAGAGACACATTGACCAGTTGTCTCCTACACGTCCCCGACCAGGGCCGGGGCTGGGGACCGAACTACAACCAAGGTACGTGCCCTTGAACGGAATCGAGCCCAAGACTCTTTGGTCTGTGAGGCTAACACTCTAACCGCTAAACCAAACTGGCCAGGGTGATATAGATTTTCTTAAACATTTAATAAGACATGGCTATGAGTTTTGAAACAATGGTTAGAGAAAAAAGATCTGGTTTCTTAAGCAAATTCAGCCTCAGTGCCCACATCCTGATTATGAAGTTGCTTAATAACCAAAAAATTCTATTATTTCTAATAGATGGTAACCTGCTAAAAACTAAGTTGAGTTAACTATAATAAAATCTAAGAGTTCTTCCAACAAAGCCATAATGAAAAAGAAAATTGTATTGCTCTAAATCAACTTTAAAAGTTTACTATAGCCAAACAGTTTAGAAAATTTACTTATAATTCTTACACATTTTTTCTTAAATATATTATGGTAGTTAGTGTTAATTATTATGGTTAAAATTGCATAGAACTATTCAGTAAGACCATATTATGCTTGTGATGGGAATAATTATTTCAAACTATTAATTTGCCAGGATGCAACACAACTATTTAAATGGTGTAAGGAACTTTGTTTAACAAGAAGAAACTCCAGGCAATGAGAATACACAAATAAAAACTAAGATCAATTGTTTTCCCATCACATAACATTTCACTGGTTTCAGTTCAAATGCCTAATGTCATTATGAGTCACCAAAGCAAATATTGCTTTATTGCACTATCTGCATAATAACACTCTTAATTATCTTTATTCCAATGACTTTTAAATTGTTGGTTTACTTCCAATATTGTCTAGTCTGCTTTGGTCTTAACTTTTTAAATTCTCATAAAGTGGCCCTGGCCAGTTTGGCTCAGCGGCTAGAGTGTCGGCCCAAGGACTGAAGGGTTATGGATTCAATTCCCGGTCAAGGGCACGTATCTGGGTTGCAGTTTTGATGCCCAGCCCCAGTCATGGTCCTGCAGGAGGCAACCAATCAATGAGTCTCTCTCACATCAATGTTTCTCTTGCTCTCTCTCCCTTCCACTCTACCTTAAAAAAATCAGTGGAAAAAATATCTTCAGCTGAGGATTAACACTCCCCCCCCCAAAAAAAATACATTCTAATAAAGTGTAAAATTTCTTCAGGAAATATATGCAAAAGTTTGCATTTTAAAAATCACCTAGATAAGCTAGATAACATGTATTAACTTCTTGTTTCTTATAGCCACGTTTTAAAACTTCCATTCAAACTCTGTAATCCAATGATATTGTTCGAAGTGTGTAGCTATGACACGTGTACTCGCCTGTTTGTGTGTGTAAAACATAGAGACTCATCAGATATTTTAAACTACTCCACTCTTATAAGTAAATTTATAATATCTTGTGTCAAGTAGTAATTTTTCCTTCAAAGCACCCCAAGCCCCAACAGATCTTGTTAAAATCCATGTGGTCATATTAAAAGAGTTTTTGGCAGAAGAAAGTGTCTAACTGTTCTCTATTTCTGAGCACCATAAAACAGGGGAAAATGCACTTGGGACTTAGATTTTAAGAAATAGAAGAAGAATTTCTCAGGAGTGCCAGGGATGAGTTAACTAATGTCTACGTATCTTAATGTGATGAAGAGAGCAACGGGGAAGAGACACTGGGTACCAATGATGTGTTTTTCTAAGTGTTGGAAGAGGACAGATCTGAGACATGGTGAGGACTCAGGGAGGGGAGGCAGGGGATGACACATGGAGAGAAAGTCCCCTAGTGGCCTCCAGCTCCAATGCTATGACCCCATGGAACATGACTATCTCTGGATAATTGATGACTTCCTCTGAGGGTGTTAGAAAGGTAATTTTGCCCTGGCCAGTTTGGCTCAGCAGTTAGAGCATTGGCCGGCAGACCAGAGTCCTGGGTTTGGTTCCTGCTAAGGGCACATACCGGTTGCAGTTTGTCCCCGGCCCAGTTGGGGTCATGTGGGTGGCAACCACTGGATGTGTCTCTCTCTCTGTTTTCTTCCCTCTCTCCCTCCTGCTCTATCTGAAGATAAATGCAAAAATGTCCTCGGGTGAGGATTAAAAAAATAAATAAAAAGGTAATTGCAAATGTTCAAGCCTCCTCTAGACGGCATTTGCGGAGGGACGCCGGTGAGGGGTGGTGGCCTCTGGTCCGCCCCGCTGTCCCCGGGACCTTCTCCCACCAGCATCAGGTTTGCGTGTATACATGTGTGTGTGCATTGGCTTCTTGCCTGGCTTCCAAAGGGATCCTAAGCAACTTAAAGAGTTTCTAACAATACAACAACAAAAAAGAAACTGTATTTAGATTAGAAATTAAAAATCAGCAGCTACGGGTGAGGCTAATATAAAAATATATTTTGAAATTCTATGTGCTTACTGAGGTATGCCCTAAATTTAGCTTTAACCTCTCTTTAAGTTTCAAAGCGAAGTTACATGACTTAGAGTGTCCATAGTAAAACCAACGAACCATTTCTGACACTAAGACCAGGAATGAAATTCTGCCGAGGAAAACTGCTCTCTGCGCGGTGTGACGGAGAATGTCCTCACGATAGACAGCATCCGTCTCACCAGGATCTTTCTTTTACTCAGTCATTGAATAAAAGGCCATTTTCTACGGCTCACGGTTGTGCCAGGAAAGTGCCTACTGGCAGCACCAAGATTCTTGTGAGAAAGAAAGAAATGGAATCTGCTTTAACACCTGAAAAAACAAACACAGTCGTCCCTCGCCACTTGGCGCTCACTCTATCACAGGTTTCTCAAATCGACTGTAAATAAAGAATCCCACTGTAAACAAAGAACCCTACTTCGCGGACATTCATTGATCGCGGTGGAGTCTGGAACTGACTAACCACGTAAACGAGGGCCGACTGTAATTGGGCCCGCTGTTTCTGCTCCCCATTGCCTGACATTGCACATGAACTCAGCCCATGCCTGACCTCTGAGGCTGTGAGCTTCCCGCTCCTCCTACCTGCAGTGATTCCACCTGGCTCTGGGGGCCTGAGATATGCCCCTTCTCTTCTAAGCAGTGATCTTGTAATGGGGGTGGGTCACTGTCCAAAGGCAAGCACTCTATTCCCTGACTCTGTCTTCTTGTTGCCCCAGCATACATGCCGCATCCCTCGCAGAGAAGCCCGCAAGACCACAGTGCGTTTTGCTTTGCTTTCTTCAGAATGATAGCGTGTCCGCCTCTGCTGTGCGTTCTGTTGAAATGTGGCTTATATTTTGGCCACACCGTCTCATCTTCCTCATTTCATTTTCACTCAAACTTTTGAATATATACAGTGGGCTGTGGATTAGGAGACTGGGGATCAGATTCTGGTATTGCCACTTCCTTTGTCCCTCTGTGGAATGCTGCTGCCTTAATTCCTTGCTCCAGGATTTAAACTCACAAGTATTAACTGCTATAATTTGGGTAGAAACAACCAGCACAGCCCCTGGCACAGAGTGGGAGCTCAATAAATAGTCTTGAAAGAACAATTTGGAGAATGCCTATTTCTTCTCTCACCCCTGCACAGTTGTAAGCACCCAACAGAATATACACCAGGATTGAGGCTGCTTCATTTGGGGATATTTGCCAGCAAGTTCAGGCTACCAATACACCTGATGGGACTTCTAAGGACAAAGGACAAAGGGCATGAACATCGTTTGCCATAAAATAGTATCTAAGAATAGAATCTGAGTGGTATTGTCCTTTTTTGTGGCCTGATTTTCTAATCCTAACTATATTGAATTATGATGTCAAGAGGAAAAAAACAGTTTCACAATTAAAATTATAGTTCAAGTGTCTACTATTAAGTTATTAACTTTTATATTTTAAAATTATAGAATAAATATAGCCTTGGAACTACCTAAACCACAGCACTATAATTCAAAGGCAAATCTATGGGAAAAGCCACACTGAGTATCATTTTTATTAGTTTTATATACTCTAAACTTTTATAAACATATTTAATAATATAACTTACAAGCCGAAACCAAAGAACTAAACACACTATAAAAACAGTTCTCTTTCCCCGGAAACCTGTATAACATTTTGTATGTATGTGGATAAGTTTCATCTTAAAAGTAAGTGTAAACTACTAATCTCTAAAAGTTGACATTTTTCACTTACCTTCATATTTTAAGTAAATTGAATTTAATTTTCTTGGGTTAGAACTAGCTCAGCTTTTAACCTTTGAAAACTTCATACCTTAGTGTAATAAATGCAAACTAGGTTAAACCCAAAGTTTTTCTTCTTTTACTAGAATCTTTATTAACTACAAAATATAAGGCTGTCATGACCTTTTCTGTAAAACAAGTATTTTTTAATAATATTTTTTCAGATTGTAAATGTTACCCATATTTTTGTAGGAAACTCAGGAAGTGTGGAGAAGAATTTTCTAAGAATAACTCATAAACAGAGGTGATAAAAGGTGCTTAGATTTTTTATATATTCTTTTTCAATATAATAATTAAAATTGATGGTTTTTTGTTGTTGTTGTTGTTTGTTTGTTTGTTTTTGCTTTTCCATAAATGTTCTTGGCTTGGACTTTGCAAATACCTGGTTGCCAACATCATTTTTTAATGTTTTATTTATTTGTCTCTTCAAGAATATCTATGTACTTTCCTTCACTAATTTTATTTTCCAGGTTTTAAATAGCATTGCATTTGTTTCCATCTTCTTTACCAAACTAACATTTCTTTCATTAGTTGATGCTTTATTGATCTTTTTTTTGCTATTCCTCTGAATTTTTCAGCATTCCATAGAAGTATGACACATACAATATAATTTTAGTTGCCGTGTAAGCCCAATAATGGTGATAGAATAAATGTTAATACTTAATGAACATTTACCAGGTACCTGACACCTTGCATTGTTACAATGTCATTTAATCGTCCCAACACTTCTTTGGGGGTGGGTGTAATGCTACTATCCCAATATTGCAGATGGGGAAATTGAAGCTCTGAGAAATTAAGTAATTTACCCATACATTTTGGGATATATTTTGAAGGTAGAAATAATAGGACTTCTTAACAGAGTTGATGTGAGATGTGAAAAAAAAGGGGGAGTCAGGATGACTCCTGAGTTTTGACTCGAGCAACTGGAAGAATGGAATTGCTGTTCTTGAATGAATGAACGGACAGGATCAAAATAGGAAGAAAGATGTTGAATTGGAAACATACTCGAAAGCCTTAAAAACTGAAGGAGATAATAGTTCCTCTGTGAGTGAACTGAATTAATAAAGTTTAAACATGTCCTGAGTGATTTGGAGACATAAAAAAGACAGAATGAACAGTGTAACAAAAACCTCATCGTGCCAAACAAACCCTACAGGTTGTTGAAGTTGTGTACAGAAAATACTGCTATGTAGCCAGTAGTGTTTCCTTTAAATTAAAGGATTTCAAGATTGGTATCTAGTGTATGCACTAAGATACTATCACAGTTGCTTAGTAATATCCTTTATCTTGATTTGGAGAGATACAGATGATTGACAACTACAATGATTCCATGTGAAGTCTCCATTCCTCTAAAGCAAAAAATATGTATTTTCTTTTATCACTAAAACCAAGAGAAAATAAAGAACTAGCAAGCCCCTATATCCCAAGATGCTGGAGTTCTTCCCAAAGAGGTAGGCTCATCGGGATAAGCCTAACGAACCCACCTGATTAACCAAGTGCCTTGGATTCAACAGCCTACTCTCCCTTCCCCTTCTGTGTAATTATGTTTCTTTAATGTTTTACGTTGCGTGACTTAACCTTGTAAATAGTTCTATAATAAATGCTATAATTAGTTTAATAGCTCTTTGACTACATTATATTTAAGGGTGTGCCCTCCTGCATCTTCTGGAGCCATGCCAAGGAGCCTCTGAGCAGAGGTAAACTTGTCAGATCCCCCCTATCAGATAAGCTGAAGAATGGGAGGATTAGGAAGGGGTGTAACCTTAGACTACAACTCAAAATGCTTATCACATGTCTAGTATTTATCTTTAAGGTATACCACCAACAGGTTCCCAGGTTAGGAAAGGCAAACCAAGGGGTCCCTTGCAGGGCAAGGCCCATGTTGCCATATTCTCATTTGAGACCTGAAGAAAGGGCCCAATGGGAAGTCTGAGGCTCCCATAAAGGAAGTTCCAGGACATCCTCTCTCCCCTCCAAGCTGTGGAGAAAGGGGTCTCCAGTTCTACCGTGGCTTTCAAGTCCTTGGGATAAATAATTTCCATTTTGATCCCTGGCAGAAGAGGTCTGTGGTACTGCTGGGGAAATGGGGACGACAGAGGAGATGAGTGTATTTTAGTACTGCTCTCTTAAAAACTTCGCTGCAGAGCTGCTGAAGTTCAGTTCGCAGATACCACGCTAGGAGAGCAGTTTTCCCTTTGGGGCATGTTCTAGAAGGAATTGCTGGAAGGAAATCCTCATGAATGTCCAAGTTCAATAGATCTGCCAGCCATTACTCAGGTTTATCTCCCACACCAGTCAGCCCATCATTACCTCTGAGTCTGCCCCTTGATAAAATCTGTTTGGTTGGTGATATGTTTCACCTAAGGAGATATTCTGATTTAAACACACATCTTCCTGTAAATCACCGTATCTTCATATTTATGGTTTCCATGGTGCCCTATTTACAGTCTAAACTTTGAAATAAATTCACACACTTAAGAATGGACTGTCTAGCGTGTGAAATCTATTTGGCATAAATGCCACTCATGGAGGAGGTGAGGCTGTCCCTATGGCTTCATTGGATAAAAACTGGAAAATAAGTCTTCCAGGGTCAGTCTTTGCCTTTGGAGGCCTTAAAACTTTTAAAGATATCACTTTGGTAATCTTGTGGCTATGATAGGGGAGGTGGTGTGGACTTTTGTACTAGGACCAGAGAGAGACTTTGAAAACAGAAGTATATCTAATAATTCGTTCATTCATTCATTCGTTTATCTATATATACATGTATTCCTTAAACAAATATTTATTGACCGCCCATCGTGCTAGGACCAAGAATATTAGCAGAGCCCCTTGCAAAGCCTCCTTGCCCTCAGAAGACCTCAAGGGAAGTGAAGTGGGGAGTAATAGGATATCATCAACTTTTGATAGCTGTAAACTAGAAATCGTATTTGCTAACGAGTAAGAAACCTTTTTAACTGAACAAAATGCGTTTTTGCTTCCTGCAGCTTCTTCTTTCTGAACTCTCCAATCTTTTCTGGCCTAAGGTAGGTCCTGATATCTTTGAAGTTATGTGGTCATTAAACAAAATCAGTCAAACTCACAGCTTCGGTTATAAAGCTGCTATTAATAAAAACATTGCCCTATGATTATTAAAACAAGAACCATAAAAGCTAGCCCTCTGGCATTCAATTTTACTTATACACATCACAGCCTGAAATAAATTGTTAAAAATTAACAATGTTGAAAAATTAGTAATGTTGTGCTTTAAATACAATTCTTTAACAATCTCGTACTACATGTTCTTGGGTAACAGCACCCAAAAAGAACATTGTACATCTGTACAATCTTTAAAGGACATAATAGTGCAATAAACTATAATGGCAAAATTAATCAATTGATGTTGTAAAGTGTGCCTACAGGAAACTAGACCCAGTATTCTTTGAGGATCCATTCTGTACAAAAATAGGGGCAGTCAGTGGTGAAGTTGAAGTTCAGAGTCCCTACGATAGAATTTTGGATGAACTGCCTACAGCCTGTGATTTGTGCACTGAGGGTCCTTATAGTTGAAAAACACCTGTTCCTTTTATATGCCCCTTGAAATATGAGGGTGGGTGCTATTTAAAAATTTAATACAAAGTAATAATTATTATTATAAAAATATAATACAGGCAAGTAAAGAATTTTTTTAAATGTTAAAATTTCCTAACCCTCACTTGTATTCTTCATTCGAACTCACCATAACCACTGTTAGCCATTTGTGTTTTTCTAGAACTTATTCAATATAAGAAAAATATTATAAAATTTAAAACAACTAAGAATATAAAATAAAAAGCAAATCTTCCACCCCCATTGTATTTTAGTCCCACTTTCCAAAGGGAAATACTTTTAACCACATCTCTCTTTTATTTTTTTCTAGTGGTTACCTCCATACCTCTGGATGTTTTGTTTCACTTGTCTTTTTTGACTTGTCAACTTCCAGCTGTATCAAGTGCCTGAGAAAAGAGAACTCACCTGAATTACTTTCTTGTCTTTCCACCCCCTTTCAACCTCATGTTTATTTTCAGTTCTATTTGTTAATTTTATCCATTGAAAGAATTGACTTAATCCTCTATTTTTTTTTTTTGATCCACTAGTTTTAGACTGTATGTCTTGACCTCCTACCACGTGATTTCAGGAAATTAGAGCCCCTACCTGTCCCTTCACCTGGCTGCTTCTTTACCTACAATGTTCATGACTTTTATATTCTGTTAACTACAATTAAGTCGGGGCTTTTCTATACGTTTGTTTTTAAAATTCAAAACCAACAACTGACATTGAATTTTTAAATTTCAGTCGTCATACTTTATGACTCTTCCTTGTTCTTTGAGTTCTTTTTTCATAGCAGCCTAATTTTTTTTCTTAATGGATGCAATATCTTTTCAAAACTCTAAACAGAATTTCTGAAGCTTCTCTTATGTTCACCGACTAAGCTCTGAGGTTGGTTTTTCTCTTTTTCCTTCTTGCTTCTCTTTCTGGTGGCATTGTTTATCATTGAATGTCTGGTGGTCCTTCATTGTATCTGTGCTGAGGGTGCCATCTGTCCACCAAAATTCGCTCTTCTTCTTCCTGGTTCATGGCTAGACTTTATTTCTCAAATGTGCTTATAGTTAAGTGTTCTACCCAAGGTCATGAGCCTCTTTCAGGTGGGTGCTTGTAAGACATGAGCATGACTCCTCTATGATCTCTTTTTCTGCAGGCTGAAGTGACCCTGGACACCATCGGTTGATGGCTGTGCTTCCTTGATTCATAACAAGAGCCATCACTAACAGGATGGCTTGTGGTTGTGAAATGAACTTTTTATGTTTTCTTAGCCACTGAATAATTGTGAGTCATCTCGTTACCGCATCTTATTCCACCCTTACTCACACAGTAGCCTAGTGAAGAAGCTTGTGTGGATTGGATGGCTTCTAGATGTGGGTAGCCTGTTTTCCCTCAAACCCTTTTCCTTAAAAGAAAGGGCTGACTGTAAGAAATGTGTGTGCCTGTAGGGTATGTCAACTGGCAGCCTCTCTTTAGGGTGTCTTGGCAGGGAGCTAGCAAAACATCTCTTTTCATTATGCTAAAATAAAACTCTGGGTACCCACAGCCACTCTCAGTTCCCTGGATGCCCCTAAGCAACATTTTCTTTAGAGAGCAACCATCTGATTTTAATCTGAGACTAGAGATCCTCCTCATTTGTGGGGGGTGTGGTAGAGGAGGAAGGGTGCACTTGTGTAAATATTCCAGACACAATCCTTCAGTGATGATCACTTCCATTTCTGCCCATTTCTCACTCACTCCTGCTCTCTCTTGCCACCCCTGTTCTTGGAGCCTCTCTCTGGCTCACCCGCCAAGAATGCCTCCCATGCCCACTGCTTCTTCAGGAACTTGCTGACCTGTCCTGCTCCAGGATGTCACTCAATATGATTCCTTCTGCTTCCCATCTTCCAGAAATTCATTAGTCTCTCTGGTCTGCTGATGTTTCTTCTTCCCTTTTCTCTTGAGTTCAATGATTCTCTTTTGGTTTTTGTTGTCATCACAATGGTATTTTGGAAGAAAGGCGAGTAAACATTTATATTTATTCTGCCATCTTGTACATAGAAGCCAGACTCATTTTCAGAAGTACAGAGACTTTAAGGGGAGAAGAGATCTGAATTTCACTCTTCTCTCTGAGGTCTTGAAAATTAATATTTAAGGAGCAAGTTGTTCTGTAATCATGCCCATTAGAAAGTAATAGTAACCAGTAACCCAATGCCCCACGCTTCACTGTCCTGTATGTACAAATACAGTCATTCCCCAAAGCTCTAATCCCTTACCTACACATGTGGGAACCCCAATTCCTTGGGGCTCACCTTCTTCTAAACATGTCTGCTAATTGTCAAGAGGCATTTTACATGTTTTCTTGAATCGGTATAGTTGTTTTTGGCCAAGCCGGGGCTCTGCTACTGTTGGCCTTGACCAAACAACACGCCTGCTACCTCAAGGCTATTAGAGCTGGAATTCAGCCCCTCCTGGCTGAGCCACTATGGTCCCAGAGCCAGTAGGAGCTGGCATTCCACCACCTCCTTAGAGGGGACACCTGCCAATTCATGCTGGCCAGGGATGATTTTGTGAAGTCAAAAGGCATACATCGCTTCCTTCTCTGTGATTCTCAATTAGAAAGGGTCTCTCTCACAGCAGCATTGCTTTAGCCCTAGAAATTTAAGAGAATTTCCAGGAACAGCTATTTTTCTCCTAGCATGAGCTGACAGTGGCATTCCCACAGTAGTGTGAATTGCCATCTTGATGCCTAGTCCCTTTAAGATTCAGCATTTGACTAATAGTGCTCTTGACCTTCACAGTGCTGACACTGCTTGGCTCTGTCCTATGAAGGGACATGGCAGACACTCCTGGTTCAGTTAATCTCTTACTGATTGAAAAGAGGGAGGGTCAAGTGAGAGGTGGTGATTTGATAACAGATAACTTGGGCTCAATGCACTAAAGGGTTTAGTGAAGCAACTCTTTCAATTCACATGCACAACAGTTCATTTGGGTAGGGACAGACACAGGAATTCAACCCATCCGGTTCTTAGGATCTGTTGTTCAGTCTGCCTCATTCTGTGCCTCTCCTTTTCTTAGCACAGAAACTGGTTTCTGTCACCTCTCCCTCCCCTAAACCATCAGTGTTGATACGTCTAACCACTAATTGTGGGTGAGATTCAAGTGTCCCTCACCCCCAAAGGAGCCTCCTTAGTCCCATGTAAATCCGTAAATGAAAATAGATTCTGAGAGAAGCAGTGTCACTTTAGGCCACATGCAGGATTCCTGGGCTTGAAATAAGTTTCTCTTTCCCCAGACATCATTTATTCTTCCTTTCGTTATCATCTATGTTTCACCAATTTTCCCTGACTCTGTGGGATAACTGAATCAAAAGCAACTCTCAAATATTAGGAGAGCCCACCAGTAGCCAGATAGAATCCCATTATTATAGTGATCCCACCTGGGCTATGAATAGTGCAATGTCTAGAATTTAAGCCTGTGCATGAATTTCCAGGTCATGGCCACTGTTTTCCCTACATGGGTGTGAGGGAAGGTCACAGGTTAGCCCCCTGGGGGTCAGGGTACCCAAGCTCCTTTATTTCTCCTAAAGTGGTTGAAGACCATCCCAATAGACAGCCAGACTCCAAGATCAGCCATGCTTCCTAGGACCCTCATTTTCAGGGAATATCCACTCTTTTTCTACTATAATGATTTGTAAGGTATAGCAGAATAGAAATGACTTTTAATCCTGGCTCTGCCAAGCTCACCTACAATCTTGAGAACTTCAGCCATTTTGGACCTCAGTGTCTTCATCAGGAAAATGATGGATTTGGACTAGATCAATGGCTTCATCTTTTATGCTGCAAAACCCTTTCTTCCAACAAAACCTATGTGGAAGTACAAAGTACAAAGCATATAAAAGCACAGCACTCGGGGTGAAATAAGAGCTGGAGTCCTGGAGGTGGCCTGCTCCCCCTCCTCCCTCGACATTGCAGGAGCCTCTGAGGCACCCCTAGGAACACTTAGGGTTCTATGGAACACAATTTGAAAACCACTGCTCTAGAATATCTTTAAGGTCCCTTTGACCTCTAACATTTTATGACCTCAAGTAATGGTGGGAAAAATCTATCTTCGCTCTGGAGAGCAAGTGTCACATTGGATTTCATGCTGAAATGCCCTGGGGTTTCATTAGAACTTACCTAGCTAAGGTGCTAGAACTGCACACAGAACTCAAGCGGAGCACTGATATGGTACAGTGAGTCCAAGCCCACCTACAGCCTAAGCCAGAAGACCTGAGTTCAAGTTCCAACTTTACCACCTATTAATTCTGTAGATTAGTTTGCTATAACAAAGTACCACAACGGAGTGGCTTAAACAACAGAAATGTATTGTCTCACAGTTCTGGAGGTTAGACAGCCAAGATCAAGGTGTCCACAGGGTTGGTTCCTTCTAAGGGCTGTGAGTAAGAATCTGTTCCATGCCTCTCCACTGGCTTCTGGTGGTTTACTTGCAATCTTTGTTGTTCCTTGGCTCGTAAAAGCATCACCCTGTTCTCTGCCTTCGTCTTCACAAGGTCTTTTCTGTGTGTGTGTGTGTGTGTGTGTGTGTGTGTGTGTGTGTCCAAATTTCCCCGTTGTATAAGGACACAATCATATTGGAGTAGAGGCTTATTCTACTCCAGTTTGATCTCATCACAATTAATTACATCTGCAAAGACCCAATTTCCAAATAAGGTCACATTCTAAGGTTCTGAGGGTTAGAGTATCAACTATAAATCAAGGAGCTGCAATAGGGATGGAAAGAGAAACAATTCAACCCATAATATTCTATTACTTTGAACAAATTATTTTGCCTCTCTATGCCTTCATTTCTAATATCTATTATGACTTACGATTGTTGGGAGATAATAAGGCAACTAAAGGGCTTAGCATAGCGAGCATTCAGTGAATGTTAGCTATCATCATGAACATGTTTTTTGTTTCACTTTCAATACTTCTTTGAAAGAGTGCCACTTGCTATTATTTCATTGCAGCAGTATATGGGGTCCATGTCCCTGGAAAACAATGTCTTAGACCCTCAGATGGTTTCTAACACTTGCATCAAAATACCCTACTATTTTGTTGTCTCATTATCTAGATTTAAAAAATGATATTTATGCCCGGCCAGTGTGGCTCAGTGGTTGAGCATCAACCCATGCACCAAGAGGTCGCCAGTTCTATTCCCGGTCAGGGCACATGCCCAGGTTGTGGGCCAAATCCCCAGTGGGGGACATGCAGGAGGCGGCCAATTGATGTTCTCTCTCATTGATGTTTTTATCTCTTTCTCCTTCTCCCTCTCCCTTCCTCTCTCTCTCTAAAAATCAATAAAGAAAAGAAAAAAATTTTTAAAAAGATATTTGTATTCTGCTCCCAATAGAGCTTTGAATGGGTAGCTGCAGGAAAATAGTAAATAAAAACCACTCAGTATTCGGTTAAAACCCACACATACAGCAGGTGAGTAGGAGAGCTTGAAGTCTGTCACTCAGCCTCTTGAGTTTTCTGGAATTTCTAGGTTGGTTGCTTTGTCTGTTCTGCTGTGTTATATCTTCTTTTGTTATAATATTTTTTTTCTTTTTCTATATCCATCCCACATGCTAGCATATAGAAGTATGCAATCCAGGTCAGTGCTCTGAACATATGTAATTCTTTTCGTATGCCTTGATGGACAATAATCATACACATGCTATCAGTCTATGTGTGACATCCTCACTTTTCGTGATTTTTGTACCCACGTCTTTTTCAGAGGATAAGTATATTTGGACATACATCCAGAATTCTGATACTTGGCGTTAAGAAAGAAAGGCATTCCGGTGTTTGTTGTAAACCTAATCCGAGATGTCTTCCTTGCTGACTGGGATGAAGGCAGCGTAAGTAGGCACGGCTGCTTGACAAATAGGTTTCCGATCCCACAACACTCATCTCCAGGCTTTTAGAAATCAGTATGATGCGGGGTTTGTTTGCCTGTGTGTATATTTGTCATTTCTGCCAGAGGAGCAAAGATGAGTCAGGCAGACATTTTTCTTCTATATCTGGAAAGAAGTGAACGGACCCTTTTAAAATAACCTATGTCAGCCTTTCTGGCTCTGGATAAGGCTGCAAAGGTGCTATATAGGGTGGTAGGTCCTTTTTAAGGGCAAGGGAATAAATTAAAATTTTTAATTAAGATGATAATATGTTTGGGGTCAATTCTCCTAACACATGAAGAGGCTCCATCAAATTCCCATTTTTCTACACGCAGTAAGATCAGGAGATTTCAAGTACAGTTAGTTTTGTGCTCATGCTTTTTGGCAAAAATTAAATGTCATTTGTTCCTTTTTAATTTTCCTTCTTCCTTTTTTTCTCCTCCCCCCCATTTTAATGAGATATAATTGACATATAACTGTTTTCTTTCTGAATAAATCACACGTTGTTTAAAATAAACATAAAAGGCTAATAATTCAAATGGAAATAAAATCCATGAAAGTAATGAGGCCCCTGGGAATATATTTAATTACATACAGCATAGATGCAGGATAAAGGGAAACAAATCACAAGAAAAAAATTGACTTTAAACTTCTTTAAGGAGGTTGGATGCAATGAGAATAACAAATTGTAATTTAAAATTTTTAAATCATACCCCTCATTCAAAAATTTTGTAAATTATTGTTCTAATAATAGAAATAGATAGCAGAAAAATAGCCTTCGGGGAATTACAGCTCTCCTCCAAATGCCTGCTTCTCTAAATGTACATACTCCCTTGGCAGTGTGGAAAATCCGAAGAGAACATCTAAGTCCTACAGAAAGTCGCTGCTCTGGGGAACTTACTGACACGTTGTCTATTCTGGGAGAAGAGAAAGAGAAGGTTGGGGTTTTAGAGGTAGCTGAGTTATATGACCTCAATACATAACCAATTAATAGAATTAATAGTCTATGATATATCTATAATATCAAATTTTTATCTTTCATATAAACTTACAGCATTTCCTCTCCTTATTTTTGAGGGTCAATATCAAATTGAACACCAGACATCACAGAGACAACTGAATCCCTGTGTGTGATAACACAATGTATGTCTCCCAAATAACTAACATGTGTGAATAACTGTTTATTTCCACAATGTGAAAAACTTTCCACCTTGCACATTTCAGGAATCCTGATGTCAACCAGTTGTTGATGGATAACTTCAAACACAAGGACTTCAGCCATATAGCCCACTGTTTTGCCAGATGTTGACTGCATATTCACCATTGCCATTACAGATAATGACTTTTCCCCCATTTGAAAACTTTTATTTCAAAAACGTACAATATCCTCTGTAACCTTCAACCACACTGTGCTTACTGAACTAAAGCCTTCTATTTCCTTCTGAATAGAAACGCCTCCTGCCCAGACCTTGTGTAGCTAGGGATTTGAGTGCAATAGACAATTTCAAAGACTGCTCTTTCCACTTAACAATTGGTGCATTAGGCTAAAATGTTCACACAAATGCAATAGCAACAGAAGGGGCTCGCAATGTAGTGACAAGGTCCTTCTTTTACCTGGATCTGGAGAATGATGAATGAGCATTAGCAGAATATTCTTCTGGCCCTAAGGTTTACCTTGATCTTCTCACAGAATGCAAATTGAAATTATACCCACATTTCTATGGTATTTATTACCATGGTCATGATGTGAGGGCTTTTTCAATATGAATAGTGTAAAAGGGGAAACATATTACTGCGAAGAGACATTATTGTGCCGGGACTGTATAAACAGATGAGGAGAATGGAGCGACATCCTCATAATAGAAACTGAAAGCTCCTCATTTTGTCCCGATTGTCTACCCTTCCTTTTTAAACAACCTTCCTTTTTTTCTGGCCATCAATACAAAGTTCCTTTTGGTAAAATGAAGTGCATTCAAGCTGCTTGAAAGAAGCTTTTAAAGTTGATCTGTGCCCACACAAAGGAGAAGCAGTGCCGGGTCAGACCAGCGGAGGAAGCAAACTTGGTCAATGTTCATTACTCATGGCTTGACACGCTGGCCTCCATATCATTTTGTAAAGAATCAGATAAACTTTCCTCGTGATAAACAACTGAAATAATTTTTCTTAGCTGTCAGCTCCCTTTCTCCCTTTCCCAGCCTGTTCTCACACTCTTCCATGCTCGTAAAAGCAACCGAGTGCAGCTCTTTGGTCTGATAAATGGGCTCCTTTCAACTGGTGGCAGGCTTCAGGAAAAAGAGATAATCCTGGATAATGTGGACACAGTTTTCATTTCATGTCACCCAATTAAACTGCAATTATCCGGAGTGCAACAGCAGAAAACCTGGAAAGAATGGCCGGAGAATGAGGCGCTGAGACACCCTGGGATTCTTTATACCAAGCGCATCAGCCAAGATTTGTTCTGTTCTGATAATAAAGTGCCGGCCTAAGCACTCAGCCGCACAAAACCACGGCCAGCCAGACCAGCTGCAGCCTGTGGCTGCGCGTGAGATGCTCCCACAAATTCTGTGAGAAATAGCAGTCAGGTCACAGGCACTTTTTTGTTTGTTTGATGATTTGCATCCAAAGCCCACGTCCGCCCGCAGAGCAACCACGCATATTCCCTCTCCGGCACCTCGCTCGCCTCTCCGCAGACAGATCCAGGCGGGGATCACTCCTTGGATAAGAACAAACTACTTTCTCCGCTGTGACAGTCTGAGCACCGCACGAAACACCATCCCTAAACCAATCATCGGATACTAAGAGAGTGATGATAACTCTGTTATTACAAACACGTTTAATAAATCACGCAGAGCTAGATTAGTCTGAGGCCAGAATAGTTATAAAAATTTTGGTGAACAGCTGGCTCATCAATTGATAGGTTTTTCCTTCATTTAAATGGGATGATATTCAGCCCTGCGAAGAACTACAACTGTGGGATGGCAAATAGATAAAGGGATCCATCATGTTACATTTATAAATCATGCAGTTTTTCAGATTCTCTCGTAGTATAAAACGTCGGACGTTCGGTGGAGGAAATGAGAGAAAATGCAAACTGTAAGGGTAAGGCTTACATGTAAATAATTATGGCTGTATTTGTAAACACAGTTGAGAGAAGATTAGTGATAGTGAAATTCACGGGAGGAAAAACAATACAATGGAATGAAAATGACCTTTGAGGACGCCGTTGCCAGAGCCCAGCAAGAAAAAATAAGGCAGGCCCCAAACTCACAAACTCCAAAATAAAATTTTCATCACCAGTGGCATAAATCTTTGGATTTATTAATACCCTCCTAAAATAAACTGTACAGCTTTACCAGCCGGTCTATTTAGCGATGAATCAACTACTTTAATCTCATAAAATGATTCTCCCGTGTACCGTTTGGCTGTACAGCTCTTCTTCCTTCCTCTATCTGAAATAGATCCCATCTTAATCTTTTTCAGAATAGCCATTTGTGGCTCCTAGAGGTAGCAAATGTGACAGAAGAGTCTCTCAGAGCTGGTTTTAACCAGAATGACTTACCTGAGAGTGACTGTCAATGGGCCTGGGGCAAGCACCCTCTGCCAGCTTCTCGCCCAACAGGGCTAAAACCACCGCCCTAGGAGACCCTGCCTGTCTCCCCTTTGCCCCAGGAGGTATCTGAAGCCCAGGTGCTCTCTTACCCCAGGCCATCAAACAGACGGGAAGGAGAACACCAGTACAATCACACGGGAAACTTGAACATAATTGGGGAGAGCTGTTGAGATGAATTTGAAATTTTGGGTTGTTCTTCAATAATCATAAATGCAACAATAACCCCAACGATAATGCTAATACAAGACAACAGGTACATGCCTTTCATCTAGGCTCAAAGCACTGGACAAGTAATGGTCTGGGCTAGGATCCCATTCCATGTAGCTTTATGAGAGAATCCACACATTACAATAACATAATGACACTATGATAATAATAATAATAATACCTTATGTTTACCTAATGCCTATCTCTGGGAAACCTACAACAGTTTAGAGATGGTAATCTAATTAAACCCCAGGTCCCTGTCAGACAAGGAGGAGGCAGGGATTTTTAATTCAAATGCTGTTTAGGAAATGATGGGAATACTAACATCTGCCACCTCCCTTCCTCCTAGGTATTTGTGAACACAAAGGAAAAGAGATAGCTCAGATTTAAATCTTCTAACTACATGCAAGAACAATGATAATCGTAGAACATAATAACACTGTGTAGATCCTTTCTCATCTGATATACTTGTCTTTCAAATTATGGGTTGAATTCCTGTCCTGTGTTCTTTCCTGGGAGATTTTCACACAGCTCCAACACAGGGAAGGAAAGACAGGTATGCTCCGTGGAAGTGTGTCACCCTCTCCTGTTGAAACCTCACAGGGTTCCTTCTGCCACTCCTCCTAGGCCGTCATTTTAACTTTCCTGACGACGTACTTCTAACCTGTTCAGAGTTAGATTGTATAAACCCGGATCCTTTGAAATTGATTTTTTTTTTTTAATTTCGGAAACATTGGATTCAGGATATTTAAAAATACTATTGCTAATGAAATGGTAGTTTGGGCTCAACCTGGGAGGAACTCAGAACAAATAAAATTGCTACGTGTAAAGTAACCCTCTTAGAATACTATACTTTAAATAGACAAATTCCATGTAAGGCGTTTATACAGTACCCCCTCCCTCCCACTGATTAGCAGATACTTTAAAAAAGTAATTTATTTGAAAACAATCCCGCCCTGGCCGGTTTGGGTCAGTGGTAGAGCGTCGGCCCGCGGACCAAAGAGTCCAGGTTTGGTTCCGGCCAAGGGCACGTACCTCGGTTGCGGCTCCTCCCTGGCCCCGGTTGGGGTCGTGTGGGTGGCAACTAGTCCATGTGTCTCTCTCACATTGATCTTTCTCTCTTCCTCCCTCTCTCCCTCCTGCTCTATTCAAAGATAAATGTAAAAATATCCTCGGGTGAGGATAAAAAAAAAAAAAAAGAAGATAAAACAATCACAAATATTAGATGAGAACCATAGCATTATCACAGCCTGTAATCATGTTGTTCACTTATTTATTTGTTTATTTTTCCCCCACTAGAAGAAAGCTCAATGAAAGCCAAGACCATGTCTGTCTCATTCATTATTATACCCTGATGATAGCATGTGTTAAGTGCATAGTAGACGTTAAATATTTGTTGAATGAATGGATAAAGAAAGAGGTCCTGGCACAGTAAGCATCTCCCCTGCGAAGCATCATCTGGGGCAGGCATACGGCTCCCTTCCCTGGCACTGTGCAGTAGCTCACCAAGTACCTGGACTCTGCCATCAGCAGAGCTGAGTTTGAATCAGGACTCCACTGCTTACCAAGTTTGCGAACTTGGGCAAATCTCTGAAGCTCTTTGAGCTTCCATTTTCACATCTATAAACTGGGCATTGTATCTTTCAGGATTAAATAAGGATGAACTGAACTGAGGTAGGTAAAATCTTTCTCACAGTGCATGAACGCTCAATAGATACAAACTATTACTTTTTTTGCTTCAAAAATAGAAAGTTAGTTTGACCTAATTTTAAAGGCCAATCTTGTATTCTGAAATATGTCTTCCCCCCTTCCTCCTCTGGCCCGGCTCACCACTGAGAAGCGTCATCGGGGACAGACATGGCTTCCTTCCCGGGCACTACAAGCCACAGCCCTGCTTTAAGCACAGAGAAGCAGCCTTTGTGTCTCCTGTCCCCATTCTAAGGTCCTGAGCAGTTTCTGCCTTGATCTCTGTGACCAGCAGCCAGGTGCTGCTGCCGTTTAACCTCCTGCAACTGCCAGGACTGTGGGGGCTCCCAGGCTGTGGGCTGATATGCTCTGATGTCTTAGCTTTACCCACATTTAGGTCAGGGCAGGAGTCAAAGGCAGGAGCTTCCAGATATCCGTATTCCCTGCTTACAGGCCCCCCAGACTCACCCTCCTGTCCTGGGTTGGCTGGCAGGGAATAGGTCATTTTAGGACAGAAACAAGGAGGGAGAGGCAGCAGCCGGCCTAGAGCCATTGCGTGGCCCTGGCCTTAGGAGGGAGAGGTTGGCCCAGCACTCTCCCTTCAAAACAAACGCTTCTGGGGAAACACGTTAGCCTGAGGCAGAGAGGGCAATCCTTGAGACTCGGAAATAATGCAGATCTCTCCTTTGTCCTGTATGACCCTTTTTTTTTTTTTTTTTTTGGTCAGGATGGGGACATCCTGGGCAACCGTCCAAACCTTTGTGCAGCTGTTTAACAAATCCAGTCCTAGCTGAGAGCTGGAAGAGGCAGGAAGCTTGGTCTTGGTCAGTCTGCAAAAAATGTGAGCTGACGGCATATGCCTTGTGGGGGTCAGGGAGAGAGGACCCTGGTCGTCTGGTCCCCAACACGGACATGAATCAGGAGGGGACGCAGGCTGAGTGCCTAGGAACACCGTCATGATGCCAGGCACCCTTGCTCTGCTGTGCACAGCTGCTTCCCCCTTGGCATGTTATTTAACTTCCCCAAACCTCAGTTTCTTTACCTGTAAAGGGGAGAGCATAACCCTTTCTCAAAAGACGACTGTAAGAATTAAATGGGATGATAAGTGAAAAATGCACAATACTGGCAGTTCCAAGTACAGATCAGTATCGACTGTGGCTGCTATTTGTGGGCTATGTTTCTATTAGCAAAGGAAGAAATAATCTGAATGAGCATTGATGATGGACTGGTGAGATAACCTATGGTAAATCTACACCATCATAATTGGGTATGTACAGTCATAAAATGGAATAAAGAACATTTCTATACACTGCTGTGGAGTGGCCTGCAGGGTATATTGTTGAGGGGAAAAGGGCACGGAAGACAAAAATATAAACAGTATGCTATGTATCAAAATAGTGGGGGCTTGTGTCTTGAGTGTACATTTATGCATTTTTTAAAGCAATGGAAAGACAAAACAAAAATGGGCGGGGTTGGGGAATCAGAAGGGGCGGGCGAATAAAACTCTGTGTTCATGCTTTGGGCTCTTACCAACAGATTCTTCAATTCTTTCCCTCTAAGTTGCGGCTGTTGATGTCATCACCCTCATCATCATCCTCAGAAAGAACTTCAGTTTCCAACCACCATGATTTTAATGCTTGCAGGTAGGGGGGCCGCCCAGTTTTCTGTGGCTGACCATAACCTCAGGGAATGGTGGTCATTAGTGGTCATCGATCCCTAGGTTTCCCTATGTGAGTGCAGTTGGTGGAGACCATCTCCCTCCCACACTTTGGATTAATTCTTTCTATCTAGCTCCTAATTTGTTCTTCTCTACATTCTTGGGCACATGCAAAATATTCCCTGCAGCCTTTGGTAACCTCTAGAGCAGGGGTCTTCAATTTTGGACCAAGCTAAAAATGGTTTCTACATTTTTAAATGGTTGGAAAAAAACAGGAAGATAACATTTTGAGACACATGAAAATTATTTTAACTTTTAAGTTACCTAACAAATAAATAAAGTTTTATTGCAACACAGCCATGTTCATTTGTTTCCATATTATGTGTGGCTGCTTTCATACTACAAGTTGAGCTCTTCACCTACACAGCCTAAAATATTTATTATCTGGTCCTGTACAGAAAACATTTGTCCACCCCTGGTCTAGAGCATCAGAGAAGGTCTGGGTTTCAGATAAGTCTGTTGTTTTCTGAAGCCATCTCTAGGCCCTACTTTGCATATAAAAAACTTGTAGAGGTCCCCTGTAGAGACAGGCTTTCAGTATCCATTGTGTTTTCCTGGCTTATTCTTTCTTGCTTTCATTGATGAATAAAACCAGGCTCCTCATCAAAGCCTACAGAACAATGGACAGATGTGGTTTTGTTTTTAAACATCATCTTAAACCTGAGGCCCTACAAACCTATTTCAAAGCAGTTATGGAGGGCCACAGACAATAATCACTTATAGGTAACCACACATGTCTATTTTTATAGGAACATTTACCCCTCTTGACTCAGGGCCAGAATACCCATCACCCGCATCTATCTTGTTGCTCTGGCCTAACATTAGCATGGATGGTGGACTATTGGGTGGAAGTGGTCCCCATTTCATGTTGTGTTAATACAGCCATGCCCGTGTAGAGCTCCTATAGACCAGTGATTCTCAAATTTCATCGTCTGTAAGAATCACCCAGAAGGCTTATAAAAACAGATTCTGCCTGCCCCTCTCCCACACCCTTAGATTCTGATTCAGTATGTCTGGGGTGGAGCCCATGAATTGGCATTGCTTATAATTTCCCAGCTGGTGTGGATGCTGGTGTTCTGGAGACCATGCTGAGTAGCGATGCTGTTGATGCCTGGGTCCATCTTACCTGAACTCAGCTACAAACTGCCTCCCAGGACAGAGGAGATTTCCATGGGATACAGATCTATCCATTCACCTACCCTTCTTAATGTCGGGTAATTTTCCTCCATCCAGACTGCTAATGGAATTAGTTATTTATGGAGCAGTTATTGTGTATAAAGAACTTATGACTTTAAAGAACTTAGCCTCTCCGTTGAGAAGGGAAGACGTACATTTCCAAAGAAAAATAAACCCCTCGGTTAAGAAAAGCTCAACTTAAAAGTTGTCAGCTGCTTCTCAATCTAGGGGTGGCTTCAGTTAGCCACCTGGGAGAGAGTATTTGTTTTGGAGTCACTTTAATTAGCTTTCTTAGTTATATAAATGTAAGGCAAGTATATACATATTGCCCTAGAAAGAAAGATATTACAGGCCATATTTTTGTGTATTGACAAAGCATACCTCTTTCAATATTCCTTGTTGGGAAGGTGGTCAAAGAGGGGAGGGCACATTTGGCAGGACCTGTTTTGGTTTGTCAGGGACACTTGTTCTAACAGAAGAGGCCTGCGTCCCAAGGCCCCTCTGGTCAGCACCGCCGACACACGTGCATGTTTGGGCAGCAACAGCTAAAAAAAAGTGGGTTAAATTAAAGAGCTTTAACTTGAAAGCAAGCTTCGGCCCAGGCCTTAAGTGTCAGATAGCAACTGCTGGAGAGCACACCTGTGGGAAAGGCCTCCTGGGGAACTGTTGCTGCAGAGTGAGTCACCTGTTTGTGGAGCACCTGTTTTCACCTGGTTTAGCATGTGGCACTGACAGATGTGTTGACACCAGGAAGCATGGGCCACCTCTTTTGAGTGTAGCAGATAAAGTAATATGTGCTAATCACCATCTGAGCATAGAATAGGTAGGTGTTAAGTGGATAGATGGAAGGAAGGAAGGAAAATAGAAGTTTGGGGATAGAGAAGAAATTGTAATTCCACGTATCATTTTGAATGGTTTCATTGATAGTATGGAAACACTTCATTTTTGGACAACTGAGATGCTTTTTAAAAAAATATCAAAACTCATACAGAATTACATAAGTAAATATGTTGGGTAACCAATGTAACTAATCCTTTTATTGAGAGGGAATGAAAACCAATGCAAATATAAAGTAACAAATTTGATTTTTATGTCTTAGAAATTTACTCTGATGGCAAGATCAAAAGAGGAGATCCATATGAACAATTTTATCAATGGGTGATAGCTGAAATAAAAATATGATTTCTTTTAAAGCTACATATTCAAATTTGATGTCATCATTTTGAAATCTGGTAAAATAAAGGGAAGGAATCAAGCATTTATCCTTCCTTTCTATTTGTACTATATGAACCTCAGGATAAACACGAACTGATGAGGGAACATTTATCTTTACAGAAGAATGTCAACTAACACATGAAAACAAAATAATAGAATTAGAATATTAAAATTTTTTGCACCCCCCCCCATGAATTAATGAATCTAGGCAGTAGTCATCGATGATTGATAATATTACAAAAAGAGAGAGACCCTAGTTCATGGGGCTGTAATGCACAGTGGAATATAGTCAATAATATTGTAATAAGTATGTGCGGTGACAGATGGTTACTAGACTTACTGTGGGAATCACTTCTCAAAGTACATGAATGTTGCATCACTATGTTGTACACCTGAAACTAATATAATATGCATGTCAACTATAATTAAAAATATATTTAAAAAAGAGAGAGAAGCCAGGGACCATGTGCCTCCCAAAGGAAGTACACTCCGCTGCCTGTGAAGTAGTCTTGCCATAAAATCCACATAGACTGTGATCAAGCCTCCAGCTCCAACTACCAATTTGCTATATAAGAAACAGAAGAGCACACACACCACCACAGCCATCAGTCAGCTAAGTCCAGATTGTAGGAAATTCTACCAAGCAAGCCATCCAGTTTCTCCAAATTAATTGCAAGGGGAAAACAAAACAACAACCAACAACAGGTGACGGGAGAGACTTTAAAGACACATCATCAATTCCAGTGCATGGTCTTAATCGGATTCAATAAACTATTGGTTTCAAAAGACAAACTGCAAAAATGTTGTAAGATACTATGAAAACGTTGAATCCTGACTGGATAATTAATGATGTTAAGAAATTATTGTAATATTGGGGTGTAAGAATGGTTTTAAGTTACATATATTTTTTAAATTCTGATATTTTAGAGAAATATTTGTGAAATAATAAGATGTCTAGGACTTGTTCTAAAATATGTATTGGGGACCCTGGCTGGTTTGGCTCAGCGGTTAGAGCGTTGGCCCGCAGACCAGAGAGACCTGGGTTCGGTTCCTGCTGGGGGCACGTGCCTCGGTTGCAGTTTGTCCCTGGCCCCAGTTGGGGTCGTGTGGGTGGCGGCCAGTTGATGTGTCTCTCTCACATCGATTATTCTCTCTCTCTCTTCCTCCCTGTCTCCCTCCTGCTCTATCTGAAGATAAATGCAAAAAATAAAAAAATAATAAAAAATGAAATATGTAGTGGGGGAGTAGTGAGGAAAGGTGTAGCTGAAGCACAATTGTCCACGAGTTGATAATTTTTGGAAACTAGGTGATAGCTACATAAGAGTAATTACACTATTGTACCTACTATTTTTAAATATATAAGTTTAGAATTCTGCATAAACAAGGTTTTTCTTAAGGGAGAATAAAATGGTAGAAATAGGAGGCACATACACACACACACACACACACACACACACACACACACAAAATCTGGCCTGCAGAAAAAGTAGTATTAGAGGAAAAGGTATATTTTCTATTAGTTATAGTCTTAAATGCTTTTATTAGAAAGAATCAAAGGCTGAGAATTAAAGGTATGAGCATCCAATTTAAGTTAGAAAAGAAACAGTATATTATCCTCTCACTCCAAAAGTAGAAGATAGTATATGGTAAAGGTAAGAGCAGATATTAATAAAAACAAGGATTAACAAATCAAAAGTTGGTACTTTGGAAAGACTAATAGAATGGACAAATCTCTGGTAAAATTGTTCAAGAAAAAAAGAGAGAAGGTACAAATTAAAAATATTAGAGCTGAAAGGGGGACATAACTACAGATCAACGAAGAGATTTCAAAGGAAATAAGAGAATGCTAAGAACAATTCTGTAACTATATTTGAAATTTTAAATGTATTAGTATACGTCTTAGAAAAACATAACATAGAAAAGCTGGCACAAGGAGACTAGGAAGTGCAAATTGTCCTGCAATTATTAAAGAATATGAATTAGTAATTTAATTTTTTTCCACAGAGAAAACATCAAGTCCCGATAATGTTTTGAGGTAAGTTTCACCTCATGTTCAAATAACAGGTCATTTCAATTTTGATATAATTCTTCCAGGGAAAAGGAAAGAGGAACTATTGCCCAACTTACCTGATTAGGCTAGTAGACTTTTAATAAGAAACTAGGTAAGTATGAAAAAGGAGAGAACACTTGTCTGTCTCACTCATGAACACAGGTGCAAAACCCCTGCACAATGCAAACACATCATGAACATATTGAGTTTACCCCAAAAATGTACAATTGATTTGACATAGACATTTCATTATTGAAATGATTCCCATGACACTTTTAAAAATAGCCAATGCCGGACTTCCGGTCAAGATGGCGGCGTAGGTAAACGCGGTATTGCGTCCTCCCACAACCACATCAAAGTTACAACTAAACTACAGAACAACCATCATTCAAAACCGCCTGAAATCAAGCTGAATGGAAGTCCTACAACTACGAAATTAAAGAAGAAGCCACACGGAGACTGGTAGGAAGGGCGGAGGCGCGACAGGCTGGTCCCACACCCATGTGTGGTGGATAAAAATTAGGAGGACACCTCAGCTGGGAAGGTCCTCCCTGAGGACTGAGGGGTCCCCATCCCACACCAGGTGCCCAGCTCAGGGTTCCAGTGCCAGGAAGAGAAGTCCCCATCACTTCTGGCCATAAAACCAGTGGGAACTGAGGCTGAGGGAGGCTGAGGCGGCTGGAGCTCCAGGCAGCTCCTCTTAAAGGGCCCGCGCATGGACTTACTCGAACTTGCACCCTCCAGGCTTCAGTGTGGGGGAGGCAGCTTGAAAGGCACCAGAGTCATATGGGGAAGAACTGAGTTGTTTGGCACTGGAGCGAGGGCTGGAGAGGCAGCTTTCTCCTGGACAGACGTGCTATCAGAGGCCTTTGTTCCTTTGGTGAGCCCTTCCCTGGGACAGCAGACAGCCACCATATCTGGGACTCCAGCAACCTGGCTCACACTGTTGGCCCCGCCCTGGTGATTCCCTGAGGCCCCGCCCCACCCAACTTCCAGGCCCACCCAAGCTGTTGCCAGTTGCTTGACCATAGGATTGGCCTGTCTTGGATCCTGCTTCAGGTTTTCCTAAATTCTTTCAAACAAGCAGCATCTGGTCTCAGCTAGCCCCATACTTCTCGTTAAGTAATACATAGAAACAAACACAGCGAGGCAGCCAAAATGAGGAGACAAAGAAACAGGTCCCAAATGAAAGAACAGAACAAAACTCCAGGAAAAGAACTAAGCGAAATGGAGATAAGCAACCTAACAGATGCAGAGTTCAAAACACTGCTTATAAGGATGCTCAATGGACTTAGTAAGAACCTCAGTGAACTTAGTGAGGGCCTCAAGAGCATAAAAAAGGACCAGTCAAAAATGAAGGAGGCACTAACTGAAATAAAGAATAATTTACACAAATTCAATAGTAGAGTAGGTAAAGCCAAGAAGCAAACCATCGATTTGGAATATAAGGAAGCAAAAAACACCCAATCAGAACAGCAAAAAGAAAAAACAATCCAAAAAAATGAGGATAGTGTAAGGAGCCTCTGGGACAACTTCAAGAGTGCCAACATTCGCATCTTGGGGTGCCAGAAGGAGAAGAGAGAGAACAAGAAATTGAAAACCTATTGAAACAATAATGGCAGAAAACTTCCCTAACTTGGTGAAGGAAACAGACATACAAGTCCAGGAAGCACATAGAGTCCCAAACAAGATGAACCCCAAGAGGCCCACACCAAGACACATCATCATCAAAATGTAAAATGTTCAAGACAAAGAGAGGATCTTAAAAGCAGCAAGAGAAAAGCAGTTAGTTACCTACAAGGGAGTTCCCATAAGACTGTCAGCTGATTTTTCAAAAGAAATTTTGCAGGTCAGAGAGAGTGGCAAGAAATATTCAGAGTGATGAAAAGCAAGAACCTACAACCAAGATTACTCTATCCTGCAAAGCTGTCATGTAGAATCGATGGCCATATAAAGAGTTTCCCAGACAAGGAAAAGCTAAAGGAGTTCATCACCACCAAACCATTATTATATGAAATGTTAATGGGTCTTCTTGAAGAAAAAGATAAAAAATATGAACAAACAAAATGGCAATGAATACATATCTATCAACAGTTGAATCTACAAACAAAATGAACAAGCACAAAAAAAACATTCTCATAGATACAGATAACATTTTTTTGGTTGCCATATGGGAGGGGGGTTGGGGGAATGGGTGAAAAAGGTGATGGGATTAAGAAGTACAAATTGGTTGTTAGACTGACAAACCTCAAAGGGAAGGGGGCTTGGGGGTGGGAAGAAATAAACCAAAGAACTTGTATGTATATATGCATAACCAATGGACACAGACAACAGTGTGGGGAAAGGCAGGAGGGGGGCAGGAATGGGGAGGAGGGGGTCAATGGGGGAAAAAAATGAGGAACATCTGTAATACATTCAACAATAAAGATAAGTTAAACCAAAAAAATAAATAAATAAAAATAAAAATAGCCAATGCCTATTTATACTTAAAGGAGAAATATACCTCAGTATAATATGAATATGAGGAAACGTCAAAAAGAGAGAGAGGACACACATTTTTTAAATCTCCCTAGTGCTTCACTCTCTCTTCTGTTTCCTCTTCCTTATCTAATCCTTAGCCATCTTTCAAGTCTTAAAGATGTCTTCTCCTCAGTCCCATTATATGTTTCCCTTCTTTGTAACAGTTCACAAGTTTACCACGCTGTAAGTTTCTTAAAGGTAGAGAGCATGTCTATTTTATTCACCCCTGAATCCTTATCCTGAGCAAAGAATCTGACACATTTAAGTGAATATATGCATAATTAAATCACGAATAAACAAATATTGAATGCATAAATAAATGAAAAGTGATGTGCAACTGGTCATTTATATTTGTATCATTATCAAGTTCAGTGTTTAGGAATGCAAACTGAAGCTGAATTTTTGCAAACAAATTTATTAGTTAACATTTTACAATGATTTTAGACTCCACAATCAAATCTTCCATGGTCCAGGCACCAAAAGCTTTCAAAATGAATTGCCAGACTATCCTAAATTTGTCAAAAATTTCCTGAATGTGATTGAGAAAAAAAGGTGTGTTATCACCATCCAAAGTGCCAAAAAGAGAATTTTTCACACATTTTGTGATTTTAAATAAAAGTTTAGAGCTGGGATTTTTATCACTATGTGTCTGTGCTAGGCGTAAAGTGAGAGTTGATAGCCTGAGTTTCTCTAAGGTCATAATGCTGTTGACCAACAGTTGCCATTTCCCTTGACTCTGACATAAAATACTTCAAGCTGAAAACGTATGTTAAAATACCTTTTTGAAAGCTTTCTGGGGAAGTGCTAATTTCTCTAAAAGATTTACAGTACAACTTTGAAGCCTGGATTTATTTTCACCTAATCTAACAGCAAATGATTTTGAATTTAAAAATGCATGAAAATATAAGGTATATTGGGATTAAGTAATAGCAACGCAACAATGGAAAGGACAGTAAGCTATTTGCTTGAAGATTGAAGCGTGCGTTCCAGCTCTGCCTCTAACTAGCTATGTAACTAATGAGTCATTTAAACTCTCTGAGTCTTGGCTTCTTATTATAGGTAAAATAAAGAGATTGAATAAGCACCTCCCTAATTCTCAACACCTGGTTGCAAAAAATCACAATAAAGTATGCTACAAAATTTGATTGTGTATGGATGGTTAGCCCAACACCTTTGGAAAGATCTCTTCCAACTTTGCTTCAGTTGGAAACAGTGGTCATCATTTCAATTTTTTTCCCAGCAGGACCAAGAGACGATTTTAATTCTTATACTGTGGCTATTACTTCCTAAGATAGAGACTCAAGAGGTTTGCCTTGGTAGAGAACGCTGCGGGCACTTATCGCCCCCTCGCCGGTGAGCCCACTGGCCTCCGGGGACAGGACCTCAGGCGGGAAGCACAAGTGTTCTCCCCACTGCTCCGCGCAGGGCACTGGCTGCCAGAAGGGCTTTGGGAGGCATTTTCCACAATAGCCAACAGCCACACTTTCAGCTTTCATGAATTGAAATGCAGCTACATGAAGTTTAAATTTTGGAGTGTTTATGTTTTTATATTTTCCCCTCAAAGAGCTGGCTGAGCACAGGGTCCCCATTCTAGCACCACAGACAAAAGCGATGTGAACTGAGGACATTGTTTAAAGTTTCTGTGCCTTTGCTATAAAGAATTTATGTACCAAAGAGCCCTTCTATGGCAGTCAATTTTTTTGTTCCTTCAAGGAATATAAAAGGGGGACTGCTTTATAGTACTTTTGAATTTTCTATTTACACAGAGAAATGAATGTCATTTGTCTTTCAAATAGTTTGTTTGGCCTTTCAGTTCGGGTGGGGAACTGTAGGGTGAAGGATAGGAGCAACGGGAATGAAATTTGGATTTGAGAACTGGTACACAATAATTATACGCAGGCTTCTACCCTCTCTACCTCCTCACACTCATGTTCAGTCCCTCGGAATGGTCAAAGAAAATCCACGATTAGCTTCAGTTGCTTCTTTTGTTCATTTATTGAACTACCAGTGTATGTTAGCATTGCCAAAACTGCTGGCCAATAATACCATAATTAATAAGTAGCAGCCCTTAAAAAACTGACAATTTATTCAAGAAAAATGACAAGTAAACAGAAAAAGACAATACAATGTGATAAGTTCAGGTGTGTGTGCATGTGTGTGTGAGGGTAAAGTATATGTACTTTACATTTCTCCTGAAAGTCATGAAGAAGTTTTGAATATTGGAAAGACAGAAAGAATCTTTGTACAGAAAGATTCATTATTCTAAATATAACTATCCTCCCCTAATTCATCTATAAATTTATCATAATCCCACTTAAAAGGGTAGTGGAATTTTTAAAAACTAATTAAGCTATTTCCACATATTATATAGAAAGTAAATGTTTAAAATATTCAAAGAAATTTTTTTAAAAAAGAGTAGGGAGAAGGAATCAGCCCTACCAGAAAATAAAATAAATTATCAAGTTACTATAATTGACATGAATATACAAATCAATGGACCAGAACAAAGTCACGAAATACTCAAAAACATATGGAAAATTAGTATATGCTAAGGTGGCATCCCAACCAATGGGGAAAAGATGATCAATTGTATATCATTCACAGATGGAGCAGATATTCAATTATAGTACATAGCTTGTGTCAGGACATGCACCGTCTGAGGCTTCATTCAAAAGATTTTACTAAACAGGTAGATGCTTTGGGATTAACACGCTCTTGTGCACTGTGACTTGGATGAAAAATGGTCCCAAGCTGGCAAAGACTTTAATTTGTGTCATATTGAGTTAGCCTTCCTCCACAGATTGGATTTTCCAAATTAAAAGTGATTATTACATTTCTTCTTAATCTGTTTATGGTTTGTAAATGATTATAAATGTCTCAGTGTAAAATGATTGTTTTTAAAATACATAATGCATGAAATAGAAAATAAATTTAGGTCTTTCCAATTTGATTTCAAAGAGTGATTGGAACCTGTAAAGGAAATGTTCTAGCCACCCAAATCTGTGTGTACTCAGTTCCAATATGTGCCAGAAACCGGAAATGCTGGAAATACAGCGATGGGAGTACTCAGCTGCTCCTACTCTAACAGGGTTTGAGAGGATTGATTCCGATTTTAAAAGAAGTTCTACTGCTAGTAAAATGCTAACAAACAGCATCACATGCTATAAAGAAATGAATCCTGAAAGGAAGAGTCTATCACTGTGGTAAACTTCATTGTCTTGTTTTAAGAAACTGCCAGCTGGACCTTCAGCACCCCACCCTGCTCAGTCAGCAGCCGTCAGCACCAAGGCAGGACCCTCTCCCAGCCAAAAGATGATGACTTGAAGGTTCAGATGAGCATGTTTTAGCAATCAAGTGTTTTTAATTAAGGTGTATACACTGTTTTTAGACATAAGGCTATTGTATAGACTTAATAGACTACAGTATACTGTAAACATAACTTTTTATATGCACTAGGAAATTAAAAATATCGTGTGACCTGCCTTATTGTGATATTCACTTTATCGTGGTGGTCTGAAACCAAACCTGCAATATGTCCGAGATGTGCCTGTAATTAGGTCAAGAAAACCTCAAATGATCTTTGTACATTCAAGAACATCTATTGCTAAATGGGTACCTCGTCCTGATGCAGGATGCTAAGGTAGATGTATGCACACATTTAGTTTTAAACATTCATGACTCACAGATTTTCAAATCTTTGTACCAGAGGCAATGATCTTGGGAGCAAGGGATGAGTGGAGGGATGCATTTTTAAATCACAATGGACCACATGGACTCTAAACTTAGTGTTCAAAGATGGAATCTTCTAGGAAAATAAATTCATTTTCATCTAAAAAGCATTCATGTGATGAACAGAGGATTTTAAAAACGTATGTACACATAAAGCAAAATATCAGAAGCACACTTGCCAAGAGCAGGGCTTGCATGTAAATATCCAACTTCACTGCTAGTCAAAAAATAAAAGTTTTATAAGCTTGAACTGAACAAAAGACTAATTCCTTTCATGTCTCTAAAAAATTAGTTTTGTTTCAGAAATATTAATGTTACATCTGAATCAAGCAATATTTACAGGTTTGTGTAAAAAGCATGACCTTGATATTCACAACAAAAGAAATGATACAATCATTAGGTTATTTATGTTCTTTTTGAAGGTTAAAAGGATTATTTGTCAAAATGTTGTTTTAAATTACCAAATGCTTCAGATTCACTGCCCTTCGTCCCTACCCACTGTGTATTTTGTTAAAATGCTCCTTTTGACCCCCAATTATACAGAATCTTCAGGTTGAATATGGTTTAGCAGTACTTAGGCATTCTATAAAATAGCTGATTGCAAACTTTTCTTGTAACTCCAGTTAACTACATACAGGAAAAGGATGAATTGCTTGGCCAAGGAAGATGGAGAGATGATGAGTGAGCAAGGAAGACAAGTCAGAAAAGAAAAGTTGTAAAAATTAGATTTCAAAGTGAATCTTGCCTTTATACATTCAATGAGGAGCCACAACTCCATACTTAGTTCTAGACCAGACATTTTTATTTCCTCGCACACTTGTCTTTTAGAGAACATAGCTAAACCCAGAATGTCTATTTTCCCACTGGGGCCATTTGAGCCTGAATGGTAACTTCTTGGATTGTTTTGTCCCCTAATCTCACTCCTTGCTAAGACTCTTTCAATTACCAGTGTAAATTTGAGTGAATTGCATCATGTTGTACCTTTTATGCAATAAGTAAAATAATTACTTACTTGTATAAGGAAAAAGAAAGTCAATAAGTCACTAGCTAGGTTAACCTTATTGTGGTAATTATTTTGTAAATATACATGTATCTATCTAATCATCACAATGAACACCTTAAACTTACATCTGTTATATGTCAATTATATATCAATAAAGCTGGGAAAATAAATAAATAAATCACTATCTTCCCTGATAAAGAATAAAGGGAAAATGTACAGATAACCAAAATCAGGAATAAGGATGGGCGAATCACCCCCAGATGCTGAGAAAATTCAATCAGAATCATGAGAAAATACTTTAATAAATCCACGCTAATTTAAAATGTTTTTGTTCAGTGTATTAGAAGACATTTCAAGTGTGATTAAATTGAAGACCTTGAGATGGGGAGATTATTCTGTGTTATCCAGGTGGACCCAGTCTTATCACATGAGACCTTAAATGTGGAGAACCTTCCTGGCTGTGGTCAGAGAGATGTGGTGATGAAAGGAGGTCGAAGAGACGCACTGTTTCTGTCTTTGAAGATGGAGGAAGGGAGGAGGGGAGAAAGGAAGAAAGGGAGAGAGGGAGGGAGGGAGGGAGGGACAAGCCAAAGAAAGCAGTCCTACTAACATTGATGTTCACCCAGTGAGACCTGAATCACACTTCTGACCTACAGAATTGTAATATAATAAATGTGTGTTGTTTCAACCGCCAATTTGTTACAGCTACAATAGGAAACCAATACACTCCCTTTTTAGTTTTTGAGTGCTTTACAGTATACAAATACTTTATTTCATACCTGTCCAGGCTTTTTTTTTCTTCTTTTCAGAAATAGAAAACTTTAAACAAAAATGAGTTCAAAATAATAGAAAATTAGAAGTGGACAATTTCCAGCATCCAGTGGTTAACTGGTCAATCCATGCACAAAAGCTAAAATTTCTAAATGTCTCAGGGTTGAAATAAAACAAATAAAACTAAATCCAGAGAATATCAGTCTCTGTTAAGTGAAAGGCAATTTTGGGGGGGATACAATGAAAGCTTTCAATGGACTCTTTTATACTGTTATATTACATACAGACCTTGGTTCCAGAGTCCTGCTGTAGGTTAGACCAGTGGTCCATGTCCTGTTCTCTTCTTGTCTAACTCTTGCACATAGATCCTCCGACAGAGCTTGCTTTCTTTTCTTCTTGATAACTAATGCCATCCAGCCTTCCCATAAGGTACTGTTCCCCTAACTTAGCTGCAGGGTAGGCATTCTCCCCATGCTTCCCATTTCCTAGCTGCCTCTGCAGACAAGCACACAGTCTCATTTTATTTGAAGGATCTCCCCTCTAACTGCTGTGGTGAATAATATGACAGGAATAATATGACAAAGAAGGAATGACCAAATTAGCAAACATGGTGAAGGTCTTACAACCTATGGCTTCTAACTGGTTCAAATCATAAATGCTGAGAAGGAACAAAGACACAGAAAGGATTGGAAATTAAAATTTTAAAATTGAGGAAATAATAAGTAGCTGTGATGTTTGTGCCTGAGTGGATATTCAGTGCCTGTGTGGGTATATGCATGTACATATATAATAATTTCAGCCCTGGACCTTTCTCTCCCTTTCTCCATGGTGGAATTGTACAATTATACAATGACAACACTAGAAGAAGCCATAGAGGTCATTTAGTGCAACCCCCACATTTTGCCAAGGAAAGATTGAAAGCCAGACAGATGGAGACTTGTCTGTCCTTTGACTTCTTTTTCTTTGCTTTTCAATCTCTTCCCATCAGCAGCACATCAACCAAATGATCCGATGAGATTATGTAGGCTGGGGTCATTCTATCCCTTATTCTTATTGACCATGACAATCTCTCCCTTTAATGCCTTTCCTTCCTATCTAATCTTCAATACTATTAATCCATTTCTTTCATGATTAGCCTCTGCCTGATTCGTCTTTTACAGATAAACTGAGTCATCAGCAGGCATTTTGCTGGAAGTCAGCCTTGTTATATGTCTAGCTCAGAGAAGTCTGTGACTTTCTTTCTTATCCTATCTCCTGGATCAAAGGTTTTTGTTGATCTAACTTCCTTATCATGTCAAGTGTTAATCTTCTTTTAGTGACAGAGAAATTGCCAAACTAAAGTACTTTGGAAAAATGAATACACTGACCTGTCATTTCAAAGTCCTCACATAACTAGAGTCCTACCATGTCCTAAAGGCACATATCTACTGAAAATGTGATAGCAGTGTACAAGTCTCCAGAGTCACAGAAATCTTGCAATTCTCTGAAAGATCACTCTGAAAAAAAAAAGCAGAAAAAAAAAAAGCAGTGCAACCATCTAAACTTGGTATAAAATATAATGATAGCTCATATTTATCCAGTGCTTACAATGTGTTTGGTATTATTCTAAGCACTTTACATAGATTTTTTTTAATTTAATCCTATGAGTTAAGTGTTATTATTGCCACCATTTCATATATGGGAAAATGTGGGCACAGAGTAGATAAGCTATTTTCCCAAAACCCTGAGAAAGGCAATGGTTGTGTCAGGACGTAGAGAGTTAAGTTGAATCTCACCTCCTAGGGGGCTAACATGAATCGGCCTCCACCCACACTTTGTATTTGGAAAAAGCATTGTTGGTGGATGGCCTATGGACCAACCGAGATGCCTTAGTTTCAGGCTCCAATAAGCATATACAACAGGTTTCCAGACAGCCCGACATGGCTACACACTTCTCTGTCTTGAGAAGACCTATAAGAAATTGTCCCAATAGTCCAGAGCCTGCTGGTGGGCGCCGATTCCACAGTGTTGTCGGGAACGTCAGCTCTTAAACCGCCTTCACAACTTCAGATGCATTTGATAGTAGGTGGGCTAGTTCTTAGAAGTTCAGCTCAGAGCTTTAGGTCTAACTTGGATGGGACACAAACTTCTGGATCAGCTCTTGTCTCTCTGTGATTCTGTTGACGTCGCGAGTCGCATTTTGCAGTAGCTCAGAACTAGAACTGGACCACCTGTCTGAGGCAGCTTGGGTCACATACACGGCTTATAAACGATGTCAACCACGAAGCACAGCTGCAAAACAAACCTAGTTTCCTCCACTGGAAGTCAATCCCCCCAGGAATCAGGAATACTATGATAGGCTCACACCAACTGCCCGAACCAGGACTACCTTTGGCCAATTAGCCTGCCACATTGGAATGTTCACTACTCAAAGCCAGGGTAGAAGCCTCTGTCCACATCCACACTTTTGAATACCACCTCCTTGGAAATGATTTTCAACACATCTCTTTAGCAAATGCCTCTTTTACTATCATCTGATTCATATTTCCAACTTGGACTAAAGCAAGACATATTTTCTTCCTTATAAAGGGCACCACCATCCACCAAAGTACAGAGACCAGAAATCTATAAATTAACGAAGGCCCTTTGCACCTCATGTTAAGTCCAACCCACGTACAAATTCTTTAAATTTTATTGAATCCATCTCCTGCCCTCCATTTTCAGTACTCCTATACCCTTTTAAGCACTGACAATCTCTATATTGGACCACTCCAACAGTCTCTTAATTGGTGCCTACCTTCATACCTTCTGCTTCCAGTTTATTGTCTTTACTTACCCCAGCCATTTTTCTCAATTACAGAGGTAACCATGTCCTTCCTCTGCTTAATTACCTTGTATGTCTTCCTATGAACATAATCCAAAAATTTTTATGTGGCATATAAATTCTATCACCATGTAGTTTTGACCTATATTTTGGTTCATCTCCACCATCACTCTATATCACCTCTTCCCATACTCTTAGAGAGAATAATAATTATTTCCATCATTAGGTTCTCACTTCATCATTAACTCATAGTATTTATCACATTATAGTATATCATTGTGTGTGTCTGTTTCTACCATTTCTGAATGAAGGTCTTGTTGAATACCACATTCTGAATGCCAAGCATGGGACCTGGCATTTAGAAAGTACTCAACTAACATTTGCTGAATAAATAACTAAAGCCAGCAGTGCCTAGTTTTGTGTTGGCCACCAGGAAAAATGTTTATGTATATATACTACTCACATATCAATTAATCAGTAAATGAATATTTGGTAGGCAATAGAAGGTCAAAAATCATTTCCAGAGAGGAACGGATAAAGACATGTGATACACACATACACACACACTCCACACAGAATGAAATATTATTTAGCCATAAACAAGAAGAAGATCCTGGTATTTGTGATCTCATGGATGGGCCTGGAGGGCATTATGCTAAGTGAAATAAGTAAGAGAGAGAAAGATAAATGCTGTATGGTATCGCTTATATGTGGAACACAAAAAAAAAACACGAAAAAAATCAAATTTTGTAGAAACAGAGAATAGAGTGGTGGTTGCCAGGGGTTAGGGGAAGGACAAGGAGGAGATATAGGCCAAAGTGTACAAGCTTCCAGTTATAAGTTCTGAGAATCTAATGTACAGTATGGCAACTATTAATAATTTGGTATTATATACTTGAAAGTTTGCTGAGAGTAGATGTTAAGCTTCTTAACATACACACACACACATACACACACACACACACACACACACACACACAGTTGACTATGTGAGGTGATGTATGTGTTATCTTGACTTTGGTAATCATTCCACAATGTGTAAATATGTCAAATCATCCCACTTTATAATTTAAATATATACAGTTATATTTGTCCATTATTCATTAATAAAAGTGAGGGGAATAAATAAATAAATAAACAGTTGTAAAAAAAAAAAAAAAAAAGTCATGGATTTTGAAGTTAAATACCTGATTGAAAATCTACATTGAGACGTATTGGCTAGGTGACCATGGTCAAGTGAGTTAAGCTCTCCAGAATGATTTTTCATCTGTAAAGTGTGAATAATAATACGCGTCATGGGTTGGGTGACAATTAAAGGCAAGATGCATGTGTGAAGCAGTTTAGCTCTGTGCCCAGCACGAGGCTGGTTTTTAACAGGTGATCGTGTGTCAGAATGACTCCTGTGGGCTAACTTGAATAATTTGCAGCCCTTCAGTTCTTTTTAATCCTGCTCTTGTGATTTAAATGAATTAAGCACTCTATAGCCAGCCTCTTAATAAGAAAAGAAGCTCATTTATTAGCTAGATGGACAACAAAGTAGTAAAGATTAAAATGGCTGCAATTAACTAGACTCCTGTTTTCCTACACCTGGCCCCAGGATAAAAAACTGCCAGGGATCCAGGCATTCCCACTGGAATGGAAGTGTGATGGACCTGATATAAGGAGGTCATGGGCTGTAGATCCCCATAGTTTCTGTGTAAGAAGTATAGATATAATAATTAAGATCTTGGATACTGGAGCCAGACTAACTGAGTTCAGATCCCAGCTTGCCAATTGCAAGCTGTGTACCATGGGAAAGTTTCTTAAACTCTTGGCCTCAATTTCATCATCTCTAAAATGGGCTAAATGGAGTATCTACTTTGTAAGGTTGCTGTGAATTTTTGAAATCAAAACAAATAATATATTAGATTGATGCCTTATGTAATAAGTGCTCAAAAATGGTTCTAGTGACTATATAATTTATCATCAAATTGGGACAGTTTTGAGAATGAAAGGTGTGCTATTAATAACTATGTCTGTACAATAGGCTTAAACTGGGATTGGTCTCGTCAAACCCAGGTGCATGAACACTCTAGCTGTGATGATGTTGATGACAATGATATCATCCAGTGTAAGCGAGAGGAACTTCCCTACTAGTCTTAATGTAGCCAAAGGATACGCCAGTTCCAGACTAAGTTCAGGACTCAGACACAATCCTCCTTGACCCCATTATTTTCCACTATGAATCATCAACCATTAGCTGCTACATCAAGCCAGAGAGAAATGCAATACATGCTTTTATCCTCCTGAGACCCAAGCGGAAATGATAAGGTTTAAATATTACTGTGCTGAATCAATTACTTTATTTTATTTGGAGAGTCCAGTTTAATAAATCACAATTGTGACTAAGACTTGCTGATCAGTATAATTTCACCCTTTAGCTCACAATGCATATTTATTACTTAAATTTCTAAACCTTAATATAGCCTTGGTTTCTTATTTTTCTTTTTCTCCTTTTTTAAAAAAACTATTTCAAGAACCAAATATACAGGGAAATACCCAACCACAGGTTGAAACCTGCTTTACCAATTTTATCCAACTTACCAAGTCAGATAATCACATCAAGAAAATAAGCAGCTATTTGTCTTATCATTATTATTTAGTGAGCATATATTATATGCCCAGTACTGTGCTGGAAAATATTTAAGATGTGGTCCACAGGGAGTTTTCAATCTAGTTCAAAACATAGAAGGAAGCCCTGGCCGGGTGGCACAGTTGGTTGGAGCATCATCCCATACACCAAAAAGGTTGTGGGTTCAATTCCCGGTCAGGGCACATACCTAAGTTGTGTGTGCGATCCCCGATCAGGGAGTGTACGGGAGGCAACTGATCAATGTTTCTCTCACATCAGTGTTTCTATCTCTCTCTCTCTCTAAAATTAATAAAAACGTATCCTCAGGTGAGGATTAATAAAAACATAGATGGAACATTTGTGAAACAATGACCATGTAAAACTCTGCAATGTAAATAAGTTTGGCAAGAGAAGAAAACCAGCCCAGGCTAGAGGTCTCAGGGGAAGCCTGGTGAAAGAGGTACATTTTGCGCTGGGCCTGAGGATCGGCTGAAATCTGGATCGATGGGAAAAATGGAAGATCGTTTCCTTTCCTACCAACTGGGGAGGTGATCAGACAAGGCAGAGAGTTAAGACTGAGAAAGTCCTTGACATTTTGGAATGAAATAAACCTATTTTTACAGACAGGGACACTCAGGCCACTAAAGGGGTCATGCTAGGTTGATTCAATACCTAGCTCACCTGCCATTCTAATTGCACAGGGTTTTAAAATTTTAAAATAGGCAACAACATGCGATTACTAACATTGTTCCTTTATTAGACTTTTTCTCTGTTCAGAAAGGAAACAGGAAAATTCTCCCCTAGAGAGAAATGCCTTTCAAAATGAAGCATAAACTCTAATCCGTAACGTGATGTCCCGTCCCAGCAGAGGTCAAATAAGATCATTCAGTTTGAAATGTGGCTGATTTCAGGCTTGATGTCCCTAAAACATAACCATATTGCAAATATATTGGCTTCCTAATGAGGGAGAGAAGTTTTCTTGGAAGAATAGCTTTCAAATTTGGCAAATAAATCAGTTTCTGCAATGCCCTCCCCTGGCAGCGATTCATAGAAATTTACTGCTTGGCATCTTGATTCAACCACATAGTGTTGCTTAATTGAAAGTGCTTCTTGCCCTGGCCAGTTTGGCTCAGCAGTTAGAACGTCGGCCCGTGGACCAAAGAGTCTCGGGTTCGATTCTGGTCAAGGGCATGAACCGTGGTTGCGGTTTGGTCCCCAGCCCTGGTCGGGGTCACGCTGGTGACAACCAATGGATATATTCTCTCCCTCTCTTTCTCTCCCTCCTACTCTGTCTGAAGATAAATGGAAAAATATCCTCGGGTGAGGATTAAAAAAAGAAAGTGCTTCTTTTAATAGATCAATAGACTTGCTTTTAGGAGCTGCTATGATGGCACCTGTAGTTTTATTCACAGTGGTAAAAGGTAGTCGGGAGGGATGACACACGGACTTGCTGAAGTTTGAACTAAAATGTACATGATACGACATGTCGTTTTGTGTCGGGGTGCATGTAACACAAATCAGAGCTCTTTGAAACAGAAAGAAAAGTCTAAGCCAAGTCAAACTAATGACCTGGCGCGTGTTCTGAAGTGGGTGGGGGTTTGCCTGAAACCCGAGCTTGCTGCTCCTACACAGGGTGAACACCCAGTGTCGGCCTTCTAGAACGCAGCCAGAGGGCTTGGCCAAGGCCAACCGAGGGCTATGAGAAGGTGGCTCGAAGGGAGGAATGAGATTGCACATGCTTTTCCACTCTCTGAAAACCTCTCTGGTCTTCCTTTTATGTGTATACTGTTCCATCTTTCTCCTGTCAGATTTTCTGTTGTCCCCTTTCCTGGAAAGTTTGTTGCAAAAGAGGGGTTCTTCACCTTTTCTAGAGACAGAGACCCCTTTGAAAAGATGATCCAAATTATGTAGAAAAATGAGCATAAACTGAAAATCTGCAGAAATTTTGAGATCCACAAATCCTCCGAAGTCCATGTAGACCTCCAGTTGAGATCTCCTCTCTAAAATGCTCTCCAGTGACACTGAACGCAGAAAAAGGACAGGCCTTTAAAGTAACTCCAGACACACGCTGAGTCTGACAGGCATTTTGTTCTTGATCCATAGCTTAAACAGAGGAGTGAGTTCATAACTACCTGGCTAGCCAGCTTGCCAAGTGTTGCTTCACCTAAATTTATCCTGACTCTGGGGAAGTCCTGTGGATTTGGGAAATTTCTCTACCTCATCTTTGGGCAGTGGCCATAATCACGTGTATTCTGAGGCCTGCCCCCCACAGCCATAGCCTGCCGTAAAGAAAAGAAATAACGTGTGTTTCTAGATAAGATTCTATTTATTCACTGAAAGCAGCTTTTCAGGAGGACATTTTAGATTTTTTTTTTTAAATCAATTTTAATATAAACTTTTCTGGTGGAATCCCTTAAACCCAAAGTGAAATCCAGTTTCCTAATCCTAGCGTTGGGAGTTGGTCTGGCTTCTCGACATGTAAAAACCAATGTTCCCTTCTTCTTGTAAATACGCAATATGCAACAGAACTGTGCGTAACAGGAAAAATGGGCTGTACGTTCTTACCTGTCAGAAGCACAACCATGTGTGACTTCATCATCTCATAAAATGGGATTGCTTCTGTGACTCAGCTGGGCATTCAGCAAATAAACTGTACTGCAGGAAAGCCCACCTCACCCCTGGAGACCGCAGCACGATTAAGTGCAGAGCACTGTCCTGCCCACTGGCTTCTCCGGCCCCTGTATTATCCCCGCGTCATCGAAGGCCACGTTCTATTACCAGATGAAAATAGCTGAGATTGATCAGTTGCTGAGCGCTTACTGTAGGCGTACTTTAATGCATGTATTCAGTCTGCCCCCTCCAGTCAAGACCTCCTATTCTGCCTATTGTACAGATGAGAAAACTGAGGCTTAGAGAGGGTGCCACATCAGTAAGTGTAGCTGTATGACCTGAACCACTGTGCTGCTTTCCCACGCCTTCCCTGGCCTCAGATTCCTGTCGTGGGCATGAAAACCTTCAGTGGCTTGCACGGAAGGTTGGAGGTGCTGAGTGGGCCTTTTCTTCCAGCCAGTGGAGAACCCCAGACATGAGGGTGGGCCAGTCCTTGCTCACCTTGTGTCCCATTCTAATTCCATTTGGTAGAAGATAAAATTAGAATTCCCAAGTGTAGTGATGTTTTCCATGCCCCGTGGAAGGTTTTAATTTGCTACTTCTGCTCTTTACAGTGAATACCTTTTAAGTCATAGTAAATAAATGGTCTTTCCATTCATCAAACAATTTTTGAACTGAGAACATACAATCAATCTCAAGACATTTTTTCCTGAAAGAAGGGTAAGGCAATCCAAAAAATAGCATAGAGTAAGCTCCTCAAACAGAAACAAAAAATAAAGGTTAAAATACCAGGAAAGTGGAATTCAATGAAACTCACTCTTGCTCTGTATGAGCCCCCAGACCCAATTATTTTCTTTTATTCTTTTTAAAACACATGTAGCCTCTGCCTTTCACAGAGCACCCACTCTGACGGTCTCTGTCACTTTCTTTGTCCATAACTACTAGGTCCACCCACACACAAAAGAAAGAAAACTTAAAATAAATAATAAAACCTCATGTGTCTGGAAGAAGTTTTATTTCCCATGGTACTGCCACACAGCTTGTCTTGTGACTGTTCCCTTCAGAGCTGCTCTGTGAAGGGACAGTTTTACAGAACCGCGGGCACTTCTAATTCACTGTGATGTCAAAGAGAAACCGAATACTGGGGCAGAATTCAAACAAAGTGGGGAATTGTGTAAAGGTACGTTGTCATCTGTGTGTGTGTGTGTGTGTGTGTGTGTGTGAATGCACAGGAGCAGACAGGGAATGGTTTTAATGAGGAATCACTGTTTGTTGTTTTCTTTTTATCCTCACCCAAGGATATTTTTCTATTTATCTTCAGATAGAGTGGGAGGAAGGGAGACAGAGACAGAGAAAAACATTGATGTGATAGAGCCACACTGACTGGTTGCCTCCTGCATGACCCAACCAGGGCCGGGGATGAACCGAAACCGAGGTACGTGCCCTTGACCAGAATCAAGCCTGCGACTCATTGGTCCTCAGGCCGATGTCTAACCACTGAGCCTAACCAGCCAGGGCCTGTTTGTTGTTTTAAATAGATCATCCCACAAAGAAAATTAATCAAGCCAGAGTAAATATTCACGAAGGATGTAATTTTACAAACCACATCTATAAAACCACATTTGACACCCAACACTTGGGAGATGTGCACCTTTTGTCTGTATCGGGCCTGATGCATTTTCTCCCACACTGACCTCCAACCGCACGCACAAGTCGCTTTGTCCATACTGGGCAGACCCGCCTGCAAAACTGTCTGGCAAGGTGGAGAAGGGTTTTCCAAGTTGTTATTTATTAGAACAAACTTCCATTGAGTTTTTCTTTAGTCCAGTTACATGCAATTGCCATTGTTGAAATGAATATAAATGTTTTGCTCATTTCATTCTTCACTTATTAAATTAAGGTCATTTAATATTAACTAGTTGCACTGCTACCACTCTCAGCATATATAAAAGTGTTCTAAAAATTAGCCCTAGAATTTCTTTTCTTCCTAATAGTCCTTTCTGCCAGAGTGAAAATACCCTTTATTTTTGTTCTTCAATGGGTGTGAAGTCCTAGATCTGTCATACAAAGCAATGCCATAGTTAATAACACAAACTGTGCACTTAAAACTTTGTTAAGAGGGTAGATGTCATGTTAAGGGTTGTTACTCCAAACAACAGAAAGGGGACACGAAACACTGGGGAGTGATGGATATGTCTGTTGCCTTGATTGGGGTGGTAGTATCACCAGGATATGTTCAAACTCATCAAATTGTGTACATTAAACGTGCACAGTTTTTTGCTTCTCAATTATATTTCAATAGAGCTGTTAAAAACATCATTTTGTATTTCCAACAGACTTTAATGAGGACAGTGGCCGTCAGTTAACTCAATCACCACATAAAAAATAGAAATATGCACATAAGCATATCCCTTTAATTGCACTAACCAGAATGAGAATGCGTGTGTCACACACACACACACACACACACACACTTATTTTTGCAACTTGCCCTTGGGCTATATTCCCTGTTGATGTGTGGACACAAAGATGTGCCCATTATATGTTTTTACACTTTTTATTTATTTATTTATTTAATCCTCACTCAAGGATATTTTTCAATTTATCTTCAGATAGAGTAGGAGGGAGGGAGAGAGAGAGAGAGAAACATCGATGTGAGAGGGACACATCAACTGGTTGCCTCCCGCAAGACCCCGACCAAGGCCGGGACGAACTGCAACCGAGGCACGTGCCCTTGACTGGAATCGAACCCGCGACTCCTTAGTCCGTGGGCTGACTCTCTAACTGCTGAGCCAAACCGGCCAGGGAGTTTTTACACTTTTCAGATAGCAACTTTTCTGTGCTCTGATTTTTACAATCATCAGCAAGCTAACCTTTTACAAAAATGTGATGCTTTCTAAAATCTTGGTATGCAGCAACTTTTCCAGTGCCCAGGCTCCCCTTCAGAGCAGTGTGCTGTCCTTATTAGATGTGCCCGAAAGGAGAAATGCTTGAATTCAATGGCCAGTACGTTGGTGTCAGAGTGTGTGCACACATGTGCACGCACACACCCAACACCCATAGGCAGTCTCGGTATTCTTGATGCTGGACAATTTCATTAAAATTTCATTTCAGTAGCCAGTTGTGACCTCAGTGTTTCCAAGAAGAAAAGGGAAAAAAATGGCTGATACAAAGGGGAGTGAAAGTAACCTTACTGAACAAATACACTGGCAAGAGTATCTAATAATTGCCTGGGTTCAGCATTTTTCTGCGATAAATAAGTAAACTTTAAATGTATCTCTGAGATGTACTATCACAGGCATTGCCATGGGCAAGTTTTATCCAATGATGAAACAGCAAGGCCTAGTGAGATAAAGATGATAGAAGGGGTACTATCAGGTGGCAGCTGGGTAATTACAACTCTCTATTTGGGCTTTGCAGTGATGCTGCATGTGATAAGTGGAGAATAATGAAGAAAAAGGAGTAGTGATAATGCAGGAGCTAAATGGTAGAAAATAGCCTATCATAGCCCACAGCTCTCCGAGTGCCTATGGGGACCTGGGACTATCTTCTTCAGTTTCCATCCACAGGAAAAAAAAGTACTCTCTCTCTCTTTCTTCTTCCTTTGCTAAATTTATGTCTGGTGGGACAAAAGGAAAAACTGAAAGAAATCAAGGGTATGTGAAGAGAATATGACCTTTGCAAATAGCTCTGAAGGTCACTATGTAATTATTCTAAAATAAAAGTATCCTGTAATCTCGCCTGTACTCACAAAAGATGCAAGAGCATTTTTAAAAATGTGATTTGGCACAGTTTTGCTGGGGATCGTGTTTTATAAAAGGTCAAGTAAAGTATTTGCAGTGATAGCCGGCCAAGTAGAGGCCTCAGAGCGCTCCGGCCATTCGTTTGCTAGTGAGTCAAACTTTGCTTACAGCTGAAGACAGGCCGAAAGGAACAAGGCTGCTTCTGGCTGATATTTGAGGTCCAGATTCTTCAAACAAAATAACTGGTGTCAAAGTTTAGGTGTTTTAACCTTGGTCCTTGTGTCATGTAAAGCAGGTTAAGTCTGGACTTTCATGTGGGCCTGAATTTGGATTAATTTTCTTTGTTAGCTTTTGTTTTACTTGGAACTATTCTAAACCTCACATTGATGATGAATTAAATCAAGGGGGAAAGTGTGTGTGTGTGTGTGTGTTTGCACATGTTGTGTGCAAGTGTGTGTAGTATGTGTGTGTGCATGCACATATGATGGTTAAGAGCCTTTTAAAGATTTTTTTGTGGCAAAATAAACATATAGAAAATTTACCATCTTAAGTGTACAGTCCACCGGTGTTAAGTACATTCAGATTGTTGGGCAAGAATATCCAGAACACTTTTCATCTTGCAAAATTGAAACTCTTTACTCATTAAATAACATCTCCCTGTTCTGCCCTTCGCCCATCCCTGGTAACCACCATTCTACTTTCTATTTTTATAAATTTGACTACTCTGGGAACCTATACAAGTAGTATCATACAGTGTTTGTCCATTTGTGATTGGCTCATTTCACTTAGCATATGCCCTCAAGTTTCATCCATGCTGCAGCATGGATCGAAATTTTCTTCCTTTTTAAGACACAATAATATTCTATTTTATGTATATACCATATTTTGTTTATCCATTCATCTATCAATGGACACATGGGTTACTTCCACCTTTTGACTATCGTGAATAATGCTGCTGTAAACATGAGTGTGCAAATATTTTTTGAGAGACTGCTTTTAATTCTGTTAGGCATAATCCCAGAAGCAGTATTGCTGGATCACATGGTAATTGTTTTCAATTTTTTTGAGGAATCGTCATACTGTTTTCCATGGTGGCTGCACCATTCTACATTCCCACTAGAAATGTGTAAGGACTTCAATTTATCCGCATGCTTGCCAACACTGGTTATTGCCCTTTTTATTTTTTAAATAGCCATCCTAGTGACTGGAAGTGTTATCTCACTGTAGTTTGATGTACATTTGCAGAATGACTAATGATGTTGATCATTTTTCATGTGTTTATTGGTTAGTTTTCTGTGGAGGCGTGTCTATTCAAATCCTTTGCCCATTTTTTAATTGGGTTATTTGTCCTTTTATTGTTGAATTATGAGTTCTGTATGTGTTCTGGATACTAGACCCTTATCAGATACAGAATGTGCAAATATTTTCTTCCATTCTGTAAACTGTAGTTAACTCTCTTGATAGTATCCTTCGCTGCACAAAAACTTTCAATTTTGATGAAATGCAATTTATATATATATAATATATATTTTGTTGTTTTGCTGTTGCTTATGACTTAAGTATTATCTCTAATCCAAGGTCACAAAGATTTTTTACAACTAAGTTTTCTTCTAAACATTTCAGAGTTGTTGTGTTTTTTTGTATTCATTTTCAAAGAGTGCAATTAACAATTTTTTGAACTGGGCCCTAAATGACAATATCTAAAATTTGGATTCCACATTGAAATCTACATAGACAGCCGGGCCGATGCGGCTCAGTGGTTGAGCGTCAACCCATGCATCAAGAGCTCGCCAGTTCTATTCCCGGTCAGGGCACATGCCCAGGTTGTGGGCCAAATCCCCAGTGGGGGGCATGCAGGAGGTGGCCAATCGATGTTCTCTCTCATCGATGTTTCCATCTCTCTCTCCCTCTCCCTTCCTCTAGCTAAAATTCAATAAAAAGAAAAAAAAACGGAAATATACATAGACAGAAATTTGCCTAGCTAAACAGATACATGTAGTAAGTCACTGCCATGGTGGCAGCTATGAGCTGGACTCCTGGTACAGAGGGGACTAAGACATCATTATAACCCTGAACAAGTGTATAATGTGGTGAGAGAGCAGGCTTCTGAAAAAGTCATTATAATTGTTTTAGTCTGTTCAGACCATAACAAAATACCCCAGGCTGGGTGGCTTAAGCAACAGAAACTTATTTACCCAGAGCTCTGGAGACTGAAAGTCCAAGATCAAGGCACCTACAGGATTGAATGCTGGTGAGGCTCTCTCCTTGGCCTGCCGACAGGACCGTTCACTGTGTTGTCACAAGGCCTTTCCTCCGAGAGCTCGTGAAGAGGGAGAGCTCTCTGCTGTCTCTTCTTTTTATAAGGGCCCTGGTTATACTGGATTAGGGTCCCACCCTTATAACCTTATTTAACCTTAATTACCCCCTTAAAGACTCTGTCTCCAAATACAGTCACATTGGGATTAGGGTTTCAACATATGAATCTGGGAAGGTGGAGGTGGGGCAACCATGACAACAATGTAAAGGTCACATACATCACCTTTCTCTAATCCTATTTTCCCGTTGAGATAACTATTACAGATGTGAACACAGCCTCAAACATGAAGCCTTTCTCCAAAGTCATGAAGCTTGATGGGACTTGAATCAAGATCTGCTTACATGGTTGATTACATGGTTAGTCACTGTTCTGTCTCCTCTGCATCTCTCCATTCAAGGCTCTATCACCTCTTTCTCAGACCCTTGGACTAGCTTCTTAACCTTTTTCACTCTTACTACCATCCATTTTTTTCTCACTAGCTGGAGTGATCATCCCCAAATATATATCAGCTCACCATTCTCACTGCTAAAATTCTACAATGACTTCCCACTAGAACTAGAATAAAACCCATATCATTACCATGGCTTACCAGCCCTTACATGAGTCAGCTTCTGCCTACCCCTGTGACACCATCTTGGATCACTTGCCCTGTGCTCTCTCCTAGAACACACTAATATTTTTTCTTCATGTTCCCTACCCATGAGGTCTAGACTCTCTTTGCAATTATGATCTCATTTGCCTGAAACACTGCCCCCAAGCTCTTCACACAGCCCCTTCTATCTTCTAATTCAGGTCTCAACTCAAACACCACCTTCTTAGAGAGGCTGCTTCCAACCCCCTGGTGGAAAGAAGCTCCCTTCTTCCCTCTGATTCTCTCATATCATTTGTGTATCTTTTTCACAGCACTTGTCCACAGCACTATCCCACATTTTAAAAAAAATTTTATTTACTGATTTATTGTCTGCCTTCCCCCATTAAATTATAAACTCTACAAAAACAAGGACTTTGAGTCTCTTCTCCATTGCTCTCTCACCCATTCCTAGAATACTGTCTGACACACAGTAGGTGATTAATAAATATTTGTTGAGTTAATTAATCACAAGGTTCACAATGCTTAGGAAAAGGGAGTAATGAACTACTTGTGCAGCTGGGAGGGAGAAAGGGAGAACACGAAGTATTGAAAGTCTTCAGAGCAAAGACAGTTTGAGCATCTGAAATGGAAGGATAAAGTTGTGAGAGCCCTAAGGAGAGAAATGGGATGAGGGCATTCCAAGATGAACAGCATGTGTGATGTCATAGGTCTGGGAAACACTATCATCATGTTACTATTTTACTTTTCTTTGCCTTTCACAATTTGAAAACATTTCAACATACACGATTTTATTTTATTTTCATTCCTATTTTGAAGATGAAATAGGCTTGCAAGGTCAAGGGACTCCCTAGTATACACAGAAAGCAGCTAAGAATTCAAATTCTGTGATTGGCTCTTTTAAAAAAATATTTTCACAAAACAAATGATTACTAAAAATAAAATAATGTTTACTATTGTAGTTAGAGAAACACAACCTGCTGAAATAAATAACCCAAAATTTCAGTGTCTTGACACAATGCAAATTTATTTCTCAGTCACATACAGGCCAAGGTGAGTGCTCCTGGTGCCTTTCCTCCATGTGGTGATTCAGGGACCCAGTCTTCTATTCTGCGGCTCCGCCAGACCCTAGGGCCTTGACAATGGCATCCAGCCAACAAAAGGGAAAAAGTGCAGATGAGGCACATCATCTAAGACTCTTTGACTCAAAAGAGACATGTGAATTTCACTTATTAGTGAATAATAGTTACATGCATTTATCTAGCTGCAAGGGCGGCTGGGAAATGTCCCCCACTTGGCAGTCATTTCCCAGTATTAATATTTTCTTATAGAATGGAGAATATGAACTTGGTACACCAATAACCATTTCTGCCTTGTTTATTTCTTTTAGATATCTAATTTTATGGTCCAACTGTCCCAGAGTACAACTATATGGACCTAAACCAGGGGAGTTGGTGTGGGAGTAGAAGGGCTCTCAGGACAAAGGAGGAGGATAGAAAGAGAAACCTACCCCTCTTAAACATTCCAGCTGGTGACTGGACATTACAGGAATTTTCTGGGCCTGAATTTTAAAGGTACCTTATCCTTCTTAGCTTTACAATGAACATACTATATACACAACTGTTCATTAATACTCTACATGTCTATCTCCTATAGTTAGTTCTGCCATTTTTATTAAGATGAGCTGAACTAAATTATTATCAACCAGTTGTTTGCCTGAACAGGCTGGAACCATCTAAATCTTCTAATCAACTCTGCATATCTATAAAGTTTCAGTTTTCTTGTTTAGTAAATGAACACTACCCTACCCCCACATGATTGCTAACAATTAATGGAAGGAATCTGAAGCAATGTTGGAGAGCGAAAAGAGGAATTAGTGATCATCCTACTGGTTTTTCATCTTTGCCTTCCTAAAGCGTGTGCCATCTTCCAAGTCCCTTAAATATGTCAAAGAACGAATCTTTACCTCCAAAATGCAAATGACAATCTCTTCCTTGACTTCATTTTCTCTTTCAAAACTCACATTTCTCCTCCTTAGCCATATTCTGAGATATTCTCTTGAGGAAGTAAAATTTCACACATGTCACAATCATTCACCACTCCCTCACTGGTACTTTGCCAAGTTGATTCTTTTAAATACATTTTAGACAGGAACAAGTTTTCCCTCAAGTCTACATTATTCCCTCAAGATATTCATATGTAACCCTAGTTGATTTCAGGGGAAGATACAGACTTCAGAGCACAAATAATTAAGTTATGGCTCTTTTATGAAAATTTTGTTTGTTAATCAAAGAAAAGCTGAAACTATATTTGACTGAAGAAAAAGTTGTTTAACCTTAAGTTTTTTAATTTAGTTAACTAATAGTGTGTGCTTCTTGTGAGAAATACAGTTGATGATGGTAATAATCATAGCTAACATTTACATAAAACTTATTATGTGCCAGGTGCTATTCTAAGTATTTTATATACATTTTTTGTTGTTCATCCTCACGCAAGAATATTTTTTTCCACTGATTTTTAGAAAGAGTTGAAGGGAGGGAGGGAGGTAGGAAGAGAGAGAGAGTGGGAGAGAGAAACATTGATGTGAGAGAGACACATCAATTGGTTCCCTCCCACAGGACCCCGACCACCTGGTCAGGGATCAAACCTGCAACTGAGGTACAAGCCTTTGACCAGATATTGAACCTGAGACCCTTCAGCCTAACTGCCGAGCCAAACTTGCCAGGGCTTATATACATTTAAATTATTCCATTCTCACAACAATCTTATGAGGTAGTTCCTATTTTTATCTCAATTTCCAGATAAGAAAACCAGTATACAAGAAGTTAAATGACTTTCCCAAGCCATTTGGCTCAGAAGTGGTTGAGCCAGGATTTGAACTCAGTTGTGGATTCTATTAACTTCTATAGAACCTTGTATTTTAAAAGACTATGGAATTCTTAAATATTAGATGTGGAAAGTTATTAAAATCATTTTGCACCTAAGACAGTTTTTCTTATTCCAAATCATACAGATAGTCGATGACAAAGCCAAAACTGGCAACCTGTGCCCACCATTGTTCTTGTCACAGCTTGCATGGTATTACCACGTATGACAAGCCTCTACAATACAGAAACTGCCACTCATCAGGAGTTTTCAAACATTTCCAATACATGAATTTCTAAATTAACCTAGAGAAACAATTTGGATATTGATTATTTTTCTTTTCTGTCTTTAATTCAAGATGGTTGGTCTATTTGTTGTCAAGATAAATATTAGAGATACTAAAGCAATACATACTCAAACAAAAGAAACCTGTGCATCCTCATGTATTCTCCACAGTTGCATGCAAGTCAAAAATCTGGTAGTCACCTTAAATCTTCCCTTTCTCATTCTTTCTATCTCAAATTAATCACCAAACTCTTGATTTTATTCCCTCAAAGATTTCTCTATATATCTCTCAATCTTTCTCCATGTCCACCCTCTTTAAATCATCCTTTACTGTTGAAATGATCTTTCTCAAATGATATTGTTCTCTAAATCTCCACTTAAAATAATTTGGTGATTTTTATTACCTTTAAGATAAAATCCAAGCTCCTTGGCATGGCATACAAAGCTCTTTTGTTCTGGCCTATATTGTTTGAAAAGTCTCATTTATTACAATTTCCCCTAAACCTCATTGTTCTCCAGACACACCAAACATAAAACGTATCACCCTTCTTTCTCTAGCTAATTCTTCTTACACATCTTTCATTACTTGGTCCACCTACTCTGGGAACCTCTTTTTCTCCCTTTTCTCTTCTCACCACTGCCTTGCACCAGGCACCCCTGCTCCATAGGTGCTTCTCCTCTGAGTTCATTAGTGTGCTACGTGTATTTCTATCACAGTACTTATCATAAAGTATTTTAATTGTTGACCTGTTTGTCTTCTCTCCAACTAGGCTGGGAATTACTGAAGGAAGAAACTCCATGTATATAAACAATTTTTTATCCTGTAGACTGATTGATAAATAATCTAGAAATACAGAAACATGGAAAAAGTAATTTCCATTAAAAATATCTCATTGGATTAGATATATAAATTTAGAGAACTGAGAATCAAAAGCCAAAGTATTCTCCTTTAAAGGTGGTTGATTTCCATAGAGTGAAAATGTTCTGTCTCCGCATAGTAATTGGAAAGGCATAAATAAGCAAATCATTTCACTTTTTTTGAGAGTTATCTTGCATCTTGTTCACTTAAGCTGATATGATTTACCTTCCAACTCTGCTGGAGCTCTTTTCACTGAGCTCCCATAATTCATTTGGCTTAAATCTGTAATAGTTTCAACAAAGCTATAGATCAACTAGGACTGAAAAGGGAGCTAAGAATTCTGTTACGAAACTTCAAGATCATCAACACAACCATTACTCTTGAGAGGTTCCCATAAAACAAAAATAATAACCAGCAATCATAATAACAACAATAATCGTGATTAATAATCATAATACTCTGTACTCATCTCATGCCTTTCATCCATGGATCTGAAAACTCTTTTTATGATCTTGACCGACATTCTTGTGAGCTAAATATACATGTGTCCAGAAAATCAACTGAACTACTCTTGTTGATGAAATAATTCAAAGGGGTCTAAGATGGGATGGCACAAAGGGATAAGTGACAAGTTCTAGTTTTCCCACCAAATTCTAACTGTAAACTCTGGTTTCCATTACCAATGGCTAGTCATTGTCAGGATACTATAAATTGACAGAGACAATGGCTGGCAGTTCTATGGAATTCAGGAATTGTGTAAAAGTGACTGCTTGAAGAAATCCTGATTACAAGAGTTTCCCATACAAACAGTTCTGCCAAGGAAATGAAACTTTGTCCTTATTGGCCCAAATTCAACCTATAGATACCTTCAACTTTCAATACCACAAAAAATTTGTCCCTGAAAAATTATTTTCCGTGTTGGTTTAACTTGAAGAAAAAATTGAATTGGGTATTTTTTAAAAATTACTTTGCACTTGGAATGAACATATACACTTCTCTTTTAAGGATACAGTCTTGGAAATATTTAATGGAAGAGTTTCCTGTGGTTCATCAACAGTTTAGAAGAATGGATGGATTAGGAACTGTCAGGGAAGGAACAGAAAGTTACCTGGGTGATCAATTTCTTATGATGCTGCTCCCAAATTGAAAACACAAAACAAAACCCAAAAAACAAAAATGAAGATGAACCAAAAATGAGAGGAAGGGAGAATATTAGTGTAATGCAAAAGGGAGGTATTTATTCATCCAACCAACCAATCTTTTTTGAGCATCTACCCAGAGCAAGACATTTTAAAAGTTCTATACCCATGTATTTGTGCATAGCAGATTATAAAAATAATTCCATTTCCTTTCACTAAATCCACTGATCTTGTCCCATTCTCACTATTTTGGGACAGCAGTTTTTGTCTAGGTCAGAAGTTTTGGTACAAAATATCAATGCATTAATCTGTTTCTTTAAGAATGTCATTTTACTCTTTAAGTCAGTTTCTTCTAAAGCAGGATAGCAAGGGGATATGATACATCTTTTGGATCTGCACACACAACAGTGAACAGAATGTCATCGAGTTAATTGATAGAATTCATCTGGCATATGTATTTAGGCTCTCAGGAAACCTCATCTTAAACTCTTCATTCTGCCTAGAATGAAGAGCACCTTCACCCATACCCTTTGGCCTGTTCCCTACCCCAATCTCGGTGCATCTGGTAGCAACTTTATCATTCTTGGCTTCTTCATTTACCTGGAAGGGGTATTTTAGTGTATGCAGATATTTTATACTTACGTTGCTTGGTACTTTCATGGAACAGAAGAGACTTGTGGAGATTGGAGTCTTACCTAATGCCATAGGCTAATTGATGAGAGTTTAGACTACAAATCAGAACTTCAGGTCACCATCCTCGGCTCATTCTGCTCTACTGAATGAAAATCATGGCTGACTATCTCGCTGTCCATCTGGAAATTAGGCAAACTTTTTTGAGACAAACTTTGACAACCAGCCTCTCTGTAGGCTTCACTAGTAAAGAGTAGGATGAACCAATTAATAAAAAGCAATACAAACAGAGATCAGCCAAAAGTCCCCATAGCCAATCTATGTTACTTTGATAAATTATATTTGCCTTCAATTAATCCCTATACTTGCCTCAAAGAGAAAAAGTCCAGTTTTAAATTCAATTTCCAGATTTATAAGCCAGGAAACTATTCTTGGTAAACACAGGGGTGGACGAAAGTAGGTTTGAGCACATGAAATACAGATTATTCTCGCATTATTTATTAATTATTGTATTATTTTCCATACGAGCAACTGTAAACCTACTTTTGCCCACCCCTGTATTTAATCCTTTTCTTGAGTATTTTGTTCTCAACTTATTCTCCTCCTTTATAGAATTAGCTGTTTCAAACACTAGTAATTTTCACTTCCCTACATACCAAATCTATGCTTCTAGTCTCTCTCTCTTTAATCCCATGACATACAGATTTTTGACATTTATTCCTTTCTCTTTTCCACTTATGTCAAAATTTCTTGACAAGCATCCACCATGTAGCTAAAGGACACACATATGCAGTAAATTTTTTTGCCACAAAGTTTCCATTTTCCATTAGTTTAACTATCTGGGCAGTTTAGGACATCTTTTCATCTAATCTTAACTTTACAAGATGAATAGTCCATTGGAAGAGTCCACACATTAATTTGTGGAGGAAGGTTTGTGCATTGGTTCAATGTTGTAACAAGTTGCCACAAACTAGATGATTTAAAACAACAGAAACGTATTGGTTCCCAGTTCTGGAGGCTGGAAGGTGTCGGCAGGGACATGCTTCCTCTGAAGGCTCTTGTGAAGAATACTTCCTTGCCTCTTCCTAGCTTCTGGGGGTTGCCAGCAATCCTTGGTGTTACTTGGCCTGTAGCTACATCACTCCTAATCTCTGTCTCTGTCATCACGTGGCCATCTTCCCTCTGTGTGTCTGTGTCTGAATCTCCCTCTCCTTTCTCTTATGAAGACACCAGTCATTGGGTTTAAGAGCCCAACCTAAACCAATATACCCTCATCTTAACCAACTACAATCACAAAAATCCTATTTCCAAATGAGGTCACATTCTGAGGTTCTGGGTAAACATGAATTTGTGGGGGAGGGGGGTGGACACTATTCAACCCAGTACAACTTGCTTCTTTCATTCCATTTTACAATTCTCCCGAGGCCTTTCAGATGCACAGGGTCCAGCATGGCCATTCAAACTTTCTCAGGAAAGGAATCAGTCCATTTAGGAGGTGAAGCAGCATAGAGTGTAAAGAATTCACACAACAAGATTGAGTCTTACCTCCATCTGCTCCTGGCTTTGGGACTTTTCACAAACTACATAGTTGCCTTGGGCCTCAGAAGTTTCATCTTCAAATTGTAGTAACATCTCTATCATATAAGGATCAAATAAGATTGCAGAACCAAATGTCTTATATTTAGCATATGGAGGTGCTCGGTAACTTTTAGTACCTTACATTCTTTCAAGAACTGATGAGCAGGTAATGTACTGGAGGAAGCAGAGACAAGAGCTCTTTCAGGTATCCCACTCTACCTAGGAATAAAGCATGTTCTGGAAAAAGGAAGGCTACACACAGCAAGCCTGGGAAAGTTGACTGATGTTTGTCATCTTTAAAAAGGTAGCTAGAAAAAACAAACCGAACTCCTGGTTGATGATTATTATATCGCTACGTTGTATTTACACCTGAGATGTGGTGCCTGACATCTGAGAGCCTTGAAGCTTTTAACGAGCGTTAATGCATTATTTTCTGTGGGGTGGACAGCAAGTAGTCATCAAGCCTTCTTTATAGCTGAGGAAACTGAAGCACAGTGAGATTAAGTGACTGATTTAAGGTCAGTATCCAACTGGTTGCTACAGGGACCAACAGCAGCCATTGGAGGATGGAGGCCAAGGGCTTGAGTGCAGTAATTCAGCTGTTAACTTTTATTTGTTCCCATCCCAAGGATTCGGTGGTAGAGACAACATACTTCTAGGAATAAAGCGCCTTAGAAGAAAAAAATAAAAATAGAGAAAAATAAACCAAATGTGGTATACCCACACATGGTGTATTATTCAACCACAAAGAAGAACAAAGTGTTGACACAGGCTACAGTCTGGGCGAACCTTAAAAACATGATGCCAAGTGAAAGCAAACACAGAAGGACACATCTCATATGATTTAATTTATGTGAAATCCAGAATAGGTAAGACCACAGAAACAGAAGCAGATCTGTGGTTGTAATGGCGGGGGAAAGGGAAGTAATTGATTTAATGGGTTTGGGGTTTCCTTTGGGGCGATGAGAATATTCTGGAACCAGAGAGAGGTGGAGTTGCACAATATTATAAATAAGTGCTACTGAGTTATACAATTTAAGATAGTTCATTTTATGTGAATTTTACCTGGATGAAAAAAATAATGAATAAAGAAACTGAGCATCTGAAAATGGATGCTAGCCACACCACCTCGGTCTCAAGGAGGACTTATGAAAAACAGATTACCTAAATTTGCAGAGGCCACACCTTCCACTTAGCTAACTCTAACTGTGTGACCTTGGGCTAATTTCTGAGTCTGTTTTCTCAGTTGTACAATGGTCTCTCACACCAAATAACTGGTTTCAAACTGCTGCTTTTTAAAGCTGCTTAACATCTTTTTAACAACATTCTAGGTAGAACCTTCATATCTAACACAGATGAAAGCCAGGCTAAATGAGGAGTCTGTGCAGTTCACTTGGTAGTCCATCCCTGGCAGCCCCAAAGGTACCCACTGAACTATGGTGTTTTGGACAAATTTGAAAATCCCCAGAATAGATCATTTCTAAACTCATGATCCCATGGCCTGAAGGGAATATCTTCCCTGCCTGTTTAAAAGCAAAATTGTAAGATGAAATGCACATCAGTATCATGTGTGCTGTTGTTGGTAAATATGTGGCTTAGTGAAGACTTGGTAGGAAGAGTATAAAACTGAGCATGACAGGTGCAGCCCAACGTGGGTGGCCTGGGACTCAGAGCAGCTTTGGACGTGTTGGGGACTCTGAGGAGCCCCACTGCTTCCACCTGATTCATGGTCTCAGACAGCCCAACGGTACCTGATCCAAGGGACCAAGAACTTAGTGAAATTAGTGAAATTTGCCCAGATGTTTTGAAAGTTGACTGAAAAAATAATAAGGGGAAAGTCACTGCCACTTGCTCAGGGCTCACAATTCCTCTAGACCACCAATGGGGAGAGCTGAAGACTTTTCTTGCCAGGTGTTGGTTGATTAAGGAGATGGTACCTGGATGTGGGGGAAATTTACATGAGAATGTAAATCAGAGAACAAAACAAAAAGCCAATGGACATTGATCTGGTCACAAGGATTTCTCCAATTTCTTCTCACGTGGGACATGTATAAGGGTTCATGCTAGAGCTATTGTCCTCCACAAAGACATCAAAACACCTATATTCAGAACCCACAGATAGACTTTTATTTATTTTTTTTATCCTCACCGAGGACATTTTTCCACTTTTTTGTTCAGACAGAGTGGGAGGGAGGGAGAGGAAGAGAGAGAGAGAGAAACATTGACGTGAAAGGGACATATCGAGTGGCTGCCTCCCGCACGACCCAACCAGGGGCCGGGGACAAACTGCAACCGAAGTGCATGCCCTTAGCGGGAACCGAACCCAGGTCTCTCTGGACCACAGGCCGACGCTCTAACCACTGAGCCAAACCGGCCAGGGCAGATAGACTTTTAGAAACAGCTAGATTTAGAAACTCATCGACCTGACCAGAATTTTACTGGCCCATCCACTTACCAACATCCCTGCCTGATTTTACATGCCAAGAAGATATTCTCCCCACTCCCTAAAAAAAGACTTAAGATCTGCCAGGAAGACAGAAAGGAAATAGGGGACAGGGAGGAGCTGGAAGTTTAGTACAGAGGAGCTGGGTTATCACTTCCCAGGAAACCAATGAGCCATGTATGAGGAAATGAAGATGACTTTCACGTGTCTTCAGATGTGAGGGACTTGCTCTGACTCTCACAGGGTCCAAGTTTTGAAAATCAACACTGGGATGAAGGAATATGAAGTACATTTTCTAGGTGCTAGCTGCATAGCCTTTGATGAAATTATCATAAGAAGAATCTTCTGAGGAAGTTAGAAATGAGAAAGTTCATATTCATGGTATGTTGAAACACACTAAAAGTCAGAGTTACGGGTCGATCAAACTATTCTAGACCAGTGGTTCTCAAAGTGTGGTATCATCTGGGAACTTGTTAGAAATACAGACTTTTAGCCCCACCCCAGACTTTCTGAATCAGAAACTCTGGGGGTGGGCCCAGCAAGATGTGTTGCATCGAGCCCTCCAGTTACTCTAGGGCACATGAGGAATTGAGAACCCCTTTGAGATCTTTTCTTCCAGTGAATTCCCTAATTTTAGATGAGGAAACCAAAGCCCAAAGCAAGTAAGTGGCTTTCCCATTCTCATCCAGCTGAATGTGTGAGCTCCAAAAAAAAGATAAAAATTTGGAAATGTTACAAATTATATATTTTTTAAAAAGCTATATTTCTTTTCCCCAAAGATTAGGAGAGAATTGATGGTTCCGGTTCAAAACCTGCTTTCTGATTCATCAAATGTGAACGTGCATGATTCTGAAGAAAACCCATCAGAATTCCCACGCTCACTGCTGTGTCCTCAGCACCTGCGACAGGTCTGGCAAATAATAGTCACTCAATAAATATTAGTTATGATATGAATCAGTTCACACAAAGACTGTTGGCAAGCACTTGATCCATTTCCTTGTACGATTCCTGGGCCTCTGCCCGACTTGCAGAAACCTGCCCAAGGTGTAGAGATCCCAAGACACCATATTCTCTTGCAGGAAATAATTTTGACAGGCAGCTCAGTTCCTCCTCAACTCCACCCAAATTCTTCCCAAAGTGGACTGAAAAGGAGAAATCTGTTATGAAAACGGAAAAGCTAAGAGAAGTCTCTGAAATGCTACCCACGTAAAAATTGCCCCTAACTTTTATCTAGTCAACTTTCAGAGCATCTGGACAAATTTCACTCATTTTGAACAGCTGGCATTTTGTTTGTTTACTTTGCTAGAAAACAAATTGAAAATGCAGTCTTAGCATCTGTGAAAACTTTTCTTTTTAAAAAAGGGTGGAAAGGTTGACATCACGGTGAAAGATCTCAGGGCCAGGAGATTTCAGAAACAAGACAAATTCTTCCAAAATAGAACTCAAAACATGAAAACATCTAAACAGAAAGAATAACATCAAAATTAAACAATGATAAGTAATATATCTAGTTCATTCTTTTTCTCCATAGCAAATTCTTGACTTCCTTACTTAAAATGTTTAATTCATAATTATTTCTTATTTCTTCTCTGAATTATTTGCCCTCCACTAAGAATGTTATTTTCAATAGTTTTTTTTTTTTCTTAAAATTATTTTTCCTAAAAAAAAAAAAAGTAATGCCTGTACTCAGAGACATTGGGGGCATGTTTTATTGGTCCAATAATACTGACATCTGATGGTTAAAGCCCTTGGCATCACCATGTACTCAACCCTTATATTACTATTAAAAGTCTTTATTAAGGAGTAACAGCAACCAAATTATATAATACAAAATCTTATAGCTATGCCTAATAAAAATACTATACAATTAAGCCATTTACTTAAGAACCACATGAACTTTGTGATCAAATAATTTATATCAAATTCTTTATATGGGACACCTCATTTATTGACAAATTCTGGACCACAATACTTTAGGAGATGAAAAGACTTTTTGTCTGTTTTTCATACTACATCTTATACCTCAATGAACAAAATCAGCTATTTGGGGCTAGGGACACTGCAGGACTTTTAAAAAATGGTAAGTAAATGGTTTCTCGACCCTGATTCAGAAACTGCCACTGTAGCTATCACACTCAGAAGAAAAGAGTTTGTCCAGGAAACCAGCTACACTGAACGGTAAATTTTCTCAGGGGTCAATTTTTCTACCAAGGAATCATATCCTTGTTAGAAGCATGGATCCTTCCAGCCTTAAAGGGACACTGATTTCTTCACTATGCCAATCAAAGCAAGCAGTTCACTTTTGAGGGGAAAACAATTACCAGCTACCTGTCATCAGCAGTGCAGTAACTTCTCCAGCTAGGCGGCAGCGGCTCAGATTGCCTCTGGCATTTAGGGATCTAAAGCTACCGCTATTTGAAAAACTCTAGCATGAAACAACTTTCTCTGCACTTTCATAGGAAAATACAAAAGCAGGACAAAGACACCACAAAAGTGATCGATAAATAAAGAAGAAGAAAATGGCCTTAAGGAGAGCATCCAACTTCATGAGTGGCTCGAAAAAGAATCCTACCGGTGGCCTCATAGCACTTGAAGAGCTGTCCTAATTCCCACCTTCATGAACTGGGCTAAACCAAGCACACCTATCATCAGCTCAATTCCTCTCTGACCTGCATATTTAATAGCACTTTTCTAAGCCTTGGGCACAACTCTCTCCGGCCATCTTTGACTGCTCTGATTTGGGGAGAAGCATGAAACCCCACACCTTAGAAAAAATGTAAATATGGTAGTATTGTATTGAAGTTGCAAATGCGCTTATGTTAATTACATATGCAAAAAAAAAAAAAAAAAAGGCTTCTTTTTTTCTCCTTTCCATTCCCACTGTTTACAAACTTATATTCTTCCCACCCATCCCCTAGGCCAGTGGTTTCCAACTGATTATCATCATTAATGAGGAGCCTTGTAAAAATACAGATTCTGGGCTTACCCCTTCTAAATGAACTCTTAAAAAACCCAAAACAGAAAAAGCAAGGTGTGGAATAGTGCCTGTACTGTTCTGCCTTTGGGCTAAGGAAGGAACTCACATTCATATTTGCTGGTATGTATTCGTCCAAAGACTGGAAAGAAACACAACAAGAACTAGAAGTAGACTTTGGATGTTAGTGAGGGTGCGAAGAAGAAAAAGGAGAAGTTGATCTTTTCGAATGCTTTTGAGTTTAATGTTTAACTTTTGAAAATAAACAAGATGGTTTTTGCTTTTGTTTCACATGTTTCCGTCGTTCTGAGGAGGAGCCCTGTCCAGAGGCCCTGAGCAAGGATGGCTGAGGGACTTTCTAAAGGTAAATCTGATCACATCACACTGCGAACCCCTGGGTGGTCCGGTCACCTGGGCCATAAAAACCTAACCTGCTTAGCATGACCCGAGAGGCTGTTTTGATCTGAACCCTGCCTTGCTTCCCCGCCTGTGCCCACTCCCACCCAGCATCCCAGCCACCCCTCATTTCTCTGAACCCTTTCTCCCTGCCTCCTTCCTCCCCCTCCCTACAACTTTATACTATTTTCCCTGCAAGATGCAGTCCGGCATCACCCTTTCCACCATCTGTCCTCCCCAGCATTCACCAGAATAAACAAGATTCTCTCCTACGTCCCACGACACAACAATTCTTCTGTATTAATCTTTCTGCCCTCCTGCCTCCAGGCCAGGAACAATGGCATTCTCCATGGTGGGGTATGTTTTGAATCGATGAATACATGATTTTCAGTGTTAATGAAAAGATGAACAAAATATACATAGACAAACACTCATTAGATCACTTAAATCTGTGACTTTTTGAAAGGTACATTGCTGTGTGTGTGTGTGTGTGTGTGTGTGTGTGTGTGTTTTAGTAAGCAAACAGCAAAATTATGGCAGGATAATGGGCTATGAGTGCTGCAGTGACTGCTAAGTGTTAATGGGGAGATAAGGATCATTTGTAATTGGCATGTTCTTTGTATGCCAACAATGCCACTAACTGGTTTCTCAGGCCCTAGACAATGTTAGGCCTCACTCTTAAGTAAAGAAAGTATTTCCCTTGTTTACACAATGAATTTGCTTAAGGAGCTCTGTTTTCACGGGTAAAACAATGGTGGTGTTACTTCTCTTCACACCCAAATTATCACAAATCAGAAATGAATCTGAATGAGGTCATACAGTGTTTACAAACATGATATGAATTCATCTCTTGATGAAATGTTATCTCGTGATCTACATGACAAGGAAAGAGCTTATCATTTTTCTATATGAAAAAAACATTGGTAAAATTTTGTCACTTCATGTTTTTCTCTCTTGCCTTTCAAACAATTTCTAATAACACACAATTTTGTAGTTATTAGGAAATACTGGATTTTTGTAGAATTTTTGTTTTTTATTTTTAAAAAGAAATGTATAATCATGAAAGTGTGAATGTGTCATCTGATTTTTACATATGATCTTCCTCAAGTTAACAACAAAGGTAGCTTTTGAAATAAACTTATCTAGCTAATACCCTGCTCCCCGAAGAAGAAATTAACAGTTACTTTTGAACCAGGAGAATGCAAAGCCTGATGGTAGATCAAAATACAGACAAGTCTGGAACAAGATAAATCAATGGTACTTTAATTCTATCAAGGACATACGTTATTTCAATCCAGCAATCACCTGTAGGAATCGTGCCCCTTTTTGAAGTTGAACCCAGTCTGCTAATTCCCAAATACTGGGTCATCAGTACGGAGCCACAGAAGAGTTAAAAAAATTTTTTTGTTAAGGTACCAGAAATTGATTTAGTTCCCTGGTAGGTATTAAATATGGCTATAATGAGAGAATTAATTTATTTTGCAAGCTACGAATCCTTTGAAAGTGGAATCCAGAAAATTATATGTGCAGACACTTCTTCCTTTCCTAATTAAGTGGGGAGCATTGTCTTGACTGTCCGGCTGGTTTCTCAGAAACTGAAGTCAGCCTTCCTTATAAATATAATTTCATTTTATGGGGAAGTAAGTTCTCCCACACCACATGCCTCAGCCTCTTGAGAGGTAAATGGCACGGCCATGAAGGCCTGTCTTCCCAGCTGAAATGTGAAACCAACCTTTCCAAATGGCTTAATATTTAACTATTAACTGTTAAGCCCAACAACGGCCTAAAATAAAAGTCCTTGGCATAATAACCATTTTCACAAAACTAATTCCCTCAAATAGGCATGTCCTAATGGACCAATAAAACCTGCCTTGTCGTGTCTGAATGCAGCATTACGGCCATTTAGAGTTGGCTATAACTGGTAATCACCGCTCAGTGAAAGTGGGAGGTGGGGAGCTTTTATATAATAACACAGTATCCTGGGCTTCCACGGGGCCTTTCATCTGAAGATCTCAAAGCACTTGACAAACGCTAATTAATACTCATGACACCCCAGTAAGAGAGGTAAGTATTATTATGCCCATTTTACAGATGAAGAAACGGTGGGGTTAAGTTGGGTAACCCGGTGAGTCAGGGGCAGAAGGAACAGTTCCTAATTCTCTGTCTTGTGCTCACACAAGATTATGAGGGGCTGCCATTGGAAAGATGAAAGCAAATGCGCCTCATTTTCAACCTCCCCCCCAGGGGAGAGCGCCAATTATAAATGGGGACACAATTAAGTCATCTGATTTTAACAACTGTAATACCATCTTGTAACCTTCACACTTTTATTTTAGAATACCAAAAGCGATTCAAAGTTGCTTCTTAGAATCTGAAGCATAAAATAAAAATTATTTTATCATAGGAGAGGCAATTGTAAAAATTTACATTGAGTAATTTGACAAAGTCGCTAAAAAGGTTTGTTTTTGTAATTTTTAGGACAGTGGGTCAGATTCTTGCGATAGCTCTCCAGTTCCTGAGGGCAGAGATCCGTCACTTTAGATTTTGTACCCTAGCGAAGATGACTGTTTGGCACATTGCTCAGTAAATGTTAGCCAAACCAACAAAACCTACTGAGTGCTAGGGGAGCTTGAGAAGTATGCCTAGGTTAGAATCCCACCCTCAGAAGCACTCGGGGTTTAATGAGAAGCATGGCATGCAAGAAAGTAATTAAACAATGAGAAGAGAGAAGTCGGGATAGGCCAAGTGTTCAGTGTGAAAACACCAAAGTTCTGGGTTCAAGATGAATCTGGAATGTTAAGGTTTTGATGAACGCCCAGGCACTAAGGCTGGTCGCTTCTGGAAGCTGCATTAACTCTTACAAATCGTTACGGCAGCTTCCTTCAGTTAAAGTCAGCTGGCTTCTCAATAGTCCACTGGGTTTTTTAAACTCATTATTTAGGATGCAGAATATTACAATAAATATTCTTTGGTCCAAGAAAAGACTTGGGAATAGCTTGGAGATTAGCAGGGAGCCAGCCATACTGGCTTTCTTTTGGTTTCTCCAAAGTCTTTCTGCCTCAGGGCCTTTGCAGGTGATATTCAGTCTACCCAGAATGCCCTCCCCTGCCCCCCTCCATCCCTAGCTAACTCCCACTTATCATTTGGATTTCTGCTCAAAATTATTTTCTGACTCCTTAGATTAGTGCCGTGGTAATATCTTCTGAAAACTCTTTGTATTTTTCCTTCATAATAACTATTACATCTTGTAACTAAATATTTGGTTTTTAAAAAATTAATGTTTTTTACCTTAATGTAAATTCCCATTTCCCTCTCTCTTCTACCCCCTCTGGCTTTAATTTTCAAGAGATTTCATTTCTGCTTTGACCACTATAATACCCTAGCACATAAGAGGTCCTCTATAAACATTAGTTGAGTAAAAAAAGAAACACATGTTGGTAATTGCTGAGAAATAGTGAACTAGTAGCATTTGGGAAAGTTAACTAAGAATGAAAGAGCAGCCCACCTGAGCAAGCCTGGTACTATCAGTTAGGCCCCGGGGTTAACTCCAGCTGGCCTGGCACTCACAGAGAGGACATGGTGTTCTCCTGTTGAACAGAAACAATTGCACAAGAAACCAATGTCATTCAAGGTCATCCTATGACCACGCTCAATCAAGACAAACACAAGATCACTCCATAATCATATCTGAGCTCAGACAAAAATCAGGGTATTGTCCAAACCTGAAAAATATCTGAACATCCCCTGTTCTGGTTAATATGAGTGACTGCTGCTTCTTTGCCAAATATAGCTTTAGCCTTGCATGTTTCGTCCCACTTTTGATATAAAAATTCCAATCATGAAATAGTCCTTACTTCCTGAAAGCATGGACCCACCCCCCCCACCCCCCATAGTGTGAGATCTCCATTGCAGTGAGTCAATCAACCTAATATTGCCCATAAACAACTTACTTTCCTGGAGGTCTTTGACTAGAAAGCATGAAACATGCAACATAAAAAGGGGCAGAAAACTGATATACAGCACTTCAGATATGTCTCCCTGCCTAGAGAGTGATTTGGAAACTATGAATATTTAACACCAGGTGATTAATTCAATCTTCAAGAGATTATTGAAATGTATTAATATAGATCACCTTAAATTATCAGATCACTAAAACATCTCTTCCTACTGGATTGTGAAAAGCAAACTGTGGGGGCTTATTATTTTTATAGCATAGTTTCTTGCTTCCTGCTTTTCCACATATTTCTAAATGAAAATCAATGTCTATTCCTTGGAACTGTCAAATAACCTCAGTGTGAAGTAGCCAGCTAGAAGAGGGAAGCAAGATACGTTTGAACTGCCAAGATGAATCTGCAAAATACACTGATCACGGGTGGATAATTAAAAACTGAATAAAGTTTTTATAAGGAGCCACTGTCCATGCTTCTCTCTACTGCTTCATGTAGACTCCTCCTCAAAGGCAAACTGCATTCTATGCTTTCTTTACTTGGTTTTTCTCTCATCTAGTTAGTTGCCTAAAGACTAAATCCATTAAAATATTTTTTCCTTAATCTCTGTAAATCCAATTCACTCTTTCCTAACAACTCTAGTTTCAGCTTCACCTGCCCACTCGCCTCAGCAACTCACAGAGAATTCCTTCGAACATTCCCAAATCAAGGGTAGATTTGGAAGGTTAGTTGCAGGAAGGGGAAACAATGGATCTCAGTCTTTTGGATCCTAGTCCCCTTGTGGGGAACATAATTTTCTGATTCCATCAACTCCTGGATGCTGGTATACTGACTCCTGCACACTGGCTTTGGACTCTGTTGCTCTGGTTACTCTCCAGGTGGTGCATCATGAATCCCCCCTCTCTGCTACTTGGACTTATCCACCTCTTTAGAGTAGTGCTTTTGGTCAAACCTGGTATCATGCCTAAAGTGTCTGCCTGTTGTTTTGATTCCATTAAATAATCTGTATTTCCTGTTGCCCTATGGGTCCAAAAAGACCTTTGCCGGACTATTCTGGAAACATCTTCCCATGGGTCTCCCACACTTCTCTCCAGTTCTGGTCTAACATCTCAATTCTTTCATCCATGCATTTAAGTCCTCTTCCCATCTCACTACCTCCTTTCTCTGTCTACACATTGCATCTCAAGCACAGCTTATTTAAGACCAAACGACATCTGTGCTTTCCCACCTCCAAACTACTTCCTCACACCCTGCATCCTTAAATGCATGTCTTTTTGTTGAGTTTCTTCCCATTCCTCTTGCCCCTAGCATTAAAGCAATTTTCAAACCTCATCCATTTTTCTTTCATGGTCTCTCCTATTTCCGTGCCCTCTTTTGTGTTCCCTTGGACTGCTCCCAACGTTCATGTTTATTACGTTCACAGAGGTGCTCAGGTAAAGGGCTGCAACAGCCTCTTCTCTCTGCTTGTCTTTCTTCTCTCCATTCTGGCTGGATCATCACCAAATTAATCTCTACCAAATCTTATTTCAATCATGTCATGCCCCTATTGAAAGAAAAATTTTTAATTAAGGAGATACCTACCAATCTAGTTCAGACTCCAGTTTGGAGTTTAGGGGGGCTATGAGCTGTGCCTAGAAAGGGAGAAGCCACCTCCCTTGCGCCCCCAGGGAGTAAAGGAAAAGACAGTCTTTGAAGAAAGAATCAGGACTCAAATGCAAATGTTTCTGACTCCAAATCTTCTCTGTCTAACCACAAGGCTAAGATACTTCCTTGCTAAATTTCTTCAAATATATTTATTTCATTTGCAAAATTAGACATCCCTCTCCCATCGTGCTAGAAGGGCTACATAATGAATGTGTTTATGAAGAACCCATATTAAACAAGGACTACTTCTTCATGTCCTCTGGTCTTTCCTCTGCTTCCCCAGCATTGCTGACAAGAAAAAGATAGCTATGCAATCACAAATAGTGAACTATCCCAGCACCAGGTCAAGCTGCTAGTCAACAACAGCAGCAGCATGGGCCCTGATGACGTTCAGGAATTGCTGTTAGATGAATATGCCTTCTGAGCTCATCTCCTCTAACCAAACCTTCCAGAATGGCTGCCATGAGACCTCTGCTCTTGGGGCAAAACAGCATCTCAGCCTGGCTGAGGGAACCATCAGTTAAATATGTCCTGATTGTCCGACCTGTGTCCCACATGTAGTGAGGGACTGAAAGAAGAGTGAAGGCTACAGTCCTTCGGTTAATTTAGGAGTGACTTCTTAAAATCATTAGAAATAATTAGAAAGAATGGACTTTTCTGTTAACATGTTTAAAGAATATGAACATCATGATTATGAAGAGTTTTAAATGACATGGTAAAATGCTCATAAAATTACCTTAAGAGTTAAATGCAAAATACAAATTATATCACAGTATGATCTCAACTTTGCAAGTGTGCACACATATTTATGCAGAGCTGCACGAGAAAAGATTGACAGTAAATATGCCAGAATGTTTGTAGTGATTGTCCCTAGAGAGGGAATTATGAAGGATTGTTTTTACATCTCTATTCTTCTGTTTACTTTTTAAATGTTCTCTAATGAGTAGGTGTTACTCTTAGAATGATAAAAAGTAGCATATTTTTCTTTAGATATGTACATACCTTGTTTTTTAAGTCTGCAGATGTCTCTGTAGGATAAATATATAGAAATGGGATTTCCAAGTCAAAGTGTAAATGATGCGCCCAGCCGGTGTGGCTCAGTGGTTTAGCGTCGACCCATGCACCAAGAAGTTGGCAGTTTGATTCCCGGTCAGGGCACATGCCCAGATTGTGGGCCTGATCCCCAGTGGGAGGCATGCAGGAGGCAGCCAATCGATGTTCTTTCCCATCAATGTTTCTATCTCTCTCCCTCTCCCTTCCTTTGTCTCTAAAAAATCAATAAAGAAAAAAAAATTTTTTTTTAAAAGTGTAAATGATGTAATTTTATTTTGCAAGTTATTTTTTATTGAGGTATAATTAACATAACATTGTATTTGTTTCAGGTGTACAGCATAATGATTCGATATTTGTATACATGGAAAAATGATCATAATTAGTCTAGTTAACATCTGTCACCACATATAGTTACAATAAAAGTTTTTCTTGTGATGAGAACTTTTAAGATATCCTCTTAGCAACTTTCAAGTACACAGTACAGTAGTGTTAACTATAGCCACGTGTTGTACATTACATCCCCATGACTTATTTATTTTATGACCAGAAGTCTGTACCTTTTGACCCCCTTTACCCATTTCTCCCACCCACCAGCCCCTCCCTGTCTTTGGCAACCACCAATGTGTTCTGAGCTTTTGTTTGTTTGTTTTAGATTACACAAAAAAGTGAGATCATATGGTGCTAGTCTTTCTCTGTCTGGCCTGTATTTGTCATTTTGATAGCTTGCCAAATTGCCCCCAACAGTAGCTGTACTATTTTGAACTCCCACCAGTAATGTTCGTAAGATCATATTTTTCCCCTTGCCAGCATGTGTATTGTACAACTTTAGTATTTTAGTCTAATCTAATAAATTTAAAATGGTATTTAAGCATATCTTTAATCTATATTTTTCTTATTATGGGGGTGGATGATATTTCTTCACATATTTAAATGAACCATTTGTATTTCTTTATCTGTTTGGGTCCTTTGCTCATTTTTCTAAGTAATCACAGATTCTTTCCTTCTTTTTTCTTTTAAGTGGAGATTAGCACTTTGTTTCACTAATTGAAAATTATATTTTTGTTCAGTTTGCTATTTGTATGGAACATCACACACAAACCCCCTAGCAGTAGGTTTTGGGGGTTTCTTTTGAATGAAGTTGAAATTACCAATCTCTTTTCAGTGGAGTTTGTGTCATCATTAGAAAGGCCTTCCCTACTTCAAGTCTGTAAAGGAATTTCTGAATATTTTCTTCTAGCACTTCTATGATTTCAGTTTTTACACTTAGCTTTTTGATCCTTTGGAGTTTTTTGTGGTCTACAGTGTAAATCTTGAGAATCCAAATTTATGTTTCTTGGATGGCTATTCCATGGTCTCAGCACAATTTATTAATATTTTTTTTAAATCATTATATCATACCTATATGGATTTCCACTTTTCTCCCCATAATTTTTTAAAAAGTAATATAATTTTAAAGAAAGAAAGAGTGCATCATCGGACCTCAAGAAAAGAGCTCCTTCAGATCAACTCATTGGTGGTGCAGAGAAAAATAATGTGTTTTTTAAAAATAATATTCATTACATTTTTCTACATGTAAAGAACAAATAAGGATCACCTAAATTATGTTATCATAGACACCCTGGTATAGATCCAGTGTTTTCTTCTATGTCTTATATAAATAAATTACATATATTCATATGTTATACATAGGTACATAAATTATACATATACAATACATATATATTATACACCCACACATACACATATATACCATATGTATACGCATATATAACTATTTGAAAAAGCATTTTTCCAAGAAGTTTCAAAGAAAGAGGGTTTGCGTTCACAAGTGCCTGATACTCAAATAACAAAGGTGGAATTAAAACAAGCCTAACAAAATGCAAGTTGTTAAAGCCCTTGAAATTACTTAAAGCAGTAATTCTCAAACTTGTCAAGAACCAGAAACACCAGGAGGACTTGTTAAACTACAGCCTGGTGGGCCTCACCCCCCAAAGCTTCTCTTTCAGTTTCTTTGGAGTTGGCCCCCCAAATTTGCATTTCTCTTGTGCTTCCAGGTGGTGTTAATGGCACTGATCAGGGGCCACACGTTAGGAACCACCAGATTAGAGTAAAACCTAATGAATGCTTGAAGATTCAGAAAAACAAAAACAAAAAAACTCTTCAAATTTAGGTCAGTCAGAAATCCCTAATTTGAGCCCCGTGGAAATGCTCCCAAAAGGTGTTAATTCCCTTTCCACCTAGGGAAATGGAGTGAGTTTTCTCAGCTTAACTGAGGTCTTCTTTGCTGAATGAGGACCTCCCCTGTCCAGGTAACGCTTCTGTAGGGCACCCAGTGTTCACCGATTGCAGATAGAGATGATGCCCTGACATGGGCTGTTTTGGTTCAGATTCCAGGAACCACCAGGGAAGTTCATTTGAAATCCTAAACCCCTGATGTTTATCTCAACGTTCTTAAAAATAAATAAAGAAATAAAGAAATAAAGAAATAAAGTGCTGGGATAGCACTTACCTTCTAGTGCAGTGTGGGGAGACAGGCAGTGAGCCTATAAACCACAAATATAATCATTTTGATCATGCTACATTGAACGTGAACTGGGGTCTTACGGGAAAGCACACCTGAGCAGGTGACCTACAGAGGCTCTTGGAAAAGCTGCTCCTCCAGCGGCCGTGAGGAGGCGGATCTGCGGACGGCCAAGACGAGTGAGGGAGGACCGAGAGGAGGCTACGGCAAGCCTGTGGGCAAAAACGATGCTGTTTGGACCAGGATGAGAGCAGCAGAGCAGGACATAAAGGAATTGCAATCTATTTTGAAGGGAGAATGGAAAGGAGCTGCTGCTAGATTACATGTGGAGGAGGGGGAGCAAGGGAGAGAGAAAAAAACAAGTCCATAAATGGCCATACAAAATGAATATGATTTTTAAAAAATAAGTGGATCATGCACTTTCAAAAAATTAGAAACTTCTTCTACACAGACCTGGGATATGCAATCCAAAAAATGGACCCCTTGCCCCTTCCCTCTCAAAGATATCCACTGCAAATTCCTGCAAACTGGGAAGTGGCCTTATTTGGGAAAAGGGTCTTTACACATGTAATTAAGGATCTTCAGATGAGATCATCCCAGCTCTCATTTAGAGTGGGCCCTAAATCCAATGACAAGTGTCCTCATCAGAGAGGCAGAGAGAGCCTTCACATAGACAAAAAGAGGGGCAGGCGGTGTGATCACCAAGGCAGAGGCTGGCCTCAAGGAATGCTGGAAGCCACCAGAAGCTAGAAGACAAGGCAGGATTCTTCCCCAGAGACTTCAGGGGTCATGGGGTCCTGCCAGCACCTGGATTCCTCCAGAATGATCAGAGAATAAATTTCTGTTGTTTCAAGGTGCCCAGTTTTGGTAACTTGTTACAGTGCACCCATGGAAACAATACAGGAGAAATGGAGAATCATTTCATGAATATTGTTTTGCTTCTTTATTTATTCCTGGGATGTCTTCTCCGCCTTCCCCTCAATAAATATGCTCCGCAATGGCAAGGATTGTTGTCTGTTGTTTCACCGCTGTGTCCGGGTCTAAAGAAGTTCCAGGTCCATAGCAGGCAGTCCATATGTACTTAACAGATGAGTAGTGGAGAGTGTGACTTGAGATATACTTGATATATGTGATATAAAGACTGACATGAGGAGAGGACATTTATTCAGGATGGGACAGATCTTGCCCTGACTGTTTTGGCTCAGTGGTTAGAGCACTGGCCCACAGACTAAAGGGTCACAAGTTCAATTTCCAGTCAAGGACACATACCTGGGTTGAAGGTTTGATTCCTGGTCCTGGTCAGGGCACATGAGGGAGGCAACCAATAGATGTGCCTCTCTCACCCTGTCAATCCCTCCCTTCCATTCTCTCTAAAAAAAAAAAAAAAAAAAAATCAGTGGAAAAAATATCCTCAAGTGAGGATTAACAATAACAAAAAAAGAATCTCGAAAAGAAAAAAGGGATAACCTGATTTCTATATTATCACTGTATTTGACTTCCATTATTGAAGTTTTTTTTTTAAGTGTGAAAGTATTAGAAGCACAAACCATTTTTTAAAATTCAGATTTCTGCCTTGCTATGTCTGAGAACAAACTGAAAATATGCATTTCTCCTAGGAAACCAAGCCCCAAAATGCTATGAAGCAACTGAATCAATGATTTGGGAATCAGCCTGAGCATTTCGCTATACAGATACATAGTTCACTGTATATATTCAAAATATAAGAGTGTATGGGAAAACTGTCTGCACAACTCTGTAAAGAATACAGTATGCCTTTCCAGAATGTAAGATTGAGTAGAAGTTACAATTCTACCACTGAGAAGGTGTAAACAACCATTTAATAGCCATTTACCAACTTCTGTGAGAAACGAAGGAAAGGGCTCCATTTTCCTCCTTGAAGCTGGAAGGCACCAGCTAAATGCTCTCTTAGGGCAACAGGGAATTGTATTTGCTCCTCTTATTTTTTCTTTGTCAGGAAGATTTGTTGTTTATGAATCATAATGAGCTTCATCTTTATTTTAACACTTGAGCTTAAAGATACAGGTCAGCAGCACATATACTAAAGTTGGAACCATACAGAGAAGATTAATTAGCACGGTCCCTGTGCAACAGGGAATTTTAATGGTCAAGTGCTCCTTATCGCATTGTTAGGAAGACAGTAGCATTATCTTGGTGACTCTGCTGTTAAGGTAAGAGAAATTCAGAATGGCTGCCATCAATAAATCAACAAACAACAAGTGCTGGTGAGGATGTGGAGAAAAGGGAACCCTAGTGTACTGCTGGTGGGAATGCAGACTAGTGCAGTCACTGGAAAACAGTGTGGAATTTTCTCAAAAAATTAAAAATGGAACTGCCTTTTGACCCAGTGATTCCACTTCTAGGAATATATCCTAAGAATCCCAAAACACGAATCAGAAAGAGTAGATGCGCCCCTGTGTTCATAGCAGCATTATTTACAATAGCCAAGATCTGGAAACAGCCCCAGTGCCCAGCAGTGCATGAGTGGATAAAAAAGCTGTGGTACATTTACACAGTGGAATACTATGTGGCTATGAAAAAGAAGGATTTCTTACCCTTTGTGACAGCATAGATGGACCTGGAGATTATTATGCTAAACAAAATAAGCCAGGCAGAGAAAGACAAATACTATATGATCTCATTTATATGTGGAATCTAATGAAAAAAAATAAACTGATGAACAAAATAGATCCAGAGACATGGATACATGGAACAGACTGACAGATCTCAGAGGGAAGGGGGGTGGGGAGAACTGGATAAAAGAAGGTGAAGAGATTAGCCAAAGAACATATATGCACAGTCCATGGACACAGACAACAGTGTGGTGAAGGCCAGAGGGAAGGGGGGGTGGTATCAACTTTGTGATATCAAGAAATTAATTCACAACTAGTATATAGTCTCAGTAATGAGATCTTAGTAATACTCTTAATAACACAATCTTAGTAATAAAAATAGCTCTAATTTTTTATGTACTTTCAGTGTATCCGGCCTACATAAAATAGGTTGTTTGTTTTGTTTTGTTTTTCTCACTTAATCCTCACAATCACCATTATAAAATGCATACCCATTTTATGGATGAAAAGCTAATAATCAGATAGGTTGAAGACCTTATCTGACTGTCTTATTCCAAAGCTTTTGCTCTGGTCTACCACAATATATTGCCTCTGGATTGAATTGCTGTACACATATATTTATGGCTTCTGGGGTGTTTGTATCAAATATTGCTTGAAGGGAACAACTGGCTGGGACTCATCTTTTCAACACAGGTTTTCTGGTGTGGCCTTTGTTGCACTGGTATCTGTGCTCCCTTTCCACTCACTGCCTTGGACTCCGCCCTCTATGTGGTCAACATAGGCACATTCTCAACGAGTATATAAATTGGGCCCAATATTGGTTATGTATTTTCTCTTCCACAAAAAAGGTTATAAAATCATATTACAATTTAAATGAGTATAAAGCATCTTGCAAAAGTAAAAGTTAAAATAACTTGTAGCATACACCGATAGCAAAAACTGTTATATAAATGCTACATAATAATACTATAAACCACCTTTATAATGTAATAATGAGCATTTTATAAATGCTAAGTAGACAAGGATAGAAAATGTAGTGTTTTGAATTGGCTCATAACTGTAGGCTTCTACATTTAGGCTTCTTGTGTTCTATACACACAAAAATTATATTTAGGACTTGGAGCAAAAATGCAAAAGCAAGAACTTACTTCTTTTCCTAATTTTATAGCTGCTAGTCATTATAATTCTTCACATTATGATATCTCTAATGAGAAGAGACCTTTTCCAGTTATCTAGTATTGTGCAACAAACTATCCCAAACCTTAGTGGCTTAAATCAACAAGCATTTTGTTACCTCTCGTGATTCTGTAGGTTGCCTGGCCTCAGTTAGGCAACCCTTGCGCTCACATGGTTCAACCAGGGTTGTATTCATTTGGAGGCTCAAGTGAAATGGAATACTGGCCTCCCTTGCACGGCTGGTAGTTTGTGCTGGCTGTTGGTTGGCTGCTCAGATAAGGGTCAGCTGGAGAGCCTCAGTTCTCTTCCACTGGCCTCTACGCAGCTATGGACTTCTCAGACCATGCTCACTGGGAAATTTCCAAGCAGACAAGCACCAGTGTGTAAACAGCTTACTGTACTTTTGCTTGCACTATGCTTGATAATGTCCTATTGGCTGAAGCAAGTCATGAGACCAAGCCTAGACTCAATGTGGGAAGGGTCTACAAGGCAAGAATAACCAACGGGAGCCACGATCATAATAGTCCACCATGGAGCCATAACCAGCTTAGCAAATATCCTCAGCTCCCAGAGTGGTACCCAAACAGATGAGACCCTTGCCACCACTGACGATGCCATCATGGCAAATAACTAAAATAGAAGGTTGCAGGAATTAAAAAACAATCATTCTCTGGGTACAAAGGATCTCAGTGATGACCTATGTGAAATGACAGTGGAGGACTAGGTGGGATATTATTGACCAAAGAGTAATAGGACCCTCACACCCACAGTACTCTATAGCCCCTCCTGTATCACTTAGGAATACATTCAGCTGCAGGTAGCATAAATGACAACTTTAGGGACTTTAAAAAGTAGACATTTATTTTTCTCACATTATAGGAAATCCAAAAATAGGTGATTGCTCAGATTGGTTCTACAGTTCAATAATGTGTCTGCGATTTTTGACCTTTCCTACATGGTCACAGGTTGCTGCTGGGACTCCAGGCATCACATCTGAGACCAAAGCAGGAAGAAGAAGAAGGAGGGAGGGAGGAGCCAGCATCAGCTCATGTGAAAAAAAAAAAAGCTTTCCTAGAACGTTCCAGTTGGCTTCCTCTGTCTCATTGGTCAGAATTGGTCACCCCAGCGGCAAAGGAGGCAGAGAAAGGGAGTGTTAGGCTGAGCACTTTGCTGCCCAGTGTATCAGCATTTTGTTAACAAAGAAATTGGGTGAGTTATATTGGTTAATAACAGTGTCTGTCACAATCTTGAAGTTTAGAAATGAGCCCAGAGAAAGGAGGAGCCCTGAAGGCATCTACAATCATGGTAGAATGGAGTCCTGAAATCTAGATTAAGTTACTAAAGAAAAACAAAGTTATGCGCAGCTGCTGTGATGAGATAATGCCTCTTATGGGTTAGTCCCTGGCACATAGCAAGTTCTAGTAAATGTTAGCTGTTGTGGTAAAGATGATGTAATGGTGGTGGAGATGAAGATATTAATTATTACTACAATTGGCATGAGATAAATTAAGGTTTAGCCATCCATCCAACAAAAACTTACTGAGCTTTTTCTTTATACAAGAATCTTTACAATTCAAATCCCAGGAAGCAAAGAGTTTAATGGGTGATTCATATAATCAGGAAAAAATACAAGCATTTATTTTGGTTATAGCATTGAGAGAAAAGGATAAGTACTTTGGGAAGACATTCCTAATAATAACAGAGTGCAATTCATTCTCTTCAAGAATAAAACTCTGGGTATGGGAAACATTGCGACGTCAATAAAAACATATTTTTATTGCATTAAAATTTCAGTAAAAACAACAGTAAACTTTTGATTGAAGCAAAGAAATATGGATACAAAATAGAATTGAGGCAAGCAGGACTATTACTGTTAAAAATTTGTCGGGTTTTTTTTTGTTGTCTTGTGAGTTGGTTTGCTTTTTAGAGTCAGCCAAAGATTAAAGTTGATATAGAAAACCACACATAAAAAATTCCTCTGCCAGAATGCCTTCGCTGTGAGGTTGTGCCTGCTCTTTGTAATAAAAAGAAAAGACTTGGGTTGGCTGCTAAGCCCAGGCAGGTTTGCTGGGCCAGCTCTAAGGGCCCAGAATGAAAGCACTGAAGAAAAACCAAGACAGGTAACGTAAGCCCAAATAAGTGCTTGGAAGTCCCCGGATGTAAGAGAAGGAAACAAGGAGAAGAGAATGAGGGTGGGTGGTGGGAGTGTTAATAAAATAGATTTCATGAAGGGACATGAGACCGATCCTTTGGAAACTAGTCAAGGAAACAACAGATCGAAGGTACATAACATGTTACTGAGAACAAGATTACAAATGCTTCCTTAGAAGAGAGAGTTTTATCTCAAGTCTCCCAAAAGAGAAAAGGAAGGAAGGAAAAGGAAGAGAAGCAAAAGAAAGAGGAGGGGACAGGAAGGGAGGAAGCTGGCAATAAAGGGAAAAACTGAAGAACACAAGACAAGTCAGATATAATAGAATCTGAGCCTCAGAAGAAGGAATCATGTAGGAAATAGCGCACTACTAGGCAAGGAGAAGAGATGCAATACCCAGGCTAATTTTAAGAGGAAAATTTGAGAGCGCTTCAAAATCACAAAATATGGTAAAAAGAATAATTTAAAGGTACAATCCAAGTTAATGCTCATCTTATGTAAAAAATTATGTCTAGACTTCCGGTCAAGATGGCGGCGTAGGTAAACGCGGTATCGCCTCCTCCCACAACCACATCAAAGTTACAACTAAACTACAGAACAACCATCATTCAGAACCGCCTGACATCGAGCTGAATGGAAGTCCTACAACTACAAAATTAAAGCAGCCACACGGAGACTGGTAGGAGGAGCGGAGGCGCGGATGGGCTGGTCCCACACCCGCGTGTGGCGGATAAAAATTAGGAGGGACACCTCAGCTGGGAAGGTCCTCCCTGAGGACTGAGGGGTCCCTGTCCCACACCAGGTGCCCAGCTCAGGGTTCCAGTGCCAGGAAGAGAAGTCCCCATCACTTCTGGCTGGAAAACCAGCGGGAACTGAGGCTGAGGGAGGCTGCGGCTGCTGGAGCCCCAGGCAGCTCCTCTTAAAGGGCCCGCACATGTACTTACTCAGACTTGCTCCCTCTGAGTTCGGAGGGGAGGCAGCCTGAAAGGCAACAGACACATACAGGGAAGAACTGAACTGTTTGGCCTCAGAACGAGGGCTAGAGAGGCAGCTTTCTCCTGGACAGCTGTGCTGGCGGAGGCTGATGTTCCTTTGGTGAGCCCTTCCCTGGGGCAGCAGACAGCCGCCATATCTGGGACTCCAGCAACCTGGCTCACACTGTTGGCCCCGCCCTGGTGATTCCCTGAGGCCCCGCTCCACCCAACCTTCAGGCCCACCCAAGCTGTTTCCAGTGGCTTTACCATAGGATTGGCCTGTCTTGGATCCTGCTTCAGATTTTCCTAAAATCTCTCAGACAAGCAGCATCTGGTCTCAGCAAGCCCCATACCTCTCGTTAAGTAGCCCCAGGCCTGGCACTAGAAGGAGCCAGCCTTGGTTCACAACTTGGCTTTGCCTAGGCACCTCCAAGCCCAGTACAAGAAGCAGCCATCTGCAGATCACTTTGTAGCTTATGCCTGGTGGCCCCGGGTAGAACACAGGCAGAGGCTGACCTTGCCCCAGAGCCAGCACACCCAGTGGATAGCTTCAGACCACATCAAAACACCACCACCCAACCATCTCCACAAGTGACACACTCAATGAGCGGACTCAGTGGGTACCAGAGCCCTGATGAAGTAAGTCTTGCTCTGTGTGGTGGGCCCCTACACAGCTGATCCTCCAAGGTAGTCAGAGTCCAGTTGTCAGTGGGCACAGCCAGTCCTTGCCACTGATCAGCCTGAGTAAATCCCTCCCATTGATGTGCCAATAGCAATCAAGACTCAATTACAACAGAAGGGTGTACAGTCCACACTAGGGGTTCACCTTGAGGGCCAAGCTAGGTGACCAGGAAGGCTGTGCCACTGGACCCTACAGGACACCTACACCAATAGGCCACCATAGGAAGCCTAGGAGACATAGCAACTCTACCTAATACGTAGAAACAAACACAGGGAAGCAGCCAAAATGAGGAGACAAAGAAACATGTCCCAAATGAAAGAAAAGAACAAAACTCCATGAAAAGAATGAAACAAAATGGAGATAAGCAATCAGATGCAGAATTCAAAACACTGGTTATAAGGATGCTCAAGGAACTTAGTGAGAACTTCAAGGAACTTAGTGAAACCTTCAAGGAACTTAAGGAGAACTCCAAGGAACTTAGTGAGAACATCAACATAAAAAAGAACCAGTCAGAAATGAAGGAGACACTAACTGAAATAAAGAATAGTTTACAGCCCTGGCCAGTTTGGCTCAGCAGTTAGAGCATCGGCCCGAGGACCAAAGAATCCCGGGTTCAGTTCCCACTAAGGGTACATACCTCCATTGCGGTTTGTCCCCGGCCCAAGTTGGGGTTGTGTGGGTGGCAGCCAGTCGATGTGTCTCTCTCACATCGATGTTTCTCTTTCTTCTTCTTCCTCCCTCTCTCCCTCCCGCCCTATCTGAAGATAAATGAAAAATTGTCCTCGGGTGAGGATAAAAAAAAGAATAGTTTACAGAGAATCAATAGTAGAGTAGGTAAAGTCAAGAAACATGCCATCAATTTGGAATATAAGGAAGCAAAAAACACCCAATCAGAACAGCAAAAAGAAAAAAGAATCCAAAAACATTAGGATAATGTAAGGAACCTCTGGGACAACTTCAAGCACGCCAACATTCGCATCTTGGAGGTGCCAGTAGAAGAGAGAGCGCAAGAAATTGAAAACCTATTTGAAAAAATGACAGAAAACTTCCCTAACTTGATGAAGGAAACAGACATACAAGTCCAGGAAGCACAGAGAGTCCTAAACACAATGAACCCAAAGGGGTCCACACCAAGACTCATCATTATCAAAATGACAAAGGTTAAACACAAAGAGAGAATCTTAAAAGCATCAAGAGAAAAGCAGTTAGTTACCTACAAAGGAACTCCCATAAGACTGTCAGCTGATTTCTTAAAAGAAACTTTGCAGGCCAGAAAGGAGTGGCAAGAAATATTCAAGGTGATGAAAAGCAAGGACCTACAACCAAGATTACTCTATCCTGCAAAGCTATCATTTAGAATCAATATATAAAGAGTTTCCCAGACAAGAAAAAGCTAAAGGAGTTTATCACCACCAAATCAGTATGGTATGAAATGTTGAAGGGTCTTCTTGAAGGAGAACAAAAATGTGAACAATAAAATAGCAATAAGTACATATTTATCAACAATTGAACACAGACACAGACAATAGTGTGGGGAAAGAAGGAGGGGGCGGGATTGGGGAGGAGGGGGTCAATGGGGAAAAAAGGGAAAGGACATCAGTAATACATTCAACAATAAAGATAAGTTTAAAAAAATATGTCTAAAAGCTAGAAATAAGTCTGCACTACTCAGAAGAGAAACAATGTAAACTGTGCTAGAGGAAATGAAGGTAATTTAGTTGTTCAATGTAGTTATTCAAAAATATAAGATCAAGTAAAGAAGATATAAGATCATTAATAAGAATTGGGAAAGAGAAAAGAATCAGATTTCAAATTTAACAACTCTTAAGTAAGCACCTCCTGTAAGTCAGGTCTGTGCTAGGACACACACAAATGGAAAGGACATACATGTGTCTTAGAAAATGACAGAAGTAACCTAAAAGTGGCCTTTGCAGCATCAAATATTTAGAATCAATCTGAAAAAGAATGGAATTAAAGGATGTCTAGCTAGATAGTCTGGAACATAACTACAGGAAAGAGAAGTGGGCTTGCAGAATTAGTGTGGGGAAGAGGAGAGGCACTCTGGCAGGTAACCCTTCTTCAGGCACAAAATCTGGAGGAGTTTTTTAACCTTGAAAGGATGGCTACAACAAAAGGATTGATCGACAGCAAATGACTCAAGCTACATACGGTGTATGTAATGAGGACAAAGGATATTTTTATATCTATATTTATATACAAAAATATATATTAGTATCTAAAAGTTGTAGAGTGGATTTTGGTGCTTACCTTCAGTTTCTCTTCACTAAAAGGCTTCTGGGTAGAATTACAAGGCCTGATTAGGGAAGAGTGTCTGTTGTAGAACACTCTGGATTTTCCTTCTCTCTGTTTCTGTGGATCCTCTCCTATATGTCCCAAGGCTAGTGTCTTCATGACGTCTGTTCTGAAATCATTATGTCTATATCCTGACCATTATTTTCTATATTTTAATGAGAGTGTTACAGAAATCGATGACATCTCTGCACCATTATTGATTGTCAGCGTTTGACCACAAACACTGATGTCTTCCCAAAGAACTAAATACTAGAATGAAACTATAATTGATATGCTCATCAGACCAAATAATTAAAAACATTATGTCATCATAAACACTTTTAGGTGTCACAAAAACAAAGCAATGAATTTTTCCTCAGTATTTTGAATGCAAATAAATATTAAGGCAACTATAACTCATGCTTCACTATAGAATAAGGGATAGTAAAAAGTTCACCAAACTGTGACATAGTCATTGAACCTTGTTAAAAACCCATATCTATTTTTTCCTCCCATGATTTTATTTCTTCTGCATGTTAGTAGCCAAGTGTGGGGAAAATAATAAATTACTTTAAAGAAATGAAAATTATATGACAATTTTGTCACTCCAATGCTTATTAAAAGCCTTTAACCTACTTACTATTCCATACGTGGAAACTGCAAGTTAAATATTTCTGTTGACTTCGAGTGAAGTTTAAAATTCAAAACCAGTGGCTGAGAAAGATGAATCAAGCCCACACAGGTATGATTTTTTTTTTAAGTATCAATGAAATGAATTGTATACAAAAATAAAATTTAGATTAAAATATGAATAAATGAAACAGCTCACTTGCAAGACTAGTATTTGGCAGTTGGGCCTATTAAATTCCAGTTCATTCCAGAATGTAGGTATGTGTATATATTTTCTCTGTATCAAGAACAGTACATTTATAAAATGTCCTGGAATAGACATATTTTATGGTGACTGAAAGTTTAAGCATGGAGCCAATTCCAGAGGTGTTTGCAAACATGTTTGCAGGGGAGAAACCCTGAAAATAGTGCTTGGTACCCTAGGACCGAGTTTCACAGGTAGTCATATCCGAAGTTCTTACTACTTGGTGATTTATGTGGTCTGGTGTAACCTGGTTCCAGACTTGGTTCCCTCTGCTTATGTAATTGATCAGGGGCTGAAATCTGCCAGTCCTCTCTTCAGTTTGGTAAACATGGGCTTGCCTATTCCCCTTCATTGTGCCTCTTCAAAGAACGGTTGCCACCTTATCTGGTAACAGCTTTCTTTACGAGTGCTACTCATGTGAAATAATCTTTCACCAATGAAGCCACTATTTCCTTAGCATGAGAAGAGACATTTATCTTGCCACTAATGGATGATTAATTTTAAAAATGTATATTATGACACAATTAGAAAAAAAAGAAAGAGGCAAGCTGGACAATGGGACTAAATGTCCCTTCTTCAAATTGACTCCTATTTAGTTCTTCCAATGTCATCCCAAACACAGATAACTTTTCTTTCATGAATTGTTCTCCTGAATGATTTATATGTGTCGTGTTATCTGAGGCTCTCTCCGGGTCCCCTGGTGAATTTAGCCAGCCATCAGCTGCGTAATTGTTAATTTTAACACTATAAAAGGTTCTGATGCAGAAGAGATAAGGTGTTGGTGGAAGAATTAATTGAAATGTATCTCCCAATCACACTAGGCTCCTACTAGGTTTCCCACACACACAAAAATTATACTTTAGATTTAAGGTTAAAATAAATTTACATCTTTGATACTCATAAAGCTTTGGGTCTAGTTGTGAATGGAAATGTTAATTGTTTCTAATACTCATGAAGGTTTGTCACCCTGAGAACAATTCCAGGGACTGTATGGGTCACGGTCCAATGCACGTTTTCATAGGTAGAGAAGGCCCTGCTGTCAAAGGCAGACAAGAGATAGGGTGGGGTGGGAGGTTATGGGAAAGGAAGTGATGGGGAGAGGACAAAGGAGGAAGACTGAGAAGAAATAAAATAATGTGGGTGATTTATTACTTAATCTGTAACCCTTGTTTCATACTCTCAATACTAATTATATTTTTCCAGGCTTTTTATGCAGCCCAGGAAGGCAATATAAGCTAATATGGGCAACATGTCAGCCCCTACATTTTCTTTCTAAGAATGTGAGTGTACATGAGATGGTCTAAAAAGGCCGTTGGGACAATTATATTTAGATATTTGAGGTCATAAAAAGCAAAGCTTGTTAAGTGTAAGTTATTGGTCACTTTTAGCTTCCAGTCTACAAATCGAAATGCTTCTAGATACTCCTCTCTGTCAATCAGGCAGCAAACGTGTGAATATTCATGATGAACTAGGCACAGGAAGAAGATTGGTCCATGGAGCACAGAGATGGGAGAAAAAACATTTCAAAAGAAGCTCATCCTATTCATTTACCCACTCACCACTCATTTCATTTAACGAACATTTCCTTAGCACCTACTAAGTGCCTGGCACTGAACCAGCCACTGACAGGGCTGCATTATCCCGAGGGAATTCACATAGTAGCAGAGCAGAGGGGCAAGGAAGGAAACATCACAGGGAGTGGGAAGCCCGGGGAAGGACACCAGAAACATTTTAAACTCACCTTTTTCGTTGTTGCAAATGAAAATGCCACTGAACCCTACAAATCAGGCCAATTTCGAGGTATATTTTCCTACACACTCAAACCTTCACTGGTGCTCATTTCTGTCCAGCTTGCAGTTCTAAATTGGCACGCCCATTTTGGCAGACAGTAAGCAGATCCTCAACACTGTCAGGAAGAGTTTTCAAAGCCGCCTTCCCTTTGGCTGGATTCAACCAGTCCATCTAGTCTGGTTTTCTTAAACATAATCGCCAGAAACTACAAAGTAGTAAAGGGTATTATCACTTGAATGAAATTTTATCACTTAGTATAATACAAAACACATCACTTTCAGATTGCATATTGAGTCTTCAGCAAACAAAAAGAGCGTGTTTGACTCTCTTTCTCTCTTTTTTGCCACACAGCAGATTCAAGGATTACGTGCCTATAATTTTAAGACATAAAGGCTCAGCTTCTTAAAGCCAAAAGAAGTGCCAACTGATCTGTGAACATGCTTATATATTACGTATTGTACTAAGACATAAGAGTATCATCCAAGTCTTTCTCTAGTAAAGCTCAAAGATGGCCTATCGGGGTCAGGAATGGGGAAAGTTTACTCATTACTATTGGTAGAATATAATTTTCTGTTCACAGCAATTTGTGTCTTTAATTGTATTTTCTTTTTAAAACTCAATGTAAGTAGGTAGATCTATAGACAGAATTACAATGCAACAATTGAGGACCAATGATTTTTTAAGCCAGAGATATTGGGTATTTAATTTTGCTTTTTAATCCATGCTATGGTGAGCTCTTATGAATACAATAGAGGAAGAGTTATGTCCTAATCAGTTTATAAGACAGTATGGAGGAAATGCACAATAGACTAACCAGATGTATAAATACAATAATACAAAGAAACCTAATCTACTGCAAAGCTGTAATTTAATCCTTCTATAACATAGGGTATTGAAAAGTGGCTTATGAATAGCTCAAGAATGCATAAACTGTACTTTACAGCCTTAGCTAAATTACAAATCTTTCATTCTAATTTACAGTGTATACAAATTCTTGTTTAATTTTTACGTAAAGAAGAAATAATAGATTATACCTAAAGAAGAGGTTATTTATAAATAATAACTTAAATATTTTAAAATAGTGCAAGACCAAGTTCTTAATGTCAGCAAGGGTGAAAATGATTTGCACATGCATTAGGATCTATGTGCATACATATGTTTGTCTAGCAAAGGGTAAAGATGAATGAATATAATGTGAAATAGCAAAATGTTACCTTTTAATATTTTGTTTTATTATTTGATGTGAATAACAATAATAAAAGATAGCCAAGGTTATATTTATAAAATAATATCTACAAAACAAAATACCCTTGCCCGGCCCGTGTGGCTCAGTGGATTGAGTGTAGTCCCATGGACTGAGAAGTCCCAGTTTGATTCCTGGTCAGGGCACATGCCTGGGTGGTGGGCTTGATCCCCAGTGGGGGGCGTGCAGGAGGCAGCCTATTGATATTTCTATCTCTCTCTCCCTTCCTCTCTCTCTAAAAAAGTCAATAAAAACCTATTTAAAAAATAAACAAACAAAAAATACCCTTGTAACCAATGGAAATGCCATTTAACTTCTTTCTTTTTAAGAATAATGAGAAGCTGAGCTAGTGAACACAATGGGACTTTAAAATAGGAGCATAAAATAAAGAGAAGTCTGTTATGATTTTAGCAAAATTATCTTTTAATCAAACCCAGTGTTTGCAGTTTATAAACTTTTGTTAGCCTTTGAGTTACTCTTCCTGAAATTCAATTCCACACTAACAGCACTTTACTTTCCCCGTGTTGCTTGTCTCCACTGGTATTTCCCTTTATTTACTCATAGTCTCTCCCGACTGTCCTCTTCCTTTTAGCCTTCCCTTATTCTCTTTCTGCCTTTGACCCTCTTCCCACCCCAGAACTGAATGAAGTTGTAACAAGCATCATTTCATTAGCGTTCAGCAGCACTGCCGTTTGTCCAAACAAACCAGACACATATGGAGAGCAGATAAAGAGGAGAGTGCCTGGGAGAAATGTGCTTCTGAATTACACCTCCTCGCTTTCCTGTGATCTCTTTCTCAACTCCCTGTAAAACAGGAAGTTTGGATATGTTTTCCATGCGTATTCCTGGGAGCATTATATTGTATATACATTATAGTTACTTGATCAATAATGTTGTACCTAACGAAGGCCAATTGGGTGAAAGTCAAATATCCCAGCTGTTGTGTTGGTTTCACTACATTACTGGATAATGTTACTGCCTATAATAGAAGGAGAACTTCTCCAATGGAATAAAACATAAATACCAACTGCATCAGAATAGATTCTGGCTGTGAGAGTGGGGAGAGCCATGTATAGTGCACATTGGAATAAAATGGTCGTGTGTTTATGATGGTGGTGAAGGAGGCAATAGATGAGAATTTTGGTCTCTGCAGATCATGGTCATGTTCCATGTTCTATGTTCAGTACACATGTGAATCCTGACAATTTCTTAATCTCTCCATATCAAATCTAACTAGCCCTGGCCGGTTTGGCTAAGCCGTTAGAGTATCGGCGGACAGATCAGAGAGTGTCGGGTTTGGTTCCTGCTAAGGGCACGTACCTCGGTTGCAGTTTGTCCCGGCCCTGGTTGGGATCCCGTGGGTGGCAGCCACTCAATGTGTCTCTCTCCCATCGATGTTTCTCTCTCTCTCTTGCCCCCTGTCTCCCTCTCGCTCTATTTGAAGATAAATGCAAAAATGTCCTCGGTGAGGATAAAAAAAAAAATCTAATTATACCATCAGTTTAGCAGAAGTTTCGTTTGATATATGTATACGTGTAAGTGCTTCAGAGACCACCTGCCTTACATTCTTATTTGCTCATAATATTCTTCTGGGCAAACTACAGAGAGAATTCAGTGTCATCAAATTAAGGCAGTATAAAACAGTGACAACTGATACACCAAAATCATTTGGTGAAATTTGAATCAAGAAAGAGTAACATGATTAAACTGTATAATTTATGTTTAAAAAAAAATCTTAAAACCCACATGAAAATTGAAAAAAAGTGTGGGGGGGAGGCACATTTTAAACTCAAGATGTAGCAATGTACCCAAATCACTTTTTACCAAAACTTGTTTGTAGAATGCAGCTGTTATTGAGACTAAAATATAATACAGCAATACTAATTGAAAATTAATTAAAGTGGCTATACGATGGCAAAGTGCTTAGTATTTGGGATGTGAATAGGCAAATAATTTTATCAGCCATTGAGAGATATAAAATTTTAAATGGGAAAAGAACTGCTGTTTCAGACAATTGCTTGGCCCTCATCTCCAGTCCCACTTCCTCTCCACACAAGCCACCCAAGAGAGAGGCAGCATGAAAATACACAAACAGGCAACATGAAAACAAGAGGGAGCCAATCAGTCTAGATTAAAACACACTGAAGAGACGGCAATTATATGAGACAACAGGCCTTGTTGGGATTCTGATTTGAGCAAATCAACAATTTAAAAAATGTTTTGAGTCCAGCCAGTGTGGCTCAGTGGTTGTGCGTCGACCCGTGCACCAAGAGGTTGCTGGTTCAATACCCGGTCAGGACATATGCCCAGGTTGTGGGCCCGATCCCCAGTGGGGGACACGCAGGAGGCAGCCGATCAATATTCTCTCTCATCGATGTTTCTCTCTCTCTCTCCCTCTCATTTTCTTTCTCTCTAAAATCAATAAAGGAAACAAAAAAAATTTTTTTAATGTTTTGAATGAAAAATATAGACTGGGTATTAGATTATACTGAATAATTATCACTAATTTTGTTAAGTGTGCTAAGATATTATGGTTCTACTGAGAAAAAAAAATTGTCTGTATCTTTTGGAGATACATCCTGAAATAAAGTAGTAAAATTAATGATTTCTTGGATTTGCTTTAAAATTTTATAGGAAAAAATTCTATAGGAATAACTAGATTAAAATGTGGCAGAATGTGGATAGTTACTGAAGCTGGGTGATGGGCTCATCATATGATTTTCTCTGATTTTGTCTATGTTTGAAAGTTTCCATAATGCAAGAATAAAAAATAACAACAGCTAAAACACTTGACAATCTTCCAGGCCAGAAGTCGAATGCATGGTGCTGGCAGGAAAGGTGGGCGATTGCCCATCATCCCGGCACAGAAGCACGGGGCTGAGGGGCTGCCATTTCTCCAGCAAGCACTCAGCTTCTCCCTATACTGGCGTCATCATGGGATACATTTCTAGCATTGCTCCAGCTTCAGGACCATGCTGCTTAGTTTCCAAACAACCAGCACTTTCCGCACACAACCACAACATGTTGGTGATGGATAGAACAGTTTAATGGACAAGGGGAACACAGTAGCCGCGAGGTTAAAAGATGACACGTTCTCTAAGAGTTCACACCTGCAGCTCTGTCACACCCACTCACGTCATGGAGTTCCTGTCTAAGGCCTGGTTGCACCTTCCCTGAGTCGCAATGAGGAAGGAACGTTTCCCAAGTGACCGTCTGACCCACGTCCTGACAGCTTGTTTGCCTGTCTGGCCCATACCTGGTCAAAAGTTCTGTCAGAGTTAAAAAAGAATAAGGGCTCATTATCTAATTGTTCAGGCTTTGGTGCATGGGTGAATTTAGAGCTACCCTATATAAACAGTATGAACTGTATTTTTCCTACCATGTTTTAGAATTTTTACCTAAACTCTCAGAGTCTGGGTCTCCTATCGCAAAATGAAAAAAAAAGTTTTTAAAAGTATATACTTCCTAGAGTAGTAGTTATGAGTGTTAAATGATCTCATTCAATTACAACTTTTAGCCCGTATTTCAATACATAGCTCTCAATAATATGTAGTAATAATAATAATGATACATCAATAAAAATAAATTTTATTTAATTAATCATTAATAAGTAAAATTATTCTCTTCTTGCAAAAAAAAAAATCTCCTTATCTGAGTCAAAATAATAGCACCAGTACCAGGAAAAATGTTTAGTTTTGACCATGAGAAAAATTCTTCAGAATTACAAAAATCTGCAGATAGCCATTGCTGGAAATCTGATAGTGGGACTGTCATAAGAAGTTATTTGAGGGAACTCAACTTTAGAAAACCTCAGTATCTTTTTAAATTCTTCTATCTCTTCACCTTTCTGTCTTCAATGCAACAAAGAGAAAGCCCTTTGTGGGCATTACTTGAGTTGAAGCTGTGATGAATTTCCCTTGCAGATCAGTACATGGTAATGTCTTAGTGTACTCAGGCTGCTTTAACAAAGCACCGTAGACTAGGTGACTTACAGACATTTATCTCTCACAGTTCTGGGGGCTGGAAAATCCAAGATCAAAGTGCCAGCAGATTGGTTGTCTGGTAAGAACTCTTTTCCCGGCTTATGGCTGCCTTCTTGCTGTATTCCTACGTGGCAGAGAGTCAGCCCTTGTGTCTTCATATAAAGGCACTGATGCCAACATGGGGGCTCTACCCTCGTGACCTCATCTAATCTAATTACTTACCAAAGGCCCTATCTCCAAATACTATCACATTGAAGACTAAAGCTTCAACATATAAATCTAGGAGGACCCAGACACTCTGTTCATTACAGGCAGCTATTATTGTTGTAAATGTTGCTGAGAACCAGCAGTTGGAGAAGAGCTAAACGCAAAAACAATGGAGTGTCTTTCAGTATTTGTCTAGGAGTAGATTCTGGAGCTGAGCTGAACCTACATGTAGGGGGTTGAGTGGCCTAAGCTCAAGTAAAGGGGCTGGAAGCACAGGAAGGCAAATTGGCCCATACGGTTATTAGAACAGGTGAATAATTTTTTGAGTAGAAAGACATCTGGGTTTTTGCCCAAACTTTTAGGTTTTTAACATTCTAAGATGCAAAAAACTTACCATCTAGAAAATAGGAGAAAGATAATTGGTTCAGATGTCACAGTTACTATATTATAAAACTTATTACATATGGCACCAGGATTTTTTTCATTAGAACTTTCAAAGAAATCAAAAGCTTTCAAGCCATTCTTATCAAGAAGCAGAAGTGCTGTCACATGCTGCAGGCAAGCACACAACTGAGCTCTTTCTGTGAGGGGACAGTGCGAACGGTCTCTGATACCTTTCCCTGTACTGAGTCACCACAGAAGCGTGGCTCTACACCTTGCCCGCCATGTGACACACCGCTTTCTATGAACACCTGAGTGTAATAGATTGAATTTTTTTAAGTGCTTCCCAATAGCCGCTCTTCAAACTGCATATTGAGTATGGATAGTGCATTTCTCTTTCTCTAATTTTCTATAGGCTGCGTTACATGGACAATTTTAGATGCCATGCTAATCAAGCACATTAAGACAAACCTCAGATTTCACTATTTCTCTCTGACCTAACTTAGCCCTTTTATTTTTATTTTATTTTTTTCTTTATTGATTTTAGAGAGAGAGGAAGGGAGGAGAGAGAGATAGAAACATCGATGAGAGAGAACATCTATTGGCTGCCTCCTGCTTGCCCCCCAACTGGGGATCGGGCCCACAACCTGGGCATGTGCCCTGACCAGGAATCGAACCGGTGACCTCTTGGTGCGTGGGTCGATGCTCAACCACGGAGCCACACCAGCTGGGCTAACTTAGCCCTTTTAGCTGAACAGAGCTGGAGTAACCAAAGTGCACCTTTCCCTGTTCCTGGCTTAGCCCTAACTATTTGCCAGACCAACTCCATACTCTGCAGCCCAGGCTGCTCTTAAAGCCACGTTCTAACCTCAAAACACATTCTCTCTTTTGTGGCTTCCCCTCCTGGGGTCAGGCCCTGCTTTCCTACATCTGACCTTGGCACTCTCTTAGACTCTCATCCATATTGTCCTTAGGTCACTTTGGAGTCTGGGCCCCAGGAAACCCCATTTAAGTGCACATCAGCCCTTCACTCCACCCTATTACTTACTGAATCTGTGATGAATTCCACTTGCTGATCAGTTTTTGGTGGCTATTACTATCGATGTTGCGAAGGTGCCTCCTGCCAGGTTTAAAGGAATCTGTCAAAAACTACAGCACACTTCCAACACTACCACGCACAGCTTAGTTAAACATGATTAGATTCCCGGTCAGGGCACATACCTAGGTTGTGGGTTTGATCTCCCATCAGGGCACATGTAGGAAGCAATTGATGGATGTTTCTCTCTCACATCAATGTTTCTCTCTCTCTCTCCCTTCTTCTCTCTCTAAAAGTCAATAAAAACATGTCCTCGGGTGAGAATTTTAAAAATTATATTATGATTGCCAGGCCAGTGTGGTTCAGTGGATTGAGTGCCATCCATGGACTGAGAGATCCCAGTTTGATTCCCGGTCAGGGCACATGCCCAGGTTGTGGGCTGGATCCCCAGCGGGTGCTGTGCAAGAGGCAGCCTGTCTATGTTTCTCTCTCATATCGATGTTTCTCTCTCTCTCTCTCCCTTCTTCTTTCTCTAAAAAAATCAATAAAAAATTTTTTAAAATTATATTATTAAAAACTATCTCTGCTGACAAACACATTTTCTTACTTCTGAGTTCTCCAGATAATCACAGATAAGCCCAAGTTCCCCAAATTTGCAATCTATTTCTAAAACAATAGGAATGTAGGGCTTTCATTTCAAGAATTAATCTTCCTCCTGACTGCTTTTTTAATTCTTATTTTCCCTTGCCCTCAATTTAGAAAGCCTGTAAATATGTTTTGTCCAGCTAAGTTGTAAGCATATTAATTTATATTAAATTATTTTAGACACAGAATAAAGTTCTTAATTTATTAGTGACTTAATTAGCTTTCACATCCTATCTATTAGCAAATATTATCCACTTAATTTCTGTATACCTTTCAAACCATCCATTTCATTCCATCCTCACACACACCTTAGTGCATGTGGATAGTTCATAGACCTCCAATTTCCTCTCTGCTTCACTGAGTCATCTTTTCAAAGAAAGATCTGATTTAGCTTAGATAGGTGCTAATGTCCATAGGTAGTGTACCTATCTCTTTAAGTGGCTGACCTAAGGCTCTCTGTGATTTCCCTTCCTCCCTTTCCAACCTCATTTCTATTTGTTTTCTGCCTTGGATTCTGGCCATACTGGACTTTTATGAGTTCCTCAAACCCCTTGGGCTGTCTCTTGTCCTTGGGCTTTTAACATGTTTTACTACTTTCTAGAACTTGCTTACATTATTGCTTTTCAACTGTCTCTTTTCAGTTAACTCTCACTCATCCTACAAGCTTCAGCAGGAGAAACGTTCTTTGAAAGATCCTCTATCCCACTCGGGTTGGTTAGAAGATCCTGACTTATATCTCTGCAGTTCCCTGTGCTTTCTCTATCATGAAAGCCATTACTCTTGTTATGATCTGTTGAAATGTCTACTGCTTTCATGAAGACAGAAATTGTGTCTACCGTTTTCACTGTTCCTAACACAATGCTTCACACTTGGTAGATAATAAATATTTACTGAATTAATGAAGAAATGGTTACTCCAACTAAGGCATTTATAATCATGGGATTCTGAAGCAGGAGAAATATCTCTAGAGATGACCAAATTCAATCCATTTGTCTTATCAATAAAGAAGTTAAATAGTTTGTTTAAGAAAAGTCATATAGTTTCACACAGTTATAAACTCTTTTAAGCATAGTGAATAAATAAATGAGTGAGGGAATATGGCAGAGGTATATCAAGTATCTACCTCTAATTTTAAAATGTTATCCTTGGAAATGTCATATAATTCCATGGACACTGATAAATTACACCAGCTCTAAGAAAATAATTACATCAACTAATAATTTGGGTTCTTATAGCTTTTATAAATTATATGTCAGCTTTTCACAGCCGAATATTCCTTCTTAAGCTAATTCTCAATACATTTAATCATAATATTTTTAATATTTAAGCAGAATTTCTTGTCTTATATAAAAAGGTCTGTTTTTCCTCTCTGCATTCTTTCACTCCATGGCAATAGTTCTCTCTTTTTTATTTATTTTTTCATCTAATAGTATCTCCCTCCCTATTTATAGAAAATGCCTGAATAATTCACCGAATAATGGTGCTGGATTTATACATATACACCATTCTTTTTTAGCCTCATCCTATTGGCAATTAATTTAATATAAGGAATTAAATTGCTAAATTAGAAAATATTATCTTAATGTCAAAGTAGTTGAGAAAGAATGGAGATACAAAAATACATGAGACATATGGAAAATAAAAAGTAAGTTGGCAGACAAATCCAAGTATATCACTAATAACATTACATTTTAATTGGTTACATTATCCAATCAAAAGGCAGAGATTGTCAGACTGGATTAAAAAAAAAAAAGACAAGATCCAAATATATGCTGTGTATAGGAGACACATTTCAGATCAAGATTCAAATAGGTAGAAAGTTAAAGGATTGAAAACAATACATTATGCAAACAACAACCTTAAGAAAGCTGAAGTGACTATATTAATGTTAGACAAAATATAATTTAAAGAAAAAAGTTAATAAAATTAAATACAGATATTGCATAATGATAAAATGGTCAATCAATCAGGAATATATAACAATTATAAATATATATGCACCTAAACAACAAAGCCCAAAATACATTAAGCTAAAACTGACAGAATTGAAGGAAGAGATGGACAATTAAACAATAATATTTGGAGACTTAATATCCCACTTTCACTAATGGATAGAACTAGAAGATCAACAAAGAAATAGAAAAGTTGAACAGTGCTGTACTAACTAGACAAAACAGACATCTATAGAACACTCCACTCAATAATAGCAGAATACGTATTCTTTTTAAGTGCATATGGAATATTCTTCAGGATATCATATATAGGTCAAGAAACAATTCACAATCGATTTAAAAGAATTGAAATTATACAAAGTATGTTCTCAGACCAAAATGGAGTAAAATTATAAATCACTAACAGAAGGAAAACTGGGGAATTCACAAATATGTGGAAATTGAACAACATATTCCTGAATAAGAACACATAAAGGAAATTAGAATATATTTTATAGTGCATAAAAAGGTAAGCACAACATAACAAAATATGGCTTGCAACTTAAGCAGTGCTTAGAGGGAAATTTATAGCTGTAAAAGCTTATATTAAGAAATAAAGAAAATATCAAATCAATAACCTCACTTTCCACCTTAAGATACTTTGGGTGAAAAGAGCAACCTAATCCTAAAGCAATAAGAAGAAAGAAAATAATAAAGGTTGGGATGGATACCAGTGCAATAGAGACTAGAAAACAGTAGATAACAACAGCAAAACCAAAATGTCTCTTTCTCACATCGATGTTTCTCTCTCTCTCTCCCTTCCTCCCTCCCACTCTATCTAAAAATCAATGAACAAATATCCTAAGGTGAGGATTAAAAAAAAAAAAAGTTGTTTCTTTAAAAAAATCAACAAAATTGTCAAACCTTTGTCTAAACTGACCAATAAAAAAAGAAAGAAGACCAGCCCAGCTGGTGCGGCTCAGTGGTTGAGCATTGGCCCATACACCAAGGGGTCACCGGTTTGATTCCCAGTCAGGGCACATGCCCAGGTTGTGGGCCAAATCCCCAGTAGGGGGTGTGCAGGAGGCAGCTAATAGATGTTTTTGCTCATGGATGTTTCTATCTCCCTTTCCCTCCCTCTTCCTCTTTCTCTCTAAAATCAAGTAAAAAAAAAAAATTTTTTTTTTTAAAGAGAGAGAAGGCTAAAACTACTAAAATCAAGAATAAAAGAGGAATATTATTTCCAACCTAACATTAGTAATGCATTATAAAAGTTAACAGGATTATAAGGGAATGCTATGAACAATTGCTAATAATTTAGATAAAATGGAAAAAAGTTAGAAAGGCAAAAACTAACCTAGGAAGAAATAGAAAATCTGAATAGACTTTTAACAACTAAAAAGTGAATTAATAATTTTAAAACTTCCCACAGAGAAAAGCCCAGGCCCAGGTGTCTTCACTGTTGACTTCTACCAAACACTTAAAGAACTAATACCAATTCTTCACAAATACTTTTAAAAAACTGGATATGAAAAATCACTTCTCAACTCATTCTATGAGGTTGATATGACCCTGATAACAAAACCAGACAAAGACATCACAAGAAAACTATAGATGAATATCTGTTATGAATATACAAATCCTCAACAAAATACTATAAAATTGAATCCAGCAACATACATAAAGGATTAGATAGTATGACCAAGTGGAATTTATTCCAAAAATGCAAACTTAATTCCACAATGTCATACAATATGTCAATAGAATAAAGAACAAAAACATCATAATCATCTTAAACGATGCAGAAAAGGCATTGACAAAATTCAGCACTGCTTCATGATTAAAAATGAAAACGCAATAAACTAGAACTAGAAAGAAACTTACTCAACCTGATTAAAAAAAAAAAAAAAAAAAACTTTTGAAAAAAACCCAGAGCTAACATTATACTTAGTGATGAAAGACTGAAAGCAAACCACATCTGTTCAACATGGTACTAGAGGTGCTAGCCAGGGGAATTAGTCATAAAAAATAAATTAAAGGCATTTAAATTAGAAAGTAAGAACTAAAACTTCCTCTATATGAAGATGACATGACTTTGTATATAGATAATCCTAAGGCATTCACTAAAAACTATTAGAACTAAAAAATAAATTTGGCAAGATTGCAGGATACAAGATCAATATACAAAAATCAATTATATTTCTATATACTAGCATCATACAATCCAAAAATTAAATTAAGTAAACAATTCAATTTATAATAATATGAAAAAGAATAAAGCATTTAAAAATACATTTAACAAAAGAAGTTAAACTTGTGGACTGAAAACTATAAAACATTGGAAGAAATGAAAGAAGACCTAAATAAATGAAAAGATATTTTATGTTCATGTTTCCAAAAGCTTAATATTGGTAAGATGTCACTCCTCAAATTGATCTACAAATTCAGCATAATACATATCAAAATTCCATCTGCCTTTTCTGGAAATATTGACAAACTGGTCCTAAAATTAATATTTAAATACAAGGGACCCAAAGTAGTCAAAAGGATCTTGAAAAAAAGAAGTTTAGAGAACTCAAATTTCCTTATTTAAAGGAGAACTCTTACAACTCAATAATAAAAAGACAATCCAATTAAAAGTGAATAAAGAATCTAAATAGACATTTCTCCAAAGAAGATATACAATTAATCAAAAAGCACATAAGAAAAAGCTCAACATTATTAGCTATTATGTAAATGCAAATCAAAACTACAATGAGATGCCATTTTATACCAACTACAATGTCTGTAATTAAAAAGACAGATATTAACAAGTGTTGACAAGGATGTGGAAAAATTGGAATAGCCATACATTGCTAATAGAAATTTACAATGATGCAGTTATTTTAAAATATAGCTAAACAGTTAGCTAAGACAGTTATTATAATTATCATTCTGCAGATGAGGACTTCATCAAAAGGTTAAACATAGAGTTACTGCATGATCTGCAATTTCACCCTTAGGCATGTATACAAGAAAAATAAAAATATATGTCCACACAACAACTTCTACATAAATATTTATAGAAAAATTACCATATTTGCCAAACACTGTGCTAAGTGAAAGAAGCCTCTCACAAAGACCACATATTATGTGATTATATTTATATGAAATGTTCAGAATAAGCAAATCTATATATAGAGAAAGTAGATTAGTGGTTGCCTAGAGTGGAGGTGGGACAGCTAGGGAATAATAGGGAGTGACTGCTAATGAATGTCAGGTTTCTTTTTGCAGTGATAAAAATGGTCTAAAATTGATTGTTGCCACAGTTGTATAACTTTGTGAATACACCAAAATACATGGAATTGTATGTATCATGTATAGATTATATCTTAATAAAGAAGTTATAAAAAGTAACAAACTTCCTCAGACAGTTCACTTTGGTTGATGACTGAGTTCTGGAAAAAGGGAAAGGTATTGAGAATCAGAGTGATTGTGGTGGAGACAAAGTAAACAAGACATATAATGTGTCTTCAAACTAACAGTTCTAGCCAACTCAGCCTCAAGAGGTTTCTCCCAAGTAGTCCTAATGTCCAGCCCTCTTCTCCCATGGCCCCAGGTCAACTGGATACACCTTTGTTTCTACTCTTGGTTTGGCCATTTAACAGGTATCTTATCTGAAAAACAACAACAACAAAAAAACTTTGCCATTTATTTGCATTGCCTCATTTCATTCTAATCTTCACAACAGCTTTATGAGTTAGCTAAGACAAGTATTATTGATCTAGTTTACAAATGTGAGCACTGAGGCTCCGAATGCTACGCGGGAAGCGTTTAGAAAGCGATATAGAGCTCAAACACAGAGCGCTTGATTCCGGGGTCAGTGTTCCTGACACTGTGCTGCTTCTACCTGCCTTTTTAATACACAGTGATTATTCTGTAAGATAATGTTCTGTTCAGACTGTTTATAATTAAAAACTCATTAATTGCAGTATGTATTTTAATTGATGGCCTCTGCTGATGTCAGAAACCACAAAACCACTGATTCATCAAATTGAGTAGGAGTCCAGTCAGCAATGGAATTTATTAATCCATCTCTGCAGACATTACTAATATGTTCCTTAAGGAACATATCCCTGAGAGAGATGAAAGCAAAAGCTCATGGCTAAAGCAAAGGGGGCGGAACCCCCACCAAATAAATTTCATCAAAGCGTGTTGTTATATGTTAATTTTTCGTAAAGCTTTTGTGTCCTCTAGCGATGTCTTCTGCTTCTACTTTTTTTTTTTTAACAGTATCATCGTTAGATGTGTAATTGGCTTTCATTAAATAACAGATTATTTTCTCAGTCCAATGAAGTGAATTTATTCACATATATTTCAAAATAATAAAATAAAAAATTAAGAATTAAAAAGAAAAGGAAATGTAATCCTGAACATAACCTCTAAAACTAAGGCTGTGGTTAATGACTCTAGGATCTTCCTGACACTAGACAAATATTGCCAAGAAATACAAGATATTTGAAATCAGCATATTTGTCTTTTTAATTAAGGCATTTTAATACTCTGGATTTGGAGCATTGATTTTTTTTTTAAAAGACGTGCCTTTAAACTGTAATTGTACAGGTAAAAGGTGACATATGTGGTCATAAAGTTTGTCTTTCTCCTTTGTGGAAAGCAAAGGGTTTATGCCTGACTGGTTACTCCCAGAAAATCTAGAGGCAAAAACAATTTTATTTAGGCAGTGACTGAGAAAGGCTATTTTTTCACTGTCCCAGCTCCTGTCTTCTCCCTCCCCCTTCCCCCAAAACTGTCTATACAGTAATTTCATAAGAGGAGGAGGCTGTCAACTACAGAATTTCTCAACTGTTGAGCCGTTCCCTTAGCACCAAGAGAAAGTCTCCCTGCAGGCTTTACAACCTGTTTGTTTTCCTCCTTTACTTTATTTTTCCACTCATCTTTATTGTTGAATGCATTACAGATGCTCCTCCCCTTTTTTCCCCATTGACCCCCCTCCTCCCTAATTCTGCCTCACTCCTGCCTTCCCCCCAAAATTGTTGGTGTCCATTTGTTATGCATATATGCATAGAAATTCTTTGGTTTATCTCTTCCTGCCCTCCCCCCCCTTCCCTTTGAGGTCCATTAGTCTAACAACCAATTTGTATTTCTTAATTCCTTCATCTTTTTCACGCAGCCCCCCAGCCCCCCAGGCAAACAACAAAAAGTTCTCTGTATCAAGGAGTCTGTTTCTGTTCTACTTGCTCTTCTCCTTTACTTTAAATGTGGCTTCTCCGGGTTGAAGGAAACTAATGAACTTCAACGGAATCAATTTGTAAAGTAGTAGATTGGCTTGCTTAGTTAATTATTATAACTCAGAACTTTGATGTCCGGATGAAGGTTGTTCCAGTTATCTGTTGCTGTAGCATAAGCTATCTCAAAATTTAGTGGCTTAAAACAAGCATTTTATTTTATTTCACAATTCTGTAGAGCAGGTATTTGGGTTGGGCTCAGCTGTGTGATTCTTCTGTCCCACATAGCATGATAAAGGTCACATGGTGGTATTCTGCTGGTGGGTGAGCTGCTCTGGAGGATCCAAGACAGGGTTACTCTTGTGTCCAGCACCTTGGTGGGGATGGCCAGAAGGCTTGAACCAACCGGCACTGTTTATCAAAGCATATCTCTAACAAGTAGTCTCAGAGTAGTTGAAATTTTCACATGGCAGCTCAGGGCTCCAGACACCAAAAGACCTAGGTGGAAGCTGCAAGGGTTCTTACAGTCTAGACTCGGGATTCCCAGAATGACACTTTTGCTGTGTCCTGTTGGTTGAGCAAATCACTAAGGCAAGCCCAGATTCATAGGGTGAGTTATTAGACTTCATCTCTCAGTCAAGGAGTAACAAAGAATTTGCCTGAGTCTTTAATCTACCATAAAGTCTATAGTCATTGAGCACAGGTTGGTGGAAGGAAACAGCTAGTTAAATGTCTATACTAGCACAAAATCAAAGATTCACACAATCCTCAGTCTATCATCCCAACTTCATGTAGACTTAATCACAATAATTCCTTAGAAGTAGTGCAGTGTGCCTGGCCAGTGTGGCTCAGTGGATGGAGCGTCATCCCATGGACTGAGATGTCCCAGTTTGATTCCTGGTCAGGGCATATGCCAGGGTTTGGGGCTTGATCCCCAGTGGGGGGCATGCAGGAGGCAACTGATTGATGTTTCTCTCTCACATCAATGTTTTTAGCTCTCTCTCCCTTCCTCTCTCTCTAAAAAAATCAATAAAAACAAACTAAAAAAAAAAAAAAAAGTAGTGCAGTGTGGCCCTGGCTGGTTTGGCTCAGTGGTTAGAGTATCAGCCTGAGGTCTCAGGTTCAATTCCAGGTCAAGGGTACGTACCCGGATTGCAGGTTTGATCACCAGCCCCAGCTGGGGTTGGGGTTGTGTGGGAGGCAACCAATTGATGTGTTTCTCTCTCCCTGCCCTCCCTTCCACTCTATCTAAAAATTAATGGAAAATGTCCTCAGGTGAGGATTATCGATAACAACAACAAAAAATAGTGCAGTGTGAATGCTCATTGTAGTTTCTTCACCCACCCCCCACAAACAATCTTGACTTTCTGTTCATCACCCTAAGCATTGTAGAGTCACCCAGTGTTGTCCTGCCTCAAAGATCCCTGCCTCAGACTCCCAGATATTCTTCCTCAGTCCCAGCTCAGAATCCCAGACCTCTGCTTATCTCAGAAAAAAGATATAAAAGCATATCAGTTCTCACAGTTTATGCCACTATTCGGTGCTTATCAATGAAACCAGCATATTCTGAGGATAATGAAGGACATTATCTACCCCAAAATGAAAACTTTTACTTCTGGGATGAAGTGGAGCAAAGTTGTCAGTGGGTTATTTTGATTGGCATTTTTTGTGTGTGAGAGAAAAATAATACAGAAATAAAATTTTGATGTAAAATATCAAATAGTATAGAGGTATATATATATAGAAACTGGGTCAGCTTAGGTTGCCATACAAAATATCTGAAACTGAGTGGGAAGTCCAAGATCAAGGTTTCATCAGAGTTCTCTCTTCCTGGCTTGCAGACAGTGGTTTTATTCTCACATGGCCTTTCCTCTGAGTGCATGCAGAAAGAGTGAGCGTGCTTTCTGGTGCCTCTTCTTACAAGGACACTAATCCATAAGGACCTCACCCTTATGATCTTATTTAACTTACTTCCTTAGATGCCCCATCTCCAAATATAGCCACATTGGGGGTTAAGGTGTCATTATATGAATTGGGGGGGAGGGGAAGCACAATTAAATTCAGTCCATAACAGAGTTTCAGAACAAAATCTTTATGTCCCCTTCCTCTGCCCTCTTCCCAAGCCCCTGTTTTGTGATTCAAATACAGCTTTTGAGAAGGGACTAATCTTGGTATACCTAAGAGTTCAACATACTGCCTCAGGTCCAAAGAACTCTTAGAGTAGAAATTGTATCATTTATGTATAAGCACTAAAAAAAAAAAAAAAAAAAAATGTGATTTTTAGAGTGCATCCAGTGAAAATGTAGCTGTCCTTTAAAGTATTCCATTCATTCATAAAAATATACAAGTCTATGTTGATTTAATTAAATTGTGTATTTTCATTTTATAGTCAAAGAACTTTTAAAAACAAAGGTGAAACAACTTCTATAGTGGAAATGTAAGAGATGTTGTCATTGTTACAGACATGTCCTCAATAGCAATTTAAGATTAAGAATTTAAATAATGACCATAATATTCAGGGACTGGAGGGAGTAGATCCCACTTGAAATAGCCTGATGACAGAAAGTAAGAATGTGGGAGTTTTACTAGGGGTATCAGAAACATTATTTAAGTCATCTCATTTCCAACACCACTCTAGACTTCATTAAGAGTAATTAAATAAATAAATAATTAAGAGTAGCTTAATAACCCTGTATCTGAATCATGCAGTTAAATCCTCAGCCTCTCCTTGGCTATGCTCACACAGATTTGGACCCATGCAGCTGATTTATTCGTTCAACAATTTACTGAATGTCTATTTGATGCCAGTATCCTGGCTAGGTGCTGAGAGATAAAGATCGATATGTTATGGTCTCTGCCTGTGGAATGTTTGGAGTTAAGTAAGGAAAGACTTAATCAGTTAATAGTTGCAACCAAGAGGTACTGTCGCTCAAATAATAGTGGGTCCAGGGTATGGAGAAGCATAAAGCGAGGAGTGGTCAACTCAGCCTTTCGGAAGTATGTTTATAAAAGAAGCAACTCCAAATTATTATTAATGAATCAATCAGATAATAGGTTCTTGTCAGATTGTTGCCAGACTCTCAACTCGCTCCCATGTATCTTCATCATAAAGGCAGAATTTTATGAAAAAGCAAGCCCTGTGACACAATGAAAGCCCCCCTTTGCCTCAGTAAAATAAACAAAGACACATTTTTATCAAATATGGGGCTTTGTTTGACAGCAATAGATGTATTTGCTGGGGGACAATGCACACGCATTAACGTCAAACACTGTGTTAAAAGTGCATTGAGAGCGGCCCCGCAGTGCCTATGATCACGGAGTCTGGCCACTCCCGACCACTGGCTGGAATGTGAAATCGCTGGCTGATAATGAACAAAAGGGCCCGGCAAATAGGAAGTTAGTGTATAGAAACTCTTTAGTGCACAAACAAAGCATTAAAATACAATGTGGCTCTCCAAATACTGGGGGGTAAGGGTGGGGGGTGATAAGTCCACTGAGGTCATGAGTCAACTTTTCACGCAGCTGGAATAATTAGGTGCCGATTGCTATCAGATCAACCACGGCTCTTCAGTGCTGGATTCCCGCCATGTGCCCTCTTATTACATTCAAATCACAAAAATTAGAAGAAATTACGGCACTTGCTTGCTGGTAGGTTATTTTACCTTGCCTCTAGAGAGAGGGAACATTATGTTGCTGGGTAAAGAAAACGTACGCATTTAGACATGGACTGTGTGGTGTGATCAGGGAGCTTGGCCTGTCCTCAGCACATCAAGCACTGAGCCTGGACCGAGCAGTCACCCTGTCCACAGGTGGTGTAAGAAACTAGGGGAGACTGGCCCCATTACTTAGCCCCTGATGGTGCAGACACCGAGGCTGTGGTTCCTCATGCAAGATGCAAATAGCACAGTAGCCTAAGAACAGGTCTTAGCAAATAGGCTAACATGATAACCAGGCAAGTGGTGAGCAACTGTATTTGGCAAAAACCTCTGCTAGGCTGATAAAGGAATGCAGGATGGAGGAATTTGTACTAATGGAGTTTCTCCTCCAGTATGCAGAGTTCATGGACCCAACCAGGTGGGATTCTTGTTCTAGAGATAAAGACTGGATGGCTTGGTTGGTCAACTAACTGTCTAACCTAAGAAAAGCATGACCAAGTAGAATTCCAGAAAAATGTGTAGAAGTGTGTCATTAAGAGGCAGTGGGACCAGGGCTGAACTAAATCATTAAAAGCCCCAAGTTCTGCAAAGAGTACCACGACCCCTCCCCAATTATGCCATACATTGGTAAGGAAAAAGACAAGAATGCCCACTATTATAATTTCTGCTCAACAATGAACTGAAGCGTCTAGACAGTGCAGTAAGTGAAGAAAAAATATATATATAAAAATAAGAAAGGAAGAAAACTCTTAATATTCACAGATGTTATAACTGTGTATGTAGAAAATACAAAAAAAAAACACCCTACAAATAAATTAATTGAATTAAAAATGCTTTTACAAGGTTGCTACTTACCAAGTCAATATAGAAAAATCGATTGTATTTTTATATACCAGCAACAAACAAAAATAAAATGAAGATACTATCTTTTTAAAATATATCATCTTTTAAAATATACTATTTATAATAGTATGAAAAAAAGTTTTAAAAACCTAAGAATAATAGATGAGTAAGAATTTTACCAGAAAACTATAAGATATTACTCAGAGAAACTAAAGAACAACAAAATTAATGGAAGAACCCAGGCTTAGAAGTGTTAAAATTGTAAAGATGTCAGTTCTCCCCGAATCAGCCTAGAGATTCATAGCAATATTAATTAAAGTGGTTTTTTAAAAACATTTGCACTTTAGTAAATCATAAACGTTTTCATCACAAGAAAAGAATTTGTAACTATGTGTGATGACAGATGTTAACTAGACTTACTGTGATCATTTCTCAATGTATACAAATTTCAAATTATGTTGTACACCTGAATCTAATATAATGTTATATATCAACTATACCCCAATTTAAAAAATATTTTAAATATATTTGAGTTTCTAAAGAATATTTGGAATCTGACAATCTGTTCTAAAATTTATATAAAAATGCAAAGACCAAGAATAGCCCAGATACTTTTGAATAAGAAAATGAGAAGACTTGGTCTGTCAGAATTAGGGTTGTTCAATATTAGTGCAAAGAAAAAAAATTAAGCAAAATAGCTCAGAAACTCACAGTATATGGCAAAGGTAGCAATAATGAGCAGTATGAAAAGGCAGTCTTTTCAATGAATGGTTCTAGAAAATTGAGTATCCACATGGAAAGTAATCAAACCTCATACTATACCCAAAAATCAATTTCAGATGAATTATGGAAATGGAGAAATAGCTCCTATAAGACCAACCCTCCCATGGATAATAATCATAAACTTGGGAGAGCATATTAAAAAATACTGTCTGAATGTCTGGAGAAAACTCAAAAGCAAACAGAAACATAAGGGGACACACTTGGGAAAAGGGTGCAACACTAAATGAGTTTCCCATTTTTAATTTTGCCTGTAAAATCTCTTGCATGTGTGCAACAGCAGACACGAGCAAGAATGCCCAAAGCAGCCAGTACACATGGTTAAAAACCAGAAATAGGAGAGTATAAGCAAATACACGGTGGTATATTTACACCACTGACTATTCGATAGCAGCTAAGATGAATAAACTCAGTGACATGCAGTAATATTGAGTCCAAACAATATAATTAAATGAAAAATTTTCATCAGTACAGATTTTATGCAAAAGTCTTATAAAATTTTGTAAGTTAAAAACAAATTAAAATGCAAAGATAGTTTTAAAGGATGCAAATAAATAAACAAAGCTGTATGGCTAAATAACCAAAAAAATCAAGGGAATGGAAATGGTTACATTGGGTCAGGGGAGGCAAGTATATAGTTTACTGGGGAGAACATTTGATTTGATATAGGTTTATCGGCAGGTTTTATTTTGGGTGGTAGAGTCATAGGTACTTGTAACATTATTAAATAAATAAACAGGCCATTGATGGAGTAATTATGTGAGTGCATCATGAATCAGGCATTGTAACTAAATCAATTTTGTGCACTTGGAGTTTACGAAAGAAAGGTATGAAGGGGGGAAGGAGAGAGGGTGGGATGGACAACTAGGGTTGGGGTAACACAAAAACTAAGATTAGATATCATTGTTATGAGATTTCCTTTAGCAGCCCTTGGCTATCAGAGAAATGGTAGGAACTGGGTTCATTCAGGGCTGGCCATTGTTCAGTGTTTGCAGTGGGAGGGTCACAGCATGAGGGATAGTGGATTGCAGCTGAGACCAAATCTGTGCTGAGAACCACAGGAGCTGGGGCAGCCTGGCTGTGGAGCAGCCAAGACAGGACTTTGAGAGACTACCCCTAGTGATTGGGGTGTTCTTATTGTGGGTTTGGAACACATTATTGGAGAGGTTGCCATTGGACACTCCCTCCGAGAGGGAGTGGGGCACCAGTGAGTCACAGAAGGCTTGAGGAAGTAGGTGGAATTGAGAATCTGAGCCAGGAAGGGGCTGAGCCTTCCACAGGGACTCAGAGTGGAGACCGTGTAGAACATCAGCTCAGTTCAAATCCCACTTCTTTCACTTTTGGTTGTGTGACTTTGGGCAAGTTCTTCATTCATTTGCTCTAAGACTCCTTTTCCCAATTGCAAAAGGAGGTAACTGTTACCTCATAGAGTTTTCCTAAAAATTAAATAAGATAACGTCTGTAAAAGATATGATATTTTAAGAACTCAAATGTTGGCTCTAAAATAATCAACCTGCTCAGCAAATGAGCTCAAAAGCAGACCCATCCTTCGATGGAAGCTGAATCTGAGGGGGAGGAGGACACAGGCCAGCGCATTCTGGAAGATGGAAGGGAGGACAGCCAGACAGACGGACTTTGTAAAGCCAGAATCATGGCTGATTTACCACCCTGCTGGAATACTTAAGGAGTACTTCCTCTTTCACGTTTGTTCTTGCTCAAAATCAAGGAGAGGGTGTGTGGTGATGACGTTTACAAGTAACCCTACCACACCAAAACCCAGTCTCATTGGAAAACTATGGGTTGGAAGGATTTTTCATTACACAGGCCACATGATATGATGACTGTCCAACCCTCCTCATTCATTTCTGGGTTTGCTTACGGCTAGCTTCCTTCCACTTAAAAAAAAAGCAGTCGTCCTGGGAGAAGTAAATCTCTCCATTGCTTTTATCGGGTTCCTGGGATCTGAAATCAGTACTTTGTGAAGTTGTCTGTCTTGGATTATTTGTATTGTCTTTTTTTCCCTTAGGTGTCTTTTGGGGGCAAGTGGGGGCAGTGAGAGGTAGTTGTTTTTTATTTTGTTTTTCTTGCTCTGTCATCTAGGTAAAGCTCCTTTTGAAAATGTTAGCCTGTGTGAGCACTGCAAAAAAGGAATGGGAAAAGTCTCTATAATTGATCTGTATACTCTGTTTCCAAGTATGGCTGGAGCCGTGAGAATAAAGGAACAAAAATATCAAAAAGATGAACATATAGCAGTTAAGGGCTGCTTGAGCAGCTGTTGGTTCTCTCCTGCCATGCCTGTCTGATTCAACTCATCTTCTCCTGTCTCAGGCTGTTTGTGGACCGTGGTTTGGGATTTTTCCCCTTTCGGGGGCTGATGGGAGTGGGGCTGATGAGAGCAGAACTAGGGAGCTGGGGGAGTTGGACTAGAGAACTGTGACAACAGCCTGGGGTTGGCTTTTGTCAGTTTGCTTATTTCCTTCTTAACAGGACAAACAGGCTATATTATCTTTCCATGCGGGTATGAAAGCTTATGAATTCTTTCATTGCATTTGCTTACAATCACAACCCCAAAGTTCTTTAACTAGAGTTGCCTGCTCTCAGTGTTCCAGGTATGATGACTTGGCCTCTGCACTTTGAAGACATCACCTTCACTGCCCAGTCACTTCCATGTGGTTTACCACCTCCATGGTTCCAGAAAAAGATGATGGTGAGCCATCTGGGTGAAAATCTGGTGAGAGAGTGGAGCTGGAAAGGTTGAAGGACAATGATTTCCTTCACTCTGATCCCTTGTCTTCCTGTGGGACCCAAATATTCTCCCCTCCTTTATAAAAGAGTAAGAGAGAGAGAAAGAAAAAGAAAGCTTGTCAGCCTGGCATTGCCAAGGAATTTTTTTATTCCCCAACAACCTCATTGCTGCCTCCTAGTGAAAATTTTAGAATTGAAAAAAGACCATTTACTGGGTAGGATTTAAGGGGGGAAAGAAGAAACTGAATTTGCACAGACGCACAAACTTTTCCTGAGTGTCAGTTTCTGTTTATATTTGTGAACACAGGTGTATTACTGTGGCCTCAAGGAAAATGAGGAGCCCATGCAGACTCTACTAATCAAGGTTCACTCTTCTGTGGATGCTCACAATCAAGAGTTGACAATAAAAAGCCCAACAAACTTATAATTCTCTTTCAATTTATTTTTTCTTTACTATTCATTCATTCAGATATATCTTGGTATTTTTCACCTTTAGGTCAAAAATGCACAAGAACAAAAATATAATAGTCTATCAAGTCAAACATAAAATCTGTGAAAATATATTTTGGTACAAAAGAAAGAGAAGACATGGAAACTTACTTTGTGGAAAGCTCAACCAGACTCAGGCAAGAGGTGTGAGGTTGGTTAATAACAGCAGTGCCCGCTGCCTTCCTTTCATGGATAGCTTATTGTGAGGGCCTTGCCTTGGTTGGCAAGGGTTTAGGCCAAGAATATTGATCCCCTAAAAACTGAAATAGAAAACCAAATCTCTTCTATTTCGAAATGTGTGCAATTTTATTTGGTGAATAGACAAACAAGCACACCAACAGCCATTTTCTTTTTAGGTATGAAAAGCACCTTTGTTTTGCTCAGGTTAACATTATTGGACTTAAGAACTTTCAAATTTCATTTATTTAATATCACTAAACAGGCGATATTGCACAATTTATAAAACCATCAAGGAAGCATATGCATTTTATTTTTTATACAGTATTGCACAGATAAGCATACATTTCAATCACATATACAAATATTTCTTTCCATGGTAATAATTTATTGCAACAGATTTTTAGTGTTCCATATCTTGCATCCCCATGCATATGTTCTTTGTATGACAGTATATTTTTGTCTCAAAACTACTACACAAGTTAGTAGGTTAAAAGCTCAGGTAAATTTGTAGTTTATCATCACAAAACAGTATATTTAATATTCTAGTCCGTGTAATTACACCTGCTAGTGTTTTAATGTTGCTCCACGCAGAGTCTGTGAATGACAGTGTCTTTATAGAGCCTGTCAAGGAATATGGTTCTATCTAGAGAAATCTGTCCAATTGTTGTAGCAATACAAGGGCAAAACTGATACGAAGTAAACATTTATAAATGTGATAGCTTAAGAAAAATACAGACTCCTACACATTTCACTGCTGATTTAGATTTCTATGGCATCACAACTAAAATTAAAGCAACAATCGATATTCTATTTATTAAAAGGAGCAATAAAACAAGTCTACCTCTTAAGCAGTTTTTACTTAAGTCCATAATTTCAATCAATGCTTTGGGTCTGTGTGTGTCTGTGCATGAGTTGAACATATATTGCAGGGAAGACTTAAAGAGTTAACCATTTCTAGAACTTCCTACTTGCACACACCATATGGCTAGGTCAAATCAAAATTGCCAGAGAAAGAAGGCAAGCAAGTTCTCCCTGAAGGGCAGGACAACTTGTGAATGAAACTTCCAGACTCATCATGTTATATGTATGCTGCAGTATACCAAAAAGTGAGAAAAATATGCAAACAAAATCATGCTGTTCGATTTTTGCATGTCAGTTATAAAGAGAAAAAAAAAAAACTGCTCTTACTAAAGAAAATTGTGTTTAACACAGAAATATTCCAGTATGTCGTGATTGGTATGTTTAACTTTTTTCTTCCAGAGAAACATTTTATACTTCTTTTTTATTTTGAACACCACCACCATCTCTGCATTTAAGTGAGATGCTGTAAGTTAACTGTACCTTAAAGGGGTCAGTATCTAGATGGCTTTGACGACCAAAATAGAAACAAAACCAAACACCCAGAATCTTTAAAGAGCTAAACAGTCAGCCAAAGATGCCTACTCTCAGCCTGGGCTAGTTCCTTTTCGAAAGAGTTCCCAAGAGCATGCTCAGTCCCTCCTCGGTTACTTTTCATATCACTACCTCTGACTGTGTGCATCACCAGTGCAAGAAAATTCGGGAAGCATCTGTTCCAAGTAACATCTGAATATCCAAGGAAAATGAGCACTTTCTTGCTAGGAAAAGTCTCCAACATTTTCCAGGGTGCGTCCACGAGACTCCTCCTGGTGCGCTCCTCTTCTTCTGGGCAGAGGATCCCAGAGCCGCGACCAGTGCTGCTCCAGCCGACAGGGTAGCTGGGATGACTCCGGGGTTGCCAACGCCAAACAGTACGCAGACTCCGCGGCGCGATCCGGGCTCTCCACTCGCCTAAACCTGCTCCAAAGTGAAAAGGGTGGGAGGAGGAGTATGGAGGGGGAGGAGAAGAGGGAGGTGAAGGGGATCCTGTTTAATTCGAGGTCCTGGAGGTGTGGGAGCGGGAGGAGGCTCCTCTGGTCCCTCCTCCCTCCTGGAGTCCTGGGCTCCACCTCCTCCGCATGGCCCCAGATATACACACACTCGGCCGCGGCTGGACATGCACACCCAGCGCCGGCTTCGGGCGCGTGCACACGCAGGTAGCGACACTCACCTGAGCCCGTGCAGAAGGCTCCTGCCGCTTCGGGAGCGGCGGCGGAGTGGCGGCCAGGGCCGGGAAGGGGTCCACTGTGCTGCGGCAGTCGGTGAAGCGGGAACAGCCCCAGCGCGGACCTGTGAACTGAGGTGACGGCGCAGTTTCTTAAATCCCCTCCTCCAGCACCTCCGCCTCCGCGCCTGCTCGGTTCTGGCCGCAGAACCCAGGAGAGAGGGGCCCCTGGCTCGGCGCACTCTCGGGCGCACGCGGCGAGGCCAGCGCGCCGGCGCAGGAAACTTGGGCGAAGTTAGTTACAAGTGCCGGGCGGCGGCCGAGAGGAGCGAGGTGGGGACGCGGCCAGTGCCGGGCCAGCCGCGCCGAGGCAGCGCCGCCCTCCACGCTTGGCGCGCTTCAGGATCCCGAGTCGACCGGAGCGCCCGGAGGGGCTCGGAGCGAGCGGAGCCGGCATGGCCCGGGGGACTTCAAGACGCGGCGCCTCGACTGGTCGGGAGGATTTCTTCTGAGGTCCGGGGACCCCAACCTTGATCAAGCCTCATCCTACCTCCTCTGACCTGCAGCCGGAGAGGAAGACTCGCGAGGCAGGTGCCGGGGGCGCAGACAGCTTCCCCCTTCCAAAAAACCCAGCCGATTGGGGGGAGGGGCTCCCATCAGCGCGCCCTGCCCACAGTCTGGAAGACTGGCTGGTGCTGCTGTATTTGCTGCGCTCTGTTTTCTCGTGGTGCGCCCGGACCCTCCTCCGCCTCCCCCTTTTCTTCTTCCTCCGGGGCCACCTCCACTCCTCCCCCACCCCCATCTGCTACTGTCAAATGAGAAAGTCACCGAGGAGAACCCAAACACTCCAGCAACCGAGAGTCCCCTTTGGCACTTGGCAGCACGCGGCGGTTGGCCCCTCGACTCAACTTGGTGGAGCCTCTGCGACGCAACTTTCCCGGCTGCTGTGCATTTAAGAGAAAAAAGACTGACCTTGAAGGGGAGAGCTCGGCCGGGCAGCGGCTACCTGCAGGGTGTTCTCGAGAAAACGCCACCAGAAAGGAAGGACAAAAAGAAAGCAAAGGGCAAACTGCCACAGTGGGGTAGGGACACTGCCTAAAAGTTATCGTGCTCCGGAGAGGTTCTTCCCGAGCGCTCGGCCAGAGAGATCAGGGCAGCCTGAGACGCCGTGCGGCCCTGGGCTGGTCACCCGGCCCCCTCCTCCCGGGCGGGAGCGACGCCAGGGCGCGAAGCGGGGCGCGGCGAGCGCCGGCGGGCCGAACGTGTCCCCGCGCCCAGCCAACATTGATTTCCTCCGGGCCGAGGGCGACGGCCCGGGCGGCGGCGGCGGGCTGCAGCCGCGACACGGCGAGAGCATGTCCAAACCTGTGGACCACGTCAAGCGGCCCATGAACGCTTTCATGGTGTGGTCGAGGGCTCAACGGCGCAAGATGGCCCAGGAAAACCCCAAGATGCACAACTCGGAGATTAGCAAGCGCCTGGGAGCCGAGTGGAAGCTGCTCACGGAGTCGGAGAAGAGGCCGTTCATCGACGAGGCGAAGCGCCTGCGCGCCATGCACATGAAGGAGCACCCCGACTACAAGTACCGGCCGCGGCGCAAGCCTAAGACACTGCTCAAAAAGGACAAGTTCGCCTTTCCTGTGCCGTACGGTCTGGGCGGCGTGGCAGACGCTGAGCACCCGGCGCTCAAGGCGGGCGCGGGACTGCACGCGGGCGCCGGCGGCGGCCTGGTGCCCGAGTCGCTGCTCGCCAACCCCGAGAAGGCGGCCGCAGCGGCCGCCGCCGCCGCCGCGCGCGTCTTCTTCCCGCAGTCGGCCGCCGCCGCCGCAGCAGCCGCCGCCGCCGCCGCCGCGGGCAGCCCCTACTCCCTGCTCGACCTGGGCTCCAAGATGGCAGAGATCTCCTCGTCGTCGTCCGGCCTCCCGTACGCGTCGTCGCTGGGCTACCCGACCACGGGCGCGGGCGCCTTCCACGGCGCGGCGGCAGCGGCTGCAGCGGCCGCCGCGGCCGCCGGGGGGCACACGCACTCGCACCCCAGCCCGGGCAACCCGGGCTACATGATCCCGTGCAACTGCAGCGCCTGGCCTAGCCCGGGGCTGCAGCCGCCGCTAGCCTACATCCTGCTGCCGGGCATGGGCAAGCCTCAGCTGGACCCCTACCCCGCGGCCTACGCCGCCGCGCTATGACCCCGCGGGGCCGCCTTGGGAGGACCGGTGTGCACACGTGTACATATGTATAGGTACGAGCTCTGCGGCCACCCCGTGCGCCCTCCCGCGACGGGAGCCCCGGTTTATTTGTACATAAGATGTATAGGTGCCAGGCAGAGGCAGAGATGCCAGTCGGGGCGCGAGTGACCAAGCGCGCGAGTGCGCAGGCGAGTGTGCGTGTGAATTCACAGGATCATTTCAGACCCGCACTTCGGCAGCCAGCTTTAAAGAGGGCAGTTGTGTTCCCGCAGCAGTTGGCGTTTGTTTTGCACTTCGGAACCTGTTGCGTGTTGGCCCATAGAGGTGGAGGAGTAACTTTTTGACGTGTTGGGCTCTCCAGTTTTGTTTGTTGAAGTTTATTGTCGGTTTTATTTTTGTTTCTCATTATCTGTCCCTTGGTTTGTTTGTTTTTTGTTTCGTTTTTTTGTTTTTTGTTTTCTCCTGGTCTGTGTTGCATGCACTCTGTTCAAATGTTAGGTCTGAAATGGCTGACACAAGGGAAAACCAGATCTATGTCATTCGTTTCTCGGAGCGGGAAGGCTCTGAGCAACCTTGCTCCCTATTTGTACTATTTGAACTTTGCAAATCTCTGTTCTCTCAAGCAGAACCCCCAGACCGGATCCATTCTTGACCAGTGACCGGCTCGAATCTGGCCTTTTGTATGTGAGATGATCGCGGTTTCTTTTGTTTATCACGCCATATGCAAATCAGAGCAAGAGCTCTTTCTCAAGAGCAAGGAGCGCAAACAAGAAATATGTGTAAGATGCAAAGTTGTCAATTAGATTTTCTCCCTTAAATAAAAACAAAACAGATAGAAATCACCCTGAGTCCACTCACATGGATTTCTGACACAGTTTACAGACAATGTAAAGGCCCTGTTTCTATTTTCCCTTATGGCTGCGTTCACCTTAAGATTGTAAATGTGTACATGTTCGTGAAAACATTAAGTCTGAGAATGTGTTATTTGCGTTGCCCTAAATGTGAGTCGATTTTAGACTCTAAAGCATTTTGAGCAAATGTCAAAGTTAGCTTTTAAAAATTGCGGGACTATTTTAGAATCGCAATTTTATCTAAGATTAAATCAGACTTTTTTGTCTGAGTGGTAATTATATATTTATTATTTAGCAAAACTGAAAAAAAAGAAAACCCCACAGAATTGTTTTGACAGATGTCTCTCGTTGTCAGCTAGCATTTCTCCACCAACTTGAACCATTTAAATGTGTTTTGGAGTTCCCTCCCTAATTAGCTTATTTTTTAGATCATCTGCAATTCATTTGCAATTTATGATAAAACACATTTTAGAGTAAAAAACCTTCCTCAATTATAGCTTTTGTGTTTCTTTTTAAATGTACATATTTTGACTAATGTTTGTGAATGAAGTTGGCTAACATGTATTTAGTTTCATTTTGGCTTTATGTAATATAAAGTTTTTAAAAGTTAAGTATTGGTTTTAACCTTTATGTGTAAATGGTTTTCTTGTGTGATCTTCTAATTTAATATTAGACGCCTAAACTATATCTGTAAATTAGAATCCAACTATCACTCTGTTCATTTTTTTTGAACAAAGAGTTTAAATAAAGCCTGAACCAGGGAAAAGAGAAAATCCTCTATTTCTTGTTGAGTTCCTAACAAGATTTTTATCTGAATTGCCCTTACGTGCCTGGTCCAGGTGAAGTGTAAGGTATCCTCCAAAGGCAGCCTTTGTTTCACTTTTGAATAGATTTACTAGGAAATCTAAATCAAGCCATTGTTATTCAGAGCCAAAAACCTGATTTATCACATTTTTAATCGTGAATAGGAAAGAAGATTTAAAAAACCAAGTAGTTGCATTATCTTGGGGGGGAAAAAAAAGGCATTCATGAACCAGTAGAACAGAGCCCATTGAAAACATCCAGACCGTTCAAAGCATTTCACTAGTTTCCAGTAACATTTTAAGAGGGGAAAGTTGCCTGACCACTTTATCTTGTTAGTGGGAGAGCCCCACCACTTAAATCAGTGTAATTTGTTCACGTATCTTTGGCATATTCCTTATTTACACGTTAAGATTTTATTTGGAAGAATTATCACCGCTAACAACAATGTACAACTTTTGGCCTCTTTAGGGTTTTATTTTGTCATGCTAATAGTATTTAAATAAAAGTATAACACATTCTAATGAAAGGGTTGAATTTCAAGAGCTATACACATTTCCACTGAAAAAGGTTTTAAATCATAAAGGATTTTCATTTCAGAGAAGAGATTATAAGGCACCAGGAAGAATAGCAGAGAAAAAGTTAAATAATTAAGGGAGATCTTTATTTTCTCCCCACCAAGATAGAAATTCTCAAGAAACAAGACTTAACTAGTTTTAAACTCCTTCCCCAATGACGGAGACCATCTCTTGAGCTGCACATCTTTATAAGCAACCCAACTCTTTAAAGTCATTGTTTTCCCCCAATGGAATAATATTTTAAAAACCATGAAAAGTTTTGGAAATGTGAGAAATAGGCTCTGCTGGTTTGACCCTGATTCACTAATTAAAACGATCCCTCTCCTGTTATTCCCCGAGCTCTTTGCAATATTATAAGTTAATTCATATGGTTCTGAGCGATTATGCAAAACTAATTTGGACTGTCCAGGGGTAATTATCCCTGACACGGTTAATTAAATCCTTTCAAGCCTTCGTCTTTGCCTTTTGTAGCAGCCCATCACTTCTCAACACGGAACTTCCTGCGGCTCGCTGGAAATCACCCCAGCCCTAAATCTTAGTTACCTCCCTGAGCCTTCCAGCTCGGCCCCACTGGCCCTTAGATTCCCCACCTCCTACCGCCCCCTCCCCCTTTCCCAAAGATCTGCGCTTTCTGGGAGCTACGCTCTGGAGTACTGATGAATGAGAAGAGGACTAGAAAGATAGGGAAGGGGAGGAGGGGAGATGCCTGGGGTGAGCACGCAGGGTCACACAGCCAACAGATTGTGCGGCAGTTTGAGTACATCCACAGGCCCACAGGGGGTGACTAGTTTATCACCCCGCTGACTTCAGTGGTCTTACTAACCGGTCGAGTCTGGAGAAAGCAAGACTGTGCAGAAGTTAGGGGGAACGACCCTGGGACAAGGGGACCTAGAGAGGGTCAGGTGTGTGTTTAAGAGTTTGAAAGTGACCCACAGATACAGCGCTGGGACTAAGCCAAGAGCTGCTGCGGGATCGAGCTCTATCTCTACCTATCTATCTCTATACCTTTCTGTCTCCTTCTTTCCTTCCTTCCTCCCTTCCCTTGCTTCTTTTTGTTCTTCCATTGTTGTTTCTTTTTAAGGTTTAAAAAAGCCACTATATTTCTTAGGTAGTCACGGTTGCCTAAGGGCTTTAAACAAGTCTCACAAGCGAGGGGCCAGGAGTGTTGCCTTCCAGTTTTGAGCAAACAGGTGGAATTGTTCTGCTCGAGCAGTAAGGACCAGAGCAGGGGGACGCGAGGGATGGCTTCGGGGAGCAGTGAGTCACTTCATTTGACAATTTCCACCCATCTCCCCCTCTCCGCCGGCCCCCCCCCCAAAAAAAATTGGAACAAAACAGCGCGGATCTCTCTCTCCCCCCGTCGGCTGGGGGCTGCCTCGGCGAGGGGCGCAGAAGATGCAGAGAAGAATCGACCGTCTTCCCGGAGCAGGGCCCGCGTGCCAGCCAATCAGAGCGCGGCTCGGGCGGGCGCTCCCCGCCGCCGCCGCCGCCGCACCCTTGGGGCGAGTGAAGTTCCTTGCAACTCACGGGGCCGAAGTGTCTGTGTCTTTCTTGCACCCACTGCCCGGCGGAGGCAGAGAAAGCGCCGCCGTCCAAACTTTATTAATCTCTCCCGCGTTCTTTCTCCCTCAGCCCAGTGCATCTCAAAGGTCAGCCCTCTTCTTTTAAAAGACTGATATTATTAATTCACTGACAACCCCCACCCATTTCTTTTTATTCTCTTGCAGGGAAAAAAAGGGGGGGGGGGGTAGTGAAAAGAGCTTTTTTTAATCTTTTTTTTTTTTTGTCCTTCAGTGGGAGCGTTTAGACAGTCGAGGAGGTTTTGTCCGGGAACAAAACGCAGGGTTGGGAGGTTTTGTGAGAGTGTTGTTTGTTGAAGTGGAGCTAAGAAAAAGCGGCGGCTTTCTCCTCATTGTGAAGAAACCAATCAGTGGTATTTGGAAAACTGTTAGCATTGTGCACTTCTTCTGTGTCCATTGTGAGGCGTTTCTTTTCACAAGGTTTTTTTTTCAGCCGATCCAGCTGGCCGGAATGAATAGCGGTGCAATGTGTACACGCTTTGTCCCTCCGGCCTTCAAGTAGCCCCCATTGAATAGACTAAGTTGACACTGCGTGACAGTGAAACAACATAATAAAAAATACATGAGCCCCTGAATAGGAGCAGGCGCATAAATAAATAAAATGGGTGACCAAAACTGGATAAACTGAATGACAAAACGGTGAAAGGGGAACAAAAAGATATTTAACACGCTAGATTAGCATTAGAATGCGATCTACAAGGCAGAACAATTGATGAATAGGTTTACCGGCCAAGAAAGAAATGGACTAAATGCCCTTTGAATAGATATGCTTTTTGCAAGGGCTTTGAATAGATATGCTTTTTGCAGGGGTTGAATGGGAAAAGGTAAAGATGAAGCTATGCAAATGAGCAGGGAACTTTTTATATATATATTCTTGAAACACACACTGCAGGAGAAGAGTGCCGCCTCGGGATGTTTATAGAAGCAATAATTGCCATTATTAGCATTGTCTGCAACAGATAGGAATTGAACAGGTTGGGATAATATAGGCTAGCAGTAATTCTTCCTCTAATTAATGGTCCTTTGCTACTTGAAAAAAGAGAAAAGGAAAGGAGAACTAAAAGTTATGCAGAAGTTATGTTTTCTTGGGTCCCTTCGCCCAGCGTTGGAATCTGTGGCGCAGCAAGGCTGGCAGTTCCAAGAGGCATGCTGATCGTAAAGCAGTCCAGGGAGCCAATCCTAGGCTCTGGGTTCGAGGCCTGAATTCCATTTATGCTGAGCTTTTGAGAGTCTGATACGGTGTCTGGTATATGCTAGGTGCTGAATGAATAGTTGTGGGGTGAATGAATGAATAGAAATTTAATGGGGGGTGGGTACTCACCATCCGTTGGGGGCGGGGGCGGGATACCAAGACCCGCTTTTATCTTTCAATGCCCCCTACTGCCCTGATCTAGGGAAGCGGTTCCAGCCGAAAGTGGCCACCACCTTTCTCAGGGTTTTGCCTACAGTTTACCTGGACCACGGGAAAAGATGTGAAGACCAAACAAGCGAGGAGCAACCACTGCTCTCCCCATACCATCTCTCTGTCCTCACCCCTCATCCACCCTAAAGCCAGAGCTTGTGAGGAGCCCTGCCTAGCAGAGTAGAAACATCTTGCACCCTTAAAGAATGAACATACACATAAAGCTTGCCTCGTTCTCTCAGGTTTCTCCCCTTGACCCCCGTCCCCCCTTCCCCTCCTGGCTGTACGTCTCTGACTGAACCACATGGCTGAATTGCCTGCAGAGGCCAGGCGCGAACCCGAGATCTCGGCGGTCCTCCGGTTCCTGCGTTGTCCAGAGGCGGGTGTCCGTAGGGACCTTTGCAGCCAACGATATCAATTTATTTATTTTCTATGGTTGACCACCAGGCCTGCCCGGATGCTGACCACCCTGCCGTGGAACTTTCCAGCCTTTAGTGCTGCCCTTAACTTAAATGAATAATGGAAATTATAGACGGCCCAGCCCACATGTCTGTAGATGCGGGGGTGGGGGGGAGGGGGCTCCGAGGGCACTCTGAACCCAGCTCTCCCGACCTCCCCGACGGCCCACGGGAATCTGGGTTTTGAGAAGCAGTGACAACTTCTTTTGAATTTTTGTGACAAAAGGAGGGGTGGGGGGAATCCCGAACTCTCAAAGCAGTGTTCTTTTTTTCCTTTTTCTCCTTTTTTAAAGAAGCAATTGAATCTTACCAAGTGAGTGGGGCCGTGCGGAGACGTCACAGATTTTAAAGTGTAACCTGAATCTTCAGGGTTTCAACTTCCTTTAAAACTTGCAAGTTCGTAGAAATTGACGCATCTGAAAAACTTGCTGAAAGTTTTTCGGGTAAACCTCTTGAGAGTCAGTTTGAGGAGATGAAACTCACAGCGATTTGGGGTGATGGGTGTGAGTAAGCAGCGACCTGTTGGATTGGGTTTCCAGGTTCAAGGTGGCCTCTGGGCCTTTGGCGACCGCCTCAGCGCTGAGCAGGGAAATGGTACCCGCAAGGCAACCAGCTCAGTGCCTCTGCTTTTGTGATCCCCCCACACCCATTCCCCCGCCAAGCCCTTCGACTGCACGCTTTGTCAGGTAGACTCCATCACCCTTGCTGCAGCCACCCCATCATTCACACTTGATTGGAGGAAATGAAAACGGCTTCGGGTTTTTAATTCCTTTTGAAGATGTCTCCACCTGATTTTTACCTCCTTTAGGCTCCTCGCTTGATTGGGGGAGGGGTTGTTTAGGGACTTTTTGACAAACAGCAGAAGTTTAGGTACTAATTGTAAATACCCGGTTGCTCTTCTTGAATGTATTTATCATCATGTTAGCCGAGGACTTGAAGACGCACAGCTTATTACTTATTTCGAGCCTCTAGGCAAGGAATTCTCCTACTGAGATCGACCAGTAGAACCAGATTTCTTAAGGGAAATTACGAGGACGTCTTAAGACTCTCTTCACGGAATGATATTACGTACTGGATTTTCAATTTCACTTGGGCACCCTCCTCCCTACCCATTCAACCCCCACCATTTTATTTCGGGACCACCCCAAGGTAATTAGCCATTTGCAGAAAGCTTGAACTCCTGAAAGGAGAGGCGCAGCCTAGTGTAACAGAGACCAAGGGAGGTTTTTCAGATTGGCTGGCTCTACTGGGGCTACCTTTTCATAAGGTCAGGAGAGGAGAGAAGTCCATTTGCAGAAGAGGGACTACCTTTAAAAAGGGCTCTCAGGAACTCAGGAGTATGAGTGGTGGAAAGGGTGGGGAGGCAAGCTTCCTAGAAAGTCACTACTGCGACATCCGCACGGAGCCCAACTTGTCCTCCCTAGAGTCCCTGCAGGTACCGCCACTGAGTTCAGGGGACCCTTTAGCATTTTCATCATTTGCCCTACTGAATTCTCCTGTGGGTGCGCGCGCGCGCACACACACACACACACACACACACACAGGGCTTGGAGTGGATCTCCTTTCATTTATCACCACATGCCGGACTTGGGGTCGTTGCCGTTATTTCGACAAACTGGAGGTCTCCCACGCTCGGGCATCAGGAATTGGGGGAAATTGTGTGGGATTAGGAAAGCTCCAAACGCGTTCATTCTGCCTAACAAACGTTTACGCTCTCTCTCTAGCTCTCTCCCATTTAGCTGAAGTTTTAGTAAGGGTGTTTTAAAGTAGGTGATCCGAGTGGTGGCCTAGATGGCTTCACCATGCCTACACAGGCAGGCTTAGAGAGGAGGAGCCTGGGAGAGGAGATGCAGAACCTTTTCAGGGAAGCACAGGAAAAGTGGGTGCTGGGCAAAACGGAGTGGGGGGGGTAGGTAAAAGAAAAAGGAAATCAGGATGAGAAAAAGAATAGAATTGCTGCACAACAGACAGTTTGCCTTCAGGTTCAACACCTGGGAAGGTGCTGCCAAGGGCTGATGAAGGACGGGACAAACAGGAGGAGGTGGAGGAGATGGAGGAGCCAGACCTCCAGATTTCCCCAACCCCGACTCCGCCGCAAAGCCCCTGCTGGTTCAGACCCAACTGAGAGAAGAGACTGTCGGGTTTGAGGGAAGGGAGTGGGAGGCGATGATCGCGCGGGTTCTGGGAGGCTTCTCGTGAAACTGGGGGATCTGGAAGCGAGGGAGGGTCCTGAAAGTCTCCCTGCCAACCCTGGCGACCCCTCCCTCTGGCGCCTGAGCTAAGTTAGAAAAGAGGAGTCTCGGACAATGGGGACAGCCCCACCCCACCCCACAAATTTAACCCCTTCATGCCCACAGTGGAAAACAAGTTGTGCAGCCTGAAATTTTGATAATTCGTGGGGAATTATTCAAGAAAAATAAATCACATTTATGATAGAACTTTGGTGCCAGTGAGGGATTCTGAAGCTGAAGTTCTTTTTCCTTCTCTGGAAATCTGTCCCTGATAGCTCTGTAGAACAATTCGGGAGCTTATTCCCAGCTCCAGTGGGGAGGCGACAGCCTGGGGGCGGGAGTGGGCATAAAGAAGGTCCTCAGCTAATCGTCCAATCCCGCCGGCAGCCGCCGCCGCACTTGGGGCTGCTCGTCCAGCTGCTGGCGGGACAAAAGCTCCGACTGCTTTGCCCCAGACCGGGGCTTCCTTGCCCTTCCAGAGCCCAAGTTGCTGTTCTTCCTTTTCGGGCATTTGGTTTTCTCCTGCAAACCTAGACTTGAGTAACTAGTTAGAGCGTGAATAAACAGGAGCCCACGGCAGCAGCTCGCACCCGCTCCTTTCGCCTCTCTAGGGTGCAGGGAGCCGGAACAGGCGAGTCTCACATTCCCGATACCGGGGGGACCCAGGTCTTTCTGCGCCCTAACACTCCCCACCTGGGTGCCGACCACAATGCGGGTGGCACAGATCCGCCCACACCTACTCCCCGGGGTCTTTGGATACTGTTTCCTTTCCTTCTAGAAACCTGCCTCGGCTTCTGTTGCACAGATGCATAATTTGGGGACCGGCGGGTGCTCTCCTCACTCCCCAAGTTTTGGGTGAGCATTACCCAACACAAGGGTGCAAAACTAGGGGATCCCGAACGTGTCCCCGGGCTTGCTGGATGAAGGTCGTGACCCACCTGCAGGGAGGGTATTGGGGGGGGGGGGGGCATCGAGCTGTGAATTCCAGGGAGAGAACCAGACTCACCCAAGGCGTTTGTTTTCTGAAGTCTGCGGGCGAGTGGGCAGCCGCGGGAAATAATTACCCACCAGTCACACTTTCAAAGGCCCCACCCCCTCCTGAAAAGTTGCCCTTGGGCCTCTTTGTCTCCCTGGAACCAGGGCGTCTTCGTCTTTGGAAGCTGTGAAAAGTGACAAAACTGAGTGTACACATAGGCCTGGCAGCTTCACCACGACCCCTGGCTCCCAGCGCCCACAGCTCCCAGGGCTGTCTCCTCTCAGGCGCGCGCGGGGGAACCGGCCTGGGGTAGGCGCAGCCCCGGGACTCAGAGGAGGCAGAGGTCTGGCGTGCTCTGGCCCAGGATCTTGGGGACTAGCCCGGATCCAGGCCTCGGTGGGCCTTCAGGCCTTCCCCAAGCCTCAGATTCCCGCAGTCAGGGAAATACCCCAACTTGTGCCCAGGGCTGCTATCTTCGCTCCCACCCTGAGTGTAAGCAAAGTCGGCTTTTGCCCACCCAGGGCCGCACGCTCCGGCCGTGACCCTGCGGGCCACAGAGAAATGCTTGGCACCACACTGCCACGCAGGTCAGGTGGTTAAGATGAGCTCCACACCTAGGGAGAACTCGCTCTTTGGAGCTTTTTTTTTTTTTTTTTTTTTTTTGCTAGCATGTGTTTGAGGTCAGGAGAATGCAGTCCATGAGATAAAGAGCTGAGTTTGTCTTCTTGCTAGAGCTTTGGGGATGTGATCCGCCCAAATTCTGACCCAGATCACATAGTCACAGAATTTCTCCAAAAGTGTTCCTTTAAAATAATGACTTGTCAGCCACTATAGGCTTGGGGCATCTATACACCTGCTCTTCTAGGTCCTGGGTCACTTTCACCAGTGAATTTAGATGTAAAGTCTACTTTAACCTATGATTAGAAGCTCTTTTTCTCTGCAGGAAGAACAAGGGCTGCTGGTTCTAGGAACATAGGGCAAGCCTCAGAGGAGGTTTCGGTTCTCTGTTGGCTAAGGAGAGCTCCCTGTTGGGAAAATGCTCTCACAAGAGGGTCAGGAGTGGGCAAGGAGAAGGCACTGGGGTCCCTAAACAAAAAAGATGAGGGGTGGGGAGTGGTGTGTAACAGCTGGACAGAATGTGTGGGGAGAAGTTTTGTGTATATAATAGTAAGGCAGAGAACCCTAAATCATTCGGGGATGGGGATGTGCCCCAGACAACAGTTGCTCTTCCTAAACTCTTATTTTGTGTCAAGTGAGCCTGTAGGATGCACAAAGCCTGGAAGCCTGGAGGCATCTTCAGATTGTATTCTGTCTGAATGGCGCCCCCTCAAACCATGTCCCTGGTTTCTAACCTTCCAGACTAGAATTTCCTACTTACAGATAGGGAGGAGCTGGGATTCCAGACTATGGTTGCCTGGCCCCAGAGTCTAAACACTTTCATTTGCCTTGCTGCCCTTCACTACAGACCAAAGGAAGTAACCTTCCACAATCTTAGCAATAATAAAATTTCCCCAGACATCCTTGGAAATCAAAACAGAAGTCCCTTGATAATTCGCTGTTTCTGGTGTCAGCCACTCTCCAAGTTGAAATCCATTCTATCATGACTGCCAGCAGATGGGTCTGGGGAATGCTCTGAGTGAAGGGAAAAAGTTTGTCTCACTCTTCTGCTTTAACAAAACAATCCATCCAGTAGCAGTTTCTCTTGAACTAAGCATGTTCAGTGGCAAAGGCTTTTGGTTTACTATGACTTTTGAGAAATCAGAGAAACCCATGCATCAAAACTCAGCTGCTTTGTGGATTCCTCAGATGAGGCCTCACCTTTTCTTCTCTCCTTGTCTCCTCATTTCCTTCTTCTACTCATAGTTTCATGTGGGTCTTCTGGCATTTTTCTGAGCCCAGGTAAGTGACAGTGTTAGTAGACCTGGTGTGCTGCCTTCTGTGCTTCATTGTTAGAATCTGTGAGGGTAGAGAGCTGTGTTGTGCTGGCTGAAGGAGACAATGGAGGAACAACGGAAGATGAGCCCTGCTTCCTCGTGCTAGCTCCTCCATTCTCCACTGGTGCTCAGTGCTAATGGGCAAATACCTTCACCTCCACTCCCACAGCCACTGACCTACTAGTTCCTATGTGCCCACAAGCACTGCCGCCCCTCCTGTGACTGCAGGTCAGCAATGCTCTCAGCCAGGGCAGTCCTCTCTACTTAGGCACTAGATGTCATCTTTTCTCTGGCAGACAACCTCCATGATGGTCCCCAATGATCCCCACCTCCTGGTGTTCAAGCCTTTGTGTAACGCTCCCCCTGAGTGCAGGCTGGACCTAGTGACTCACTTCTAACAAATAGAATGGACAAGATGATAGGATGGCACCTGGTGACCTCCCTCTCTCTCTCTCTTTCTCTTTCAGCTCTTGCTCAGAGGGAAGGCAGCAGCCATTTTGTGAGCTGCTCCATGGAGAGGCCCTCGTGGCAAGCAATGGATGCCACCAGCCAAAGGCCAGAGATGACCTGAAACCCACCACTGGCAGAGCGAGTACCATGGAAGTGGATCCTCACCGGTTGAGCCTTGAGATGATGGCAGCCCTGGCTGACACCATGGTTGTAGCTTTGGGAGCGAGAGCCAGAGGATCTCAGCAAGACACCCCTGGCTTTCTAACCCACAGAAACCATGAGATTTGTTGTTTTAAGTCATTAATTTTGGGGGTGATTGGTTATGCAGCAAGAGATAACTAATATACCATGTGACCTACTTAAAGATATGGCTCCAGAAAAATCTCTCCTCTTTTTCCTGCAATATCGAAAGTTTCTTCCTTAGTAAATAATTATTGTCAGCATAAAAAAAAAAAAAAATGCTGTTCTTTCTTAAAAAAAAAAAAAAATCTCTCCCATAACCCCATCTTCCCTTCTAGCTACCATTCCACTTCTCTGCTCCCATTTACAGTGAATTTGTTAAAAACAAAAGATATCTGTTTCTAACTCCGTATTTGTTCTTCTCTCTTAAACTCCTTCCTGTCAGGGATGTTTCCTCCATAAACTCCACCAAAACCTGCTCTGATCCAGGTCACAGTGACCTCCTACACTGAATGATCCGTTCTTACCTACCTTGATCTGTAGCATTTGACTGAATTGATAACTCCCTCCTACTGGGAACCGCTTGGCTGCCAGGGCACCACTCTCCCCAGGTTTTTCTGCTGTCCCATTGGATGCTCTTTACCATTATCCCTTCCTGATTCGACTTCTCTCCAATTTATCAACTTTTATCAGAAAGACAGCAATTCATTCAATATTCTCTGCTGTAGACTGAATGTATGCCCCCCCCCCCCAAATTCAAATGTTAAAGCCTAAAGCTCAGTGTGATGGTATTAGGAGTTGGGTTTGGGGGAGATGATTAGGTCATGAGGGTGGAGCCCTTATGAATGGGATTAGTGCCCCTATTAAAGAGACCCTAGAGAGCCCCCTTGCCCCTTCCATCATGTGAGGACACAGCAAGAAGATAGCCATCTGTGAACCAGGAAGCAAGCCCTCACCAGATACTAAATGTGTCTGGGCCTTGATCTTGGACTTCCCAGCCTTCAGAACTGTGAGAAATAAATTTATGGTGCTTATGAGCCACCCAATCTATGATATCTTGTTAGAGCAGCCCTAATGGACTAAGACATTCTTCAATCTTCAAACAAGCTTCAATCATTTTCTGATATTACTGTAACAGTTTCCGTAGAAAACCATTATAATGTCAATTAGATTTACCAGTCAGTATGAGCAAGAGTAAGCTGAAATAACATATAAACACTTAATCTCAGTGGTTTAACACAACAAAAGTTTATTTTCACTCCAACGTGTGTTATCAGAGGGACTGTGCTCATCATTCCGTCTTGACCTATGTTTCTCTGGCTGTCTCAGCAGGGGATACAGCATAATCACACACTGGCTCTTAAAGTTTCTCACCAAAAATTATACTTCTCACATGTCTTCGGCCAAAGTAAGTTTCATAGCCAAACCAAACCTCAAAGGTGGCACAGGAGTACCATCCTACTCCATGTCCAGAAGCTGAAGAGCAAGAACTATTTGATGAACTGCACTACTAACCACCTCAATAGGCTTTATGTAAAACATCCTCAATCTTAAAAGAAAACATTACCAACTGGGCTACTTTGTATTAAGGGACAATGTTATCTGAAAGAAAACGTGACTAAATCACCCCTGACTTAACTAGTGGTCCTTTTACCTTCCATAATTGGAAAGACTTCCCATTGCTTTGCAGGTGCAGCCAAATTGGGGAACGTCTTGTGATGCTTACAGCCTTACCTTTCATCTCAGCCTTTGATGAAATATGTCCATCTCCTCTCTGAATTCACAGCTTGCCAGGCAGTCTATTGCTATTAGAGATTTCCGGAAAGTCCATAACCACACCACAGGATTTAAAACTACACTTCTGCAGGGCTTTATAGAATTTTTCATTTCCTGTGCTTGTGGAGGTGAGGGGACGGGGAGGGAAGAAAGGCCAAACTGTTAGCCCAGCTTTTCCTTCTATCTTTTCAATCTTATATCTCTGTCTTCTCTACACACATACATATGTTCATCCTTATCTTATTAAATGACCCTCTTTCGGGAACTTGTGTTGTAGATCTCCTACCTGTGTTCCCCTCCGAAGTTCTTCACATCTTTCAAAAATCTGTTCAAATCTCAGCCCCTCAATACCTCATACCCTGCCAACGTTTGATGCCGTTTGCCATTTTTCTTTCTCTTCTGTTTTTCATTGTATTTTTGTTGTTGTTGTTGTTGTTGCTGCTGCTGTTTTTCTGCTAGGCACTTACTGGCTTAATTGAATTTAGTAACTCTCTATGTGTGTCTGTATTGACACAATTGTGTGAAAAGCAGAAGTGTCTTTCTTACCTTGGTATATCAGTACCCTCTCCTCCCCCAGTGCCTGGCCCTATACATATTTGGAATAATCTACTCTACTCAGTGTTGGAGCATCTTTTAACACTGTCTAGACCTACAAATAATTGGAAACACTTCTAGCTTTAATCATTCTCAGCTTTCTCTTCTCTTCTGATCTTACTATGTGTAGTCTCACTATGAGCTCATCAGTCAATTCAAATCTAAATGCCAGATCTATTTCAAAGAAGCCTAAATGTTAACATTTAAATACTTGATGAAGTAAAAAATACTCTGGGCTCATATCTTGTTTTTCCTGTCTGTATCTTGTCAGGCATACAAGGAGCTGAAGACAGGAGATCATTGAATACACAACACAAGAAGAACCTGTATAAGTTGGGGTGGTTAGTGTGAGCTGCTTTAACAAACAACCCCAGAATTTCAGTGGCACAACACACTCACAATTTCTTTTTCATGCATATAACAGTCCAAGGCAGGACATGTGACTCCTGTCTACGTAGTGACTCAAGACCCAGACTTCTTCCATTTTGTTGCAAGGCCACCAAGTAAGGGCCTTCTGGATCGTCTGCATTCAGCTGATCGACAAGCAAAGGCAGCCCATGGCTCTTGTAGGGTTTTGTGGCCATGCCTGAGAACAATGGGCATTACTTTAGCCCATATTCCCCTGGCAAACATGTCAACCTGATTACAAGGAATGCTGGGAAGTTTAATTTACTGGTGTGTCAAGACAAAGAAAGGCAGATTGGTGAACATCTAACTTGTTTCTTCCAAAGGACTTTAGTCACTTTGTCACTTTACAATATTGAGAACACTGTTCTAACACTTCACTGAACAATGAAATGCAAATACTTATAAAGAGGGCGTGGGGAGTTCCCCTATAACAATAATTAATTCCTACTCCCCTCTATATCTTATAAAACCCCAAATCCACTCCTCAAAAAAAAAAAAAAAATCAAGAACTAAATAGTGAGCTTCTTCCATCAGCTATCACTCTTCTGTCCCTGAACCCAGGTTACAAGAAATGTTCTAAGAGAGCATTTCTCAAGCCTCGCAGAGCATCAGGACTGAAATGAGCTTTTGAGCCATAGGGGAGCTCAAGCCTCTGTGATGATCTACTCAGATAGAATTTCCTGGGACTACAGCTCAGGCATCTGCTTCTAAAATTTTTTCCTAATGATTTTGGTGCACACCCAGGATTGAAAGGGATTGTTCAGACCTGAGAAAGAAGTATCCAGTAAGACCTATAGTCAGATTATTGTCATGTTTTATGCTATAGTAAATGTTTATGAATTTGTCTTGGCAAATAAATAAACAAAAGCCAAAATATGTTGCCTCTCAATTCAATTCAATTTTGTAAAAAACTGTATTGGTGAAGACAACATAGTATAAATGAAAAAGAATAAAATTAGAAGCCAGAAGATCGAGTTCTACAAATTTCCATTTATGTTACCTTGGACAAGTCACTAGCCCTCTTAGAGTTCTTGTTCTCTTATCTATATAAAATGCCAACATCCTAACTTATCACAAGTTTTTGGCATAGGTGGGTACTCTCTTCTCCTAGAAACACTTTCTTCAATTGGCCTCCAGGACTCCACTCACCCTTGGCTTTCCTCCTATCTCCCTGTTCATTCCTTTCAATCTTCTCTTTTCTGGTTTCTCCTCTTTTTGATAGCTTTAACATTAGGGTGCCTCAGGGTTCAACCCTTGGGAATCTCCTCATCTTTGTCTACACTCACTCCCTTGGTGATTATGTTAGTTTTCCATTACAGCATAACAAATTACCACCAAATAAGTGGCTTACAATGACACCCATTTTTAGCTCAAGTTCTGTAAGACAGAAGTTCGAGCATAGTGGTGTTGGGCCCTCTGCTCAGGGACTCAGAAACTGAAGTTAAGGGGTTAGCTGGGCTGAGTTATCATTTGAAGGCTTTGGAGAAGAATCTGCTTCCAAGGTCAGTCAGGTTGTTGGCTGAATAGACTTCCACGAGACTGTAGGACTGAGTCCCCATTCTCTTCCTAGCTGTCAGCTGGGACTTGGTCTCAGCTCATAGAGGCTGTCCATAGTCCTTGCCATATGACCCCCATCCTCCAACTTTGAAACTAGCAATGGTAGCAATGGAGGATTTCTCATGCATGCAATCCCTCTTGCTTCAAATTTCTCTCCTCTCTGTCTCAAAAGCCAAATCCAAAGGACTCATGGGATTAGGTTAGGCCCATTTGATTCAAATTAACTCAAAGTCAACTGATTAGTAACCGCTATGGGCTGAATGTTTGTGTCTGTCCCCCCATCCCCAATTCATATGTTGAAATCTTAACCCCCAATGGGATGGTATTTGGAATGAAGCCTTTGAGAAGTTAGTAAAGTTAGATGAAGTCATGAGGGTGGGGCCCTCATGATGGAATTGGTACACTTATAAGAGATTCCAGACCTCGCTTCCCCTCCCCCTCCCCCCCAGCACTGCTGTGAGACGGTGGCCATCTATAAGCCAGAAAAAGAGCTTGCCCTAGAAACTGGCCATGCTGGCACCCTGATCTCAGACTTCCAGCCTCCAGAACTATAAGAAAATAAATTTTTGTTGTTTAAGCCATCCAGTCTGTGGTATTGTATTATGGCATCCCGAGGAGACTGCTACAGCAACCTTAATTACAATTGCAAAATCCCTTTGCCATGTACTGCACCATAACCACAGAGCAATATCTTATCACATTCACAGGTTCCAGCCACAGTTAAGAGTAGGAGATTTTAAAAGGGCTATATCACCGGGGATAATGTTAGAATTCTGTTTACCACAGTAATCTTATCTAGTCTCATGGATTTAAAATCATCTACATGCTCATGATTCTGAAATGTATTCTTCCAGTCTAGTCTAGAAATGTATTCCTCCTCTCCTGATACCTAGACTTATCTATCCAACTACCTCCTAGATATTTCAACTTGGGTACATAATAGGCACCTCAGACTTTACATAGATGCAACCAAACTCCTGATCTTCCCACCCAGACTTGCTCCTCCCATAATCTTTTTCACCTCAGTGAAGGGTAACTTCATCCTTCCAGTTGCTCAGGCCAAAAATTTTAGAGTCACCCTTGATTCCTGCCTTTCTTTAATACCTTAACTTCATCCATCAGAAAAATCCTCTGGAATCTAGCTTTAAAATATATGCAAGGTCCAATCCATCATCATATTTTATATGAATTATTGCAACAAACCCTGTACTAGTTTTTTATTGCTGCCCTAGCAATTCACCACAAATTCAGCAACTTAAAACAACACCTATTTATTATTGCACAATTCTGTAGGTCAGAAGTCCAGGGGGTTGGCTGGATTCTTTGTTCAGGTTCTCACAAGACTGAAATCAAGGTGTTAGCTGGCTTTGGCTCTTGTTTGGAGGATCTGGAAGAGAATCTACTTCCAGGTTCCCTAAGTTTGTCGGCAGGATTCAGTCACTTCTCATGGTTCCCTTCAACAACGGAAGATCAGGTCCCTCATGCACTGTACCTCCCTGACTTCTCTTTCTGCTGCATTTCTCTGACTCCAGCTGAAGGAAACTCTGTTTTTAAGGGTTCTTGTGTTGAGATCGGGCCCTCCTGGACAATCTGAAACAATCTTCCTATTTCAAAGTCCATAATCTTAATTACATCTGCAAAGTCCCTTTGGCCATGTAATGTAACATATTCACACGTTTCAGGAATTAGGGCATGAACATTCTGGGGGATCATTCTGCCTGCCGCAGCCTCCTAGGCTGGTCTCCCTGCCCACACACTTGTTAACCTACAGCCTGTTCTCCACACAGCAGGCAGATCTGCGATGGCTTTCCATCTTCCTCAGAGAAAATCCATGTCTTCACAGCGCCTCACGTGCCCTACACAATTTGGTTCCCCACTACCTTCCTGACCTTGTCTCCCTTACCACCCATCTCTCTACTGCTCACACACCAAGCATGCTCTCCCTTCTGGGCATTTACCCTTGCTCTTCACTGGCCCCAGTTTCTCTTCCCCTCAATTTCTGCATGATTCACCCCTCATCTCCTCGAAGTCAATGTTGAGATCCCACCTTTTCAGTGAGGCCCTTTCTGATCTCCTATTTAAAATCACAACCTCCCAGATCCCCAGGACTCCCTTACTCCCTTTCTAAGCTTTACTTTTCTCCATTGCCCTTTTCACTTTCTGACATAGTATATGTTTTATCTATATTTATTTATTATAAGCATTAGAGCAAGCCCCATAAAGTAGAGATTTTTGTCCATTTTGTTCACTGCTTTATCTCCAATGCCTAAAACCGTGCCTAGCATACAGAAAATACCCAGAAAATCTTTGCCTGATGATTGAATGCATGAATATAAAATGAGGAGAGTAGCCGGTCCTACACAGAAGAAGTGAGGGTTTGGGACTAGGGAAAAGGGCTGGACTTTACATCTTATGGAGTACCCTCTTTGTCAGACAAAACTGTAGGCTCCATGAAGACCAGGCTGATATCATGTCATACGACCTGGTATAAAGCTGATTATTTGCTGAATAATGTTTATGTCACTATATTAGATTCTGCATATTTATTAGCTCATCTAACCCATACAACCTGTGGATTGTTATTAATTTCATTTTACCACTTTAACTGTCTTCAGAGAGTGAGCCAAATGAGACATTACAGTGTGAGAGTACATTGAGAGGTGTTAAAGTTTTTCTGGAAAGCAACTTTGGGTCATTCATGAAGGCTTCCCGTCACAGATGTGCCCCCCCCCCTTTTTTTTAAATCTTCACCCAAGGACCTTTTTTCCCCCATTTTTTGTTCAGATAGAATGGGAGGGAGAGAGAGAGAGAAACATCGACGTGAAAGGGACACATCGAGTGGCTGCCTCCCTCAAGACCCCAACCAGGGCCGGGGAGGAATCGCAACCGAGGTACGTGCTCTTGGCCGGAATCGAACCCGTGAATCATTGGTGCCCGGGCCGATGCTCTAACCGCTGAGCCAAACTGGCCAGAGCCAGATGTGCCCACTTTTGAAAGCATTAACTGTTGGGAAGACATGCGGCAAGAGTGTTGAGTCAGTGCACACCGAGCCTTAGCAGCTGCGAGGCACCCCACCCTCTCAGCCCCTGTGCTGGTGCAGCCGCCCTCCATCCTCCTGCTCTTTCTCCCTCGCTCGCACCACAGCTAATCAACTGACTGAAGAACAGACTGCTGAATTCAAGGAAGCTTTCTCCCTATTTGACAAAGATGGTGATGGCACCATCACAACAAAGGAAATTGGCACTGTCATGAGGTCACTGGGTCAGAACCCAACCAAGCCGAATTTCAGGATATGATCAATGAAGTGGATGCTGAGGGCAATGTCACCATAGTCTTCCCAGAGTTCTTGACTATGATGGCTAGAAAAATGTAAGATACAGACAGTGAAGAAGAAATCCACGAGGCATTCCAAGTCTTTGACAAGGATGGCAATAGTTACATCAGTGCGACAGATCTATGTCATGTCATGACAAACTTAGGAGAAAAACTAACAGATGCAGAAGTAGATGAAATGATCAGAGAAGCAGATATTGATGGAGATGGACAAGTCAACTATGAAGAATTTGTGCAGATGATGACTGCAAAATGAAGACCTACTTTCAACCCCCACCTCCGCTAGAAGAATCAAATTGAATCTTTTACTTACCTCTTGCAAAAAATAATAATAATTTACTCATTCTGTTTCTATATAGCAAAACTGAATGTCAAAAGTACCTTCTGTCCACACATACACAAAAATCTGCACGTATTGGTTGGTGGTCCTGTTCCCTAAAGATAAAGCTACACATCAGTTTTACAATATAAATCCTTGTACTACCTTAATGATAAGGAAGCACTTAGTGGACTCCTTGCAGTTCCATTTGCTAATGACTAACACACTGTTTGGGCTGGCCAGTTTTTCATGCATGCAGCTTGACAATTGAGCACAGTCAGCCATTTGTATTAAAAATGAAAAATGAAAAAACAAATTCAAAACCTATTCAAATGGGTTCTAGTTCCATTTGTTAGTATAAATTGTCATAGCTGGTTTGCTGAAAGCAAACACATTTGAAATTGGTTGACCTCAGGATGTGTGTAGAAAAATGGGTGAAGGATAAACTGTCCGGACACAGCCCCACTAGCGGGATGGTCCCTCTTGGGCTTCCATGTGCCCGACCTGTGGTGACTGTGACACACCCTGGTGGCGTGCCCACATGTGTTGGTTTAGCATTGTCTGCATTGTACTAGAGGGAAATGGGTGTCAGGCTGTCACCATTCACACAAATTTTTAAAAAGAAACTTTTACCAAGGGAGCATCTTTGGACTCTCTGTTTTTAAAACCTTTTGAACCATGACTTGCAGCCAGCAGAGGTAGGCTGTGGCTGTGGACTTGAGCACAACTATCAACACTGCTGTTTAAGAAATTACAATTTACGTCCATTTCAAGTTGTAAAAAAAAAAAAAGAGTGTTTAGTGAGCCAGGGAAAGGTCTATTACCTCGCCGATGGCCTTGTTGTATGACCTTGGGGTAGTTACATAACCTTGCTAAGCCTCCATTTCCTCTTCTTTAAAAATAGGGCTAATGGCCCTGGCTGGTTAGAGCCTCACTCTATGGACGGAAGGGTCTCAGGTTCGATTCCCAGCCAAGGACAAGTACCTGGGTTACAGGTTTGATCCCTGGCCCTGGTCGATGTTGTGTGGGAGGCAACCAAACGATGTGTCTCTTTCACATTGATGTTTCTGTCTCTCTCTCCCTCCCTTCCACTCTAGCTTAAAAAAAAGCAATGGAAAAATATCCTCAGGTGAGAATTAACAACAACAAAAAATAGGGCTAACCATTGCACCTTGTAGGAACATTGTGAGGATTAAATGAGCTAACACGGGTGGAAAGACCCAGCAGAATGTCTGCTCCTGAGTAGGTACACAATAATGTGAGTTTTCTTCCTTCCTTTATGAGACCCCAAATTCACCTCTGTAACACTGACCCTTTAATGCAAATACTGCTCCTGGGAGAGTGGAGAAGGAAGTGACTCTCTCTTCTAAATAGCTTTCGAAAGGCAGTTACCATGTTCTCCCTCCACCTTCTCTTTCTAAAGGTCAACCATTCCTTAAGAAAACTGGTTTTGATTTCTAAATGTGCAATAATTTGACAACATGGTTTCTAAAATGTGCTGTCTAGGAAGGACTGATAGTAGAATATAAGTTCCATGGAGCCAGGACTCTTTTGTCTATTTAGTTCCTGATGTATGTACCGCCAGCACTTGGGAAAGTGCCTGGCACATAGTAGGCCTTCAATAAGTATTTGTTTACTTAAATGACAAATCTATTCTGGGGATCATACTGTTTTTAACACCAGCTATCTTTCTCAGATCTCAGTGGGTTCTAAGTAGAGTTGAAATCCTCTTCAAATTAGTTTTTAGAGATAATTTCTTGGACGATATCCTCAAAGTTTCTCAACTAGAAAACTTCAAGTTTGTACCACATGATTCTCAGGACCCCTTCCAATTCTAGGTTGTGTTGCTGTGTCTTAAAAAAAAGAAAAGATATAATTCAAATAACATAAAATTCACCATTTTAAAGTGGTATTTAGTATATTCACAGAATTGTGCAACCATTACCACTTTCTAATTTCAGAACATTTCTGTCACCTCAAAAAGAAACCCTATATCTATTAGCAGTTGATCTCAATCGCCTCCTTTCTCTAGTCCCTGGAAACCACTCGTCTCCTTTCGGTTTCTGTGGATTTGCTTATTGTGTACATTTCACATAAATGAAATCATACAATATATGGTCTTTTGTGTCTGGCTTAGCATAATGCTTTCAAGGTTCATCCATGTTATAGCATGTATTCCTTTTTATTGCTCAATAATATTCTATTGTAAGGATATGCCATATTTTGTTTCTCCATGTATCTGTTGATAGACATTTGGGTTGTTTACACTTTTTGGCTATTATGAATAATGCTTTTATGAACATGTGTGTACACTTTTTTTTTGTGGACATATATTTTCAGTTGTCTTGGGTATATACCTAAGAATGGAGGTGCTAAATAAGGTAACTCTACGTTCAATTTTTGGAAGAACTGCCAGACTTTGTCACAGTGGGTACACCATTCATCATTCCCTCCAGCAATATGTGAAGGTTCCAATTTCTCCACATCCTTGTCAACACTTGTTATTTTCCCTTTCTTTGAATCTAGCCATCCTAGAGAGTGGGCACTGGTATCTCACTGTGGCATTTGGTTTGCCTTTCGTTGTCTTTTATGTTAGACAGTTTAAATATGGTCCCTCCAAACAGTCACATCATCCTCTTTGTCTTGATGTTGGTCTCATGTGTGATAAACAGTTCTTAAAATGAATGCATGCTTTCAACTTGCACCACTTCTCGGAGCCACAGTTTGTTCAGTGTGCTCTCTGACTAAAATAATGCTTGCCTTTGTCATTAGAAAAGAACTAATTCACTCAATGTTCACAAGTTACTCCTCAGTCCTAATCATCGACTTGACGCCTTTCATACTCAACCACTCCTCACACTTTAAGGTTCTGTGGTCACAGTGCATCCTGCCAGGGCGAGTTTTCTGAGGCTTCCGAGTTTTTCAGCTCGCTCAGGGCTCTGGCTGCAGGGAGAGATTCTAAGTCAGAAATGGGATGTAAGGAGGGCAAAGAGGTGCCTTGACATTTTTATCCCTGCATAACTTCTGAGAGATAAAAGTCAAGCCTCGGTCAAAGAGCAAAAACTGAAAAGAACTCTGGGATAAATACAAATAATCCTGGACCACAGATTCACAGCAGGAAAAGGTCAACCAAGGACCACACACACAGTGTAACACAGTGGCTTTCAACCGGGAGAATTCTGCCCACTCCCACCCCTCCACCCCCGCCCCAGGGAGCACTTGGCAATGTCTGGAGACATTTTTGGTTGTCTACTGGCATCTAGTGGGTAGAGGACAGGGATGCTGCTCAACTTTCTACAATACACAAGGCAGCTTCCGACAACAAAGAACTATCCAGTCCCAGATGTCAACAGCGTAAGGTTGAGAGAGCCTGGTGTAATAGGGTACAAAAGAGGACTTTTCTTATCTTTAGTTTTCAGCATATTTTGTAGGCTTTGGTTACACCTATTTGGGTCAACCTCTCTAGCTGAACCTCCAGGTGATAGTAAAGACTACTTCAGATTTCTATACTCCTAATCAATAGTAACACTCAAAATTCCACCAATAAAATAAAAGGAGAAGAAAAACCCCCATTGATGACTGCATTCTAGTCATGTGTAAAATGTACATTTATAAACTTCAGGGGGTAAGTGAGGAAGTTGACTTATATACATATAAGTATGATATATAAAAAGTCATTGTCATATAAAGAAGGTTACCTAGACAAATAAAAAGGAAAAATATTATAGAGGTACATCTCTCAGGTAGTCAATAAAAATATTTTTCTGTATGTTGTTGTGTATAGGATTTGTCACACATTTTAAAATTGATAATTTATATTATGATTTCTCATTTTAAGTCAATATTTATCTGTGCACCTAATTTTATATTCTTTTTCTTGAGGACAACCCCCAAGAGACTTTAGGTCCCACAGTCAATCTTCACTTAACCACTGGCTTTCTCTACCCACCAGCACATATCTGACAATCATTAAACCTGTTCTACCTTGGCTTGAGCCACACAAGCTCTGTCCTCACACTTCACAGACACTACTCTAGGGATTATCAACAACCTCAAAGTGTCAAATCCAATCAATGGTCAGTCCTGTCCTTGTATTACTCAACCTCTGCAGCATTTGACAGAGTGACTGTTCCCTCCTTATGGTCAATGTAAATCAAAGCACATCATTCCTCTGCTTAAAACATTTTAGTGGTTTACTTTGTATTCAGGATAAAATACCCTGGTCTACCAGGCACCAGGATCCCCTTCTCTGGCCTGATTTCATCATCTCTCCTACTTACCCACAATGCTCCAGTCACACTGGACTTTCTCTACTTTGAACATACCAAGCTCATTCTGCCTTAGGGTTTGTACTTGCTGTTTCCTCTGCCTGGAAAGCTCTTATCCATTATCTTCTGGTGGGTGACTCCTTGTCATTTTGGTCACCTTTTCAAAGGCCATCTTGTCACTCTACTACATAAAACTACTTTAATTCTCTTCATTACATTTATTACTACTATCTGATGCATCCTAATCTATTTTACCACCTTTCTCCCTATTATAATGGAAACTTCATGAGAGCAGAGGCTCTCTTTTTCATCTCTGTGCCTAGAGTACTCAATAAATACTTGTCAAAGTGAATAAATGAATCCTTGTTTTACAGATGGCAAAACCAAGGCACAGAGAGTTAAGACCCTAGAACAGTGGTTCTCAACCTTCCTAATGCCATGACCCTTTAATACAGTTCCTCATGTTGTGGTGACCCCCAACCATAAAATTATTTTTGTTGCTACTTCATAACTGTAATTTTGCTACTGTTATGAATCGCCATCGGAAATATGTGTTTTCCGGTGGTCTTAGGCGACCCCTGTGAAAGGGTCGTTCGACTCCCAAAGGGGTCGCGACCCACAGGTTGAGAACTGTTGCCCTAGAACAAAGTAGCACAGCTGTAGTTGATAGAGTCAGGGTTTGAACCTAGGCAGTCGGTCTTCAGAGACCACCACCTTAACCACTATAACATCCTGCCTTTCTCCACCCACCAGGAACAGACCTGGCTATAATTGAAGACCAGAGGGCAAGAGAAAGGAGGACAAGGTGGTGCTTCTGTCTTGAACCCAAGGGACATCCTTTCTGGAACATGAGGGGATGAAACCACCCAGTGGGGTCTATTCTTAAATACTAGAAGGTGGGATATGAATGGGTTTCCAGAGCCATCTGAAATCTACTCATGTCCTACCAGCATCTGTCACCTGCCTGCAAGTCAAGTCTGAAGCTGACTTTGACAAACCTGCTCTAAAAGCTTCTCAGGGATTCTGAGCAGACATGAGAGAGTCACCCTCCTCTTCATTCAAACTCAAAACAAAGCAAACAAAAGTCCACCTCATAGCATCAGTATAAAGCCACCTTCAGGAGCAAGTAGGGTGCACCCAATGGCTGTCAATTTGGTATCTACAAGGTCTCCTCACAAGGTGAGTGTAAATTGGCTGGTAAGCCAGAGCCCACTCCCTGCCACCCTCTCTGCCACCATCATTTCCTGAAAAAGTCATTTTCTTTCCCTTCTCGCAGCAGAGGCTTTTAGAAAGTGGTCTCTGGGTTCCTGAGTCTGAGGTCATTTGTTTTTGCTGTATTTGATGACATATTGTGGCCTATTCTTCCCAGTGCCTAAGTCACTTCCTGAAGTTCAATTTGCCCGTGGTGTGGCACTCTCATACAATTAATGTATAGAGGCACCACTAGGGAATGAACTTTTGTTAATTTAAGTATTTAACAGTATTTTCATCCCACCCCACCCTCCACTGTGTTTCCCCAGAGTAACTTGCTAGTTATGTTTGTTTTTCTTCTTCCTTATGCCTATAAAGTAGAACACTTTCCATGTATTGTAGACATTCTTGTGTTTTCTGTTCAGTGCGTGACAATAGAAGAGAAAGAATGAAAAGGTCACATGGATCCTTGGAATCGAGTATGTTCAAGCTCATCACTTGGAGAAATTACTAATCACTTGAGCAAAGGTTATTCAGTTGAAATCACAGGATTTAAAAACACATTCCTCCCTTTCAGATGTAATTTCTGTGAAATGATAATAATTCAGCAGTTAGTAGAAAGAGCAGTAAAGTCATATATCAAGATCACATTCCAGCCCTCTACCATTTCTATTTCTGACACATAATAAAGGGCAACATATTAATAAAAGAAAAATTCAGAATTTATTTTCAACCGAGAACAACTGAAAAAAGATTATTTTTGACCTTTGTCTTTCTTTGCTGAAGGAGAACTAAGACCAAACTATCAACCTTGGTTACCTTGAATTAACCAAGATTAAATTTCTTTACATAATGTCTTCTCATATGTTACTTTGGAATGATTATTAGCAAGCAAAAAGGTATATGCACTTTAAAACAAGAATTTAGAGGAACACCTGTAATACTTTCAACAATAAAGATTTATTTAAAAACAAACAAACAAAAAAGACCAGAATTTAAAAGTTATTTTTTAAATATGGAGAAAATTAAGTCCTAAGTACATCAGAAAAGTTGAGATCAACTCAGTTAATATTTAATATACATGTGTGTGTGTGTGTGTGTGTGTGTGTGTGTGTGTGTGTGTCCCTATTTGTGGAGGCTTGGAGCATCTAGCAGACATTCCCAAAATCAAGGGCAGAGGCCATTGCTGGGAGGTCAGAGGCAGTGTTTCAGTTGAGTACAGACCCATGGAACAGTGCACAATGTGCAAGTACATTCATCTTCATCAAAAGACACAGGATCACAGAGTTGGGAGGGTCTTTAAAAGTCATCTAATCCCACCACCTTGTTTTCAGAGAAAAGGCTCTACTGATAACTTGTTATCTTATGAGGGGTGAAGGAGGAAGCAGTTCCTTCCCAACCTGATGAACTTCTTGATTACTTAATATTATCTATTATTTACCAACAGAAAGGTTTGATCACAAATAAAGCAGAGTTCCTAGGTGGGATTCTCTGTTAATTGCTTTAACTTGATGCATAGAATTGAACATTTTGAGTGTTTGCTAAATTCAGATGCTTTTTGAGTAAGAAAGGGGTAAGAGTGAGGAGAAAGAGGTACCTAAGAGATCTCAATTTCCCCTTCCAAGTTTCCTGGGGGTCTTGGACAGATAGCTGGGGCTTCAGTTAAAAGCTCTTCTTCTGTAGGGGAGAATCTCACATCACCACTTCTCCAGTCCAACTAGAAATGGCTCAAGGCGCTGACAAAGTCTCCTGGAGCAGTCAGCGGAGGAGACCTCTGGAGGGCAAGTACAAGTTCTGCTGATGGAATCAATGACTGTGGGTGGGATTTTAAGTTCTTTGTGGCCAGATGATAACCAGCCATGGTGGTTATAACTCCCCTGATAGCCAGGGATCCTGTTCTTGAAACCCACCCACATTAAAAACACCATGGAGCTCCTAAATTCACAGATGACAGCAGAGCCTTCAAATCCCCCCTTGTAAGTCTCATGTGAGGGCAAGCACTACTCAAATACATTTGTGAATTAAGAGGAATCCTTCTGCTACCTTTGGAAGCCAATAGTTTACCAGTATTCGGTTTTCAGGTTAAAAAATGTTTTCCCTTGATTTTCAAGTAATGGCTGATTTCCGCGAGCGTGTTTGGTCTGCATCGTGTGGGGAGGATTCTGGCAGCTGAGTCCACACCCCTTGACGGTGATGTACAAAGCTTTTTTATTTCTACCTTGGTCACATTTTGATCCATAACATTCTATGTTTTGAAGGAAAGGGCCAGTTGGCATTTAGCCTGGTGGAATTTCAAGTGGCCACGTGCCACCAGCTGTGTGGCACACATTACTGGACACGTGTGCCTTTTCTTGCTGGTTCCTGTTGCTAGAAGGATGCACTTTCCTGATACATGAAATCTGGAAGCCTCTCTTCCCTCTAATTTGCATGAGAGAATTAGGCAAAGGGCCTACAAGGATTACGAGGGCTCTTGTACCATCCGTCTGAAGTCACACGGCAGTCACAGAGCTCCATGTAGAAAGCACAATCACCACCACATTCAACAGGGAAATTATTCTGTCACTGAACTCCATTAGACACTAAGCCTGAGCCTCCCTGAAGGAAGAAATTCGAATACTTGGGAATATTATCTGGGAAATTTAGGTTTAAAAAAATATTCATTTGTAAAATTTGGGCGATTGATTTAAAAAGGACTTGTCCAGAAGTTTAAAATATTCAAAGAATGACCTGGATTCTTCCTTCTTGCTGATATGTAGGGACACATCCCAAAATATACACATTCTATCATAATTGCTTAGTCATTGAATTTCAGTTCTTTCTGGGGAAAGAAACCAGATTGACTTATAAAAGAGAGCGGTCTAGTTCCCTAGCCTGGCTGCCCTCCAGAGCCTCAGTTTTGCATCACCATCTTCCTGCTGGGCCTTTGAACTTGGACGCCGTAGGCCCAGCGAACTCAGTGATCCAATCTCCCTTTTTGCTTCCAAGTGGTTCCCCTCCCGATTCCCCTCACCAATTCCCCTCACTGTCTGTGGTACCAATACTCCCTGCCACCTTCCTTTCCTTTGTCCGAATACCCACGCGCCTCCAGGCTTGCTGGGTGTTCCCTTGCACTATCTCTGCCACTCCACCCTTCCTTTCAATTCCCATTCCCCGCAGACCCCCTGCTTCCAGCCTGGCTGATTATAATAGCCTCCTAACTAATCGCTTACTTGTTTCTCCCCCTTCAATTCACTGCTGCCACAGTAATCTCCCTAAAACACCATTGAATCATTCCAAACCCTTAATTAAAAATCTTCATTATCTCTTCATTACCACCAGGATAAAGTCCAAGTGCCTTAGTTTCCTTCTACTATCTGGCTTCAATCCACATTGCTGGTAATCGCCCGCTTCTTCCCCACAGTTTTCGTCGACTCCACTTAAACCAGTCTGATCACACCATTCATCCACCAGGAATGGTGTTTCCAGCCTCTCCCTGAGATTGTGTTCCTTCTTGGAGACCCATGTCAAGTTCTTCCGCCTCTTATGAGGCTTCTTCCCAGGGCAACTGTGTCCTCCTCAGAGCTCCTAGAACATTCCATGCCCCACATCGTAGCCTAACATTATTTAGTTTTTGAAGTGCTTGTGTTTTCTGTCTACTCCAACTATATGTGTCAAACACTGTTCCTGGTACATCTCTCCATTATAATCACCACCACTCGCTGCCTGCCATCCCCAATAAATACTGATTATGATAGGATTTGGTTACAAGATATTTGGAGTTTGATAGCCAATGGAAATAACTGCTGTAGTGTGTCCACTGTGGTCCTTTTTTAGTTGGGACAACCCATATAGGTGATTGGCATGCCAGATTATTTAGGAGATTTATTTGGTGTGAATGGCTACTCAGACAAAGCCAACCATCCCAAAAAGATAAAATTAAAGAAATTCTGGGGGAAATCATTTGTATCACTGCCCACCCCTAAGGATTAAGGAATGCAATGGAGGAACCCTTGTGCATAGTGGTAGAATGGTGGAGAGGCTAAAGAGAAAGCAGGCACAACTGTGTTATCGCTTCATTTAACATTTCCCTCCAAGTGCTTGGAAAGGTGCAGCTCTGAACTTTTTTGCATTTATGCTAGACTCACACAGGACACCAGGCATGGAGAAGATTCTCCTGATTCTTTCGCATTTTATTTATTTATTTTCAAATATGTTTTATTGATTTTTTAGAGAGAAAGGAAGGGAGACAGAGATAGAAACATCAATGTGAGAGAGAACCATCAACCGGCTGCCTCCTGCATGGCCCCTACTGGGAATTGAACATGCAACCCGGGCATGTGTCCTGACCGGGAATCGAACTGGGACCTCTCAGTCCATGGGATGACACTCAATCCACTGAACCACACCGGCCAGGCAACTCTTTTGCATTTTAGTTCCAATTAGAATGTAGGTACCTTATCCGGAAGAGGTAGTGTCTTCCCTGCTCTGTGCTAGCCAGGAGAGCATTTCACCTCCAGGGCCTTTCACTCTCATACTTCACCTCAACTCACTGCATCCTTGTACGAGTTAAATGCTCCTACTTGTCACTGTGGAGTCCCCAGGTTGGGCACTCCATAATCTCACATGCCATCATCACAGGAGTGAAAATCTTCCTCATGGTCATTTGAGTAGAGAATGCCTTCTTCTTGTCTTCCCCCATTTTCCTCCCACTTTGAGGGAAGAACCATGAATAAAAATATATGTATAAGATAAACACCACCAGATAGGTAGTAGAGGATGTTGAGTTTTCTTTGTTGTTGTTTTTTTCCCCTCTTTTCTTCTTCTTTAAAAAAATGTTACTGGGGAACACCACTGCTGCAGTAGCATTATTTCTGGAGGCCAGAGGCACAATCATCACGTAGTTGACATGACCCTGGGCATCAGCCAGAGGCTTTCTCATGTTACCCGCGTCCCTACTTGGACAGCTGTCACTTGGAGGAGACCCCCAAAGATTAGCTGATGCCCTCTGACCTGCTTGTCCCATTTCCCAAAGTATCTTCTGCAATAGGTTATTCTTTGTTTCTCCCAATAAAACATTGAAATTAGTATTTTAGTCAATGAGACCTGAGGTCGCAATTTGTGTACAAAAGATCCAGAAGACATTGTTCTCAGAGCGCCAAATCATTCAGCGCAGGTGAACTGACACTCATATGACTTGAAATTGTCCCCAGGTTAAGGCAACATGTAAACATTTACAAATTACACATCCAGAATCCAATAGCGTACTCAGTTTAAGGAAGCAATCTGAGCTAAAAGGTGTCCTAAAAGAGGTAAATCTGAGAGAAAGTTTGATGTGGAAGAGAGCTGTGTATAAAAAGACACAGAGCTGAGTCAGAGTAATTCCTATGAGGATGGTGGAAGTTTGACCAAGGCAGAGAATTCTAGATGAGAGTTCATTTTCCCCTCAGGCTTGAAACACAGATGTAGTCTAGTCCACCTTTGCATCAGGGCAAACAGCATAAAGCCAGACACATAGCAGGTGGGCAAAAAATGTCCGGTGAATTAATACGTGAAAAATTAATTCTTGCAGAATCAAATACATCTAATACAGAGTGAGCGAGTGTATTTCTAACTCTGTTCTATCTTGGTTACATTTTTCTCTTCCCCTAGTGCCTGCTGGACTTCTTGACTTTCTGACAGGGGAGAGTGGCAAATGGAAACACGCTGATCCTTATGTTATGCACATCTGTGATGTTCTACTTGTCTCATGGGGGTGTGAGAATCAGACAGCATAAAGCACTTTGGTCCCTTTTCAGTAGAGAGGACATGGCAACGCCTAAGGAAGATAATAGCACCAAAGCATGTTTAAAGCTTCTTGTTGTTGGCTGGACATTAAGGTCCTCAGGGAAAGTGGGAGAACATTTTCCAGATCATTCGATGCTAGAGGGAACTTCTCTATAACAAATTCAACCCACCAATTGAATTTTCCCAGAGCTTTTTCTTCCTGGGTCAAAGCAACAGTTGCCATGACCTTTTCTTGCTGGGTACAAACCTTACATAACATAGCTCCCAGTCTAAAGAGGAAACGACAACAATTTCACTCCACTTGGAAGGTCATATACAGCACAGAGGAGAATTATGAGTAGAACAATCTTTCTTTAGAGAAGAGAAAATATGGAGGTCTTTCCCTCCTTGTGACCTTGCAGGTCTCCATGGTAACCTGGTGCTAATTGGCAAACCCTGCCTCTGCACAAAGCCGGCTACTCCCTGGGAGACCTCCAGGCACACAAGCGCCACCTAGTGAGAAAAATCTCACTTCAAAATTTTCCAAACAAAACAACCCAACTGTATTCAACTTTCCTTTGAAAAATGCTTACTTAAGTTCAAACAGACATGTATATAATTTTAAATGTTTAACAAAGAGTCCTAACTTAGGAATCAAAAGACTAGAACTAGTCAAGTGAACTGAGTCAGGAAATTCAAAGTTTCCAGCACGACTTTTTAATCACAATTTGATTTCTTTTCACCTATGCATGTTTTTAAAAGTGCTGATGTGTTGTTTCAAATATGAAGAACATCTTCAAAACTCTGGAAGTAAACAAAAAAGGTATGGACGAAGCGCTGGGAACAGTGCGCAGGGAGACAGAAAGAAGATCTTCCGCTCTATGCTGTTACATTATTTATTTCCAAACCATATGAATGTATTGCTAATCAAAAAATTATATTAAAAAGGAGCAGTGAGCACATGTTTATGTTAGTTTCAGCAAAAACAATATCACCACTCACATTAAACTTATTTGCAAAGAAAAATAATGCCTCCTCTTCATGAGATTACAGAATGTTTTCCAAGTAAAAGTACTTGTTTGCTAAAGTCGTACACATAGGGACTTCATCTGAAACATACACATGCGCGCGCACACACACACACACACACACACACACACATCACTCCTCTGAGTTTCTTACATCTCATCTTACATAGGCAGACATTTCAGCATCTTTTTTTTTTTTGGCTGCTTGATCAATAAGTTTATTGTCTATCTGAACAATCTTCTTCTTCTTCTTCTTTTGGTACATGCCCCTAGCGGGAACCAAACCCGGGACTCTCTGGTCCGCAGGCCGATGCTCCAACCGCTGAGCCAAACCGGCCAGGGCTATCTGAACAATCTTCATAGAAAGTTGTGGTTTGGTTTATTAGCCCTCCGCAGCCCTTTTCTGAGCTCTAAGGAAGCTTGCTTTCTTCTGAGCTACAGGATCTTCTTCTGGGCAAGACACATTTTGGGACGGTTCCACCTCTTTTTAACTTCTTTCTTAGGCTTCTTCTCAGAGACTGGATTCTCTCGTGTAGCAGCATGAGCTTTCTCACACATCTCCTCCATGTCCGGAGTTACGTTGTTCTTTACGTCCTGAGAGAATTGTTTCTTGTGAGCATCTGCACCTTCTTCCACCAGATAAGGCATATAATCTGCAACATTCTGACCCGTGATGTGCTTCCGACGTACTTCTGCATCGAATTCCTGGCTTTCTGAATCATAACCGGGGAATCGTTTGGTACTGTGAGGGATAGATAAGCCTCCATCCACAGTTCCCTTCAGGACCCCAAAAACTTTATTTCCAGTAGTAGTTCTGGCGAGCCCTGCATCCAAATAGCAGGTGAAGGCACCAGGTTGACCATCAATGCTGTCCACATTGTATTCATCTCCAGTCACCTCCACCTGGCCTTCACAGATCTTGTCCACAAACCTATGGAGACGCCTGCAGGCCACCAGCAGGCCAGTACAATGTGCTGCGGTGTAATTTGTCAGGCCAACCTGCACACCATACTCTGGGAGTTCATGAGCGGAAGCTGCACAAACTATCGTATCTGCTTCTATACGGGCATAAGCAACCGGACAAATGATGTATCTGCTCATTACACGAACTATCATCCTGTGTTTAGGTGTGTTGTACTTATTTTTATCCTGGATTACCAAGCATTTCCAGGCATAGTAATTAGTTTTACCTTCTTGTCGTCTTCGAAATTTCACTTGGTATTTCTTGAAGTAGGCCTTACTTCTGACCACTTGAACAAACTCTGCGGAACAGGACCCATGTCCACGGATCACCCCAGACCTGCAGGCCCAGAACAGCTTCGGTGGAAAAGCTCAGCTATTGATTTTAAAAAACCCAAAAAACACAAGTCAAAATGGTATTCAACTTCCTTGAACAAATTCTACCAAGTACTTTACCTAATTTGACCCTTGGACATACTAACTGAAAAAGCAAATAGATGTTAAAAGTTACAAAGCAAAGCTCATAGGACGTCCTTTAGGTTGTGGCAACTGCTGAAAGACCTCCATTTATCTTCTGCAACTTTAGAGAAAAGACGCATGGAAGTCTGGGTCAAAGGCGCTTACTGTCCTGACAAAGATGCTAACTCAGAATCACCACGATGGCTTCTCAATGCTCCTGTGATACCAGCCACCCATCAGTTGTCCCGGACGGGCAGGCCACTGCGATTCCTCCTATCACACCTAAAAAGCATAGTAATTGGCTTCGAGGTTATATTATAAAACAGCCAAACTGTTTGGTTAAAAATGTGAAAAATATCATGCAGTCTTGAATATTTTTCTGCGGTTGAATTTTTCCTGTCCACTTTATGATTAGGTAGAAGACCCTGGAGACTCCAAAATTGTCTCCACAAAATTGAAACAGGGCAATGCACAGGAAAATGAGACAGTTTTGGCTAAGCAAGCAGATGCGATTTTTTCAAGTTCATCTTGGAATTTTGAAACAGATCCTCAGTGAATAAAAACCACACCACCACCATATTTTACCGTGTTTTGCATTTTGGATGAATACTGGGGATGAATACTGCATTTGTGCCATGAAAGTATAATAATAGAAAATGAAAATACAGGTTTGGAATTTTGCATATTTTAGATATACAAGGTGGGGCAAAAGTAGGTTTATAGTTGTAAGTATGGAAAATAAAACAATAATTAATAAATAATGATACAATAATAAACTGTTTCATGTACTCACAACTATAAACCTACTTTTGCCCCCCAACCCCCGTATGAACCTGATTGTGGCAAAAACAAATCTAATCTTAATAACACGTGTTAGTATACTTAATGCCAAATAAAATCTTTTATTTTATATACGTAGGGTATCCCAAAAAATGTATACACAGCCCTGGCCGGTTTGGCTCAGCAGTTAGAGCGTCGGCCTGCAGTCCAAAGAGTCCTGGGTTCGATTCGGGTCAAGGGCATGTACCTCAGTTGCAGTTTGTCTCCAGCCCTGGTCAGGGTCTTGCGGGTGGCAACCAGTCGATGTGTCCCTCTCATGTCGATGTCTCTCTCTCTCTCTCTCTCCCTCTCCCCCTCCCACTCTATCTGAAGATAAATGGAAAAATATCCTCGGGTGAGGATTAAAAAAAAATAATCACGACTTTATAATCACGACTTTGAGTGATTATAGAGCCAGTGTTTATTAAAGCACATTTCATTTTCAAAATGTAACAGAATCTACAGACATTCTGTATACATTTTTGGGGACACCCTGTATATTCTACAGAAAATATTAAATAAAGAGCCAACACTTACTAGACATGTGTTCACAATTTTCCTTACTTATAGTCCCTTAAAGTATTACATTGGATAAAGGCTGACAGCTAAAATGAAAAAGTTTAAGTGAGGGTGTTTGAAATTTTTAAATACATACATTCCTATCTTTTACTGTATAAGTTTGTGATTTTAACAACAACAACAAAAACAAAAAAAAACACATGATAAATCAGGGTAGAATCAACGATGGTGTCATCTGTAAAAGTGAGAGATTTTTATTTATCTGACAGTTTGGGCATTATTAAAAAAAGGAAAATATGTGCAATTGCAACTGTTGAACGATATCCAGTTTATAACTCTAGTCACATGGCTACAAAGCTACAAAGAAGTGAAATTGAACCACCCTCCCGTAAATTAAACTCATCCCATCTAAACGGTTGGTCCAACCATTCTCTTCATTTCATCTGAGTTGATCCAACCCGAACCGGCCTGTTCTGAAATTGTTCTTAGAGTGACAGCTGTGATCCAACATTTAGTCATGGATCATTAAATAGGAAAAAGCCCCACACATCAGTCAGAACTTGATGTTGGATTCTCAATTAGAAAATATTCATCTTGCCAGAGCTCTAAGCAATATGAGAAAATCTTTGGTCTATATATATGAAGTTATTTTCTCTAAAAGTATAATTTTGGTCACTTAGTTCTATATAGCTGGGAAGAACTAACATCCTCCATGAAATATTACAACTATTTTCTTTTCTAAAATTACTGTGTGTCATAAGACATATTTTACCATGTACTGGGTGGGTTTAAACGTCCAGCTGAGTGAACTATTTGCATCTCACTCTCCAGTGAATGGCTAGGAATGCTGATTGTTTTAATTTGACCATTTTAACAACTAAATTGGAGTTAATAACATTTCTGTTCAGAATTCTACCTTAGGAAAAACAGCAGATCTATTAGCAAAGTTATTTGAATTAGATTAAGCTATGGTTGACATATAATTCTTTGAACATCTACGTTATAACATATAACTGCATACTACATGATCTCAGGTACTTTAACACTACTCTCAACATATTCTGTGAACATTTCACTAACTTCCTTAAGGAATCTCATGTTTCTTTGTAAACTTGCTTAAATAATTAGCTATTCTACCAAATAAAAATATATTTTTATATTACAAATTATAAAATATATAAGTTTTATTTTACAAATAAAAAGACTTTCTCTTCCTCATTCATTCATTTTCATTCATTCATTCATTCATTCATTCATTCATTCATTCATCCATCCATTCAATAAACTATTTATTGAGTGTCTAATTAGTACCAAACACTGGGTATAACCAAAAGAGACATGGTCCTTGTCTTCATGGCGAAGACAGAATTGAATCAGATAAACACAAAAATAAAAATATAGTTACAAATTCATGTGGATGAGATGAAAGAGAAGAATGAAGTGGTCTGAAGCAGAAAAACAAAATAACCTACTTTGGTTGGGACTTCAGGAGGCATCATTGAGGAAGCGGCACTGAAGGCACCTGAAGAATGAACCTGCGGCAGCCAGTGGTGAGTAAGGTGGGGCAGGGGTGTCAGATAAACAGCAAATAATTTTGCAACATTTGGAACATACTTCCACTAAGAAAGTATTTGTTATTTATCTTAAACTAAAAAAAATTAAACTGAGATATAATTGACATACAACATTATATTAGTTTCATGTGTACAACATAAAGATGCGATATTTGTATAATTGCAAAATGATCACCATGACAAGTCTAGTTAACAACCATCATTGGACATATTTACAATTTTTTTCCCCTAGTGATGAGAACTCTTAAGATCTAATCCCTTAGCAACTTTTAAATATGCAATACAGTATTATTAATTATAGTCACCATGTTGTACAGGACATCCCCAGGACTATTAATTTTATAACTGGAAGCTTGTACCTTTTGACCCTCTTCACCCATTTCCCCCACCCCCCACCTATTGCCTCTGGCAACTACCAATCTGTTTTCTGCATCTGTGAGTTCTGTTGCTTCTCTGAAATTTGATTTAACTAGGCATCCTGTATTTGATCCGCCAATCCCAGGTGGGCAGCTGAGTCCAAAGCAAGTGCCTGGTCACTTTGAAGAAGGCGAGGTGGCCGCCATGAAGTAATGGAAGGGGTCATGGGCGAGATGAGGTTGGAGCCCAGGATTTCTGCATGGCTTATAGGTATCATTCTTTCATGCCTTTGATTTTGCCTAAAGCAAAGTTTTACAGCATACTAGTCAGAGGCTAATTTCAATTTAATATGATAACTTTTCAATTAATATAAAAATCTGAGAAACATTCTCAGCCAATATATGAACTGCAAACTCCAGGAAGATGTGCTTATTTTCTTGAAAGACAAGCCTAAAGAAAGCTTTAGTGGATAAAGCATGTATATGTTCAATCTCTGCTTTCCACTTGGCTATTTCATCCTGAATTGGCCGAGTCTGTCACGGTGTGTGCAGGGGCTGAAAGACGCCTGCTGTCCGGGGAAACGTTGTCCTGGCAGGCTGAGGGGCCCTGCAGAGGATTCGACTCGGCTCTTGCCTATTAAAAGCTGTCCATTTCAGCCCCATAGGTAGTCTCACATAAACCTCTCCAAGCAGTACGTATAATTTAACCTTTGCAGACCTTTGAGTCAAGTAAAGACACTAGATTCTATTTCACAATTTTCTACTTGGTGTTAGAATTCATATCATTGTACAACCTCCCCTGCCATCTGCCCTCCCCACTCTCCAAAAAAGTGTCAAAAATTTGTTGACCATATGTTCCAAATTCATTAAGACTCAGCTGGTAGCTTTTTATTAATATATAATTATTTTTTAAAATTTTTTTATTAATTTGTTTTTGTTACAGATGTTTCTCCTTTTTTCCCCCCATTGACACCCTCCTCCCAATCCCCCCATCAATATATAATTAAATAATATGATGAAGTCTTTTACCCTAACCCTGAAATAATCTAGAAAATAATTTCAAAAAATCAAACTATCTCTATTCCACAAAGAAGTAAAGTAGAATAAAGTTAACTCTAGCTGCTGCAAAGTCTCTTGGCTTATCTATATGCGCATATATGCCTGTTCTGTTAATTCATCTGACTATCGATAAAGCTCCTACTATGTGCCACACAGAGTATTTTCTATCACTTTTAAACAAAAAGTCAAATAGAGCCTTATTAAATTCACCAAACAACTCATTCATTGAGGGTCTATCATGTTAAAAATCAAGCACAAAAACAAATTATTGGGGTACTTATTAAATCATACTTAGAAATAACACTGGAAATTCAAAAAGATCTCTGAAAGTCAACGTTTGAGTAGTTACAAACTAAGGCTTACAAATCTTACTTCCATTTAAGATCACTAATGGTGCCTTTCTCCAAATACAGGTAAGGCCCGGGGAACACAAAGCTGCCTTCAGCAAAAGAAAAAAACAAAAAACACATGAAGTAACCCACAAAAGGAAACCTGCATTTCAGACTCCCTTTGGGACATGTATTAGTCTCCTAACGCTGCTGTAACAGAGGATCCTGAACTTGGTGATTCAAACGACAGAAATGTTGTCACAGTCCTGGAGGCTGGAAGTCAGAGATCAGGGTGTTGGCATCTCTGGGCCCTTCTGAGGCCGTGAGGGAGAAGCCGTGGCATGCCTCTTCCCTACTTCTGTTGGTGGCTTTTCCTTGTCTTGTGGATATATCCTTCCAATCTTGTCTTCACGTGGCGTTCTCCCTGTGTCCTCACATTCTCTTCCCTCTGAGTTGTCTGTCTCAGTCCAAATTTCCCCCTTATATAAGGACACAGTTGCACTGGAATAAGGTCCAGCCTAATGACCTCACCTTAAATTTATCATCTGCAGAGATTCTATTTCCAAACAAGGTCACATTCACAAGTAATGGGGGTTAGGACTTCAGCCTCTTTTGGGTGAATACAATTCAACTCAGAAAAGGGGAGACTGAACAATAGTCCAAATACCTGTGGGTTTAAAAGCAAGGAAACTGTGCTAGTCTAGTATGGTTTTCTGAACCTCAGTTTTGATTAGTGAAGAGCTGATGCTTGAGTCCAAAAGCCTCTTAATCTAGACAGTCACAGGAAGGCAAGTGTCATCCTTGATGACATAAGACAAGATGCTATTACAGCAGACAGTCATGGGGGCGTGGATTGTAATGCATTTTGTTGACCCACTGACCAAAAATAAATGATCAAAAGCTTCAAACAGAAAGATCCATTTTAAAGGCTATGAGTGAAGTCTGATTCTGACAAGTCAAGAGTTTTTATAAAGATTGATTGTCTAGTTATGCAGTGAAAAGGGGCAAAGTTCCACCTTCCAGACATTGTTTCTCCAGATAGCTGGTGGCTTTGGGCAGACAATGAACTTTCCTTAGTCTCAGCATAGTCTCGGTGGGACTATGGGGTCATGGAAATATCAAGGCCCTGATCACACACAAAATGAAAAACTTAAAGCAGCATATCCAGGGCTCCTCTTTTCCCTTAATAACTTCCGCTCCACTCACCCACAAATACTGGTACGCCTCCGTGCTACACAGGACATGGAACTAAGGCCGTTGAGGGGTTTGTTGGTCTCTGTGGAAGGTTCACCAAACAAAGGCTTGTGTGAATGAAAAGGAGCGTGAACACATGGAGAAGAGTCGAGGGAAGCACAGAGGCAGAGCCATTCTAAACACAGTGGTCAGGTCTGGGGACACTGGCCACCTGCACTAGGATGATTCAGAGCTGCCTAATGGCAGGGCTGAGAGACTGACATTTGCCTTTTTGTAACAATCCTGCAAAGTAGTTTGTAATGCATGCGTTTCCTTGTGTGTGTGTGTGTGTGTGTGTGTGTGTGTGTGACTGTGAACACACTAAAGGGAGTCATTAGCTGATCTACTGTTGCAACAGGTTTTCACAAGGATTCCGGTGCATAGAGAGTGCGAAGGGTTTGGAGAGCCTCAGAAAAGTACCCCAAGTCTGGCTTCCTTTTGGATCCTTGGACGCATCCTCAACATACAGAGAACAGAACTGGGCCCGTGTACATCTACAGATAAAGACCTCCTTGTTCCCGAAATCTTGGCCAGGCTAGTGCTAGGATTTTTGTAGACTTGTCTACGAAACTGTGTCTTTTCACCTTTCTCTCCCACACGTCATTTGCTGAGGAGGGTAAATCAGGCTTCCTGGTGGGAATTGCTCCAGAGGGTCGGGAGAGGGGGTGGGTATATCCACATTCCCAGAGGGGTTACATTAGAGATCAGCTTTTCTCCTGGCAATGTCTATTTGAAGAAAGGCTCCTTGGGAGCCTCGTCCTATCAGAAGCAGTAACTGCTCTTTTCCTACCCGGGACCACCTTTGAAAGGGCTTCTTTTTGGCTGTCAGGAAGCCTCCCGCATGCCATGAAAGGAAGTGCTTCTTCTTTTGCTGGACGCTTAGACTGGCTGCTTGGGTACCAGAATGGAGCAGGATTTGTCTCTGAGAACAAGTTGTTGGGTCCCGTCGAGGGGGGAGTTTGGAACTGACTCAGTCAAATCAGTAAGATCATCAAATGATGTGTCCCATCAGTAAGAGTTGACATTGATGCTGTAGTCAAGACTTTTCTCACAGCTGGCACATGGCCAAAATCAGTGTTGAGTGGACATGTCTTTTCTAAAAGGCACATACCATAATGTTGATAGAAAGGCACTGGGTGGGGGGGAATCTGCTGAGGGGACTCACTACAGTTTTTTCTCTTGAAACTATTGATCAAATGCTGTCCAATATTATTAGGTGTGATTTTGGATTTGTAGTGGGGCTTTAGGCTTAATAGGCAAGAAACACAGCCACAGCACTATAAATAGTAGTCCTTTGTGAATAAAGTCCTTTATGAAAATATAAATCCTTACCCCCTTATTCAGAACAATTTGGTGAAGTCCTTTCTTTTTTTTAGTTGTTAGAAATTAATTTCACTCACACGTGTGTGCAAGCTACCACCCCTTCCTCCTCACTCATTAGCTTACTACAGCACTGACAGTCCCTGATTACAAATGGACGTAGGGGGTGCTTCATACATAGAGAGAGCAGCATACTAAAGGTTGCTTTAGGGAGGAAGAACTCATGATCATTCATGGCAAGGATAATAATAGTGGGTGTGAAGAGAAGTTGGGGGGAAGAAGAAACAATCCTTTATCACCAGCGGATGTTTCCCGTCAAAGATAAAGGGAGTCCTTTGGACTGGACAGTCACCTCAGTTGTCATCTGGGCTGCATGTCACCTTTCCACGGTCCCATGTCTCTTTTCACCTGATATTGTCTTGCCTTAAAGACTCTCATCCACAATAGAGACTTCAAATAGGTGGGGAGGAGAATTAAGATTGTAGACATCTGATGACAGGCAACTCAGATTTAGGCTTAGACATTATAGGATCTCCATTTTAAAACATCAAAATGTTCATTTTGTGCCGTTTGAAATGTGACTTTCAACGGTGACCCTAATCTCAGGGGAGTAGATAGTCTGTCTGACTTATGTGAATTTCACTAGACATCCTGTTTCTGCTTCCCTGTTAGGAACTAAAGTAGATATGCTAAAAGGTTGTACCTCTTTCAAAGCTGATTCTCCCTGTAAGAAAGTGTTAAACGGCAGTTGGCGATGGAAACAGCCGATAAGTCGTCTCGTCGGTGCCACTGCCTCCGTGGGTGGCTGCTCTTTTGACATATCTGAATTCGGAGTGAGGGGTTGCTTGTAACAAAGTCTTATATACAACATTCACATGGTCAGGAAGGTTTGTAACGTAACGAACGCTCTAATCATCACTAGCATCTTTACAGCAGCTTGGATGACTTTTTAATTGTGGCTTAATACAGTTAATTATGGCAACTCTTCCCCATTTTCCAGGATGATGAATTAATACGACAGATCATTAACGTTACTAAATTGACATAATGATATAGTAGATTTAACGTCCCAGTTATGTTAAGACCTGCTTCATAATTTGGCTCTTTTGTTATTTGCCTTAAATAGGAAACGCATGCACGATGCTTGCCTCTGAACGGGTCTTCATGTAAGTACTTGTGTCACTGTCCCTAATAAATTACTGACACAGAAAATCCCAAGTGGAAGACTTCTCCATCTTCAGACTGTGTGGGGAGCCAGCATTTTCTTTCTAACATCCACTTTATCAGTATAAAAGTTAGAAAGCTTTGGCTCTTGAGCCAGGTTTTCTAATTAGACAAGACTGTATTTTACATCTGCAAAATACTCGTGCTTAGTGGGGAGAAAAAATGAGAAACGCGATATGTTCCATTCTGTTGCAATGGTTATACCATTTTAATCTCTTAAGTTCAATATATATCCTCTAGCAGGCTATACTTCTAGGATTTCATTTTTAGATCCTTAAGGCTGCATATATCTGTCAAACCGACATAATGAATTTAAAGTGCTAATGCCTAGAAGACCAGAAAAAACATTGAAATATATCCTTGGTTGATTAAATTACCACCTCCAGCTACTTTACATCCTTATGTCCAAATAGATTTTCTTTTTACTTACCAAGTGCGGATCTGGGAGATGTGGATGATGTAATTTTATGGTGCAAACATGCACATGTCTTTAGACAAGAGCATTTTATTTAAGCATCTTTGTAAAGTCTGTACAGTATTTCTATGATAGGACTTGCAATTTGATTACCGGTCCTTTCAATTACTCTCAACCTGCAGGTTAACAAGTAACCTTCAAGTGTATTCTCGGGATGGAATTTATGTTAAACGTCTGGAGTACTAATATTCAAATGTTCATGATAACTACATAGGGAATAATGTGAACCTGTTTTGCAAAAATAAAAGGGCAAGGCTGGATCCTAATCTTCGTGTTAAAAGTTGTTTCTTTCAGCAATTGTTTACATCGACAGACTGACAACCAAAGGCAGCAAAAAGGACTCAGAGGCATTCCTTACTCCTAAATGGGGCCCCTTGGTCATCTAACTAGTCTCTCAAAAAGGGGAGACTGGGTGGAAAATCTTATTCTTACTTGTAAAAGACACAGTCAAAATAATCCTAGAAATCAAAATGCTATGGACCTCAGTGGGGAGGAAATAACAATTTTCCATGCAACTTTTACTCCTGGAATTTAAGGTAAAATCAAAGCTGATAGTCATGTTTTCCTGTATGCCTGTATGCAAAGACTTACTGTACATTGCCTCAAACAACTAACTCCACATGACCTCGTGTGTACACCTGTCACACAGTCCAGTTCATACACACATGCACACTCAATTACACAATCACGAGAGTCAAATATACACGTATTTCAGTCATCACCCTGACACAAAGGAGAAATAGCAGCAAATGTGGCTGTAGTATATGGGCTCCTTTTCTATTGGGGGATGGCCCATTACGAGCATCCACTGCCGGACGCCCTGTCCTGGTCACCAGGCATTGGAAGAACCAAGTCTGACCACATGCTCACTGCCCACACCCATCCGAACCTGGCCAAGGGTGTGAGTGAATGGCTCAGTCATTTCAAGGTTGAGTTTCCAGAGCCTCCCAGAAACCACATGCAATGCAAAGACAGTGAGTATCAGTGGTTAGACCTCAGGGTGCTGTGAAGTCTGGGGGTGAAACTAAAGACTGCAATGAATGTGAAATAAAATGACAAGTATCAGATGAAACAGGAGCAGGGACCGAAGGCAAGAGAGCAGATTTGTAGTGCTTTGAAATGAAACGTTATAATCCCTCCGACAATCCTGTTGACTATGAGCTATAGCACTAGGAGCACAACACAGGAAAAAGGATACATTGTGGGATAAACAGCTTCTTATATGGTAAAACTGAATGGCCAAAATAGATGAATAAGGAGACACAATGGAGAGAGAGAGAGGAGAGAAAAAAAAAAAAAAGAAATGAGTCGGTGGCAATATAAGGAAAAGGCAAAAGTGAACAGAGGACAGAAAGGCAGAAAAGAAAAAAATGTAAATGAGTGAGACAAAAAAGCCAAAAGATGAGAAAGAAAAAGAGAATAAGAGGGGGGAAGAAGTAATATTTTCCTTGATAAAAATGCACAAAAGGGAAGATGAACTTTGTTCTTTTTCTCTTTCTACTCTCCTCTCTTTTTCTGCTTTTCGCCTCGCAGCACGCCAGCCTAAGCTGAGAGCTGTAATGTCATTAAATTGCAAATGCTTTTTCATTTCCGACACACACTGTTTACTTATCTGGCAAAAACATATGTTGGAAGGAATCCGTTAAATTCTGCCCATTGCCTTGGGTAAAAGTGCAATGGAAACGGACCCACCGAGCGTCCTCTTTCTTCTTCTTTAGCACTCCCCTTATCTACAAGACGGCTTCGCAGAAAACTGGCTAGTTCAATGAAAAATGAAGATACAGCGGGAGATTAGGGAAGAACACTGAGCACAAAATTCCTGGAGAGAGGGTCACTCCATTGCAAATGATTTCACTCCTCTAGATCTGCATAAATTACTATTTTTAAGGCATCTCCAAAGTCTGTATATTTTTCTCACTCTGTCAAACATTTAATTTCACGCCCCGTGTTCTGAATATGCTAAAATGCATATCTCTGATGCACCTTTAAGCCAGAAAAACGAATGCAAAATTGAAGATAAAATGATGTGATTTGCACTACAAGCCTATTACTTGAGGTATTTACATATAGTTTACCTCTGCAGTTCTGAGGATGATTTATTAAAAAAAATCTGGATTAAGCTCATATAAATATGTATAAATCTTTGTTTAGAAAATAGATTTTGCAGCTGTTGTGTCAAAAAAGTTCTTTAAGATTCTGTGAAGAATTTCCCTTTTAGCATGCTTTAAGAGGGAGAAAAGGGGGACAGAATTTGACATTCTGCTCGTTGTGGGGGGGGGAGCATATTCCACCATCCAGCAGTTATAAAGACTCCTTTATTGCCCTTCTTTGCCCAAAGCAGCTTGGCTCCTCCTCGCTTTTTTATTATACTTATTTAATTCTCTTTTATTCTTTTTGCTTGGGCCCAAATAATAGTACCCAGGATTACTAAACTCAAATTAAATATCGGTGTTTAATGACTGAAACAATTGTGAGACTTTCAGATGTACCACCCCCCACCCCCAGCCCCTTCTCTTGACTTTTCCAAACACATCCTCCAAGAGTCCTTACTGACACCAAGCCCTGGACCTGCTGGGAGTGACTTCTAGTTACTGATTTGAAAATGATTATTAACATACTGTAAGCAAGATATCTTAGCCACCAGAGAAATGATTCTAAAAAATACTGGCATTTTGTTTAAACAATCACCCCACATGTGTTTTTTAGCTTCTCTCTCTCTCTTTTTCTCTCTCTCTCTCTCTGTCTCTCTCTCTCTTTCTCTCTCTCATCTAGAGTTTTGCTTCTTTGTCTGAAAAATGCTTCATTTAATCTGGCCTCTTGCATTCTCCTCTGATCCCAGTCCCTCTGTAATCATTGTGGGGGAATTACTCTTGCTATTTTCTTGTTAGGCTTTGGGTTTAGGAGAATTTAGATAACAAAGTTGACTAATTCAGAGCTGAACACACATTGGACTCTGCAAATATACCACCTGCTACATGATAAGGGCAGGGCCCCGCTTCTGGGCTGCACCTGCAAGATGCTGTGGGAACAGCTGCTTCTGGAAGCAGGTAGTGGGAACAGCTATTTCTTCAAAGCCTGCATTAATCCCTTCGCAATTAAAACAAGAAAGGGATGTTTGCAGGCATTTGATCGCTTCTGGTGGAGACCGGAGTTTGCTTACAAAGATCGGATTCCCGTTCTGTAGTGCTGCGCATGCTTAAAGTTGACTAATGACAATTCGAAGGAATGAAACTGCAATCATTTAAAAAAGTTAAGAGTCATTCTTTTTTTTTGCACAAAATGACTTAACAATCCCCCCTAGTGGTCTGTTTGCTCTTACTGTGATTTATGCACATTCTGCTTCATGAAACTGCCTGCTTGGTTGGTTTATAGGTTCAGAGCAGAGAGACCACAAAAACAAAACAAAAACCAAAAACCCAAAGTCAGGCTATTTAGAATTGAAATGAGTTTTTACTGAGTTTCTGCTTTTCTACTTCTAAACAGTGCATAATCTCTCATATAATGATCGGACTAAATCCTACCATAATGCCAGCTCTGTATCTCAAGGGTTTCCTCAAAACTGATGAGTAACCTCAGACTTCTGGTATTCGCTCTCCCATCACTGAAATCAGTGACTTCACTAGGGGTGGGACACACTCGGTCTTTTCAATATTTCTGAGGGTGGATCTGGGTTTCTGAAGGGAAAAGAGTAAATCATAGAAATGGCCTGAGCCTTTTTTTCAGGATGGTTTGGCCCAAACTGGATTATTTCAATCCTTTGGGATAGAATTACCTTTAAATGATTTTTTAAATCCTATATGTTTTTCAAGTATAACCACTGAGAAAATGCCCAGTCATCGTTGCCATCCAGTGCTCAATCCTTTTCTTTTCTTTTTTTAATCCTCACCCGAGGATGTTTTTACATTTATCTTCAGAGAGAGTGGGAGGGAGAGAGAGGTAGAGAAACATTGATGTGAGACAGACACATCGATTGGTTGCCTCCTGCACGACCCCAACCAGGGCCAGGGATGAACCACAATGGAGGTACGTGCCCTTGGCCGGAATTGAACCTAGGACTCTTTGGTCGTCAGGCCGACGCTCTAACCACTGAGCCAAACCTACTAGGGCTCAATCCTTTTCTTTAATCTGCACACAGAGGTGGGGAATCTTGTTTCCTTCCGTGTCTGCAGGTGAGATGAACTGCCTACCAATCTCCTCTGATCCCTCTAGGATGCTGCTTACACACAGGCAGGTTGCACTGAGTTGAGGCCACCCAAATGCTCCAAGTTTTGGATGTTGAGACAAGACGTCCTGTTCACCTGAAAGCTTGCTTTGTGTCCCTTGGCCATATTCCCAGTCTTGCTCCTTTTCTGGATGATACTGAAGTGAAATCCACCACATCCACTTACCATGAAAGATGCTCCATGGTGTTGCCTCTTGATAGCTCAGATGGGGCCAATACCAAGATTTTTTATATAACTGGGCATCTTGGTGTGTTTGAGCTACTGTAACAGAATGCCACTGATCGGGTGGCTTATAGACAGCAGACACTTATTGTTCATAGTTCCGGAGGCTGGAAGTCCAAGATCAGGTGCCAGCATGGCTGGGTTCTGGTGAAGACTCTCTTGAGACTGCTGAGTTCTCTATGTGCCCCCCTGACATGGTGGAAGGGGCAAGGGACCCCTCTGGGGTTTATTACTTATCCAGTTACCTCCCAAAGGCCCCACCTCCTAATACTATCACATTGGAGCTTAGGAATTTACCATAAGAATTTTGGGGAGACACAAATATTCAGGCCACAGTGCTGGAATACAGGAGGAGAATGATATTTGATATTTCCTAAATGTGCATCTACAAAAAAAGGGTGCAAAAATTATCCTAAATTCCCAATCCCTGACCTACAAGAAGCTTACAACATTAGGAAAAAGTAACATCTAAAAATAAATCCATTGCAAACCTCCTTGGCCTTCATCCTTGAAAGCTTGCAGAACTCTAAGTCCGGTTTTCTCCCAAATATTTAGACTATTTCCTTAATAACATTTGGGCTTGCTTCATTTCCTCCCTTTCAGTTTCTACAGCCACCATCCCGGTCCATGAGATTATCATTTCTTGCTAGAAATATCTCTAGGAGCCCCAGTGCCTCCTTTTATTTATTAATTAAGTCATCTTAACCCCAGTGGCAAAAAAATATTTACCTAGTGATGCAACTTTCCTTCTCAGAAACGTGCTCAAGTTTCCAACTACAGCATCATGAAACTTTATCTCCTTAGCTTTGAGGGCCCCTAACAGGACTGGTCTTTTCAATCAACCATTTATTATCACAATTGTCACCTTTCAGCTGTACGCTAGACTGCAGTTAGTTAAAACATTTGCTGTGCCTAGAACCACAACTTAGGTTTTACACCTACACGTACCTCTCTTCCCTACAGAGGCATATTCAGCGTGAAGCTGATGAAGCTTAGTCTTTAGGGCCTACTGCTTGCATAGGCCATTGCTCAGGCTTTAAACTTGATTTTGCATTAGTTTTTTTAAGGAGGGCTCCCCAAATTGTATAGGCTTCAGGCCCCACATAATCAGGACCTGCCCCGGCCTTCACCCTTTATTATTTCTCCTATGTGTGGGCATCTCCTCTTGGGAATCGCACACAGGCCCACTCTCTCTCCCTGAGCTATGTATTGTGCTTGTGTGTGTTGTCAGTTTTAGGAGCTCAAGGGTTTCCCCTCTGCAATTGTGCTGTCTTTTCCATTAGGGAATATAACAAATGACTCCACAATAGGGACTGTCTCTTCTTTATATTTTGTACCAGAATATAAGAGTTTTGTTTTAAAATTGTTAACATACTGAACATTTTGACCTACTGCTTCTGAGGACGTTTAAAACTGTTGGTTTATTTATAAGTATCAATATTAAAGATTATTAGAGAATAAAACTATAATTTCCCATTACCAAGATTATTTAAATCAAAATCAAAATCAGTAAACATGGAGCATGTTCATTGCTATATATTTAAGCTCTGCATGGGTGGGGAATAAATACTTTTAGAATAAATCGAAGGTAAGTCCGCACTGGGGGTGCAGGGTGGAGATTGTTACTCACTGGCTTATATCACGGAAGAAGCCAGGGAACATTACCTGGCTTCTGGCATGGGCTGGATCCAGGAACCTATCTCTTTCTCCATTTGGTTTTATCTCCTTGTGTGTTGGGTTTACCTTCAGGCAGCTCTAATTCATGCACTTGCATGACCTTCAGTACCTCTAAGCAAACATCTAATGAGCTCAGAAGCCTCAGAGTAAAAAAAAAAAAATAAGCTGCTTTTCCCCAAACTTTCCAACAAAAATTATGAGATCAAGTCTCATTGGGCCAAATGGAGACACAACCCAAGTCTCCTTCCCCCCTTGACCTGTGTCTGGGGACTGGGCCGGGGCTGGGTCGGGTGTACATCTGGGGAGTAGGGAGGAGGCTAACTCCACTGAAACCATGTAGATTGGGAAAAGGGTAGGAGGTAGTTTCCTAATAGAAAATCGAAAAAGCCACTTCCATTTCTTTGTAGAAAATGTGAAGAACAATTACAAACCAACAGAAATCTTTATAAGCTGCTGGTTGAAGTATAATTTGGTAGACTCACTGTAAAAGATAGTTTGAGGTCATCTTGTGAAGTTGAACATTTGCATTGTCTATGACCCAGCAGTCTCCGTTCTTGAGTGTGTCCCGGAGAATTGCTTTTCACATGCGCACAGGAACGTCCATGGCAACTTACTCAGATTATTCATTAGTTATTTGGAGTTGCAAAATTGTGATAGTCTGTCACCCCAACCTTTCTTCATTTATGAGTTGGGATATGTGTATAAAGAGAAACATCCCCTTATCTACTAGTACAGTATATATAGGAAAGACAGGGTAAATATTTGGCTATTTTCCCTTTATCAATTTTCAAAATTGTGATTTGGTTTCCTTCCATGGAGACCAATTGTTTGGTATCCTTATGAACTCATGTATTCAACCATGCTCGATGCATTTCAACACATTGCAGTTACTATTCTAATTGCTGTTCAAATTGTTCCATCTTTGGCTAATAGGAACCTTTTCAAGTTGGCTCCTAAGTCCATTAGACAAGACACTAGTAATCTTTGATGGTTTCCTTTCTTTCTGGTTTGACAGGATGTTCTGTCATCATCTTATACATTCTCTGCCCCAACCCTGGGGCAGCAATTTCTCCAAGGAGTCCTAGTTCCTTTGAGTAAGAAATGCTAGATGGAGATGGTGCTACAGATGCTCATTGCTGCTAGGCTCACCACTGTTTCTTGGCTTTTCCAGTGGACAACACTAGGAAGGTATACGTATTAAAGATCAACTACGTCAAGGATTCATAGTGATCTACCTAATTTAAATTCAGGGTTTATTCAACTTCTTCTGTATGAACATTGTATCTCTCTTCTCCCACATTGAGAATGCTGGTTCTCAAAGCATTTAATATTTGATTTTTAAAATTGCTTTTAAGAGTTGATCATTTTTATTAATTGACCAATTTAATTAGGAATAATGTTTTTATTGTTTTTTTCAGTTCTAATTAAGCTCACTAAAAGAAAATTGTTTTAAAGATATCACTTTTTTTTTCCTAAAGAAAATTTTAAATTGCAGTATTTTACATTTAACTAGATTAAAACATTATTGGGGTGTTCCATTTCTCTTCTAGTAATATGTAATATTGTCAATGTTGGTATTTTCCAGTTTGGGGTATGAAGTCGGAAAACACGACTTTTGACTTTTGGAGAGTCAAATTTAGTCAGATAAGTGCTCTTTTCACACTTTTCACAAGTTTTGTTCATGTGAAACACACAATACTAAAGCAGAGCAGTGATTATTTAGTCTTGCATTAAAGAATGTTTCATGAGAGAGGCTGGGGATGACTTACAATGGCATCAACATAAAAAAAGATAGGCCAGCCTTTCAGGTCTTCATCAGTGAGATAAAGATTTTATCAACCCTACCAAGCAGGTTGGTGGGGAGTTAGGATTAAATGCCAGTCTAGGGTTAAATGCGTGAAGGGTGTCTTCCTAAACAGGCTCTTTTCCTTTCAGAAAAGTGTAGGAATTAAAATAACTTGTCCAGCCTGGCTGGTGTGGCTCAGGGGTTGAGCGTCAACCCATGCACCAAGAGGGTGCTAGTTCGATTCCCGGTCAGAGCACATGCCCAGGTTGTGGGCCCAATCCCCAGTGAGGGCCATGCAGGAGGCGGCCAATCGATGTTCTCTCTCATTGATGTTTCTATCTCTCTCTCCCTTTCCCTTCCTCTCTCTCTAAAACCAATAAAGAAAAAAAATTTTTTTGAAGTTCTATAAAAATAAATAAATAACTTGTCCAAATTTACATTCTTAAGTGATAGAGCTGCAGTGGCTTCTTGAATTATAAGAGGCTAGTGTTCATACATGTTCGTTCCATTAAGGTACACTTGTGATTTAAAATATGTGACCTAGCCTGGCCAGTGTGGCTCAGTGGTTGAGCGTCCACCCATGCACCAAGAGGTCGCCAGTTCGATTCCTGGTCAGGGCACATGCCCAGGTTGTGGGCCCAATCCCCAGTGGGGGCATGCAGGAGGCGGCCCATTGATGTTCTCTCTCATCGATGTTTCTCTCTCTCTCTTCCTCTCTCTCTAAAATCAATAAAGAAAAAAATATAAAAATAAAATAAAATGTGAACTATACACATGCCTAATTCTCTACATACTCATTCTTTATCTTATTTGATTCTATGTATACATGTGTGCACATGTGTGTATGGTATATGAGGTATAAACTCATATATATATATACATATACATATATATATACACATATTCATATGTATATACACATACATGTTCACATATAAATAAGATAAAGGATAAGTATTTAGAGAGTTAGGCATGTATATAATTCACAGATATACCCAATACATATATATGGTTGACACATCTTCTTCAGGTAATGAGTTTTATATGTCTACTACATGTTTAACAATTTGTCTTTGTAGTATATGCCTATTTTAGATAATAAATCCAAGGACCAAGTTTACCTTCTAGTCTTGAACCTTGTTAAATTCTCAGCTTGTGTTCAAGAAATATTAAATTATGACCATAATGTTATAGAAAACAAAATGCAAAATCAAGTCTTGGGGGAAAAAGGGGGGGAACATCTGTAATACTTTCAACAATAAAAATAAATTTAAAAAAATCAAGTCATATCAGGGAAAAATTAAACTGGTCATTTATAGAAAACTAAGTCAACAGACAAGGGGGTGGGGGGTGGCAGGAAGAGATAACCCAAAGAACTTATATGCATATATGCATAACCAATGGACACAGACAACAATACTGTGAAGGGAGGGAGATGGGTGTCAATGGGGGAAAAAAGAGAAACATCTGTAACAAAAATAAATTAACTAATTATAAAAATATTAATAAAATAAAAAGAAAAGAAAACTAAGTCAATAGTCATTCTGATGTCAATTCTTGTAACCAAGACAGACTATAAGAAAAAGAACAGTGCCTGGCTGGTGTGACTCAGTGGCTGAGCATCGACCCATGCACCAAGAGGTCACTGGTTCGATTCCCGGTCAAGGTACATATCCAGGTTGTGGGCCAAATCTCCGGTGGGGGGCATGCAGGAGGCGGCTAATCGATGTTCTCTCTCATTGATGTTTCTATCTCTCTTTCCCTCTCCCTTCCTCTCTCTCTAAAATCAATAAAGAAAAAAAAAAAAGAAAAAGTACAATGTTCCAAGTAGATTACACATTATAGGAAGTGTACTGATTTCTATAATCCTTACTTATTACACAGTGTCTGACAGTGTCAAATCTGGCCCCTGTAGCATACTTTCCTGAGGCAGGGTGGGGCAACTTAATTTTAGCATTTCAACCATAACTTTGTCTTACAATTCAAATATGTACTGGATGAACTTTTAGGCAAACCTATTCATTTTTTGTAATAAATTAGATCTCACACGTGGTATATATGAGGACTCATTTGTTGCAATCTGGAAAAAAAAAGATAATACATTTTATGTTTTTTGGTAAATGCAAGGAGAGTGAACTAAAGTGTATAATTTCAACACACTATTCCACAAATGTTGAATCCAATGGGTGATTACAGAATAAAATGAAATGAGACATATATGAAAAGTAGCTGCTATATACTTACATGTTAATCACACCTCGAAGCATAACGTTGTTGGTTGGTTTGTTTTTTAAGTAACAGAAGCAATAAAATACTATTATGGATTAATCTTGTGCCAAATGTTGTTTTTTAATCAAGTCTATTTTGAACTAAAGAAAATATAAAAATGCAAACGAAGGACCTAATCCTCCAGATCTTATGAACTTGTAAGGGCTGATACACTTCAAAGATTTTTTTTTAAAAACTCATAAATTAAAATCATCATACAACACAGCAAAACATACTTATATGTAGCCTTTTAATTTTATCTTCCATGTAATGTTTCAGCCTATTAAAAGTTTTTAGGAGGGAGGGTTTAAAAAATCTTAAAAATAGTTGTTTACTAAATACATGCTGATCTAATTTCATTTCTCTCAGGTACCGAACTCAGACTGAGTTCAGCTGTTTTGCCCAGCAAAGAAAACCAAACAACAACATGAAAACCGCGTTTGAAAAGAGTCAGTGATCTCACACATGCAGCCCAGTATGGGCACCACGTGAACACAGAGGGTGGGTGGGTTCATGCAAGGGCTGTCTGTGCAGCGTTTCCCTGTGCGTCCCCATCTGGGATGAAATATTCATTAGCAGACCTAAACAAACTCTTCAGAACATTTTTATCTCAAAGCAAGAAAATGCTGTTCAAACAGGCTGCTAATGAAGCCATCCACCATCTTGCTGGGCGTTGTTCTTGTAGTTAAAGAGTGCTCTGACAGGCTTCGGCAGTGCCTGCTTCCAGGCGGCAACTGTTTTCAACTCGGTGAGCAATTGGGAGCTGTAACACAGACTCTTCCCATAAAATGCCAACCCACACACTGTAAATGTAAGATGCAACACTATTCATGGACATCAACTATATAATATTGGGTATCACATAAACTACATTTTACTGCGTGAGATCACACTCTGTAGAAGGACATGATAGCATGTCATTATAAAGATAATTCTTCTTAGAGTTCAAAGCATAAGAAAGAATGTGTTTTCATTTCTGTCCTGAAGCCAAAGAGCACAGAAAATATTGGGGAAAATGTATACTGTTGATGAAATATATAAAACAAGTAGGTTTTGCATACATCTTTCATAGGAACATCTCACATCACCTAGAAGCAAATATATCATAAGAAAGCATTTTTTTTTAACTTATCCTTTATTGCAAGATCATAGTGAAACAATCATCACAACTTACACCCACCCCCATTTTAGGAGAATTTCATCACAATAAGGTATTCTGCTGCTTGTGACATTACATCAGAAAACTCTCTCTGAATTTTTCACTACTCCAGCTTTAAAATACAAAGGACCAACTTTTCTTCAGCTCCAAACTGGTCACCATTCTATGGCGTGTAATTGTTTGTATATGCAAAACTCACCTTTGTGTACACAAAGTAAGTAATTGCAATGTTTTCTGTCCCTAGGAAAGCATTTTGTATTATTTCAAGATGTATGTGTATATGTGAATACACATATATACCAAAACCATAAGTAAAATTAAGTATATGAAACTGAAATTTTGCATTAAGATTGTAATGTAATGATGCACAGAAATGTTAAGATGTTCTTATTATTCACGTAATCACTACTTTTGTTAAATTGGATGAATACAGTTACTCAGAAGATGCTTTTTCAGTATTTGTGCTGAAGTGGAGAAGTAGAATATGTGCCAAAGCCCACAGGTACTGTGTAGAAAGTCACAAAATACAGTATTCCACACCCAGATGGCACACAGGCATTTCAAATTCAATATCTTGAAAATTAAACTCAATATTTAACCCCAACAAAATTGTCCCTCTTCATGTATTTTCTAGTTCAATTTATGATACATTATCTGTGGTAGGCAGAATTCTGAGATGACCCACACTCTTGAGTGTGGACAGGACCTATGAATATGATGGGAAATCACTTCTGTGATTATGTTACTCTACAGGGCAAAGGGCAAAGGATTTTGCAGATGTAGTTAAAGTCCCTAATTGATTCACTTTGAGTTAATCAAAAGGTAGATGAAATTGAATGGGCCTGATTTAATCAGACGAGCCTTTTAAAAGAGGGTCTAGAAGTCAGAGATTCTCCTGCTGCCTCTGAAGAAGTAAGCTACCGTGTTGGGAGAGGACCTGTGAGAGCACCACGTAGCAAGCACGAGCGATGGCCTCTAGAAGCCAAGAGTGATCCCTGGCTGACGGCAGCACGGGAATGGGGACCTCAGTCTCCCAAATACAAGAACTGAATCTGCCAGCAACCACATCAGCTTGAAAGAAGATGTTAGGCTCCAGAAAGGAACATAGCCCAGGTGGCACCTTGATTGCAGCCTGTTAAGACTGCGCAGAGGACCCAGCTAGGCTGTGCCAAAACTCCCAACTCATGGAAACGGACATAATTTGCCAAGGAAAAAATCATTTTGTAGAACGGCTTGCATATTTTTCATTTGTATTCTTGAAAAAAATATTTTGCATATATCCAGAGTCTATCTCAATATTTCGTCATTTTTATACTTTAGTTTATTTAACTTTGTTATTTCTCAAATCAATCAGGGCTACTAAAAGTTCCATAATTTTTTGTTAGGTCTGTTAAATGAGTGGATTTTGTGAAATCACATAAATCTAATTAATAAAAGTTATTTGTAGCATCTACATTTTAAAATTATTGAAATAGCACTGAATATTCTAAGCACACTCTGCATAAGGAGACTATACACAAATTTATCAATAGTGGTATCTGGCTGGTGGACATATTTTGTTTTTTTTGTTGTTGTTGTTGGTAAAATTCATTTCTCAATTATATTTTTAAATTGTCTTCCACTGAATTCCTCTAATTTTCCTATGTGTTAAGTTTTGCAATGTAACATATAAAAAAAGAAATTTCCAATAAAAAAACAACACTGTAAGACTTAAAATCAAGTCATCTGAGTCTAATTTTGTTCTTCTTTTTCAAGATTATTTTGGCTGCATCTTTAAAATTATACACTGTTTAACACTAATATAATCTTTGAAAAAAGTCAATTTTATTAAACAAATAATTTCAAGATGGTTCTTTGGGCCAACAAAACAATAACCAATGCAATTCCTCTTTGTTCTGAAGGTTTGCCCAGTTTGTTTATGGATCAGCAGTCTCATATCCCACATTAGCATTTGCACACAAAACCATTCAAGTATACGTAGGAACATAACAAACTTTGATTCAAGTTTTAGAATTTTATTTTTAAAAAGTTTAAAGAAAGAATGATAACAAGCAAGCTTCGCGTTAATGCTGCATACTATTCCTGAAGGGAGCATTTCATGGCTCTTACCAATGACACACCTATATTTGAGGCCATGGTCAACACCTTTTTACAAAAGACAAGGTTATCTATTTGCAAAGAGACCAGAAAATGCTGGAAAAGTACACTTGTTAATAATACAATGAATAAATATACGACAGAAAATCCTAATAACAAACTATAAGCAAAGAACCTTATTCTCTGTAACACACCTCAAGAAAAGTGTAATACTTAATAAGAACGAATGATAATCTGGTTGATGAGAAAGAGGCTATGTTACCAGTAAACATCCACCATATAGTGACCTGGAGAAAACCGAGTGCCCCTTCCTCCTCCTCTTTACAAACACAGCACACGCAGAATCAGCGAAAGGCTCCTCCCAACAAGTGTTTCCCCTCCTATTCCTCTTCCCAAGGGCTATGAATGCTCTGGAAAATCTGTCCAAGTGTCTTTTGCAAACATGAGAGAGGCCCAAGATGTCCGTCTTCTATGCAGTACAAAATACTTCACTGGAAGTTAGTTTTAATCAAAAGAAGGGAGAAGAGTGTAGCAGCTAATAAGCTTTAGAGCTGACACATTCCATTCTGTCACTTAACTGTGTAACAGCGGGTAAATTACTTAATCTACTTCCACTCGTTTCCTCCCAAGGTTGTTGAAAGGATTACATTAAATAGTGTGCACTTGGCCACTGCCTTGAACTCTGTAAGTAATGAGTAAGTTGTCACTGCTAGTTTCTTTTTTAGATTTTTCCCAAAGTAGGGGAAGCAAACATTTACAAAAGAAATATGCCAAAATAAGCACACGATTTTCAAATTAAGTGCATTTAAAATTACTTAATAACTATAATCCTCACCGTATCCCTGAATGCCAGGAGTATGAAATGGTAGAAAGGGCATGTTTGCCCGGGGGCCTGGATTCTAGTCTTGGCTCTGCCTCTGTGTGACCATGAGATCTGCAGCAAATTATTTATTCCCAGAGGCTGTAGATCCTTTATCCGTAAGACAAGAGGATTGTTTTAGGAGAAACTCTAAAACTCCTGTTCAAATCTATGATTTTAAGATTTGACTGAATAATATAATTGCCACACTGCTCAGATCTAAGGAGTCAAATATTTAGGATAAAATGCTTAATATCCCCTCTCTCCCCTCTAGCATTAGGGAAGGTGCCAAAGCTATGGCAATGTAGATGCCTGGGTCATTTAACCAACCAGAAAGCTGTAGCAGAAGAACTCTTACTATTATAAGACATTGCACTTAATATGGCAGACACAAATGTCTGCAAACAGGTCATCTGAGTGCCACTTGGTGTGATAAGCAGACATGGCCTCTCATACTTCTCAGATTGATCTCCCACCGCAGTACCTTTATCTCTTGGACTAAGTAAGTCTCCTAACCAATGATCACATGACACCTTTCTTCACTAAACTGTTATAATAACATCTAGAACATAATTGTTTGTGTAAAGCAGTCTGGTATTAGAGTTCAAATCCTGGATGTACTGAACAAGAAAGTTTCCTCATCTGTCTATATTCTCAGTTGAAGAGAGTAATTCTTGTACTTTATTGATTCTAAGATGCATATATTTTTCTAATTTTAAGACCTTGAAATTGAATGCATCTAATAGTCTATGTGTTTGAAAAGCATTGTGTCATAATTTGATTAGCAATATTTTTTCTTCGTAAAATTGATGGTGAATCGTAAAAGCAATGGAATCTTTTAAAAAAATTTTTTGGGTTTATAGGCTTTTCTTTTCACCTCTCATTTATTTTATTTTATTTTTTCTATCACCATTTATCCCCTCTATGCCCTCTTCCACCTCCACCCACCCACCTGCCCCCACAATCACCATACTGTTGTCCATGTTCATGAGTTCACTCTCTTTTTTGTTTCTTTTTTTGCTCAACCCCACCCCCACCCCCACCAGATCTGTCTATCTGCTCTCTCTATATGAAAAAGCAATGGAATCTTAAATTCAATTAAATATAGTAAAGTCCTGCCAATCTGATACAGAAATTTTTGTAAGGCTCTAATGAAATAAATGGTCTTCAAAAAGTCTTGTCAACTATAAATAGGAGAATGGACTGAATGTTGCTGAAAGTTTTTAGTCTCTAATGTCTTTAGAAGTCCTATGTGAATGCAAATCTTACTAAATTGATTTCTCTCTGCAAAGTGAGGAAATGTGCTAACACAAGCCAAGCTAAAACCATATTGGCTGCTATGATTTCCTCATTGGAAGGAATCAAATGCTGAAATATATCTATTCTTTTTACCAGTCTTCCCCAACTGTATTTTATTCTCAAAGATGAGTTAATTCTAAAAGCGAAAGCCTGGCCGGTTGGCTCAGTGGATTGAGCATTGTCGCATGGACTGAGAGGTTCCAGTTTGATTCCCTGTCAGGGCACATGCCTGGGTTGCGGGCTCGATCCCCAGTAGGGGGCGTGCAGGAGGCAGTGATTGCTGTATCTCTCACATTGATGTTGCTCTCTCTCTCTCTAAAAAATCAATTAAAACATATTAAAAAAATAAAAGCAAAAACTTGAACTTACAAGCAGTTACAATTTAAATCAATATATGTATATAAAATAAACATTTTTCTATAAAAATGTAAGCAGCAAAGTGAAACTTACACACGCAAGTCATCATCTAGTAAGCCACCTTCACAAGCTGTAGACTTCATCTAATGATACTGTCACACCTGGAATATTTCTGGTACTCTTCTAAGCACTGATTAAAAAATAGTGAGTAGAAATTAATCTTTTTAAAAATTGAAGTTCTTTTGTAACTAATATTTCTTATTATAAAGGGTAACACATGTTTCTTGTAGAGATTTTGGAAAATGCAGAAAAGAATAAATAAGTAATTTAAATCCTACCACTCTGAAATAATCCTCATTAAGATGTGGACGTATTTTTTCCAGTCTTTTATACACTACTATATACATTAGTGTAAAACTGGAATCAGAGACTATTGGTATATATGTACACATATATAAAGTTTATATCAATATGTTTTACTTAAGCTCATTTTATCAGGACCATTTTCATATCAGAAAATATTCTTCAAAAACCTTTTGCAAGGTAGATTGGAACGTTTGGGAAAAAGAAAACACTGGATCCATGCTTAACTCTTTACATAGTAGTTCCTGACTTTGGTTGCACATCACAAATCACTTACAGAAAAAAATTTTAAAATACAGTGGCCATTCCCCACCCTCAGAGATTCTAAATAAATTTGTCTGGGATGGGATCTAGACACAATTGTTTTTTCCTTGTGCAATTATAATGCATAGCCCTGAATGAGAACTGTTGTTTGACATCAAGATAAGTTCCAAATTGATTTAAAAATTGGTTGTTAAAAAAGAAATCATGGAATTACTGAGTAAAAATATAACGTAATTTTACAGTACTAAAGAACACTAATGACAGAAATACCATAAGGAAAATATTCATATATTTACTTACATGAGGACTTTAAATTTCTGAATGTCAAAAAAAACGACAACAACCCACAAACGAAACTGAAAAGCAAATCACAAACTAGGAAAAGTATTTCCAATGTACATTATAGGCAAAGCTCTTAAGAAAGTAAAAAGGGAAACATTTAGGACTAAATAGAAAAGGTTAGGCTTAGGCAAATTACCCAGAAAAAAGTCACTAAATATATGGAGATGGAAAGCATTTTCTTTTTAAATGAAAAATAAGCTGATCTTCACTTCAGAATATATTCCTCTATTCCTGACTCCCCCCTGCCACGTATAACTCAGGGGTTATACAGTAGCATTTACATTTATACCATGGAGCTTTATCTCATTAAAAAATTGAACTCTAAGCAAATATATTAAAACGACAATATGATGACATAAAGAGGAAACTCACACCGACATATGAAGGTCTCATAAAATCAGATGCAAAAGAACATAACTCCACTTTATTACTGCCCGAGTCCAGCTCTGCAAAGGTTCAACTTGCAATGAAAAGGAAGCCTTTTCAATCTGCTGCACTGACTTTACCCTCATTAGAATGCATACTCATTATTTCCTGATTACTCCTCCACAGAAAACGCAACATTTTCTACCTGGGTTTCCACACCCCTTGCACTGTATTCATATATTTTATCCCCAAAGATTGCGATAATCACTTCAAACACAATAACCCATTTGAGAATAGGTTTTATAGGCAAAAGGCACACTTTTAGTGATGTGATCACAATCATCAGATGCTCTAATTCCCCTCGAGCACGTATTGTGCAGTGTGTACACAAATGATTCAGAGGCTGCTACAGGCTGAATGAGTCAACTCAACTCAATGTGTACTTCCTGGTTCCAGGATGTATCCATAGGAACCCTTTGAAATGTTTTATTAATTTGGCTCCTTGCTATTTTTCACTAGTGCCAACCCTTTCAAGATAATGCAGTTTAGACATGTCACAGCTGTTGAAACTCACAGCATAAGCTTGAGCTGACAGTGGTGTATCATCAAGAACCAGAAACACCGAAACAACAGTATGGCAAAGAGTAGACGTATGAAAAATAAGACGACAAAGGGCAGAAAATATTGCCTTACCCACTTAGTGCAGGGCTCTGGGGGAAAACATCTGGTTCGGAGAAAACAGTGATTCTTTCAACACAGAAAAGGAGTCACTGGGTGGAGTAAGGAGAGGCCAGATGTGAGAGATGGTTCTGGGAAGCTGAAGAGCGGGCAGGCAGCAAGATGTTGGTCTCTGTAGGGGAGTTTATATTTAAAAAGGTGAGAGATCTATGACCTTGAAATCTAGGCAGGAACTATAATTTGAGAGTTTTGCTGTTGTGTTTAAAACTAGACCTTACTATGTCAGGAATGCTTCCCATCTTGAATTCTCAGGTTAAGTTTACAAAGGACTCTATATACTTTGAGGAGCAAGCAAAGCTAGAATTTATAGGGGTTTAAAAAGATTGTTAGTTTAGAACTATTAAATTTGAACAACTATTGAATATCATTTATTTCTACTAAACCAGATTTCTTTACAAAAAGGAATAGAGAATATTATAGTTTACCAATTTGACAAAGAAGTTCAGTCATAACAGTTGGTATATCTGAGAAATAAACCACTGTCCAGTTAAAAAATTCACTCCTGCCCAGCCAGTGTGGGTCAGTGGTTGAGTATCGACCCATGCACCAAGACATCGCCGGTTCGATTCCTGGTCAGGGCACATGCCCATGTTGTGGGCCAAATCCCCCATGGGGGGCATGCAGGAGGCAGCCAATTGATGTTTTCTCTCATTGATGTTTCTCTCTCTCTCTCTCTCTCTCTCTCTCTCTCTCTCTCTCTCTCTCTCTCCCTCTCCCTCTCCCTTCCTCTCTCCCTAAAATCAATAAAGAAAAAAAATTAAGAAAAATAAATAAAAAGTCCACTCCTCCCTCCAAAAAAAACAACAACACACAAACATTTGCAAACACTCATTTCTGGGTAAGTCTTAAAAACTAATCTGAAAGATCTATAAGGCTCACAGGCTAGGCAAGAGATTTAAAAGTTTATTTTGTGTGGGTGTAAGTTGGAATGTAATTGTGTGTGGATTAGATAGAATCTTGAAAAGATTCCAATCACATGTGTATGATCATTTAAAGCAAACACTTTCCTCTCATTGACATTTAAATATTATCTTCAGAAATGAACGATTAGGAAGAACCTCAGTCAGGTTCACTGAAAGTCGCACACCACCTTCAGATCTACAAGTAAAGAACACTATTGAACAGGCACAAGCACTATACATAATCCTTAAAACAATCTCATGAGTAATATTAGAGCCCATCATGCACATCTGGCCACTCCTCACTTTTTTCAGTAAGACCCCTTTTCTGTGCTAAAAGAATCATTGTTTGCTCCATGAGAGAATTATTGAAAAGTGGCAGGGCCCAGATTTGAAATCAGTCTATCTTGCCAAAAAGTCCATGCTCTTTCCAGTAGAACATAATGCCTTCTATATCTGAAAGATTTTGGCACCTTTTATACCTATCCAGGTATATTCTAAAGCATCTTGTGACAATAAACCTGAAATGTAAGTGATGCATAAAGCGAAAATTCAAAATAATACAACTATTTTAAATACACTGTTTAGGCCCTGGATGGATTGCTCAGTTGGTTGGAGCATTGTCCTGTATACCAAAAGGTTGCAAATTTGATTCCCGGTCAGGGCACATACCTAGGTTGCCAGTTCAATCCCCAGTCAGGCATGTATGGGAGGCAACCGATCAATGTTTTTCTCTCACATTGATGTTTCTCTCTCTCTCTCTCTCTCTCTCTCTCTCTCTCTCTCTCTCTCTCTCTCTCTCACTTCCTCTGTCAAAATATCAATAAACATATCCTCTGGTAAGGATTAAAATAAATATATAAAACTCTTTTCAGAACAAACACCTATGAGTCTCGTCTTTCTAAGACATCCTCAAGAAATGAGAGAATCTGAATATTTTTATTCTTCAAACTACTAAGATTTATATTCTATTAAATATCCCAATTTTTAAAAACTAATCAGTTTGAGATGAAACTTTCAAAAATGTATTGAATATTCATTCAATATCAGGAAATCTATTACTACTACTCACCATATTAATGAAACAAAAGAGAAAATTCATATCACTATATTCTTGGCTGCTGAAACACATTAGACAACATCCAACATCTATTTTTTAAATTATTTTATTCTTTAAGTCATGACACAGAAAATTGACTTTTGGTGTATAATTTTTAAATTTTAACACATGTATAGATTGATGTCACCACAACCACAATCAGGATACAGAAAAGTTCCATCATACCCAGAAAATGCCTTGGTGTTACCTCTTCATAGTCATACATTCCCCCACCTTTAATTTCTGGCAACCACTGACCTTTTCTCTATCACTGTAGTTTTGCCTATTTGAAAATGCCATTTAAATGGAATCACTCAGTATATGACCTTTTACGACTTCCTTTTTTAAATTGTTATTGATTTTAGAGAAAGAGGGAGGGAAACCTCAATTTGTTGTTCCACATATTTATGCATTCATTGGTTGATTCTTGTATGTGCCCTGACCGGGAATCAAACCCACAACCTTGGCATATAGGGACAATGCTCTAACCAACTGAGCAACCTGGCCAGGGCCAAGACTGGCCTTTTTTTTTAAATTCAGGAGAATGTCTTTGAGACTCATCCAAGTTGTATGAATCAATAGTTCGTTTCTTTTTATTACTGGTAGTATTCCTTTGCATATATCATGCTTTGTCAATTCAGGACAGCTGGGTGGTTTCCAGTTTTATGACTGTGATTAGAGCTGCTATAAACATTTGTATATAGATTTTTGTGTGAACATGCGTTTCCATTTCTCCGGAAAATACCCAGGGCTGGGATTGCTTTGTCATATGGTAATTTATTTAACTTTATAGATAACTGCAAAACTGGTTTCCAGATGGCTGTAGAAGAGTTCCAGTTGCTCCACATCCTTGACAAGACTTGGTATTTTCAGTATTTTTATTTTAGCCATTCTAATAGGTATGTAGTGGTATCTTACATGACTTTAATTACATTTCCTCAATTAATAATTGTGTTGAACATTTCTAATTTTTTTTTCTTTATTGATTTTAAAGAGAGAGGAAAGGAGAGGGAGAAAGAGATAGAAACATCAATGAGAGAGAACATCGATTGGCCGCCTCCTGCATGCCCCCCACTGGGGATTGGGCCCACAATCTGGGCATGTGCCCTGACCGGAAATCGAACCGGTGACCTCTTGGTGCATGGGTTGATGCTCAACAACTGAGCCACACTGGCTGGGCTATGTTGAACATTTCTTCACGTGCTAAATTGTCATCAGTATATTTTCTTTGGTGAACTTCTGTCCAAGATTTTGGTCCATTTTTAATTAGGTTGCCTTCTCCTTGTAGGGTTTTAAGAGTTTTTTATACATTCTTTATATAGAGTCCTTTTATTGAATATGTGATACACAAATATTTTCTCCCAGATTGTAACTTGTCTAGTCATTTTCTTTTTTTATTCAGTATTTATTTACAGTCTTCATTTTCCCCCTTGTGCAGCCTAAACTCCTGATATTGTCACTGAATTGACTCTATGATGTACAAATTTTCCACATATAAATATCCCTGAAATCAGGATACTATTGAGCCAATATCAGTTGTGATATAATAATATACTAGTCATTTTCTTAACACTGTTTTTTGTACAGCAGATTTTTAAATTCTAATGAAGTCAAACTTACCAATATTTTCTTTGGTGGATTGTGCTTTTGGTGTCTAAGAATTCTTTGCCTAAACTTAAGTCACAAAGACTTCAGCTTATGTACTCTAAAAAATTTATAGTTTTCTGTTTTACATTTACATCAAGGATTCACTTTGAATTAATTTTTGTATAAAGTGTGAGGTTCAGGTTGAGGTTCATTTTTTTTTTGCATATCAAAGGCCGATAGTTCCAGTTCTCCACTGAATTGCCTTTCCACCTTTCTCTCCCTACTCTTATCTTTTTCTGGAAGAGATTGTGCAGAACCGGTGTTATTTCTTCTTTAAATGTTTGGTAGAATTCACCAGTGGAACCATCTGGGCCTGGAGATTTTTATTTCAGAAGGCTTTTAAACAAAAATTCTTTCGTTGTTATAGTACTACTTCGGACAGTTCGTTCACCTGGAGTGGGTTGTGGTAGTTTGTGATGTTGGAATAGGAAATCCACCATGGGCCCTACGCATCCCTGCATGCTCTTGTTCGGTATGCCAAGAATGCAAGGCTCTAACCACGTTATCTGGGCCCTTTCTTGGGGCTGTATTTGCAGTGAGCAGCACTGAGCTAATGTCTCCCCCTCGACACAGAGTCAGTTTTAAAAGACATAAAATTCCCTAAATTCAGTGTTCCTTGGGGGCTATACAAATCCATCGCATGTGTAGCATCCATGTAGTCTTACCTGTACTGTCTCTATGATCTCAGGAGTTATGTGCAAGCCATGCAAATCAGTATGAAGCTCATGATGCTTGCTGTGCTTTGAGCAATGAAGTCCTTTGTCTTTGACCTAGAAGTCTTGTGTCTTCTGCAGCCTCTATGAAGCAGTAATAGGTTAACTAGTTAGCTTGTAGGTAGGATAAAATCTCAGACCCTTCAGTTCTTGAAACAGTTTCCAGGGAACTGGTTATTTAATCTAAATTGTCATATTTATGTTAGTAGTTTTTTCCCCCCAGCATTTCCTTGCTGTTGTCCTGTTAATGTCTGCAGAGTCTGGTATCTCCTTTTCATTCCTGATACTGATCATTTGTGTTGTTTATTTTTTTCTTTATCAATTTTGCTACAGATTTTTCTATGTTAATGATCTTTTCAAAGAACCAGTTTTGGTTTCGTTGATATTTATCCATAGACTGTTCTGTGATCAAGTTCATTTTAACTGCTCTCATCTTTATTATTTCTTTCCTCCTGATGCTTTGGGGTTATTTTTCACTTTTAAAAAAATTCTTAAGTTCGAAGCTTAGATTATTGATTCAAGACTTCTCTATGAACATTAAATGCTATAAATTTCCTCCTATGAAATACTTTTGTTTCCTCTTACAAATTTGGTATGCTGTATATTTATTTGTAGTCAGTTCAAAATATTTGGTAAGTTATGGTTAGTTTAAAAGTGGTTTTCACGTGCTTGTAGATTTTTTCCAGTTATTTTTCCATTACTGGTTATGATTAGAACGCATATTTTGTATAATTTCAATTCTTTTTTATTTGTTGTGGTATATGACCCAGGATATGATTGATCATGATGGTCCATGTGCAACCTGAAAAGAATGTATATACTACTGCTGCTGGGTTAATTGGTCTAAAAATGTCAACTACTCCAATTAAAGCCGTTGTTCAGTTGTTCTATATTTTAGCTGATTTTCTACTAGTTCCATTGATTACTGAGAGAAGAATGTTGAGACCCATAACTATGATTACGAATTTGTCTATTTCTTTCAGTTTTGTTTTTGCTGTATGTATTTTGGAGATCTGTTGTTTTGTATATATACTTAGGATTGCATGCCTTCTTAGTAAATTGACCCTTTTATCTTTTCATGCTTTCTTTATCCCTGGTCATTTTCATTACTTTGAGGTCTACTTTGATATTAATATAGTCATTCCAGCTTTTGTTTGATTATTATTTGCGTGGGTATATATTTTATATTCGTCCCATCATTTTATTTTAATTTACCTATATCATTATATTTGAAGTGAGTTTCTTGTAGAGAGCATATAGTTGGGACATTTTTTTAAAAATCTATTCTGTCTTTTAATTCGGGTATTTAAAACATTTACGCTCACTGAAATTATTGATGTGTTTGAATTTAGGTCTATCCTTTTTGTTTTCTGCTTGTTTCTCTCTGTTTTTAATCCCTCTGTTTTTCCTTTCCTCTCTTCTTTTGGGTTATTTGAACATATTTTTATATTTCACTTTACTTTTTTAAATTAATTTATTTTTGTTACAGATGTTTCTCCTTTTTCCCCCATTGACACCCTCGTCCCAAGCCCTCCCCCAACCCCATCCCCAGCATTGTTGTCGATGTCCATTGGTTACGCATACATGCATATAAGTTCTGTGGTTTATCTCTTCCCTCCCCTCTCACCCCCTCTTCTGAGGTTTGTCAGTCTGTACCCTACTTCCATGTCTCTGGGTCTATTTTGTTCATCAATTTGTTTTGTTCATTATATTACACAAATAAGTGAGATCATGTGATATTTGTCTTTCTCTGATTGGCTTGTTTAGCTTAGGATAATACTCTCCAGGTCCCTCCATGTCATCTCAAAGGATAAGAGATCTTTCTTTCTTATAACTGCATAGTACTCCATTGTGTATATGTACCACAGCTTTTTTTATCCACTCATCTACTGATGGACACTTGGGCTGTTTCCAGATCTTATCGATTGTAAATAGTGTAATTTTTGTATTGTATTTTTTATAAAACATTTGTGTATTTTGTTTTGTAGTTGTTACTCTAGGGATTCCAGTATATATATATATTTAACTTTTCAAAGTCTACTTGGAGCCACTTCATGTGGAATACAGAAATCTTACTGCACATTACCAAAAATAATTAACACTATTCTGGAGATACTGGCAAAAGGGGCAAAAAGGAGAGGTTAAAACATGGAAATAAGAGAATAAAAATTATCATTATTTGTAGATGACACATTTGTTTACCTCAAAAATACAAGAGAACTAGAAAATCATTACAACTGTTAGAATTCAGTTACGTGATTGGGAGCAAAATTAAAATACAGAAATCAACAGTCTTCATGTGTAAAATAATAGCTGTATGCAAGATAGAATGAAAGAAAATATTAAAATATCTAGGGGTATTAAGAAATGTGCAAGAGCTATATTAGGAAATTTTTAAAAAGTGACAGGCATGCTCATGTTGAAGAAATGGAAAGGTATGTCACACCAGTTTCTTGGGTTACTATGAAGGCAGCCACAGTCAGACAGTTGATGATATGTTTGGCCAAAAGAATGAGCTCCATCTGTGGGATTAACATCCAACATGTTAAGAAAGCTGAATCTCTTGCCCTGCCCAGTGTGGCTTAGTTGGTTGGGCATCATCCCATGCACTGAAAGGTTGCTGGTTTGATTCCCAGTCAGGACACATGCCCAGGTTGCGGGGCTCAATATTTTGCTCTCATATAGATGTCTCCCTCTCCCTCTCTCTTCCTCTCACTCTAGAAGTTGATTTAAAAAATCTTAAGAAAAAGAAAGCTGAATCTCCCTAAATTGATTTGGAAATTCAGTTCATCCCACTAAAAATAATAAACAGGACTTATTTTCCTTTTGAAAGTCAGAAAAACTGATTCTAAAGTTCACATAAAAATTAGCAAGAATAACCAGAACAATTATGAAGAAAAAGAGCACTAAAAGGAATTATCCCCTACAAGCATGTGAGGTGTATTTTAAAGCTACAATAATTAAAACAGTGTGGTACTAGATCATGAATCAACAGTTCATTGGAACAGCCATAAAAGCCCAGAAATAGACTAGAAACAAATCAGTAAAGAAAATGTGGAACACACAATATATGATGTTGTAATAAGTGGGCAACCATTTGAAAAAAATTAAGTTGAATCCCTAGTTCATATTTTATAGCAAAATAAATTCTAGGTGGATCAAAACTTTTTTTTTTTTTTTAATCCTCACCCGAGGACATTTTTTCATTTTTTGTTCAGATAGAGTGGGAGGGAGAGAGAGAGAGAGAGAGAAACATCGATGTGAAAGTGACACATCGAGTGGCTGCCACCCGCATGACCAACCAGGGCCGCGGACAAACTGCAACCGAAGTACATGCCCTCAGCGGGAACCGAACCCTGGTCTCTCTGGACCGCAGGCTGACGCTCTAACCGCTGAGCCAAACGGCCAGGGCGGATCAAAACTTTAAACATAAAACTACTGGAATAAAAAATGAGGGACTTAAACATAATCTCAAAGAGATAAGGCTTTCCACATGAGACACAGGTAGAACACAGAGAAGCCATAAGAAAATATACTGGTAATTCCACCTGTATTTTTTTTTTTTTATCCTCACTCGAGGACATCTTTTCATTTTTTGTTCAGATAGAGTGGGAGGGAGAGAGAGGAAGAGAGAGAGAGAAACATCAACGTGAAAGGGACACATCGAGTGGTTGCCTCCCGCACAACGAACCAGGGCCGGGGACAAACTGCAACCGAGGTACATGCCCTTAGCGGGAACCGAACCCGGGTCTCTCTGGACCGCAGGCCGACGGTCTAACCGCTGAGCCAAACCGGCCAGGGCACCTGTATTTTTTTTTTAATCTACAAACTCATCTAAGCTTCAGTGTCCAAGGTTTCTATTGGGAGTTCATTAGATAGGCATGATTGATTGAATTATTTACTATAGGCTGCTCCTTTTGTGTCTGGCAGGTGGGAAGGGATGATGGGTGTGAAGGGGGAGGGGAACAAGGGCACACTGGAACCTGCCAGGATGAGCAGAATACATGGGAACTGAGTGGAATTCATGCCAGTTTCTCACTGTCTCCAAGCCTCCAACTTCAGCAACGGGCTGTCCTGAAGAACCTGGCACCCTTTGTCTCTTAGTAAAACATACACCTGGCCCAGGAGTCAGAATAGCTGAAGGAGGCAATCCAGCAGCCGTCGGCATTCCTGTGGGCCTCACTGTTGGCCCATAGGCCAAGATGAACCAGCAGATAAGCAACAACGTGGGTGAGCAGCAAGTGTGTGTCTTGCTTGGACCTTTCAACTATAAAAAGAATCTGGATCTAGCTACTCTACTTCCACCTTCCAAATCTCCATCAAACAGCTCTTGTGACCTACACTACCCTGGAATTATGCAGGGAGAATTCTGAGGAACACATCTCCAGTTTATCCATTTGCACCAAATAAATCCACCACAGATGGTCAGAGGTCTCTAAAGATATTTGAGCTGAGAACCTGAAGAAGGAGGAGGATTCAGCCATGCAACCATGCCAAGGTTTGGAAGAGAATATTTCAGGCAGAAAAAAGGGTAAATGCAAAGGCTCTGAGGCAGTGACATAAATGGTTATTTTTAATGGTGAGGCTGGGGCATGGTGAGAGGGAGTGTACAAAACAACATCAGAGATAGAGGCAGGGACCAGATTGTGTGGGGACTTGTAGAACACGGTAACGAGCATGGATCATTTTTTCTAAGTGCAATTGGAAGCAACTAGAGTTTTTAATAGGGAAATAGTTAAAACTATTTACTTTTACTGATCTACTTTATTTATTTTTTTACTCTATTGTAAACTAGTTTCAAACTTAAAACAAAGGCGTAAGGTTAGCACAAAGAATTCTGTCATCCAGCTTTGCTTTAGTGAGCAGGTCCACTTTTTCCACGACTCCGAGCCTCCTGGTATTCTACCTCAATGACTCCTAGAGCACAAGGTACACGGTGCCCTTCTAGTTGTGCAGGGAGAATGTCCAAGTGTGGAAGCAGCAACATTACTTAGAGAACTACTGCTAGAGTTCAGGCCAGTGAACTCACGCTAGTTTTAATCTCTCACAGAAAAAGCAGTCTCATTAATTTAGTCTCAATTCATGAATTCATGTTGAAACAAAAAATGGTTATTACCTCTTCAGATTTGGTCTCAAATCGACTAGCTATTGCATCAATTTTCAAAAACAAACAAAAAAAAACCCTCAAAGTTTTTGAGGGTTTTTGTCACCACTAAGTTATTCAAAGAGACTGTTTCACACATAATTTGAGATTTTCAAAGAATTTCCAGAGAATATGCACAGCCTCCTAAGGGAAACATATTGAAGGGCTATTCCTATTAATTAATGTACAGGTTCCACACTCATTATGTTAGGCTTGGCCTTAGACTTGTGTATCTTCTATTTTCACCAGACTTGGCTTACTATACTTGAGATCATGAAAAACTTTCCTAAAGCAAGCTCTTCTGCCTGGATTATCTCTCCCTGCTAGCAATGATGTCTGGCTGAAAGCCAAAGTTCAAATATTGAAGTGTGCTGAGTACACAATTAAGTAGGAGTTAATATTATACATATCAATAAATATAAACATCTTCTGTACCTTTCTAAAGGAAAAAAACAAAAGGCTTTTTGTTTGTTTGTTTGTTTTAAAGGGCTCTAGAAAGACCATTGTCTTCTTAAAAAAAAACAACAACATAAAAATAGATTTAAAAAATATATTTGACAGAGAAAATAAAGTTTTGCTCTTTAATTAGTTTGCAGTATATACTCATCTTTCTGTAATCTGTAGTGACATATGTCCATGAAACATTCAGAGAAGGGAATATAATGTCATGACTTATGAACTATATATTTGAGCTCTGATTACTAAACTTTATTAATAACTATTTTATACATGAATTATTAACAATTGTTTTACTTCATTTAACAATGGCTCTTGAATAACAAAATAAATTATCAGCAAATTCAACCATAAATTAAAAAATAAAGAAACACCTGCTGAAGTTTCATAAATGCAAGCACAGTTATGCATTTCATACAGATTACAGTTTCTGTGTTCTTTGTGTAAGGTAATATAAAGATTATTCCCTTCCCATTGTTGCAAGTTCACAAAATCTCTGAAGACTTCACCATTTTCTTTTTTCTGGCTTAATTAACTTGCACTTCAGTTGAACACAACAGACAGTAACTGGTGTTATTAGTGAGACGTGGTAAAAGAAAAGGTCATGACCACTCCGCAGATCATGTAAACCTAAAACATACCCCAGACTTTCTAGTCTTGACCTGTAGATCTCATTATTAAGTAATTTAGAAAGAACTGTTAGAGATGCTTTATCAAGCAGGCTGAACTTTATCACTTTGCCATTTTGCTAGTCACAAACGCCTATGTTCATAATGAAACAATATTACTCATTTCCAAGGAGACTTAGGCATAAGGGAAAAACAAAAACAAAGCCATGGATATTTTTAAGTTGCTACATTATTTTAACTATTTAACTGTTTATTGATTTTTTTTTTTTTTTTTAGAGAGAAAGGAAGGGACGGAAGGAGGGAGGAAGAGAGAGAGAGCTAGAGAGAGAGAGAGAGAAAGAAAAAACATCAACCAGGAATCGAACCCGAAACCTTTTTGGTATATGGGACGATGATCCAACCGAGCCACCTGGCCAGGGCAAGTGCACCATTTCTTGCTTAAAAATGTAATGCCTTTGAAAGTAGATTTAAAGTTTTTTATTTTAATTTTTTTAATCCTTACCTGAGGATATTTTTTTTTCTATTTATCTTCAGATAGGGTGGGAGGGAGAGAGGATGAGAGAAAGGGAGAGAGAGAAACATCGATGTGAGAGGTACACATCGACTGGTTGCCTCTTGCACAACCCGACCAAGGCCGGGGATGAACTGCAATCGAGGTACTTCCCCTTTACTGGAATCGAATCCACGACTCATTGGTCCGTGGGCTGATGCTCTGAGTGTTGAGCCAAACTGGCCAGGGCTTAACATTTTTTAAAAATAAGCCAGAGGTAAAAATGAAAAGATCTGAACATATGACAAACAGAAACAGAATAATTTCCAATCAGTGACTATTACTGGGAATACTCATTTTATACAGCAGGTATTAACAACCATTTAGCAATTCTTTAAACAGGCACTTGATAGAGTCTTTTTTAACTATCATACTCAGTACTGGAGCATCACATACACATAAAAATATGGCTTTATTACAAAGGATTCAAGATGGCAACTACTTAGAATCCAGTGCCAATATGGATTATAACAAATCCAGTGAGTATTTTGTTTTTCAATTATTCATAGAAAATTTAATCCTGATTAAGTATCCTTGGGCAGGAATTCATGGGTAGTTGATGACTGAAACCAACATTTATGTGAAATGCTTCTGTTAATTTAATCTGTGTATATGGCTTAATTATTATTGGGGATACAATGTAAGAGAAATGAATTATATCAGGATTAAAATTTTAGTACCATATCACACAGTATTTTTTTCCTTCTTTCTTCTTAAACACATAAACCTGTTTTTCTCTTCACATAAATGCTCAGAACCCTTTAAGAACCCTTTGCTCTTAAAACACATGTAATATATCTAATTTTATTTTCATAAACTATCTGTCAAAAACCCTTTGCTAATCAAACTAAAACCTGAATTAGAGCCAAAGTGATAGAAGAAAATGAAGAAACACCCCACCCACAAATAAACAAAAGCGTATTCATTTAACTATAAATATACTTTATATTTATTTATTTTCTGAAGTAATTTCATTTTCGATTCCTTTAAATTCCAATATGAATTGCATTTTCCTTAAAGCATAAAAAAAGCAGTTTTTAATCAGTGCATTACACTGATTTCATAACTGGATTAAGTTTAGATATATATATATATATATATATATATATAAGCAAGTAATCATTAAACTGATTACTTTTTATAAGACTATCACACCTGAGTTAACTATTGACATAAGATGAGGCATTATAAGTGGTGACTCTTTTACCAAAATAGCATATGATTCTTTTCCATCTTAATTTCCACATGGAAATTGCATAAATCACCTTATAATAACATTCTTCAAAGTTTATTAAGTTTTTTTCAAAACATTTCATTTATTACCTTTTTCAGTTTTGGTACTGCTTAAATGCAGTGGTATAAATAACATACTCGGTTTCTATGTTCAATTTTTCATACCAAAAGTATGAAAAAAAAGTCAGTGTATTTGGATCCTTATTGCACTCTGTTCAATCAATTCACTTTTCCTTTAAAGAAAAGCAAGTATCAGAAGTGAGGCCGACTTTTGTGTCCAGAGGATATGGTCAGTGGTAGTGTTACTGAGGAAAGTGAAGAAACTTCCCAGTACAGACTGTGGGATAGAAAGAGTCTGTATAGAATAACCATGGAAACAGACTGGCAAAGGATAACACCTATTGTAATAACCTAAAAAAGAAAAGAAAGAGAATGCTTTTACTACATGCAAAAAGAGAAATTTCAATTCAATTTATCATAAGCCTACATATACTTTATATGTACATACAGGATAAGACAAAAGTGGTTTACAGCTGTTCATATGGAAAATAATACAATAATTAATAAATAATAATATATAAGAATAAACTTTATGTTTTGTATACTCACAACTGTAAACCTACTTTTGCCCCATCCCATATGTATGTATACACACACACACACACACACACACACACACACACACACTATCCTCCATCTTTCCATGAATACATTTTATCAAATACATTTTCAATAGGAAAATATGACTAATGTTCAGAAGTGTAATTGTTCAAAGGTCAAATTCCTTTAACAGTTTATAGACACCAAAATAAGACACAAAAGAATAATTTGCTATGCCATTCTCTCCTACGGTGCATGCACTACAGAAAGTAATGAGAAAAGTCAGGTTCCTGGCTAATCTAGTAATAGGAATAAAACATGCCTGTGAATCTTGAAGAGTACTCTCAAAGTCCTTTCAAAAATTCTCAAGTTGCTTCTCTATTTTTGTAGACTACCTTCCTATCTATTTACCCTTTGTAAACACCTGAGGCTTGAGACTCATTTGTGAGTTCAAGCACATACTGCACTGCTTGGAAAGGTCTCCTGGCAGAACTCCACTTTGCAATGACGGAGCTGTTCACTTAAGGTAGGTATCAACATCATCAAAATGTGGCACACTTGCACGTGGCACTACAGTCTGCTGAAGCAACTACACTGACTTTATACCTCTATCTTGATTTTTACTATTACACAGCAAAACATTTGTCATATTTTCTTAACAAAGATGTGTTATGAATTCTCTAATTTATAAAGGGCATTATGAAATAGGCTAAAATATGAATTAAAAAGCTATTTTCCTCTATTTTGCTTACAAACTAAACTTAAAATTTTGTCTTTTATATTTTAAACTTCTAAATTATATACTTACCAGTGCAGTATTTTGTTTCAAAGTTTTACTTTAAAGAATTCAAGAAGTCGCCCAGCCAGTGTGGCTCAGTGGATTGAGCATCGTCCTATGGACTGAGAAGCCCTGGTTCGATTCCTGGTCAGGGCACATGCCTGGGTTTCAGGTTTGATCCTCAGTAGGGGGTGTCCAGGAGGCAGCCGATTGATGTCTCTCTCTCACATGGATGTTTCTATCTCCCTCTCCCTTCCACTCTCTCTCTCAAAAAAAAATCAATAAAAATATATTTTAAAAACAAAAACAAAGAACTCAAGAAGCCTGTGAAAGGATAAACAGGCCTGATAAAGATTACCAAAAACTATTTTGATCATGTGTATTACTTACCTTATCTCTCTGGTAGTCATTAAATATGATAGATATGCATGCAAGAACTGGATGGCATAAAAACCACAAGATACAGCCCTAAAACAAATGAAAAATAAGTCAAATAAGTGCAGCTATATGTTTATTTTCAGAATGTACCAGATAAAACACAGTAGCATATTTAATTAAGAGGTCTTGATTGATCTCAATTGGACTGTAGGGAACTTGTAATAAAAATGTAGAAATAAATTTGCTGTTGCTGTGACATTAATATTTTGTTTCTAATCAAATGGGTATTTTCTAGCATATTAAAAATCTTAAATCTTTTACATAGGCACATTTTGGTATACTACTAATACATTAAGAAACAAATCAGTAAGTGAGAAAACCAAGGTACAAATTATAATATTTCTGTAAAAAAAAATTCATATTTGCATACACATACAAACACAAAGAAATTCTGAAAGAATACACAAAAGAGTGATTGATAGTGATTTGAGGGTTGTTGGTACAGAAGAGGGTGGAACTGGGCAAGTAAGAATGGGAAACTTTTTTTAAAAAAATTTTTTTTCTTTATGTTTTTTAGAGAGAGAGGAAGGGAGAGTGAGAGAGATAGAAACATCGATGAGAGAGAACATCGACTGGCCACCTCCTGCATGCCTCCAACTGGGGATTTGGCCCACAACCTGGGCATGTGCCCTGACCGGGAATCAAACTGGAGACCTCTTGGTGCATGGGTCGACGCTCAACCACTGAGCCACACCGGCCGGGCAGAATGGGAAACCTTTTAACATTATACTTTTTAAAGATCTCTTATCTATTTTTCCTAAAACCATGGAAACATATTCTCGTCTCCAAAATTAAATTTGAAATTAAATAAGTTAATAAATAGTAGCTGTTGAGATGCTCAATATATTGAAGATAAGGAAAAAAAGACGTAGAAAAATGTGTTTCATATGCTATTTATATAAAAATGGAGGAAAATACATAGGAATGTATATTAAAAATTCTCTGGAAGGATAAACTAAAACAGCAGTGATTATATGAGGAGGTAATAACCAAGTAGATGGAAGAGAGGTAAGTAACATGTTTTACTACTCTTTAAATACTTTTGAATGTTTCAAGAAGTTAAATTATAACATAATTTTTTTCAGTTCAAGAAAAAAGTCTGATACTGTTTTAAACATAAAGCAAAAGAAGAAATTTAGTTTCTAAACACCTTAAACATATACTCATTTTTCAAACAATAAGCACTGCTATCCCTGTAAAAAACTCTAAAGTGAAATGGCCCTTTCTTGCCTGTGTGGTACTCAGAAGCCTGAAGGGGTTTCCAGGGCTGCAGCGCAACTTGAAAGCGTCCTGCACTCCTCAGACTTCTGTGGACTAGGCTGGGCTGACTGACCAGCTTATCTGTGTGCTGTGTAAAGGTGCCAACCTCTGGCCAGTTTGGCTCAGCAGTTAGAGCGTTGGCCTGAGGACCAACGGGTCTTGGGTTCTATTCCTGGTCAAGGGCACATCCTGGGTTGCAGGTTCAATCCCCTACTTGTGTCAGGGTTGTGTGGGAGGCAACCAATTGATGTGTCTCTCTCACATCGATGTTTCTCTCTCTTTCTCTACCTCCCTCCCTTCCACTCTATCTAAAAAAATCATTGGAAAAATATCCTCAGGTGAGGATTAACAAAAAAATAAGATAAAATAATAAAGTTGTCAAGATGAAGGAATATAGATTCTGTAAATCTGTCAGGAAAACATAACCTTCTAGGGAGGGAGCTTGCAATGTTATTGCCCCAAACTCTCCCCTGATCTTTTACTTTATTAAATGGATATAGAAAAAAATCAAATTTGCTTTTAGATCTCACTACCATACAAAGGAGACAGGGTGGGAATAAAGTGAACATCTCATACGGAGGCAGTGAAATGGCTGAAACACAGTATGTATTTAGCCTCTGGGCTCCATCTGCTTATGCCAATGGATAGCTCCTCACAATTTATTTTAAAACACCGCATAATTCTAAGTAACAGTATCTAGTAATAGTCAATTAATAACTTTTTTTTTTTTTTAGAAATGTATACTGTATTCTAATTTTTAAAGTATTTTAAAATTCTGATACTACAGAAAAATGTAAAGTCCCTATCAGTAAAGAAAGCATGAGCCAGACAAAAATTGACCTGCCAAAAATTACATGGAAACCATTGTTCTACGGGTTCTGTAAAATGAGGATAAGTATCATCCACATCTCAGAGGTTGTGAAGGTTAAATGAGTTGAAACATAAAGGGCTTGCAGTAGTGCCTGGCACATAATAAACATTTAATAAATGTTGGCACGTGGTTGCCTATATACTTCCTAAGGAAAGCAGAACAAAGCCGATAATCGGAAGAAGCCATTTTCTAACCAAACCCGTACTTTGGCGAACGTGATGTAGAACTCCCTTTTCAGTGTACTTCTCTCCATTGCAGTGATCTGGTAGAGTCCATAGCCTAATGACAGTGCTAGGCAAATTCTTAAAATGATTAGAAGGATCCCTGCTAAGTTGTGGTGTGAATAGTAGCTGTGAGGACTGGTCTCTTCAAACTGTTCCCAAAGTAGTAAAATACTCTGCAAAAAACAATACGTTTAGAGAAAGAAAAATCATACCTGCTTATGATATAGTACTTTTTCAGCTCTTTTAAACATCCCTTTAAACTTATCAACATTCCTAAGATTTATCAGACTATAAAGTTGTCATTTAATAAAGCACTGGCAGTCTTTTCCTTGCAGATACTCTAAGCTAGAGAAAATGGATTATCAAATGAGACCACATACAAAAGATAAAAAAAATGCTATTGCTACCATGACTCAAGTAAGACATCTGTAAGGATGAAAATAAGTTGAAAAGATTAAGAGAATAAATATAAATTTTTCTCTAAATCCATCTTTTTCTTACTTCAACACCTTATTAGAAATCAAACTGTTATGCGTTCAACCCTACTATCTCAGGATAACTCTCAAATATCTCAATATTTTTTGTAATACAGAAATTAACAAGTCAGAATTGCTGATTTCAAATTTTATTCTTTTTCCATGGTAACCTCCTAGGTAAAGGAGAGTATATTTTAATATTCACTATAAGCACCAAGAGCACAGTTTCTTATCCTTATTTATTTCTTTTTCTCCCATACTGTTACTGTAACAGTAAAAGGCTCAGCAAGTTCCTCACCAAGCTGTTCTGTTTATTGCTATCAGCAGAAATCTGTGTCCACATTTCCTTCATCTTTACTAAATACCAATCACTTAAATCAATTACTATAATGTTTTTACCGCCATAAGTCAGTTACCCTCTCTGCTTCCTTCATTTGCCAACACAGACTTTAGAATTGGGTCTTCGGTGGTTTCCAAAGAATTTAGACACAAACTCAAATATTCATTCCAATTATTATTGGGGTATGCCAGCAACCTCTTCCTTTTCTCATTCTCAAATCTTCTACCCTAATTTTACTCTTGCTACCATTCTAGAGAGGTGAACTCCATTGTCATCTGGCACACATGAATTTCCTTCTTGGACTAAATATTTGCTCTGTATTACTGAAAATGTTACTCCTCCACTCCACCAAATTATAGTGTTCTGATTTCTTAACCTACATTTCTAAACTTAACTTTTACAACAAAAAAGTGCTATTATAGAATTACCATTTCCTGTTATCTATGTGAGGTGATAAATATGTTTGTGATCATCTCACAATGTATATCAAAACATCAAGTTGTATACCTTAAATATATACAATTTCTACTTGTCAGTTATACCCCAATAAAGCAGAAAAAATCCCTACCAATTCCCATGACTCACATTTTTACAATTCGAACTCCCATATTTTCATATACGTATGTGAATACATGACCTATGGAATATATGTATGTATTCATATACTCTCTGGTTGCCTGTACTATCGCCTCGTCTGAGTTGTTATTGAGTACCAGGGCCATGTCTAACGTATTCTTCACAAATGCTCACATACAGTCTACGGTAGTGTCATAATCTCAATTCTTAATTTGTATTTGTCCATGATAAGCAATTTAAATTACAATGAAACAATAAAAATTCAACTTTTTAAAAAACTATTAACTGAGAAATGAGAATTTAACCTGATATTAACACTACTCTCCACAAATCCTGAATCAAAAACATTAAGTTGGTAGAATCTTACCCTTATTTTAATCACTTTTAATTCAGTTCTTTCTCATTAGCCCTTCCTTCCTAACATTATCTCCTTTCTAAATATCAATATCTGAAATATAGTCTCTTTCTAAAATCAATCATGTAAATGTAACACACGTACTTCACTCAGCATCTATTGTACTTACTAAATACTAGAGATACAGAGAAAAATGAAGCACAGACCTTACCATTCTTTCAAATTTTGCAACTTATTTGATGCATTAAAACTTAGATGATAATGTCCTTTACAGAGCCCAGGTATGTATTTCATTTTTATCTATAGCCAATGTTGGTTACAAACTCAGTATAAATTTTTATGTTTATACTTTTCTTAATTTTGAAAAAGAATTGTTTTTCTTTATTGATTTTAGAGAGAGTGAAAGGGAGAGGGAGATAGAAATATCAATTGGCCGCCTCCTGCATGCCCCACTGGGGATTGGGCCCACAACCTGGGCATGTGCCTTTACCGGGAATCGAACTGGCAAGCACTTGGTGCTGGTGTCGACGCTCAACCACTGAGCCGCACCAGCTGGGCAACCTTTCTTAATTTTTATAAATCCATTGCACATAGGCATATGGAGATCCTAGAATAACATCTGTACTATTGCTATAGAGGGAAAAAGGCATAGAGGATCTTTCTAAAAGACCAAATTTGTTTTTGTAATTGTTTTCAAGAACAAGATCCCATTCTTTTTTAATTCTACATTCTGCTTTTTCATTAATCTCAGATATTCACTTGAATTATTTCATGTATAAAATAGCAGAACTGAATCTAAAGATCCCTGCCAATGAATCTCAAATTCACCGATTCATTCATTTAACGTTGAATACTTACTATGTGTTAGAAAATAAGAATCTAACCTAATATTAAACATATTGTGCTTGAATAAGCCAATAGGAAGCTCAAATTCAGGTAAATTACAATTAAATTCAGCACTAAGAAGATTAACAGGTTATTTGATCTATCACTGTTTCAATTCACACTTTAAAGTGACACAAATCACTCATGGGCCCCCATTTTCAATTTTGAAAAGAGATATGTTTAAATGTGCATTTCTGAATATTGAAAAGCAGAAACATTGAATGTGAATCACCTGTGTTATGACAATGAACACAGCAATGCCAGTGGATGCAGGAGTAGAATCCCACTGGAGAGGTCTGCTTTGAGACTTCTTCATTCTGACTATTGTCCAGCCCATGCATAGACTCAGAAGTAGGTACAACATTTGAATTTGGGAAGCGATGTCAAAAACTAATGGGAAATAAAAACCAAAGTCAACCAAGTTTTCATAATACAAAAAAATGTGGTCCCTTTTTAATTGAGAATATAATTAATCTTTAATCACAAAATGATAGGCATTTTCAAAGAGAACTGATGAAATTTAATAAGAGATATTCATGTGTAACAATTCCAAAGAAGTAAAATTTTGCCATTAAATTTGTAAACATTTATGGGAATAATGAAAATAATGGCAATACTCCTATTTTAATATATATACACATATATAGGCATGCCCATAACACATCTTTATTAAGATAAACCTTAAATCTTTGTGTTTCCCATTTTTCTTAGTTTCTCTAACTACATAGTCCTGTTCTCTATATGTCACTGCTTATTAAAAGAAACAAATTTTAAATATAATTTCTGCCATCTAAATACTGGTGCCTTCATTTTTCAGTTGCTATTTTTTTTATGGCTGAACTACAATGTGAAGAGTATTTTCTAAAACTATTAATAAAAAATAGCATGACAATAAAACGCGTAGCTGCAGTAATATCCAATTATGTTGGTTTTAGTGTCAGTCCCGAAGACAAATAAAATACTCCACGCATTAGTGTGATGTGCCACCAGGTGGCCATCACTTACACTGCAGGGGAAGCCTGCTACTTTAAAAAGGATGCAACAAAACCTCCTGAATCCAGTTCAGTGCTACAAGAAAACAATAACAATCTATAAACACTTCAAGTTCCATGCATATTTATTTTAGAAGATAGTATTTATTGATTTTAAAAAGTATCACTTTCTCATCATAGTGTATTTTAATATGGACTTTGGAATAAACATGTGATCACAATTTAACAAAATAAAACTCTTTCAAATTGCCATCCATAACTTTGAGGTCTACAACTTTTACTTCTTTTACATAAAGATATTCTTGGAGAAACAGATAAGACTAGCTATAGCCCAATACTTATATTTAAAAGTTATACGCCAAAAAACCTATTACTAATACACCTTTTCATATATATTTTGACATATTTTTCCCCTGCTCTGTCATCCAAATTAAAACTGGATATTCTACATTTATCCTTATATATTTGTAATAATGAATTCTGATAATGAACTGTCACTACATTTGAATGAATAAAATGTCATAGCCTTTCAGATCAAGCACAATTTTCTTTCATCATAAATTTTAAATGACTTTTATGTAATGCCAATTATTTTTATTAAACATTTCACAAATACATATTCAGTTACTTAAAGAAGTTATAGCCAAAGAAATATTCCTATATAAGTTGCTAATTTGCAAGAACAAATACCTGGGGAAAAACACCTGGTTTTCTGGTTCATTTCTATATATACTAAAGTAATGCACATATTGATATAATACTGTAACTTTAAGGATAGGTAGAACACTATTTGTCGTTGAAATAACTAATTATAGGGAAAATACACAGATGACACAAAAATCCCATTCTGTGGGATATGACTAAAAAATCTTGAAATTTTAATTGTTTAACCAAACCTGTTGTCAGAACTACCAAAATGAACATTGACTTACTGCAATTTTATTCAAAAGACTCTTGCTTTTTAACCTACAGTGAAGATGCCAGACAGACTAATAGATTATTTTGTACACAGCAGACACAAAAATTCAAGTCCTTGAATTTTGTAATAGCTTTGCTTTGATGGATTTGTATGTATTTTGCCTCTTTGGGCCTCAATTTCCTCATCTAAAATGCATAAGCTAAATTATATCTAAGATCTGTCCAGCTTTAAAATATTCTATGATTCTATTAGACATTCTGAGTTATCTAAGAGAAAAGAGTGGGAGAAACCAGGCCTCTAGATAAAGTTAAAAAAGGAGAAGCAACTCTTGTTCATGCCCAAGAGGGGAACAGTTCACATTCTCTTCACAAGGAAAGGAAAGGTTTTAGAAGTTTTAGAATCTTAAAATAGGCAGTAAGATCAGGATAAGTGGGTCTGAGATGATTACCAAAAGATACCCTATTAGAGTGATGAAACCAGAAGAGAAATATGGAAATATAAAGAAAACTGAATTCTAGAATGGTTTCAGATTCAGAATCTGCTTTTTAGAGCAAACCATGACTAGTTTTCCAGGACCAAGAAAGGCATATGACCTGCTGTATAAAGTTCTCTTTAAAAAGTCATGATTATAGAGACTTCTAAACATTTTCTCCATCATGTTTAACTAAAAAATTACTTCATAAGAGTTCTCTTAAAAATAAAATAAAAACCCAAAGTTGCAAGGTCAGCTCAGTTATAGGTACACACTATGGCTCTGGGTCAGAATAGAGGAAAGAGAGTAAAAAAAAAAAGAGTTAAAAATAGGGAAAAACCTTCAACTTGGGGTCAGATACCTTGGGTCTGAGTCTTGGCTCTCCCCCTCAATAGCTGACTGACATTTGGAAATACACTTCATGCCACTGAGCCCTGATTCTTTATCTGCAAAACAGGGACAAGCAAACCTACACTTCACTGAGGTTTTATTGAGGATAAAATAGAAGAACGCATATAAATATGCTCTAAAACCAATGGAGAGCTACACACATTACCTGTTATTAAGAAGAAACTCAACAGGCTGTATGGGAACTAAAGCTGTAACCCTGTTTTCAGTCATGCTAAATTCTAACCAACCTTGAATAGAAAAACTGTATTAGGACAAAAATAATTTACAAAAAAGAAAAACAAACAAGAAGATAGCAAGTTTATGTCTTTTTAAAAAGGCTCAGAAAGATACTCACATTCTGCCAAACTTCCCATAAAAGGTACCCCTATTCCATCTTTGGAGTAACTGAGAAATTGAAGAGGAGAGTATCAGTGTAAATAACAAATGTGAAAAAAATTGTTTATAATCAAATCAAGCACAATTTTGGTGGACTAATTAGGATTAATTAGACGTAATGATGAACACAGTTTTAGTGGTTGTGAGTTACCTGGAGAAATGAATGTAATTAGCTAAAGCTGAACCAGCTTGTAACAGCAATGCAGTTGTCAGAACCTTTAAAATCATGTGCATGGGTCCTCCTTTATTAATAGCCTGCCACAATGATTGAGCATAAATGCAAGCAATCACAAAGTACACTAGGACTAGGAGGAAAAAGAACTCATGTAACCCTGTGAAGAGAAGAAAGGAGTTTGCTTCAGTAAAACAAGCCAGTTATAGTAGGGCGTTGCTTTCAAATCTTCCTGTCAATAGATTTCTAGAACTTGCTTTTTAACTGAAGTCATAGCATTCACTTTTGTAAGAGAGAGAAAAAAAAGAAATCATTGAAATTTAAAAGTTTTATACTTCTGGATAGTTTTAACCATAAGAAGGCAGATTAAACTAAACTAGTTAAAGTTAATCTATTAAAAACCATAGTGGTCAAGGAATACGCCTGAAGACTACTCATAAGATCATAGTTTTGTTCAAAAACAGTAAATTAAAACAATGATTTCAGCATTGTTAGATAAACCTTTTACCCCAAAGTGGATTTCTTTTGTAAGACACTTAGAAACAAATTTAGTCAGTCAATATTAGTAAAATATACCTTGACAACAGGTCTCAAAGTGTGATCCTTGGGCCAGCAGCAGCAGCGTTACTAAGAAACTTGGTAGAAATGAAAATTCTTGAGCCTCATCGCAGATCTACTACTAAATCAAAATCTCTGGGCGCGGCGCCCAGCAATCTGTGTTTTAATAAACGCTTCAGGTGATTCTGGTTGCAGCTAAAGCACGAGAACCACAGCTCTGGCACAGCTCTGGAATGTATCGTTCCCTTAAATTTACATTTGGACAAAGCTTCAAAATACCTGTCATGACCAGAGCCTCCTTCTGAAGTAAACTGTCTTCAGCTCTTGTCAAAGAGGAAATCCTACAGTGACCATGTGACTCCACTCCACAGTTAACTTAACTATAACACCTGACTAAATGGCTACCAATCCAAAGCATAACCTGGCCATTGGCCAAATAAAAGCATAACCTGGTTCTCAAAAATAAGTTAGGCTAATCATATTCTCTTGGGAAATCAAACCACAAAACACGGAAAGGATTAGGCAATAGAAATTGAAGTTAAAAGGGGCTAATATTGGGATAGGCCAAGGGGTCAGCCCAGGCCATGATAAAATAAAAATTCTGAGTACACTGAAATTTTGAATGAGCAAAGGGGGTCAAGACAAGAACAAAGTAAATATGCAGATTTCATATTAAAAACGGTGCCAGTCATTAATCGGCCTCTAGTTCCTACTAGCAGCTTTTCAGTAGTCTTTCTGCATCTTCCAGATAAACTCCACCCCCACCCCCCTTTTTCTGCACTCTCTGGAATATTTTGACTATGTCTTCATTTTTCAGAAATTTCAGAAAATTTTTATAGTAAACCAGAAGGTTAACTTTAAGTTTAATGGCTTACATGTACTTGGTTACATCTAAAGCTAGTCTTTAATAGCAGGGCTTTTACATTCTATCTAAATAACACTGGAGTACAGCGATGGTGGCTCTGAATAGAGCTGTCTCTATTGAACCTGTGGATGAACAGTCTAAATTGCAATCATTTCCTTTCCAGTTGTGAATACTGAACCTGCTCCAATTTCTCATTTGTGGTCAACTCTAACCAATAGGCAGAGAAGGGAATATTTCCATTACATGGAAAATAATTTTAGAAAAGCAATCTAGATACTAATAGGAAAAATAATTAATAAACAATTCAATCACAATCATGTTTTTGACATGGTTAGGAGTAAAAAGAGAGAGAGATAGGAAGTATTTCAACCACTGGGTGTCTCTCCTGCTCTATGTATATAAATGTCGATAGTCCACTGTCTAGTCCAGGTGAAAAGGCATATTTAGTCTTCAGGAAGAGAAGATCAATGAACAGAAAACACATATTTTATTATAAAGTTCCCTACATAGAAAAAGTATTCCAACTTTAGAAATAATGGGACAATAAACCTGGGATTGTTACAGTAATGGAACAAGATGGAAAATATGCTGAATATATTATGTCTGTAAAATTCTTTTTGCTAGCTTGTATTTTAAATCCTGATTTTTATCTTTCCTTCTTAGTATAAAGAAAACATGGCATTCTATTTAAAGTTTTATTTATTTATAATCCTTTACAGAATATCCATTATAAGGTAAAGTCTTAGACTCCATTAGGTTACAAATCCACCATAAAAAGAAAATCATCAGATGATTTACTGAGTAATCAAAATAATATAGAAGAGGAAGGAACTTTTGAAAACAAGGCATGTTACCAGCAAAAAAAAAAAAAATGTTTTCGGATTATTCAAGATAAAGCGTATCTTCTAGGAAAAGCTAACATTATAACCAACAAATTATTTCATTGAGATAATATATTAAATACGTTGAACTAGGTCATTTGTCCTATACTTTGCTCTTTAAATTTTGCATAAATTATTGTTACCATGACCATGTCCACAGGACACATTAAAGATAAAACATGGGTCTGCATTCACTGCTCTTTTAAATAAATCACCTCTAGAAAAAGTATTTTTTTCTCTTCAGCTATCAACTTTTGTTCTGCCACCATCCTTCACAAGAAAGCAATCTATGTTCACTTTGAAATTAAAATCTAATTTTAAAACAGAAGGATACAAGGTATTAAATTTTACCTATACACAAAAGAAGAAAAATACTCTTAAATGAGAATGCAACAAATGACAAACTCTTATGTTATTAGGAAATGTATAGATTTTAAGGGAAGCTTTATAGGACAGCTTCAAAGAATTCAGCTCCAGTTAAATGATAGGAGATGGGAGAAAAGAGGATAAGAAAAGGGGAGAGAGTCACTGGGTCATGGGAAGCACCCAGAACACTCTTGCCTACCCACAGTGTTTGCTGTCTCGGAGCCCCAATGTCCATACCACCCTCATGTGTCTCAAAATACATCCTAATTAGCCTAACCAATCAGAGAAACTCTAATACCCTCGCCAATAAGAGGTAAGCCTAACCCTTTACTTTGACACACTGCTAAATCCCTATTTTCTTTCTGACACCTATGATGTTGTATAGCAAGAGCGTATGACCCAGTTCTGGCCAGTGAAATGGGATGAGGGAGCCTCTGGGAAAGGTTTCCTTGCTTTCAAAAAAGAGTTACTGAATTTTGCCATTAATCATCCCTCAGTATCCAAAGGGGATTGGTTCTAGGACCCACTGTGGATATCAAAATCCACTGATGCTCAGTCCCTTATATAAAACAGCATACTAACAAAGTGTGAGGTGAACAATGCTCAGACAATTGCTGGAGAGAGACTAAGGATCGTTGAAAATGGCCAGAAGATACAGCAGGGTAAGCCTACACATCACTTCATTTGTGTGGGGTGTGGAGGGGTTCAGTACAGTGCTTGGCACACGAAGAGGCAAATTCAAATTTTGTTTTTTGGAACTTTCTGAGATTACTTTTTAAATATTTTCAATCCGTGTTTGAACCCACAGATCCAGAGGGCCAGCTGCGTCTAGATGTGCTGCCCAGAACTGCTGCCGTGAACTGTGAACATGAGGGGGCTAGCCTAAGGACAGCGCTGACAGTCACAGCACAGCAGGGTAGAAATGTGCTGAATAAAGCACCCTGAAGAACCCTTGGAAATTCTTGTTATGTGAGATAACTAATTTCCTTATCCTCTATACCACTTGCGTTACTGTTTTCTGTCACTTTAAGCCAAAAAATTACAACATATTATCAGCAACATGTTAGTTATCAGAATTAAATGGAAGACCCAACCCATAATCTGCTGGGATAGTAGAGGATCAAAGGGACAAGAGAAAAGAATGAACATATCTGGAATCTTAAAAACAGCGAAGTGGCAGATGTGACAAAGCCTGCAATATTATTCCAGTGAAAACCAATCTGCTTTAAATGATAATGCTTTAACCCTCAAAATTCTGGATACTACTTCTTTTGGTCTCTAACAAGAACACAGATACAGTTAACCAAGATTCTAATTTTTTTCAAGAAGCAGTTTTAGTTTATTCTACCTTAAAGCATGATATTCCTATGTAGTATTTTGTCAAGCAAACTTGCCTTAGTTTTATTTGTTTTTTTAATCTAGACCAAGTCTGTAAAACACAGGATAAACCAAAGTCTGGCAGATATAAAATACATAATTAGTTAAAAAAAATAAATTATAAAATTTAACCAAAATAACATGTAACATTAACTGCAGTTCTTTGCACCAGGTTATTCTAATTCAAACCTCTCTGGTATATGGTTTAACAGTCAATGCTCAATAACAAGCATAGCAAATCAATTTTTCCTACTCAGGGTAGAAAATGAGACAAATGAGCAAAAGTTTTTAAAACGAACTAATTGGGATTTATTCCTTGGAAACAAATTCCATACCTAAGCCTCCATAGTAGGAGAAATCCTCCTTAAGGCTCTACTTTACACCATCACATTACCAAAACAATATGGAATACTTATTTTAGCATCTCACTTTGTCACTACATAGATATAATTTTTCAGACTAAAATTATATTTTTTTAAAAGTTGATCTCTTCATACATCAAGTTACTTATGACCTGTTGTCCATAACACATGCTCCTGGAGTTCCTTTTCTATCTGTGGCAATTTATATTTTGAACTAAACAATCAGTTTTGTATAATGTAGCCTCAACTCCTGCCCTACACCTCCACCCACCCACCTCGATGGCCAATGAGATGTAATGGGATTAAAATTTTCTCTAAGCAGACTGGCTCTTCCAAATGGGTAATGAACTCATGAATCCCTTTTCTTTGACAGACAGTCTACAGATCTTAGTTTTCATCCTGACATGTTAATTTGCAAATCTATTAGGATACTTTATGGCATGTCTTTCACAAATCAAAAGAAGTCATTCATTTATATTTGGGCTCAGCATCTCACTTCAGTAGTACCATACATAATCAACCTAAAATTCTGATGAAAAATTTAATGGGAGTAAACCTAATTTTGGGAGACATCATAAACTTTGATCACTCCTAAAATGGTTGCAAGCTCCAATAGAGACAATACTTAAATCTGCTCAGACAACCTATTAGAAGGATAACCTTACAAAGCACAGTTCCTAATCTCTATCATAGAGTTTCCAATTTAGATTACTCAATTTATTAATATTTACCTATTTATAAAAATAATGCTAGGTTATCATTTTTAAAAGACTTAGAATATATACGAGAAAATAAAACTATCCAAATTTCTACCACCCAACATATAGTAATAATCTATCTCTACTCTCGTATTTCTGTTTATGTTCTGCCTTTTTTAACTTCAAATCATACAATATAAAATATAGTGTTCTGCTTTTTTAACTTAATAGTATAGCTATTAAAATGCTATAAGATGATTCATTTAGTAATTTCTTTACTGCTAGACATGTAAGTTTTTAATGTTAATATTCTAAAACCACATGAAAAAATTTGTGCACAAATCTTTTTATGTATGTAGGTCATATATTTAAATGTATATTCTTACCAGATTCTCCAGCACTAAAATGATCTAGTGGATTCCCTTCAGCATCTGGGTTTAGTAACATCATTTCAAATGGAATATCTTCCACCTGTGAATTCTCATTATCATCTTTGCATGTATATTTGTCTGCATAAAACACGTGCCATGTTTGTGGATATGGAATCTGGGACACTGTCAGATTATGTTCAGTCTGATTCATGGTCACTTTAAAGAGAAAGAAGATAGCACTTTCAACGCAAAACTCTCAGATGTATTCATTGTTTTAGTCATACAATCATTTTGAAGTTAGAATTCTCTTGTATAATTCTCATAACCTTAGAAATTCAAACCCTCTTGTAGTATTGGCATATGGTCTGTATATCATAAAGCAGAGAAATAGAATGTATCTTAACCAAAGGAATCACTACAAAAGTACTATGAAAACACCACAAATGAGTAGAATGGTTTCACTGAAACTTTGATTTTTAATTTTAAATGTTCTCAAATGTTTCAAGTGGGTTAGTAACATTAAAATAATTTTAATTAAATTTATTTGGGTGACATTTGTTAACATTATATAGATTTCAAGTGTACATTTTTATGATGCATGATCTGTATACTACATTGTGGTAAAATCACAAAAGTTAACATTTTAACAATTTTTAAGTGTACAGTTCTGTGGTATTAAGTACATTCACAATGCTGTATAACTATTACAATGACATTTCTGAAAACTACTTTTTTGAGTTAAATTTAAAATGGAGCATTCAACTTAGAAAATCATATCTAATAATTATGACTGACAAATACCTTCAGAAGATTTTCCAAAATATTTTCCTAACTGGTAATACTTAAAAAAATTTTTTTTTAATCCTCACCCAAGGATACGTTTTCATTGATATTTTAGGGAGAAAGGAAGGGAGAGAGAAAGAGAGAAAAAAAGAGAGAGAGAGAAAGAGACATCAATGTGAGAGAGAAACATTGATTGGTTAACTCTCGTATGTGCCCCAATTGGAGACTGAACCCACAAACTTTTGGTGTACAGGCCGATGCTTCAACCAACTGAGCCACCCAGCTAGGGCTCTAATTCTTTAAAGAAAAGTACTAAAAGTAGAAATATAGAAGTTATGAGAATATAAGAATTATTATACTGGGTCTGGTCTATATAGTGGCAGAAGAGAAAGGACTCAAATGTTGGCACCACACAAAGCTGTACTTGATTCCTGGCTCCAGTACTCACCTTATATGTAACACTAGGAAAATTATAAGCAATGACACTTCCTTCAGCTATAAAATGAAGATAATACTTAGAGCAAAGAGCTGATGTAAGGACTATTATATGAATCACTTTGCGTGTTTATCTGTCATATAGTAGTTGCTGAATAAAGGCTAATTCTCCTTTTCCTTTCTTTAAAACAAAGTGGTTACACTAATAAGTGGTTCTCAGTCCAGGCTAATCCTGTTCCCTTCCAGGGCATCTGAAAATATGTAGGGACAGTTTTATTGTCACAATCGTTGAGAAGATACTTGGAGGGGGCTGTGCTAAGCCTCATGCAATCCAAGGTAAAGTCTCACAAGAAAGACCTGTTCCTCCCAAAATGCCAATAGTACCCCTTTGGAGAAACACTAAATGATATCTAAGATCCCTTCTCAATTTAAAACTATGATTCTGACCTACGGGCCATTTGCTAATACTATCATAAAGTTATAGGAGTGTCGTGTCTCAAACACTATGTGTAATAAAAAGAGTAGAAGAGTTAAAAGAGCAAGTCTCAGCCCTACTACTTAACAACATTATGACTCAGCCAATAAATTACTTAACCTCTCTAAATTTGTTTTTCAATAGTAAAACTAAGATGCCTGCCCTTTGCTAGCTCAGATTCTTGTGAGGAGCAAATGAGACAGTATATGAAAATCCTATGTAAAGAGTGATTCTGTACAAAGTCCAGTATTCTTAAAATATAAGATTATGATGGACCAGATTCCCAACTCTACACTGCCTGCACAGCATGCTGACTAGTTTGAATCTTGTTCTCAATTGAAAGAAAAAATTTTTTTTTTAAATTCTCACCCGAGGATATTTTTCCATTGATTTTCAGATAGAGTGGGAGGGAGGGAGGGAGCGAGAGAGAAAGAGGGAGAAAGATGAGAAAGAAACATCGATGTGAGAGAGACACATCAATTGGTTGCCTCCCACACGACTCCAACCAGGCCAGGGATCTAACAGCAACCGAGGTATGTGCTCTTGACCGGAATCGAACCCTCAACTCTTTGGTCTGTAGGCCAACACTCTAACTGCTGAGCCAAACTGGCCAGGGCAAAAGAAAAAACTTTTTAATAAATAAAAAACATGTCTTGAGGTAATCGTGGAAATTTACATATGGAAGAGATTTGAGAGGACATTATGAAATGATTTACTTTAAAGAATTCTTAGGTATAATACAGTATTGTGGTTATGGAGAAGAACGTCCTTACTCTTATATAATGTAGGCTGAAATACGGTGGGTTGAACTGCTCATGACAACCACAGCTTATTTTCATATGGCTCGATTAAAAACAAAAATCACACACATACAAATACAAAGCAAATGTAACAAAATATTTATTAGCAATTACTGAATCTAAGCCAAGGATGTACAAATGTTGGTTGTACTACACTTTCAACTTTTTTGATTGAAAATTTTCCTAATAAAAAACAGGGGAAATGTAATTTATAGGTTGTCTTTATAAATGAGATACTGATGTATCTAGTTAGGATTCAAATTTTGAGGACTTGGACTTACAGTTGGGAATTTCATTAATAGCAGTTAAAATGGACAAGATGATGTTATCAACAATACTACAGCATTGTTTCTTGGCTATCTAAATTTAGCTGACATTTATACTGTTGTTTTTTTTAACTGTACAGCTACTGGAAAAATTAACAAAGACTCTAATTTCTGTTAAATATTTGAAGACCTTTAGTAAGAATTCAATATATAATTAATACATGGCTCAGAAATAAGGTTTTCGAAATGTGCAGCTGGCAGTTACATAATTTGGACTCATTATGGAAAGGGTCTGCTATGTTGCTATTCTATCACTTGCACTTTTCTCTTGGATAAAACAATATAAAAATTAACCATTATATTTTCACCAATACACTTTTTAATGTTTCACTTAAAGTTATGTGGATTTACATCACATTAAAACAAGAGTGTGCTTCATAAAGCGTTATTGCCTTAACTTTTTGTCTTGCTGCCTTTTTCAGGAAGCCTAGGAAACAAGACTCCTGACAAAACTATGTATTCATTGTTTGTAAGACAAAAGACTACAGCACAGCACGCGTATTCTAGGCTGATGTAATTAGTACCTCAAATATTAACTTGTATTACAGAGAATAACGTTGTATGGGTAATTGCTCAATCATATTATAAAAGTAAATGAATACTGTTAACAAAAATACACGGAATAATAATATACTAACACCTTTAAAGGACTTATAAATATGCCAACTATACAAAAAGAAATATATGCACATGATATATACCAAAGACATTATTGAATATGTTTTATATATAAAATTATTTTAGCTCTTCTAAGCTAACAGCAAATTACTATTAATCTTCTTGTTAAATTTTTTTTACATAAAGTTATTTTCAGTGCTTTTAAATGTCTTGTTCACTTGATTTAAAAACCTACAAGATATTTTATTATTATTTTTAAAGCTGATGTTTTATGACATTACTGAAAGAGAACAAAGGAATACTGAAAAATAATTTCTCAAACATTCATTTCGGAGAATGTATACTCACAAGCCACATTTGACATTAGTGGATTTTTCAAATCTACTAGTCTTTTATAGTGCATAGCAGCAGTAAGGTTTTACATAGGCGTTAGGCATAGTTAATGAACTCATTACCAAGTAGATGAAAGGCTATTAATTTGTAAAGTCTCATTAATGGCCAGGAAATAAAAATTATTTCTACAAGGAATTATTTTAAAATGTGGTACTACTACACTGTCACACTGTCATGAATTAAGGATATGCTTTTTGTTTCAGTGCACCAAAGCTCCTAAATAACAACATGCTATGAATATGACAACTAATACATAAAAATTAGAGAATACAGATTTTCTTAAGACTTGGCTTTTGTTACTGGAAAAAGAATTGATGAAATAAGTAGAAAGTGATTTATGTCTCACCAGTACTTAATTTATTTCAGGACCCAAAATTTAACAAAACAATCTTCTTCCTCAAAAATTCCTGTTTCCTGAGATCTTCTGTTCCAGTAATTCCAAAGAATACCCTTGCACTCAAGAGAGTGGGAAAGAGAAGGGGAAAATAAAAAAAGAAACAACAGCAAGAGGTTTTATAAGTTACAGCCCTATGCATATGCAACTCCATCCTAAAGAATTAGAATTAGAATCACAGCATTTTAGGACTGTCAGAAACCTCAGAGAAAACTAGTCCAGCTTCCTTGTTGTACAGATAAGTAAAGTGTGGCTCAAAGATACCAAGATTTTGAAAGTCACTAGCAGTGATTCTCAGTTTAGTGGTCTTTCTATTGTACCATACTGTCTCTCTGTATACTTAAGTTCTATGATTGAAGGCCTATTATGACTGATACAAAAATTATGATTTTGCAAGTATATATAGTATATGGTATAATATTGACCATGTGATTTAAAAAAAAAAAATTCTTCCTATAGCTCACAGCTTTAAAATACCTAGTACTTTTTTATTGGAGAAAGAAAAAGAATTTCAAGTGTCAAATACAAAGCAAACAACCTACCAACCAAAAAACCCCTCAAACACTAAGCTCTATGATAATTCACCCTACAAATACTTAGTACTAGAGTATCCTAAATTCTCATTCTCATAGTAGCACAGAACTAACATTCATAATATTTATCATAGTTGCAATTTCACATTTACATTGATGTGATTCATTCTTGCCATACCCGTTAGCCTTACAGACTGAGATAGTGTCAGTATTTTGGTCCATGATTTATCACTAATGCCTAGCATAATACATGAAATAACAGAAGTGCTCACGAATGAATGAATGAATAGACCAAAAGAGCTCTGGTTCTCTTACTGATTGATTTTATAACAAATAAATAAAATGCAAAGTGGTGACTATAGTAAGTGCTGTGGGGGAGGGGGGCATAAAAGGCTATAAAACTCAAGTGTTAACTTAAGAGGAGGAGGAGTCAAAGAAGGGAAGGAAGAACAAGAAGAGGAAAAGCCTGTGCAAAGGCCCAGGATAGCACTAAAATAAAACAAGCACTGCAAATGAAGTGGGGCAGGAATGGACAGTACTGTGAGAAGAAGTGTGTGTGTGTGTGTGTGTGGGGGGGGGGGGGGGTGCAGGTAAGCAATGGCCAGACCATGATGGCTTTGCTGATCAGGTTAAGGAGGCCTGTCTTTGTCCTGAAACAGTATTTAAGGCTGTGGTGAGGAAGTGAATGTGACATGATGAAATGTGCTGTTCAGAAAGATTACTCTGATTACAGAGTGGGATCAGCATGCCTGAAGTGGCCAGGTAGGAGGCTACTGTAATAGTACAGGCAAGAGATTATGGCAATCTGGAATAACATGGTGGAGGTAGAGATGAAGAAAATTATGTGCATTCAAGAGATAGTTAGAGGTCAAAGAGGGGAGTGTTGGAAGACTCCTTGGTTTCCAGCTTGTTTCTGAGATGGATAGTAGTGCCAGTTCCTAAAACTGGGAACACTGGAAGAGGACCAGGTTTGGATGGGCATGAACTTTTTATACACATGTGGAACACTTAGATGAACCAAATTGTGTATAAAGAAAAAGATAACTGATAATGAGCACTTGCATGAATTTCTCAGGTAAGTTCTGAAATTCAGGGTTGAGGTATCTAACTTTATATAACTGTCTCTCCTTAAGTCATTCAGACTTCTTCAGCACACTCGCAATGTCATCTCACAAATCTAAATAAGCCCACCCAGTGTGGCTCAGTGGATTGAACGTTGTTCCATGGACTGAGAGGTCCAGGTTCAACTCCCAGTCAGGGCACATGCTCAGGTTGTGGGCTCAATGCCAGGTAGGGGGCGTGCAGGAGGCAGCCAATCGATGTTTCTTTCTTACATCGATATTTCTACCTCTCTTTCCCTTCCTCTCTCTCCAAAAAATTTAGTAAAAACATATTAAATAAAAGATTTATTTCCACAATGGGTGGCAAGGACTGGGAACTTCTACTCTTATCCCTTTTCAGGCTTGTTGCCTTATGAGGGAACCAGAGAGCTGCTAAGGCAAGGAAGACTGGATGTGTAGAAATGGCAGTGTTTTACTTGACTAGACTAAAAGAAGATTCAGAGACTCATCAATATGCAGAATATGACATAGGGGATAAAAGGGAAGAGGGATAATTCCCATTTTTTTCTCATGGATGCTTCATATTCCTAATGAAATGGGTAGCATGGCACACGCTTGTCATTTCTATACTAAAAAGTTCTGTACTCACATCCTAGTGCATGAGATAGTGTTGATGAGAATGGAACAGCTAAAGGATACAGGCAACTAGAATAAAAGCAGTGCCTTTCTAGACGCAAACCTAAAGGTTTATAAATGATGTGGTGCTGGTACATCACAAAATGACATACTGTGTCACCATATGACTAGGTCCTATGTTCCAATAACCTGTCACAAAACAGGTTAAATTATACAATTAACTGAGTAAGTATGGTTAGTGCTTAGCTCAGTGCTAGCATATAATAAGTATTCAACAAATGTTATCACTCACTCCACGCTGCCACTGGGTCAAAATATATCTGCCATATTGGTATGAATTATGTGACCTATAAGAAGTCTGAGTGAGGCCCTGGCCAGTTTGGCTCAGTGGTTAGAGTATCAGCCTGCAGACCAGAGAGTCCTGGGTTCGGTTTCCGCTAAGGGCACGTACCTCGGTTGCAGTTTGTCCCCGGCCCAGCTGGGGTCGTGTGGGGGCAGCCACTCGATGTGTCTCTCTCGCATCAATGTTTCTCTCTCTTCCTCCCTCTCTCCCTCCCGCTCTATCTGAAGATAAACACACACACACACACACACACACACACACACACACACACACACAAAGAAGTCTGAGTGAAGGAAAAAGTATGCCCTTATAAATTATTTGGATATATTTTCAAAAATTTTGAATGATAAAAGGGGAAAAAGGCATTCTATCTTTTTTAAATATATGTTTACTGATTTTAGAGAGAGAGAAATGGAGAAGGAAAAAGAAAGTAACATCGATGTGAGAGAGAAACATTGATTGGTTGCCTCCCACATGTACCCAAACCTGGGATTGAACCTGCAACCTGAGTATGTGTCCTGACTGGGAATCGAACCACCGACCTTCCGGTGCATTGGACAATGCTCAAACAACTGAGCCACACCAGCTAGGGCAGCATTCTATCGTCTAATCGAGGAAAAGGTCAGTTCCCTTAAACCTGAGTTTAGAACATTCTAGACAATGTGTCATCACAGTGTGATATGTGCTGTGTCATGAAAAATCTTGGTATGCAAACACCACATTTAACATTAAGAAGAAAAAAACATACCAAACAATCAAATTAAAAAGAATATACTCACTTGTCAACTGAGCTTTGGATAATTTTTCACTACAACTATAACCATGGCTGATGTCCTGCAGCTTTAGCCATTCCTGGGCTTGGAATAGGTGGAGTTTAGCTTCTTTTCCAACAGCTACTGCTATGTTGTTGATTCTGACACACAGAAGAGCATGGTCACCTGGACAGTAAAACAAAAATTATCAACTAGTTTGGTCTTGTACAAAAGCAAGATGGTAGGACAATTCAACACCTCTCTTTATCAAAGTAGGAATTTAAAGAACACAATTTTTCTTAAATCTCACTTAATTAGGTAGGTCACATTAGAATGAACATCAATTCAGATGCAAGTCAAGAAATTGTAAGACTTAATTATCCAAATCAATGTGTGGCGTTTTCTTATACTTCAGCTAACTGATGACATTTCACTGAGTAAACAGCAACATCTGTTGCGTGCGGACCTTCACTGTAATAGAATTTTACCTCATTTTACAACCACTCCACATGTCTTTAACATCTGCTCAAAAACTATCTATAGAAATTCCTAAGTTTCTTTTGGTTTTTAATACATGACTGTTTATATTGAGCTATACTTTTAATATAAAAAATAAGCATAGCTAATAGCAAGAAAGTTTAAATAAATGAGTTTTGGGGTAGACAATTTATACTTGACATGAAATTTGACATTTGACTTTTATAGTAGAACTTTCAGAATACGTTGTAAGACTACTATAGAATGAGCATGGTTGCACACACCAACTACATTTAAGGCCTAAAAAAAATAATTGCCTCTGTGGAAATGGACTTTGGGTGAGAAGAAAAGCAGGAGACTGTTTTTTCATTTTAAAATTCTCTTATTGTTTTGTTAATCCTCACCCAAGGATATTTTTTCCATTGATTTTTAGAGTGGGAAGGGGGTTGGGTGAGGAGAGAGAGAGAGAGAGAGAGAGAGAGAGAGAGAGAGAGAGAGAGAGAAACATCAATGTGAGAGAGATAAATAGTTTGGATGCCTCCTGAACACGCCCCAATCAGAGCGGGGATTGAACCTGCAACTCAGGTACATGCCCTTGACTGGGAATCAAACAAACCCATGACCCTTTGGCCAATGCTCTACCCAGTGAGCCACACTGGCTAGAGCTTTCTTATGTTTTTATTTTTGTTATTTAAAATTATCACTTTGATTAAACATTAAATTTAAATGTATAGTATGTATCAAGGAATGTGTAAGTCTCCTACATAAACTGATTACATTATAAATTACCAAAAGTTAAAAATTACTTTAAGGCGCTATTAACATCTTAACTTGCCTTCTGAATTAGAGTTCATTATTTCAGTAGAGTTGTAGTATTATTTTACTGAATTTGGATCAATGAAAATTGCAATCACACACACACACAGTTAAAATACTTAGATCACTCTATTCCCCAAGCTTTCTTGAGAAATCTGGATTTACTACATGTTTCTCCTGTTTATCAGGTAGTCACCATGACTATCTAAGTCCTGCTTCCAGACATGGGTAACAACCCATGTCACAGTTTCCACACATCCCACCCAGACCTTCCAGCACTGTCCAGATTATGCCATTTATTGTAGTGATATTGCTATCACTGTCAATACTCAAAGTATAGTTGCAGCCAGTTGATTAAGACACTTAAAATGTTACCTAATAAATAATAAAACTGTTTCTAGAATTTCTATTTTATTCACCCAAGATCTATTTCACATTGGATTTTGGAAAACTGGGTTGCGCATCTTCTCAGCTATTTTTAAAATACTGGATTAAAAAAATTCAGATTCCCCTTCCTTTAACCACCAATTCCGTACTTTTCCAATACTTTACATTGCTCTCCCACACCATAAAGCTGCTCATTTCTATTATCTTCTCCTAAGAATCCTCTCTAGGATAATATTCTGATCTTTTAAGGCTAAATACTGTGTAAATCAAGGATCCTAAACTCATCAGAGCAAGTTATTATTTGAAATATAGTAGTAGTCAAATTAAGTGTACCATGGGTGTGTAACAAGAAAAATTTTGCAAGTACAAATACAGTAAAAATTAGAATTGTAAATTCATTCATTGAAGAATTATTGATTTTTGAAGACCAGAAGGCAAGAATCAAATGCAGTTCTGATTTCAGAAGGGCTAGAGAGGATACAAATTATGAAGCTTCCAGGACACACTTACATGCATTTCTGTCAAGTTAATTCTAAGATGATCCATAGTCAATCTACAACTTTAGTAGCAGAGTAACTAAACTGTTCTAGCAATAGTGACAACTAGACTACCAGGTGTTGGTTTATTTGGTTTCCAAAACCTCTTTGTTGCAAGTAGTTTTTATCGAATTAATCTTATAACAACAAACCCAAGAAATCTATCTTCTGGGGCTTAAACACACGTAATTACAGTGCCTTAATGTATACAATCAGGTTGAGACAGAAGCGAGCAACTGATGCTTCTTTGAGGGAAGGATCTCGAAAAATGCAGCATGCGTGTCATTTGTACGTTTGTATGGGGAGAGCTGGATAAAGTATCTTTTAGGTGCGGAATACAATCACCAAGCGAGGAGAGGATGCTGACGAGGGTGCAGGGAGCAGCAACAGTAGGGTTTGCAATAAACGCATCCCACGATTCCGCTGAGCTGCGGTGAGAGGAGGGCTGCCGGCGACGCTGGAAGTCCAGGTGAGGTGGGTGAAGTTCCCGGCCTGGCCGCGGGCTCCAGGTCTCCCCACGCAAGGCCGGGGGCGCGGCCCGCGGGATGAGTCCACTCGCCTTCATCCCTCTCCCCGCCCCCGCACCTACCGTGGAACTCGAAGTGGCCGATGCTCTGGCCCTGAGCGTCTCGGGCCGCGGCGCTGCTGAAGCTACCCCGCAGCGTCTTACCCTGGCTGCCAGGCGGCCACCAGCAGCAGGTGAGGGCCACTGCCAGCAGGCGCAGCACCCCCATCCCCACCTGCCGTTTGGCACCCACACCGCGACCCCTAACTACCAGCGGCTACTAGTCCCACGTCGGCAGCGGGGAAAGGAGGAGGAAGGAACGGGACCGGCGCCGCCGACCGGCCCGGGAGACTGACAGCCAATGAGGAGCGAGCCTCCTCCACGAGCTAGGGACATCCACCAATCAGAGGCTGAAATGGGCGGGACGTGCAGAAGCGTGCGTCCCATCATTTCCCAGCCTGTTGGCTAGTTCCCGCCTTTTTTTATGGAGAATTAGGAGGATGTTGCTTCAGGTTACGGAAAAATTATTGCCCTGGATGTCCATTGCGCATGCGTGAGAGCGCGGGCGTGGGATCGCAGGCGTGGGCCCGAGGCTTTCCGGAGGCCTGTGGGATTCGAAAAGAACTAACAAACACGCGACAGCACTATTTCTGGTGAAGAGAGGAAAACCCGCAAAGTCCTAGGTACCTGTGCTGCCTATTGGACGTTTCCACTCTAATGCCTCAAAGATGCTTAACTGTACATGTCAAATCGATTTTTTTTTTCCTCCTAGGTTCCCTATCTTCTTGAATTACGTCATCCTCCAGCAGGCCCGACAGCTGGGAATTACAGCGACCCCCCACCCTTTACACGCCTCCATCCAGTCAGCTCAATTCGACAGACGTTTTTCAGCGCCTCTTCTGGGCGGTGGCGGTAGGAAGCAGCAGCCACAGCCCTCTCCAGGCCGCCCTAGTGGCATCTTCTTACTTGGCCTATGGCAACTGACCTGCCTCCAGTCTTAATTTTCTCCAATTGGCTACACATAGCCCGTCTCTAGTGTCACAGAAAGTTTTGGGAAATGCAATTTTTTTGTTGTTAATCTTAACTGGAGGATTTTTTTTTTTTTTTTAGAGAGAGCGGTAGGGAAGGGGGGAGAGGGAGAGGGAGAGAGAAAGAAACATAGATGTTTGGTTGCCTATTGGTTGCCTCCCATACATGCCCCGACCAGGAATGGGGATGAACCTGCAACGCAGGTACCATATCCTTGACCTTGAATCAACTCTCAACCCTTCCATGGTTCGAGGGCCAACGCTCTAACCACTGAGCCATGCTGGCAAAATGCAATTTGCCTGCATTACTTTCCTTCAAAAGTTCTCAATTGCTTTTAGTACACAACCTCACTCTTTAGAATATGGTTTTCGAGTCTCTCAAATTTCCATCTCTTGACTTTTTTATCCCCATTCTTACCAAACCACACTCCAAGTTCTCCTGTCTGGGCCTTCAGCACTTGCTGATCCCTCTGGCTGGAATACCTGTCTTATTCTACTACTCAATTTCCACATCGCCTTCCTTTTTCTACTTTATTCTTCTTTCAAGGCTCTTTTAGAAGACTTTTGCAACCCCCCAAGTCTGTGTTAGATGTCCCTGGAACATGAATCCCCTACTTCCCCACCCAGGAACTTACCACAAGGTATTGTAAATGTTTATTGATTTCTCTGAATCCCCTACTATAATGTAAGCTCCAGATGGTCAGGGACTATGTCTCCATGAGAGTAGAAGTTTAAAACTATTTCATGAATAAATGTATATAAATTATTTTCACTTGACAACCAGCTTTATTACATATAAGCAAGTTCTCACAATGCACCTCACCTTTTAGAAAAAGAAACCTTGGGGGAACACTTCCTATCATATAGCCACCATTCTCTGGTATCTCTGGCAGTCCAGGAATAAACTGGAGGTATTAACTATTGTAAGATTTGTTAAAATTACATTATATTTTAATTATAAAAGTAATTCATGCAGCTTAGAAAAAAACACAGTCAAAATTATGAAGTAAAAATGTAAGTCCTCATTTATCTCTTTCCCTTGCCCATAGCTGATACCCAAAGGTAACCCTTGTTAACAGTTTAGGGTGGATACTTTCAGACATGGATTTGCAAATATATGTGGTATTTGCAAACTAAGAACAGGAATAAAACTGGTCCTGAAAAAAAGAATCAGAATATGGATCTTGAATTCTGTGAAGCCTCTTTTTCAGTCTTCTTGTCTTTCTTCTCTCTGTTATCAACTTTGTTTTCCCCTTACTGAAGACAGTCTTTTCTATTCCTCAGTTCATTTGAATGAAAATGGCCAAGAGCAAGTCCAAAATTTGTAGGTCCTCAGAGTTCAAGAAGAGCAACCAGACTATCCAAGAACCTTAGTCCAATTCCAGATCCCAGGAAGAGGCTTCAGTTGGACTAGGGTGAGTCAGATGCCCATCCTGGGGCCTCCCTGGAGTGGGTCAAATTGGGGAGATGATTAAGGGTGGGGGAATCTGGTCATATAAAACCATAAGTATCCAGTACAATAAATTTGGTCCCCATTCCATGTTGGTATATTCTTTTAAAAGCCATATATCAGCCCATTGAATTTTAAAATTACAACAGTATTAGTAGACATTTATATTGTGTCTAGTTTTTCATTACTACAAGCAACATAGCAATCAACATACTTGTGTTTTCCTGCAATTACCTATATTATACATCATGGAATTTGGGGATTGTAGGATATATGCATTTGAATTTTCCCATCAAAATGTTGTAACAAATGACACTTCTACCTATATTGGGTATTCCCATTCTTTTTAAGCTCTGCCAACACATTGTTTAAAAAAAACCCACAAGATTTTTTATTCACCTATTTAACAATATTTACTGACAGTTTATTCTGTGCCAGGCTTGGTCCTAGGGCTTTGGGATTGTATCAGGAAACAAAGCCCCTACCCTCATGGAGCAGAGACAATGAGCAAATTCAACATAAATGTTGATCACTGTTATGGAGAAAAATAAAGGGTAAAGTGGTTCACCAGGGCTGGGGTAGTTTGCTATTTTAATTGGGGTGGTCAAGGAAGGACTCTCTGATAGGGTGACATTCAAGCTGAGAATTGAAGAAGTGAGGGTAAATACTAGGCAGACATCTGGGGAAAGAGCATCCAGGCCTAAGGGAAGCAGCATGCCAGGTGAATTCAGGAAACGCAAAGAGGACAGTAGGGCAGAATACAAAAAGATCTTAGGGTAGGATCTAGGAAACATCTTTACCATGATTGCAAGTGGCTTGCGCTGTCTGTAATAATAATATTAACAGGAAGAGTTTATTTTGCTATTCCAACCTCCCATCTCTATACTTGGCCAGATAACTCCTGGGAGTTCTCAACTCAAGTGGTGCGTAATCTGTGGAGATCACTGTTGTACAAGAATGAAAATAAAGCAATCATTCATAACTTCGACCATCTGTGTATCTAAGTAAAGCCTAATTCATGCTGGTGACACTGGCCTGGAAACGTTCCAGACCCGCCTTTCCCAGACACCGCTAATCGCTCCTAGCGAGCCAGGAGTCCGCGTAGAATAGCTGCGCCTGCGCAGTGGCGCTGCGGAGCTTGCGCGCTCGAGGGTTCCGCCCAGCCTTCCAGTGGGCGGGGAAATCAACTAGGCTCCGGAAGCCGCCGTTGCCTGCCCCCAATAAAGTGTCGGGGGAACGAGGGGCGTCGTAAAAGGTCGCGGTGGAGCTCCCCTAAGGTGTAGAGACCTGGCACTTTACGGTGCCAGCCACGGCAGAGCTGGGAGATGTCGGCTGCGGGCCGGATGGATCCCTTGGATCCTCCCAGCAGCTTTGCGAAGCGGGTCCTGGTGACCGGGGGTGCTGGTTTCATGTAGGTAACAGCGTCGCTGGCCGAGTACTTGCTTCCCAGAAATCCCGATCTTTTGTTGCGGCTCTGCTTGCCCTTGGCAGCTTGGGACCAGCTTTGGGTCTGATAAGGGGAAGATCTTAATGCACGACCTGGATCTTCCTTCCTTCTTCCCCCTCCTGCCTGCGAAGACCTGGTTCCTTTGAAACTGCGACTTCTTTAAATCGCTTTCCTCCCTAAGCAAAGGTGCTGGGTACTATCCGCCCTCCTACCTGGCTTGAGATGCACCTGTCACTCTTCTGAATGCGCCCATAATTGCAGAAAGCTTCTCACCAGCTGCTTCAACCTTCCTGACTCCTCCCCCATACACAGTTCTTGTACATATAGACACCAAAAAAATGTGTAATATGACAGGGCACTTATATTTATTCCTCTTTTGGTATTAAACATTTGATGCCTCTTTCCCCCTTACACCCACAGTCAGCGAGTCCTCTCTCCCTACTTCCAAAGTATATCCTCAAGGCCTCTTTTCATCTCCTTTCCCCTTCTACCTGAGCCCATGTTACTTTCTTCCTTTGCCTAGACTACTACGGTAGCCTACTGAATGGTCATAGTTCTTCCAAGTCTGTTTCTCACAAGTCAGTGTTTACTAAGTAAAAGTGCATAAATTTTACTCCAGTGATTCCTGTCAAACTTAGAATAAAATCCAGACTCTTTACCATATCTAGAAGACTCTCACATGCCCAAGCACTGCTTTTCCAGTCTGATCAGCCAGTCTACCCCTAGCTTTTCTGTGCCTGCTGCACTTACCTCTTGCCTTCCCTGGAGGCTCCTTCCTCCTTTCTTGAGGCCTCTGCACTTTCTTCCCTTTTGCTTAGCCTGTTTGCATCACTCAATTCAGACGTTTACTCAGACATCACCTCCTCAGAGAAGCATTACCTGACCACCCTATCTAAAATACCCCTCTCCCTACTAACACACATCACTACCTGAAATTGTATTAATGTACTGTGTTTACTTGTTTATTGCTTGCATCCCCACTTTTGAATGTAAACTGAATGAGGGCAGAAACTATTGTTCTGTCAGCACCTGGAAGAATGTCTGGCTCATTTTGTAAAGGTCTTAATTGCTGAATGGATGAATGCAAACATACAAACAAGAAACTTTCCCAATGTTTAGTGGAAGAAGAGGAACATGGGACTCATTCTTCCACCCCCAAGCCCATTAGCACATTAAATGTCTTCTGATCTCAAAGTGACTTGGAGAAGGGGACCAGGCAGGCAAGGTTCACTTAATGAAAACAGAAGTGTGGACATAAAAGGATCGTACTGGTGTGATAGTGCTGGTCCAGGAAGGATACTTCTAGAAAATGCTATGAAAGGGCTGTCAAGTACAAACTCTGAGTTCATAATTTGGTCAAGGTCTGCCCTTGTTCCTGCCCTCGTGTGGTGTGTATGATAAAATTTGGTGGATTATCTATGCCTCTGGTTCCACTTCAGGGTCCTCTGAAACCCAGGAGCTACTGTGGATATCTAACTCCATGATAGTTTCAGCTAGCCTTGGAAACCTAGGTTTAGTTGAGGACCTCCCCCCCTCCCCCAGCTGATTTACACCATCAAATTCTTGTACCAAGAGATAGCAATTGCAGTAGGATTACTATAAACACAGACAACTCCTATGCTCATACTAACTTAATTTTTACATAATTATACCTACAATCTCTGAAAAGGCTCATTATAGTCCTTTTTCACTGACCACTAACCATTGTATTTATTATCATCCTGCTTTACTCCCATACTCAAAGCATGCATGGACAGATCATTTGGTTAAGCTAATTTTTTCTATTACCCAGGACCAGTAAACTGTCTCTTTTCCAGAGTGTAAAGGCTTTGTATATTGATACTGTCGATACGGTTAGTGAAAAGAGTGGGTGTGTGTATATTCAGTGTAGTTATATTTCTTGCAAAAATGTGAAGGTATCTTTGAATAGTTTCTTAATACTGGACAGCTTAGGATAACATTTAAGAATTTACAGAAAAGTTTAAATTTTCTACTAACAAGATATACTTTTTTCTTATAGTGCATCACATGTGATTGTCTCTTTAGTAAAAGATTATCCAAACTATATGATCATAAATCTAGACAAGGTGAGTTTTATAAAAATGAGCTTCATTTCATGCACTAAAACTTATTTATATTTTTTAAAAGTATTAGAATCTTGTCATGCTGATACCTTAGTTTTATTATTTAGTCATTTTAACAACTTGGGGGCCAACAGTCATGTGTTCGTGCTGTATTTAATCTTAATAAAGTCGTTTGAACGCTTTTTATTTATTATGATAGCCCATAGAGTAAAGGTTTTAAGAGCAGTGTTTTTACCAAACAACAACAACAACAAAAAACTTCACCCTAAATTCAACATTTAATGTAATGTTGTGATTATTAACCATTTTAGAGTTGGAATGTTCTGATTATTTGATTTTATAACTGCCATGTCATGGAAACTATATATTTATTTTTTAAATTAAAATGTAATTGAATTAATTTACTTATGAGAATTTTTCTGTAATAATTGGACTCTTCCTTAGAGAGTCTGAAAGCCATGATTGGTAATCACTGAATTTTTTACTTTAAACACAAGATGCAGTTAGTTACTTTTATTTAATAAAACGTAATAAGAAAAATGTATAGTCAAAGAATAATCCATAAGTCTTATGGCTTTTTACCTGCCTTGCTATCATGGACAGCAATTTTTTCCCCCATCTCTATACCAATTTACCAGCAGTTAACTCAGGAAAAAATGTAATGAGTTTATAATATGTGTAACAAAGGTGTAACTGTTTTCAATCACTAATTCCGTTTCAGTAAGGAATGGTAAACTTTTCTAGCCATGAGACACTGAAGGCAAATATGGGCAGGAAATTTTTTAAAGGAGTGGTTTATAACAAGTGATTTTTTTTTTTTTGTATTTTGAAACAATAACAAAATTATGTGTTTTTTTTGTTTTTTACTCTTAAGATATTAGAAACTTAAAAACACAAAGAGCAAACACTTTAAGAAGACATATTCTTGTACTACAATCAGAACATCTATAGTCTTTAAAATAAATTGATATTTTATAGGAGAAGCTGCTATCACTTTTTGTGTTGTTTCTCCACCCTCCTTTCCCCTTACATATTTTAAGCTGGATTACTGTGCAAGCTTGAAGAATCTTGAAACCATTTCTAACAAACAAAACTACAAATTTATACAGGTATGAAAGTTTCTTATAATAATATACTTATTATACTATGCCTCTTTCGTTATTCAGACATTATATCTTCCTTCTTTACAAACTTGTGTCATATGGACTTGGAAAGCATGCTAATTAAAGACCTCTTGGTTTCCAGAAGTACTGCATGCTGTAGAGAACACTACTTCTAGATTGACACTACATATAACGTTACATGTGATTTTTTGATGCGTTGGAAGATCATTATGAGTAGCTGCTTGAACTTACATGGTTTGTGATTTTTAGCTCCTCACGGTCCTTTTTAATAAGGCCTTGCTGGGATTTTAAAAGATTGGTATAAAGTAGAGTGTTACTTAGGCCAGCCTATAGCCAAAGAGCCCACCATACAAGCCTGGAGGATAGCCTTCTTCCATGAAAGTTGATCGATTGGCTCTGGAACACTGATTTTCACTAGCCACCCTTAAAAAAGTCCTAAGTATGAACCAGAGAGCCAAGTCATTAATTGGCAAAGTGAATTTTAATGCCAAATGCAACTATTTATCTTATGGTTTATGTGGAGCTTTTTTGGTTTTTTTTAGTGATTCTAGAAACTCTCTTTTTAACCACAAATATTAAAGAATATACTGAGCAAACATTTCGTAATTCTGTTCTTCTATATGAAAGTGTTTTCTTCAGTCACCAAAGAATTATTGAGAATACGTATTTTTAGAACTAACTATACATATAACATCAAAAGTACTCATAAGTGTACTTAGTTGTGATTAAATACATTTTTCAAAATGTCATTCCAATTGTAATACTTACTTTAAATATATTTCAATAATGGTTTTCTCAAACTTTTGAAAATATGTTTAAAATATTTCCTGTTAACATAGTGACCTTAGGTTGACAACAGTGCTATGGAAAAAACCTAGTACAGTCCTTAGTAGTAGTTAGTGCTCAATAAAATATTATTTTAGACTCTTATTTGCAAAAATATTTTATATTTTTATTATATTTTATATTTATATCCCATGATGCTGAAAAAATACATCATTCATTACTGTACTTACTTGACCCCTCAGTTGAATTTTTAAGATATTCTCTATTAAACTGGGGAGGGGAGAATTAATTCTTCTTTTATAATTTTGTTGTTCATACAGTAAAATGGCTTTTATGAATGGGAATGCTCAATGAAACTTTACTTTTTTATATAGGGTGACATATGTGATTCTCACTTTGTGAAACTGCTTTTTGAAACAGAGAAAATAGATATGGTACTGCATTTTGCTGCACAAACACATGTAGGTAAGTATTGTTTTATGTTACAGTTATGATGGGCAAATTATTTTCTCCGGTGGTTGATTATCCTAAATCAAAGTCCAGTAATGGGGTTGAACAAGTAGGTACTTCATATGTGTCTTTGAGAGCATAGACCATGCTCTACCAGAAAACAAGACAGTGGTCACTGTCATCAAAATAGTTGGTGCTTTTCAGGTCACTTTTATTAGTCTCGGTCGTCTTAAAACTATGAGTTTAACCAAATTCAGTATAGTGATTACTTCTGGGGAAATGGACATTCAAACTGTATTTTTTGTGTTTTTTTGAAACTGGGTATTGAATACACATTTGAACATTATATTATTTGTACTATTTTGTCCATCTGAGATTCTTCTAATAATTTTTCTAATATTTTATATCGTGAAATATAATATATTCAGAAGAATTCAGAAGTAAAATTAAGTGAATACTCATACTGTGAATACCCATGTAGCCATCACCTAAACAAAAGATAGAATGTTGCTGAGTCCTCTGTAGTTGTAGTATTCTGTTTTAACCTGATTTTAACGTTATACTTTCCCTTGGTTTTCTCAGCAGTTTTGCTATCTATGTATTTATCCCTAAACAGTATAGGTTAGTTTTACCTGTTTTTAAAATTTTATAAAATAACGTAGGTTTTTTGGTCTTGCTTTTTCATCCATATAGATTCATCCATGTAGTTGGGTGTAGGTCTAATTTGTTCATTTTCAGTAACATAAAATATTCCATGGTAAGTATACACCATAATTTGTATATCGATTTTACTCTTGATGGACATTTGGATTGTTTACACTTTGGGCAATTTTGAACAATATCACCATGAACATTCTTACACTTGTATCTTGGTACACATAAGTATACATTTCTAAGTATACATTTGTCTCAGTATATAACTAGAATCCGGAGATCTGCACACTTCAACATTGAACTGTTTTCTAAAGTAATTGTATCAATTTCACCCCTCCAGGAGTGTAAGAGACCTGTTGCTTTAGATCTCACCAAAGCTTTGTTTTGTCAGACTTTTCCATTTTTGTCAGTCTGAGTAGTGTGCAGCAGTATCTCATTGTGATTTTAATTTTTATTTCTCTGATTACTAATGAAGTTGTGTACTTTTTATATGTTTATTAGTACTTTAGATTTCTTATTTTGTAAAATGCTGTTGAAATCTTTTGCTTTTTAAAAAAATGGGTTATTTACCTTTTTCTCATTGATTTGTAGCAGTTTTATATACTGGATACTAGTCCTTTGTTATGTGTATTATAACAATCTTCTACTCTGTGGCTTATCTTTTCATGTTTTTTTTTTTTTTTTTCTAGTATGTTTTGATGAACAGATGTTCTTAAATTTTATGTAGTTGAATTTATATAGCTTTTTCTTTATGTTACGGTTAATGGTTTGGGGGTCTTAAAGAAATTCTCTTTTGGCCCAAGGTTATGAAGATAATTTCCTATGTTATGTTTGAAAAGCTTTATAGTTTTGTCTTTTGCATTTAGATTTGTAATCCATCTGAAATAGATTTTTGTATGCAATATGAGATAGGAGTCTAATTTTATTTTTTTCTATTTGAATGCCAATTGGACCTCTACCACTTGTGGAAAAATTCACCATTTTCCATTGCCCTGTCATATATCAAGTATCCTTATATAAGTCTCTGTTTCTTGAGTCTTCGTTTGTCTTATTTGTCTATAGCTGTGCTGGTTACACAGTTTACTTGCTAATACAGTGCTTTCATATCTGGTAGAGCAAATCCTTCTACTTGTTTAAGGATAAAGCAATTGTATAGTTCTTCCAGAAAGTATGAGATGCTTACCAATGTTTGCTATTGTCAGTCTTTTAAATTTACCACACAGGGTATATTTAGAAGAGTCTGGTTTTTACCCCTTTCCACTAAGAGTCTAGTTTTTTAAAATACGTTTTTATTGATTTTTATAGAGAGAGAGGAAGAGAGAGAGAGACATCAGTGTGAGAGAGAAACATTGATCCGCTGCCTCCTGCAGGCCCCTTACTGGGGATGGAGCCCACAACCCAGGTATGTGCCTGAATCGAACGGGGACCTCTCAGTCTATGGGACAACGCTTAGTCTACTGAGCCACACCAGCCAGGATAAGAGTCTAGTTTTTATCCCTGTCCTCTCCACTATGTTCTCCGCTGTCCCCTATAGATAACTTTAATTTACAGTTTATCTTTCGTTTACAAAAAAAAGATATAGTCTACTGCCCTTCTTAGAGAAATGGTAGCCTACTATACATATCTTTCTCCATCTTTTTATGTAATACAATATATCTAGGAGATCATTCTGTAACAGAATGTAAAGATATTCCTCATTCTTTCTTTTTATTTTCATAGTACTCCATTGTGTGCATGTACCATAATAGGGCTTATTTCCTACATTTTGCTTTTTTAAAACAGTGCTGTAGTGGATGGCTTTGTGCCTGTATCTTTTTGTATATTTGTCAATTGATGTTGGGAGATATTTCTTGAAGTAAGATTGCAGGGCATATTAATTTTGCTAGTGCTGCCATAAAACAACAGAAATTTATTTTCTCACAGTTTTGGAGGCTGGAAGTCCAAGATTAAGGTGCCAGCACGTTTTTTTTTTTTTTCAGGCTTCCCTCCTTGGATTGCAGATAGCTACCCCTTACCATGTTCTTATATGGTTTCTGTGTGTCACCAGTGTCTCTTTTTGTGTCCAAATTTCTTCTTTTATTTTTTTTCCTTTATTGATTTTAGAGAGAGGAAGTGAGAGGGAGAGAGAGATAGAAACATCGATGAGAGAGAACATTGATTGGCTGCTTCCTGCTTGCCCCCCACTGGGATCTGGCCCACAACCTGGGCATGTGTCCTGACCGGGAATCGCGACCTCTTGGTGCATGGGTCCGATGCTCAACCATTGAGCCACACTGGCCAGACCAAATTTCTTCTTCTTTTAAAGACACCAGTCATATGCCCTGGCCAGTTTGACTCAGCAGTTAGAGTGTCACCCCATGGACCAATAAGTCTCGGGTTCGATTCTAGTCAAGGGCATGACCTTGGTTGTGGTTTGTCCCTGGCCCTGGTGGGCAACCGGTCGATGTGTCTCTCTCACATCAGTATTTCTCTCTCCCTTCCTACCACTCTATCTGAAGATAAAATGGAAAAAAATATCCTCGAGTGAGGATAAAAAAAATAAATCAATAAAAATAAAGACACCAGTCATATTGCATTAGGGCCCACCCTAATGGTCTTATTTGAACTTAATCACCTCTTTAAAGGCCCCAGGCCTGCGATTTTCAACCTTTTTCATCGCATGGCACACAAACTAATTACTAAAATTCTGTGGCATACTGAAAAATATATTTTTGGCTGATCTGACACACACACAAAAAATAGGTATAATTTTGATTCAGTCACACCAGATGGCTATTGTTGTGTTGGCCTTTGTCTCTTTTTTATTTGACAATCTAAGGGAAAAGTGCCCCATTCCATATAAATTTTGGATTATTTGTTCTTGTTCTGTGAAATATGCCATTGGTATTTTAATAGGGATTGCATTGAATCAATAGATTGCTTTGGGTAGTATGGACATTTTAATGGTGTTAATTATTCCAATTCATGAACACAGAATATGCCTCTACTTGTTTATTTCTTCCTGTTTCCTTCTTCAATGTCATATAGTTTTCTGAGTACAGGTCTTTTACCTCCTTGGTTAAGTTTATTTCTGGGTATCTTATTTTGTTGTTGTTCTTGCAGTGGTAAAAGGGATTTTTTTTTTTTTTTTTTTTTTTTTTTTTTTTAGTTTCTCTTTCAGAGAGATCATTATCAGTGTATAAGAGGTATTGCATATTTTAAAAATTCTTGTAGCACACTGGTCGAAAATCGCTGTCCTAGGCAAATACAGTCACATTCTGAAGTACTGGAGGTTAGGGCTCCAATATGAATTTTAAAGGAACACAATTCAGCCCTATAACACTGGGTTAAAGGGTAAAAGCATATCTAATTTGCCTAGATAGTGGGACATTTTCTTCCTTAGGGGCTGTAAACATTTTGTATTCTCACTTCCAATATATAAAGTATCATTTTTCCCCAGTCTCACCAACAGAATGTATGTCAATTTTTAAAAAACATTTGCCAATCTGATAGGTAAGAAGTGGTACCTATGAGTTTTTAATTTGGATATTTCTTGTTATAATTAAGGTCGAGCATCTTAAGCTTAAGGACCTCTGTATTTCTTGTCAGAACTATTTATGTCTCTTTCCATTTTACCATAGGGTTGTTACTTTTTATTTTTTATAACTTCTTTTTTTTTAATCCTCACCCAAGGATATTTTTGTTTGTCTTCAGATAGAGTGGGAGGGAGGGAGAGAGAGAGAAACATCAACGTAAGAGGGACACATCAACTGGTTGCCACCTGCATGACTCTGACCAGGGCCGGGGACAAACCGCAACCGAGGTACATGCCCTTGACCGGAATCAACCCGAGACTCTTTGGTCCACGGGCTGATGCTCTAACAGCTGAGCCAAACCGGCCAGGGCCGGTTTTTTGTAACTTTTTTATAGACTGAATATATTAACCCTGTTTTGATCATTTTAAATATTTTTCCTAGTTTGTCATTTGTCTTTTTACTTTGTAGATTTTTCTGTTTTTTTTATTTTTAACTATGCAAGAATTTTTATGTAGTCAAATCTATCAGTCTCTTTCTTTTGCTTCTGTGTTGTGAGACATAGTTAGGAGAGTTCCTCTCATTCCCATATTATAGAGAAATGATTCTTTAAAAGGACATTATTTTAAAATAATTTGTCCAACAGTTGTTGTTTTCAGCAATAACATGTTGAGCTGAAAAGCCTAGCCCTCTAACTTAAAATGGAAATTTCAAATGTTTTTAAATTTAAAAACATTTTAAATTTGAATGTATCACTTATTTTTTCCACTATGGAATTAAAAGTGTTTTCTGCAAAAAAAATGCTTAAAAAAGTGTTTTTTAGCTGAAGCTACTGTTTGATATTTGATTTGTCCATTTGATGGAATTGTTCTAGTTTTTTCTCTCTCTCTTTTTTTTAGATCTTTCGTTTGTACGTGCCTTTGAGTTTACATATGTTAATGTTTATGGCACTCACGTTTTGGTAAGTGCTGCTCATGAAGCCAGAGTGGAGAAATTTATTTATGTCAGCACAGATGAAGTATATGGAGGCAGTCTAGATAAGGTAAGCTGAGAAAATGTGTATTTCACCAACCTACTGTGGACCATGTAACAAATCTGTCATATTAAAACCTACTCTGGGCTTTTTTCATCCTCTGACTTTACATACTTGTGGGACTCTCAATTGTCATTCTGTTGTGTCTTCTGTTCAAATAAAATAATGCCACCCCAATGGCAACAACAAAGCTCTAGGTACAGATTTATATGTAATTTGACTGACAGCATTTTATTTACTTATTTATTTATGAAGATAAATTTTTTAAATTGTCTTTATAGAGAGAGGAAGGGAAAGAGAGATAGAAACATTGATGTGCAAGAGAAACATTGATCAACTGCCTCCTGCACGCCCCTGTTGGGGATTGAGCCTGCAACCTGGGCATGTGCCCTGACAGGAATTGAACTGGGACCTCTCAGTCCAAGGGACGACACTTAATCCACTAAGCCACACCAGCTGGGCTTGACTGACAACATTTTACAAGAGAGCAGAAGGTTTCATCTTTTTGTCCCAGTCTTACATACTTGATGAATGTTATTTCCATGAGCCAAAGCATGTGTAAGTTAGGTGTAGCATACTGCCTGTTCACTCAGGAAAGCACACTGGAATGTCAAGGAGTTGAGTGTGAAATTATTGTAGAAACTAGAATCTCTTCTTTTTTAATCATTTGTAAATGTCATACTTTTTATGCAAAAAATGGCTCCACTTTCCCATCTATATTTTTCATAGTCAATAGTGACCTCATTCTGTTTTATTTTAACACATGTATAGTGAAAAAAATAAAGTAGATTGAAAAAAAAAATACAATGAGAAAAAGCAGACCCTGACCGCTTTTCAGTCCATAATCCCACCTCTGAGAAGCAACCATTTTCATTTGTCTTTGCAATTTTTATAAGGTTGACTTCTTCCTTCTTATACCTTGTCACTCTAGCTAGAATGATTTTTTAAATGTAAGTAAGGTCATGACATTACTCTGCTCAAAATTTGTTAATGTTTTGATGTTGGCCTTCAAGGTTCCACGTGTTCTGGCCTCTCTCTAGCTCTCCAACTTCATCTCCCATTTCTCTCCCCTCTCATGAAACTCCTTGTAGTTCCTTTGAACATACTTCTGTCTCAGGGCCTTTGCACTTGCTGTTCTGCCTCTTTCCTCATAGGGTTGTTGTGAACTTTAAATAGGTTACTACATTAAAGTGCTTAGAAAAATGCTAGGCACGTAGTTGGGGTTCATTATTTTTTTTTAATGAAATGATTAACATTTTACGTTTATAATATATTTTCTGATTTTTCTACTTAGAAAGTATGCATAATACTTTCTTAAAAAATTGATCTTTTTAAAATCAGGAATTTGATGAATCTTCGCCCAAACAACCAACAAATCCTTACGCATCATCTAAGGCAGCGGCTGAGTGTTTTGTACAGTCTTACTGGGAACGATATAAAGTAAGAACTGATTTTAATTTAAAACTCTTGAATCATTTTTCTTTGGACTTCCGTGTTAAAACTTCAAGTTATCATTAGCAGTGTTTATTTCTGGAGTAGAGGATATATATTGAGAAAAGTTACATATTAAAGAATTGTACAAAACTGATTTTCTGTAGCGTGTAGACAAAATGGGACCTACTTCTTGTTTAGTTCATCTTTTAAAGGAATGATTTGTATAATTTTTTTCCTACTTTAGTAACAGGTAGAGTGTTACAGCCATAGTGAAAAGCTCTGTTCCCAGGAATCCTCTGAGTGAAGGAAGACCGAGGGAGGGCAGATTCCCTTACGTCCTGTGTGCTCCTCTCTGCATGATTCACCTCTCTTGGCTCCTCATGAACAGGAGGCAGATCTCCCCGGGTGGCTCTGACAGTGTCAGTATGGGAGCCTTACCCAACACGAGTTGTCAGCTCGAAGCCCCCACCGATCTTTCTGGGAGTTATTAGGGACTGGGTCAGAAAGGCAAGCCAAGGAATGACTTAAGGTTCTCTTGCCTTTTGTGTTCCAGTAGCATTGGTCCTTTTCTCTTTCGTGCCAGGTTGTTTTATTTGTAAGGGTTGGTACAACACAGAAAGCCAACTTAAAGTTTAAGATCTAACCAATCCTAGAGTCCTAGAGGTGGTCTCTGAAATTATCAGGTGGAAATTTCCTTAATTTTCTTCTATCAAACTTACAAACCTGCCTTCAATTTATATTTATTCTCCCCTTATTCTAATATATAAAAAATTCCTCTTTTTCTTTTTGGAACCTCTGTCTTTATCTGAATCCTATCCTCTCCTGTCTTTTTAGGAATCTTACATTAGAAAAAAAATCCCTTCACTTCTATCCTTAAGGTGTGTGGAATTATTTAGCCAAAAGTGCCATATTTTAAAACTGCTAAACTTTAGATAATCATTATTTTGGACCTTTCTATTACCTTAATGTCAAATACTCTTAAGTTTCCAGTTGTCATCACAAGAAGCAGTAATGTTTACGGACCACATCAATATCCAGAAAAGGTACATTTGACTTCTAAATTAAGAGTGTGTTTTAGCGATTGTAACCTATTATTTATCATAATCTCTCTTCAGTTACTTGTTCAAAATTTATGTTGTAATTATACGTAATTTATAGATGCTATATGAGCCACATGTAGAACCCTGGGTTAGAGTTTGAAGGCTTGAGCTTAAGTCTCAACCTGACAGTCACCAGCTGGTGTGACCTTAGGCCCTTTGAGCATCGTCTTTAAATCGAGGAGTAATGATAATATTAGAAAGGATTTTGAAGGATCCAGTGAGATATGTGTGAAAATGCCTTGTACTTTGCTGGATTCTCAGCCACTACTGTCACCCTGTAGTTTAGACTCCTGATTTGCAGTAAGACCAATATGTTAGGCTGTACAGAAATGTAGAAGCTAGTTAGAGAGTGATGCGGGAAGCTTGTACAGAAATTTATCTTAGACCCAGCAGCGATGGGATTTTCGCATGGAATAAAGTCTTTCCAAGTGGGCAGAGACACCGTACCAAATCAGCCATGCTGGTCCCAGGAATCCCAAACTGGAAATACAGACTTCAAAGGGCATTTTGGAAAGCAGGACTCCAAAGTCAGGGAGATTTAAAGAGACAGATGGCGTTGTACACTAATTTTTGCTCAGTGAAGGCAAGGAGTGTGTTGCATGTGGTAGAGCTTTAGCAAACCTATTTTATCTTAAAATGTTTTATTCAAGTTTTATGTAACCTCTTCGTGAGTAAAGTGTTCCCCCAACGACACTGTGCACCTGGGGCCTTTGGAGAACATTGTTCTTTTCCTGTTACTGTATGAAATCCCCAAATAGGTCACATTAGCGTCTTTGTCCTTTGATTCAGTTCTATCTATAACGCTTCTATTGAGTGCAGTGTGTGGCCCCTGAGGATGACTGGGGGATAAGATGACTAAGCCTTTGGTCCCTGTCTTCACTTAGAGTCGTAACTGGAACCACTGAGATAAGGGCTGGAGGGAGCTCAGAGACTGGACAAAAACAAAAGGAAAAAAAGGAAATTTATCTTACAGTCATCTGATTAACTGTTCTTCAACTCTATTGTTGCAGGCCTGAATGTCTTCCAGAAAATAGTACAAGTAGCAAATAAAGAAATGTAGTTAAAAGGCTGAAAATTCCTGTGTGGTTGGTTCCATACCATTAAGCCTACTTCTAAGTAACTATTGCTGTCTCTCAGCCTCAATTTAGAATGAGTTTTTCATTTCCCAGCTGGTTGCATTAATCTGTTTGCCCAAAGGAAAGGGCCCTTATCATGATCTGCTGGTATTAATATCTAGTTGGCTTAATTTTTGGAGTATCTTTAACAGGTTTATTATAAATTTAGTACTTTATCTCTACCTGTTTAACATAAATTTACTTTGAATCCAAGGCGCTAGAATGTACTTTTTTATTAATTTCACAAGCACTTACTGAGTAGGTGTTATATGTAGAAAGCAATAAGTAATGTAAGATTCCTGCTCTTAAAAAATCAACACAAAAGTGTGATTTGTGATGAAAGCAAATTGTTCATGAAGACTTTTTCTGAAATTTCCCACTATTCATAGTATCATTTTCATATTTTTCTAGCAGATAACTTGTTTTGTGAAATAGGAACCTGTCTTAGAGGTTTTTTTACTTATCAAAGTTGTAATAGATTTTTCTTGAACTGATAAGAATTGGAATGCATCTATATTTCTTAATAATAATGTTTTAATCTTATGATGAGTTTAGATTCATATTAATGAGTAAATTTTGAAAGTCTGAAATGATATTTAAATATTCTTGTAGGTTATTCCAAAATTTATATCTTTACTGCAACACAACAGGAAATGGTATGTTATTATTTACCTTTGTACCCATTTGTTTTTCTGATATGTTGTTAGTATTTGGTGACAGTCTTTCTTGAAAATCATAAAGTCTTAGAGTTGGAGGCCATAGAATTGAACGTCTCAACAAATTTAAGAATTTCTTCTACAATCAATGTAATCGTTTTTTAAATAAGTATAATAAGTATTCATATTTATAATTTATTTACTTAGATAATTTCAGTTCTTAAGTGAAGGGACTTAGCAAAAAAAAACACCACCACAACAACTCATAGACACAGACAACGGTGTGGTGATTACCAGAGGGAAAAGGGGTTAGGGAAGGTAGAAAAGGATGGAGGAGGGATAGATAACTAGTTGATAGAGGAAAAAACTTCAGTTCTTAAATCATCTATTCTGGAACTTTCAGTTATTTCATAAAACTTGACATCTATATAATTTTACTTTTTGAAAGGATTTATTTGATTCATAGAACTGTAGATATTTCTTCAGAATGAATTTAAGGTATACAATTGGTGAATAAATATTTCTCAGGGGATCACCTATATGTTTGCCACTTTCCTACTGAGTACCCTCAGGAGGTTTGAAGATCATTTAAGAAGTATGGATAAAATTTAGAAAAGTTGTGAAAGTCTGTGTTTTCAGCAAAAGATTTCTAGGATTGCCATGGGAATTGGCTTTTCTGGGGTTATACCCAGTCATTCCCTTACTCTGGCTTGGGAGAGCTTACATTTTTACACTTTATGAGTCCCTTTTATTTAATCTTTTTAGCTGCATTCATGGATCAGGGCTTCAAACAAGAAATTTCCTTTATGCTACTGATGTAGTAGAAGCATTTCTCACTGTCCTCAAAAAGGGGGAACCAGGTGAAATTTATAACATTGGAACCAATTTTGAAATGTCAGTTCTCCAGCTTGCCAAAGAACTAATACAACTGGTACGTATATATTGTGAAAGGGTATTATTTAAATATTGCCATTAATTTAGTGACAATAATGACTAATTTACTCAAAATCAACAATTTACAGTTTATTCAATTGAAAGTGAATGAATAATAAATAAAATTTGTGTGTATACCAGTGATTTTCAACCAGTGTGACACAAGAATTTTTAAAACATGCAATACCGTCCGGTCGATGTGGCTCAGTGGATTGAGTGTCCTCCCATGGACTGAGAGGTCCTGGTTGGATTCCTAGTCAGGGCACATGCCTGGGTTGCAGGCTTGATCCCCAGTAGGGGGTGTGCAGGAGGCAGCCGATCGATGTTTCTCTCTCACATCGATGTTTATATCTCTCTCTCCCTTCACATCGATGTTTATATCTTGCTTTCCCTTCCTCTCTCTAAAAGATAAAAAAATAAAATATGCAATACCTGACTATTTAGTCAGGGGCACTGACCTCTCTCTTTCCCTTAGATTGTCAAATAAAAACATTAACAACAGCCAACACAACAGTAGCTATCCTATGTGAATGAATAAAAATTATTCCCTTTTTTTTTTGTCCGATTGGCAAAAAATATATTTTTTGGTGTGCCACAGAATTTTAGTAATTAGTTTATATGTGCTGTGAGATGAAAAAGGTTGAAAATCGCTACTGTATACCATCTATATGCTAAGATATGTCATTTGAAATTATATCACTCATTTAGTAAATAGATTTTCAGGGGAAAATAATCCTAATACATTAAATGTACATACCCAATAATGTGCATACCTCAATTTCAGAAATATAAAATTGTGTGTCCTAGAATCAAGGAACAATGATATATAAATATAGTTATGAGTGTATGTATGTATTTGTGAACATCAATTATAAATCTCAGGATTCAGTAGAAAGGAAGATTGAATGTATTGGAAAACTTTTGTTTTTCTCTGCACTATTCTTAGAATGCTCTCTACTCCTAACATGTGGGTTTTCCACACCAAACAGTTATCACATACTGGCTGGGTGTCCTACAATTTAACTCAATTCTGATATTTTCCACCTGTAAATAGCATCAGGTCCCACAGGTTTAAAGAATCAGTCCCACAAGACTGTCCTCAGTTCAGAGCCAATTGTAAGACCTGGTTGTCACCTGTGCTTCTGACCAACCAGCTGTAAGTCGGAGGTATTTTGCTAGAGTGGCTCACAGAACTCAGTAAACAGTTTACTTTGCAGATTACCAGTTTTTTACACAGGCTATAACTCAGGAACAGCCAGGTGGAGGAGACACAGGGCAAGGCATGACGGCAGGAGCTGGAGTGTCCATGCTCTCCCTGGGCGTGCCCCTCTCCCAGCACCTCCATGTGTTTACCAGGCCAGAAGCTCTCCCAACCCTGTCTTTTTGTGTTTGTTTTTATGGAGGCTTCATTAAGTAGGAATGATTGTTAACACTTTGGCCATTGGTGACTAATTCAACCTCCAGCACCTCTTCCTCTCCCAGGTTTATGGGGAGGGGGGCTGAGTTCTGTCCCTGTAACCACATGGTTGGTTTCCCTGGCAACCAGACCCCATCCTTAGGGGCTTCCCAAAAATCAGTTACTAACATTAACTCTGTTGTGGTTGAAAGGGGATTGTTATAAATAGCAAAAGACACCTTTATCTCTTATCATTTAGGAAATTCCACGTGTTTTAGGAGTTCTATGCCAGGAACAGGGATGACTACCAAACATATATTTCTTTTTATAAATCACAATACCACATTGAGTAATAACCAAAAAAAAAAAGTTATTTTCTTCTATAGTATACAATGTGTATTCTTTCTGAGCTTCAGATAAAATTTGGGTTATAAAGTACAGAAAGGGTTACTAAAATGCTGTTCATCTTAGCTGTTTCTCCCCCTGTGAGAATGTTGTTTTTCTTGTCTTTTGAATCCTCTATTGAATAACATTGTTATTCTCTGGTCTCATTTTATCATTTGACTTAAAAGCCCTTTCCATTTTGACAGATCAAAGAGACCAATTCAGAGTCTGAAATGGAAAATTGGGTTGATTATGTTAATGATAGGTGAGTAACAAGTTAACACATTGGGGAAAGATTTTGAAATCTTTGGTACTTATAAAATTATAAAATATATGGAATTAACCAGAAACTAGTTTGTCCATTTTGAGTTTTCTGCTAAAATATTTTTTTCTAATTATAAATGTCATAAGATAAAGTGTAGCATTATTACTTACTAGCTGTGTGATTTAAAGAAAGTTACTGACTTTTTCCAAGGCTGAGGTTTCCTTGATTGTGAAATAGAGAAAATAATATTTTGCTTCTTAAAAAGGATTTTAAGGTTTAATTATAATAGATATCAAGTCCCTAACCCAGGGTATGGAACACACAAGTCCTCATAAGTTTTGTGTATTTAATTATTCATTCATCAAACATTTAGGTATGATCACTGCATTCATACCTAGATTATGCTGAAATAAGAAGAGGATAAGCCACAGGCAGTGTTAGGCATCTGGGATTAAAGATGATTTTTAAAAAATATACACTTTAAAAAATAAATACACACTTTAATTTGCAAATTTTCTATGATCATGTCATCAGGGAGAATTTTTTAAGAAAAATATTTGAATTATGGTAAAGATGCATGGACATACATTTTTTCTCTTAGTATTCAGATTTGTAAATATATTTCCACAGTGTCATTTTAAATCTTTTATTTTCCAAGACCCACCAATGACATGAGATATCCAATGAAGTCAGAAAAAATACATGGCTTAGGATGGAGACCTAAAGTCCCTTGGAAAGAAGGAATAAAGAAAACAAGTATGTTATGAATTGGTCATTTGGGGGATGGGGGTTCAGAAAATTTTAAAGAAAGAATAGTTTATTTTTAGAACATTACAAGTTCGGTTGAATATTGTGATGAATCGTTTTTACTTTTCAAATTGTCACATTTAATATATTTTTAGCAATAGTAATATATTTCCTAAGCATGTTGAATTTCATAGACTAACTTCTGATCAGTCTTCCTGTATCTTATTAGCATTTATCAGATGCCTATTTCATTGAGTCTCATGTACACAATTTTTTACTTTTTTTATATGCTTGAAAGATATGTGATTTATAATCACTAGTATCTTAAAATTATTACGTTTTTCTTTCTTAGTGGTATGTAAAATAATGGTCCATCTTTTAAGTAGCATCTTAGATTTGATGAACTATAGATAGTTGCAGTCTTAAAGTGTCTTGAGTTTTTTTATATTGAAACAAATAGGAAGCAAATTGATATGTACAGAAATATCTATTAAAATAGTGTATATAAAAATCTGTGTATATATGTTAAAGTTCTATTTAGAAATATACTCATGAGAAAAAAATATGTCCAAACATAAAGTCCCATTTTAGAGCTTAAAACACAAAATACTTGTGTTAAATTTTAAAAAGCAAATTTAAAGATGATTTATCTTTTTTTAACTAAAAAACTTGACTGATAAGTCTAGCAACATAAAATAATTTCACATATTAGAAGGAAACACATCATCTCGCTATGCCTATAATGCAGTATTGCTATATTTACATGAATAAAATACTATACTTACTTTCTATAACTTTAAAACCAGTATAAATGTCTTATCCCCTTTCCCCCTGAATTTCTTAAAATGAAAATGTTTTATACACTCAACACCAGCAAATTCAATATTGAAGCACTTTTGAAGTTAAAAACAAAAAAGTTGATTTTTCAGATGATGAAATATCTTCTGATTAATGTCAATTAAAAATTAAATTGTTTTTGTCATTAGGCAGCCCTTTCCTGCTGATAGGCTGTTGGGCAAGACTCTTGCTTAGCAAGAACTCAGTAAATTTTGGTTAACTGATGTTTAGTTTTTTAATTTTGATTTTTGTCTTTTGTTTGTTTTTTTTCTATCAGTTGAGTGGTACAAAGAGAATTTTCACAACTGGAAGAATGCAGAAAAGGCATTAGAACCCTTTCCAGTACAGCCACCGTTTGTGTAGTTAGGACAGTTTCTGGAAAAAGAAGAAAATTAACCTACCTCGACAAATGATGTGAAATCAAGTGACCAAATGAAGTGTCTTTTTTTTTCTTTCGGAATTAGAATCATGACTTTTTGTCTAAAATTCAAATGCAAAATGCCTCAGTCTTTAGAAGAGTTTCAGTATGGGCATCGGATTTAAATGTCAAGATTCTTCCAGAAATCTTCTGAATGAGGAACCAGTAGGCATAGAAAGACTCCGTCATAGCAGTGGGCAGGAAGGAGGAATCTCCTGGCCCTGAGCACAAGGACAGCGCGAGCTCTGGGCCCACAGCAGCTTTGTTGGCACAGAACGCAGTCAGCTTCCCAGCCTTTCCCACTGCCCAGAAAGTCTGATGGGACATTTCCATTCACAGACAGCATAGCATGAGACTTATGCCCTAATTCATTTTTTTTTTTTTTAAAGGTATAATATTGTGCTACAGTTGCTTTAAAAATGGAACAAAATGGAAGCACTTTTTAACTTTTGATAATTTTGTAATATTAAGTTAAATGTTTTTTAAAAGAAGGACATAGTTTTTATATTTTCAAAGCCAATCATTGAACTATGTATAAAAAACCTTGTATCAGAAATTTTATCATGTATTTACTGTATAAAATGATTTTATTTATAAAGTCAATATTTTAATGTATTTAATATAGAATATGGTTTTTTTTTAGTAATGTATGTTTTTATTTTGCTGCAGATAAATTTTTAAATGCTCGATTATGTATTTTTAATACCTCTCTCCTCTAAAGACTTTAAGATGATTTGAAAATGTAACTGATTGGATATTGTGTTGAGAAAGAGAGAAGGGTCAAAGACTGTGCCCAGCTTTTTGGCTTTAGTGTATGATTGATGGTTGTTTTCCCTGAACCAAGGTCATTAACCCAGAGGTGGTTGACAGAGGGGGATAGGAGTGGCGTAAGGGCCTTGAGAATGTGGAGATTGGGCCCTGGCTGGTTTGGCTCAGTGGTTAGAATGTTGGCCCACAGACCAAAAGGTCGTGGTCATGCGGGAAGCAACCAATAGATGTGTCTCACATCGATGTCTCTGTCTCTCTCTTTCTCTCTCTCTCCCCCCTCCCTCCCTCCCTCCTTCTCTTCCATCCACTCTATCTAAAAAATCAATGGAAAAATATCCTTGGGTGAAGATTAACAAAAGAAAAAGAAAAAAAAAAAAAAGAACGTGGAGATTGGGAAAAGAGTAAAAAGATCCAAATTAGTAAGAGGATTTACTAAACAGAAATAAAACATAAACTGAAGTTAACACTTGTAACTTCAGAATTCTTGAGATATGTAAAAGTAGTTAGATTGAGCCAGAATTGGGAATAGTATGAATCAGGTCAGGCAGAAGGACTAGAGAGTGAGATTAACTGAAATGGTGCTCTTCAGGTGTTAGTTATGTAGGGAAGAAAAGGCTTCTTGGAGGCAACCTGTAGGACATGGAGACAGGGAGCTCGGGGAGGCTAGGATGATACAGGCAGCAATGGGACCAACGGAGAGTAAATGGTCTATGGTGGAGTTCGGTCACTGAGGGTAGATGACAATAAAAACACTTGCTGTGTCAGTTGTTCTGTCCTTTGTTCTGACACATATTTTTGTGTACACTTTTATTTCTAACTTTAAACAGACTCACTTTATTGTTCATCTAATCTCAGGAGGTGACCTTGACAGACATTAGGAACATAGAATGAAAACCAGTTTTTAAAAAAATGCAAAAATGTGTAAAAAAAATTAATGTTCCATATCATATGTCACAAGGGAAATGCATATTAACATGACAGTGAGCTACCACTGCAGACTGTTGGAAAGCCCGAAATCTGGAACACTAACACCCCCAAATGCTGACAAGGGATTCCCCTTATTTGAGGTATCTGGAGTAGGCAAATTCCTAGACATAGAAGATAGAGTAGAGGTTAACCAGGGGCTGGTGCTGGGTGGAGAGGGAAAGGGAGAGTTATTGTTTAATGGGTACAGAGTTTATTTGGGATGATGAAAAAGTTCTGAAAGTGATAACATGATAGTTGTACAACAGTGTAAATGTATTTAATACCACTGAAATGTACACTTAAAAATAGTTAACAAGGTAAAATTTTTATGTATATTTTGTTACAGTCATGCTTTTTAAAAATGTGTCCCCAAACCAACAGCATTGGAATTAGTTGTTAGAAATGCAGATTCCTGGGCCCCATCTCAAACTTAGAGAATCAGAAATTGTGTGGGTGCGCCTGGTGATTCTGATGCACCCTACTGTTTGAGAACCACTGCTCTATAAAGTGAGGCGGGGAGGTTAAGCTAGAGAGGCATGTGGTGGCCTGGTCATGGAGGGCCTTGTCTACCATGAAGAAATCCTTGGGCTTTATCATGCCAGCAGAGAGCTAACTCAACATTTTACCGAAGAAATTGAAATTGTTAGATTTGTGGGATTTATTGATTTCCTGATTTCAAGAAGAATATCTGTTCATTGCAGAAAGCTTGGAAAACTAAATCAGTAACAAAAGAAAATCACCCATGATCTACCCCTGGAAGATAACTTCTGTTATTATTTAGATGGATGGTCTTCATTTCATTTCTTGGAGGATATGTATATATATATTTGAAAATCATATATGGGATTATAATGGACATACTGTTTTTAAGAGTCTACTTGTTTCACTTAGAATATATCATGAATGTTTTTACGTGTTATGAGATCTTTTGCCATTTTTATCGACAGCAGAATTACATTTCTGATAGCTTATTCTGGTAACAGTATGGAAGATGAGTTTAAGGAAAGCAAGATTGAGCTCCTGCGGAGATCCAAGTTGTGAAGCCACTGCAGTAAATCAGGCTAGCAGTGATAAGGCCTAATGCACAGCTCTGCAGAAATGGGGTAGTGTGGAGGACAGGTGTGAGAACTCCTTAGATTAAAAACTTGATGGATTATGTGTGGGAGGTGCACCTTCTTGATTTGAGTGGTATTTTAAGGTTTTAAATGTTGCACTGGAGTGGAGAATGATCAATTACGTTTGGGAGATGTTGAGCTTTAGAGATCTGTACGATACACAAAGTGGAGACATCTAACAAACAATCAAGCATGAATCTGAAGCTCAAATTGGTGGGCAGATTCAAGAGCTACATATACAAACGGGGTGGGCAAAAGTAGGTTTAAAGTTGCATTGTGACATTCTTTTTAGCTAATAAAGTTATTGTAATCATCATAGCCTGCATATCTTTTTGAGATGAACAACTGTAAACCTACCTTTGCCCATGCCTCTATTAGACAGTAAAGAGCTATTAACACCCTGAGAGCAGATTAAAATCTCCCCAAGGAGATGACAAGGTTGATGGTGGGTTTCATGATTCACAGACAAGCCATGAGAAATACCAGTGTATAAATTTCAGGTAAAGGAACCAGAGAGAAGATTGAGAAGGAATGGTTTAAAAAAAAAAAAAAAAGGATAGAGGAGTGGCAGAGAATAGCACGAAATAATACCACAGCAGCCAAAGGGATAGACATTCAATAACAAGCAGGTGGCCAGCTGAAGTTTAGTAAGGTAAAGACTTAAAAAGTATCTGTTGGTTTTGGCAATATACAGGCAAAATTTCTAGAGTCGACTTAGTGGCGTGTGGGGGAAAAGGAGAGCATCTGGATAATAAAGATTGAGTAGTGATTATGAGACAGCATGGGAACTTGGGGCAGGGAATAGAAAATACCACATGGCTAGGAAGCCAAGTTAAGACCATGTGGCCAGAAGGAATGCCAGATAGGCTGACCTGAAGAATGTCACCACCCCTCCTCTCTACTCAGAAATGCAGAAGTAGCTGATTTTATCTTCCTTCTAATTGCCAATGTTGAAGCCACTGATCTGCATGCAGTTTATCAAGGTTTGACTGCTATACCTTTCTAGGGTGGCAGTAATGTACAGTCTGCCATCTTGTCTCCACAGCGCAGGTGCAAACATAGTTACCAGGCAGTGCAGCTGGAAAAGGTGGTCACCAGACCCTGAAATGGAAAATTTCGCAAGCCTGCCTTTCCTAAAAAGCATGGCCTTTCAAAGCCCACTTTGTCCCCAGCTTATAAAAGCAGCCAAACAGAGCCAGCCACCAAGCCAGTTCAGAGGACCTTCCTGTGCTGCCTCCCTTGTGCTCAAGCATAAGCTTAATAAAATCTGTCTGGAAAGGTTACCGGAGTTTCCTCTTGCTTTCTATCTTGAGAAACCCAAGAGCCTTAATGCCAATTACAATTAGGAATCTAGTTGTGGTAGACAGACAGACAGGATCAGAGCAAGGATGATGGGCCAGGGTGGAAAGCCCCAGGTGCCTAGCAAGGGGCAAAACTGGGAAAGGACCTCGCCCCCACTCGAACCTTTCCTCCCCTAGCATATTGCTGGTCATGTAACTTGGACACCCTGACCTTTCATATCGCTGGTCATAAGGTTTAGAGCCCCTGACCTTTTCCTCCCTAGAGATGACATCTAGCCCTGGGTTGTATTTCAGCTCCAGGTGGAGGAAAGCAGAAAATGAGGTGGGTGATGCCAGGACTAGCTGCACTGACCCCCTCCCCTGACCCTGACCAATCAGTAGAGGCCACACCTGGAAAGTTGATGAATATTCTATTGGGATCCTCCCCTGGGACCTCCCCTAAAATCCCTGTCCTTAAAAGCCCTTAGGATGGGAACATGCCCTTTTCTTTCCTCTTCCCTTCCCTCTCCTCTTCCCCACCTTGCTCCTGCCCCCAGGTGCATTACCTCCTGAGCCCATTTCTTCTCCTGCTCACATCTTCTACCTCTGACTTTCTAAATAAACTCTCTCTTATATTTTGAGTCTTAGCTCTGAATTTTTTCCTAGCCAGAACTCAAGTACCTAGGTTGCTGAACCAAGATCAGGTCTGACCCCACCAATCTAATACCTGGTGCTGTTCTCACTACTGTCAACATTAAAAGGGAGTGTGGGTGAAAAAGGGGCCACATACTGAACCTGACAAGTGCAGGGGAGGCCTGCATGGCAGGCATTAGAGCTCAGAAACAGAAAGTAACCACGTAGGACAGTCTAAACCAGTGGTTCTCAACCTTCCTAATGCCACGCGCGACCCTTTAATACAGTTCCTCATGTTGTGGTGACCCCCAACCATAAAATTATTTTCGTTGCTACTTCATAACTGTAATTTTGCTACTGCTATGAATCACCATCGGAAATATGTGTTTTTCGATGGTCTTAGGTGACCCCTGTGAAAGGGTCGTTCGACCCCCAAAGGGGTTGCAATCCACAGGTTGAGAACCGCTGGACTCTAAACGTAAAAACTCCTAACTATAATCATGTCCTATGCCAGAGTAATCTCCTTTCCAGATCCCTCAGGACAGGCACTACACCAGAGCATGAGACCACAGAACCCCTCATTGTTATCTTGTTCCCCACATACCATCTCTATGTGCTATAAATGTTGATTGTTAACTATCCTGTACCCACCAATGTAAAAGAAGCATGTGTCTCTCTATTTTGCCTTCTTTCCAATCCCAGATGTTTCCCTACGTTGCTTTCTTCTGCCCTCTTAAACTACCACCAATAGATTTTATGTAACCCTTCTTACATCTCCTTTTATTCTAATCTATAAAATAAGCTGTAAGACTGCCATTTTCTGGAGCATTTCTCAATCTGTTGAGATTTTGCTTCCTGGTAATTGTCGTCAATTTGGCTCAAATAAACTCATAAAAATTCTCTACAGGTTTTGACTTTTCACATCCACAGGAGCTGAGAAAAGTCAAGAGGGTGCAGGATCAAGGAAGATGTATATGATACGAGTAATATATTTGGTCTTTGTTGGGACAGCACTCTTAAAATTCTTGGAATTTCCTGAGTGATAGGAGTGTCTTTATTATTCATAAGAAGCCCCTTTAAAGCACACTTGAGTTTATGCTAATGAGTTGACTCAGGGTGGGGCCCCTAAATAGCTTCAGGATGGGGCTGGTCACTAGAAAGATCATGTGATCAGAAAGTAAGATGTTTTAGACTCAGAGCCTGGAAATTGAGCTCCATAAAAACTCTTGAACAATGAGATTTGATGAGTGTCTAGGTTGGTGAACAGGTGGAGATGCCGGGAGGGGTTGCACCTGGAGAAGGCGTGGGAGCTCTGCACTTCTTTTCCACACCTTGCCCTTCGCACATCTTCTGTCCGGCTGTTCAGGAGTTGTAGCCTCTATAATAAGCATAAGTAAAGTGTTCCCTGGGTTTTGTGAGCCTTTCTAGCAAATTATCAAACCTGAGGATAGGGTCATGGGGACCTGAAATGCATAGCCAATTGGTCAGAAGCACAAGTGACAATCTGGATTGGCAATTGGTGTCTGAAGTTTGGATCTCTTTATTTGTAGAATCTGATGGTTACTCCAGGTAAGCAGTCAGAATTGAATTGAATTGAATTGTAAGACAGTTGGTGTCTTCAGAGAATTGAAGAATTGCTCGGTGTGGGAAAAAAGAAAAACATTTTTGTGGCCAGAAGTGTGATAATAGTAGAGAGTAGAGGAGGAAATTGAGCTTTTCCTTTCAAAAGGGTTTTCAGAAACTGCTTTATTTGTTTATTTGCATGGAATGGAATTCTGTACTATTCTACATGGAAGACTGGGCAGTAGAGAAGGACAGATTGACTATGGGTCAAAGGTGGCTGGTTAATTGGGGACAGTGTCTGAGATGGGCTGTGGGGGGGAGTACTGGCTTGAGTGGAATGACATGGATGGGGCTCACCTCATCCTTCTGGACCAGTAACAGCAGTAATTGAGATGAATTTTGGATATACAGTCAGCCCTCATTTATCGCGGGTAATCAGTTCCAGACTCTACCGCGATCAATGAATTTCTGCGAAGTAGGATTCTTTATTTATACGCAGTCGTCCCTCGCTGCTTCACTCATTCAATATTATTGACTACCTACGGTGTTCCAAGCCCTATCCTTACCTTAAATGAACCTAACCTCTCTCTAATTCTGTACATATATTACAGGATACTGCTGAAGAAAATGTCAAAGTTTTACATATTGGTAGCACCAACATAAACCGATGCGCCACCAAAACTATAAGCGATACTTTCATCCTTTCCTGCTAAGCTGCCTTTTATATGCCACAGGGAAGGAGCTCTTAATTTTTTATCACAGTGTGAAGTCCCTGACTTGGTTCTGGTCTCACTCACTCTTAGTCCATTCTCCTGCTACTGTTGTAGAAGGAGGTGAAATGATGTAATGGCAAACAAACAAACAAAAAACCAACTCTGAGTGCTAGAGTTGTGTTTGCTGGGCCAGGGCAAATGTGAAAACTGGTGCTCATTTCTGAAAATTCTTGACTAACCCCTCGAGCAGATGTGCTCAAGCTCACAGATCCTGGATCCCTAGATCCCTCAGTCCTGTGGGTTTGCACCGGTTGCTGACTGAGGAGCTTGCAGAGGAGAATCAGCTGAGGTGAGCACCATGACAACTACATCCAGACAGACTTCCTGCCAGGCTGTCTCCTGCTTGGAGGGACTGAGCAAGGAATTAGTCACATGGAATCCTACAGCCAGTGAGTTCTTCAGGGAGCATAAACACTCCTTTCTAAAGCTCGAATGGAGAGCTAGAGTGGCCTAATATTATTTTGTTAGCCTCTTGCTAGGAATGAATAAAGAGTGAGGACCAGGGTTAGTTGACATTGTAAAGCTACTGTGAACAGTTTCTCTGACTCTGGAGACTGCCTTTGGACCATTGGGCTGGGCAGTAGCAGCATCTGCATAGGGCAACTAGGAAACACCCCAAACTTATAAGCACAATTGCCCTGGTGAAGAATCATTGCCCTAAGCGATGATGTTCCCAGCATTCCTTCCTGAGCCTCCTCACTCACTCACATGCTGTTTCTCACTATCCTCAGCTCTCATCCTCATGATGACGGTGATACCCACGTTTCATTTTCCCAGCACCTACATTTCCCCCTGTATTCTAAACTCAGAGCAACTTTTGGAGCACCCATCTGGATTCTAGAAGATAGCTCAGCTTTCTCAGATTCGTAACAATTCATCTCCTCTGCAGCACCAATTATTGTGCTTCCTATATGCTCAGTCTCGAAAAAGGACGTCATTGTCCACCCTTTCCAAAGCCAGCAGCTTTGATTTCATCATTGACTCTTCTTTCTCTCCCTGCTCATATCTAGTTACTAAATCCTACAGATTCCTCCTTAACCATCTCTGAATCCTGGTGTGTCTTGTTCAGCTCTTACTGCCACTGTCTTAGTACTTATTGTGACACCCTCCAGCTGGCTCCCTGCCTCCAACCCTCTCCACTTAGGCCTTTCCTTTATATTTCCCCAGACTTAGATTTTTCTAAATCAAACCGCTCCCTAACATAGAACTTATATTTTGGTTCCCTGTTGCCTAATGCTTCAAACTTCAAAGGATTACTGTACCCAGGCTCCCTGCTTCCTTTCAGCTCCGTCCTCAGCTGCCCTCACAAATGGGCACCCTGGCCTCCTCAGTAGGCCCGGCCCTTCCATGCCCTTTGAAGGTGCTGTTCCTCTGCACAGCTGTCCGTCCTTTCAGAAATGCACCTTCCTCTTCTTTGTCTGAAGAACTCCTGGTCAACCTTCAAAACCCAACCCAAATGTCACCTACTTACCAAAGTTGGCTTCACCTGCAGCTGTTGAGATTCTGCCCTCTATATTACCATCATATTTTACTCATATGACTCATTTGTTTATAGGTTTGTGTGTCCCACTAAACTTGTTGCTTCTGGGAGTGTAATCATCTCTCTATCCCAGGACCCAGCCACTTAGCATCTCTCTTCGGTTCTGGGGTTTTAAAGGAGCAGATTCTTTGTCACTGTCTTTTTGTCTCTCAGTTTCTCTCTGCCTCTCTCTCCACACACACATCTGCTCTGCACCCCACCCCTTGCTTTTCCACACACCACTGACCACATAAAGCATACTTTCTTCCTTGAATCTCACACTTTAAGAAAGAGGTAAGCCAGTTTTGCAAGTCTTATGCTTGCTACTGATTTCACTTATGTTTTGTTGTTTAGAAGGACTGATCTTTAATCCTCACTTTGGTGCTTCTTTGTAGAAACTTCTTTGAATAATTGTTCTTTCATCTTTTCTTAGCTTTAATAGTCAGTTTCTCATACTGTTGTGTTTATAGCTAAACTCACTGTGCTTTATGGTAGAAAATATTCTGTTTTACCAATGTAATCTTTCTATCCTACCTTCAGAAAGTAGATGGGGGTAGAGGGAGGTAGGCGAGAGGAAAGGGGGGAAAGGGAGGATAAATGGTGATGGAAGGAGACTTGACTTGGGGTAGTGAACACAGTACAATATACAGATGGTGTATTATAGAATTGTACACCTGAAACCTATATAATTTTATTAACCAATGTCACCCCAATACATTCAATTGAAAAATAGAAAAAAAAAAAAAAAACCCAGTAAGTAGGAAGCCCCTTTTTATCATTTTGACTTAATTAGGTCAATTTTGAGAAGCAAAGGAAGCCATTTTAATGCATGGTTTTCCTCTCTAGGCTTTAAACTTCTGGAAAAACCTTTCAATAAAATGTCTGTTCTAATAACATTTCTGTACTTTGCTTAATCCTTCGTTATGGACTGGATTTGGACTGGAAACACTGCTCGCTTAATGAAGATAGTGGAAAAGAGTGATGATAGGGTAGGAGAGAAGGGAAAGCACATTTTCAGGTTAAAATGCGGAATAAAAACGACAGAAATGAGAAATATTACATAAAATAGGCCAAATAAGCCCTTGAGAAACATCTTTCTATTTCTGGAAAATTTAAAAACTTTGATTAATGGTTCTACAGTTCTGCCCTTCACATTTTTTTTAAATAGAATAAACTTAGGTGAAAATATAAAGCAATTTTTCTTTGCTCAGAAAAAAAGCTTCCACAGTAAAATATACATTATAGCTTATTTTGATGTTACATATCAGGTGCAAATTCCAACTGTTAATATTTAGAAAACACACATTTCCTTAAGATTAATCTGCTACTCTGTAGGTTTTCCTTTTGCCCTCGTAACATTCTAAATAAGCATGCTACCTCTCACTTACTCTGCACATATTTCAGCTATCATAAAAAAAAGTAGTGTACCACATAGCTAAAATTAAATCAGTTTAAAATTCTCAGGAGTTGAAATTGTGGTTGCTTAAGTTAATGGACTAATCAACCCATAGTTTTAGATGGTGTTTCTACAATACTCTAATTACTGCAATCTGATTTTCCTTAGTAATTGTGAAGGTCAAAACTGAAAGCCTGATTCAAAAAGGAAATTAAAAGTTAAGAATAAAAGACAAGGAAGACATTTTTATCTCGAACATATGTCATGATAGATTAAGTTGACCTTGTAAAGTTAAAGAAAGGTTTTTCTGTAAATCACTCTGGGAATTGACTACAAGGTATGGAAATTGTGTCCCAGATCTTGTAACAGTATAATTTCATTTAATTGTGTTATTTTTCAATAAAGGTGCTTCATGATATATTAAAAAGTCATATCTACATATATTTTGATTTTATGCCTTGGTAAGGCTTTCATGTGAGTAAAAAGAGAAAGGAAAAAAATCCTTTGTCAGACCTGATTTGGTGATTCCAAAAATATGCTCCTGGTATATACAGGACAAGCTTTAGCAGTAGGTGGACAAAGGGGGCTGTTTAGACTGGTTGTGGATTTGGTGAAGAACCTCTCTCGTCTCACAAAATATATTCCTACCCATTAATAAGAAAGTTCTTCACTATTTAGTGAAAAATAGCATTACAATCCAGAAATTTCTTGGATCTGTAACATAAGACTAATATTGATCTTTTAAAAAATTTTATTATGGAAAATTGATATGCAGAAAAATTAAAAGATATATTTCTCCACCTAGCTTCAATAATTGTTAACATTTTTCTATATTAATTTTATTCGTGTGTGTGTGTATGTCTGAGATATCTGAAAGTAAGTTGTAGACATCATGACACTTCAACACTAAATACTTCAGCATAAATATTCTAAAATCCATAGTATTCTCCTACATAATTATCATACCATTTTCATCCTGTCCCGCTAATTTAGCAAAGCCACAGAAATGGGCCGCGACAGCCCCAACTGCGAGACAGAGAAGAGCGGAGGAGACTCACACTGCAGAGTCCTGCCTGAGTCCGACCACAGGGAGCAGCAGAGCTCCACTGCTCCTGTCTCCCACCCCCTCCCACCATTTACTCCTCCAGAGAAACTCTGGCTAGTGTGTGCAGGGCAGACAGGGAGGAATGGTAGAGAAGAGCTGACAGTTGCCAAGGTTCCTGAGTGAAAGTGACGTGGGTCAGGGATTGGGAAACGATGAGACGTGGAGCTGTGTACGGTACAAAAGAGGGGGACAGAGAAGTGGGTGAAAGCAATGGAGAGTCAAGAATATGAGGCTCCTGGGAGGTTGGCGGGGACCCGGGGCCAAACAACGCAGGTGCTTCTGTGTCCTGGCCTCCTGTTCGGAGCCTCTGGTCATTTAACACTATCTTGTGCATCTTCACTGGGGGAAGAAAGAGACTAATTATTTCTTGTTTCTGGCATTAAACAAAAAAAATTATCAAGGATAATTTTTTATCCTTAGGAAACTCCTGCTTTAAATTTATTTGGTCTTACTTTGGGTGAATAATCAGGCCTTATTCTTTAATTGCTGGTGGGGTGGAGAGATGGGCAGGGATGTAGTTGGGAGGCTGGCCCACTTCATCAAAAAAGAGAGACAAGTAATTAAGCTGACAAGTATTTAAAGAGTGTGCAAGCCTCTGAAAACTCCAGCTCTGGAATCCAAGTTTTTTGGCCTTTAGGCCATTGTGCAGAATCCACACGATTAGTTAGGCATTTGCTTGATGGATGTGGGAGGATTGGATTAGAACATATGAAAAACTCGCTAGGTTGTTCTTGAGTATAATTTACTTAATTGTTTCTGGCCTGGTAAGTATACCTAGAGGCTTTATATTGATGTATGTGATTCAACAAAAACAAAAAACAATAAGGTCTTTATTGACTTGTGGTTTAATGGCTTTAAATAAATTAACTTCTTTTGGATCAATTCAGCACACTGATGATTTTGCAATCTATTAACTTTTTTATACTTCTCCCCTAAATGATAACTTTAATATATAACTTTGGAGGAATCACTTTATATCCATCAAGCAAAGGTTTTATTTTCTATACACAGAGAACTTCAAAATGTATAGACATGCCCATAAAAAAGGATCTACAAGAAAATGCTGAGCCTCAACACCAGATTCCAGTTGAGGATTTAGACTTTCAAGCCAATTTTTAATTGAAATAAGGTCTTTCTTTTAAAAATACATATTAGGAGTAGTTGGTGCAAGCTAAAGAATATGTTCTATAGGTCAGCAGTCAGTTCTAAACTAAATTAATTGTGTAGCTACTATGGATAGAATTGTGTTCCCCCTCCTCCAAATTCATATGTTAAAGCCCTAACCCACAAAGTGATTGTATTTGGAGACAGGGCCTTTAGGAGGTAATTAAGGTTAAGGAGGTCATAAGGATAGGGTTCCAATCTGATGGGGTTGGTGGCTTTATAAGAGAGATTCTCTCCACGTACGAGCACCAAGGAAAGGTCTCTGTGAGCACACAGCGAGAATATGGCCATCTGCAAGCCAGGAAACGATCTCTCGAGAGGAACCTAATTGGCAGGCACCTCGAACTTGGACTTACCAGACTGCACACTGTGAGACAAGAAATTTCTGTTCTTTAAGCACAGCCCTTCCCTCTCCCAAATGTTTATGTTGGTTTGTTATGGCAGCCCAAGCCAACCTTAAGCAAGATAGTCACCTTAAGTAGGATGTTTATAGCATCTCTGGGCCTCAGTTTCCTGAAATGTAAAATTTGTGGGTCAGGCTAAATAAACCCTAAGTCCTTTTCCATCTCTAGCATTACTTCGATTCCAGCTGAAAATGTCTGGCTCCAGAAGAACATCAAATTAGAATTTTTTTTTTTTTAATTCTGACTTTCCAATTTTCATACAAGTTACAAAATGGTACAAAGAAGTTCCATATATCTTTTACCAAGATTCACCAACTTTTAATATTTTTCCCCATTTACTTTTTCATATTCTCTTTTTCTCTCTGTGTGTGTATTTGCATGCATACTATTTTATTTTTCTGAACCACCTGAGAGTAGATTGCAGCTATGATATCTCTCTGTGCCTGAATACTTCAGTATGTATTTCCTAAAAACAAGGATACTTCCTTACCTAACTACGGTTGCCAGCTTCAGGAAATTTAACACTGACATGACACTTTGATATAATCTATAGCCCATATTCCAATTTCTTCAATTGCCCCAAAAACATTAAAGCATTTACCGTCTAGAATAGGAACCAGTCCAGGACCACATATTGCATTTAGTGGTCATGTCTTTTCAGCCTCCTTCCATCTGAAACAGTTCCTCAGCTCTTTGCTTTTATGATCTTAACGGTTTTGAGAAGACAGGCTGCCATTTACTAGAATGACTTTATTTTGGATTGTTTCGTGCTGCCCCTGATTAAATTCAGGTTATGCATCCCTGGCTGGACCATTAAATAAGTGACAAAGTTGTGTCCAATCCAGGGAATCACATTAGGAGGCACATGATGTCTGAATGTCCTTCATCGGTGATGTTAATCTTGACCAGATCAAGGCATTGTCCAGTTTCTCCACTGTATAGATTCTATTTCCCCCTTGCAACTATTAAGCAATCTGTGGAGAAACACTTTGAGGCCATGCAGTGATCCTGTTCATCATATAACCCCACTCAATTATCCATTGATGATTTTTGACTGAACCAGTCTTTACTATGATGCTTGGAAAATGATAATTTCCAACGCCACCACGCCCTTCACATTTATCAATAGTCATTCACCTATAAGCCAGAATCCTCAATGTCCCTCTCCCTCCGTTATTGTACTCAGGGATTTTTATTGTATTCAAAGAGTAAATAACTTATTACTCTCCTTATTTATTTTGGTGCTCAGATTGTTCCAGATTTGGCCACTGGGAGCCCCTTCAAACTGGCTCCGATGTCCTTTCGATATATCCCCATCTTTTTCTTTTCTTTTTCTTTTAACACTTGAGAAATACTAATTAAAATCAGAGGCAAATCAAAATAAGTGCTATTATTTTTTTATTTTTTTGAGCTGTGGGGTCCCAAAAGCAAAGGTAAGGGTAGATTACCAGTTGACAGCAGTTCAAAAATGTATTAGATGTTGTAAGTATATACAACATATTCTCTTTAGTTGTTTTATTCTCATAGCTTCTCATAATTAGTTTTCATAGTTACCATAGATAATTAGACTGCAGTTGGCTGAAATCCATGGGCTAATTTGCACCTACCTAAAACTTCTTTTCAACATGGAGTCTTCTTCAACATCCTTTTCATTTGAATGCCAACTTCTTTGTCATCTGTCCCTACTGTGACGTGTGTGCAGATTTTCACTTTACTTTAGCCCTTGGCACATGATCTCTGTGGCGGTTCTGATGGTTCTTCTTGCCTCTGCAATTTTGCTGAGCAAAGCCAGATTTTCTCCCAAGCTCACTAATAGTTTTCATAACTGTTATGAACACTAAGGCACTAAGCTAGAGGTTTTCAAAGTTTCTCTGTTCCTAATGCTCTTAGAGTCTCAGAAATCTTTTCCAGTGCCCCAGGCCAAAGGAAATACCAAACAGTTCCTTTTATTAAGTGCTCAGGCCCAAACAACTTATTAAGTATTTATGTTCAACAACTTTGTAACTGTTTGGAAAAAATTGTACACATAAATTGAAAGAAATGTTCTATTTTTATTTCATCTATGAACACTCATCATTACTCACCAATGGGATGTGTGCACCCGTTGGGTCAGGCACAATTTCTCAAGCCTTGAAAGCAGACTGGACACCGCCACTCTTATTTCCTTTACACATTTATTTTCACGGGCAATTGCTTTTTATCACAACTGCTGAAAACCTAGCTTCTCAAAGAGATAATGTCACTGAAAGAAACGTAGAGTGATCGATCTATGGCTGAAACTATGAGCTACCTAGTAGTTGGTGCCATGTCCCACAGATGTCCACTATCATTCCGTTTCCCTCAAAAATGTAAGTATGCAGCACTGCAGTGCCCCATGGCTCTTGGCTGCACAATTTGGGAATTAGGACACCAAGCCTGGGAAAAAAATCTCCTTTGCAAAACAGCAACAACAAATATTGAGCTGATGTTAAAAATCTTTTCACTAATGGTGAAACTAGTAGAGTTAAGTATGTAGCACCAGCTGTGGCTCTTTTTCACCGTTTAGAAATTGGGTGGACACACTGTTTCTTTCCCAGTCAGTCTAGGATATTTCCAAGAGTGAAAGGGTACTACCATGACAGGATTCAGAGACAACAGACATAAACAAGGACTATTCTGAGCAAACCAGCTTGTGTGGTCACCCAGTTAATCTATGACACACATCACAACACTTATATTCTGAAATCCACCTTTACTGGCCAGGTGATCACTATGACAATGTAGTTTCTATTATTTTGTAATTGGCGGAAGGATGTTATCACATTAAATTGTGAAACATGAAGTTTATCCGTTGTGTTCTCCTCTTATCTCTCCTATCCTTTTTCCTCTGTTTCCCCTCAGACCCTGGACCTTTTCTTCTCCCTTATCTCCACCACAATCCCATCAAAGCTTGCTGGCCACTTCCCCAGTGACCCAGGTTCAAGTCTTTCCTTGCACTGTTTCCAAGGGAATGTGAAAGGTAGCTACATTCAGTACACACAAGCTAGCCGGTCCTCTTTTCTTATCTCTGTCTTTATGTATGACCCGCACAAGGCAAATGCTTCCAATTTCTCCTTTCACTCCAAGCCCCCCAAAGCCTTCACAGATCAATATCCATGCCCAAGTTCTTTGGTCTCCTTCCCCTCCTTAGCCAACGCCTTCTTTTAAATCTGAAACTCTTCTGTTACTTGGATTGGACACAACAAAGGAACTCAGCGACTCTCCACCTTAGCGATCGCAAACAATTTCAAAATTCAATCTTTTTTTTTTTCACATTCGAATGGACCCTTTCATCCATCCCTAAAATTTGGCTGTGAAGCCTGGGTTTTGAAGCAAAGCTCTAAGAAGCGGCTACAAGCGCGGTACGATGATCAGCCCTGCCTTCACAGAGCAACACTTTAACGGGAGGGGGAAGCAGGATGTCTGGGCATTGCAGAAGGCCTGCCTGGCTCCTAATGATGTTTCAGGTGCATTCATCTCCAGGAGCACGGAGCAGTCCTGCCCATGCATAACGCCCTCAACGAGCCCGCCGGGCGCCAGGCTGGCTCCACGCAAAGTGGCGGCAAGTGGAGGGGCATTTCGAGGACCCGGGACCACCAGGAGGCTGCAGTCCTGCCTCCGAGACCTTGTCCGCTCCCTTGTCCCAGTCGTGACAAATGTGTGCGGTCGCGGGCCGGGCAGGTTGGCGGGAAGGGCCGGGGTGGCCGAGGGCCGCCGGGCGGGATCGCGGGGACCGGCCCCGGGCGGCCGGCGCCCCCAGGGCGGCCTCACCCGCTGCGCCCGGGCCCCGCCGCCGAGTCGCGCTCGTCCGAGAGCCTGCTGAACGCGCTCAGAGACTCGGGTCTCGAAGACACTGAGTGGCGTCTGCAGACCCGCTCGTCACGGCGCGTGGACAGCGACACGGAAGAATCCCCACGGAACAGTGGGCCGCGATAGCGCAGAAACGCCGAAGGGCCGAGAGGAGCCGGCGCGGGGACGCGGAAGCACTCGGTAATATCCTGCTCTAGAGCAGACGGCACAGGAGCCGAAATAGCTCAGTTGGGAGAGCGTTAGACTGAAGATCTAAAGGTCCCTGGTTCGATCCCGGGTTTCGGCAGAGTCCCTTTTCCTCTCCTTTTTAACTCGGAGGGACTCAAATATCGTAGGATCCTCTGTTAGGAGTAACCTAACTCATGAGTGCCGGCTCGGGTGGAAACTGGGACTTGAAGGCTGAGGGAGGAGTGGAAACGTCCCTCCTCAGCCACCCGCAGCCGAGCAGCCAGCCGCTAGGCGCCGCCATTTCCGGGCCGCGTCGGCGGCGCTGCTGCGCGTGCGCGGTGCGGGCCGGGCGCCGGAGCCCCAGACCTCAGCAGGTGCGGGAAGGGAGTCACCCCAATTGCATTCCCCAGAGCATCCCAGTTTGTAAAGCAAAACCGTGCTGTTTAATCGGATGGCTTCTGTCTGGCCCTCCCTGTGATCTGAGCCGGGGCCGCCCGGTGTTTCTGGCCGGAGGCGCCGGCGGGGTGGCTCGGGTGGCATAACCAGTTCCTTGCCCGTGGAGAAAGGCGTGGCAGCTTTACAGCCCTGTGACAGTAACCGTTCTGGCAGCTAAACAACTTTATTTGGAGTCTGGAGCAGCGGTTCTCAAAATGTGGTCTCCTGTCCCGCATCCTCATCTTCACCCGGGAACTGGTTAGAAATGCATGTTCTGGGCCCCACCGCAGACCCGAGGAATCAGAAACTCGTGTTTCCGACACTGGTGTTTTAACAAGCCCTCCGAGGGAGATCCTGAGGCAACTGAAGTTTGAGATATTCCTTTCTATTTATAAAGAGCCTTTTACTAAGATTTTTTGTGAACACGCTTTTCTGTTTGCTGTCTTTTGTTCTGCAAGCCTGAAATAAAACTTGGACATGGGCTCGAAATTAATGTTCCTTAAAGAATTTTTGCTTTCGCAGTGAGGGTGTGCGTGGGGGCGGGATGTGCAGGAGCCCACACCCAGGCTGACCTAGGTGGTGTGGAATAAAGACAATGGAGGCCTCAGGCCCTTATTCTACATCGTGTGGCTCCCTTAGCTGAGCCGGGACTGGGCAGAAGGTGCAGGGATGTAGAGTTGAATTACAGGAAGAAGATATTTTAATCTATTGGAGTCAGTAGAAAATGGGATATACAGTTTAGCCGTGTGCTGAGTTGCTGACCTACAGATGAAAGACAGTCACTTGTTGGATTTATACATTTGGTCTTGTGTATCTTCTAATTTTATTGGTTTGAGAGGGAAAGGCAACTCGGGTTATTAATTCATTCATCAATTGGACATTAATTAATTGACTTCTCACTATGTGCCAAACATTAGTTGATCTTCATAATTACCTTAAGAAGTACGTATTATTATCTTCATTGTACATATAACAGTTCTTGTAGGATTGCAAGGATTAAAATATATGTCAGCCATCTAACATCTGCCACCTCCTAAGTGTTACTATACATGAATACAGTATCTGTTGGGATGATTGGTTAAGACATGTGCATAAAAGTAGAGGTAATTGTAGGAGGACACTAAACGTTTTTGCTGGTTAATCAGAAAAGGCTTTATGGGGAACTGGGTCTTGATGGGGACCTCAGAGGAAGATTTCTAGGATAGGGAAAGACCAAGCTGGAACAACCAGCTCTCCATGTGTTTAAGTGGGAGAGGAATGGTGTAGATGCTGGAAGTGAGTCACTTCAGACCATCTGAGGCCTGACTGCCCTGTGGGGCAGAGGCAGTAACCACATGTATTTGCTACTGGAGAAGGAACATGTGGTATGGGGGTGGGGAGGTTAGAGGCACACGCCTGGTTAGAAGTCAGAACAGAGAAAAGTGAAAAGGAATAGTATGGCCAGGCAGGCTTCCACTGGGGGGGGGGGTTATAAATGGTTTGTTGGTCTTGTGGAAGGGAGGAATGACTAAGAAGAAAGTAGGCAGCATTTAAAAACATTTATATACACACACACATATGTAATTTTTTAAAAAATTATATATATTATATGTATATATAATTTTTTAACCTTAAGAAGTAGAGTGTAAAGAGGTAATTTGATCATTTTTATTGCCTTTCACTGAAGCTTGACATGCTCTGATACCTGTCAAACATTGCACTTCCCAGGAGTGAGGCTGAGAGAGACTGAACATGAGTTGTACCCTAGGAACTCCCCTGACACCAGGCCCCTCTGGGATAGCTCTTTATGAGTGAGGAGGAGGTGAAGGGTGAAGAGTAGAAGTGTGGAGTCAGCCCTTACTTTAGGAAAGAAATGCTTTCAATGGAAAGAACATGATCAATATGAAACATTTATGAGTTGGTGCTCAGCCCACCACTCTATTATCAGCAGAAAGGTTGTGAATGTCTCCTTGGTTCAGACCATTTTTTCAGGAGATGAAGGGGAAAACATCTTCTCAAACTTCCTTGGCATGTTTTTAGAAAGAAACCTGGGACATCTGGCTCATCTGACAAATTTCTAAGGTGATTCGCAAGCATGCTGCTAAATGACAGCTTACTTCTTAATTATTCCGGGTACTATTTTCATTTTAGGCCAGGATTATGATATAATGAAGTTGTTATAATTATTATATACAATAAAACTAGATGAGCATTTAATAATTCATTGGGGCCTTTTGTGTAATCGATGTGTACATATATTAATGCCCATTTTATTAGTCTTGGGTCATACTTCTACTCTTTTAAATGCATAGTGGTTTATAGTTGTTTAGTTTCATGTTATATTATTTGTCATCTGATTTATCTGATGTTGTGGTTTGGTCAGAAATACAACTCCTGTTTGGATTTGCCTCAGATTCCAGAAATATATGTATCCTGCACAATCATCCTTCAAGTGTGGTGTCAGGATGGATTACCTTGTTTAAGTGTGGTTCACTTACTTAACTGAAAATCTTGAAGGGTTGTTTGCAGTCCCTAGCTGATGGATGTAATGTTTGGGAGGAGGCCAGCAGACACCTGGGGAAGCAAACAGGACAGTTGGAGCAAAGGCAAGGGTCTTTTTCATAACAGATACCTGAGTCGCATACTAGTTCCATAAGTTCCAATTTTCATATAACAAGTTGTCTTGAAGCAGGGTGCACAAATATTTGACTATTCACCAGTTAAATATATTCTATAGTGCATTTTGAGCAACTCCTTCCCCTCCATACTTCACTGACTCTCTAGTTTAGAGTATCAAGACTAACCAGAGTCACCATGTCTGGAGTGTTTTCTGTGTGCCAGGCATTCTAATGAGCACTTTTCTTTTTCTTAATTTTTTTTTTTTCTTTATTGATATTAGAGAGAGGAAGGGAGAGGGAGAGGGAGATAGAAACATCGATGAGCGAGAACATCGACTGGCTGCCTCCTGCATGTCCCCCACTGGGGATCGGGCCCACAACCTGGGCATGTGCCCTGGCCAGGAATTGAACTGGCGACCTTGTGGTGCATGGGTCGAAGCTCAACCACTGAGCCACACCGGCCAGGCTCTAATGAGCACTTTTCACATCAAACCTGTCAATAACCCTTAGAAGTAGAAGACATAGATAAATATAAATTTAAAAATGCCACGTAGGTGGCAGGTGTGCTGTTGTGACAAGCCAGCATACTTCTGAGATGTATTAAAATGGACTATTACCCATAAAAATAAAGTAGTAGTTCTTTTATATGCTGTTAGTGAGATCCATGTAGGAGCATTTTGTTCCGTTTTGATTAACTCAAGAGGAAAGGGTTAAAGAACAAAAACATGATTAAGGAAGAAGAGAATTATTTTATAAAAGAACAAAAAAAGGATATGAAATAGATTTGCTAAGATAAAAGAAAGTTAAGGGTAACTTGATTACTGTCTTCAAATTATTGTTTCTCAAGAGTATATGATTTTTAGGAAGATGCCACAAGAAGAAATGGGTTTAGATGAAGACATGAGAGATTTCTGTTACCTAAAGAGAGAAGTTGTGATAAAATATTTGATCTAGTTTTGTGATAGAAAAAGCACCTGGCCAAGATTGAGTAATCTAGAGAATTGTTGAATAGAGTTTTCTGTGTTTAAGGGGACCGCTAACCAACTTTGGTATGTAGGGGAGGAAGCAAACTTTTCCCATTACCCTCTGAAGTTCTTGGCTGGGGCCTTGTAAATCAGACTGACAAAAGGCAGATTAACAAGAGAAAAGCACACAGGTTTATTAACATGGGCAGCACGCATGCACAGGAGGGTACTACTCAGTGATGAGTGATCTAAGGGGTGGTTAGAACTTGGGCTTATATAGCATCTTAACTGAAAAACAACAAATTTATAGAGAAGTGACAAGACAAAGGAAAAAGACTGAGCTTCTAGGGTGGCCAGTTGTGGGAAGGCAGATGGATGGGGGAGCTAATGGAAAATGCAGTTAGTCGTTTGTTACGGAGATTCCTCTGCTGCCACTTCCGGGCTGATTAGGGTGTAGTTGTCTCTGGTGATTGACATCTGTCCTTCCTGGTAGAGAGGAGAGTGGGACACCTTTTCATATTTATGTCCTGCTTTTGAGCAAATGGGGGAGAGTAGAGAGCTTTTCTTGTATCTGCTTCTTTTCAATTGCATTCAGTTAAAAATAATCCTTATGCCAAAGAGGCATGTTTGGGTTGGCTTATTCTGCCACCCTTCAGATACTTCCAAAAAAATCTACTCATTTGTGGTCGTTGCTGCTGACAGTTCTGGAAGAAAGGGAGTAGGGAAGCATGAGGTGTGGACATTGCTGGCAGAGACCATAGAAAGGGTGGCTGGGGTGGATCCTATTATCTCTTAACACGAAGTATGTCTAGGAGCCATACTGCATCTCTCCACCTCTGCGATGAGTTAGTGTGCATGTCACAATCACGTGCTCTAGTCAGAGAAAACATGCCAAAAGCACGCTGCATCCTGAGATAAACCAAGACAGCCCCCAGAGGATCCCTGTGTCTACTTAGAGTCCTCATAATAAGTGAAGCCATGAGCCTTTCCTGAAAGTTATTGCCTCTGCAGCAAAGACAGTTTTATCCATGCCAATTTCAGTGTTGATGTCTGAAGACATGTGATGACCTTTGTAGATACAATCTTCTGGCAAAATCGCTGTTTCCCCGCAATGAACGGACTAAGTATAAACCTGGTAACATCACTCATCTTGTGTGTAGAGGTGGGTATGTTTGATTTTTTTTTTTGGGGGGGGGGTTATTTCAGAGTTTCTTGTTTGTTTTTTAAGCCAGTTTTTGTCTTTTAAACTTGGACTCCCTTTGCAAGTAAACTATTTTATTTTTCTAAGTGCTTTTCTCAGAAGAAATGTCTGCTTGAAGGTGGACTTAGTGTTAGAAAAGTAAAAATCTGGTCCTTCAGTAGAGTTTCAGGCAAATTGAAACACGTGGAGGTGAACACATGGACCATAAGGCAGGATGTGATGAGAGTTCAGAAAAGAAAATTGCCACTCCATTCCTGAGGCCTTGAATGAAGGAAAGAGGCATGACAAGATGGAGTGCCCAAGAATTCTTGGTCGGTATGAAGCCCTAACTTAATGTTTAAAGTGCTGACATAGTAATGCATACACTTAAATGACATTGATGTGTCCTATTAGAGGTTAGGCATGCATCCTGCCAGTCTGTTTTATATAAGTTTCACTATTACCTGAAGGAAAATTTGATAGGTAAGCAGTCATCCCTAAAGTTAATTACCTAGGAAATGAATATTTATATAGTTATACACATTTGCTTGTGTGGAGACAAATGTGAGGGCAACTGATTTTCTAAAATCCGGAATTGAGCCTCTGGAGTGCCTTCCAGTGCAATGGTCCGGGTGTGGAGTCAGAGCGGAGCCCCCTTCTTTCCACATTAGTATTGATTCTCTTTGAAATCTCAGTCCTCCCATAGTCTTTCTCACCTTCACAACGTCTGTGTAGTTGTTAACCCTACTTTTCCAGTGGTTTGCTCTCTCTGCATCCCTTAGTTCCCAAGCACAGCATCTAATTCACAACATCTGCTTCCTTCCTTTCTTCCCATCCTATCTTCTCTTTCAATCCCTCTCTCAAATCATAGAGTCTATTCTCACATTTAAGAGTTGGGAATTTGAGAACATGTTTTAAATTTTTCAGTTTCTTTTTTGGAATTGATCATTGAAACACACGATGAGAAATTTAAACAGAGAAAGAGGTATACAATAAAAAGTACATTTCCATTTTAGCTCTGTGACTAGTTACCCTCTGCAGAGATGCCCATTGTTAGCGGCTTCTAGTATATCCTTCGGTCAAGAATTTTTGTGCATACAAGCACATATGACATTTCATACAAATAGCATCATTACTACGCAACTGTCCTAAAGCTTTTTTCTAAAGCTGTACATTGCTGCTTCTTTTCACATCGCACCATACTCGCCTTTTTTCTTTCCTTCTTTTCTTAACCGATTGTGAACCTTACCTGAACTTTTAAACCATATTTAGTATCCTATAAAATATTCAGAGAGAAACTCACTCGATATCAATGATTACATTCCATAATTGAATTGGATTCTAAAGATATGATTGTAAAGGACTTTAATATTAAATCCATGAACTGGATCTAAATTTGAATGGTCTGATCTCTTATTCTAGGAACAATTATCAACAGAAATACTTGGTTTTATTCCTTTTGAAAAACGAAGGCCTGATTTGTTAAGTAGCTTCAGCTATTGATTAAATAAGAATGAAATATAGGTGTACAGCAGCATAAAAGCATTTCCCTTTTAAGCATTTTCTTATGTCTTAATTGGTAAATTATTCTTATTTCTTAATTGGTAAATTGCTCAGGTAAAAATAATCAGTTGCCTGTTTATTTCACATCTTATTTCTTTAGTGTCTCCCTAATTCACGCCATTTTTTAAATTCTCTCAAGTTTTGCCTCCTCGTGAAGCCTTTTCTCATAGCTTAGTTAATATTGCTCTCCCCCCATTTTGACCTCCCAAAGAGCTCCCTGCCATGCATTGGGCACCTGATTCTGCCCCCTCTTTCATGATCTATTTTGAATGCATGCTCATTTCCTGTGACAAAATGCTACCTCCTCAAAAAAGGCGGCACTGACTTCAGGAAGAAATGCTTCCAAGTTTCCATGTTCTAGCAGGAAAATGCAAGCATTATCCAGCAGTGGTGCCCTGAAGGAGATCACGTGACCCGGAAGAGCTGAAGAGGTGTGGACTGGATACCCCTGGAAGGCCGAGCAGTGCTTGGGCTCTCAGAACAAAAGGAAAAGGGCAAGGACAGCAAGGTAAACGGAACCAGGCAGGTGTAGGCACAGTCGCATCCTCTCCCTTGCCCTGGCCAGTGTGACTCAGTTGGTTGGGCATCACCCCGTGCACTGAAAACTTGCTGGTTCAGTTCCCAGTTGGGGCACATGCCCAGGTTGTGGGTGTGCAGGGGGCAGCTGATCGATGTGCTGGAAGCCTGTCAAGGCAGGAATCCTCAGCAAGAGCTTTTATCCCAGGCAGAGAGAACAACTTCAGGAGGGCCTGAATGCAACTTTATTTCTTTTAATTCTCAGTTGCATTCTTGGTAGGCAGTGGAGAACCTATCACCCTCAGCCAACCTGACTGAAGAATATGAGGTGAGGCCCATGGCAACAGTTTACAGCCTGGAACTCTCACATTGGGCGGGGGGTGCGGGTTGGTGCGCCTAAACCATGTGCTTTTTTGACTGCAGTGGATGCAGAGGAGGAAATGCAGTCCATCCAGAGGCAGAGAAGGCTGAAACCCAGGTGCCATGTGTGTTCATGTGCAGAGTGGCCGAGAGCACAGCCCGAGGCAGGCTGCTGGGCCTGAGCTCTGACTCCACCTATTGGCTGGGTAATGCTCGTAAGTTCTCTAACCCTTCTCAGGGTCAGTCTCCCCGTTGTAAAATAGAGAAAAGCACAAACACTTTATAGGGCTATTATGAGAATCTTTGGAAATTGCCCAGCAGGAAGGGCCAAGCGCATGCTGTGTGCTCAGGAAGCGCTCCCTGCACCCGCCCTCTTCCCTCAGGAAGCAGTTTAAACGTGGGCTCCTCCTGGCTCAGTTACGCCGCTCTGTGCCTCCCACACCTCATCCACCGTCTCGATAATATCTTACTGTATTTCTCTGGTCTTTTATGCTGTTATCTCCTTAATATCACAACTCAGTGCATAGCAGAGGGCACCTAGTAGGCTGAATGCATGTGGACATCTTCTCCCTTTTCATTCCGCCAAGGTCTTTGAGGGTCTAGGCAGAAGTTCCTATTTCTTTTCTATGCCTTATATCACACAGCCCTGAGCCAGAAACAGTTTAGCTTCTCAGGAAATGTTTCTTGACATCTATTGATTTGACAATAAGCAACTTTTTTTTTTAGAAGAATTAAAGAGGTTGTGTGGTTCATTTAAGATTATGGATGATTTTCAGTGTTTTTTTGTTGTTGTTAATCTGTATTTTAAAAAATTCTTATTTGTATAATTTAAAAAAGGAGGGGAGAAAAGGGACTCTAAACCTTCTTCAACATAGCAGAACAGGACAGCAGAATGTTGGATCCCCTTGTTCATGCTCCAGAAAGAGCATGGGTTTGTCTTAATCTAACAGACACAAGTTGGGTCATTTTGAGGACCAGGGTCTGCGAGGGCAGGAGCCCAGGTAAATTTGGGTCATGTACCCATAAGTTAGGATCATGGTCACACATTACATGGTGACATTCAATGAATGTCTTAATAACAACAATCAAAATCTACTCTCCATCTTTCAAGTTATTAAAATGTTCTGACTGCTATTTTTAAATGTAAGATTTAAATAACTGTCTAGATAAACAGGTTTTAGAAAACCTTCCAGATGTAACAGAGATTAAAAGCTACATAAATGTTTTGTGTTTAGAGGGGTATAAAGAAAGCAAACAGTTTAACACAAATAGAAACATGTCTTCATGATGTAAACGTTTTACTTAACTCATCAATTATCAGTTCATTATTCACTGTGCAGGTGTTGGTCTTCAGTAGGTGTGCTTGGGAGGTCCCCTTTGAAGAGCAGCTGCTGGACATCACAGGCCTTGGCGGCTCCCAGAACATTACTCTGTCCAACGTGAATGTTAAATCATCAGGTCCAGGCCTTTCGGTGCATGGCATTCTCGGGGGCTGGACCTGTCAACTGACCCTTGGTAGCTGCCACATCTCTGTGCACATACTTTGGTCCACTGGGCCTTAAATAAAGGGTTTACTTTCTCTAGATGTGTTAGGGTTTTGTGTCACTCACCAGCTTCTGAGCTGGTTCTTGAGGCCATTTTAGAAGCATAGCTCAACTTTTCCCTGGAGTTCAGGGTTCTACTATCTCCAGCTAACACCCCTTTGGGGTGCCTAATGAAAAGCTGGATTGACTTCAGTTTTCCATAGAGCCTCTGCAGGGTGACGGGAGATGTTTTCCCTTTAAGAGGAAAACCTAGGCTGGGCCATGCCATGTACAAGTACTGATTGTAAGTGCATATTTACAGTTCCCTATGCCCTATCAACTTAAGGTATAGATGGGGTCACGGTATTGATAATAAATCAGAGTTTTCTGACTTTTTTTGCCCCAACTATTCATTGAGGACCTCAGCAACCAGAAGGATTCTCACCTATACCTGTCGGGGGTAATTCATGTATTTTCACAAACAAATCTCAGCTTGCCAGGCACCACCATTGGCCCTCTGGTCTACCAGGTTTCTCTCATTTCCTACTTGGCACATGGGTGCTGACATGGATACATTAGTGCCCTCAGGTGCTGAGTGTTGCTGTGTTCTGCATAAGAGAGCTGCTGGCGGGTCTGGAAGCACGCTTGTCTGACATATCTTTATGACACAGCTCCTTCAGCTTCTGCCAGAGTTCCTTCCCACTGGGCTTGGTGGAGTGACAGGCATCATTTCCATTTCATGTCTCCATATTTCCATATAGTCATAGCTATAATGCTTCCTCCTTATTTAAGCCCCAAACCTAAAGTTCCTTTGCAGTTCATCTCATGGAAGTGACTTGTCTTGGGTCTGTTACACCATTTAATCAAACATGACCATAGATCCTGAACCTCAGTAATAGATATGACTAAAATTGTCTGCATAAAGACAGGTACTTAGAATGTGTTCTAAATTATTTATATAGACAAGCAGAAACCAAATCCTCAATAGAGTCAGATATTTGGACATTTCAGGCAGCCTAATCATGTGAGGAGGCTGTAGACCCTTCAGAATGCTGTTTTTAAATATTTATTCAACATTTGTTTGGATGACACGGGAAGGATGGAGGATGTGACAGCAGGTGGCAACTCTCAGGTTTGATGTTGGACAGATTATCTTCTGCCTTCAAATTTTCCTACTTCGCTCAAATAAGAGTGTTTAGATGAACTCTACCCACCCTCCTTAGAAGGTACTTCAGCAACTTTCAGATGTTCTTTGAATGTTCTTTGAAGATCTCCCTCCCCCACCCAGAGCCGCTCTTGCAGCAGAGTAAACTGTCCGGACAGACTTCCACTTGACTGGTCAGCCTATGCGTTCCATTGCTTTGAAACGAATCGCCTGATGATCAGGGCTCAGAGAGCTCATGGCCAGTTGGCTACTCTCTGGTATCCCAGCACTCTCTGCACCCAGCAGTTGAGTTGTATGGTGGCCAAAAGTCATTTTATTGTTCTTGTCTGCAAACCTTTCCATGCCAGTTGCACTTATTATAGTATAAGTGTGAAAAGCAAAGGACGAAGAAAGAACTGGAGTTCCTAGGAAAATGAAGTTGGATTCTTCTGAAAGACTTAATAAAATGAAGCCGTCAGCTGTTATGGGGTCTCAGCCCTTTGACCTGTTGTACTTTCCATTCAACTTGATCTGAGAACTTAACAGTTCTTCCTTTGAGGAGACACCAGCCTTTGATTTGAAGGGAAACTTATTTGATTACTTTGTTTTTGTTGGAGGACTGGACATGATGGAGTTGCTGATGAAGAGAGATAAATGAAAAGATAGGAGGAAATTGTGAATGTACAAAGAGGCTGTGTTCAACTTGTTTCATAAGAATTATTATAACTTTGCTCCAGTGGAAGCCATGGGAGGTGCATCATGGTGCAATGAATGTGCCAATGTTAATCAGCCAGCTTATACTCAAACAAGGTATTCGTGCATCAAAAGATTTGTGGATGAGTGAACAGTTAAATGCCTTGGGGTAAAATAAAGTGTTTAAGGTACCAATGTTCTTTTGTCATGATTCTCTGCTTTAACCACCTTTTCCAATTACCAGTCCTACTGACCAGCTGCAGTTCAATCGATAAGAGGGCATCTACTCCATTTCTTTCAATGAGGGTACTGTAAGATCCAGCAATTAGTTTTTTCTAGCTGGTCACTTTTCCTGGGGTGTTTGGCCCGCCTCAGGGAATTGGCATGATGCTAGTTAGACCATCCTAGAATGCTGCCTGCACCTGAGATTTAAAAAAAATTCCCAGTAAATATTTTAGGTAAGATGTTAGTAAGCTTTCTTTGAAGACGGATAATTTCATAGTCTAATAAACTTACGGAATAGCTGGGTTACACAAATAAAATACTTTTTGTTTATTTATTTTTTACTGCCAAATTTTTAGATCCTTTTGTGTTATAATTGGGAGAAAGAAAAGGGGTTTGAGGAGTTGGGCCATTGTATTTATTATTTCCCAAACTTAGTTTGCCACGGAGGCCCTTTTTCAAGGATTGCCTTTGGAATATATCAGAATAATAGTATTCCTCAGACACACTCAAGGAAATTCTTTGTGATAGATTTTTAATGTCCTTAACCTGGATTTTTAATTCCTTGAGGCTAGGAATTGTGTGTTATTCACCGTTTCGTTCCCAGGGCCTCCCACGGTGCCTGACTCACATTCCCCCTCAGTAAACGTGTGTGAACTAAATGTGTGGGCACAGAGTGAGTGCCTAATTTGGTTCTTGCCATGACAGTACTCACGGTTGGGACCCAAAAGCCATGCACACCATAGTCCTATTAAGTTGTGAGTAGATAATCACACTCCACGGGCTGCAAGCCTTGAAGACAACACGTGTGGCCAGAATTTAGTGCCAACATCAGATTGTACTTAGAACAAATGTGAGCTTACCCTCTCATAGCTATAATTGTTGTGGCCTTTACGCTCACGTCAAGAGCAGTTTACATAGGTGACAAGTTTACAAAGGCAAACCAAGCATTTTCAGGGTTATCTAAGCAGAGACAAGCTCCTGAGTAGATGATTCAGGGCAGCATGATTCCAGGGTATCCTATAAGTTGGGTCTTTTCCTCTCTAAAGGGGGCCATTCAAAGCTTGAAGATTCTGGGAGGAAGGAAGGACACCCACAGAGGCTGCTATACAAAAAGCACACAGGTTGAGAATGATGCCTGGCAAACAGAGAATGTGTGCAGAGACACTTGGTGGGGTGCAGCCAGGCATACACAAAGTTTTGAAGCAACCATGCCTAGGAGCCCCAGTTCTGCTAGTCCTGTGGCATAAAATAACCCACTGTGGGTGGAATGGATGTGTGACATCATCCCATTTTCAGGACACTGGGCTGGACCCCTAGGTGGCAGGGATGATTGATAACTGAAATAATGAGCCCACACTAATGCTATTAATTCTGCTTGCAAGGTGTAATCTAGCATAGTGGCTCAGAACATAGAATCTTGTGCCAGCCTGCAGCCTGGCTTTAAACTCTGGCTCAGCTACTGACCTTGTGGGAGTCATTCAATCTCTCTTTGCCTCAGTTTCCTCGCCTGTAAAATGGGGATGATCATAACAGTACCTCCCTCGTAGGATTGTTGTATCATTAAATTGCTAATAAAGGTGCCCAAACAGAGGCTGGAACGTGCTAAGGTCTGAGAAGGTGTTTGCTATATTACTATGTCAATTACTTGTCATATGAAAATGTTTTTATTTTGAAAATTTAGTACAAAGAGATGAGTGGAATGAATTTACTAAAAGGAAATGTCTCTTTAGTATTCTCAGCTGTGCAGAGGCCCCTTGAGTTGTACTCAACACAACACACTTCGCCTTAGGACAAGCTCGTGCAAGGTGAGGGAGCTGCCCACCTGCTGAGGCTGGAGTGACAGGTAGCTCTCCCTGTGACAGGAAGAAAGGGTGTGAGATGAGAAGTAATTCCAAAAAGCAGGAAGGGAGCCCTTATTAGTTTGCTAGGGCTTCTGTAACAATGCAGCACAAACTTGGTGGCTATTGTCTCAGCTCTAGAGGCTAGAAGTCCAAGACCAAGGTGATGGCAAGGTTGGCTCCTTCTGAAGGCTCTGAGGGAGACTTTGTTCTGCCTGTCACCTAGCTTCTGGTGGTGTGCTGGCAATCTCTGGTGTTCCTGGCGTGTAGAAGCATTACTCTATTTCGGCCTTCATCTTCATATGGCATTTTCCTTGCATGCCTGTCTGTCCACATTTCTCCTTTTTGCAGGAACGTCAGTCATATTGGGGTAGGGCCCACTCTAATAACCCCACCTTAACTAATTACATCTGCAATAACCCTCTTTCCAAAAAGGTTGCATTCTGAGATACTTGGCGAAAGGACTTCAACATATGAATTTGAGGGCAACACAATTCAACCCATAACAAAGCTCTGATGGGGTTCTCCAGAAGCCACGACTGAGGATGAACCAAGAGCAGGTTCTATGGTTTCTCAGAGGGAGAAAGAAGGCAACTTTGCACAGGAGTTTAAACTGGAACAAGATCTTCCTCTTCATCGAAGTAAAGAGTCACAAAGCAACCTGCACAGCAATGCTGGCTCAGTGTGCACTGTCCCTCAGTGCACAGGCCTCTGAGCCCAACTGTCTGAAGTGTCCCAAGGCCAGTGGCAAATGGCACCAGCAAGGGTCGAGCTGACCAAGGAAATCTGAGAGCTGGCGGGCCTTGGCAGTAGTCAAATTCTCTGTGGCCACACGTCTTTCTCATCGCGAGCAGACAGAGGCCATGCACACGTGGCTCCCTGGCATCCCTGCCCTGCTTTGGGTGGTGTTGCTTTCAATCATTGAGCCATTGAAGGCACTGCAGCCCACTGAGCTTCCCAGTGCCTGTCAGGGGCTTTGCTGGGTTGACCACAGCTTCTGAGATAATGAAACAATGGATAGTTCTCTGGTACAGGTCCAAGACGCTGTGCCCCAGCCACAGCTGGTTTTGAGTTTTACAGCTGAAGGTCTTTCCTGGATGGAACAGTCTGAAAGAGAGCATCTTATCCTGGCATAAAGGAGGAGGTATTAGCTCATTTTATTGAATTTAAATCTGCAGATAGACTCTGAAACCCTTTCTTCCCCTCCTTCCCCCTCTCCTAAAGTGGTTTTCAGATTTTGTATACATATCTCTGCACACTGCCATTGGGTACATGAATGGTTACTGTTAACGAATCACTTTGACCTGGGCTTGGGGGAAATAAAAAATGATTTAAAAAAAATGAAGTTCTCAGAACATCTTCTGAAAAGTAGAATAATTTGGGGTCATTTCTCCCAGCCTACAGAGCAAGACAATGTAAATAATTAGAAGGAGCAGGCTATTGTACATGTTTTCAGGAAAGTGTAGACAATTCAAACAGGGGTTTAAGTACAGGAGAAGGAAGTGATCCCTCTCCCGTGAATCCAAGGCAAAAGTGTCTCTGATCACAAAGGCGCTGCCTAGAAATGGTGTAGTTGTAAAACCTCAAATAGGAATGTAGCCAGGGAGATACAAAATGGAATGTTTGGCAAAGGAACTGTTGTTTTGCTTCCTCAAGAAATGAGGCAACCCCAGCAGAAGCTGTGATACATTTGCCTTGAAGTCAGAGAGCCAAGATCCCCGACCCCTGGTTATGTAGTTGCTGGTGACTGCATTTTGGGGGCAAATGGAGGTCATGAAACAGAGCTTTTATCTCCGTTCAGCTCCCTCCAAGACACAAAGAGTGTATCCAAATGCTGTGGACTTTCACACACCCATCACTATGGATTTTCACACACCCATCAACCGCAGAAGGAAAATCATGGAACTTGACTCAGAAGGTCTGGTTCGAGTTCAAGGTCTGCCAATAACTATGTGGCTGTGCAATCTTTACTAAAACTTCTAACTTTTCTGAGCTCATCCATAAAATGTGAAACAACACCCACCAGCCAGGATGTTGTGAGCTGCAAATAAAATCACTCATGTTCAAGTGAAATCACGTATGTCAACACACCTAGGCTAGAAAGCACCTCTATGTGGAAGAAGGTTGGTAGTAGGTGTGGTTATGCTTTTATTATTTAACATTGGATTTACAATTACTCTACCATGGAAAAATAGCAATAGATAAGCAAAATGTAGTATATTTATACAATAGAATATTATTCAGCCATAAAAAGGAATGGGGTCCTAATACAGGCTACAGTGTGGATGAGCCTTGAAAACATTATGGTAAGTAGAAAACCTCCACAAAAGATATTACATTACTCAATTCATATAAAATGTTCAAAATATGCAAACTTGTAGAGACAGAAAGTAGATTACTGGTTGCCTAGGGTTGGGAGAAATGGAGAGATTGGGAATGACAGCTAATGAGTATGGGGTTTCTTTCTTTCTTTCTCTCTTTCTTTTTTTAATCCTCACCTGAGGATATTTTTCCATTTATCTTCAGATAGAGGGAGGGAGACAGAGAGAGAAAGAGAGAGAGAGAGAGAGAGAGAGATCGATGTGAGAGAGACACATCGATTGGTTGCCTCCCACAAGACCGCGAACAAGGCCGGGGACGAACCGCAACTGAGGTACCTACCGTGCCCTTGACCGGAATCGATCCCTAGACTCTTTGGTCCGCAGGCTGATGCTCTAACCGCTGAGCCAAACCGGCCAGGGCAGTATGGGGTTTCTTTTTTGCAATAATGAAAATGTTCTAAAATTGATTTTGGTGATGGTTGCACAACTCTGTGAATATAATAAACACCACTGAAGTGGACACTTTAAGTGGGTTAATTGTATGGTCCAGGAAATATAGCTTAATAAATCTGTTACCTGAAAAACAAGCAAACAGCAGCAATTGGAATTACCAAAGGGTTCTTAACATGAAACAGTATCTTTCTCTCTTTGTACTCATTAAAGATATTCAGGTCCCTCTATTGACAATAGTAGTTATGAGCACTTGTAAAGTGGCAGGTACTGTGCTAAGCATATTATAAGCATTCTCTGTTTCATCTCACAACACAGGTTTTTGTTCCCGTTTTAGAGATGTGTAACACAAGCTCAGAGAGGTTCATCGACTTGCTCTAGATCACACAGCTAGTGCCTTGCCAAGCTGGGGCATGACATCAGGCAGGTGGACTACAGCCTCCATCCTACTGGTTACCTTCTAATGTCTTCATTGAAAGCATGTTGACATGTCTTGAACTCTATTCTGTCTCTATGAGCTTTCATTAAGTTTAAATGGTCATGGTTAATCTTATTTAAATATTTACCATGTAATTTATGATTAGGAAAAAAAAAGCAAAATCTACCTTTTGTGTTTTTTTTATTTTATTTTTAAATTTATCTTTATATTTAAATGTATTGCAGATGTCCCCTCTTTTTTTTCCTTATTGACCCCCTCCTCCCCACTCCTGCCCCCCCTCCTGTCTTCCCCACACTATTGTCTGTGTCCATTGGTTATGCATATATGCATGGAAGTTCTTTGGTTAATCTCTTCCCTCCCCCCTTCCCTTTGAGGTTTGTCAGTCTAACAACCAATTTGTACTTCTTAATCCCTTCACCTTTTTCACCCATCCCCCCAGCCCCCTCCCCTCTAGAATCTACCTTTTGGAGAGAAAAAGTTATTCTAGAAAGGCATAAACTCAGTACCAGCAACTCCAGCTGACTTGACTGCCAGGAGTGTTTTGATCTTCAGATCTTGCCCAGAAGGTGTGCGTCTCAGTCTTTTCTTCTTTAACCACCTCATTAGAAAACCAGAGCTTTAGACAGACATGATTCAGAGCCTATGCATATACCTGTGTTCAGAGGCAAAAGGAAGGTGGGTTAGGTTGATTCATTCTGGGGAGCCATTGAGCATTTTTGTAAGATTTTGGGGGCCCAAAATGGTTTTTGATATACTTGGCATGAATACAAAGGCTACACACACCAGGAATCCGCAGTTTCTCTGCACGCCGGCGATTGCTTTCCCCTTTGATGCAGGGTCGGAGGCTATTTTCCAGCCCTGCCACCAGAATAGATTAATTTTGTCATTACCCTTTCTCGGTTTCTGCCTTTGACCAGACAAAAGAGGTTAATTGTGTGCCATTTCTCAGGAGAATGAGGTATCAGCACTTTAATTCCTGATATTTTATGAATTGTGGGCAGCTAATTAAAACTTAAAGATTAGAGGAGCTATTTTGGCTAAGAGGCCATTTGCAGGATTGTGAAATGAAGAGAACAAAGGGTTGTCTTTTCTTTTTATTCCTAAATGAAGGTTCATGCTGAAATAGAGCCTTGAATTGTTTTACATACTGAGTATTCATTGTATTGATTTTCATTTTAATTTTCCAGCAAATGGTGCAATATATGAAAGCCATTGAGGGGTTAATACTGGGATTATCGGGAATCTTAAGTAGCAAGGTTTGTGTTTGGAGGCTCCTCGTGACCCTTCTTGACTTCTGAGAGACATCTTAAAGTCAGATAGGAACCACTTACAGATTCTATTAGATGTCCTTAATTACCATCTCAGAACTCAATACGTATTTAGATTTTCTCTTCTGTTCTCCTTCTCAGTTAACTGTTTGAGTTGCTCCATAATAGATTAACGACCTGCCACAAGTGTTGGGCTTTTTCTTGGTTCCTTTATTATCTAGTTGACTTTCAGGCTATTCCATTTCTTTGGACACCACTTGAACCAGACCCACATCTTGGGATGTGAATGCAGGAAACCACTAGCCTCTACACTACTTTGTGCAAATTAGAAACAAAAGGCACATCTCCACCTGATGCAGTCCCCACAGACATGTCACTTGGAGAATCGAGTGTGGGTGGATTTTAGTTCCTACCCACCTCCTGACTATGCAGAACTCTGAGCAGGGCAGAACCCACTCAACAGATTACGTGGCCATGATTCAAACAGCTCTTTCCATCCATTTCTTAGCCCTGTGTCTCATATGCTTCTTGATGTAAAATAATTTCTTCTTTCTGAGATGGGATTAGGTTAGATGAGATGTGAACAAGTATCCCAACGCAAACTTCTTGGATGCAAAACCAGGCCTTGCTCATCTTTTATATCCCTAAGTTCCTACTGTTTCCTTGCATCTAACATGGAATAAGCACTCCCTGACCTGTGGAAATAGTCAGGCTCAGGGAGGGAACGATGATGGGGTAAAAGAGAAAGAACATTCTATCCAAACAGAAGAGTGTGGGCAAAGACTCTGAGGATGGGAAGACTTTGGTGCATTCTAAGAATTGAAATAAGGCCAATAAGACTGCAGCTTAGGGCTTAAGGAGAAGCATGAGGTGAGATGAAACCGCAGAGAGAAGAGGCCAAATCCTGGGGGCTTAGAGTCCATGCTAAGGATATGGGACTTTGTTTTATGAGGAACTGGACTCTATTCAAATATTCAGTTTTAAGCAGAGACATAAAATGATCAAACTTATATTTGAAACAACAACTCTGGTCATGAAAAATGAGCCAGTTGAATGGGAGCAAGAAGGGATGTTGGAGATCTGTGCAGAAGCTATGGCCCCAGTTCAGGAACCGGATGATGGTGAATAGAACATTGGTGGAAAGTAGAGACCAATGAGAAACTGTTAGAAAGTAAAATCAACAGGACTTGGCGATTGACTGGCCAAGGGGATAAAGGAGAACGGTGCTGGGGATGAAGGAGAATGGTTTCTGGTATTAATGTCACTTCCTGACATGTGGAACATGGAGAAGTAGGCTCAGAGAGCGAGATCCTCAGATCAGTTTTGAACACATTGGGTGAAGTGCCTGTGGGACCTCCACGCTGAGTTGGCAGTTATATATGTATGGTCTGGAACGTGGCTAAGAACAAGCAGTGCCGACGGCCCAGTTGAAGCTTACAACCAACTGCTTTTGGTGGCATCAGTTTGCCTGGTTATATGATTTTTCTGCAACAACAGAAAAATTGTTGCTCAGGTGCTGGTACAAGGATGGCCAATTGTTAGGCTATTTCAGCGTAGAGAGTAAGTCAGCTGGTTATAGAAAGAGAGAGGGGCAAGGGAATTGTATTTGCAGTGTTATAATGGTGGACAATGGATGCATAGGGAGGGAAGAGAGGATACGGGGGGAAGTGGAGGGCAGGGAGAAAACACATGAGCCAAAAGGCTGGCAGTCTCACAAGACTAAAGTAAGATTAGGTAGCAAATAAAGGTAGCAAACATAAAAAAGGTGACATTTACAGGTTCCAGGGCTTAAGACTTGATATTTTTTGGGGGCCATTATATAGCCTACTACAGAGTCCTGGAGCAAGGAAGTTGAAAGGATGGGAGGTTGTAGTCACAGAATTGGGTATTTATATGTTTTCACTACATCACCTCTAAAATTACATAGCCTTGTCATTTTGGTTTTGTTTGTTTGTTTGTTTTATCCTCACCCGAGGACATTTTTGCATTTATCTTCAGATAGAGTGGGAGGGAGAGAGGGAGAAAGAGAGAGAGAGAAACATCGATGTGAAAGAGACACATCGACTGGTTGCCACTCACACAACCCCAACCAGGGCCCAGGGGCAAATTGCAACTGAGGTACATGCCCTTAGGGGGAACCGAACCCAAGTCTCTCTGGACTGCGGGCCAACGTTCTAACCGCAGGGCTAGTCTTGTCATTTTTGGAAGTGACAGTTTCAAGTGATGTTAAAGTAAAGAACAGGACCATGAGGGTGGCGTCTAATGTAGAAGGAAGTAGAAATTTATTGGAAATGAGGTCAAGGTGATGAGAGCCCTCATATTGGATGGGGTTCACATGGAACTTGAAGACATATTGGTCAATGGCACAAATTGCGGTGGTCAATTGTCAAAGTCTTCAGAGAATGAGAAAAAGTGATTAGAAGTTAGAAGAGGGCAGGAAAGGAGTAGATGTTGGTGGGTAGAATAAAACGTAGAGTAGAAGAGAAATTGTCTAGAGTAATCGCCAACCTACACCATTCTCCTCAATTTCCTGCTTCACCACTTACCTTCTTGGGATTTAGAAATTGATTACATTTTGGGGGGTGGATTTTAGAAACTGCATAATTAGTATGTCTTGAGATATTTTATTTGCAATGGTGAATCTTTGTACAAACTTTGTTTTTTAGAACACACTTTTGCTATTGGTTTATTTTGCCTTTTCTTGAGCAACCTTATAAATGACTTAGTTGGAAAACACTGGTTGTCTTTTGAAGATTTATTCTTTTAAAAAGTTTTTTTCCCCCTCCATTACAAGTGAGGCAAACCATGAACTCTTTAGCACAAAGAATTGCTTAGTTCATTTAGTTTGAATCATGTGGTTTTCATCAGATATATTTCTCTTCTGTGCGGCAGTTACAGAGGGTTTAAATTTCATGTAGAAAATGGCCTATCCAGTTTGTACCTCAAGCCCTAATTCTGCCAGCTTCTGTCTCTACCCACCCATACTTGACCATCGTCTCTTCCTATTTTGAGCGAATTCAGGCTCACAACACTTGCCTGCCAGGCACATTAAATCAGTAGATCCTTTTCCACATACAGACATGGCCTGGAGTGCTGGGGACTTGCTGGCACCAGCTGAGTCTGGTTTCTGGGTCCTGCTCTGTGGGATGGAGTTCCTACAGTCAGAGACAGTGGGTGGGCAGCACCAGGAAGCTTAAGTGGCAGCTATGATCGCCTTATAGTTTGGCCTACCTTTGATACTGTCCTTCCTGTTTCTCACGTTTCTCTTACATGCTCTCTGAGTAACCTCATTGTTGAGCCCCCCAATTCTCAAATCTGTCCTAGTCTGTGCTCATTTTTGTGGTCTGGAAGCATACGTCCATCATCCTGCTTGGAGGTCACAGCATGCTCCAACTCAGCTTTCCTTTCTGCAGGTGAGCTCCCAGAGGAGCACCTGTCACCACACCATAGGCCATCTAGCTCGCTGCTGGCCCCTTCCTGGGTTACCTGCCCGCTGCTGGCCGCTTCCTGGGTTACCTGCCCGCTGCTGGCCGCTTCCTGGGTTACCTGCACTGGTGCTACAGACTGAGGTCCAGGCTTTCCAGGAGTTCGTGAGACTCGAAGCAGCTTCTTTCTGGGAAGCAGCTATAGAGCTTCTGAGAACCGCTCCTAGCCCTTCCTGAGATTCTGTAAGCCTCTCGCTTCTTATATTAAAACCCATTATGCTTGGCATACATGGAGAAGCTTCTGTTTCCTGACCAAATGCCATCTGACTCAGTAACTGGTAGGTGGCCTCACCATCTACCCAGTTAGTTACTCCTTAAACGTGGGGATGGTCCTTTACCTCCCCTGTCCCTCACCTTCACCATCCAATTGGTTTCCCAGTCCTGTTTGTTTTTTTGTACCTCCTCCACACAGTTTGAATGCTTCACATCCTCTTCCTTCCCCATTGTTGCCCACTTGGCTTAGAACCATATTTATTTAGTAATCGGATTATTGCAACAGCCTCCTCACTGATCTTGCTGCCTTCTACATCCCCTCGAACCTAGCCAGTTTCTCCCACACTGTGGCCACATTCATTTGTCTAAAATACAACTCTAATTATGACAGGATTCCTCGGTCTCTACTGTATCTACGCCCCCCCCCCCCCCCCCCCCCATCACACAGCCCAGCCTTTGTCATTTCCTTGCCTTTCGCTGTGGTCTTCCCTTCGCCTAGTTACTCCCTGCTCTGCCTGGTTAAGGCCTATTGATCTTCCACAAGGAAGCACAGCCGCTCCTGACTGCCTGAGTCTGGGTCACAGGCCTGCCTGATCTGTGCTGTTGCAGCCCCGGGAACACGAAGAACCTTCCAGTGACTCAAGCCAGCCAAGGACTCCGAAGTGGCCTCCAGAGAGCGAGCCGCCAACCTAGATCTCCTCGCCCAGACTCACGTCGCCAGCGGCCCGTTCAGCCTCCGCAGGGACGCAAAGGGCTTGCTGCAGAGGGACAGCTGGAATTCCTACGCGGAGGGCCACCCACCCCTCCGGTCCTGGTGGTCTGGCCTGAGCACCAAGTGTGCCACGCAGTTTATATTTTACCATCTCTTCTTACAGGTTAGGGTTGAGTAGGTTCATCAGGGAGACAAGTTCATAAGGTAGGCTTTCCAAAGTTAGACCTCATTTAGGTCTCTCTCGGCTCCACAGGACTCCGACATCACTCCACCGGTTGTCTAGGTCGGTCTCTGATCCCCAGACACCTGTTCAGTCGGCTTCTCTCCACTGAACACACAAGCGAGCTGGAGCGACGCCGCCAGGAGCGCGTGGCTGCGGACTGCCCTTTCTCAGGGCTCCGAGCCAAGGGCAAAGCCGAAGCACAGACTTCCTCCTGGAGCTTCTGGCTGGAGGAGACGTTCAACCGGCTCTAAGCCAAGTACCAATGCCCTGCTTTTATCCCTGTGTGAGAGCTGGTCGTCCAGGACCAGGACTTCAGGGTCCTCAGGCAGCCTCACCCATAATTGGATATCCAGGTTAGAAGGTTTCTTGATAATGAGCTGAAATCTCTCTCTCTAAACTCCTTCTCAGATCACACACAACAATTCTAGCCCCTCTTTCTCAAAACAGCCCTTCATGTGTTTCTAGACAGCTTTCGTGTTTGCCCTGAGTCTTTCTCCTCCAGTTTGCAACTTCTCTTAAAACAGTTCATCACGCTGCAAGCTCCGTGTTTGTGACACTGGGAGTTGTCACGCAGTTTGACGTGATCCTTTCCTTCTGCCTCCCTCCCTCCCACTCTTCCCTCCCTCCTTCCCTTCACCCCCCCCCCATGCCAATGTTAATAGAATAGTCCAATTTAAAGGAAATAAATAAAAGGGGATTAAAAACATTTTTTCTTTATTGATTTTAGAGAGAGAGGAAGGGGAGAGGGAGAGATAGAAACATCCATGAGAGAACACTGATTGGCCACTTCCTGCATGCCCCCCACTGGGGATGGAGCCCACAACCTGGGCATGTGCCCTGACCAGGAATCAAACTGGAGACCTCTTGGTGCATGGGTCGATGCTCAACCACTGAGCCACACTGGCCAGGCAAAAGGCGATTGATCAATAGTGGACATAGCCTGTGGCAACTCAGTCACTTTCCAACACAGAACTTCAGTGGGGCCCAGTGTACACCCACTGAGCTCCTTCTCCAAAGCCAGATATTATTAGCAAATGTGTTTGCTGCCTCATCTGTGCCTACCTCCTAAGGCTATTGAAGGATTAAAGGGAATAATCCACCATGTGGTCTCTCAGTGCCTGACATATAAGAATAAAATGTTAGTTACCATGACAAATAATTAAGGCACTATTAGACAGCGTCTACCGCCAACATAATACACATAATGGCTAGTGACCACTTTTCGTCGTATCATTATAAATGTGCCATGCTATGTATGTTCTGGACATATTCACAGAGGACTGAGGTTTACCATGTAAGTCATGGGAAAATGTGGAAACATGACTAAGGAGCAGTATAGATGGGTCTTGATGTGCACGTATTTTTCTTTTTTTGGCTAATGATTTGAATGAGCAATTTCTTCTATCATTAATGATGTGAAAGACAGAGACTAAAACCGGTGGACTCTTGACTCTATAAAGTTAGAAAGGATTAATTAAAACTGAGCTAATGTTTTATAAGGGTTTAAATAAAAATAGTCAATATAGCAGAAATACAAACTCCACCTGTTGTTCAAAAGCAAGATGTCCTTTGATATGGGTTGATAAACATCTACCGAAGAGAGACTCTTTTGTAGCTTAGATCAAAGTCTTGTATCCATTAACTTGTGGTGTGAGGCTGAAAGACCATCAGAACTCCAAACTTCGAATACCAGGTGGAGTTTTCATTTTTTTTTCTTTCTTTTTCTTGTTTGGTTAATCCTCACCCAAGGGTTTTTTTTGTTTTGTTTTGTTTTTTTTCTGTTTTTTTTTGGTGCGTGCCCCTAGTGGGAACCGAACCCGGGACTCTCTGGTCTGCAGGCCGACGCTCCAACCGCTGAGCCAAACTGGCCAGGGCAAGGGTATTTTTCCATTGATTTTTTAGATAGAGTGGAAGGGAGGGAGGGAGGGAGAGAGAGAGAGAGAGAGAGAGAGAGAGAGAGAGAGAGAGAGAGAGAGAGAAACATTGATGTGAGAGAGACACATCAATTGATTGCCTTCTGTGCAACCCTGACCAGGGCTGGCGATTGAACCCACAACCCAGGTACATGTCTTTGACCAGGAATTGAACCTGTGACCCTTTGGCCTATGGGCTGATGCTCTAACCGCTGATCCAAACGTGCCAGGGTGAGTCTTCATTTTTAAACTTTGTATTTTGAAATAATTTTAGACCCGCAAAAAAGTTGTTAGAAAGAGTAGAGAGACTTCTTGCTCCAACTTACCCTTAGGTTACTATCTTATATAATGTAGTATAATGATCAAAGTCAATAGATTATTGAGACAATGATATTAACTAATTTAGAGACCTTATTTGGATTTCACCAGTGTTCTTGATGTTCCTTTTCTGATCCCACATGGCATTTAGTTGTCATGTCTCTCTAGTCTCCTCTGATCTGTGAAAATCCTTTCTTTGTCTTCCATGACTTTGACCCTTGTGAAGAATACTGGTCAGTACAATGTCTTATTTTCCGTATAAGAAACCAAGACCCACGGATCACCATCAGTAACATAATAATAAAACTGTCAATGTGCATCTGTCTGAGTTTCTTTCTTCATGAATAGACTGAAGCTAGGCATTTTGGGGAAGAATACCACCAATGTGATAACGCACCCTTCTCAGAGCATGATATAAGGAGGTGCATGATACTATGTTATTTCTTATTATTGGTGCTGTTAAATTTGACCATTTGTGGTATCTTACAGGTCTCTCCAGTTTTTTTCCCTTTGTAATTAAGAGATCTCTTATTTTAGACTACGTAAACACACCATCCCTCATCACACAACTACAATGATTAATGTGGAATTTGTTTATAGTTATTTTATATTTGCATCATTCTTTCTACTTTTATGAATGACATTCCACTGTCTCTTTTCCCATGTTTATTTATTTATATCAGTATAGACTCATGAATGTTTATTTTATTCTGTGGGTTATAATCCATCACTATCATTTATTTTCTGACATACCCCATTATTTTGGAGTATTTCCTTACTTTCTATTTCCACAAACTGTTTCGGGCTCTGCTTTTGTTTTTTTTCTGCCCTAACCCTGGAATCAACTATTTCCCCCAAAAAAACTATGTTTCATTTTAATGGAGAAACCAAGATCTGGATGCTAGGTGACCAAATGGAATTTTAATAAACAAAGTAAGCACCAGAGCGAAGAATAAAAGATAGCTATTAGTGTTTAGACTCTGTGGTGCCAGGTAGCAAACTACATGTGAGTTCTTGATAACAAGTGTATTAGTTATCTATTGCCATGTAACAAATTACTCCCAAAATTTAGCAGCTTAAAACAATACACATTTATTATCTCACAGTTTCTTTGGGCCAGGAATCCAGACATGGCTTAACTGGGTCCTCCATTTCAGGATTTCTAACAAGCTGCAATCATGGTGTAGACTGGACTGTAGTCATCATAAGGTTCAATTGGAGAAGCATTTACTTCCAAGCTCACGTTCTTGTTGCCGAGATATGCTTCCCTGTGTGTTGTTGGATTGAGAGCATTAGTTCCTTGCTGGCTGTTGGCTGGAGACTGCACTCAATTTCTTGCCACATGGGCTTCATCAACAAGGCAGCTTTCTTCACAAAATTGTTAAGCCAAGAAGGCAGTAGAAAGAGTTTGCTAGTGAGCTGGAAGTCACAGTCTTTTGTAACTGACTCACACAGTGATGTCCAACATCTTGCCATATTCTCTTCTCTCCAGTTTTGTGCTGTACTCATTCTCTTTCACCTCTGATCACATAACACATCTCTTGGTATCCTCCCCCTCTTCTTCCAGAACTGACAAGGAGAATATTCTGCCATGGAAGCCAAGATGACACTTGACCATATAGCTTGCATTCTACAAGTAGCTGTATTTGTTTTTCTAAAATGTAGCTTCTACAAATGAATGTTTGGCCGCATCTAGACTCTGATGTTAAATAAGATAATGACTGCTGTTAGAGGGTTAATAGAGAATTTGGAAATTTCTTGTCTTTGGCAATAGGCCTATAGTGTCTAATCTTAATGTGCTATTATTTTGATTTAGTCAAGAAACAGGATTTTTATTTATTTATTTTTAATTATTTTAAGCATAGTGGCTAGACAATCATATACTTCACCAAGTGTTCGTCCAACATTTCCAGTACCCACCTGGTACCAGACAGTCATCACAACACTATTGACTACATTCCCTGTGTTGTACTTTATACCCTGTGACAGTTTTGTAACTACCAATTTGTACTTCTTAATACCCCTCCCCTGTGTCAACCCTCAGTCTGTTCTCTGTATCCGTGAGTCTGTTTCTATTTTGTTTGGACATTTATACTGCTTTTTAGATTCCACGTATAAGTGAAATCATATGGTGTTTGTCTTTCTCTTTCTGACTTACATCACTTAGCATAATACCCCCTAGGTTTATCCATGCTGTCTCAAATGGTAAGATTTCATTCTTTTTTATGACCAAGTAATATTCCATTGTATATATGTATCATTACTTTTTAATTCCCTCGTCCATTGATGGGCACTTGGGTTGTTTCCATAGCCTGGTTATTGTAAATAACACTGCAATGAACATGGGGATGCATATACTCTTTCAAATTAATGAAACATAATTTTTGAACTTGAAAAAGATTTTAGAATAATGCAGACAAACTCCAACTCTTCTTATTTTCCAGATTAAAAATACAAGATCTAGTAAGATAATGGTAGAACCCATATGTCAAGAACCCTAGACCAGGATTCCAAATCCTGTGTTTTTTCCCCAAGACTGAACCAGAGTACACAAGATAACAAAGAGTATTTCTGTAAAAAAAAAAAAAAAAAAAAAAAAAAAAAAAAAAGTGATAATTTGTTTTAATAAACATTTTTCTAAACTTTTTGGTTTACCAAATTTCAGTCATCAAACTGACCTGAACACCGGTTCTGTTCCTGACATGTGCTAGGGTACAAGATGAACGAAGCACTGTCTTAATTATGATATACCATAGAGACTGTGAGATAAACAGGTGAGTACACAGTTTGATGAGAAAAAGTTACAAGGGAATTATGTATAAGGTACATCAGATACAAAGGGAGGAAGCCAATGCAAGTCACTTTGGATTATTTTTCACACATCTGAAGCATCTCTTTGGCATTCCACAAATGTTGCATTGGAAATCCATACCAGTAATTTTCACATTGGTGCTCATGGGCATTTTGAATGGGATAGTCTTGGCTCCTGCCCATTAAATTTCAGTAACAAGCACCCCCTGGATCAAAAACAAATGCCCCACCCTGGCCAGTTTGGCTCAGCAGCTGGAGCGTCGGCCTGCGGGCCAGAGAGTCCTGGGTTCGGTTCCCGCTAAGGGCACGTACCTCGGTTGCAGTTTGTCCCCGCCCCGGTTGGGGTTGTGTGGGTGGCAGCCAGTTGATGTGTCTCTCTCACATCGATGTTTCTCTGTCCCTCTTCCTCCCTCTCTCCCTCCCACTCTATCTGAAGATAAATGCAAAAACGTCCTCGGGTGAGGAGAAAAAACAAATGCCCCAGCAGTGCCAAGGGTGAGCGTTGTGTTGGTTGAGAACCTCTGCCCAAGTTAACAGACAACAAGCATCTACCTGCAGTAAAACTGCTACACTCACCCTGAGCAACAAACAGAAACAGAATGGTGCTTTCCAAACAGTTTGTTTGAAGCACTGAAAATAGAGTGTAATTTGGAACAGATGGTTTTGCCTGACAATTAATTACATTAACCAAACACAAACATCACATTCTATAAAACTAGCAAAGGTTGCACCATTTACTCTAGGATCTTATTCATTCCACACCTCACAAATTCGGCTTTGGATTAGGATAAACTAATGTTTATTTTTGCTTTGACTTTGATAATGAGTTCACCAAGGAAAGGTATACACAGACAGAAAGAAAACATCTCTCCCACTTATGCACACTCAGCGCTACCCATTTTACAGGTAAAACACAAACACGCAGCTCATCAATGACTCTGATCGTTAGGAAAGTCAGAGCCTCCATTTGATAATTATGTAATTTGTAAAAAGAGAATAATGGATATGTGCCTGTATTGATTTGCTAGGGCTGCCATAACAAATAACCACACACTAGGTGGCTTAAAACAACAGAAACGTATTCTCTCACAGTTGTGAGGGCCAGAAGTCTGAGGTCAAGGCGTGGGCAGCCTGCACCCCTCTGGAGGCTGTAGGGGAGAATCCCTCCTCATCTCTTCCAGTTCCCTGCGGCTCCAGCCTCGCACTCCATAGCCGTTCCTTCTTGCACTCCCTCCGCCAGCCACATTACGATGCTTTGTCTGGGCCCTGTGCTCTGGACACTCTACCTCACTCCTCAGCCCCCAGGTCTGGTGCTCTTCCACGTGTTTCTACAGCTCCTCGCTTTCTCTATCTCATTGTGTCCACGTGCCGAGAGGGCAGGAACCCTGGTTCTCTTCTTCCCCGCTATTGTGAGCCTGGTGCCTGGTGCAGTGTCTGGCATACAGCAGGTGCTTAATACATAATTGTTTTCTGTGAAGGAAGGAAGGAAGAAAGGGAAGAAGGGAGGGAGAGAAGAATTGAGGGAGGGAAGGAGGAAGGGAAGGAGGAAGGAAGGGCAGATGGAGGGTAGGAAGGTCAATTTATTTTCTATGTACTGGGTGCACTAACTTTAATTTTTCCAGCGACGTGATCGGATATATATTATGAACACCTTCTTTATTTTATAAGTGGTGAAAATAGAGGCTCAGACCTCTATTTGCCCAGCCTGCTTCAAACCTTCTTGGAATTATTTCAAAAGAAAGAAATTTAAAATGTGTATGAAGTTGGCAGTGGTAGAAAAGTCTGTAAGAAGAGCCACCGAGTATTAACGGGGTTACCTCTGAGTGGTGGGTTGTGCTACTCAGTGTTTGTTCTTGCTTATCTGAACAAGTTTTTTGTACTTTTAATTTTTAATTACAGTTGACATTCAGTATTATTTTATATTAGTTTCAGGTGTACAGCATCGCGGTTAGACATTTATATAATTTACAGAGTGGTCCCCCGATAAATCTAGTACCCGGTTGTCACTATACATAATTATTACAATATTATTGACTATATTCCCTTTTGAATGGTTTTTCAAATGAAAATATACTTAAAAAGTGAAAGCCAGCCGTGTTTTGGGCTGGAGCACAGTGGGGGTATAATCATCTCCTGGGCGAAGGTCTGGAACACAGGATGGACCAGGGTTGTAAGACCAGGTTAATTTAATATTCTCCATGGCTTGGAGCTTGAGGTTAGATCCAGGAGTCAAATGATTTCTCACTGCATTTTTTGTTTGTCGAGTAAAATTGGAATGATGTTCAGCCCCTGATGGCACACTTTGCTTATTTGTCCAGTAAGAATCAGAGATATTCCGCGTATTTGAAGTTAGACAGTCTGATTCGTACAGCCAATTTTGGTTTTGAACTTCCTGAAGAGAATATTATTCTCTCTGTTATATCACCATCAGCAGCCACTGTTCAGTGCTTCAGAGGGGAAAAGAAATCCTCCCTCAGTGTTCTCATGGCTTCTGAATGGGAATACATATCTGCATGCTTTTTGTTTTCTTTATGCTAAATTTTATTAAGGAGGGTAAATGTATAGCTCCCAAAGGTTTTCTGTTGGCTCTGATGTATTTATTTGTTTCTTTGACAGTTTTAACTGTAGCGTTGAACAGAAAATCAGCAAAGTCCCTGTGTTATGCTGGGCCTACCGGCTTTCTCTCACTGATGGGTTGAGCAGGGCGCTTGGTGTCTGGTAAGGTTGGCTTCCTGTACATTTTATCTACAAACAGCCCTTGAAACACCAACCTTGCGGGGGAGGGTATCTGACTCATCCAACATTACTCTCTTCCTGAGAGGAACGGAGACCTACAGTTCTGTCTTGCTGTTGTCCTCAATCCTATATTTGATTCCCGAGGAGAGCAGCTCTTATTGAGACCTCTAAAACGTAGCCTTGTTCTTACAATTTTGAAATCTTTTCTATTAAAAAGTGTAGAACAGGTGTATTAGTCGAAAACCAATAAGGTGTGTGTGTGTGTGTGTGTGTGTGTGTGTGTGAGAGAGAGAGAGAGAGAGAGAGAGAGAGAGAGAGAGAGAGAGGGAGAGAGAGAGATTTTAAGGAATTGGCTCATGTTATGGGACTGCTAAGTCTAAAATATGCAGGGTGGGGCCAGCAGGCTGGAGACCCAGGGAAGAGCTGATGTTGTAGTTCAAGTCCAAAGGCCGCCTGCTGGTAGAATTTCTTCTTGCTCAGGGGAGGTCAGTCTTTGTTCTATTAAGGCCTTCAACTGATTGGATGAGGCCCACCACATTACAACCTTCTTTACTCAAAATCCACGGATTTAAATGTTAATCTTATCCAAAAACACCCTCACAGAAATATCCGGAATAATGTTTGACCAAATATTTGGGCACCCAGTCAAGCTGACACATTAAAATGAATGATGACAGCAGGTTTTCCAGACTGGAGAGCATTTATGAGAGACAACTCAGTTCTTCTTTTTTTTTAATCCTCACCTGAGGACAGTTTTGCATTTATCTTCAGATAGAGCGGGAGGGAGAGAGGGAGGAAGAGAGAGAGAGAAACATTGATGTGAGAGAGACACATCGAATGGTTGCCACCCACATGACCCCAACTGGGGCCGGGGACAAACCGCAACTGAGGTACATGCCCTTAGCGGCCAGGGTGACAACTCAGTTCTTTACTGAACGTGTTCCTTGTGGGTCTTGAAGTAGGACCAGGATTTGGATGGAGACAGGGAGAGGCACTGAGATATAATTGACATACAATGAACTGCACATATGTCAAGTGTAAAGTTGAAACTATTATCAAAAGCAAGATAATAAATGTACCTACTGCCCCCCAAATATTCCTCATACCCCTTTATAACCCCTTCCTCACAGTTATACTTGCCATCCCATCCCCAGGCAAATACTCTGCTTTCTGTCACTTCAGATTAGTTTGCATTTTCTAAAAGTTTATGGAAATGGAATCATACAGTGCGAACCCTTTTGTCTGGCTTCGTTCATGCAGCACAAGCTCGAGCGGGCATTTCTCTGGATTCTGTCGAAGCTGACACGCCGGCAAGCTGGCAGGGCTTCTGAGAGTGGTGACTGGTAAGATGGAGTCAGAGGTTTGCCACAACGTCAAATATCCCCTCATCAAATATTGTCTTATATACTATATTAGGTGTTTTGTTTTTTTTCGGGGTCATGTTGCAAAAGAGTCTTCACTCTCCTTAGTACAGACAGGAAGCATTTCACAATCTGATACAGTGAACCCTCGCAGCACAGTGGGCCCTGGGTGCTCGCCCTCTCTCTGACTGCCATGCTTTGATATCACTGACATGGTCTTAATTGAGTGAAACTTTCAGCCTTCCTCTGCTCTGTACTTCGACAACTGCAAACTATGGAAAAGTGTCTTCAGTATATCATTAAATGGAGGGTAAAAACAGATTATGAAAATGTGTATACTGTAATTCCAATTTTATTAAAAAGACTATGGAAAGAATGAATAATTACATTTATCTGGAATGATAAACAGCAATAGGTTAATTAGAATTATTTCTCGACAGTGAGATTATGAGTGATTTTAAATTTTCTTCTCCATATTTTTCTTTTTTTTAAATTATTTAAAATAAACACGTATATTGTTATTGGAAGACAGACAGCAGTATGGTGATTACAAGAGGAAAAGTGGGATGGGGGTAGAAGAAGGTGTAGAGGGGATAAATAGTGATGGAAGGAGACTTGACTTGGGTTGATGAACACAAAATACCATATACAGAAGATGTATTATAGAATTATGTACTTGAAACCTATATAATTTTATTAACCAATGTCACCCAATAAATTCATTGAAAAAAAATAGTGTGAAAAAATTTATATTAAACCTCAAATTTGGGCTTTTGATTTGTAAGAAATTATTAAGTTATTTGGAATAGTTTCCACCCTCAACTAACTTGAACCCTACAGCAACAATAGTCATTGTTTCTCATTCCTTCATTTATTCATTTACTTATTCCTCCAGCAAACACTTATTATTCAGTTACTAGGTACTAGATTCTGTGTTAGATGTTAGATTCTGTGTTAGATGTTAGATACAAAGATGGACAAAATAACAATTCCCTTCCCTCGGAAAAATCTCTCTACAGTCAACCAGTTATCCAGGTCAGTGTGCTAATTTGAAAGGGTCAGTCAAGATGGGCTTAAGATTTCAACTAGGAAGTAGGCTTTGAAGGAGAAGGAGAAATGTGCTGCTCTCGGTTCTCAGGGATATGGAACCCGTCCCAATGACAGATGTCCTTCTGTATGATTGTATTGGTGCTCCCGTCAGTGAACTGCAAAAACAAAGAAGGGCCTTTAAGTGCTTCAGTGCAGTGGTGACTGCAGTTCTATCATTGTGCTTGGTGACTCCATTATTCTAGAGATTTTAAAGGATAACATTTTTTAATGTCACTACATCTTATTATACATTTAAAGTTTAACCTTTTTTAACGTACACTACATCTTATTATACTTTTATAAAAGAATTTTAAATTTATTTATTTTTAATGATCTCTCTTATATGTGGAATCTAATGAACAAAATAAACTGATGAATAAAAGAGAAACAGAGGCATGGAAACATGGATTAGACTGACAAACCTCAGAGGGAAAGGGGGGTGGCGGGAAGGGATTGACTAAAGAATGTATATTCATATATGCATTGCCCATGGACACAGACGATAGTGTGGCAAAGGCCTGGGGTGAAAATGTAACTGGGAGGAGGGGGGCAATGGGAGGAAAAAGGGGGGACCTCTGTAATACTCTCAACAATAAAGATTTAAAATAAATAAAAAAATAAAAGCCATCCAGAATGGAAAATAGAAAAAATTTATTTTTCAATTACAGTTTACCTTCAATGTTATTCTGTATTAATTTCAGATGTACAGAAAAGTTATTAGAAATCACATACTTTACAGAGTGGTCCCCCGCTGCTTCAAGTACCCTCTTGGCCCCACACATACTCATCCCAGTACTACTGACTATATTCCCTATGCTGTAATCCACATCTCTGTGGGTATTCTGTAACTCCCAATTCGTACCACTTAATCCCCTCACCTTTTTCACTGAGCACCACAACCCTCCTCCCCTCTAGCAACTGTTACTCTGTTCTCAGTAGCTGTGGGTCTGTTTCCATTTTCTTGTTTGTTTATTTTGTTCAGTAGATTCCACATATGGTGAAATCATATGTCTTTTTCTGACTGGCTTAAGGTTTCCTTATTTTTTATAGCAGAGTAGTATTCCGTTGTGTATATGTCCACAGCTTTTTTATCCACTCATCTACTGATGGACACTTGGGCTGCTTTTAAATCTTGGCTATTGTAAATAAAGCTGCAATGAACATAAAGTATATATATTCTTTTGAATTAGTGTTTCGGGATTCTTTGGATATATTCCCAGAAGTGGAATTGCTGGGTCAGAAGGCAGTTCCATTTTTAATTCTTTGAGGAACCTTCACACTGTTTTCCATAGTGGTTGCACCAATCTGCATTCCCACCAACTTTTTGTTAGTAAAAAGTTAAACTTCACAATAATTATAGATTCATATACAGTTATGAGAAATAATACAGAGGGATTCCACGTGTGCTTTACCCAATATCTCTTAATGGTAACATCTTGCAAATCTATAGTACAATATCATATATTCTAGAGATTTTATTACCTAGGAAAAGGGAAAAGAAAGCTTTGGCTCCTCATCAACTCCATATATAGCAGGTACTTCTCTTTCTTGGCAAGATTCTTCAACATTGGCTCTTTCTCTCACACTTTAATGAAGACCTCCCTCAAGACAGATTTTTCTTCACATCTTAAAATATTTAAATATTTTCTTAAAGGGTAACATGGCAATCACCTTAAATTTGGATTATTTTCTTGGATGAAGTTAATATGTAATTGTGAAGGAATAGTTTCTAGTCCTCAGGTTGTAGGGACTTTGTGGACAGACAGACTTAACCTATGAACATTAAGTATATCTGTAGGGGCGGAAGGAAGACTGATGGAAGGAATATTCCCAAAAGAGATCATTCAGCAGTGCACAGTCTCAAGTGAGACTTGACAGGGGCAACCGAAGTGAATGCAGTCTCCTATTGCAACAACCATGGTGCCATATACACGGAGGCTTGTCTTTCTCCAGCAAGAAGAGGAGCCACACTGGGAGACTCTAAAGGGAAAAATCTATGAGAGGGCGAGAGGGATAGTTTTTCCAGGAGGAGTCCAACCCACCTTCCAACTCAGAAAGAAGCAAAGGAGCTCCTTGGATCTTTCCATAGAGAGGGAGGAGCAAGTAAGTCAGGGGACCACCTGGATGTTCAGCTGAAGAGTTTATCCTTAAAGGCACAGTACTTCCTTTTCTCATTCACAAACTCATTTAATACATTTACTGAGCATTTTCTATCTGTCCATCTCTAACTACAGAGTGGGCAGAAAGATGAGAATTAAATGACTTTTAAATATGAGATGCTTGAGACAAAGCTGAGAGGAAAAAAATGTCCATATCAGGAAAAAGACATCCCATATATTACTCATTCTGGTTGCCTAATATTAGAAAAGAGCACTGTACTATGAATCAGGAGACGGAGGCTCTGTCACTAACTAGCTCTGTGGTCTTGGGTAAGTTATATTTGACTCTGGGAAGGCCTTGGTTTTCTCAATTGAGAGTTTTGGTCTAAAAAGATTTTTTAGTTTCTCATCCACACGTATATTTTATGAGATGATATGGTTTTAAGAGACCACAGATAGCACTAACTAGAGAAACAGGAGATCCTGGTACTGCCAACCAAATACTAACCTTTATAGAAGTAAGCCCCCCTCCACCCAATGTGGAATTTCCAATGAGTTGAAGTAGAATTCTTCATGTCACTAGAAAACAGCTAAGGTTTATGATGGTGTCTCCCAACTTCTCTACCGTGTCTCTTCCCACTCACATGACCCATACCAACTCTCCTTCTAAACTCAAAAGTTTGAGGATGTGTTGAGATTGACTTGGTTGTGAAAAGAGAGTGAACTTATGAGTTTTGGTGCCCAGTTTCACTATTTACCATCTGTTATGGGGTGAATTGTATCCCCCTCACCAAATTTATATGTTGAAGTCCTAATCCCAGTACCTCCAAATGCAGCCCTGTTTGGAAATAGGGTCATTGCAGATCTAATCAGATGTAAGACAAGGCCATGCTGGAGTACAATGGACCCCTAAACCATTATACCGATGTCATTATGAAAGGGGCAATTTGGACACAGAAACACACACAGTGGGAATGCCAGGTGAGTATTGGAGTCATGCTACCAGAATATTCCCGAAGGACTACCAAAGGTTGGGAGGGAGCCCAGGAACAGATCCTTCCCTATTAATTTGAGAAGGAGCATGGCCCTGCTGACACCCTGATCTCAGACTTTTAGCCCCCAGAACTGTGAGGCAATACATTTCTATTGTTTAAGCCACTCTGTTGTGCTTTGTGTTCAAGTAATCAAACAAAGAAGCCATTGGTCTGAGGTAGCTCTAATGCGTTAGTAGTCAACATAAGCTAACCAAAATCTAAGCCAGAGTGAATTGCTGTGAAAGCCTCAAGGCTAAGAACAACCAATCACAAACAGCCAACTAGACTTTCCCCCCAAATGCAACTGTTTAAGCTATAGCCAATCAAATAATGTCCTTCTTTTGCTTCCCCATCTGTATAAAAAGCTCTCTTCTGGCTCCTGTTGGTGGAACGCTGCTAACTACTTCCAGTTTGGGGCTACCCAATTCAAATCCATGTTTGCTCAAGTAAACTCTTAAAAGGTTTAATGTGCTTCAGTTTATCTGTTAACGTTCTTTATGGCAGCCATAGCAAATATACTATCTGTGCAGTCTTGGGTAACTGAAATTCTGTGAGCTCAGATTTACTCAATAAGAATTGAAGATGTATAGGAAGGTTTGTTTTGTTTTTAAAAGGTGCTTTACTCTTTGATTCTTCACCCTCCATAGTTCCTAGTCCCCATATAGACCATGACTTTCATGTTCACTTACAGCTTTATATTTCCTGGGGTCTGTGTAATAGCTCCATTCTGACCCTCAGTTACTGCACGTACACACCCTGGCAGTGTCTTTTCTGTAAATATAAGGGCCTTGTGACACCCAAAGAAAACTGTAAAGATAAGGGGTTGAGAATGGCCTTGGGAAACTCAGAGGAACCATGAGGAAAAAAGAGATTAAAAGTTGCCCTGCTCCTCTCCCCCCTTCTCTGTATCAGCCCCCCTTAACGGTGCCAAAAGCGGCGCCAAGAGAATGTAGTATTTTTTTCTGTAGTTTGTGCCTTTAAAAGCGGGCAACAAAGAAGGCTCAGGGCTGAGGATTTGGGGAAGCTGTACCCCCTCAGCTCGCCGGTGTAACAGCCCACCAGTGTAATGAAGTGTTCCTTTACAATTCGGCCTTGCGTCTCTGGTTATCTCGCTGACACGTTATAACATTTGGAGGCCCCAGCGAGATCCCTGGTGCTTTAGGACACCAGGGGATAGACGCCTAGGATGAATGGCCTCTCCCGATCCGGCCCCCAGACCCCTAGAGATCTGAGGGGAGGTACCCCCTGAGATGTTCCAGGGCCTCAAAGATCCTACTTAGGTTTCCGACGAGCGGCTGGGAGATGCCAAGACATCCCCAAAAAGATTTAAGGAGACCTGGTAAAAGCCTCCGGAGGTGAGTTCTGGGTGACCGGTCCATCTGGGTGAGAGTGAGAGGGCCGGACGCAGCACAGCCTCTCCTCTCCGGGATCCCCCTGAGACGTTAGGTGGGGTTCAATTCTGGCAAATTCTGGCTCTGGACCGCGGTGCTTTCTGGTCCGCCACTGGGGCGGAAGGGGAGACTGATCACCTCCTGAGAACTTCTGGTGTGTGAGTGTGACTGTGTGAATGTAATTTTGTGTGAGTGACCGTGCTCCACGAGCTCGTTACGGAGCCTGTGTGAGTCCTACCCTGCGGTTCCGTGACGACCTCATACGGCTAAAAGGCGGTATCAGGTTATTGGGCCACTCTGGTGTCCCACCAGCGAGCCTGATCCAAGTTGGGGGCTTATTCCAACCTGCCACATGCCAAGAGGTGTCTGAAATCTCCGCGAGGGGAGCGGCCAGGCGAACGAAGCGAAAGTTTCTGTCTTGTGTGTCTTCCCTTGTTTTTGTTCTCGTCTGCCTCCCTACTGTGTCTCCCTCAACTTTGTTACGGTTAGTCTAATCATGGGTGGCTACCCTAATGTCCAGAAGACCTCATTAGGTTGCATAGTAAACATTCTTAGTAATGAAATATCAGGGAAACAAGATAATAGAATAGCAAAGGTAATAATAACAGCCTTAAGGTGAACAGGGCACATAGAAAAGGATCACCTTAGAAAGGGAAACATGAGGAAGAGCCAGGACAGTAGGCATAGGTCCCGATTAGGGATAGACAAGACAATAGGGGACAAACTAGGTAGTTTCCTGGTAGGTATTGGTGCAGCAGACTCAGTCCTGACTGAGCCAATGGGGCTCTCACCTACCCCTGGACTTCAAAGAGGACTATGGACTTTGGGAAAATACTGTGACTCCTTCGTTTCTGGTCCTGCCGGAGTGCCCATACCCCCTACTCAGACGTGATCTCCTCCAGAGATCATTCAATTGCTGGCCACTGCCACTCCAGGCCAGCCCCCGCATCAAGTTCCACAAGACGTTGGCCATCAGTCCTGCCAGCCTGCCTCCAGGCAATGACCCGGAGAAACCTCTACAGGACTGCCTGGAGGTAATCGACATAGTGCAAATGGCCCACCCAGACCTCAAGGATGTCCGACTGCCATCACCAGATGAGGTATTGTTCACGGACGGGAGCAGCTATGTCCAGGAAGAAATCAGGTATGCTGGGACAGCAGTAGTAACTCAGGACTGTGTCATCTGGTCACAGTCATTAAGTAGGGGAACTTCAGCCCAACGGGCTGAACTCATAGCCCTAATCCAGGCTCTCTGATGGGGCAAGAAAGAAAATCTGCTGCACCAGGAAGCTTGAGAGGCAGCCCTAAAACCAGTGGGGAATGGCCTCTCCAGATACACTCGGTCAGAAAATGACTTAGCCAAGCAGAAACAAGCCATAAAAGAAATCAATAGATGGTGGACACTGCCTGATGGGAGGTTATTAGTCCCAGAGGCTCTAGATCGGACTTTAGTCAACCAGCTGCACCAGACTACCCACTTAGGTTACACCAAGCTTACTGAACTCCTGAGAGGCAGGCAATGTCCAGTAAGGTCACAAGGAAAGGGAGAAGGCGGAGGGAAGCAGGAATGTGTGGGTCTAAGTAGGGAGGAGAAGACGAAAAGCTGGGGGATGTGCAAATAGCAGAAAGATTGAGCAAGCTCTCAGGTTCATGTCAGGGGAGGGACTAGGAAAATTGCAGAGGGTCTGTGTAAGTTGAAAAAGGATTGTGTAAGTCGCAGAGGGTCTGTGTAAGTTGAAGAAAGTTTGTGGAGAAGGGAAGAAATAAAAAGAGAAGGATTGTGCAGAGGAAATAAAAAGATAAGAAAGGATAAAAGAAAGGGACATACATATTACAGGAAGACAGGATATTGGAGAAATACTCAAAAAGGGAAGAAAATAGGACACTGAGAGAGGGAGAGCTTGCCCCTGGTAATGGAATAACAGTCTAGGAAGTAATAAAGAAAGTAACAGGTTTAGGCTACTCCTGACCCTTAGAGCAGACAACAACCCCACCTTTATAACAAAGAGATCACAGGATATCTCTAAGGGGTTAAATATAAATTGGAAGCTCAATTGTGCTTACCACCCACAGAGTTCCAGGCAGATAGAGCGCATGAACAGAACCTTAAAGGAAACCTTAACCAAATTTACTTTAGAAACCGGTGAAAACTGGACCACTCTGCTCCCCTTGCCCTTTTACAGTTCTTGCAGGCTCTGCAGTCCACCCAGAAAGCTGTCCAGAAACATGTCTGCGATGCCCTGCCTGTGCCCACCTCGGACCCTGTGCACCCCTTCCAGCCCGGGGACTTGATATGGGCAAAGAAGTTCACTACTCAGAGACTGACTCCGGCCTGGAAGGGACCATACACTGTCATCCTGCCTGCACCAACGGCTATCAAGGTCAACGGCATCCCGGTCTGGCTGCACCATTCCCGGCTGAAGGTGGAAAAGGCAGAATGAACGGTCTGGGCCTCTCCAGATCCCTTAAAAATGAGACTCTTGCATTTATCGGGACTCTAATTTTTCTGGTTATGACTATACAAGGGAATCTTTATAGATCTTGGCCCCAGTGGAATTGGGAACTTGAAAATGGGATATTGGGGGAGGTCTTAAGAAATGTCACCACAAAGGGGATAGAAAAACCTGTTTTCAGTCTCGACCTATGTTACCTCATGAGAGGCACCATAGGCACAGATGGTATTACTGAAGATTAATGTCATGTAGAAGGGCCCCTTCCCTGGGGTCATGGGACACCTACAGGGGAATGGGGATTACAAGGGATAGGAATATATATGCCCAGGGAGCGGTATAGTCACCACAAGTTACTTGAATGCAAATGAATACTTTTGTCCATCTCGGGGTTGTGAAACCATATTTACTACTATGGGCTATATAAGAAGCAGGCAGCCTCAAATAGATTTTAGAAGGTTAACCAAGTCCAGGGTTTCCCTGTAGGAAAATCTGACCCCATTCAGATTAATATCATTAGTCAGCCAGACCTTTATCAGGCCACAGGAAGGACACAGGGGCTGACTACTAGTTATGCCTAAATTTGGGGCCACCTTATTATATAGGGCTAGGCCTCTCCGAGCCAATTTCCCAGACCCCAAATACTGACAACTGTACGTGGGACCAGCCCAAGTTAACTTTGGGGAATATCCAGGGACAAGGGACTTGCATACTCCCACCTAAGTATAACCTCCAGCAATACAAAACAGACAAGGTTTAGATCTCCTTTTCCTCAAGCAGGAAAGACTCTGTGTAGCACTAGGTGAAACCTGCTGTTTCTATGCCAATAATTTGGGAATAATACAGGGACAGAGTTAATATCCTTAATAAAAAAAAAGGGTCAATGATTTGACTTGTAAGTAAAACCAGTGGGGATGTAATAGCTCCATTCTGACCTTCAGTTACTGCACGTACACACCCTGGCAGTGTCTTTTCTGTAAACATAAGGGCCTTGAGACACCCAAAGAAAACTGTAAAGATAAGGGGTTGAGAATGGCCTTGGGAAACTCAGAGAAACCATGAGGAAAAAAGAGATTAAAAATTGCCCTGCTCCTCTCCCCCCTTCTCTGTATCAGCCCCCCTTAACGGTGCCAAAAGCGGCGCCAAGAAAATGTAGTTTTTTTTCTGTAGTTTGTGCCTTTAAAAGCGGGCAACAAAGAAGGCTCAGGGCTGAGGATTTGGGGAAGCTGTACCTCAGCCCGCTGGTGTAACAGCCCACCGGTGTAATGAAGTGCTCCTTTACAATTCGGCCGTGCGTCTCTGGTTATCTCGCTGACACCGTACAGCAGTCTGCAGTGAGGACAAACATGCTTCCACCAAGAAGACTGCTCACCCGCCATTGTTTCTGCTGAATTCTGACCCGGCCTTCAAATCATCCTGCTCAAGAAGAAATCCATTTTCATGCATAAATAGACAGTTGGTATTCATAAATTCAATTGATTTTGTGACTATTAAAATACTATGTTATTGTATACTTTTCTCATAATTGAAGCTAAACCCAAACCTCCAAGAAATAATCTTGTTTTGTCTGTTTTTTTTTAATACTAAAATACTTTTTAGAAATAAAAAATTTATAACAGCAAAATTTACATTTAGTAGACAGCTATTTACCATGATTTGTAAGAAACATTTTCTTTTCTATAGCTTATACAATGAATTGGAAGTTTAGAGTTATTCCTTTGGGCTGTGTGTGTGTATGTGTGTGTGTGTGTGTGCACTTGGCCTGTTAAAAGGAACTGAATTAGGCCCTGGTTGGGTAGCTCAGTTGGCTAGAGCATTGCCTTGATATGCCAAGCTTGTGGGTTTGATACCCAGTCAGGGCACATACAGGAATCAGCCAATGAATGCATATACAAGTGGAACAACAAATCAATCTCTCTCTCTCTCTCTAACCAGTAAATAAAAAAAATTAAAAGTAACTGAATTAGTGCAGATGAGACTAAATGAAAAGGAGTCATTTTCAAAGAGAGCGTCAGACAAACATTATGGTTAGATGTTCTTTGACAGCAGTTATAAAATAATGAGCACCAGATTCAGATCATGTATTTTTTGAAGAAAATTTACTTTATTTTTCTTATCTTAAATAATAGCATTTATTTATGTCAGCTCTTGAAATTAATAAGAGTGGTTTCAAATCTTGTTTACTCACAGTTTCTGTGGCTTATTTAAGCTTTGTCTATACACATATTTATTATCATTAATGGTGAAGAAAAATACGTTCCAAGGCTAAGAGAATAACATACCTATAAACATAAGAAATCATGATTTAATTAATTTTGCAGAATCTAAGAAAGATCAGTTCTTTCATTTCTGGGTAGTAATATTGCATTATCAGTAAGAATATTTTCCACATGCTGAAGTTAGAAGCACTGATTTAGTTTCCAGAAGGAAAAATAATATAAAAGGACCTTATAATTAGATTATTGGATTAGATGTATCTATATGCATATGTATGAATGTGTGAGTGTGCATGTGTGTGTATTGATTGATAAATCCTGACATAAAGATTCAGCGAAGAGAATTTTTCAGTATCCTAGTGGGATTTTCCACCCTCTTCCTGGTTGTCCATTACAATAGAAGCAGTAAGGGCTATTGATGAAGAAGGTAATGATTCTCCAAACAAATAAAAAATGACATAAACCCGGCCAGTGCGACTCACTGGATTGAGCATCGTCCCAGGGACTGAGAGGTTCCAGTTAGATTCCCCCTCAAACATGCCTGGGTTGTGGGCTCGATCCCCAGTAGGGGGCGTGCAGGAGGCAGCCCATAGATGTCTCTCTCTCACATCGATGTTTCCATCTCTCTCTCCCAACCTCTACAAATTCAATACAAACATATTTAAAAAAATTTTTTTAATGACATAATAGGTCAGACCAATGATTTGCCAGTGCAGAAATTTGAAAGGCTGACAGCGGCATCAGTGGACTATTTTATGGAAATCATAATAATTAGAGCCATTCTTTGTTGTACCTACTGTCTGCTGGTTCTGCTAGGCAATTCACACATGGTGCAGAATTTAATCCTTATATTTAAACTTCTTCTTTGCCTTTGCCAGTTATGAAGCTTAGTGCCAAATCTGCAGCCGCACGCCAAGCAACTGATTCACACAGCATTTAGTTTGCTACTTTCCTTCCCTTATGTTCCTGGATTCTGAGATTCCTATTTTATCCCTTGTCATCTCAGATGTATAGATGAGGAAACTTAGGCTGAGAGAGGATAACCACTTCGTCCAAGGCAAGAGCAGGGTCAAGATCAATAAAACAATCAAAACCGTAGTAATTTTACGACTTGCAAATATACTACTACTCTATATAATGTCATCCTCATAAGTACCCATCATTCTAAAAATTTTAACTTAAAATTTTATATTTATGATTAAAAAAATAACTACTATATATCCATGATTCAAAATTCAGAATGTGCAAAAGTATAGAATGAAAATAAGTCTCCTTTCTTCTCTGGTTCCTTTAGGCCCTGTTTTCAGCAATAGCCCCTTAAACAGTTTCTCGTGTATATTCTATACATTCACACACAGAGACAGATAGTCATGTCCTCTCTCTCTCCCTCCCTCTCCCTTTCTCCCCCTCCCCACACCAACCCCATTCACACAGAATGTTGACATAATGAATTCACAGTTATGTATCTTGTATTTTTCACTTGACACTATGTATTTGGTGATCCTTACAGACCCCGAGCAAAACCTGATGGATCTGTTAGCATTAGAGTTGTCTAGAGTAGACTGTACAACCTTTTGCAAATGTATAAGTGGTATTTGCTCGGGTTTGATCAGAAGTGGGCAGAAAGGGGAGCAGTTCCCCTTTTCCGCATTTTGTATTTTGAAGCAGAAGTAGCTATATTATTCCCCCATGTCCATCATTAAGTTATAGGGGTGCACATTAAAAAATCCAAATTGAAGTCCAGCCAGTGTGGCTCAGTGGTTGAGTGTCGACCCATGAACCAAGAGGTCGCTGGTTCGATTCCTGGTCAGGGCACATGCCCAGGTTGTGGGCCCAATCCCCAGTGGGGGGCATGCAGGAGGCGGCCAATCGATGTTCTCTCTTGTCGATGTTTCTATCTTTCTCTCCCTCTCACTTCCTCGCTCTCTAAAAAATCAATAAAGGAAAAAAAAAAGTAAAAAAAAAATCCAAATTGAATACCCATTACCAGGATGAAAAAGAATAAACAAAAATCTTGAAACAAGCATCGGAGGGCACAAGTTGCATAACAAAGAACTGCGATGAATGTATAGATGAGTGATGCAAAATCTGAAATTAAAATGTGTTTGATGTATACACACAGCCTTAAGGATAGACTATCAAAAAATGCATGCAGGAGGGAACAAAATGCATCCAACTGAAATACCAGAAGCCACACAGCCCATTCCTAACCCATAATTCCTCTGAAGAACAATTCACACCACCAAGAAAAGAAAAGCTCTTAGATGTAGAAAGAAAAACCCTTATCAGTACAGATGCCTGGCATTTAGGAAACAATTTGGACACGGGAAAAAAACCATAATCTCTTTCTCCCATGATGTGGCAGCTGAGAATAGATCATAAAGCATCAGACAGAAGAGTCCAGCAGGGACTAAAAACGGGGAGGATTTTCACATTCAGAGGCCGGGAGAAAAGAGCAGGCAACTCACTGACAAGCAGAAGAAAGATGCAGATGATTTCTCTGTAGTCATCTTAGCAACAGCTCTAAACCATTTAGTGCCCCATTTGGTTGCTTACCAGGCTTTGAGCCACTTCTGTCCTCCTTTGAATATAGAAAAGTACAAACTGGCATCCTGTCTGCAAAGCTTTGCATGTACACCCTGCATCCTTACAATTCTCTCAAGTATGTAAGTCAGTTCAATTCCATGAACACACACCAGGTCCTTCTTATGCGCAAAATGCTGAAATGCAAAATAAGTTTGCAGAACATCTCCTTTCATTAAGATTCTTTCCTTGACTGTAGAATTCCTCGACTTGTATAGTTCAAGCAAGTGATTGAATTGCTTTCTAATCAAGCACTTTTCTACTCTCAGATTATTTATTTAGCTCTATGATACTCAGCTGCTTCTCTTTACTGGATTTCAGAATATTCCTTAGAACAGTCTTTGATTTTATAGCATCCTTTGGCAATAAATGGTCTCAATACACCCAAGAAATATCTCTTCCTAGATTGTATTATGCAGTTTCTAGCAAAGACTTTTCCTTTTGCAAAGTAGGCAATATTTAATTACAGCCATGCTCATGATCTGAGATCTTGGCTTATGTCCTGAGATCTCAGATTACTTACACCAGTTCCTCAGAAATTCATCTTGAATTCTTCTCTAAGCCCTGACTTACTTACAAACAATAACTTGGGTGGTGTTTATTACCTTTGGACTTACACAGAAATATATGTGGATATATATATATATATATATATATATATATATATATATATATATATATATATATCTGCCTCCTTTCTCAAGAAATTTGAGATAGGCTGGAGAAACGCATACATTTGCAAAGGGATAAAATAGGAATCTCAGAATCCAAGAACATAAGGGAGGGAAAATATCAAACTACATGCTGTGTGAGTCAGTTGCTTGACATGGGGCTGCAGATTTGTCTCTAAGCTTCTTAACTGGCAAAGGTAAAGAAAGAAACGCTGTTCTAAGAGTCCCAGGGTCTAAAAGCTATGAAGAAGCATAGCTGTTCTGGGTACAGAGCCCTGAGAGAAATCTCTCCCCAGGATCCTCATAAAAATAACACTGTGAAGTATATTAGATGATATAAAAAAATGCCTTAGAAGTTCGATGTGATGTATTCCCATAACATGCCTTAATGTAGGAGGATGGCTGATAACAAAAGGTAGTTCAGTTAGTGTAAGGCGAGGAGGAACCACACACATTCTCACTTCAGCCAGTTTCCTCTATCAGGATGAGGATTTCCTAATTCTATTCTGACCTGCTTAGGGCTTCCATCTAGGGTAGCAAGATTGAACCAATTCATTTAAATTAGGAGTATTTTATTATAAGCAGTGGTTCATTGTAATTTAGTTGGGATGACATAGGTAAGAAGAGCAAAGCCTAGCACAGAACCTGGCACAGAGCAGGAGATAAAGGAATATGAGTATCTACGAGTCCCTTAGCGTGAAGCCCTTCCCTGGAAAGGTGGCATTTGGCTACACAGCACAGTGAAAAGACCCTGACCTTGCAGTCAAGAAAACAGAGTGCAGTCCCAGGGCTGGTTTCCTGAGGTCTCACAGCCTCCACTTTCTACTCTGTGAAATGGGCATATTAGCCTGTACATGAAGAACCAGAAACAATACATACCAAGCTTCTAGCCTAGTGCTTGGAGCAAAGCAGAGACTGAAAACCTTAGGCTGCGTTCTCACTCCTAAAGTCACAGAATCAGGTACATAAGAACGCAAAAGGACCACAAAATCCAATGACTTTGAGGGAATCACAACATATTTATAACCTGTAGCCACATCCTAACCAAATTCAAGGTGAGTCTTTTCATCTTTTGAAAATCATTCGATCACTCCCTAACAATTCTATTCCAGGTCAAATAATGTATACTCTTCCTATTCTTTCTCACCTATCAAGCTTTACTGGTATTATTCCTTGGTGTGTGTTGTTTTCCCTGCTCTCTTTCAAAGTATGGAAACTCAAACTTGGTATTTCCATGGGGCAAATAAATAATACCCTGCTTTTATGGGGGATGATTGTGAATTTGGGGACTACACCACAGATGAAGATTCATTTATTCAACAAATATTTTTAAGGTACTTACGATGGGCCAGGTTATATTTCCGTGAGGCTGATGGGGTCGCCGCCTTGGGCCTCTGCCATTCTTTCAAAAGGTCTGCAAACTGTATAAAGTCCTCATCGTGGACAGGCAGACTAGTGGTTAATGGCCATGGTACCCTTTGGAAGCGCCAATGGTGCGCAGAGTACCTTTCTAAGTTTTTCTCTAGGGGACTCCAAGGTTTTGCCTATGCCAAAGTCTCAAGGTCTGTCATAGATCCATTTGAGAATCGAAACCAATCTATGAATCTCCATGCTAAATTCTCCATACAGCTTTGGGATGTTCAAGGATCCCCTCAGTCTGTCCTGTAAGTCTCCAGAGTTAAGAGACTGTTGGAGTGGCATGCCTCGGGATCCTGACAAAGACCTCTATGGTCTCATTTCATTGTCATCAGTGAGTTGGCTTCTGAAGACACTGACGACCAGAAAGAGAGATCGCATTGTTTGGCATTCCAATTTCTAAAAAATATGTTTTTATTAATTTTTTAGAGAGAGAGAGGAAAAGATAGAGAGGTAGAAACATTGATGTGAGGAGAAACATTGATCAGCTGCTTCCTGCATGGCCCCTACTGGGGATCGAGCCCGCAACCTGGGCATGTGTCTTGACCAGGAATCGAACTGGAACCTCTCAGTCCATGGGATGATGCTCAGTCCACTGAGTCGCACTGGCTGGGCTTGGCACACCAATTTAATATGACAACACTTAACAGCAGCAAAAGTAAACTCTTGCATTTACACCCTGTTTATAGGCTGAATTGTGTTCTCCCAAAATTTATAGGTTAAAATCTTAACCCACAGAATGTGAGTCTGTAGAGATAGGGCCTTTAAAGAGATGGTTAAGTTGCCCTGGCCAGTTTGGCTCAGCGGTTGGAGCGTCAGCCCATGGACTAGAGAGTCCCGGGTTTGGTTCCCGCTAAGGGCATGTACCTCGGTTGCAGTTTGTCCCCAGCCCCGATTGGGTCGTGTGGGTGGCAACCACTCGATGTGTCTCTCTCACATTGATGCTTCTCTCTCTCTCTTCCTTCCTCTCTCCTTCCTACTCTATCTGAAGATAAATGCAAAAATGTCCTTGGGTGAGGATAAATAAATAAAGAGGTGATTAAGTTAAAATGAGGCTGGTAGGGTGAGCCTACTCAAATGTCTGGTGTCCTTATAAGAAGAGGAAATTTGAATACACAAGGAGACACGGAGGAAAGACCATGTGAAGAGGCAGCAAGAGGACAGCCAATCTAAGAGTGGTATCCATTAGTCTATAGGCCTCAGGAGAAACCAATCCCGCTGATACCTTGACCTTGGACTTCTAGTCCCAGAACTGTGAGAAAATACATTTCTGTTTATTGTTGTAACTGCAGCAAAGGAAAGAAAATCCCATAAGGAAAAAGAAGAACAGGAGATAGAGACAGGAGAGCCATTTGATTTTAGAGCAACAGTGTCAAAGCTATATGAAAGAGACACAGGGAACTAAGTTCATTTTAAATGCAGCAAAAATAAAATACTTGCTGACCCTTCCTGTAAGGGTCCTCTTATAGAGTCCCTGTCTTTGAGAGCAGCAGTCTTGACCATGAGGCTTGCTTTTGCCAATGAAATGTGAGCAGAAGTGAGTAATAAGCAGTTGCTCATTACTGCATTCTTTGCCACAACATGGGCAATATCAGAGATACTTAACCAGACACTGGTGATACCTTGTCAGACACAGTGAGGAGGAAATTTGTTGCTGGTGGTGATAGGGGGCCAGTGGTTTTTAAACATTTTTAGAAATATAACAATATCTTCAAAGGAATCCTCAACACAATAGTGGTTTATTAGTCTAAATTTATTTTCTATAGTTAAATTAATAACATTTAATTTGTATAAAGCCAATCACTATAATGGAGGCTTTTCTGATGAACATAAAAAATGGAGAATTGGGAGTATTTATTCATCAATTTACTTATCAAGTAGCCACTCTTTGGCAAGTACTGTTCTCGGCATTGGAAATACAACACAGTTGAGTTTCTTGGTCTGCTGGAAGAACTTGAGTAGAGGAGACAAACGATCAACAACTAAACCAATAAATAAGATAATTTCAAATAGTGAGAAGTGCTACAAAGAACAAATAATGTATGCGGTAGAGAGGAGGTGGCTGTGTTCAGACACAGTTTGTGAGTGGTCTGGGATGACCTCTCTTAGGAGCTAACATCTGAGTGGAAACCCGAGTGACAAGGAGGATCCTGAGCATGAACTTTCCAGGCAGAGGAAACGGCAGCATGAAGGCCACAGTGGGAATGAACACACATCTGAGTAGCAGAGTGGTTGCTCTGCTCTGCTGCTGCAGAACAAGAGGGAGGGAGAGGTGGGCGAGGGACAGAGCACGGAGGATCTTACATGCCAGTTCTTCTCAAGCTATCTGATTTCAGCCGCAGACCAGTATGTGATCCAACACGACTGGTTTGCAGCACGTGCTACAAGATTCTCCCCATGCAAGTTTGACAGTCTCCCACCCCACTGGACCTCATCTTCAATGAGAGCACGTGCTTGATGTTGTGGCAGTGTCAAATTGCAATGACAGTTTCCAAATGCTGACTTTTAACTTCTCTCCTTGTTGCACGTACCTTGATGTAGACCAGGAACTTGTGTGTGTGGATCTGTAGCCCACACTTTGAGTAGTGCCTGGAAAGGCCCTTGCATTTTACTTTAAGTGCAGGGGGAAGCATACACAGGGGAGGTGGGAAAGAGAAGGATCAAGGACGAGGAATGTGGTAGCATTTTTTACCAAGATGGAGAAGACTTATGGAGGAACCAATCTGGGAAGAGAGCAAAAGTTCTGCTTTGAACACGGCAAGTGAGAAGTGTCGAGACCTCCAAGTGAGAGGTCAAGGAGGAAGTCAGTTATATGAATCTGGGGCTCACAGCTGAGGTCAGGACCAGAGTTGTAATTTTGAGAGCCTGCATTTAAAGCCACACACTAGGGGAGTTATTAACAAGTGTTGTTATGAAAGAAATGAGATCCCAAGACCTAGACCTCAGAGCATTCTGACATGAGAGTTGTTGACTCCATCAGTATCAGTATCCAAGGACTTTGAATCTAGTATTGGTGAAACCAGGGCATCACAAAACAGAGTTAAATCCCAAAGTGTCACAAGGTTGGCATAAAGGGGGTCAATAAATACACATGGGATGAGTGAATGAACTCCAAAACACCTGTCCAATTCTGAGATATTGAAAGTCTAGTGTTATTCATGTTTCATACCCATGACATAGTGAGTTGAATACTGGCCTCCAAGAAGCCATTCCATGCCTTAGAAACTGTGAATGGGGCCTTATTTGGTAAAGGGGTCTTTGCAAATTAGGTAAGATCTCAAGATGAGATCACCCTGGGTTATCCAGCTGGGCCCTAAAGCCAATGACAAGTATCTTTGTAAGAGACACACAGAGGAGAGACACAGACAGAAGAGGAGGAGGCCATGTGACTATGGCAGAGATCGGAGTGATGTTGAGGGACGGTGGCAGCCTCCAGAAGCTAGAATAGGCAAGAAGGGCACTCCTCCAGAGTCTTTGGAGGGAGTGCAGCCCCACAGACACATTGATTTTGGCTTTCTGGTCTTCAGAACTGTGGGAGAATGCATTTCCGTAAGCCACCCAGACTGTGGTAGTTTGTTAGGGCAGCCTGGGGAACCTAACATACATGGAATACTTTAGCTGACTCTATTCCAACGTTTCCAGTGGAGCCGTGTTTTATTCTGACCCAGTGATTCTCAACTCTGAGCGCACATTGGAATGGCCTTAGAGAACTTATGAAAAGGCTGAAGTCTGGGTCACACCCTCAGAGATTCTGCTTCATTTGGCTTGGGGTACAGGCTGGCTTTGCTGTACAGCCAGAGCTGAAAACTCAATTAGTCACGACAACTTCATATCACGGGGTGACACAGAAGTGCATGGGATGGGAACAGCTATCTGAAACCTTTTTACCTTTAGAAAATTGCTTTGGAAATAACATTCTGTATCTTTACACCCTAATATAAAGTGTTCTTAGGAACTGTTTGGACCCGTTTCACGTCAGCAGTCTGTGTGGACCCTTTTGGCACGCAGTCCTGTTTCCAGCATGAAAGGGTACAGGATGCCCTGACAGAGCTGGGCGCTGCCCTTGCTGCCCAGAAACACGCGGGAGGCATGGCCTTGCAGGCCAACAACGCTTAACTCGAGCATAAGTCAAATGATGTCACTGGCAAGCCCCACTCCAAATTGTTTCCCTGCCTTCCTTACACTTAGATAACGACGATTTTGAATTTCTCGTGGCGTGGTACTTCATGTCATTAAAAAAAAGATCTGCAGGCTAGATGTGCTGCATAGAACAGTACGTTGTTATTTGGAGGGAAGAGGGTCCCTAATTGTGGAACAAAGCGATTCCTTGTATGTCAGCCCTAAATAAATGTTTCTTTATTTTTCAGTTGTGTGACCTCCGGTAGCGGTCTTTCCAGCATGTCAGGGAGCAGTTGGGAGCGAACTGTAGCTAGCAATGTATGCTTGTCTGTAAAGGGCCTTTGACAAGGAGCTCACTGCAACTATTGACTCCCTGGGAAGTCTGAGGTCACAAGCTTGGCTGGAGCACATGAGCCCAGATAATGGAGATGGTTTGATCCTCTTGAAACAAAGCCAGAAACTTTATCTACTTCATTGTGCCCTTTGGGTCATGTGCTCACCATGAGGGTTTCTCTAACGCTAATCCCCCTAATGATGGCTTCTCCCAGCCCTTACAAAACCTCACGAGGCCCTGTGGCTGGCAATCCAGACAGAATAAAGGCAGCCCGGTGTTTGCCTTTTGAACTGAGTTCAAGGCAATTAAAGTCATGGGCTAAGGAGTAAAGGAGGGTTTAAAAATACCAGCATAATAAGTAGTATGACTGGAGTGCTTTGCAAATTAACTCAATTAGACAAAGCCTGATTTAATGGGGGGAAGGTGGTGAGAAGCGCTACCCTCATTAAATCCGGCTGTTAGAGGTGCTACCAATAAAATTAAATTTGTTTTAGTTGTTTGGATCACATAAAATAGTCTGTGCATGTATACACATGCACTTGCGTGGGTTCTGTGATTTTTTAAAGAGAAGAGGAACAGACCACAAAACAAAAACATACCCAAAGAAAACCAAAACAAAACCCAAAAAAGCAAAACTAAAAAATTGAGTGAATGCTGAAGAGCTCGAGTGGAAGACAAGAAGACAGCAGTACAGAAAGAGTGGAACGTTCTCCTGATCACAAAGCCATGTGCTCCTTCTGGTGGGGGCTGCTGCTCAGTTGCCTGGGCTGCGGAGTCCTGCCCGGAGCCTGGGCACAGTTTCCCCGGGTCTGCATGACAGTGGACAGCCTGGTGTCCAAGGAGTGCTGCCCGCCGCTGGGTGCGGAGCAGGCCAGCGTCTGTGGCTCTCAAGAGGGCCGCGGCCGGTGCACGGAGGTGCAAGCTGACACCAGGCCCTGGAGTGGCCCTTACTTTCTGAGAAACCGGGATGACCGAGAACGGTGGCCACGGAAGTTCTTCAACCGGACCTGCAAGTGCACGGGTGAGGCGGACCCTTTGGGGAGACCTGGCCTGCTCCAAACTTAGTGGGGAGGGCCCAGCTGGGAAAGGAGCCCCTTCCAAGGAAGGGGTGAGACTGCTAGACTAGGCTTTGAAACCCCGTTTGTTTCTTGTAGGCAGCACATTGAGTAAGGCTGATGTCTTGGTTATAGTCCTCCCTCTAGTACATGAAGTTATGGAATCTAAATAAATATTACACGAGCCAAGCGGGCTATATGAACTCATGCCAACATACCAATGGCTTGTCTGTTGGAAGCTACAGGGCTCAAGAGTCAGCTTTGAAACCCAGAGCAAGTCCTTTCACGATGGATTCAATGCCCTCTCCCGAAATGGGTTTGCACTTGTTGAAGAGGGGGGTGGGTGAGGTTGGCACCCAGGCGTCAAAGGCAGGTGTTCTGCAGTCCTAGTCCTGAATGATTTCAACAGGTCTCAAGCAGGGTAGAGTTATGCCAGGGTCGTAACTTTGTCAAGTTGGAGAGAGGTGGCAGGTCAAAGCTTTCTCGGTGACCTGGGAAGGGAGGTGTTATTAGATAACTGGCTCTTTTTCGTTCTTGTCTGGGTTTGATGTAGGCATTTCACATTTGTTCAGTGTTCCTCCTTTCGGCCTTGGTCTCTCTTATTACCCATTTCTTTGAAATCTCTGTGCTCTCTCATTCCTCTGGCTCTTCTGACCTTCCCCAGTCCTCCGGTGCTCCCCTCCGGTGCTCAGCAGCCACACTAAACTCTCAAAGGCCAGCAGGGCATTTGAAACACAAAAAAACATAAGCAGCAACTTTAGCAAAGCCCTTGGACATGGTCCTACAGTGTCCAGATGCATAAGAGGTTTTTCTTTTTAAATTCTGTTTTCAGATGATACTGGAACACAGGAAAATACAGATAATTGAGCTATGTAAGGGTATACAATGTAAACTATGGGAATATACAAAGGATTGTGATGTTAATGTAGAGATGATGTTAGTTCTTTTAAACTTTAAAAAGAATTATGGCTTTATGATAATTTTGTAGTCACTGTTAATTCTGTGATTAAAAAAACAACACCTGTTAGTTTTGCCTTGAGTATTAATTGTGACAAGAAGATTTTAATAGCATATTGAAAATATACGATCCATTTTTTTTCTACACCAATTGAGCATTTGCTTCTATAGACGTTATCTTTAGATTCTCATGGCTTTTCAGTCTAATGAGAAACAGCAGGTTTCATATTAGTTGTTCGATTGGAAACCACACAACACAGTTAACTTCTTTGTACATGACTCAAAAATTCTTCCAGAGCACTTATTTCTGGGTCAATCAATGTTAGAGTACCACAAAGTACAAAGGTTGGAAATCTCCATGTTATAGAATCTTGAGATGGATGGTATTAGGAAATCAGATATAACTGTTTGCTTTTCTTATCACCATCTACTTTATCTTTTTGACCTGGGTAACGAGTTGTTTTTTTTTAAAGGGAATGGAAAGAACAGAGAATGGCAGAATAGAAGGGATCATTGTAATATCCCTTTTCTGATGGAATGCTTATAAATATTTCTCTAGAAGTGACAGTAACTTAGGGTCATAGTGACCTACATTAAAACATAAAAAGGGATCCCCTGCTCTGAGGAGGATAAACATACTTAAGAGGCAGAGGATGAGAAACTGGACCTGTCCTGTAAGTCCAGGCTGTAAAGACCTCACAAGTCCATATGCCAGTCAAACCTCAGGGTGAATGGTCTCCAACTCCAGCTATTGTCAAGGCTATGACTGCTTCTGATACCCATTACCAGGTTATGGCTCAGCCCCTCCTCCATGATTTGATCTGTCTAGACTCATTCAGGACCATAGTTCTTTCCATCCCAACTTTAGATGGCTCCACTTACGTTGGCTAGATGGTCTTTTCCCTTGGGTCTCAGGGCACCAGAATAAGATCTTAGTGACTGATGTGGAAGGTTATTTAGTATACCCAGTAATCACAGTGTCATATGTCCCAAAGCAAGACACACACATATCTTTCAGTGTATTTTTCCTAAAGAGTGAGTTGCTTGCCTTCCTAAGGGTAGCTTTTTTATGGTTTAGGAGCCAGTCTTCAGAACTTAAACCTCTCTGGTAGCCTAATAATTACTTTGCAAATAGGATCCCTGGGATTCTTCTGGGATCACCCAAGATTTAAGGAAGAGGTATAGATTAGCTTCTGGCAAACAGACTATTGATGGCCTTGAATTTTGTTAAATCAGTGGAAAAATAAATACATCATTCACCTGTTGCTGGACATTTAGATTGTTTTCACATCTTGGCTTTTGGGAATAGTGCAACAATGAACATGGGGATGCTAATATCTCTTCGAGATCCTAATTTCAATTCCTCTGAATAAATATCCAAAAGTGGGATTGCTAGATCATATGATAGTTCTATTTTTAAGTTTTTGAGAAAACTTCATACTGTTTTCCATAGCAGGTACACCATTTTGCATTCCCACCAATAGTGTACAGGGTTTCCAATTTCTCTGCATCCTAGCCTAGTGGTGTACATGTGCAATTGAATACTATTCAGCCTGGAAAAAGAAGGAAATTATGCAATATGTAACAACATGAATGAACCTATTGTTATGCGAAGGAAATAAGTCCGTCTCAGAAAGACAAGTACTGCATTATTCCAATTATATGAGGTATCTAAATTAATCAGATTGAGCAAGATAAGTTGGACAGTTCTGTATAGCTTTATACCTACAACAATGTATTGTACACTTTAAAATGTGTTAAGAGGGTAGATCTCATGTTAAGTGTTCTTACCACAAACAAATAAAATTAAAAATAATAAAAAATTAACACACCATGGTTTCTATGATCTTAAAGTTGGTAAAAGATTTTAGCCAACTTAATTAAAATAAGTGCAAGCTCTGATGGGGGAAATCCCTAAATTATGTGCTCACATTCTCTAGAGAGAGCTTCTCTATTCTCTGTGGGGATAAAGTGAAACTAAATATTATTGAACTTAATTGTCAGGAAGAGCTAAATTTCAGGAGACTTGGCCATTCACTTTATAAGTTCTACCTGCCAGATGGCATTTCTGAGACTAAGCAGTTGCAGCTGTCTTTGGATTTTTGAAAAACATGCACACCAAATAGTTTTTGAACAGTTGTCTGAGAACTTCTTGTTTGTACAAGTGACTAAATGCCTCCATTTTCCAATCTCTGAAATGGGGATAATGATGAAACCACACTTGTAAAATCCTTTTAAGCTCTGTAGATGAAAGGCCCTATGTGAGTATAAAGTATTGTTATTAAAATAATAGAATCTCTAATTAAAAGGAATAAGCTATTTAGAGCTCCTTATAAATTCACTAATCGGTGGTCTTTAAACTTATTTAGTCTAATAGCCTTCTGAGGTTGAGCTGATGTAGTTCGTGTAGGAACGTGCATTGTTTGGTCGCTCTCAGTCTCTTTCCATTCTTATTCCAGTTCTAAGTAGGTATTGGACTTTGTCTTTTTAAATTTAATTTTTGCTCAAGGACATTCTCAATGGCAGATAGATTGGTAGCTAGGGATCCTTTATTATTATTTTTCTCTCTCTCCATTTCTAAAAGGGCCCTCATATTTTTTTTTTGCTGCTGCTATTGGTGGATTAAGGGAAAAAGTGAACTGGTTAAATTGATGTAAGGAACGGCTAGGAAATCTAAATTAGAGAAATAAACATTTTGGGTGCTAGGGTTTTACCTTGTTGCACTTTTCAGTTGTCTTCAGCATTTTAACAAATTTTTTAGACCAGGTTTAGAAGCTAAAGCTTTGGAGTGTTCTCTGAGACATGGTGAAAAATGAATTTTTAAATTGATTACATTTCTGGGTCACAGGTGAGTTCAAATCCAGACAAATGCTTTCTTTCTTTTTAAAAAAATTTTTCTTTTTCTTTATTGATTTTAGAGAGAGAGGAAAGGAGAGGGAGAGAGAACTAGAAACATCGATTTGAGAGAACATCGATTGGCTGCCTCCTGCACGCCCCCCCACTGGGGATTGGGCCCACAACCTGGGCATGTGCCCAGACCAGGAATAGAAAGAATCGGCAGGCTCTTAGGTGCATGGGTCGATGCTCAACCACTGAGCCACACCAGCCGGGCCAAACAAATGCTTTCTTACTAGTACTTCTATGTTGTTTTTCAGGGGCAACTTTGGCTTTGTGAAAAGAGAGATCTTTGTTCACCATAATTGTGAAGCACCCCGGTCTTCTCAGTCAGAATTACTCGTTTTATCTTCTGTCGTCCACGGTGCTTGGTTGATTCCTCCGTTTCACTCTCCCCTTGGTTAGACTTGCGTTGCTATTTCATCGTGCACATCCTTCCTCTCCCCTAGATGAAGGCACTGTGCCTTAGTTATGCTTGTGTCCGCCAGTGCCTAATGACTTTTATTCAGTCATTCATGGGCTTTTTTCATCACAAGCCCTACCAATGTTTATTTAGCACCAAATAATGTTAGGTCCTTAAGGTAAAAGAGGGAAAAAACCTTACATGATTTTGAATGTGTCGACAGTGGAGTGGATGAGTAAGACAGGTATGAAAACAAATACTTATATGATAGTACTTGATAAGTGGTATCTAGTAATGCTAGTGATAATAACAATACAGGGCTTAGTATGTGCCAGACACTGTTCTAAGTGCTCTAATGTATTAGCATGCTTGTTTTCCATAAGAACCATATGAAGTAGAACTCTTATCCTGATATGACAATTGCTGAGAGGTGAAGTCCAAAGTTATGAAGTGTGGCAATTTGTGATGCACACAAAATGGAGCACAGAGGGAGCATGCTTGGTTTTGACGGCCCTTTAGGTAGTAGACTAATACATTCATTGTTGAATGAATGGTTGAGAGAGATAATTCATTATTGGTAATTTTATTTCTAGTAATCCAAAAGAATCATGGTAAAGAAAGTTCAGGAATCTTAAAACTCATGATGAATTACTTATTTTTTCAACAATGAGACTCCACATTCAGAGACATGTTTTATGTCTTTAAATGTAGAAATGTATTGAATTTATTATTACAAAATTTAGATGTACTATTTCTTAGCATTTTGAAGGAAGGAATTATGTTCTTATTGTAGAGCTGTGATTATACATTCACCTCTTTTCATCTGGCTGTAGGTAAACAGCTGGAAGTTTGGGTGTTTAGTGTTCTTCAGATGCATTTTATTCAATCACTGCTCAAAAAATACTTTATTCCTATAAAAGCTGCTAGAATAGGTGCTACATTTTAATCAAAGATGTTTTAAAATAGTTATTACACAGGTTCCGGTCAAGATGGTGGTGTAGGTAAACGCAGTACATTCAAATCCTCTCACACTCACATCAAAATTACAACCAAACTAAAGAACAACCGTCATTCAGAACCATCTGAAATCTAGCTGAACAAAAGTCCTACTGGTAAGGATATAAAGAAGAAGCCACATAGAGACTGGAAGGACGTTTGGAGATGCAGAAGGGGCTGGTCACACACCGATGTGTGACAGATTTTTATCTTAGCCATGGAGGTCCCTTCTGAGGAGCAAGGTGTCCCAGCCCCACACCAGGCCTCCCAGTCCAGGGTTCCAGTGCCAGGAACAGAAGTCTCTATAACTTCTGTCTATAAAAAAACATGAGGATTGTAGCTGAGTGAGGCAGAGGTTCCAGGAGTTGCAGGCGTTCTTCATAAAGGGCTCACACAGGACTTACTTGGACTCACTCACTCTGAGCTCCAGCACTGGGGCAGCAGCCCAAGAGGTGCCAGGTACATACGAGGAGGAACTGAATGATCTGGCATCAGGGCATGAACTGAAGCTTTCTTCCAGACAGAAATGCTGGCAGAGGCCATTGTTTCTTTGCTGAGCCCTCCCCCACAGAGCGAGCAGGTGGGCACCATATCTGAGTCTCCATCAAACTGGCTCACACAGTTTGCCCACCCTGCTGATTCCCTGAGACCCCACTCCACCCAACTTGCAGGCCCACCCAAGGCGTTTGCAGTGGCTTTTCTATACAAACAGCCTGTCCTGGCTCATGTTTCAGATTTTACTAAAATCTCTCAAACAAGTAGCATATGGCCTCAGTGTGCCTCTTACCTCTCTCTAAGCAAGCCCAGGCCTAGCATTAGCAGCAGTCAGCCTTGGTTTGCAGCTTGACCTCTCCTGAGCACTTCCAAGCCTAACACAAGTAGCAGCCATCTGCAGATTGCTTTGTAGCTCATGCTGGGTGGCCCTGGGCAGGGCATGGGTGGCAGCTGAGAGCCATCTCCACAGTGATACACTCCAGGGGCAGCCTCAGTGGGCACCAGAGCTCAGCTGAAGTAAGTCCTGCTCTGTTGAGTGGGCTCCTGCACAGCTGATCCTTCACAGTGGTTGCAGCAATCTTTGCAGCCAATGGCTTGGGGTAAATACCTCCCACTGATGTGCCAACAGCAATCAAAGCTCAACTACAACAGAAGGGTGTATAAGCCCACACTGGGAGTACACCTGGAGTGCCCAGCTCAGGTGATCAGGGAGGCTATGCTACTGGATCCTACCAGAATACCTAGTACATAAGACCACTCTACCAAGCCTGGAATACTTAGCAGCTCCACCTAATACATATAAATCAACACAGGAGGCACCAAAATGAAGAGACAAAGAAAAATGCCCAAATGAAAGAAGAGAACACAGCTCCAGAAAAAGAACTAAAAAAATGAAGACAAGCAATCTACCAGAAGCAGAATTCAAAACACTGCTTATAAAGATGCTCAATTAACTTAGGGGAAGAGCAGATGAACTTAGTGAGAACATCAACAAAGAGATAGGCAACAAAAATGGAACTAAAAAACATAAAGAACGAGTCTGAAATGATGAATACATTATAGGGAATCAACAGTGGAATAGATTAAGCAGAGGATCAAACCAGAGATTTGGAAGACAAGGAAGCAGAAAACATTTAATCAGAACAATGAAAAGAAAAAAGAATCCAAAAAATGAGGATAGTATAAGGAGCCTCTAGGGCAACTTCAAGCGTACCAACATTCGCATCATGGGGGTGCCAGAAGGAGAAGAGAGAGAGAGGAAGGAAATGAAATCTATGTAAAAAAATGATAAGAGAAACTTCCCTAACTTGATGAAGGGAATAGACATACAAGTTCAGGAAGTGCAGAGAGTCCCAAACAAGATGAATCCAAAAGACCCACACCAAGACACATAATGATTAAAATGCCAAAGTTTAAAGACCACAAAAGAATCTTAAAAGCAGCAAGAGAAAAACAGTTACTTACAAGGGAGCTCCCATAAGACTTTCAGCTAATTTCTCAGCAGAAACTTTGCAGGTGACAAGGATTTGGCAATATTCAAAGTGATGAAAAGCAAGGACCTACAACCAAGATTACTCTACCTAGCAAAAACATCAAACCAGTATTACAATAAATGTTAAAGGGTCTTCTTTAAGATGGGAGGAGGGTTGGGGGATGGTGAAAAAGGTGAAAGGATTAAGAAGTACAAATTTGTAGTCATGGAATAGTTATGAGAATGTAAAGTACAGCTTAGGAAATACAGTCAATAATATTTTAATAACTATGCATGGTGTCAGATGGATGCTATATTTATTGAGGTGATAACTTAGTAAGTTATATAATATCTAATCACTGGGTTGTACACCCGAAACTAATATAATATTGTACATCAACTATAATTGAAAAATAAAAAATTATTTAAAGTAAAAACAATAATTATTATACAATTTCAGTAGGTACTCTGAGAAAATATAAATATACTTCAAGCTCCATGAAGCCTTAATCACCTTGCAGAGCATCTGATACTATAGTAGCTGCTCAATAAATATTTGTTTTGTTTTTAAAGCTTCACTCTAACAATCAATATAAATTTTAATGTTTAACTCACATTTTTTCAAAAACATGATTTTCAGTGTTAGGACTAGTAGAACTTTTCCTTTTAAGTATTTTTCATTTATGTTCTTATATGGTGTTGAAACAGGAAAATACAGATAATTGAGCTATGTATAGGTAGATAGAATACTATTTTGCATGTGACAAAGAGCACAGAATGCAAATAACCAACTACTCTGGAAAATTTCTTCCTCCTTATGACATTTTAAAGGACATTTTCTTTAACTATCAAAAAATCCTTTGGGTTAATAGAAAAGAAGGGCTGTGCATTTTCTTTACATAGTACAGACTATTGCTTTGTTTTTATGCTATTGGAAAATTTTCTTTTTTTTAGAGATCCAAATAACCCTCTTTCTACTGTGGTCATAATATGCTTTACTTACCTCTATTTTGGTACTTATTGTTCACCAAAACTATCTACAAAGCCAGCTTTCCTTCTAATCCTCAAGACAGGGAGAGAAAAGAAGAAGAAAATTTATGTTTATTGAATGATCTACGACACGCTTTATACTCCTTTCTTTAAAAATGAAAAACAAATTTTAATTAAAGTATAGTTCGCACACTTCTTTTTCTTAATTTTTTAAATTTCAGCTTTATTGGGGTATAGTTGACAAACAAAATTGTAAGATAGTTAAAGTGTATATCGTGGTGACTCAGCTTTATATTTCTTTCATTTATTCAACAAATACTCATTTTGTACGAGGCCAAGCGCAGGCCTCGGCCACAGGATAACTGCCTTGCTGTTGGCTGTAGCTCAGACGAGTAGGAGTTTCCAGTTGGCATGATAAATGCAGTGAAAGGGGAACAGGAGGTACTATGGGAGCCCCGTATGGGAGCATCTGCCCCTGACTCTGGAATCAAGGATGACCCTGTAGAGGACCCATCATGAAGCTTAGAGGAGAAGTAGGTAACCTAGGCAACCACAGAAGGAAGAGTAAGTAACAAAGTCTGGGAGCATGAGATGGAGGAGGAGGAGGAGGAGGAGGAGGAGGAGGAGGAGGAGGAGGAGGAGGAGCTGAGTACAGGAGCTGGTCACCCAGGTTAGATGCTTTACATAACCCCTGGGAGGTAAGTATTATAATCCCTTTTTGTTTCAATAGTTCACTCCAATAATATTTAAATGTTTGCTCTCTAACTTATCACCATCTAAAGAATGAGGTGCTAGTCATAGCAAAAGAAATACTCAAGGCTAAAAAGGGAAAGTCAGAAGCAAGCTCAAATAATTTAAACCTCAGCATTAACTAGAAAGATGCTAGAGTTTGAGATGACTAGTCCTGTGCCCTGGGCTGACAGAGCAGAGACCTTTGTGCAACCCCAGGGAACCCGCAGTGATTGGCACTTCCTGACACCATGGCAGCTAATTCTCCTCTACGACCTACCAGTCTCTATTGATTTTGCCTTAACTCTGTCTCCTTTGTGAAATGAACCAGCTTTCTTCATGTTAGATTTCACCTAAATTCTTGGAAATCAGGTTATTTATTTTGGTTTCATCTTTAGCTTAGTGTATATTCTCTCCTCCTCTGAATTAATGAACTGTTCTGTGTCAGCCTTGTAGCATGTGTACAGGACAGCAGGGCTCAGCAGCTGGACATGGGGCTGCTGCTCAGTCTCAGGTAGGAGCATGGAGGGACGTAGGAGGGGACACCCCGCAGGACCCGTGAGAGGAAGGAGAGTATAGAAGTCAACATGGGATTAGCTTGCTAGTGCTACCAGAGCAAAGTCCCACAGACTGGGTGACAACAGAAATTCATTTTCTCAGTTCTGGAGGCCTGAAGTTCAAGGTCAAGGTGTTGGCAGGTTTGGCTGTCTTCCTTCTGTGGCTTCACTGTTTGTGTGACTCTCTGTGTCCAACTTTCCTCTTCTTATAAGGACACCAGTCATACTAGATTAGGGGCCACCCTAATGACCTCATTTTAACTTAGTTACCTCTTTAAAGACCCCGTCTCCAAATGCAGTCACATCCTGAGGTAGTAGGGGTTAGGACTTCAAAATATTAATTAGGTGGAGACATAGTTTAGCCCTTAAGAGCATGCAATACACTTTATATCCTGTTTCTTTGTAGGAAAAATTTCTAGGGAATTCTCTGGTGTTTAGTTCACTTTGAGATGCAAATATTTCAAGAGAGTAAAGGCAGGACATTGTCTTTCTTTTCCTTCTTGTAAGCACCATCATCTTCTCGTCCATCCTACCCCAAAGTTCAGCTTCAGAAATTTCTTCCTAACTACATGAACTTACTTCTTCCAATATTCTAGGGAACTTTGCTGGCTATAACTGTGGAGACTGCAAGTTTGGCTGGACCGGCCCCAACTGTGATCGGAAGAAACCACCTGTCGTTCGAAAGAACATTCATTCTTTGACTCCTCAGGAGAGGGAGCAGTTCCTGGGTGCCTTAGACCTCGCGAAGAACACCATCCACCCTGACTACGTAATCACTACACAACACTGGCTGGGCCTGCTTGGGCCCAAGAAGACCCAGCCGCAGATCGCCAACTGCAGCATTTATGATTTCTTTGTGTGGCTCCATTATTATTCTGTTAGAGATACGTTATTAGGTGGGGTTTTCCCTCAGGTTAACATATACTATCATAGGTTTGGGTTTGGGGGGTGGGTAGGTGGAAAGTAATCTCAGGGAAGTTAATTAACAAGAGAACCATGTGAAGAAAGGGATGGGTTGCGAAAGTCAGAGAATTATCAGATGCTGCCTAAAGTTAGTCTGGAGCAGCTTCTTCCTGTACATTGGCTTCAGGCATTTGAAAATGTTCTCTCCTGTAGTTTGTGTTTTGAGTTCAAAGTCCAACTCCTCTACAGAGCTATTAATTCTCAAAGGCAAGAGCTGGTGAAGTGAAGGCAAATTCCTGTTTTTTAGAAGTATGTTTTTATTGATTTTAGAGGGAGAGGGTGGGAGAGGGAGAGAGAAACATCCATCCACGCCTTCTGCATGCGCCCCCTACTGGGGAACAAGCCCGAAAACCGGGCATGCTCCCTGACTGGGAATCCAACCAGTGACCTCTTGTTGTATGGAACAGCACTTAACCAAATGACCGCACCAACCAGGGCAAGGCAAATTCCTTTTGATTCCAGAAGAAAAGATTTCTAAATCTGCCCATGGAAGCCCCCTGTGACCTTTTCTTCAAATTAGAGGAATTAACTAAACGTGTGCGAAAGCACATGAGACTTCTTTGGGCAGAATCAGAGTGCTTGTGTTGGAAGCATGTCATTAAACTCACGTGTATTAGTCTTTATATGTTCAGGTCATCATTTATGCTGCCCATGCACTGCTGGGATCCCTGGGGTCTTTTTGGAGTTGTATTGTCAAGAAAAAGCATAAGCTGAGCCACAGCAATGCAGTGTTCCTTCTGGCTTAGTTATTGGGCTACAGTTATGTCTGATGCTTGAGAAAATGGTGTCCTGGCTTTCTGGATCCTAAAAAATGGGGCCTGGGTAGGGCTTGGTATAAGGGTTATCTGTTAGAAACTTCATTAATCTAGTAGGTTCAGCTTCATCCCCAGTCACTTTTGGGTCAGGAGCAAGCCATAACACTAGTTTGTTCCATGGGGGGGAGGGGGGGGAGGCTTAAATCCATTCCAAGGTGTGCTCAGTGCAGTTCTGAACCCTTGGCTATACTTGCAATTGTCCCCACTTTGGGGGCCCCTCATTGGGAGTCAGGATAAACTGAGACATCAAGCTCACTTTGAAGAGTCCTGTCATTTGAAATGGTCTGTCCTTGTGTTTATCCTGGTTCCCCATCACTTGATTCTCCCTCATCATTTATAAATTGAATTTTTATTTTTTGAACGAATAGTTTTCAATTACAGTTGACATGCAATATTATCCCCCCTCATCATTTTGTTTTGAGAACTTTAAACTTTGTTCTGGATTAAAACATTTAAAAAGGACTGTGTAGTCAATGGCAGCAGCAGCAACCCTTCCCTAAGTACGAGTCTTTAAAAAACTCGCCTCTCAGGTAAGCATCTGTCTTTCTTTGTCGATAGAGAAGGAGACTCTTCTGGCTGTATACCTTTATAGCTTTCTTGTCATGACTCAGAGGAGTTTTTGCTTTATGAGAGGCTAGTCTCTCAAGAGAAAAAGAAAACTATAGTTTCTGGTCATATCTAGGAATTAAATTTATAATCATGTCTGTTCAGTGCTCCGAAGTTATTATAGGTACTTTGAACAGGAACTAAAGTTAGCTAAAGTTTCTACATAACCATCAAAAGCTGTTAGGAAAGGAGGAAGAAGGATGGAACAGGCAGTAGGGAGGTTATTAAATTGCCCACAACTTTTCAGTGAATTTGGCAGTTCCAGTGGCCAGCCAAATTGGTTTGAATGTATTTTTCTCTCTTCTAGTCTCAGCGACCATGCTTGTCCACTAGTAGTTATAACTGATTAATGGCTAAGGCAAAATCCGTGAAGTCGTTTTCGGTCATCTAAATGCTGAACTAGACTAAGTGTGGTAGAAGTTGCTTTATTCTTAATTAACCCCTCCCTTATAAATGTATGCATTTGTAAGGAATCGGTTAGAAAATGTCTTTTAAAAATATATTTCATTTAGGTCTTAATGATCTATTCCTTTGGATTCTCTGATACTAATATTTCATCTTAATGAAATATTGCTCTTAAAGCTGACAGTGATCTAAATTTCTCTGAGTCTCTGTTGACAATCAAACTTTCGAGAGATGAAGGAGAAATTACCCTAAAAGTGCTAGTTGCTTCTGAAGTTGTTTTGTTGTTGATGTTGTTGCTTTTAGAGAGATTAATGACACAAAACAACTTTTTTGGACTAAAACACTGTGGATTTATTGGTTTTGCAGACACATTCTAGGTAAGGTTTAACTTAAAAAAAACAAAAAACCCAAAAAACTCTATTCTGTGATCTCTAATTAGTTTCCCAATTGTTTCAGGACCAGGGCGCCCATACAAGGCCATTGATTTCTCACACCAAGGACCTGCCTTTGTCACCTGGCACCGCTATCATTTGTTGTGGCTGGAAAGAGATCTCCAGGTGAGTGAAAACTATACCTTTGGTTCTTTACATTTTGCCATACATTTGGTGAAGACCCATATCAGTCTTTGCATTATATGCTTTCTTGTTGTATCTGATGGCATGAATTAAATGACTAGGCATGCCTTTGCTTTTAGCGGCTTATTGGCAATGAGTCCTTTGCTTTGCCCTACTGGAACTTTGCCACTGGGAGGAACGAGTGTGACGTGTGTACAGACCAACTGCTCGGGGCAGCAAGACAAGATGATCCGACTCTGATTAGTCAGAACTCAAGATTCTCCAGCTGGGAAATTGTCTGTGATAGGTAATCACATCTGATCTGGGCTGGAAATCCAGGGACTGGATTTTCTTATGTCTGAGAGATGGCGTGTCACTTTATATTTCTGTTTCTAGTCTATGTTGAGTTCTGTTTACATGTTTCTGAAAATGACTTTCCTGAGGGAGGTGGGATTTTTAAGAATTCTAAGCCCTTTCACAGAAAACACAGGTATAGTCCTGGCTGGTTTTGGCTCAGCAGTTAGAGCATCGGCCCTCGGACCAAAGGGTCTCGGGTTTGATTCCGGTCAAGGACACGTGCCTGGGTTGTAGGTTCAATCCCTGGCCCTGGTCAGGGTCGTGCGGGAGGCAACCAATCGGTATGACTCCTTCACATTGATATTTCTCTATCTCTTCCTCCTTCCCTTCCACTCTATCTAAAATTCAATGGAAAAATGGAAAACTATCCTCGGGTGAGGATTAAAAAAAACCAAAATGGAGGTATGGCCCTGGCCAGTGAGGCTCAGTTGGTTGGAGCATAGCCCCATGCACTGAGGGGTTAGAGGTTAGATTCCCAGTCAGGGCACATACCCAGGTTGCGGATTTGATCCCAGGATGGGTGCATACGGGAGGCAACCGACAGGTGATTCTCTCTTGCGTCTCTCTCTCTCTCTTTCTCCTTCCTCTCTCTTTCAAATCGATAAAAAAGCATATCCTTGGGTGAAGATTTAAAAAAAGATAGAGGTATGAAAATCACATTTGTGTATTGAATATGCTTGGCCATCATCTTGAGATCAACTATTTGTGCACCAGTCGTATTCTAAGCATTGTAATGGTGCTGGGAATATGAGGATGTATAAAGTATAGCTCTTCAATAAATACCATTTTACATTTACAAGATTGCCTGTAAACAAATTACAATGCGACATGGGAGGTATCATACCAGATGTATGTGCAAAGCCAAGGAGAGCGGCAGGGAAAGGCTCTGAGTGGTGGAGACGATTGTTCTGAGACTTTGTGGAGGCACAGACCTCAGCCAGGTAGGGGAGGGTGGTGAGTGTGTCCTAGGTGGAGGGAATGTCGTGTATGAAGCTGGAAAGTCTCTGGAAGCAGTCTGGTGTGGCTGGACCACAGAGTGCTGGGAGCTGAGAGGGATGGGACATGGGCAGGGGGAGGATGAGCTCTAAGTACTAAAGAACACAGAAGAAGGTGAGCAGCCTGCAGCCCAGGAACCAGTCTGTCCTCAGTGATTCCTTGAATTTGTTTCTCTTTCCTGGCACAGATCTCAGAAAACGATTCCCCAAGAAGACTTCCTTTATTCATTTTTTTTCTTCCAAAATCCTGTTTTTAACCCTGCTAATCTAGCTCCCCTGTCTGAGACATGATATCTTTTGACCGTTCCAGGGCACACAGCTTCATTGTCAATACCCCCAAGGCGGGGCACGTGTGCATTTTCAGGGCTGGAAGCCTAGCTAGCAGGGGTCCCACCTCTACATCCTGAGGTTTTCCTCCAGCCCTCGGGACAGGGCCCTGGACGTAACAAGTGCTTTTACGTGACTTAGCATAATTTCATAAAGCACCATTTCTCCTAGTGCCTTGAGGTATTAATAGGTGGCATGTGAAAGAGATTTCCATAAATTTAGGGAATGCTGAATAACAGGTTTTTTTTTAATTTTAGAATGAGTCAGGCCATTTCTTCTGCAATCGTATTATTCTTCTTCGAGAGGGGCCTAAACTTATCTGGCCCTGGCACCCTATTTCACACCATCTCACTGAACACACTTGGGATAGGCTGCCTTGGAGGCTTTTTTTTTCGCTGCCTAGTTTTAGGGACTGCTGGCCTCTTCCATCCTCGTGTGCGCTGATTCTATTCTCACCTCCCTGGTACTGTCCCCGCACCCATTGAAACCCACACAGAAACAGCTTTAAAATTTCATCTCCGTCAGTGGAATACCACTCTGGTGGCAGAGTTTCAGACCACAACAGGCATGCAGAGTATCATCTTTTGTGGACGAGGAACTTTACAACACGACCATCCCCACTGCCTTAGAGCATTTGCTAATACAGGGTGTGTCCCGATCCCTCCCACCCACATTGTGTCATTTGTTTTTCCTCTGACTGCCTCCATTTGCCTTCAAAATGCTTTCCTGGCTTTGCATTGGCCCTTCGGCCCACACTGGCTCAGCTCAGCTCAGCTACGCGGTCGCTCTCTTCGCTCTTCAGATACTCAAGATTCAAATGCACACAATAGGAATCATCATCTTGTCCGTAAACACTCTTACAGTCTTTCCAGTAGAATGGTAATTATTATGGATCTTTGTTCATATATCTTAGTTTTGCATCTATGTTTTTGAAACTCTTTAATCCGTAATCACTTTTGGGGGTAGTACTGTCACCACATATTTTTGACCCTTGTAAGATAACTGTAATAAATTTTATTGTATGACTCCGATTGGTTTGCTTGGCCCAAAGTTATAATACTACTTACACATTAAGACACATTCTTTTTAATCCCCTTACAAATCTTAGCTTAGATGACTACAACCGCCGGGTCACTCTGTGTAATGGAACCCACGAAGGTTTGTTGAGAAGAAATCAAGTGGGAAGAAATGGTGAGAGATTGCCATCCTTAAAAGACATACAAGATTGTCTGTCGCTTCAGAAGTTTGACAATCCTCCTTTCTTCCAGAACGCCACCTTCAGCTTCAGGTGGGTGTGCTGAGCTCTGCTAGACTGGTACGTTACAACACTTTTAGGTTTTTATGCCCAGGGTTGAAATGAACGGAAAGGAAATCCAGATGTTAGGAGACATTTACAAAGCTAAGTATGGAGGGGGGCTGGATAAGAGGGGATAACCAGGAGTCAGCGTTAGAACAGTCATCATCCACTCCTTGTCATTAATAGTGCATTTTAATTTATTTTTTATCAATTACTTTATTTTTGTTACAGATGTTTGTCCTTTTACCCCTACTGACACCCTCCTCCTAGTAGTGCATTTTTAATAGCTTAGCTACTTAACACCATTTTTTTGTATTTCTAATTTCTGTACATATATAGGTACAGTTTTTAGAACCAGGGTACCTCATTAAATATAGTATTTAAAAATATTTGCAAAAAAATTTTGCTCAGGCTCTTTCTTTTGCTTTTCTGTTTTTTTTTTTTTTTTTTTTTTTAAATAAGTTTATGTGCCATAGACCTGAATAGTGGGGTCTGATATCTCAGAGGAGAATTACAGACTTAGCGTAGTTCAAATTATACCACAACAATGACATTGCCGTGCTTGAAATGTAAAGGCCAGCTAATAATTCCCTCCCTCTAAAAAAACTTTAAGAATGATCAGAAATATGTGTGTATATAAATAAGATTTTAAACGAAGATAAATGGGACTCCAAAAACAAATGGTTAGATTCATCTTCTTCTCCCACACGGGATTTTCCTTTCTCTTATCTCTGTGTAAATTATATAACTGATGGGTTATTTGGGGCCAGGGGTGGGGTAGATGAACTTAAATGCAGGGTTGTGTTAAGTGTAGCAGGTCTCAGGCTCTGTGATGGGGTTGGCACAGCCCTCAGGGTGGTGTCCAAGGTGCAACTTTTAAGATTGTTTTGGAAAAGGAACATGCATTAGTTTTCCATTGTGATAAAAATGCTTTTGATACAGATTGCATTCCATATAGCTATAAGGGAGTGGTTCTCGAAGTGTGGTGCCCAGACGACCATAATCGGCATCACCTAGGAATTGGCTAAAAATACAAATTGTGAGGACCCAGCCTGCACCTACTGAATCAGAAACTCTAGAAGTGGAGCATGAAATAAGTGTTTTTCTCCAGTGATTCTGTTGTATGCTTACATTTGAGGATCACTGAATTAGAGTATGGACAATTAGAATTTCCTGAAAATGGGGAGGTTGAAGAAAAAAGGAAGATAGGGAAATTTTGGGATATGTTCAGAACACGGAATATAGCCCTGGCCGGGTTTGGCTCAGCAGTTAGAGCGTCGGCCCGCGGACCAGGGAGTCCTGGGTTCGGTTCCTGCTAAGGGCACGTACCTTGGTTGCAGTTTGTCCCCAGCCCCATTTGGGCTCGTGTGGGTGGCAACCACTTGATGTGTCTCTCTCACATCAATGTTTCTCTCTCTCTTCCTCCCACTCTATCTGAAGATAAATGCAAAAAAAAAAAAAGAACACTGAATATATATTATAGTCAAGCTGCAGGTCTCTTTAGCTGGGAAATAGGAATATAAGGTTATATGTTAATTCAAAAAAAGTTTATTGACCACAGACCATGTGCTGGGCATGGTACTGAGCCCTGACAATAGAACTGAAGAAAACTGCCCTCTAGGAGTTCATCATCTGGCATGGGGGACAGATGTGAAGGTAAAAAATTGTCATACAGGACACGAAAGATATGTATTCCAACTGAACGCTGGAGACGAGCCCCCCCCCCCCCCCCCCCCGGAGAAGATCGCATTCACGGTTGGGGCTATTTCTTAGTTAATGAGCCATGGCACAGCTTCTCATGTCCGTACCCGGTCTCAAATCACAAGATGGTGATGTAGGCTGGAGCAAATAAAAAGACCTTTATCAATTCATGACTGTCGTCGCTGACATACCGATTTCTCTCAGGAATGCCTTGGAAGGGTTTGATAAAGCAGATGGGACTCTGGACTCTCAAGTGATGAACCTTCATAATTTGGTTCATTCCTTCCTGAACGGGACAAGTGCTTTGCCACATTCTGCTGCCAATGACCCCATCTTTGTGGTAAGTTCAAAGCCTCAGAATAGATGAAACATTTTCTAGATAATATGTTGGATTTATTTGCTTTTCAATGATATTAAAGTTTGGTATGTGTTTTCTCTGTGTGAACAATGGGATGTATGCAAATGTAAATTAATTTTAATCTGCACCATAGGGGTGGTTAGATAGCATTTGAAGTTCCCTTATCAGAAATGTGTGCTTGGGAGATGGTTAGCTTTGGAGTGATCCTAGATAGGGGTTTACAGTCCAGGGGAAGATTCATAAATTAGCATAATGATATTATAAATGATGTCATAATTTAGCATAATTTATGTGATAAATTAGTATAATGATAAATGATTTCTAATTGGTGAAATAAACGGTATTGAAGAGAAGGGGTGGGCTGGAGGACTTTGCAGACATCATGACCCTTGCTCAAAGTCCAGCAGTCTGGCACCTGTGAAACAGCACACGAAGTCTGAAGCTCTGTTTGGGGTTTGGTTCTGGTCCTCTCACTTCCCAAAGGATTCTGATCGGAAATCAGCTGCTCCTGCTGTCAGAACATCATTGTGTCCGCTTCGGAGTGAATCTTCCACGCAAGACACTTGTCAGAGGACAGTGTGGACTGCCTTGGCCATACAAAAAGAGGTTCTTTTTGTGTCTACTTGCTAATAAGTGTTTGTCGATTTACTAGAATTTGGTCTTATACTTGCTTTCATTGTTGCACACCACCTAGTAGCAGATCTACCTGAGATGTGGCCACAACCCGCCCCCGATTGCAGGAGGCTTCTGATAGACAGAGCAACCTGGTGAAGCTGAATGGACAAACCGGGCTGGGTCAGTGTGCAAACTCGAAGGGATATTCTTTGGCCCTGTCTCTTTTGTTTGCAAATGAACAGAGATTCAACTCAAATTCATTTAGGGTAAAAAAATTAATTTATTGGCTTAAAAAACTGGGAAATTCAGGAGTGTTGCTGGCTTTAAGCATTGCTGAATCTGGGGACTCAAATGATGCATGCTGTCTGCCTCAGTCTTCATAGACAGCCTCTGTCCATGTGGTAGCTGGGATGGCCATTGGCAGTCACAGATGTACATGCTACCAGCTTAGCATGTGGCATAAAGAAGTCATGTTTCCATAGCAGCAGGAGAACAGCCCCAGAATTGGCCAGGCCTGGGTTACCTGCCTTCCCTAAAACCATTGGTGTGGCAAGGGGAATGAGGTCTTCTGATTGGCCGGATCAAGGTCCTATGTCCACCCCTGTTGTAGGAATTCGAGTGAATGAATCCTGCACACACCACCTATAGTTATTTCTCTGCAGGAAGAAAATTCTGTTGGAAGAGAGGGGAGAGTGGAGAAGGGGTTCTGGACAGACAAAACTAACGATGCCTTCAATTAACACAAAACATCGCATTTGATGTCGCTTTCTGTGTTAGCGGCCAGCAGAGTTGCTATGACTATGCAGGAGCCTCATAGTTCTTCAAAGTTTAAAGCGTGACTAACTCCCTTAATATATTTCAGCCTGATTTCTGTTTCACTTTAAAACCAAAGGAAAAACAGAAGGGAGCTGGACAACGGGATTGTAAATGTTAGCATTTGAAACTTTAATCGTTTAAAAAAATGTGTTCACTAAGGGGCTTTCCCGAGACAAACAAATCGGGGAAGCACAAGTCAGGGCCACGCTGTCCTCGCTGTCCTCACTCGGTGCCCTACAGGCCGAGACCACTGGGAACACCTGTAGTGGAACAGGAGGTGTATTGCTTGCCGTGGGGACAGAATAGGGAACTGCTGAGTCTCAGGTGTCAGAAAAGACTGAAAGGATTTGGGCTTGTTCGAGGTGATTTGTGGAGGGTTTAAGGAAGCAAGAGTTTGGTCTGGATTGGATCCTCTCAGCAAGCAGGGGGTAACTCTATGATTGAATACTACAATAATTCTTATCTCTAGGGAAAGAAGATTGTAACTGGAAAAGCAACAGCGGTCCCTTGTATTGGCCCAAAATGCTAATGTTCATGTTAGATATTTTATGACCTGGACAGTGATCATGTTTTGTCTATGCTCAGACATGATTTTGGAGTTGTGTTGTTTTCATCTTGATCCATTACAGTCAGAGTGACTATGTTGATGTTGATATTTCATGAAATTGTTTGTGTCCAACAGGAGACCAAGACCTGGTTGCTAGTACCAGGCCAGCTCCTGGATGTCAGGGGCTACTCTTCACACCAACCCGCTTGCGGTACAGCTCTCCGAAGTTGGCCTAGAAGCTACAGACAACATGAATGTTTGTATTTCAGCTGCTGAAACCCCCAAAGGTCTCTGTTTTACAGACATACTTCACCATCCACTATTTTAGTTCTGTCTTCAGCGTAGTATGTCTTGGATGGATGATTTCAAGCATTTACAAGAAGAATTTTCCCCACTGGTCCTTTTGTATTTTGCAGTATTTTGAGTTTATGTTATCATCCAGTTTAGATTGCACTGTAGCAAACAAACACTATATGTTCTTTTTCACCCCAGAATTTTCCTCACCTTAATGTTAATCTTAGCAATGTGTTTTAGTCTGCTTACGTTGCCATAGCAAAATAGCACAGATGGGGTGGCTTGAACAACCGAAATTTGTATCTCACAGTTCTGGAGACTGGAAAGTCCAAGATCAGGGTGCTGCTTACTGGGTTCCTGGTGAAAGACCTTTGCCTTCTTTCTGTGTCCTTACACGGCAGAAAGAGAGAGGGATGGAGTCCCCGGAGTGTCTTCTTATGAGAACACTAGTCCTATCATCCCAGGGTCTTGTCTTTATGACATCATTTAACCTTAATTACCTCCTTATGGGCCCCATCTCCAAATATAGTCACATTGGAGATTAAAGCTTCAATATAAGAATATGGGGGGCAAAGTGGGGGTCACAATTCAGTCCAGAACACAATCATCTGAAACCATCAGTATATAGCAGTTTATTTTTCTGCACTCCTGGGAGGCCACATGACCTAATCAGAAGAGCACAGGGCTACAGATCAAATCGGTTTTGTTCAGCCTGCCTTGCGCAGTCTGGGAGCCTCACGGAACTCTGCGGAGCCTCTGTTTCCTGCTCTGCAGACTTCCAGTCACAGGTCTGGTCTGGCGTTGGGGAAAAGTGTTGTGTTCTTTAAAGCCACTCATAATATATTAGGATATTATGAAGCTGGTCTAGAAACTGTCAAACACAACACAGATGTCATAAAAATATCAGTGTGTTTTATAGTAGTTGGTGGGAAAGAATTAGAGAACTATGTGTTGCGTTTGAATTTCCAAACCTTAATTAAGGTTTGTCTTGTTCTCCATAGCAAACAGTTGGGCCTTCAGGAGATTTACTGACAAGCACCAAATCAGAGATATTTCAAAGAGGATTATTATTTTTACTCCATCCTCAGTACATAAAAAAGGGATTCGAAGAGGGAGGGTGAGGTATAGCGGCCACGACTCGGAGCTTGCCTGGTGGTGTGAAGGTTAGACAGCGTTCTGGGCTCCCCACAGATAAAAGCCAGGTGACAGCGAGTTGTAAGAAATCCTGAGATGGGAGCAGTTGGTGGAGCTGTTTCTTCTTTCCAAAAAATGTTTCTCCCATCTGTGTGGTAGCAGTAAATGAAGGGGTTGTCACCAGTGTGGGCTATTGGTCCCAACCTCTAATAAGGGGGAGGGCCTACCTGTAAGATGTCTGTCTTGTTCAGTGGTTCTGACTTGGTACTTCACACCATGTTATGGCCATCATCTCAGCCATCAGCTTATGCCAAGCATTTCTGGTGCCTACCTTCTCTACTATATAACTATACATCTATTTATGTATGCTGTATATCTCTAAATAAGTTTTTATTAAAATATACATTTTCTTTCTTTTAATTTTATTTTTCAATTGCAGTTGACATTCAATATTATTTTATATTGGTTTCAGGTGTATAGTATAGTACATAGACAATAATATACTTTACAAAGTGATCCCCCCTGATTTCAAGTACCCACCTGGCACCATATATAGTTATTACAGTATTATTGACTATATTCCCTATGCTGTACTTTACATCCTCATGACTGTTCTGTAACCACCAATTTATAATTCTTAATCCCTTCACCTTTGCACCCAGCCCTCCGACCACCCTCCCCTCTGACAACCATCAGTTTGTTGTGTGTATCTATGAGTCTCTTTCTGTTTTTTTTGTTCGTATAGTTTGCTCTTTAGATTATTCATATAAGTGAAATCATACCCTAGTTGCCTTTCTCTGACTTATTTCACTTAGTATAATACCCATTATGTCCATCCGTGCTGTCACAATGGTAAGATTTCATTCTTTTTTTATGGCCTAAAACATACACTTCCAACTGTGTATCATTTGTACACACAACCCATCTTCAGAAGGAAAAGTGTCGTAGTACTCCTTATCCAGTGCTCCAAACTATTATGAGTAGAAAAGCAGAATCCTCTGACAAATTGCGAATTATACCCCAAATCTTTCTCTCCTACTAAAGGGAATAGTGATGGTCCTAGTCATCTGCTTTCCAGCATCCTACATCTCAAGGTCTGCTATGTCTTAGTTCCTCCTTTTGAGGAAGCCCCCCCTAAGGGTGCACAGCTTGGCAACATTTTTCTCTGAATGGCCAGATAGCAAGTAGTTTAGGCTTTGCAGGCTGGACAATCTCTGTTGTAGCTACTCAACTCTGCCACTGTAGCATGAACGCAGCCATAGACAATACACAAACAAGTGAGTGTGGTGTTCTAATAAAACTTTATTTATAAAAACGGGTGCTAAGCCCTATTAGCCACAGGCTTTAGTTTGCCAACCCCTGCTCTAAGGGATCAATGTCCTTTCTCTGCAATAGGGATATCTCTTCAGTCATATTTCTCTTCCTATTCTAGTTGGAAGCCCACACGATGACTTTATGGATGACGAAGTCCATGACTTACATGTCTTTCAAAGATACAAGATGTTTAATCATTCTTGTCTTCATTAATTGTAATGCCTTTAATATTTAAAATTTTGTTTTTCTTTGGGATATGTTATTATGTACATTATAAACAAAGTGCCTTTCTTTGAAGGCACTGAATGAATAATGTTTTGTGTGTTTTCTTTTTAATGCAACATCCCTTTTTATTTATTTATTTTTCTGAAGGAATAATGTTTTAGCACTACCTCCATAACTCACAAATACCGCAGTCTATTCACAAAGAGTTTCATTTTGAAACCAATTTAGCCTTAAATGATTTTTCACATATTGAGAGTCAGGTTAAAAGCATTTAAGGTAACAGAGATGTAGCTTCTGGAATTTCAAGTTCATGAGGCAATTCATGCAAATATATTGCATGCAGTTATTAAAATTATTTTTTGTGTGAAATCTCCTCAAGCAAGAGAGGTATAAAGTTATATGTGATCACATTAATGAGTACAAGAAAGTGTAATGATAAAATACAGAAAAGAAACTCTGAACCAATTTCTGAAATTCTAATAATTCCTAAAGTAATTGAAGGAAATGCACACATTCATCATGGAAAATATGATTAGGTCACAGCTAAGAAATGCTGTATTCTATTACATTTAGATATAACCTAGAAAAGAAAAAAAGGAGGAAACCCAATAGACTGTAGAGTTAAATAGTTGAGTTAACTGCCATGAAAGTAACTATGTTAGAGACTGGTAATTCTCTTCCCAATTCCTAAAGATCCTGTTCTTCAGGTGTATTTGGATGTTACCCTTTTAGAAAGCGACATTGGCAAGTGCTAATTCTTTCTATTCTTCAGTGGCTGGGGGATGAATAGGTTGAACAGCTTGTGCTTGTTTTCCACCGTTTACAATAACATTCTAAGTGGAATAAGACGTATGAGTAGCCTTAATACCACTGACATTTCTTAACAGCGACAATGAATTGAATAAGGTAGAAATTTAGGAATAAAAAGCAGGAACAGAGAAAATGAGTTTCTGAAAACAAAGATCTGGTGGACTACACTAGGTTGATCCTGTATGACCTCTTCTGACTCTACTGTTCTAGGCTGCGGTAAAATTAGTAATATTAGTGTTTAGTAAAAAATAACAGGTATAAACTATTTCTGAGTTAATATGACTTTAGTTGCAATTTTTAAAAAGAAGTACATAGGACATTACTTTTCTCTCCCCAAGAGCGAAGCACTTAAAAATAGATCTATTTTATTTATCTTTCTTTAAAAAGTAATAATTAGACTAATACTTTGAATAATAACAAGAATGTTTTGTGTCAGTTTTTAATTTTTAAAGGTTTAATGATTTTTAATGATTTATAATTGCATTAATATTGTCAAAAGGCTTTGAAATAGCGATAATTCCATCTCAATTTTTCTGCTTATTTCCTTTATATTATTTTATGTTTATTCAGTTGCAATTATAATGCACCCATTTTTAGGCTATTATATAATTTTCTAAATTTTTACATTTGAAATTTTAAGATAATGCACATAAATAGTTCTGTTGTAAAAGTCACAAAATGAAGAAGCTATCCACTAGCATCTCCCAGCTGTCCATGACTGTTTCCTCTGTTCTCCAGATATGCTTCATTGTTTTATTAATGTACAAGCACATATGTTTATATATTTCTCTCCACTTTTTCTTTACCCACACAGTAGCATACTATAGACACTTCTGTGACTTCGTTTATGTTTTTTCCTGAATCACTCCATATCAGTTTTCTTACTCCATATCAGGCTTTCTTATTCCTTCCCTGTTTTTTTTAAGGGGTGTATTGTAGTCTATAGAAAGGATTTCTCCTGAAATTTTTAACCAGTCTCCTTTTGATGGGCATTTAGGTAATTTATAATCTTTTGCTTTACAAACAATGCTGCAGTAAGTGAATATGTAGGGTAAGTTGAGAGAATGGAACCGCTGGGTCAAAGGTTAAATAAATGTATTTGAAATTTTGATAGTTATTGCCAAATTGCCCTAGAGGTTAAATGATCTTCCCTCCTACCAGTTACGTAGCAGAGTGACAATTTTTCTGCTCTCCCTCATTAGTACAGTGTGTTATTACACTTTTTAATCTTTGCCAATCTGATAGGTGAAAATTATATTTTAGTGAGTTTAATTTTTATTTCTCTTCTTATAAATGATGTTCAGCACTTTAAAAAATATATTTAAAGAACCATTTGCATTTACTTTTCTGTGAGTTGTCTGTTCATTAGGATAATGACTTCTGGGAAGAGAAATAAACTACTTTTGCAAGAGAATTAATGGAAGATATTTCTTCTCTATTTAAGTTAGTAACAAAATAGAACATGTTCTTTTGATATTTTGTTTTCATGTAAACCTAATCCTCTTCATATAAAAGTGTGTGTTTTAGGTTTCACTAGCTTATGAGAAGCTGATGTGATCATTGGTACCATATCCAACCTCTAGGATATAGTACCTGGCACGTAGTAGATGCTCAATACATTTTTGTTAGGAGAATGTTATATTATTGAATATCTTTTAGTGTGACCCTATACTAGATGTCATGCAAACATAATCTTTTAACTTCACACAAATGTGTATGATAAACGACGCTCTTTGTGTTAAAGACAGGGAAAGTACAGTTCAGAGGGGCTAAGAAATGAGTATAAGGTCAAATGAACCCTAAGGGGCCGCACAGAGAATACAAGAAATGTTTCCTACTCAAAACTTTCCCTCTCTAGCTACAGTTTTGCCTTTTGTCATTTTAGACGATTCTGAATTTGATCCCTTCACAATAACTTTCATTATAGCTGAGGAAATGTTAGGTCGTGTTAATAGGAATGAACACTAATTGGTGAAGGACAGATTTGAATAATTTTGCTTGACTTTTAAAAAGGTAGGCATTGGTTTTATGACAAGTAAGTATTCATGTTTCTAAAATGCCACATTTCGTTATTTATCAGATGTATTTTGAAGTAACTGAGACACACAGTCAACAATCTGTGAGTAGTATAACATGTTGGTGAGTTTCATGGGACCTGAGGTGCCAGAGAGGGTGGCTGGCCATTTGCTTGGGCAGGGCCTCCCCGGGTGGCAGGATTTCTATAGGCTCAGTCTGAGGACGCTTTAGTTTTTTAAACCTGGCAGGTGCTAAATGGCTAGATTAAGCTGAACGGGTTCTCTTCAACTCCAGTCTTGATAAGGATAAGCCCATGCTCTATTGAGAAAAACTAAAGCAATACTAAGAGATGAACTATTTACACTTCATTATTGATGAAATTAAGTAATGTAATGGCAAACCACAATTTATATACAAATATAAGATAGTTCTAACATTGATTTGAGTTAGTCTCTCCTAGAATTTTGGTGATTCCTTAGCCATGAATAGCCTGGGAGTGTCTCAGTGATCTAGAATCTCTTCTAACATCACACTGGCTCTCTCTCTTCAGCCTGTATCGTCTGGTTATGAGGTATGCTGAACTGGTCACTTCTTTTAAAGCTGACATACTAATAGCAGAACCTTCTTGCTGTCCTCTGCTTACATCTGTTTAAAGTTTAACCCTTAAACTACACGTTTTCTTCCTCAAGGATTTAGCAATTGATTTTAATGCTGCTGATATTTCTTTTAGTATACATACTATTATATCTTGTATACAATGTATACTGAATACATTTTATATATACATATGTATATTTTGAATGCAATGTTATTAAACAAATCTATGCAGAAAGTGTGCTTTCCCTACCTATATAACTCCTCCAAAATGCCTGAAAAATACCTCCTATTCTGTCTGTTCAGGACATAATGAGAAGGTGGGTAGGGAAGGATAGAAAGAGAATATTATAGTAAGTCCTCAACATGATATATGGGTTCTAGAAAAATGCGACTTTAAGTGAAATGCAGTATAACGAAACCAATTTCAATGTAGGCTAGAAACAAGAGTTAAGTTCCTATGGCATATTTCTGGTCACAAAAACATCACCAAACTTCTAAATAAAGACCCCAAACACTCTCATATTAAATACTGAAATAAACATGAGCTATTCATACACTTAAGAAAGACAAATAAGAAGTTAAGATAATTATTCTCCAAATCGCCTATTCCAGTTCAGCGTCACAGGTGCATGGAGCTTATCCCAGTAGCTCAGGGCACAAGGCAGGCACCCACCCCAGGCAGGACGCCCTTCCATCGCAGGGCACACTCCCACACACTCCCACACTCACTCAGACGGACAATGTAGACACGCCAGTTCACCCACCAGGCACATCAGTGGGATGGGGGAGGAACCCAAAGTCCCCGAAGGAAACCCACGCAGACACGGGGAGAACTGCAAGCTGCACGTGGACAATGGCCCCCGCTGGGAGTCGATTTTTTTCTTATCAACGTTATACCAAAATAATGAATGAAACAATGTTTTCAAGGACCTCCTGTACAGTAAAAGGAGAAATATATCATCCTGGCTGTGCACTGCCTAGGAGACTCTAGTATTGCTCAAATGTCCTTTTTCCTATGGTGGTTTCCTGTCTTTGACCAAATGCGCTGTGTCTGGAGTACACGTCTGCTGGGGCAGCGCTTAGTTAGCTAAGTGGAAGCTTGGGTGCTGTTTGACTGTTCCATGCCTATTGCACATGGCTTATTTAGGAAAATGGAAACGCAACATGCTGATTATACACTGCTTCAAACCCTTGGTAGAACAAGGCAAGAATAAATAAATGTTACCATAGAATAACAAGCATGATTAAATATGTCTTTTAGGCATTACCATGAGGTATCCTCTTATTTAGAAATTCTGACCTAATGTTTTAATTATGTCTTCTACCTTAAGTTTTAAATAGGAACTTCCCATATGGAACTGTGTGTCTCCCTTGTGACCTTTAAGCACTCACACATAAATTCTCAGAGGACCAGAGCATTAGCATGTTACCCCAGAGCCACTCTAAATCGAATGACGCCTCTGGCTAACATGCATGAACCCAAACGGTGAACACCCGTGTGCTGGTCTTTGATAACGTACAGATAAATGTCTTTGCAGCCAGCCTCAGAGTTTCATGGTACTGTTCCTCCAGATGCAAATACTCTTGTCACGTCACCAGTGTGACAAGATTCTGAGTTTGCAACCATCTAAGTTAAGGTGAAGTCTGATAGTAACTTCATCCTCCAATGATCTTGAAAAAGATATGCATGCTTTCTCTGTAATTTATTAAGTTTCTTTATGCCTGTAAACACAATATTTGTTGATTAATTGCTTTCTTCTGCAAGGGTTACATTTAAACATTTTTACCTTAAAAGCCCATGCAATCTCATTTTCTTCAATAGTGCCTCCAGGTTAAAATGTAGTGTTTTTATCTTCCTGCATCTATCCGTATTTTGTTGGAACAAGGTAAAATAGGTTCATATACCAACATTTGTAACCTTATTTCTGAAGCACTCTATTTTTAATACCAAAATATAGCTACGTATCTCTATAATAGGCATAAGGCAAAAACAGCATACTTCTACTTTACTTTTGCTTTTATTTATGACCCCCAAGTTATATTTGGCCTTTTCGGAGATATTATCTGAGCTCATTTTCAACTTGTGTCTAAACAAGTTACCATTAGTTTCTCAAGAGCAAGCCAAGGCATCTTGTTTAGGAACAATGTTCACAACTTTTACAAAAATACCTATTCTACACGTTGTATTGCTTCTTTTTCTAGCCTGTGGATATGTTATTGCTTCCAGCATTTTGTTTATTTCATTGTTTGCATTTTCTTGGCACTACCCTTTTTTAAACTACATTTTATAAATTGGGTACTCTGTATAGAGTTCCTACCAGAGCATTTACTGTATAATGTTTTATAGCCCTTCTGAGACCTATAATCTCTCCCTATTACTTTTCCCCGTTCTTTTATCTCTTCACACTGTGAATTGCTTTAAGGGTCTTGTCCCCTCCTTTATTATTTACACTTTGCACTGGGTGAATTCCGGTGCTTTCCAAAAGTTATTTTCCTCTTGCAGCACTAAATCTGGACCTTTCTATGTCCTGAGAGTCTCTTGTCTCTTTTTCTAATCACAATTTGATTTCTGACTTGAATTCAGACAGTATCCTAAAGTTCAAGAAATATTGTGTGGACTTCTTTGGAAAATAACATTCTGGTACAGCCCTAGATACTTTTTCCATGTATCACTTAGGATTTGGTTCAGCTGCTTAGAACAGAAAACCCAAATTACAGAAACCTGAAGAAAAAAGAAGTGCATTTTTCTCTTTACGTGGAAGCGCTCCAGTGGCAGGCAGTCCAGGCTGGTGTATTATCTCTAGCCATCATGGATGCTGTCTGTCTTTTTGCTCTACCATCCTCGGTGAGTGGCTTCTTTCCTTAACTTGGCTTATTGGCCCTTACGGTGGCTGCTGCAGCTCTAGCCATCACATCCACATTCCAGGAAGCAGCAAGAAGAAATGGAAAGGACACATTTAAGCTGAAACAACCACCTTAAAGAGCTTCCTATAAGTCCCATCTCACGACTTCCAGTGAAATCTCTTGGCTACTTTGGCACATTGCTTCACTCAAATACAAAGGAAATTAGTGAGGAAAAAAGAGAGACATGGACATATTTAGACATTCCTGCTGTAGTGCTTGGTCTCCATGCTTGAGGCAAAACTTCCATTTGAGGCTGGCAGGCTCCCCAGGCCACACCCGGAGGATGAAGCATACCTTTCCTCTCTGGGAAAGTTCTCTGGGGTTCCCAGGATATAGGGCATGATACTTTTTTCAGGGACACACACCAACAACAAATGCTTGGCTCCTTTCCCAGGGATGATGACCCTTCTCAAAGATGACTCGTTTGGAACTCTACTTGGGAGAAACATTGATCACTTGCAGTATCAAGTATTCTTCCAAAGTTGTTGCTTTGACAATAAACTATGCCTTTATCCCTTTGGAGCTTAAATTTTGTTACGGAAAGCCAAGACTCTAGAATTCAAAAATCTTTTATCTCTCTAAAATCCCAGGCCTTAGTATTTAATGTTTCGGTTTTTAAGATGATTGTCTCTGCCATAAACTTAAAAAATCCATTCATGACATAAAATTCCCTTCAGTAAATCACTTGATTTCTGTTACTATCCTGAATGCAGCCACTCGAGACAAAACAGGTAGAAAGCTCCCACTGTTGCCTCAACAAGGGCAACTAAACAGCAAGGAACCTCGGGTAAGATATTAAAATGTAAACAACTGTAATACAAGCCAGAAGGGCAATGCAGTTAAAGGGCTAAGAAGTACAGAGAGCAAAGAATTCAGACGGGGGGCAATCAGGGAAGATGTGCCTGGACAAGGACCATTGGGTTCCTTTGTCCTTGAAAGACCCTGATGCCAGAAAACAGAAGGAACAACTTTGCAGACCAGCTAGAAAGGTGCTCGTTTGAGTGGATTGTACAAAAACATAGAACTACTTTGCACAGCACTGTCATCAGCCAACAAATGCTTATTCAGCCTCAGCTCTGTCCAGGCTGCATGCTTCAAAGATGTAAAGACCATATCTTTAACATTTAGGAGTCAGGGGTCTTGTTAGGGGAAATAGGTAAATAAATAAGAAGTTATAGAATAATTTGACCAGTGCTGTGTGTTTGGGGTATAAGTCATAGTGGTGAATGGGTGAATACCCTTGTGAATAAGTCCCTCGCTGCTGCCATGTGACAGACCCTGGGGTGACAGGCACAGGGAACACAGAGGAAAAGGAAAGCAGGCAGTGTCTCTGAGCTCCTTGAACTTCCAGTCCAGGAATGACAGGGGAACCCTGACGACCAAGCATAAAGCCTAAGCTGAACTCACATTTATATCCTGTTGTGCAATCAGCACTATACATGTGGAAATTCTGCTGTTAATATTTTAAAACATGTAATAATTTCAGTATTTAAGGACTTTTTTTTTTTTTTTTTAATCCTCACCCGAGGACATTTTTGCATTTATCTTCAGATAGAGCAGGAGGGAGAGAGGGAGGAAGAGAGAGAGAGAAACATCGATGTGAGAGAGAAACGTGGATCCGCTACCTCCTACATGCCTCCTACTGAGGATCGAACCCGCAACCGGGTCATGTGCCCTGACCGGGAATCCAACCGGGACCTCTCTGTCCGTGGGACGAAGCTTAATCCACTCAGCCCACTGGACAGGCTGCATTTAAGGACTCTAACAGCTTCCTTGAGGAAGTTAAAATGAGCACTGTGCACATTACAACATATTTAGACTTTCTTTTGCTGGCATAATACTGAACATTCAAATGAGAGGGTTACAAAATGAGTACACAGAAGGGTACTTCAGGTGCAAAAAATTTCAAAACCCATTTCGGATATATATTTTTTAACCGTTCATTTGTATTACAATACTGGAAAAGCAACCTCTTCTTTCTCGCCTGCTAAAGAAAAACACCTGAAAATTACTAGACCATGCACCTCGTCATCCTCGCCCTTTTCCTGAACGTAACGATTAACCCACACTTGTTGAAAGCCTCAAATGTTCCCAAACCAATGTTAAATCTGCAACAGAACTTTCATCTGTTCACTTTACAAAGGGGTTTACAATTCTGCTTGGAGAGATATGGCACACATCCTTGGAAACGTGACTAAAAATGCCAGTAGGTATGTATGTCGCTGACATTAGATTGGGAACGCAGAAGTTGCTCATGTCAAGAAGAACCGCATTCCACGTGAGAGAAGACGCCAGTCACACTGACCTCCTTGGAATAGTCTGATAACGTCACGTTCCACTGTCTTGCAGGTCCTCCATTCCTTTACTGATGCCATTTTTGATGAGTGGATGAGAAGATTTAATCCTCCCACAGACGCTTGGCCGCAGGAGCTGGCACCCATTGGTCACAATCGGATGCATAACATGGTTCCTTTCTTCCCTTCGGTGACTAATGAGGAATTCTTTTTAACCGCAGACCAACTTGGCTACCGCTATGCCGTTGATCTGCCAGGTAACGACTACAACTTCTAAATGGGTGATTCATTCATCTTTTAAAGGAGCTTTCTTTCTTTCTTTCTTATTTTTTTTTTTTAAAGTAAACCAAGGCCTTAAATTGAAGCATTCAAGTCTCATTAAGTTTATTGGCAATTTTTGAGGATACGTATATTTAGTAAAATGAGCCTTTAAACTACTAATTAGACATCAGAAAAGGGACTGGTTGGATGACTGTTGTTTCAGAAAACTGAAAGTTGTTAAGAGACCTTATTCCACAGAGGAGGCAGCTACTTCTACACTTGATCTGACAGTTTTGCCTGAATTAATCAACAGCTGGCCATGGTTTGAAATGTCTAACCAGTAATGTCGAAATGCACTAGCCTCATGGACAGGGACTCACAGGAGATCACGACTTGAAGGCAAGGCTGGGTTTAAGGTGAGGCAAGTTCAGCCCTTGTCTGGAGCGCAAATTTCAAGGGGAAGCCAAAAAGTCTAGAAATCTAGATAAGTAACAACATAATGCAATATTTTAAAACAATGCACAAAAATCCTTGATGACCTCACTGCCAAATTTTTAAATAAAGACAGGCTGTTGTTTGTTTTATACCCCTGCATTATTTTGTAACTAGATCATTTTTTTCCAGTTTCCCCATACCACCCCAGCTGGGTGGGTTTGTGAGGATGGCCATTGCCTGCTAACAGATGGGGCTACCTGGGGCTTCATGTGTATGTTCTGGAATTTTTTATTAACTCATGTTTTGAAATTGTAGATTTTTATGAGTTTCCCCACTTGGTTCAAAATATGGGAGGATATTTTGGTAAGTTTTTACAGGAGCACACATTAAAAAAAAAAAATTTGCCCAGGCCCCGATATAGCCCCATGTGCCATTTAAAGAACATTAGTTTGCAATTGAATCATGATGTTGTACAGCTGAAACCAATATAATGTTGTATGTCTATTATATCTATTAAAAAAAGAATATTAGAACATGTTGAGAAAGGAAAGGTAAAACAATAAAAGATATCTTAATTTGTCAAGAAGTCGATCAACACACAAGCCTTTTGCCAGTGGCTTTTCCCCATTTGTGTCTATTTCATCTTCACTAAATCCCCACCTACAAAGTAATGGAGACAGTTTTTGAGTTCACATCTGTCCCTTTGACTTCAGAGTCTTTCAGGCCCTGGAATCTGTCCCCTGATTTTCCCTCTAGTTCTGCATCGACCGCTGCTTGTTCTCCTTATTGATTTGAAATTTCATTTCTTTGGGCAGCGGAGGATTCTTTTTCTTTTCTCGAGGACTAAACATAATAATAACAAAAAAGTTTGCAATGTGCATTTTGACCATGTTTCCATCTCCTCTGAAATCAGCCAATTAACAGGTATAGACTGAGAGTGTAAATATGCCCCGAAAGCATTAACTCACTGGAAGAGACAAACTCATGTTCATGTACTGACCTGACAAGCAAGTTTACGATCGCATCTGGGGGAACATAACTAACTAGAAGTTGGAGAAGGGAGGGAGGGATTTGGGAAAGGAGGTAGGTCTTGAGCTAGATTCGAAGAGATGGTAGAGCTTAGGTAGCTGAAGTGGAAAGAAGGCAGAATTTTAGATTGAAAAGGGCAGGGAAGGGGACTGTGAAAGGCACATGTGGTCTAGATAGAGGACTGTGAGAAGAAAGTCTGGTTGTAGCAGAAAGCTTGGGTAGAAGATTATTGGGAATTCAAGTTGGATCTGTGATATACACCTGAAACCTATATAATTTTATTAACCAGTGTAACTCCAATAAATTCAATAAAAAAGAAAAAAAAGTGTATTGAATAGTTAAAAAAATAAAATAAAATTGGATCTGTGAGAAGGACCTGATTACATAGGGCTTTAAAAGGTAAACAGAAACCACAATTAGATACCACTTTATACCATCAGGATGGCTACTGCAAAAAAAAAAAAAAAAAAAAGGAAGAAGAAAATAACAAGTGCTGATGAGGATGTGGAGAAGTGGAAGCCTTGTGTACTACTGGTCAAAATGCAACATGGCATAGCCACTGTGGAAAACAATATGGCAGTTCCTCAAAAAATTAAACATATGATCCAGCAAATCGGCTTCTGATTTTAAAGCAAACACTCAATCATATATTTGTATACCTCTGTTCATAGCAGCTTTATTCACAATAGACATAGGTGGAAGCGACCCAAGTATTCACTGATGGATGGATGAATGGATAAATGAAAAATGGTACATCCATACAATGGCGTATTCTTTAGCCTTTAAAAGGAAGGAAATCCTGTCATGTGCTACCACATGAATGAATCTTGAAGACAGTATGCCAAGTTAAATAAACCAGTCATAAAAGTCCAAAAACTGTATGATTCCACTTCTATGAGATATCAAGAGTAGTTAAATTCATAGAGACAGAAAATGGAGTGGTGGTCACCAGGATCTGGGAGAATGGGAGATGGGAGCTACCATTTCTGCTTTGCAAGATGAAAAGACTTCTGTGGATTGATGGTGGTGATAATTGCACAACAATGTGAATGTACTTAATGTTACAGAACTGTATACTTAAAAATGGTTAAGATGGTAAAATTTGTTATGCGCATTTTACCGTAATTTAAAAAATAATAATTAAAAAAAAGCTAGGTGGGGGAGTTTGGACAATAAGAAAAGGCAATCACTTTTGGTTCCTGAAAAAAAAAAAGCAGAATCAAAATCTCTGTTTTAAGAAGCTGAGACTGGCAACAGATACTGCTGGATTATAGCAAAAGGAGACAAATTACAGTCCTCTTGGAGGAATCCCATCAGGATGGGTCATAGCCCTCTGTGCGAGCAAAGGGAAAAAATGAGAATATAAATTTAGATAAGTGTAGGGTGTAGAACAAGATCCTAGTTCAGAGAAACTGAATTCAAGAACAGCTGTCCAAGGATAAGATCGTTTTAAAAGAAATGACAAATAGGCATAAATATACTAGCAATGAAATCCATTAATTGTGTGGGAGAGTGATTATAAAATACATTTGAGTAGAGGATTAGATTTATCATGTGGAAGATTCAAATTTTATTCACAACTATCTAAATGGGTACACGTTTCATCTGTTCCTGCTGTTGAATGTCTCCTGATATAATAGCCCATCTGATCTATCTTGCACATTTATCATCCCATAGAAAAGGCAGAGACAATGGCAGAACTGCTCCACCCGAGGCTTGTATATTTTGCAGTTCACCAGATACCATTTTAGCATGCACTTTTACAAATGAGTTTCTAACTCACAATAGTGTTCTATACACTTCCTCGGAGAGCTTATTCTGTATACGTATTTATTGTAAGACATTTTTAAAAAATGCAATAAGCTGCATTTAAATAATGGAATGACATTTCCCATTTCCTCAAGAAAAAACAACACACACACACAATTGTGGATACGATAGTTGGTGAGAACGGAGAAGGTAAATTTTATTCTAGCCGATATAGTTTTGCTTTATCAACAAAAATGCATGTGTAAAAGTCAAATTGGTTTATTTTTTTCCCCCTTTGTAAAGAGTATTCAGCTGATGAAAATCCCAATTGTAGACCTTTTTCTTCTGCTTTAATTTCAGTTGAAGAAACTCCAAGTTGGACCATGAATCTCTCAGTGGTTATGGGAATGCTGGTGGCTTTGGTTGGCCTTTTTGTGCTGGTGGCTTTCCTTCAGTATAGAGGACTTCGAAAAGAATATACACCCTTAATGGAGACACGTGTAAACAATAAGAGATACACAGAGGAAGCCTAGGGTGCTCATGCCTTATCCTGGAGAAGAGTTCAGCTAAGCTGCAGTTGAGACCCTGACAAACAAACAAACTAATCCTCGCTGTTCTTCCTTTAGCTGAAGATCTTCGGCTCAGCTCGTATTGATTAAGCCTCCTCGTGTTTTGAGAATATTAAAAAAAAAATTGGTAGTGTGGATTCATTGCAATTTTATGGCTAGTGTAATTTGCGACTTGGACAAGCTTATGGTTTAATCTTTCTTAGTCCAAGTGTCCCCATTTGTAAAGGGGTGGGGTGGGTGTGGCAGGTGCTACAATAGTCTCTTAGCTCCCTTTTAGCTGTAAATACCTGTGCTTTTAGGAGCCTTTCTGATTGATTTCTTGAGGCTTTGTTTTCTTCTTTCCTCTGTCTTTTCCTCTTCAGCCTTTAAGATGGCCGTGAGGATGAAAATAAGCCTTATTTTCCAAGTAAGATAGAGAATAAATGAATGAATGAATGAATGAATGAATGAATGATCGATTCGGTTCTTTTATAAGTCAGACTTTGCAGAATTTATAAAAAATCTGAAGTTCTTAACAGCAGACACATTTCAAGATTCAATAGGTGGATAAATATGAATCCTATAGTGATAAGTAAATAGATGAGGATTAAAGTATAGAGTTATTCTAGTTAACTAATGTACACTTTCAAACCTATTACTAAGAATAGACTCTCTCTTTCCAGGAAAGGCTGACTGGAGAAGGCTGGTGAGGCTATAATCCTGAACATGGAACAATTTGATCTGAGTTCCATTGCTCTGAGTTCCCATTTGACTGATCCTGAGCCAATTCCTTTACTAGGTAGCCTCAGATGAAACATTATTCACGTAAAAGGCATTTGGCTTATTTTTAAGAGTTGATTTTGGATTCATTGATGCTACATTGTACTGACAGTTACTTATGAATGCTAATCAATTAAGTCTTATCATTTAAAAGCAAACCATGTATACACAATGTAACAATTCAGAATTAAATGGTTATGTTCCACTAAGTAATCATCAGATCATGAGAAATAAGAATAAGGAAATTTTTACTAAGATGTTTACACTTAGCAATATGACCCCCACTTCTGAGAAGTTAATAGCTATTGAGATTTCAAGGCAAATTTCACCTCTTCGTATCTGGTACCTGTGCATAAGGAGTGAGGCCAGCGTTCTGGAAGGTGGCCCATCTGTCTGCTCATTTCAGCTCCTCTCTCTGGAACGGATGTGTGTAAAGAATGGGTGTTAACACAACGGAACACCATGCAGCTGTAAGAAAGAGAGATCTCTTATCCTTTGAGACGACATGGAGGGACTTGGAGAGTATTATGCTAAGCGAAATAAACCAGTCAGAGAAAGACAAGTACCACACAATCTCACTTATTTATGGAATATAATGAACAAAATAAGCTGATAATCAAAATAGATCCAGAGACATGGAAGTAGGGAACACACTGACAAACTTCAGAGGGAAGGGGGGGTGGGGAGCAGGGGGGTGGGAAGAGATAAACCAAAGAGCTTACATGCGTATATGCACAACCAATGGACACAGACAACAATGTGGCAAAAGCAGGAGTAGGGTGGGAGCAGGGAGGAGGGGGTCAATGGGGGCATAAAGGGGGAACATCTGTGATACTTTCCATAATAAAGATTAAAAAAAATATATTGAGTGTTAAGAAGATCCTGGAGCTGCCATCTCCATATGGGGGCCTAGAAGGTGCAAGATTTACCAACACCCAGTGTTACTCACTGGAATGAAACTGTGAAGGCCAGAGAAACAGACAAAGCCCCATCTGAACTGAATTTGAGTCTCATAAAGCTATAGGTATATTTGAGAGTAGGCTCAGCAGATAAGAATCAAAGTAGCCCAGAGTCCTTCATGCGGTGAAGCCCTGCTCAGACTTGTAGCCACAGACACATCTGAATTCCTGCCTTCAACAGCGTTCATGAAAAATTCAACAATGTTTCATTAACACACTCCACTCTGGAAAGTTTATGCTCTCAACTCAGGGTTGTTGTAGAATACATTTTTACATCCAATTTTGAAACCAAATTTTATATATATATATATATATATATATATGAAGATATAGTTGTGTGGTAGGTATGTTGCTGAAAAATTGTGTGTAAATAATTTATATGTTAAAAGTATGTTATATGTTAATAGATGAACGATTATGAATAATTCTATAAAGCAAATAACCACCTCTAGCTTCTCTTTCAGGTATATCAAAATTTTCATACAGCATATTCTCATAAGATTTGCTTAAAGCAAGATCTATCGGAGGTAGAAGTAAAGAGTAGTCATTTATACTTAGCTACTTTTATCTGTAGCGCTGAAACTTATTATAAATATTATATTTTATAATGTCTTCCTGAAAGAAATAACTTTCTAATTTTATAGTTCATATAAGAGGAATAAAATTTTCTAACATTGCAATAAATCAATGATGAACACCTTCTAACAAATTTAAAGGTAGAACAAACCTGTAGAATAGAAAAGTTATTTACCTACATTGAATGTTATGCAAATAAACTCAGAAAATATCACCGAGCATTGTAGGGTTATACTTCTAAATTAGAGGAGAATAAAAATTCAACCTTGAAGAAAATGAATAGATACCTTTATATGCTATATCCTCAGCATTAGAAAAATTATATGTATATGAATTATGATTTCAAATGAAATGCTTTTATACATCTAAAACACAGAAGTAAAATGAAATCCAATAACATCTTTCTTTTGTGAATTAAATTCTCTTCTAATTATAAAGTTCTTTGACATTAATTTGTGTTTTGCTTAGGGTTTAACATTATTCGCTATAATAATTCTAATGAATAATTTTAATCTCACATTAACAAGAACTAGAAAACTTATTAAAGAGGAAAATAAGAATAAATGTTGCCCTGCCAGTGTGGCTCAGTGGTTGAGCGTTGACCCATGCACCAAGAGGTAGCCAGTTCAATTCCCGGTCAGGGCACATGCCCAGGTGGTGGGCCCGGTCCCCAGTGGGGGACATGCAGGAGGCGGCCAGGTGATGTTCTCTCTCATTGATGTTTCCATCTCTCTTTCCCTCTCCCTTCCTCTTGCTCTAAAAATTAAAAAAAAAAAAAAAAGAATAAATGGTGTTTTGCAGATTATTATTCATCTGTTAGGGGCTATTGTTTTTTAATCTGTGAGCATCAGTTCATATCATATGTATATATAATACATAATAACTACTTTGCTTTTGAAAATAAATAAAAAAAATACATAATAGCTACTTCACTTTGGAAAATAAGTTCTTAAACTTATGTTCTTACTTTTGAGTTTCTAAGTGACTGCTATTCCCTGGCTGTCTATTACATAGTTAGGAAAAATTAGACACCACCCTTTTCCCAAGTGAAGAGCTACTATTGATGTCCCCACAGTCTAAGGACTGATTTTGAAGTGGGAGTGTGGTAGACTGGTTACTGCAAGTCACTGACTGGGAGGGAGGGGTCCAGCCGCAGCGAACTCACTGATGCTCCTGGAAAGCCTTCCAGGTCCATCCACTTGTTGGAGATCCCGGAAGAAGGAAGTAAGAACCAGCGAGGTAATGGTTATGTCGTGTTTGCTTCTTCATCTAGACTTGGCGCATCTAGAGGTCAGCTTGTACACCTCTCTGTCAGCTCCATTGTCACTTTAAGTCCTCGGAAAATGGTGATGGTTAACTGACACAGGCACATAAAAGAGTCAACTGACCTCACACTGGGAGATAATTACTCTCCTCAACGCAATTGCAAAACCCAAGGTTGAACTTTTCCTGTTTCTACAGTGCCCTGCTCATCCCAAATACTCTATTAATATTTTTGAATTGAATCCATTAATCTCAAAGTAGAACTTGAACCATGAAATAACCTATATTTCAGATTCGGAGTTGGGCATATGGTAGGTAAAATTTTACTTCAAACAACCTAATGCAAGGGTACACTTTTCAGCTATATTTTCTTCTTGGGTATAGAAAGTGGAGTAGTCCCCACTATTGGTAGGCCTTAATTATACCATGTCTAGGGACAAGGATAGAAAGTTGGGACCTCACAGTGTCATTTTAGGGCCCTCCACCACCTGCCATCTTAAAAGCCTTGTTCCGGTGGAAGAAGTTAGTGGGCAAATTATGTAGCCAGGCAAATCACTGCTTTTTTTTTTGCCCTAATGGGTCCAAGAGTTTCTTTAGAAATTCTCCAAAGATGATATGATATTTGACCTTAGCTATAATGACAGTTTAAGCTGAAAATAACCCTTGTAAATTAATTATGTTTTGCAGATGGTTTAGTGAAATCTTGAAAACAACACATAAGAAAATTGCGAGCAATCAGATACGTTAAAGTTTTCTAAACGTAAGCAAAGCAAGCAAAAGCACAAGGTTCTTATTCAAGGACTGTATGCTCTGTATATTTTCACCAAGACTATATCTATTTGGCAGAAATCATTAACCCACTCATGTTATTTGCCACCGTGATTCAAGTCAGACTTGTTGGATGCAATATGACTGAATGTGGTCCTTTCTTCTTCTAGCCACTCTGTGCTCCTTTGGAGGTTTATAAACATAAGCTACAATGATCACAGTGTCCCCCAAATATAATTGTTCTCTGTGTTGTAAATAATGCCTCGTAGAAAGGCTTAAACTTGTTCTTCTTTATTAAGATACCAGAGATTTCCTGCCAGAGTACATACTCTGATTATTCATTCACTGTGTGTGTTATTGAGTGTTTCTGAATGTGTAATTAGCCCAATGACCTTTCTGATTAACAGCATAGCCGAATTGGGTTTACAATAAAGCAAAACCTGCCCTCTTGTGTTTTATTAGAGCATTGCACAATCTGGTAAAGTTCTTATGGCTGTTTTTCTCCGTGGTGGTTAACTGCCTGGGTCAGAGAAAAAAACCAAACGCTGGAAGATTTGCCACAAATTCAGAAATCAGAACAGATAAAGCACAATATTTAGAAGGAAATGATTTCCTGTGCAGGCAAGGTCATCATATAATGAAGGCTCTTAGAATTTCCTTTTTAATATATTTAAAAATGTTAAAGGTTCACCAGCAAACCATAAAAATTTGGGGGAACATTTCAGGCCACTGGGCAAAATTCTTTTATGCTTGTCAAATACACACAGGGTATGATTTAGTTAACTATTATTTATATGATCATACTGCAGCTGGAGATTGGGGAGTTTTTTTTTTCTCTCTCTCTCAATTAAAAACTGTTATCCAGAAGCTGGTACATTTTGAAAAATTTTTAGAAAAAATGCTAGATCCGTGGATTGAAACCATAAATACCTGAGTATGGGTGTGAGTGTACACAGTAGCAGGTAAGATCCTTCCCTGTAGGAAATTCAACTTTCATGACTGGACTATTGGCCTGACAGTGCCAAGAGCAGATATTTATTTGGGTGCCGAGGGTGGCTTATATTAGATGATTGAAAATGGGACTAAAATAATAAAGAAAATATGGTATCTAGCTAGTTTAAAACTTTTTCTTCCAGTACTCAGACCCAGGTAAAGATTAAAGGGGAAAAGTGGGATCAGGCCATTTATCTGATTATTCGAAGACGTTTTGCTTAAGTGAAAAAACTGGGGCTCAAATTTGCCGGCTGGCTGTGCCTGTTGTCCCCTTTCTCTGGTGATTCTCTCTGAATGGGGAATCCAGACACGGTGACAGTAGCTGTTCTTATGGAGAGTAGGAAAAAAGGAAAAAAACACCCACAACTGCAATTGGGGAGTCAGATTGGAAACAGTATGTTGCCAGAAGAAGCCGTCGTCCCTGGAGGATAATCATTCATTTACTGCCAATTGATAAATATGTTGCTACGTGGAAGGGCTTGCTGAAAACTTAATTCCCAAATCAGCAAATTGATTGTTTCTACGTAACGTCTCATCTTCGATATTTTTATTTGCTTCTATAAAAAGCAAATTTTGTCTTGACTATGGCCACTAATCAGTGTTTTTTCTTATTAAAAGATTTGGTATTTGATAGCTTTGCATTTGACACCAAGGAGGCATGCTCAGCTACCAGGCGCGCGTGTTGGCGCTGTGAGTCACAGAACTCTTTATGCGAGCAAGTAATCAGCTTCAACAACGGAAATGTAATCTAAATAAGAATCCCTGCAGTTATCTGTTGAACCTCTTTCTCTGCTTCAATTGTGGCAAGCGTGCAACTCTCAACCTTTTCAGCTCCGAAACTCTTATTTGAGCAGCACATTTTCTTTTCATTTCAGGTATTTTACAATTCTGAGGCTTGTAACATTTCATAGACTCAAGGTCGTTTTCTTTCTTTCTTTCTTTCTGTTCATTGCTCTCCACAGCGACGTCCTCTTATCAAGATGCAGGCTTCTTTGTGTGTGTAACACTTTTACTTGAGATAGTCCCAACTCTTTGATCCTGGGCTGCCTCTGAGCCGCGTGCTGTCAGCTGCGGGGAGCACAGAGATCTGGGACATCTCAGGTGCGCTGTCTGCCCGCTTGACAGCATCATCGGGCCCTCCGACAATCAAAGGGCTCTTCCAACCTAGTAACATGCAAATTTGTTCCTTTTCTGCTTCAGTCTGTCACAGTCCACATTTTCCAGCTTAGCTGCACAAAAGCACGCTTGATAAAATCATTCTGAAGTTGACGCTGGGGGTCATGGATGCAAATTCATTGTTTTTAAACAAGTGACTCAAAACACATCAACTCAGTGTGAACTCACCTTGCAGCTAGATGGCTGCCTTGGACCTGGTTTTCCACTTGCTGGACAGATGATGCAACTGCGTGGCTTTTATCAGAGAGCAACCTGTTCACCTTTGTTGCAGCTGTCAGAAGGGAAGAACGCTGCGCTCCCTGGAAGATTTTGCTGAGATTTCTCCCTATGTACCTAAGGACACATAGTCACAGGAGAAAACTACGATGTCCCAGCTCAGTTCCCATTCCCAGCTTTCCCCTGCTAGAACTTGTTCCCTTCCTCTCAGTATATTAAAAATCCTCTTGTCCCCCCTTCCCCTCATTCGAACCACCAATAAATGATTTGACCTTAATTATCTCCCTGTGTGAAATCTCTGGCAGTCTAAGATAAGGGTGCTCAGCTCCCATGACCGTGAGCCCAGTGGTGGCAAGTCAGTGTCCAGTACAATCTGAACACAATTCTCTCTCTTGACATTTGGCAGGTTTCTTTTCATGCCCGCTGGTCCTGGCACTGGCTCAGGAATTAGGGAGGGCTCCAAGGGTTATTTTCAATGGCATAGGGGCACTTTGAGGATACAATACTGGCCTCAGCTGGCATGGAAGTGAAATGTGTTCAGAACATTTTTATTTTACTCTTTAAATTACTTTAACTTTTTTGTGGCAAGGTCTGTAACATAAAATGTGTCTTTTTTTTTTTTAAAAACCCTCACCCAACAATATTTTTACAATTGAATTTTAGAGAGAGAGAGAGACATATCAATGTGAGAGAGAGATATCAATTGATTGTCTCCTGCACGTGCCCTGACTGGGGATCAAACCCGAAACCTAGGTGTGTACCCTGACCGGGAATTGAACCCACAACCTTTTGGTATGTGGGATGATGTTCCAACCAACTGAGCCACCCAGCCAGGACAAAACTTGTCATTTTAAGTGTACAGTTCAGTGGCATTAACTACATTCACAGTGTTGTACACCATCACCACTAGTTATTTCCAGAACTTTTTCATTATCCCAAACAGAAACTCTATACTCATTAAATAATAATAATTCCCCATCTACGCCTCCTTCCAGCCTGGTAACTTCTAACAAGGCTTGAGGGTGTCTCCTCCATCTCTATCCTGAGACCTTCAGATCTGTGATTTGGGTGGGGACCAAAATGACTTATCTATTTCATACCCCTGTCTCCAGTGTTTTAGCCATGAATGTAAAACTGAAGGCCAAAACATTGGAAAGAGCTGTTTACTGAGGATTCTAGGAAGTAAAGCCAAAAGACATATTCTCATATGTGAGGGATATGGTGTAAGGGCATGAGATCTGGAATCATGGCAGCCATTTTGCCTCATTGAGGAAGAGTTTGAAACAACCAGGGGTACCCCACTTAAAAAAAAACTAGATCAGTTTGAGTTGGGATTGATCTTATAATATGAACAATCATAATTGATAAACTTATCTCCAGGGAATTTAAAAATAAAGTAAGGAAGCAGAGGGGTTGGTTTATTTATTAATTTCCAGACACCATAATCCATGCCTTCAATTGAGTAAAAAGACATTTTTTTTTGTTTGTTTCTTAAAGATTGCAAGAGAAAAATCAGTGCATAAGTAAGGGCTCCTCGGAGTGTGGAAGGACAGTAGAGTGTAGGGTTCAGTATGTGGCCTGTGGAGGCGAAGCACAGGCATTTAAATTCTAGCTCAATCACTGGTCAGCGTCTTCAGAACACTGCTTGTGTATTAGACTGGGTGGTTTAAACAACAGAAATTTATTTTCTCATAACTCTGGGGCTGGAAGATCAAAATCAAGATGCTGGCAGGGTTTCCTCTCAGGCCTCTCCCCTTGGCTTGCAGATAACTACCCTCTTGCTGCTCTTGTCCATGGTATTTCCTTTGTGCATTCACATCCCGGGTGTCTTCTTATGTGTCTGAATTTCCTCTTATAAGGGCGCCAGTCAGACTGAATTATGGCCCACACTAACAGCCTCATTTTAATGTAATCATCCCATGTAAAGGACCTGTCTCTAAATATTGTTGCATTCTGAGGTACTGGGGATTGGGATTTCAATATATGAATTTTGAGAGGTCAACAAAATTCATATTGGGGGGCGGGGGGAAGACATGACTCAGCCTATAACAGCCCGGAGCAGAGAAGTTGCTCAATAAATGTTAACATTATCTGTCAAATCTCTTTAGAATGCTTGGTGTGTGAAACCAACGCTGCAGGTTAAATCCCCTTGATTAAGACAAGCAATTGCAGCTCAAAACCAGGCTCTGCAGAGTATGCAAGGGTATCTGAAGAACCAACAAGGCTCTGCTGAAGGGTCGATGCTCTTTCATTCATGGTGGAAGAACCTGTGAGATTTCTTGATGCTTAGGTGGAGCAGGAGTGTCACTGAGCCACAGATGGTTTCAACTGGCATGAGGACTTCTCACCACAGAGTGAGGGGGGAAAGGGAGAGAGGGAATGACAGCGAGAGGCCCTTCAAGGAGAGCCAAGCATCCTGTTACACCCCAAAGGGCATCACTGTCTTTTTCATTTGGTGGAGAGAGAATGGGAATGTAAATGGTGTGTGAAATGTTAAATGTGAGTGAACTTGAAGCGGTTGACACGGTGCTTCTGCTTCATTAGCAATTTCATTTTTCCTGTGCTAGTGAGGCCAGAGAAAATGTTTCCAATTTCCAGTTCTTTCTAAGAGATTAAGAAATTCAATGGCGGGCTCAGGTTGGATTTACTGCAGATTTACCTTGGATCCTGCCCTTTCCTTAGGTTTCATCCCTTGGTTGGGTTTTGAAGTGGGAGAGAAACAGAAGGGGATTGGATAATCGGGAGGGAAATGGTGGGCTAACTCTCCGCCTCTTGCAGTCTGGAGCTTGAGCTGTTTATTGCCTTACAGAACAAGCAAGAGAAATAAAGAGATTCTCCCATGCATGCCTAGATACTTTAGGTTTTCCATATATAATTTTAACCTCCCAGAGATTTGTGGGTTTTTTTTTTTTACTTTGAGTATTCTATCTGTTGTCTTTCACATATGTGACTGTGGTAGAACATATTCTTCCAAAAATTATGCATTGATACCCTTAGATTGCCTTGCAAATTGCACATTGGATTTGCATATATTGCCAAACCAATGAAGATTGTGAGCTACGCTGCGCGGGGTGCCACCTGCCAGGCAACTGCTCGGTTCCAACAGACTTGTTAAGTTTTTTTCCTCCACAGTATTTGTGTACTTATTGGAGTAGTTAATCTTATGTTTATTCTTTAATATTTTTGAAAAGTGACTGAAAAATGAAGCAAAAAGGAAAGACTAATACTAGTGATAAGTTTCACAAATTTTTTTTTTTTTATCCTCACCCGAGGACATTTTTCCATTTTTTGTTCAGACAGAGTGGGAGGGAGAGAGAGAGAGAGAGAGAGAGAGAGAAACATCGACGTGAAAGGGACACATCGAGTGGCTGCCTCCCGTATGACCAACCAGTGCCGGGGACAAACTGCAACCGAGGTACATGCCCTTAGCGGGAACCGAACCTGGGTCTCTCTGGACTGCAGTCCGATGCTCTAACCGCTGAGCCAAACCGGCCAGGGCAAGTTTCACAAATTTAACATATTTGGGACAAAGATGGAAATCAAGTGTGGATAGATTTAACCTCAGTGAAATGTAAACTGGTTAACTGTGGGTTTAATAGCAAAGGAAAATAATAGGATAATCAAAATCCTGAAAAAAATACCAGAGATTACATGGAAATAGTGAGGTGTAATTAAAAATTTTAGAATATATATTTTTTAAATTTCTGGGAATATATGTTTGCTATTGGATTTTCAACTTTGATGTCTCAGGTCTTTGGATATTTACTAACGAGCATTAGAATTAGAATCAGCAGCTGTCAGGTAAGTGGTATTTGGCCAAAGCTCATTTTAACCTGCAGCCCCAGGCTCAAATATTCTTTTTCATTGGACCATGAAACATATCAAAATAATGTCTATTTATTTAAACTGTTAAATCTAACCAAAATGAACTACATTTGCCCTACTGGCACATAGAAGCCACTTAGTAAATATTGGTTAAATAATTGAAAGAATAAATAACAGTTTTGACTATTTGAATTAGCAACCTTTAGAAAATTTAAGATGCAAATTGGCATTCAGGAGGAAGTTCAGAGCTGGAGTTAGTGGTTTGGGAACGCATCTACAGGAAGTGATCATCAAACCACTGAGGGTGATGAGATCCACAACATGACCTAGGTAAGGAAGATGGGAAGGATTAAAGAAAAAGAGCTTGGGGAGAGCCATGACTGTGGGCCCTGAGACAGGAGACAGTGGCATCTAATCCCAAGTGTTTTAGCTGCTGGCAGAATGATCTTGGGTAACCCACCTGACCTCTCCCAGCTCCATTTTGCCCATCTGTAAAACTGGGGGCTTTGGGATTAAATGATCTTCAAGACTCCATGAAGGTAAAGAGGAGAAAGTGCATATTATAACAGAAAGAAAACTAAGCTAAGGAGCAGAAAGTTGGAACTACATTCCTTTTCTAATACTGGCTAGTTCTAGACCTTGGACACATTATATATGTTCTCTGAACCTCAAGTTTCTTTTATAACGTGATGACAGTACCTCTTTCACTGTAGGGAGGTTGCAAAGAGTCAGTTAGATAACGTGGATGGGACACTGAAAATGACGCTGACACATAGGTGTTCAGTAATCATTCACTGAATCTCAGCTGACGAATCTGAAGTTCACATTTTGGGATTATAAAAAGGACTGGAGGACCATTGTATTTCTATGGAATTTTTGCCTTGCTTATCTTCAGAAACTTTGGCCGACCAAAGTAAGTAAAATGTAAAGCAGGGGATAATTTAAAATATCAAAAGGATAAAAACGAAGCAAAAGGAGCAGAGGAATTGATAATATCTTGTTTCTGGCATAATTTAATTACAGAGTGGGACACCAGATCTAGCTCTGAGTTTCCTAGCAGCTAATTGAAACCTAGCAATACATTGGATTTTATAATTAGCAGTAGAGCCTCCAAGAAAACATACACACTCAATTGTGGAGACCTCGGGAGCGCATTAAAGCAAGCGCACAACCTTTTTGATCACTGGACCTGTGCGGTTGTACAGGTCACACACCCGTAAAGCTGTACCCCACATTTTCATTTTGCTGTGGGCTTGGTGGATTATGTAGCTGTGCCTGCTGGGGGTACAGACGGGGGTAGAAGGGGAACTCACTGTATTCTACAGAGGTATACAGGACATCAGGGGAGTCGCCAGGCCAGCAAAATCTACAAGGCTTCCAAATACTCCTTATGATAGCTTATTTCAGTGTCCTTATTCCTAAGAGCAGAGTTATAGGAGAGATCTCACAGCCAATTTGTAGCCAAGATATTCATTTTCTCAGCCCCCAGGGCTGTGAACAAGGCCACAGCTGGTCAAAACCTCAAGGTAGGGTTCCTCTGGGCTCAAGTAGCCCCGCCATTGACATCAGAAACTCACAGATGGATGGGAAGGTTGGGAAACATGGCCTTAGAGAGGTCCAGCTGTGGCTGAAATCAAAAGACTTTTTAAAAATCTATAATCTAAGATGCTAAAGAAGAGACTATAACAAACACCTTGCTTAATAAGGACATGATTTAACCTCACAACCATCACAAATGTTATCAGTTCTGGTTAGAGCCAGCGGAGTAGGGAAGAATGTGAAGTCAGCAATTCCGATGACACGGTTGATTCTTCTTATTCATGGTAGTTATGTTCTATAAAGTCACAGCAAACAGTGAATTAGCAAATACTAAATCATTGCACCTGGGGGAAATACAGGATTAGGTTCCTGCAAGCCTCTGGCGACAGCATTTTCGTCAACCAAATCAATATATAACTTTGTTTTATGTGTGTTTAAAGCCATCTTATTTAATATATATTGTTGATTCATTGACATTAAATTCACAGCCAAGAACACGACGACATGCCTGAACAAAGCTCACCTAATACATTTATTTTCCCTGGAAGGCACCTTGAGTTTAGGAATGCTACGCAGTGCTGCAGCACCATGCTTGGGGCCACTTGAAACAGTGAAATCCCCACCCAAGAAGCACAACTATGTGAAAACATGACACTAAATGGCCTGCAAAATCGACAGAAATTTATAGCAGGGGAGCTGAAATGGGAGAGCAAAGCATCACCTTGTTCACCCTCAGCTGGGACGTGTGTGTCAGGTAACCGATATTTTCCACGGCTCTGTGGGTATGCGTGTCTGTGAACGACCGTGGAAGTGCCTGAGTATCGATCAGGGTTACAAATGATTTTTAACTAGTAGGCACATTGGCAAACACTCAAATCACGAGGATTGATTGTACTGAAGGCAAGGTACAAAAAAATCAGTTTGGTACTTAATTCTAGTATTTAATATAGAGTTTCAAACCAACAGTTTTTCCTCTCTTTGTGAGATAAAATGTCAATTTAAAGTGCAAAGATAAGTGACGTGAAGTGTGTGGGCGGCACGGTGCCCTTATTCCATCCACATGCTTAGAAAGACGAAACTCACAATTAAAATGGCAGAGCAGATAAAGGATTTTGTTGTTAATGTTGCTATTTTAAGAAGTTATTCCGTAAGTTAACTAAGGCGGGAGTAAATGTTTCACAGAGGTGAGAAAGGTATGCAACAGGGCCAAAGACTGTTGCTGAGTGAATTCCCATTGTTGATCTCAGAGCTGAATAATCAAAATAGAATGACCTCTCGCGTCAATGGCCTGAAGAGGTAGCGAGTTTGAGTTGCGATGCTTCTCGAGCAAACTCCAGATTTGCTAGTGTTGAAATAACTTTCTAGGCCCAAGATGGAGCGGCTCCTGCCTGGTGCCATGTCAGCAAAATGTTATGGGACTAACGGGGTCCATTTGCCTGTCTGCATCAAAGCCCAGTAAGACAAGAACAGGAATTTGCAGCAAAGAAAGTGAGGGTTTCTCTTCTGGAAGTGGCCCCAGCCCAGAGACACAGGTGAGCTAATGCTCAGAGACCTGGCTCCCGATGGCTTCCAGGGGTGGGTTATATAGGGGGAAACTCATTAATCTTGGTGACTAAGGGAGTCAGGGTCATGGTCAGGGTCGTGGTCCCTACTGACTGGTCAGCCCTATGGTAGGGGTAGCTGATCAGGGCATCTGGTCCTCGCATCAGCCACCGAGTCACTGCTGGTTTCATTGTTTGTCTGGGCCTGGAGCTAAAACACAGCTGAGGCCTAGACGTTATCTCTAGTTTGACTGAAACTCTGTCTCTGTGATCAACAGACCTGAGGCATTGCTCCTAAGATTATTTGACGCTGATCAGAACTTCACTGTCCTGAGAGCTCCATGGGAGTGGACATGTGAGGGAGAAGGAGGCAAGTGAGTCAGGGTGCTGGATGAGGCCAGTTTGAATCAAAAGGCAAAAAAGGAAGAAAGATCGTATTAAAGAAATGAAGTTTCTATGTGGTTACGAAAAACAAAACTTTTTTGTCCCTGCAAAGGCTGTGCTTGACTAGAAATGCAGGCTGTCCATTCAGCCAATCCCCAAAAGCCAAGCCAACTGGCTCTTCTCACCCGGACGAGGTTGACCGTGTGGTCCCAGACAACAAGGTATTTTCTATTTTTCTCTTTCTTATTGTTTCTTCTTTGCCCTACAAAAGCTTCCTGCTTTTTGCCCCATTTTGCAGTTCTCTCAACAGATACTGTCTACTTCCCGAAGTGTTAAGTATTGTCTTTAATCATTTTTTTTTCAAACACTAGTGAGGAATTTGTAGGGATTCCGAGTCCTAGTTTGAAAAGAGTGACTAGAAAGTAGGCTTTAGGGTTTAGGTGATGACCTTTTATGTGATTTTAAAAGGGTTTGTTTGCAAACTGGATTTGGGGAATGAAACTTGTGCTCCCAGATCTGTTTTCTTTACTGGCTGCGTGCTGATTGAATATCCCCAAATCGCACCAGGAATACCTTTCGAGGAAGCTGCTGGTGCTCCTTCATTGTAGCCGCCTCCAACCCAGTTGTCTCACATCTCATCTCGCATTTCTTACCATTGTCTTTCCTGCTTGTTAAGGAGGCAGCTCTGCAGGCCACTCCCGAAGCAGGGGGCTAACCCATAAAGGGGCCAAAGCCAGGGCTTCCTCCATCCCCTGCGTCCCTCCTTCTTCCCCTCTCCAGGACAAAGGTCAGAATTTGCTGGAGTTTTTTCTGTTGGTTTTGTTTGTTTGCATCACTGTTTTTTTCTGCATCATTCACAGCCTTGATCCTCCCTTGCTTTGGGGCCTTTTCCACATCTGTATCTTCCTATTTTGATATAAGAAGACTTCTTAGTAATAGCGAGAAGGCACATTCAGAGGGAAATCAGATGCCTAAGGACTTAGGGTACTTAGCTCTTTTGCTTTTTTTTTTTTTATGCTTTACAATTGTGATTAACTCAACAGACCACCCTCACCATCTCGTATTGCTTAATTAAGAAATATCTCAAAATTGTCTCCCTATTTGTTGCAGGCAGATTAGAAGGAAAAAAAAAACTTAACAGATGCCAAAGAGTCTTTCCAATGGTTTGAAGATTAGGAGAATGCCTTTTATAGAGCTCTCAAAGTCTTCCCTGGCTGCTTCTGCCAGAGTGGAAAAGAATGTAGTGGTTGAGTACTTGATGAAAAGCCGAGAAGCTCTGACAAAGAACTCCTGGGCAAGTGTTACTCCGGCTCCAAAGAGATACTGCAAATGAAATGTTATCCTTGTCCTTTATGATGTATGTGAGGCAGTGGGTGTGGCAACATGACTGAATATTCTTGTCTCATGCTGTTAATACAAGGACACGTTCATTAATGGATGTGGCCAGCAGGAAACAGGAAGTGGTGTGCTCCAGCGGAAAAGCTGGATATTGTATTGGCAGCTCGGTAGGCAAAAGGCAGGGTAAATACAATTTGAGTTTGGGGACAGAGTAATTACTGCTGCCATCTGGTAACACATTCTTTATGTGAACTCAAACCTCTTAAGTGTTTTAAGCACTTATGGGGCATCTTGCTAGGCAACCTACTATAGGATTACTTTTTAAATGTTACCTTGAAGCCTTTTCAAGATTGCCTTTGTCTAATAACACAATACCGCATCTGGCCTGATTGCCATCGATGTAAAGCAAAATCTTTTAATAGTGTTTATTAAGTACTTTCCGAAGATGCATAATCACCAACATGAGTTGGTGTTAATAGGGAGTCATTAGTCAGCTCAGTCTTCAATATTTGCGGAAAAGGCCGGCTCAGCAAGAAACACATAATGAATGTAAAGCAAATACAAAACACACCATCCCTGAAGCCCACTGCTTCCCCTGATGGATGGGAACACCGCACTTCACCGTCCAGCTGCTGGGCGATTTCTGAGCACTGTCTCTGAAATATTTGGCATGAAATATCATGAGCTAAACAAGCACGAGGAACACCGCAGCTAAAAGGAGGCTTGTGGGGAGAAATGGCATTTACGTTAATGACCATGGCTTAGGAAATTGCCATGTTTCACACTGGGTTAATAAAGGCTCAGGGCAAAGTGTGGAGCGCTGCCCTGACGGAGAGCATGGAGGAAATGTCAAGCACCTTCTTCTAGTTGCCACTGAAAACTCTCCTCTCCTCTCTGCTCCTCCCCTATCCCCACAGCCCAGAGCAGGGCCGGGTTGGAAAAGAATTGTGATTAGGGTAATTCAGCAGCTGGGAAGGTATTTTCTGACAGCACTCTAGATGATGGAGTGCTGTATGCAGGGTAATAAATAGGAGAGTATGATTATAAAGCTGTAATTCAGTCAAGAGGTTAGATGATCTCATAAACAGCACAAGCCACTGTGGTTTGTCTTGATGTCATCAAGATCTGAAGATTGAACCAGAACTTTGCTAGTCAATATTTTGCCTCGTTTGTTTCTCTGGAGTATAGGGAGTTGTGGGGGGACCTCTAGGTCTCCATTTGATCAATTATTCTAACCGTATATATTTATGTGCATATACATATGGCTTTATGTATATCCTCCCAGAGCTATGCATTCTCCCCATACCCCAGGGTATGTACAGGAAACACAATTTTTAAAATCTTGGCAGAGTAAAAGCATATATGGAAATGAGATGATCATTGACTATTTTTCACGTACTTTGCCTGCAGTGGAGCCCACACTAGATCATTATTTCCAAAAGGTAGCCTCTCTCCTTCCTTTATGCTACTGCATAGCGGGGAGAACTTGGCCTCCATTCATTCAGAGCTATGTACCTCTTCAAATAACCATGCTGTGTTTCCAGCTCCGGTAATTTCAGCAATTTTCTTTTCTTTTTCTTCCAGCTTTATTGAGATTTGATTGACATATTACATTGTGTAAATTTAAGGTGTATAACATATTGATTTCATGTACTTACATATTGCAAAATGATAACCACCAAAGCTTTGGCTAACACCTCTTTCAGGTCACATAACTAACAGCTCATTTTTGTGGGTGAGAACATTTAAGATCTTCTCTCCTAGCAACATTCAAGTATATAATACAGTATTATTAACTATAATCACCATGTACATTAGATCCCCAGAAGTTACTCATCTTATAACTGGAAGTTTATACCCTTTGACCAACATCTCCCCAGTTTTCCCGACATACCCCAGCCTCTAGTAACCACCGTTTTACTCTGTTTTTATGAATTAAACTTTTTTGGATTCCACATATGTCATATCATACATTCTTTGTCTTTCTCTGTCTGACTTATGTCACTTTTTCTTTCTCATGGCTGAATATGTTCATATCTATCTATCTATCTATCTTCTTTATTTATCTGTTAATGGAGACTTGGAGTGTTTCCATATCTTGGCTATTATGAATAATGATTTCAGCATTTTTCTATATCTGCTGATTTCTAGCTGTTTGGGACTTGGGTGAATTAACTTATCTGTGCCTCAGTTTCCTCATCTGTCTGCTTAGGACAATAATAGTACCCATTAATTTTTAAGAATATTTTATTTTTAGAATAATATGAATTAATATATGGGAAGGGGTCTAGGCATTGCTATTATTAGTGTGGCTTTTGTTATTATTTTTTAGTAGGTGTTATTATGTTCTCTTTGAGGAGAGGAAGTATGTCTTGATCAGTTATATAGCTTCCTAACCATATATCATAGCCTAAATCTGTGAGTTAACTTTAGATCACTGGCTAGGTTTTGCAAGTCTTGTATAATATTTGTAATGCTAGTAAGAAACGTTCATCTTTATTCTGCAAACAATGCAAATCTACACATTCACACTCAACATCCTTAAAGAATATCCTTAGAAATAGGTGGTCCTGCAAAAGGGAGCCTGAAGATCCCTTAAAAGGCTGAGTGACTTTTCTTTCTGTCAGTGGCCTTCAATCTAAGAAGCATCTTACTATATGTTGGGTATTGAAGGGGTTCAGAATGAGCCTCCCCAAAGTGTGCCATTTTGGCATGTGGACTATTTTGAGCTAAAGGCAATCAAGACCCAGCAGACTCAAGAAAAACTTTAACCTCTCCCTTAACTACCTAAAGGAATTTAGATGGGAGCGTGGCCCGGAAAGAGAGCTATTAGCAGGGATAACTTTTTATCTGAATGACCTGTCTGTATGACAGGGCGAACCTCTAACTGTCAAACATCTGCTCTTCTTATGTGCTGTGAATTACCCTCCTCCCCTTTGAAACTGCAGGCCCCATCCCATTCCTGAGCTCAAGATGGCACACAGGCCTCAATTGCCCAACTTATCCTGGAATCTCATTGTCTTTGTGGGGCTCCTGTACATACGTAATTAAATTTGTTTTTCTCCTGTTAATCTGCCTTATGTCAATTTAATTATTAGACAAGCCAAAGGAACTTAGAAGGGTAGAGAAAACTTTTCCTCCCCGACAGTATCAGCAGGTAGCGCTTTTATCACACACTTTGTTCTCTTTGGAACACATTCTCCCAGATGTTCAGTGGAACAGCACGCAGTTTTATAAATCCAATGTAGGAATCGATTAGAAAGCGTTGAAAGTAGTTTGTTAGAAACAGCAATTGAATGAGTAAAATTGGTGAATGACTATAAGTTAGAGTGAATTCATCATTAGCTCTCTGACAACTTTATACCCATTGATTCCTTGCATTCTGGTATGCTCATTTAAGTTGGGAAAAGGTTTGGGGTTACATTTAATGCATTATTAGATATCACTTGATGCGAACATTATGTATCCTTCATGCTAGGGCAGGAGAAAGGTAGAGAACTCTGATATAAATGACCAACCTATTTATAGTGGTCAAGAAATGGATCCTACATGTGACTCAAAAAACAAAAGAAAATGATGACACTTGTTATTGGACTGCTAAGATTGGCAAATGAAGAAAACATGCCTCAAATTACACCTTTCCAGCCAGCAGCAAATAGCATCAAAACACAACTTCTGGGGCAGTAACAATGGTCAGGTTTTGTTCACTGACATATTCAACAAAAATTGCTGAAAAGCAGGAGGGTCAATCACCTGTGATCAAGTTCCAAGTGTGGTTCATTTTGAGATGAAAGCAGGCCAGTGTTTAGAGCTGGATATTTGTGAATTGGGATTGTATAGTGTTCTTGACAATGCTCAAGTTGTTTTTGGATTACTCATTCTGATTCCAGATGTTTTTCAATACAACAAGTAGGCAGGGTGGATTTAAATAGGTAGTTTTGTGATGAATAACATCACCCAGTACTTTTTCACCTGGGTGGGCATTTTGAAAAATTATAAGGTGTCATATACATTTGAGTGTAAATTGATCATGTTAATAGCTATTATTCATAGCTAGAGTGACCATATAATTTGTCATTCAAAGCAGGGGACACTGTGGAGAGTGAATGCAGTGCTATTAATAATAACGCTGAGACAACAGACATAGGGGGGACTGTCGCACAATTTTGGGACACACAGATATCTTATTTATACCTTGTGTGTGCAGAAGAGTATTTATTCATTCAATGTATCATAATTACCTGATTTCTTTTCCTTTTTTTTTTTTTTAAACAGTTCAATTTCCACAGCACCTTTTTGTTTCTTTCTTGATTCCTGTGGTGCTTGATAAAAGCCTCTGTCACAACACTTACCACAGCAGTTACACAGTCAGCGGTTCATGAATTTGTTCTGTATCCCACAGTTATACCAGACCCTGGACTTCTTGAGAACAGGGTCCTTTCTTTCTTTCCTTCCTCCCTCCCTCCCTCCCTCCCTCCCTCCCTCCCTCCCTCCCTCCCTCCCTCCCTTCCTTCCTTCCTTCCTTCCTTCCTTCCTTCCTTCCTTCCTTCCTTCCCTTCCCTCCGTGGCCTTTTTGTGACCGGCTTCTCTTAGCATGATGTCCTCAAGGTTCATCCATGTAGCATGTGTTAGAACTTGCTTCTTTTTAAAGGCTGTTTATCCATTGCATGTATATACATATTTTCTTTATTTATTCATCTGTTGATGGACATTTAGGTTGCATCTATTTCTTGACCATTGTGAATAATGCCGCAATGAACAAGGAAGTGCTCATATCTGTTCAAGATTCTGTTTTCAATTCTTTTGGATATATACCTGGAAGTGTGGGATTGCTGGATCATGTGGTAATTCTATGTGTAGGTTTTTAAGGAACCTCCAAATTATTTTCCACAGTGGCTACACCATTGTACATTCTCATCCATGGTGCACAAGGGTTCCAATTTCTCTACATCCTCACTAATACTTTATCATCATTATTATTATTATTTTGATAGTGACCATCGCACTGGGTGTGAGGTGATATCGCATTGTGATTTTGCTTTGCATTTCCCTGATGATTAGTGATGTCGAGCACCTTTTCATATGCTCGTTGGCATTCTTTGTGATTTCTTTTTAAGTTTTTCATTAAGTGGCATTATTTTATATTGTCTGCAGGGAGTCTTTCTTTGAGAGGAGACTTTCATGGTGAAGGTTCAGAAATGATCAAATAAGTGTAGGAAACATCATGTGTTTCAAATAGCACTGGATTTCTGTTCTATCTTCATTTTATTCCTTCTTAATGTCACCCCCTCCTACGTCACCCTCCCTGCTCATGAGGCACAAGGAGGGTGAAGATCATAGGATTTCTCCAGAGAAAGAAAGATTTTGTAAGTGGGGGAAGTCTTTATTATTTTTTCTGGAGAAATCCATCTCAGTTGCACATTTCTCTTGGCTCAGTCTCTCTGCCTAATATAATAACATACTGCTCAATGTAAAGTTTCCCCTTTTCCATTGGAAAAAAAAAGCCTTCAGGCTTAAAAATAAGTACATGCACAGAACCTGGGCTTATCTTTGGCTGAATAAAAATAGCATTAATATGCTAATTCATATGCAGTGGTTCAAACAAATAAAATCATTACTGTGTCACTAACAGGCTTTTAATAAAACAGTTTGGGTGAAACTTCTTTGGCTTAATAGAACTTTTTACATGCTGGAACTCAGTGTATGCTAATTCACCGTATGTGACTCAGGACCAGAGGTGAATCAGAAAATTGTCGGGGTATCATTGTACCACACATGGCTTGGAAAAATTGGTTCCTGGGTTCCTGTGGCCGAGCGATTGAGCTGGTTCTATAAATCAGTGAGGGGTTTAGAGGAACCAGAATGACTTACATTACAGGCCTTAAGATTTGGGTGAGCTGGTGGTGAGGGAGAGAAAGAGAAGGAGAAAGAGAGAGAATTAACATAGTGAGAGACCTAGGCTCCACCAGGTCGCTTCTCGGATCTATAAAACAGAGACAGTAACTCCTGCCAACTTCATGGAAGTGTGAAGAGTATGAAAGAAAATGAATTTGAAAGCTCCCTTTAGGGTGAAATGCTTCATGTAAATATAAGGCATTTTATATGACGAAAGAGAAGTAGGGTTTTGTAGACAAAACTTTCCCTAAGTTGATATTTACCTACCTTTCTGAAATGTCTAAAGAGAACCTTTAAAAGAGGGATAAAACCTGTAGTCAGGTACTCCGATTCTCTCAGGCAAGGAGGGCAATGGCCCGTGCCTTTTCATCAGGCATAAGGTGGAATACGACGTGAAGAAGAAAGACACGAGGGTATCTCCCTCTCTGGTCTTATTTTTAACTAAGAAAACCATTCCCAGGACTTCGATTTGGATGGGTTTTCAAGGTCATAGACTTTGTAGGATGTTGAACCAGTCAATTTATCGTCTGGATTTATATTTTGGGTCTGACTGACCACCCGAATAGGTGAATTGTAGCAAGGCTAATGTATGGGAAGAGCCACGGAGAGCTGGCCTAAGCACTGCGGATGATTTGCTTTCTGAATATGATGTTTAAGCCAAATATGCAAATAGGGGGAAAGCAGATTTGATACACATGTTCCTGTCCCAGGCATCAAACTTTGGTTCACAGTGGCTTTAAGTTCAAAACTATGCAAGAACCCAGAATCAGGAGTTTATTTACGTAGGATTTTAATTTTTCAAAAACTAACAAAAAACAAAAACAAAACAAAACATTAAAACAGAAAGCAACTAAATGGCACTACAGCCTGGAATAAACTTTTCATACATTCCCTCTATGCAAGTAAACATCTATGAACTCCTGTTCATATAGTTGTGCCAGTTCTCAGGGCACCCTTGGATAATTGAATTGCATTGATAATGAAAGACAAAAATTATCCTTATATGCTGCCACTTTTCTGCTTAGTTGTTACAGATCTCAGTTCATATTACAGCCTCGCCTGTGTGACTGGGCAAATCAGTTCATCTCACTGTGCTTCATTCTATTCAGTATGAAATGGGAATTATTATTTCTACATCATAGAGATTCTATAAAGATGAAGTACATAAAAAGGCTAGCATAGTTCCTTGCTCAAATGTGGTTTAAAATGCTAGTAAGTGTGACCAGCAGGGCTGTTGCATAGGGAGGGGTTCTCTCAGGGTTTTGGCTTCACCAGGTGGTACAAGACCATGACTTTGGCCATTGACCTTGACATGGCTCCGCCGTTTCGCTCTTCCACCAGCTCCCACCACCGACAGCTCACTTACGGGTCCCCAACCACACTGGAGTACACAAAGATCATTCCTGAGCTAAGGCTTTGCATTCACTTTTCCTCTGCTTGAAAGTCTCTGTTTTCAGGTCTGCACAGGGATGTTGCTATCCTGTTATTAGAACACAGCTTGACCCCACATCCAATCATCATCAATCTGGTTGGCTTCACTCTAAAATACATTTCAGGCCCTGGCTGGGTAGTGAAGTTGGTTAGAGTGTCGTCCCAATAGACCAAAGTTGCAGGTTCAATCCCATCAGGGCACACACTAGAAACAGCCAGTAAATGCATAAATAAGCAGAACAACACATCTCTCTCTTTCTTTCACAAATCAATTTAAAAAATTTAAAAATAAAACAAAATAAAATTTCAAACCATCCATGTGGATCAACTGTGGACTGTACAGAAGGGGTCCCTGCCCAGCATCCCCTATGACATCTCTATGAATTTTCCTCACAGCACTTACTTAGCACAACCAATGAATATCTCATTTATTTATTTACTTATTTTTTTTCTGTCTCTGCCACTGGAATAAAAATATGACAGCAGCAGGGATATTGTATGTCTTGTTCTCTTATGAATCCCCAGAGTCTTCTAAAATAAGGCCTTCTAAGACTGGTTCTCAAAATAGTTGTTGGATACATGGACAAGTAAATAAATAAGTGAACTTAAACTAAACAAAACAAGGTCTCCTTCTTTGTCACTATCCTATTTCCTGTTTCCGTTCCTTCATGGCACCTCCCATTTTCTGAAATCAGCTTGCTTTATTTTAGTTTCATAAAATTTTCTTGGGTGACATTAATTAACATAACCATATAGGTTTCAAGTGTACAATTCTATGATGCATCATCTATATGTACACATTGCGTTGTGTGTCCACCACCCAAAGTCAAATCTCCTTCCGGCACCATACACTGGACCCCTCAACCCTTCACGACACCCCTACCCGCCTTTCCTCCTGGTAACCACCATACTGTTGTCTATGTCTGTGAGTTTTGTTTGCTTGCTTGTCTTGATTGTTCATTTGTTGCTCTCAGTTTTATATCCTACCTGTGAATGAAATCATATGACTCTTGACTTTTCCTGTCTGGCAAAATCAGTTTATTTGTTTACTTGATGTTGTCTGTCTCTCCCCTACTAGGATATAAGTTGTCTGAGAACAGAAATCTCGGTGTAGTGCTCCAGAACTGTGTTTGGCACATGATTAATTGTCCATTACATATCTTTTGAAAGAATACATGACTATTATTGCCTACGTCAACACTTTCTTTTATTTAAAACTCCACACACACTTGCTCTTATTGAGGAGTAGACAGCTTTATTCAAGGTAAATATTCTTCCGTCTGCCCTGAACATACGTTGTTAGTCTTTCTTCTGCTTCTTCCCATACTTGAGCTCTCACAAAGTAACGTGTTCTTTTCTTGCTCTGCTTTATGTTTTAAGGTGAGCAAGAGGACGAACTCCTTGAGCAAGCAACAAAGGCAGTCATCTGATCCCTCCTGGCTTTGTTATACAGCCCATCTGGGAGCCAACAAAATGTGTTTGGCAACATGTTTATATCAGCAAATAAAGGTGTCTATGGAATGGAAATGTAATCGCACTACAGGAATTGTGAATGTCTATTTGAACAGACTGATGGCTGTATCTTTTTAGCTCTTGAGACATGAAACAATACTGTGTCTAATCACCACTATTTTTACAAGCTGGTATTTTAAAAATCAAGGTCATCTTTCATAGTTGTGTGTATGTTTTTATTATATCTCATCCCATTTATCCAAAGAGAAAATTAAAATCAATATTGTTACCCAATAAAAGTGTGATTTTTGTTTTTCCCCCAAACCCGTTTGGATGGCCTCCTTTCTTTGAAATTGCTTTCAGTTTATTTCCAAATAGAATTTGTTATACTCCAGTTTTATAGATGAAATTATCCTAAAGTTACTTAATTGTTTTGTAGACATTACTTTTCTCAATAGAGATCAACATAGTCATAATGTGAACTAAATTATATTATTGCTTCCAGTTAAACATTGTATTCTCGATAACTTTATTTATATGGGTTCCTCTATTTAAAAGACCATCTTGAAATAAGTGATAGATCTATAATAATTAACTATAGTAAAAAATGAATGATTTCCAACTGGTGGTTTTGATAACCAGTGATCAGCACCTGGAGCAGGGTTAGTACAGAGACGGAGTTTAATTAATACTTGTTAAATGAATCTTCAACATGTTACTGTTAGTTCTTTCACATAGTACCTTATTTTTCTGACCTTATAAAGTATTGACATCAGTTCTTAAGCGACTAAGTTTTATCTTAGAGAAGAAACCAATACAAAAGAAGAGGGACATAGTATCTTCCATACATGTTTGGGAAGCTCTAAATAGTCTAAAGATTTAAAAGTCCATGATTACAAATGCCAAGTGTACTTAGGTGAGCGGTGCTGATTTAACCTATATTCTTTTTCTCTTCTTTTCTTTTGTACTATTACCACTTCTAAAAAGGTCTCAAACAAAACAAAACAAAAATTCGAAAGCTCAGAAATTTAGACTATGACAATAATTAAGAAAATGCAGAAAGGGCACTGGTAGATTTTTAAAAACTATTTTAATACAAGATTAATAGCAATTTTCTATCCAAATCAGAAACGAAAAATCTTAACCCAAATAATATTCATTTGACAGTCACATAAAATTTTAGGTTTGATTGGTGCACACATTGGTCCTGCATATTTAGTACGCATATGCACACAGAGACCTCACTATCAGGCCATCGTTAGATTTCTTTTCATGGACGTACCTCATTGCAAGGCAAGGCCAAAGATCCCAGTAGCTACTCAACTTAGAATGAGGTTCACATGGCCCCATGCTAGGCTGAGTCCTTGTGTTGTAGCAAACCATGATATAGCAAGGCTCCAGAATGCATACAGATCAATACTCTATTTGTATAATTTGGCCTAAAACTAAACACTGGCTAATGTCTCCACCGAGGAGGAACACACTGCAAATTTATAAGTTATGGTCTCCTTTATTCTTCCGCTGGCAAAGCTAAACTGCCATTTTTGTTTCTTTGTTCTGTTAAAGTTAAAGGTCAGGTCTGTTAGTGACTGTAAGTAAATGAAATGAGTTTGAATTTCTGCAAGTTTTGGATAAGTCAAAGCTTGCATTTGCTAACACTTCCACCTTTAATCAAACCACTTGACAATTAGCCTTGCAAATAAAAGTAACAAAAGAATCACAACTCAGGAATTTGCTAAGGTTTTATTCCTCCTTGGGGACTTTAGTTGGTGTTCAGTGTGTAGCCAAAACATGTATGTAATGGCTAAAGAATTAAAGTAGGCTAATGTCTGCAGCAGGGAATATAAATTAAGTATCAGGGTTCTGCGTCCAATAATATTTTCAGTGTGTTTGAGTTATAGAATGTTACTTTTATAATTAATACAGCTTGTCAATGAATAATAGTGTTTTTCAGTGTAGACAAAGTAGTATTTTCTATCCCTTACAATTAAAACAGGTCATACAAGATACTTATCCGGGCAAGTGACTGTAAGGGAGTCAGATTGCTATTGCTAAGGTTGTTCTAGAATGGCTATAATCAAAGTACTGACTTGACCTTCATTAAGATGACAGAAGGTTATCATGTCTGCCCTTCAGTACAGAACCATAGCAGAGCTCTAATTCATAAATTTGTAATTCATTCTTCTCTGCTAAAGACTTTAGCCTCTGTTTAGCTTTTGTTATAACATATACAAAGTATAATATATACCCATTACAGACGTGTATTTCTGTTAGAAAAATACATATTATAACTAAACATGTAAATAGAGGCACTTCAATAAGCTAAGTGTTTGCAGTTATGAGCATCACCCAACGATTTCTAGTGTCCGACTTCAGTGAGCCCATTCCTCTCTACTCGTAACAGAGGTTATGGTGTCATTACAGAATTTAGGGGACATCAAAGCAAAGAAGTCAGGTCATGAAAAAGAATGCAGCATCATTGCTTCCCCTATCACGATGCTGAAATGAGAGAAATTAACTTGGCCAGAGGTGGGGATGGGGTGAGGTGAGATTCCAAAATACTTCTGAAATGGGGTAACTAGATTAAACGGATTCTCATAAGGCAAAACAAATTCTCATGTTAAATTCGTTTGAAAATCATATGACATATTAGGGTGATGATAAAAACCAGAAAGTACAATTTGAATAATGTTTTGACCACATTCATGCAGGTGACTAATATTGTGGCATCATTAACTGATAGTCATTTCAGCTTTCTGCCTGGCTCATATGGATCACTACATCTAACCATTAGGAATACTATTAGTAACTAAGGTGTTGAAAGAAGTGAAGCAGGTGTTTATATGTTATCTGTGTGTTTAGTGTGTACAGAATGTGGGCTTATATTCATTAATATAATGTGTATTCATACACATGCACAAAACCATTTTGGGGTGTAAGCACAGGGAAGACAAGGCATTCTGATCTATTTCATAGAAGACAATGCAGACACATTTCAAAAAGGAATGACTTGGAGTTTAAAGCCATGAAAACAAATTATTACTCAAATGTTCTGGCAAATCAAGGTTGATTTAATTTGTATTGTATCTTAATTATTTGGAGAAAGACAATACTGATTTCTGAACATACAATGAAATGAGCAACATAAATGATTGGTCCTTCATAGAGTTGTTTTATGTGTGATTGGTGACAGAAAGCCAAAATGTTCTTCTACAAGTATGTAATGCTGAATTAGGTTAAGTGTTAATTAATTTCATAGAGATTTAAAGGAAAAGATGCCACAAAGTCTCTCAGAATCCTACATTTCATATTTCATTAGGCATACAATAGCAATAGATGCTTCTAAATACTTTCAGTTTTGCAAAAGTGCTCAATTATACTTAATACTATTGTGCCGCATATGTTCTACTTAAATGTGATGACTAAATCAATAACTAATTATAATTTTGATGAGAAAGGGGATTGAAACATACCATTTACGTGTCATTGCTGTCAATGGGTTAATTAAAATGTGACTGGTATACTATGGTGTCTTAAAACATTACTTTTCCCAACCCCAGATGCATCTTAAAAACCAAGAAACACATGGATAGCCAACTGTATTCACAAAGCCCCAGTTTGGTTTATTTTGCGTCTGTCGGGGGGCACAGGGCTGAGCTTTGGCACACTTGGTGGACCAGTTAGGCTGTGGCTCTAAATAGGCCTCTTGCGTTAGGACATTTCTCCAGGTGCCAAGCAGGAATCCTAGGCTGAAGGCATTGTACATGAAAACAATGGTTTTGCGTTTATAACACATTCTTTACACATACAGTTTCTATCACCGGTAAAGTCCTGCACACCCATGGCTCTCTCCATGAGCTCGGTACAGTCTGGAGCATCCAGGACAAAGCACGCTCATGCAAAAAGGGTGTGCCCTGGCAAACTTTTATTAAATGGACAGTTAGATACGTAAAAAGGTCTCGTTCTTGATTCTTGGTGCTCACAGATCATTGAAGAATCCCTTCTCTGAGCAGCACAAAACAAGAAGAGCTGGTTGACAAAACATTTTTGTTACAAAGGTGTGTCAACCCTGAGCTTGGAATTAAGAAGTTAAAATCTGTGATTTATATATATATAGATATAAAAATAGATGATCATACTAAGACTAAAAAAGTGAAAGAAATCTCCATGTCAATACTATATATATATTTTTTTGTCTTGACTTTTTTTTGTTGTGAGTTATTTTGTAAGAGAATGCCCTTGTGATGCAGAAACCAATTGACACAAAGCAAATGGCTAAAAATGAAAACTCTGCATGGGTGGATCTAATTGTTTATCAGTTCATTAAAAGAACTCTTCTTTGGGGGGTGGGTAATGAGCACACGGGCAGAAACCGAATTAATGTCCAACCTGTGGCTAGAGCAAAGCGATTGTGTTGTTGACCATTATTTTCAATTCAGACCCTTGAGAAGGATGAATTGATGGGGGTGTCCACTAGTAACTGAAGAAGAAGGGGAAAATCTGTGCCAATTGGATCCAGTGGACAGACACTAAGAGAATTGAGGAGAATGGTATCATTACCGCAACTGAAATTGGGCAGGGTGAGAGAGAGGTGCTGAGTTGTAGCAATATTTTGTGTCATATTAAAGACAGAATTCTAAATCTAGTACCAGTACCTCTAAATCGGTTTGGTGGTGTGTGGTCAGAGTGCAAGGTGATACCTCCAAGACAACAGTGTATTTTCACTACACTAAAAACATTTTCGGACTTTCTCCCCAGAGCATGTGTTTAAGCCGGATGAGTCAAAGAAAAGCTTACACTGGGAGTTGCCTGGCAATGCTGAACCTGTGGTGTTCAAGCTCTTTTATTTTTCTCTCGTTTGCTTCTTTGTTGAAAATGCAGTTGTCTTGGGGTTTGGCCTGATTTTACAAAGAAAATTATTTTCTTCCTACTTTTTTTTTTTTTTTTAAAGTTGTTATAAATGGGAAAAAAAGAACTCACAACGTGAGATTCCTTTACTTCTGCAGCATAAAAGCAAATGAAGGTAAGAAAATCTCCTGGTACGAAAGATCTGAGTAAGAACGCTCGAGAAGAAACAAGGGCCCACAGAGAGCAAAGGAAAGAGGAAGCAGTCCAGTCTGGCACCCGGTACTCTTTGGGAAAACAAAAAAGGAGGCAGAGTGCAGCCTGCTCTTCTCATAGAAAACGGTAAGTTTTTGTGGCATGGTCCATTGTCCAAGAGTGTAAGAAAAGAAGTGAGTTGGCTGTTCGAATAGCTAAAACGCAGTTTCATCGGACCGGAAACCCAGGATTATCTGCACAGTCTCTGCAGCGCCAGGACGAGGCAGGCGAGACACGCTGAGAGCAGCGAGCGGCCGAGCTGGGCTGCGGAAGAGTCCACTTCTCTCCGGTCGGGATCTACGGCAGGCGCCTCCGTGGTGACAAACTCAAACTCCGTGGGACACACGTCATCCATGCACCCACTGCCACTCCCTGAGCCACTGGATTCATCGCCTGGTGTGGACAGAGTGACAAAGACAGTTAGACCACAACCTGGAAAGGCTGGAGGCACACAACAGAATTGGGCACGGTGGTGGAAGGGGCCATCTCCCTACCAAAGGGTCCCCCCACCACCTCCACAGGTTTGCTTTTTTAAAAAAATCCTCACCCGAGGATACTTTTTCTCCATTTTTATCTTCAGATAGAGTGGGGGAGTAAGAGAGGGGGGGGGGGGGAGAGAAAGCATCAATGCGAGACAGACATATGGATAGGTTGCCTTCTGCACGTCCTGGCCAGGGGCGGGACTGAACTGCAATGGAGGTACCTGCCCTGGACCAGAATGAACCCGGGACTCTGGTCCAGGGATGGATGGATGGACGCTCTACTGCTGAGCCAAACCAGCCAGGGCAACAGGTTTGCTTTTAATGGGCAAGTTTGTGATGGGCAGGTGGACTCTATCAAAATGGATGTAAGAAACACAGTAAAATTGATATCCAGAGTTACCCAAGTAAGGAACAGGTGAATTCCAGACCCAAGGAAGGGCCATGCCTACCACGTTGGTGTTGGAAAGGTATTTCTTATTCTGGCCAATATTTAAATTACTTTCATCAGTTCCATTCTTAGCTCTTTCTGTACCTCAGAGCCATTGTTTTTGGCAGTTGTTATGCTTTTATAAAGGATTTTGGAAGGATTTTTTTTACAGGAAGGAGGAGTCATAGTCAAGTAGAGGAAACGAACACTGAGAGTAGGGACTCAGAGGAGCCGCAGCACGCAGCCGTGGAAGGCACTGTTATTAACACTTCTTTCCCTCCACCTCTGTTCCCCTAGAAACAAGAGCAGACTTTGTCTCAACCAGCCTCTCCCTTTACACCAGGCGTTAACTGTGGCTCACCAGTCTAGACTGCTGCTTTTTTTTTTGTATGGCCCACAACCCAAGGATGGTTTTTATGTTTTCAAGTGTTTGAAAAAAAAGTCCAATGAAAAATACTATTTTGTGACATGTAAAAAGTGTGTACATGAAATCTAAACTTCAAGGTCCACGTAGAAAGTTACAATGGAATGCAACCACGGCCATTCACTTACATGTTGTCTAATTCTGTGTTCACATATGGCCCTCAAAGCTGAACACATTTAATATCTGGTCCTTGACCAAAAAAGTTGGCCATTTTCTGCTTGAAACCAATGCCCAGGTGCCCAAACAGTGTGTGGTCTTAGTGCAGCCTTTTCCTTGCTTGTCCAGCGTGCCTCTGGGTCTGCTCTGTTTCCACTTCTCACTGCTTGGTTCCGTCCTGTTTCATACACCTGTGTTTCAGACCTGGGTCCCAGGTCAGGCTCCATCAATTACTAGCAGTGTACAATTGTGTTGTTTACTTGTCTTCTTGTTTCTGGTTAGTCCCTCCCATGAGAATGCAAATTTGTTGAGGGCAGAGACTTTGTGTAACACTTCACTTCTGATCCCCATGTCTTTAATACATTTAACCTCGCATACAGCAGGTTGCTCAACAAATAATTTGTTGAATAAACAAAGGTGCCTTGGCAGTTAACTCAACTGTCATTTTTCTCATCTCAGCAGATAGGGACAGTAAGATTTACCTTGTGGAATATGTGTGAAGACACCCTGATGAGATGTGTGAGGACACCAAACTGAATGCTTACAATGATGCCTGATGGAAAAAACATGGTCCCTGCAGCCAAGGCGACCTAGATTTTAACTTGCCAAATTCTACTTGAGTGAACTGAGGCAAACCAGTTAGACTTGTTGAGGCTCTGTTTCTTCTTCGTCTGTAAAAATGAGCATAATCCTATTTCTTTCACAGAATTGTTATGGGGTGTAAATGAGGTGATGTTCCTGGGAGGACTCAGGAAACTGTAAACCTGGTAATGACATTTGCTGTTTCCCCCACTTGCTCAATGATTCCATCCAGTAGCCCTAACTCCTTCCTGCTGGCCTCAAACGGTGGTGTGCTTGCTGAGCTGCTCCTGAAAGACTGGTTGATGCTTGACTGCTTGATGCTCCTTAAATAAAGGGAAAGTAATGCTGGGACTTTGCTAATGTCTCCTGGGTGAGAAAGGCACAACTTATCACAATTTGTTTTTAAAGGGACATCTAAATACCAGATAAGATCACTTGAATACACTATAGCAGGTTCTTAACATTTTCTCTGATTTATCTTTTGTGGCCTTTACAAGGGGGGAAATGCCTATTAATTAAATTCAGAGATATCAGAATTGCTAAGGGGATTGTTCAAAACACTAGTATTATGAACAAGAGGTAATATAACCTTTACAAAGATATTATAAAGCAACGTAGAATATTAAAAATGTGGTAAGCAAATAATGACAGGGGATTCCAGATGAGAAAAGTAATGGCCCATCTCTTTCTCAAGGAATCACAATGCAGGGGTACATTTTTTAAATGTCAAAAGCAAGGGTGATGATGGCTAGAAGATGTGACAATGGTTTGTATGCCAGTGACTATCCTAAAATAAAGGGTCAAATTTGGTCCTTGGGTTAGAGTTAAGTGACTCTCTTAACTATTGCTGATTTTTGTTTTCTTTAGAGGGAAATGGAGCAAACTCTCTCCTCAAGGACATTCCCTAAGCATTGCACATTGACATGTATATAACCTCTTCAGGTAACAGAGGAGAGAGAAACAAGGCCAGCACCAACTAATCCTTATGCATCTTGAATAATTTATTCCAATAGCCATTATTCAGACAATAAAGCATTTTGTTAGCTAGAGAAGACAGAATGGATAAATTGAGATGAGTGAGGCTAAAACCTGTTTAATGATGTTCTCTTCTGAAGAGAAAAGGAGAGGCTTAGTAAAGAGGAAGAGAAATAATGGGATGAGTCTGAGACATTTTATAGCAATGGAGTCTACCAGGTGGGCAGTTATCCCGCATTTAGAAAATTAATTTTTGTTATTTAAAGTAGAATAAAACAAGAACAATTTTCTGCAGGGGGCAACTTGGTAGGAAGACGGCTAAGACTTGGATGAAACTTTCTATCTCATTCATTCAAGCACATAAGCATCATCTTTGGCTTCAGTGACCAAATTACAGAATCACTGGCAACTCCACATCCCATGTTCAAGAAATATTTTCCTGACAACTCTGTCTGTAAGGGTACTTACTTAAAAAAAACAAAAAACAAAAAACCAAAAAACTTGCCTTAATAGTTATGCATCTTGAAACCATTTAGACAAAACCCAAATACAGTTTCATGTCAATGTTCACTTAGTAGCCTCTCAAATCACTCCTGATACTTTTTTGCTATTTAATAATATAGCCAAGTGTAATATTGCATCTATATTGGACTATTTCTCTCAATACTTCAGATACAAAGTCAATAGTTCCTGTATGGGTATGACTGGGTAGAGTGAGAACTAATGCAGGTGAATCCATGGCACATGAGATATTATCTTAGCTCCTTTAAATATGGCCTCAGGTGAACTTCCCACCAACCTCTTAGGCAGGGTTGCTTCCCGTTCTATGGGAGGGAACCAGAGACTGAAGAAGTAGTTTGTTAAAGACCCCCGTTCATAAGTGATAAAACAGGATTCTGGCCCAGCCTTGTCTGAGCAATCTTTAGAACATTCTTCTTTTGGTGGTTGGGGTGGGGGCCGGAGTTTGGGGCAGAGACATAAATGTCGACGGGGAAAGGAGAAAGTGAAAACATTACTTTGTTGCTTTATCATTAATGGATCAACTCAGATGAAACTCTATTTTAGCTTTGGTACAGCTGAATGCAATCCACTAAACCTTAGTGGGCTGCGTCCTTGAGACCAGCTACGATTTTAGCAGTATCCCACGTTTTGTGGATCAGAACTTTCTGTCCAAAGGACTATAAACAGCTGTGCAGGTGGGGCGAGAATGACACAGGATGAAAAGAGCGCACTGCTCTCGAAGAGAAACGGTGGTATAACCTTCGGTGACCATTGTTCGTGCTGGAGATGACGGTAAGGGCTCTCTTACTTGTGTCCTGGAAGTTGACGTCATTGCCGTTGTACGCGTTCTTTAGTTTGTTGGTCATCACACGGAGAGCCATGATCTGCTGCCTGATGAAGGTGTCGGGCCGAGTGATGTCCACGTCCACCTCAGGGTTGTTGATCTGGTTGGTCAGCCCATCATTCATGATCTCGGGCAAGTACCTGCAGCACACACAGGGAGAGGACAGGTGAGGGTGAGGCAGGAGGGACACTGAAACCAGATTCTGCCCTGCCGTTTCTAACAGCGAGCCGAAACATCTGCAGGAGCGGGGCCCAGTTCCTGGAAAAGAGGCCAAAGTAAAAATATGAAGTAAATTTTCCCAGAGGGAGATACGGCTAAAATGGCTCCACAGTAGTTATTTTTAAATGACACTGAATTCTTAGGCAAGCTTGCCTACAAATGAGTGCACAGCTGGGGACTGACTTGTCTTCATCCATACCTCGAACAGAATCGACTTCACAATGTTCACTAGAATGGATAGTAAAGCACCAGAGTGCACCGCAAATTCTTTTCCAAAAGCTTCACAATATTTACTGCCTTAAAAATATTCTAATGGAAGATTTTAATGAGTCATGGAACTATATATTTCTTTATTTTTGCAGTCAAGAACTTCTGTGCTGCCTTCTAATATACCTGGTATACCAATACATTCCTGTTGGATTCTGAGATGGTCTTCCTGAGCGAACTTCTGAAATGTGACATTGGATTGACTATATTTGACATTCAATTACATGTGCTGGGCTCTGAGAGCTCTATCTAATTATTAAAGCCCATTGGGAAAAAGAGGTGCCAGTTCAGGCCAGCCTTCGCTGGCACTGGAGTGGAGAGGGGCTGAAAGGTGACCGTCGGTTCTGGTGTTGCCCCTCAACATTTAGGACAATGATTTTTGCAGCTGGGCCTGTGCTGAGTCAGGGGAGAGCTTTGTTTCTCTCGGATGCCGTGCGCACTGCATGGCTGGCTGAGCCTCATTTATCAGACGCTGACTGCTATAGCTTACATTGGGAATGGTACCCCTGGGAGTCTGAGCATCCAGGAACAATAAGAGACTGCCAAATACACCCGGCCTCTAACTGTGCCTACCGATGCTCAGCCACTTACAATAAAAACAAAGAACAATGCACTTGCATCCTCAGGAACCTTTTCTCCTTTCTGTGTATTCAAAGGGTAACTTTGGAGACAATGTGGAAACTTAAACTGAAAAACACAGCTGAACAAGACAATGGCCATTTTGTAAATCCACAGTACATCCTGAGGTCAAATCTGTGGATGGCCGGGGAGCAGCCTGAAGAATCTATGGGAGTCCAGGTGAACACCAGGACTCCTGGGCCCATTTATTTGTTGCCTCTCATGTTGGATCTCTTTCTACAATGATCTTAAGCTGCAAGAATGGATGCATCTTTGAGCTCATACGATTCTTCCCTTCATTAGGTTTTGCACCAGCTCTTTGGCATGACAGCATTCTATTTTTGCACCCTCGTGGTCCGGGAGGCTACAGATAGCTCAGGTTCCAAGGCTGGACGCACATTTACCTGTGGCAGGGAGAGCCCAGACATAAGGACAAACAGGGCTGTCATCGTTTATCAATGTTTCATGCTGTGGTGTGTGGCAGGTGGGTGGCACCCACGAACAGTCAAGCACCGTGTCCCCATTTTGGTTACTTCCTGTTTTGCAGTAGTGTGTATAGAGACTAACTCTTCGGCAATCTTGCAGAATTATTTCCTTCACATCTGCTATGGTCTGAATGTGTGTCCTTCCCCCCAATTCATATGTTGAAAACCTAATGCTCAAGGTGAGGCCCTTGGGACGTGACTAGGAAGAGCTCAAGGAATAGTGGTGCCCTCATAAAAGAGGTTCCAGAGAGCTGGCCTCGCCCCTTTGCCACATGAGGGCACAGCAAGTCTGTGACCCAGAAGAGGGTCCTCACCTGACCATGCTGGTCTTGGACTTCCAGCCTCCAGAACTGTGAGCAATACATTTGTTTATAAGATACTCCATCTGTGGTTTACTGTGGCCGTCAGAACACACTAGACATCTCATTTCGTATTATTGATACAGGCTTCCTAGATCACATCCAGACATTATAGCTGATTAGGGTGGAGGCACCCCAAGGGGACTTAGGGGAGCTGATACAGTGACCCCTGTGGGTGGCTGCAGGCTCTGCGCTGGGACCCTCCCTGACAGAGTTGGCAGCCTCTGTCACCTGAAAGACATGAGACAAAGACTTGTCCCCACAGAAGTGTCCCACAGGCCAGCCACAGTGCCTGTCATTGCCACCATGCAAAATCACCCCCTGCTGTTGAGCCGATGTTTCCAGAAAGACCCTGCTGATATCTGAATGTGCTTGCTGGGAGGAGAGACATGTTCCCTAGTCAGTATTCAGTCTTTCTCATCAGCATGTTAATGCTGGTGGTTGTTCTGATGAAAGGAGCTGCCTAGGGAGGGAACAGGACACACAACTCTCAGGATCTAATGGGATTAGAAAGCTAGTCAAGTCTGAGAAGGGAGGCACCTGTAAGGAAGGTTAGCTTGCTGGTGCCCAGTGGGGTGGGCATGAGTCCAAGTGGAAGCTGGGTCAGGAATGGGGAGAATGGGGTGTCTAGGCGCTGGCCTGGGTTTGCGTGAGGTGCATGACAGTTCTTCTGACAGCCTCAAGACACGCTTTCAGATGGCGGAAGTAGTTTTAGTTCTGTTTGTTGCCACAAATGAGCTCCAATCAATACATGCTTCCATAGCAAGTTCTAATTCTAAGCTACATATTTATTTCCCTTTGGTGGGTTTAAGAGTTGTACTAGTAGATATAATACTAATACCAGTCCAAAATGCCTTATCTGCAGCTCCAAGATTCAAAGGTCTCCAGAGTTCTTTTCCTACAATCCATTGATTACCAGACTTGGATCTGATTGGAAGTGAGGCTATCTAGAGTACTCCTTCATCCCACTTAGTGTAAACAGTAATACACTTTGCTGCAGACATTTAATGTGTTTGATTGTGTGTTCCAGCCTTCGACTCCACTGGGAGTACCTTCTAAAAGATGTATGCACTGTGATGATTTTCTAAAAAATCTAAACAATTCTGAATTCTGAGACACATGTGGTCCCAAGGATCTCAAATAAGAGATTGTGAACCTATGGTATCCATAACTTCTCAGAAGCTTTCTTTAAAATCCAAGTGTTGCCCAGCTGGTGTGGCTCAGTGGACTGAACGTCGTCATCCCATGGACTAAGAGGTCCTGGTTCCATTCCTGGTCAGGGCACGTGCCTGGGTTGAGGGCTCAATCCTGAGTAGGGGGTGCACAAGAGGAAGCTGATCAATGTTTCTCTCTCTCCCCCTAAAAAAAATCAATAAAAACATATTTTAAAAAATCTGAGTGTTTACTTCACAACCATTAGGATGGTTAGTGTCTAAAAAACCAGAAACATAAAATAACAAGTGTTGGTGAGGATGTGAGTGGAGTGTAAGTGCCTGTCATTAGGTTTAGACTGCAGGGGCACTCATTTCAAAGGATATCTGTCTGGAATGAACAGAATGCCAGCTGTGTGACACAGCTACCAGCAAAACCACCAGGTAAGGAACGGGGCCACCCGTTCATGAAGGTCCCCTTTAGGAAGCCCTGGGTAACCTAGGAAACTGACCCATCTTCTGATTCCAGCTCTCATGCTCTGAACTAGCCAATAAAGAGTGAATCCTTGAAATCTTGGCCACCCCACTCTCAAACACTAATAAAGGCAGAGCCCCAGGTCTGCTGTCTCTCTTTTTCTTTGTTTCTATCCACGACCGTACTGTGTGGCCCTCAGGCATGCCATGCATCCCCCAGGACCTGTGGGTAATAAACCTTGTTCTGCAATATTCCCTCCCTGATGGTTTCTTGCAGAAGTGCAGTAATCATAATAGGAACCACAAGAGGGAACCCAGCTGCAAAGTGGGGCTCTGGTGGGGGAAATGTCCGTGGAACTGGCTGTGAGCGGCATGTGATGGGGCCATGCAGCAGGCATTCCTAAATAGAGGTGATGCTATCAAGACCAATGGATACGAAGGAACCGGAAGTCTTTGTGTATGGCTCGAGGGTATGCAGAACGGTGCAGGTGCTGGGAAACAGTATGGTAGTTCCTCAAAAAATGAAACACGAAATTACCATGTGATCCAGCAATTTCACTTCTGGAATTATCACCCCAGAAGAATTGAAAGTATCTACTTGAACAGATATTTGCACACCATGTTCAAGGTAGCATTATTCACAACAGCTGGAAGACCAAAGCAACACAGGTGTCTGTTGATGAATGAATGGATAAGCAAAATGTGGCATATACATAGGATCCATTCAGCCTTAAAAAGGAAGGAAATTCTGACACATGCTACGTCATGCGTGAACCTTAATTAAAGGCATCATGCTAAGTGAAATAAGCCTGTCACAAAAGGACAATTACTATATGATTTCACTTATATGAGGTACCTGGAATAGTCAAATTCATAAAAACAGAAAGTTGACTGTTGGTTGCCAGGGGCTGGGAGGGAGGGCTGGAGAAGTAGTGTTGAATGGGCGCAGAGTTTCAGTTTAGGAAGTAGAAAGAGTTCTGTGGGTGGATGGTGGTGATGGTGTACAATAAATGAATGTACTTCATGAACTGTACTTAAAATTGGTTAAAATGGTAAATTTTAAGTTATGTATATGTTACCACAATTTAAAAAAAAATCTGTTTTAAGTATAACCTTCTAAAGTTCTTGCTATAGATTATTTTTGTCCCTTTCCATTTTTCCTAAGAAATATAGTCACTCAAATAAAGCATGCTGCAACTTTATGCTGTAAGTGAATTGATGAATTCTCAAAAACTGTTAAGCTAGAGCTGTCTGTAGCATTAGGGACCTCAGAGAGATGTGACACTGGGGTGTGGTCAAAGGCACAGAGACGGACCGGGACACCGGAGATGTCTGAGACCCAGCCCTGTGATCGTGGGCAAGTCACTTAGCTACTTCACACAACTATTTCATATGCTCATATGTATATAACACCTTATTTGTTTCATAAGCTGCCATTTTGAGTAAAAGTGTACGAAAATGCTTGAAAAATATAGCACACTATGCAATTCCAGTGCAGTCTTACGAAAACGAAGTTGTTAACACAGCTCCCTCAAATGCCAAGCTTGTTTCTCAGGACTGGCTGACAGCAGCAGACTCTGGAGTTTCAAAGCGAAAATTCATGTAGAGGAAGGATTTCTGTGGCTTCCCTCCAGCTGGAGAACGTGTGGCAGGAAATGGCTCGGGAACTCCTGGAGGACACACAGCTCCCTGGCTGCGGCAGTGAGCAGAAGCTACATTCTTTGACTTGGCGGGAGCTCCCCAAACCCATGCCTTCCTGCTAGAACTGGAGTCAGCAAACCACAGCGTGGATAGGAAAGAAGCCCCACGAGCCAGGTGTCAGGGCTGCGCGACTCAGACGGCAGCATGCTTCTCTCTCCTATTTGTAGTTACATGCTCACCTCCCACCTTGCCAGAGGTGCCCGCAGGTCCCTGCCTCCGGGAGAGTCAGCCTTCGTGGTGTCTTCCCTCCCGGGTGCAGAGAAGGGAAGAGCCCGTGGAGGAGCGCCAGGCTTCACAGTTGCCAGTTCTCTGCGCAGACTGATTTCCCACCTTCCCGAGGTGTTTCCTGGCTGGGTTTGCATCGGATGCTTTACGGTTCTTCAACACGCAGCTGGAGTGCTCTGGGACGTATCTTGCAATCAGACTAAGGCAATGCTGTCCTGCCAGACCTGCCAAGTCACTGCCTTTGACAGATCTCTCATCCCCATGCATCATTTCGTCCCTCTTCCCTCTGCTCACACTTACCCAGTCATGACTTGCTATTTTCTTTGCTTAGTCAATTCACTCAGTGGCTGGTGACAGTGACTGATCTATTTTCTAGATTTTTTTTTTTTTTTTTTACTTTTCTTATTTCTCCCAATGTACTGCGTTTACTTCCTGGCCTCGGGTAGGATTTCCTTAGGGTGACACTTATTTCTGTGAGGATTAGCTGCCTTCAAAGACAGCAGAGGCTCCCTGCAAAAGCTCCGTTTCCAAAGGATCCACTTAATCCTCGCCCCTCATCCAGCATCCTGGTCCCCTCCTCCCAGAGAGCATTTTAAAGAAAGGACACAGTGACGGCTTACACGCTGGCTTATATGGAGGGAAAGTGGGACGTGGTTTTGCCAATTTTACAGGGAGAGGGAGGAGTCCGAAAATAACAGAGTCAAGAAAAGTGAAGACTCTGTAATGTGTATGCTCCCTCATGAAGTCCACATGCTACTGGGACTTGCCTCTCCGACTGGCTTCCCCTTGCCTTCTCCCGGCCCCATCCCACAGTCTCCCACATCCCTGTCCTTTTTAACTCCCAGGAGCATACAAAAAGAATCCTCCTGAAAAGAAAACAATCCTCAAGGAAGATACAGATGATGTCATTGGACATGGCTGTCTCCCCCCAAAAGCAAGAATCTGCCTCTATCGGAGCAGAAGGAAGAGCCTATATGAAAACGAGGGCTTTATTTTTCCTTCTGCGCCGCCTGACAAAGCTCTGAGACGTATATGCTAACCATATAAAAGTTTTATTTCCTTCCAAGCCTGCACTCTCCTGCCTTCCATCTAATCATTCTTCCCTAGCTTGGGTGCAGACGGCTCATTCTGGCCACCGGTTGCCCAGAGCACCGTCTCAGGGATGACGGATGACGGCAAATGCCTCCCCGGCTCTCCAGGTTTACCCTGGGAACTTTAGGAAGCCTAGATTTGTAACCTGCACCACGACTCTTTAATTTTTTTCCCTTTGGCTTTCTAGATTATTATCGATTTTCCTCCCTTACTGACTAGCTTCCTTTCAGCCCCTATTTGTCTGAGTTGATTCAGAGTGCTGCCTTCTCCCGTTTCATCCAAAGCGCTGCTTAGCTAAGTGAGCAAGGGGAGGCGTGGAAGCCACGCTCACAGACGCACTTTCCTGCGGGCACTGAGCACGCACCCCAGGTTGACTTTCTTGGGTGACGGACGTGGCCAATATTAGCTATTCTGATAAAGTAGGATGTAGTTCCTTGTACTAACTACTACAGACTAAACTTGTGTGTCCCCTCCAAGAACCACAAGCTGAAGCCCCAGTCCCTGATGTGACGGTATTTGGAGAGGGGGCCTTTGGGAGGTCATTCAGGTTAGACAAGGTTGTGAGGGTAGAGCCCCCATGATGTGGTGACTGCTTTTAGAAAAAGAAGAGTTCAGAGTGCCCCTCTCTGTCACGTAAGGGCACAGACCAAGAAGAGAGCTCTCCCCAGAACCAACCCTGCCGACACCTTGATCTTGGACTTCTAGCCTATGAGAAATAAGCTTCTGTGTCAGCCGTCCAGTCTCTGGTATTTCTGTTACAGTGGCCTGAGCTGACTAGGCCACTAATTGAATCAAGTACTACCAGGGATTCAAAGTACTCATCGTGGCCCACAGGGCATCCCATTTGAGAGCCGAGGTTTGCGTGGACAGTATCCTTGCAATGGTGAAGGCCGTGCTGTATTTCCAACTTCAGACGATCTCCTGATGCACAAGCAGTTGATGTGAAGCCCAAGCAATCCTTAGTGGGTGACGTTGCAATTGAGCCACGGGACCTCCCTGGCCCGGCTGCTGTTGTTTTCAATATAAGAAAAGCCCCGTTAAATAGAACATCCAAGGGTCTCCATGAAGACAGAGGGAAAATAACAAATTGTAATATGCGGTCTGAGGAATAAAAAGGGGAATTACATGGTAATAGGAGCTTAAAGTACAGCTGGCAGCAGAATACAGGAGCGCAAGTCAATCTGAATTTCAGGTAAACAGTGGACCTTCTTCAGTGTAGTGTGTTCCATTTGGAGTCCGGGGTTTTCATGTGCTGAACGTGGTAAACTCTGCCTTAGCGCCTTATACTCAAACTGCGGTCCCTAGACCAGCAACAATACCACCCTCTGCAAGCGTGTTGGGAATGCAGCATCTCGGGCCCAGCCCAGACTTCCTGAATCAGAACCTTCATTCTTAACAAGGTGCCCAAGCATTGAGCCTGCGCGTCAATGATTGAGAAGCACTGTTTTAAAGTTTACAACTTATTTTTATAGACATGACTGCACTGGTTTTCAAATTGTCCCAAGAGGTTGGGAAGGAAAGGGGAAGCGGGGTCCTCTTGATGACCTGGAGATTTAGACGCTGACAGGGTCATGTGCACAGGCTCTTCCTTCGGCCCCACCACCTGTCTGCAGACTTGTTTAGCTATTAAAGCAGAGTGAGATCTGCCAGGGATGGGTGAGGGTACGGGCATGGGGACAAAGGTGGGTTCATATTCTAGGGGAGCCAGTGCTCACACACCCTTGGCCATTATCTCCACACAGCAAATCTCGCCCTGTGGCTGCCATAGCAGCCACATCTTAAAGCAGCCTGCTCTCTCTATTTTAAGTCATTCATTTCAACAGGTGCCATTCATTTAATAACAGCTATTTGGAGAAATAAAATAATCACTGGGGTAAATGGACATATCCACTGTAGGAGTAATTTTGATTTCAGAAATGTTCAAATGTGAAATAGGTATGTTTCCGAATCAAGGAAGTATGGAGCAGAAGTCATAAAATAATCAGGAGAAACATGGGCAATGGAAGACAGGCGGGATCAAATACTCAGATCAGTGGGAGGGCTGCCGGAATGGACGGGAGCTGAAGGACGTGCTGAGGGAGTCTGCTCGAGAAAACACAGAGAGCGAGAATGTCTGGGTTGTCAGCCATCTTCCCATGGGCTCGAGTGTAACAACTCCAGACGGTGACCATCTCTATCAGTGCTAATAAGCATCTCTGGTCCATCTCCATTAACACCTGTCGATAGATTTAAAGCAAAGTTCTGGTTCTTTTATTTCAGCTGGATGATAAGAATAACCTTTCTTTCTTTTTTTTTAATGAGCATTCTTAAACACCTGTCATCTGAAAATCTATACTTCAAAAGTAGGAAAAAATAGGTTATTATCTACTTTACAAATGGATTTTTCAACTTACAAAATAGTTCAGTAAAATTTCAGGGAAATTCCTTTAAATGAAAACTGTCAGGATCAATTAATATTTGAATGAGAAGAAACCCTCAATTAAATTTAACTCAACAAGTCTTTATTGGTTATCTACTTATTATGCTGTTAAATATAAAGTTATAATATTAACATTCCATTCCAGTAGAAGAATTAAAAAAAAGGGAACTAAAAGAAACAATGAAATTATCATTTTTCATTGGGATTATAATTCAAGTCACAAATATTTGACAGCCTCATCTTTTTAATAATATACTGGGTGAAATTGTGGAATATTCTGCAAATGATTTTACTGCATTAAATTTGGTGATTTCCCTTACCTGCATAAAATCTTCCAATGGCTTCCCATGGACCTCAGGATAAAATTCAAATCTGGTCTCTGAGTACTGTTCCAGGTGCTATTTGAGGACCACCTATCGGGTCCTTTCTCAAACCGACAGTCCCACAGTATGGTACTTGAAGTTCCAACACCCACTGTCCTCTCTCCAACCACTGTGACTTTTTATGACATTGCCATGTTTAGCATTTAATTCACAGAGGGAATGCTTCAAGATATTGCTGATGGAATGATGGACTTAATGAACCCAAGCAGATTTACTACATCTTTTACAGCGATAAGGATCTGTTTCACTTGTTCTTCTAACCTGAGGAGGGCTGTATTTTAGAGGCAGCGTAGAGAAGTGAAAAGAATACTGGGCTTGGATTTGGGGGATTTCGGCTGTCACCCTTGTTGGTTGGGTGACCCTGGCCTGATGGTTCCGTGTCTGCGCTCCTGAAGTGCACAGTGAGGACTTGGCTGCACCACCCCGACACCTCTAGCTCTAACTTCAGTGGTCTTTATCTTCCCCATTCATTTTCTTGATAGACTGCAGTTCCCTCCCCAGTCCATGCCTGCTGCCATTTTTAAAAATTTCCTTCTGTAAGAAGTTGCACATGCACCAATATCCAACAACCTGTGTAACCATCCATGGGGAGGTAGTTCAAAACACAGCCTTCATTTTCGCCAAGGATGAAAGGTAAACACAGATGGGCAACAGAGCAGCTCAAAAATCAACCACGTCATTCATTAGGCCACCTGGCAATCCTTTACAGTGTCTTCCTGTCCAGTCGTTATGAAAAGACACATTAGAGGCTGTTAGATCACGGCTGAATCTGATGGCCCATGATCTCTGTCCTAAAAGGCTGACCACTGGTAAACGACTAGGCATTTTTGAGGGGCATGTTGTTGATAGCATGGATATCTTTCTGTACCTCATGATCTAAGATCTGGATATTGATATTTTGTGGCTACTTGAAATATTTTAGCTTTTACTGTAGTTGTCTAGTTTTCATGTTGCTAAGCTTTCCCTAACACACAAATAATATGACTGCCAATAGATGCTAAAAATTGCAACTCTGCAGTGTAAGAAATAAGATCTAATGAGCATCTCACTGCACCCCTGCTTACCTTCTGTAGTTTCTTCTGAACTCACTATTCACGTATCTTCTTGTTGCCATTTGCTCACAGCTGCTTCATACACCTGAAACCGCCCGATAAGGCTCCAGACCAGACCCCCCTCTTAGCTTCTCCACCTGCTGGTCAATCCCCAAAGATTCCTTGGGGCCAACTCACCAGCTGCTCTACCCACCTGCATCCTCGTTGGGGAGGGTCTGGGCAGAGCCTTCTCCTGGTGTCCTGCCTTGCTTGCCAACTCCTAGCCAGCCAGTTCCCCCGTCCAACTTCTCCACCCTATGAAAACTCAGGCCAAGCCCATTTCTGGGCCGAATCAAGAAACTGAGAAATTTTGGTGATAGCACGGGGCAGCAGAGCGGCAGGGTGAAAACAGAACCATCTCTCATCAGGAGATTCCAGTGGGATTTTCCAAGGCACAGGACCTACAAGAACGCTTTCCTGGTTGGCCCTCAGTCATTCTGTTTTTCTCTTACCCTTTCGATGAACACTTCAAAAAAACTTTTCTCTCCAAGGGTGAAAAAAAACTTAAAGTTGAATTTTCACTTCCTGTTTAACTTGTGATGGGAAAAAACCAGCAAGCCGTGCAAATTTAACTAGGGATAAAAATAGCTCCGCTATCTTAAAGTCATTAAGTGAACATAAAAGGCTCTTCGTGATCTCAGGATATCCATAACCTGGCATCTGTCACCGTGCCTCCATCCTCATCCGGAGGCAAGGCGTTCAGAACAAGGATTCCACGCTTAATGGCACCTTGAGAGTCAGTGCTCCCAGGTGCCCATCAAACCTGTCACTCTGCACAGCTGTCGCTAAGTGACGACTTGTCCCCTCCACCCTCCATTGCTTTCTGCATAAACAGGTCTGCGGAGCTGTGCCGGGAGTGCCTTCCGGAGCTGGGTGTGCAGAGCCCCGTCCGGGAGAACATCGAGCCACCCCTCACCTGGCTTTGCTGTGCCCGTTCCAGCACTCCTCTTCGTTGGACGTGCCTGCTGTCACTCTCTCGTCCTTGCAGATGGTGTAGGGCAGCGCTGACCAGACCTTTTTAGAGAGCTTCAGTTTCTCTTTTATGTCTGTGACCTGATCAAGAAAGCAAGGGAAGACAGTGACTACTCTCCCCAAGCGCTGTCCATTGCTACACAAGGACACAACGCGGGCGAAGGTGAGAGAGCCTGGGATAGGACCAGCACAGACTCAGTTTTAAGAGAGAGACAGGATTTATTGTCCAGGGGAGCCTCGCCCCCTCCTCCCTCAGTCTTCTGCTAGCTTCTGGCAGAGAGTTCTCAGGGAATTGCTTTCTGTTTTGCATCTTTTCTGTCTCCCCAATCCTTTAAATTAAAAACTTACGAAGCATCTCAACTGGCTTCAGGTCCCTCTCCAAATTGGAGAAGTAGGCGTACCTTACTGCAAACACCCCACACATATTCTTTAGAATTCATTTGCCTGGATGTCAGATAAATGCACCTAAAAAATGCACCAAGAGATAAAACGTCTTTCTCAATGGTCTGCTTGTTTCTGCAAGAAATACATATTGTCACTAATTCAGCTGCTGGTAACCTCTGCTCTTGACTAATTGACAGGCCCATATAGCACACACTTGGATGGTGAGCAGCAACCCAAGCCCATATTCAAAGAGAAAAAGTCATTCCAAATACAGGTAAGTGTAACATTGACAGCCCTGTGGATGGATGGCCAGGAGAAGCTTAGTGACACCATTTATAGTGTTTTCAGGCTCAGCACTGATTGTTCACCTGGGAAAAGGGTAGGGAGAGAAATTCAGTCCCATTTTGGTTCCATAATTAACATCTAGGGTCATGCAGTCACAACCTTGATTTCCTGTTCTACCTACATGAACACTGGGAAAGTCTACAGATGTTTGAACTGCATCTGCTATAGGTTAAAGTCCGTCCCCCAAGTTCGTATGCTGAAGTCCTAACCATCTGTTCCTCAGAATGTGATCTTATCTGGAGACACAGTCTTTACAGAGTTGAGGAAGTTTAAAACAAGGTCATTAGTTTGTCCCAATCCAACAGGACTGGTGTTCTTATTAAAAGGGGAAACTAGGACGCACAGATGTACACACAGAGGACAGTGTGAGGAGACAAAGACATCCGTCTACAAGCCACGGGAAAACGCCTGGGAAAGACCCTTTCCCACTGTCTTCAGGAGGAACCACCCCTGCTGACTTCTTGGTTTTGAACTTCTAACTTCTGAACTGGGAGACAATACATTCAGTGTTTTAAGCCACCCAGTGGTACACTGTTATGACATTCCTAGCAAATTTATACAGCATCCTAGAAGGGAGAGCCACCAAGACTTAATGGCATTATTGTACATTTGAGATCAATAGCCTTTGGACACAAGTATTCTATGTTCACTGTGGATGGAGCATAGACTTGAGAAACAAATCCAAAAGATCTTTTCTCAGGTGTAAGAGTGAATGCAAAGAAATAAAAGACTCTGACAGTTGATTCCAGCTCCAGTTATGTTTCTCAGTAGTTCTAGAACAATAGTCTTTGGCCCCAGCTTACGTGTGATTCTGATGACGACAGAGGCGTCATACTGGGCATCCTCTGCTCACCCGTAAGGTGCTGAAGACGACCAGAATGCTGACTCAGAGAACCTGGTACCTATCTTTGAGGAGTGTGATGTTACTTTTGCTTTAGAGTGTGGGAAAAAATTCCACGAGTCATGACATTCCAAGAAGTAGCTTACACACAGGAAATGTTTAGGATAGCCTGAAACCGACACTCTTGGATTCCCCCCCTTCCTGTGACCTTGGTCCACAGGCGGCCCCGGCTGTCCTTCCAGCCACTCCAACTGGGTAAGAAAGTTTGCAATAAAAGCCTGTCCTTTCCTGCACACCTCCCCAGGAACAGATGTGTATGTATATGTTGTTTTTATTTATTTATTTTTGTTTTGGAGATGAGTGGCATTTCTGGATAGATGGCACATAGATGGATGTACATTCTGTTTCTCAATGACAAAAAACCCAACCCCCAAAATACCAACTAATAGATGTTGAAGAATGATAGTTAGAAAAATCACCATTCTGCAACCACCACAGTAATAATTGATCTCAGCAAGTATCATCAATAGATGCTGTTGTGGGCTGAATTGTGTCCCCCAACCCCCAGAAGATGTTGGAGTCATAACCACCAGTAGCTGTGAATGTGATCTTATTAGGAAATAGGGTCGTTAGAGATGATCAAGTTAAAATGGGGTCCTTAGGGTGGGCCCTAATCCAATATGCATGTGTCCTTATAAAAAGGGAACATTGGACACAAAGACTGAGACACAAGAAGACCATGTGAAGATGAAGGCAGAGCTTGGGTGAGGCATCTGCCAGCCAAGGAGCGCCAAGGATCGCCCGCAAAGCACCAGAGCTGGGGAGAGGCCTGGAGCAGATCCTCCCTCACAGCCTCAGAGGGAACCAACCCTGCAGACACCTGGATCTCAGACTTCAAGACTTCAGACTGTGAGACACTCAATTTCTGTCGTCGGAAGCCACCGGTTGGTGGCACTTTGCTGTAAGAGCCCTAGCACACCAGGACAGATACAAAAATGCTGAGTTTGATGGAGAACGAGATATTTACACAATCTCAAAGTATTCCCCCCCAGATTATTATTATTACAAAGGGAAAATTGGTCATTTCACAGTGCAAAAAAAAAAAAAAAAAAAGAAACCTATCAGGTCCCCACCTTGCCCAAGCGATCAGAGCAACAGGACGAATTGATATTGTGCGCCTCCTGACGCCATGTGACAAGAAGGACACGTCGCTTCTGCAGCCAAAATTCATAACCTGAATCCAATTATGAGGACATGTCACACAGACCCGAACTGAGGGGCCTTCTGCAAAACAGCTGGCTGTATTCCTCAGAATATCAGCCAGAAAGACAAAGAAAGGCTGAGTAGTTTCTGGACTAAGGACAATAAGAGAAAATGCAGCACATGGTTCTGAATTGGGTGCTAGATCATAGGATAATCTCTACAAAGGACATTATTTGAATAATAACCTCATTTTAATAGTATTGTATTAGTGTTAAATTTCCAGAATTTTTAATTGTACTGTGGTAATATAGAAGAATGTCATCTTCTTAGGAGATACACGCTAAAGTATTTAGAAATAAAGGGTTACGATATCCACAATGTACTCTAGAATGCTTTAATAATAATAATAATCAATACATAGATTATAGAGAAAGAAAGAAAGCAAATGTGGCAATTTTTTAAAATCCTCACTTGAGGATATTTTTCCAGTGATTTTCAGACAGAATGGGAGGAAAGAAGGGAGGGAGAGAGAGAGAGAAACATCAACGTGACAGAGACACGTCGATTGGTTGCCTCCCGCATGACCCAACCAGGGCCGGGGATGGAACCGCAACCAAGGTACGTGCCCTTGACTGGAATCAAACCAGAGACTCTTTGGTCCGCAGACCAATGCTCTAACTGTTGAGCCAGACTGGCCAGGGAAAATGTGGCAAATTTTTAATAATTAGTGAACCTAGATGGAGGTATACAATTTTTTTAAATTAAATTTTTAGTGAGTTTGAATCTCAAAATTCAGTATGTCAGAAATAAAATCTCTCACATTGGATTTGTTCAGCTTTGGTGTCCTTGACCTTCAGTCTCGGCTGCCACCGCTAGGCCACTCATTCTCACTGTTCTCAAACACAAAGCCCAGAGAAGAATCAGGCGTCACGTATTATAACTAATTCAGAAAACTATCACCAGCTTCAGGACGGAAGTACGGTCAGGTTTATTCTGCCCCATTATAAAGTGCACCAGGAGTAAGCATCCCTTTAAAGTGCACCAGGAGTAAGCATCCCTTTTCTGATTATTTCATAACTAAATTCCCGCCTTCATGCTGTGGGGATCTGAACCAAAATGCATTTCCTGAGACACAGAGAAAGAATACAATTGCATGATGCTGCACAGTATCTCCTCTTTCACTATTTGCAAAGCTTAATTATGTTGAGCTGTTCGTTCTTTAACTCAAACTCAAGCATTGTGTCTTCAAGGCGTGCTCTCTGTCCCCAGGTTAGATTTACATTTAACGGTGGCCTGTTCATAATTCTAAGTACTGATCACCACGAACTTATGACTGGCTTACTTTCCTGATTTGCTCTTAGGTCACGTGCTTCTTGATGCAAAGTCAAGGTTTTAACTTGTCTCAGCGCTTATGGGTCAGGTGACCAGTCATCTCAGTTTGCCTGGGACATAGGGGATAGCAGGACACGGACTATCAGTGTTGAAATTGGAGAGTCCTGGGCAAACCAGGGCAAGTTGGTCACCCAGGTTTCTGCACACAGTAGGTGCTTAATAAATGTTGATTGAGAAAATGGATTTAATTGTCCCACTCTATTACCAGGTCATAGACAATATCAATAACACAAAACAGTTGGGGTCACAAAATGTGCACTCTTGTCTCAAAGGGGGTGAGAGGAGTTGTGCAGCTAATGAGGATGTGGGTCCCCTCTGCTGGTCACCACGGCGCTGTTTGTAAGCAGGCGGTGTGCACCCTGGCATCTCAGCAGCCAGGCATTTTCACTGTGCAGTCGAAGGAGACACCAGCAAAGGAGCAGGGAGAGATGTAAATGCTGTTTTAACATTCTGCACGGAAACACCGGCCAATTCGCTTTCCGACTGGGATGGTGATGCAGACAGCTGGAGAACACGGACACTGTTAGCCCCAGGAGAGGAATGGGCCTTTGATTGTAAAGAACATCGGAAAGACTGCGGTTTCAGAAAAGTTTTTCAATTCTCACACTGTTTAGAAATATTTTCTATTATTTTTCTTTCTGAATAATATATGGGACTCCTTTGCTGTAGCTCCAGACTTGAGTTGGTTTTTGTTTTTCCTGGAAACTCTGTGTACACAATAGTGAGCTAAGCTTTATGTTAACAAGCACCCTTAATACAAATGTCTTACTGATAATAACTGAGTTATAATTCATTAATAATGCAAACCTGATGGGAACGAAGACCTGAGATCAGATATGGAATTTACAATTTCTTTTCTCTGTTTCCCAAATGAGCTATTCAAGGACAAATTAACTTTCTCCAATACTTTTGAATGATATTTACCATTTTTTCATATTTTATACTCCAGTATTAAATACTATAATGTCAATGATACCTGAGCATGAAATATTTTTCATTTATGCCATTGAGAGATTCTGGGAGTTAAACAACTTCTGTTATGCCATAGGACTCTGATCCAAAGAAATGTTGTTGGAGTCCACAGGGAAAAGATGAGCCTCTTTTTAGAGTCTATTCTCATTTCTGACAGTTTCAGCTATGGCTTCAGTAGAGACATCACTCTCAGTTAAGGCCTGTCAAAGGGTCCTGAGGACTTGACTCTAGGAAGACAGTGGTACCATCTTCATCCCCATTCTTACAGAATTGTAAAATAAGACAAAAGAGGGAGGGAACTGACATGGTGGAGTGATTGCTGAAAACAAAGGGATTAACAAAAACAAAGAGCAGAAAGAACTGCCCAAATACTGCTGTCTGACAACCTCATTTAAAAAGTCATCTTGTCCCAAATACTTAACCTGCATCTCATTAAGCTACTGACTTAACTTTCAGTTTACAGGAAACACTGGGGATGGAGGCACAAGCCAACACCATCAATAAATGATCAAACACACCAGCATGGGGGATAGTGTGTAAAACAACTGGCCTAACTCTTCAAAAGGGGGAGGGGGCAGTGAAGATTGTCGTAAATGAAAAGAGACTCTAAAAGCATAACAAACCAAATGCTAATGAACTGAATCTGGGATTTGGTGAACTGTATCCAGATATAAGAGTGAGTTTTGAGGTAATTGGGAAAATTTTGAATATAAATAGACTTATTTATTCCATTGCATATATGCACCACTTCTTCTTTATCCATTTGTCTATTGATGGACACTTGGGTTGCTTCCATATCTTGGCTATTGTAAATAATGCTGCAATGAACAAGTAGATGATATTATTGGATTACTGTTAATATTCTTATGTGTAATCATGGCCTTGTGGTTGCATAAGAGGCAAACGGTCCTTGCTTTTAGGAAATTCATGCTGAGATATTTAGGGATAAAGTGCTTTGTCTTATACTTACTTGAAAATAGCAAAAAAAAAAAAAAAGTCAACTATTACTGAGTCTACACAAGAGGTATATGAAAGTTCATTTTATTGTTTTTTCAACCATTTTAGTATTTTTTGAAAAAGTTTAAAATAATGCAAAGTTGTGGGAAAAGGAGACTGTTGTCAGGGCACACAGTGTTCAGGAGCTTTGCTGGATTCAGCCCAGGTCAGTCATTGACTCAAAGTATTTGGGGCTGACTGTGAGCTTTCATTGAGCTAAGGCACTCGAATTCTTTTCTTAAAAGCTAATTTATCAGTTACAGTTGACATACATTATTATATTAGTTCAGGTGTACAACATAGTGATTAGACATTTATATACCTTATGACGGGATCACCTTGTTAAGTCTAGTGCCCATCTGACATTTTACATAGTTATTACAATATTATTGACTCTGTTCCCTATGCTGTACTTGACATCCCTGTGACTATTTTAGTAACTGGCAATTAGTTCTTAATCCCTTTCACCTTTTCACCCATCTCCCAACCCCCCTGTCATCAATTTGTTCTCTGTATCAATGAGTTTGTTTTTGTTTTGTTTATTTTGTTTTTTAGATGCCACATATAAGTGAAGTCACAGGGTATTTGTCTTTGTCTGTCTGACTTGTTTCACTTAGCATAATACCCTCTATGTCCAACCATGTTTTCACAAATTATAAGATTTCATTCTTTTTTATGGCTGAGTAATATTCCATTGTATATATGACCACAACTTTTTTATCCATTTGTCTATTGATAGACGCTTGGGTTGCTTCCATATCTTGGCTGTTGTAAATAACGCTATAATGAACAAAGGGGTGCACATATCTTTACAAATTAGTGATTTGGATTTCTTCAGATAAATATCCAGATGTGGAATTGCTGAGTCACATGGTAGTTTTATTTTTAATTTTTTGAGGAACCTCCATACTGTTTTCCACAGTGGCTGCACCAATCTGCAATCCCACTGACATTGCTTGAGGGTTTCCTTTTCTCCACATCCTTTCCAGCACTTGTTGTTTTCTGATTTATTGATGATAGTCATTCTGACAGGTGTGAGGTGATATCTCATTGTGGTTTTAATTTGTATTTCTCTGATGAAGAGTGACATTGAGCACCCTTTCATCTGTCTATTGTAAGGCACTCACATTCAATCTTCAAAACTTTGTGTGTGCTGAAGTAGTACCATTACACCCTCTTTGCAACTGGGAAATGGGAAGCTTAGAGAGCTGAAAAAACTTGCCATGAATCTAGTAAATGGAGATGAGATTCAAATTCAAATGTAGACCTCAGAACCGCTACTCTTAACTGCTAGGCTTAATAGGGACATTGCCTACAGCATGGTCTCCAAAGCATGTGTGTTGGGTTGGGGTTGGGGTGTGCATATTCCTGGGGTGTGCAAGATGATTCAATGTGATTCAGGAAGAAAACATTAGAACTTCTATTTTTCCTTATTTATTTTTTTGGCTAAATTATGAATTTTATTTCGATTTCGCCTTTTAAAAGCCAGAACGTAAGAAATTTCACTTTCTGGAAAGTCATCTTATTAGAAATACATGAAGTGCACGTAACGCAAGAAAATCAGTTTCCTGGTCCCACCAGTGAGACTGACACGCTCTCTCCAGTTCCCTCAGATGAAGGTTTGGTTCAATTTCCCTTAAACTTAGACCCAGATGATCTCAATTCAGGAAGGTCTGGGTGAACTCTTTCCAAAAACTACAGTGAAGAAGCTGAATTAACATCTGGGCCCTCCCAAGCAACAGCTCATTAGAAAAAATTACCTTGTTCCCAAAGGGCCCTGTCTTGGCTGGTTGCTAGGCACCCGCAGTTCTTACTGGTGGTGGGGAGAGGCCCACAGCAGCGGGGCACAGGCCCCAAGCCCTGTCACTTGCAACCTCAGCCATGGACCAGAGGAAATTTCCTATCGGACTAGAGAGTTCTGATATGAAAAAGCAAACTTAAATCCAGATGCCCTTTGGTGGATCCAGGGTTCTGCTCCCACAGATTAGACTAGCTCTTCGTCTTGTGTTTCTTAACATCACAAAACACGTTAAACTTCAAGCTTCTTGAGCTGCTATCAAAGCAAGTCTCCAGGAGACAGTTTCCATTAACAACTGCTCACAGGAGATGTTGTGCCTTCGAACAGTGTCTTGTCAGAAGAGAGGGTAGGGCTGTGGTACCAGACTTCCTACCACCTCTCTCTGCTAGAAAAGCAATGCTCAGTTTAATCTAAGTAAACAAATAATAGATAAAAGAAGTGTTATCCACTCCAGCCCTGAACCTCTTCCTTCGTATTCATCTCAGGACTCCTTTTTATGCCTCAAGGACAAGAATGTAAGCAGACTCCTAAATAGAAAGGTAAACATGACCCAGCCATTTGAAAAGACCTCATTAATTTGTAAATCATAAGCAAAAAGCTATGGTCCTCCCATCTCTTAGCTGACCCTCCTTCCCACTTATTTAATCTATGTACAGATTTATATGCCTCTTAGTCAGTCCATAAGGCAATGGCTGTTTCTCAATTATCTCGTGGAAAGACTAAGACTGCCAGAGTGGAAAGGGGCTCACAGTGCACCCCCCTCTGCCCTCATTCGCTTGCTCCTGCAGTATCGACATCTATCACAGTTCAGATGTGCTGAATGCATTTATGGATTAGATTATGTAGTTTTAACTAACTCATTAAATGGATGAATGACTTAAAATGACTTTGGCAAAGAAAGTTTGAATTTCTTTCATTTCGAACAGCCAAGCACACACGAACAACAATGCAATGGGAGGCTTGAGAGTTCTCTTACTCTCAACACACCGGCAACACTACAAAGCAAAAATAATCAAGATTCTTTGTTTCATCTCATCCTTCAAAAGTTTCTAATTTTGCATAACTTCACAAGGCACAGAATGCACCTTCAGTAGTGCTTATATATAATTTATGCATAAAGAGTTATAAGTACAGAGGGCGTCCATGATTCTGGTATTTTGCTGATAGAGATACAAGATCAAAACATTTTGGAGTCCACTAGTCTATAGCACAGGCACTGATACAATACACACACACACACACACACACACACACACACATTTTAATCCTCACCCGAGGATATTTTTCTATTTATCATCAGATAGAGTGGGAGGGTGAGAGAGAGAGAGAAACATTGATGTGAGAGAGACACATCGATTGGCTGCCTCTTGCATGACCCTGACAAGGGCTGGGGACCGAACTGAAACAAAGGTACGTGCCCTTGACTGGAATCGAACCTGCAATTCTTTGGTCCGTGGGGCTGACGCTCTAACCACTGAGCCAAACTGGCCAGGGCTAATACAATATATTTTGAATCAGTACTTAGCAAGCAAAAACTTCCAGTGAAATTCATTTAATGAGATAGGGAAGTGCATTATGACTTAGAAAAAGTTCCAATACATTGGTTAAATAAGAAAAAGGCTTTTATTGCTTGTGTTCATTCCTTAAACATGTCTTACTTCTAATAATTGAGGTTTTCTGCTATATCTGGGGACACAAATATGGGCAGACATAGTCACTGCTCTTGAAGTGTCCCTAGTTTCCTGTCTAGGGCTGTTAAACAGAAATGGAGCAAATACGATAGTCATGGGTAAGCCAAGGACTAGAGGAGCGCTGATATTAATTTGTCTGGAAATTTCATTTCTGGGGAAAACCATATTCCCTCTCAAGCAAATCAGGCTTTGCTGATATTCACTCTTGGGTGGTCTCTGAACTCTGCCATGAGGACAATTAACAAGCTGGATAATTAGTCGTTTCTATCCAGAGGGATTAAAAACAAAAAAATGCATCATGGCCGCCCAAGTTGTCACCTCTAGCGGTGGGACGACTTTATCCACGAAGCACCCATCCCTGCCAGCTACCCCTCTGGCCTTCAGCTTCTCCCTCCCCTCACTCCTGGGGAGTATCTGCTCCGTATCGGAGACTTGGTAAACAGCGCTGTGCATGTCCCAAGTGCTTGGGAAATATCTGTTGAATGAATACATACTTGAATAGCATTGCTGATTATCTGCTAAGGGAAGTCAGATTTCACTAATGATTGATTATCTGCCAGCTACTGTCTCCTGGCCTTTCCTTTGGAGAGTTAGGAAAGAGCTGGACAAATTCTGCAGGCATTCCAACCAAAGTACTTTCCCCTGACCTGATTATCCCTGGAGTGGGGGGAATTTCAGATGATCCCTTCCAATCCTCTAATTAGGATTCTAATCTCCTGTCCTCTCGAATGTCATTCCAGGTGTAATTTACACAGGTATGATGGAAGAGCCTTGGAGGTCTCAAAGGTAATCTTGGCTTGGAGAATAACCATGAGAATTTAACTAAAAATGGAATGAATCCCATTTAAACAATCTTTATAATTCTTATAAAGACATACTGTTTCCAGTACCTTCCCTTTGGTTTTCCACCAAGTGACCTGTAAAATTCAGATTTGGGGTGTCTCTGAACTGTTATTACCTTTGTCTCCTCTGGGTCCTTTGATGGAGCATATTTGATCTCCTCAGAGAGATTTTGCCCATGGCTGTCTGCCCACCCGAGCCTCCAAGTCCATCTACCCTGGACTTTTATTTCCTTGGATCTTCCCTGTGAAGTGTGAGCAGTGAATCGGGAGAAGGCACCTGCTGTCCTCCCCCAGTCACTCACGGACCAGGACCCATGGCCCTGGACACCAGCTGTGTGTACCTGGCCAAACGCCTTATTTGCTTATGACTTAGAAAGGTTCCAATGTGCCTATTTCATCTATACGAAAACATAATGTGACCGGATGTAAATAATATACACCCTATCTTTAGAAAAAAGGATTCATATTTGAAGGGCTATACACTAAATAACACATATCGAAGGGAAAAAAACCAATGTGAGTATTTACCAGGCTGAAGGTCACTTATTAGCTTCTGAAAACAATCTGTTTGAAGAAGCAGAGGCAGCCTCCTTTGTTCCTCAGGGACAGGCCACTCCACCTGGTCCAGGTAAGGGACATTCTGTGTTCCTCATGGACAGGCCACTCTACCTGGTCCAGGTAAGGGACATTCTGTGTTCCTCATGGACAGGGCACTCTACCTGGTCCAGGTAAGGGACATTCTGTGTTCCTCATGGACAGGGCACTCTACCTGGTCCAGGTAAGGGACATCCTTTGTTCCTCATGGACAGGCCACTCTACCTGGTCCAGGTAAGGGACATTCTGTGTTCCTCATGGACAGGCCACTCTACCTGGTCCAGGTAAGGGACATCCTTTGTTCCTCATGGACAGGGCACTCTACCTGGTCCAGGTAAGGGACATTCTGTGTTCCTCATGGACAGGCCACTCTACCTGGTCCAGGTAAGGGACATCCTTTGTTCCTCATGGACAGGCCACTCTACCTGGTCCAGGTAAGGGACATCCTTTGTTCCTCATGGACAGGCCACTCTACCTGGTCCAGGTAAGGGACATCCTTTGTTCCTCATGGACAGGGCACTCTACCTGGTCCAGGTAAGGGATATGCTCAATCACACTACCACCTGTGCCACCTGAAAGTTTATCAATCCAGTTTCAAAGACAGTGACCTCATCCAGCCTTACTCTAGAGGAGCCCCGAGGCCTTCGGCTCACTGTGTGCACCTGCATTAGAATTCACGTCACACGTACTCCTTCATGATCAAGCAGGTCTGTGTTTGCACCCGTGGCACTCACAGTGAGCGAGAAAACAGACAGTTCCGAAGTCTCCGAGGGAATACTCCTCCTTCCGTGAACATAATCTGCCCCATCTGCTCGTGGAAGGAGGGGTTGCTGATGCCACGTAGCTCCACGAGGAAGCCAAGGGCACGGCCTGCTCAGTCTGCTGGCTCGATCTACGCTGCAGCCCGAGAGGCGCCGAGGGTCCCACCCGCGAGAATGTGTCTTATATTCACCTGGAGTTTGTGAAGACCTTTGGCATTACTTTTCATGTTTCGGATCGTCCCTGCCTACAGAGTAATGTTTTGGTGGGTTCTGGAATGCTTGGATACATCACTTATAACGTGTTTTCTTTCGGGAACCTTCTAAATAAGTCTTGGGGATGATGCTCATTACATGCGGCTTGTCGGTGAACCCAAGGCAGATTTCAGCCACACAACACACCCAGCACTGAACTAAATGCCTGAGTCACGACACCGCCTAAAGCCGGCTCACAGTCTGGCCTGTCTCAGACATCCCCAGGGACTTCAGTGACAAGCACTATTCTACCACCATGTGACACACTCTTCTCCCTGTGGTGTGGCACTTTTCACAGTACTCTCCAAGGACATAAACACATACGTTTTGCAGGAAAAACTAAGAAGGATGAAACAACTGGTAGGAATGAGAGAATCTTTGAAGGTTCAAAAAGATGATGCTTGGTTCTGTTGAGTTTCTCAGGGGATTGGGAGCTGGATGAAAAATGTCAAGCGTCTGCATCAGCCCCTCTGACTTCACGTTCGGAGATCTTGGCTACATGACGACACTGTATGAGGGGCATGACCCTGAAAAGACAAATGAGGCCTTTTCTGGCAAAACACTGCTTCTCAAAGTGGAATAAATATGGGAAACATCAGAAATATTTTCCTGTGCTGTTCAGGTCAGATTGCTGCAGCAGATTTTTAAAGAAAACAACCACCAACTTTCAAAATCATATTTATAGTTAACGTTCTGACGGGGTCTCATTCCTTATGGTATTTATTACATTTTAGGCCAGCGAGGGGAGTGAGCATTCTACACGTCCCTGAGAGATGACGCAGCTTAACATCAAACTAACATTGAATTCCATGGTGACAGGAAAAAGACGGGGCAACATTTGGTCTGCGGAAATGCACGTGAAAGCAAAGCATTATTTTGCACAAGGTATTATTTTGTTCCTAAACTGTGGCACTATTTACTTCTCAACACTGAACATATAAATCATTTCAAGAAGTGGTCTGAGCACCGAATCACTGAGTTTGGAGGCTCAGCAGAGCTCCTATGGCCCAGAGCATCCAGAGCTTTCTTGACAGATGCTCACCTAGGCTCCATTCAAATATTTCCTGTGACAGATGTCGGTGTCCAGCACGAAGAGGACTTGGATGGGCTGCCTGACCTACAGCAGACCACCCCCTCTCTGAGCAGTTCTGGGGACAAGGCCTGACCACAAGCGGACGGGGTAATTTTGGTCCTCCTGCGACTGGCATTACGACTGAACCCCCGCCTTGCTTTGTTCCTTTGAAATCTATAGCTAGTTTCAGTGGCCACGAGTAGATTCTGTTTTCTCTGCCCATCACATGGTAAGGTCTCCTTCCAATTGATTCTGACCTTGGGTATATCCAATCTTTGCTCTCTCACTCTGCTCTAGGCTTTTGAGAGCAGCTCCGTCTCCCTCGGTTGCTAACTTTGGCCTCTGTCGTTTCTCAGGCGCTGTTTGGGCTGTGTCGTGTGGACATCCCAAGGAGCTCTCCTCGGTCTAGAGCATGCATCGTAACATGTGCTGCTTCCAAATTAGGTGATTAGATACGCAATCTTCACAATTCCGGATAGGAAGGTCTCAGATGCATTTTCAAACGAAGAGAATGAACTTAGTTATTTCCAGCAGTTACATAAGCACATTGAAGCAGGTGGATAATTGAAAACTGACCTGTGCTCCCCCTGTGATCTATTCTATCACTATGGAGTGAACACTTTTGGAAGTTCTTTGTGGCACCAAAAGCAGATTTCCCCCACTTTCCCTCAATTTCCTGACACGGTCATCAAGACCAGGGCAGTGGCGTGGACTAATTCCATTGTATAAGACTGACCTGGAAATCAGCACGAATTCAGGTAACTTCCAGAAAAAGCTGACATATTTAATAGCCCAATTTTGCCAATGTGAAAAATGTTGACGTTTGGAATATCCTGGTCTTGCTCAAAACGTTTTGACTCTTCGCCAGCTAGTCCTTCAATGTGCAACCCCTTCCTGGGGTCTCTGACAATACTCGAAAATCCATACAGCGTCTCTCCTTCTACTGGTGATTGACATAAGGCAGTGATCTGGTGAAGTTCATTACCACCCGAAGTTCCTCTTAAAATATTGAAATTTTCATCTTCAGGGAATGAAATCTAGGACATTACTAACATGTCTGCTAATTACAGAAAGGGAGAGGAGGCATAGCAGAGCACTACGCCTCGAGTTTAGGCCTTCCTGAATGTTTTAGGGTTCATCATCCAATTCCAAACGTTTGGGGCTATATTCTTCTAGACCAAAACTAGAAACAGACGTGTATTCTGATCTCCTTCTCTGAAGTAACTAGGATATTTGGAACTTACTGGGGAACGACAATTACCTGAGACTGGTGTAATTGATCAGGGCCGTTTTAAGTAAGATACCGCAACGATGATTCCGGCCAACAGCGAGTGTACCCACAACGATGTACACACATTGGAAACGTAATGTAGATGCAGCACGGAAAAATAGTCTGTGAGTGATCGGTGAAAATCAGATTCATGTAAATTGTAAAGCCATTTAGGGGAGAGATGGGTTGCCCTAAATCTCTTCTAGCATAGGTAACAAAAAGCACAGAAACCTCTTTCGGGCCTGTGCAATTTGATTTCTACTGACCTGTGTGGACTTGTACTGTGTGGTGCATAGTAAGTGCTATTTTTGCATCTCCTGTGTTCTCCTGATGACGTAACACAGCGTTCTGCCTTTTCCCTCATGGATTCGGTGGGGCTTGCTTTCATTGCCAGTGATTTTGGTCTAAGAAAGTGTGAGAAGCAACAGAAGGAGAGACTAATAAATGTATCCAAGAACGTAAATCACAGGACCCAGGGATGTGTGTGAACTCCAACTTAAACATGTCGTCCACGCATCGGGAAGGGAAGAGCATGGTTTAGTGGCTAATTCCTGCTGTGGGTCTCAACTGCTATGTCCCTCTTCCAGGCCTCCTCCCTTGACACGCAGGGTCACTTAGGGCCTCCCCAGTATGTGCTCACAGAGACCCCTCCGGTTTTTCCTGTCATAAAGATCTCCCCATTCTTCGTGGTTGTGGGTCTTCCCTCCCGGACTGCAGGTGACATGAGAGGGGGGTCCCCTCAAGCCCAATGCCTGGTTTGTAGAAATAGTTGATAAACAATAAATGAATACATGACACACACACACGCACACACACAAAAGAAATAAAGAGAAAAATAGAGTTGGCAGAGGGTAAATTTAAATTTTGGGTCTCCAGATGAAACTGTAAATACAATTTAAATTCTAAATGCCCTTACTTGCAAAATAAACTTATTGACATAAGGAGGAGTATCTTTCTTGTAAAATTCCTTACTTTATGAAGAAATGGTTGCTTAGAGTCTACTTACGGGTAGTCAGTTCAGTTAACACACACACACACACACACACACACACACACACACACACACCCCTGTTCAGTGCCTACAATGTACTGGGCACAAGATGGTCTTGCCTTCAAGGAACTTACTACCCAGTGGGGGAAAGAGACTTACACATTAATACACATAATAAGTGGTTTATCTACTTCAGGGCTGTAAGACGCAAGAAGTATAATCAACATTTCATTATTCAGGAGGAGGATTCAGGGAGGCTCCAAAGGAGAGGGGAGCTGAGCTGGGCCTCCAGGCCGAGCGCCCCCTGCAGGGAGAAGAGCGAAGAGCAGGGGGACTCTGAGTGGCAAGTACTCAGGGATGCGAAGCCCCTTCAGTGGGGGGAGAGGCAGATGTGCCCCGTCCGTGGACATGTGTTTGCTTCAACTGCGACTTTGGTAAAGTCACATAATTTCCCTGCAAATTGATTTCAAATTAGGAAAATATTGCAACCCCCCACAATCTTTTAAACGATTTAATAAAGTTTAGCAAGTTAATATATTGCCGGGGCACTTGGAGCTGAAAGTTCTTAATGAGTAGAAATATCACCATGGGGACAGATGGCATCATAGGGTGACTAGAGTGCACTCTTTTTTGGAAATCAAGTCCTTACCCCTGTGAGGTAAATTACCTTTCCTGGGAGCCATCTGGTTACCTTAAAGATCCAATTTACCCCATGGGGTGCCAACGACGGGTGCCATTTACTCCTCTTATGATTAGACTCCAGGGACATAATAGTACTTGACTTTCACCTTTTCATCTTAAGCATCCAATAACCTAAATGGCTTCTCTTACTCTCTTGCAAGCAGCAAAGAGGTCAGCGGCCCCCTTCTTAGGTGAGGAATGGCAGGATGGCCATCCTGGGCCAGGAAGCGCGAGAGTCGAAGCAGCAATATCCCAAAGAAAAATACCGTGAGCCACAGTGTGAGTTACACACGCAAGTTTACATTTTTTAGTACGGACCTTAGACGAAAGTCAAGTGAAGTTAATTTCAATGATATGTTATTTCACCCAACCTATCCAAAATATTGTTTCAACATATAATGAATAGGAAAAAATTTTAATGAGATCTTTTACATGATTGTTATTACTTTTGTGCTAAGCCTTCAAAACCTGGCGTGTATTTGGCACCTACAGCATGTCTCCATTTGGTCTCTAGCCATCTCCAAGTGCTCAAGTGGCCGCCTCCTCACACGTCCAGCCCATCTCAACCGCCGTGCCTGGCTCGTGCTACCTTGTGAGAACACAGGTCTGAGGTCCTTCCAGAGCTCATCGGCAGTGAGGGCCAGTGGTGTAGGGGCTGAGCTGTCTGAATGAGATGAAGGCAGGCTATTAGCTTAATGCCAGAGCATTCAGCGTGTCCTCCTTCATTCTTTGGGTAGGCTGTACGCCAACAGCCCTCATTTTCTCAAGGCCATTCTCCTGCCCTCTGCTGCCTCCCCCCATCGATTGCGTGAAATGCACCAGGAAAGAACTGAACTGAAATTAGGTTACATTGGAAGTCTGGTCGGGATCCAGGCTGTCTCTAGAATCGCTTCCACATATGTAAATGGGAACGTGCTGCGTTCAGTTTTGTGCCATCTGCTGATATTTGGCCTGCACGGGAGAGATTTTTTGGCTTACATTTATTTATTTTTACGGAAGTATAACAAGCATCCAGAAAGGTATACAAATCATATGTGAATAGTCTGATGAATTTCTATCAAGATCCTTGTGTAGCAAGCCACCAGACATTGGCAGTTTTTAAAAAGGAAAATGTCTTAAAATGTTTTCTTGGATCCCTTTCTTTTCACAAGATTCACTCTCTTGAAAATTAATTGTTATCACGTCATTACTATACAGGGATTAAAGGGCACCAAAGAACACAGTGTCATATTGACTTACTGTAATTCTGAGATCATAAATTACATATTGGCCACGGGCATGAGCATGCATTTTAAATACAAACACTGTAAAAAAGTTTATACAAAAGAAATGAAGTTCAAGGCAGCTCAACCTCATTCCACCTTTTCCTTTAAGCCCAGCCTCATCTGCAGGTGGCTAGAGACTGCCTTTCGCCATGGCCACCAGATGGCAGTGTTGTCCAATTTTTTCACTCTTTTCCACCCCACAGTCTTTTCCCATAGAATCAAATTGTAGATTGTTCCCTTGCATATAAAACTGACAACCCTGTTATTTTAAACTTGAAACTGACAGGCTGTTATTTTAATGAGGTCTTCCAGAGCCAAGGTTAACCAAAGCTTTATTTCCCTACAAAATGTTAAGGCCATAGTTCTAAAAGGGGGCTGTGAAATTTTATGTTATTGATGCTTTCTCTGACTGTATAAGTTTTAAGATATTTTTGACAAGTAAAGCTACATGAAAAATATAGACATATTTTTATAAATATAACTAAATTCTGCATTAAAAGTGGTTCAAATTGCTCCCAATAGGTCCTTTTGCTTTTTTCTGAAAAAAATAAAAAATAAAAATAAAAAATCTTTTCCCACGGTTATCCATTTCTGCCTACTTTGAAACAAAAGTATGTACTTGCAGCAAGTTGACTTTCTACCTTAATGAGTCAAAGGAAAATTTAAAACTTTTATAATTACTATTAATTTTCCAAAATGAAATCAAGTATAGTAGTATTTCTGTGTGTGGGGGGGAAGCTTAGATTCAGAATAGTCACATTTAGTTTGAAAGGATTTTCTTTTATATAATAGGTACTTCTACAATGTGTGATGGTTAATAGCATTATAATTCATTTCCTCCCCCTTGAAATGCCTTTTTCTGTTGATCAAGGAAGTATCTAAAGTCAGTTGCTCACTGTGCCAATAGTAAAAACATTAGCAACCATCTTTTTTTCTCAAGTGATTTTGTTAACATCTTTTTATCTGCTCTACAAAATATTTTTTTACCATGTAACAGATCTTCCTGTCTGAAGTCATGAACATAGATTCCCCCACATACAGAACTGACGTTGAACGAATACTGTCATCGGCGACCCTGCCGTTGGTCAAAGGCCTGTCCACAAAGAGACGTCCACGCAGGAGGAGCCCTGATTTCTGAAAGTGGGCCTCAAGGAAACGACTTCACGTTAGTTACTGTTCATTGGCGGCGGCAACGCAATCCACAAGCATTTAACAAGCCTACTGTGTATGAAGAACTGCGCGTGGTCGACGAGGCTTGGGACACCCAGTAAGAAATGTTCTGTGTCCTCAGGACAAGCTCCATAATTTGTGGACAGAGTGCAAAATGTAAGCCTGGGTCTCCCTGTTAAAAACTGTTAAGAATTCCAACACAGCCACAACAGAGCCATAGATCAAGCGCGGACCCACGGAAGCCGGGACGCCGGGCGGCTGCACAGCGCTGCGCCCACGAAGCTGGCCCTGGGCGTGGGTCTCTCTGCCGTATACACCCGGGCACGAGGCAGGTGCTGACAGCGGCCGTAACAGGGCGGCTGCCACACTTCCTAGACACTCAGCAGTAGCGTCCACAGTGCCTCCGATTTGCACAAAATGCTGAAAGGTGGCTGCTGGTGCCTTCAGGTTCCAGTCGAGATGGCCAAGCACCAGCTCCAGCGCGACCTTTCCCTTAGTGAGATGTCACTGCGTGCTCGCTGCCTGGCAGACACCACAGTAAACCCACCACTCGCCTTTAATCCCCCAGTCCCACTTGAACAACGAGGACCCCGAGGCTGGAGGGGTTAAATCACTTGGACTCAATCACGTAGAAAAAGCGTGAGGCCTGGTTTTGAACCCTGATGGTCCACCCGGAGCCTGCAGTCTCAAATGAACCATTGCAGCAGAGCCGGCCAGCTGGAAGGCTTTAACGCACTCTGAAAGCAGTGTGGCCTGCTGGTAGGTCCCACTCATTTCAGAAAGGATAGGAAGTGTACTGGGGAAGAGGCCACAGTGCTCTGGAAAACTTTGCCTCCCCCCCCCCCAAATTATTAACCCGTGCTAATATTCCAGACCTTCTCCAACACCGCTATGATTCTTGCCTCCTGTGAAACAATCTCCGAATCACCAGCTTTGTCTAACCCACCGTGGTTCTCAAATCCATCCATCTATCTATCTATCTACCCACCCATCTTAACTATCAGCAGAAATACTAATTTTCAGGTGGTGCTAAGAATGTCCCAGATGCATCATAAAATCTAGGCCATTTTTCCAACATGCAAGTGTGAGAAAAAAAAAAAAAAAAGAAACTCCCCCAAACTTTTTCTGGTTTTAAAATGGGAAAAGTGTTCCCGTTCAGAATTTTTTATTCCTAAAACTGCACGGATCAGCTCATCCCCTGGGTTTCTGTGACAAAGGGAGAATTTCCCCACAGGGCTCCATACACAGGTTGGAAAAGTGCATTAGAAATCCTCTCCTTGAGAGGATTTCTCTTATGAAATGGAAAGTAGTAAAGAAAACAAATTTTTCATCACCCTGCCACAGGAACCCACGGGGACTTGAGAGAGTTTTGCCTTTTTCTATTACACTGTACTTGCAGGTGGAGAAGCCAGACGGTAAATCTGAGCCCACCAAATCCAAAGTGCTCAGAGAGATGGCCTCCCTCCTGCCGAGGACTGGGAAAGAGAACTGGAAGCTGGAATTGCAGAGAAGCACCAGGGGCTGCCTGCTAACGGACTCGGCGGCTAAGCAGTGGTACGTAGAGAAAGCCTTCATCTCTTCAGAAAAAGACCTCAGTCAGAGGAGCTCCAAGTGTAAATAATTTTGCTGCTGGTTGTGCCGTTAAAAGGTCGCTTTCTGCTCCTTCTTTGAAGAAATCTGTTTAAATCCCTGTGTGTGGGGGTCCCACATAGACTACTGTCACTAGGCTTCCGAGCGGGCGGTGTGAGCCTCTGTGGACAGAGATGGAACCTCACCTCCCAGGTTTCTTACCTGAATTGCTAAGTGGAAGTGTCACCCGTTTAATTTTTGCATTTTTCTCACTAGGAGCTATTTCCGAATTCTTTAAACATGCCACAGCGATCCGTAAATCACACATTCTCACGTGCTTCATTCATTCTCTTCGTTCTTTTTATTACAGTTAAATAGCCTTTTGAAAACAGTTTTCTTTCCTTACTTCTTCAAATTATTTTCTACGTGGAAAACCAAGTCTCTTTTTCAAGTCAAACTGAGTGTCTCTGACAGCCTTTCTAATGTCTTTTTTACACAAATTGAAACAGGCTCATTTCCCCCCCTTTCTGAGTGGGTTTCCCCAAAGGCAATTGAAAGTGGGGTGTTATTTATGTCAGCACCGGAACGAGGGGAGCCACCAAGGTCCCCCTCTCCATGCTTTACGTGGTGGAAAGGACAGTGCCAGCCTCAAAGCAGCGAGGACAAGGCCCAGAACCGATTTTACTTCTACTGGTCGGAAGAGGGGCCCCTTCCAGAGAAGCTGAGATGCCGCCTCACTTTTGCTTGATAGTTGCTTTCTTTGTGTGTGTGTTTTTAAACGGTCTTTGCTCAAGACAGAGCCATAAGAAACAGGCTCACCTAAAACTTAATTACAAAGAGAAGTTTAGGAAAATATAATGAACTCCCTGGCGGTCTTTAAAAGGAAAAGAGCTTTTCCCTGATCAAGAATGGTTAGGGCGTCCGGTCCCGCAGCCGCCCGCACCCAGGCGCCGACTCGGGGTGCTGCGAGTACTGAGTCAGCCTCCAGAGCCACGCAGCTCATTCGGACCTGCGGGGAACCGGAGACTGAGCTGCACAGCCGAAGCGTAACGCAGCCTCCGTGTGACAGCTTCAGGGCACGTGGAGCCCGTGACTTCCACCGTGTTTTCTTTCTCCGAAAGATCTTTTAATTTTCAGATTTAAGCTAGCTTTTTATAGCTACCCTTTCACTTCTTCTAAGACTATAAGTCAGGGTCCAATGAATCTTATTGCAGCAATTAAAAACATATGTATTCATCTTTTTATTAGTTTTTAAATATGTAGTACTACCGCCATAACTTAATTCAGGTCCTGCCTCTCACAGGGCCGAGGGCAGGGCTGTGCCGCTGTCTGTGTCTGTGGCTTCCGCCAACAAACCGTACGGAGGACCTTCTCTCTGTGTGAGGTGCTCCCTTAGGTGCTGGGGCTACAGTGACACACAGGACACTGTCCCTTCCTGCAAGGAGCTCTGCTTCTGAGGCATTCTCGACACCAGAACAAGCGATAAGACAATGTGATACGGGTGCTGACAGGACCTGGGAGGAGAGTGAGAGAAGCCTGAGTGCAGAGGGGCTGGTTGTGGGTTTTCCAAGAGCAGAAATCAGTGGCTCAAAGTTGATTAAACTGAGAGCGAAGGGGAAAAGGTAAGAGCGTGTAAAACAGAGCAGAAGGGGGGTTAAATCAGGACCAATGGAAACAGGCGTGTGATGGTTCCCAAGGACAGTGAGCAGTTAACAGAAAACAGCGGATTTCCAGGGAGGGTCCAGCAAGTGAGTGTCATGAATGCACACGTGGCTGGGTGAGTGCAGCTGGCTGAGAGTCTGAGGTGACGCGTGCTGCTGCTGAGGGTGGGCAGAGAGGTGCAGAGAGACGGGCCTGGGTCTGCCAGGAGCACGGGGGTATACAGCGAGGGGTTCATCGGGGCTACTTGAGCTGCATCTTGAAGAATGAGCTGGCGGTGTTGGCAGAATGAGGCAAGCCCGGCCTCCCAATCAGATGGAACAAGTCCATGTTCAGACTCATGAGGACCAAGCTGACTCACGAACTGGAAAGCAGTTTGGTGTGACTTTGGAAGATACAGTACGCATGTTGGAGAGACAGGAGTTGAGGCCCGAGAAGCGGAAGAGCAGCAGATCTTACAGGGTCGTAGAGCCTCCTGTGAGTGCTCAGACTTCGTTCTGGAGGACCCGCGAAAGGCAGTGCACAGCCGAGGTGGGTCCAGAGGTATGGCGCTCGCAGAGCCAGGCTGGAGTGGACAACGGTGAGGACAAGGGGCAGATGGTCTGTGCCTTATCGGTCACACCTGTCATGGATTCTCAACCGGTGATTCCATGACACGTTTTCATTTTTATTAGACTCTCCTTCGTCTAGACCCCCTTGCCCTCTCCATCTGTTCCCCACCAGCTCAAGCCTCTGCCCATGCTGCCTGCAGAGAGTAACACCCCCTATGGGAAAAACATCTCCTCCTTTCTGACTATCCGCAGCGTCCTTTAAGGCAGAGATCACGCAGATAAAGTAATCAGAGAAGTAGGCTGAAGTTGTTCATTCATTTATTCACTTACTCTTCCATTCATCAAACATCTACTATGTTCCTGGCACTGTCTCAGGTACAAGGGATGAAGTTATGAACAAAGAAAGGCAAACATCCCTTCCTTCATGGACCACATAATTTTACTTGACGACTCCACCAATAAACAGATAAACCAGTAACAATGTTAGACAGAGGTAAGTGCTAAGGAGAAAAACAAAGTGAGGAAGGGGGTTGGAAGTCCATGTGGAGGTGGGTGAGGTACTAGCTGTGACTTTAGATAGGATGCTCATGGAAGGTCTCATTGAGAAGGAGCTAGTTGATAACATAAGGAGGTAATTATCGCAGGTAATGTTCTTTTGTTGGACACATTTAGATTACTCTTTATGGCATAGAAATGTCTTCATTTTCATGAGATGTTCTCTTTCAAATTTCACTTAAAACATGACTCTCTCTTCCACTCTCTGTTGTTTTCCCACTTTGTATACAGTATGTATATGGAGAAGAATTTATCTGGCATAACAATAGTACAGGCGTGGAAATAAGAAGCGCTTGATACCTGACCTGGACTGGGGAGACAGCTGATTGAGGATGAAACATGGGGCAAATTATACAGATAAGCTCCAAGAAAGTAGAACCACTGCTCAGCCCAGGCATCATGTCACTAGGACCTGGGGGCTCAGAGAGGGACAGAAACATATGGATTGGAATGTGGAATCTCTTGGTTTTTAAATTCTCCACCTCCTTTCCTTTCATCACCATTGTCCTCCTCCTCCTCCTCCTCTTCCTCTTCCTCCTCATCACATAGGCTGAATGGAACGCATTTGATAGCTGGATTCACCTTGAGGGGTGACTGCTGGCGACCTCTGTTTAACGGCTCAGCTCAAGAGAGCAGTCTGCCCTTCCTGGATAACACCCATTCATTCCACTTTCTTCTTTCCTGACATTTTGTGCTCACCTATTCATTCACTCACCACTCAGCCAGACCTTATTGACAGCTGGGCGCTGTGCTGGAGACACAGACACGCTCATGATCAAAACACACTTTCTGGAACCTTCCGCACGCTTTCCAGAACCTTCAGTTCATTCTGTTGCAGTTATTTGTGCTGCACATAAAACAGGAGAGTTTTGGAACTAGAAGACACTAGAGTCTAATTTATTTTGGTCATCTTATCACACAAATGAGTACTTTATTTTATTATTATCTCATGCATTTGGGTTGCTTATTGTTTCACTGGGACATGCGTTGCCTCTATAAAACATTTTTATGCTCCTGGTAAAAACAATATCTCATATATTTTTGGCAGTTAGCTAAGTTTTAAACACACTGTAGATGCTCAATAAATAGCCTTTTTAAAAAAAATTGACTATTGAATTATGGAGGGAGCTTCCCAATTAAAAAGAAAAGGATCTTCCATAAAACCTGATGTACAGTCCATCAAACTTTCTTATTCCTTGGAGGGCAAAAATCTGAACAGATGATCAGGTGGAGGAAGAAACAGGCTTTTGAATATGTTATTCTGTACAAGATGCCTCAGAAGCCAAGCATATGGTAGAGAAAATGGTCGTCATTATCATGTTGCAGAAAACCATCCTATCGCCCTTAAAAAGCACATGTGGCCATGGGTGCCAGTCCCTTTGCTCTTCGTGTACATCAGTGTGACCACCGTGAGAGGCAGTTAGGAGAAAAGAAAGTATATTTCATGCTATTTGGAATTGCTCTGAGACGGGGCGTTCCTTCAGCCGGATCGTTGGATCAATTACAGAAGCACAGAACGGTCTGAATCCCACTTTCTGCAGGAGTAACCAAGCTGACATCTTGGTTACCTCTCTCTTTCCACAGTATTTTAATTCCTGAAGCAAAAATGGCAGAGCTGAAGCTTCAGTTCCATAATCTAGTAAACATTAATTAACAGTCCAGTAAATGTAATTGGTTCTGTCAGGTGACTGGCTGAATGTTCAGCCGTTGAAGCTTCCCAGAATCGTAATTTTCAGTGCGTGCGACGACTAGTCCCGCTCGAAGGGGTGAGTGCTGGTTTACGGGATCTGAAACGGTGCCACGGAAAGCAGGATATATATGTTCCCCGCACACGCCTGCCTTTCACTCCTTTTTTTTTTTTTTTTTTCCAGGAAAGTGTTAATTAGCGGAGAGGCCTACTTACACTGAACAAACAGACTTTCTGCTGACCTAGATCTAGATTGTTTTATTTTCTCTCCCAAATCCCCAAATGAGGTGCAGCATCTCATTTTCATGAGGGTCTGGGGATGAGGGAGGATGAAGCCATCTCACGTTACATCAAACAGTCATGATTTGCTAATCATTAAATTCCAAAAAAATTAGGTTTTGGATTAAATGGTGAGAAGCGTTCCCAGAAAATGAATGCAAGCTCGTTTTGGCTTCTCAGCGGCTTCTGAGCTTTCATGCCGGGCACAGCACAGCCCCAGCGCTGGGTGGTGCGGCAGAGGAGGGTCCCGCTTTGGGTGGGAGGGGGCTCACAGGCAAATCTCTGTCCACCTCCTTTTTTTCCTGGTAACTTGTATTCACTTCCTTTTCTCTCTCTCTCACTGAGAAAGGAAGGCGGCCCATCCCTGACCCACAGGTTGTCACAGGTCCTCCTGGACTCTGAGCCGTGGAGACTGCTCTCTGTCCTGAGCTGGAAGCTAACATTAGATCGAGAGAAAGGAACTTCCATTTCCCGCCACTGAGGGTCATGCCACCTTAGTTACGGGGCCTGAGCGCTCTGGTGCCCACTGCCACCTCGGGTGTTTCTAGACATTCCTAAGGTCAGGCTGACGGCTCAGCGGCTCAGCCACTTCCCTGCGCCACCACAGAACAATAGACACAGTCCGTAAGCGGTCGAGCCTGGGCTTGATGGCTCTGTCGGTTGGGTCTTGGAAGGAAGCAGACAGCACGACTCGACTTGGGTCATTTGAAGATGGCCAATAGGGACTTGATATAAAGGTAAGAACAGAGTGTTGGCCAATGGTAAGAAAGAGTGCAGAACCCAAGGTTAGTAACAGTGGCAAAGTTACCACCCCCGGGCCCAGAGGACTGAAGCATGGGGATGGGGGAGAGCTGTGGAAAAGGACAGCTGAGGGGAACTGAGACGCTCAGCCAGTCTGCGGCAACCCCACAGGGAGGAAGCCCTGGGCATGAATGTCAGAGCCTCACTTTCCTCACAGAGCTTCTGCCTCCCATTGGCCAAGCCTCACTGGAGCCTGAAGACAAGGGAGCCCACGGAACGAGTCCATATCATCGCCTTCCAGAGCCAGCGCAGGCTGAGAAGAGGGGAGAGTGGGTCCGCAGGGCACAGAGGAGATGTCCAGCCCATGGTGCTGTAGCCTTCAAGGTGGAGAAGGGCGAGTCAGGGAACAGGGAGGAAAGCTGGATCCCTTCTCGCTAGCTCCACACACCCATGCTGCCCTCCTCCTCTGCTCTTCAGATTCAGCTCAGCCAGGTTCAAGCAGTCCTGGGACCTGGTTGACCTCAGCTCACATCATTTTCTCTGTGCCCCCCGCTTTATGCACGAGGCAAAGGCATGCCTCGTGTCAGGAGCATCTGTCAGGCGGCCAGAGGGGTGGACGCGACTGTGGGAAGGATTTCCAGAGCCCCAAACTACAGCGAGACCCTGGTTTCCTGCCTTGGTTTTGTTTTCTTCCCTCTCCTTTCCTTGCCCTTTGTTCTCTGTTTCCAAGCCTTCCTGATTCATGTGGTTTAATTACCAGTCTGCCCTTGCCTCCTTGAAATCATCTGGACTGATTCTGAGACATCCACTGCTGACTCAAGCCCACGAGGGAAATTCGTGAGGACGTGCTACGGGATCCAGTTCCCTCAAGTCACAGCCTCTTTCTGTTTCATGTCTAGTTAATTTGTTCGAATGCAAGGCAGAGGGAGTTGGGGTAGTGGGTTGGGGTCACAGGAGGGAGACCAGATCCATGACACAGCCTCAGATTTGCATTCCTTCAGAGCCGTTGGTAATTAGGCAGATATTCCCACTCAAGGCAAAGGATGATTACTATTCAACTTCGTTGACGAGGAAAAGGATGTGGTTGAGTGTATCGGAGGTGCAATCCGGGACCCAGATGTGTCGTCTTATCTCTCTGGAGCCCTCCATCATTTCGGTTCTCTCCTACAGCTCTGTTTCCCACAAAGGGCTCTGGTGCACCAGGAAACCGGTCTATTTCAGGATCAGCATGGAGCAGGGGCAGCTTTGTAAATGATCACTTCACAAGGACTCATTCTAGGCGTACTTCACTTTCAGAAATTCGCATTAGGCAGGAGGAGAGTAGAGACACATCACTGTGGTTCTCTGTCCCTAGGTGGTGTTTTTCCTAAGCTTGGGAAAAACTTGCCACGGATATATACTTTTCCCGATTTTCAATTTTTACTGGGATCCCTGTCCTTCGTTTCTTTTGGCTTTGACTGGATGCTACTAACCTTTTCACGCAGGAACCTTTTCAGTATTGCTTGCAGAGCTCAGGAAGAACAGGAAAGCTGAGACTTCATTCCCTCAGGTCCCAGGCATTTGCTCACCCACTCATTGAAAACTTTCCCTCTTGCCTATGCAGAAATTAATTTTTAAACATCAGAGTCTACCAACTTCAGAGACGCAGGGCAGGGTCAGCCCTGGCCAAGCTGAGCAGGTCAGGTTCGTCTGTGGAGGTCTCCTGCACTGTCTGCTCCCATCCCTGCACCCCTCTCTCCTTCCCCTCACCTTCTCCTGAGAGGTCAGACATCGCCACTGTGCCTCTGGCTTCCCAGAACTGCCCACAGTGATGACCCAATTCATCCTGTGTGTCCAACCTTCCTTCCAGGCCTTTATTTTCCACAACAGGTAATTGCTTTTCATTCTGTACAGAGCTGGAGGATTAATAGTTTACTCTTTCCAGGAAACATATATGATATATATGTGTATATATTTATATACTTAAATTATATATTATGTCTATTATATATAATATATAAATAATATACGTATCAGATCATTTAAAAAAAGATTTTTATTGATTTTTAGAAAGCGAGGAAGGGAGGAGAGAGAAACATAGTTTATGAGAGAAAACATTGATCGGCTGCCCCCTGCATGCTCCCTACTGGGGATCGAGCCTGCAACCTGGGCATGTGGCCTGACTGGGAATCAAACCAGCAACCTTTCGGTGCAAAGGATAATGCCCAAGCAACTAAGCCACAGTGCCTTCTGGAGATAATGTTACAGTTCAAAGGAGAATTCTGTTGGCTCACAGTAGGAACCACAATAAAGATGTTTGGGGTCAGATAAATTCCCTTAAAATTGCTCCATATGCTTTGGCTGCTGTTTTATCTCCTAAGACTGGGCCAGGAGCTGAATGTTCCCTGGTACAATGGTTCCCACCTCTGACTGCATATTGGCATTATCTGGGGAGTTTTAAAAATACTGATGCCTGGATCTGGACCACAGAGATTGTGATGAAATTAGTCCACGTGAGGCACAGTCTAAATATTGGGATTTTTCAAAGCTGTCCAGGTAATTCTAACATGTGGCCAAGACCGAAACTTCCCGCTTCAGCAACAGGCTCTGAAGGAGAAGACTGACGGGTACACAAATCAGACTCAATCACCAGCTCAGAAGAGGGTGGAGAGAGAGCGTATTTCAAAGATGCTAAAGAGGAAATGTTTACCAATCTTTTCTGGTGAGTGTGTGTGCATTTTCCAAGATTAGGGCTTGGTGTCTGGTACTGAGGACAGAAAAAAGTACAATTTCACCATTCCAGTCAACAAACTCAAATTGTTGAGATACTTCTTATCTTGGATATCAGGGAATTTTATTAAGCACTGGGTGGGCTAGATAAATATAATCTTAAAATCTAGTGGAGGTAAAGAAAGACAGATATACAAGTAATAATCACCCAAGACTGTGTGACCAATATTGTGGGACACAGGTATAAATTAGGTCCCATGGAAGTGCTTACTTCTGACCAAGCAAGGTTTCTTGGATGAGGTTGCCTTTGAGCTGAACCATGAAGTGGTGTCACATTTTGACAGTAGGAGAATTAGGTGAAAGTTCTTCTAGGCTGAGTGAGGTCAAGGAGTCTTCAAAGAGCAGGGCCTTTTGGAGACCAGCACACATTTGCTCTGGCACAGGTGGAGGCAGAGGATAGTGTGTGGGGAGAGGAGGCTGGCACAGTTAGTAGAGGGTAGACTAGGGGTGTTAAATAATGCTGTGAAGTGGGGTTTCACTTCATTGGCAATGTGACTTCATCTACGTTCGTGAGTTTGGAACTGCCATGGTCAGATGGATGTCTCAGGACAATGACAAATCCCGTGTTAGTATGAAGATGAGTTGGAGACGAAGAGGCTGAAATCAGAAGGATCACTCATGGGTAGGGAGACACGTGCCATCATCAGAGCTGAGAGGAGGAGAACATTTCTAGGACAGTGGCGAGAGGAACAGAAAGGAGCATTGTGTATGAGATGCCTTTCAGTGATAGAACAGATAGAACTTTATAATAAACTGGATGACAGGGATGGCAAGTTAGAATGAAGAAGCAAAGATGACCCCGTAGTTTCTACCCTGGGCGATGAACTTCCAGGAAGGCAATCCTTTAAATTGTGGGTGGCTGAGACTCTATGAAGTTCCACAGGGTTGTAGGCAAACATCCTGAGGACCCATTCACCACCACATTTCTTGTGCCTGGCCCATAGTAGGCACAAATATATGTTGAATAAACAAGTATTTGTTGAATAAGTAAATACAATTCTCTGAGAATGAAGTCTAGTTGGCTGAGCAAGTTTTCAGAAGGGTTTTCATAGGGTTTTCCCCTGTTGAACTTGGAGTTCCAATAAGGCAGCAGGAAGTTGGAATTGCAGATCCGAGGTGTAAGAGAATGGCCAACTGTAGACATGTAGAGATTGTCCTCCAAAGGATGTCTAATTGGGAATTCTGGATGTGTACATAAAAGAGTAGCTAAAGATAAAATTAGCACAGGCTGGATGCCAGACGACTGGTCCAGACACTCTGTGCTATAAGAATTCAGAGGAGGAAGCCTTTGTGATGTCTAAGTCCTACCCTAGACTATTTTAAGAAATAGCTACTAAAACAAGGTTTTGAAGGATGAATATATAGATCCTAGGAAGAAAGAAAGGGGAAGATATTCCAGCTAGAAAGAAAACTATGAACACAGCTATTGTTCAGAGGATACCTGGGGCATTTTCTAGATCCTCACTATTCCATGGAACTAGTAGCATGGACCTCATCTGGCAGCTTGTTAAGAAGGCAAAATCTCAGTCCCTACCCTAGCTTCCTGGACTAGAACCTGCACTTCAACAAGGTCCCCCAGGTAATGAGGGAAAACTCTGAAGATGGAGAAGTGCCGGCCTGGGTCATGTTCAATCTAATGGAGGATTTGTGTCACGGAGGATGTCGTGTGGGGCGAGGTAATGAGGACAACTGACTGGCACACACCACGCTCCTTTAGGAAGATCATTTTGGTAGAAGTGTAGGGGAGTCCCAAGAGCCTACAAGGCTAAAAGAGGCCTGTCAACCAACCAGTGAGGCAGAGGAAGTTATATAACTTAGAAACATGTTGACACTAGGCTGAGGTTCTTGATGGTTGATAGCTTTCATGGCACTCAGCAATGGCTGGCATTGGAGGATGGCCACACGTGACCACAACTGGGTGGGTGATGCGAGATGGCGATGTCTGCCTGCTTTCCATAAGCCCGCCTCGCGCAAGCTGGGTCCCTCCCTCCGGTGAACGGCTGAACCTGTATACTGGTCCTTTTCAGGTCTTCCTCAAACCAACCCCAATGTGGCTGTTGTGTAAGGAGGAAGCTTGATCAAATTACAGTATCAAACTATACTAGAGTATGTATTTCCACTGTAGTTTTTCACTTGGTTTTATTTCATTTGGTTAAATATGTAGTCTCTATCCAAATATCTTCATATAATAAGTTTGATAACAGGATGCTTTTTTCCATCACTTCTTAATAAATCACAGAGAAAATGGCAATGCAGAAACAGTCTTACTTCCCAATCACCTCACTCATATTCCTAAATCGCTATTTCATTTTTATTAAATGATGTCAAGTCAATTTGTGTCTGTAGGTGATTCAAAAAATATTAGCGAACTGGTTATTACCTCAAAGGAAAATTTAACCTCCCATTTTAGTATGAAATTATTAGCCGTGATGTTTAGCTGGATAACTTCTGAAAGCAAATTATGCTGCCCTAAAAGCTCTCTGTCAAGAACGTCATACTCCATCAAAGCACATAATCCCGAGAAGTTTTATTTGAAAACTACGGGAGCTTTCGGTACAACTGTTTCATTCTGATCTCTCCTACATGTAGTTTCAAAGGCTTTGGCCTTTATCACTTAATTTATTCCCAATCAAAAAACAGCCAGACTCCCAAATGCCATTACGTGTCTGGGAAGAAAAGAGGGTGATCCCCACAAAAGTGCGGAGAGCAGTGCGTTGGAACTGTTTCCTTGTGCCTCTGAAATGCTCACACATCCTATCATCCCCCGGTTCTCTGAGCTCACTCACCTACAGTAACGAAATGTAAACAAACTGGGTATTCAAGAGGAAAAAAGGACAATTATACTTACTATGCTTATTTTTGTTCACCTCGGTCACTGGTATGCCATGGGGAAAGAAGCTGACACGAGAAATAATGAACTGAATGAAAGTGTCACGAAGTTGACAGTTCCTTCCCCGGCAGTTGATACCACCTGTTTCCTCCTTGCAAGCTCAGCATCCTTCATCTGTGTTTCTGTCCTCAGCCTTCTCCTCTCTTGAATGCGTACCTCCCTCTCCACCCGTGTTCTACCTCTCATACCGATCGTTAATGTAGTTATTGCATGATTCTTATTAGCAGGGAAGCTTCAGAACATCCATCCACACGATGGGACAACACAAAGCCAGATGCTGTTTTGGTCAGAGACCTCTTCCGCAGCGCAGCACCAAACACACGCTGACCTAAGGCCTAGCACTCCTGTCCCCAGCAGTCTGCACAATAAGTGCTTGCTATGGGCTGAGCTGCATTCCTCAAAAAGCTAGGTAGGAGTCCTCATCCCTGGAACCTCAGCAAGTGGCCTTGTTTGGAAACAGAGCTTTTGCAGATGTAATTAGGTGAGTTGGGGTCGTACTGGAGTAGGGTGGGCTCTTACTCCAATATGACTGGTGTCCCTATAAAAAGAGAAGAAAGACGCACAGGGCTCAGAACGCCATGTGATGGTGGAGGGAGAGAGTGAAGTGCGTAGCTGTCAGCCGAGGAATGCCAAGGCCGGCTGGCAATCCCAGAAGCTAGAGAAAGGCATGGGACAGTCTCCTCTAGAGCCATCAGGGAGTGCATGGCTCTGCCAGCAGCTTGATTTCAGACTTGTAGCCTCCAGAACTGTGAAACAACACATTTCTGTTGTTTTAAACCACCCAGTTTGTGGTAGTTTGTTATGACAGCCCTAGGACATTGATACAGTGCCTGTCAGCAAAGTAATAATAACAACCACCTGTCATATGCAGTCGGGAGCCGGCTTTGACAGGTTGATGTTCTCAAGACAGTTGGATAGCTTTCTTAGACTGCCCCTCTTGATCTCCAGAGCTGGGTCAGTCTAAACACATAGCCAACGTCATTAGACACGGGAGCTTCTCATTAAGCTCGTAGATGGCACCGCGTCCCTTCTAGACAACGACAGTTCTTCTGCACTGGTGCAGAAGCTGACGAGCCCTAAATAAAAGTAGATGAGCAGAATGCTCTCTGCTTTATACCAGTAATGTTTCAGCAAATTGCATCATATTTTAAGTACTCAGAGGAAGCTTGCTGTTTAAATTCTTTTGCAAAGCGAGTATGACGTTTTCACCCAAAGAATCAGATTTCTTGATTCTAGTTTTCTTAAATTAGGGAGCACAGCCCCGTAGGCGATATTATTAGGAAAAAGAATCTTATTACTTGGTGTCAGGCTAAGAAGGATGGAAAAGATTGATCGGAAGGGTATTTTCTCAGACATGAAAGGATGACAGATTTGGAATAATTCTACTAAGTGCTTTTTACTAGCAGATTCTTAATTGAGAAACAGGCTGAATTCTATTATTTACTTGAAACACTTGAGAGTCTACAACTATAGACCAGTCAATACTGTTTCTTTATCAATGTAATAACACTAGTACTAATTTAAGAATACTTTTTATCCCAGCCCTGCTTGACTGCTGAGAGCCTACATTTTTCCAAAAAAGGAAATTCCTTGGAATGCCCTGAGAGTTTAGGATAAAATGGAAACAAATTTAATTAAACAAAAGAGAAAAACTGAAGCAGAGGAATTTATAGTTAATTTATGGATTAAGCCAGAATTATAGACATACTGAAGACACACGCTTCTGTTATAGAGAATGCTTTTCCAAAGCAGAATTCTTATCCTTATAAAGACGCAATTGCCTACAAGAGCCAGAACACAGAGACAAAGAAAGGGTTAAGGAACAGTTCTAGACACTGTAAATGACTGAATACCAAAAAGATGCTCTGTGTTAGCGGGAACTAGACTGTTCCTGGGAAGAGATTTAGCTCGATGCTCTGTTCTTCTCTGAAGAAATGGCCTTGACTCATTTTAGGGCAGTAAGCAGTCAGGAAGAGCATAATCATCAGAGCCATGAAGTTTTCAAATGAATTTGTGCGCACCAACTGGCAAACCAGCATTAATGACCGCAGCAAACTTTCAAATTCGAAGACTCTGGGAAAAGGAAAGTCTGTGAATTGAAAACCATTCCCCTTGTGATGCCAAGACTGCTTCACAGAGATTCTTGTTTCATTTCAGGCTCGAATGTGAGACTACTCCCCTGGTTTGAAGGGATTTTTACATAGAAATTCATTGTGAATGAAAACCAGAACATGCGCATTCTCCTCTTAACAAAACACTTTTACAATTTCTATAAGGCTCACAACAAAGCTGGGCTAGGGTAGGCAAGTGAGATCATTGCTTTGGATGCAAAATTTAAGGGGGGACACCCAAAACTCAGCAATCAAAATAAATAATATTTTAGCCCTGGCCAGTGTGATTCAGTTGGTTGAGTGTCATCCTATGAACCTAAAGGTCACAGGTTGGATTCCCGGTTAGGGTGGGTTCATGCCTGGTCTGGGAGGTAACCAATCAAAGTTCCCCTCTCACATCTCTCTCTCTTTCTCACATCGATGAAAAAAAAATTTTAAATAAAATATAAAAATAAATAATATTGCAATGCAATATTTTATAATATTCAAAATGAATGCAAACAATTCTGTGATGACTAACATATCAACATTTTCAGTGAAGACAGAATTTATATTGCTGATTTTTTCCTCTGGCCTCAGGCTCCATTTCAGCACTGCATTCACATACGCTTGTAAAAACACTCTGAGTACACACCAGCCACGCACGGAGCACTTCCTCGTTCCACTCTGAGGACGGGACATTTTCAATCGACATAACAATGACATGGCGTTTTCTTCAAACACAAGTCCTCAGAGTTCATTCGACAGCGACATATCTCCTGAGCCTCTATTGTGTCCTGGACCTCTTGTAACACATGTGAAAACACTTCACAAGTCATCAAATCCTGCTCTTAATTTTCTATTTTCCCTATTTCATGCTCTTCAACTTCCATTTTCTCAGTCCCAGTTTTGGTCGTGGAGGATGCTGACAGATCCAATGAGCAGCGCGAGTCTTCTGCCTCGGTGTCTCCCGCCTCCCCGGGTCTGGATGGCCCTGCTCTGTAAGCTAAGCAAGCCGGTGCTGACTCGGAGCTCAGGAGGGATCCGCCCCACGGCGCCAGGCCCTGCTCCTGTGTGCGAGGCCCAGGCTGCAGGCTTTCATTACAGAGCTGTGAAGGGACCACATAGCTGGTGTCACTTATAAAACGGCAGGCTCCCCTGCCAAACGGGAAGCCATTTATAGTTCACAGCTTCTCCTGGTGGGTTAATACTGTAAATCCTTGTGAGTAATGCCAGAGCCAATAGAATCAATAAAGTCCAAAATGACCTTCACTTGGCCTGCCCTGTAAGTGGATGGTCCCAGAGTGACAGGCACGCCGCTGCTCCACGGGGGGGTGAAATGTAATCTGGCGACAATGACAAGGATCACTTCTGCGTTACTTTATTCTCTGCCTTTCCCACTTTTAATCAGTTCTGGCAGGGCACGGGATTCTCAGACATGTTTTCAAGTTTAATTTTTAAAAACTTCATACTTCAGGGTGACATTGGCTGTCCAGTGAATTATGAATGCCTTAAATCTCTGCGGGGAGGGTGGCAGACCAAACCAACTCCTTACCAGGGGCAGCTGTGTTCAAGGTATTGAATGGGGAGCTGATGACAGAGAGAGTCCAGGACTGAGAAGGGCTGGAGGCACTCACAGCTCTGGGGAAAAGTACTAGATAGTCCAAGGTGGCAGAGGACATAAGGGTTTGGAACCAGAATGGGACAGTAGAAGGGGTGGCAAAGAGAGCAACCGACAGAGGAAGAACTCTTCCCCACCGTAGTTCCCGGCTTTGTGCCTCTATGCGTATACTTTCCCAGGGCTGCGTTACAAAGCACCATAACTGGGCGATTTAACACAACATAAACTTATTCTCTCACAGTCCCGAGGCCTGGAGTCTAAAGTCAAGGTGTGGGCAGGGAGAATCGGCTCCATGCCCCTGTTGTAGCTTCCGGTGGTTGCCAGCAATCCTTGGCATGCCTTGGTTTGGAGTTGTATCACACCAATCTCTGTCTCTGTCTTCACAATGCGTTCTTCCCCTTCTGTGTCTCTGTCCAAATCCCTTCTTAGTGTAAGGTTCAGTCATATTGGATTTAGGGCCCATTCCACTCCAGCACGACCTCTTAACTTGGCTACATCTGCAAAGAGCTTATTTCTAACTAAGGTCTCATTCATAGGTAGAGGGGGTCAGGACTTCAACGTATTTTTTGAAGACACAGCTTACATATAGGGTGGGGCAAAAGAAGGATTACAGTGTTGCGTGAACAGCTGTATTATTGTTTATTAATGATTGTATTATTTTCCATTCGAACAACTATAAACCTACTTTTCCCCTACTCTGGATATGTTTTGAAGACACAGTTCAACCCACAAGCCACACTATATTAACTAACAAAAAGTATATATTCAGCTACTGGAATGAAATAAATACAAATTCCTTGGAGCGTTCTCATATTTTAGGGCAGTGTCCATGAGATTTAAGTAAGAATTAGCACCAGGGACATTTTTAAAGGGATATTCCCTCCAGAACGTCCGCAATGGGGCCGTGACCCGCATCCGAACAGTGTTCAGGTGGTTCTGAGGTAGGCGGGTTTGTGTGCTTCGAGAAACATCATCTTGTGTTATCACTTTAACTCCCCAAATGATCAGTGTCTTGCTATAAATTCCCAGATATTCTGTACATTAGATCATTTTTATTCACCTTTGTCTCAGTTTTATAATGTGGTGCACACAATGATTTCCATGGTCAGTCCTAATTCACTATTAATCCATAGATTAATTGCAGGTCTGTGAGCTGGGATCTTACTCAGGGAATTAATACATCCTTGCCGTCCTCACCTGTTTTCCAAATTGCTTTGAGATCTAATCAAATTATAGAAGATATTTTCATTTGAATTTTTTACAGTGTTGCCATTTTGTTTAAAGATATCAGACGAAATCCAGTAAAAATGAGGTTCATCTTTAACATGATAACAACCTTTAACACGACATTAAGAGCATCATGAGGAACAAGCTAATAGGCATCAGGACACGGTGCTAGCCTGAGTTGAGAATAAGAGTTCTGATGAGTTGTCTCACCTGCACAGTGGGGTTAATTATAGAACCTGTTAGTACAGAAAGGCCGGGGAGAGAGTAAACATTTGATAAATATTACCCATTATTTTATTTAGTCATTAAATAATGATAACCTGTGCCTCTGGAAAGGATTTCCTCCCCTATTTTACAAGTGATTACCTTGGATGTAAGAGGTAACGGTAGGAGATAAATCAGTGTTGCATTTTTCCATTGTCTTCAAATATTTATGAATAATGAGGCCAGAGACATCTCCTTAAATAGTCCTCAGTTATGTGAGCAAGGGGTGTGTATTAAAGCCTTTTATATAGACATGTATTAAATGTTCCCAAGTGGCAAATATTTGCACACTTGGTAATCCTTTTCTCGTTTTTCACTGTGAGCCAAAAGAAACCAGAGCCTTCTTTCCCTCCATTTATTAAACTGTGAATACTTGTCAGTGGAACGTAAGAGGAAAATCTCATGCGGTGGTTCAGTTGAAGTACAATGGCCCTATTTACATAGGACCATTATTTGCTCTATATACATAGTGATCTACATATTTACAACTAATGTGGTGTGTATACATGTATTCACCACAGTATATTGCCTTGGGAGGTGTTCAGGATGAACGTAATATTATAGCTTTTTAGAGGAAGAGAAACCCCCAAGGGTCAAAGAATTGTGTGATGACTCTAGAATTTTGGTCTTTTAATTTGCAGAAACATCGCTGTGGGAGTGAAATGATCTCGACTTAGTTCCATGACTTTCCTTTGGGTTTTTTGTTTTAATTTCTGATTCTTTGGTAATAGGGGGATATATATTTTTCTTAATTGATTGTTATGTTGTTTGGACAAGCTGTACAGCTAACAAGCAAGCCCCATGCTCAGTGGTGGTTAGTGATCCTGACCTAGGCTGATGTATTAAATATCAGGCTGATGCTGTATGAGCAATTCACTTTTGGAGATTCTGAGGCTTAGATTCAGACTACAGGAGTGAGCAAAATCCTGCTTTGGAACTTCTTTGTCTATGAAAGGAGACTGGAGGCTGGTAGACTTCCCTGGAGGTCTCCTAGCCATCAACCCTGCCCTGCCTCTCAATTCTCATGCTCTTGTTGGCTTGGTGGGAAAATCAAGACCCTGCACCGGGGAAGGCTCTTCTTCAGGTTAATACCAGATGTTCCTGGATCTCCCTTTTTCTCCCTGCTCATCCCTTCTAGCCCTCTCTCCTTCACTTCAGGCCCTAAATGTTGACACTACTTGGACTCCCTATTGATACACTGTCTCCCTGCTGTCTCTCCCATGCTGTTACAGGTGTGTGGCTGGAGACTACACCTATAACCTGGCCCAGGCATTTCTCCTGAGTCCTGGCCCACACATCATGCTTTCTGACCCATCTCAACTTTAGCATGTCCTCATTTCTTAATGAAGTTGTTATCGCTACCACCTCCACCCCAAGCTTGCTTCCTTTTCTGTGGTTTGTGCTTCTATGCTTGTTTCCATGATGTGCTCAGGAGCAAATTCCCTTGTCATTGACTTCTGTGTCTCACTTCCCATCTCGTTCTTTGCTTTCTCCAGCTCAGCTTCTACCCTGACCTCCTGATGCTCATGTCAGCAGCCCATCTACGTCTCTGAGCCACAAACAGAATCTTTAAAAGAGCCTTTTTCATATTGTATCCTTCTCCTTTTCAAGGTTCTGACAGATGAATTTTCTAGAGCTTGACTCCACTGAAAATCTTTAGTGAGTCCCCTTTTGTAAGAGTAAAATCCAGCCCAGCAGGTGTGGGTCAGTGGTTGAGCATTGACCCATGCACCAAGAGGTCATCAGTTCAATTGCTGGTCAGGGCACATGCCCAGGTTGTGGGCCAAATCCCCAGTGGGGGACATGCAGGAGACGGCCAATCAATGTTCTCTCTCATCGATGTTTCTATCTCTCTCTCCCTCTCCCTTTCTCGCTCTCTCTAATCAATATAGAAAAAACATGTTTTTTAAATAAATAAAATAAAGAGTAAAGTCCAAATGATTGTGAATTTAAGCAGTCAGCAGAGGTAAAGCATGGGACTTTTAACCACATAGACACATCACTTTAAACTCTGCCTATTCAAACTCTGCCTATTCAGACAACCAGCAAAGATTTTTTCTGTTATATTTTGAAAATTGGTATAGAAGTAAAACTTAGGCTGGTTATTTGTCATGTCAGAAGAACTTGCCATATCATGGCACATACGTTTGGCTATAAAAACGAAGAAACCAAAACAGGGAGTTCATATGATGGCAATCATTACCTAAAGTTAAAAAGAACTCATGAGTCTTTAAATGTAGGAAGACAGACCTATATATCTTGTAGGATCATTAATCAATCTGAACTAAAGCAGCAATACAATCTAATTTTAAGAGTCTCCTTCTTGGAAAAATAGTAAAATGATAATAAAATCTTATTGTTTTCTAGCAGCATGTGTGTGAATACTTCAAAATAATTTCCTCAAAATTCAAGATTCTGTTCTTACAATGACTTTTAGGTTCCTTTTTGCTCATCCCTACCCTCCTCGGTTGCCATTTAATCAGTTCTTACCTTTATGACACTTTTAGGCTATTGGGTTGGCACCACCTTAAAGAGAAATGAGAATTTTCTCATGATTTCTATTTTTTGACTTGGCAACCTTAGAAATTATGCAGATCTTAATTTCCATAGATCTTTCTTCTTGGAAAGTTTCAGGCAAAAGCACTAATATTTCACTCCATGCCAGCCCACTTTTATCTCACTACTTTGACTTACAAAGAGGATCACTCTTTCACCCCTTTGAGCTCTTTTCATGCATTCCTGTTCTTGGGGTTCCAATAAAACAGTGACCCTAAATCACAAAATCTTCACATTCAACTTATTTTTTTTCATTTGCAGTAAATTTCTTGAGGTTGTAGCCCTGGCTGACTATCACAGGCCCCAAGTGAGTAGTCAAAGAGATAAGTTACATTATGCGGATATGTGAGTGACAGCAAGTGCCAGGCAGGGAGTGATTAGGAAAGAAAACTCCTAAAATAACACCCTTACACTCTGTGCTCATAGTAACAGAGTTTAATTAACTGGTGCAGAATTTACTCCGTTCTAAATTAAGGGAAATGACAAGACAGGATGTTAACCAGTTAAATATTAGGGTCAAACATTTCCAAAACATCAGCCATCTCCCACCCTGACTTGGTCCCTAAATCAGCCTCAAGGGTATGATATGGAAATTAATTCCTGGCTGGACTCCCCTTGAAGGCATTTTACATGAGTTTACTCTAGATTTCTAACACTTGTGAAATTTCTTTTGGCCACTCTGTGACTGCTTTCTCATCTGTAAAATTTAGAGTTGTTATGTGGATTAAATAAATGAATATAATCACCTAATCGTTCTCAGCAGAGGCTGGCCATCACCATATGGCTTCCTCAGAGCACACTGTTGGTTGTCTTAGAGGGGGTTCAATGACGGCAGTATAGGGCACGGAGGCTATGGGACATGGATGGCCAGATCTGGTCGATCCAATAAGTCTCTGCTGGTGTGGGGTGTGGATCCAAGGATATCACCTAAGGCAGAAGGAGGCAGACAGGCAGAACAGCGGACAATTCCTGCTCAGCAAAGATGGTGCCAGCAAGAGCGTTGGTTAACTCTGCTCCTGGGGCAGTGGGTCCTCTGTCCTCATTTGCACTTGATGTTGCCTGTAGGTTTCCCAAATCTTCTGGTTTCAGCTACACCCAGAGGCAGATTAACAATGTCTTGGTGAAATCTATCCCGGAGGAGGCTAGGATCATCTCCTAAATCCTTGACCCCAAAGTGAGAACTGACTATCAAGTATAATTTCTAAGTATGATTTTTAAAAATGTTATTGCTAATGAATAGAACTTCAATTACAATACTATCTGGTAGCATGAAAAGAAATCTATTGCAATGCAGAGACAATAGCTAAACAAATAAAAAGACACAGTAGCAATAATTGGTGCAGAAAGCATTCAATGCAATAGCCGCCTTTGTCCAACTGATGGTGCGCCACTGAAGAATTCCAGGTGGTCCGGGAGAAGAGGTGACACAGTGAATGGCGCAGGAAGTAAAAGAAAATGGAAACAAATGTTTACAGAGGCCTCACTGTGCATTGGGCCCAGTTGTGAGGGTTTCTGTGTCTTATCCCATTTATGCCTCATCAGGTATTATTAGCACGGATTCAATGTACTGTTGGTGTTACTGACCAAGACAGGTTCAAGAGCCCACTCTGCCCCTAAGTGGGTGTGAATGGAGACAAAATACTTAACCCCTCTTCATCGGGGATTATTAATGAGTAAGTTTAGACACTGAGACGTTCAGATCACTTCTTGTATGGGTCATATGAACTCAGATCAAAGTATTTTTCCTATCTACCATGCAACTGGCGAGTTCTGTCATATTTCTTCTCATAAGGAATGAGGAGGAAATATGTCGGTTCAAAGGCTCATGGGATGGTGAGGTAGGTGGCCACAAATTCGTCTCTGAACAGTGTGGAAGTAGAAAGACATGTAGAAATTCTTTTCGCCTCATGGCACTACCTTCCTAATGGTAGACACTTAATTCCCTTCTGTAAGCCTGTTGAAGACCGCCCTGTATAAAGGTTTCTCTATGAGCCTTTATTCACCCCAGATGTCAGAGGAAAAGAGTCAGAAGAACCCTGATATTCACCAATGTTACATCTGATAAAGGGTTAATATCTAAAGTTTATAACGAACTCAGACAATTCAACACCAGAAAAACAACCCAATTAAAAAGTGGGCAGGAGACCCGAATAGACACTTCTCCAAAGAGGACATACAGATAGCCAATAGACATATGAAAAGTTGCTGAATATCACTAATTGTCAGAGAAATGCAAATCAAAACCACAATGAGATACCACCTCGCACCTGTCAGAAAAGTTATCATTAATAAATCAACAAACAACAAGTGATGGCGAAGGTGTGGAGAAAAGGTGCATTGTTGGTGGGAATGCAGATTGGTGCAGCCACTATGGAAAACAGTGTGGAGTTTCCTAAAAAAATTAAAAATGGACCTGCCTTATGACCCAGTGATTCCACTTCTGGATATATATCTGAAGAAACCCAAAACACCAATTCAAAAAATATATATGCAACCCATGTTCACTTCAGCATTATTTACAATATTCAAGATAGGGAAGCAACCAAAGTATCCATCAATAGACGAGTGGATAACAAAGTAGTGGTACATATATACAACGGAACATTATTCAGCCATAAAAAGTAATGAAACCTTACCATTTACAACAGCAGGGATGGACCTAGAGGGTGTTAGGCTAAGTAAAATAAGCCAGAGAGTGAAAGCCAAATACCATATGATTTCACTTACATGTGGAATCTAAAAAACAAAATAAATAAACAAACAAAATAGAAACAGACTTATAGCTACAGAGACCAAACTGATGGTTGCCAGAGAGGATGGGGCTTGGGGGACTGGGTGCAAGGGTGATGGGATTAAGAAGTACTAATAAGTAGTTACAAAGTAGGCATTGGGATGTAAGGTAAAGCACAGGGAATATAGTTAATAATACTGTAATAGCTTTTTTTTTTTCTTTATTGATTTTAGAGAGAGAGGAAAGGAGAGGGGGAGAGAGAGATGGAAACATCGATGAGAGAGAACATTAATTGGCCGTCTCTTGCATGTCCCCCACTGGGGATTTGGCCCACAACCTGGGCATGTGCCCTGACTGGGAATCAAACTGGAGACCTCTTGGTGCATGGGTTGATGCTCAACCACTGAGCCACGGCCTGGCTTGGAGCTAACACTTTGTAATCTATATGAATGTCTATCTGCTGTGCTGTACATCTGAAAATAATGCAAATAAGTGTTGAATGCAAAAAAACAAAAACAAAAACAAAATAAAACAAAAACATCCAACCATCACTCCCCCCAAAACTCAAAAGAACCTCTGATTCACATTACGAATTTCTTTTTTAATTGTCAAATGAATGAGATATTAGAATGCAATAATAGTATTAATTCCAAGCATGCTTTACAAATGATTTTTTTTCCCCTTTGTAAAGTTAAGTTCACCACTTTTGGATTATTTCACTTTCCCTGAAACATGTAACATCGACCCTCCTTGTTTTCCTGATTTTTGTTGCAGAGAAAGGAGACAGACATTCCATGACTTCTCTGTCACAGAAGGTCACGGCATAAAACGCCAGCCTTTCATTCAGATTTCTGAAAAGTTTTCCATCCTGGGAAGAGCAACAAATCAAAAAATCAGCATCAGTGTGCAGATATTTTACAGCCCAATCCGGTGAGACTCTGCAATTTTCACACTGAGAAGTAATATATGACCTAGACAAGACCCAGACATAGGCTCATGAGAAAGACTACGGGGCTTTAAAATTATTGCCTTGATCATGAAAAAGAAATATGAGTAATCACTGCCATCCACCAACTCGGGATGGTCTTTGGGGGCAATCAGTGTTTGAGAGAATCAAAGAACATCTGGAAATCAGCATATTTTGAGCAAGTTCACACCCTGCTTGGTTCATATTTCACCAGATCTGTGTACTAGGCAGTATGTTGCCCTGAGAAAAGCAGCCTGGACTTATCCTCTGGGGTTAGGAGATTTCAGCAAAGCTAGAAGGGAACACAGGAGGTAATGCCCCTCCCTGGACTCCAAGTGCACACCTGCAGCTCGGGTGTATCACGGCTCATTTGAACCTACTTCAAGTTTTCCCAGCATCTACTGGCGAAACGGTTTTCAGGGCGTTTTACTCCTACAAATTAATATGTAATCTACATGAGAAAATGTCTCAATAGCACTTCCTGGGCCTCGGTCCAAGTGAAGATCGACAAACCTCTCTCTGACCTTCCTCTCCTCACCCTTTATGCTGCAGATGAACCAAAAGAAAAGGGGGAAAACATCACATTTGCGAGAGCAGGGTCTTGCAGTGAGACAGGAGAGGAGACAAGGGGGTATGAACAGATGGTGCTGACTTTGGCATCCATAGTTCCCCTACATTTCAGATAATGACTCTAGAGTCTATATAAGATGGTTGATTCTCAAAGGTCTTTATGTTAGATACATTCCGTTCAAATCCACACATTTCTTTTTCTTTTTTTTATCCTCACCCGAGGACATATTTACATTTATCTTCAGACAGAGTGGGAGGGAGAGAGGAGGGAAGAGAGAGAGAGAAACATCGACGTGAGAGAGACACATAGAGTGGTTGCCACCCACACGACCCCAACCGGGGCGGGGACAAACTGCAACCAAGGTACGTGCCCTTAGCGGGAACTGAACCCGGGACTCTCTGGTCCGCAGGCCGACGCTCTAACTGCTGAGCCAAACCGGCCAGGGCCAAATCCACACATTTCTAAAACAGCCCATATCTTGAAACATTTCTTGGGTCCATCACACTTTGTAAGATCCTGGTTCTCTAAGTACATTACATCCTAAAAGAAGCTCTAAGGGATATTTTATATCAAATATTTATCCTCCTAGATGTTAAATCTATAGGACTACAAATTTGCATCCCAGATTGTCTCAGGAACAAATTGTGTATGGTCTTCCTAAAGGTATCCAGACATTTTTTAATACATTTGTGACTGCAGCTGGTGTCCTTTTGGACAGGTGAGATACGTCAAGGTGTACCAAGCAGTGTGGCTCTGAGACTCCTGGAAAAACATCTCTGGGCAGAGTCACTGTTCATTTTGTCTACTTCATACAAGGGTTTGTTGGCCTTGAGCAATTCTTAGCCTTAATTCTAACTGCTTTTTCCAGCTTTCCTGCGAGAGTGTGTTCTTTGTCTCCTTGACTACACAGGTGCTTCTCTTGTCTTGCTTTCCTCTCTTCACGGCTTTGTTGACGTTCAGAAAGCAGAACCACCACGATGTTGGAAGGATGACAACTGTCTACATTATGCTCAGCAGTAACCCTTTGGGCCACAGCAGTCTCCTGGACCAAGAACCGTGGATGGAGCCCATGAGCAGTAAGTGCACATCCCTCTACCTCAGTACAATAGTCAGTGTTACATGTGCGCTGTGCTTAGTAGTTTCCTAACTGCCTTCGCAGACGTGTAGTCACCACTGTGAGCACCGCAGTGTTAGGTCCAAGTGTTACCCTACCCTGTTCATAGGTGGAGACTCCGAGGCTGAGAGGTATGGGGAAGGGCAGAATGGGGACTTGAAGCTGGGATTTTGATGCCAGTGCTGACTCTAGAACATTACACCCGATGTACCCATGAGGTGAGGGTATGGGCTGAAGGCTTATTCTCTAGTCCCCAGACCTGCCATCCTCAAACCTGTATTTCGGAACCACGGGGAGGGATTGTTAACATACAGATTCCAGGCCCCAGGCCCCAGTCCCCCAGTTTAGATTCACTAGGTCTGCACTTGGGCTTGAGAATTTGATTCCTAAAATTCCCAGGTGATGCCGATGTTGCTGTCCCTCCCGGGGACCGTTCTTTGAGAACCACTGTTTTAGAATTTAGGACAGTGGTCCTCCATCTGGTTTTCGTGCTAGAATTTCATGGGAAGCTTTAAAAATATATACTTATGTCTAGACCCCACTCCAGAATGATTCAGCTGTGGAGGGAAGGCCCTGGGGCGCTGGCAGGTTTTAACTCCCCAGGTAACGGGCAATCACGCCAACACAGGTTGGCAGCGCTGTTCCAGGGCAGGGGCCAGAGCACGAGGCCTCGGGCTGGTTGCTGTTTCTGTGAATAAGGTGTCTCGGCACACAGCCGTGCGCGTTTGTTTGTGCCTGGCTGTGGCTGCTTTCACGCCACAACGACAGAGCTGAGTGGTTGTGACAGACAGCGCTGGCCAGCTAAGCAGAACATACTTCCTCCCCTGACCTTCCTAAGTAATAAAAGCAAAACAGAGAAAACTATGGAAGATACCACATATTTTTTTACTTTCAATAAACCTTTCCAAGTCTTAATCAAGGCAATATTGGGAGAGTCAGGACACACAAAAGAAGGTGAGTTCTAAAAGGGATTTGACTCAAGGCTCTGATTCCATAATTTTTTAATAGATTGATTTTTGAGAGAGAGGCATTTGTTTGTTTGCTCCCCCCCCCCCATTTATGCATTCACTGGTTGATTCTTGCATGCACCCTGCCTGACCGGGGATCAAACCCGAAACCTTGGCATATCAGGATGACGCTCTAACCAACTGAGCTACCCAGCCATCTTTAAAAAATGACTTTTCTCCTTACTTCTGTTTCCTGTACACTCATTCTCCTTTTCCACCAAACAAGTTCTCTTCCTCCCTCTCTGCAGTTACACAGATTTCTTAATCACACATGTGAACTCGGCTGCACTGGCTGGCTTCGTTTCCTGGTCTACACATGGGCCGTGTGTTGCAATGGACAAGGAATGGTGTTTGGGGACAGAGAATCCGAATTTGAGTCCTGCCTCTGCTACTTAGCTGTCAAGTCTCAGGGAGGCTTATTTAGCTTCTATGGACTTTGGTTTGCTACACTGGTAAACCAGAGATGGTAAGACCGCACTCATTGGATTTCTGCGAAGATCAAGGAAGATTAGTCCGAGTGCACTGCAGACTGTGAACACCGTCCACATTTGATTTATTATTACGAGTCGCAGCTTCCCAGGGGAATACAAGGCGTGAGCCTCAGACTCTTCACTGGCTTATTCAGTGATTCACCAGGAAGGGGCAGGGACTGTCCAGACTCTAAAACCGAGTTTATTCTCGTTCGACAAGGGGAAAACCCCACACTCCTCAGGCTGCAGTTTCCTGTGACTGACTTGGAGCCCCAGGAGCCCCAGGCCCGGAGCTCGGGGCCTGCACGCTAGACTGGTGACGAGACGCTGCGAAGCACTGGCCTTGAGCAAAATGTACGCGCGGTGCTGCATCTAATGCAAAACCTGGGGAAAAGGCAAAGAAATGCGTCCAAAAACCATGACTACCGAAAACTTCAAAGATATATATGGAGTAGAAAGAGGATATAGTAAAAAATAAAGGGAGGCTGTGAGTATTTTACAGTTAACTTCAGTGACTCCGAAGATTTCCTGGCTCAGCGCTGTATTAAGAGGGTAATGCATACAGATATTAATTCATACAGCATATGAAGAGCCTGGAATCCTTTTCCATCCCTGATGCACAAACCAATTTCATCCCCAAATCCCTCATCTATTGCCCTTGAGAAACTCTTGTCATGTACAGAATCCTCACAATGATTTCCAGAAACTTCATGTAAACACACAGAGAAAAAATGTTAACCTTTCTCATAACTCATGGAGAGAAAAGTGTCTTCCTTGTAAACAGAGATCTTCACATCTGTTACTTCTCTTGCAATCTCCTGACATCAAATTCACTCACAGCAAAACTCATTACTGGTCAGTTCAGTCAGAACCAACGAACTGATTCTATATATATATATGAAAGAAAATTCCAGAGAATGAAAAAAAGCTTGGAGTACTAATCTACTTCTATCAAGCTATCATATTCTTTTTTTTTTTTTTAAACCCTCGCCCAAGGATATTTTTCCATTTATTTTCAGACAGAGTGGGAGGGAGAGCGGAGAGAAAGGGACCGAACCGCAACCAAGGCATGTGCCCTTGACTGGAGTTGAACCCATGACTCTTTGGTCTGTGGGCCGATGGTCTAACCACTGAGCCAAACAGGCCAGGGTCCGTCATACATCTTCAAACCACACATTTCAAGTTCTGCTCTGAGGGCAGACTCGCCCGCATTTTGGAATCCCCCTGCCAGAGACCAACATCTGAGCCAGCCGCCTGCCAGAGAGAATTAAACTGGCAACAAAAACTATGTACAGAGAGATTATGCAAAGACTTCAAATCTTCTATTGTGATAAAAACTTGCAAAGTGCAACAGAAAGAATATAATTTGAACAATCTGTTAGACCCAAGACTGCCAGTATCTTTCTCTTGCTCTTTTTTTTAACCACTTGGAACTTTCACTATTTATCACCATTGCAGATCTGCAGATCGAGAAACACCATTTGGACGGAATCAGGCAATAACTGATTGCTATACTTCAGTCTAATCCAGCTGTCAATCAACGGACCACGTTAGGACCACATGACCAACTTCTTGACCTTACAAGTGCCTACTGGAAGAAACAAAAATCAAACTAGGATGAGAGAAGGGACCCAAAAGAATTACGAGACAAAGAATATTAAATTCAGAAATATTATAAAATCAAGAAATATTACATAATCAAACCCATTTCAAGAACACAGGTTTGGGGAGATCCTTTCTGCCTACTCCATCCGTTACCCCTTCTTTAAATTCCTGTCGCACAAAGCATTACTGCTACAGAGTTAGCAAGTCAGCAACGACTAGTTCTCAGACCAGAGCAGAGATCAGTTCTTACGTGACTCTTGACTTTTCCCTAGCCCACAGAAGAGAGACTATATAAAAGCGCACATGCTTTTATTTCAGAAACTCTTTGATATCGTCCAAAATTGGCTTAATATCTACATAGCAAGTTCTTGAAACTTCCCCTGAGCAAGGAATTTCTTGCTTGAAAAACCCGGTAACAAATTAATTTACCTTTCATTTTTCCTAAGTAATGATTCTTGCTATTCTTGCTTTCCACATAGACTGAAAATCTGGTGTTTCTGTGTTTAACTCAGGGTTTTCTTGCTAGGCTTTTCCCCCAATGTTATTTTGAAATACAGTTACGGATGAAAGGGACCTTTTAGATAAAAGCTCAAGCAATCCTTCCACAAACTTGACAGACAAGGGCTACTCTCCATATATATAAATAAAGAGGTTCTCTTTGCTCTCAAATTTGTTTCCAGTACACAGATGAATTCATACTGGTCCCTCCGCCTGACCCGGTCACGACCACACAGCTGCTCAGTGTCTGGCTGGGATGAGGGGCCATGGACCCAGATAAATAAATGGGCCCAGATGGCCAGGGAACACCTAACCTTGGCCTCAGTAGTTGCTCTAAACCAGGAATTGGCGAACTTTTTCTGTGAAAGGCTAGTATCAGCCTTTGGAACATAGAAAGTATCATTTTGGGCTTCGCAGGCCGAACGGTCTCATGACTACCAGTGTGAAAGCACACTGACAATGCCTAAATGAATGAGCAGGGCTATGTTGCAATAAAACTTTATTTACAAAAGTAGGTGCTGTGGCCTGCGGGCCAGTTTGCCGATCCCTACACACAAACTTGTCTGATCAGTTTGAGCCCAACTCATCCAGTTTCTGGTTCATCTATTTTACTGATCCCCATCCTAAAAAAAACCACTTCATTTTATTCCTCAAATCAGTCTGCCAGCTAGCATTGATTTATAACCTCCAAATCAAACTAAAATGTGATAGGAAAAGGAAGCCGATTTTATTAAATTTTAGGGGGGAGGAAGTCCAATTTCTGAGATCAAAACGTGGTATTAAGCTTACAGAACCATTTTACATGGCATTTAAATGATAGCCCTCAGCCTCTCAAGAAAACCATATCAGAGAACAGCCGCCACACCAACAAATCCCTGGGGTCACGCACCAGACCCTTGTGAAACAGGCTGAGGTCTTAGAGCCTGTGTAGCTTCTCCTTTGCACCTTTTTAGACTTCAAGGGGGAAGTTCAGCCCCTCGTGAATATTATTAGCCCCCGTGAACAGATAAGGACTTAGAGCTGTGCTTCTCTTACTTAGGAGACACCTACCCATCACCCGGGGTCTTGTTAAAATGCAGATTCTGATGCAGTCGGTCTGGGGTGGGGCCTGCAGGGCCTCACTTCTAACAGGCTCCAGGGGATACTGACGCTGCTGGGCGAATAAGGACCTAAGCCATGGTTGGCAACCTTGGCCACACAGTTGGAAACCCCTGGGGAGGGCTCCAAACACTGGGGCCCGGGCCAATGCGTCAGCATCTCCAGGGGCAGGGCCCAGACCTAAGCATTTATTAAAGTTCCCAGATCATGTCAGCGCAGAGTCGAGATTGAGAGTTGCTGAATTAGAGATAATCAGAGATGTGAACTGACCGGCCCAAGGTCACTTTGTCGGTGGCCATGCAAGGGTTTTAAAGGAGATAAAATTTTCGCTTGCCTGATGGTCTTTGAAAATGATCTTACAAAGTCCTACCAGGCAGGACACGGGCAGAGGGTGTATGGATTCTAGGATAACAGCACAGACGAAGGAGGAAGGAGAAGAGGAAAGATGAGACCGAATTCATTCAAACACAGTGATATCAATACTGGGCGGGGGAACCCGGACACGGCAAGCGGTGCAGTGCTGTGCTTTGTGTCACTGTGAAATCCCTCTGCGGATCTTTTTTCTGTAGGGAAGCAACGGCAAAGGAGCACCCGGGCGGCACAGTTGAGTTCAGAAACGGGCAGCACCTGCAGCCCCTCGGACAAACCGCCCGGTGACGAAACCTCGGAGGCTGAGTAATCTCACTTGGCTTCCTTTCTGCCTCTTGGGAGGTTCAAAGAGTCATATTTGTGGGAATGGGCAAAGTTTCTGACCCGGGGATTTCTTTCCTGAACAAAATCAAGGAAAGGGAAGGAGAAGAAAAAAAAAAAAATCAGGAAATTATGGGACAGCCCAAGACTTTCTGGGTCTCCCTGATGCATTCCACCCAACATTGTGAGTGAAAGGTCGGTCTCTCCTGGAAAAACATGTGAATTTCCATGACATTTACACAATTGTTCGAGATCAGATCCATTTTGCCCCTCTCTACAGATCCCGTGGTGTCTAAACCTACCCTTGGTGAAGACTGTGCCTGTGTAATTTGGGACATCCTCTCTCAACGGGGAAGGGAAAGCGTGAGGAGGAATTGGATGTCTCCCAGGCTAAGCAAATGGCAGCTGCAAAGGGGACCGAGAGGTGCAGACCTGCTCCTGGGAAGGGCCTCCTTTCAGGGAGAGGAAGTGAGGGGCCCAGGCCCGGTGGGTCCTGGGAACACGGTGAGTCATGTGAAAATCCAGAATGCTGAGCACGCGGGAGGCTCAGCGCCATGCCAAATGTTTTCAGAGGCTTACGTTCCAGCGGGCCTTTCCCCACTTCTATTCTTTTGGGATGTTCTTGTGGACACTTTATTTAGTTTTCCTTCGTCCCTCCGTCCCTCCCTCCCTCCGTCCCTCCCTCCCTCCCTTCCGTGTCCCTCTCTGACTCCTTTTAGTACATCAAAGAAATATGGATCCTGCCTTAGAAAACATTAGGCAGATTTTCTAAAAAAGAAATAAAACTCTGAGTCTCCAGTTTCTGTGGGAAGTGTCTCGCCAGCCTTAGGTCAGCTGGGCTCTCAGCCCCAGAGTTCTTTCTCAGAAGCTCCGAAGTGAGATCCAGAGCCCACTGGTCAGTGTTCAGTGGGGTCACACATTCCACGGGAGCTCATGATTGTGTCACTCAGAGGGTCTCTAAAAGCACTGCTGTCCAGCTATCCTTATTTTACAAATGCAGGGAGCTGGGCTGTCCAAGGCCACACAGTACTGCAGGGCAGGAGGTGGGCTAGAACCAGGTCTCCTGACTTCCAGGTAGCCAACCCCTCCTGCACCTGGAGCCCACTTCTCTGGGTGGGCCCTCGGGATTCTGCATTTCAATAAGCCTCTGATGCAGGTGACCCAGGCCCCACCTATTCAGAAATGCTGGTCTTGAGAGAGCAGAGGTCCCTTGAGACAATAGCAACAGATCTCTCTCTGCTGGCTTCGTAGTTTGTCTTCAGGAAAGGGCGACGATAACCCTCAGCTGTTTTCTTTCCCAACACAATCAGGGGGCAGGGAGAGGAAGTGTGCTCGGATGGAGAAGTCCGTTGTAAAGTCCCCAGGAGAGCAGTGCGCCCCTACTGCTTCTCACATTTACGCTACTTCTCGGCTAAACTCCGCTGTCTTCAGAAAAGGAGGCTTTGAAGTTATTTAAGGAAAGGGAGAAGTATGTCAAGTGATTTGCACTTAGATTCAATTTCATAAGAAGCAGTGATCACACACCATTTACTCCGTATCACACAATTTGTTAATAAAGCAAAAAACAAACAAACAAAAAAACCCCACACAAATGCAAAAAACTTCTCACGAAAAAAAGTGACCCAATTTATATGTTGAATCTATATTTCCCATCCACGTGACCGTCCAGTGTTATTGTCACACTGAGAATCTTGAAAAGGGGACCGAAGTCACAGTGAAGAGTCCGTTTAGCAAGAAGACATTCCTCCCAAGAGTCCGACACTTTTATAATGTTTTGCTTTTGTTTCTGCTCTGACTGCAGTAAATTTACTGTGATATAAAAACACCCCTTTTTTTTCTTGTGCTGTGGCCTCGAATTCCAGTAGGGGAGCCACGGTTGTGAGGCGGCCAGGGAAGCTCTGAGAATTCAGAGGATGGAGCTGGAGAGAAGGGGCGCTGGGGAGCGCTTTCCCTGGCAGAAGAGATAAAAACGGCCCACAGCACTGAGAAGAGTAAAACATCTGTGGTGAGACGCTCAGTAATTAATCATCTCCGTGAGACTCCAGCAGTCCCCGGCCCGTCCGCAGAGCAGTTTTGCTGACACAGAGGGAAAAGGCGCTTCCAGAAACACAGCTAGGAAAACAATATTGCAGCCACGCAAACAGCTGGCTCCAAGGAGAGCAGTGGGCCCTTATTTTTTAAATTATGCATGGAATCATGCATGTGGAGAAGTAAATGACAAAATCTCCTTGCTATGCCTTGGTATTCGAGCCCTGGAGATACACTGAGAATATCTGCTGTCTCATGTTGATGTGGGTAGGTGCTGAATTACATACACAGTTTTGATGTGCAAGTCCCTTGAGAAAGTTATTGTTGACAAAAAAACAGTAGGAGCTGGAGGTGGACTCTCCTCTCCCCAGGCATTTCTAGATGGTCTCATAGGAGGAGGGGGTGTTGTTCTGACTTAATTGTCACGACTCACAGGATGTTAGTGTGTGAAACTGGGAAGGAAGAGATTTTCTCATTTATTTTTATTCATCTGCTTTGCCCTCCCCTCCCTGCCGTTTTCACTAAAACAGAAAAGTTGGAAAGACTCACTCAAGGCTCTGGAGCACTTTCCGTGTTTTCACTGGGAAAACGGCAGCACGTAGGATAGAATTCCTCTTGCTAGCTAAATTACCATCAGCTTGGATGAAAAGGAGAGTCAGTGGAGGTTTATCAACTGTAACAGGTGTACCAATCTGATCCCTTCACACCTGTTCGAATGGCTATCACCAAGAAGAAAAAGGTAAGTGTTGGCGAGGGTGTGGAGAGAAGGGAACCCCTGTGCATGGTTGGTGGGAATGTAAATTGCTTTAAACCCTATGGGAAACAGTATGGAAGTTCTTCCAAAAATTAAAACTAGAACTACCACATGATTCAGCAATCACACAACTGGGTATACGGCCAAAGGAAATTGAAGATATCTGCACTCCATGTACATTGCTGCATTGTTCACAGCAACCAAGATATGGAAACAACCTAAGTCCATCAATGGATGAATAGGTACAGATGTGGTATGTGTACACACACACACACGCACACACACACACACACACACGTGCACACACACACTCACACACACACACGTGCACACACACTCACACACACACGCACGCACACACACACACACGCACGCACACACACACGCACACTCACACACACGCACACGCACGCACACACACACGCACACTCACACACACGCACACACACTCGCACACACACACTCACACACACAGAGGCATATTTTTAGCCATGAGAAAGAAGGAAATCTTGTCATTTGGGACAAAATGGATGGACCTGGAAGCATTATGCTAAATGTTATAAGTCAGACAGAGAAAGACAAATACTATATGATATCATCTATATGTGGAATCTAAAAAAGTTAAACTCATAGAAGCAGAGAGTAGAATGGTGGTTGTCAGGGGCTGGGGGTGAGGAAATTGAGGAGATTTTGGTAAAGAGCACAGACTTGTAGTTCAAAACAAAACAAAACAAACGAACAAGTGTACCGCTCTGGTGCCCCATGTTGACAGTGGGGGAGGCTGTGCACATGTGGGGACATAGGTACATATAGAAACTCTTTGTACTTTCTGCTTAATTTTGCAGTGAACCTAAAACTTCTCTGAAGAGTAAATCTATTAAGAGAAAAACAAAAAACAAAAACAAACCCTACCGTCTCCGTGGCAGTGAATTCAACAAGTTTGATTTCACATTATTTTTCTTTGTGATTGTAATTTTGTGGCTTTTCCTTATTCCAGAATATATACATCTCAATGCCCCAAATTCCTGATCTCAGTGGAATAAAATGGAATTAAAAACAAGTCTATTACAACCAGAATGACATTATTTTTAAAAACGCATTACTGGATGTATTACTTGAATCAAACTGGAAATGCAAAGAAAGATCCTAGTCCTCAGCCAGCGTGAGTTTTGCATCAGTTACTTCATCACTCAGGATTCTGGCATCCCCGTTGGTGAAGTGGGAGTATTGGACTAGATGCACTTGAGTGTCCCTCCAACTGAAGGACCCTTGAATGTGCAGCAAATGTTTGAATTGTTGCTTCCTGGCAGCGATGGTGATCTGCACGTGGGCTCCATGCTGGATGCTGTCTCAGTTCTCATAGGACCCTCCTGAGGAGGGTGGTCCGAGTTAATGGCGAGGAAGGAGGTCTTGGCCAACACTTCTAAGGATCAAGCCTCTGGCTTCATTTGCCTTTTACTCTACTTACCTGAACAAATGGTCTTGTTTTTAGAGCCAGCCCAAAGCCAGACATGACTGGTGTTTGTGGATAAATCACAGTCCGGTTTGCATCACAATGACTCAAAGGGGCTGAAAAAATGCTGATTGTAATTCACGATAATGCAGTGATTTGGACACAGAAGACAAAACTACGTAATAAGGATTTTAACCAAAAGTTAGTGCTCTTGAAGGGTCTTTATACAATTCCCACAAGCATTTTAAATAACATGCTGAAAGCCTCTTATCATTTTAAATCAATAGAGCCATAGCTTTTACTCCTGATCATCAGTTCAACCAAAAATAATTTGCCTGATAATACTATTACTGTATAAGAAGAACTTACAAAATTAAGACCTTAAGTCTCATGATCAGCAGCCTTTGAGAAGATACCAACAATGTAATGAAAAGAAAATTTAGGAGGATAGTTGATTTAACATTCTGGAAACACTCAGTAGTCACCATCCACACCCCACAGCCCTCTTTTCACCAAGGTCCTTTCTTCACCGCCCTGTGACCCAGCAAAGCTCCCTCAGGCTTCATCAGGGAATTCTGTGATGCTGCTCTGGGCGCCAGAAATAACCCTAAATGTCAGAAAGGAAAACTTCCCTCCTTCCCTCACTCCTTCCTTCCTTCCTTCCCTCCCTCCCTCCCTCCTTCCTTCCTCCCTCCCTCCCTCCCTCCCTCCCTCCCTCCTTCCTTCCTTCCTTCCTTACCTCCCTCCCTCCCTCCCTCCCTCCCTCCCTCCCTCCCTCCCTCCTTCCTTCCTTCCTTCCTTCCTTCCTTCCTTCCTTCCTTCCTTCCTTCCCTCCCTCCCTCCCTCCTTCCTTCCTTCCTTCCTTCCTTCCTTCCTTCCTTCCTTCCTTCCTTCCTTCCTTCCCTCCCTCCCTCCCTCCCTCCCTCCTTTCCTCCTTCCTTCCTTCCTTCCTTCCTTCCTTCCTTCCTTCCTTCCTTCCTTCCTTCCCTCCCTCCCTCCTTTCCTCCTTCCTTCCTTCCTTCCTTCCTTCCTTCCTTCCTTCCTTCCTTCCTTCCTTCCCTCCCTCCCTCCCTCCCTCCTTTCCTCCTTCCTTCCTTCCTTCCTTCCTTCCTTCCTTCCTTCCTTCCTTCCTTCCTTCCTTCCCTCCCTCCCTCCTTTCCTCCTTCCTTCCTTCCTTCCTTCCTTCCTTCCTTCCTTCCTTCCCTCCCTCCCTCCCTCCTTTCCTCCTTCCTTCCTTCCTTCCTTCCTTCCTTCCTTCCTTCCTTCCTTCCTTCCTTCCTTCCTTCCCTCCCTCCCTCCTTTCCTCCTTCCTTCCTTCCTTCCTTCCTTCCTTCCTTCCTTCCTTCCTTCCTTCCTTCCTTCCTTCCTTCCTTCCTTCCTTCCCTCCCTCCCTCCCTCCCTCCCTCCCTCCCTCCCTCCTTCCTTCCTTCCCTCCTTCCCTCCTTCCTTCCTTCTTTCCCAAGAAGAAAGATTCATTTAATGTGAACTCCAAGAAGAAATTTATCTGCTGAGATGGACTCCCCATGGTCAAACGAGGGCCCACATTTTATAAATGGTAAGAGTGTAGCTGCCATTTGCTGACAGGGGCTCCTCATGTACTCTGTGTGTGGGAAGACCCTTGGACTGAAGTCTCGGCTTCCCACACTATGCCCCTCTTATCTACGCTAAGTCCACACTGTAGGGAGGCCCTGGTTTCCACCAGTGGACCGAGACCTGCCCATCCAATCAGAACTATACAAAGTGTACTCTCATTTCCATCTACACCAACCAACCAGAACTGCATGAATTGGACCAATCAGAACTGTGTAATTTGGAAACCTCATTTACATGAAACAGACCAAAATGGGAACTGGGGGAGGGAAAAGTCTCTATAAAGGGTGACCTGACCTCTCCTTTGTCCTCACTAAGCACAATTTTGGTTTCTGCAGGAGGCTGTTTGCAAGTTGTCACCTGAATAAAGTCTCTCCTTTTTTGCTCCAGAGCCTTTTGGATTTATTTAGACTTCCTTTCCTTCCTTCTTCTTCTTTTTTTTCCCCCAGAGAATCTTATGAAACTACAATAGGTCCTCAAAAAATGTCAATTCATTTAACATCGTTTCATTATAACACCGATGAGATGTCATAGGGACTTAATTCTTGTTCAGATCAGTCTATGGTAAAATTGGTTTCATTGTGTCATTTCTCTTAAACTCTCAGAACCTACCAACGACACTAAGTGAGGACTTACTGTACTGAGGGCAACACAGAGAGATGAAATAGCAGTAAACCCACTAAAGTGTTTGTTCACCTCTTGCTTGACCTTTGACGGCAGTAGAAACATCGCAGACACCAAGAGGATTGCTCCATTAGGCCCCTGGGAAAGGGAAAGCCGGCGCTGGAGGTCTCTTCAAGGGAAACATTAAATAGCTGCTCTCAGTTGTTTCAGCCGTTACAAACGAGGTACAATATATGAAAACCCTTTGTCTATTCTGCAGCACTCCGCAAATGTGAAACATTCTCCTTGTTTGCTTAACCGGGATAGGCTGTGAAGCAGATCCTGTTCTATCTGGAACTATTAATATGTTATATTTTGTAGGACAGGCAGGTGGGACAATTGGGTGGACACGAATCTGGGACAGAAATAAGAAACCCGGGTTCTTGTTCTGGCTCCTATGTCACTGGGCAAATCTTAATAACGTTGTGCCCCTGTTTCTCCTTTTATTTTTAAAGGGAGAAGAGGTCAAGATGGGGGAATGTAAAAATAGCTGTAAGATCCTTCTTCTACTGCTTGTCAGTCCCCGTAGTCAAATCTTACTCTCCAAGCACTGATCATTTTACAGTTAAATTACTGTCGATGACTCGTCCCTGTATTCACCTTCAAGTGGGTAAAAAAAAAAAAAGGTTATTTCAGATGCTGTTCATCTTTGCATCTGATTCAGCCCCCAGTTTGGGTGTTTCGTGTCCTCTGCCAGCGTTTCTACCTTGCTGTGAGTGGCAGTCCTCGGTGGCGACCGGAGGCCACGAGATGTGCCTTCCTCTCCGAAATGAGTCACCGGAGACTTGGCGAGTCCCTCACCTCTCTGTATTCCTTCGCTCCTCTAGGTTATTTTCATCCACCATTTAGCTGCATGCTTCCCAAATACTTTTATAGAACTCAAACCTCTTATCAGCTTCCCCAGTGTTCACCCTGGGACTTTTCATTGTGTTCTTGCTATGTGGCTGTATCTCAGAGAGACGCTCTCTCAGCGTTAACTTTCTTTGACAACAGTGTGAGGCCAGCGTTAGTTCACACTTCCAGTCCTTAAGGCACGAGAAAAGCTTTCTTACGTAGCCTCAGCTCTCCTTAAATGCTGAGGCAGGAAGCCAAAGCAGCCGCTTTCTGTAAAGAGCAAGGGCTGGGGCGATGGAGTTTACCTACAGGATTTGCATCAAAGCCCAAATCCCAATGAATAAATGAAATCTGAAATTAGATACTGTTCTTGTTTACGAGGAACAATAATCACGGTCATGCGGAATCTACTGTTACCACCATTATGATCAATAACATTAATAATAACTAAGCTTATGCAGACAGCGGCTAGGCGAGGCTTCTGTGCACATTAGCTACCATCATCACAATACGACCATGCAGGTGCTGAATATTATTTTCCATTTGACGGATTAGAAAGTGTGAGCAGGTTAAGTAATTTGCTCACGATCACACGGTCAGAATTTTGAACTCTGCTTGTATGCTGCCCAAGCCTTGGCCTGAGCATCTACGCTACACAGCATGTGGAAATAAAAAGGCGCTCTGCCTCTGGTGGGGGGTGCGCATTTCTCACGTGGGCTGGGGGAGATAGGAAGAGTAAGGAAACTGATTGACACCACTAAACCACGTGGGGTTGGCCTTTCTCAGCCCTCTAGTCCTCGTTTGCACCATGTGGAGGCATGTTCGTGAGGCCAAACACTCCTTACTTTCTCTGCCTGTGCCTGCCCTCTGTCTGAGGCAGTGAATGAATGAGTGAATGAATGAAACACATTTGTGTGCCATGCAAGCCTATCCAGCAGGCACTTTTCATGTGTTAGCACTAGCCTTTAAGGTCCAGGTTTGGGCCTGGGCAGATTTCTGAGTGTTTCATTGAAGAAAAGGTCAGCTACAGAGCTTAAAACACTCTGGTTCTGCAATCCACAGCAGAAAGGCCACGCGGGACCAGCTCCGCTGCTTGTCTGAACCTAGCCCCTGGGGCGCCTGCAAACTCGGCAGATGTATCTCCTTCCAAAAATTGCTTTGTTCTTTTAAGAAAAATGGTATTAAAGCATTATTTTTATTTTCTTATTTTTAATGTTATTTATATATTTTTTAAATTTTATCATTTTTATTGCTATTATTATTAACGAGATACTGTAAAATATGTGTTTTAATTGGGTCTAAAACATAGTAATCACCATAGTTTGAAGCATAATATTCCACAACACAATCGATGAAGTGGTTCTGAGCAGTTGTATGAAGCCCACTGCCCAAGAAAAGCGTTCCACAAGGATGGCTCCGCGATGTTCCAAGGAGCGCTCCAGCTCTGCTCACTATTCTTTTTGCCCCATTGCCCTGGGTCAGTAAGTAGGAGAAGGATGATTTTTCCAGGTGCCAACAAGGAGACAAGGCAGAAGGGTGTATATGAGTTTGCCTTTCTGAACGTTAGTAGTTCTGGTTACGTGTGATGTCTTTTGGTGTGTGGGGTCAACAGGCTCAGGTATGAGAGGTGTTGGCATTGCTGAGATGGGGCCGCTCACCTTGCTGAGATGGGACAGCTCACCTTGCTGAATAGGGCTGCTCACCTTGCTGAGATGGGACCGCTCACCTTACTGAGATGGGACCGCTCACCTTACTGAGATGGGACAGCTCACCTTGCTGAGATGGGACAGCTCACCTTGCTGAATAAGGGCTGCTCACCTTACCGAGATGGGGCTGCTCACCTTGCTGAGATGGGGCTGTTCATCTTGCTGAGATGGGGCTGCTCACCTTGTGGAGATGGGACAGCTAGCTGGCTTTGCTGAGAGGTGGCTGCTGGCCTTACAGACTGGAAGTTTAGGGATGGACCCAGAACAGGACCAACCTTTGAAGATGAGGTTAGGGCATGCAACTACTCTATTGTCCAACAAAATAGGATTTCCTAGAATATTTATTAGAAACAGAGTTTTGATAAAAACCTGTTCCAATGCTCTGATCCAAAATGGTATGATGCTTTACCAAGTCAAAAGATTTTAACACATAGCTGGTGGAAGAAGTTACTCTGTGTGGACCTGTGTGTATTTTTCTGTACATTTTTATGTAAGTATAGACAACTGGAGCCTCTGACTGACCCTCCAGCTTAAATCAACTACCTCTGCTACATAAAATATAGGAAACACGGTTTAAAGGAATCGATGATTTGGCAAGAAAGTAAGAAATCCTCTAAGCCCCAAAAGTAAGTGAAAATAGTAACCCAGAAAGGAAAACAAGAATACTGAGGTTGACTTTTGACATAAGGACATTTCCTAAACCCAGATGTCCTAAAGATTTGGGTTTAATTGATTTTCAGGGTCAGGGCAAAGGACAGAAGATTAAAGTGTAGGGCTTCCCTAAGGCCACCAGCCGATATCACAGAAACCTGGAATTCTAAGGGGTTAAACTCTTTAGTATAAGAGTGAAATATAAATACTCTTCACCACTGGCCACAAAGACTTTCTAGTGTATAAGTTCCAAGGAATATAAGCTCATACACACACAGAATGAAACCCCACAAACAAACAAACTATAACATATATGAGGAAACAAAGCACCATGTTCAAGAGCCAACAGAAAGACCAGCAAATATTTCAGATATTACAAGTATCAGACACAAAGTTTAAAATAAATACGTTCAAAGACAGAAAAGGTAGGATTTACTCCTTATTCATATAAGGATTAAGATACTATTAAACACAAGATAAAGCATATTTAAGAAAGGACTAAATAAATATTAGATATACAAATATAATTGTTGAAATAAAAAACACTACTATTGAAGAGATAGTTAATAAGCTGAGAAGTGAAGCTAAATAAATTATTCTGAATGTAGCAAGAGACAAAGGAAGGTTAATAGACATGGAAGATGCAGTGAGAAAGTTTGACATGTCTAATCAGTTCTGGAAAAAGAGTAGAAAAAGAGAGAGCAAACTAGGTTGAAATAATACTTGAAGAGATGATGGCTTGGAATTTTCCAGAATTATGAAAGAGACCAGTCATGAGCTTCAGAAAGCCCAACAAATCCTAAGCAAAATAAATAAAAAAAATCAACAGGTAGACACTTTATAATAACATTAGCAAAGAAGATCTTAGAAGCAGCTTGAAAGAAAAGACAGATTACTTACAAAGCGAGGACTGAGAGTAGACTTCTCAGCAGCACCAACAGAAACCAGAAGACAGTGAAATATACGCAGCAATGTACTCCGAGAAAATAGTCTACCTAGAATTACTTACTGAGCACAAATGTCTTCCAAGAATGAGAGCAAAGACAATTTCAGATAAAACCCCCACTGAAGTGAATCCTATACTATGTATTCTAGACCAAGAAAAGTGAATCTTGATGGATGCTTTGAAGCAAGAAGAAGAAAGGATAACCAAAGAAAGTGTAAAACATGGTTAATTCTATATAAAAAGTTTTAGTATAAAATAATAAAAATACTAATAATCTAAAATTTTGTAAGGTTAAAAAAATTACAAGATAGAAGTACATTTTCCAATGATAACAGCATATAATTTGGAAGAAGAATGATCAGAGTTGAAGTGTTCTAAGGTCTTTGTGTTGTTAAGAGTAAAAATATTGATCAATTGATTGACTAAACACAGACATTGTTAAGTTAGGACACATGCTAAAATTTCAATAGTAATAATTAAATTAATAAAAATAAAGTATTTAGAGTCCAAATAGTCAAAAATAAAAAGTGGAATGAGAAAAAATCCTTAATCTATTAGAAAGAAGAAGAAGAAAAAAAGACGGAAAAGATGAGACAAATAGAAATCACAAAATGCGATGGAAGAAATAAACACAACTATATCAGTATGTCTAGTACATTTAAATAAACTAAATGTTCTGGTTAAAATATAAAGATTGTTAGTCCACATTTAAATATAAACCCAGTACATCTAAAACACAAATGTTCAGAAAGGTTAAAAGTGAAGATTTAAAAAAAGGCCTGTAACTCAAATATTAACAACAACAAAAAGATATAAACATGTTAATATCAGAAATAAATAGACTGTAAGGCAAATAACTACTACTAGAGGAAAGGGATCACTATATAATAATAAAGGGGTCAATTTTCAAGGAAGGTAAAATTGTAACTATAAATATAGACTCAAAATATATGAAAGAAAAATAGAACTATAAGAAGAAACAGATTAATCTTCCTGCATAGTGAAATATCTTTCTCAGTAATTGATTGAACAAGCCAACTCCCCCCGCCCCCCAAATCAGTGAAAATATACATGATTGTGATACCGTTGTAATTAACCCTGTTATTAATTAGTAACAGAAAAGGAGCAAAGGGAAGCTGCACTGGAGACTCATGCCCAGTAAGGTCTGGATGACATGGAAAGGTGTTTACCTGTCAATCACACCTGGGAACAAGTCAGTGGCCAGGATAGACGTGGCCACTGCAAAGGCAAGAAATCTGAGATACTTAAGTGCTAAACAAAGGGGTTTCTCTCTCTTGGCCCTCTCTCTCTCTCGGGACTTCTGTTGCAGGTGGTGCACTCCCCTGCATTAGCCCACGTGGCTCACGGTCATGTGGGACCCACACAACGGGCTGCGACTAGCCTGATGCTGTGCGGGACTCGACTCCACCGCGGAACGACAACTCTGGACACTGGCTTTGCTCTTAGCTCTGTTGAATCCCCAGCTACCCAACGTCCAGGACTGGCTTAAGGGAAAAGGGACTTTGCAAACTGAAGGAAAGAACTACACGCAAATAAAGCTTTTTACCACATCGCATTCTCCTGTGCAAGTCTTAGAAGGTTCTTTTTCTCAAGATTTCGCAAGAACCCCGCTGTCACTAGCGACAGAGAAAAGGCAATCCACGCAATTCTCTGGTAACAATTTAAAGACTGTTCTGAAAGGGTCACCTTATCCTCTCTTCCAGGAAGCGGAGAGCGGTGGCAGGTGTCTGTTGGGGGGCAAAGTCCAGGGCAGCATGGGAAGTGAGGGATGGGAGAGGACTGGAAATAGGTGGCCACATTTTGTTAACAATTCGGTGTCTCTGAATTTTAAAAAGCACTGATGAATCACAGAAATTTATATGAAAGATCACGCTTCAGCTACACTATGATAAATAACTGGAACCATCTTTGGGTTGTTCACTTATTACTGGTCACAACAACTGGATCTTAATTAAAAACTAAACACGCGCACACACACACACACACACACACACACACACGCAGGCCCCTTCCTTGCCATACAATGATCGAAGTGTTATCCAAAGTCAGCTTCTTCAACAAATATTCCTAGAGATTCATTTTACATCTCACCCTCCAAAGTCAAGGAAAAGACAAATTTTAAAAATGAACATACTGTAAAGACCTGTTTATTAAAAAAAAATTTTTTTTTCAAGAAACCTTGACAAAAGGAATGAAGGTCCTTTCACTTGCACCCTCACCATTAAAACCCTCATGAACTATTTCTGGTTCCTTGAAGGCTCCTGTATAGAGAAGATTTGATTTTCCTGAGTAACTGGAAACATTTTCGCGAGGACAGGTCTCACACTGAACAGCCTGTGGGTTTGGGATCTTCGGGAGGGAGCCCAGTTCCAGCAGTTCGGGGCCTTTCTGTTCTTCCCGGACCTGGCCCAGTTGCGTTGTGTCTGCCTTCTTCCAGCACTGAGGTGCTGTGGAGAGCGAGCAAAGCAAATGCTCAGCTTTTCCAGTGCAGAGCTGAGTGTTCTTTACAGAAATGAATGCAGGCTGCCTTGGGGAGTTTCGTGAGGTCAGAATCCCTCAGAATAAAACTTACAAAGTCATTGTTTTCCTGCATCACTGCACATAAATAATTTATGAATTCATATCGTAATTTTTCTTCCAGCTGCATCAGAGCTCTGCGATGTTGCCAAGTCCAGGCGGAAGCGGTATGCACGGTGCTTTCATCGCAATCAATACGCTTGTTGTTGCTGTGCGATTTCCCTGATTAACCTGTGAAAGGTGTTCTCCTTCACGAAGATGTTTAGAAATAAACAGATATCGTAAAAGGAGACAAGGGCAGGTTCCAGAGTGCGAATTCTTGGTGCTCTTAAATAACGATGTATGAGAGAAAGAGAGGGAGAACCATTTGAGTTGCTTCCACTAGGCTGACCCAGAAAGGAGAAGAGCAGAAAAAGTGGTTTGCCTATGTAAACATGACATCAAGTCAGACAAGAGCAGTGCTCACAATGTGCAATATCAAAGCCTCATTAAAAAAATATATATATATATATATTGTCTGGATCTGAAAGACATTTAAATGCCGGTAATAAAAAAGACTTTGCTCATTCTGTTTTTCTATTGCCATTTTTCTCCTACTCATTGGCAACAACTTCTGTATCCTCTTTTGAGATACTGTCTTAAAATGTGGGGTAGGGACTCCTTTGCTCTGGTTGAATTATGATAGAATGAAAAGTTCACGTAGATGAAATTGATGCTGAAAATCACCCTGACTTGGAAAGAGATGCTGGTTTTCTAGGGCAATGTAGACACTTCCTTTGTAACAGGGACTTAGAGTTCTCCCAGAATTCTTAAAAAACTTAACTGCAATCTCTACCAGAATATGGTAGAGATTTAAATCTGATTTAAATCTTAGCTAGTTTTGTTCTTCATCCCCAAAGTGTTGTAAGCTCTTTGATTATGTTCTAGTCATCTATATTCAGTTATTAATTTTTTTGTTAATCTTCACCCAAGGATATTTTTCCACTGATTTTTAGATAGAGTGAAAGTGAAGGAGGAAAGAGAGAGAGAGAGAGTGAGAGAGAAAGAAACATCGATTGGTTGCCTCCTGCACGACCCCAACCAGGGCTGGGGATTGAGCCTGCAACCCAGGTATGTGCCTTTGACGGGGAATCGAACCCACAACACTCTGGTCCTAGGGTCAATGCTCCAACCACTGAGCCAAACTGGCCAGGGCTATTTGGTTCTTATTAGTGTACAGTAGATATTTGTTGAATGAATAATGGATGTTTTTTCTTCTTACAATAAGTTGGAGAGAGAAATGAAATATATTTTTATTAATTTAAAAACCTTGCCTGGGTCATATGTGTTTGTGGTCAATAGTATTACTGTTCACTAATATGTCCATTTTCACTCTCTGCGTGAGATACAGAAGGACACACGTCCCTGCCTTAGTGACAGTAGGCTTGGTCATGTGACCTGCTTTGGCCAGTGAGATGTGAGCAGTGTGCTGTGCCCCTCACAGGTGATGATTTCTGTATCCACCTCGGCCACATTCTCTGTGTCCCTGCCACTCTCACAGACGAAGCTCCCAACCATGGCTCCTCTGTCACCCTGGGTCTTGGAGTGAGGGTGATGATCATGTGTACTGACCCACACCCAACCCAAAATGGGCACTTGGCATCTTGGCATGAACAAGAAATAAACTTGTGCTGCTGTGAGCTATTTAGTTTGTGTGTGTGTGTGTGTGTGTGTGTGTGTGTGTGTGTGTGTGTTTGTAGGTACTGCATTGCCTAGCTTGGCCTGTCCAGATCAATATAGTATTAGAAAAGCTTCCAAAGATATTACACAAACCCAACTTCCAAAAAATTGTTAGCCAGCAATATAATGGTATTGTTGCAGCTGCTGTTTCATTTATTTACAGTCAACTTGACTTTTTAAAAAATAGCTTGGTCAGTCTTTTAGTAAGAAAATACCCAGGAAGTCAGAGTCTTTGATGATAATGACCAAAAACGAGCTTAAGTAATAAGATTATTGTGTGTTGCAGATTTCTTTCTACCTTTCACATTTAGGAAAGGAAGTCCATTTTCACTCAAACTGGTCTCTTCTCATCTGGTTTTCTCTACAATGTTTATGCCTGAGGTTTACTGCTAGCAGTAAAGAGAGTCCAAGTATGTTATGGGAATAGCCAAATTCCCTGTGCTTTAAAATGTATTCCATAGGCCCCAGAGCCAGTTAAAAGCTGATTGATTATACAGCAAATACATCAAAACCAGTATTTAGGAAATATCCCTTTTCTTCAGCTCTATCTCTCATCAGCATGAGCACATTTGGGAAAAATGTACTGCAGATTTTCCACAACAAGGAAAATGTTCTTTAAGCTGTTCGATAATTTAATAAAAGGTGTGTGTCAAGTGATACCTCTTATGAATACGCATTTCAAAAGGTATGGATTGAGCAGTGTAGTATGGCTTGTCTATTCAGGTTTCCATAATCAACTTACCAAAACACCCATCACACAGCTGAATGGAGGACAGATACTGTGAATGAGTATGGACTGTTTGATCTGACAGGTTCAGAATTGACAAAGTTTCTGTCTAATTTGTTCAAGATATGGGCAAAAAGTTATGGCATACGATGGGAGAATGGGCTATTTGATAGGACCTATGTCAAAGATGTTACAGATGTTTAATGCTTTTCCTTTGCATATTCGGTCAATGATGATTCATTGGTTAATATACCTTCCACATATTCTTTATTGGTGCAGTCTATCTTAGATTACAAAATCAAATTCCTCTTTCCTGTATGCTAACATTTTATGAGGCTCTGTACTAGATACTATTCCTCGGAGGAGACACTGTGTCTAATTGGTTTGATAAGCAATATATTTTTGCAAACTGTACTTCTTGTCTTTTTGATGATGCTAGCACTGACAACATGCTATGATGCGGACTGTACATGGCAGTGCTATGCAACAGAAAAGAACATCATAAATACATTTATTGATTAATTGATACCTATAGAATGCATCAATTTGGGTTTAGTGGAAGTCTAGGAATTCTGAAAGAAATGTTCAAGTCTGAAGGGGAAAATAAGCATATTAGCATACCATAAAATAGATATAAAATCTATATGGCCATATTTGGGGTTTTAATGTGTAACATTCCATTTTTATGACAGTCAGAGGTCAGCAAATCTCTGGCTTAAATGTTTCTGAAGACAAAGGAGAATTTAACACAGGGTTGCAAATGGTTTTGTTGGTAAAATTACCCCCAAAATGATTTCAGATCCCTTATACCTAATATCAGGTGTGCAAAAGTTTTCCCCATTTAAAATATATGGCATGCCTTTATTTCATGGTTGGAATCCATAGGATTCCCTGAATGTGTCTTCAGGCAGTGGTGTGGAATGAGCGTTAGCATCTCCCAGGGAATTCTGCAGCCAGCATGGCTATTCCTTTTCTTTCTCCCTGTGGTATACAGCCCAGTGCAATTAAGCACAGCATTGCCTGAGCTGAAAGACAGGTCTATGCTCCTCCCAGTTTCACTAATCTTCCATATGCCTGAGACAATAGCTTCCCAAGGATGTAAAAATAGTCCACTGTCCACTGGGTGTGAGCTGAAAATTCCACACGAGGAGCAAGCATTCCACTCAGGTTTCCAACAGTGTGTACCACTGAATTAAATCTGTGCATCCTTCAGGCCCATGGAATAAGCAGAATGTCCCGGAGATAAGCCATCATTTTATGTGTGTGTCTTATGATAGTTGCCCCTTGGGCCTCATCGACTGCAAGCATCCTAAGTGGGAAGAAGTTTGTGTCAGGCAACTCTCTGGGCTCCCACAAGCTGCTAATGCTGCCTGCAGAAGGGCAGAAACCAGAAACCGAGACTAAATAAGTTGGGTGGTTTGATTTTAATGTTCTGCATTTTCTCCCTGCTTCGAAAGCTCACTGTATTTTGCTGCTGTTATTACGAAGGGTTCATCAAAAATGAAACTGGGGTGTCTCAGTGGGTTTTGCAGCAAATAGATAAAGCAGGTTCAGGCAAGACCGGGCAGTTCACAATCTGAAGTGGATTGAGCAGTAGCCGTTTGTTTGCTGGGGTGAATGGAGCATAATTTATTCAGCTGCAGTGGAGGCTGAAAGCCAATCTGGCCTTGACCCATTTATCTTTAGAAAACTAATTAAAGTGGAGAATCTGGTGTACTGTTCTTATTGCGGTTTCACATTTTTCTGTTCGGGCCAAGCAAAGACTGTGTGTGTGTGTGTGTGTGTGTGTGTGTGTGTGTGTGTGTGTGTGTCAAGGTGGAAGGTGGGAAATATCAGTTTCACCCAAAGATAGTGGCTGAGGCTCTAGATAATAAAGCAGTTTCTTAAACACAGCTTGACATCCTTTTGAAATGCAAAATAGTGGATTTAGCCGGATGCAGAACCCTTTGAGGTGACGATGAAAAGCCATGGCAATTTAAAATGAACAACAGTTTCCTGAATCCTTACAACCAAGACTTCCTAAATCACACCAAAATGGCCCCAAAGAGGCATGGAAGAACATTTTTATGACCAGCACTTTACTCTGAAACTTGCATTAATCATCAGGCAGGAAATGATGCCAGAATGTGAGTTGCTTTGTAGATTTTGTTCTAAAACAATAAAATAAAGTGCATATCTTACTATTTTGCAAGAACTTAAATCTATATGTTAATATTAACAACATATTTTCACCAATGGCATACCAATAAATTTCGAAAGTTGCACTGTAGTTTTGGAAGAATCATATCCAATAATAGACACCTGACTATTTTTTGGGGGGTGAGGAGGCTAAATATTATAGGAGGCAAGCAGGGAAGTTTAGCAGGTGGGGTGTGGTGGGGGATGGTATTGAGATTTACATTCATTCTCATATGTTCAGGGCAGTCAGTCCTCTTGGGGAAAAGCTACAAGGACCATCATGACCATCAGATAAGGACACTGCCCTGGCCCAGCTGATGGAATCTGGACTTATCCAGAGAAAGTGTTGGGAAGGGCAGGCATGTGCTGTCTGAGCTGGTGTTTCTCTAGTTCTGTCAATCGGACCAAACGAACAGAACCCTGACTTGTCCCACCTGTGATGTGATGTTGTCTCCTCCCACTTCTCTGTTAGCACCAGGTGACCTTAAATTGCGTTTTCCCTGTTCCTTCCTCAAGGTCTTTCCTTCTGGAGTACTCCTGTCCCAGATTTACCTCTTAACTTTCTCACCTCATCCAAACTGTCCTGGGCTCAGGGACTTGAAAGGATGAATGGGGACACCACTCAGGGGACAATTTCCTCTTAAGCAAATTTTAAAGGAAGCGTTTTAGACACAGTGTGACCACTGACTGAATTTAAGGTCAGGGTGACCTGTGGCACCATTACGTCACAGGTGTGCCACTTGGTGACAGTCACCTTCTTTCTTGGGTCCTTGATGCTAGGTAGGGTTCCCGTCTTTATTACAGGGTATATGACCAGCATGGAATGGTATGAAAAATCAGATTAGGTAACTTAACTATTTGATTATCATGATTAATATATACACTCAGGTAAGAGAACCTCGGCATTCTTGTCCTCAGCCTCAACACAGACTACTTTGTAGTAAAAAATATCCAGTGCTCCCTCCCTAAATGCTCTAAAAGATATCAGTAAATTTAAGTAGGGGAAAAAAAAACAGTAAATGACCTAGACCAAAAACTATTTCTTAACCCGCTAAACTCTCTATGTCCCAGTTAATGGAAAAATTAGATCCTTATGCATAAAAGCTGAGGTTGGTTTGTTTTTATTAGTGAGGTAATTATTCACTCAGCACAAAAAGAAAAAGCCTATATACATGTAGTGGGAAGAGCTAGTTTTTCAGGCAGACTACACACAGTCTGAACATTCGGGTAGAATTTAAATCAGCCACCAATAGAGCTAGAGTTACACAAAGCTCAGATTGAAAACCTTGCCATTGGGAAAGAATACCAAATGGTTGTTAACCATAAATACCCAGAGAGGAGGTTACTAAACCCATTGGTCATGCGCAGTGTTCGATTGGCTCGCTAGACAATTTGGAAAAGGGAGCTGGGGTTTCTCAGGAGCTCTCCGGAATGATTGCACAAAGACAAATGGGGATGAGAGGAAGAATAAGAAGACCAAAGCTTACACTATGCTGCATTGTCCTCCACACACTCCTCTGGGAAGCAAGAGGAAAACAAATTTAAAGGAAAAAGAAAGAGAGATTATTCTATACATAACAGCAGAGCACAGGTATAACGTTTAGCTTTGCAGGCTGACATTCCACCCCTCCCCCCAAACGCCCTCAGATTGAGCAGCAGAATGTTTGATCTGCACACACAGTAGGGTATTGAATACTTACTGGAGATTCATTGGTCTCAATCATCACCAACCTGATGAATTCATTTCCAAGTTTTTTTTGTTTGTTTGTTTGTTTTTACTCACTTTTATAAAATGTATTCCTCTAAGATATAGGAATTTTTGCTCTAATGAATCAGCTGGAGTAACAGATACTCCTGGCCCAAGTGTGTCCAGGAACCATGTAGTGTGTTGTGCTCTAACTTTCTGAGCTTTATAACTAATTGCCTTTTACAAAAATAATCTGAAATATTTCTGTATGCTCCGATCTTAAAAAACGAGATAGTTTGTGTTGATTTATTTTTATACGCTGCTTCCAGTGACGTTCTTTAAAAAGTCACAGTTTTACATCAAATTGTTTAAGAGAATTCATGGAGGATAAAGTTAAGAAAAAAGGAAGAGAGCCACTCTCTTCCTTCATGCAAATGATCACCTCTGGTCTGTGTAACTACCATCCTAACAACCCTCTGCGACAGAAGCACTGCCAGGTTGAGTGTTGGTAACAGAGACCTGTGACGGTAGGACCAGACTGAACCAAACTAGTTGATGACATTTGCCTGCTGGCAGGAAGGCCTGTGATATTCTCTGCTGAGTCAGCTTTCCATCAGCAGCTGAATTTATACAAACACATTCGTTCATTATTGGATAATAAAATAACTTTTGGATAGTATGTCTGAAAGCTACTGGCTACCTAAACTACTTTTTTATGCCCATATAACCTTAGTGGAATGGAACTCTTACCTTCAATAAACAGAATCAAATGGAAATGTTTCTTAGAGACATAAAAGAATTTACAAGTTTCCTTATAAATACAATAGAGGTTAAATGATGGAATTGATGTATTTTTAAGAGAGAGTTTGTTTTGTTTTCAAATATTTTACATAAGTTTTAGCAGCCATTTATCCAACTTGGGGTTAGAGTTTTATTTCTAAAACACCGTAATTGTCAGTTCGTATAAAATATAGTTTTACAATAATTGACATTAGAACAGTTATCAACAGACCCCAAAGCTAATACCGCAGGCACTAATTTTAAATGGTAGTGAGAAGCAATTTTCTGAGAGCTTTATAGCTATTTTCACTATGGTGAAAGGGGTGGGGTGATGGGAATATTCTTTCCATGCTGTCCTTGGAAGCATTGTCTCTGCTGAAACACTCAGAGGAATTAAGGGAAGTCTTTCCCAGTTATTCTCCTTTTCTGGGACACATGCTTCTTATAAATATTCAAGAAACATCATTTCCGGGGAAACTGCAGCAGGGGGAGGTGACATGGGACTTGTTTGCAAACAAGGCTGTGCTGTGCAGCAGACCCGTCCGGAGAGTACTCAGTGCATGCATCTCGAAGAGGATTGGACGGACTATTGCCCAGCTCGGCTGGTTATTTCACTTTTTCGCTGTTCAGAGCTATGTTGAACCCATGAAGGGAAGAAAGCCTTGGGGGAGCCAAGTGCTGCCAACCGAGATTCTGATGTGAGCTTCCGTGTCCCTTGTGTTTCTCAAGAATAACCTTGTATAGCTATAGCTTCTTTGATCGGAAAGAGCCCCTTGCTCTTAGGGGCTGGGGTGGTCTCTCCAGGTAGGTTTATGACGGGCTGTGAATTACAAATGGCTAGTTCTTACAATTTAGGAAGGAATCATAGTTGAATTCAATAGAAAATTAATAAAACTGCCATTCTTCCTTACAGGGCCTAAAGCCACGCCTATAAGGAAGTACGTACTACATGCTGTTGTCACAGAACATTTTAGAATGGAATTGTCTTATTCCTTTAAATGCCTATGCATTGAATCCAGTCCTTATGCACTGAGTCTGGTGCTTGTTCATGATTAACCATTACTAATTCTTTTAGAAAAACATTGATTAAAATATATTTTTGGAGGTGCATAAAATAGAATAGCTTAAATCAGTTTGCTACCTGCAATTACTCTTCAAGACCTTTATATTTGGGGCATTTTGAAGATCATCAATAAAGTTCCTTTATAAAAGGTTCAAATTTCAATTTTCCTACCTACCAGATTTTAAACATCATGTCAAAATTTTAAAACATTTATGCTTTATTTAGGTTGTGCTAAATTGCATAAATATTGTTGTCTTGAGAAAAATATTTTTCTTTCTCTACTTCCCCTGTTTGAGTGTGTGTGTGTGCGTGCGCGTGTGTGTGTATGTCTGTGTGTTCATTTCTCCTGGGGAGAAGAGAAAACTGTGCTTCTCTTCCAAAGGGAAAAATTTAATTAGTAGTCTTAGATATTATTATATTGTTCACGTTCATTATAATTTTAACTAAGTGTATAATGTACCCAAATTGTTTTTAAAATTTTATTTTATTGTGGTAAGAATACTTAACATGAGATTTTTACCCTCTTAACAGATTTTTAAGTGCATAATATAGTATTGACATCTACAGGTACAACTTAATCGATCTTCATTGTGTCCCAGTTCTTATATGAGTGTTTTAGAAGATTCTGAAAAGCCTGAATTGTTCTAATAACTAAGCTAGAGCCAACTAAAAGGGGGAGAGAGAGAGAGAGAGAGAGAGAGAGAGAGAGAGAGAGAGAGAGAGAGAGAGCGCGCAAACTCATACTCACCATTTGTGCTTCTGGTTAGAAGGAGCTAGACATACAAAGAAATTTGTAAAGTAAAACCCCAAACAATGGAATCTCATGAAAGCATCGTTTCTTTAAAACAACTGGCTAGATGTTTGGAGAAACCTAATTGGTTGTTTAAAAAGAAAAGACTAATCTTAAACTTTTCCTGAAACTGTGAAGAGAGATTAGATATAACCAAGGCCAAGTAGAAAGTTGAAGCGATTACCCAGATAATTCCTTTTTCCAAACCTACATGAAAGAGGGTGCTTATTTGCTAATACACTGTAATAAATTGATACCATAATTTAGTGGTTAACAATTCCATTTACCCCTTCACATTAGCATTTCGTGGACAGGCCTTTATATTCCAAGTACATTTGATTTTTATAGACAGAATTGCTGATATGCACTTTCTTTGAGGCCCAATGCAACCAATGTAACCTTATGAGTTCTACACTGCAGAAGGATATTAACTAAAATGATAAAGTAATTTATTATAGTGACTAATAAAAGTATTTTTGTGACTGGAAACAGATCTGAGTTTATATGATATAATCACATGTGGTTCAAGTGTTTTATGACCTGAAGGTTCTCATCTGCTAATTTTACATCAAGATAATTGGCAAAGCAGCATTAACAGCACTTACAACTGCAGGTATGTAAGTTGTTTATAGTACTACAAATACTATAAATTGCATTGAAAATAATCAGGCAGTATATCTCTGGAATTATCACATTTTCAGTTTTTGGAGCAAAATTTGATTTTTAAAACACATTAAGATTGTTTACTAAGTTTATAGTTGTATTCTCTAAGTAAATTGCTTTGATGCTTGATACCATTGGATCCCCTGACACACATTTAAATGGATCACAGAGTGACAATTTCTAAGAATTCCAACTTTCAAAAGACACACACACACATACACACACACACAATGGTAGTTTAGTAACCTTGGTTTGGGGTCTCTTGGTAAGGCCTTCCAAACAGAAAACTTTACATACAAAGAGAATTCATAATAAAGTTACACTATCATGATTAAATACCTAACTGAAGCAGATTAATAAGAAACGTGCTATTGTATAATTATATCGCTAGAAGATAGAGTAAGTTAGTCTTCAAATTAATATTTCAGAAGAAATATGAAGTTGAAAATTTGGCCTTTGCATGAGTGGATTAATGGTGATAAGACTTCTTAAATAATCTAATTCTTGACTTAAAAGGAAGATCTCATTACTTTTCAATATTCTAATTAAGACCAAGAGCAGATATAAGAATGAGATGACTTTTACAACCAACTTTTCCCCATGCCATCTTCTGAAGAATAACCTTGGTAACAGACGATGGCCATCGATCCCAGAGAACTCACCAGCCGGTCCAAGCTCGTGCCTGCTGCGGTTGTTGGTCTCTCCTCAGGATTGTACGGCCTGAACCGTGTATTAAAATTTTCAGGAGCTGAGCGGGCAGATCTGAGGGCCGGAGCAGGTTTGGGTTGGCCACATCCCTGAAAGACCTGGAAGAAATATTGAAAAATTAAGGAAGTTGAACAGTTTCTTCCTAACAGCACAATGCTGAAGTATGCTGTGCAATTTCATATTTCTCATGGAACTTTTACTTCCAATAAACTCTGATTTTGAAATGTAAACAAATCCAACCACTAATATAACAGAAAGAATTACCCTGACAGATACGGAGTGACTGACTATACACTCAGACTCTTATTTTCAATATAATCGATCAATCCTCATTATTCACAGATTCTGTATTTGTGAATTTGCCTACTCACTAAAATGAATTCGTAAGCTCCAAATCGATACCTGTGCACTTTTGCAGACATGCGCAGAGCGACAAAATTTAGAGTTGCCCTACATGTATGTTCTCAGCTGAGTCCAACATGGTGACGCTCTGCCTTTGACTTGGTTATCAGGTCAACTGTCTCTTTATCACAGTGCTGTGTGCAAGTAATCCTTATTTTACTGAATGATGGCCCCAAAGTGGAATAGTAGTGATCCAGATATGGTCATCCAGATGTGCTAAAGAGAAGCCTTAAAGTGCTTCCTTGACGTGGAAAGGTGTGTATTATAGGAAGAACCGTAGTATACACTAGGTTCGGTACATATTTGAGGTTTCAGGCATCCACTGGAGGTGTTGGAACATATGCCCTGTGGATAAAGGGAACTACTCTATTAAAAATAGGAATTGTAATAGTTACTTCATAAAATGCTTACAGGATTAAAGCAATTGTGTCCCAGACATTTTTATATACTTGAAATTGGCATTCAATAAACATCCATTTGGGATTCTTGTTATGGTGACATATATATTTCATGTATAGCTTATCAGGCCAAATAATTTGAGTGGCTCTCCCTTGAATAACGAAAATCTCTACTGGAGAAATTCTTTGAGCAATGGTGTTGGAAATAGGACAAGCAAATGTTGGTGAAATCCATATAATGATAGTTTCCTCTAATTCTGTTGTTGACAGCGGTTCATGTCACTATTGGGGTTGCTGTGGGAAATCAGACACTTAGTTGTAATGATCTCAGGGACGGCACCGTCAGTTCTTTCCACAGTGATTTCACTCAGGGTGGTGTGGGGATCCCTGCTTGGCTGTTTGTAGAAGCTTTGTTCTCTCTGCTGGTTATTGAGAGATAATGCCTTTACCAGAATTCCAGGAAACAGAGTAATCTTTTCAGGAAATTTTGAAGAAGTGTAATTTTATGTTTTTCCCATTTCTACATAGGAAATGATTCTATTCCTAGTTTTGTTTTTTTTTTTCAGTAAACTTTTTGGGACTATTTATATCAGCTAATTCTTAAGTTGCATGTGTATGTTTAGAGGCATTCCTTCTGGTTTTGTAATTTGATTCTGTGTTGTTCAACTTTAAAATAAGCATTTTTCATCAGGCATATTATGGGATTCCACTGAAGTACACAGAGAGCTCTTGAGTGCCATTCCCAATGACAAATTCCATCTGGAGACACAATTCATTTCGTTTTACCGCTACAGGTAATTTCTCTTGTGTTGTATTCAAAAGTTCTCCTTCAACTCAGCATTTTGCAGAGCAGGAACACTTTGTCTTGGCATTCTTGGAGATTGGTCTTAACACACTATTGATTATTCTTCTCTCACACTATTTCTGAAGCTGATGGTGTAAACCAGTGTGATCAAGATAGCGGGCCCTTTCCTCCCTCATGCCTAAATCACTTCCCAGCGGCAAGGTCACTGCTGAAGGAGGGCATTAACATTTCCAAAACTCCAGGGTTCTGTTGAACGGGCTATTTTGGATCGCTTTGGATATGACAGCTGACTTTTAAAAAGTATAAAGCCTGAGGTAAAACAATACTGATGGCCTTGCCAAGATTTCTTGAAGCCAGACACTGAAAGAGTTAACAGACCTTCTTAATTCACTCTTTGGGGAAACTCTGGCTCACTGGTTTAAGTGAAATCAAAGGAGCAAGATATGCTCTGAAAGAATGTGAGTTCTAGGGGCTATTTCATCGGAACAGAAAACCTTGCCACTTGTTTGATTTGGGGGTGGGGTGGGATTAATGATAACAGAATATCAGTTCGCCTAGCAGCTTTCTGTCATTTGTATCAGGGTTGGACTTTGGATATGGCTTCAGTGTAGAAATTGCTGGGCCTAGGATCCAAATGGAAGAAAACACTGACTCATAATTATTATGGAAACAACTCACCCATAGTCAGGTGGAGACCTAACAAAGATCTGTCACACTATGTCAAATGTGAATCTGGAAGGTCCGTCAACACTGATTCTATGACACCCTCAGAAGGGACTTGTCAGAAGAAAAGACTTTTTAGTGTGGAAATGCCAAGCTAGGGGACCAAGAACTGTTTTTCAGAATTTTACAAAACCTAAAGGGAACAGTGACAAAGGGGGCCAGAGCATCAACTTACCCTGTGTTTGCTTGGGCATGATTAAAAGCCCCTGTGTGATTCAAATATATTGTTTTTTTAAAATCCTCACCTGAGGATATGTATTTCTTTAAATTTTTAGAGACAGAGGAAGGGAAAGAGAGAAACAGAAAGAGAAAAATGTTCATGTGAAAGAGAAACATCGATTGGCTGCCTCCTGCACGCATCCCAATCAGGGAAAGAACCCGCAACCCAGGTATGTGCCCTGATGGTGTATCGAACCCGCAACCCTTTGGTGTATGAGACAGTGTTCCAACCAACTGAGCCACTTGGTCAGGCCTAGAGAATATATCATAAATAAGACATATCTGTCATATAACTTAGATGGCTTAGAAGGTGAAAACTAATAATTTCATTTTTAATACATGCAATCTGTTAGCTAGACAAAATATTATTAAATATTATTAAAGGTTCAGAGGTGGGTGACCAAAGGGATTCCTGCACAGGACATTCGGACGGTCTCTGACACGTTTCTGAGCCTGCTGTGGCAACAGTGCAGTTATACAAGCTAGACCAGGTCCTGTGGCTCTTGAGGCCCAGGGCTTCATTACTGTAAAAGACCAATGAGCCTTTTTCCTGATGGTGTGGGTACCCCTTTTCTACTTGGAGTAAGGGAAGAAATGGGGGGGTGGAATACAGTGGGGAAGAGGTCTTATGAGAAATGAGTGTCAGTGGTCCAAGTTCTCTGTGGAGCGGTTAGGTCTGGAGATGCACACCTGGATCATTAGCCTAAAGGTGGTATTTAAAGGCTGAAACTGGTTGCATTGACCAAGGGCAAGTATGCGGACAGGTGGCAGCTGGGGCTGAGGACAGCTGGGTGCCATGCCAACATTCAGAGGATCCTCCCGGAGCCCTAGTAGACTGCTCTGTCAAGGGAATAAGAATATGATTTACCACACAGACAGACCTAAACAAGGAAGGAAAACAGAAGCCAGTGTCTTGGAAAAGGGGTGCTTCGTAATAATTAGATAATCATGTCATTCCATGATTCGTTCTTTCTAGAAGTTTTGGTTTCTGAATTAGAAGATTTGAAGGGGGAAAAACCCATCTGGGCTGATGTTTTTTTAAATGGTTCCCACAAAATATTATTTTCAGGGGCTAACAGCTGTTACATAAGCAATAGAGTCCGTGATTTCACAGTGAGATGAGGTATCTTAGCTGGGCTTCGGCAGGCTAACACGTGTACTGACTTGTCCAAAGGGAGATCATTTGCAGTTTTTCCCAGGAAACATACCTGGGACACATTGTGAGGCCTGCTCCAACTGGCCAAGAGAAGTGGTTCAGATGTAATTCCATTTACAATTTTTTGTGATCTATTCCATCCACTACTACTTTTAATTCAAGAGAAGAAACACGATTTTAAGACACTCAAGGTCTTCTCTGTACAACAGAAGTTCCTAGAGAATATAGCCTTAGGCTAAGCCACCTCATTGTGGAACAAATCCTGAGCTCTACTCCTTGAAGAAATGGAATCGGAATTACCTCCTGCCTGCCTCCCTCCAAGGGTGTTGAAAGGGATAATTAGATTATTTGGAAAAGTATTTGGAAGTCCCAATGTAGAGAGATGGATGCTACAGATGTACAAAGGAATTATCTTTCCCACCTAGCGGACTCGCAAAACCCGTGGATTTCCTGAACGGATCTGGTGCGTGAATCCTCTCTCTTAAGAGGATTACTAAGATAAATGTTTCAGAAGTCTGTTGGCATTCTGAGATTAAAGAAGCTGACATTAAAGATAGAAAGTGCTGAAAGAAGAAATGTTTAGAAGGGACAAGAAAGAGAGGGAGGTGTGCTGATCACAGATTCGAATGCTGTGTCTTAGGTTCCTAAATACAAATATGTTTCCTTTAAGAATGTTGCAGCATCTTAACACATTTCCCTTAAAATAAACTAACACAATGTGTACTTTTTCAGAGGCATCCATCGCTTTATCCTATAGCTCTGTCTTCTTTATCTTCTGCAGGTTGATTATACTTCCACAAAAGTCATTCCCGGCAACCTGAGAAGCAGAGGCTGCAGATCAATCCTGTCTCAGCTCCTGCGCTTTAAAAATATTCGATCTTCTCAGTTTCTACTCAGTGGACTTTTATTATGGTGAGAAAGCTGTTGCTATTCCCATAAATTGTCTCGAAATTTGCAAACAATTCTAATCTTTTATGTTAACATAGGTGGCAGTTAATGCTGCCTAGACTTAATTGCAATGGATGTTTTGAGAGTATGGATCTTTTATTTACTTATTAGATCCTAATTTGTAGTACAGCATTAATGAATGGACTATTTGTTAGATGACCTCTTGGGGAATTCCAATCTGTCCGATTTGTTCCCAAGGAAACAGAAGCTATCATATCTGAACCAGCTCTACGCATATTTTGCCTGAGGGCAGCCCTTATTTTCCTGAGTGACAGCTGTAGTGTAATAGAAAGGTCATGAAGAACAGTTTAAAAACTGGGAGTCCTAACTCTGGCCTTTTTCTTGACACCTGTGTGACCTTGGGGTAACATGTTCTCCCCAATTCTCAAGGCTGCTGTGAAGCTAAAATAATAGGATGCTTTAAAAATACACTGAAAAAATGAGGTATGAAGATGTATTGTCATCTGAAGTAATCTGTAATTAAATAGGACAATAACAGATAACAAATCAAACCTATGGATTTTGCAGAGTGATGCATGAATAATTTAAGCGCCATGAAGAATAGGATCTTACGTATTTGCATTTTGCTCATCCCAGAACCTGTAAGAGATCTCACCACACAATATGTGCTTGAAAAAAAAAGGGGGAGGGATAAAAGGCATGAATAAATAAACATTTTATAATTTCTCCCTTTTGCAAACATTTATTGGAGGCAATTCCGTAATGAGAAAGAAAGTTAGGAAAGGAAAGAGAATGAACACTTACTGAGTGTGTGAGGGACCAGATACTCACCAAGCTATGTGTTTTATACACGTATCTCAAAGAATCAACTATCTCTTCAAAATCAAAGTTTAACACTTTTCCTTAGTCTTCAGAAAATACAATAAATCAGGCCTCTACATTTAAAAAAATCATTTGATATTTCCCTTACTCCATTTCTGTGACAACCTAAAGCGAAACCAAATCAATAACTTTTGTTTTTGTTTTTTAGAAACTAAATATTTCCATTTATTCCCAAGGACATTATTTCACTAAGAAATCTAGCAGTAAGGATAAAAAAAAAACTCCAATTTTGACCAAATCAGTAACTTTAAGCTGATAACTAGAACCAAAAAAATCCTGTTTCTTTTTTTTTGTCTTGCAGAATCATTTATTTATTTCTTGAATTTACTGGGGTGACATTGGTTTGCAAAACCATACAAGTTGCAAGTGTACAACTCAATAGAACATCATCTGCACACTGCATCATATGTCCATCGCCCCAAGCAAAGCCTCTTTCAGTCCCCATCTCCTCCCCCTTTGCCCACCTCCATCTCCCCACAACCCCTTTTGCCTCCAGCGGTCACCATATCACCACACGGTTGTCTGTGTCTACGTGTTTTTTTGTTTAATCCCTTCACATTCTTTCATCTAGTACACCCAATCCCCCTCCTCTCTGACAGGGGTCAGTCTGTTCCATGTATCCATGTCTCTGCTTCTATTTTGTTCATCAGTTTACTTTGTTCATTAGATTCCACATATAAGTAAGATCATATGATATTTGTCTTTCTCTGATTGGTTTATTTCACTTAGCATAATAATCTCCAGGTCCATCCATGCTGTCACAAAGGTAAGATTTCCTTTTTTTTTTTTTTTTTTTTTTAAACGGCCAAGTAGTATTCCATTGTGTAAATGTACTACAGCTTTTTTTATCCACTCATCTACTTGGGCTGCTTCCAAATCGTGGCTATTGTAAATAAGGCTGCAATGAACATAGAGGTGCATATATTCTTTAAAATTATTGTTTCAGGTTTCTTCAGATATATTGCCAAAAGTGGGACTGCTGGGTCAAAAGGCAATTCCATTTTTAATTTTTTTGAGTAAACTCTATACTGTTTTCGACGGTAGCTGCACCAGTCTGCATTCCCACCCACAGTGCACTAGAGTTCCCTTTTCTCCACATCCTCGCCAGCACCGTTGTTTGTTGACTTATTGATGATAGCCATGTCGACAGGTGTGGGGTGATATCTCATCGTGGTTTTAATTTGCATCTCTCTAAAAAATCCTGTTTCTTGATCATTTGCTAATATCTACTCACTCTGCTTCACAAGACGATTAGAAACCAGAGAACTGTGTGTACTAAAGAGTCCGGCATGGCTCTGTCATGTCAGTGGGCAAGCTAAGGGCCACGGGTTCTAGAGCTAAGTGGGCTCCCACGTCCGGCAATGGCTGTTGGTGGCAGCAGAGAGGACAGCTTGGGCCGTGCAGCCCGCCTGCATCGTGGTGCTTGCCTGTGGCAAAGCCCCGTCTGCGTAGGGTCAGCACAGAGCTGGCGGCCCCTTCTCCACGTGGAAGTGGTGTGAAGACAGGAGTGGGTGTGCCAAGGGACATCCACATATCATCAGTAAGTAAATGTGAAGTTAAAAAAACAAACCCACACATTTCATTAAATGTAGCAGCAAGAAGAGCTACATCATCACCACGATGCAAGATTAAAGCAGCTCCCCAGAGTCTCATTTCACTCACTTTCCTCTGGATCCTGGGGGCATTCTGCTAATATCCTATGAAGTTTTTTCCTGAATATAAATTTAAAACATTTTTAATACTGACTTCTTTCTTTAGCTGTAAAATCATTATACTGATTACACAAACTTTGTAAATATCAGAGTTTGTATTTTTTTACTTTTATTAGTTTGCCAATTTCCTTTTTGGATTGCCTTTTAAGGAAACAGGTTTTCATCCTCATGTCTCAGAACAATTTCTCATCTCCTTTCCCCTTCCATTCCCTCACCCGCTCCCTTCCTCCCTCATTCTCTTCCTCTCTTTTCCTTTGCTCCTTGATTCATGCTTTTCTCTCCTTAAAGGTTTATTACAATGTCCCTTGGCCAAGTTCTCTGGCACACTCTTAAGTCCCTGGATGGGTTCAGGATTCTGTGAATCAAGTCAAATCACCAGTTTCAGTTTTGGCTGCTTTTCATTGGCTTCAATTTTCGAAAGCCAGCTACCGCATCAGTTTCAAGGTTTTGATCATCTGCTCCGATGCGTTCACAGCTGGGTTCCACAGCAGCTGTCCAACGTGGTGCATACTTCTTCAAATCAGTCCTTCGGTAAAAGCACATTCTTTCCATTTACTTGAGAAGGTGATTTTTTCCCCTTGAAGCTTTTGCATTCTTTAAACAACAGAACACCTTGATTTTCCCTCCCAAATGATGAGTAGGGAGGAATTGTAAGAAACGAAACAAAGCACATTTTGAGTGCAGAGAGAAAGAAACCCTAACCCTGTTGGCCTAGCTCTTTGTTTATAAGGGTTAAAGCAATTCTTTAAGATCGCTTTGCAAAATTTACATAAACATGTAAATGTCATCAGTGGGGCTCTGTGTCATTCATTCAAGCCATGGTTCAACAAGTATTTCTTGTGTCACTAAGACCAGATATAGGTGCTGGGGATATGCCAATTGGACATGTCCCTGCTCTCATGAGCTTCTGACAAGAAATCAGGCCATTACGACAGAATGTAACAACTGTGATGGGAGCACCCACAGGGATAATGAACTGAGACTGGAGAGTCAGAGAACGCTTCCCAGAGAGTGATGGGGCACCGGGGCTGGTTCTTACTGGCTCACAAGATCACTTGTTAAATTTTCAGGAGTTTTGTAAACCAGACATTAAACACAGTGATCATTAAACGTTAAATTCTATACACTTAACATTATATAAATTATACTGAAAACAAAGGTACTATATATTCAAAACTTCTTACTTTCTAATTATTTACTATTATCTATGCTCTCAGGCTATTTATGCCAATTATATCCTGAGGTTACTTATGTACAATTATATCATAGTGTGCTACTCTGTGTTCAGTGACATCACACTGGAAGTTTGAAATCAGTCAACACCACAAAGTAGCATGTTTTCTGCACAGAGCTGGTTGTGCAAACATGTGCCAGCATAGCACTGACTCTTGCCTGGGAAGCAAAGAAACAGTGGGAGCATGTCTGGCCAATGGTGTGTGTTTGATGTGGGGGTGGAGAAGACAGCACGTTCCAGGATGAGGGAACAGCATGTACAAACGCGTGAAGATGGCGGAGGACGGCTTGAGCCACAGCCAAGGCTGTTCTGAGTGTCTGCTACATACAGAGCTTCTCCTACCTCCTGGGTTAAAACTTCTGTTAGGGCTCAGGCTTTGTTGGTCTTATTCACTACAACCTCCACAGCATCTAGTGTGGTACTCAGAAGATAATAGATGCTCAGGAAATGTATGTTTCAATAATTTGAGTTGGGGAGAGTAGTGAGTAGTGGGCCTGGAGAGAGGCAGGCTGAGGACCATCTTACAGGGCTGTTGGGCTTTGTTCTAACGGCAACAGAGAACCGTGGGGAGGTGTCAAGCAGGGGAGTGATGTGCGCGTATTAGCCTTTTCAGGAATCCCTCTGACTAGTGTGGGAAATGGACTGGAGTGTGGAGAAACAAAGGCAGGGGATTGATTAGGATGCTGTAATCTATGTGAGGTGATAAAATGAGGGGAGCTGCTGAGTGCATTCAAGAGGTATTTAGAATGACCGTTTAATTGGTTTCATTATGATTGACTATGAGGGTACAGGAGAGGAGTCAGCAGGGTTTCTGGCCAGGACCAAAGAGCCCTGGGAGGTGTTCTCTGGCAGAGGGAACCCCGGGGGAGGACGGGCGTGTGGGAGGACGATGAACACAGTTCTGGGCAGGTGTATTTGAGGTGGCAAGTGGAGGTGTGTGGCACACAGCTGGGTAAACAGGTGTGGTCAGGAGAGTAATCTGGGCTGGAGCGAGACTGGGGATGAAAACTACTGTTGCGACAGCAAGCTCAGACAATTGTGACTGAGGCAGTCTGGATTTTTTACAGAAGAATTCTTTTTGTCACTCACCCTCATGAACCTGTGTTTTAAAAATATTTTGTCTAGCTAACAGATGACATGTGTTAATGAGTAATTTATTGATTTTCCACTTTGCAAGGCATCTAAGCCACTTGGATGAAGTCTGAGATATATTCTGGGACAATGAGGAGGTGACAGGAAAGAGACGAACGTAATGTGTTAGAAGAAAAGGACCTACAGAGAACCGTGTACCATTTCAAGTTTTCCATCACAAGCGGCTGCACCACACACAGGTAGCTCTAGCACCCTTTTAAATAAATGCAGGCTGGCTGGGCAGTGACTGCACCAGGGTCAAACCAGACTGCATATCCCCGAGCACAGGGAACTGCTTAGCGCTGGGGATGACTGTGTGTTTGCGAGGCTGGGCAGAGGCCACTGCCATTCCTCTGAGAGTCACTGACCACGGGAGCACAGGTCCAGGGAAGCAGTTCTCTTCAAGGCGGGGAGAGGTTGGGAGACTCTCTGGGAGAGCAAGAGGGAATCTTCTGCTATTCCTAAGAACACCCTGAGTGTTAAAAACCGAACTGAGTTGCCATCACCTCTTCTTGAGTATACTACGTAAGTGCAGTCTTCTCATCTTTTGCCCTGAAGTTACAGTGAAAGAAAAATCTTAAGATAAATCTCCTAAGGTCATGGATAATTAGGAGTTTCATTTTGTCATCAAAAGGAGAACAAAAAATTATTCCTTTTCCTTGGAAGAAAAGTTGAAACCACTTTGCTTTGGGTGCATTTCCTATAAATGCATCATAAGCATTTTTCTCAAACCATTTTACTTTATAAAAAAAGGTGTTTCCACCCCCAACCCCCTCCTCGTACTAGCATCTGAAAAATCTGGCTGTATTATCCAGTGATGTTATACACAGGAACGGAACAGATTCTAGTTTAAGAAAAAAAGAAATGAAGAATCGAAGAATAAAAGATGTTTCAGGGTCATCGCTTCTTGGTGTAATATTATAAGTGAGAGGCGATGGGCAGAATGTAAACTTTGAAATTGGAATAACCAGAGAAAATATTCTGAATTTAGAAACCATTGAGAATTTGCTCTTTTTATAAAAAAAACGAAGAAGAAAAGAAAAAGAAAACTAAAGGAGAAAAATAAATAGAACATAAGGCTTTATAAATCATATGGCCGTTCACTTTCTTCTCAGAGATCAGACAGAAGGGACTGAACCACTTGTCAATGGAGCAGGATAATTATTCCCTTAATGTAGGAATAATGTGATATTAGGCAGAGGCCACCGAAATTCTTCTGAAACCTTGGCTTGGCTGGCACTGGTGCGGCCAACAGGCCAGGTGTCGGGTTGCTGACCTGACCTGCACCCATTCTGTGCTTCCCTCCAGCCTGCTTTCTTCTGAAGGTCTGTTCACTGGACAGTTGCTCAGTGCCATGCCATGCCATAGGCCAGGCAGAAATATGTGTCCCTTTCGAGGAGATTCTCGGCCACTGATAGTATCACATGCGTGAGTGGCTTTAAATGCAGGTGGGTTTACATCAAACCTGCTCTTCTGATCTTAGAAGTTAAAGGTAAGTTCCCCGAACAACATCGGAGAGCTAAAACCATGGAGTCAATGCTCTTTAAAATTTATGTACGATAGACATTTTCAATAATAATTACTGAAATGCTTAACTTTTATGAGTGGCTTTCATTTGGCATATTTCGTGCTAAGCATTTTATGTGGATTATATAACTTTACTCTGAAATGACCCTGTGAATGCATATCACTAGCATCTTCATATTTTTAGAAGAGAAATGTGTTTTTATAAGTTTATTTTTTAATTATAGTAGATAATCAGCATCATTTTAGTTTCAGGTGTAGAGCATAGTGGTTAGATAATTATTTAATTTACGAAGTGATCCCCCGATCATCCAAGTAGCATCTTCATTTTTTATGTAAATTAATGGAGTTTAGACAGAAAAATAATTTGCCCAAGTCACAACTAGTAAAAACCAGATCCCTCGTCTGTCTGATGTCAAAATCTGATCTTGTAACCTTTATGCTATTTTCAAGAATACTAGACTAATTTCAGGTACATTTTAAGGTATTTTCTATTCCTTATTATGGAAGTCTCTGTGGCATTATACTTTCAGGTTCTGAATTCAGTTAAGCAAAATGTACTGTTTCTTCCATGTGTAAAATGACATGTTAAGATGACTCTCTGTAGAATGTAAGAATGAGCAAGATGTAGTTCCTGTCCCCTGCTAATGTATAATCCCAGGAAGGAGGAGGTAAATACGCAGGTAACCACACCACAAGGAATAATGTTTATTTCCTAAGGACACATGGAATACAGGGGCTCAAAGAAAGGAAAAACACATGTTACTGCAATAAACATATTTATTTGAACTAAATTCTAACCAATGTCCTCATAGCTAAAAGAAGATATTTTTTTTTCCATGTGAATTCCCAAGATATTATTTATACCTGAATGTATTACAAGAAAAAAGAACCAGAGAAAAGAAATATATCAGAATGCTCGAAAAAGAAACCTAATCATCAATGAAAAGATAATAATGTAAACTGTTAGAACCGGAAAGGGGACATTTCAAGCAACCCCTCATTCTACAGATGAGGAAACTAAGATCTGTCAGCTAGAGGCAGAAATTATTACATTCTTTTTCTGTTCTCTTAGGCTTTTTTTTCTCCATCTTTATTTGAGCCGTAGATTCAGAAAGAATTGTCTGGAGAAAATTAAGTACCTGAAGGTCATCCTGCTCTCCTCTAATGGGTTCTACCCTCGTCTGTAATAAGTATGAATTGAATGGATGGTTTCAATCGGAATTTAGTAAGTCTTCCTTCTTAATTTAGATTATATCTGACAAACCAATCTTTTCCTGGATTAGCTTTGAAATTACTCCTAATATAGTTAAATTAGATTGAGTGAGATTAGTTTCATCTTCCCTGATAGAATAAGGAGATTATCAACACATTTGAAATTCACAGAGATTCAAAGGTTTTTTTTTTCTTCCATTCTCTTGGGAGCTTTCTGAAAACCTGCAAAGTTCTTTGATTTGGGTGTGTACAAGAGGTGGTGGAAAAATGAGGGTGTTTTCCTGTCTTTGATGAAGATTGTGAAGTTGGCGAATGTAATAAGCTTAGCTGGGGTTTGAAGAACTAGCAGCTTGTGCTTCTTATCAGTAGGTTCCCTGTAGTATGTTTCACGTAACAGCGCTACTTAGATGGCTGGTCCCTCCATTGCTGAAATATATCTGGTCCTGGTGGGAAGACACTTACCGAGGAAACAGTGGCAGACTGGGAAAATCTATTTCTTTGGATCAGACAGCTCTGGGTTGCAATCCCTGATTGGCCACTTGTTAGTTTCAACACCTCAGACAAGCTATTTAATCTCTCTAAATTTAACATTCTTTACCTGTAAAACCAGGAAATGAATGTTTTACAAGATTGCAGTGAGGATTTGAAATAAGTACGTAAGACATCTAGAAAGAGACTGACAAAGGCAGAGAATCTGTTTTGTCCTTTGCTGTATTGCCCATGCCTGGTAAATGGTCAGTATTTGTTGAGAGAATAGAGTAGGTGCTCGACTAATGGTAGGCATGATGATTATCATAGTTACTAGGTAATTATTTGTCTAAAAAAATCAACAATAGTTTTAATATGCTATTCTCCCCAGTCTTTAAACATGTACGTATATATTGTATTGTTATATTCTATTATATTCACCATACATAATATAATATTGTACAAAAGATATACAAATCAAGAGTTTGAAATGAGTGCCATAATGTTGTTACTAATGTAGTATAAAGATTGGTTAGCCAATGTATTTTTCAAAAGGAATGTCAGTGTGCCTTGCCTCTAATAGCTCAGCTGTGGGCTAAGTAGGAGAGGGATACCTATCAAAACAGATCTAAGACAAAAGCAGAACATGGACCTACGTAGTGGCAATGGGTCTTTTTTAGTCTGTAAATATCACTGATTTATGATCTCAATGACGAAGTTCAAAAGATGAGCTCTTTCCCACTAGTGATAGATGCGATGAGAATCACCGCACTAGAGGAAGAGGATTTCATATCTAAAACTGTGGGGTGTTCATCTTTTTGCCTTCAGATAGAAGAAGGGAGAAAAAAAGTACACTTTTACATATTGTACTATTAAAACTCTAGAAAAGATGGGAAGTGATGAATGCAGGTCTATATAAGAGACCTACTGCACCAGCATTTAGCATGGTGGGAAGTTCTAGGTAAAGCTGTAAAGGGAATCAGACAGAAAGACAGACAGCTTGAGTCCTGGCTTTAGCACCTCTGTTTCCTTACCTTCTTCATGAACTTTCTCTTAATACTTGATCTAGTCAGGAAATATTCCCGGACCCTGCCCTGGTGTGAGATTGGCTGTGTGGGTACCCACATCCTAGGACACAGTGACTAGCAATGTAGGTTCCGCAGTCAGACTCTCTTCTACGTACTTTTCACGCACCATGAAATCTCTGTAAATTCCTTAACTTTTCTGAGCCTTGGTTAGTTTATCTGGAAAGTAAGGGGGGAGATCTACCCCATGCAAGCATTGTTCTGTTCCATGAATAAACCATGTAAAGCCCAGCGCGGTCCCGGGCAGTGAGCACTCAGCAGGTATGAGGCAGCAGTTATAGATACTGTTGCTTTTCTGAAAGGGGCTCTGGGAAAGACTTCTCTCCATAACTGCTGTAATAAGGTAAATGATTTTCCAAGGAGAAGTTGTCAATAACATCCTGGAGTAAAAAGTCATTTTCATTTGTAAGGTTTACAACTCTCAGGATGTCTGGCCCGCAATCAGGAAATAGTTCCTGGTCTCACGCGAAGCTCACCTATTAGAAGGTAACAAAGTTGCTGGTTATGCAAATAGTTTGGTGGAAGTCTGGAAATCTAGAACCTCAAATGTGATGAGATTATTTATCAACAGTGACAGAGGGTTCCTTTGAAAAAGGAAAAATTCAACCATACAGTTCTTAGCAGGAATGCAGATTTTAGACTTTCGCACATGTATAATTTTATGGATGTGGCTTCTACGGAAGACAGAACTACATCGTTCCAAATTCTATTCCCTTGAAGAAATACGACCTCTTTCAGAACATACCCATCCCACCAGCAAATCCTGGGGGTGTTTCTTGGTAAATGTGGCCAAATTCCAGCCACCCTGTACCTCTCCACTCTAACAAAGGCTGGTTTGGTCCTCCCTCCGGACCCCGTTCCAGATTAGACCCTGCCTCCTGTCGCACCCTCTCTCTGCAGAGCTCCAGTCTCCTCTCTCTCCTCTCTTTAACTCACTCCATCCCCCTTCTCTGTGTCAAGATGACCTGATACACTTTTTTAAAATGTTTCTAGCTCATTTGACTTTCTTTGTACTACTATTTTATGACCCTCCACAACGTATCCTCTCATGTGAGTGTATTCTTACGGGTCCTGTGTTATTTTTACTCTTGATTTTGACTATTCTTACAAAGAAATGTGTCCTTAACCAAACGGAACCAGAGGCATGGATACGTGGAACAGACTGACAGCTGTCCGAGGGGAGGAGGGAGAGGGGGACTGGATGAAAGAAGGTGGAGAGATTAGCCAAAGGACATCCATGCACAGCCCATGGACACAGACCACAGTGTGGAGATGGCCAGAGGGACGGGGGACAGAGGTAGGGTGGAAGTGGGTAAAGGGAGGGAAAATGCGGGACATCCGTAATAGGGTCAATAATAAAAATAAAGTACAGTCCTATGAACAGCCATACTATTCTAATATAGTTGGATGAATTCCACAAAACTATCTCATCCCTATTCTGGTAATAAAGAGTCCATCTACCCCCTTAGAGGATTTTTAACAGAGTAACTTGACTTGAACATGTGTCCGCACACGATAATGGAAACCTCCGCTTCTAAGAAGTGGGGGGCGCTCTCAGTCAGACAGTTTTGTCCGCATGTTTTCATGCCCTTTCTCTAGAGCAGTTTTGAACATCAGAAACCTTAGCGCCTGGTTACTCAAGCACTGCTGGGATATCTGGCCTCTCGCAGCAACATTCGTTGGTTTCCAGGCAATAGATTTGGGAGGAATAGATAGCTGCTATTTTTTTCCCCCTCAGGAAAGAAAGAAAATAGCTTTTCATGGAAACACCAAAGGTGAGGGCAATTTGGAGCATCCTCCTTTACACAGGGTATCCCAAGCTCATTAAAATCCAGAACAAGGCCAGTGAAACTCTCAGCCCATCCATCTCCCAGGCCAGATTCCTTCCCATCCTCATTCTACTAGTTCACCCTGAAAAGCCCAAACCGAGTTTGATTCATACTCAGCCAAGAGACCTAATTGGATTCTATGACCCTCTTTCTGCTCTCCCCCCACCCCTACCCATCCCCTCCTCCTCAATTACCTTTGAAATCATTTTCACAAAAGATTTTAAAACCAAAGGAAGCTAAGCACAACTCCTTGTCCCTGACATACATTTGTGTGAATGACTTTCCCTTAAAATGCAATCAGTCAGTCAGTCACCAGTTTTAAAAGACTGGTATAGATTTGGTTAGTGTTTCAGGACAAGGGGACTGGTAAAAGAACAGAAGGGCATTATGCAGTCATCAATGTGGGTGATGAAGGAAAAGGCTGGGGACCCATTGCAAACTTCTCAATTTTGCTTAAGGTAGGTCCTGTTTATCTTCAAATGGGTGGGGACAAATAAAAATCATGCACCTGGTATTTGTGTTCTGCAGCTGCAAACCCAAAAGCTCTGTCTCCTATGATTTATGAAAATGCACTACTTTTTTTCTTTTCATGTGTGCTTGACTTCATACAAAGGAGCATTTTTCCCTGAAGATACATTAATGAAGGTTATACCATAGTCTTAAAAAAGGAAGTCAGATGGAATGTTTAATTATTTACAATTGAACATACAGAACCTTTGCCTGGTTTGCACAGCTGAAGATATAATTAGAAGTTCCTCGAGAGAGAACAGGGTAAGAGTGTGCACAAATTTCAAACATTAAAAAAAAAATTCCCCCCAAATTGCTCACAAATGTGAGGGATTAGTCAATATACTTGAGTCTCTCTGAAACTTTTTAGCAGCCAATAATTTCTTCATGATTGAGTAGTTGCGAACTAAAAGATTGCTTCCTTTCTCAATGCCATTTTGTTAGACGTTTTTAATGAAGTAGCAAATTTGTAGCTTGACAGGAAAAGCTCACTGACAATGTATTAGAATTTATAATCCCAGCCGACATATCTAGTTACTTCATTTTTAGATTATTGCACTTTCCTTATTAGTAGACATATGACTAATGCACATACCTTTGCAGACACCTGCATGCTGTTTTCTTGCATGTTCATAATGGCTTCAGAGATCTTGACATCTATAGGGTCCATGACCGACTCAATGTTGAAGGGTCCTTCCAGTCGCTCTGCCACCAAGAGCATTGCATCTGTTAAAATGCAGGAACAGGATTTATTTGAGAACAGAGAGCTCCAGGTTCTTAACCTGTGTTTAAACATTCCCAGCACAACTGGTTGAAAATATGCATTCATTTAAATTTTTATTTGCTTTTATACGGTCTAAAATGGAATGAATGACTAAGTCTTAAAGAAGTATTTTATTTCATTTGAAGATTGAAAATTATTTTACATGTACAGGAGCAGGTCTGAAAATGAGAATACAAGTTCAAGTTAAGAGAGTAAGAAAATAAACAAAAATGAAAATAAGCAAATAAAAAGAGAGAGCGAGAGAATTGAATATATATGTAACTACACCACATAAAACAATCGAACAAAAAACCCAACCTAACCAACAAGAAAACAATATCAGGTCAGGGATCCACTGCATTTCAAAGATGGAGTCTAACCTCTTCTGGAGTTGGGGGGAAATTGAGAATGCTGGAGAAATGCTAATTCATGAATTTGTATGCACAAATGTCAACACCCAACTCAAACATATCTATGTGTGTGAAGGATTTCTGAATTTCCTGAGAACAGACCTGTCTCTACTTTTTCGGTCACTCTACCTAGTATGCCCTTCTGTTTTAGCACTTTGACACCCTTGTGGGTAGGAAAACTTATCTTACTTGGTTTTGTATATTCAAGGCTTATTATAGTTCCTATCACACTATCAACTCTCGTAAAATGTCTATGACATTACAGTGAACTGAAGTGTTGCTTGGGAAGCTTTAGTTTTCTGGAGAAGATGGTAATAGTGATATGGAGGCAAGAGCTATACGTTAGGAGTTAGTAGCCCTGAGTTCCTGCCCTTGCTGTCACTAACGAGTTAAATAGCTATGGGACAAATCTCTGACCCTAATGGGCCACAGACTATAGAAGTGTATAAAAGGGACTGTTGTTGAGGACTGTCTCAGCATCTACTGTGAGGGGCATATGTCCATTCTTATGCCACTGAAAGTAGCCCACTTTTGTTCTCAGTGTCCAGGGCATAGTTTGGTAACTTATCTCCACTAGGACCATCAAATAGGACTTCTTGTGATGGTGAAAATGTGGCTATTGAAACTTGAAATGTAGCTAGTGTGACTGAAGAATTAAATTGTTAATAAGTTAAATTGCTTTTAATTAATTTAAATATAATTTTAAATATCCACTTGAGACTGTGGCCACCACCTCAGATAGCACAGCCGAGACTTTCCACACAGACTCAACAGAGCTCAAGCTTTTCAATTGTCAAGGCTCTTGGGAACCAATCTTAAACACTTCCCTTTTCCCAAAATAACATGTATGTTATCAAACACTTAAAAAATAAGGAGAAGAAAAATGAAAGAGTGAAATATACTAAAAAAATCCCTCTTTCTGGAATAAACAGTTTGGTATATGCCCTATGCTTTTTCCTGCCCTCTGTACAGGAATATTTTAAGCATGCAATTAGAAATATATCATATAATCTGCTTTTTATTTTCTTTTTAAATTTTTATTGATTTTGTTTTTGAGAGACAGAGAGAGAAGTGAGAGAAAAACATTAATTGGTTGCCTCCTGCACTCTCTCCGACTGGGGATCAAACCTGCAACCTGGCTATGTACCCTGACCGGGAATCGAACCTGCCACCTTTTGGTGCATGGGATGACCCCCAACCAACCGAGCCACATCGGCCAGGGCTATAATCTACTTTTTAAATGTAGTATATTCTTAATGTAAAACACTATTTATAGTAGCTATTTTATAGTGTTAGTGTAAGGAAAGCAAATTTTATTTTCATTACATATCCAACCATGCTCAACTAATGTCCAACATCAAAACATTTCAGGGTTATAAGTAGTTATGAGTGAGGCACATGAGAAATCTTTTCATAGAAAATTTATTTTATTTTATTTTAGTTTTTAGAGAGACCTTTTAAGATAGATCATTTTTTCACAAGGAAGATACGGTACTCTCTGGGAAGCAGAGTCACATTCTCAAAGAGCACCAGGCTTTGTGAACAACACTGGCTTCCGCAGGGTCTCCTGGCTCTCTCAGCCGCACCCATAATGAGTTCTTGCTCCACCCTGTGGAATGAGCGACAGGAAATGCGTCCAGGGCAGCACTTGGAGAATCAGGGAGGCCCCCCTACCCGGGCCCCATCCCCAGCACTCTGTCCCATGTTATTCTCATGGACGCACATGACGTAAAAAACTATGAACAAGGACTCATAAAGAAGCCCTGACACTTTCTGACTTTTTTCCTTAGACGATGCAGACCTAGCTTTGCAGGATCTCACAACAAAGGAGAAGTGCATTTGGATCTTTCTGGCCTAATTATCTGGTGACGGAGACAGAAGATGCATGTTGTTCGGTTGTAGTATTTCAATATTAAATATGTTTTCTCCTTTAAGGTTTTAAAAGGTAGCTCACTTTTGCCGGAGAGCTGGTCTGTTTCTTTTATGTCTTTATACCTACTCTGTGTGTTTGTCAAAAATAATCCCCTTTCCTGTTTGACTTTCCAACAGGCTTTTTGATGAAGATTAATTATGACAAATGAGCAAGTTTCTCTAGACAGGTGTATCCTGCTAAAGGGATCAAGAAATCCTTGTACATGAAAAAAAAAACTGGCTCCATGGAGTTACTAAAAAATGCAATTAAAGGAACTAGTAAGTATGAAATACTTAACTGTGTGTTTTACATAAGTATTTGCATAGATCATTATATGTACGGGTCTATCACAGTCTATCGATCGAACATGACTGGGGTGAGTTGGGATAATAATGTTGGCTCTACTGGAAGCGTAAAAGCAGCTGGGCAAAAAGGACACATTTGGGGTTGGATCATAAGGACTTAGCATAGTGTCAAAATTTGAAATTATGGGATCTAAAATATCTCTGAGAAGCTTCTCTTAATTGATTAAATTAAAAACACTCCCTCTCTCCAGACATTCCCTTCAATAAGTAAGGCAAAAAGCTGTTTGATTCTTATCATGAAGTGGGGAAGTTTCTCTTCAGTGATTTCAATCTTTTTGTTTCTCGCTCCTTCTCCTCCAGTGTTTGCCTTTAGGTTCCTGGGTCTGCAAACTCACTTCCCCTTTTTGACCTTGGCCATGGTAAACGTGCTCAGGGTGACCTTTCCCAAGCCTCTGCCTGCTTGCCTTGGAAAAAGGCAATCCTATTGGTGATTCTATGTATTAAACACGTAACCCAAAGGCCACACTTACTCAAACTGTTTGCCTCTATATTCCCATTTTTAAAAAAAAATCTCAATTCATTTGCTTTGTTATACAAACTAATTTATAATGACAAAATTTCGATGTAGGTATATATTTATTTATTTTTCTTTTCATTTTGACCACCGGTCAGAATATGTTACTTTAAACTGACTTTTAAGTCTGGCTTAGACTAATACTAATTTTAAATACGTATGTATATGTATATATGTATACATATATAATACCTATATATGTATACATAGACATATATAGAATACATACATATGTATTTTGCTTAATAAATTCTACTTAATAAAGTACATACTTATTTACTTTAAAGTATGTATATACTTTATATAAAATTAAATTCTTTGAAGACTCAAAAGTCAACAGAGACGGGCTGAAATACCTCAGGGTCATTAAGAGTGGTCATTAGCACACAGTTAACAATACTGTACTGTGCACTTCAAATTCTGTTAAGAGGGTAGATTTCATGTTATGTGGGGTTTTTTTTGGAACCACAATTAAAAAAGAAAGAATAGTAATGATTATTGTGCTGATCAACGTTGGAAACGGAGAAAAGGGAACTGCTGGTGGGAATATAAAGAGGTGCAGCCACTATGGAAAACAGTACGGAGTTTCCTCAAAAAATTAAAATTTAAACTACCATATGATCCAGTAATTATGCTTCTGGGAAATGAAATCACTATCTCGAAAGGATATCAGAATGCCCATGTTCATTGTAGCATTATTTAAAGTAGCCAAGACATGGAAACAACATTTAGGGTCCATTGAGAGATGACTGGACAAAGATGTGGTGCGTATGCCTATACAATGGAATATTATTCAGCCACGAAAAAGAAGGAAATCCTGCCATTTGTGACAACATGAATGAACCTCAAGGGCATTATGCTAAATAAGATAAGTCAGACAGAGAAGAAAAATGAAGTCTGATTTCACTCATATGCGGAATCTGAAAAGAAACTGAACTCATAAATACAGAGAACAGATTGGTGGCTGTCAGAGGCAGAAAGTATGCAGTAGGAGAAATGGGTGAGAGGGGTCAAAAGGTACAAATGTCCAGTGATAAGTCTTGGGACGTAATGTCTAGCTTGGTGACTACAGTCAACAATACTTTATTGTATATTTGAAAATTGCTAAGAGAGTAGATCTTAAAAGTTCTCATCTCAAGAAAAATAGTGTTAACTATGTGTGGTGATAGATGTTAACTAGATTTACTACGGGCATCATTTTGCAATATATGTAAAACATTATGTTGTACACCTTAAACTAATACAATGTTATATGTCAATTATATCTAAAAAAAAAAAAAAAAAAGAGGCTGAAAATACACATCTCCTTATGATATAATGATCCCTTCCCCCAGTTCTCATTTTTGTTCTAAATATGCATGACAGGATACCCCAGGACCACAAAAGGAAAAGTAGCTTTTCAGAAAACTTCTCTGCTATTTTGCATTTCCACTATAAAGGGTCATGCTTATCACCTGCCTTTAGGAGTCTAGTTTAGACATGTTACCAGGTGAGAAACCGACAGTGGAAGGCCAGGGCCATTCAGACCTGGGACTAGCAAAAGGCCTGGGAGTGAATGGTGGCAATCCTTGGGTCCCAGACCCCGGTTGGTAAGAGGATCTGTGTGGCCCACAGAGCAGCCATGTGTGTTACTGCTTGACCGGGTGACTGGTTTGCTGCCCACCTGCTGGGCAAGGTTGTCACTAGTCAAGCTCTCCAGGTCCCAGAAGAAATGTCCCTCTTCTTTGGGGCTGAGTCAAGCCATGTTTATCTCTCTTCCCAAAGTAAAGGAAACACACAATACTTTTATGACATCAAGGCAGTAGTTGGTAAGTTTCTCTGAAACCAATTAAGTCACAACATGGCCATTACTCACTTCAGTGACTGCCATCTTGTGTTATCTTAATTATTTCTGTGCCATTTATATTTTGAAATATTTGGAACATTATTTTCTACTGTGTTCTTGGAGCTATTATCTATTGCCAATTAAATCAGGGCTGTTTTAGGATGTCAGCTAATGATCATCAGATTTTTTCTGCACAAATCTCCTGTGTCATCCAAGTTTTGTTTCTCTTTTTAAACAAAAAAAGACTTTTGTCTTACTCAAGCAGTATGTGTAACTTCTGTTTCTAAAAGGAGAATAACATTTAGATAATTAGAAATAACTGGTATCTCAGTATGAGGTTCTGATGCACACGGAGATACTATGACTGTGTGCTAGCACAGACAGCAGGTATAGCAGCTCAACCAGAAGGTGCCATGCAAAGTGAGGAGCCAGGATGCAGGTAAAGCTGCACCTCTGGGCCAAGGTGTTCCACTCATGTAAGCATGGACTTTCTGATTAGGAGTGAGGGAACTGATTCTGGTTAAATAGAGTCAGGTGCCTGGGTTTCAGTATAGGTCCTTCCATTAATGGTTGAGAGATAATGTGTGTCACTTAATTCACAGAGTACCATTTTCTTCATCTGTGAAATAGGGATTACGACAATTTCTATTTAATAGTGGTGGTTTGAGGAATCAAATGAGGTACTGCCTGTAAAGTTGTTACCATATAACTAGCTCTTAATAAAGGTTACCTATCCTAAGGTACTTCCATTGGGCAGTGGAAGTGGGAAGGAAAGGAAACAACTTGCAAGGCATTCTGGAAGTACTGACAGCAAGAGACGTGAAGACCAAAGGAGTAAAAGGTGCACAGCTGACTGTAAGATGCATAGCTGATGCTCTTTAGTATGTTTAATTAATGTTTGGATTATAGTTGCTTTGCTCATTACCAAGAGATACAAAATTGCACTATTTTCCTATGATGTGCCCCTTTGCCAATTAGAGATGACGACAAAGTCTTTGACGCATTTGCCATTAGGAGGTGGGGTTTATGTCCGGTCCCTTAAATCTGGGTGGGCTCTGTGACCACTGTGACTAATAGCATTCAGTGGAAGTGACACTGCCAGGTATAGATGGAATGTTTGTGTCCCCCCAAAATCCATCATGTTGAAACATAATCCCCAGTGTGATGATATTAAAAGTTAGGTCTCTGGGATCACGTGACCAGGTCATGAGGGTGGTGCTCTCATGAATGATATTAGCGGCCTTATGAAAGAGGCCCCAGAGAGCTTCCTGACACCTTCTGCCATGTGAGGCGACAACAAGAAGACTATGAACTAGGAAACAGGTTCTCACCAGACACTGAATCTGTGGATGCCTTGATCTAGGACCCCCGGCCTCCAGAACTATGGGAAATAAAGGTTTACTGTTGAAGCCATCTAGTCTGTGGCATTTCTGTTGTAGGAGTTCCAATGGACTAACACATCTGCCAGGGTGACAGACACATGGGTGAGGCTGTCCATTTTTCAGCCCAGCCCGTCTGCCAGCTGGTTGCCAGCTGCTGATCCCGGTCAACAGCACGTGGTGAGGAAGAATCACTCAGCTGAGCCGTGTCCAGATTCCTGAGCCACAGTCCTGTGATTTTTTAATAACATGCGTGTTATTTTAAGCTGCTAAATTTGGGTATAATTTACTTTGTAGCAGCCAAATGACAATATTTATAAAATACTCACTACTCTGTTTGACAGGATTCAACTATTCAGAATTCTGGTCAGTTACCATTTGACAGATGTACCATTTATGATGGAATCCCTGTTTACAAACACCGCAGTGGTCAAGGAAATAGAGCTGCGCCCTGAAGGGAACACAGAAGAAGAGTGTGCTCTAAGCCCATGAGCATCACGGTGCCCTGAGTGCACACCGGCTGTTCTCAGGCGAGGATTATATTCCCCGCAGGATGTGAGCATGAGAGAGCAAGTCTGGAAGAAAAGCAAAGATTCTGATTTTTGTCTAAGTCTTTGACTTTATGACGAGAAAAGGCTCTGACACAGGGCGCTAGACACCATCTCTGATGTCCGACAGGCTCTGGCGTGGAAACTACTTTGCTGCAGGGACTTCTAATGTCTCTCCTCCGCTAGGATATCATTATTAAGTATGATTCACAGAATCAAACATATGTTTTAAATTTATCTCTTGAGAAAAGGAGATGTACAATTAGTCATGATTTTGCTGAATGACGGTTTTAACCTGGAAGACAATGATTTTCAAAATGTTCCAGGGGGGCAAGAAGAGAAAGCCTTTTTTCTTTTTAAAGGAGATGTTATTAAGCTTTTCCTAAGTAATGATAGAGTAAAAATAACCTTGCAAATTCAGTGGAGAAGGGGTTGGGGGGCACGGATGAGAGTGGTCAAAAGACTACACACTTCCAGTTATAAGATGAGTAGGATCTGGGATTAATGTACATTATACAACTATAGTTAATACTGTATCATATACTTGAAAGTTGCAGAGAAAGTTGATCTTAAAAGTTTACACACACACGCACACACACACACACACACACACACACACGGTAACTATGTGAGGTGATGGAGGTGTTAACTAACTTTACGTGATAAACATTTTGTAATATATAAATGCATCAAATCAACATGTACACCTTTAACTTACACAATGTTATATGTCAATCAGATCTCAATAAAGCTGAAAAAAAGAGAAAACTTCATTGAAATAAGCTGAACTTAACCTAATAAATACGTGTAATGTGCCAAAGTGTATCACTATGTCGCTGTGAATCAGTGGTGGTGGGGCACAGAAGCAGTCCATGCTTGCCACATTCGTGGCGTTTAGAAACTTTCGGAAGTGACAAATTGTAAGCATTATACAGTTTTCTTTCTTTGAGGGAAATTTGAATTAAGATAATAACATGCCACTGCAAAGTTCCCATGAAATCTAAATTTGTCCTAATAATCTATTCTTGGAAAAATGAAATGTATAAGCACAATATACGTTCTTGTTTTATCAGAATTGCAGGGCCCCGACTTCAGTTTCTCTTTGGTAGCAATGCTCGCTCTCTCTTACACCTGCAGTACTGTTCTTTCACCCAACCAAGATATTTTCCCTACTCAGAAGCAGACAAAAGAATTTTTTTAAAAAAACGAAGCAATTTTACAAGCACCCTGGTACATTCATTCATTGACATCCAGTTATTCATTAAAAGGAAAAAAACAAAAACCACAACCCTGCTTCAGTGTTTATATATAGGCTCATTTATGCCCATGGCATGGATGTAATTAGAAGGCTCTGCTTTCTCCTGTGGCTTGCAGGAGTCAGGCACACGGAGTATACATGTCCTTTGCTTTCACCCAAATTGATTAATTAAAAGGCTCTGAGATCTCGGACAGGAACGTGTTTCGGGAGAGGCCTGGACAGAGAGCACAGCTGTGGGACCGAGGGCTCCCCATAGCAGGCCTGACCTGGACAACCGGAAAAGGGAGCTTGAACATAGCTAGTCAGAAGGTCTATGCCCTTCTATACAGCTCACTTTTTCAAAAGGTTTGTTTTAGATTTCAAAGGCAATTTTATAGCTAAGACATTTTCATTTGTAGAATTCTGATTCATAAAACTAACAGAGTATTTGCTCTCCTGGGACTACACTGATCTGTCTCTCAACTGCTGGCTTTGCTCTCTTCTCCGACATGGCAAACACGGCTGTCTTTTAAAAATGCACGTCTGATGAAGTCACTGCCTTGCTCTAAAGGTTGCCTTCGCCTTTAGGATAAAGTCTGAACCTCATAGCCTGGCATAAGAAAGGCCCTCCATAAGCTGGCCCCGGTCTATCTTAGTGGCCTTGCCTACTACCATCCCTGGTGCCCCCACCTCCTACATGGAGACTTTCCCCTTGTAGCTCCATCATAAATCTTTAAATGACATTGAAGTTTGTGGGTACCATTCCCGGTCAGAGCACATACGTGAAGCAACCAGTGAATGCATAAATAAGTAGAACAACAAATCAATGTTTCTCTCTCCCCACCCCCGCCCTCTCAAATCAATAAATAAAAATTAAAAAAAAAAAAAGAGAGATTCATAATAAGACACCACCCCTTGCTTCTATAGATTTATTTCTCACAACTCAACATGCCCCCCATGTTTCCTGCAGTTACAAATAATGCCACAGTGAGTGTCCTTGCAATTAATTCATTTAACACAGGTGCAAATAAATCTGTTGGCTAGTCTTAGAAGTAAAACCGCTGGGTCAAAGGTATGACATTTAAAATTTCGATAGTTAGTGCCCAAGTTTCCCTGGAAAGGTTGCACCTGCTTACATTCCCAATAGCAATAGACTGGTTCTCTAAATCTCAAACTTTTGGTGTTGAGATCAAATGTCTGGATCTTTGCCAATTTGATAGGGTAAAAAATTGGTATCTCAGTGTGGTTTAAATAGAATTTTCCTCATTTTAAACAAGGTTTCACAACTTTTAATATGTTTAAAAGCCATTTTTATTGCTTTTTCTTTTTATAGTCTTTGTTCACTTATTTTTCTGTTGGGTTATTAATTTTTTCATGTCGATATAAAGAAATTTCTTTTTTATATATGTTAAAGACACCAGCTCTTTTGTGACATGAATTACCATTTTCCTCCTCATTGTTATTTATCTTTTGATATTGTTCATGATGTGTTTTTTGTATGCAATTAAAAAAAATTTGAAGTCAAATTTACCAATCATTTGTTTAAATTTTCTTGGTCTTACATCATATTTATACAGGTTTTCTTCTTTCCAAGTTCACCTCTATGACCCGATATACTACCACTCACATTTTCTTTTACTAGCTTCCTTGGCATTTCTCAAATACAGACCAGGCACTCTCCTGCCCCAGGGCCTTTGCATTAACCATTTGTTCCCTTTTCCTGAAATACTCTCCCTAGATGTCTCTATATCTCTCTTATCTTCTTCTCTTCTCTACTCAAATGCCACTTCTCAGAAAAAACCTTCTCTACCCTACAAACTCCCAGACACTCTTATTTGGTTGCTTTCTTCTTCATAGCACTTAATACTTGCTGAATTATTCTATGTATATTTTCTATGGTCTCTCCTTTGCCCACTATTATGTAATCTACAAGACGGCAGGGACTTCATCTTTGTGGTTCACTTCTGTAGTCCCAACCCCTGGAACAATATTTGAATCCTAAGAGTTGCTAAATGAACATTTTTAAATGAATTATTGGAACAAATTTTTAAAACATTCCTATATTTTTATCCTGGCCAGTGTGGCTTAGTTGCTTGGAACATCATTCCATACACCAGGAGGTGTTGGGTTCAATCCCTGGTCAGGGCTTGTGTGGGAGGCAACAGATGGCTGTTTCTCTCTCTCCTGCTCCCTTCCTCTCTCTCTAAAATCAATAAAAGCATATCCTAGGGTGAGGATTAAAAGGAAAATTATCTTCTTATATTTTCTTCTAATAACCAAAGAAAACGTAACTTGTTCCCTTCCTTCCTGCCTAAAACTCCGCTCTTCCTATTCTCCTGCCGCGCACGCCATCGCAAATGCCCGCGACTTTATTATCACTGGCCTACGGGATAATGGCCCCTCGGCAGCTTCTGATGTGTTATAAGGTAGATGAAGAGTTTCTGTGGGAATTTAGAATCTTATTGTACTTTTTTATTAGATAGAAATAACTTTTTAGATCTTTTAGTTTGAAATTGAAAAGTATGGCTGGTTTTCTTTCTGTGAGAGGTCATTTCTAGGTTAATCTAGAAAGAAAAAAAAAAAGATGTTGACATTTTTAGCTTTACCAAACACGGCGATTCCTGCTGTTTCTCAAGGCGCCAAGTTTGCATTGACTTTCAAAAACACTCTGTGATGAAAGTCATCTGTGTGTCTTCTCTGTAATTTGGCCACATTCACTAAACATCAAGTTGATGATCACCTTTTTCCTATTTCACCAACCCTGTACGGCGTTTAGGTTCATAAAAAAATACCTTTTAAAAAAATCAGGCCATGACAGGAATCAGATCTAGCTAAAGAAATCATATACCGCAAACTGAGATGAACAATGGAAAATGGAAGTGGACCAATTACATGCAATTTAAAGCAGTGCATAGGTATCTGATTCAGAAAGAAAACAGGGGCAGTCACCTCGAATAATTACAGTAACTAAGGAACGCAAGCCAAAGAAAAGGATTTAATAAAAATAAAAACTGTTTACTTTGAAACCAAATTCAGGAAGAAGAGAAGAAACATAAAAACTAATTTAATTCTGAAACCAGTGCAAACATAGAGACTCATTTTGCTTCAACCCATTAAAAGGAAATGCAAATTGTGGGGAAATTAATTCACTCATAGTCCTAGCACGGTACAGAAATTGGAATCTATAGGGCTCATTTTCCGATGTTTAGTAGAATGATGCACTGCATTCCATAAAAATATAACATATTCATATTCCCTCCCTCTGCTGCGTATCTTTGAGGTGTTTGGCTCCGTCACAAGGCAGAATGAGTGGGCCTTGCCAACCATGAACCTGAAGGACATTACAGTGCGTACTACTAACAATAACCCTTTATTTAAAATTTTATTGCTTATTCTTCATGTGAATAATTACTCACGTCATTGGTAGCCAGGAATGTTCAAATAATTCACATCAGCCTGTCCGTATTTGCCTTGATGATGAATCAGAACGTGAGGGGTAAAAAGCTCTTTAAGGTCTTTTGAGAGAACCTCATCTTTATCTTTACATCCTTAGGGCCTCCTACAGGCTTTTGGCATCTAGTGGACTGACTTTAGACCAACCAGTCCGCTTTTATAGATTAGAAAACCAGAACTTAAAGAAGGAAAGCGAATCCTGTTACGTGAACAGCAGTCCAAGGACCGAAAACGCTTGTCCTCTCTCACCCCATCCAACATGGCAAGCATCGAAATTGCCCAAACAGTATCAATGTGCTCACCTAATTTTTCATTACTTACTAAATTCCAAGTGCTTCACCACGTGTAAAGAGAATAGTAGAAGAGAAAGCACAGATGATAAAAATAAAGTACCTTTGTCCTAAGATTTTTTTCATTCCTTTTTCACTCCAATGAAGCTGTAAGCCTTCCTTAGAGACCCAGGTCTTTCTACGTGGGCACCGTGGTCCTGAATTGTCCTTGACAAATTTACAAAGGCACTCACATTCCCCCTTACTCTTCATTAACCTGCACGTCACACTTGAGTTCCTCTGAATCCCTCACCGGCCCGGATGGTCTTGACGGTCTCCCTGAGAGGTGTTGTGGAGGCGAGGTGTGATCGCGAGCTGTGTGTCATGCCCGGAAGCCCACCTCTGCCCCGTCTCCGGTTCTGTGACGCAGGACAACTTATTTAACCTTTGTGATCCTTGGTGTCCCTTGTTATTACAGGGGCTCTTCCCATATCATGGTGAGAGTTCAATGCAACACCAGGCTCGTAAGCACAGCCGATGCTTATCATTAGATTATGACTATTTTGTCTTGATGGAGAGGAGGGCTCCTTTCATTTCCCAACAAAGTTAATATTGACGGTTTGATGTCATCACCCATCTGACTGAAACAGGACACTATCTAGTCCAATGCCTTTATTTTACAGAGAAGTTCACAGAGTCCCAGTGACATGAGGGGTTTAGTGACTTGTCCGGACACAAATGGCACGGGTGTGACCACTGCCTGCTCTTTCAGGCAGCTGTCTTTTTACTCATCAGGCTACCTCCTCCTTCACAATCAGCCAACCTATCTTTAGGAAACAGGATCAGTTAAAACATTTCAGGTGTTAATGAACTAAAAGAGTCTAAACTTTTTGCCAGTATGTTGCAGTTAAAGCAATTCTCCTACTTCTCCCTCCTTTGCCCTGAAAGTTAATAAAGCAAATCACCCAGAGACCATTTGTTCCTGCAGTACAAGGGCTTGCAACCTACATGGAATGAATCACAAACCTCTCCCAGACCAATAAAAAATAAATAAATGAAAAGGCAGGTGTGTTGTCAGAATTCCCTGGTGGGTCCAAACAGTGATTAGTGAGAGACTCAGCAAGCAGTGGGAGCCTTTTCTCCTTCTAGTGTGTGTACTGGTATTATTAAAAAGTATATATTTTTTATTATCTTGTTGCTCAGTGCTATGTGAACCAATAGGAAAAAGAAAAAAGGGCATTATGTCCTGGATCAGGGGTCAACCGGCCCACAGAAAACAGCTGGATTGTTAGAGAGAAAAACTCATTTCAGGAGGTGATGCCATTTCTTCTCATCTCTGATTCGCCCTGTGAAACGGCGAGGTTAATTTTGCCACATCTTCTGTCTTTACATCTTGTGTAACGTTATCCTCAACATATGCTCCACAGTGAAGACAAACATCACTTTCCAACTAAGGAAGGAAGGAGAAAGAGAAAGGGGTGGGGAGAGAGATGAGAACCCCCAGAAAGAGGGAGTGGGTACTTGGGCAGCATTTCCAATGGCCTGACACTGCCCTAGCAGCTCGAGGACATAGGGGTTCATGTTATTTCTCCAGCAGTAGGAAGTACTATCATCTCCTTTAACGGCTGTGGAGACTAAGCCCCTGGAGGTGGAATAGCTTGCCTGAGGTCTCAGAGCATTAGAATGGTTGGAGGAGGTCCTGTTCAGGGAAGGGCAGAACTAACAGCAGTGAATTGCCTGAACTCGTCATTCTAGCCAAGGAGACCTACGTGACTCTCTCAGGCAGATGAGCTTGAGCAGGTGTGTGTGTGCTGTTGAGGGTGAAGAGGTGGGGGAATCATTGCCTGGTCCAGGGTATCAAAATTGTATTCTTTGGTCCTGCTCCTTCGTGAGGTTGCATTGAACAAACAAGCGTCCCTGGGAACTTCAGGCAGAAGCCCTCATGCTGCAGGTTACTGGGTTCACACTTTCTTTTTCTTGGCTTTCTCTCAGTGTTCGGACTCTTCTAGAACTTATCATTGAAAAGCAACTTCACTGACTATGATAGTTAAGTGGCACATTCTCTTCTTAGAACTTGCCTATGACCGAGGAAGGAATATTTGACACTAGCCATAAAATTCAAGATCTTCATTTGTTTGTTTTTCAGAAAGCTGTAACTATGTTCTTGGTAGATTCCTTTTCATGATGAAGACCATATTAGCTGAGTTGGAAGAAAAGTTCTTAGGCAGTAGTCATTTCCTTTTGATCCTGAATCTACCCTGGAGCCCAACCTCTCTCTAAGCCAGGCGTGGTTATCCAACCGCTCGATGGGCATTTCCATGGGCGTTTATTCATGTAAGTATGTCAGGTAAAACTTGGAAAATACAAAACAACAACAACAAAAAAAAATGGAGAGAATAAAAGTCATCTACAATCTACCAAGACAGAGATCACCATGGGCATCCTTTTCTCTTGTCTGCATATTTCATGTTACACTGGGACTTCTGTAACCATTCTTTTAGAGTTGGCTTTATCCATTCTTACCAGATTTTGCATTGTTATAGAATAAATATAGTTCTCATCTCTGGTTTGTCCCTATTTCTGATGATCAACTTAAGATAGATTTCTTTAAATTGACAGTTATTTATTCATTTAAAAACTAAGTAGAATGAACATACATTTTTATTAATAAGTACAAAATGTTTAAACTTTAGTATGAAGAAATATTCTTAATATAGAGATATAAATAAAGGCAAGAGAATACAGCTCTGATTCCACAATTTAATAAACCTCCTACATTTAAAAAGCAGATATTTAGGTGGACATTGCATTTTAAATGTAAAATTTTAGAATTAAAAAAATGTTTGATTTCCCATGCAATTTTAAGGGGTTTTAAATGCATAAAGCAAAAATGCAGGTTCTAGTACTGCCTTCATCGGAATCTAAGCATGGGACATTGATTTCACTAATTCCCATCAGTAAACTTAAATGTTTGGGTTCACAGATATCTCATGTGTGTTCTAGCTCCCAAGCCACAGGGACCTATAGCTCTAGAACAGACCATCTAGGAGGGAGCATGCTAAAGCACCTGGGATCGACAAGGAAACACACATGGGCAGTTGGCAGAAAAATCAAAGAGAAAGTGGGTGGAGGCCACTGATCTAGGAGTCAGACCAAGCATGGGGTGAAACTGGACAGAGGTGTTCAGGGTGACCAGTAAGTGTCAGAGTGAAGGACTTGGTGGCCCAGATGAAGAAGAGCTAGGGATGTAGATAGGAGGCAGCCAGTAGGAGCAAATGCGCGCTGTGCAGTGGGATGGTGTGGACTAGACCTTCAACAAAGTGTAAAGAACAGAGAGGTGTGTGCCCTGTCACAGAAACACTTGGCTGTTACTTTTACTTCCATTCTCAAGAATGTTTTGCCTCACAGTAACGTTTAAGGAAGAAAAAAATGGGTATAAAAAGGTAGGTTTTACAGAAACAATAGAAGTCCATCAGTGATTCTTGAAAATCAGTCCTGGGGAAATATGTCAGAGGCCCTAAATCCACCCTAAATTGACAATGCACAGGCTTCAGAGCTTTGAAATATGGGGACAGTGTTATCAAGCTGTGTGCATTATCTTGTTAGATGGTCACTGACATTTTGAGTAGATAAGGAAAGATTTAGGTATACATCTTTAGAGGACCATCAATAGTCATTTACTCAAATTTGAAGGCAAACATGTAGCTCAGTTGTTGAAGGGCCACAAGCTAACACACTTCATGGGTACCTGCAGGGAGTGGTATATGCAGTATCCCATTTAATTCTCCCAACTCTGAGAGGTAGATGCTGTTCTTAGCCCCATTTTAAAGAAAACGAATCAACTTACTCAAGCCAGTGGTCCCATATTGAGAATGAACCTGATGTCAACCAGATCCATGAGACTTCAACTTTCAAGCTTATAATCCTTCCATTTGCCTCTAAATATTTAAAAAGACTTTTAAATGTCAATATTCAAAATGCAATGTGAAGGACCCAGAAATGCTTGTATAATTAATCAAAACATTACAATAAGGTCACAAAATTTGAGAGAAGCACCTCAGTGAGGTAAGTCTTTGTTATTTGGTCTAATAAAAGATCCAGTGTCAAAGGCCTTTATGTTTTCCCAGAAACTCTTATTTCCTTTGAGTACCTATACAAGGTTTTAAGATAAAAGAACAGAGAAAATGTTGTCTAGCTTATGATAAAAATAGAAAAAAATTAGGGTGAGTACTATTTGATGATAGAGTCAACAGTCCAAAAATTCATTTCCAGACCCTTCTCATTTGTTTCTTTAACTAGGTTCTAGAGATCTGTCAAGTTATTTCTGCTAATACGCTGAATTAACCTTAAGATACCTTTGGGTATTTAAAGATCAATAATACCACTGTTTTTAAAAGCAAACATGTATCTTGAAAACAAGCTAAGATATTTTTCTAAGAAAGGGAACAGTAGTTTTGAGGTTACTAAAAGACAATGAATGGGACTGAATTTAAAGAAAAAACAAGGGGGTATATTCCAGAAACAAATGGGTGGTATATCTATACACATTAAATATATTGTTTGCTATACTTTTCAAAAATGTGGCTTTTATTTTTATTACTTTATTATTATTATTATTTTTAATTCTCACCCGAAGACATGTTTATTGATTTTATTTTATTTTTTAAAATATGTTTTTACTGATTTTTTTAGAGAGAGGAAGGGAGAGGGAGAGAGAGATAGAAACATCCATCAGCTGCCCCCTACTAGGGATCGAGCCAGCAACCTGGGCATGTGCCCTGACTGAGAATCAAACCAGTAACTTCTTGGTATATAGGGCAATGCTCAATATATAGGGCTGTTTATTGGTTTTAGAGAGAGAGGGAGGGAGAGAGAGAGAGAGAAACATCAATGTGAGAGAAAAACAGGGCCCCTTATAGGGGCCCTGATCACAATTCGAACCCGCAACCTTTTTGGTATACAGGAACAACACTCCAACCAACTGAGCCACCCGGCTGGGGCGAAATATGGCTTTCTTTTAAATATTGCATGTAATCATATTCAATCAGTTTGCAAAAACTATTTTATTCACAGTCTATGAAGCTCTGAATTCTGTAGCTAGGACACATTTGCCTACCCTAGAAACCTCTTGAAACTATCATTTAGAATTTAGCTAGACGAAAGATGCCCTGGAAGACACCTCATGTAATTACTTTCCATTCTTCCTGATCAGGATTTCAGACATAGGTTTGACGTTGCAGTTGAGCCACTGGCCTCTCTACTGTTAGCTGTTTAACTTTATCTGTATTTAATTTTTGTTTCTTTCATATTTCTTCTACACATATTCCCAGAAGCCTTCAGGAAATGGCCCATTCTGAATACATCACATAAATAAACTGCAATGGGGAAAGGCCTCTTCGTTTTGAAAATGCCACCTTGCACAACAGCTGAAAGGAAGGTTCATTGAGTAATATTAGCTTGCATTTCTATAGAAGCACTGTAAGTGCCTTTTCCCCAAAGCACTTAACATAAGAAAATTGCCTCACTCATCATGGAAAAGCAGTCACCTTTAGAGTGGTACATGAAGCTGTTTTTCAGGATGGAGTAACACTTGAGAAGGGACGAGAAATGAAGAAGAATTCCGTGTCGAGTGGCAATGGTAGGGGAATTTAAGCAGGTAGAATAAAATTACTTAGTTGGAATTGGGTCAGAACGCTAAGACTAACAGCTATTCTGATAGTAGACTATTCTGAGAAAGACTACTGGATATTTATTGAATAAACCCATTCTGGCAGAAAGATGTATCTATCACACACATCTATATTGTATACATCTATGTCTTCTTAGCATGTATTTATGATGTAGAAGTCTTAAGTATATTTAAAAATTTTTGGACCCAGAAATTGTGCATTTGTTCTTCAAAACATGCATGAAATTGTACACTTTACCAACATCATTCCATATACATCCATGCTAATGATCCATATATATCATTCCATATACATCTTTGTATTCTATGGTTCCCATTCAAAAATCAAATCCAATGTTCAGAAGCCAATGATTTCTAAACTTTACCACAAAATAATATTTTCTGAACAACAAACCTCTTCCCCATGAACCCTAAATTATCCATTCCTACACACAAACACCTAGACCACAAGAAGACTAGGTCTGAGCTTACATTTTGTTGTTGTTGTTAAGAGAGGTGTTTTAAAAAATATTAATTTATTTTTAAAGGTTAACTAATAATATCACCATTATATAGAAGATTTTAAAATTGAAAAAAATAATTTAAAAATGAAATACTTATAATAACATCATTGGGATTAAAAATGGATGGGTCAGGCTTAATCCTTTATATATTAATATAACTACACATTGAGCATGCAATCGTATAACTTACAAATGACTAAGGCATTAAAGATCCATGAAAGACTCAACAGAACTAAAGACTCTCAGATCTTGACTTTGTTGACTATTGATGCAACATTATTTTCTTTATTCATTAATTTCATCAGCTAACATGTACTGAGTATCTGTGATGTACAAGACTCCTTACCAATTACCAGACTATGGAAAGACAGACAAGTACAGTAGCAATTACTATTCAGTGTGATGAGGGCTAATCAGGGAACATGTACCAAGTGCAATAGCATCTCAATGAAAGAACCTTTAAATCAGCCTGGGGAGGAAGAAAGGGGAGTAGAGATGGCTTTCTGGAGCTGTGTTTTTGAAGCCTGCTAAGATTTCTGGGAGTTAGCCAGGTAGAAAAGAGGGAGTGGGAGATGTAGGAGGAATAGAAGATAAAATATCAGATAAGAGGGAACAACCACCTTAAAAGGGCACAGAGCATGATGACAAAGGGGGAACTATCGAAGAGTGAGGGGTCAGGTTTCAAAGGAAAAGTAGGACAGGTCAGACACCTGATGAAAGTGTCCAACGAGCAGTTGGCTATTCACACTCTGTCTTAGAGAGAGTTGGGGCTCCCGGGCAGATTCATGATAGAAAGGGGAGTGACTATTGCCTAAAACCTTTCCTTCCAACTAAACTGTTATCTTTTTCAACATTCTTGGAAATAATGTCAAAAAACCAAAATTGATAGTATAAATTATTTATATTGAAGGCATATGCTTATACAAATCTAATTTACAAAATCATGCATGGCATGCATTCAGCAGCCTCTGATATGTCCTGGCAGCCTTTGTCTTGTAATTTGACCCCAGTACATTTTGTTTAGGCACTTCCCACTCCTCGGTTTTCCCTCTCAGCTGGTCTTACCCATCTTACTTATTCTTCTTACTCTGTGCTTACTGCCTCTTCCTTGACTCTTTTACCCTCCTCCCTTTTTGATATGATACGCTAGTTATCCGACTACTGGGTCCTTCTTTGTGCACCTGTGTCACATGGTGAGCCTGCGTAGGGTCATGTGACACGGGTACGCGCTTCATTTCAAACAACTTTTAAAAAATTTTATCACATAAAAAAGCTGTGGTACATATATACAATGGAATACTATGCAGCTGTAAGAAAGAAAGATCTCTTATCCTTTGAGACAACATGGAGGGACCTTCAGAAAAAGACAAATACCACATGATCTCACGTATTTGTGGAATATAATGAACAAGGTGGGCTGATGAATGAAATAGACCCAGAGACATAGAAACAAGTATGGTTCAGACTGACAAACCTTAGGATAGGGGGGTGGGGGGGATGGGTGAGATGAACCAAAGAACTTATATGCACGTATGCATAACCAATGGACACAGACAACAATGCAAGGGGGTGGGGGGGGCAGGATGGGGAGGAGGGTGTCTAGGGGGGAAAAAGGAGAAACATCTTAACAAAAATAAATTAATAAAAATTGGAAAAAATTTTTTATCACAGACCTTGGAGTCTTTCTCCCCAAGAGTCCCCTTGGGACTCCCACAGCACCTTGATTGTCTCTCTTCCCTCTTTTGCACATGGTGGCATAATGACCTGTTTTCAATCTATCTCTTCTGCTAGACTGAGCTCTTAAGGATCATACTAAGAATTCTTTATTTTGTATTCCTTAGTGCCCAGGATGATACCCGATGCATAGCTGATGCATCTTCTCAGCAATGAGTATGGGCTGAAAGAAAGGTAGAGAGGACTCCAGGTGCATGTGTGTATAGAAAATGCACGGACCGAGTTTCAACAGAAAAGGAGAAGAGCTACTCCCAACTCTAGAACCTTGATCAGCAGTAAAGAAACAGATGAACTTACATCTTTGTTCATTTGTCCCTCCACATAGGGCTGTGCACAGATGTAAGAGATTCAGTAAATAAATATATTAGTAGTGGAAATCTAACTCCTTCCAACTGTTTCACTTTTAACCCATTACCAAATCAACAAGCTAAATACAGAATGTAGTAGGAGCCTTGGTTTTGTCTAACGTGTTAGATTCTTTGTCACACGAACAAGGGGTAGAGAGGGGGGAATCCATACCCTTTCTGCAGATGCTGGAGCCAAGATGTGTGGATGATCAATGACTTATCTCTCGGCCTCTGCCCTGTCTTCTGCCCACCAGACCTCTGTGGCTATTGATGTAGGTCCTGGGGTCACTAGCATGTTGCCGGGGGAAACAATAGTGTTGGCAGCCACAGACTCTGCTTCAAATGACAGTGACTCATACACACTACACCAATGACACAGTTCTCTGGTGGTGTCAAAACCAGTGGCCACAGCTTTTCATCCTCTACCTGTGTCTGTTATTAATATACAGGCGGACTCCAGATGGCCTGATACATTTTTAAAAGCTTGCTGCTGGGCTGTAGATTTCGGAACTCCATTGCAGTGTCTTCTCAGACAAGTTTCAGATACTTCCGAGACCATAGTGTTCACACAAATAAAGGGCAAAGGAAACAGGGGGGTTTCTTTTCAGGCCATGAGTCTAAACCCTTCAACAAAAATCCTGGCATGGTACTTTGGAAAGGTGGTGTGTGTCTAAAATGTCCCAAGTCAATATGACTGATAGGATTAACCTATTTATTATTTTGACATTGTAGCAAAAATGACAGGGAAGAGCCATTTCTCTGTTTTTGTCTGGCTTGGTTAACCATGTTATTGGGATAGAAGTGAAAAATTGATGGAAAGCAAAGGCACAGGGGTATAAAAAACCTCCTCCAAAATCTCCACATAGCGCTTTTTAGCTTCTATTTCTATTTTCTTTCCTTTTAATGGATTCGCGTTGTGCTAAATGTCAAAGGTCAATTTAGAATAATGAAATGTCAAAATCAACACAGACTGAATTGTGTAGCAGGTGTCACATAAATGTATGGTGTTTTAAATATTTACATCTGCACATGGAAGGAGTATTTCCATTTCTCTGATTACTTCCTCAGACTTTTATCTACTGAAAGGAGAGAAGAAAGGCCCCCCTTAATCCTGGGCTTCTCAACTTCTCCCCTAGTCTTTGGAAGCTCTGGGACCCTGCCCCTCCTCTCATCCCAAACGAGGCTATTTCTGAGTCTTTGGAAAGCTGTAAAATGGCCATGAAATAACTGTCTTATGGGATGTTGAGAAAGTTAAATGAGACAACACAAGAAAGACCAAATCAGTGCTTGGCATGTAATTAGCACCCAATGAAGGTTATTTCCATTTCTTGTTTATATGTTCTTCCAATGGTCCTACAGTCAGGCAGGAAGATGGACAATTTTAATTGCTAGTGACTGGTGGATTCAAAAAATTTTTTTATTATTCTCAATCTCTTCATAATTATTTATCTTTTGCTTTCCCTGTTTTACACACACAGAAGAGAATCATTTGGAGGGAAACATGAAATGCTATCAAATCCCCCATTCCTTGCTCTGACAATCTTTCAGATTTCTCTCTACACCAGTGATTCTCACTCTTGACTACAATGAAAATCGTCTGGAGACTTTTAAAACTCCCCATGCCCAGGCTGAACTAGCCAGGATCTTGACTTAGCTCGCTGGGACCCAGGCATCGTGAGAACCAGAACCTTACTCAGTGACGCCTGTGAACATGCCAAACTCACACCTGCCTTCAGGCCTCTGATGTTCTTTGCTAATCCAGGTCCCATATACTTCCGCCAATAATTAAATGAAACAAATATCTGCTGAGCAAATATCATATGCCCATCCCAGTGCTGAAACATTTTAGCAATTAAATTTGCTCTCTATTTCACAGAGAAAATAGAGGCCACCAAAAAGCTCCCCAAGACTTCTTTGTCTCCACTATGTACTCCACTTCTGCTCCCTCTTCAGGGGACCTTGTTCCTTAGTCTGTTCCCTCCCGCATTTAAACAAGTACAAATATTTGACATTTAAAAATAACTTGAGCCTTGGTAGGTGTTGCTCAGTAGTTAGGGCATCGGCCCATGCACCAAAGGGTCAAGGGTTTGATTCTCAGTCAAGGGCACATACCTGGGTTGCAGGTTCAATCACCAGCCCCAGTGGGTCAGGTGCAGGAGACAACTAATCGATGTATCTCACATTGATGTTTCTCTCTCTCTCCCCCTCTCTATCTCTCTCTTTCTCCCCAGCCTCTCCCTCTCTTCCACTCTCTCTAAAAATAAATGGAAAAAGTATCCTTGAGTAAGGATTAACAAAAAATAAATAAAATATCTTGAAACTCTGATTCTTATGCCCTGTTTTCAGATAAGCTCTTGATAAAGAAGAGCCTAGACCCATGTCCTAATTCCTTCTTAATAGTTTCTCAATTTACATTAATCTGGTTTTGGTTAGAAACAGTTCTCATGAAGATACCAAAGCCCACTGAATTGCTAGATCTTTGTTCTTTCTGTTACCCTGAACACTATTAATATGTCCTTCAAATTTTTGTATGTTTCATGCCTGGGGAAACACCTTTATTTCCTTCTACCAGTCTTGCTACTCCTCTCTTTCCTTTTGTTTATTAGTTGTTAGTGCGCTGACCTCCTAAGTATTAATTCCTGCAGGGTATAGGACTGATCCTTCTCTATATACCATCTCATTAATTTTGCCTACACCCATGACTCTACTTCCCTCTTGGCTGATTAATTCCGTATTTCTATTCCTACTGACCTCCTTGTATATTCCAAATCCTCACCTTACAACTCACTAAACAATGGTTGGTTCTTCCCAGACCTCATATCTGTTAAAAATGATCTGTTCAAATGAGAATTTATCATCTGCTCTTTCTGCTAAACCTGTTCTCCCCCCGCCCCTTTATTGATTTTAGAGAGAGAGAAAGGGAGAGGGAGAGAGAGATAGAAGCATCAATGAGACAGAACATCGATTGGCCGCCTCCTGCATGGCCCCCACTGGGGATTGAGCCCACAACCTGGGCATGTGCCCTGACTGGGAATCGAACTGGTGACCTCTTGGTGCATGGGTTGACGCTCAACCACTGAGCCACACCAGCCAGGCTAAACCTGTTCTTTAAATGGCATCCTTTTTTAAGAGAATGGTACCATATCCTATTGCCCAAACCATTAACTTTTCCTTATTTTCAAACCCAGTTGATCACTAAGGTGTTGGTCTCCAAGTTTTACCCATACAGTCACTGTTTTAGTGCCAGCTTAAATCATATCATGTCTGAACAATAATCGGGACCCTCTAACTGGTCTCTCTGTGTTCAGCTTCCCTTCCCTCCAATCCAACCTCCACTATGCTCATGACTGAAGTATAAAAAACTCAGATCTCTCAGATCTGATCTTATGCCTCCTCTTTAGTAGAACATTTGGACTGCTGGCACTGCCCCCAAAGGGTCGTATGGTGAATATCCTTAACTGATCTCCAAAGTGAAGATCAAGTACTTCTGAATCCTCAGGCTGACCTAGGCAGTCCCCTTTTCCTTTCAGCCCTGCTTCTGTGTTCCAACAACAGATAATACAACAAAAAAGATGGTGGCAGCACGTGCTACTCCTGGAGCCTTTTTCCTTTACAGACGTGACCTCGTTTACACAACACACGCAGAAGGTTGGTAATGCCCGCTTTGGCCCTGAGATTCAGCGATGTTAAAGACGGGGCTAAGAAGCAGGGACTCCAGCAGATATTTGTGCACCGGTGTTCACAGCAGCTAAAAGGTGAAATAATCCAAGGGTCCAGCAGCAGACGAATAAACAACACATGGTACAATCACACAACGGAACGTTTTCCAGCCATTGAAAGGAATGAAATTCTGATACATGCGACAACATGGATAAAATTTGGAAACATTATGCTAGTCAAATAAGACACAAAAGCACAAATATTTTATGAATCTACTTATATAAGCTATTTAGACTAGGCAAATTCATAGAGGCAGAAAGTAGAACAGAAGTTACCGGAAGTTCGGGGGAGAAGGAAATGGGGGGTTTCTGCTTAATATGCACAGAGTTTCTGTTTGAGATGATGAAAGAGGTTTACAAATAGTGATGGAGATTATAAAATATTGTGAATGTACCTAATGGTACTAAATTGGATACTTAAAAAGGTAATTAAAAAAAAAAGTACAGTAAAAGATAGTTTTTCCTTTTTTAACAAATTGCTAAGGCAAACATCCCTGGTACGTAGCGACTGATGCTCAGCCTAGAACGTTCTAACTGCCCATCCTGAGTGTGCACATTATTGTGGAGACTGCTAGCCAACCCAATAGCCATTGTTCACAGCTCTTCTATGAACAGAGCACTTGTTTGTTCCAATAACCAGCTCCATCTCAGTTCAGATACGTTTTGATTAATCTAATCCCATCATGGAAATTCATTCCCTCTGTAGATGATCGGTTTAGAGACTTCCTGTGGACAAATTCTGGCCCATGAGACGAAGGGAAGTCTGCTAGGGGTTTCTGGGAAAGGTTTCCATTCTGGCCCTTGTAACGTCTAGATGTGATGCCTGGAGAGGCAATGGCCATTTTGCAATCATTAGAGGAACTAGCCTTAGGATACCAGAGCAGAAAGAGGGAAAAACCAAAGTCTTTATGACACTATAGAGCCTCTGAAAACATCAACCTTGATATCACCCTATCTCCATTCTTCTTGTTTACTCCAGTGATATTATTACTGCAACTGAAAGCATCCTGAACGACACACTGTGGTTTAACAGTGTGTCCCCAGTCCTTTAAGGCACAGTCTTTGGTACAGGGCAGGAAGTCCATCAATGTTTGCTGAATAAAGATACCTCCACACTAACAAAGTTGGCAGTATAGATGAAGAGGCAAAAATACTCTCAAAAAGCATACTCTCAAAACCTTTGGAAGAACTATAGAGGATGGCAGGCAGTGAGATAAATAACTAGACAGAAAAGATGACATCATATTTAAATCGGCAACTTTTAATATACTTCTTAATTGATCAAATCACTAGTAAAGTCTCCTTGTGGAGTGCAATATATTATTAAAAGTAGCACTGGGAATTCAGCTTTGAATTCTTATCTACCACTTTGTTTTAATTCATTTCATCTGCAATGTGAAACAATAGCTGTGCCAAAGAAACATTTTTAACAAAACCCAAGAAATAAGTTCTAATAATTTCTGATTCCTACCAGATGTTTGGCTACTCTGGTGGGTTGTCCAGGAGTCAGATAAATGCAGTCAGTCCCTTCAGGGGGCTCGCCTGCATCAACCATTTTTTGTTGTGGGTAAAGACAAGTACTAAAAATAAACATTTGCCAAATATAGTATTACACTTAACTGTCAACAAAATATTCTAAAAGTAGTTGAGACTTTGGATGTGACCTTCTACATGAATCTGGGTGAATACATTTTTTAAATCTTTGAGTATTACATAGTCCGACACTTCTGAAAATACTAACTTCTGTGTTCTTTGCAATGTTATTTTGTGTGTGTGTGACATTTGTATTTAATGCTAAGGAAAGCAGTGGAGTGGAGTGGTTATGTGTCTGGATGGGTGGAAGTCACACTGTATCACTGCTCGATGTGTCTCCAGTTAGGCTAGCTTATCTTGCCTTAGTTTCTCAATATGGAAAATGGGGATGATTGTCTCTCTCATTAGGGCTATTGCACCGATGAAATGAAATCATGTGTGTGCAGCGCTATTTCTGCCCCATCGTAAGTGCTCAGTAGCAGGGGCTAATTAAACCAGGTTCTGGCGACTTGTAGGATTTGGAAATTGAAGGTGGGATAGAAGAACTCTGTCAGAGGTAGAGAGAGGCTGTTGTCTGCAGGGAGAAACTGGCTGGCTGGCCTCACAGCTGACCTTGCCTTGTTCTGGGGTCTGCTTGGTCCTTGACTTGCAGACTGACAGACTCAGTTTGGTCTGCACCTCAGTGTTGTTGGTTGAGGGAATCAGAGGGAGAGAGCTAGTTGTCTGATAGGAATGTCTGTGGGAGTCAGGCTCTGATTATTATTTTTTTTATTTCTTTAATTTTTTTTCTTTTTATTGATTTTTAGAGAGAGAGGAAGGGAAAGGGACAGAGAGATAGAAACATCTATGAGAGAGAACATTGATTGGTCGCCTCTTGCACGCCCCTCACTGGGGATCAGGCCCACAACCTGGGCATGTGCCCCGACCGGGAATCAAATCGGCGACCTCCTGATGCTCAACTACTGAGTCACACTGGCCGGGCAGGCTCTGCTTATTTTTAAAAGAGGGTTGATACAGGGACCAGCAAGGGCGAGTCTTTGATTAAGGTGCCTTTGTCCCTGGACAGAGTATGGAGAATCTGATCAATTAACAGATACCCCTGAGACACTTGTTTCATCTCAGACCCAAACTACCTAAATCAGCTCTGGACTGACAATTTGCAGCTCTTTACAAATGTAAATAACACTGATCAGGGATTAGTCAGCTCCTCGTTCTGTGGGCTTCGGGCCCAGGAACATGTTTGTCTCTTAAGTGCCCTTTGCGTGTATCAGATCACCTACATTACGTGTTGATTTTTTCATTCAGGGTACATCCCCCTGTTATTTTTGCTCCAAACTCTCTGTAGCCCAAGGTGATACCGGAGCTGTAAGATTACTTTATACTTTTTTTGTAACTACATCTGAACTAAAAAGTGAACACAGCCAGCTAAGGGTCCACCTAAACTCTCTTCATAGTTCTCTGTCAAAGGGAACACTGTCCAAATGAGCTCTTGGAGCGAGGGGATGCTTGAGTTCTTTCCAATCAGTAAAGAAAGCCTCGCTTGCAGACTCAACAGAATCTGTGGAAGAGAAGCCGATAAAAGGCAGATAGCTGTGCTAACCTGGTGCCTTTTAGTCTGTGACTGACACGAAGGGAAAGCAATTTAGGCTCAATATAAGGAAAAACTTTCTTTTTTTTTTTTTTACCAATTACAGCTCCATGCCTCCCCCGCCCCCGTAATGGACGGCGTGGTGAGTCACCCACATCCTGTCACTGGAAGGATTACACTGGATTGGGGGAGATGGGGATTAGGGTTGCACAGCCTGCCAGCTCTCTCCCAATCCACAAATCTCTGTGTAAAGACCCCCGGGGCTAAATCATGAAGAATGGACTCTGAGGGCTAGAGGTCTTCATGGCGATGCTGATATTGGGTGTTGTTGCTAGGAGAGATGTTCTGGAGAAGGTGGTACCTGAGCTGGACCCTGATGGATGGCAGTGATGGAGATGGGAGGAAAGGTGTAGACGGACACTGTGCATCGGGAATGACAGAGACAAAAGTACGGGATAAAATCAGCAGAACATGCACACCTGTCCTGCCGAGTCTCTCTCCTTGCGGTTGGTCTTTTTCTGCTCCTTGTGGAAGGATGTTTCTTCCTAAATCATTGCTTTTACTAGATTCCTCCTTAAATCGAATGCATCCAGGAAAAACACTGAAACGCTTTTGTTGGCTTTCAAGGTTCCCCTTCGTCTGTCCCCAGCCCTCTTTGCAGAATCTAGTGCATAATGTGCCAAGACACGAATCTTCCGCTCCAGCCAGACTCCCCCAGCCTGTTAAAGGAACTAAATCCTCCCCAACATGGCCCACCCTCTCCAATAATTGCTCCTTCTTGGCTATTTTTGCTGACAGTTCAGGGTTGAAGGAAACTTCCAAGTGTTACATGTGATATCCAAAATCAAATGTGATACTTTAGGTAGAATCTGAGGGGTGTGGAGTCTATTCCTCTCTGTCTTTACTGACTTCTCTTTTCCTTTTGACTTTGGCCAGTGCTTCTCAAACCTTCCCATGCATCTACCAGTTACCTGCAGGTTCGAATTCACAAAGTAGGGGGTCGAGTTTGAAATCCTGCGTTTCTAGCAGGTTCCTGAGTGTTGTGAGTGCTGCTGGTCTACACGTTGGGTAGCAAGGCTCTAGGGTCAAACATGGTCCTCCCCTGCTCTGACCAGCTGGCCTCCCTGATCTGGGCCATTCATTACTTCTTGTCTATACAAACTGACGTCCAGATCTCAGTCTGTTTTCTGCCTAGCTCTGTAGAGTCTGCAGATCCCTCCCTGTTAATGATACTTCTGTTCTGACCCCTTTTGACCTCTCTGTTTTCACTGCTGCCCTTGCTCGGACGGGCAGAGACAGTGGAAGCTATCATTGATGAATTCTAGGAGGAGGTGAATGCATAAGGAAAAGAGCAGTCTAAACACCAAGTCCCTCAGATATTTAAAAAAAAAAAAAAAAAGGAGGAAAGGGGAGAAAATTTAGAGAGGGAAGAAGGAGACCAGGCAGGGTTGCTGAAACCAAGGAGAGTATTTCGAGAAGCACAGATCACAGACAAAGCAGCTCTCAGACCCCCCCACACATGGTCTCCCTTCTCTGTGATCTCACCCTCTGTATTTCAACAGTAGTACATTTGGGACTCCATTGTATTCTGGGTTGTATTTGATCTGGAACTGGATAGGACTGGAGGTGGCTTACACATTCAAGTGTGTGATAGAAAAGGCCAATATTTTTAATAAGCCAAAAGTTAAAAAAAAAAAGTAGAGAAATCTACATGTCTTGGTTTGAGCACAGAAATAAGCTTTGATTGCTATAACATTCTTTTATTATATATTGTTTCCCCTACCACATTGTAAGCTCCGAGCAACTTTCAGTTTTTGCACAAAATGGACCAGTTGCTTCCCTATTTCCCAGCCTGGACATGGCTACACTTCCAACAAATGCATGACAAAATAACTACGGACTTGAACTGGTAACATTTACTACCCTGCTCTGCACGGCACTGGATTTTCAAATGACGTGTAACTCTGCATTTGTGTTCCTCGAGAACTGATCAAAATTTGTGCTGCCTCTTCCGATAACTTCTTTGTTTCAAGTGCTCTCTGAATGTTCTGTATGGTTTTCTAGTATTTGTATATGGGCATGTAGAGCATACGGAGTTTTTAGGATGATTTAGTGTAACCTTATATTTCAGATGAGAAGACTGAGGTCCACAGAGGTTAAAATGACTTAATGTTACTCTGAAAATTCCTGATGAGCCCTGTTTTGGATCCATGTTAACATATTAGACATTTGATTACATTTACCTCACTCTAAAATTTGATATAAGGATTTTGTACCTTCTTGGCCCCCTAAAAAGATTTTTTTAAAGATTCAAATTGAATTTTTTTTTTCAGTAAAATATTGACTGATTTAGTATAACATAAATTTTTGCTCAGCCTATGTTTCCACGATTTCCAATCATTCTAAAGTGGTCAAAGACATAAATCAACTACTTCTGGTGATTAAACTTTTATTATTTTATTATTGTCATTACAATAGGTAGGATTGTGACACAAAGAGGGTGTGTGTGGTTTATTTTGCGGTAGAACATGAGATGTTGGGTTACCTTTGCACTATCACATTTGTAAGAGGTTCATCGTTACTTTGACCCACACTGAATAATTCAGCATGAGATGATACAACAAGGGTGTAGGCAATAAATCTCAATCCAGATGACTAGGAGAATCTATTTCTTCAATGGAGAATATTTAAAATAACCTCTGAAGTCCTTAATTACTTGGAAGCATCAATACAAATTGAAGGTCACTAGGCTAAAATTGTTAGATGCTGTAGATATTTATTACAGCTCAGGAGAAAGGTCAATACATGCCAGAGACACTTTAAGTATATGACTAAATATGTTTTATAATTATTTTCATCCAGGGACATTAAAATGCTATAGAAGGGATAAAAGCTAGGCACCTTATTTCTCTTCAAATATTAATACATTTCCACTCACTGGGTCATGGTTGGGAAGGAAACACCACTCATGACTCATGGTGCTAAAGATGATATAGAATCAATGAAAGACTAAATCATCAATATATCAATCTGTGTGCTACCAACCTAGGAGACTAATGTGAAAATTAATGACCTTTAAAATTCAAGGAATGCACATACATCAATCTAATTGAAAAAAGCAGTGATAAAGTGTTCCATCATTTACTGCCACCAAACAGAAAGGAGAGATTAATGGCACTTGTTGATCAAACGTAGTACATAAAGAGTGAGCTAGCTTTTTGCGATCATTGCAGGTCCAGAAATAATCATTGGCTTCTTTTGTGGTGAAGGTTGGACTGCAAAAATGACTAACAGGATGTAATCAGACTCTCACGACTCTCTAGACATGTGAGAGAAGTTTTCTGTGATCTGAAATACGCCCATTCAGCAGTTCGTACCAAAAGTACAGATTCATCTCTAGAACAGGGACGCTCCCACACACTTCTACATGCTTAAAAAGCAGGAAGTCTTCTTTATGTTGCTATTTTCCTAATACATGGGTGCACAGAGTATAATTCTGGCATCGTGATCATGTTGTGTCTATTCATGAAAACTCCTTTCTTATTAAAATAAAAGACATGGAGATAAATGCAGTCTCATCACAGGGAAGTTGTTGTGTCTTTGACTACCTAGGTTGCAGAGACTCAACTGGTTGTACAACGTGCAATTTAGGAAGACAGTCACTGACGACCGCTTTAATAACACCCTCTTCTCCAGCGGCTGCCTGGGCAACAGACCACCCTCTTATCTGTTGTGACCCTTCTCGTTTAGTGAGCATCGGAAAGTAATTTCCTGTAAGTGTTGAAGAAATTGTATGTTGGACACACGCACATCCTGTATGTGCCTCTCTGGATTCACAAAACAGAGTTTAGGCAGAAAGAGTTCCTGAATGCCTTCGGGCCTGTGGACCTCTCATCCTTCCTGACACCACCTTAAATTTGGTCCGAGTACCTTTGGGGAAAACTCATTTCTTTTCCCTTTTTATGCTGGGCGCCCCTTTCTCAGCCACTCACTCTGAAAAACCCTGGCTGTCTCTCCCTGGGAACAGCAGTGTAGGTACTACTGGGGACCATATCGTACCTTTGAGCCTGTTTCTATCAAATGTAATTGCTTTTCTCTCCCTGTTCCTGTCCATTTACATTTGCCCCATCATTTAAGACTTTTAGACACAGCTATGTGATGTATTCTGGGTAAAAAGGAATTCCACACTTTTTGATCTCTTTAAATTCAGTCATTTATCTTATAAACACATAAGCTATACTCATGATTAATACCAAAGATAGCAAATGCTATCAGTATTTCTCTCTATCTATTTCTCTCTCTCTCTCTCTCTCTCTCTCTCTCTCTCTCTCTCTCTCTCTCTCATCCTTTCTGGTGGTGGGGAGCAGGAAGAAGTGATTTTTCACAAGTTATATCATATTTCATCCTCAATTTCAGCACTGCAATCTCAGTTATCTGACATACGTAGTTTCCTACTAATTTAGCTGAGGTTCCACCAACAGGAGTCACATGATGAAATCCCTTTTTATTTGTCAATCACAATAAAACACACATGAAGACTAACCTAAGACAGACAACCAGAACCAAGAACTTAGGCATTTATGCATGATCCAATTGTAGAACAACCTTACTTACTAAATGACATAATTGATAAACCATTTAGCGGTGAGTGCACTGGGCTCTGGAGAGAACACACGAAAAACACATTCACAGAAAGTAATATGATGGACAGCCTTGTTTCAAATCCAAAATTTCACAGAATACAGTCCCATGAGCTTTGATTTCCTGACACCCGGGTGACAAATCCTTCTCAGGTTCAGGGAAGTGAGAGGAAATAAATACAGGCCACTGAAGGCCACCCAAGGAGCATCCCAGCAGTCCCATCTCCAGAATGACAGGAGCTCTGGAGTTGTTAGTGCTGCCAGGGGAGCGTGGGGAGAGGAGACAGCAGCCTGCCGGGGAACTAACTAGATAGCGCGCATCAGCCAGGCCAGCGATGGAAGAATGTGTTCCCAAGATTAATGTTGCACAGCTGTGATGCAAACCTGGACATGGGCATAGCCAATGGCTTTTGCAGCAGGAAGCAGATGAGAAATTACAGCATCCAAAAAACCTGTTATACCAAATCAATGATAAATTTATACCCATGAATCACTGATGGTGAAAAAAGAGCAGCGAGCCTTACCTCTGATTTTTCTCTTTGTCCTAATTTGCCCAAGTCCTGCACTTCTGACCAGACAACTCCCCCAGCCAGCATTTACTCATTCTGGCTTTGCCTGTCTTCCCCTTTGCAGTCCACAACAGTATCAAATAAGCATCTCTACTTCTGAAACTTTACACTGTGATCCTGTCTTTTAGGGGAATTTTACAAACCTTTTTTAATGGAAAATTATAAACACAAACAAAAGTAGAGATAATAGTATAATGAACCTCTATCTATTGATCACTCAGCTTACTCAATTATCAGCCATGGCCAATGTACTTCATCTGCCATTTCCACTCTCCACTCCCCCACCCATCCCAACTCCCTCATCCCCAGATTATTTTGAAAGAAATCTCAACCTTTCCATCATTTCTCTTACAAGGAATTTTTCATGAAATCTTCTTCAGAAAATTGGTAGTGTCATTTGCATCTCTAATTTTTCTACTTTATTAGGAACAAAGGATATTTTGGGGGCCTTTATTATTTACTTTCTGCTCACTTTTATTATAACTAAAATAGCAGTTTTAGAGTTAAGGTAATTGCCGAAGACGTGATTGTAAACATGGCTGTAGGTGAACAAGTTCAGCTGAGATTCCCAATACTTAACCCCTTTTGGATTCTGACTGACCACTGTGAAATATTTTCACATGGTATAAAATAAATGTAAGAAAATACAGTACTCCTAAATTTGCAGGAATTCCATTAAAGCTCTTTCCACATCTGTATTTGGTCCCTTGATATTCCTTTTTTAAAGATGTCACATATTTCACAAAGATGTACTCCTTTTATGGCGTGATTTGCCCCCTGTGGAATCTATGCAGTGCTCACAGTATCAGAAGATTAAAATCTAAAGTGTTATCTGTGCATCTAGTTCACTTTCCACATTAGATTGTAAGTTCGATAGGCTAAGACTTCCTCTTAAGCTCCTTCGTTTTCATCCATGGTGCCTAATATAGTGTTTAGCATTAACTGACGCTCAACAAAGACTTGTCAATTTTTTGGTTTGTGTTTCTTGTCGTCATGAAACCCAAATACATCTTATAAAGTGATAGATTCTTTAAACAAATAAGCTGTCACCAGTCATTTCCTGTGCCGTGGCAGACTGCTAATGGAGCACTGAATTCTTTTCTAAATCGTGGTGCAGACTCAGCATCTTTGGCATGCAAACTGCAACTTATTTGCTATCCTTTCTCTAAAATTATTTCATTAGGGAAGAGATATAAATCACCCACTGGGCCATTGAACTTGTCAAATGCTGTTATGTTTTAAATGTTCGGCGGGTCACTTAGGCTACCCCTGTATATTTTGGGGCACTTCGGAGCTCCTATACGCATGCATTCTCATCGAAGCCCAGTTTCCAAGATGGGCTTGGAGCGAGGAGATCTGGTTTCAAACTCTAATTCCATCGCTTACCAGCTGGGTGACCTTGAGCAAATCATCTGATGTCCACCAGGTTTTGTTTGTTGTAAAATTTGGACAATAACTCCGTCCCTTCTTCAGAGGGCTGTTCTGAGGATAATATAAAACCATGAATCTGAATGTCTTTTTAAATTGTTAAAGCTTTATAAAATGTCTGCTAATATAAAAAATATTTTGGAGGTCGTGTAAATAAGCACAGACCTTTGTCTGAATAAGCCAATACAAACTTAATCAAATAATAGTTTCCAATTTTATATTGACTCACCTACTTTTCCCTCCCATCTCCGAACCTGCAACCCGGGTTCTGTATGACTTTCTAGCAGCTAAGGATTTGTAGGGGATCTCTTCAAAGTGTAACCTGAAGTCTAATGATGCCCATAACATTCAGTTGTTAGGGGCTCAGGCTGGGGAGCAGGACAAGGGGGTCAAATTAATAGGATAGAAAATTAGATAAAAAGAACAATGGAAAGTCTGAGGCTCACTGAACACGTTCTAGGTCTAATTAACGGTTGGGATAAAGTTGGTAAAACTACTTTTAAGAAAACAGCCTCAGGCCCTGGCTGGTTTGACTCAGCAGTTAGCACATTGGCCTGCAGCCTAAGGGTCATGGGTTCGATTCCTGGTCAAGGGCATGTACGTAAGTTGTAGCTTTGACCCCCAGCCCTGGTCGAGGTCTTGCAGGAGGCAACCAATCAATGTGTCTCTCTCACATCAATGTTTCTCTCTCTCTCTCTCTCTCTCTCTCTCTCTCTCTCTCTCTCCCCCACTCTATCTAAAACTCAATGGAAAAGTGAAGATTAAAAAAAAAAGAAAGAAAACAGCCTGGGGGTTTTCCTGGACTGTGGCCTCCTCAGCCTCCCGCTCCAAGCCGGTGACTAAGGGCGGTATGTGGCACTTACACAGCTTTCCAAGAAGGCTGCTCTGATCCTCACGGCACCTTGGCATGCAAGGGACACACACAGCAGTTAATTTTCCTAACCACCCCGAAACTAACGTATTTGCAATGCATTTCATCAGCAACTTAGTAAATTGCCATTTAAGAGGTACATTACTTTTACAATAGTGTCATAAAACTCCTGCTGCCAGACATAATTCACAGGTGGTAGCTGAGGAAAGCGGATTCAATGGTACTTCAACATCCCTCTGTCCTGAGGTGCTGGTTTCTAAGTAACAGGCTGGCGAGGTGTGTGAGCAGGTTTCTACCGTGGGGGTTTGAGTCAAGATAATTTATAAACCCCCCCCACTCTCTTTTTCTGTCTCTGATGCTCATGGGCATATGAGCAGCTGTACGGAAACTGTTCTCACGACGAGAGGGTCCTCGCCGAAGGTCACTTTGTGTAATATTTGAGAAGGCACTTCATATTTATTTTTGGCATTCAGGTTCTTGGGTGATATTTAGAGTACATTTTAGATGCATAAGAAAAATGATAAGACAAAGGTTTTTGATTGACCATGTTATACAGGGGGGAAATCTAGGGAAATAGGGACAGTAGGTTTCATGATGCTGATTACTTTAAATTTTTAGATCCCTTCATCTCCCATTCAGATGTTACGTCAAAGCAAATTCCTTAAGTACTCTGAAAACCTCTTTGAGTCATTAAACCAAAGCTGGAAGCATCCATCCAAATGCACGGGCGGTCAGAGCAGAGGGGGACAGGGACATCAGTGTCACCGGCAAGCTGAGCTTTTCTGAGGGAAAGCACACATTTCATTTCCAATGTTTTTTTTAAAAATCTGACTTGTAAGCCTTCTACAAATGTGATCCTAATAATTCCAATACAAAACGTACTGTCCACATTCTCACCCCCCAAATCCCACATTTCTGTCTTTACAGCAAAAGAATACAACTTTATATTAAAAAAAAAAAAAGTTCATACAACGCCTTTGTCTTCACTTAACAACCTATCTGCAACTTCAACACCCTGAAGCTTTACTTCTTTTTCCTTTTCCTCCCATCTTTCTTAGAAATGGATGTGGCTTCTGTGACTGAAACGTACACTTAATTTTTTTTTTTTTTTTAAGTCACACCATTTACTGTTTTGCCCTTTCAAAAAGGAAAATCAAGGGAAATATTTAAGAAACTAGTCAGATAATTGCCCTGGCCGGTTTGGCTCAGCGGTTAGAGTGTCGGCCTGCGGACTGGAGAGTCCTGGGTTCAGTTCCCGCTAAGGGCACGTACCTCGGTTGCAGTTTGTCCCTGGCTCTGGTTGGGGTCGTGTGGGTAGCGACCACTCAGTGTGTCTCTCTCACATCAATGTTTCTCTCTCTCTCCCTCCCCCCCCCCCCCCACTGTATCTGAAGATAAATGCAAAAATGTCCTCGGGTAAGGATAATAATAATAAAAAAAAGAAACTAGTCAGATAATTCATGATAGGTAACTTTACATTTTATTGTTTTATGATTTTGTTCTTTATTCCATTTCCTTGTGGCCTTTGGTAGCTCATAGATCCACAATGTGACAGATACTTAGTTTGGGACAGAAACCTGATGACAGTGTCCAAATCCTAAATGAACAGGTGAGGAAAATGAGTCTGAGACGTGTAAATGTCTTGCTTGAGGTCACATACTAGCTAACCAGTGACAATATCTTCATATTGTTCCCCAAAGTCATTACTTAAAAAAAAATTTTTTTTCTTTATTGATTTTAGAGAGAGAGAGGAAGGAAGAGGAAGAGAGAAATGGAAACATCGATGAGAGAGAACATCGATTGGCTGCCACCTGCATGCCCCCCACTGGGGATCAGCCCACAACCTGGTCATGTGCCCTGACCGGGAATCAAACCAGCGACCTCTTGGTGCATGGGTCGATGCTCAACCACTGAGCCACACCGACTGGGCCCAAAGTCATTTCTTATGTAAATAATGTGGACATAATTTAGCATTTGGAGCTATGTGCTGCCTCCATCCCCACTGAATGAATGCAATTTCTAGGGCACTCTGGCTTGACACAGTTCAGAGCACTTATCTGTATTATCCCTCTTTGCCTTGGCCTTAGACCAGCTTTACTTTTTTGTTAAGTGAGAGGGAAACTGAGGCAGAGAAGACAGAGTGTCTTATGTAGCCTAAGTGGCATAGCTTTCAGATATAGGCCACGCGTTGTTACTTACTTCCATCTGGCTAAATAGCGTTCTGAGGCGGACGAGAAGATCTCCGTCTGCACAGATAAATGAGGAACCAAAAATAGTTTGTGTGGTCTACTGGTAGACATAAAAAGCAATGAGGTCAGCCTCGAGTCCATAAGGAATGAGCACTAATGTATTCTTCTGCCCACTTTGATTTGCTAACAAAATCATTCAGTTTTAAAAGAGGGAGGACAGAGCTTAATGAAAGGAAAGAAATTAGGAATGTCAAGTGTAATCCTTTGAAACAGGCAGGGAGAGCCGTTTTGATGTTCTGAGTCTTGCCAGTGAGCGAGAGGTAAAATGAACACCCTTTCAGACAAACCCATTGTGCGCCTGTCAAAGGTGGCTGAAGTTCTGTTCAAACACCTGTTTCTAGTCTTTGTGAATATTAAAAGCCTCTGTGATTTTGGGGGGGAAGCAATGATTCTGAAGTGTTACAGTACACAAAAGACACCGGCTCAGTCTTGTTCCAATTCACTGCCAGTTCTGTTTCCCGCGAGGACGTGCATGATTTTTAAAATTTGTGGCAGATAAGTTTGTATGTGTTGAACATGATGACACTGAGAAACAAGATTGCTTTTTGAAAAATTAGCATTAGTCATTCTAATTTTATTTTACGTGGGATTTGTTTTCAATTTAGCGTAAAGGTGCTAACCACATAAATTGAGACGGAAATATAAAATAAAGGAGCCCGGGAAGAGAGGAAGGCATGCCTTTCCAAAGCGGTCATTCCATCACTAATAGCTATGGGACTGTCTACTGCTTAGGGAGATCGATTCTACTGGATAAACAATTCTCTGACAATTAAAATTCATGTATTTCAAATGTGCATGGGTATTCCAGAATGCAATCTTTTTTCCTAAATTTAGTTTGCACGGATTATGAGTTCTTCTAAAGTTAAACAAAGGTATGTGACATGAGCCAATTGGATTTTATGTAGTTTCTTAGAAACATACATTACAGATTCAACAGACTGCACAGAATATTGCCATCACATTTTCCAACCACTCTTTCAGAGCTCTTTCTCCTCGTTTCAAATGAAGTTGTGTTACACAAATCACAGCCCCGTGAAATGATCACTGGTAACTAACTCCTTCCAGATTTCACTAATTCTGGTTTTGACTAATTTCTGCTTGGTGAGGGAAGCCACCCACTCTAATCCCTACTCACTGGAGCCAGCTTCAGTGTGAGTCACATTGCGGCAGCTAAAAAAGGACTGTCCTAATTCTTCTTGAAATCCAGGAGGCAAAGGGGCCAGGAAATTACACTTGGGTTGTCTAGAATTTGCAATCAACATTCCGAGTCACTCATTCACATCTAGGGATGGAGATAAAGCCAACATCTGTCACTGAGAAGGGGTCGGAAATGATTTGTTTCACATCGTCCTGCCATGCTTCTTCTACCCTTTGGAAATTGATACAGACAGAGTGGAAAACAGGCGACCTAGCCTCCTTCTTCGTCTGCTTCGGCTCTTGGGGGCAACCTGTCACTGGCCCTCTTTGACGGCTGATTCCAGGCACAGACAAAATGCAGCACCTGCTACCACGGAAGAGGAGTCGCCGCCTCTGCACTGTGACTGCTGCGATCACCACTGTTCTGGGTTACATCCTATTGTCTAAACTGCAAATGCTAAGTCACATAGGATGCATCCATAACCTTCCCTAGTCTCATGGAGGCGGTACGCCCTTGAGACCAAATAGGCATGGCAGAAAACCACCCACCCCTCTCACAAGGGGGCTCAGAATTGTCAAAGAGCCACCAATCAGCTTCCAAGGACCATACCCTCGTTGTTCATTCTGCCATCTACCAGCTACAGTCGACTCTCCGCTCAGGGGTGAGAATTTGATGTCAGTCAGATCATGTCATTCCTTTTGCAGCACACCTTCCAAGGGCTCCTCAGCGGGCCCGGAGGAAAAACCAAGTGTCTGCAGGTGCCTAAAAGACCATACATGATCTCACTCCCAATCTACCTATTTCTTCCCCAATCCCATCTCCTACTATTCTTATTCTCCCCTTTGTTCACCTGGCAACAGCAACTCTGGCTCCATGGCTTTGTTTTAAATAGAACCCTCTGCTCCCAACACTGTCTGTTCCCTTTAACTGCTCTCTTTCTCCTCCCCTGCTTTTAACACAGCCTGACACACTATACATGTAATTAATTTATTTTATTCATCATCTGTCTCCAAACACTGAAATATATGCTTCAGAAGATAGGGATTTACTTTTTCTTATCTTTTTGTCTGGCTCTCCAACTTCTAGCAGCAGTATCTGGCAAAATAGACGTTTGACCATCATTTTTTGAATGAATGACTCCACGGCCACTCCTTGGCTCCTTATTGTTTTGTAGCTTGAAGCTGTTTTAGTTTCTCCTGAAGGAGACAGTGAGGCCAGGCCCTCTTTGGTGAAAATCTGTATCTGGTCCTGAATATGTGTTTGGAGCAGGTCAAATCCCACAAAATGTGTCATTTCAGATCCACAAAGTGAGCACCTACTGTGCGCTTGACTCTGGGGAGACAGCATGCTTCTTTCCACTGAGGAGCTCACAGTCAGGCCCAGGGCTGCTGCCTCTGAGGGCACTGGGCAGAAGTGTCAGGCAAGGGAGGGGCAGGGGAGGAACCCAGCTGCTGTCTGCTAGCTGAGCCCTCTGCCCTTGAGTAACGGGAGAGAGGTGCCTTTTTGTAATTCACGTTCCCACAGGGCCCACTTTATTGTTGTTTACCAATAATGCTCCCCCTGCTGGCAGTTGGCCCTAGTCGGCCCCTTCCTGTGGACACTTCAAACACCGATAGTCTAAGCTCCCGGCTTAACTGCCAGCCTTCAAGGCTGATTTTCCAGTCAGTGCTGTTTTCAGTTTAAGCGTGTGAGCATCACTTCCTAAAAAAAACACTGGGTCCGCTGGGCCCAGAGCCTCCTTCACACAATACATTTCCCACAAGTGACATTTGAGACAGACAGCTGCTCATCTTCTGAGAGTACAGTTGAGGAGGATTGAGAGCTAAAAGCGCTCCCTTTAATGCCCTAGAATGTTTACGTTCGCTTCTAGAGATCGTATAGAATTTCTAAACTCCTGCCTTCAAGCAGCAAGGCAGAACTTAACTTTTGTCTTTATTAATTTCTTAATTGTAGGGTAAAATTCCCAGGAAACTCTCCGTTCGCAAGAATGAATCCATGATTCACACGTAATGACTTCAATGGTGGCTCAGAAGCAGGGGTGCTTTGAAGAACCTAATTCCTGTCCTTGGGATATTGGACCTAACACATATTTGCAATAAGAATTTGCTTAAACAATGTTTTAAAAACTCTATATCCTGCTGTTCTCCAAATCAATTCAAATAATCCCAAGAATCGTATCTATGGTATTCTAAAATCTTCCTTGATTTGATTATTCTTATCGGTGCCAGTGCTTTATTCAAGCTGACACAGAAACAGGTGTGCTCAATACACACTGCTGTCTACATCTGGATAGTGGGCGAGAGTAACTGACATCTCCTTTGCTAGTGACAGGGACACAGTGTGAACTGTCGGGTCTCTCCTCTCCCACAGCTTAGCATTCCAGCATGATGTTTTCCATCATGCTATTCTGTCGTCAGATCTAACTAATCAGTTTGCTTAACTGATCATCAACCAGAGAGAATTAAAGGAGCAAAGGGGCAGAAGCAGCCAGGCATAAGGTTACTCCAGAATCGCTTCTCTTCCGCCTGCACCGTGAGTTAGTAAAATCTGGTGTGATAAATGCTTACAGTTTGTATTCAAATTATTAACTCAGAGCAGTAAAATGTGTGAAGACAATCTTTAACTAGACATAGACTATCATAGAGCATAATCAAATATCTGCGGAGAAAGGCACGCCCCACCTCTTCAGTGGTGGTCTGCTCCCCAACCTTGCCCCACCGCATCCCTCCTTATCTCTTACCCCCAATTTTATTTCTATTGATACTCTCTCTATGTCCTTTCTCTAGTTCCACAAGCATTTTTAAGTCTATTCCTTTGTCAACTCATCTCTTCTTCATGGGGGCTGCCTTGACCTGCCATGTTTTATCCCCAAACTTTGTAAACCCGTGTCTATAATCATCTGCCACCCCTTTCTCAACCTGTGCTGACCACTAACCCTCCCTACAATCCAGCTGCAGCACGCACTGTGTTATTCGACTGGCTCAAAGGACTTCTTATAATTGCCAACTTCAATGACTTGTTCTGTGTCCTAATCCTGCACATCAGTTCTGTGGCACCCAACATGCCTTCTTCCGGGGAAACCATGCACTTAGTGAAACTCCACTTGGTTCTTCTCTCTAGTCAGATAAAGATGACGTCTCTGGTGTTTCCTCTACCTCACTGGCCCCCTTTTCTGTCTACTTTGTTCTCCGCGCCCTCATCAAATTCAGAATGTGGGATCCACTCACTTCTTCGTCCCGCCCTCTCCACGGCGATGACAGAGCAGCGACTCACCCTGCAACCCAGGCAACTAGGCAACCACAAGCTTCCTGGACCTGGTTTCCTGTCCTTTTAACTCCCCAGACATTTCTCCTGCAGCAAGAAGACTTGAGCTCCTGCCCTCAAAGGCAAGGTGCTTCCAGCCTCTTTTTCAAGTGTCATTCCCTTCTAGTCCTTTACAGGTCTGAGGTGATGTACGGACCCCAGATTGCAGGGAGAAGTGCTGTTTGCTTTCCCGTGCATGCCAGGGAAAAGCTATGCTCCATCTCCACTCTTCTCTGCCTCATTCTCTTCAACTCCGACTTTCGACAAGGTCCCCGTAGTATGTGCTCAGGAAACATTTGCAGGTTGAATAAATGTACAGGTGCCTAAAAATCTGACCACGGGAATATTTTCTATCTTTAAATAACCAGCTCAAAGTCACCTTCATCCTGAAGCTTTCCCTGACCTCCCCAGTTTGATTAATGTTCTCACTCCCTGTGACCTTCATAGCACTTCTTTCATACTGCGTGTCTTACCTTATGTTTTAAACATGGTATGCAAATGTCTCCGTGTCCCTACCAGCTATTGCATACATGCTCTCTGAGAACAGGCACTGCCATACTTGGAATCTTCAGTCCCCTGGTGCTCCTAACACATTCCTTGTGTAAAACAGCTCAATACCTCTGTGTTGAATTTATTTTACTTCAAGGGCTAAAGTACTTGCCGTGGAAATCACCCGGTTCCTGCTTCTTACAGGTTTGCAGAATGTCCTTCTGTACTATTAGCTCAGGGTACAGTGCTTCTCAGTCACCCCATCGCTCAGAATTTCATTTCCTTTATAAATGGGATTAATAATATTTATCTAATAGGGGGACTCGGAGGATTCTTTAATTAATGATGAAGCACATTCCAAGATTCTTAGAAGAAATAAAAAGATAAACATTATTATATCTCTTATTACTGTAGATAGCAGTTATTAAACTCTCCCATAAACAGGAACTGAGAACAATTTTAAGCCAAACTGATAGTTTAATAAGCAGCAGCCAGGGGTTACCACAGCGAAGCTAACGTAAACACTTTGGCAAAAATTATTCCCTTCTGTGGCTATTAGTGTGGGACATGAGCTCTCAGAGTCTCAGTTTCCTCATCTGTTTAATTAAGACCTTGGATGAGATAACCTCGAAGGTCCCTTGTAGCTCCAGCATTCTTGGCAAATTTCAGACTTCATTAACATCTCAAATCTCTGACTAATTGAAAGGTCCTCTGTGTTTTCATATAACTGTGTACTACTCTAACTGCTTTCTCCTAAGGGTTCCTCCGGGGCCAAAGAGTTGAAGGACAAACACAGATTTGCTATATAAATTCTTTCAGGGAACCTGAAGTTGGCAAATCGAAGCTTTTGAATCTTGGTGTCTTAGAAAAAAATTTTAGCTTAGGGTAGAGAATAATCAGAAAACATTCAGGTGTACTCCACCACACAAGCTAGTCGGAGTTCCTCACCAACAGAAATTAATGTTTCTCATCAGCATGTCCCCTAGGACTCAGGGTAATGCTTATCAGTGTTCTCTGAGGAGGATTTCAGGAGCAAAGCAGCTCAGGGAGGATGGTAGGCATCTGGCAACAAACCAAGTAGTACTTTGATTTTCTGGAGGATGCTCATGGAATAGAAATTCTGAGTGCCCAATTAAACTGCGAGAGTCCCTTGCAAAGAGACTGTTTTAGAAAACTCCTTCATTGGTTCCTCCTGCCTGACCTGAGTGTTCAGAATGATCTTGAAACACCAGAACTACTGCAGTGTAGGGCTTTGTAGCTTACTCTTTGATGTCAGGGTCAACACAGTTCTCAGAAGGTATGCCCTGCTGTCCTGAGGATTTGTCTTGACGGCTTTTAAAAAATGTATTGCGATAACAATAGCATAAATCTATTCTCTCAACATTTTTGAGGTGTACAGTATCGTTCCGTTAACACAAGCACACTGTTGTACAACAGATCTCCAGAACTTTTTCATCGCTCATGACTGAATCTCTCTCTTCATCGAACAGCTCTTACTGCTCCCTCCAACCCTTGGCAACCATTCTACGTTCTGTGTCTAGAAGTTTGACGCCTTTAGATACCTCGGATAAGTGGAATCGTGCAGTATTTTCTTTCCGACTGCCTTATTTCACTTAACATGTAAGATAAGTGGAATCGTGCAGTATTTTCTTTCTGACTGCCTTATTTCACTTAACATGTAATGTCCTCAAGGTTCATCCACGTTGGAGCATATGAAAGAATTTCTTCTGTTTGAAAGGATTTTGTCTACACAATTCTAGTGTTTCTAGTGCCTATATTTAATGATCTGTTTTATTTGCTGGGGAGGGAGAGAAATTTCCCTGAAATATTTGAATAAAAGAGTTACTCTCCCAGATCAGTGCCAGAGTTTAAAGCTTGAAGAGGCTTTAAAAACACACTTGGGTCACATTAAAATGACGTCATGGTCCCTCGGAGAAAGTAACAAACTAAACTAAAGAAAAAAAAGAGTCAACAGAAAATACAGCCCCCTTTTCTCACCCAACAACGACATATTTTCAGTGACAAAAATGAATTGTTAGCTTCAGCCCTATTTGGAGAAAGACAACATCTTCAAGTGGTCCTCAGGTGGTCTGGTTCCATGTGCACTTTGTGCCTGTGAATACCCTCGTGTCAATGAGATCGACACAACACAACACAGTCTAGCAGCAGACACGGGACACTCCAGGGTTCACGTCATGACCCTGTTCCCTTCCCATGGAAGATTCAGAGGGACAGAGGGCACGGTTTTGAGACCAATGTCACAATACGGCTTGACCACTCCCTACTTGGCTTTGAATCTCCTTTTCCTCACTTGTAAAATTAATGTCACATCTCCTGTACATGGCTGTAGGGGGAGGAGATGGTATTAAATACGTAGTGGGTCACTCTCCTGACCCAGCACAGTTCCTGCCACAAATAAGTGCCAGGTAAACAAACCTCTGACCCCGACCCTCTCTCACACTTGGACTGCTCGTTTCCAGCCCTGGTTGAAAAATCAAGACATCCTAAGAGATCTGTCCTCTGCTCGCAGAGACACTGCTTGATAAGAGGTTGCACTTACTAACGAGATGAATGAGGAGATGACTATGTGAAAAGGACTCTCTGACAACACGACCGATGGCTCCGGTCTTTCAGCACCTCCTGTGTGTAAGCCGTGCCCTGAGCTTTGCAGAGTCCTCTCCATCCTGAAGACTCCCTTACAGAGCAAGTGCCTCTGACACTCATCAACACGACTCGCTTTCTCACATTTTTGTTTCCCTACACGTTTTTAAGGTGGCAATGACCGGGAAAATTGTATTTGTGTCTTCCAGAACTGTGAAAGGGAATACACATCAAGGGGTCCCGACCTCCTGTGCAACTTGTTTCTGTGTGTCCTGGTCCCAACCAACAGGAAAGAAATTGTCGTAAAACCTGAGCCATTGCGAATTCCTACAGGATGAAAAATGTGATATTTACCTTGCCCATAATTAAATCTCCCGGTTACACGAGCTGGTGCTTGACCCAACTATTCCTTCGGCCAAAAACTGCAACAAGCAGCCAGTGAGTGGAGGCCTTTCTTCCTTTTCCAAAGCTTCCACTTTGGCCCGGAGTCAGGTATCCGAGACACATAAAAACGCACGGATGTCCTTCCAGCCCGGTTTCCGAGGCCTCTGGAGCAGGTGATCATTAATGCAAATTTATGGGCTATTACAGAATTTTAAAAAATGTGTTGTGGTTGAATAAAAACCATAAGCTTTTCACACTTGGGTTTTAATTACCAAATATATAAAAAGGAAAGTCACAGATTTAGCTGCCCCAGTTGCTAGGAATGGTACTGAATGAAACATTGCTTGACCAAAAAAAAAAAGAAAAATCTCCTGAAGGAAGGTGATTTCTTTGGCAAAAAATGCTGATTTCCTATATTTAAAAAGTTGTAGAAGGATCTAAAGCCACCACTGTGTCCGAGAAGGGTGTGTTGTTAGTACTCCTGGAGCGCCAGAGCGAGGGTGGCAGAAGTCCACAAGCTCTGGTGGGTGCCGGTGTGCGTGCGTGTGACAGTGCTGCTGGAAACTTCTCTCCTGCACCTTCCCGAAAAGTTTTGGTAAAACTGAAAGAAAGCAAATAGCTTGGAATACTATTAGTTCCTGTTTAAATTTAAAGTGAGGACTAAACTAAACACGGTTTTATGAAAGGAGTATTTTTAGAAATGAATGGGTTAGTCAGTCAGCCCACGAGAAGGAGATTTTAAACAAGCCATTGCTACATCTCAGTGAAGAAATATGCCCGCAATGGAGAGCTTTGCTTTCTCAGAAAATACATTTTTGGGTGCTGTTTTAAATGATTCTATATTCATTACAGTTAACATTTCTCCTGTCTTGCTATCCCAACATGGTCAGCTCTTTTCATTTACAACAAACACACACAGTTGCCATTTGGCCCTTTGTGATTTTTCTTTTATGGTTTTATTTCTAGATCAGCACAAAAGATTCAAAAATCTTCTTATTGTATTAAAATAAAGGGTCAGTTACGGAAATAGCAAAAGCAGATCTGTATTTTTCATGTTACTAGCCAGATCACTTGGTTTCTATTTTGCTTTATTAAATGTACTATTTCCTCTGTCATTTATTTTTCTGACCCAAAGATTAGGAAAAACTGATCATTTAGGAAAAAAAATCATTTACTGTCACTCTGCTTAGCTTGCACTTTAATTATAGGAAAAGCATTTTCTGAGATTTCTTTCAGGCTGAAAATGTTTCACCTAATCTGTTTGCATTTTTAATAACAGTAAAATAAGCAAACCCTCTGATAACAGCGTTTAGCATTAATTTTTAATAACCTCATGCCTTTTAAGTTGCCCTTTGTATCTTGGCGGGGAGAACTTTCTATAAGAAATTAATCAGAAAATAAATTTAGTTCTGATGCCTTCCTTATTCTTGCGGTCTGTCAGAGAGTCAATGACACAGGCCGCCAAATGTTTCTGAACATGCTTCTTCAGAAAAGTGCCACCAAGGCCAACAGCCAAGAGGATCGTTTTTAATTTTCTGTTTAGTAGTATTTCCTCTCTCTTCATGGTTGGATTCTCCTTGGCTCCAGAATGGTGAGCTTGCCTGAAAACAGCCTTTGTGATTGATTACCACCAGCCCAAGGGTCCCTGGGATTGTCTGTGGGGTCACTGTAAAGAGCTGAGCACGGCAATATTTATCCTTCACTCATTCATCGAAGTAATGGAAATTCACTGGGTACCTCCTGCACACCAAACCTTGTTCAGGGCACTAGGGGGCATAGCGGTGATCAGTTCAGTGGTGCTCTAAATAACACAGCTGTGGGCACATCCAGGCTGCTGTACACTCTTTGCAAGGGACCTCTGTGGTGCTTTATGTGCCTGGACACGTTCAGGAGAGTCCTTCCCCCCCCGCCCCCCAACCCGCTGCCCCATGCCTGAGCTGTTCTGGCTTCAGAGTTCTCTTCTGAAAAATGAAATAATACCTCCCTCACCACATTGTTGTGAGGATCAACTGGAAGGTGCTTAATGCAATGCCTGGCACAAAGCACACTTATCAAAGTTGACTGTCATCGGCAATAATGGTAATTGTTCAAAAGTAATAACTATCATTTGTTTTCTGCTCCGCATTTATGTGATAGGCTCTCTGCTGGGCATTGTTCAGTATATTATCTGGAATTCTCTCAACAACCCTCTAAGATGAGTCCGGTCATTTAAGTCCAGAGACTTTAAGCAGCTTGCCCAGGGATGCCCAGGATGTTCAGCTACTGGGACAGCCAGGTCTCCTACTTCTCTGGAGGGACTGCCACTTTGGTGGATAGACAATAAGAAATGGCTTATGGCTTGATGATCCAGTTCTTACTTGGGGAATGCTGGGGTGGGAGGAGAGGTCCCCTCCACATGCTCTCAGGAATCACGTCCAGGTCTATAACCATCACACCAGCAATGGCGGGCAGATGCCACAGATGGTCTTGGGTAGATCTGTCCACCCCACCACCCCAATGCTTTGTGTTATGAGACCCACGGTTGGGACAGGGAAGGTCATGAGTGAGCCATCTCCCCCTGAGCATGGGGAATCCAACCCATGCCAACCAGGTCATGCGACCTGAAAGAGGACCTTGGCATTTCTGGATGCCAGTTTCCCACATAAAACGGGAAGACCTGGTTCTGACATTCCTTCCTCTAGATAAGGAAGGGAAGTATTGACTGCTTTTGAGATTTACATCCATCTAGCAACTCATTTAACCCTCCCAGTGACCCTCTGAGAACAAAAAATTATTATTTATGATTCTACCCAAAGTTGTCCAGCGATTCAGTGGTGGAATCAGCATAGAAACCTAAGTCCGTCCAACTCCAAATCTAAAGGTCTTGTCACATCACCACACTGCTGCTGGGTTATGTTCATTTTCCAGTGATGGTGACTTGGACACCTTCCACCAAAGATCACAGATTACGCGTTGCCATGTGAATTCTGAAACAGAGGCCATCCGATCTTGAAGGCCTTCTCCATAACAGCTGATTTTCACGGGAGTTGTGATGAAGTCACTCTGCTCTGTCTATGAGTTCCTGCCACCTTTTTATTCATGTCTTTTAACCTGGATTATCCCAGCACTCTTTTTATCTCTGCTTTTCACATGGCAGTGGAATCACAAGGAGGCTTCGGGTCTGGTTATTGAGCAGGGGGAAGATTATCCAATTGCAAGTGCTTTTCATGCACCGCCCTACCCTAACCTAAATACATGCACAGCCCCACTCCTGTGGCTGGCGATTTTGCTGAGGTAGAGTTTGTAATTAAAATCCTCCTGGGCTTCTATAGTTTCTGTCCTATTTAAGCTACATGTTTCAAGTAGTTATTATGCTTAACACAGCGACTGTAAAATGGAAATTTAAAAATGAAGGGTTGGATGCCAAAACTGAAAGAAATACCAATCAATATTCTTAGGATATTCACATATGCGATGGCCTTTGGTAACCAGGCCTGCCAGGGTTCCGTGTGCGTGTTTGAAAATAAGCACTCACAGAGCCAGCTTACACCTGATGCAATTATTCCCCATCCGACCTTTCTGAGATCATAAAAATAGCAAGACTATTCCACCAAAGGCAAATAATACTTAGAAACAATTAGGAAAAGTTAATGAAAGGAATAATTAAATGTATGTTAACTAACACTATATCAAACACATTTGTGTCTGGAATGACTATCGTTTCCTGAGCAGCGTTCCGACTGATGTCAGCGTGAATCTTTACTCTGCCAGATTCTCATCCAACTGCCAAAATATTTTCCCCCTGTAGGATTGTAAAATAAAGTATATTCCGGTTCCCACCAGATACGACAGTGTTTCACATGACCATATTTAGACTTGCGCATTCCGATAATACAGCAGGGAAACGATTCTTGAAGCCCTGCTCATTTTCAGCACTTCCTGGGAAGTAATCCCCCCGGCCAGCATTTATAACTGCCTGGTTACTCCTCCCAAACGTGTTAATAGCATTTTTGAAAAAAATCCCATTTTAACTCATCTATTTTTTTAAAAAGCAAAGAGAGCCTGTGTGCGGGAGAGGATATTCTGCAAGCTGCACTGGAGGAAGGGGCCTCCGGCCATCGATCTTTCAGGATGGAGAATATTCTGCACGCCTGCACACTCGCAAATAAAAGCTCTTCATTTTCCAGGATGCTGCACTCTGGGACACGTTCACCTGTCGTGAGCAGGCACACTCCTCCTCTTGCCTCCACTTTAGGCTTGTCATTTTAGCTAGAGACAAAACCAGTTCTCCTGCAAAGGCAATCCTTTGCAGAAACGAGGGTTTTTCAGATAAGCTCCTCACTGTGAAAAACCTTTTCTTCTTTGTCAAGCTTCGATATTTCTTGACACAATTAATGAAAAAATATTGAAGCTACTTATTAGTTAAGGGTGAAATATATATTAATACTAGATGTCTAATGTCACAAAATTACACATGACCATATATATATATATAATATAAAATATATATACATATATATATATTTTTTTTTTCACAGCAATTCTCTTGCATAACACAGAACAGTCAATGCTGCTCTCTCCAGAGGAAAATCAGTTCCTACAGGTTTAGCTATAAAAGTGAGTGCAGCAGAAACAGAACTCTCTCTTCGGTTCAGGATTCTGTTTTTCGGTTATGTTGGCACTGGCCCTTTGGCAACCTTGTCCCAGGGAAGGAGCTTATGGTCAAAGAACACTCCGAAGTCTCTTCACCTCTGCTGCATGCCCTGCTGCGTGCTACCTGAAAAGTATTTCTGTTTATCCCCACTTTCAGACACGTTGTTGGACTGTGTTTCTTGGCTCTCTGTAGCTGAGTAACTCATGAATTGGGAGTGAAGTGATGTGTGTCAATTCCCGGCCAGAGCCTTTAATTCCTGGTATGAAACCTTGTAAAACAATTTTGTTTTTCCTCTGTGTTGGCAACTGGCAATATTCAAGATGGTGACTACACCCTCCATGAGAGTTCTAGAGTACGAGATTCGGAGGTAAGCAAGAGCCTGGATGAGAAATAAACCTTTGTTATGACACGCTACCAAGATTTTTAGGTTATTTGTTACTGGTGCATCACCCAGACTATCCAGACTGATGCAATAACAGATTTTTAAGAGGAAAAAAAATCATATTATAAAATGGGAACATAAATCTAAATGCATCTATGGCTACTACTGTAGTAATTTTCTTGACCCATTAACTTATGTCCTCACTAGGCTACATGGCAACTTTGTGCAATTTAGAATAAATCTCGGCACCAAGGTGTATGTCCTGGAGGTCAGAGTGTCACCCGGGTTTCACTAGCCTTCCTGGCTTGGTGCCTCGTGCAATGATTCATTTCATTTAAGCCAGGCAATAGCATATTCTAATTCCTTTTAAAATTGTTTTTCCTTCATGTGAAGTAAGGATCACACATGCTAGCAATCTTCTTTCTGCTTCCTTAGAAACCACTGATTTTTTTTTTTACAGTAGAAATATTTGTACATTCCCCTTCTGTTTTCAAAGACTTTCTCACAAAATGGTAATAATTATAATTATCCTTAACTGACAATGTTGATGTGAGCATCATTGAGATAATATGTTAATAATGCTTTGTTAACTACAAAATCCTCCACATGGTAAGTCATTCGTATCTCTTCTAATAACTACAAATTAGAAGGTAGACAGGTAAATAATTCCACCATTTTACAGATATGGAAGCTGTGATTCTAAGAGGCACAATGACTTGCCCCAGTGTGTTGTAAGGCCAGTCCATGTCTTTGGATTCCAGGTCCATTCTGTCTTCATTTTTACCACATGGGCTGGAGAAAAGCTGGTGTGCTAGAAGCACTCTAGCAAATTAAGTGGATCTAGGAGTCATGGCTGGTACCATCCTTTAGGCTTTCTATGCTGAAGATATCATCCTCGCTGATTTATTTCTTATTTTTCTCAGTGGAAAAATTAGCAAGAGATGGTCTTTTTTAGAGAAAGGGCTAAACTTCCAGAAGGTCCATGTTGTAGATAGGAAACCATAATTCAATGACAGGAGGCCACTATAATTCATTCACTGGTTTCTCTAGACCCAAGTTGAAGTCCATAACAGAATGGGATGCTTAGAAAAGAGGTCCTGGCACTTCTTGTTGCCCCGCACTTCGCATCTTCATTTCAGAATCTAACTCTCACGAAGTACAAATTATTTATGTATATAAACTTGCTCTAAGCTAAATCAATTTAAATAAATATTTTATGAATTTGCTTTACTGTGTGCTGTGTTGTTTTTTCTTTGTAACGATGGTGAGAATCTACTGGTCATCTAAGCACAAATGTAGGGCAGTTGAGTAGCATCACGTCTGAATGAGTAGTGATGCCTATGGCAAGGGAGCACATCTCTCATGGGAAATTTGAACAAAACTTAAAAACAAACGGTGCACTACACAGTGCAAAACTGTGTATTATTATTTCACAGAATGTGTGGAGGGTTGGGTCGTATAGTAGAAGAACTTGGACACTGGAAACACAAACACATTGATTCTCGTGATGTGTGGTAGTTATGGTCTATAAAGTTGTTGAGAACACTGATTTAATGAATATTGAACAAACCATTGGTCTTAAGGGAAATACAGGGTTTGGTTCCTGAGAGTCTCTGGTCAACCAATCAATGCATGGCCTTTTTTACTCATGGCCAACAGCGCTACAGCTCATACCTAAACAAAGCTACCTGACACAGGCATTTTCTCCGTGAGGCATACCACACCTTTCTCACACTTAGGAACACTAGACAGCACTTCAGCCCTAAGCTGTGGGGCCATTTTAAACAACAACACTACCAAAAAAAATAAAGCACAAAATATGAAATAGTGTGGCACTAAACAGACTGCAAAGAGGACTCTTGTTTACAAGAGGAGAGCTGGCTGAGACAAGAAGGCAGAGTGCTGCCTTGTTTGACCTCAGTGGGTGACTGACATTTTTGCTACTCTGTGCATGCCGGCAGAAAAAAAGCTGTGCAAGTCCTGACTTGGGGTCACAAATAAACATTAGGTGAATTCACAAATACGCATTCGTGGATCCTGAGGGTCCACTGTGTCAGAGTTTGAATCCTGGCTCTGCTACTTCCCAGTTTGGCCACGGTGTCCAAGCTTTCTGAGCTTTGGTTGCCTCACGTGCAAAGTGATGAAGATACTAATTATTTTTTAGAGTAGTGGGGGATTATATGATGATGGGCGTAAGGCACACAGTATATAGTAGAAGTTTAATAAATGGTAGCTGTATTATTTTCATTATGGAGCTACATAGGGAGGAAAAATTATCTTGGCAGGATAGAAAAATAATAGGTGTGCCAGAAAAGACCTGGATTCAAATCTAAGTTCCATCTCTTAGTAGCTGTGTGACCTTGGATAAGTTATCTTTTGTGAGACAATTTCAGTGTTCTGCTCTGTAAAATGAGGTTAATAATATCAAGTGCACAGGAATGTCTAGGTGTGTGAGTGTGTATATTAAATTGGAAAAGTGAATGTCCTGGCATATGATAACCTCAAGAAAAGTCATCCATTTCATTGGCGGCACCCTTATATTATTTCATTATCAAGTAGAACTTTTGCCCATCTGTAGTAGATATTTATAAATTTTGAATAAAATAAAACATCCTTTGAACTAGTCTGATGGTTACATACTATTATGCAAAACAAACAATCAAAGGCATATTGCCATGTTCTTCCACTTCCACGTAGCAAGTAAGAAAAAAAAGACACTTTACATAATTTTGTACTGATTTTTAAAAATAAGACTTGAGAATTACAATGTAAAAGAGGAAAACAACCATTGTTCTTTAAAACTTTCACAAATTTACTTCATTTTAAGGATTTCTTAGTACACTTGGTGAAGGACGGTTGACCAGTTAGAGAGACTATCTTGAAATTTGATAGAAAAGGACCTTTCATATGGATTAAAGAGGGGTGAGTGACGGGAACTAAGATGGTGAAGAATTGCTGAGATGACATCAAGGTCAGAATACAGCTGAGCACTGGTGGAGAGCGGATTATTGATATACTGCTTTTAAATGAAGTGGGACACATAGCAAGAGATTTAAGAAACAAATGAAATAAATGATTGCTAGAAAATGTTCTATTTGAAATTGTTCTCCATTAGATATTTCTTGATTTTAATTCAGAGTGCAATTATGTAATATCCATTGACTACACAGACCAGCAACAGGTTAAGACATTCATCTGGAATAGCCCTGACTTTCCACCAGACATTCTGAGAAGAGTCGGACCAAGGGCTGCACTTTCAATGCTGAGGACCATCCTGATTGGGGCAATGATCCAGGGCAGGAAGAGTGAAGAACAAAAGCCCACTAGGGTTTCTGAAAAGTAGAAGAGCTGATTTAAAGTGGTGACCAGCCTCATCATTCATTAATGGATCTTTAGGGACCAAAGACAAAAGTAAGCAAACTCTTCATTAGGTTTACGTTTTGGACTTCCGCTTTACACAGGGTATAATCTAGAACTTCACCCTGTATGTTTTCAGTTTTGAGATCTCAGTTTGTCTCATAGACTATACAACTCCAAACTCCTATAACGTGTATGGACAATCTTTTATCACTCAACTTATTTTGAAAAGAGCATTGATCTGAAATGTGAATGAGGCTCTGGTTCATATGGACAATTGGAAGTCTACAATTGATGAACAGGTGTTCACTAACCTTCATGGGTATAATTGAGAATTAATATCCCCAAGCCAGATTGAGAAAACAAACAAACCCTAGCACTAGATAAAGACAACATTCATGGTCAGGAACTTTCTAGTTCCTACCTTCTGATGCAGATTGCTTCTAATGGGATAGACTGTGTTTCTGGTTTTCAATAAAAATTAATGATATTCAATGGCTGTTTAAATAATGCAAGTGAACTAGTTTTTAATCATACCCTTGACTATTACCCAATTTAAACTTGTGCTTTAAAGCTTCATTATAGAAGCTTTTCTCTTTTGAATCACAATATCTTCAGTATTGCTAGTCTCTGTCAAAAAACAAAACAAAACAAAAAAAACTTTCATTTCTTCCCCCAGAAACATAAACTGAGAATTTAACAATCTGCTTTGCAGAAATTTTCAGTGAATGCATACAGGAGTTCAGAGTAGAACATATGGGATTCAAACATGATCCTGTCATATAAAATTAGTTTAAAAGTAAAACTGAAATGTGATCACTTTGCTGTATGTACATGTGAGAATGCTAACCATTAGTCTCAGATAATGCCTTTTACATTGAAGTGATTTCTGATTTAAATGTCAGTTTCCATAAAAAAGAACTTAGCTTGGAGATATTTCTTTGTTCCCTCATGGTTTCAAAAGGTAAATTTTGGTTATTTTAGTGCAGTTTTATTGGATTATTACTTCCTTTAGAAGACCAACCTTTTGCTTATTTTAAAATGATAGCTTTACTTTCAGGAAAGTATCCAGGAATCAATCCTTGCCTGAAGTCAAGAATATTTAAGTGGTGAATAGTATATGGTTCCACACACCAGGGCAAGTCATTCAGCTACTTACAGCGATGTCTTTTTAAAACAGGACGTTTCCACGGGGCTCACACAGAGAAATTCCCGAAGAAGGGTAGTCACCAGGTAATACTGGACTTGTTTTAATAAAAACTTTAGGCTAAAGTCATTCTGTCCTTGTATGACGAAAAACGGTGAGTCCTAATCAAACACTTACAAATTTCCCTGTAAGAGTCCATTATAGGCTGAATTGTGTCCCTTCCACTCCCTCCCAATTCATTTGTTGCAATCCTAATCCTCAGTACCTCGGAGAGGAAACTGATTTGAAAATAGGTTTGTTGCAGGTGTAATCAGCTGAAATGAGGTCATACTGGAGTAGGGTGGACCCCTAATCCAATAGGACGAGTGTCCTCATGAACCGGGAGATTTGGCACCAACACCTGCACAGTATATCACCACGGGAGGGCTGGCGTGACATTGCCATCTGCCAAGGAACTACCAGAAGCTAAGACAGAGAGGCCTGGCATGGATACATCCTAGCACCTTCAGACCTCTAGCCTCCCAAATTGTGAGAGAATAAAGTTCTGTTGTTTAAGCCTCTCAGTGGTACATTATTATGGCAGAGCTGGAAAACTAACACAGAGTCTTTTTGGAAAAAATAGATGGGCTCTTTTCTCTTCTTTGCTGTCTATAACAATACTGAACTGGTTTGGTTTTCGAAGAACAGGCACATCATTCCAAGCCCTAAACTTCCTCAAAACAAGGCTCATCCTGCTCCCTTAGACCTGGTCCCTGAGGCACATGTCTCACTTTAGTAGGTAGTACAGAATATCTGAACAGGCTGGCCTTCTGGAGACGGAAGGGGAGGGTCTTCACGTAGTTTGGAAGGAAAAGCAGTTGGAACAGAAGAATGTGTTGCTATGTCTTCGTCCTTGTGTCCAGGGAAGCAGGGGTCTCTGAGACCAGTTGATTCGTCTCCGTTATTCATCTCCAGAATGGTACAAGGACTCTATCTGCCTGCCGGTGTGATGAAACACTCTCCTTCCCACGGCTCTGAATCATCAGTAGCAGGTCTACCTGTACAGGACACTGGCTCAGTGTGTCTTCCATTTATCTTAGAATTCTATTCTAATATCTAGTGTTTCAGGTAACAGGCAGTGTCCATGAGTTCAGCTAACGTGAAGAAATTTGTGGGGACAGCTACAGACTGAATGTTTGTGTCCCCTCAAAATTTCCATGTTGAAACCCTAACCTCCAGGGATGGTATTAGAAGGGGGGATCTTTGGGAGGTAGTTAGGCCATGAGTGTGGATCAAGAATGAGGTTAGTGCCCTTATAAAGGGGAGGTCCCTAGGCCCTTCTGACATACAAGGACCACAAGGAGCAGATGGCCATCTCTGAAACTGGGAGTGGGCCCTCACCAGACACGGAATCTGCCAGTGCCTTGATCTTGGAGGTACCAGCTTCCAAAGTGATGAGAAATAAATGTCTGTTGTTTAAAAGCCAACTGTTCTATGGTATTCTGTTCTGGCAGCATGAACTGATTAAGGCAGGGACCGATACCTTTTGAAACCTGCCAAGCACAGGATGCTGAGGAACATTTGGGAGGTAAAGCTTCCTAAGTGGCCAGTTAGTTGGTCCTGCGACCCTTGTTGGGGAGAGAGGGGAGCTCGCCAGCTCTGAGGACCTCCTGGGTGCCTGCACCCTGGGACAGGTCCTTGACAATAGTCCTGCAAGGGAAATCCTATCTCCCGTTTATAAATGAGGAAAGAAGGCTCGAGGTCAGATAACTAGTAAATGTCACCACTAGTTTGCCAACGCCTAAGCTTTCACTCACTGCATCATGTCTATACTTCTGCTAAAAAAAAAAAAAAAAAAAAAGACTTCTACAGGACATGCTATCATTATCCTTGTTGCTGTTGTTATTCTATTGCCCCAAACATATTCGACAAGGGAAGTTAAAGACATAAGCACACCATGTAATGTTTCTACTACATGAGAGCATATGCGAACTGATCCAGGCTGTGGGGAAATGTATCTCCTAACCTTTTATTTATAATCACATATTTTTAAATTAGGATTTTTTTAATACTACAAAGTCGTGTTTTTCCCAGTGTCTTCCAGAACGACCACTTACATCGGCTGGGATGCCTATAAAACATACGGAGTCCAGAAATCTGCTCCAGACGGACTGAACTGGAATGGGCAGGATGCCAGGAAAAGTGCATTTTAAAGAGCACCCCCCAGGTGATTCTTATGCAGATTAAAGTGTGAGAGCTACTGTGGGAAAGCTTGGGGAACCAAAGGTCTCTCCGGAAAATTCTTTGCCTCTGGCACAGGGAGCTTCTGAAAGTAGGTACCTGGTTACCTTGTTGCCCAGGGCTGCAGCAGGTGCCGAGCGGGAGTACAGGAGGGTCACGGAAAGGACACAACTCCTGCAAGGCTCACATCAGAGCGACAGAGCTGCAGACTTGTACAAAACACTTTAACGAGCATATTCGAGCTCCCTCGGAGGTGAGCGCCGCGGCTGCGAAATGACGGGGTGGAGGGGGATGCTGAACGCCTTTGTCAAGGAAGATGTGGTCCTGACAGTCCAAACAAATCCTGTCGTCTTCACCACTTCATCTCAGGAAAGGTGCAGCCTCAAGCTGTGGCTTCTCGATCCTTCACTCAAGGTGGGCACCACATACCGTGGGAATGGAGAGTTTGATTCTGATTTGTACGAAGTGAAAGAGCAGAAGCAACTACCCATGTTTTAAATGATCTACCAGCTCTGTTGTCTAGCTTCCGTTTGTACAAGAGGAAGACAATGCTGATCGTCTGAAGAATTGCTTGATTTTATTGAACAAATTTCAGTTCACTGGAGTCCCACTTAGAAAATAGGAGTTCCAGGATTCTCAGCAGACTGAAATGAGAGAATTTTACGTGTACTTCATGCTCTTTGTTAGAATCCAAATCTGAGTCAAAATTCAGTCTAGAGCCATTTACCACATGCTGTGTTTAAGTTTCAGAGAGAGAAAAAAATAGTTAAATAGCAACCATTGATAACTACTTGTATTTGTGAGGTGCTATTGTGCCCGAGGCCAGCAAACATCTCCTTTACTCTTCACAACACCTGGATGTAGGTTTCATTACGTCCGTTGTACAGACTAGAGAATGGACTCTGAGGGATGACGCCACTTGCCCTGGTTCCACAGTGAGTTAATGGCAGGGCTAAGATTAGAGCCAGTGTCTACGTGACACCAGTGCCCGTGTTCTTTTACCACGGTGCCTCCTGCTTTGTTTATGCTTCTTTTTAAGCATAAACAAAATAGAGACATGGTTTGTTATGTTGGAGGGGACGATAGCCATTTTTCATAGTTTGAGCTTGAGTATTTCTATTGAATGCAGTGTTTACATCCTCGAACAATGATGAGACAGAATAACTAACAGGGCTGTAGAATATCCTGTAACCCAACTGTCACCGTGGCTTTACTGGTTAAAGGGATATGGCCACGCTCTCCCAAAGAAAGATGTACCCTAGGTTCACAGTGGATTGCAATTAGCATACAGATTGTTACTCAATATTATCTCTTTACTTTCTCTCATCTCCTACCATTTTGAAAGGGGGGATACAGAGATAAGGTTCACAGAGGAAGGCAATCTGACATTTTTATTCCCATACAACTATGCCTGAGGTCATCGGTTTAAAGATTAGAAATAGGTGTAGGTTTTGGACACCTTTGAAAATAAGAATAACTCAGCCTGGCCAGTGTGGTTCAACTGATTGAGTGTCGTCCTGTACACCAAAAGGTGGCGGGTTCGATTCCTGGTCAGGGTACATACCTAGGTTAATGGTTTGATCCCCAGTACGAGCATGCAGGGGACAACCGATCAATGTTTCTCTCTCACATCGATGTTTCTCTCTCTCTCTTACCCTTCCCCTCTCTCTACAAGATTTAAAAAGAAATAACTCCATGTTCATAAAAATGTTGGTATAGATTAATAAGTAAGATATAACTGGCTAATTTGCAATCTATACTGATTGACAGTGGGATCCAAAACAATATCTCCATCAGTTATTCTGTGTCACTGTTGTGCAAAGATGCCAAATGCAATTCAAGCTCAAGTTGCAAATTTACAGTGGTGATAATGGTTGCCCTCACTGTGGGAGGGGTAATGTTAATATCTGTTATCTGTAATGCACAGGGACACTGCAATATACAAACTGATATTCCAGTTTCATAGATAAGAAAACTGAGGCTCAGGGCGTTTAAGTAGTTTGACCAAGTTGGATTGAGACCCAGGTCTTTTGACCTCAAATCCAGGCTCTTCGGCTGTCACATAAGGCTGTGTTTCCTGGAGAAGAGACATCCCTGGCTTGGTATGAGGCAGACCTCAATTATAACAAAAGAAAAGACCTTAACTATTTTGTGTTTTCTCTGTTAAAGTTTATGCCACATTTGGCTTGCGGTGGAATAACGCCTGATCGCAAAATGTATAGAGTGAAGCTTTTTAAGATGGGTTTTAGGGTTCTGAATGAGATGTGTGAGTAGCTGGTTCTGGAGAGCAGCCTGGGGAAGAGGGGATGTGGAGGTGACGAGGTCAACTTCTGAAGGCCAGAGGGCTCTGCCTCCGAAGGAAGAGGGGCCTGAACTTCTAGAAGCGTGTCATCTTCTCCGTGTGGCATGTTCAGCCTCAGAATGCTATTCTCCTCTTGTCACTCTGACTTACTTCAGGTGAGGCAAGCAACTGAGGATGGGTAAGAACGCTGTCAACTTTGCCAAAGTTCATAAGAATATTGCTGATGTTTATGTAGGGCTTTCTTTAAGTAATTCATGGTGTAATGAAAACAAACAAACAAACAAACCCAACAAGATTAGAAGTTCATGACTTAGACTCAAGTATGTGCTTTCCCAGTTTCCTCCTGTGTAGGTGGGAATAATAAAATAATAACCAGGCCATAGTGCTGGCAATTGCATGTCATTTACACCTAACAGGTTAGAAGTCTACACTTTGGATGAGAAAAAAAGATTCCTTAGCTTTCTTAGAGAGGAATGGGTACAATGAGAAATAACATGCAGAAAATTAGAAAAATAAAACAACCATTTAAAAAAGTATTACGATATGTTTGGAAGAGATTGACTCTCTTTTATTTTTGCTGAAGATTCGTATCTGACATGTCTGTTTTTTAGAAGAGGAACTAATATAAAAGTTCATTTAAAAATAGATTTGAAATACATGGTATCACAACAGTGCAATAACACCTTTTGTGTACATATTTTGCATTATTATGGAAATATCAATGATTGTTTTAAATCTTACTGTTAATGATTGAATCTATCCCCTTTTCTTTTGACATTTTCCTGGTTCATTAGTCTAGGTTTAAAAGCAAAAAAAAAAAAAATTTGTGCAAGAAAATATAATATAAAATAGGTGTACATTTGTTTAACTGAAGATGCTTTTCCATTAAAAAACAAACAAAATAGAATTCTGAAGACTAGCTTCTCCTTTCAATATAATCGAATATAATAAATTTAAGGTCAGTTTTCTAACTCCAAAGACCTGGTAGCTCCCGCTGAAGTCTTGGTTTCCTCTATGTAAATATTTCAGGACAAGACACCAGTTCGCAATGTGTCACTTGAAGCCTGTGCTACTTATTATGCAAGTTACAGGATCACTGAATACCAACCAACACTGTTTTTTCATTTGATTGTCATTTGCCCCATTTGTCTATCACATATTTACAAAGCACATAGAAAAATACGCACATAAAACGATTATTTTAGGACAAGTCTATCGGCCTACAGTGATGTGAATTCATAGAAGCAGATTATGAAAACTAGTTAGTAATGTCAAGAAATCTAAGCCTTTCATTTTCACAAGAAAAAAAATACAGCTAGTTAGGAGCTAGGAGTAGAAGTGGATTTTATCATTTTCTAAAACACCAAATTCACGGCACTGGCTTGCTTACTTTGCATAATAGTTCATGCTTTGCAAACCCATGCTGAAGGAAACACTACCAGTACTGATTTCACTCTCTGCGTGTACATGCACACATGCGTGTATACACAGGTGTGTGAGTGTGTGTGTGCAGACATTGGAGCTGAAGGAACAGTTGATACATATCTTTCACTATTTGAAAATTTACACATTCTTAAGACAAGGGACCAGATTGGGGGAGGGAGGAGGAGCAGGGAAGGTGTCCAGATTCTTTTCTTTCTTTTTCTTTAAGTGGAATGTCACACCTTAAATTGTATCTTTGCCAAAGAGCTGAAAACAGTTTAATTAAATGTCTCTATTTCCATAAATACTTTGGACACACAGACTACCATAGGGGCACATAAAGAATGTGAGTATTAATTGCATATGAGATTAGCCCTATTGAATTAAATTCTCACACACTGATGTCCTTTGTTGTTAAAGCATAAATTGTCAGGGTTTATAAATCCAGCTATTGACACACGTACTTTAAGACAGTCCCTCCATCAGTATGGGAAGTCTCAACCTACAAAACAATCTCCAATCTCAGTAAATAGTAAAAGAGCCTACTCAAAAGTTACTCCACAGGAACACTGATGGTCTATTTTATCATGTGTACAGTGCTTTGGGGAGAAATAGCTGGATGCTTTGTCTTCCTAATAAAAAAATCTTTAGGCAAGTCTAGTTCAAAATAAATATTCTCATATACAATACTAAAAGAAAAAAAAAGTTAAAACCAAAGTGCCTAATGAAAAATTCAATTTGTTGATAGATTAATTAAATTCCCTACCTACCCAACCCTGACTGAATCTGTCCCAAGGGGTTGAAATTGAAAGATGAGTTTGCTAATTAATGTTAATATAAGGAATGGAACAATTAGAACAAACTCACAAAAGAAGGAACATCCCTTGGTGAGAGTCAAGACAAGCATACAGGGGAATATGCCAAATATGCATAAGGTATTTAGAATAGAACAACTAAAAATTCCATTAAATTTGATTTGACGATGATAATGCCTAAGGTAACATTATAGAGCGATGTAAATCAAATATGAAATGGCTATTATTTCAGGATTATCTTTAATCACAGTTTGATAACTTCAGTCCAAAACTCAAATCCTAAGAGACTGACAGTATTTCTGGCTTTCCTGAGCATAGATACTTGTGCAATAAAAGAATACTTAACATACCATTCTAACCCCTATACATAGAACAAAACAGATTTTCAGAAAAATGGATATTGCCATATCATTTTTTTTTTTTAAAGTTTAACAGGTAAAATTGATTGTGTGCATTTACTCTGCCCCAAATGGTCACAATTCTTTCCTTGTGTATCACATTCTTTGCAATATGATTTGCAGCTTCTCTCATCAAGAATTAAAGTTTATTTCTTTATTCCCTGGGGCTGGGATGTCTTGTGACTTGCGTTAGGTAATAGAATGCAGGGGAAGTGATGTGATCCATTTTCAAATGCAGATCCCCAAGGCTTCCGGCTTCTGCTCCATGTAACCTCGCTCCCCCCAAGTGAGCATGCCTGGGCCAGCCTGCTGCAGGATGATGGAGTGCAAGAGACAGAGACAAGTCAGCCAGCAGAAGCCGTCCTAGACTTGGCATAAGTGAGCCCATTAGAGAAAAGAACCACCCAGATGATCCTAGACCAAATAGCTGACCTAAAAAAAATCATCAATAAATGAATTGTCACATTTTTATTCAGCTGCTTAGTTGGGGGTACTATGTTATATAGCAAAAGCTGACTGATGTAAACTTGAATGGAACTATTAGTTTTCTTTAAACATTTATGGCATTGTCCATGCTGTTTAATTTAGAATGGTCATAGATAAAAATAAAAATAGTAATCATAATAATAATAATTTTTAATGGCCTTAACCACTCTATATCATTCTAGATAAAGAAAAAATTCTAAGTTAGAGGGAGTGAGTTAAGAGCACAGGCTCAAATCTTGACTCCAACACTCAGTAGTTTGGGTGTTGCCCTAATAGTGAGCATGCTGTGCCTTGATTTCCACAGCTCTAAAGTGGAGAAAATGACAATGCCTCTGTCATACTTACTATGATTATTCTATGGGCTTCCAAGCAATTAACCTCTAGGGATATGGCTGATATCATCACATAAGGTAAAATATCATAAGTGACAGATGCCAGATATATTTTAAATAGTTAAGTGCAAATAGAACTATATATTTTTTTTCTTATGCCTTTAGACAATGTTAAACATCTAGTGATTCTATGAGCTACATGCACTCAATAATTCTGTGTCCTTCAACTAGGGTCTAAAACAGTCGGGAAATTCAATTACTTCACATAATTAACAATCATAATATGACTATGTGGCAAGCATTACAGATCTTACCCTGGGAACAAATTAGCCACAAAGACATGAAGTGACTTTCCCAGGTTCACATATCTGTGAGCAGTTCAACAAAGAAAAGACTTAAGTACTCTTGACTTGGAGTTGATTGCTTTAGCTGTCAGAGACGATTTCCACCTAACAGGCCAAGTTTCTCAAACATATTGCTGAAAGAAATCACGATTTGTTTGAAATAAGAATTGAGATGCTAAAAAAAGATAGGTTGATTGCGGATCCATCTCAGTGTGGGATTAACAAGCCTATGATATTGAATGTCAATCTTTTTAAAAAAAAAATATAGGAAAACAGGTTTCCCACTATGTCTAGTCATTAGGCAGAACCCAATTTCCCAGGTTATAGAATTGGATATAAAAGAAGGTGCTAATAAGGTCCTTATTGATTTTGTAGACAATGAGAGATGTGTTTGGGGGAGAATTTAACAGTCACTTCAAGGCATCATTAATTGGCCCTTTTAACCAAGAATTTGTGCACATCTGCTAGGTGTAAAATATAAAGACTATATCGATAACTCTTTACCATCCAATGCTGCACAGAATGATGTGCAATATTGTGCTAGACTCTTCTCCTCATTGTAAATTGCCCCCTGGAAATTACATTGGCTTTTTCAGGAACTCTGTTTGTATATAATAGGGCCATGAAAATGACAGATACTGAGCTTGTGGTCTTTAGGCCAAAGCCTTAAGAAGAATACTGGCTTCACAAGTTACTGTTTAACTTTGGACAAGTCATTGAAATTTTCGATGGTTTAGTTCCCTTGTCTGTAAATTGGTGAGGACATCAATTGCTTTGTAGGATTATTGATGCCCAGGATAGGCCCAAGTAGTCATGGGTGTTATTATTCGTACCCTGAGCCTTTTCTATCTCTCTTATTCCCTCATTTAGAAAGACTCCTGTTATCCTCCTCACACTCCAAACATAAATACTGTATGCTCCTTAAGTAAACTTAATATCTGGTTACTTATTGTAATTGTCAAAATTATCCCTTGCTTTTGCAGCAGTGACATAAAACATACATGTCTTTTTCTTTAAGTTCTTATATTGGCATAGTATTTGATAGATTCAAGGTTGAAAAGTTCTTGATACATAATCCTTGATTTGCCTAATCTTGGTTACTGTAGCCAATACATACCAGGGATCTCTATCTTGGTATGTGAGTAACTCTCACCAAAGATTTATTCATTACTTCAGGCAACTGGAGTGTCATTTGCTGCACAGAAGCAGCAACGTTACTAACCTTCCCAGGTTGCAAAAAACCCCAAGTCAAACCATGAGCCACGTGACCGTTTTTAATACATGTACAGGCAGGAAGGAAAGCTGGTCATCAGTGGTACTTTCAGCCACACTTATGTCACCTTAGGTCTTGTCTGCTTCAGACACAACACTCACACACGGACCCAAAGTGGTTCCTGTGCAGGATGAAAAGAATGGACTGCGAAGGTTCTGACTGACAACTGGAAACTCCCTTATCCACCCAGAAATTTCTGACTCAAGCAATGACACAGTGCTACGCTGTAGAACATGTTGGAGCTGTAATCCGGGGTTTGTGTGGGGCCCTTTTGTAGCTGGAACTTTTCCACTTGTGTCAAGGTACTTAGACTCTAAGTGTCAAATAAATAAACGTTTATTCATAATGTTTTTATTTTCTCAAGGTACTGAAGTAATTCCTCTGCATGATTTCACATGCAAATGTACAGCTTCAAAGATGAAAACTGAGCTTTGCACTATGTGTGATCATAAAAAAATTCCTACTCTCAGAGTGTTCAACTCTGTTTTAAACAAATTCTAGTTTGCCCTGCCTTCTGCCTGTTGTCTTATTATGATTGCCTGTAGATGACATCTGCTTTACCTTAAATTGTCTAATTTTAGGTAGTAGTTACCCAAATTATAAATAGTAGTGAGGAATAATTATCACAAACATTAAAACTTTTATCACAAAAAATGCTGAAAATATAGAAAAACAAACAAATAGTGCAATGAATACACATTAACAGACCAGTTAGCTCCAACAATTATATAGTCTTTGTCATTAATTTTCCTAATATTGAATTTTATAAAACATATTATATTTGTAAAGACTTAGAGATTCTCTACAATGATATTATCAGAACTTGTAATCAGTATTCATTTTTCTGGTATTGTTTTAAATAAAGGGATATGGCTGGAAAACAAAGAACTATTTTTCTTTCTTCCACCTTTTTAAAATGAGATGAGACTTGCAGTGAATTTTTCTCATTAACTTATTTTTTTTTAATGATGTGTTTTTGTAGGAGCATTAAAGTGTGCTCTGGTTGCGGATCAATATGACACTGACTAAATATAGATTTACTTATGAGGTAGACTGAAAGGAGCCATGTTGGACAAATGAGTAAATAATGTCTCTTTTAACAAGTTCATAATTACGTATTTATTACATGAGCCCTTCTACAGCTGCTCCAGGGAACTATTACAGATCCTGCCTAAACAATGCTTCTCCTTCTAACAACCAAACCATATACCAGGAGCAGCCATGAGACTAGAGCATGACGCACTGAAAGGAAACAAACTAACATGAGTCATACTGTTGCTTTTTCCTCCTTCTTGAGAAGGAAGATGAGAACTAATGAGATGAACAAAAACACTGTGGGGGGAGGTAGAAGAGGGTAAAGGGGACATAAACGGTGATGGAAGGAGACTGGACTTGGGGTGGTGAACACACAATACAATATACAGGTGATGCATGATAGAATTGGACCCCTGAAATGTATATAATTTTATTAACCAATGTCACCCCAATAAATTCAATAAAAACCAAACACTGTGTGCAGAGACCAGTAAAACGTAAAGAAATTCATTTACACTGTGCTCTGACATGTGCTCTATCAATGAGGAAGGAGAAATAAAACATGCACATACATGTTGTCTAAAATTATAATTTGTAAGTTAGATATAATGACACATATAACTGATATAAGTTATGAAGCAATTACATATTATTTAAATAAAAGATTATACAACCCAAAGTGGCCTCTTAACTGGGAGAAAGCAAAGGGAAGAAGGGACAGGGGAGCCCTGAAGAGGTGTGTGCTGCCGCCAGGCCGTGATTCCTGAATGCTGTCTCTTCCGTGTGGAGTTCTTTCCCAACTCCATACCACCTTGAATTTTTATTCATTGTTAGGATGTAGGTCAAATACATCACTTTCTTTTGACAGCTTTCCCTAATTAATCTTGGCGGCCAGTCATTATTCAATCTGTTAACTGCAATAAGAGCTAACATTTCCTGAGAGCTTTCTCAAATGCAAAGTGCTATATATGCTTTATCTGACTTACATGTCCAACAACCCCACGAAGTGAGCACTTACTATGCCCCATTTCAGAGAGGAGGAGACAGGGTTTAAGAAATGAGGTGACTTACCTACAGCCACACTTTGCAAAAACTTCGACGAGAGCCCTTCTCAGAAACAATGATAACATTTACTTTATAGGGTTCGTGGGAGAATTTTAGATATGTGTATGTTAAAATTTCCTTTCATTTCAATCCCCAAAGTTGCTCATTGTTTTTATTGATTGTCATCAGGCATGATAAGACACATAAACAGAAGGAAGAAGTGTAATACTCAGAGATCTCAGGAAACAGGAGGAAGAACACGCTGTGCCAGGCCACCTGGGAAAGCACCAGGGTCATTCAGAAGGCGGAGGGGGTGGGGGGATGCATAGTCAAAGCCTTTATTGTGAGTATGTGGGAAGGAATGGGCAAGGCAGAGTAGATAAACCGAGCAAGTTTGAGATTAGATATTTTGAATAATTTCAGTGGACTCTGGGTTGTAGGGGTGTTTCTAGTCTGGTACCTGGCCCCTGGATAATTTAGGACAGGGGTAATATTGATTTGATGTGAGAGAGTTTGCTGGAGGACGTGGTTGGGGCTAAGAGCCCTGGATTGGTTGGTTTGCATAGGAAAGTCCTGCTCACAAGCAAGTTGTTGAGAATGTTTAGGAATTAGCCAGCTCTGGGAGGGCATTCTCTCCAGAATCAGCAAGGCCTCAAGATGTCAAAGCACCATAAAATACCGAAAATAAAAAAACATCATTAATACACTAACCTCACCAGAAAACTAAAGCAGCACTGCTGAGGAGGCCTGCTCCGACTTCCCTGTAAACATTTGGGCCGATGATTGCTCAGCCCTCTGCGCTGGCTGTTCAGCAGCACCTCTGGTCTCTACCAGATCCCGGCAGCACCCCACAAAAATGTAATAGTCAATAATGTCTCCAGGTATTTCCAAACGTCCCCAGGAGCAAAATCACCCCCCGTTGAGAAGCAGTGTTGCAGATAACTCATAGTTTAGTTTGGTCATGTTTTCACATAGCTCCTTTCATTATGGATCCTAAAAGCCTTTCATCATTCATTTCTGAAATAATCTTTAGTGGTAGAGACATGACCTCACTCTCCCTGGTCTCAGAAAGGAAAATGAAGTCACAAAGCACAGATTGTGAATGGCAGATTTAAGGTGAGCCTGGGCAGACGCTGTCCGGAAGGACAATCCTGAACCCATCATGGAATAGATCAAGAATCGGTCTGGGCGCATCACTCCTTGGAAAGCACGAGACAGACTTTCCCAAGCTACTCCCGTGCTTTGGTGAAGGGAGAAGGAAAACAGGCCCGCCAAGTTCTCTAGAACGCCTCCTCTGCCTAGCCTGCCCTAGGAAACCCTACGTGACAAATAGGTAGCTCCAGCTTTTTGTTTCTTATTTTCTTCTACAAGATGGACATCAAACAAACAGACAAGCTCAAAGCTGACTAACATCCAGACTAGATGCAAGAACAAGGCAAGGTGCATCGTGACCATTTGAGATTTCCTGTAGTAAGATGGGCCTGCTGTTCCCAAACACGAAAACACATGCCTGGGCATCTGAAGCGCAACCCTTGGTTTTTCAATACAGCTGTTCGCTGGAATCTGATTCACAGTGACGGGGGAACTGTGCAGGTGAAGTCAGAGAAGCACATGGAAACTCAAACAAGAAACCCCAGTGCAGATAAGGATCGAAGCAGCGCACACTCTTACCGGGAGCAGATATATTCAGCACACGATAACATGTTTTCTTTCCACATTTACCTTTGTACGATCCATGATCACTGAATATTTCATCCCTTTCGTGGAAAAGATTATTACACCTGACCTAGAGATGAGGAAATTGAGTTTAAAATATTACCCATGATCACTAAATATTTCATTCCTTTCATGGAAGAGATTGCTATGCCTGACCTAGAGTTAAGGAAATTGAATTTAAAATGTGTTAAGGATTCATTGCTGAATTTTTTATTTACCTACCTTTTGGATTTCTGGTTGATTAAATCATGTTTTGCCTTATAAATTGGGGGAAAAAAGTATTTGTTAAGAGATATACGTTCATTAAATAAATATTTGTTGAATATTTGTATTGGAAATACAGTGCCGAACAAGGCAGACTTGGTTCTATAAGACCTGATAGAGCTTATCTTCTAAAAGGGGAGAATAGAAACCTTGAACGGAATTTATTCTGTGACAGAATTCATAAAACCCTCTCCCACAATCTGCTCATGTGGGTCAACCAGCAAAGGTAACTAATACCTTTCAATTAAATAGCTGAATTTCATATTCATTTAAAAAATAAAATTTACACCCAAGGCTTGTACAGGTTCAAATCTATGTAATGTGTTGTTTCCATAACTACTACATGTGTTGGGAAGTTTCACACAGCCGTAAAAGAATGGGAACCCGAACTAATTAGAATAGTGATGGAAGGAAAAGTCTTTATTTTTTATTACCAGTGATATACTCCCACTTCAAAATGGATTATTTAAGTACGTGTATAGAGAGAAATGGCTTATTGATTTATGTATTTTGTTGTTGCACTTTTGTGGGATTTATTTGGCATACTAAAGCAGTTACACCTTAGAGCCCTAAAATTTAGAGGATATATTTATTTCACATTTTGTGGAATGCACATAATTCTCAGGGCTTGCCCTGATTCTCTGGAGGATTAGGTACTCTTTGATTCACATTTGTTTTGGGTTTCGGCTGAATAGCTACCCTCTTTGTTTATCTGCTTAAACGTATTTATGTATTACAGAGAGCTAGAATTTTGTATATAGAAGGATTTGCCAAAGTTTTGCTTTTTTGTCTCCCTGTTTCTTTTTTTATTTAGGATGTTACTTAAATCCATCCCTTTCTAGGAAAAGAAAAACACACACACAAAACAATTATTTTCTTTTTTGCCTTAGTAAGTGCAAATGTATTGGACATATTTTCACAGTCATGCACTTAATTGCAGGATGCAGGTAAATGGACACAGTAATTTTGTGGAGACCTTTGCTGAAAATGGTGACATGGATTCATGCTTTAATGCACCCCTGTCTGGTCCCAAATAGAGCAGTGACAGATAAACTATAAACAAAGAAAAAAAGTCACAGAGATGAAGTGATATACAATATGAAAAAGTAGTTATGAAATATGGAGTATAAATGGAAGAGTTCCAACATGCATTTGATAGGATTCCCAGAAGGAAAAATGGAGAAGATAGCAGACAAGAAATTTGGAGAGGTAATAGTAGAGGATTTTCCAGAAGGAAAGAAAAATATTAGTCTTACGATTGAAAGTAACTGTGGTGTTAAATCCCCAGTCCTGACCTAGCCTACGTAAGAATAATTTAGAACTGAGGCAGCAGTATTAGAATGCTGTGTTAGACGGACCATCAACACAAGGTTTAGAATTAATGGGTATTGTCTTTCAAGTGAAGAGTACTGTAATAAATATACTACCTTGATATTTATTATGGTGAATCTAAGGACAAAGGAGATTAAATATGACACGCCATTTATTTCTTGCAAATTCTGGAAAACAACAGGAAGTTATAATTTGAGATAATGTAATTCTGTGAAGCTTCTCATTGCTTTCCAGAAACAATACAAATGCATTCTTTCAGTGATTCCATTCACACAATAAATGTGTGTACACACTTCCCTTCTGAATTTTCATTGTTATTTTCCTTTGTTTTACAGACTAAACAGGATCTGGTAAAACCTGGATCTGTTTTAAAGAAAAAAAAAATACTGTAAATGTAGTCCCTACTACTGAATCCTATAATTATAAATGTACAAAATCATTTAATCTACTGCTTTGGGGGATTTGAAATTACAAGGGCTCACAAAGAAAGACCTGAGGCTGTCTGATCAAGGAAACTGGTGATTTTTCTCTAATAGCCATGAGGTATTAAAAAGAGGGTTATTTTCCACCTATCATGGAGAGTTCAATTTTGGCTTTCTATCACACTAGTAACGGACCCATGTCCCCAGAGGCCTTCCTCCGGGGCTCTGTCTCTCACCCTCACTGGCCTCCTCTCATCTGCCCCTGGACTCTGCTAATCTCACTTCCTAAACACATCCCATCCCTCTTAGGGTATTCTAGAACAGCTGCCTCCATCACCTCATCCAGCTTCCCACTTAGCGAAGTCTAACGCTCCTCCTGTCTCCCGCATTTCCTTGTGTAAATAACCCATGCCTTCCTTGCATCTGAGAGAAGTTGAATATTTTTTGTTTTGTAAAATTAATATATCAATATGATTTCCTTTAGCTCTTGATATGCCATGCTATGCAGAGGACTGTGTGCTAGAAACTGTTGAGAATTTACAAAGAATTGTAAATGATTACGACCCTGTGTTGAAGAAATTTACAATCTGAGAAATGAAGATAGGACATTAATTCATCGGAAGGAAACCAGAGCTACATGGCAGTATGTAAGTGTCAGAGGAGTAGAGAAACTGTTAAGTGTTTTAGAGCCCACCACTCATTGAATTATCAAGTTTTTGTCCTATTTAGTGTTTGTCACATTGACATCTTAATGATGATTCCATTGATGGATGCTTCCTACAAGCTTCCAAATGCAGTTAAGTGGGTGATCAGGAAATATATTTGGTAACTTTATCATCATTTATACCTATTAAGAGCTGAAAAGTGAGATGGAAGAGACAATAAATTGTCTTCCCCAGAGGTGCAAAGATATTTTTTGTTGTGTTTCATTTTCTGGATAACAGCAGTGGCCTTGACTCTGAAGGTACTTCCAATTAAACATCCCCGTCTCAGGCAAAAACAGTTCCAGGAGGAGCTGACTTCCAGTTCTCCTTCTCGACACCGCAGACCAGGCTAGCCTCGCCCCCTCCACGCAGCGTGTCAGCATATTCAGGATGCGATTCATTTGTGTCATGATCAGCCTCAGCATCCTATCACCTAATGCATCACTGTCAGACCCTCTGACTCCTTGATATCTTGGTCCCTGTGAGAGGTCTGGAGATCAAATCATACCTGATAGTGAAACCCAGAAGCAGAACAGCCTGCTGGAGGAAGTGAACCGTGAGGGGCACATTTCTGTATGCTAACATTATGCAACCTCCCTGAGAGCCCCTGATAACATTGCAGCTTTCCAAGGAGCACCTTAAGGTATTGATGTTAATCGCCTTGTTAGGCTCCTGTAATTCAATCAGTCCATTGTCAAGTGCTGCTCCTTTGCGCCACCCACGCTGCCATCCACGGAAACTTCACCTGCTGCTGCTTTCCTGCCATCACTGAGGCCCATGCTGTACTGGGCCTGGTCACCTCCCTGTCCTCCAACATCCTCGTGCCAGGCTCTTCAAACTGAATGTGGCTGCGGAAATGATTTGGGCATCAATCACTGACACAATGAAAACAGGTTTCCCGCCTGGCCAGTGTGGCTCGATGGATTGAGCGTCGTCCCATGGACTGAGAGGTCCCGGTTCGATTCCTGGTCAGGGCACATGCCCGGGTTGCGGGCTCGATCCCCAGTGAGGGGTGTGCGGGAGGCAGCCGATGGATGTTTCTCTCTCATATAGATGTTTCTCTCTCACATCGAAGTTTCTATCTCTTTCTCCCTTCCTCTCTCTCTAAAAAATAAATAAACACATATTAAAAAAAAAAGAAAACAAGTTTCCCTCGCTGCCCCTAAGGAGAGTGTTCCCACGAAGCCTTTAGTAAGCTGAACAGCACAAAGCGGAAAAGCAAAGCCATTCATTTACATGGAAAACGTTTTGATCTCTATCAGACCCCAAAATAACGTATCAAACCATAACACGTAACACACAAAACCTGAAAGAACACTGATACAGAGTAAAAGCGGGGCCACTCCTGCTCCTCGGGGTGCTGCCTCTACACAGCCCACTGCCCGCCAACAGGGACCACTTTTCACCCTTTTCCTGAGACGTGAAAACAGGTACCAGCGTAGGCCTTTGGTAAAAGCTCAGTGGTGTAATGTGACTTTGGAAAAGCGGAGCATACCTGTGTGTCAGAAACCACTGCAACTTAGTTACTCTTCAACTCCACTCAGTACAAATAGTTCCCAACACCTACACAAATAAGAATTCTTTAGGATCTTCACAAATCTGTCAACTCAATCTATCTATTGAGTTTATTTGATCCAACTACACAAACTGTCATGCCCCTAAAGTCTCTCTCTCTTTTTGTCTTCCTTCTCCATTCTTTACCATCAGACCTTTACTCAAACAGAGACAGCACTAAAAATAGACGTCCCCTTGTTGAGCTGAATACAAAGAACATGGACCATCATTCCAAGTATCTCCTCCCAGTTCAGTCTGCTCTATAGCATGCAGATTTGTCCACAGGGCATGGACTCTGAGTTGCTGACAAATTTGAAAATAATTCATTGCTAATATCCTCACCTGAGACTCATAATGTACAAATAGTAGTCATTTGTCTGGGGTCAAAATTAGATATCAAGATCTTAACTTTGGTTCTTGCACCAGCTGAGTTAATGGCCTTGTGCACACACATGTAGGTAGAGATGATGGACATGATTTTCATTGTAGCTGGGAGAGATTTCAGAGACAATGTGTTCCAATTTCCTCAAGTTACAGATTAGCATCTGAATGAGAGAGAGGTTAAGGGACTTGCCCAAGGTCACACAGTTTTGTGAGTTTGTGTATTCAAAATACTATTTTAGAAATTCTCTTCCAATGCTTTAGCTCTTCTTGACTTTGGAGTTCCCAAAGAGGATTTCCTGAAGCCTGCTCAGAGGGAGAATCTGGATGGAAACTTGTAGAACATTCTTAACTCGAGAGAGACCTGCCTTCTGGTTTCTGTGTGTGCTCAAGGAGTTCAATGTGGAGAAGAAAAAAGAAGAGAAGGTAACATTTACTGAGCGTCTGTTAGGAAAGGTGCATTCTATTGACCAGCCAGAAGTAGCATTTACTGAAGACTTGCAACGTGCCAAGCTGTTCACACTGTTTGTGGATATCATCCACCTGTTTAATCCTCAGACAGCCCTATGAAACAAGAACTATTTTTACTATTGCCATTTTACAGATAAGAAAATCATGGCCAAGTCACCCAGCTAAGTGGTGTAGCCAGATTCGCACTGTGTCATCTTACCTACAGGAGACTTCAGCATCTCTCTGGAGTGGGTGCTTTTGCTACAAGTTCACAGATGCGGAGATGGAATTTTATAGGAATTGTGTGGCTAAAGTCTGGGGTGTGTAAGTGGCAAGGTATGAACCTCATCTACCTCTTTTCATTCTGCCAGGCAATTCCACAATGTATCGATTAAAAAAAATGATGACTTAAGGTGTTTTAACCCTGACCTAGAGGAGTGGAGTCTAAATCAATTTAGCAAATTAACTAATAGAAAGAGTAGATGCTTCAGCAATACACTTAGGCGTTTGACTTCCCCTGTCTCTCTCCCTGTTCTGAATGAGAGATAAGGCAGGTTTCAGCCAGGATACTGGTCCTGGTATAGTCCCTCATGGACAGGGCATAAACTTTCCACCACGACACACCTTCTCAGATGCCTAACGCAGCTTCCAGCACAAAGGCTGCTCAACAAGCATGTGGAAAATGAGATTTTAATGCCAGCCCAGCATGTCACTGCCCCAAACTCTCCACGGTAGGTTGGATCTACTGTTTTGTCTGATTCACGAAAGAAATTTCCTGTGGGTCATTATGTGAACAAAGTCCTCTGTCTGTTGTTGGTGGTGAATTTTAAGGCAGCTGTGCCATAGGATGAAACGAGAACAAAGATTTCATCTGAATTCACACTAGAAACTCAGCTCCAGTGTGTGAATCCCAGCTCCGGCAGGGGGCTGAACAAACAGTCACAGTATCACCGTGGTCTTACACTGAAGATGTGTAACTTGTCAGAGCAGTGAAGTCTCTTATGAAATGTGTGTTAGGGTGATGTTGTTCGGGCAGAAGGCTGGTCAGCAGTGCACCTCCCCGAAGACACCTTTCAGCTACAGACACGTTGCAATTAGAGATGGGGAAAGGCTGGAGGTGGTCACCCAGCCTATTTCCTCTGCCAAGGTAGACACAGCCTGAGATTTTGTTTCATATAAAATACCTTCCGAAATCTAGCTTGTATGGATTCACGGAGGAGAGTCTAATAATGACGGAATCCTAAGATCCCACTAATATCACCTGCCTTTTTATTTAATTCAACTACTTTTTTCCCCAAGTAATATCTGTTCTCCAATTTTATCATCTTCCTACTTGACTTTCCAGAATCGGAGAGGGTTGCTCCTGAAGGACACTAAAAGATCATCCAGCCTAAGTTACTTCTTTACAGAAAGGGCAACTGTGAGGCCGAGTTAAGGGTTCCACCTGCTCGGACACATCCCCTGAATTAGGACCGTCACCTGAGCCCTGCTCTATTGCCTTTTCATTACATAGAATCAGTGCTCACCATTTAATAGATTGCGAACCTAGGCTGTGAGACTTGATAATTCTGGTGCCAGGAAAAAAAAAATGTACTTAACAGCTGAAACAGCTACAAATGTTCACTGTTTACAGCTATTATATGTTGGTAAATAGAATTTGATCAGTGCTAGATCTCCTGCCATAGAACAATGATTCATGTTTGATAGGGTACAATTAAATTCAAAATATTTTTTTCCCTGCAAAGACATCTGCATGAAAAATAATGGTCTGAAAACAAGCCAACATTCAAAGCATTCAACATCAGCTACAAATATTTGCTCTTGAGAGCATAGGGCTTTCTTTCATACCACTAAGATTTTACATTTCTTGGTAAAATATTCTACTCAGTATTTTGATGTTTAATGTGTACGTATCATGGGCAACAGAAGAACATTTTATAGACCAGAAGCATCAAAGTAATTTGTTAAAATGTGGATACTGTGTTTTATTCTTGGCCACTGTTTATGGATGAGAACTGTGTCCTCATCCTTCCCCCACCCCCAATTCACAGGTTGAAGCCCTGACCCCCCAACATGACTGCATTTGGAAATAGGGATTTTAGGGAGGTAATGAAAGTCCAATGGGTGAGGCCCTAATCTGATAGGGCTGGTGCCTTTAGAAGAGGGGTGCACAGAAGAAGGGCCATGTGAGGACACGGAGAGAAGGTGCCATTTGCAAGCCAGGGAGGGAGCTCTCACCAGAAACCAACCCTACCAGCACCTGGATCTTGGACTTCCAGCCTCTGGAACTGTGAGAGAACAAATTTCTGTTGCTTAAGCCACCTAGTCTGTGGTATTTTGTTATGGCAGCCTGGGCTGACTAATACAGTTATTAAGTCCCCCTCTTTAAATCAGAAAACCTGATGATCGGCAGGGAGGAGAACATAAGTCAAGGTTTTACTGAGGTCTCGGCGGCTGAGATTTTCCTAACACTGCAGAGAGTATCAGAGATGACAGCTTTTCATAGACTTGGCTTCAAAGCTCCCTATTCCTTCAGTCCATTCCATCTCCCCTATAGTCCCAGTGTTAATGATAGCATTGTAATTAACCTAGTTATTAATAAAAGGAAAGGAGCGAAAGGGGAGGCCAGCCATCACAGGCACGTCATTGAGGCAGCTTCGCCAGGATGTGTCTATCTCACCTAGGGGTTCAACCAAGATGAGAAAGACACATGCCCAGTACAGTTGGGATGACTAGGAAAGGTGCTTGCTGTCAGTCACACCTGGGAACAGAGGTCATTGGCCAGAGTGGGCATGATCACTTCAAGGGCTCAAAATTTGGGATATTTAATCCCCTGAACAAAGGAGTTCACGCTCTTGTTGCTCTTGGTTCCTATTGCTGCTCTTGGGACTCTGGGGACTTGTGTGGCTCTGGGCTTGCGGTGCTCTCCTGCACTCGCCCTCATGGCCACGGCCAAGCGGACCCCACATATGATGGACTGATGGACTACCACTGGCCTGGTACTGAACTGAACCTGGCTCCAACATGGAAGGGAAACTCTGGACTCTGACTCTGTTTCTAACTTTACTGAAGGGATGTAATTCCATGGAAGCAAAGCTTTCTACTATATCTCATCCTCCCATGGGGGCCCCTGGAAATGCTTATTCCAGCAGTACCCTAAGAACCCCACTTCCATTGATAACAATAGCATTTGCAATTTTTTTCACTCTCAATTCAGATTTCTGAGATGCAACAGGAGTGGTATCAAAGCGTTAATGCCCTGGCTGGTTTGGCTCAGCCGTTAGAGTGTGGGCCTGCAGACCACAGAGTCCCTGGTTTGGTTCCCGCTAAGGGCATGGACCTTGGTTTCGGTTTGTCATCAGCCCCGGTTGGGGTCATGTGGGTGGCAGCCACTTGATGTGTCTCTCTCTCTCTTCCTCCCTCTCTCCCTCCCACTCTATCTGAAGATAAATGCAAAAGAAAAAAAAAAAAACCCACAAAAAACAAAAACAAAAAGATGTCCTCGGGTGAGGAGAAAAAAACCCAAAAAACAAAGCGTTAAAGCCCCCAAACTTCCACATCACTGGAATATGAAATAGCATAAGCCAACAATTATTTTTATCCCATCAGAGACATGGAGTTTCCATCATTTATCAGACACATCACCATGCATCCAATTAAACCTATGAGCAAATTAGTATAGGGCAAACAATGTAAGTGTCTCCTTTTTAAATAGTTGGTATTTCCTACTTTTAATGTAGCTTGGGTTCACCCATGAAACAGGTTCCTCTTCAGTCAAATACAATTGTGTAGCAGCTAGGGGTAGAGAGGAAATGAACTAAATTAGGGCGTATTTGAGAAATGTCTGGTAGGATTATGCCAATTCTTATAATGTCAAGTGATTTTGACAAGCAGTCTGAAGTCCACCAATCACTTGAGCAAAGCTCTTCAGCTTGTAGTAGTTAGTTCCAGCTCCAACAGCAATCCGACTTGACAGGTTGACTGCGGTCGGGGAGACGTGGACACCGGCAGGGTATAGCCTCGAAGGGAAAGGTCAATGTCAAGTGTCCAGAACCACCCAGTATTTTAAAATGAGACTTCCTACTGTTACATTTGGACACACTTCAATAGAAAACGCTTAAACAAATTTGGTTTCTTGTTTTGAAGTTACAGATTCATGCCAGTTGACAAGGAGTGAAGGTACAATGTAACATCCTTATATAGCACACACTTGGCTTTGTGGCTTTCAAAATGCTGCTGGCTTTGAAAACATAATGGTACAGCCTGTTTTCCTGCAGCTGAGATAAACATTTTAAAAAGTCCTTACTTGGTTAAAAAAAATCCCCTTTCTTATATATATATAAAAAAAACTCCTGTGCTCCAAGCCCTAATTATAAAAACACAAAAATAAAAACAAAACAAAGAAAACCCTCCAAAGGCTATTCCAGTTAATTATGGTATGGAATGTGGCCCAGCTCTCTCTATCTTTGATAACGACAAAATCTATCTCACCAGTGACAGAGTGTCTCAAAGGCCATCTATCTTTTGACTACAAAGAACGTTGAGGGATATCTATTTTAATATGTCAGCTTCAAAGAGAAATTTGTTCTCATAGCCTTGAGACGTTCCCACCACACGAAGCAAACATTTTGAGCACAGAGTGGATTTTGGCTTTGGACCAGATCTTAGGAAAACCCACACTTACTTCTGCTCAGTCTTCACTTAACTATGGCTGTTGTGGGCTCCCCTGGCTTTTCCAAACTGAACCTTAGTCACCCTTAAAATACAGTTATTTATGTGAGGACCTTGGAATGGACTCTTTGCCATGTTTCTCAGAACACTGAGAAACATCTAGAATGACTTCGGAGATGATTGTTGATTCAGATGACATTACAGGCTGTGCAGTAGGGGCCAAGGCTTCCCTTCCCTGGGTCTCATCGCTCTCACCATCTCCTCTGGACATTGCACTGAGTTTTTATTGCACTATCTCATTTAATCCTCATGACAGTTTTATGGGGTGGTTGCTTTATCACTCCCATTTTGTAATGAGGAAGCAGGGGTTTTCGAGTTTAGGAACTACCCCAAGGTTAGCAAGAATAATGATGTGGACATACATGCACAGCCTGTTACCACAAAGGGAAGCCATTTGTCCAGATAGGGCACGTGATTCAAAAACTTAATTTCATTAGTCAAAATCACAACTCGTGCTTGTACGTATTTCAGAACTGCACATACCTCTGGTACTCAATACATAATGATTGAACTGAACTATTCCTATAATCAAAACTATGTCCTGCCCTGGCCGGTGTGGCTCAGCGGTTAGAGCGCTGGCCTGCAGGCCGAAGGGTCTCGGGTGGGATTCCCGGTCAAGGGCACGTACCTGGGTGGTAGATCTGCTCAGGTTCCTAAGGGAAGCAACCAATCAACGTGTCTCTCACATGGATGTTTCTCTCTCTCTCTCCCTCCCTCCCTTCCACTCTTTCTAAAAAAATCAATGGAAAAATATCCTCGGGTGAGGATTAACAAACAACAAAACAAAACAAAAAACTATGTCCTTAAAATCTCAAGGCAATTTCTGTGTTCAGAGTGGCCTCTTACTGGGGTTCATTGAAAGGAGAGGGCTTATGTAAGTTCTTAGAAAGAACAAATGGACGACAGGGGGCAAGGGAAGAAGCTGAAGAGAACTGGGGTTTTCAGCCCTTGAGGACTGAAAGATTAGGTGTCCTGTTACAACAGAGGACACAGGACATCAGCACTTACCACTCCCTGTGCGAAAGAGACATAACTGGAAAAGCCGTGGGAAAGAAGAAACTGGAAAGAATACGGCTTTAGGGGCATATCCAAGGCCCTGTTTCACAATGCTTTCTATTTCTCACAGCCCTCTCCCTCAGATGTGTCCTCGGATAGATGTATGTAGGAGGGAGGGCACAGGTACACACAGACGCACGCGCGTGCATAATAGGGTTGCCAGAAAAAACAACAGGACACCCTGTTTAATTTACTCTGAATTTCAGATAAATAGCAAATACTCTTTCAGTGTAATTCTGTCCCCAATATTGCATGGTAGATATGCATACTGAAAAATTCTTCTCTTATCTGAAATTCAAATTAATTGTGCATCCTGTATTTTTATTGGCTAAATCTGGCAACCCTAATATATATATATATATATATATATATATATATATATATATGCATATACATGTACATATACGTATACATGTACACACATATTTAAATCTATGTATCTATCTGTACAATCGTGAATAACACTCTTTGATCCTACAATGAGGCTGGCACGTAGCACCTATCTATAGAGGCTCCTGTTTATTCTGCCCTTCCCGTGTGGCCACGTGCTCACACTCGTAATTTCATTTCCAATGCCTGATTTCCCTGCCCGATCACATGCTCTACAATGACTGGGACTGTACCTGTTACAGACTCAGAACCCAGCACAGAACCCAACTGATGAACTAAGAATGCAGAATACATGTTAAAGCAGGTGTGCAGAACTTGGCCAATCGATCAGTCGAACTCGAAAGAGTGAACAGGATGTGAGCCCAGCTGTGGACAAAAGCTTGAGTCAACAACGGACACCGTGAAAGTGACGAGGGGCCTGAATTGAAAGAGAGTTCATTGTGTGACAAAAATGATTCTATTCTCTTCAACGTTTTTATCTCACTGATTTAAAATAAGCATTTTTAAATGATTTTTCCCCCTCAGTATGTGGCCAGCCCACTGGGGAACAGGTGATTTTGCACATGGGGAGTTTTCCCACGACCCAACCCACGCCGCGAACGCCTCCCGGCGCCACAGGCTGGCCGGTTTGGTGTTCGTATTCTGCGGGACCCTCAGAAAGTTTCCCTTTCCCTTGAGTTCTGTTATAAAGAACGCCACTCAGAAATTTTTATTTTTGCCCATAGCATTCACACTGAGGGATAAAAGAGAGGCCAGAAATGGAAGCCTCCTCCCACTCGACGTGACATTGGTGGCATTTTAAAATTACAGCCTCGCCGGCTTCCTTAAGAAATACTACATTTTTCGTCTTTGGTGGCTGTGATTAAGTAACACTCACTTTGCACGGCTCCTGTGGTGACACGGCTCCATTACCAAGGCCTCCTGGGTGGCATTCAGGTCATTAGAAACCTCACAAACTATTAGGAAACAGTAGCAGAGCTGCTAACAAACCCTTGGAATTACGGCTCCCTTTCTAGTTGTGACAAAGAATAAAGACTGCATTCACGATGGTTTCGGAGCTGAATAAAATAGGTAAGTGAAAATATATACATATATATATGTATACATTGTATCACAATGTAAGATACAATCTCAGAATGTTTCCCATAGTGCTCCTAGCCTAACTGTCCCGAGCCCCCAAATCAGCGTTTCATTTCTAAATCCCACGAGTTCCCTGCTTCACCTCACTCAGTGCGTTAAGGCGTTGCCTGTTTATAAATGCAGGTTTCGGCAACTTGGTGTCTGTAGTAGTTAATTTTATGCATCATCTTGACTGAGCTAAGGGATGCTGAGATAGTGGGTAAGACTTCATTTCTGGGTGTGTCTGGCAGGGTGTGTCTGGAAGAGATTGGCGTTTGCTTCAGTAGACTGAGCAAAGAGATCAGCCCTTACCAACAGGCATCATCCAGTTGGGGGCCAGACTAGAACAAGCAGGCGGAATCTCTCTCTTTCTGAGCTGGAATAGCCATGGTCTCTTGAGCTTGAACAATGGAGCTCATAGTTCTCAGGCTTTTGGAGTCTGGGATTTGGACCAGAGACTCGGGTTCCCTGGCCTTTGGCCTCGGACTGGGAGTTACATCATTGGCTCCCCTGGTTCTCAGGTGTTCGGCCGTGGATTGACCCATACACCATTTTTCCTGGTTCTGCAGCTTGCAGATGGCAGATTGTGACACTCCTTGGCCTCCATAACCATGTGAACAACTCCTATAGTAAACCTCCTCTTATATGTATCTATATACAGGGTGTCTGTAGATTCTATTACATGTTGAAAATGAAGTGTATTTTAATAAACACTGGCTTTATAATTATTCAAAGTTGTGTATATTTTGGGGGCACCCTATATATCCTATTGGTTCTGTTTCTCTGGAGAACCTTGACCAACACAGTGTCCTATACTGAAGCTTTAGATTCTTGAATGTCTCTACTATGGGCCTGTACCCCTAACAGGGCTCACACTTCAACTTCAACTCCCGACACGACCACTCATTCCCCAGCAGTGGGCAGCACCAACGTGCAGTGGGTTCTCTGTGCACCAGCCTCTCAGTTGCCCAGGCCCATGAGGTCACTTTGGCCAGGGCCCCACCATGACTAAGATAGGCTCTTCGTGTGCACATGGACATCCAGACACCACACCACAACACAGCTCAACCTCACAGACCTTTAGTCTGCTTCCCGTGAGCTCCTCATACGATGTGAAACACAGGCCCATGCTTTGCTGGCATTTTGACTAATCTTCAGGGGGAGAATCTGGCACAGGTGGGAAGTGATGGACTATGTGGTACCCTTTCCCCCGAGCCAGTACTAAACCCAGACCCCAGATGTGCTCTTGGCATTCCATCTTTCCAGTGACATATAAAAATGAGGAGCCACGTACTCTGAGCTGTTACAGATCCCATGGCACGGTTAGTAAGACCAGCGGCTTTATCCTTAACATGTGGCAAAATGCCCAACTCAGACAGTGAAGTTTCAAGTGCTCAAAATCCTTCAATACTTTATAGATTGCTCCGTTATTTGCCCCAAAGATCGACTATCGTGTGGTAGGTGCCATTTATCTATTGATGCTTTTTTTTCCCCAGAGGTGGTTGCATTTTAGCAGTGAATTTAAGAACCTCTGTGTAAAATATCATAGCATACTGAAATAAACAAATACTACATAAAATAAAATTCTTTTGATGATAAGTGAGCACCTTCCTGTAAACAAATTTATTTCCTATAAAACCTATAGGAATTGTAAATTGTGATGGGCGTATAGAGGAGCAAAGTAGGAGGGGAGATTTCATTTGTGTGCTAAATAGATGTCTTCTAATCAAGTTACAAGAGGATATTTTTTCATATTGATCCAACGCGCAAATTTAGTTCCTATGAGCATCATTTTTTTATTAGCTGGGTTTGGTTCCCAAATGCCTTCTACAGCCACTCTATTTATTACCCTTCACCAGGTCCCCTTGGAGACTGAATTCAGCGTCTCCAACTCTGAAAAGGAACTTCCCGTGGGGAGTTCCACTGCCCCAGTCATTAATAGAGGAGGCAGGGAAGACTGGGGCTGGGAGGATTGGATTTATACAAATGGAAAGATAAGTCTCAATTTCTTTGCTTCCTGCAACCTTGCCTCTACTTGTTTTTTTTTTTTTCTTTCCCAGTGTAAGGTGTCTCTTGTTCCCTGTTTTAATCTAAGCTTTATCCAGACCATGACATAGTGGGAAAAGAAGCTATTTCAAAGGCCATCACTCACTCTCCTGATTCATTGCGGTATGGGTCTGCCATTCCAACTCTCTGAAGGGCCTCTTCAGACCCTGTATAAGTTTATTCCACACATCGCCACCCCCACCCCCACCCCGAAACTCAACACTGGTTCAAGTAATCTAAAGGCCTGCAATCTCTAAACCACATTTAGCAATCCCATGCTGCCTAAACTCCCATAAAATACCAAGTAGCTTGTCACAAACTCTCATGAAATACCAAAGAGATTTATATTTATCCTGAACCCAAGCAATCCTCATCTAGGTTTTCCAGGATCAACTCATTTCTTGTAAAACGCTCATGTCCATCACAGTGGGTGCACTATTATACACATGTATAAATAATGAGATGGCTTCTCATTCGCCAAATCTAAAACCCAGTCTTAGCACTTTGTAGTTGCAACTTAGGGGAAGCTTTTTGTTTGTTTCTTTGGTAAATAATTCCAAACTCACAAAAAGGTTACAAAAATGATATGAAGAACACTGGTGTACTCTTTACTTAGAATCATCTATTGTTAACATTCTGCCTTGTTTTATCTGTCCTACTCGGTCTCTGTGCCTCTGTCTCTAGCTCTCTCTCTCGTATATATGAGACTGTACATACATGAATACTTTATACTAATACATACAACTTATACTATTTGAGAATATATATGAGTGAGAATGTACATACATTAACGTAAGTGTGTATTTCCTAAGAATAAGGATATCTTCTCACACACCCACAGTGCAGTTATCAACCTTAGTACATTTAGCATTGATACAATAGTTTTATTTAACTTACTGTCTGTATTCAACCAGCTCAGTAATATCCTTTATAGCATTTTCTCCAATACAGGGTCTAGTCTAGAATCATGTGCAGTATTTTGTTGTCATCTGTCCTCAGTCTCCTTTAATCTGGAGCAATTCCTTAGCCTTTCTTTATCTTTTCTATTTTTATGACATTGGCTGTCTTGCAGTAAATAGTCCCTTAATGAGATGTGTTAAGGGCTCTTGGAGTGGGTGAGACCAATGGAGAGAACGGACTTTAAATGAAACCATGTACATGAGTAACACTTGAAAGTACATGCCAGGACTGAGGCAGACGACAGTGTGGTCAATAACCCAGCACGCAGCCAGTTCTTCAAGTCAAAGCGTCCCAGACCACTGTGTCTTGACTTTGCATGGTATATATAGAACTAAGAACTACTCAGCCAGCTTGGTTCTCCTGTTTCTTATGGCAGACGCTGAGGTAGAGACCTCCCTTCACATGATAACAAAGTAGTGAGAGGACACAGAGCGACGGGTAGGGCAGTACGTCTGCACACTGGACCCTGTGGTGCGCCAGCCGTCAGACAATATGCCTCAGCAACCCTGAGGATACCACTGTGTTTTCAATAGAAAATACATATAAAATCAGCATAATGTTGACGTCATGTTACTAGGAAACGCACATTCCTTGACCGACTTCACAGTCCAAGGATCCCTCTGCTCTTGTGTGAACCTCAATCTCTTCCTTCCTCTTTGTTATCCACCCTTGAGCCCATTTTGTAGAGAAGAGAAAGAGACTCTCTTCAGCACAATTAAGCTACCGACATGTAGATTTACCAAACTACAAACAAATAAGGAAGAAAACATCTGCCACCACCTGGACAGCTGACATAAGCGAAGTGTCCTGAATTTCCACCAGAGATACGGCCTCTGGATGAAGTCATAGGACAGAGCTTCCAGGCAACACAAGGTGAAGCCTTAACAACAAACATTAGGAGCTCCTGTAACTGCTAGGGTGAAAGGGAATGCAGGGATGTTTACTACTCAGTGGGGAACTGTGGTTGTTTCTTCTTAGCAGTAGAAGAGAATGAAGCAATATTCAATCTAAGCGAGAGAGGATGGATTCTGAGTCACCTACTAGATTGTGCTTTTAGGGAAGATGACAACCTAGTCGAGCCTCACTTTCTTTAGTATTAAGGGACCCTGATAACAAGCCAGAATGAAATGAGCTAAGCATGTCAACACAGCAGGTAAGTGATACATGTTAGTTCCTGTCCAAGGATAAGCTCCCAGGAAGCAGAGCCTGAAACATGGCTCAGATACATGTAATTTATGGAGAAAGTGCTCTCAGGAGGAGCAGAAGATGGAAACAGACGTGGACAGAAGAAGATGCTCAGTAGGACTGCGGTCTTGGCTGGAGACTAGTTTGAGCCTCATCCCAGTGTGGAGCTCCAGAGCTCAGATTTGGTCCACGTTAAGATGAGAGAGGGAGCCTGACTTTACGCAGTCTCAGTGGGTCACTAGCTATGGGACAGGAGGGGCAAGTACCTCCCCAGATACACAGACTACCATCAGCATTTCACTGAAGAATGAAACTGCTGTGAGCAGCCTATCCTCAGGCAGCTGAGGGTGGGGGATGGGTGCACTGGCCCCATGAAGGGGTCTGGGCAGAATAGCACGGCATCCACCCTAGATCCCTTCTTCCTTCTCACCTGGATAAGGAAACCTTGTAGACCAAAGTGCTAGATTCTTTGAAACTGAAATAGTTTCATTATATATATATATTTATATTTCACTTTAGTTGAAAGAATTGACCATTCTCATCACAGAGCTTTCTGAAACATGCTGAGCTAACAGATATCACTGAGGCAGCCTTTTATGACAATGGATGAAACTCCTCTGACCCCAATGCCGAGGGTACCAGGTTCGAGGAAAGGAGCCCATGCCTGCGGTCAATCTTTATTCGATGCCAGATGCTCTCATCTACATGGACTCTCTGGAAGAGGTGCAGGACAGGGCAAGGGCCTGGGTGATCTAAGACCTCTCATCACGCTGCTCTCTGCTTTGCGTCACCACCCCGTTTCCGGCCCAGCAGCATCAGTGCACCACGTGCCCTACTGCACATCGCCTCCTTGGTCACCGGGACGTGAAGTGCGCCTCGCTTGTAATATGCATCCTGTCCTCTGAGAACTGGCAGGGGGATGGAGGATGGCAAGGAAGTGGGAGCAGTGCCTGCTGGGAGGATGGAGAATTAATTTGCATTCATTTCTCACCCTGTTAACTGGTATGTCACTTTTCTACTCACTGAGTCTGAAGGCTCATTTCCAGTGTGGATCTAGCAATTACTTAGCTCATCAGAGGTAATGTGCCCTGTAAATAGGCATAGCCACTGGTCAAGGCTGGGCCTGAGAACTTAAGGATAATCAGATTCTGTGTTATAAGTTGAGGCACAAATATATATATATATATATATATATATATATATATATATACACACACACACACACACACACACACACACACACACACATATTTTTTGCTAAAAACTATATATGATGGTAAGCTGCTCTATTTTTAAAACAAGACTTGTGTACATAGTAACATTATTTTAAAGGAGCATCCTTTAGTTTTGTGGGGCCAGTAAAGTTCATAAATGATTTATCAATGCTGAAAAAAAACTGAGTTGTATTGTCTCCTACCTTCTGACTCATCATTCTCTTTCCTTTTTCTTAGCTTTACCATATATTTGAATCTGTAATTTCTGCTTTGATCAATTTGATGATGAAAGAGTGGGCCAATTAGAATTCTAATTATACAACTGATTTACTGCATAAAATATGCCTGCCTCAGTTTCTTATAAGTGTTCCTTCCACCCCAAGCCTTCCTTCGAGGGAAGGTACATACGTTGCCTGATGCAGAGACGAGAAATCTTCTTCCTTCATAGTTCTCTCCTCCCAGTTTTCTTACGAAGTGAAAGGGACTGACTCCTGGACCTTCAAGGCTGTTGTTCCCAGACAGGTTCACAAAAAACTGGTGGGCCTCTATTCCAACAAAACGACTGACTACATATTAAAATATTGCTGAGTGAACATGCAGTGTTTTGCACAGTAACGTGTGTGACTTAACTATAGTTTTTCTCTTCCCAGGGTTCTTCTGGGAGGGTTTGTGTGCACACATATTTAAAAAAATAATTTCCCACTTTAAAAACTTTTGGATAAACTTTCAACTTCTAACCTCTCATAGTTGGATCTGTCGGAAAAGGGGTAGTCCTGAAGGGGCGGCCAATAGAATATAACATGAAGCATCTTACAATGTCAGAAACGGAACAGCTTGGAGAAGATCTTGCCCAATGCAATCATTCCGTGAAGGAGAACTGAAGTCTAGAGAGATCCTAACGCCAAGACGAGGTGAGACCCCCAGTGCTGAGAGAGATGACACCAGATGCCAGACTCCCGGTTTTAAATACATTCCCTTTCTCTAAAAAGTAACTGACAACGGAGACGTTTCCTAAGAAGTCTTTTTCCCTGAAGATGGAGAACACATGTTGCACTGGTTCTTTCTTCCTTCACCTGCACATCCACCCCTTCATCGAAACCTGCATGCCTTTGTCATCACTTTGCCTTCAGCACTGAGCTCCAAGCTGGGCTGCAAAGATGACCAAGTCATAGCCCCCAAAACAAGAAACTCCTAGTGTGATGAAGGACCTCCTCATAAACTATATCCAATCACCACATCCTTTAAGCCCGGTCCCCCCTTTCCTGCCAATTTGAGTGAAACTAATCACCCCAAATTTCTAATGAAGAGATTAGACACAGCATATTTGCCACCCACATGCTTTGGGGCCTTCAACTTACATGCTAAAAAAAGTGTGTGTGGATTTGCTAGAATGACTATAATTAAAAACAAACAAACAAACAAACAAAAAACTTGGGAAAACAACTGCTGGGGAGGATGTGAGAAATGGGTATATTTGTAAAATGGTGCAACCAATAGAAAACAGTTGGTAGTTCTTCTGAAAGTCAAACAGAGAATTACCATGTGACCCAGCAATTCTACTCCTAAGTATCTGCCTAAGAGAGTTGCAAACAAGGGCTGAAACAGGTAACTGTGTGCCAATGTTCATAGCAACATTATTCACAATCGCCAAAAAGTGGAAGTGAGCCAAGCGTCCGTCAGCAGATGAGGGGGAAACAGAACGTGGTGTATGCCCAACCATCGCAAGGAATGAAGTTCTGATACAAGTCACAGCGTGGGTGCACCCTGAAAACACTGCGCTCAGTGAAAGAAGCCAGACACGAGGACACACAGAGTATGATTCCACTTGAACGAGGTACCCACAACAGACTAATTCATAGAGACAGAAAATAGAGTAAAGATGACCAGGGGTTGGGAGAGGTAGGAAGGAGTTATGGCATAATGGGTATAAAGTTTCTGTTTGGGTAACAAAGCATTTTGGAAGTGGAGAGTTGCATGAAATTGTAAATATAATTAATGACACTAAATTGTGCACTCAAAATGGTTAAAACGGCAGATTTTATGTTATATGTTTTGCCATATTAAAAGAACAGTTAAAGAAAAGTATGTGTAGACCATCTGTGATCATTTTGGCTTTTAACTGCTTGTTACTAGAAAGAGAGGAAGTTTATTCATCTTCTAAGTTTCATTTTCTAACTTCTACTTTTCTTCAAGGTTTAGCAGCAGGAAAAAACATGCTAAAAATCTGAGGATGCTTTTTTTGATTAGTGATTGCTCTTACCTCTGGATTCCTAAGCAGTTTTTACCTGCAAAGTCTTTAGAGTTCCTTCCTCCTCCTCTCAAACCTCCCCAGGAACACATCTCGACATTGACTCCTAACTGTCAGCCCCTGCTCAGCTGGCCCAAAGCTCCTTCCCTCATCACTGGGCCCACACACCCCTCCTCACACTGCACACTCACCATGTTTCACACGGGGACTTTCTCAGGACACTTCCTGTTCTCTGCTGCCTTGGATCTCACGCACACTGTTTTCTGGTCCATGGTAACCATCTTTTTGCGTGGCAACTCCTACTAATCCTCCTCATTTCAGCTGAGACCCATCTGGTGGGGTAACCAGGTGCTCCTAAGTGCTCACAGGACACCTGACAGGTCCCTGTTTTTACAAGCAATTCCTACGGAACAGTGCCTCTGTCAGACTGCGTGGTTTCCCTGTGCTTGGACATCGTTACGTATAAAATGAGGATACTAATTCTTATCCATATCATAAGGTGTGGCAAGGATCATATGTGTTACCATGTATAGAATATTGAACACAGTAAACATATTATTTATTATTATTATTATACTCAATCTATATGAATGCTATTTACTTATCATTATCCTGTCTTGTACTGTAAGAGTCTAGCATGTGCCTGGTATAAAGAAAAGTTGCACAATGACTACATTCTTTATTAACTATATTTTTTAAACACAAACTATTTGTGATATGCCTACCATGAGCAATGTACTTCTCTGGATGGCGGATACTGGAGGACTACAAAAACTTAGTAGATACAATATTTGTGTTTCAAAGAGCTGTCATTGATAAAGGAGACACACATTTAAATATAAAATTATTTTTTAATAAACATATTGCAAAATAACCAACGAGAAATGGAAAACTCAAAAACTGTAAGATAAAATAAAGCAAGAAAGATGAAAAGCATGGGACCCTATCTCACTTTCATGATTTTAAGAAAATCCTGGCAATACTTATTGTTGGTTAAAAAAAGTGGCACTGGGCAAAATAATTAGGCGTAAGCAAAGCCCAGCACCTATACAAGGGCCTTGGAATAACCAATAAACCAGTCACATTTTCACCCACCTTTCCCTTTCAGAAAACACATCAGGTGTAATTCAATACAGCTTTGAAACAGAAACATAAAATATGCTCTTTATGGAGGGAGACATGTTCAGTTCCACCCCCAGTAAAACTCAGGAACAAAGTGCATATGTCTGCAGCCACCACACGGCCCCAAACCTGGAGACACCTGACCTCCATCTGCCCCAGGCCCACAGGCCAACTCAGACCACACTCAGCTCTCTCAGCATCCAGTCAGCCTCTGACTCTGCAACCCGATTCTAGTCCTGTGAGCTTTTGCCTCTTTCCTGACACCAAGTCGCTCTGTTGCATCCAGATTCCTCTGGGTCTGACTACCTTCCTTGTCACCATAGCACCAGAGCACATGTCTTGCTAGTTCCCTCTGGGGGAGGAGGCTCTGGCTATTGGGTCTCTATTGCCCTGTTGCCCAGCTCAGTGATCTCAAAGGTTATGATTTTTCACCTGATGCTACTTCCCAGCTTCCTGACTGGGAGGAAGTCCTGCAACCTCTCTGAGCCTCCGTCTCCACATCAGAAAAATGAAGCTGTTCTTACTTATTCCTCAGAGCTACTGTGCAGATTAAATGGACCAGTGCATGTAAGGCATGGTGTCAGGAACTCAGCAGGTGTTCTGGACGTGGCAGTGAGTTTTCCTTCACAATTATGTCAGAAATGGGACAGAGGCCCTCAAACAACTGATTCACTTTTACACGGTGCCCTCAATTTAACAAGCGGCTTTAGAAACGACTCTGCAATTCAAGTCACAAAAGCCAGGTGGCCAGTGCAAAGACTGTGTTCAGAGACAGATGCATTTTGTTCCTGGAGTCACCAGTAAGTAAGTGTCTATGTGACTTTAATCAGGTCAGTTAATCTCTCAAAGCCTTACTGTTGTCATCCATAGACAATGGGTTAAGTCAGATAATGTTTCAAGTCCTTCCTAGCTCTAAATTTTTTATTCTTTATGAAAAAGAAACAGTCTTCATATAGTAACAGGTATTACCTTCAGCTAAGCCCTCACTGACAGATGAGTTTGATGAGCGGGGTTTTAGGTCTTTTCCCCTGAATGTTAGTTTAGCAAGAGCACTTGCAGGTACCGGGTGTGTATAAGGGAGAACTGTGATAGTTGGGTCTAAGGAATCTCTAATACACGGGATCTCAAAGTGTAGCTTCGAGATCAGTCTCACTGACGTCACCTGGGAACTTACTCTAGATGCCAAATCTCAGGGCTTGCCCCGCACCTGCTGAAGTAGAAACTTGGCATGGGCTCAGCCCTACAGGTGATTCTGATGCTCTCTAGACAGAGAACCACTGCTCTAACCTCTACTCTGGGAAAGCATTCACACACACACACACACACACACACACACACACACACTCACACACACACACAACCTCTACTCTGAACTGAGAAGATAGATACATTAGAAGGACATATATTGTACCTTACTGACTTGTCCTTCATAATGTCTAGATTTTTTTAAATAAAAAATCTCAGAATTGCCTAGTGACCAACTTCATTTCCAGTAGATTATTCTATTTTAAAGGAGAAATGCACGCCCAGTAGAAAATTAAGAAAATTGCTAAGGACATACAAACTGATTGCTCAGGGAATGGAAGGCCGCTCCTCACAGGATCTCTGGTGTGACCGTCCCTCTCTCTGCGTGCAGCTCACTCCAAACCTCTCACAGTTCCACACTGTGAGGATGCCTCCAAGTAGGGGTTTAATTCATTGATGTTTCTTATTATTAATATTTTCATTATCTACTTAAGCACAAAATGCATTCATTGTGGCTTCGAAGGCTGACCTCAGTCGATCACATTGCCGTATTTGACGAAGGGTATCAAATGCAAATGGACACCACTACACAGCCTCTTTATCAATGCAGAAGAACATGATGCCTACATGAGGGGAGGTTTCAAACCAAAGAATGTGTCTTAAGAAGTTAGTGCTCACACGTAATCTAGCACCAGATGAACCCAGAAACTAATAACTACTTTCAATCATGGGTCATGGCATTAGTCTATGTAAACCCTCTGTGGCTCCCCGTGATCTCCCAGCAATGCCCTCTGCAAGGAGGCCTCTGAGCCTTGTCTCCCACTTCACGTCCTATCTGCTCCCTTTCCAGCCTTCACGTAGGCGTCCCATGCTCTAGACAGCCTACCCTGTCCACATTCTCCTCCTCACGCACCGCTACTGAACCCTGCACGCCAATGCAATCTGTGACACATTACCCTGCTGAGTTTATATGTCTGCCTCCCCTGTGGGATGCCGAGCACTTTGGGATCAGGCATTATTTTTCTTTGAATCCCAAATCAGCTTGATAGGTTCTTGTAAGTATCTGTTGAGTGAAATTTATTTTCTGGTCACACCTTCCTTTTTGTTGCAGATATTGTATCCCCAAATTAGCAGCCTTGTTAGGAGGTGGAAAAAAAAAAAAAAGACAGAAACATTTTTCCTATTGATATCCCTCTCCAAGGGAAAAGTCATGGACAAAAGCAAAATGTCTCAGCTACCTATAGAATGACTAATTTTTAAAGAAAGCCTCTCAAAAACCTTGTGAATAGCAGTTCAATTAGTTTTTCATTTATTTTTGACAAATGGGTTGTAATTAGAGTTCAAATCACTTTTGAAACCTGTGGAAGTCTACCAGACATTAGGATCTATTAGGATCTACTAGGTAAAAAACATAAACAGAGTTAAAGAAAAAAAAGGCTCCACATATATAAAGAGTGATGGAGAACCAATGAAAAAAAAATGTGGAGCAGGCTATCAGGAAACCCTGTTAGTCAGGAAACTGAGAGTGTTTTTACTCCTTCTACTCAGGATCTATGGGACCATAGCTAAGCCCTGTGTTTGTTTGTTTGTTTATTTATTTATTTATTTATCTATTTGAAAAATATGTTTTAATTTATTTTAGAGAGAGAGGAAGGAAGAGGGAGAGAGAGACAGAAACACAGATGAAAGAGAAACATCAGTCGGCTGCCTCCTGTACACCCCCTGCTGGGGATCAAGCCAGCAAACCGGGCATGTGCCCTGACCAGGACTCGAACAGGTGATCTCTTGGTGCATGGGTCAAAGCTAACCACTGAGCCCTGTGTTCTTTCAGATTTTACTTTTCCATCCACCACTATGATCTCCAAGTAAATGCCAGCAAGATACTAGAGAAGAGCATGATGTTGGCGGAATGGGAGAGGAGAGTTTTTGAGGAACATTTCTAGAGTGTGGGAGATGGTTTGTAGAAAAATGCAGTGTCCTTAGACACCTGAAGAAGAAGCACCTTTGAAAGTTACACATGAGAGAATCTAGGTTGGCTTTACAACTGACTTCTCTGAGCTCAAGGGAAAAGACAAGCGGGAGGGTAAAGATACTAGAGTTAATGTATACATGATCAAGACCAGGTCATTTGTTACTGCCAAGAAAAAGTTCCTATAGAAACAAGGTGGGTCAGAGACACATTCAAAGCCTTCAGACAAGAATTAGATAAATTAAGGCAGTAGTTGTACCTTGCAATAGGCTTTGAGAACAAAAAAACAAAAACAAACAAAAAAAAACAAAAAGGAGGAACTCAGTAGCAATTAGAAGGGAGATTGAGTTTGGGCCAAGCTTTTGGCAGTTTAAATACTGCTTAGCTGAGACCCAGCTGATGTACTGTGTGCCTATACCTCCTAGCAAGGCAGGTGAATTCATTCCATCCAACCATCTAGATGTGTCATCCCATCTGCTCTCACCTCTGCTGGCTGCACACACCACATGCCAAGCCGGGCTGCAGAGGAACAAGAAAGTGAATATAAATAGTGGGATGTTGAGAACTGCTATTCAGAGATTCTGGGAGGAAATCAAAAATTCATTTTTACCTTAAGAGAGGGTGGTGGGTGTGGTGGTCGTGTGAATGAGAGAGCAATTTCTTAAATGATTTGTATTTTTATTGTAGAAAAAGGACATCCTATTAAAGAAAATGTGGACGATTTTGAACATTCAAAGAAAGAAGGAAAAACAAAACCCATTGTTCTATGAGTCAAATACAGTAATTGGGTATATTTTAGTGGGTTTCCTTTCAGTCTCTTTTAGCATGCAGATACATTTTAAAATATTGTCAAAATCACTGTTTAACGTTGTGTGTAATCACTTCTCATGGTTTACATACAATTTATATAATTATATCACTTCTAACCAGATGATTTCCTATAATTTATGTTACCATATCTCTATAATTGAATAACAATGTGAGATATGAGAAAAAGATAAAATATTTAAAGACCACTGAAAGGGGATGATATGTGACTTTGAAAAAATATTTCAAAGTAATTAAGTTGACCTGGACATGGGGATTTGGAACAAGGAAACTATGAACTTTTGGACAGGTAGAAAAGTACAGTATTTTTAAAATTGAGAACAAATACTTATTCAGAGGAAGATGACGATTCAGATGTGCTTATACTTGGTCATGTGGTTTTTTGTACTGTTGTTATTGTCATTGAAAATTATGACCAATTTTTTTTTTAAATCCTCACCCAAAGATATTTTTCTATTTATCATCAGATAGAGTGGGAGGGGAGAGAGAGGGAGAGAGAGAAACATCGTGAGAGAAACACATTGACAGGTTGCCTCCCGCACGATCCTGACCAGGGCCGGGGACGAACTGCAACCGAGGTACGTGCCCTTGACTGGAATTGAACCCATGACTCACTGGTCCACGGGCCGACACTCTAACCGCTGAGCCAAACTGGCCAGGGTGAAAATTATGACCAATTTAAAATTTTTGTGAATTTATGATTATTTCTGCAGAGTAGATTAAAAGAGCTAAAATACTCTGTAAAAACATATAAATATTGTTAATATTTCTTATTGCTTCCCAAATGCCTTACAGTAATATACAGTAATGTAAAGTAGGTTTACAGTTGTTCATATGGAAAACAATACAATAATTAATAAATAATAATGCAAGAATAAACTGTTTCGTGTACTCACAGCTGTAACCCTACTTTTGCCCACCCCCATATAGACCAAACAACATTGTAATTGTGCCTGTTTTATTATATTCAGGGCACCAACCCATTCATTTAAACACTCTTTGCTAATTTGATTGATAACAACTGATAGCACTTTCTTTTCCCTATACTAGTCAGCTTTAACAGTATTTTAATGTTTTTTAACTAACTTTCGTTCTTCCTTTGTTAATTATTGGTTCGATAGCATTAAAAATTCGGCTGTTAATGTGTTCTTTTTTTTTTTTTTTTGAAAATCAATATACAAGAGCTCTTTATGTAACTAATGTACCATGTTTTCAGAGTCATCTTTGCTTCAAGTATGCCCCTCAGTGTCTTAATCTTGGTAGTTGATACATAGATGTTTCACCTTTTTATGTAGTCATCCCCACTTTCCAGTTTAGAAAGAAACAGTTCGGTCGATTCATTCAGTCTCTTTTCTCAAGATGTTTACCTAAACAACTTACATTGTGCTACCTCGCATGTTGAAATTGGGGAAGGAATTAATCATTCATCACGTCACATGAGGGTCATGAGCAGACATGAGCCACTTAGCTGATTGAGCTAAATAGGATACAGAGTTGATAACTTCTTCCTAAAGGTAAATCTTCTGGATGGGTTTCTAATTCTAAAAATAGGACACACATAACTTTGCATATAAAAGTAACCTAGTTCATTCTCATTTTTCCATCTTTCAAAAAATAGTTTAAAAACATTTGTTATTGGTAGTTTGTGCTGCATTGGGCAGCACTTACGAACGCAAAACATCACGTGAAGGAGTTCTGCAAAGTCTTAGATATTCCACTTTCGCGGTTAACTTATGTTACCGGGATTCTGATTGCATTAAGTATTCTTTCTTTCACCCCAGAGAAACATACATCTGTTTGTGCTGACATCTGTTCTCCTCTGTGGATTCTGAGGAAACATTTATTTCTTTTTTGCTTTTCTTCCTGTTTTAGCAATGTCTGCTTCTCATCTTAATAAATCACCTTGTTTGGCAATAACTTAATAGAGTGAGAATGCATAGCTAAAGAGGGAATGTGTAGCACAGAATATGGAATTCAGACAACATTCTTGGCTCCTTGCAGGGCATCTGCCAGGTACACAACCAGGCTCCTGGTGTACTGGCTTCCTTTTGAAAAGAATGTTATAAATTACAATCTCAAGGTCATTGGTTTCCTCCCATGTTTAGCACAAAGGAACAGAAATGATGTATGAGTTACGAAAGGCTCTGCTTTTGGAGTTATAATTCCCAATATTGGTCCTGCTACATCTTTGAGTCACCTGTACCTTTGTCCCTGAAAGTCACCTTTGCTTCTGGAGTCTGGTGCCCTGCTGCTCTTTTAGAGACAATGGCAGGACAGGGCGCGAGGCAAGAGGCTCTATTTCACATCCTCAAGACAGAACTGATGCCCTGGCTGGTATGGCTCAGCGGTAAGAGCATCAGCCCACGGACCAAAGTGTCCTGGGTTCGATTCCGGCCAAGGGCACGTACCTCGGTTGCGGTTCATCCCTGGCCCCGGTTGTGCGGGTGGCAACCAACTGATGTGTCTCTCTCACATCGATGTTTCTCTCTCTCTCTGTCTTCCTCCCTCTCTCCCTCCAGCTCTATCTGAGGATTAATGTAAAAATATCCTGGGGTGAGGATTAAAAACAAAAAAGACAGAACTGATTGTTCTTCTCCACAGGCTCCCGGACTCCTGAGATGCTTCTCACATAGCCTGATTAATTTTATGACCCACTCAGGGCTGATCTGACTGATGAAGTGAAAGGATCTTATTGAAAAAAAAAAAAAAAAGATCACGATATCAACTGCTTATGATTGCTTTAAGAATGGAATCTCGACTGGGAAAAGATATTCATAATTCATATAAAAGACTTGTATCCAGAATACATAAAGAACTCTCACAAATCAATAATAAATGAATAGCTCATTTAAAAATATGCAGGAGAATTGAACAGGCACCTCACACAAGGGAATATCCAAATGGGCAACAAACACTAAAAAAGGTGCTCAATGTCATCGTGCATCAAGGCAACACCCATTAAAACCAGAAAGAGAACCCACCAGAAAGTCACCAGACTGATTAAAATGAAGAAGACTGACTACAGCAAGTACTGGCATGGAAGTGGGCATCTGGAACTCTCATACATCACAGGAGGGAGTGTAAACTGGTACAACCACTTTGGAGAACTCGTTGGCAGTATTTATTAAAGCTAATGAAAGCATCAACTGTATGATCCCATCATTCCAGTCTGAGGTACACTGAATATCCAAGATAAACGAGTGCATATTTTTACCAGAATACTGGAAACAATATAAATGTTTATCAATAAGAGCATGGATAAGTAAATAGTGGTATATTTGTGCAATGACATACCACAGGGCTGGAATGAGCCAATATAGTCCACAGGCCAAATCCTAGTAAATGACATTTGTTGGAATATGGCCATACTCATCATTTACATAGTGTCTACGGTGGATTTTGTACTGCAGAGACCATATTACCCACAAAGCCTTTTTTTTTTTTTTTTAACTACCTGGTCCTTTATACAAAAAGTTTCCAACCCCTGCTATCGAGCAATAACTAGGAATAGACTACTGGTATAATACAAAGAAGAATACGGGATGACTCTCACAGACATTATGTTGAATGAAAGAAGCCAGGCACAAAAGAGCACATACTGTAGAATTCCACTAAAGTCCCAGAAAAGGCAAAGCTAACCGATGGTGCTAGAAATATGTATAATAGTTATATCTGGGGGATATATGCTGAGAAGGGTTCAAGGGAGCCTTTAGAGGTCCTCAAATGCTCTGTATCTTCTTGATCTTAGTGATAGCTACAGAAATGTGTTCATACGTGCAAGTTAATTGAGCTGTACACACAAGTTAGTGCGCTTCACCTTTTTATAGGTCAATTTAAAAAAGGAATTAGAATCATGAATTTGCTGCTGCTTGAATGGGTGGATTGTCTAAAACTCTCCATACGTGGTTGAAAGATAACCTGTTCTTCTCTGTGACTGTGGGAGAAGCCGAAGCCTCAAGGGGTTTGTTTTGTTTTGATTGAGGGAGGTATAAATGATATATAACATTATATTCATGTCAGCTGTACAGCATAATAATTCAATATTTATATATATTGCAAAATGATCACCACAGTAATTCCAGTACATTTCCCTCAACCATACCTAGTAATACATTTTTTTCTTGTGATGAGAACTTTTAAGATTTACTCTCTTAGCAACTTTCAAATATGCAATACAGGATTAATAACTATCGTGACTGTGCTGTTCATGAAGCCTCAGTCTTCGTAACTGAACATGTGGGTGGGCAAACGTACTTCGCATTATGCGTATAACGATAATCTGTGAGACAGTAAGAACTTTTGCTAAAAAAGCATGTCATCTACAAAAGAAAGCCTTTACTTCTTCATAAATGCTTTTCTTTCTTCTCCACTGACCTTCCGTTTGCCACACGTTTGTCTCTGCCATTTCTTACTTCTAATAATGCATTACCGATTTGGTACTTCTTATTCACCTACATCTGTCTCTTTTTCTTTTTTTTTTTCCTAGAATATTTATAGTAAATTACTTGCATAACCCTTGGGTCTACATTAATTTATCTTTGAATGTTTTTCATTTCCCCTTTGTGTCCTTTAACTCCATTGATTTACCCTATTTGATATTTCTTCATTATTCTAAAATTCGCTTGGCTGCTGTTCAACACTCTTATTTTTCCTCCTTTTGGTCGTCCCTGTGTCCTAATTACCAACCTAACTAGGTTATGAGAACTCTTGCTCAGAGGGTCCCTAATCCATGCATTTGAATCATATTGTATGGAGCACTCAAGCTCAGACAAAGATTGATTTCTTTCCAGCTCTCACTTTTACATAGTGCATAATTTAGTAATCTTGTGCCTTGCCTGCAAACCTACAGTAGTACATGATTTATTCATTTCATGCCATTTATTTCCAGAGAACTAAAATCATTGGTAACTAGTAGACTTTTCTATTAGCATAAATGAAAAGCAATAAGACAATATCAATGAAGTAGGCTATTGGGGTAGTTGGTAATCAACATGATAATGAAAAATTAAGGCTTCTTCCTTTAAAGCATTCCAAGCACTTTGCAATTACATTTCCACTGATCTCCATAATGTTGCTGTAGTAATTGGAAAATTGCTAAATTTTTGTTACAGACAGAAGAAGGGAACAACAGAAAGTACATGAATTTTCCATGGTTCCCTCAGCTTGCCACCAAATTTGCATATAAGAAACAGAACATTTCATTTAAGAAACAGGACATTTGATCAGCAAGATCAAAGTTGTGTTGTTTTATCTTAGGTCAGATAGAAAAGGAGTGATTCAAGCTAATGATGTGCTAAGACCCCCCTAACTTGAGATGGGGCTCTGTCTTGAGGAGTGCTAACTTGAGCGCTTACTGAAACCTCAAATATTTATATCTCTAGAACTGGAGAATCACTCCCACCCTTTCCACTACCAGCTCGCCTTGGGATGAAGCAGCTGAGACCACACTAGTGAAAGGGCCCTCTTGGGATCAGCTTTCTCACAAAATCAAATACTTTAGAGTTTGACTGAATCTTTGAAGTCATTAACCTAATCAATCACCCCACTCTTACTGAAATCATCTCCACATCATTCTCACTTACTCCCGAGACCACCAACAGTATCTTTACATACTCTAACCACAGAAAGTTCTTCTCATCGGTCCTACTTGTACTAAAGAGCTAAACAGCACACGAACCACTTTAAACATTTGAACACATCTGGTCTACACCCCTGAGTCTTCTGTTTTCCGGGTCAAATACAGCAATTTCTTGTGTCATTCTTGTAGCACACAGTTCTCAAGTCCCCACCCAAATGGTCACTCTCTTTCCCATGAGCTTCTCCTGTCTTTCATTCCTTATTAATATGAGGGCATGAAATTAACAGTCTACCAACTCTGGATTGACCAGCACAAAATGGAGTCAAAGTGTCCACTGTCTCATCTGAAATAATTAATGCAGCCTCAGAATTTGTTTTTCTAGGCAGCGTTTCTCATTGTTGGCTAATGACAGCTTGTTTTTTCTTATCAAGGTCAAGTCCTTCTCAACCAATGCTCAGCACTCATGAGTGCCCCTTATATATACATCCAAATTGACAGCCCCTGTCAGATCATGGCTCAGAAAAGGCACTGGTGGTAGATACCTAAACTTGGTTCAACCCAATCCTTTTGCCTGGATACACCATCTCTTATGCCTTCATTAAGATCTCTGTAGACCTATCATATATAGATCCATACATGTTATACTGTTAAGATGCTTGAAAATGAATGAAATTTGGTCATAAGGAATTTGGCCATTAGCCCATCGGTTTAGCCATTAAAATGAAGATATTTTTTTCTTAGAGCAGGGATTGTCAAGCTTTTACTCTAAAGAGCCAGACAGCAATACCTATGCAAATTCAGTTTTGTTGGCCACATGATCTCTGTTGTAACTACTCAACTCTCTTGTTGACTCATGAAAGCAGCCACAGACAGTAGGTAAATGAATAAGCATGGCTGTGTTTCAATAAAACTTTATTTACCGAAACAAGCAGTGGGCAGAATTTGGCCCATGAGCCACAATTTGCTGATCCATGTCTTTGAGTATCTGAAAGCATTACGTGATGATTATTTTCTCATTACCCTTCAACTGTGCGTGAAAATGGTGTATTATTCAATGTAGCTTAGAGACAGAGGAATCGGTAACGTAGGAAATGTACTGTTGCGGTAATCTCCCTATTCATCTCTCTACACAGCAAATGGACTCTGAGATACGCTTCTTTATTTGGGAAAAAGATTTCAGTAATAGCTCACTTCTTTCATTTGTCTTCTGGTGGCTACCTCTGTCACATAGATTTGATTATAATGATCCCATAGAGCTATAATCTAGCAAAAACCTTTATTATCATTATTTTGTGCTCGAGGGCAAGGGGCTGTGCTGTGAGTGTGTGTGTGCAGCTGCGGAGGGCATATAAACAGTGGTTTGCTGTCTTCCCAAGGCATTCACCAGAAGGGGAACAGAGTCGGCCATGCTAAAAACGCCTCTTTGGGATATTGATCATTTTGAGCTGATTATTTTTCAGGCCCAGAAGATTCAGAAAGAAACTTGACCTTTCCTTTAACTGCCTAAAAGAATATAAGATAGAAGGCCTGTTCCAGGAAGAAGCTATCATCATAGATGGTTATAGTTTAATCTAAACTAGGTCTGGGAGACAGAGAGGAACCCAGCAAGGCCCATTTGATCCAAGTCCTGTCCTCTACACACGTTCCAGACAACACTGTTTTACTAATAATTAACTTTTTCCGTCTCCCTGTGATATTGCCTTACCAACCTCTGAAGTCCCAGACCCTCCTTCTCCTTAGACCAGAATGACATACATCATTCAGCCTCACTGTCTTTGGAATTCTTCATGCTCAGGCACATTCCCCACGCACACATATTAAAACTTGATTTTCTCCTGCTAATCTGCTTTGCATCATTTTACGTATTCAGACAGACAGAAACACCAAGAGGGGGAAAAGGGGAGTTTTCCCCTCCCTCCCACACGTAAATGACTCAGCTTCCTAAAAAGCAAACCAAAACAAGAATGCCCACCAAGTCCATATTTTCGTCACTAACAAAATCACTTTCAGGCTTCACTCCTGCGTAATGAAGACATTTTCTGTGTGGAGCTTCTGCCGCAGTACTCGGGAGTTTCGTGGTTTCTGTTGTTTGGCTGTTTGGGGTGATGGAGGGGATTCCTTCCTTCCAGACCTCTGTCTTCTTAGGATCAAGGAGAGGATCCCTAAAGCACATGGATGTACCTTTCATGCTACTCTGTAGCTCTACAAATGCGTTCCGAGCACCTGCTCTGTGCTCCACGCCAGGAGAGATGCTAGGGAGGCAGAAGTGATCAGCCAGGGCCTCACGGAGCTCAGGCTGTGATGACTAAAAGGCACAGAAAGACACATCTCTTGGTTCTACCCCCTAGCAAAGTCCCTTTTTTCCTTCTTTCTTCAACTCAGGCATCCCCCCGTCATTAGTATACTTTGGAATTTTCCATTCTCTACTGAGTTACCTTCCTTAGCATTTTAATCTAGAAAGTGTTTGTTCTTTGAATGTCATGCAGCGTGACAAATTAGTTCTCTTACTTTTACCAAAGCACTTAATAATCTGCTTCTCTTCTGCACCCTTATTCTCCCCAGGTGTTCGCAGAGTATAACAGCTTTCCTTATTTCCAAAGTCCCCTAATGTTTCACTCAAGATTATTCACAAAACGAAGGTAAAAAAAAAAAAAAAAAGGACAAAAGCATGAAATACAAGGTAAGTCTACCTTACCCTGGCTCTGTCTTCAATGGTGATTGATGCATGTTTGGGGGAATTTTCTGTGGGGCTGAAATTGGTCTCACTGACTTATCTGGACGATGAGTAGCAAAATCAGAACTGTCGGAGTAGGAAATGCCTTCCTACAGGACCAGGGAGGTTGACAAGTTGTACACTTGGCCTCCTCCAACCCAACCGTGTTCATGTAGAAAGAATCAGGGACAATATAAAATAACATGCGGCTAAATTAAAATAGCACACCAATTTTCATAAGAAAATACACAAAATAAAGTCAAGGAGTAAATTATTTGTGAAACAGAGTCTCTTAACATTAACAACATTCTGTACTTACATCTTTGAGCTCTGCACATAGCCTAGGTAAAGAAAAATGACCCAATCCCAGAGAAAGTCAGTAAGTCCCACTCCTTTCAACTCTCTGCTCTCAGGATCTTTGCTAAATGGCCCAAATTAAATGTGCTTCAAGTGTCCTCGGTGGAGAGCTGTTACAATCCACCTATGCAAATTCAGCATCCCGAAAACTCTCCTGGCCTCTCTTCCATTCTCTCTCACATTTGCGAACATTTTGGTAGTTCTTAAAACAGGCATTTTCTGCCAGGTTCAAATCAGTATATCCATCCGAAAGCATGAAAATCCAGTCAGAATTTGAAAATATCAAAGAGTTAATACTTACGGGGAAAAGTCATTGCCCAAAAGGAATTAACTACATTCCCTTTTCAATCTCTCTGTCTTCTGGCTAACTTTCTGAACAGATTTAATCACTCTCCCAGTATCAGTCACAATCAGAATCTCTCCCCAATGGCCAGCACAGGGCTGCCGCTCGGCTCTGAGACTGCCACACAGCCAGCAGTCACCTCACAAACCCATCACTCAGTCCCCTCAGCTCAGTCCCTCGGCACCCTTCAGAGGCTGAGTTACCAGCATGAATAAATTCCAAGAGCCCAAGTTAACACGGGGCCATCAGTGAAATTAACGGTGAAAGCCATCAAGTATGAGGGTTTGATTTCCACCCCAGGAATATGGGTTGTTTTTGGTCTATCTCTCCTCGGCATTGGAAAGGCAGGCTAGGATTTCAATGACTGCTCTTGTAACACGTTCCTGCGTTCTGGTTGCGAACCACGTGTCTGCCTGTGTTTTCTTCCAGAGCACTCGTTATTTCCTGTTCTTTTGGGGGAAGCAATATAGACTGTACACAAATTAGCATTTCTGTCTCTTGCCTGCCAAAGTAGGCATGCCAAAGGAAAGCTCTGTTAATCAACTCTGTGTCACAGAATAACCTCAAGCCATGACTCTGAAAGTTCATCCCCAGAGGTCCTGCCTGCCCAACTTCAAGCCTTCACTTCTCACTCAATTCCCTTCAATCGGAAGCAAAAGTGAAATCTTTCATTTTCTCTGGATCTGAGGTTTCAGGAAGACACTCAAGCAACAGTCTCCGGCAACATCAAAGTGGACTCAGCACAGAAGGCCCTTCAACCATGTGGTCTGTGTGCAGTGGGCTCTCGGTCTCCAGAGCGCAGATCTGATGCAGAGACCCGGACTCTCAGCCCAACTCACATCTCTCCCAGTGGCTTGCCTTCTATGGGCATGTCAGAGGGGCTCTCCTACACGCCAACCCTTTCTAGTTTTCCTTTGTAATGGGTTGCAGAAGACTCTGTCATGTCTTTATCTTATTTGCATCTGTTTATATCAGGTTCCATATATTTTTTCTGCTCTCATGTTAAGTACTCATCAGCTTCACAATTACAATTCTTTTGATATTCAAGAGGCAAAACATCCCCCCCAGTCCTGGTATTTCAGTATTTCAGTATTGTCTTTCTCCATCTTTTGTATAGCTTTGGGTCTTCCATAAACCACATTTAGCATTTCACCAATTAGTGTAATTTCAGAGTGACAGGGTTTGGGAGGTGCAGAGTATTTTCAAGTATTCCCAGCTCTCTGCCTGCTTCTTTCTGGCCCAGATTGACCAGTGAGCTGATCCTGCATTCATTTTCAGAGGCTGAGCTATTTCATTCCTGGAAATTTCATTGCACAATAAATGAGATATGGAAATGTACTGCAACAGCATCAAAGGAGACAGTTGTGTTAAATTGTAAGCTGTTGCTTTCTATTAAAAGTCAGATCACAAAAGTTGCCTCCTATCCTGTAGTAGACATGTTTGTTAAAAGTTAAACTTGGTTAAATCTTCATGAAAGGCCAAATTATAATTTAACTGTGCGATGATTCAATTAAAGTCTGACTTCCCCGGTAGAGTGTTTGCCCCTAAGGGGTGGCATCAGTATCTGTTTCGTTTGCTGCCACATCCTAGAGGCCGGGCACAATACTTGGGACATTGTAGATGTGAAATAACTTTTTATTTTCCAAAAAACTGTGTTTGTTCACTTTATTATATTTATTTGACAGTATCTCCCAAATCACTGCATTGTACAATTTAATGAAGTGTGATTTTTTTTTTCTTTTCCTTTTTGGAGACCACGTGGCCTTTGTCCATTGGACTCTGCTTCCTTAGGAGTTCAGGGAGCTCCTTGGCTCCACGCACCCTTAGTGCGAAGGCTGGTGGAAAATGAGCCTCTCATGAAGCTGGTCTCAAGGATGGAAGTTACTCTGATCCAGCGTCTATCCTGTGCTCAAGGAGGGTGACACTCTGTGATATTAACCTTGCATTCCTTTACCTAGTGGAGGTAGAAAACCCTCCAGTCCTCAGCCAGGCCAATTACTCACAGCACCCAGGCACTATAGTACTGTTAAGAGACCCACTGAAGGTTTAAAAGAAAATAAATATTGTAATAGATTATAATGGATTCCACCTGGATTGCATTCGTCTTTGCTCCAATGCAATTGTAAAATATAATTCTATATATTATATACATATATATTTCTACTATATTTTATTTTACATGTGTGTTTATATATGCACGTACGTGTGTGTGTGTGTGCGTGTGTGTGTGTGTGTGTGTGTATGTTTTTAATAGAGGAAGGGGCTTACAAAGGCAAAAGCACCCAGGGCTCATGAGTCATAACCCTCTGGTCCAAAAAGATTTACTTATCAATTAGGTGCAGAACATGCTGGGAACTAATCACTACTTGGCAGTAATAAAAAAGCTATTTGGGGAATATAATTTTGTTTCAGCTCTGGGCTCCTCAGCCCTGACACTGTCATTCCACTCCCACCCAGACAGTTTCCCTCAGGCTGTCTTCCCCGCGCTGTAACAACCAGCAAATCTGCACAGGAAATGGGATCTCGAAGAGAGCAAAGAAGGATCTGCTCCCACCCGGCATCTGGCACAGAGATGGGGCACAGTACGTGTTCACAGAACGCAGGCATGACATTGTCGTGTCCTGGAAAGAGGGCAGGGTCTGGAGCCTGAGAGACTCCGGTGCAAATTTTGGCTCTGCGTTTACTAGCTGAGTTGTCTTGGTCAAATCACTTAACCACTCTAACTAGTCTGTGGAAAATTGTGATACTAACACCCACCTTTCAAACTGCTGTAGGGTTTGAAGAGAATTTGTATACAAACCCGTAGCATAACAAGCAAATATAAGCACTGTATGTTTAAAAGCTATAATATAGTGAGAAGAAGTAAAAGTGTGGCAGAATAGAGAAGACTTGATGGTAAAATAAAAGGTGCTCAACAAGTGATTGGCATTATCATTAAGTGAAGCCACTCCTTTCCTCAAGTTCTTGAATGGCTCTCTAGTGTCTGCAGGACTGGGGACACCGAGCTCCTCTGCAGTTTACAAAGCCCTTCCAGCGATCCACAGATGCCTTTCGGCCACCACATATTGAGGTACAGTGACAAAAAATGAGATTTTGAAGAAACTTCTTGCCCATCTTTAGCCAATGATTTAGCTGAAGTAAAGGAATTTTGCAGGGAGGGGCCCTAACTTTTCAGTAATGTCTCTCTCCTCCCCAACGCTGTTATGCTGTTATGACTATAAGAGCACAACTCTCTCCTAAAAGCAACCAGACAGATTTTCCAAATGTTCCCATTCTTTATTTAAAAATATTTAGCACTACACAATGTCAGAAAGTAAATCGATCAAATCTGAAAAGAGTTCAAATTTCTATATAATTATTAATCATACACCATTTTAAATTTGACTGGTTGATATATAAATGGAATAAAAGTAGAGTATGATACTATAAAACTCTTGATGAAATCTGGATTTTATTATGAAGTAGATAGTAATTTTCAAATTGATGATTGTTTAATTTATTAATCCATTAAGTCCATGCTCATTTGATTCCATTTAGCATTTGAAACTGAGAAATCAACCTTACCAAAATAACTTTGATTATGGTAGATAATTCATAATTACGTTCTTAAAACTGGTTAAGGAATATTAATGCATTTGGGCTAAGTACATATTTAATGAAAACTTAGAACTAAGTGTTTTCAGATTCAAATATTATCTGTCCTTCAGATGTCAGCATTCTTTGACACAGTGTACTACATCTTAATGCTTCTACAAAGATTAAAATATGTATTGTATTAATATGAGTGATGATTTATGTCAGAATGCACTGTCGTCTTCTCTAATAAAAGAGATTACAAAACAGATAGCTATAATGTATCGGGGACGAGCGCTGATTTGAAATCTCTATGTTCAATTTTTAGCCAGGAAAGCTATTTATAAGGCTTCTCCACATTAAACAATACCCAATCAATTCTACTGACAGTGAGATCACGTCTAGAAATGAAAAAGGATGAGAAACAAGCCTATTATTGAGAGTGGCAGCCAGGCTCTGATTGCACCATAAACAGGTCTGCAATGACAGTGCTGGTTTGTGCTGAAGAAGAAGGCCCAAGAAGAAGGCCAAGCCCAGGAAGGGAGCAGGACGTATCAACAGGGTGCGATACGTTATAAAAGCTATTATGATGTCCTACAAAATGAACATTTTAAAAAATTCCAAATTCAGAGTCTATTTAAAATGCATTATCCAAAAGGCTATTTGCTATCTTTAGAAGTTTAATGCATTTTAAAGTAATACTCTCGCATTATGAAGTGTGAAATCACAAAGTTCGGCCTGGGAAGACTATAACCAAGGGTTCCTCCATTACCCAGTGCCATGAGTCAGGCAGGGATCCCATTATCTACAGGCAGGTGTCACATTCACATCAAATTTGCTTGCATAGGTCACAGGGTGCAAAGTAGCTAAGAATCAATTAGTAGAAAAAATTTAACTTGCCCTGCCTTTTAAAGCTTCTACTTAGGGATATACGAAATATTTTCTTCCTGAAAGCTCTTCAGTATATATGAATATATCCTTACACATATAATATGTATTTGTAAATTTACTTTTGGGAGGTCAATTATATCCCAAGGAAGAAAAATAAGAATAAAACATGATTTGATCAAGCAAGTAGCTATTATCTCCCTGTAACAGGACCCCATTATTCTCATCTCCTATGTAATTTTGGTCAAAGAAACTATTGTTAAGATGCAAATTGTTGGGGTTTAGTATTGTAAAGAACAGTAATGAATGCCAGCTCTGCAGCACTAGGGCATACCTAGCAAGACCAAAAGAGATTCATGGATATAATTTTGAAGAACAGAATGACAATGGTGTTAGTTTATATAACTTGAAGTCCTATTTGTATTAGAATAGACATTATTAAATGCCATTGTGTATAATAAAAACAATTCTAAGTTTCATTATATACACAGGCATCCCTAGTTAATTCATTTTTTTAAAAAATTCAGTTCTCATTACATTTATCTACACTTCTCATATCGAGGAATTCTGGTCTATCCACAGACAATAGAATGGGAGAACACAGTTATTATGAGATTCCTATCAGTTCTTTTATCCCTGCTGTCTTTTCACTGCAGAAACCACCCAAATGATTATCCCAAGTGGAGAAGATCTGAGGATGAGAACAGTGGGATTCATTTTGCACTAACAGCCATTTGCAACTCTAACATCAGGAAGTTTGAATGAATGGGATTTGTTCCATGGGGTTTGTTCCATTTCCCCACTGTGGAAAGTCCTAAATGCCATGTGAAGATGTTTGTCAGTATCTTGATTACCCTGGACTTTAAAAAATGCATAAAATAACAATAACAGTACCTTTCAATGACAACTTGTGTGTGACTGTGGCAAATAACTCTTGAGGCCTGAGTTTTCTCATTTGGAAACTGGGATAATGATACCTACCCTACCTCATTGGATAAAAAGAAGAAAAACAAGGTGACGAATCTGGAAGTAATTTGCTAGCTATCTAAGTGTTATCCTGATATTAAATAGCTTATCTGCTTTGCAAATAACAAAGTGTTAATGACATTATCTCAATGGATCTTTGAAAAGTTCCCACGTGATAGAAGAACAGGAATTTATGACACAATTTTACAGATTGAAAAACGAGTTTTCAGAGTTGCTAAGCTATTTCTCTAAGGTCCCATTGCTGGGATGTAATATAGTGAAGTCTCCAACCAGGTGGCCAGTTATCAAACATATTGAAAGCATTTGGTTTTTCCTCCATGCTTCTCTGCATTTTATGTAGCATCTCATAGACAAGGGCTAATACTCTCTCTCTTTTTTTTTTTTTTTTGCAAATTTAACCACTGTGATTGGTCCCCACTCAAGCACACACATCAGACATCACTTCACCCTCTTCCATTCACTGCACACTTATTCTCATTTTCATCGAGTCTTCTGTACTGTGCCTGATTGTCTTAAATCCTGTCTTCAGCTTTGAGGAAAATTAAGATTCTGCCATGCTTTTCAAGGCTCCTCCCGAGCTGCACGCAGTCCTGACATTTTCCCAACAGCACGCATTAACCATCTAGCCTTCTCTGACTTTGCAGAGAAGTCAGGTTGGTACCATGCAATCTAGTGCTTGATTAGATTGTAGCTTTTCTCCTCTGTGCATGTAATTCACATCTTTCTGAACTAGATTATGTAATCAAGTGTAGGGACTACAGCTACTCTTTAAAAATAGCTCCCTTAAACTTTGAACACTGATTGTGGATTAGAGGGAATCTAAGGGACCATTATTATAAATTTTAAAGACTAGTTTATACATTTTTAGAGAGAGAGGAAGGGAGAAGAGAGAAAGAAACATCAATGTGAGAGCGTCACATTGATCAACTGCCTCCTGCATGCCCACTACTTCGGATTGGGCCCACAATCTGGCATGTGCCCTGACCCCTGGGAGTTGAACCAGCAACCTCTTGGTGCATAGGACTACGCCTGACCAACTGAGCCACACCGGCCAGGGCCTCCGGGATTATTTTTATTTTAAAAATTATGATGATGATATTTTGGTTTTATTTAAAAAAAGAATTTATATTTCCTAAAGCTACACATATAAGTATTTCAGGATAAAATGATATGAATTTTAAGATGAGTTTGAAAATAATCCTGCAGAGAATGAGAGTGGTAGAAATGGAAGGAAGTAGGGATAGAGAGGTAAAAAAAAAAAAATTAAAAAAAAAATGGCTATATGTAGAAAATTATTGAAATGGGATAATAAGAAAATGGGAGTTCATTACATACTGTTATATCTATTTTTGTGTATAATTGAAAATTCTCATAATAGAAGGTTAAGAAAGATTTAAAAGGCTAGCACGAAAGAAAATTGCTACCTCCCATAAACACTGGCACAACATTGGGTACACAGTAGCCGTAGTGAAGTTATGAATATATAGTGAAAAGGATACATTAACAATTCTTATCATTTTAAATTCATTTCTTATTTAGAAGAGAGGTTCGGGTTTTGAGAACTCTCACTCCAGAAGGAAGATTTATGGTGGATTAATTCTCCCCCGAGAGAAGCAAACAGGCAAACGAGGCCCTTTTTCGCACCCGTCCGGTCTCCGCACCTTCGCATGGAATCTTATGTATTGTCCAAGTGTGTGCCAGGCAGTCAAGAAAATGAAATATGGATGGCATTCGCACTGGCTTTAACTTACTTTAAACGATCCATGAAATGAACTCTTTCCTGATCAGATTAAGAAGTATAACATATAGTGGTCAATGTCCAGGTGTCCAACAAAAAATGGAGAAGAAAAAGGTAGAGAATAGTGGGTTTAATAAAATTTTAACCCAAGCTCCTAAATTCATTCATTTCTTCATATCCAAGTAGATGATTGAAAAGAGCAACTATGGATGGTGGTTCCCTCCTCTCTGAGTCCTCCTTTCCTTTCCCAACTAACAGAGGAATCAGCCTGCATCTTTGGGCTGAGCAGCGCTGGGGACACGGACTCTCCAGGGTCCTGGAGTGGGCCCTGACTGGTGTGAGCCAGCCTACACCCCCCAGCCCCAGGCCACAGAGCTAGTCACAGGGCAAGGTCCAGACAAGAAGATGTGAAGAAGGACCCTGGTAAAGCAGCTGATGGATTCTGAAGAAACAACTGAACAAAACTCCGTCTCCTGCTGGAAATGACCAAGGCAGCATTCAGCCTCGGGGACAGCTGGCAGCCATCTGCCGCCTCACAAGCCAGATGCAGCGACAGGAGCCCCAGGTAACATCGCCGAGCCACTGAATTCAACTTCCCTCCAAGTTTTCTTCGTCCCTTGACTTCTCAGTACATTTGAAGACGCAGTACATTTCCTGCATTATTAAAGTGTGCTTCTGCTGGGTTTTCTAACCTGAAGTTCAGGATGCTTTAGCAGACACACTGGCCTTCAGCTCTGGCCTTAAATAGTGTGGCTGCTCTCAGTGAGAAGCCATAATCTCTGCGTGTCTTCCTGTCTGCCTCATGACTCCATCACCGTCCGCCTCTGGGTGGCTGGACTGAACAATGACTGTGACGAGCCAGGAAGGTGGACGGCATTTACAGAGAGTAACACACCTCACGCAAAAAGGACGTACCCTCGCCAATGAAACATGTACTTGGCCACAGCCCTCTAAAACTCTTAACCATAAACACTGAAGGTAAAAAAAGTTAACTGTGCCTATTATTGGTGACATATGCCAACCTACTTCTATCAGGGATTGGAAACACCATGATCAGAAATAAGCTTAAAGCTAAAAAGACTTCAATGTTCCATCTTCCAGGGAAAAGCCAACAGCTGAGACAGAGACAAAGGCTCTGTGAGCATCTGCTTTATTCATTCGATTTTTATCTCTACCCTTTGAATCATGATTTGAAAGAAGAGAAGTCTGAGGACCTCATGCATGGAGGAGTAAAAGTGTTTACAAAATGTGTGGTAGAGATGAAAACATTGGTGTTTAATGAAATAATTCCCTAAGGCAACTCCTTAAACAAACACCTGAGCTGATCACCTGTAACTGTCACAAACCCAACGAGCTTGGTGGGCAGCGACTCGGTGAAATAAATCCATCCATTCTGGTAGAGAATGAAATAGAACATATCAGAGCACTGTTCACCCTAGAATAGGGAGAACTTGAGTCGGAAAAGTAAAGCGTGTCAATGCAGTATCATCTGGGAAGATGTCTCTTGTTACAAAGACTTGTCAAAACGAAAACATTCCTAAACCAATGTTCCACCATGAAAAAAAATTATGGCAGTTTAGTTTTGCTTCTGGGTTGGTTATAGTTTTGAATCCCATATGTACCTAATCTAAACGAAGGAAAGAGAGCGAGGCGTAGTGTTTAGAGAGTCCAGACCAAAAGGTGTGGGAGTAGCTGTGAAGGACTCACTTCAAAATGCCGAGAATGTTTTTAGTTAGTGAATCAGGAAGTGTCGCCCGAAGGCTGACTGCATATTCACCCCTTTGCTGGCGGCTGAGCTTAGCAGGGCTGGTTTCGTGAGACTCAAGCTGTCCAGGATTTAGAAGCGTCTCATGCTTGGTTGAATGCCCTTTTGTCACCGGCTTGAAGTTCTTAATAATTCTTGAACAAGGGGCACTGTGCTTTTATTTTGTTCTGGGCTTCAAAAATTACGTAGTCAGCCTGGTGCTCATATATGCTTTATTTTCTATCTACTGGGAACATGTAGATTATTAGAGGAGATAAGACCATAAGACGTGCATTAAAAGTAATTAATGAACACAATTGTTATTTAAATCTACACTGCCTAAACAAACTGCCATAAAGCACCAAAATGGGTAGGGTAGTTGGTTGGACATCAAACAGCAAATATAAAGTTACCACTGGGATGGTGGTGGAGCAAGAACAGCCAGTCCTGGGGGACAGAGACATCGGCACATGCTGGAGACCTGCTGGAGAAGACTGTCCGAGCACCTAGAACACATTACTACGCACCTTTTCAAATGAACACTAGCGATCACTTACTGAGCATGATCTTGTACCAGTCTTATCAACATTGTTAGCTGAATAATTCTTACACACTTCTTTTTAACAAGTGGGGAAACTGAGGCTCAGAAAGAATGAGTAATGTGTTCAAAGTCCCACAGCTAGAATTGATGTGGAAGCCCTACCCAAATCCTTCTGACTCCAAAACCCAGGCTTACATTTAGTGACTCCTGTTATTTCCAAATTGGTGTGTATATCTGCACAGAAGTCTCCCAAGATTTACATTACAGGTGGGGAAGAAACATAAGCAGGTACCTACAGGTGGGAGGGAGGGAGGGTTTGTGGCACCCACCTGGAGAACATCTGGAAGGTACAGAGTAGAATGAAATAGTATTAGGGGATGATAATAAAGGTAGGAATGCAAGTAATAGCTACATGCATTAGGACTTATAATCATCCCTGTTTTATGCATGAGCTAACAAAGATACTCGAGATGTTATTAGCAAATGGTTGCAGTGTGTGAACTCAGACCTGTCTGACTACATGTGTGGTTCTCACCAACATCTCACCTGCCACACACAGTTTCAAGAGCAAGGGGCCATGTTTTTGAAGGATTGTAAAAGCCTAGTCCCGATTAGACTAAGGTGGAAGTCAGACTATGGATTTGGGAGTGTGAAACTGAGTTGATAAAAGAGATGTTTGGGGAACATTAATGTGACTGCAGGACACAGAACGGGAAAGTGTGGGGCAAGAAGGGGTACAGGGAACCTGCAAAGAGCATCTCTTAATTCAGGAGTAAAGTGATGAGAAACTGATGGTGGAAATGGAAAGAAAAGAATGAGAATGGCCCTGGCCGGTTTGGCTCAGGGGTTAGAGCGTCCGCCCGTGGACCAGAGAGCCCCGGGTTCGGTTCCCGCTGGGCACGTACCTCAGTTGCAGTTTGTCCCCGGTCCCGGTTGGAGTTGTGTGGGTGGCAGCCACTCGATGTGTCTCTCTCACATCGATGTTTCTCTCTCTTTCTTCCCCCCTCTCTCCCTCCTGCTCTATCTGAAGATAAATGCAAAAATGTCCTCGGGTGAGGATAAAAAAAAAAAAAAAGAATGAGAATGAAAGAATTTTCAGAGACAGAGATGATCACTCAGTGAGATTTCACGACTCATAGGGTCTATCTTCCCCCCCTCTCTTTTATCTTTTCTTCCTCTTCTTCCTGAAATACTCTGTTTATCTCCTCATTCCTTGTTACTCTTTCCTGTTTCTCTTTTCCTTCCTTTGCCTCCTTCTGTCCTTAACCCCGGTTTGCTGAAAGTTAGGCTATATTTTGAATGTTTATCCTTGGGATTGTTTTTCTAAATCGCTTTTAAATTAGGCATTTTATTTATGAATTGTGTTCTCTTTAAAGGAGTTAATAGCATGTGAGCTATCATCTTTTTCTTTGCGAATTAGTCTGTTTTTCAAAAATGTATCATTAAAAAGTGTACAAGAAAGGGTAATTATTCAACTCAAACTATAATTGTGTCTAATTGACACTCCAGAAATATCCGTCCTAGTAACAGCTGAGACAGTTTATTAAGGTTTTTTAACATTGATTCATAGCTAGTATATCATTTGCATAACAGAAAGGCTCTTGATAATTTTCTTATTATGGAATAAATATTCTATGGAGGTGTTCTATATAATTTCTCTAACACTATGAGGCAAACTCTTAACTAAGGATCCAGTATCTGGTGCAAAATTTGGTTTATTGATCATTAGCAAACGAGCTGGCTGTCTTCAGGATTTGGGTAGATGGCGCAGCATTGCCAGGTCAGGGGGGATGGGTGCTGCACTTCTCACATTACGGATGTGCTGTGTAGTCCATCTCAGCCCGGGTGATTCCCATCTTCCCAGTCTTCCAAGGCTGAACCTCGTCACCCTAGATGCCCCGCTCCTGCTACCGCCACCTTTAATCAGCGCCCAGTCCTGCCGTTTCTATCACTTCTCTTTTCTACTTTGACTATCACCGTACTAGACATACCTCCAGTCCGCCTCACCTGGCTGGAATATACCCATGGCCCCCTGCCTCCCTGCTCTCCAGCTGTCACTCCTCCCAGCCGGTGTGCACGTTGCTGTCAGGGTGATCTTCCCCAGTCACAGCCCTGGTCAGAAGAGCCTCCTCCCCCCCACTGCTAGGGACTCTTCGGAAGCATCCAGGTCTCCGCGATGGGGCTTCGGCTGGACTCCAGCCTCTTTCCTGACTTCCTCTACACCCCCACGCTCCTGCTGCTCTCCGTCATCCCCACTGTGACAACATACCCCGGGCCTTTACTTCTCCGGTTTTCTGCATCTACAGTCCCCTCCTATGACTCTTCCCACCCTCCACTCTCCATCCCTTAACGCCTACTTGGGCTTCCTCCCCCTTGTGAAGACTCTTTCAGTTCAGCTCCTAGTGCCAGGCGGTCTCTTTCTTCTCCAGGTTCCCAAAGCCATGGCTCATTTTACCTTGCTTTGAGCTACTTCTCTCGTTAGGCTATTAATGCCTTGAGGACTGGAATTATAATTATAGCCTTACAGAAAGTAACATTTAATTCTTTAAATAGCCTAATGACGAAGGGACACAACCCCATTTCACGGATGAAGAGACTGAGGTCAGGAAGGGGAAATGCCCTCATCTAGGGAGGGGCAGAACCGAGCTTCCAAGCCAGGGGCCTGGCCTCAGGTTCTTTGCTGGGTTGTTCATCCACTCACTTTTCAGTCTTTCCGACCACTTCCCATCCACGTCCGCCCCACCGTGCCCGGCACAGCCACCTGCACACAGTAGGCAATTGGGGTAGGCAGGTTTTCACAACGGAATAGAATTGAACTGATTTAATTAAGCCCTGGCAAGAATCTTACTAATCTGAAGCTATGAAATGTTAACCATATTCTCTTTCCCCAGCGTTCTCCTAATTACTTGGACCCATGACTATCAATCTGGTGATAGGCACCAGAAAAATGCGCAGCAGCTAATATAAGAACCATGTATCTTTTATGTCCATTTGAAAAGCAACACTTTATCACACCTCTGGGAGCTGCTGGGCATGGGTCTGAATATAAATAGGCACACATATTGCTTTAGTCAAATTACTTGGCATTGACGGGAGCCCTGTGCCAATCTGTCCTGGAGCAAACACGATCTGAGCAGCCTGACAAATGGAAGACTTTGTAGCAACTGAGAAGATGCTTGGACTTTTGACACTGAGGTGTGACCATCAGGACTATCACTCTCTGGGCCTGGGTATGGCCAGGTATATGCCACAGGGCCACTATCACTGTCACTACTCTGCAGGCGCACCTGTTGGATCACATATTTGGCATTTGCAGTATCTATATCTGTACCTGTATCTATATATCTGTATCTATATCTGTACCTGTATCTATATATCTGTATCTATATCTGTACCTGTATCTACATATCTGTATCTATATCTGTACCTGTATCTACATATCTGTATCTATATCTGTACCTGTACCTATATATCTGTATCTATATCTGTACCTGTATCTATATATCTGTATCTATATCTGTACCTGTATCTATATATCTGTATCTATATCTGTACCTGTATCTACATATCTGTATCTATATCTGTACCTGTATCTACATATCTGTATCTATATCTGTACCTGTACCTATATATCTGTATCTATATCTGTACCTGTATCTATATATCTGTATCTATATCTGTACCTGTATCTATATATCTGTATCTATATCTGTACCTGTACCTATATATCTGTATCTATATCTGTACCTGTATCTATATATCTGTATCTATATCTGTATCCCCACCCCCATCCATATCTAGATCCATATCTTGTTCTCGGGCACACATAAGCTTCCTGAGGTATCTGCAGTGGGAGTACTGCTCCCCTGATCTGCTCTCTGGCTTCTCAGAGCCCACAGCAATGTCAGAACTTGCCATGTTTCTCCCTGTCTTTTAGGGTGACCCTGTTTCATTTGGCCACAACTTGGCATAGCATGCGGACTGGCCTCGCCCATTTTTCTGAAATATATCCCACAGCAGAAATGTGGAAACGTCAAAAGTGCCTAAATGTTTGACTACTTGGGATTTATTCCCAGCTCTGTCACCGTCCATGTGGACTAGGCATGCTACCTCACTTCTTTGCGTTTATAAATTCTCGTCCTTTAAATGATGATGGTAACACCTGTGGAGAGCAAATGAGCTAATATTGAGCATGTTTTCAGCATATAACAGGTCCCTTCCTTGTCTTGTTCCCTCCACTCCTCTGGATTCCAGGGTTCTCTTGTAGGTGATTCTCTCTCAAATTGCATGTATAGGTTGGGGGTGTGGCAGAAGACAAGGCTAGAAAGGGAGGCAAATGTATTTGTTAAGAACATTGGGCTTTATCCTAAAAGTGAAAGGGAGTCACCAAACAGTTTAAAGCGAAGAGGTGGCATGATCGATGACCTTTTCTCCGTAGAAGATGGTGTAAATCAGTTTTCCTGGTCCGACCTGCACTGGTGTCTCTGGATTGCATTTGTTAAAGGTAAATTCTCCCCACCGCCTGTGCTGAATTAAACTCTTTGGGCCTGCAGATCTGCATTTGAAAAAAAACTTGCATGTTAGCTTTAAACTCTTCGGAGTTTTAGGCAGGGGCAAGGCTGGAGACAGAGAGAAAGGCATTACTGTGTACATGAGAATTAATGGCGGTTCAGTGCAAGCAATAGAAAAGGTATTGACCAGTGGGAGATAGCTATATGGTAGAATCTATAGCTTGTCAAGCTCAGTACTGTTTAGGAGGTAAGGGAGAGAGGAGCCAAACGGTAACGAGATTTCTGGCTTGAGTCATGAGGAAGAGGGTGGGGCCATTAACAGGGACCTGGAGATAAGGAAGAGAAGGAGCAGGGGTGTGAGATGCGAGAGTGAGTCCATTTTTTGAACATGTTGTGGGGTGACTATGGGACATCAGTGGAAATGCACAGTAGGGAGGTGGATTTAGGGAGAGGCCCTCAGAGGAGAAGTGTGAACAGCAGAAGCAGAGTGGGGACCTTGTTTTTAGTGGGAAACAGCCTGGGAGCTGAGCTAACAAACCAGTGCAGACTCTGGGGACACCCACACTCAAGGGAGAGGAAGGGGCAGAGGTTCCACAGAGGAGACTGAGGAGAGAAAAAAAGATAAAATACGAATCATTTTTCTTGGGATACTTTCAAAAACGTCTGCAGAGAGCTTGGTGAATAAAATGATATAGGCACAGAGGACAAATACCTTAAAACAACAGGAAAATGATTTGGGGTTGGGTGTTGATACAGACATGATCTGTAAAACCTCAGAAATAAAGGTTTCTACAGAATATCTTAAGAAGCAAATATTTAAAAAGCAGTTTAAAACTTCCCTCTATATCTTTTTGGTACCATTGTTTCTGGTGCCCATTTTTCATATTGTGAAACTGAGGTGGGGAAGGGCAAATGCTCTAACAAGGGCCCAAATCTAAAATAAGCAAAGCTGGGACTTTAAGGTAGCTGAGTCTATGGCCCATGGCTTTTCTCTCTATGAAAATATCAAGGCATTTAAAACTCCATCACAATCATTTCAGACATTCCTTGGGCAAGGGAAACAAAGGAAAGAATAAACAAATGGAACTACTTCAAACTAAAAAGCGTCTGCACAGCAAAGGAAACCATCAACAAAATGAAAAGGGAGCACACTGAATGGAGAACATATTTGCCAATGATAGATCAGATAAGGGGTTAATTCCCCAAATATATAAAGAACTTATACAACTCAACACCAAACAATCCAATTAAGAAATGAGCAAAGGACCTGAACAGACACTTCTCCAAAGAGGACATACAGTTGGCCAAGAGACATATGAAAAAATTCTCAATGTCACTAATCATCTGAGAGATGCAAATTAAAACCACAATAAAATATCATCTCACACCTGCCAGAACGGCGATCATCCATAAATCAACAAACAAGTGTTGGCGAGGGTGTGGAGAAAAGGGAACTCTTGTGCACTGCTGGTGGGAATGCAGACTGGTGCAGCCATTGTGGGAAAAAGTATGGAGTTTCCTCAAGAAATTAAAAATGGAACTGCCTTTTGACCCAGCGATCCCATTTCTGGGAATATATCCGAAGAAACATGAAGCACTAATTCGAAAGAATACATGCACCTCTATGTTCATACCAATGTTGTTTACATTAGCCAAGATCTGGAAACAGCTGAAGTGCCCATCAGTAGACAAGTAAACAAAATAGAAACAGAGGCATGGAAACATGGACCAGACTGGCAGCTATCAGAGGGGAGTGGGGTTGGGAGGCTGAGGAAAGAAGGTGAAGGGATTAAGCAAAAAAAAAAAAAAATCTACAAATAACACATAGACACAAACAAAAGTGCTGTGATGGCCAGGGGAAAACGGAGGTAGGGAGTCAGTGGAGGTGGGCAAGGGGGGGAAAATGGGGATGGAAAGAGACTTTGTCTTATGCGATGGGCGCGTGATGCAGTGTGCAGATGACATTTGAGTTGTACACTTGAAACCTGAATGGTTTTGTGAACCAATGTCACCTCAATAAATTCTATGAAAAATAAATAAAAATAAAATTCCTTTGCAAATGATGTGTGGTCACCCAGTCAGTGCCCATGCCCGAGGATATTTTTTCATTGATTTTTTTAGAGAGAGTGGAAGGGAAGGAGGGAGATGAGGGGCAGAGAGAGAAAGAGAGAGAGAGAGAGAGAGAGAGAGAGAGAGAGAGATTGATTGGTTGCCTCCCAGATTGGGGCCTGGGATGGAGCCTGCAACCCAGGTATGTGCCCTTGACCAAGAATCGAACCCGACACCCTTCGGTGCGGGGGCTGATGCTCTAACCACTAGCCAGGGCTCTGTTTCAGATCTTTAAATCTAAACCTTTGCCATATAAATATGAGGGGAAAAAGTATAAACATAGGAGCGAATCTGTAATTATAAAAGTCACATTTCAATGGTTTACAGCACTTTAAAGTTGACTTTTCTTATTGGCCCACAAACAATGCTATTTAAAGTAATCCTGGAGAGCGGATTAACTGTGAGAAAAAAAAAAAAATCAAAATTAACAAATCCTCTTATAATCAGTTAAATGCAATCTGCATGATGGGATATTGGTTAAACTGGCACCTTAATATAAATTTATTATCACATCTGGGTTATCACACCTGAACTGAATCTAATTTGAGTACCTTTAAATTCCTGAAAACCCCAGCTATGTGTGTTATTTATATGCAACTGGAGGATAAGCTGTTAATGTAAATGGTTGAGTTAGTATAAATGAGCACACTTATTATTTTCATAAAATCATACATTTATATAGTGCTTTTTATATTAAAAGTGCTTTCTTATATAGTAATTACTCTGCACAACTCTATGAGTTACATTGTGTACAATTCAGAAATGTGGAAACTTCTGAGACTGGAGCCTGTCAGATTCCACGCTGTAAGAATCAAATGCAGATCTTGCTGAACTGCTGACTGATTCTGCAAGTCTGGGGTAGGGCCACGCCTTGGCATTAACCGCAGCTCCTGGGTGAAGCCAGCGCTGCCAGTGTGTGCGCCACATTTTGGGTAGCAAGGATCGAATCTACATTAGATTATTCTGCTATTACATGCTATTCCTCTTTGTGACTGTCAGGTTTTAAGAAATAACATGGCAACTTGTTTCTACTACAAGACATTTTTAAGTGGGAGATAGAACACAAGCTCTGGAATGATTCTGCATCCACCCGCTATCAGCTGGGTGTTCGAGGGAAATTCACCCTTCTTCATCCTTTCCCACTGGGGTGCTGAGAGAATCAATAAGTATGGCATGTCCATGTGTTTATAAAGAGTGGGTGTTGTTCACTATACCTGTGTTTATATACAGCAGTCCCTCCAAATCCACAGATTGAAAATTCACTTGTTTTCTGAGTGTGAATCTGGCTTTGGTCTTTCCAGTATTCGCTCTCATTGATAGTAATGATGATCTCTGTTTTACTAAGCAAAGAGTGTTGAACTATTTACAAAGAGAGGAGAGAACTGGTGAATGGACTGTGGCTTTCTTGAGCTGTGCTAGAATATTAATGACGGGGAAATGAAGGCAGGTGCTAGTGGGTGGGTTGCTCGGGTGGCAATATTCATTAAGCTCTACTTTGCCTCCCTCATATTTTCCACTGATAAAATGACTTCTCTTTTCTCTGAACTCCTATTCCACTTACGGCTGCACAACACATAATTCATTAGAAATTGCAGAAGGTCCTGGGAAATCAATCATTGAAAACTTTTGTTGCTTTTTAACAGTAGCTCTTTAATTAATATGTTGATATGTGAACACATTGTGAAAATCACATATATAGATTTCAGAACTCCTGAAGATGGAGATTGCATCTTCCATATAACTTAAAGCATAGTAGAGGCTTAGAAATTATTGGTTGCCTTGATCTTTTATTCGCGTTAAACAGCTCCAGTTTTAAAATAGCAAGGTTTTGGGTGGGGTGGGGTGGGGTGGAGCATAAATTCCCCTAAGGGTGAATTTCTGTTGTTTAATTAGATAGTTAGATTGATACCTTAATGAGAATCACAGCATTGAAGAAATGGGAGTTTTAATTTCCACAGGGGAATAGGATAATCTGGGGGAAAAAGGAGGCCTGAGGATGTAGCAATATGTCCTAGGTGCCCAAGCAATGTATTTGAAGTTTTACATATTTTTTCTCCTTTGACTTCACCTCGGCAACGCTCTTCCTACTTTATGTATTTACCATTGAAGTGGAGATCATTTTTTTTATCATTAAAAATCCTGCTCTAGCACCATGTCTGTCATGTAGTAAGCCTTTAAAACTGTTTGATGGATGAAGAATGAATGAACGACTTTCTATTTATAGGTTGGGAGAGTGAGAAGCAGCAAGTTTAAGTAAATTGCCCAAGATGGCACAAGTAATGCTCGACTAGACTGGGCTCAAACCCCATCTACTTTCTAGCCTTCCACAGTAAGTCAGGGATTTAAGGCATCCAACGAATGCTCATCAATCCCTGGGTAAAGAAAAGGGGCTGGGAAGAGAATCAACTGAACTGACATTGTAATTCTGCCTAAAGCCCAGGGCGTGTTTGAAGTGTTCCTGAAATTCACCAACCCCGCTAGCGCTGGACTGCTGTGGAGGGCCAATGCCTGCAGGTTAAGGCTCGCCTGGCTCTCCGGGAGCTGTGGATCACCCCAATTTCTGAATTCAAAACAAGCCCCTGTAGATCCCTCTGCTCAAGCCCATCCTCCTCCACTGCAGGAAGAAGAAAAGAGGGTCCGCGAAGGATAAAGAAAGAAAAGATAGGAAGAGATGCAGGGATATGTCTGGAGCAAGTGAGTTATGTCACACAGTCGATCCTATAATATTTTTATTTCCACTGGACTTGATGTCACTTACTCTGCTCTAGGGATAACAGACATTTTTCTTCTTCGTGTAGGGGAATTTATGCTCCACCCCACCCCACACCACCCAAAACCTTGCTATTTTAAAACTGGAGCATTATATCCATAATGCACATACTGTTATGTAACTCTACATACATTATTTCGTGATTTGGGTTGTTTAGTGGTGCCCTTTTATTTAATTAATAAAATTTTTAAATCCTCACCTGAGGACATGCTTAGAGAGAGGAAGGGAGAGAGAGAGAAACAGTGGTTGATAGAGAAACATCAATTGGCTGCTTTCTGTCTTTCAAACGTGCCCCGAAGGGGTCTGAACCCCCAACCCAGGCACATGCCCTGACCAGTAATCAAACTGGCAACCCTTCGGTGCACAGGATGAAACTCAACCAACTGTGCCACTCTGGCGAGGCTAGTGACACCCTTTGAAAGGGAGGCTCTGGACATGTTCTGCAGAAGCTCTAGTCTGTTTGGCTGCGCGGGCAACCCTGGCTGTGATAAAGATGTCTCTTTGCCATCGTAGGGCTCCCAACGCATCCTCACAACCTGCAGTCTCCAAGACTTGCAGAGTTTGCTGGCTCCTTCTCTTTTGTTTTGGCTTTTTAAATGCCAAAAGAAATCACTGTGGCGCCCAAACAACCATTTATATTTATCGTGTGGCAAGAACATTCTGGTTCACCAGGACCCTTCAACTGTCAGCTTCTGTAGCATCCCGCTTGGTTATGAGAGAGGCCACAGATTAGGGAAACATAATAGGATAGCTTTCAATGGGGGTGCTAAGAAGAACAGATACAAAGGGTCTGAACATTATCTCTACTGTTCAGTTTATAACAGACCTTTTTCAGTTATGATAAAAATATAGTTTTCACAAAGAACAGGTTCTTTCAGCTACCTGATATATATATGAATATATATAGATATAGATGTATATATGAATATATATAGATACACACACACACACACACACACATACACTTTCACTGCCTGCCTTCCTTCAATGTCCTCATTTCCTGATATATTTCATTCTCACAAAGATTTTCTAGGTGTGAAAGAGTCAGCACTGGACCATCCAGTAAGCTCCGATTCCAACCCAGCCTCTATTTCAATGCTTTCCTTGAGGTGGCTCCATCTATAAGGCTGGGCAGTTTTGGTTTCCTTATGCTATGAAATGAGATATCGTAATATATTTTAAAATGCTTGGAGCTTTCTAGAAAGGGAGCAACGTAGGGGAAGTATTTATATCTGAATAATTTACCGCGTGCCTGTAAAATGAGCAGCGACCAACAACAGGTCTCAGTGACATGTTTTTTGCATGTATCTTCTCATCTCTATCTTCTTCATTGATCCTACTCATTCTTTGTGTTTCAACTTAGACATTCCCTTGTCTAGAAAAAAAATCCCTCATCCATGGTGGTACTCAAAGGCTATGGTACTGAAAACAGCAGCAGCTAAACCAGCTTTGGGAGTGGGGATGTAAAAAAAAAAAAATGCTTCCTAGAAGAAGGGAGAAAAGGAGAAAGAGAGAGAACAGAGATTAGGGATGGGAAATATGCCAAGTGGAGAAGATAAAATACTTCAAATGGAAAAAGCATATTGCATTCAAAGAACTAAGAATATCTCAGTGTGTCTGAGGGGTGGTGGGGAGTTTGAGGTGAGAAATGAACCTGGAAAGGGCAGCAGGAGCCAGAAGAAGAAGAAACTTGTATGACGTGAAAGACATTAGATGTCACGGGGGACCAAAGAGTGAGATGGTCAGAGTCGAAGTAGCAAACGATTGCACTGGCGGTAAGTTGGAGAGTGGACTGGAGAGATGAGGAGGGGTGGGGGGCCAGTCAGGAGGCTGCCGCAGTAATGCAGGCAGGAAATGATGGTGGAGTGAGGTAGGCAAATGGCCTATGGAGTTAAGAGGACCAGTTATAGAGCTCCTAGGAGAACATGATGGACTGGAGGTCATTGGCTGGATTTGTGGAAAGAAGGACTAGAACATTTGAATGATGAGTCCACCTTCAGTACTTGAGCTACTTGGAGATTGGTGGCACTGTTTTCTGAGATGAGGAGGAAGCAATTGGGAGGCCATTGGGAAGGAGGTTATAACCCACTATCTAGGACTTCGACCTCCATGTGCTTCCTGTTACTCCTAAACTATACATCTTTTTTGAGTAACTATTGCATACAGGGAGTATGCCGGGTGATATAACATTTAGAAAGATCTTCGGTCTTGGAGTGTGGATAAAAAACACCCACAGGAAATTTTCAGGGGAGACAGACTGTGAATTGCCACAGTCAATGCACAAAGTCTACTGGGAGTGAATGGCATTTCTGCAGGCTGGCCAACTGTGGCATGTTAGCCTTTCTGGTCATTTCATCTCTGGTGGTTCAAAGAAGCTAAGATCTTTCTGGCTTCCAATGATAGAAATTAGGGCTTGATGTATGCTTGGTCTCCTCAGCAGAAACATCACAAGTCCAACTGTGTTAGCTTGTTCATGGTATTCCGATCCTCATTTTGAGTCCTTCTGAATGAATGTTCAATACTATTCAAGGTTTGAGCCATAGGACTTCATACTGTCTCACTAAGTCATTCTCCAATAGCACAATGAAGGTAAGTGTGAATATAGTCTGCTGAGAGGATGTCTTGGACCCAAATTTTGTCTTTTTTTGCCATTAGTACAACTTTCCCTACTGCCAGTAATAACTTCTCTTGCAGCTTTTCCTGGGACAAGCAGGCCATCCATTCTCAGATGCCTGCTTCACAGATACTGTCTCCATTGGGTCCTCTTGGGGGACTTGGAGGCTCCTTGGTTCATCCATTTTTTCCTTTTATTCGTGATCCACATGTTTTGAGCTCTACACTACGGAGTGGGGGAGCACACAAAGATGGCAAAGAGGATTAAGATATCACCTCTGCTGCCATCAAAACCTGTAATCCATTGTGAGAGAGCAGACATGTATAAAATAGGCTATGATAAAAGGGAGGATATTTTATTGGTTCTACCTCCTAGGACCTGTAAGCTGAGGCTCAATAGTGGTATCAGTAGTCCTGTTCCCATTTACTCAATAATTTCTCAGTTAGGCATCCTGCTAAATTTTACTTACATGTCACCACATTTGACTCTGCAATGATTCCAGCTTTATTATTGTTTTTATTTTTACAGATAAGGTCATTGAGACTCCAGAGGTTAAGCCTCTACCCAAAGTCCACACATCCAGGGGGTGAACCCAGAACTCTCTCACCTAATGTCTATTCTCTTAATCCCTCCTCTATCTTCCCACTGTATCAAAGGTACTTCGTGTTACTGCTTCATTTTCGCTCTGTGTGGGTGAGGCAAAGAAAATCGCTTTTAAAGAATCATTGAATATTGGCACCTAAACTAGAGTGTTGAAATAACACTCCGTGGTCACTATAGTTTCAAGTGAATATTTTTACCCAATGTTTATATCCCACAGTAAAAATCTGTCAGTTAAATTAAATTGCAGTTGTCTTTGACTTGCAAAATAATGTCTCATATTTCTATTGAATCTATTAGCTGAATCAGCTTATTTTATTTCTATAATTCAATGTAACATGTTGCTTTCTATTTGCTATCCCCAGGACACCCTTGTAAACAAGATGTTTCCTGTAATGGGTTTTTCCTGGTAAAAATCATTTAATAAGCAAATAAAAAAAGTACATGGTAATATGTGCTGACAGCCTCCTAACCATATTTGAAATATGAAGGCAGTGTTTCCAAGATGACTCAAGCCAATTGCTTTAATACTTCAATAAAAATAACTGCTATTAGAAGGTTCAATACTGAAGGCACATAATTTCAATCCTGGTTCATAAAATTTAATTTGGATTTATTTCAGGATAATGATCATTGAGAAAAGTATGTATGGGGATGGTCAGGCACCTGGGTAAGGACCACTAATTCGCTCTGAGAGATCACTGGGCTCCAGCAGGGTAGCTGGAAATATATATACACACATCATTAATTATTTGCAGAAATATTTTCTGTGACATTGGTCTCAAGGTGCTCCATTCAAATACCCTACTCAGCAGAATCCCTGCCACACAGCACTTGAGTAAAATGACTTTATATCAGATTGAATTCTCTTTGGCTCTAACCACATGGCCAGGTTTCATGGGTCCACTTTCATTTTTTTCTTTTCTTTTTGGCTTATAGCTTATGATATTTTAATGATATATGGCTACAATTCCAGTGATTCCCAGAATGTTATGAGTACAAATGTAGAGCGTGAAATTAATTCAGAACAAAGAATTTTGGAGCTAGAAGGGATCTTTGAGGTTATCTCATCTACACCTTTCAGTTTACTGATGAGACCACTGTAGTCTTGAAATAAATGATTTGCTCAGGGTCACAGAGCTGGGGCCCAGTGACACGTATTTGATTCTCAGTCCAGTGTTATTTAAGCAAGCCATGGTGTTTACATCAAACCAGATAACACAGACGTTGTTGTCTAACCACGGTAACAGTAAAAGCTTACCTTTATTGGCAGTTTAGTAAGCACAGTGTAAGTTTCATCATACTTAACCCTCAGGACAATTCTGTAACTCATTTCATTTATGGTAAAACTGAGGCTTGAGTATTGAAATCACTTGCCCGGGCTCACTCAGCTACTGAGTGGTAGCCTTGGGGTTTGACCCAGGCCATAGAGCCAGACACCATATCCTGACACTGCTGAGCTGAAATAATTGAGCAAGGTATTGGGAATACTTGTGCATGGGTCTAACAGAAGTGATAGCAAAAGAGTTGCAATGCCTTTCTATGTGAAAAGAATTTAGAAAATAAGGACAATTGAGCTGGAGAAGCCAAAATCAGGAGCAGGGGTAGTGAAGGATTTAATAATAAAATAGAGAAAAATTTATTTTTTACTTGCCAATTGTCTTTAAAATCACTTCAGTTTTCTAGTTTATGTTAGTCAGGGTCATCTGGTCATTTTGCATTTTAAATTTAGTAGTACCCAAATTTATCAATATGCAATTTCAAAGCATACACTGATTTTAGGAAATCTAAGGTAATAATTTGCTTTTAACAGAAAATGAAATAAATGTTTGAGGCAGATTTCAAGGACAAAAGAAAAACAAGTTCATTCATTTGTAGTATTTTATTGCCTTTCTATATTAATAGTGAATTGTATACAACCCATTTCTTCACTTGGCAGACGAAAACATGAATGTATTTTGCCAAATTGTAATGTTAAAATAATTGTCAACACTCCTTTTATACCCAAATTATTGAAGTGGTTTTTGGTCTGGTGGGTAATATAACTACTATATATCTATGCAATTGCATTTTGGTATCATTTTTAATGTATGACAACCTGTATGGGACTTTCCATCTACAAAATGTTATACGATCTCTCTTTTTTAATCTTGGGAGACATATCGTTGAGGAGTTGATTTATGACCCTGCTTGAGTAACCTTGGACATGTCTCTATCTTGCACATTATTGATAAAATGATTCAGCTTTTGCAACCTGAGATTTGAAAAACACTGCCATCTGAAAGCCCGAAAAGATAGTGTTTTGAAAGGTATAATTATTCCAAGGATGAAAAAAGACAGGCATTTTTTATAAGTTCAATTTTGCTATGGTCCACAGTTGGTAAAGGTATTAATAATAATTGTTGAAGGAAAATTATCCTCTCAAGGACTGGAGATAAATGTTTGATTGATGAGACTGTCCCAGATAGTAAATTACAACTGTGTCTAGAGGAAATCACAGAGCTTGTTTTTATCTTTTATTTTCTGTTTTTAATATACTGGTTTGTGGGTGTAAGTCAATTCAAGAAAACATTTATTGCATGTCTGCAATGTGCCAGGCACTCTGCTGAGTGGCCGGGATACTAAAGTGGATAATGTGCAGACTCTACCACACAGAACTGATGAGGACAAATTGTGACATGATTGGGAGTCGTGCTGGGAGTGTGCGGGAAGCAGAACTAGCAGCACTGTGCCCCACCCCGTACGTGTCAATGTGGATTTAAATGAATGGTATTGACTAGTTGCTCATTTAAATGTATTTCTTCTGATCCTTTTATAATCATTTACTTTGGTTAAAACTAAAATACCGGCTTCTCAGACTTCTTTCACTGTCGACATTGCAAAGTCCATTTGATTCTCTACCAGCTGTCAAGTTGCAGCTTAATACTTGCTTTCCCCAAACCTCCTGATTGGGTGAATTGCTTCATTCGGTCCTTTGTTTATACATCAACCGCAGCACACGTTCCCTTCTTTAGAATTACGTATTTACTTATGTATGAGTGTGCCTCCTTTAATGGATCATCTCTAAGAGAATAGGGCCCAATTTTCTTTAGATTCCCCTATACTTGGAAAAGTATGGAAACAACTCATATGAGTTTGCTGAGTTAACAATTAGTATAGAATCATCCGGCTATACCTTCTCACACATAAAAAGCTTACACTGTTCATGCAACCATATGAAAGGAACCTTAAGCAAATCAATTACTCTCTCTGCTCCTTACTTCCCAAACAAATAAATGGAAGTAGCTGGGCTACCTGCCTATCGATATGCCTGTTTACTCTAAGATATGATGTAGATGCTTCCTCATCGGACTATTTCCCTAAGCATGTAACCTGATTCCAAACTGACAAGCTTAATATGAATAAAAATAAAGAGTAACTAAACAATGAGTATCTACTATGTAGCAGGTGCTTTATATAGAGAGAGTGCTAGGTAAGTGGCTAAGCTGCAATTCTAATGTATTTCATGCATCTGTCCTTCTGTTTGTCCATCCAGTCACTTAATCAATATTCATTGAGTGTTTACTAGGTGCTAGGCATTATTCTAGGTGGTAAACACACAAAATCTAGGACCCCCAAGGAACTTTCCCTCTGGTTAATACTTCAAACTATGCTTTTCTCATGAACTACAGGACCTCCAACACTGTTAACTTTAGTCATACAAACCTTTCTGTCCCCTTGGTTTGTCTTGGGGTTGTTCCTAAGGATTTTATATAAATTTAAATATGTAAATTGTATTTCAAAAAGTAGGTAGTCTAATGCTTATATTCTGCTCCCTATTTTGAGAACTGTTAACATTTTTCAATTTTTTTTCCATGCAGTGAGACTATTAACATCAGTTAGGCATTATCTTTATATCCTCAAAGATCACTTCAAATTATACTAAATTAAATAGATTTAAGAATAAAAGAACAATCCACCTATTTTTGGTTGCATGCTGGGAGCAGATGTTTCAAAAAATTGAAAGTATATCCTTTGGTAAAACTAGTGTTTGCAGAGAGATGTGACTCTCAGTCTCTCTCCCTCTCTTTCGCGCGTGCGCGCACACACACACACACACACACACACACACACACACACACACATACACACAATGCTCTTTTCCCACACAAGACCTAAGAGCTTGGGACTATTACTCTTAGAAAATGGATGCATGGGTGTTTCGTTTCTGGTGTGTTTATGTGTGAGTGTTAAAAAACGCTGAGGCAAAGAGCAGAGGCTGAGTTGGGCGGATGGAGGGCAGATGGCTTAGACCACTCCTGGAAGAAAACCCAGACTGCACACACTTTGGGGTTATAGATAGGGGAAAAATGAAAACTACTATCTTCACTCTGTTATCAAAACAATAGAGCTTCCGCCCTGGCTAGTATGGCTGTATGGCTCAGTGGTAAGAGTGTCGCCCGCAGACCAGAGAGTCCCGCGTTTGATTCCAGCCAAGGCCACGTACCTCGGTTGCGGTTTGTCTCTGGCTCTGGTTGGGGTCGTGTGGGTGGCAACCAGTCGATGTGTCTCTCTCACGTCGATGTTTCTCTCTCTCTCTTCCCACCTCTCTCCCTCCTGCTCTATCTGAAGATAAAAACAAAAATGTCCTTGGGTGAGGATAAAAAAAATATATATATATATATATAATAATAATCAGGCTATCTGTGAAGATGTCAGAGATGCATTCTTGATTCTAAAGAGTGACAAAAAGCTTACTCTGAGGTTTAATTATCATTAAAAATCTAGATTGCCCAAATAAAACACTTTGTGAAGATAACCATGCCTGTACAGAAACATTGCCTGTCAAAACCTTAGTATAAGCTGAATTAAAACTGAAATAAAAGCCACGAAAGATTTTCCTAAGATAAAACCATTTCTCTCTTTGCTGGTAATAAAAAGTCCTGTAAAAAGTAATATGGCAAAACTCCCTACAAAGCACTATAAAGAGAAAAAGAAACAAACACATCTTCTTGAACTAGAAATTCTAGTTGATTACATTTTGTTGTTTTTACATTTTTTTTTAATTTTAGAAGTTATCAGCCAATAACAAAAATATTCCTTTGATGCACAAGCGAAAAGAACACAATTGCAAATGGTATCAGTGTTTGGTACCAAATTATGCAAGAAAACTCCAAGGTGAGGAAAGTCTTCTACAAGGATAGGAGGAAAGCAACAAAAAAAGCAGTCAGGAATTAAAGCTTTTATAAACATCTGAATAAAGGCTTTAAACACGTCAGTTGAATATTTAAAGCTCAATCATGTTCATTTAAGCGGCCCAGCGGTTCTCAACCTGTGGGTCGCGACCCCTTTGGGGGTCGAACGACCCTTTCACAGGGGTCTCCTAAGACATAACAGTAGCAAAATTACAGTTATGAAGTAGCAACGAAAATAATTTTATGGTTGGGGGTCACCACAGCATGAGGAACTGTATTAAAGGGTCGCGGCATTAGGAAGGTTGAGAACCACTTACATTTTAAGGTATAGAAGTGCTTATTAGCATTGCAGGGTCAGACTTGACTATGATCAGAGGCAGGAGGAGGTGGAGGAAGCAACTGAGCAAACTGGATCAGCGCAGAGCTGTGATCGAGATTTTAAATGTGTGTGTTTTTTTTTAAATTGATCTTTTAGAGAGAGAGGAAGGGGGAGAGAGAGAAACATCGATGTGAGAGAGAAACATGGATCAGCTGTCTCCTGTGTGCCCCCTACTGGGGATAGAACCCTCAATCCAGGCATGTGCCCTGACCAGGAATCGAACCGGGACTCCTCAGCCCATGGGATGGTGCTCAGTCGTGATCTAGATTTTAAATGGCAGTATATTCTTTCTTTTATTACATCATTAAAAAAAAGAAATCATTTCAAAGATATGCACCTCTTTATTGCAAAATACATAAGTCTAATGCTCATTTCTTCTGTGTAATTATTTTGGATTTTGCTACTGACAGAGCTGTTAGAAAGGCACATTTTTTTGTTCACTATATGAAATGTGTTGCTCTGATCAAAAGCGTAATAAGGATTGTATTTGCTGTCTGGTGATGATGTGGAGAAGACAATCTAATTCAGTGAGAATTCATTGAGTCCATATTACATATTCTGTGGAGGTGATGAGAAAAATGATGAACAGGACGTGGTCCTTAGCAACCAAGCAGTTTAACATAGTCTCACCCCAGTCATAACTGGATGTCTACTCACAGACACACATGCAATAGATGTAACATTACATAAAGTGGTATAGCATAACATAATAAACATGACAGAAATACATGTTTATATGTAATATTCGATGAAGTCAGGATAAGTGAGATGAGCAAGGCATGCCCGATTTAAATGTGTCCAAGTGGTTGGTTTTGCTGGTTTATCTTTTAATCCAGTCAGCTGTAGTTAACTGTACTCACTGCCCTTGATTTTTAATTGATAACTGCAGATTAAAAAGCATTTTTTTCTTTATTGATTTTAGAGAGAGAAGAAGGGAGAGGGAGAGAGAGATGGAAACATCGATGAGAGAGAACATCAATTGGCTGCCTCCTGTATACCCCCTACTGGGGATCTGGCCCACAACCTGGACCGGGAATTGAACCAGCGACCTCTTGGTTCATGGGTTGACACTCAACCAGTGAGCCACACCAGCCAAGCAACTGGATTCCCCTTTTAAATATAAGTTGGTTTAGTTACTAAAGCAGAATTACTTATTTTTAAAAAAGGAAAAAATCCTAAAGTATTAAGCGTCTTTGAGTGTGTTGTGAGATTATGGATAAATTTCTCTTATTTGTATTTTTCTATATTTTCCAATACATTTATCAGAGCATATACTATTTTTTGGTGACAAGAAGATGTGTGAATGTGTATGCTGAGAAACTGTCCAATGTTCCTATTAAAACAAAATGTGTGCATGTTGACAAGCCACCCAATTTCCCTACTGCAATAAAATGGCCCGCAATTCATGCCACCTATTTTTATATATCACTTTAAGACACAATGGAATACTATGCAGCTGTAAAAAAAGAAGGATCTCTTACCCTTTGAGACAGCACAAAGTGATCTGGAGAATATTATGCTAATTGAAACAAGCCAGTCAGACAAAGACAAGTATCACATGATCTCACTTGTAAGTGGAATCTAAAGAACAAAATAAACTGACCAATAAAACAGAACCAGAGGCATGCAAACATGGAACAGACTGACGCGTCTCAGAGGGAAGTGGGGAGGGGGTAGCTGGAAGAGATTAATCAAAGAATTATGTGCATATATGTATAACCCATGGACACAGACAATAGTGCAGTGAAGGCCTGGGGGGGGGGGAGACAGGAGCAGGGAGGAGGGGGCCAATGGGGGGAAAAGGGGAGACATCTTTAATACTTTCAACAATAAAGATAAATTTTTAAAAATAACATGTTTTATTCTAACTGCAGTATGGGCTCATTTTTAAGTATCCATGTTGCCTTTCAGTTTTTTCCAGCAGTCATTCCACTTTCATCGGCTTTCAACAAAAAGGATTTCCATATTCTTGAAAAAAGAAAGAAGAAAGACCTTCCTTTGAACTTTTGGATATTCCCTCTAAGCACTATACAAGGCCAAGGGAAAAAATCATAGGTTCTATTCGTTCTTTTAAAATCCTCAAAAGTCAAATGTGGCTGTGTATTCTTTCCAATGTCTCTTCACACAGTGTAGGGACAGATTCTGAATCCTACCGGAGGAGACCATAGAATAACACCACCACACAATTACAGAGCTCCCTAGAACATGTAACTTGGAAAGATAGAGGGGTCAATAGGATAGCTATGCAACACGATTTCAGGAAGACGGTCAGAGGGTACAGAATTATATTTAGAAAAAGAATATAACTTTCTTCACAGTGGTAACACCAATAAAGGAGGGAGGTGAAGGGTAAAATAAATACAGTTTTTAATGAGAGTTCTCCAACTGCAGCTTAAAATGAGCAACATATTAGGAAGAGAATTTATGGCTTTTCCCCTTCATTCACCAAGTGATTTTAGTATTCCTTTGGTTATTAAATTCATACCCTTATGTGACCATTGAATGATAGTGAATAGATCATTGCCAGAAAATCCTGATTCTTTCCTCTGTTGAACATGTTTGATATATGTAGATATCTCTATCTCTATCTCTATCTCTATCTCTCTATATATCTCTATCTCTATATATATCTTTATATAAATGTGTGTTATTTTAACTTCTTGTAGCTGCAGAACCAGCTCAAAATGGTCCTATCCTGTTTGACGAGGTGCTGAGTTGTTTTTCAGGGACAGCGGACCAGGACCGAGGGTCATAGACCCGAAGCATGTGCAGAGAAGAGAACTTCGATCTCCAGCTGCACCCCAAATCAGAGCCTCCCCCTTGCCCCACTTCCACAGAACCTAAGGACCAGGACATATGGAAACTAGGACACTGGAACGCTTTCGGAAGCCAAGGGTCCTTTTTCAGGAAGATCCCTGTTGATCTCCTTTATGACCAAGTCCCAAGTGTCTCCAGTTAAAACCCGAGCCACCAGCACTCCTGCACATCTGAGCCTCTAGCCTTAGAAACCCTAACCTAGTCCAGGAGCAAACGGATCTGAGGCACCAGGAGGCCTCCACCTTCCCGGCTGCCGCCTTCTTGACCAGTAAACCTGTCCTTACTCCAAACTCTAACATTTTGAGTTTTGGCCTTTCAAAGCATCAGGGCTTTGATTTGGTGATGTTATCTCTGCTTCAATTTTTTTCAAATACTAATTAGATACGCTTACATCTATTTATTTACATTATTTGACAGCTTTAAAAAAAAATTGTTAGTGTGTTTGTGATCTTTTCCCTGCACAATGTCCAGAGGTGATATGGACAAATAGGAAAATGATGTCATATGTTAAAGCAAAACCCGGAGTTGCTCCTGGCCTCCTCAAATCTACTATGCCAAACCGAGTTCCCCCAATACTACCCTTCCCCCGAGGTTTCCGATGACCGGGAAGCCAGCCATCCCGTTAGAGAAGCCAGGTTTCTGATCTAGACGATCGAAAGCAGTGCCTCTAGATCGAAATGTCAGCCCCAGTTCTGCCACCTGATGCTCTGAGCGTCAGCTCCCCGCTCTGTGCACAGGACACGGTGGTTCCGAGCTGTGTTCGTGAGGAGTAAGTGAGCCTTTGCGTGTGACTGCTTAGAACAGCCCTGGTCCACAGAGCTTGATAATCAGTATTTTTAATAATATTTTATTTTGCCCTGGCCGGTTTGGCTCAGTGGTTAGAGCGTCGGCCCGCGGACCGGAGAGTCCCGGGTTCGGTTCTCGCTTAGGGCACGTGCCTCGGTTGCAGTTCGTCCCTGGTCCAGGTTGGGGTCATGTGGGTGGCAACCAGTCGATGTGTCTCTCTCATGTCAATGTTTCTCTCTCTCTTTTCCTCCCTCTCTCCCTCCTGCTCTATCTGAAGATAAATGCAAAAATGTCCTCGGGTGAGGATTAAAAAAAATATATATATATATTATTTATTTTGATAACAATAATTATTTTTTAATAACACTTTACTCTTGGTTCCAATTCTACACATATTTCAAACATTCCATGAGCAGCTAGCTTTGGGTTTCCAGGTCCCCAGAGCCAAACATAAATGACTTGAGCGTATTGTGACAGAATTCACATTTACCAACTCAAATTAGAACTACACATTAACTGGAGTCGAAGAGCATGGGAATGGACACAAAGGAACCACCGAGCAGCCCTACACCTTGCGTTATGCAAACACCACTCGACTGGGCCTCGCCCAGGGTTTGTTCTGCACTTGCTTCTGATCCTGTCTTTTATTTTCTTAATTCCTTGAAGTCACATACCGTAAGGTATAATAGACTACTACAATTCAAAGAATATTTGATCAAAGGATGAGAGAAATATAAACCTGAATGAAATATTTTTTTAAAAAAAACAAGAGAAACAGTTTTTGAAATGCGAGTGTGCCCCACCATTCAGGAGAGGAGGAGCAGCTGCAGGTGTGGGGGCGTTGCTCTTCTGCTCGGACGCCGCTTAACTTCTGAAGTTCTCTGATCAACACCATTTCTCAGGGTTCAGCTTGGGAATCAACCCTTCCCGGAGGCTCCACGCTCCCTCCTGGCCCCTCCCGGGCCACGGGTGCCTCCGGGCTCACCACCCGGTACTGGAAATCAGCTGCTTGGTTTTCCCGCTCTCTGCAAGCAAGGTGTCCTCTTCCCTAACTCCACAGGTTCCTGCTAACTCAGCATCTAATTCAATAAATTCCTATTCTAGCAAAAATAAATGACAGGAATCTGTGTTGGGACGGGAGTGAGGGGTGCAATGGCCCATGCATTAGCCGTGTGACTTTGTCTCCTACATTAAAGGCACAGCCCTTGGATGGTAGGTGGGGCTAACTTTTCAACTTTGCATTCCTCTGTAAGCCCTCACACCTTTCTGCTTATGTTGTTCTCCCAAAGTGCTTACTGAATTAAACTGAAGGTAAGGCATGAAGAAAGCACAAAACTAAGACACTGAAAAATTAAGATAGCAAAAGCAAGCTACATGGGGAAAGTCACTTTAGCCAAAAGGCCCTGGACAATTATTTAAAGAAACTAGAATACCTTCAGGGACTCTTTCAAATGCACATATTTAATCATCTAATGTGTAAGTCAAATCTCAGATATAATTAATTCAGTGTGCCTTAACTTTTTTTTTTTTGCATATCAGCTTCCATTAGATGAGGCTACTCTGTGTATGGCTCCTGGTGGCTCCACATCTCTGAATGCTAAGAGAAGACACTCTGTGGGTGTCCCTTTGGTCTGAGCTGGGTGTGTATTATTCCAGTGAATCTAGAAGGGTGCTTAGGTCTGTGGCTGCACCTTCCTTATTTCCGAGGAAAACACTGTTGGATTTTACAGGAGGCAGCTGCTATTCTGAAGGTCACACATGTTACTGCCAAAGTTTCTGTGAGGAGTGGGTGACAAAGGGAAGACACGATTTCAGGCTTTGATGCTGAACTTTAATTGCTTACCCAAAGTACAAATTAAATAGATCTCTTGTGATTTCGAAGGAGCAAATAATTTTTCTTTAGACTGTGAAAATAACACTGTAAGTGGTTTGGACTTTTATAAGAAATCTAGTGAAGAGGTTAGACGGAAGGAATGACCTCAAATAAAAACTCAGAAGTCCTCTTCAAGAAATAGCATGGTATTCTGAATATAAATAGTCTCCAAGTACCTTAGAAGAAAATGTAACACTTACGCCTTTGCTAGAATGATGAATATGTTTCTTCTCTAAGGATTATTTAACACTTACCATAATTTTATTATAAATGGTCCAATAAAATGCAACAATAAGTTATGTGCTATATTAGGAGGATAACTCATTTATGAGTAATGTAGTAATTTGTAAAACTAATGGGCATGTTTATGAGCTTAAAGAGTTCTAAAGAATAAATAAAATACCATAACAGGCAAAACTGAGGCATTCAGCGTGGATTCCAGGAGATCAAAATTTTAACAGTTGTCAAACTATGTAAATGGGCTCTTTTTAGTGTCCACCTGAGTGCAGAGACAGGGTACACAGTGTAAGGGAATAATGCTGACCTGGGTGCTGAGAGGCTGAATTCTCTCCTGGCGCTGACTTTAACTAGGTTTTCCAAGCCTTAGTTCCCTGTCTTTGGGATGAAGGGCTCAACATGCCCAATCTTTAAAGAACCCTCTAATACTTACAACTTTTAACTAAATTTAGTAATTCAGCATTCATAGGCGAGCATCTGAATTCAACAATTTCTAATTTGTCATTGCTTTTATGAAAATCCAAACAAAGAATTCAAGGGTGAGCTTCAGAATTATTAGCCTTTAACTGCATGGTAATATATGTTGAACTCTGCAAGTATATTTATGGCACACTATTTATGTTGATTTTGCTGTGTTTAAAAAAAAAATTTTTTTTACTGGAATGCTGTTTTCAGCTGATGATTAATGTCCTAATAACTTGTTTTTTGTATGTGGCTCCCAGAAAAAAAAGAAAGAAAGAAAGAAAGAAAATGTTGCTTTTGTGTATTCATTCTGCCTACCTGTCTTTGGCAGGAGGTGGGTGGGTTTTGAGGATGAATATCTGTGTGCATCGGCTAATGCACACAAAGGCTCCATTTATGCTTCAATCTGGCCCCCTGTCCCTGACAGAGGTACTGTTATCAGTAATCCATGAAATGCTCCTTGTTCTTTTAATGGGTTTAACATTCACAGAGAGGGGGAAAATGCTGTTTGTGTTCTTTTTAGGTATACTAAATTTACTTTCTCATGCTCTTCCTCTCCAAATCATACTCATAGAAGGGCCCCCAGGCACTCTGTGGAAAACAAGTGAAGCCCTACGCTGTGAAATCATACTGGGAAGTCTGAATTTATAAAAGCTCTTATTAACCTTAGGTTCTCTGCTTTAATTTTGTTTTATAAAGGGAAACAGAGGTCTCAGGTTCAAGCTGGCATGCCATTCATAGGTGAGACCTAGGAATGAATATTGATATTAAAATTAAAATAGAGAAGTAAACACTTTTTACCAACACAGCTTGTGGAAGGGGAAATGACTACATTTCCTGTCCTGATTTTTCAGTGTAGCTTTTTATTTTTTTAAGCGTGACGTTGTTAAAGTCATGATATTTTGACTGTGCTTTTTATAATATGCTATTTCACATTCTAACTTTAAAAGTTAGAATTTTACTTAGGGTCATATGTTTTTAAAGCACTCAGATGTGTTTTGGGTGGTCACTGGTTAGTATCCGCATGCTGGGTGTATACTTGCTGCTTTACTGATACGGAAATGAAGACGGAGCCATGGAGTCATTTTCTAATTCTTGTGTCCCTCTTCCTCCTTAGCTGAGTTCCTTACTCACAGTAGACACTCAGTATCTTCCAAACCAATGACCAACGCGCTCTACAAGTCCCAGAATGAGATTCAAGATTTCATAGGAATAGTATTTCTGAAGTTAGGCATGCTTTCAAGTTAACAGTACAGGAACATCAAACTCTGATAAAATACTAAAAACATATCCAAACCTTTGCAATTTTATTTTATTTGCTGTTATCTTCCAATTTGTTCTGCCTACTATGGTTATTGAATTCTAGAAACAAGTCTTTGAAGTAGTCTGTTTTACTATTCATGGGCTGCATTTTGATCAGGTGTTTGGTGGGTACTATAGTTCATTCTATTTCACCATGTGACTTGGTGACAGTGATCTAGTCTAAAAAATTAATCGATACCTGGAAGAAAGACGAAATGTTCTTTGGGCAATGTAAATGCTGTAGCTTTCATATACGTATTCTGGAAATGATACTCTTGTCTTTACTGGCTAATTTAGATGAGGGAGGTAGGGGCCACTTTAAGTGCTGTGAGTGGCCTTGGGGGCTGGGGGGAGGATGTCGTGTCATGATTCGGCAGAGATCTTCAGACACGGAAGAGACATGATGACGCTTCATCTCCTTCATTTTACAAAGAAAGAAAACGAGTTCTAGGTAGAAAAGCAACCTCTTTAGGGAGCTTCTTCCAAGACACTCCAGTGTCCTGGTTGAGACTAGAACATGCAGGGATGATGAGACTCCTCCTAGTAAGAATTTTCAAAACTCACACACACTGTAAAGGAAGAGGCAGACTTTGATGAGAACATGTCATTCCTTTGTCACTTTGGTGTGAACCCTGCACATGTGAGAAGTAGTTTCAAGGAACTAAGACTACTCTGATCCTATGCTAAATAAATTCATAGGAAGCGACGAGGAAACACTCAGCTAGAATCACCCCCAAGAAGTTACGAGTCCATCCACTTTGCAGCAGCTTTGCCCCATCGAGTCTTCTGCATTGCACACTTAACACCCCAGCTGCAAAGCCGCCAGTTTCCTTGTGTCTGGAACGACCTTTCCCCACGAGTGTTCTGCAGATGTTTCATTTGAAAAGGGGGCACGGAGGGTTCCCAGGTCAATTGAGGTTACAGGCAGGCTCTATTCCCTCTTCACTAACGGCTCTGAGACATCTCGCTCCCACCACCCCTCTCTCTCTTTCTCTCTGGCACTCATGTTAATCTAAGATTTCCTAAGTTTTTAGACTATGAAACTTTTGTTTTTCTTTTTTTTGCATAATACTTTTGTTAATTCAATGAACGATTCTTACAACATTTTCACTTGGATTAGCTACTTTTGCACTTAGCCTGACTTTTTGAAGAAGGCAAGTTACATCTTATTTTCCACATCTTTGAGAGACGAAGAGGCAGAATCACAGATGTTCATAACTTGTCCAGGGTTCTATAATTATTTTGAGATAGAGCCAGTTAGGATTTCAAGGCTTGCGACTCCAGATTCAGTGTTCTACCCTATATATTGTGCTGTGTCTGTTCTTTGGACTCTCTCTCTCTCTCTCTTTTAATGCTTTTATTTTTTAGTTAATCCTCACCTGGGGAGCTTTTTCCACTGATTTTTAGAGAGAGTGGAAGGGAGAGAGAGAGAGGAAAACATCAATGTGCGAGAGATACATTGACTGGTTGCCTCCAGAATGACCCCAACCAGGCCGGAGATCGAACCTGCAACCCAGGTAAGTGCCCTTGACGGGGAATCAAATCCGAGACCCTTCAGTCTGCAGGCCGATGCTCTAACCACTGAGCAAAACTGGCCAGAGCTGTTCTTTAGACTCTTAAACCAATATTTAGAAAGTGATTCATTAAAATTACAGATTTTTCTTAATGATCTCATGTATAAGAGATTGAAGACCATTCACAAGATCATCATTTACTAAATTAATGAACATTCAAACTTGAATAAAACTCAGTGCTTGCATCATAGCTGTGTTAACAAAATATTCCCAGAATACAACTTATTAAATCTGTCATTTTCAGTTATTTGTATTTTCACCAATGAGTTAGTGTTTTCCATGTCAAGTGAAATAACTATCACAGGCACAGAATAAAAATCTTTATTTTTATTTTGAATTTTTAAAGCCCATTATGAATTGCTAGAGGTGAATTGTACAATAATGCCATAAAAATAAAACAGAAAACCTTTAAAGAGGTTTTCTGCATTCCAGAAAATATATACTTATCACAGATCATAAATGCAGTCTCGGGTAATTTTAAACATATGGTAGGTTTCTTCTTAAGTACTTATATTTTAGGAACCTTAATTATGCTTTAAATCTTTTTCTCGTCACAGAATAATTTTGCCATGAAAATCTATGTAGGTAGTACTGCTACTTCTTTCCTCATAATATTTATGGGAGTTGGATTGGCTTACAATTTGCAATTCATTAATTCAGAATGTAATTCCCCATAACTAAGGAGTTTCTTGTCTAGTTATTCAACTCAATAGTGCTTCATTACGTTAAACTATGAGCTGCAAAAACAAACAAATTATTTCTGAAGCACTTAACAGTCCATAGGTTACAGAAACAGCCTGTGAAGGTGTTATACTTACTCATTCCTATGAAGTAATGCTCAGTATTTACTACTCAACTGTCAGAGTAGCTATAAGCTTATTAAAACTTCTCTCTACTCCCACTAGGTTTCTTAACAAAGTAGAGTGACTTCATGGTCTTTTTCTCTGAAGGAAAAAAAAAAAAAATCCCGCAGGGCCTTGTATTCCTTAGCATGAGTTGGCTTGATGTTACTTGCCTTCATATTTATAGCCATTGAATAGATTTTCAAAGAGATTTACTACTCTAATTTCAAAATTATATTTTGGAAACCGCAGTCCCAATCTCCCCTCCCTCGGACAGCCCTTAGGATCTTTTCTGCACTCAGAAGGCCTCTTTAGGTTGGGTTTGTACGTTTGCTAAGCACACTGGATATCCTCCTGTCCTGAGACTGTGGTATGGCATTTACACTCACTCACTCTTATACATCTCTCTCAGAATTATGACTTATTTCCCATTGCTTCACTGTAGAAAACCGAGAATGTAAAAGATAACAGCCTCTTCTTTGTATCCCATCAACTGCCTGACTGACTTAGGAATCTAAGAGGAACTGAAAAAGCGAGGGGGCCCAGTAGACAGGGTTAGTCTTGCAATGAAAAAGTTAACTCTGAAAGTAGAATGGTTAGAAGTTCTTTCTGCTTAAAAAAAGCAAACCAAACTTTTTATCCTTCATATATTGCATATAAGAATGTTCATTTCAGTATTATTTATAATAATAAAGACACCAACAGATCTTCAGTGTTAATCAATGGTCCGTCCATGCAATGAGTATGATTCCATCACTAAACAGACCTTTATATGCTTACATGGAAAAAGGCAGAAGATATATATATTATTGATTTTTTTAGAGAGAGAGGAAGGGAGAGAGAGATAGAAACATTGATATGAAAGAGAAACATCCATTGGCTGCCTCCTGCACGCCCCCTACTGGGGATGGAGCCTGCAACCCGGGCGTGTGCCCTGACTGGATATCGAACTGGGACCGCTCAGTCCATGGGACGACGCTCAATTCATTGAGCCACTCTGGTCGTGCCAGAAAATATATTAAATAATAAAAAATAAAATCTACAAAATGGTATGTATATGATCATATTTGTTAACAAAAGTGATGAATTCAAATTATCTATTTGCCAATACATGTGTAGAAATTTCTGGAAAGATTCTTCTTTATCATCATCTTCATCCCTTATTAAGCATTTATTATATGCCAAAAGCCATTTATATACACATTCTTTCATCTAACCTTCACAATGACCCACTGGGTTAGATATTAGCATTAACTCTGTAATATACATATTGAAACTCAGGAATAAGGGCTTAAGTTATTTGCCCAAGTTCCCACAGTGAATCACAGGATATTTTTCCATTTATCTTCAGAGAGTGGGAGGGAGGGACGGATAAAGAGAGAGAGAGGGAGAGAGAGAGAGAGAGAGAGAGAGAGAGAGAGAGAGAGAAACATTGATGTGAGAGAGACACATCTACTGGTTGCCTCCCGCAGGACCCCAACCAGGGCCGGGACGGAACCGCAGCTGGGGTTTGTGCCCCTGACTGGAATCAAATCCTTGATTCTCTGGTCCAAGGGCCCATGCTCTAAGTGCTGAGCCAAACTGTCCAGGGCCATAGCCTCTTCTCTTAAAAAGCAAGCATAAACTCCCTAAAAAAGTTTTAAAATATGTGTTTGCGGAATGACTTTCCATTGTTTTAAAGTTGAGTTTCATTCCTTGCCTCACCCTCCTTTTTCTTCTTTATTTCATCCAAATTCTTCAGTGGAAAAGAATAAAATTTCAGAGTTAAAAGAGATCTTATAGACATATAATCCAATCCCCTTGTCTGTTTAATTAACTAATTAATTGTCTTTCTCAGTGCCCCCTTTCCTTTTTTTATATTGAGTATGTATACTTAGATGCAGTAAAAATGTACACATCTTAAGTTATGGTTTGGTGGGTTTTAACAAATGTATATACCCATGTAAACAACACCCCAGTCAACATGGAGAACATTGTCATCACCCTGGAAAATGTTCTTGTCTTTATTCTTTCCCTCTCCCCCACCAAGGCAACCACTATTCTGAATTCTATTCTCACAGATTAGCTTTACCTATATAAACTTCATGAAAATGAAACTTTATTATATTATTTTGTGTGTGCTTGGTTTCCTTCGCTGAGGGTGATGTTTGAGATTCACTCATGTCATTGCACATTTGTAGTACAAAACTCTTATTTTAGAAATTAGGAAAAAATATAGAAAGTGAACTATTTTGCTTGGAATCATACCACTAGAGAGAGATAGAAAGATGTAGGACTAATATTTACATTTTTGTTTCTCTGGTCCCCCATATTTTCCATTTATCCTACTGACCCCCTTAATTGCAAATGATTATTATTTATGTTGCCCTTTGTGGAGTGATTATGAAAATATTCCCACTAAAGCCCTGGCTTGTTTGGCTCAGTGGTTAGAGTGTTGGTCTGTGGACCAAAGAATCAAGGGTTTGATTTCTGGTCAAGGGCATGTACCTTAGTTGTAGGTTCCATCCCTGGCCCTGGTCGGGGTCATGTGGGAGGCAACCAACTGATGTCTTCTCACATCGATGTTTCTCTCTCTCTCTTCCTCCCTCCATCCCATTCTATCTAAAAACCAACGGAAAAAATATCCTTGGGTGAGGATGAAAAAAACAAAACAGAACAGAAAATATTCCCACTTTAAAGATCAATAATATAACTCAGTTAATGACCCAACCAAGAGAAGATGAGTAATCATGTCCCTGATAAAACGGATACTTCCCAAATTTTTATCAAAAGTCTAAGGCATTTCTCCTGAGATAAACACATTGATTTAAGAACCTAACAGAAGACAATATTTAATACTAAAAATTTAACTTATGCATAATTAAGTGTTGAGTAAAAGTGGCAAGAAAGGAGAGATGCATAGAAAAAATACATCACCACCTAAAATAGAATTCCATTCCCTACAAGAGAGTAAAAATAATCAGTACTGTGGACTGTAGGAAATTGTCTACAAAACAATCTAACTCTCTTTGCTTAAGTCTTTAATCATTAAGCGTCTTCTGGTTCTTAATTTGGCTTTCTAAGACACCGCAGCGTGAGAAAGGAGATGCCAGGGGTAGCAGCCAGGAAGGTTCAGGAGCTGGGAATGAATACACACCCATTTACCCTAAAGATGGATTTAAAAGTAATCAATTTTCTGAACATATAAAGCTAAACTGGTCATCTGTGGTGACCTCACCACATGCTGGTCATCTGAATGGCAGTGCACAGGCACCCTCCCTGTTTTCACGAAGCAAAAATAATCCAGCAGAGGATTATCTGCCAGTTTGTAACTGGGACTGGTCTAGATGTCCAAGACCTTAGGCTTCAGAACTTCTACCAGGTACATCAATGGAAAGGCTGCTTTGCTACACCATAGGGTCAAACTACCTTTTTTTAAATATTTTTTTTTTTATTGATTTTAGAGAGAGAGGAAGGAAGAAGGAGAGAGAGATAAATAATATCGATCGGCTGCCTCCTGCATGCCCCCCCCCCCCCCACTGGGGACCAGCCCAAAACATGTGTATGTGCCCTGACCGGGAATCGAACCAGGACCTCTCAGTCCATGGCACGATGCTCAATCCACTGAGCCACACCAGCCGGGCTCGAACTATTTGTAAGAGTGAACAATACAAGTTGTTATATACAACCATACATCTTAGATTTTCTGGGTTTCAGATATTAAGTTCAGTTGTCAGATCCTATGCCCAGATTTGGGGTAAAAAAAAAAAAAAGTTATTATGCTGAGAAATAACCATTGTGTGTGTATATATATTTTTTTTTCTAGAAAATATAGAATTTTAAAATTTCTCAAGATAGAAAATGAACAAATCTTAAAATTTTGACTTCTGATCTTTATAACCAGAAACATTTTTACAAAACACTGTAGCCAACTGAAGGCAACTTCAGAACAACAAAACTTTTGTTTTAGAAATATGGGGATTTGAAATTGTGAAGTTTTACTTCTATCTGAAGACACAAATTAGCTCAGCCAACTTCTTATTTAACCATATATGCACATAAAGCTGGTTTACTGGTCCAAAAAATTAGGGAAGGAATAAAAGAAACAGGTAATCCAATTTGACATAATTTTTACCTCTCCTTCTTATTAATCCAAATGAAATGGCAAGAGGCACACTAGAGGTGGAACTAACTTCTCTGAGACATTGCATGAACACATTACTAGGCAATTTATGTAATAAATTGGAAAAAACAAGAAAAGCATGTCAATAAGCAAAGCAAAAAAACAAAAACAAAAAACACAGCAACAACAAAAAAAAACCTAAACATAAACCATTCATTAAATATGACAGAATATCCGATATTTTTACACTTGGTCTCAAATATTAAAGTTGAATTAAGAGCCACAGATGTATGTCTGGTAAACAAATTACTGACTTTTACCAAGAGACAGCATCTGTGCTCTTTCCATATGTGTCTACTGTTTTCCTTCGTAAGAGAGGGTTCCACGCATTTCTATTTTACATAAACCAACAACACTGATCTGTGAGCAAAACCGGCATATTCTGTCACATGTCTCATATAAAATGTATCGTTTATATTTCAGAAAATGGAACCCGTCTTAAACAGAAACTCCCGCTCTGGAAACTAGACACTTCAGGTATCAGAAAAGCTCATCTCGTGATACTATAAAACGTGCCATGTTTTATTTTCTTTCAGACTGAGGTTTCTGTCTAGATCATGATATGTTCAATTCAGTGAGAAGCATTCAATTTATCACCAAGTACTACTGCTCTTAGAGAAAGAGATTCTTTTTAATAGTTATTCATTTTGAGCAGTTCTTTTTCTGAAAGCTACCAGAGGCCACATAACCTGATCTTCAAGATCATCTTCACGGCCCTGGAAATCCTGGGAACAAACCACCCACGGGAGACCAGCACTGATGTCTCAGCTAGCTGGATCCTCGACGCTGCCTCAAATTATGTCCCTGAGGCATTCTCAGGTTTCCAGAGCTGATCTGTTTTGTTTTGTTTTCAAATACAAAGGAGTTTAACGAAGCGAGCAAAGAAATGTGCATGGTCCAGTGCTGTGTAACCAGCCAGCACTGTGTGCACCCATCAAACCTTATACATTACATTATAAAACTCACCGCCTTCCTTATACAGAACAGGGCTCACTAAATATTTGTTCAAAAAATGAATGCATTTTAAAAACCAGTTGCTTGACAACCATTTCTGTGCATTGTGCTCCGCTACGGTCGTCCCCACGGCGGATCTATGTAAAGAAACCTCACCGATTGGTCCAGGAAGAGCCTGTACTCAGATTTTTGGGGAGGTTATCACAATTCTTGCTTCTACCACTCTATGTATACCTTCCATCAAGAAGTAGATTTTCCATAGACATCGCAAACTTATACCTTAAATTGTATTTATTTCCTTAAGCCCATTTCCCCAAGCCCATTTCCCCCTTGCCGTGACTCGTCTTAAGGGATGACACCATTACCTGCTTAGTTGGTGGAATCAGAAACTTGGATGTTTCCATCTTGGTCAGACCACATGTTCACCTGGTCACCAAGTTCTGCTGCTCACGCCTCTCTGACATTGTTATGGGTCCCTTTCACTCTGCCTTTGCTGGTGCCTCTCTCGTTAAGGGACTGTTAGAAAAGTCTAACTTGTGCTCTTGCCTTTGGACTCTGCCTCCTTCACCCACAGACAGAAGCCTTCAGAGACTCCCAGATCCTTGTGGAATGAGATTCACACTCTTTAGTGTGAGCTAATGGGTCATTTCTCAGGTACTTTCCCCCTCCAAGCCAGCCTTCTGCTGGCCGTCTCCTCCTCTCCCCCTTCCTGTCGTATTTCAGTGTTCACGTTTCCCCTCTCTCCCTGTGTGTACAATGCCCCCCTCATTTGCCCGAAAAGTCCTTCTCTCCAGGTCTGATGCCTTCCCGGATCTATCCACATGGACTCATCATTCCTCCTGTGTTTTCACACAGCAGTTCCTTGAAGGCAGGAGTCATACCTTGATCATCTTCGCCTCACGGGTGCCAAGCACAGTGCCTGGCACTTCAGGGGCCTTTCAGAACCCTCTGTAAACTAAATGAACAAGCCCAATGACCAAGATGGACACGGTTCACAAAACCCAAAGAGAAAGTAAGAAAGAGAAAACTGAGGACAAAAACTAGATGCAGATGAAGAGAAATCTTCGAAACATGAAAGTGCTCGAAGAAAAACGAAATAAACCATGGACTTGGAAATTGCAGTTCCAACAAGCGCTTTCCTTACTTTTCAAAGGAATAGTTATGGGGCTACAAAGTTTGAAAGGTATGACTCTCCTAATTGCACTTTCACAAAATTTTGTAAATGATTCCCCCTCCCCATTTAATTGGTGTAGCTTATTCACCTCAGTGATTCAGGGAAAATATTTGTGCAGCACTCTGAGTAATATTAGCACATTTGTACCCAGAGAAGCCCCTATGCCTAACAAGAACATTCTGTGATCTAGATTTAATCTAATATTTGTCTGACTTCACCCACTGAATAAACAGGGCTCATTAGTATCAAACACACAGAATCTTTGTTTTTCCCAACTGTAAAGCTGACCTTTGCAATGTAATCTTGTGTTCTTAAGATTAGCATCCAATATATCACAACATGGTTATAGCAAATGCTTCCTCCTTCTTCCCCTCCTTCTCGTTCTCTCCAACACAAACAAACACATACAAAAAACTGTTTAAGAGCTTGAAGATTTGTGGGATATTTTTGATGCTCTTATCTCTCAGTTTCTGAGAAACGATATATAAAATGTCATCTCATGTTGATATTTGTATCACTACATCTTAGTAACCAAACTGGGAACAGAATTTGATAGAATGTGTTTTATGCAACAAGATACAACTATTAAAGTGCAAGGTGCACAAATTAAGTTTTTGTGTCCAAAATAGCATATGTCTGATATACCTGTTACAAAATTGGAGCTTAAAATATATATTAACATGCAACGTAATTAATAGTTAAACTTTTCGTTTGGAAGTGTTTATGTTTAACAAAATGTTTAGGTTTAAAATTGTTTTACTCTAATTAAAAATGCAAAATTATATTTAATATTGCCATATATTTTATAGCTCAGACTCCATTTAAGGATTTTTCTAGGGCACATACTTTTAAAATATTTTAGATATTATCAAAGCATATTTCTGTGATGTTTTCAAATTTGATATTTAAATATTTACTAACTGTTTTTCTGTCTCATGGTTTCTTCCAGTTTTCAAGATTTTGAAAAGAGTCATAATATAACATCTATCAGAATGGCTAAAATATTATGAAATGCATTTCAAAATCTTTTCTGAAATATTTCAATAAGATATTAGCAAGAATCAAAATATTATTCAAAGGTAACAGGCATTCTTCCTTTAGTGTTCTAAATAGCTAAGACAGCAGCCTAGAAGCATTTTCGTAATAAGCAACTACAGACGTAAACAAATATTGGAAACAAATTAGGTTACGGTTGCATGTTAGAGGAGCATCAAAAATCACAAAGTGAGCACGACTTCTGAAGGGACCATTAAAATTCAGCACACAGTGCTTCACATGACGTTGAACCTTTATCTGCAAAATGAGGAAGCTGGAGAGATTTTTGCAGCAATTTAAAATATGGAAATAGCCTCTTCTGGCTGATTTACGACGTGTGTGGAGTAGTGAATGAATGAACTCAGGTTTAGCCTGAGAACACTTTTCCACTAAATAACATGTTGGGCTTAATCCTGCAGCATCGTTTCCTCTATTTCTCATCTCCCTCCTTCCCCGTGCCAAAACTCCCCTGTAAAGAGTCTCAGATCAAATAGAAAAGTTGGCCAACAGGCTCGAGTTGTCAGACTGGTCATCCAACACAATTACTAACTCTGGACAGAGCCAAACCTAACACACCTCAGGGACAGAGTTATTTATAGCACATGCTTCTTTAAAATGCTCAGTGAATGTTAGGGATCCCAAGAGTTTGAAACAGCGCAATCAGTTTGAACATGACTTTGGACCCAGGCAGAGGAGCCTGAGTTCGAATCTCTCATTTTCCTGATCTGTAAAATGAAGCTCAATAAGACTTCATAGAGGATTAAATGAGAAAAAGCCTGCAAATGCCTGCCCCCCAAAATCGTGGCACATGGTAGTCTCTAAAACCATTAGTTGTATTTCACTTATTATTTAATATTGTGGCTTTCCTTTTTGTACTTCCTAAAAATTAAAAACTGTTTTTCATTGGTGCTCATATAATAATCCTCTAAGCAGGACCTTTGAAATTGTGATATAGGTAAAGTTGAAATGGGCTACTTTTCTCCGTATTTCTTACCCCTTTCAACACTGTTCCAGCCTGTCCCTTCTTTGGTGGTGTCGCATACGCGAGACCAGTGGTTTTCAAATTGTTTAGCTGCAGCAGTGGGAATCTACCAGGTGGAATCTTATGCTGAATGCTAACAGACAGAGATACAGATTATATCCAAGAAGTTATTTTGCAGTGTGGGGTGGGTGGCTGGGTGGGAGGGACACAGTGGCCTGAGGACCCCCAGCTTTGCTCATAGTGTGAAGAATACTGAACTTGACCAGTGCTATTTCAGCTGGAGTCCACAGACAGCTGGAGAGGGATGGTCCACAGGTCTATTTTAAGAAGTTTAAGGGGAAAAAAATTGATGATAATCTACAAAAGAAGAAAAATCACCTGGTACAAAGAACTGGATATTTAGAAATATATGTGTCCCCAAGTCTGTTTGGGTTCACAATTATGTTAGCTTCTAGCTCTCATCTAAATTGGTAGCACTTAACAGAGAATGTATGTTTAAGCATTGCTTTGTATCCTAATTTCAAGGATCATAATCATTCAATGTCCATTGCATTCCTGTTAAATTATTTTTTACCTTGTATAAAAACAAAAACTTCTCATTCTCATGGGTAGTTACTGATTGAAAAATATTGTTATTAATTGAGTTGTTTCTCAAGTTATTTAATAAAATAAGATTTGGATGTGACATGATAAAAACTGCAAAATGTGATAGAATAATATATAAATTTAATTATCCCTGACTGGAGAGACAAGAATAAAGGCAGACGTAATCTACGCTTTTCTGCCAAACTAATGCCAAACAGCCTCAGGGCCTAGCCCAGAGGCACAGAAACGAACACGAACAGCAGTTACAATGCAGAACCTTGGCGGGGCTGGCAGAAGGGTGCCCTACAGCACATGGTGGTTGGTAGAAGTTTGCTGAAGTCAAAGAGACCTGTTCAAAGGGGTCCAGGCATTACTTGGCTCTAAGAAATTCTGCAATAGGCCTTTAAACGGCACCGACCCTCTATTAACATTTCCCTGTCTCATTTTCTCCAGGTACTGCCCTCCCCTTAATCTTTTTAATAGTTCCTCTGTGAATGTGCCAGGCCTCCTGGGCCATTTTTAGACATTTTAACAGATCACCTAGAGACAAGGCTTTAACCCCAAAGAACTGAACTAGTGGAAATATATCTCTGCAGGCTGGCGGGGAAGGGATGCAGTACTCCTTAAATCACACACCTAGATAGTTGTCTGTCTTAATTGGAGGAGAATTCACTGGCCTCCCTAAACGCTTGATTCATTGATTCCTCTTACAGCTCTCCCCACACCCCGGTGCCTGCCTCTCCTATTACAACATTCTCTCTTTCCTTGGCCTTTATTTAGAGAGTATCTATCTATATCCCCAAATCCTTATCGGTTTTATTCAATTGTGGGCACAAACAATACTTCAGTACAATACATTGTGTGGTTCGTAGAGCAAAATGGAATGTTTTCTCAGTTGTAAAATGCTATCAATTACTAGGCCCACATTGATTTAATACCAACTTTGTAGGAATAAAGAAGCAGTATATATTAAATGTACAAAATCAATTTTGAGATGCATTCCAATTTCATCCTGATTTCAGAAATATTACCTGCAAAGAGACCCTGCATCTCAGAACAGAGAAATTATGGTAAGTGACTAAGACTGGACTTCTACACCAATGCTTGTCAGCCACACAGAAGGGAAGCCGTGGCCAGGGGCAGGGCTTCTCCCAATGATCCATGCTGAACCCTAAGGGTTCTTGCAAACCTTCTCACTGGACCCTGGTTCTGCCTCTGACCACCTGCCCGGTGTTCTCCATGCGGCAGAGTGATCTTTGTCAAACCCTCGTATGATGACTTATGCTCACTGCTCATACACCCTCACTCAGAGGACAGCCGGCGGTGCACTGGAGCCAGCTCACACCAGTTTGAGAGGTGACTATGAAATTTTGGGAAATTTTGCAAGCTGGTTAGACAGAGCCATTGTTAAAAATTTACTTATATAAACCTATAATGAAATAAATTATATGTAAAACGAATACTGAAAACTTATCACTTTCTAATTACTCTATTACATGTTACTATTATCTATGCTCTGGCAATAGTTTACATCAATTATACACGCATTTAGAAATACTACCCAGCAGTTTCCCCTTTACCTGCCGTGGACACGTCAAGGCCCTCAGTGGATGCTTGAAACCTCAGATAGTACCTATATACACGATGTCTTTTCCTATCTGTACATACCTATGATAAAGTTCCATTTTAAAATTAGGCATGGTAAGAGATGAACAACAACTACTAATAAGATAGAACAATTTTAACAATCTAACTGTGATAAACGTGATGTAAATGTGGCATTATTGAGTACAACAAGGGTTACCTGGACACAAGCACTGTGACGCCACCGCAGTCGATCTGATGGCCGAGATGGAGGCTGAGTGGCCCACTGGCAGGTGGCGTATACAGTGTGCACACACCGAACAAAGGGATGAGTCCTCTGGGTGCGACAGAGTAGGACAGCGTGAGATTTCATCATGCTAGTCAGAGCAGTGTGCAACTGTTTATTTCTGGAATTTGCCATTTAATATTTTGTACCACAGTTGACCGGGGAACTGAAACTAAAGAAAGCGAAATGGGGTACGGGGGGGGGTACCCCAGGATGGGGGCAAACCACTGCCCTTCTCTCACCAGCTCTGCACTCAGCAGTGTCACACTTGAACTTGAACTCAGCCCTGGCCAGAGAATATTTCCACCACCGCAGCTGGCAGGTGCTACAAACCATAGTCAACCTCCCACCCCTAAATGTTGAGCATTTACCAGCCCTCCAATGAGCAAACCCAAAGTCCTTACACAGGCCTCTGATACCCTCTGAGATCTGCCTCCTTGCCATCTCTCAGATTTCATCTTCTACCACCTTCCCTCCTTCCTTCTACACGAGCCACACTGGTGTCCTGGCAGGGGCTGGCTCATTGCACAACTCTAGGGGGCACCAGTCACACGCTTTTCTGTGTAAATGGTGCTGCTCCATTCCTGTGGCAACACTCTGTCAAGCTAAGTCATTCAGAGAAACTGCTCCTTCCTGTGTCTGAAAGAAGCCACACACAATCCTGCCACAGAGCCTTTGCACTGACTGCTCCTTCCACCTGTGATACACTTTCCCCCAGATCGTCACTGGCCTTCTCGTTATCATTTTCCAGGTGTTGGCTCCCATGTTACCTTGTCAGCGAAGTGTCCCCTGAGCAGGGCATGTAAATGAGCAAATTGCCCTTCTCCGTTCTTTGGCACTCCTGTGCTCCCCTTCCCTGCTTTCCTTCTCATCCTAACTTACCAGCAACTGATATACAAAATCTTTTCCTTTTACTCCATTGTTCTCTATTTCCCCCCACTGCAATGCAAATGCCAGTAGAGTGCAGGCTTTGTTTCATTCTCGGTATTCCCAGACGCCTGGCATGTAGTAGGTGCTAACGATATAACTGAACAAATGAATGCATGTATGATGATTTAACAAGGACTCTGATTTTATATAAAAGTTAATATGTACTCACATATATATGCATATATACACACATATATAATTTTAATTTATATACACACATTGATGTATATGTGTGTGTGTGTGTGTGTGTGTGTGTGTGTGTGTGTGTAGACACACACACAAACTAGGATCAGAATATCTAGGTCTGAGCTACAGCTGTGATGCTTATGGACATGAAATACTGCATCTTTACTTGAGAAGCCTGACAGTGACCAGGGACACCCTGAAGCAGTGAAGCAGTGGGAAACATTTCTTTGATACATATAGATTCTCTTTCTGGTAGGACAGCACTTGGGGACTGGAATCTGATGAAATCCCTACCTGAGAAACAGGGAATTCGTTTGCGCATCACTGGAAGGAGATCAAGGCAGAGACTTGACCTAGTTCAGGAAAGGTGGCCATCGCTAAAGAAAGAATAATAAATTCCAAAGGGAAGTGGAGCTGTGGTTCAAAGGGGAATGTGAGTTTTCTTGATCAGGAACACAAGAAGTGAGAAACAAGAAAAAAAATAAAGAAGGGACTAGAAAAAGAGGAGGAGAAATGCCATGTCTGAATAGAAAGGTCTGAGGAACAACAGGAGCAATGCGATGCTGATACCTAAGACTCTCTTGAGTATCCCCTTCTTTCTCTGCCTATTCATCCACATTCAATAATGTAATGACCTAATTGTAGGCAGTAGTGCACAGAAATTCTCCTGCTGTGTGGGTTTTAGAAACTATTTGGACACGTTAAGGGCAGGCACATATCTGAAACATTTCAATGTTCATCTTAAAAAGTTATGAAAGTTTTCAGTTTTCCCAAATTACAGAAGACGCTCTCAGTAAATTAATTTACCACGTCTGCTCCCGTCCCTCCTCCGATAACCCCCAAATCTGTATTCAGGAAGCATCTTCACCTATGAACAACTAGCTGTATTTTTGTTATTTCTTTGCCCCAAAGAGTGATAGTAATACAATGGAAAGCTGACCTAAGGGGGGCATCCTGTTGGCAGAAGTAAGAGTCAGCCATGTAGCTCAAAGTGCCTGCTGATGTTCAAGCGTCCCTTCCTTTCTTTACAGTCTACCTTGTCTTCTTATCTACAGGGCCTGACCCTGAGCTGGGCACACAGTAAGTGCTCAGGAAATATTTTTTGAGTGAGTGAATGAATGGATGAATGGCTAAAATAAATAGGATGATTTAATTTACCTGGGCCACCTTACCTCCTTTTCCATGATGCTTTATGAGCATATGCGATTTAGGTAACTGCCCTCTAAGCCCTAAACTGCAAATGTTAATTAAGACAAATGAGAGAAGCCAAGTTACAGGTGGTATTTACTCCTGGCATAATAAAAGTGGGCTATGACATCCACCTTTTATATTATTCACCTACTGAAACAATTGCCTGGGATTTCCATTTGTTAACGGCACAGAATCATTATTCAGGATACACCACCTTTGGAATTATAATGAGGCCCTGGGTCTCTATGACGCAGCCACACTGTGTGCCCAGTGCCGACAGCAGAGCAGGTGAGGTAGAGCATATAACAAGTCATTTTTCTGCGCATTACAAATCATCTGGGGGAAAGAAAGCAGCTTTATTAAGCCAAATGCTTGTGCAACTATGTCAGATACCAGGTAAGGAACAATGACTGCTATGGAATTAATAAGATATTAATGTAGCTGCTCCTGAGTGCGCTGCTAAGGTAATTGACATACTCTGAAGCAAAAGTAATCTCATGGGCCTCAGGAACGGGGCCTTAGTACTCTACTTGGAAAAAAAGGAAATACAACTGTTGTGTCTCCTTTTCATTAATATAATAATAATAGTTTAAAAAAAGATCAACTCATTATCCCAGCACCTTGAAGGCTGACAAAAAAGTTGATGTTAAGATGCTTGCAGAATCTGAAAAGGAGTACGCCAGCACACCTGCAGTGTGTAAACCGTCACTCCCTTGAGTCGCTGTCATCTTCTCTCACAGAGCCCTGAAGGCAGCGGCTAGGCACCCGCAGCGACAGAAGCATCATCAGTGGAAATGGAAAAGACCGAGGGTTCTTCCTCCAAGGTAGGGTGCAAACATAAGAGCTCGTGCTAACACTATTTCAGTTCAGGGATGCTTGTTTACATGCTAAACATGGAAAAAGAATATCTTCCTGGAAACTAATCGTTATTCTTAGGGGGCAGGAAGATGTGATAAGAAGAAATCACAGGCGTTGGACGCGGCCATACCTGGGTCCTACTCCTTCCCAGGCAGAGCACACCCACCTCCTTTTGCGGGAGGGTTCCAAGTGCGCTCAGGGACTCAGATTGCCAGGTTCACGTGCCAGGTCACCTGTCCCTCCTAACCCCATAGTATGCTTAGGACTTGTTTAGTTTTCTCTGGTTCTTAAGCTTCATGGGTTCAGAGTCTGTATGTGTCTCACTCATCATTATATCCCCAATATCAAACACAAATCCTAGCATGTAAAAGGCTTTTCATCAATATGAGTTGATTTAATGAATAGGGTTGTACAGATTAAACGAGTTAGTATCTGTAAAGTACTCAGCATCCAGTGACTATCAACTATTTAATTAACTATTTTTCTTCTCTCCCCAGTAATCATACTTTATTAAAATGATCAATTTATAAGTAAAGTATTAAAGCATTTAGTTATAATGCTGATAAAGATAATTATTAATAATTATCATACATTTTTAGGTCAATCTCAGAAAATTAGGGGTTCTGAACATTGAATTCTTATAATTCTATGAAATAGGTAAGAGGCAAATACGGGTCCCTGATTAAGAAATCTTGGTACATAAAATTAAATAATTTAGAAAGTGAAAAGAATTACCTTAGAATTTCTATAAATATCAAGCTCTTATAAAAAGCATTTTTATTTACTAGAATGTGATTTATATATAGGACTACCCATATTGTATAAAGTTAAGATCCAATTTTTAGAGTTAAAGAAAGTGGAAATACAGTAGTCTCCCCTTATCTACGGGTTTGCTCTCTGAGGTTTCAGTTAACCTGTGGTCAACCACAGTCTAAAAATATTAAATGGCAAATTCCAGAAATAAACAATTAATATGTTTTCAATTGCATGCTCTTCTGAGTTGTGTGGTGAAATTTCACACTGTCTTGCTCTGTCCGCCTGGGATGTGAGTCATCCTTTTGTCCAGCGTATCTACACTGTGTACCTGCCTGCCCGTCAGTCACTTAGTAAGCGTCTCGGTTATCAGATCGACTGTTGACGTATCACAGTGCTGTGTTCAAGTAACCCTTATTTTACTTAAATGGCCCCAAAGTTATTTACATAGCTTTTATTATAATATATTATTATAATTGTTCTATTTGATTATTACTGTTAATCTCTTACTGTGCCTAATTTTTAAATTAAACTTTACCATAGGTATATATAGGGGAAAATGTAGAATATATAGAGTTCTGTACTATCCATGATTACAGGCATCCACTGAGGGTCTTGGAACATATACCCTGCAGATAAGGGTGGGAGGCTACTCTAGTATGAATATTCTTTATCAAACATCCACATAGAAACTTCTGTAGATTTGTGTCGGGAACTTAGGCATTTGAGCTATCAGGTCAATCATTTCTCCTCCAGAATACACAGGCTTCTATGAGCCACCTGTGTACATGTAAATGATATCCTCATATCCCTTCTACCTGATTACAGATCACCAAATTCTCTCTGTGAGTTGGTTCGGGACTTGAGGAAGAGTCAATGAGTTTATTGTCCATTACCACAGAAGATGAAAGACTGGTTCAGAGGTAGAGAAATTGTGTTAAATGAATGAAGGAAAAGGCAGCTCCCTTATTTGAAGAGATTTATTTTCCCTTTGCTCCAAAAACTCAGCTGGGACCATCTTCTCTGTAACAAACAGTTGAACCCACATAGTACGAAAGCTTTGACCCCCTTCCCTCTGAGATAAACCTCATTATCCATGCATTTCAAATCTTGAAAAAACCTACAGCTGCAAAAAGGAGATGTCCCCTGGGGCTGCTTGCAGCCACATGACTCTGTTAAAAGGTATGGTCCTATCAGCCTCAGTACTTGGGGAGGATGAAGTACATCCTTCAAAGTGCTGATTTCATTCTACAAACCGATGACCGGTTTCCTTAGAGAGCACTTGCCAACTTTCTATTTTCTCAGTTGAAATCAGATAAAAATTTCCCAACACTGCCTTGAGTTTAAACTAGTTGACCCTTATCACCCATTTAACCATTTACTTATAGGAGACAGTAGAGTTTATGGTTGAGATTCATACACAAATTGATTCTCATGGCATTTGGCCATTTATTAGCTGTGTGTCTCTGGATTAATCATCCATCTTTTATAGTCTCATTTCTGAGTCTATAAAATGGGATGATAATGGTACCACCATTTAGTATTCTTATAAGAATCAATTGAGACAATACATGGAAAGCACCCAGCTTGGCAGCTAAAAATATCTCAATAAATAACAGTAATAATAATAATACTGTAATTTATTTATACTCTTTTCCAATTATTTCTGTGCTTAGTCTCATCTTTCTCAACTGGGTTTGAACACAATTTGAAAACAGATGGGGCTATGCAAGGTTCCCTGGTGTTGTGGCTGGTTTGCTTCATGTCATATCTTTACCTTGTATACATGTGCTGAGGAAGGAATTTGCCACCCTGATCCTAACCTATCAGAATATACACTTCTGTATCCTTTTATTTATTTTTTATCCTCACCTGAGGACATTTCTGCATGTATCTTCAGATAGAGCAGGAGGGAGAGAGGGAGGAAGAGAGAGAGAGATACAGCGATGTGAGAGATACACATCGAGTGGTTGCCACCCACACGACCCCAACAGGGGCCGGGGACAAACTGCAACCAAGGTATGTGCCCTTAGCGGGAACCAAACCTGGGACTCTCTGGTCTGAGGGCTGACGCTGCAGCCACTGAGCCAAACAGGCCAGGGCATCCTTCTGTATCCTTTTAGACAGAACCAACTTTCTTGGCCTAAGAGCTCACGTCTAATGATTTGGATTCAGCCTGCCTTTCCCACGTTCTAATGGCTCTCCCAACAACCCAGCCAAGAGAGACTGCTTCCTGTCTCTTGAATACACCTTTGTACCCTTGCTTACAGTGTGTGCCTCCTGGTCCAAATTTAGTCTGCTCTTCAACACTTAGGTCATATGCTCCTTCCTCAGTGAAATCTTCTCAGATCTCTTTAAGACATCCTTTTCTGCTAGGTATGTCCACAGATATGAACCTTTTTTTTGGAGAGAAGGCTGCAGACCTAATTTAACTGCAGAATCCTAATGTAGCTGTGTGTGTTTGGGCTGGTCACTTTAGCTCTCTCAAATGCAGCTTCTTCACGTGTAGTGGTAACACAACACCATCTTAAATGGTTTTTGTAAAGCTAAAGTAAAAACCTCAGTTCTGTGCCTGGTCCTAGCTACTGTTCAATAAAGGCCACCTACCACAGTCTAATGTCTCACCAACACAAACTCACTTTCCAGTTGACTGCATTTGAAGATTTTCTATAGATCCTATTGCTTTATCGTTGACCTCTTTTATGCCTTTGTTAAAGCTTGCATTTGCTCAAGTTCAAGTTATAGCAAATAAGACTATTGTTACTGGAAAACTTATCCTTGAAAATGTGGGAACTGCATAACAATGCTATGTATTGTATAAGGTACATGCATATTTAAAAACATACATCAAACACTTTAGAGTGAGTGGCGGTGGGGGAAGTGGGAGTACAGAGTAAGAAGAAGGAAATAAAACAAGTCTTGCAGGAATGAATTATAACACTGTGCTAGGAACTGATGATATAATTAATTCAACTATTTTTGCCCCTGAAGGCCTGTTTAAAAATAAAAACTGAAGACTCAGCAGCTCACACATGTGAATTGTAGAGTTCCCACTGGTGCTTTTTACACTTAGAACACGAACAATGGGCAAGGCCTCATGGCTGAGAAGTCCGTCACATGACATTCATAAAGATCTTAGGGAGAATTAGAAAAGAAACCTGCTCTTCCAGAATGGTGTTCTTGGAACTTACTTGAGGTTGCTGTATGTAGTTCTAGGTCTGAGCAAATGTTTTTAATGAAGTTATGTGGAAAAAAAAAAAAAGCACCCTTTTCTTAAGAAAACACTTTCTGATAGTCTCAGAGAGTTGCCAAAGAGAATCAGGTTTCTAATCAAATCCTGTGTGAGTGTGGGTAACCAATTAACACGCTCGGCTCCCATCACCATGGCCAGGATGAGCCAGCCACGCGATAAAGTCAATTTTACCATGTGCCATCATCAACGAAAATTAGGTAGCAGTAGCTTAACTGAAACAAAAAAAGAAAAGTCCATTTTCTCAGTGATCTGTACCCACAGACAAAAAAGAAAAATGACATTTTTAATAAGAAGACTGTCAGCTCCAAAAGGTATCATCCATGATGCTACAGAGCCACATAAAAGATGTGCCAGTCATACTTAAAACAGCGCCGACACTTAACAGAAAAATAACACCAAAAACGATACAGCACAGAAAAGAATGAAAAGCGTGGGAGAAAGTTAGAGAAGAAAAGCATCTGCAATTTTCCAGGCTGTCACTGCCCTTTAGGTATTAAGATGATGCTGTGGAAAGAGGCCTACGCAACCAAACGGCGTAACATAGCTCTAAGGAGTTCAAAGTGAGTCCATCTGGCTGTTGCTGCTGGACCCCCTGCATCTGGGGCGGAGCGACCAGTACACAGGATTCCAAAGAGCAGCTCCCCAGCACATCCTGCAGGAGGCTGCCGCTCAGCTAGGTCACCTGAGTACATTTCGAGAAAGACCTTGCAGTGTCAAGAGTACAGGGAAAGGTATTTTAACAATGATAATAACTATATATATTTTGTGAATTGGTCACTCTCTGGACATATATTTGGATCTCAAATGCTTTCTGGATAAAAACGGACTAAATTGCTTTGGAGTTATTATCAAAGTTCTTTTGATCACCTTCACTTAAAAAATAGAAATGCCAAAGTTCATGATCAACGTTTTAGCCCTTTCTGAAATATATGGCAAACTTCTAGTAAATATGATAATTATATTTTAACAACAAGGTTTTTAAGAGGTATAAATGAAAAAAATATTTTCTTTATAATTCTTATTTTTCTTGGGAAGAGTAAAAAAAACAGTGGTTCAAGTGAATTGATTAGCTTTAAATAATGATTATATGTTTAGTTATCATCTCTTATATGAGGCTTGACATTGTAGAGGACTATGGGTATGAATGAGGTAGGGCCTATGGTATGAATGCAAAGGGTGAAAATTTGTCAGAAGTAAGAGAAAATAGTACCCTCATTTTTCAAAGGGAAATCACACCAAAAATCAATTACAAATGCCTACTATATTCTGGACCGTGGGTCAGCTTCTAGGAATACAAAGTCAAAGATGGCCATCAGGAGTTTATAATCTAGAGACTGTCATGTAAATAAACCAATACAATTAATTGTTGGAGATGCTATAATGACTCTATTCATGTACAATCTGTTATATAATATAAAATATGTATGAAGAAAAAAAGGAAAGAACAGAATATTTCACACGGGAAATCAGAGAACGCTTTACAGCAGGAATGGCATATTATGTGAATCTTACAGGATAAAATGCCCATGAATATAGAGAGATTTGGTTAAGATAATTAAAAGTTATATTTTAGAAACAGAGGAACATATGTGAAGTTAAAAGAGAAAAACTGAAAAAAGATATTTGCAAGACATATATCAAACAAAGAATAGGAATCATATTATAGAGAAGAACATCTACAAGACCAGTTAAGAAAACAAAATATAATAGGAAGAAACAGACAAATATGAACAGGATATGCAAAAAATAGGGTTTCTGAATAGCTATAAAACATATTACAAGATGCTCATTTTCATTAGTAATCAGGGAAACGTCAACTCAAGAGATACTGTCAGCACGAGGTTAAAAATTATTATACTAAGTATCGGGGAAGGAAAACTCTTATAAAGAGCTCAGGGAAATTTAAATTTGTACAATCACTTCAGAGAGCAAGGTGGCAATATCAGATTAAATGTACAATGTCCATCTCCTGTGACCCGGTAATGCCATGGTAAAAAACAAACCAGAGTCTTGCATATTTTCACAAAGAAATGTACTGTGGAATAACGTATTCTGACTCTCTGTTGAGCATTTCTATTTGGCTTTTCTACTAGTGTTTTCAATTCTGCGAATCTAAATCTTTCACAACATCAATTATTTAAAAATGTTTATTTTAATTTAATTAAGTGCATTAATTATTTAAATATCACTCAAACTGTAAGCTTCAATATTACTTTTGATTCTAGCCTCTGACCTGCCCTAAAATGTAACGATTCACCAAATACAGTCACACACAGATCTGAAATCCCCTCAGGTCACTGCCTCTCTCCTTCCCCACTCCGTCACAATAGATCCCTCCCTTAGCAGTGTGGATCGATACCTCTACGTGTTCTATTGGCCTCAGATTTTTTTCTTTTAATTGAAATATATCTGACATATAATATTGTGTAAGCTTATCATGTACAACAGGTTGAATTGACAGATTTAGATATTGCCATGTGATTGCCATTGTGGCCCTAGCTAATACCTATATCACATCACACAACTATCAAAGTATCAGTACTTTTTTGGGGTGGGAATAATTAAGATCTAGTCTCTTAGCAAGTTTGATGTTCTTTCTTCCTCCTTCTTTGTCCACCTCACTCACTCCTCAAATCACTGCTCCGCTCATGTACTAGCCAGATGCATCCTCATACACCAACACAGTGGTCCCCTGCTCAGATCTGTGGCTCTGCACCGAGTGTTAGAACATCCACATTCTTCACCAGGAAGCTATGGCTTTCTATAACTTGGCCTTAAGTTTCCTGACCCCATCTTCCACTGCTCCATGACATGTGCTCCAGTGTCCCATGACTACTCAGACATTGGACACCCCAAATGTTTGAGTAATTATCTTCACTGCTGTCCCACTGACCTCTGGATCGCAGACAAGACCAAGCCAACAAGACCTCTGTAAACGCTCTTCGGAAGGTGAACCTTGCCGTTTGCTCCAGTTTCCTTTAGACAGGGTGAAGAGACACTTGTGTTTGTCTGTGACATACAAGATAATTAACTGTGGAAAGCTTTGCAAATCATTATGTTACAACTGAAGCTTTAAAGAGACCCTAATATATCCATCAAACACATGATTATTGTAATGATGACACCAGGTTCGGTTGATGGAGCCACAATGACTAAGTCACTTTATTTTTAATGAGGTAAAGCTTCCTTATGTAACAATCAATACCCATTGCTAAAGAGATCTGGGCAGCCTTATAATTGTTACAAATTCAATTATTTTAGTAAAGGTAAATACGAGCTGTATAAATATGCTAAGTGGAGTCTTAGCTTCAAAACACCTCTAATTGGAATCACAACTAATTTTGCCCCTAATACACAAGAGTTATGATTTGTATCGACTGACCACATTTGAAAGGACTCCCGTCATTGAATTACAGAACCCATTTCCAGAAATAGTAGTCTTGCTGCTACTGAATTAGACGAATACATAAAAGGCTATCTTTCTTCTATTAATATGGTGTGATGTTACAATGCTACACTTTAAGATAAGTATTTATTGAATGCCCATGGTCCTTGAACTAGATACATGAAATCTATTTTTGAATTTTGGGCTAGTCTCAAAAAGCTTAGCATTTAGCAAGGAGCACGAGATAAATCGGTTTATGATTAGCCTCAATGATAATAATGACAATCGCTAAATTCTCTAGAATCTAGTACTGTTAGAGTTATGCCCTGGGAAGTAAGGTTTGGGGGTCACTACAGAGTTCTGTCACCCTGGTGAAACCAGTGCCATCAGGGCTCCTGTCCACTGGGCTGCTTGCTATTCACGGCGGGCACAATGCTGGGCATCTCACCCGTGCTATTTCTGGTCATCGCAAAGATCCTGCAAGGCCATGTGAGGGGAAACCAGAAGAGAAAGCAGTTTCCCAAGGGGATACAAAATTTTACATTTGGAGTTTAGAGGAGAATATTGTAGGTTAAGAAATAGGGGAAAGACAATACAGGTGATCTTGTTTGAAGCGAAAGCTCAGACTGAAGAAGAGTAGGTAAGTCAGGCAGAGTATTGCCATCAGGGAGGTTTCTTGATGTACAGATGAGAATAGATAGAGATACTTTTTAAAATTATTACAAACCTAATGTGTTTTATGTTTACACAAACTATCCTCAAAACAGCCTTGGAAGATACAACCAATTCCCATTTGGCAGATGAAAAAAAAGTTTGGTGACTTACTTTGCCTGAAGTGACTTATCCAGTAATGGGGGAGTCAAATACAGGTCCTGGACTAGATCTGTATTTGAGCCTGAAAGGAATGGATTGTAAACATATGATATAATTATGACTATCAGAAGAGAATGATCAATATAGGCCAGCAAATTGAGAAATAATTCACAGACTATTTTCCCTATAAGCTCTATGAAGGCAGGGATAGTTTCTGACTACATCTAAAAAAGATAGAGACTGTGGAGACAGGTTGTTGGATGAAGCATCTTTCTCGCCAGTGACATTCTTCCGTGTTCTATGGGAGCGGGTTGCACACAAGGAAATAATTTTGTTCTCCTCATCACCCAGAACTGTTTGCTTGACCACAACATCTCATCTTCCCTCAGTTTCTGGACTAGCTCTTTGCTGTCTCCAAGATTGTCAGTTCCTAATCCCTTTCTTCCCTTGTTTACCAGTTCCCACTCCCCTGGGCAAGAGTCTTCCTGACCCCCGAACCCAGCCCTAAATCATGGTTCACCCTTTCAACTTTGTCCTTCTTAACTCCCTTCATTCCCTTGATCTTACACTACAGATGTCTTGCCAATATCTCACCCTTAGTACAGCTGAACATCTGTTTGCTTTGGGCTACAAAGCATTTCTAGAGGAGCTACTCTAAATGTGATAATTGAATCCACTATTTATGCTTTCCAGTGTCAGCTGAGTTTTCCACATTGTTCCACAATACTTTGTCATCTTGATCCCATTCTTTATCCATCTTCAATGAAGATTGCTACAAATGTGCTCCCAGCTCCCAAGCCTCCCTCTTTAAATCTCATCAATTTTTACTCTTTTGACTTCACTAAGATCATCTGTTGTGAACTTTAGGATCTCTTCTCTGCATCTTAAAATGCCATTAATTTATCTAGTCCCTCCTTCTTTATCCCCATTTTCAACACAATTGTGGCTCTTACTCCTTTTTGTGCTCTTAAACTTAATTGTTCTTATCATTAGAGACTGATGTTCTTCTCTTTCTCACATTTTCAGTCTCTCTCTCCCTCTTTCCATTGGCTTCTTATTCTTAGCGTATAAAAAGATTCGATTTCCCTTGGCTCTTAGAAACAAAACAAACCCTGCTTCCCACCCATCTTCTTTTACATCTCAGAAATCACCACGTCTTATGAACTCTGTGTCATAAGACCCTATCCTCTCACAACTTAGAAAAACTGGACTCTTAAAGGTCACTACTAGCTTTCAAATGACCAAAAAAAAAAAAATCTTTTCTCAGATTTTCATGGTATCTAACACTGTTGAACACGTTCTTAAAAATCACAGTTTATCAACAACACTAATGACATTTTTAAGATGGATACATTTGTTGTGGGGCTGTCCTGTGTGCGATAGGATGTCTAACAGCATCCTGGTCTTCATAAGTGATGCCAGTAGCACCCCACCCCCAAGCTGCAGTAATCAACACTGTCTCCAGAAAACTGTCACAGGTAAAGGACCCCTGTTCTAAATGACCTCCTCTGTTGGCTTCCACACATTGTGCTAGTCTGTTTGTATTCTATTTAACTGGTGAACCTTCAAAGCTTAATTCTGCAACTGCCTGCTAACTGATGGAAATATCTGTGTATTGAGGATCTCCTATGTGAAGGGCATTGCGCTAAGCAGTAAGGGCAATAAAAATGACATGGACATAAAATCTACTCTCAAGAAATGTATATTTAATGGCAGAGACATAACTAATTATATTGCAAATGATTACAAAGCTAGCTAGTGACAGAGCTGAGAGCAGGACTCAGGGCCTTTGACTCTCATTCCAGTATTCTTTCTAATTGCATTTTAAAAAGGAAAAAACAACCGTACTTTCTGTCACCTTAACTATATAATGGAGTATCATCATAGTATCTTACATTGTCATATTTTTTCCCTAATTAGACAAACAAAGCATGTATAAAATTATAAGAAATAACTTGTAAGACAACTTCCGAGAATGTACTGAGGATGCATAATGTATTAGCTCAAGGTACAGAAAGAAATTTTTAAAAAACTGAGTCAGAAAACAGGCCCATGTTGGTGATAGGAAATATAATGTTACTTTGAAAGAATGGGCTCAGGTGTAGTTCCCAAAAGCAGGGACTCAGGAGGCACCAAGGGGATGATTATGAGTGCACAGGATGAACATTTCAAAGAATGGTTTAATGAACTCATTTGACAATTTTATCAGTAACATATATTCTCTCTACTTAAACACAACTTTCTACCTAAACATAGTCCTGGATGCCCATCTAGACTATTTGCTAAAGAATTAAAACCTAAACTAGCTTAAAATGATTAAAAAAGAGGAAAAATAGGAGAAGAGCCAGGACAATTTTCATTCCCTGTTGCAGGGCACATGGCAAGTGGTATGAAGACAATGGTATGATTGTATACTTATTATATAATAGTAGTATATAGGATGGTCGTAGAATTACTATGTAAAATTTTTATATATTTCCAAAGTGTGATTGAGAAAAATAAATATAAAATGCCCTTCAACAATTATAATTGCTTATTACATTAAATCTCATGTTTCTGAATCAATGTTTCTGTACTACTAAACAAGAAAAAATAATCTGCAACTTCATAAATGATAGTCAAAGAATAATATTTGAGTCTTTCCATAAACTTTAACACATTTTTATTAATTCATTGATTCTAGAGAGAGAGGAAGGGGGAGAGAAAGAGAGAGAGAGAGAGAGAGATGTATTTGTTGTTCTACTTATTTATGCATTCATTGGTTGATTCTTACATGTGACCAGGGATGGAGCCTGCAACCTTGGTGTATAGGGATGATGCTGTAACCAACTGAGACACCTGGCCAGAACTCATAAACTTTTTATTTTATATGACTCATGACAATAAATATTTGCTGGAGTTCTTTTTCCCCATGCAGTGTGCTAATACAGGCTATTACGATGCATTTAATGGACAAATATTTACATTTCAAAGACAGCTTTCAGAGGAGAATCCATGTCCCACCTTTTATTATTGCTTTTTCACTCACAGATACATCAGTCATCATTCCAAAACTAAGAAAACAATTTTTCCTGCATTATCTAAAATGCAGTTGCTATTGGCGAACAAAATTATTTATTCATAAGACCTTTCATATAAAGAGGATATTTAAAGCATTTGTGAGCTAGTCCCACTTTTATTATTTGTTTAACATATTAGAGCTCTGTGCATGCCAAATAATGTGCCAAATTGCTTTGTCACAGAGATGAAATCCCATACAACACAGATACTTAAAAGTAGGGCTTACTATGAGCAGTCAATGGACACCAGATTAAGTGAAGATTTTCAGAGAAGCTTGATTTTTCAGGTGAGTACAACTGAAAGGCTTCTGTTGATAACATGGGACATTTCAGTGCCTTTAATGGTGCGCACCATTTCCTACTGCTGCAAATGTCAAGCTGCTCCTCCCCCGAGCTTACTGGGCTCTCCCACAGGGATGGGGCAAGATCTCCTACCTTGAACTGAGAACTAAGCAATGTATCGTGTGAAATGGAAGGCCAGTAAATAGGCCCCAGGGAAGCTACAGCTCTGCATGGGCACAGAGAAAGGGATATAAGAGAAAAAGGAGAGAAGAACTGAGAAGTGACGCTCAGGACACTGGGCTAGAAATCAGAGGCCATAGGTTCTAGTCCTGGCTTCACTGCTAACCAGTTGGCCTAATACAGTGTCTGGCACTTAGCAGATGCTTAATAAGTAGATGACCACTTAAAGTATTTCAACCTACTAACTTATCCCCTGATATCTTTTCTGTTACACTCACATGGATATGGTAAGAATCAACATAAATGTTCTATGGAGAAGTCTTTTGATAACTATACACTTTTGATATACCATAAGAAGTTATTACCATTAGCATTGTTGTCACATACAGAAAGAAGAGGAATACTAATGATTAATAAGAAAAAGAATCAACGAATTCACTCAGGCTATGTTCTATCACCTACCAATTCAGAAAAAGATGGACTCAGATATTTTAGCCAGGCTTGCAATAATTTAAAAAGTTCAGGCCTCTAGAAAGCACTAGACTAGAAATTACCATCCAGACATTGAACTCCAAATGTGGAAGTACTAGAAGATCTGTAGTTGTTCTAAGAAAGAGATGTGTGGACTGAGTCTGTTAAAAAGCCAGTCTTATAGTTAATGGTACTCTATTGAATATTTGGAAGTTGCTAAGAGAGATCTTAAAAGATCACCAGAAGGAAAAAAAAAATTGTAGCTAGCTATGTATGGTGACAGATGTTAACTAGACTTATTGTAGTGATCATTTTGCAATATATACAATTATCGAATCATTATGTGTGGTTGTATGTCAATTACACCTCAGTTTAAAAAAAAAATTTTAATTTTAATTTAAAAAAGCCAGTCTTTGTTGAAGTGATTGCAAATCTAGTTTGAAGAATCCAATGCTTATCTCTCCAATCCTTTGCCTTATATTCTTTAACATTATGTCAACCTTGGCTTACTTGGATTAAGAGAAATATTATCTTTTTCTCTTTGGAATAATGTATTAAACATGGAAATTTGAGAAAAATAGTAAGTATACAAAAACAATCATATAGCCCCTTTGATTTTTTACTTCTCTACCCCAGTTCCTTCAAATAACCAACAAGAATAAAGCCCTTATTTTCTTAGCTTTATTTCTTTGTTTATGTTTAATTATCTGTGTGAGTTTGGAAACCTTACTTATTTGAGTTTTATTTTCTTCCTCTGTAAATATGAAACATTACATGAATTGATAGCTGCAGCTACTATTAACTCTAACTCATGCTAGAATCAACAAAATCAGTAAGTCTAAAAAGATATCAATACCAACATTTCTAATTCATACCATGTTAACTCATATGTCTATTTAAAATATCTTTCTTTTCTGCCAACATTAAACATAATACACAGGGCACTTAATATATTCTAAGCCATCAAGTATGAGAATTTACACCAACCCAAAGAAAAATGGTTTATTAAAATGCTTTCACAAGTGCCCTCTCCCAAGATCCTCTATTATGCATGTCTACCTTCCATCAACTTTCTAATTAAAAAAAAAGACAAAATGCTCAACTTTTAATATGGATTTAAAAAAGTGTCAAAGAATTTATAGAGGTAAGCATATGCCTTTACCTTTTAATAAAAAAGCAATTTCAAATTGACAGCACAGTGGTAAAGCAGTGGATGAGAAGAAATAGGAAATTACTTCTACGTGGATTTAAAAAGTCACACTGGGGATTAGTTTATTGCCCAGTTGTTCATTTGTAAATAATGTCAATATGCAGCTTCAGTATCTCCCCAAGTGAGCCTTAAAGTGAAAAATACCCATGAGTGTGCACAAATAATACTTCTTTGGTAAGTATCAACAAGAAAATATTTATATCTTATACGCAACATTATTATCTCTATATTTCTGCAGCAAACGTAATAATGCTACTTATTATTTTTAATCCCAAACTTATTTTGAAAACAGGAATATCAAATGCTTCTTGTTTGGTAATCACAGGAAAATATGTCCATCAGACATTTAAGGTGATGAATTATTACAATGACTCTGCTGCAAAAAATAGTATAGTTTATGAGTCAGGAAGACATACAATATCTTTCTTCATCATAAGAGTCTCTGTGAATTAGTTATGGCATCAGCTCTCTAGAGCAATCAATTCTCTCCTCACTTGTGGGATAAATGTATCTTACTGCAGTCATCATGCATTCTTGGAGACTGCTGAAGGCTTCAGACGGCTCTCTGGTTCATGGGTACATAAATTTATTTCTGTGGGTGTAGCGCCACATGATATGCATATTGACTATAGTAAGCAGAAACTTGCAGATTTATTCCCAAATGAGTGCAGAATATTAATAAAACATATATATATATACATATATATAATATTAGTCTTATTGTTCTGTCAAAAAGTTTGCCTTCTCATTTAGTCAAATAATAATATGCATCAAGACATTGCAGCAAGATTAAATACCTGCCCCTTAGGAAATCAGACTAGAGCACACGAAAGTTGAATCTCGCATCTTCCTACCCAGAAAATAATTTATAAACTGTTCAGGCTTACCCACATACACAAAAGAAAGAAACAATCCAACAAACTAAAAGAGACCGATGTGAAGTTCATCTGTGGTGTAAATGGACCAATTTAATGGAGAATCAAAAGATTCCCGATGGGCAGGGACACCCGCATGCTCTCGCTGGAGCCTACTTACAGGAGCATTGTCTGATTGTGAAAGAAATCATGACATTGACATTTGATAAACATTCTAAAAACTTATTGATATTGAAGAAACTCTGTACCTAACAAGTTACATTGTTCCTTACTTCCTCTGCATACACTCTTTTACAATTCTCTAGATGGATTAGCTAAAGAAAGTAAAATATGCACTCAGGATGGGTCTACATGGGTCAAGTATCAATTAATCATTGATTTATTTTTGAAATGTCCAAATGCTTGACTTCTAGGTGAAACATCTAACATTTGCACTCTATATGAAACTTCACTTTATACAGAGCTATTAGCTGTGAAACAAGAATCCTACAAAGGGGATTAAAAATAGAATTAAATGACATTGAAGTTTCCATATTAAATTTCTTAATGGACAGCATGTCTGATTTTCATTATCTCCATGTACATTTCTCAGAGCCTGAGAACTGTGTCAATGTTTTTAGTTGTTGCTGATATTAGCAGTGTTTTTTGAATGAGGGCAATTTCCTGATGTGGTTTTCCATGTACAGAGTAGGGAGTCTACTTTCTTTTAACATTTTTAACAACTACAAATAGAAATGTTGTAGCAGTCAATAAGTCTGGGAGCTCTGGTTGTCTCTAATTAAAATGCCTGTGGAAGAAAACAAGGGAGTCTAGTGCACCAGTGATGGCCATTAAGGAAAAGCACAATTGATAACGTGTTAATGACATCATTTATTACTGAATCCCTGACAATTTCTCCCCCAACTACGTTGCTTCATTTTCTTTAGCGTGATAAAAAACACAACATAAAATTTATCATCTTAACTATTTTTACATGGATAGTTCAGTAATGTTAAATATATTTACATTGTTATGAAACAGATTTCCAGAACTTTTTCATCTTGCAAATCTGAAATTCTGTACTCATTACACAACAGCTTTTCATTTTACCCATACCTTTATTTGCACACGGTTTTATTGTGTATTCAAACGACTTTTACATACATTACCTTATTTGACATTTCCTTTATTCAAAATGTTAGTGTTACATAAACTTGAGCACTTACTATATGCTGAATATTGTGCTAAGTGCATAATAGATATGCAAAATATATTTATCAAGCGAACTGCTGTGGAAATTACATTTTTCTGAGTTTAGGGCTTTATCTCGTCCCATTCATATGTAATATAAAACACTTTACAGAAAATGTTTCACTATAAAAAAATGTAAAATATATTAAACATATAGTTGTCTTTAATAGAAAGTTCAAAAGATGTTAACTTTATAGTCTTTTTTATTGCTAGCTTTATATTGACATTTAAAATACTGTATTATATGTTTTAGTCTCATTTCTCCACATTTTACTAGTGACAATGAATATTATGATTAGTATTATTCTGCTGTCAGGAGATATTATAGACTCACTGCTGCAGAAGCCAAGCTTTGAGGAAAATAGAATAATCAATTCTCTTCCTTCTGGTTTTTCTTCATATACACCCACACTTGTTCATCTCTGATGTATAACATTTAAAAATTCATTTGCTCTAGGATGCTTAGAATCTATTCCCAAGAGACAATGAATATTTTGTTTGTCTGTAACTAGAGGCATGTTTAATTCCTAATTTATTGGAAAGTTTTTTCCTGTTATGATGAGTGCTGGCAAAATGTTAAGACTTGGATACAGATGTGTGGGATTTTCATTTTTGACCTGGGCTATGAGCTCTGTGATTTACAGCAAGTTACTTCTCCCAGGGTCTGTTTCCCCCTGTGAAAAAACGTAGCCAACAATGTCATGTCATGGGAGTCACTGAAAAAAATGATTTGTGCCCAGCCAGTGTGGTTCAGTGGTTGAGCATTGACCCATGCACAGAGAAGTCACCAGTTCGATTCCAGATCGGGGCACATGCCCAGGTTGTGGGCCCGATCCCCAGTGGGGGGCGTGCAGTAGGCGACCAATCGATGTTCTCTCTCATCGATGTTTCTATCTCTCTCTCCCTCTTCCTTCCTCTCTCTCTAAAATAAATAAAGTGATTAGAGCATTGGCCTGCAGACCAAATGGTCTAGCGTTCAATTGCCGGTCAAGGGCATGTACCTGGGTTGTAGGTTTGATCCCCTGCCCTGGTTGGGGCACCTGCAGGAGGCAACCAATCTATGTGTGCCTCTCACACTGATGTCTCTCTCTCTGTCTCCCTCCCTCCCTCCCTCCCTCCCTCCAACTCTCTCTAAAAAAAACCCAAAAACAATGTAAAAAATATCCTTGGGCGAGGATTAACAAAAAAATAAAGGCTCTGAAACAATAAAGTCCCTCTCAAGTGTATTGGTTTACACACAGGAGCCTGGGTAATGATAGGATTCTTTCATTAAAAGGGGTATGTATAAAGCACTGTAGCTACAACCCTATTTTCCCAATGATTCACCTGAAAATACCTCTAGTGGAAAAATGGGTCCTCAGATATTTAAATTTCTCATTCCCTGGCAGGTTCAGTGACGGAGTCCCTTCTCTGCTCCTTTTGTACTCATAATATTTTTCTCAGTTTACAAATTTCAATGAAATACATTTCTGCATTTTAGGTTGTTAGAACCAAAGAAAGTTTAAGATATTGCTGTTTTGTTAAAAAATAAATCTTTCTCTCTCTCTGTGTGTGTGTGTGTGTGTGTGTTTAGCTCTAGAAACTGAGAAGTAAAAAATTCTAGCAAGAGGCTTTACTGAAAAACTTTTGCTTTTTTCCTACATATTTATCTATTTAATTTGAGTATCTTTTGAGTGCTGTGTGGCTGGCTCTATTTGGATGGCATGTTTGATGACACTGGAGAAAATGTCTCCTCTGTTATTCACTTCTGTCCACATTGGCCTGAGACTAAAAGTACTGGGTATAGCATGAGCTTTAGTAAATATCACCTCTATCTATAGTTGCTTTATCCCTTTTTCTATTTACCATCATAGGCCAGGTTTTCTTTAAATTTTACACACTACAGGAATGGTCTCGTAAATGTTCTTTCCCTTCCCCATCACGCCTCCCTTCTGGTTCAGGTCATATCATGGCTAATCGGAAACGCCACTCTGATCCCATGACTCTGTGGCTGTCCAACTAGCCACATGTGACTACTCGTCACTTGAAATGTGGTTAGTATGAATTAAAACATCCCAACAGTGTAAAATTCACACTAGATTTTAAGTAATTAGGAAAAAACACAATAATTTTATATTGATTACACGTTAAAGTGACAATATTTTTGATGAGTTAAATAAAACATATTATTAAATGGATTTCGTCTGCTTCTTTTTCATTATAAAATAAGTACATATTTATTGGTAACAAGGTAGATAATACACATATTTTGAAAGAATAAAATGAAAATGATCTATATTTTCACCATTAGATATATTCTATTCATATTTTGGTGAATATCCTTTCAGAAGTTTCTCTAACCATTAAAAAATAATCCTTTCTTAAAAAATATATAAGATCATGTAACATGTTATTTAGTAGTTTGCTTTTAGTAGTTATTTAGTTTTGGTTGTTTAGTAGTTTCACAGATAGCTGCAAATAACTGCAAATATATAGAGTGGGGCAAAAGTAGGCTTAGAGCTGTTTGTATTGAAAATAATATAAAAAATAATAATAGAAGAATAAACTGTGTTTTGCATACTCACAACTGTAAACCTACTTCTGTCCCATCCTGTGTGTAGAGGTACATTGTTTTAAATTGCTATAGGAGATTCCCTGGTATGGATGACCCATGATCTATTTAACACTGTCTGGTTCACTATTGCTGCATAACAAATCACACTAAAACTTACTGGTATTAAACACTAGTAATCATTTACTGTCTCTCATGCTTTCAGTTCGGGAGTTTGGAAAGAGCCTGGCTGGACGTTTCTTGCTTGGTCTCTCCTGCAGTTGAGATCAGCTGTCGGGTAGGCTGACAAGGACTGGATGATCCACTTCTCAAGTGGTTGACTCCTAGGGCTGCCAGGTTGGTGCTATCTGTTGGCTAGGAGCCTCAGTTTCTCTCCATGTGAGCCTCTCCATGGGGCTTCTTGAGTATCCTCATGTCATGTAGATCACTTCCTCCAGAAAGAGGGATCCAACAGACCAGTGCAGAAGCTGACTGCCTTTTAGGACCTATCTGCTGAAGTCACATATTATCACTATCCCTCTATGCTGTTGGGTGCACAGGGTCCCCTCTAATCTATTGTTGGAGGGGGATACACAAGAGCAGGTATTACCAGAGCTCCTCTTGGGGGCTGGCTACCCACATGATTCCTTTTAAATTTTAGTGCTGGAAAATTTTAAATTACATTTGTAACTTGCATTGGTGGCTCCAGTTATTTTTCTATTGGGCAGTGCTGACCTGGAGAATCGAGTTTAACCCTCTTCGCCTGACACGGGCTCCTGCCTCACTCTTACTTCCCACTGCCCCTTTTCATATATCAGATGTTAATGGAATTATAAAATCACTGTTTCTAGTACATTCCTTTGCTAGTACTTCGCTCTCTTTGGGTCTTTTTAACTCATTGGCATTATGTATGTATATATGGGAATTCATTTATGTATGCATATGGGAATTAGGGAATTCAACATTGTTGATTACTTTTTCTCTTTTTTTTAATAGTAATGTTTCTTTTATGATGCCTATCTAATTTAAAAAACCGTATCTAATTTTAAAAACTGTATCTTCTAAGCTCCCAACATGGTCTCTTTCTTACAGGTAGGGCTGCCAGATTAAATACAAGATGCTCAGTTACATTTGAATTCCAGATAACCAAAAATAATTTTTTAGCTCTGCAAAATTTAGGACCGACTTAACTAAAAAATTATGTGTTGTTCACCTGAAATTAAAATTTAACTGTGTATCCTGTGTTTTTGTTAGCTAAATCTAGCAATCCTGCATAGTAGCCATCCCCAAATTCTTCATAAAATGACTGCACAAGAAGCACATGTGTGATGTATTTAAATGATAATAAAATGAAGAGAGAAGTAATCTACATGCCTGTCCAGTAGCCTTGATTAGCCTACCAACTGTGAGCTCCACAATTTCTTTAAGACTAACCTAATAATTGAAATAAAATCACAGAGCTGAGCGAATACAAGAGGGAATATACATTTTACTGCAATTTCTCTTTTTTATAGAGGAAGGAAGAGCAGTGCTCATATTTTGAGGTAAATTTGGGCAAAAGTAAAAGAAAAACATTCCTAATAGGTGATGAGAAATGGCGAGCAAATCTGCATCTTTTTCTCCCGACTTCTCAGTTTGAACAAAACCATATTTAAGTTTTATATGTAATGTTTTACTTTTGTATTTAAAAGGCTTTGTGGTACTGCTGGGATAATAGGAGAAGCAAGACGTGCCAGCAATTTCCGTCTCGGACTCTCCTTGGCTGATACCCCGACACGCAGACACTCTGTTCCGTGCTATCGGACTAAGCTTTCAAACTCTTAGAGACGTCTCTGTGCCACAGTACCACTTGCTCCTCCGCACTACTGCTGCCCCCTCTCTACATGTTAAACCTGTAAAATTGCCCTATGAAAAGCGTGAGTAGGAAGGAAGCCTTCGGCTGTTTCATTTTTCAGAAATAACAGAGTTGCGTCTCCAGGCTCTGTGGCCGAAACTGGTGTCATCGTAAAGTTGAACGATGCCCTAATATAATCTTGGCACCAGGCTAAATAAATAGCGATGTGAGGCAGGCACCGGCCGTCCTGCTGCTGCATTTATTGTCCTTGGGTGTTTTCTCACAGTGATAGGACACTCTTTCATAGCTAATTGAAATATTGCACTTTCGGATGCATACATTTAGATTTCGGAGCCAATTTTCTGGTACTTCTGCCTGTGCCAGCATCGTCTTAAACGTCGCAGAAACTCTGTGTGTACGTGGGCTAGGCAGTGAGCTCTCCCCAGGATCAGGTGTGCTGATCGCAGCCACGTGGCTTCATTTGGCAACTTCTGCCGTCAGGTCATCAAATGAAATAAATTCAGGTAACTCCTGAATCTTCTCAGCAAGTGTTCGTTCTTTAGAACTACTTAGAATTAGAAATATGCACTTAGGTTGCCTTTAAAACGCGCGCACACACACATACACAATTTGATGCCGGGCTCCGTGGTTTTGCTTTGCCGGTTGCCATAGTGAGGAATGGAATTAAAAGGGTTATGACTCTCGTGTTCTCTTTTCATTTTGGCAACTCCATAACCCACGTCAAAACTGATGATCCCAGACACCCATGTCTGCTGGTTATCATCATCTTTCATCCTTTAATGAATAAGGACTGTACCGAGTTTTAAAGATTAGATTTAAATAGCCACCTAGTGAATGCCAATGCACGGATCACTGGCTCCCAGAGGTCTAAGTAACAAAATTAAGTACTTGTTGACTTGGGCTGGCTACATCTGATTATAATTCTGATGCAGAGATTTCTGTGTGTGGTTCCCTGCAGGACACGACAAATCATGTGCCTGCTTTGAAGTATTCCATTGATGGATCTACAAAACTAGAATCAGGTTCGTAGACGGCACAGCCTACTGCCATTTAAGAACGTGGCTATCTACATCAGATTCCTTCAGGATTTTTTATGTCTGTTTCAGCTAAAGATAACCTAAAATTCCAAAGGACAGTACATCTTTCCGTTCTGACACAGAGACGGTAAGATCCCACATGCTACAGCCGTGGCTTCCCTATCTCGAGTCTTTCCCTTTCCATTTTTTCTATTTTCAAAAGCTGGTAAACTGATGATGCCATTACCTTCCTAATCATAGCAACCTGAAACCAAAAATCATATTTTTGATGAGGACTTTCTACATTTGTTCTTGCTCAGTCTTTCATAGCATTGCAAAAATAATGGGTCCTAGCTACATTGCAGAGAAGAGGTATATCTTGATGAAATGATAGAATCTTTTTATTCATTGACCTTTTGTGACAGGGTATGAAGTCCTCAAAATTCATAGTCTATCAAAGCAATAAAAATGGGCTTTCCTTTCTATTTTGAGGTCCTTTAAGAGCCAGGAACCACTCTAACCTCACAGATACGATGCAGTATGATCTCCTAATTGCAAACATTACAGTATGTGGGCAGGTGGGGGTGATAGAGCCATTGTGGGGTAGATAGGTTATAGAGTCAGACATCTGGGGCCTTAATCTTGTTTCTTCTACTTACTAATTGTGTGGCCTTGGTCAGTTTCCTCACTCACTCAAACTTCCATTAACTCATCCAGAAAACTGCAATAATAATAATAATAATAATAATAATAATAATAATAATAATAAAATTCCCATCTTGTGGAGATGAGATAAGGAATGAATAAGTAATGCTTGCTAAATATAGCCAATCTTCACTATTCACAGATTCTGTATTTACAGACTCACCTATTTGCTAAACATTTATATGTAATTCCCAACTCAGTACTTGCACCCACTCATGGACATGTGCACGTGTACAGTGTGAAGAAATGGAGTCCCCTGATATGCATGTTCCCAGACAAGGTCAGCCGAGATGAAGCCCTGCCTCCTTGTTTCGGTTTTCACACTATAAACAAGTATCCTGTTTGAAGTGTATTTAGTGTTATGGTTTTCACATTTTTGTGCTTTTTTGGGATAATTTCACTGTTTAAATGTTTAAAACAGGCCCAACTATAGAGCTGACATGCCATGTGATGTTTCTGAGATCAAGAAGGCTGTGATGTACCTTACGGAAAAAATATATATGTTACATAAACTTGATTTATGTATGTGTTATAGTGCTATTGGCCATGAGGTCAATGTTAATGTATTAATAATACATATTTAATATGGATTCTTTAAGGAGAAACACACCTAAAACAAGGTTATGTATTGATTGGTTGATGAAAATGTTGTGACCAGAGGCTCATAGGAACCTAACCCTGTATTTTCCCTAGGACCAATAATTCAGTATTTACTAATTCAGTGCTCACGTTCACAGTGACTTTAGACAACATAACTGCTGTAAATAAAGAGAACTGATGGTACATAACTCAGAGCTTGACATGATAAATGCTCACAAAATGTACATTATGAATAATAATACTTGTTATCATCACTGAATAGATTTTCCATCATTATTTTAAGTTTTGAGGAAATTCACAGGAACTTTTAAGCAGAAAAAGAGGGAATTTAATTTTCCTGGCTACTACAACATCTTCTCTCCATTAGTAGCAGCCAAACAAAAAAAATTGGTTTTAATCAATCAGGATTTATTATTGAATGACATTATTGGTGCCGACCTGCATGGCTGCAGATTCTAGCAGAGGACAACAGAATGTTGGAAACTAAAATCTGAGGGCAAGAATCAGTGTATCTCCATTCATTGGCTTTATTTGATGGTCTCTGTGGTTTGAGACTTGATTAGGTATTAAACACTGCTGACTGCCCTGGAGTCAATGAGATCCTAGAGTTGTCCACTGGACATACAATTGATATTGTCAGAAACGATGAGCTTATCTGGCATATTCTCCCTTGCCAGTGAAGTTAAGGACTGGAAGCATAATAGGCTCAGGCCTAATCGGTTTAACGCAGCCATGCTTGAACACTTAATAAAGGACATGGAAGTTGGCACCAGGAAGTTTCTCTGAGAAACTCTTCCAATTCAATTGATTTAGAACGTGATTAAAAGTCCTTTACACAGTAATCCAGGAGCTGCTGTATGCTAATGACTGTGCTCATAAAGCCCATGGGTAAGAAGATGTGAAATGATCACCCAGCCTCCTGCAGACTCTGCATTATGACTGGGATAAGCTTGAGCGAGATGGATTAGGTCACAGCCCCTACCAAGGAAACGGAAGCCAGCCAAACACTTCCAATGACAACGCAGAAGAGAGAGATGCCAGTGAATTTGGTCATGTAGGCGTCACATTGTCCTGTGGCTGTCTAATTTTCTGCCCTAGAAAATTAGAGGGAATGGACTCCTGCATCCTACGGGAGGTTGGCAGATGGGGGGGGGTGCCCCCACTGTGGCTTCTGGCTCCGGAACAGGGCCTTTTCAGCGCTCTACTGTGTTCAGATATCTTAATCCTTATGAAACTGGACATGTTCAAGTGCAGCGGAAGAACTCATAAGCATCATCCATGTCTCAGATAAGAGGTCTGCCAGCAATAGCAAAATGATCAAGCAGTAAGTTTCAAAGGGTTAAAACAGAGAAGAGTGCAGACACCCACACTATATACAGAGAAGTTCACGTCATACAAATGACTGCTGCTCGGCGTTTCTCCCAGGGACACAAAGGGCCTTTCCAGGCTCGTGGCACACACATCTAAGTTCCCCCATAGGCTAGACTCCAAAGCAAGCTCGGCCAAGTAAGACGAAATGGGGCTCCTACATAACTAAATTTGAAATGTGAATCATGTCTCATCCATTCATTTTCCCCGGTCCAGGGCACCAGGTAGTGAACCATCAGCTCTGAAGTTATGCAGATCTGATGTTATGGTTTATTATCTGAGTGACCTTTGGCAGGTTACTAAATCTCCCCTGAGCAGCCATTGTCTTTATCAACAACCTGTTAGGACTGCTGCCCAGACTCCATGAGATTCTGTAGGAAAAGTAACAGTGCCTGGCACATGCCAGTTGTTGACAAACATCAGCTTTTACCCCTTTGTTGCAAGAAGTTGATGACAATGGTATGTACCTGAATGGGCTTAGTTTTATTTCTGTTCTCTACTTTGCGTTGGCTAAAAGCTAGACTCTTGGTTCTGATTTGCTTCTGTTTCTGAGGTCTGGCTCAGATTTTACACCTCGGAGGTGACTTAATCGCCCTGGCCTCGTTCTACCCGTCTTGGCTCTGGTCTGTCTCCCAGATCACATATGCTCTGACACGTACAATAGCTTGCAGGCCTCTGTCCTAATTCTTGGCATATTCCCAAATATAAAAGGCAGAATTTCTTAGGTCTGTTCATTCATCTACTTCCCCCAAGGGGGAGCATACGTGAATACCTTCAAACATTCCTCTTTAATCCATAATCCATGTAATAAAATCCAGTTGGGACTTTCTTCATAATATTCTACAGGCACTGCTGAGAGCATTTCCTTGACCAAATCTCACCTCTTTTTCTAGTTCGTGAATAATTAAAGAACACAGTTTTTCTAATTTTCCACAGTAGCTCACATTACAGTAGGTTTCCTGAGAAAAACAAAACTCGGCCGTTTTTAAGGCAAGGTGATTACCAGTCTTACTTCTGAAGCACTAATAAGATCATCTGTCAAATAAAAACACAGGTCCTTACTTTGATTCAGAACTCTTCACTAGAAGAATTGCTTCTTAGTAAAAAGAGTTCGCAGATAAACTCCTTCACCTTCTCTTATCCTGAGAATGCTTTTCTTTAAAGATTGCTCCAATAAAAGCTCTCCAGTTTCCCGGTGAGTCTGTTGCATTGTGTACAATTAGTGTTCCAAAACGGAGTTCCCTGGTGGATGGTGAACCATGTCCCTGCAGAACCTGGGGACGCTGCCGTATCTAACCGGAGGAAACTGACCCCGATCCCTAAGGCGATGCAGGGAGCTGGTGGAAGAACCGGAGTCGGGGCTTCTGCTCTTGGTCTCCAACACTGCTCACTAAGTCATGCTCCTTCCCCGTCATTTTAAAGACCCATGGTCACCCGAGGAGCTAACAGATTTTTTTTCTTGGTGAACCATGAAGAAAATGTATTGGGGTGTGACCCGCTTCCCACAAACTCTTGTGGCAGAGTCTTTGCAGTCTGCAGTCCCAGAAGGCTCAGACCAGCACTTCAGCTGCACACTCATTTCAGTCGCGTGCTTTCCGTCCCTCGGGGGGCTGGGCCCGTCACTTGTATCCCAGCCCCCTGTCGCCTACTTTAGCACTCAACACGGAGCACTGGAAGATACGAGCTTCACACACGCTGTTGGCTGCGTGGCAGTTTGAGCATCTAGAGTGCATTCGCTTTTCTGAAATGTTTTTTTTTTTTTTCCAATTAAAAATGTGGGTAAGTGGCTAGATCAAATGGATAAGGCATTTTAAAAAATTCACAGAGGCAGAGACTGTTCTAGTTGGATCCTTAACCTAGAAACAACCAAACCAAACCAAAACAAGACCCAGAGGAAAAAGAAAGTGACTTATTCAGTGTCTTTATAGAAGAAAAGGAGGCTTTCGCTTGCTCAGTAAAACATTAAGGGAAGTTATTCTTTGAGATCTAACGAGTAAATGGGCTGTGTATTACTGAAATAAAAAAGTGTCAGAGATGTGTAGCCAATGAAAACTCATTGTATATATATTCTGCATATGTATTTCTGGTATATAGTTAACGAGATAGTGGGAAGGGCACTGGACTTTCAGATGTAAGTCAAGGATTTCACTCTCAGTTCAGTGACCATGTTAGCAGTGAGAACAAGGTACCTGTTGTCTCAGGTTTTCTGTTTCCTATATTTTATATAGTGGAAATTGCCCCTGCTTTCTTCAAAGTCTTATGACAATTAAATGTGATAATATTTGTGAAAAGTCTTTAAATTGTTCATAAAGTATAAGGTCACAAATACAAGATGCTATTATTGGTGGAAGGCCCTTCTAATAACAAGACTATCACAAATAGCCCCCTAAGCCATGTCTTTGCTTCTTGGTAGATCTTGTCTATTCAACATGCACCTCACGGCTTGTTTAGTGGTGACCCCAAACACGGCTCTCTTTGCTCCTGTCATTTCCCTGCTCAAAAGCGAAAACAAAACCCTTAGTTTATCCTTAACATAAACTCTTATGTCCCTTGCAGCCAAACATACTCCTCACTGCCTCTAACCATGCTCTGAGATTCCCCGCTTTTGCACCCCTTGCTGGGACACCTGTCCTCCAAGACTGAGCTCCCAGCTTCAAGGGACTCAACATTGTATGAAAGTACTTGAATTCTGGCGCTTCTCCTGCCACCAGATGAGATTTGTGATCTTAGGCAAGTCAATCAAACTCTCCGGACTTCAATTTTATTACTGTAACGTAGAATAATAAAACTCCCAAAGTCTGGGTAAGAGGATATCTCAATTTCCTTTCAAATCCGGACATTTCAAACAAACAAACAAACAAACAAACAAACAAACAAACAGGAAAACTCCCATATGTTGAGAGAAGTTCTAAAAGTATTTAATTTCTTCATCATGAATAGTACTTACTCTGATATGAAATGGTGAACTGACATTTGAATTCATTTGCATATAACTAACTTTTGCAATTGCCAACCTGAGGGTATGGATTTATATTCTTGCAGATAATGCATCACATGAATTTCAGTTGATTTTAATCGTGGATCATGGCGAAGCAAAACTTTTCATATCTCAGATTCCTCATTTCTCAAGTAATACATATATGTTCAATAAAGGTGCTTGACTAGATGGAGAAGTGAAAGGATCTGTGGACCGCGGCAGAAGCACACGGAGGAAGAGTCTGCATTTAGAAGGGTTTCTCTATGACTCAGGGTTTGGCCTTGGAAGCAAACCTCTAAAGGAAGCGATGGCAATAACAAAGCAGTTCCTCTGGACTATGTGCAGTTAATAAAAAATGTCCACAGAACATTTCACAAAGTGCTTGAGAATTTTCATTAATAATGGTAACTAAACATTGGCACGAAATAATTTTGTTAAGAAGCACACTTTATAAACCTTAGCTTCTTGGGAGATGAGAGCACCACAGCCATTATACAGCAGTCTGAGGTCTGAGTTGTTAGACATGAACGGGAAGGCCATCTTTTGCTTGCATACACCGTTTTAGATCTTCCTTCCTTCATTCAAACACTCCTCGTTTTAGATATCTGACCAGCATTACACAGCCCTGTGATCTGTTTATCTTTAAATCCGTGGACAGAAGAAAGATTAATGACAAGGCATTGATATCTAGGGCCTGTATTTTATCAGAAAAGTAATGGGGGATTTCTATTAAAGTTGTTAAAGATGTCCACATAATTGTTAATACTAGACATATATTTAGTTTAATGATGCATAAAACCTATACCTGTTCACTTGGAATAGAACTTGAGTCTGTCGGAAAACCAGATCCTGAACAGATTCACTCCTTCTGTCCATACTTACTGTTATCCAGTGCCAGGCGCTCTTCTGGTCCCCAGGGCTACCCCAGAAGGAAAAGCAAAGTGCCTGACCTCATGGAACTAGTACTTTCACGGGAGTGGGGCAGACAGTAAAGAAACAAACTAATAAATCATTGACATACTGCCGAGTAGGGGTACGTTCTATAACAAAAATCTGGAGCAGAGCAAGCGTGCAGTGAGCTGGAAAGGCTGTCTTAGAGGGCCGAGATAAGCCCCTCTGAGCAGCTGACCTTCCAGCAGAGACCTAAATGAAAATATCTGAAGGAACACGTGTCAGTCCATGAATCAGGCATGCTGTGGCCAACACCTAGGCATTCTACACTGTGCTGGCTTCTACGAGAAAGCGAGTCCATCCCTTAGAGGACCTATCATTTGGCTCCAGAGACTAGTTTAGCATACATGGAGTTATTCGAGAATAACCGATGATAAACCGCATATTCCTGATTCTGCATATAGAATGGGTCCAGGGATGGAAGGTTGAAGCATTTGCAGAGTAGCTGGAGAAAGTTTCATAAAGCACGGACACCTTCAACTTCTGAAGATAAAAAGAATCCAAGAAAATGGAGGACGAAGAAAAGAACTTGTGACGAACATGAGCAGAGAACGGGAAGAGTCAGCAAAGGTGGAAGAGGGGCTGAGAAGAGAGGGAAGCTTACTGAGCACTCAGGTGTACGAGGTCCTGTGGAAGGCAGTTGATGGAGGTTATTTTCTTGAATCCTTAAACTACACACTAGGTAGATATTACTGTGGGAAGATCTGGTTAGGTTTAGAGAGGATAGATATAAGGTCTTCTCCAGAACTATACTGACTGTAAAGGGGTTTCACACGACAGAACTAGGAAACTGCTTTCAAAGTTGATGTTGTGGAGAGTGGGAGGGGACAAGGCTGGATAGGTGGGATGGGTTCAGAGAGGCTCTGCCAAGGATCTGCAGGGCCTGAAGACGGGGACACCAGCTACCAGGTGGTGGCAGGAACCCAGGCATAAAGTGACAATCTTGATTTTGATTAGAGGCAGCGAAGTTGGGGAGTGGAGTGAATGTGAGGACCTGGAGACAGGTTGGTTATAGGAAAAAAAGGAGATGCAATTTCAGTGGTTTCGTAAGAGAATAAACTAAGGAAGGTAGTGAAGTACAGAAATGAGATAGTTGGGAAAAGATTACAGTGATGGAAAGGGTCAGTGCAGTGTATTTGGAGAGCCATGGCTTCAATCTGAGCTTACTAAAAGGTTACTCTGTAACCACATTTATGGTGTAATGCCTGGACTCAGCTAGAAAATTAAAGACATGGTTGGTCTTTGCAACAAAAATCATCCTCTCCAACCACGTTTCTTTCCAGGACTTTTAGTGTCTTGCTCTCCAACCCCGACACGACTACACATGTAGTGCTTTGGTGAGAACGCTTGACTGCGTGCGATGAGGCACCAACTCATTCTGCCGCTCCTGCTTCTCTCCTCATTAAAATGTCCCTGTCCTGTGTCGTATAATCTGGGCAGTAGTGCTTTATGAATGTTAGTTCAATGCAGTCTCTTACCAAGTTAACATATTCACTGGGACTATAACCATTTGAGTTTAAAGGGAGACATCAGATATGACAGTTTCCATTTGCATGACAAACCCGTGGAAACATATCTGAAGAGAAAATATGGTTTTTGAGCTCCAGAGAATGGTTTCCTCCAATTTGGAAAATAAATCAGGATCATTTGCAACCAAACATTATTAAAAGTACTATAAATATTTTCCGATAAGCACAATACATCTGTCTGAGAAATGAATTGAATAGTTGAATAATAAAAATATTAAAAGTCAGAGATATTTCTTAAACCTCTTAGTTAATTAATCTTTTCAGAGTTAGTCAACATTAATAGCAGTATCTGGGTGATAGTACTGTTGCTCTGGGCCAATGTGCCCAGAACCTTCCTGTGTTCTCTTTCCATTAGCTAATACTCTTTCCATTTGCTCTCACTACTGTTTGAAATACTCAATTAAATTGTTGACTCCTACCAGTGAGGCCCATCAGAAGACTCTAGGAGAACATTCTTGGCATTGATGAGTAATGAAGAATAAAGTAAAATGTTTCCCCTCAGAATTAAAAAAATTATTAAATTATCATCTTCACTATTATTATTGGGGTTTATTCTATTTACTTACGGTAATAGCTAATAATCTGAATGTTTATGAATGATTTCTCTACAGATTAATATACTGAAGTAAATTTCTCTGTTATTTGCTCTTATAACACAATTTATTTTTCCAAGTATAATTAGAATTGCTCATCAGCATTTTCTTCAAATTCTCAGCCTTTAAATCTCTTTGAATAGATGAAGTCACAAAGGAAATGAACTTCTCAGTCAGTTCAGGAACCCAGATTCACAAACTCCAAATTTCCAGACACGAAGGCAGTCTGTCTTTTCTTAAGAAGTTTCACCTGAGAGGTAGGGAATTCGGTTCTTCTGAGACTAGATTCTGGGTTGACTGGTTTCTGCTTTTCTCTTTTATGGGAAATGAACTCTCACTGGGATTCTTGTAAATAATTGCATTTTAATGTCCCTAAAAGGGGGAAAGTACTAGAACAAATGGTATTATTTACAGCACTTATTATGACATGTTAAAATAATGAAAACACTGAGATGTTGTTTCCCCTCAATAGTCTGGATATCAAACATGTTAACCATGTAATTTATTCAGTTAGAAAACACTGGTGGTGACATTCCTGTGCACCAGACAAAGTGATGGGAGCTGGGGAAGTCAAGGGGAATGATATTTGACCTTTTCACCCAGGGAGTTAAAAAATCTAGTACAAGAAACAGACAGGTAAATAAATAATTGAACAATAATGTGAAGGGTAGTGATAAAGACAAATTTTACGATGGTTATGGAACTCTGTGGAAGTCGTGTTTATGTTATTTACAAATTTTAAAAATGTGTATTGTCAAGAGGAGTACAGGTACACACATATGCACAACTGTAACATACACACTTGCAATGTCCTGTTAGAAATATTCACATGTAAAGTAGCTTGCAGAAACAGTTTTGCATTAAGTTCACCATGGGTGACATAATTATCCTCAATAAATTCAAATACATCATCTGCAGAGATCTCAATGACTCAACTGCCTACATGCATAGGAATAAAAAAACACCTGCAGTGTGACTCTGTTACTACTGCTAAAAATGACACTTCCCTGTCTTTGCATTTATCTCCTACTTCTAAAATGTCTGTCAGAAATCTCTGAAATACCAAGGTGTCTAACACTGAAATGGAGAGAAAGAAAGGATCAGATAATTTAATTGGACACCCTACCTCATGCAATATTATAGCAAAATGTTTCTGGGAAAATTCTATATGTATAAAAAATATATTTACCGTGCTAGAGTTTGAAGACTATAATTATGTTTTTAGGCTTACTGTATTATTATATTCATAAAAGGGTTATGACTTTATATACCATTAATGCAGTTGATTCTTTGTAAGCTATTATTACATGATAAAGGCAAAGATATGTTCCTCGTGTTCTCTGATTTAAGGATGTATGCAAATTTCCATGTGAGTACAAACACATGAGTATAAAAATCATTTATAAGATCGAGGAGTAAAAATGTGTGATAGGCCAGCCCTTTTATTTGTTGCCCAGCTTTTAATTAAAACAACCACTTCGATTCTGTCAAGAGGCTAAAATTTCCATTTTTTTCTGAACTTTATTCATTGTACCATGTTCATATGTTACACTGGATTCATTGTGATATAATCAATTTTAACCAAAGAAAGCACACACAAATTTCAGTGAGGTAATTTTTTTTGTGTGTTTCTTTTATGTTATCTTCCTATGCAAGGCAAACATGTAATCATTTTGCTGACTAAACTCTACCTATTTACTTCCAAAAGTCACAGGCAAAATGTTAAGCAGGCATCTGGTGTAGATGTGCTGGAAGCCTGGGAGGGTTTGGGTGACGTCTGCTTTGCTTCCATCTTCCACACGGGGCATCAAGGAACAACTACTGTGACCTTTCTATCTGACCTCAAGGGGATCCAAAGCATAACTCGCTCTTGTAGGGGGATGAGATTCAATTGCTGTAACGTCAAGCAGGAGCTTCCTGGAGGAAAGGAGTTTATGAGAGCTGGAAGTTATCCAAAGGGATTCAAGCAGTTTAAATCTGATGTGATTTTTGAAATCTGTTGAAAATCATTTTTAAACCTTCATTATGCTCTTTAAAACACAACCTCATTTATCTTGCATATGATATTCTTCTGCAAATATTGTACCACATATGCTCTTGGAACAGGAGAACGAGACGCTTATGGGCCTCCTTTCAGAAGAGTGATATTTTTGCTGAGCTACTGAAGATGAGTTACTTAATCTGTTCTTTCACATAATGCTTGCTACTCTGGAAAAAATGCATGGGAGCTATTGAAGATCTCTGTCAAATAAAGTATGATGTTCTTGATCTCAGTATTTACCACTGGACTGAAGAGATTCACCCTGCTGGGAAAATACTCAAGTATGGCCCTGTAATATACGCTGATTTCTAAAACAACACAAAGCCTACCAAAGCTTAGATTCTAACACATAGTTTCCTCTTCATTTTTAAGTGACAATATTATTGCATTTATTCTTACAAATAGCATGATTTCCCAAGTGACAAAGAGATGGGAACTAGTACAGTTTGTATGGTTGACTGTGACTCTTATTTTCCCATATCATCATTGATAAGTCCTACATTTCCTCTCAAAGGCTGAGCAAATCTCTAGTGAAAAATTCAAGATTATTTAAAGGCCTGTCCTGGAGGGTCCTCAGGCTTTTTCGAGTCTCGGGAGAGAAAGACCACACAGCATGGGTGCATAACAGTGCCTGACATTTGGACCTGTGTAATAGGTCTCATTGGCAGAGTTTCCATGTGATCCCATGCCTTTAACCCCACGGCAAGGTTCCACAACCTTTCCCATGTTGGGAAAGATCTCCTGCGGCCATGACAAGGGGAATGAAGAGAGAGGACGTTGCCCAGTCGGTGTGGCTCAGTGGTTGAGCCTTGACTCATGCACTGAGGTCACTGGTTTCATTTCCAAACGGGGCACATGCCCGAGCTGTGGGCTTGATTCCCAGTGGGGGGCATGCAGGAGGCAGCTGATAGATGTTTCTCTCTCATCGATGTTTCTATCTATCTCTCCCTTTCCCTTCCACTCTCTCTAAAAAAATCAATAAAAATAAAAAAAAGACATATTGAAAACAAAAAAGAGTGAGGATGTTAAAATGAAAAATGATTTAGTATTGGGCCGAGGACTACTCCTCGCAGAAATCTAACCAGCGGCCCCTAAAACAGGTTTTACAGAGAATGTCTCTACGTAACACGTGTGACCTCAGTCCTGCTGGCATCATGCTAGCTCTATTTTTGTGCTGAGCTCTGTCATAGCAAAATCTTGAAAGTATTTTATTTTAAGGAGATTGTGATATGGGATCAAAGGAATGATTTTTTTTAAAAGCTTATGTAAAAAGGCTCGCACATTTCACGAGTGTACTGCTTTCATCTGCGAACATTTTAGGAGAAGAGTAATGATGACGGTATTCCTGGACTGCAATCAAACAATTGATTTGGTTCAAAGTCATTACTAAACTACTTATTCTAGCGCAGGGCTGGCGCTCACATTTATGGCCATTCGATGCAGAAGTCAAGGAGGAAAAGGTCTGTCTAGAGAGTTCACGTGTGAGTTGAAAAATAATTAGGTGTAGACATGACTCTGTTCTTCTCTCCAACATGGAGAGATCCTTTCTCTTATAGCCACAATTTCCTGCATAGGGCCCAGCATTTTTTAACGTGAGCCCTCTGCACATGTTGCTTCTTTTCCTTGCACCCACGCGACTCTCCTGACCTCACTCATCCTTCATCTCTCACACGTGTGATAATCCTGGTTTCACCCAGGCGCCCTCCTCCCCGTGGCCCTGGGCATCACCACTCAGGTCTGGGTTAGGTGGCATCCTTTGGTCTCCGATGCACATTAAGCACACATCACATTGCCCTGTCATCGCTGTCTGTCTGTCTGCTCTCGCGAGACTGCAAACGCCCCGTGATCAGAACTAATGCATCGTTGTTGCATCTCTGGTGCCCTGCAGAGTGCAATGTAATAAATGAAGGGCTTTCTCATTCCATCCACAGGAAGGTAGAAAGAATGTTAAGCAAGACACACTATGTTTGAAGTCATGAACGCCATGATATCAATCTTTTTAAAATCCTCACCAGAGGATATGTGTTTTATTTTATTTTAAAGATTTTTAATTGATTTTTTTTTTTGAGGTGGAGAGCAGAGAGGAAGGGGGAGAGAGAAACATCTATGTGAGAAAGAAAGACAGAAACATTAATCTGTTGCCTCCCATATGTGCCCTGGCGGGGATGGAACCCTCACCATAGGTATACGTCTTGACCCGAACTGAACCCACAACCTTTTGGTGTGTGGGATGATGCTCCAACCCACTGAGTACCTAGCCAGGGTGGTATCAATCAATCTTCATTAAATACTTATTTTAGGAGAACTATATGTAGGTTATATATAAAATATTAAAAATAGATACATGGAAACTATCAGTGGCAACAATTACAGAGTAACTTTTATTAAAACTCAAATCAATGTCCCTCCTCAGTTTTTAGTTATATTTATTTCTTATCTGTGCATGGTCTCAGAGGGAAAGAAAATTTACCAGAGAGCATGGTCAAAATAAATATATTTAGAGGGGAAATAGATGGAGGAAAAAGACATTAATCATGCTTGACAGTGAATAAATGCTTAACTGTGTACACATATCTGCAAAATTCACTTAGGAAAGTTCATCTATATGAAAATTCAAACCCTATAATTCTCTCAAGGTCATTAGACTTTTGGAAAAAAATCAAAATATTGTAGCTATTATTACCTTTTTAATTTTTATTTCTCATGGTGGCTGCACAATATAACAATTCTTATACTTCTAGGCATTATTTTTAAGGCAAGACAATTTGATTAGAAAAACAGTCATGTAAGCATCGCTGCTTTTCTCAACCAGCAGCTCTCTGAAATTTTGTTTTTTTCTGGAGGTCTGGGCTAAGGAAAGGCATACTGTTTGTGGATGTATGAATTTATATTCCCGGCCATAGGACTTCTTTACCGCCTCTGCTGGAGCTCCAGATAAAACCACAGATACCGTCTCCTGACTTCAGAGCACATTTGTATTTGAGCTCTGCATTGACTAGTTTCTTTAAGCCAGGCAAACTAAAAAAGAACAAAGGGTATGTGGGAGTCAGACAGGAAGCTTCCCCAAATACGAAACCAGATAGATTTTTGATCAGTTAAATGGTCAATCCATGAAGTTTTATATTAGTAAAATCTTCTAATTGTTCATTATAATCTTTGATCAAATCATAGGTCATCATCCTAAAAGGGACCGTGACTGTAACATACACCACATGCATTGTTCTAAGTTATAAATGTGTAATTTTCAATTAATTAAAAAAAGTTCTACACGGAAAACTATTCGTCAACGAAATTTCAAAGCTGAGTTGACCAAATATGCTTAGGTGCATAAAGATCAAAGGTGGAATATAATGAATAATCAAAAGCTAGAAAATGGAGGAAAGACAGATTGCCTTTTAAGGTCAAGATGGCACATGCCAGGCATGTGTGCCGGGAGGAAATCATTCCTTCATTTCTTTGCCAATGCAGCACCATTAATTGACCACAGTGCTCATTCATACAGAGCCCACAGGTGACCTCAGGATCCTTCTCAACACAGCATTCCAGGCAGCCGTAACGATTCCCCTGGATTAAGGAAACCAAGCACCACTTCTGTTTTTAAATGTCCTCTGTACTTTCACTGGCATGATCCCTCAATAATGTCTTAGCAGGTTGATATTCGTTGTTCAGAGGAACTGGGGGGCATCCGCTTCAAACAATTGCTGCAGAATCACCCAGAAGAAGTGTAAGCTCTGTTTAAAACTTTTGAGGGCAGAGACCCCTGCCTCATTAACACCCTCATCACTTTCAGACAACTCCAGCTCTTAGAAAGGTTAGAAATGTGTTCCTTATGTTAATTCAAAATATGTCTTTCTGTAATGTCCTCACGGAACAAATCTAATTCCACTAAAAAAAGATGGATCATAAGTCTTTGACACTGAGTTATCTCATGATTTCTCCTTCCAGGCTTCTCTTTGCTAAAAATATATTTAAATGCTTCACTAGTACCGCATGTGGCATCATTTCTAGGTCCTTTACCAACGAAAAAAGACACTGTTCTTTTAAATGATTAGTTACAATCCATATTTTAATTATTATACCTTCCACCTGGTGAAATCCATTTTCAGCATAAAAAAAAGACAAAGGGTAAAAGCTCTATCATCTTCATTCTTTGCATTTAGAGATACCACAGCTTTTATAAATAATTAGATCTCATTTCATTCTGTTTATCAATGTACACCATTTGATAATGGTTCCTGAATCATCTACCACTGGGGAACAGGCAAAACCACATTTTTCCTCCATGAAACTGAACACAGTGGGGTGTGTGAGGTGAGGTCAGATTACCTTTGTCCTCCACATTTGTCCCCCACGTGTCCAGGTAGCAGTCTGTGACTGAGGTGGGAAAGCAGAGGATTCTGTGTGCTCTGCTTCCATCCTTTGGCCAGTGAGGTGGGTTTGATTCACACCTGCTGTTGTTAACATGCAAACACACTCTTAGCTCACATTCCTGAGTCACGAGCAGATTATCTGCCTCATTTGAAATGAGTACCAGAAAAGACAGATATGAGACATGGACACATATATAGATACAATATAGCTAGAGATATAGATGCATATAGAGATGTAGTTTTATCTGCATTTAATGGACTCTAACAATTTTGGTAAGAAAATAAGGTGCATTAAAAAAAGTATCAGATGGGGAGGGGGGATGTGGGTTCCAGTGTTTGTTCCTTCATATATCTTAGGCAAATAGTTTTGCTTCTACAGATCTTTTCCTTAGTAGTTAAATAAAAAATTCTATCCCCGATTTTCTGATCTATAAAGAACTATCTCCAAGTTTCCATTTGATACATAATCAGTTATTACATGTTGCACATTCTCCCTAATATCTTAGTCCAGTCCTTGGTAACTTAAGAATTTGAAGAGATATTTTTCAATTAAGAGGAATTTCTCTGTTATGTGGTATATTCCTTATTAGTTACAGAGAAAGTCTAGTGGCCTAACTTACTACCTAAAAAGTGGTTATACTTTAATTTACATTGTGATTCATAATATGTTGAAAATGAAGAAACCCAGTGGAATTAATGTTTTAATGATCATTAAAGTCGCCCCCCCCCCCCCAAATATTTACTGAAACTATTAAAACTATCTAGTTATTTCTCATGCAAGGATGCAGGCTGGAACTAACTACCAGGTTCTATACATCTGTCCCAGGTAGCTTTTCCAGAAAAGGAATTAATTTTTATATCCAGATATAGCTTTTATACCATATTATAAAGTGAAAGTGGTCAGTAGTTAAATAAAACTGTGGTTTTCTTGTAGAAAGTGGCTTGTCATAATCACCTCTGGTTTCCCAGAGCCCACAGGACCAAGCATAGGGTAGACACTCAAAAAATCTTTGAGTGGATACCGAGACTTGGTTAAATGCACCCCAGTCTTCTTCAATGGGTTTCAGAATCTCCTTAGAGCTTGAAGAACGGGCCCAGTGAAGATAAAATTGCCTTTAGATAAAGTTACATTTAGGAATATTCCTTTTATTAGAAGTTGGATGATAGGCTCAAATGTTTGCTTATCAGCACCCAAACTTATGAACTGGAACAAAAAGAATATATATTATATTGCTCTACTAATTTTCCTTATCTAAATAAATAACAGAACATTAAAAAGTATACACAAGTTATATATTTACAATAGAGAAAGTATAAAAATCATGGAAATCACTTCTGAAATTATTCTTTCTAATAAATACAATGAGCCAACATTAAGGAACACAGCTATAAACATTTATGTACCTATGAACAGCATGGGGTGAATAATTGGATAACAAGGCTATACAAATTCAATTTTAAAAAATATAATTACAAGATTAGACCATGAATATCTACAGTGGTTGTAATAATATATCTTGATTTTACTAAAGTATTTGATATAATGTCTCATAAAATTTTACTCACTAAATTAATTTATACTGTCTATTCTAATTCACTGAGCACTGTCCAAGAAACCAGACTTGATCAAGTGTAGGAAATAAGATTAAGAGCAAATAACAGAGGTGAAAAAATAACAAGGAACTACACTTCTTTGCTACAAAAGAACTTAATAAAATATCTCAAGCATTCAGCATTGCTTAATCCTTTGCTGATTCATCAAAATATAAATGTTAATTTAGTGTATCTAGAAGGGTTTTAAGATGCTTAAGCTAACTCATTCTGACTTCTAACAGTGTCTGTCTAATAATAGACACTCAATAGATGCTGAATGAAAAAATTAATTGTACCTCAAAGATGCTCCACACCACTACTTCAGCTCTGCAGAGAGAGATGGGATGCTGTAAGGGCTGGTCATTTGCCTAAGGCTATGAGCCTGGCAAGGATTAGAACCAGGACCATAACTTAGGTTTCTTGAGTCATGAGAAGCACTAATCTTTTCTACCTGGTCAGAATTTAGAGGGTCTACCTATAATAGACAAGAATGGTAAGAAATGTATAGAGCAGTTTCAGAATATAAGAGAACAGAAATAACACAGCAATTTTGTTGCAGGAAATGCATTTAGTTGTGCATTATTTCTGTCATGTGTGACAATGACAGTCGAGCTATTGTTCGCACCGAACACAAGAACTCCAGATGAGACTTCCCATTAGCCATCACATTCTGCAAATTGTTGCTTTAGTCAGTTAACCCTGACTATGAGTTTCATCTCAGGGTCTACAGAATGTCCTCACCATAGATGGACACTGAAGAGCTGCGTTCACGGATAACTCCGTCTCTCTGACTCAATAGCTTAGACTGATCGCACACTGCCTTGATTTCTTTACTGTGAAACTTGGCTCATACTTATTCCTTTTCCACCACAGACTGACAGAGCAAAAGATTAATGGGCAAACCCTATGTCATGCCTTTCATTAGTGTATCATCTTCAAAGCCATGTGAAGATTTACTATTGAGGGGACACATCACACACAAAAAATGGGCACAGAGTTCAAAAGTTGCCATATTTCTAAAGATTACTGTTACTTAGTCCACGTGTACTTAGGTATGTGTGAAAACGCTAAAATTCTCTGATACTGTTTTGTGAAGTCTCAGAAAAATGCTTAACTATCACAAGGCAAACAATGAGTAAGCCATGCCTACTTGTAAAGATTAATTTAGGAACATGCTCAGCAGAATGGGAACATCTGAAAAGATACCAAGTGTACTTGGGAGGTTTAGGGGATGATAATAAATTATGATATTGTCTATTTGGACTAGAACTCAGTTAGTGGCAGGGATTCAGGTAAAGAATAGGGTAAATTCTGTAGGTTATGCTGAATAGGGGAGCTTTTAATCCCCTAAAGCTGGGAGTGTAACCCAGAGCCCAGTGCGGATTCTGAACAATAAAAGCAAAGAAGGATTGTATCAGAGGGCTCTGGGAAGGCAGGCAACTCTGAGAACTTTGCTTTAGTTGTTTTGAAATAGACTTGAGTGGGGCCACCTTGGAAATTCAAGAGTAATCCTAGTCACTTGCAAAGGACAGGTTTCCCTGTTAAGACATACAATGGACAAAAATAGACCAGTGATTATTAATGAACCAAATCAGCTGTGGGACTTATTCAATGCATGTTCCCTTCTTCTATCCAAAATTTTGGTGCTTCCCTGGACCAGTGGCCAGCCTGCTGCTTTGGTGGGGTGAGGCAGCCAGTGTCTCCGATGGGAGAGTACTCTTTCCCCAGGTGCGTTAGGATAAGCATGAGATGGAAAAGTACTGATAGAGGTAAAAGGAGATTAAATGAGGAGGGAAAAAAAGCTCATTATTTTGAATGTTTTTCTCTAAGTCAATCAAGGTATGTTTTAAATAGATTAAATGAAGTGTGGGTATAATAGCCAGGGTGAGTTTAGAAAATATTTTAGAGGTAATTTAGTAGAACCCCTTCATATAACATATAAAAGTGGTCCAAAGCAGCTAAATTATTTGGTTGAGGTAACACAGCAGGAGTGAAGGGTAAGGTCTCCAGGACTGCTTTTTACACAGCCCTGGCAACTCTCCCTGGAGGGGCCAGTGACGCCCATTCGTGGACACACAGCACCCCACGGAGGCACTCAGCTCTCCCCGTGCACGCTCTTAGCCTAAACACCACGAAAACGTTACCCACCACGAGAACACCAAGGACACTGGTGCAAGCATGTTTTCTTGAAAGAATGAGAGGAAAACTAGACAATGATATAAACAAACTGTGAATAAAATGCTAAAATTTGAGGTATCGTTCATCGATCTTTTATATGACTGTGGTTAATGACTTTGGAGAAAACAATCTCAGAAATGCCTCTCTTTGCTTGTAGTTCCAAGTAAAGTGTTTTCCTGATGGGAGTACAGTTCTCCCAGCATGAGAAGATGAGCTGTGAGGGGCCAGGCTGTGAGCGAGGGTCAGTGAGCCTGTTTTTCCCTGTCTCCGCAGTTGTTACTTCATGGACGCCCCCCACATTTCATAGGACAGTATAAGAAAGCCCAGTGAGGACAAGAAGAAAAACAAGTACCAAGCAAAACACAAACAAGGCAATTTGGCCTGAGAATAATACCTCACCGTCGGGTTTTAAAAAATGCCTACATTTGTAGTCTCGGGCAATGTAATCTGTGGTTTTCACCCCCTAGCATTCTCCACCAGGGCTAAGCATTACTGCAGGTGAAACAGAGCCTCCCTTGCAACCTGGCTATCCAAACGGTTTGCAGAAGAACTCTCCACTGAGATTACAGAGGGATTCCCAAACAGAGCTGGGTGCTGCTGGATCTCCTTCCTCAGGCAGAGTCAAGCATGTTTCACATTTGCTGAGCATATGAGTTTCTTGTGGCAGCTGGGCCGGGAGAAATTATTTCATTCTCGAAGAGCTCTCACTCACAATTGCTCTGGAAAGCTGGAAGAGTCCGAGAAAGTCTAGAAGTTCAGGCTTTCTAAGTATTCATCACTGCAGCAATCAATGACGTCACTGAAAACAAACAAGCCTGACACCCGTGGGCCAAACCTCACACAAGGATCAAATGCCCAGGAGAAATGACACCTGATTACACGAACAACACCCAGAATTCACTAACAGCTAGAAGAAAACGTCCTAATGCATTATTCTATTTCTATTTTGAAACTGGTAGTATTTCACCCTAGTGAATTATTTAGATATTAGTCAATAACTGTAGGGTATCTATCAGGTTTAGTAATGTTAGACTATCTATGATTCTGACCGACCTATGGTGAGACTTGGATACCCTCTGCTTAATAAAGCAAACTTCCTTAATTCTAGCCACTTCATACCATTCGCCTTCTCATTTATTAACACATGTGTGCATGTGTTAGATAATGCGTTCCTTCTGTGAAAGACTTAGCCTTACTTACAAAAACACATACAATAAAGTAAGATTAAAAACAATCAATGTGGTAGCACATTTGGGTAAAAACAGAGGGAAACAGGACATAGAAAGGTAGTGGGTAAGATCTCACACAGTAAATCTGGGACACAAATTTTGTCACTTCAAATTTCTTAGTGGGCAAAACAAAAGAGAAAAATTATTAGTTCAGGAGATTGACCAGTTATTCAGGAAATTCGATTGACATTTCTTCCATAAATTACATTAAATTGCTTGGTAGGCAAGATCCCCGCTGTAAATACAGAAATAAATTATAGTCTTTCAATGTAAAATAAGGGGATACTTATAAATAGGGTAAGATAATCAAAATTTGTCAGCATTGAGACTGTCCAGAGACTCTATAATACACGTCTTTTGGTTTCACTGAGTATAATTCACCAAGGACTGACTCCTTTTTAAATTGGGCAGGTTTCTTGTAGTAAACCTTGGGTCCCAAATTGCATCAGAAACCACTTTTTCCCCCAGGGCTGACTCTCCCCTGCTGGGTATTATACTGTGACAACAGGCTTTCCCAAGCAGACTTATTTTAAGGTTAGAGAAGAGGGTTAATGGCATCAGCAGGGCATATCTGAGAGATTTCACCCCCCATGAGTCAAGGGCACTGCAAAATCACCCAGGAACACGCCACTCCTCCTCGCTGAGGGATTTCAGCCTGAACTGCCCAGGGCTTCGGAGGCGGTGTGTTCGGAAGGTCTAACCCCGATTCATCCTCTGCTAGCCACGGGCTGCCAACGCAGACACCCTCCCTTTGCTCCTTGGGCAGGGGCCATTATGAATATTTATTGCAGCCACAGTTCTGCTTCTATGTCTGTCACTGTTGTTCATCTGCTGAAAGCCAGAGTGCAACTCACTGCAAATCTGGCCTTCAATATGGCAGACAACTGCTTCCTTGTCTTGCTTAATAAATTGTATTTCTTTCATATGAAAATGAATGGAGTTAAAATATTCCCTGTTTTATGGGGCAGTGATTTTGTAGTAGTAACAGGGATATAAACAGAGTAACAGGGGTTGTTTGAAGGCATGCTTAGAATACTTCCTGCCATGGGTTTCAAAATGAATGTGTTAATCCATGCTAATCTGGTTCAATCTTTGAAAACAATTACATTTATTTTACAACCCACCTGCCACTCCAACTAGTATTATAAATATGCTCCATTGTGTACATAGTTTCACTTTATTGTACCTGCAGGCAGAGTCAAAGCAAATAAAAAGGTAATAATGCCGAATTTGATTAAAGTCGCTCAACAGTATATGCGACAATCTCAGATAGATCTAGTTCAGTGTCTGATTTTTAATCAAGTTTAGCAAATTATCCTTTTACAAGATAAAAAAAAAATACTCTGTAAGTATTGCATGTACAATTACTTTCAAATAGCACCTTGCAAAAGGAAACTATTCATTTTAATCAGAAAGTTTGCCAAATTAAAAAAGTTTGTATTATATTAATGCACTCCCAAGAAAGCACCGGACTATTATTGCTCCTAAACATTAGGCTTTCATGTCAGTGCAGGATGACACGTGGCTGAGTGACCAGTGCTAAGGCCTTAGTTATAAAAGACAGTCTTCAGGCACACGCTGGGATTTGTTCTTTGCACTCTTCTTTCTTGCTAGAAGCTCAAACATACAGGGATGTGTGTGGGCAAACTATGTATTAAAGTACTGGTTTTATTTTCCTTTTGAGCCAGCGTGGTTATCGAGAGATCACTGCGATGCTGGGGTGTTACATGGTGTAAGGTAGCAAATGACGTGAACGGTAGTCATGAATTCCATTGAGGAGTCCTCTTCACTTCCATCCAGCACATTCTGCCTGCTCTCCTGCCGTATGCCAGAACTGTGTGAGGTCCTTCTTCTCGCGGAGCTCACATTTTAGCAGGGTAAAAGGTAATGAACACTCATAATGTCGAATAAGTAAATGGTAAAGACTGTTAGGGGACAATAAGTGCTATGGAAACAACAGAAACAGGAGCAGGGTACAGGGAATTGGAGGAGGGAAGGATTCAATTCAAAATAGACATAGTTGTGTGTTACCTGTAAATGCCACTGATCTGTCCCCTTTCCACGGGAGACATAGGGTGTTCTCTCCTCTACCTCCCAAATTTTAAAACTACTAATAGAAAGTCCAAATCTGTTGTTGTTGTTGTTCAATAAGAAAAGGATAATTTCAAAGAAGGAATTGAGCCAAGCAAATAAAAGGAATTAGAAATGTTTATAACATTTCTTTGGATGGCTGAAAGCCAGAAGGAAGAGATGGCCTTTGGAAGGAGGGGCTGAGATGCTGAGAGTAAAGCAGAGCTATGTGAATGGCAGTGCTGCCTCCCCGAAGGACAACGGATCTTTAACAGCTGGGAGCAGGGAAGGAGGTTGAGGAGAAACCAGACAAGTGCATGTTTGGTTTTAGACCCATTCCTACCCTCCACCCCGCCCCCATCCCACCTCCATACCTGTAGTCACAGGCTGGCTGTTGGTGTTACAGACAACATTTCAAGGTGAGGGAGGAGGAAGTGGAGGACAGGAAGCCTTGGAGAATGATGGGAAAAGCAAAAAGGGAAAGCGAGGGGAAAACACATCGTTCCCTTTCATGTAGGCATTTCCCTTAAACACATACAAGCTTGGAAATAATGCACATTAATCCACAACCAGCAATTGTTATTTTGCCTACACAACAGTTTCTGATTAAGGGGTGGGGATGAGGAGGAAAAATGCTTTCTGGGCTGCAAGCGTATTTGTGTAAGTGAACAACATATTAATGCCTAATCCTGAGTTCAGCCTTCAAAGTTAAGCTGAATGAGATTTTGCCTACTTAAAAAAAAAAAAAAAATCTCTGTAAACAAAACCTAAAGCTTTTTTGTTTTGTTTTCATTTTTAAAACTTTAATCAAGAGAAAACTGGGTTTGAGCCAAGAATGTTGGCTAAAACCTTGTGCTCAGAATTCTGAAGACACTTGGAACATAGACTTTGGAAAGTAAGAGCATGATTTAAGGAATGCAAAGTACTGACTAGCAACCATTTTGAGACTTGTCTGCATTTATTCTCATTTATCTAGACCTACAGTTCCTGGATGTGTGTCTTCCTACCAAACTCCTGCCCTAAACATCCAAATCAAAGAAACATAAGAAGAAAACTCACACCCAGTGACAGTGGCCAGTCTGCTTTCACCAATTCCTTCTTTTCTTCAACCGTCACCCCCATCACTGCCTCAGACATCATCTGTCTAATTAGTCTTAGCAAAACTGCAATTACACATTGAAACTTGAGTGTTCAGTTTGCTCATCACATACACATAGGACCTAGCACAGTCCCGAGCATCTAGGAGGGACCCCATGTTTATCTAGTACTTTAATGAAAAAAATAATGTGTAATGAACTTTAATCTTTAATCTAGAACCTAGACACAGTCGATAGTATCTGAAGTACCCTAATCGGGAACCAAAATCCAGGGGTAGCTTCTTTAGCACATCAAACATCATTATTGAAATCTACACCAGAGAGTTGGTTAGTTGGCATAGATGAGTTTAGAAGTAGCTTTGTCATTGGTGAAGTGGATGTTCAGAAGACGAGGCTGTGGAGCCTCCAGTGGCCTGGATGAACACAGTGTCTGAAGAGCTTCGGTCCCGGAGCCTCACATCTTTGGAATAGCACTGCATATCCACTGGTCTGCAAGGTCTTGATGCCCCACTTCTTCAGAGTATCTGTTGCCTGACCCCATGTAGAGCTGTCAGTCTGTTCTATATGCCTGGGATGAAGCCATTCATGCAAAAAACTGCTGGAGTCTCCTAAGGACAGAAAGAACTGCCCCAGGTTTACAAAGACAGGCTGTGTGATGTTTTTATTCCTATTGGCTAATACATGGCGTTTGTCAGAACTTGGTCAGGAGCTGGCTTTGATTGTAACTACTCAGGGGTCAGGATGTGGGACAGGCCTTATAAAACCCTCCAACATTTAACCTCTAGGAGCTACCAAAGAACCTGACAATTGTTTAAGAGCCAAATTAACTTAGGTCAGTTCAAGAACACCAACATAGCCCTGGCCGGTTTGACTCAGCGGTTAGAGTACCAGCCTGCGGACCAGAGAGTTCCGGGTTCGGTTCCCGCTAGGGGCACATATCTTGGTTGCAGTTTGTCCCCAGCCCCAGTTGGAATCCTGTGGGTGGCAACAAGTCCATGTGTCTCTCTCACATCGATGTTTCTCTCTCCCTCTCCCTCCCCCCTCTCTTCCGCTCTATCTGAAGATAAATGCAAAAAATGTCCTCAGGTAAGGATAAAAAAAAAAAAAAAGAACACCAACATATATGTATTTGTTGAATGAATGAACCAACGGTCCTTACCTGGCTGATAAAAAATGAAAGTTAAGTAAATATTGTCACTGAGCTAGGCCCATTCAGTGCTAGATGGAGAAAACAGAGGGCCAGGAATCATCTTGATTTCTCTACCTTAAATATTTGTGTTCCAACCCTCCATAACCAAGCTTATAAAAATCAAAACCAAGGATATATATGAATACTATTTCTGAGTTTCTAAAATGAATTAAGCCTGGCCAGTGTGGCTCAGTGGTTGAGCATTGTTCGACCCATGCACCAAGAGGTTGCCAGTTCGACTCCCGCTCAGGGCACATGCCCAGGTTGTGGGCCAAATCCCCAGTGTGGGGCATGCAGGAGGCGGCCAACCAATGTTCTCTCTCATCGATGTTTCTGTCTCTCTCTCCCTCTCCCTTCCTCTCCCTCTAAAAATAAATAAAGAAAAAAAAATTTTAATAAATAAAATGAGTTAAATGGGATGATTTTGGAGAAGTCTTGAGTGTTAGGCTCTTACGTCCCCAAAAGGCAAATGTTTTCTGTACTAGTTGTCTACATTTGGTTTCCTGCCATTTAAGGAATAGCAGGACTCTTACTAAGTCTTTCTCTTGAATTGCTTATGATATAAATTATACTCCACTTACAGAGTTTTGGGAGTAACAGCCAGAGTCTCTGGGGGTATGTTTCAGATACTGAGCACAGTTACGGAATTAATTTATTCTCAAGATGACTCTCTAGTAGGTTTGAATATAGCATGTTTCCTTTTTAAATCTATACATCTAAGTGATCTTCTGTCTTTTATCAGCTGTCCTGTTTAATTTCTGCTGGTCTTTCCTTGATTAAGACCATGTGCTCTCTTAGAAACACTTGGTTTCTGTCAACTCTCTTTCATCCAATAAGTCTGCTTCTTTTGAAGGTCATACACTCAAGCACTTATTTAAAAAACCTACAAGTAAATGACACATGTGTAAAAGACTAGAATTATGGCACATCTTTCACAACGGTAGTTCCCAGTGTAGTTGTGTCCTCTCTGGAAGATACTTCTCCTTTATTCCCAAGTCATTCTTTCATTTTTGCTACTTGCCATTTTATTATTTTTTATTCTTTATTTTTATTTATTTTATTATTTTTATTATCTTTATTCTTGATTTACTTTACTTTTAAAATCTTTATTGTTAAAAGTGTTACAGATATTCCCCCCTTTTTAAATAAATTAATGAATTGGGAAAGCATAACCCTAGTTAGTACATTGTTGCAGCAGCAAACAATGAGATTGTCAACTATGTAGAGACTGTGGTAATAGGCTCAATGAGCACTGGATAATTATTTTCAGATAAAATTAAAAGTTTCAATATTCTGAATGTTTTCATCCCTGGACAGAGGACTAGAAGTGTCTTAAATATCTGCATACCATTATATTATTCCTATAAGCAACACGAGGCTGGTATTTGACCCATATTTCCCAGATATTACATACTTTCTTTCAATTCTTTTATTAACCATGGAACTAATCATTTGAATATAACCAACCTCTAAGCCCCGTTCGATATGTTACGCAAAGTTTACTTTGAATATGCTAAGTGCAAAAGGCAAAAAGAGAATAGATTTTTTAAAAAATGCTTGCAAGCCAATCTGATAGCTTTGTTTCAATAAACCATACTGTGGATGTCAATCTGAGTAGTCCTGACAGGAAAATGCAGCATAATAAGTTGATGAGATAACTCGAGCATCTTTTTTCCATTACTGAACTTTCAGGTAATGCTAATGACATCCAGAACAGGCTACAGCCGTTCCTCTTTGATTGTTCTGCCTCATCAAGAAAAATGGCTTTGGATGGAAGTGCAAAAGACTGCTGACTTAGAAGACGTTTTTCATGTTTTCACTACATGACCACTCAGACTGGATTCAAGTGTTTTTTTGTGAGACATTATCATTGGACTAATGGTTTTTCCGATACTGATCATTAGTACCTCTAGTGAATTTCTGTGTAATTAAATATACATCTACTCCTCATGAAAATGATGATAATAACTGTAGAAGATTTGTTTATCTTAACCAGGTTATACTGTTAAAATTTGATATACTTCTTCCAAATTCTCAGACAGTGACTTCATCTGTTAGCTTCCGGGGCCTGCAGAGATCCTCAGAGATTTACTCAGAAGGATCACATGATCCCTTTTCAGAGCCCAGTCTGTAATGGAACATAATTATTCATTAATGTGTTTTCAATGTGACAATCTCGGTGTGTACTCAATTTGCTTGCATAATTTATTAATTATTTGTTTTTATTAATTTTTTAGTAACTCCCTAATGTTTTGTAGAACTGTATACTCAGAAATATTTGCATTAATATATTTCTTATTAATATACTTCATAAGAGCGTCCCATGTGCCAGGCACTGTCTAGGCTGGTGTAATTTATCAGGGAATACAGCAGGCAAAAGATCACTGCAGAAAAGTTTATTGAACTTTTCTCCATGCATTTTATTACTTGGCCAGTAATAATTGTGGGGATATGACAGTGACTATTAACAGTAACATTTAGAGCTTCTGTGAGATATCCATCCTTGGAATTAAAAGGGGGAATCCGTGGAGGAACTCATAGTTGCTTGGTAGGGACAGGAGGAAAATCGAATAGTTGCAAACAATGTATGAAGCTCTCCAGTAGTAATATCAGCAAAGTGAAGAAGCACAGGTGGGGTGTAAGTCACTGGGGATTCTGGAACGGTTTTAGGGCATTCTTCAAAAGAACTGCGCGGGATAAGGCTGCTCTAAGGACAACTCCTGCCCCCCGCCCCGGTGTGCTCCCAGAGAGTTCTCTGTCACTGCTTTGCCATGGTTTCTCTTGTCTTTTCTAGTATAAATTTAGCTTTTTGCTATCAACCCCATTTGCATTTTTGGTCCTTAAGAAACAGTATTAAAATATTGATTGAAAATCAAAGTATAATAGAAAAACTGCATAGAATATAAGTAATCACCTAACTTATATATGTAGTTAGCTTCCTCTCCATCTTCTGCTGATGTTCTGGCAAGGAAGTCCCCAACAACTCACCTGAGCTGCAGGCCCAGTGCAGCCTCTGTGGGGTTTCGGGCTCCCCCTTCTTCCTTTGAAATGTTCTATATCGGCAGTTAGGCCTTGTAAAGGGAGAAGGTGGTGGAGTGAGGGAATGATAGGAAGGATAGTTTCCCTAAATTAATCAAAGAAAGGTTAGGGAGAATCACAAAAGATATGGGTCCAAAACTCCAGAAACTGCTGTGGGAAAAAAGGGGAAAAACTAGCCCTCAAGATTCATCACAAATGACTGATGAATCATATTCTTGGAGAAGGAAGGGACCAGAATGGTCCTTTGGCCCTGCTCCCCCTTTTAACTAATGAGAGAGCCACAACGAGGTGTGCCCTGTCTAGGTCAGATGCCTGGTTGGTGCTGGTGCTATGATCAGGAAAAATCCAGGACATCTAACTTTAAGTTCAGCCCCGCTCCCTTGTAATTCAACTGCAGGATCATCAGTGAATTTCAGAGCATCCAAAACCACCCTGCTGTATTCTCAAAATTCTACATCACTACAGTTAGGTTTATGTTTTTAGGGAGAGCATGCCTCCCTTTCAGAGACTTCTCAAAGAGTCTCCTGATTGAAAACTACTTAAATCTATCAAGTTAGGTTAATTGGAGAATCGGTCAAGTTCCTGGTTTTTAAAATGTATTTGAATACCTCAACAATCATCGCTAAGAATCCAGGTTGACTGGTGTTCTTTGCTAAAGCACACGCATTAATTTAATTTACTTACAGTGTACTCAGTGAAATGACAAAATGACAAATCTCTCTTCAAACCATAAGCCATTATTTTCAAAGGCTGCAGAAATCATTAGGTCAGAATTATTCTAGTTCCATTCTAGATGACTGGCCAGTTCGCTTTTTCTTTCTTTGCTAGTGACTAGAGTTTGTAACTCCAGCTAATGCAGAACTGTAGCTAATACACTCAAAGTGCATTAGCTTCATCCAGTTTTAATGCAAGGATTCTGGATGTGAGGTCAGCGGACCCTTCCCGAAACAGACCCTCACGCTCTCAGGGCGGTTCTCAGCTCCCTCACTTCTTCACCCAGAGCTGCTTTCCCAGGCCCCTATGTGGGAGTGAGCAGCCTGAAGAGCGACTTCTGTATTCAGAAGACTCTATCCAAACAGATGACAAGCAAATGGCCACAACTTAAGTCATAGAAACCTTCTGAGAGAGACATGGTGATTTTCATTTTTGAATCATTTTTCCAAATTTGTTTTGTACATTTGGAATAAGAATTTTGCAGGGTGTGTACGCGTGCCTATGCACGTGTGTGCACGTGTACGTGTATGTGTGTGTAAGGAGAAAAAAGGCTGAGTCAGGGTTTCCAAGTCAGACCACTCCACAGCTCTCTGAACTAGAGTACACGACAAGTGCTCGTTTCAAGTTAAAACCGCTCCCCTGTGATTCACACTGACAGCTTGATATAAGAAGTTCAGCGAATTTCCCACAGGTTTCCTCACCCACAGGGTAAACGCATTCTTCTAAAGTGCAAACCAATGATGACATACTTGGCTTTGGGGACCACGCGACTTCAATGCCCTCTTCGGAGTTCTCTTTTCTACCTGGCAGGTTTGAGGGTGGGTAAGCTGACTGTTGAGGGTCCAAATACAAGGAAAGGCAGCTTGCGACTCTGGGGCGGCCTCTGGCTGGCTGCCAAGAGGAGTCTAACAGGTGGGACTATTGGATCAGTGGTTGTAAAGTGTGGCCAGCGTCAGCATCTGGGGGCACGTGTTGGAATTGTACATTCCCCACACCAGGCAAAGGGAATGAGAAATTCTGAGAGTGGCACCTGGATCTCTGGTTTTAACAAGCCCTCCTGCTGAAACCAGGGCTCCCTAAAGCTTGAGATCCACTGACGTAAATACATTTACCACTGGTTCAGGTTTGCTGGGCTCGATGGCACATCCAGTGGCAATCAGTCATTCTCACGAGACTGGGCCTAACTACAACCACATGTATAAACCAGAATGGCAGTCTTTCAATTAAGAGTGGCAGTGTGGGTATTTCTCTTCAGAGCTAGTAAGGCTCACCTCCTCTGTTGAGAGTCCCCACCTTTTTTAATCACAGGACCCGAACAGCTCATATCAAGACTCAGAATACCATCAGGTGAGCAAAGAATTAGAAGAAACTGAGAAAGATGACTTGTAGGACTTTTCATCCTTTTTATAACCAGCAGGATGTTCATGTGCCTCTAATTTAGCATCATTTTCACCAACTTTTCTGAAACCTTTTTTTTTTTTTAAATTTGACTATCCATTTCTGCTAATACCTTTTTCTGTAGATGTATTGAAATGCCTGATTAAACTAGGTGGTTTTGCTAAATATAAGTATTTAAAGCTCTGAAATAAGCAAATATTCCATACTAATTTATTAGTTTAATATCTAGAAAGCTACTTTATTTCTCTTTCCTCCTAGTCTTTATGGAAGAGGGGTACCTAAAAGTTCCCATTGTGTATTAACCACACAAAAATGTGCTCTTACAGCTGCGGGAGTCAAATTTTCGTAGAGTGAACAGATCACGTTTTGCCCAAACTGGAACACTTTTGAAAATAAAAAGGGGGCTATTTATAATTATGCTGGGTCAACAGGGACTGTCCTGGGCTGTCTGGACACCTTGTCAGCTGTAAACAACGATCCTGGCTCACTTTGGCTTCTATCTCCTCCCCCGAGTCTCCGGTGGGTTTTGGGGTAACACTCAAAGGGATGTAGTAGAAATTTTAAAACATTATTTCAACAGTTATTATCTTCTGTTTTCCAACAACGAAAAGCACCCAATTTTATATAAAACATGACAACTATAGTTTCCATTACATTTCAAAAGTATTGCTCAATCTCTAATCCTGAGATGCTCAGCCCTAGTTATTTATCAAAATCGCCCGTGGAGCTTTTAAAAAGTGCCAGTGACCCTCCCGGAATTCCAGTTCAAGAGCTGGTTTGAAAGACACTACTGTAATCACATATCTCCTCGAAAGCACTTCCAGAGTTGAACTACGTGGAGTGGCAAAAACACTCAGCTTCTGCACAATTTCCAACGCTTTGCCGGCTCAGATGCAGTAAGTTTGTCAGTTATCCATGGCAGTTATCGTCTTCAAAGATAAAGTCACTGATTTTAAGTTCCCTTAAAACCTTTTGTGACATGCTTATTTGGTAGAAGCTGAGCGTTGAGAAAATGGGAGAAGATGTGACAGCTGTCTAATGTGGGTGTATTTGTAAGATGCCACCTGCTTGCACATGGCAGCACCACCGTGGTGAGGGTGAGGAGAGGCTGGTGCAGGAAGGAGAGTTTCACCTGCAGTTTTCTATGGGATCCTTTGAGAGCCCACAGAGCCAGAGACCCTGTGAGTATAGCTTTGCCAAAGAACCGTTAACAAGGGGGCTCCTGACCTTGGCTATGGTGGGATTAAGACCCACATAATTAATTGCCTGGCTCACACAGGTCCCCAAGAAGCTTAAAATTGGGTTTGGGAAAGGATGATAGGGAAAAGAAAAGGAAATAAATGAAACAGAAACGTCCTATACAAATCAGTACGTACTTAATTATGGAACTGTGTGGAGCAGTCACTGAGGAATACAGACATCCAGCAGAGTTCAGGAGTGTTGAAATTGTTAGGGAAGTTTTAAAAGAGAGGCATTGTTTGATGTATGTTAAGTACAATTCATCATTTCCCAGTCCTATAGTGTAAATTAGAATCTCCATGGCATAAATATATCAACTCCACAGCATAGCATATGATGTAGTTCATAACCTGGTCCCAGCCATTCTTTCAAAATTATACCTTTAGGCATTTGCTCTCTTTCCCCTCACGTGCCAACCCACGCACACACTGCGGTTTAGCGAGACCATTTTTCAGATAAGCCATGGGCCTTGATTGCACCGTGTCTTTGCTCTTGCTGCACCCTCTGCTTGGAATGCATGACCTGGCTTGAATGCCTGGTCAATTTCCTTTTCATATCTTAAGACTCAGTTCAAATACTACCTCCTAGGAAAAGCCTTTTCCCCCCTCATCTAGGTAACATTAATCATTCCCATTGGTTTGCCCTAGCATTTTCAACATCTGTAGCTGGGTTTTACCATGATCAACACAACGCTATAGTTAACTGTTTGTGCGTCTTTCTCCTCTAGACTCGGAGCTGAGTGTCCAAGTGTACAGGATGCAGGCCTCCTTCATGTTTTTATTCCCACTGCTGTATCCAGTAGGATGCCAGCTAGGGGGGGCACTACAGGTATTTATTAAATACTGTTGAGTTTTTTAATAAGCTATATAATTAGTATTGTTTATAATATCTTTAAGAAGAAACCAAATTTTTTTTTTTACTTTCTAAAATTCATTAGAAATTTGTTTCTATAGCTTACATTTCTCTCAGCTCTAAATTCTATTCAGCAAAACTAGAGCACGAGGCACACATGTCCTTGAACGTGTGTTGAATGTGGCACGGAGTCTACGAGATTGTCAGCCTTAAAAAAAAATAAAAAGAACAGTTATCGCCTCGAAACAAGAGCCCCTTAATTTTTATATAATTATTTTGCATTCTTTTGTTAAGAGAATAACTTCTTTTTAACATGCCTATTATACTCAATACCCACATTGAACATATCCAGCCACATGGAGTTTGTAAACAAACATTTATTTTTGTAAAGTCCTCTGCACCTTGCAGACAATACACCAAGCTAAGTGACTGCCATAGAGAAAAATCTAAAAACAACAATAGGTTATGCCTAGATGCATCTGGATATGTGTAAATAAGCAAATTTTGAAATAAAATCAATACCATATGATGCCAAATGGCCTACCAAGCTGTTGGACCACCTGAACTTTTAAAAGTTAGGTTTGCGAGATGTGCTGTTCAAAGTGAGTTTGGATGTGGTGGATTTTCAGAAAGCAGATTATAGATAGGTTTAAAGAATTGTGTTGTGCTAAGATTATAATGCATAGGAAACTTGACACTTCAACCTTATTAGCTCACAATAAGCATGGTGTTTCCAACAATCCTATTTATCAAGGGTAAGCAGCTTATTAAGACCTTCTAATTATTAAGGCAGAGTGATCAATCTAGTAAAATTCCATTACAGAGCTCTACGTCCTTGAGAAAACTTTGAGAAATCAGGGCTAAATCTAGACAGTCTATATGCCATCTGTTTGGGTCAGAACTTACATATGTGATTGAAATAAATATTTCTTGCTGTCAGTAGATAAAGACAGTACATCATATGCTTGGAGTGAATTATCTAGCGGGGACATTAGATTTACCTGGCTCAGTTTATGACTAATAGGATACATTTATAAAATTACTAGCTAGGTTATAAATAACATTTGTGGTGCTGGTTGCATACGGACTCATACTGGCTCCTCTTGGCCTGTCTTCCTGAGGAGATGAGGAAAGTAGAAAACCATGTTGCTTTCTGAAGACCGTCCCAGGGGTTTACCATTGTTTCTAGCCGGCCCATAGCATTCTGGGTCTAGTGGTGACCGCTGACTGCTGCACATTATCTCTGCCTCCTCAACAGTTTAGCACATGCCACTGACAATCTCATGATGCAATGATGGTATATTCCAGACCAGCATACTATGCCAACAGAAAAGCTAGAAACCTTCTAGGATGTCAATGAGATTAGCAAATTGTAATGATGTTGAAGATAATGATAATACTGCTACTATTCACAATAATACCTTATCATGGAAAGCACTTTAGAGTTTTCAATACGCATACGCATATATCATTTCATCTGATTATCCCAACAATTTATGACATAGGCAGGGCAAGTGTTATTAAGTTCACAATAGAGAGGAGAAAGTAAAAGCTGACAGCACTCTGTTATTCATTAATTTACTTAACAACTATTTATTAATCACCTACCATATGCCAGGAATTGGTGCTGGAAATGGAACTGGGAATAGAGCAAAACAAAACAAAGTCCCCTAGTTGGTGAGATGAACCAAAAGTACTCAACCACACAGAAAGATCGGTAAATGCACTGATAAATTAAGGAGAGAAACATAATATGAATGGTTGGCAGGGGGGATGCTTAAAATGTTAAATAAAGTAACAAGGGGAAAACCTCAATGAAAAGGTGTATTTTGAATGAGAACCTCAACAGAGTGAGGGAAACTACGAAGTGAATGAACATCTCGGGGAAGAGCAGTGTAGGAAGAGGGAGCAGCAGGTGAGAGGGCCCTGAGGTGAGAACATGCCTGGTGGGTTTGGGAACAGTGAGGAGACCTGTGTGTTCAACAAGAGCTGGAAGTGGATCTCACAGCCTTGTTTGCTCAGCAGATCCCAGGTGTCCTATGCATGGGTTATATTACCACATCGTATCTTTGATTTCCTTAATCCACACAAGCTGCTCTTAAATTAGCAATTATTGCTCATAATTATGACTTTATCAACCCATAAGCTGGAGAGCACCCGAGTAAGGTCAAAGGGGAAAGACCATCACAATGACACCTTCTTTATAGACATAATGGCCAGAGGGAAGCCGAGAACTCAAAGACACAGGAAATATCACCCAGAAGTAGGCCTAGACTAACACAAAACAAGAAGCAATGTGAGGGCCATGAGGCCAGGGTGGGAAGGAGTTAGAGTGATAACAGCAGGGGACAAGTCAGAAGGTATTTTAAGGACATACTCACTATCTTCTCCCCGGTGTCATCTGTCCATCCTGCAGTTTGCTGCAGACTTAGACACTCTCTTGGGGAGAGACTGCATTGGCATTGTTGATCCAGCCCCTACAAAGCTCTGAGATCCCTGATGCTAGGATTTCTGCCTCTCATTTTTTTCTTAGTCCCGTAGCACCTAGCCCAGGGCCAGGCATGGAGAAAATGGCTGATGAAGCTTTCATAAATTAATAATTAATTTGTAAGCTGATGGATACATGTTCCCCAGAGAGGAAGCCAAGGGCATTCATTGCTCATCCTAAACTTATTTCCTTTATTCCTTTCTACTTGCAAGTCAGGCTTTTCCTATGTCATCCAACACTAACTTCATTTATCCTGGTTTCTAATTTCCGTGCCTCTTGTACTATGGAAAAATCAATGCCATTTCTTAATCAACGACTATTTTTGACACTACCTTTTCATTCGTATAGCTCTTCCCAAGACTGCAAAAATACAGCCTTCATTCTTTTTTTTTTTTATCCTCACCCGAGAACATTTTTTGTTCAGACAGAATGGGAGGGAGAGAGAGAGAGAAACATCGACGTGAAAGGGCCACATCGAGTGACTGCCACTGGGCCGGGGACAAACTGCAACCGAGGTACACGCCCTTAGTGGGAACCGAACCCGGGTCTCTCTGGACCGCAGGCCGACGCTCTAACCGCTGAGCCAAACCGGCCAGGGCCAGCCTTCATTCTTGCACTCAACACTACCTGTTTTCCTTGTCACAGGCTCTTCACATGAAAGTGTGACAAGGAAGGTGTGAAAGAGCTTTCCTTTCCCCGCTCATTAATAGTATCCATGTTTTCCCAGAGCGCTTCTATCTTTCTTCTCTTCCTACGTATGACACTAACCAAATTTGATCATTTCTTCCCACGAATATGTTTTATGAGTTAAAATAATTGCTAACTTTTCCAGATGAAAAATATTAACCTCTTTCTCCACAGTGTTATTTCTCCTTGTATTTGAAAAAAACTGAGAAATAAATATTTATTTCAAAAGTGCTTTACTTAAATTTGGGGATTATATATCAGCTATGGAGTTGGAGTCAGATGCTGTGTGATTTGGACAAACACTTATAAACTGGGATGCTAGGATGGTTTCTAGATTTTTTTTTTGAGACATTAGAAGAAATGTCAGTAAACAAAATGTTCCACAAATGTGCAAGGTTTATATTTTCTTGGCATCTGGTATGATAATTTAAGGAGTCTTTCAAACAACACTGATTAAATCTGTTTGGTGAAGGCCATTTACACCTTGCAAAATAGTTTTCTTTATTATAATGAGTATTTGTAGTTACCACACTGACATGTGTCCAACAGTATTTGCAAATTTAAATGGAAACTTCTCAACTAACAGTATACCTAAATGTATTGTATCTTATTTGCTTTAAATGATTCATTAAGATCCTTGGTATTTTTTACATAAATTTTTTTCTCCCATACTACTTATTTTTTGTAGGTGAAAAAAGATCAGAAAAAACAGCTTTAATCACTTTCTTGGCCCTTCCTGGGAAAGAAAACAAAAGAATACTGACTAGAAAGGAAAAGGGTATCACGGATGGTTTTAAAATGGTGAATTTATTCTCTGCTAAGTATATTCAGCAAACGGCTTGCATTACCAGAGCACTGTGAAGAGCAATGTATTAGAATATTTTAGTAATATTTAATTGCTCATTTGCCATTTGTCAATTTATGTTTTTTTAAAGCAATTCTTAGTGCAATTTCCTCATTTTATTATCCCTCAATGTTATTCAAGAATAATGCTACACTTAAAAAAGTTCAATGGACCAAATAGGTACTCAGAAATAGAGGAACTGGTACCTGGGCTCCTAATTAGACTTTCACAATCATTAATACTATTCAAACAGATTAATAACATAATTTAAAGTTATATTATCTTGCAAACCACTATAGATTTTAAGTTCCGTTCTCATTTTGAAACTTATTTTTAAGAAGTACAATTCTCAAACTTCCCAGGGTTGCCTACTGGTAGTTACTGTTTATCACAGAGTTTTATTATATATTTTACATATACTGCTTTTAGTCCTGACAACTGAAAAAGACAGGTACCTTATAACTAATGAGACCAAGATTCAGAAACCTTAAGCAACTTGCCCAAGGACACGTAGAGAAGGTTTGTTCAAATTTAACCTAACTGAAAACTGGACATAAATGGCATACAGACACAAATTCAAAAAAAGAACATCCACAAAAGTGAAATCCAGAAAAGTGAGAAATGAGGTGACCCCAAGGATAAGATGTAATAATAAAAATTTCATGTTATAAGAAATAAAGGTGGGCTCTTCGACAGTCAATGGGTCAAAGGAATGCAGGAAAAACGAATGCTTACAATAACTACATTTTCCACTAGATTAAATCTAACCAGTAACTTGGGAACTCGCTTTTCCTGACTCTGTTCTGACCTGTTAAGGCGGCTCCTGTAGGATATGGTGGAGTGCCTTCTCCAGAGCATATCCACAGTGAGCTCCACAGTGAGCTCAGCCCAGGCGGTTCTTACAAGACCTCCACTGTAGACGGCCGGGAAGACCACAGAGTATAATTTTTAAAAAGCAATTCTACAAATGTTCAAAGCAATATGGCCCAGGTTTCAATACAATAATTCAGAAAAAACATCTTATCCCAGCTGAAAGAAGGTTGTCTTACGTGCAACGTTTTATAAATGTTCATTTTAGATCAAGAGGGAAAAAGAAGTGAGTTCTTGGTTATCGCTGTGGATTATCTCTGTATATTGGTTATTCTAGGTCTGTGGTTCAAACATCTATTTTCTTTGCCATCCCCCTGGGTGGAGGCTGGAGCTCTGGAAGAGTGTAGGCTGCATGTTAAAACGAGGGCTTTGCTTTGGACACACTTGGCATGGAACCCTGGCTCCCTCTCTTATTTGGCAGCCTGACCTCCAGCTCCCAGAGGCTCACTGTTCTATTTGATAATTTCATCTGTCTCTTAGGACAACTTTGGTGATTAAATAAAACAATGCAAAGAACTTATTGTCATTAATGAATGTCATTAATTAATGTTATCTACAGAGGATCCTCTGCTGAGATTTACAGGGCCTACAGGAAGTTTTGCTTGAGAGGATGTGAGCGTGATGATGGTAGAGGGCATACCTCAGGGTAAGACTTTGCTCTGGGAAAAACACCTGGTTTTAGTACAAGAACCTGTGAATGCTGGAGGCCACAGATGTCTGTACAACTAACAAGTGGCTGAGTTGAGGCTATACCTTAGGTCTCTCTAGAACAAAAATATATGACCTTTGCACTTTATTCTGCTCTCTACCTCTTTTAAATATATTTTTTTACCATATTCCACAATGATTCATTACCAAATGGGCTCTACCTATTTCCAAATTTAGAAAAAATTCTACAAGTTTTATGCTGCTCAGTTTTAATCTAATTATCATAAGTTGTTTTAGGTCTCTTATCTACCAGATGAACAAGAGAAAGAGCAATATCACCAACACTTAATCATCTCAGCATCTATTTCATTTTTTTTTAATTAAAGCAAAACCTTATGGTTTTAAGTTTTAGGAAACTAAATTATATAAATGTTAGCAAAACATTTACATTAGGTATGTACATCTGACCAGCAATTTTCTAGCTCCCAAATATTTATTTTCAATATCCTGTTTGCTTTTTATGGCCTATCTACTCTATTTGAAATCTGTTCAGTTTATATAGCCAGTAAATTACTTTTCCATAATTGCAATAATTAGTCTTCTTCATATGCTCAAACTTATTTCTCAGCATTTGTGAAATAAATGCTTTAACAGGAAAGCATTTATGATAAAATCCAGATACATTATGAGAGTTTACGAAACAATAAAAATGTTTCCCTAACATTAAAAAATATTACTTAAAAATAAACCTTCTCTATTAACTAGAGGTTATACATAAATTAACATAAAACTTACTCTTATTTAACCCATTAGGAAGTTTTTTGAGTAATCTTAGTAAGAATATCCTAGCCAAAAAAAAAAAAATCTGAAGTGATACTCATGGTGAGTGAATACAAGTTTTTAATTGATTCAGTTAAACAATACAAAAATGATAAAAGAAAAATATTAAATGAAAAAATAATTTTATACCATTTGTCATCTATCAGACTAACAAAAACAAAAACATGTAACTCATTCTGTTGGTGATGCTGGAGGAAACAGGCATTAGCACTCAGGGCTTTGGTGGAAGTAAAAATGGTACAAGCCTTCAGGAGGAATATTTGGCAATTCCTAATAAAACCACATATGCACTTATATTTTGACTCAGCAATTCCACTTCTTAGAATCCACTCTGAAGATATACCTCCAAAAATACATATGCAATAATGCAATAAGTTAACCATTGTAGCATTATTTACAATAGTAAAATATTGGAAACAACACTGATAAACCACTGTATATCCTCATAATGGAGTACTATGCAGCTGCAAAAAAGAACGAGGAAGATCTTGATGAACTGATCTGGAATGATTTCCACAATTAAGTGAAAATAGCAAAGTGCAATAGAGTACAGTATGCTATCACTCATGTAAGAAAAAAAGAAGACATAAGAAAAAACACATTATTTATAATGTTCATTCGGGCAAAAGATGTACAGGAATGATACACCAGAAACCAACCAGACTGATCAACCTATAAATGGTGGGTGGGAATTGGATAGAAACAAGAGGGAAAGGTGATGGGTTATATAAATAAGGAAGAAGTGAATTGTTATTTCTACAGATGGTACCACTAGGTTGTCAACTTCTAAGAGACAGAGCTCTCCTGGTTTTATCTCAGATTATAATTTTTTGTGTGTAGTTTAGAGACTTAACACTATAGTACAGTTTCACATTCTACCCCCAATAAAGTAATAACTAAAATCAATAATGTAAGAGAACCTAAAATGAAATACAAACAGTAACAAGTAAACCTAATTCTATTACCAATGAATAATACGACCATTTTAAAGAAGACAGTGAAAAAATGAAGAATGTAAGTATCTTTGAAAAACTGTTATTTTGACAGGATACTATAAAGACAAAAAGAAATATATGCAAATTGTATACTCTAGCTAGTAAATATGTTTCTTAAAGAAGTATGAGTTAGTGACTGTAACTTCTGTATATACTAAGATTGAACAAATATGTTAATCTAATGAAGATCATTAGAGCCCAGTTTCTTATTATTGGAGAAAGAAGTTACAAATAAGGAAAGAGAGAAGGCTAGAATGAAGTTTATGGTGTATCAGTAATATATATATATATATATATATATGTATATATATATTTTTTCTCCTCGCTTTGTTTGCAGAGAGTGTTCAGTTGCAATGACACTCCAGCAGCAATGAGCACATCTAGTGCCCAGAACTTGATTTCTAATACCTTCCACCAATAAAAGAAACCAGCGTTCCTTGAAGAAGGGGTTGATTCCATATCTGGGGCAGGGAAAATACAAAAATATCCTGGCATATCTTGTGGTGGCAAACATGAGAATGGGAAACATGTGAAAAGGATACAGGATCCAATTGTAAGGAGCTCCCAATACACAAACTTGGAAGAATTTGAGCTATGAATAATGATATTATTGGATTATACCCATAGACTAAAATAAATATCCATGAGTCTGCAGTGAAATAAACAAATTACTGATTAAATAAGTAGTTGCAAGAGAAAAAAAAATCCAAGTTTGGGGGAAGGATTACCACTAATACATATAGAAGGAAAGAGAGAAATATAAAATCACCATTATGCAAATACTATAATAATACTACTATAGGCCAGATCCTCTTGTGGTGCTAACACAAAATTTGAGGAGAATCAGGGCATTAACATAGACTTCAAGTATCTTCCTTAAAATATGTATTACTAATAGAGGGAAAAATAGTAACTTACAGGGGAGAAACCCAGTAGATACTGCCTGGGCACCCTAATATGATGTACGAGAAGGACACAGCATCATTTCTGTGTTATTCTTGTGAAATGCAGAACCTTGACCTAATCATAACAGAGCATCTGACAGATGCAAATTGAGAGCCATTCTGCACAGTAACTGACTTGTCCCCATCAAAAGTGTCAAGGTCCTAACAGATAAGGAAAGTTGAGATACGGTCACAGATTGGAGGAGACTAAGGAGACATGATGTCTAAATGCACGTGGGATCCTGAAACATAAAAAAAAGTTAAACTTGTGAAATTAGAATGAGGTCTATAGTTCAGTTAATAATATTGAATCAATGTTAATTCCCTGGTTCTGATTCTTGTACTATGATTGTGTATGTATGCTGTGCACATTAGGACAAGCTGAGTAAAGAGTGAACTCTACTATTTCTGCAACTTTTCTATGAGAACAAAATTATTTCAAAATAAATGTAAAAAAGCAATGTGAATTCAAGCAAACGAAGATAGGAAAATAACCTGAGCTATAAAGCCTGTATGTCAAGCTCACTGCAGATATACATTAAACCCCTGGTACATAAGAATTCTCTAATTTGGTGTTTTATTCATGTTGATAAGGGCTTGGCTAAAAGTGCCTCTTTAAAATGATCAACTAAAAGATTGTGCAGGCTCAGGAAAATATTAGGAGATTTAAGTGAAATAGAGAAATACTCTAAGCAAAAATAGCATACTAAATATAACTCATTCTCATTTCTTAAAACATAAAGACATGATATTACCTGGAAGACAATAGATACTCAGTAAATAGTCAAGCCTAACTCTCTCTTTTTTTTTTATCCTCTCCTGAGAACATTTTTCCATTTTTTGTTCAGATAGAGTGGGAGAGAGAGAGGAAGAGAGAAAGAGAAACATCGACGTGAAAGGGACACATCGAGTGGCTGCCTCCCGCATGACCCAACCAGGGCTGGGGACAAACTGCAACCGAGGTACGTGCCCTTAGCGGGAACTGAACCCGGGTCTCTCTGGAACGCAGGCTGACGCTCTAACCGCTGACCCAAACCGGCCAGGGCGTAACTCTTAAAATTAGTCCCCGAATGCCTCAGAGAAGGCAATCACTTGATGTTGGTGTGCTTATTCTCTCAATTAGTACAGATGAGTGCATTTTTCCTGTATAAATGGACACACAGGCACTTTCCTAAACTGCCATAGTAGCTCTTATGTGGCTGTTTCTCTGCTAGGTAAAGAGGTTTCAGATGAAAGAATTTGATTTGTATCTTGTAATCAATTCATCAAACAAAGCTTATACTTCATCATTTTGTATTTCCAAACTATGAATTTCTGCATCTTAAAAATTGCCTGGATGTAGCTTTAAATGAAACATTTCTTGTCTTAGGTTTTACAGGTTGATTTAACACATTTGTGATGAACCCAAGCAATCTGATGCCCAGTTTTCACAGATCAAGTGGATAGGAAGCGGTGGATGGCACAGCAGAATTGAAGCGATTAAAAAAAAATTCCCGAGGCACCCAGGAAAAATGGAATTTAATATCTATCAATTCCACATGGAAATTAAATGTATCCTGAAACTAACTTCTCCAAATCAAATTCAAAGAAAACGTAATAACTATTCAACACAGTTCACTGTCAGATTTCTAAAACAAAAAAAAAAATAGTTGCATGGCCACTATTACACTATTTGAAATGTCGATCTCAAAACTCAGGCCTCCCATGTGGGTTATGGAAAAGAAATGTAAATCCTCCCGCAGCGACTGGGAGCCTGAATGTAACCCAGAGGCTCAACCTGTGATCTGAGCCCCATACAACAACCTCAGATTATTGTTCTCAGTCTCGACCTTTCCTCTCACTTTGTTCTGGCAGCTTTCCAAAGACAGACAGGTGGTTTTAGGGCATTTTCTGGGGTTACAAATCAAATAATATTTCATGGTTTTCACTTTTAATGGGCTAAGCAGAAGGCATTTGACAAAAGTCACTACAGAGGTTTGGAGAAATAATTTATACTCTAGGGCATTCTTAAATCAGTAACTTGGCAATATGGGATTCAAAAAAAAAAAACCTACCAGTGCTGAATTGCAAAGGTTTGTCTTGCACCTTGGGGGCACTCCATGTTCAGAAACCAATGAATAGATTACACTGGTCCTTACATGTTGAGTTTTCAGTGGTGACAGTTGTGCCACAAGGCAAGAAGCTGCTTTCTGATACATGGCATTTTTGTCAGTGAAGAAAATGAATGCCCTTGGGGCAATTTTTTTTTTTTTTTTGTAAAATTAACAAACTTCATGCCTCTACTTAAAATTCAGAACTTGGCCGTGGCCAGAAATGAACAGTTACCCTAAATTTCATACATTGAGGATTGCAAAAGCCAAAGCCAATAACAGAAAATACATTTCCTCTTGGGTTGAGTGCAATTACAAAATGTCAATGTGTGTGATAAATACGACCGTCAAGGGGTTCCTGAATCATGAGAAAATATATTGTGGGGAGCAACCAAGGCTTGTCTCTGTTGAATCATTATGTTAAGCTGTCTCATATTTTCACAGTTGACATTCTAACAACACTTAATTAAAGAGGTTTGGGAGTATAGATACGGGCTTATTCTGAGAATACACATTGATGAGCATGTTGCTAAAGGTTGAACATTGAGGCATAAAGATAGTATAATTTCACATGGAAGGAAAACACAGGTGCGTGTCTGGTGCCCAGAAAAGGGGATTCTGGGCACAGCCTGTTGGAGTTGATCATGGAAGTTGGCCACAGAACTCTTTGGGCTGTGAAAACCCTCCAGTGGTTCTTTGGCATCTCCAGCTCCTGTCCCAGGAACACAAAACACTTCTATTTTCAACATCCAATTGGATACCGCCATTTTTAGTACCACTGTTTTTCAAGCCCAACAAATCCTAAAGAGATGGAAGAAATTCATGTTTGCCATTCCCCAAACTGGCTTCTCTGCACAGACAGCACTGCTGTGTTTCATGTGCTTCTCTCAGTCGTATCTGATGCATTTCCCTCTTTGCCCTTTGCATTTAGTCACCTATATTTAGACATAAAGCCTTATACATTTTTATTTCCAGCTCTATCATTAGTGCTATCTTCCTTTCTCTTTCCATACCATGCTCAGATAACCTTTAGTCTCATCCCTCTGAATCCATCCTGTACTTGTCTGCCAGATTACTGCTGAGATTCCACCATTCCCTGGATTATACTGTCCTGCGACATGTCATTGTGTACAAGACAAGTGAAAGTCAAGTATTTGGCCTGACTTTCAGAGCTTCCACAGTCCAATCCTGACCGATCTTACCTCCCAGGGCATGCCAGCAAGTATGTGTATTTCAGCCTGGCTGGTTTCTTTACAAGTCCGTCACGTTTATCCTTAACTTCATACTACTGTTTTCCCATTATGGAGTCACCAAGTGATTATTCGCCTGAGCCAGGGCAAGGTGCTTTCTACTGAGATGGGTCCCGCCTCCCCAGAACGAAAGCAAATCCGGAAACAGGAATAAGAAGCTTGCGTGATGAAGTGCACTTCTAATCTTGTCCCTTTAGCTCTCACTGATGAACTATCCTCTGACAATTTTACTTTGGTTTTCAGCCTGCCCTTGTTATTTCTTTTGTTTGCATGTTTCTGGTGCCTGTTGTTCTCCTGCCTTCTTATGTCCTCTGCTGCTTTCCAATTTCTGTTCATAAAGGTTATCCACCCAAACAGGGAAGCACATTGCTTTTCTTTCGGTGCTACATCTGTGGAGATGCCTTATTCCTTAGATTTACATGCATCATCTAGTTTAATCCATAAAGTGCTGAGAGATAGGTACTATTATGTCCAGTTTATTGATAAGAAAACTGAGATTGATGAAGGTCAAATAATGTCCCCCATACCACACACAGATAACAAATTATGAATCAGGATTCAGGTTCATGCAGCAATTCGAGGACTCTTGTTCTTTTTTTTATCCTCACTCGAGGACTTTTTTTTGCATTTATCTTCAGATAGAGTGGGAGGGAGAGATGGAGGAAGAGAGAGAGAGAAACATCGATGTGAGAGAGACACATCAAGTGGTTGCCACCCACACGACCCCAACTGGGGCCAGGGACAAACTGCAACCGAGGTACGTGCCCTTAGTGGGAACCGAACCTGGGACTCTCTGGTCTGCGGGCCGACGCTCTAACCACTGAACCAAACTGGCCAGGGCAGAATTCTTGCTCTTAACTATGCATATTCACTTAGCCAAACTCCCAATTTGAAAGTACATATTTCACCTCTTTAGAAAATTATAATTGCTCAAGATCAGGCAGTACAATTTTTATTTCTTTTGTGTCTACCATACGCCTAGTCTAGATCTAAGCACTAAAAAGGCAACAAATAAATACCTTTTTAGAAGACAATCAGATATATTCAGATGCTGAGATATGTCATGGAAATTCTAGGTGTTTTAATGGTCTAAATCTGCACTGGCAAAAGAGTAGCCACTAGCCACATATAATAATTAAAAATAAATAAAATGAAAAATTTAGTTCCCCAAACACACTAGCCACATTTTTAGTGTTCAATAGCCACATGTGACTAAATTTCAATAATTAAAATTAAATAAAGTAAAAATTCAGTTCATTAGTCTCACTAGACATACATCAAGCGCTTAATAACCACACATGCCCAGTGGCTACTATATTGGACAGCACAGACACAGAACAGTTCCATTGCTGCAGAAAATTCCACCACACAGTGCTGGCGATATCAAATTCTCAGTTTCTCCCTATATATCCATCAATCCATGTAGTCAAAGACTAAGATTTACTTCCTACACTTAGCCGGAGTTAATCTGTGCAGTGGTTAAGAACTTGAACTCTGAGGCCAAATTCTGGCATTGCAACTTAAAAGCTGTATGACTTTGGACAGGTCACTTAGCTCATCTCAGTCTTCCCATCTGTACAATGGAGATCATAGTATTGCCTATTTAATGGGATTATTGTAAGGATTAAAAGTGTAAAGTGAATACAACATTGCCTGGTATAAAATAAGTATCCGATAAATGTTAGCTACTGTTGCTATATAAGGAATAGTCTCCAAATGGAACTCAGAACCATAAATAGGGGACTACAGTTTCTTACAACTCTTTCAGGTTTGGAATTTGGATACTATGATTGTAAGTGAGTAGCAAGACACATTTAAACATCTGGATCTTCAACCAGTGAAGGATGGTATTAGGCACATATTAAATCGAATCTCCAAGAACTTTTAAAATATTTTATATTCAGACTCAGTGATTCAATAGAAAATACTGAAAGGCTGATTAAAGAAGGGACGTATATGTTTCATTTTGCGGAGTCACCTTCCAAAAGTCAGCTCCTGTGCACGATCCACATCCTCTCAGGGCACTGTAGACTGGTGTTTGCAGAATTCTTCCTGAGGAATGCTCTTAGGACCACTGGTGACTTCAGTTCTCCCATCTGGTTGAGTATTACCCAGAGATTTTTGGACTATGGAATGCATTTCTATGATTATGTTCATACAGAAGAGTTTGAAACACTAAAAACTATTTTAAATATGAGGAACTAATCTGACAACAATCAAGAATATCAAATTTAGAAAACCAGACAACACATGCATAAGTGATAACATCAAGGGCTCTAAATAGCCGTCACCAGCTGACCGCTGTAAATTTCGAGAAGACTCTCCTGGAAGTTAATGAATTCTCTCACAGTCCTCCTTAGGGAGAACGGACTCCTTCAGGCTGGTGTGAAACTACTGGAGAGACAGACATGGGGTTGAGTTAAGACGGGTCACTTTCTGATTCAGTCAACCTGAAAACCACATCAGCTCAGGCAATCAAAGGGGTCATCACTGCTACTTCCAAAATTCTCTCACATCTACTAGCTCATTCATTTCACTCAATATTGCTCTTAGGTCTCTCATTAAATACGTTAACTTCCAGAGCATTGAGATTTTAGTGGTAAATGCTGACCACTTTTTTTTTTTTAAACATTTAATTATCAGTGTTATCTTTCCAGGATACCTCTGTACCTTAAGAAAATAAAAGTGTGTTGCATATAGATACATCCTTTCTTGGGGGTAATGTCATATATTCAATGATATATTTTTCATTGCTATTTCTAATTTTTACTTCTTCAGAGGTTACAACAAAGGAAATTCTTAGTGTAGCAAATTATTTAAATTCATGCAAAGAAGAAAATCAAGGACATACTTTTTTATGTGGGATTTATACACAAGCTATTATTTGCAGGACAAAGTATAATTCAAGCTCCAAATTAATTTAAATTATCTCCTGGCTGTCTTACCAAGTATTGTAGACACAATATTCTTAAATGAGTTAGAAGCTCAGAGTTTTCATATACCATGAAGGTTCTCAAATTGTTACATTATTGCTAAGGACATGAATACCCATTTCCCTTTTAGAGTAAGCCATAAAAACATGCCTTCGACCATCAGAATAATTCATGGGGCCATCTCTTCTAACCTGGCTCCTACCTCTGATTCCTCAGAGGGTTGTTCATTAATAAACAAGTCACAAAGACAATAAGATGAAGAGAATAAAATTCTAAAGGACTCTTTTATAATATTAAGGAAACAAGCCTGAGGAAAACTAACACTAATTTCAAAAATGACTCAAACATAAAGACATGATCTGCGCTTCAACTCTTGAGCTAATCATGAATTAAAAGAGCTTTTAGAACTATTGGAAGATATATCTCTATATAGATTTAAATAAATCTCATATATATATCTATCTATCTCATATATATATATAATCTCATATATATATATAAATCTCATATATACATATGAGATATATGAGATAACATATATATATATATATATGTTATATTTATGGGGAAAGTTGTCTAAGTACCCTCAATAACACTACTGAATTTAAGATATTTTAATCAAGTGTTACAACATCATACATGAATTTATTACTTGAGTTAAAATAAAGATTTCCATTCCAGCTGTTAATCAGGACTTTTAGAGTGATCTAAATGCCTCAGGAGGTCCCCCCTCCCCATCTATTCCATCACTCACCAGAACGTTTTGTTTATGACGACCCTGGGACTTGCTATACGTTTGCTACTTGTGAAAGCCATGTGGCTTCATGCTTTCTTTAACAATCTGCTTACTTAGCTCTCTTTATATTTCTTAGTTCCCACAACAATATAACAATTTCTTCTACCTCATGTTCCCCTTATCTCCTCAACTGGAATTGCTAAGAATGTCATTGGACTAATGTTTCTAGTGTTTGATTTCCCCCTGGATTTTAGGGCCTTTTGGAGTCTATTTAATTCCATTAGAAAGAATCATCAAATATTTTCTCTTGGCATGCCAAAAGTCAGGCATCTGTGTTACAGCTTGAACTTAAACATGACAGCGAAAGCTATCACACGTTAATAAAATCAGATGTTAATGAGGAAAAACAAGTACCTTTTGATATAATTATCAAATTAGACCATTTATCTATAGAAAACATTGAAACTGAAGTGTAAACTCAAAGCAAAATGCAAAATCCCAAATACAAAGGCAATTCTCTAGCCATCTTGAACAATTTTGACATGCTCAGCTTCCTCCTGGTAAACTAAATCCTTCTGTTGCCATGTCTGAGAGAAATTGGAGAGCTTGTAAAGGCATAAGAGGTACTTCAGTGAACTTCCTATTATAAATGGGACATCTTGTACCTTAAAGGATGCTATACTTGCAAAAATAGGAATGCTTAATTACAGGCTACTGGTTGGTGTCACATTATATTGCAGGATAAATTCCAACTTGAAAACCTCATTTAGAATGGCATATCTGAAGTCATCAGTAAATAGGAAATGGTTTCACTACACTTATACATTGTATAGAAGTTGAGAATGTGGAAAGTGGAATAAATAAACAAGAGTTGGCATTGGGGGTAAAGGAAAGACACACACATCCTTGGAACGGCTACTTGTGTAATACGCCTCGTACTTTTAGGTTTGATGTGCTTTGCCTGCTTTGATCCATGGGAAAATCTCCTTGATTCAGAATAGAAATCACAATCCCATGAATCCCCTTTGTTGCCTCAAGACCAGCATTAGTAAGTGTTCAGAGGTTAAGAAATGCCTGCTTCTGTGTTTGCTGAATAGCCTCATACATTATACTACCCTTAAGGCATTAACCCTACCATACCACATAAAAACACTTTCACACATGCGGAGTTCAAAAGTAAACCATTTCTAAACATAGGGAATTGATAAAAAATGCCACTCGTGAAAGGCTGCTGGGTATCAGCCAACTGTTGTCTTTTTTTTTTTCCTCAGCAACTTGTTAGTGCGACTTCTGCATTCTGCCAGCCTTAGGAGAGAACCCAGCATATCATAAATATTCACAAGCAACAAGGAACATTGAATCGATGACTGTGAAAGAAAGGCACGGCTTCGGTTGGGTAGGGTAAGGTTTCCACTGATAGAAAATAAAGTGTTTTCACTTAAAAAAAAAAATCTTGGTGCTTTTAGCAACGCACATGGGCCAAAGCAAGTTCTGTGGCTAACAGTGAGATCAGATTCTAAAATAACTGCGCTGGCTTTTGTTCCTCAATTTAAGAGTTGTGTTTCTGGCCTGTATTATTGAATAGGCTCCTGTCTTATATGAAGCGGAGATGAAGAAACCTTGAAAGCTTGCTGCTAAGTACAATTCTTGAATTTTTTCCCCTTTGGTTGTAAGGAAACAATTTTCTATGTTTAGGGTCTAGAGGTTTTTGAAACATGGCATTTCAGGATATATCAGCCAGAGTCATTTCATATTTACTACAGAATTCTTTGTATCAGAAAAATTGCTTATCAGATTTATATTATAGAATTTCAGGATTTAGAAAGTATTTGAAAGAGGAATATCTTACACAGATGCTTGAAATAGTTCCTTGTGTTTATTTTATATCCTCCTGAAATGCAACATCACATAGTCCTGTACATTATAAAAAGAGAATCTGAGTTTATTCACTAGAAACAATAATGTTTATCTACTAACATTTACCCCAAGCACAAAGTTGTGAATACACTAAATACCTCGAGGATAAACAACTCTTGCAGGTCCTAAGGAAGTCATTTGTGCAACAAAGTAGCAATTTATGACATGACACTAGTCATTTGAATGACCTAACACAGCTTCCTTGTGGCTGACTCTAATTTACTACTTGATAGCAGCCATCACAATGAAGGAACCAGGGTCATAATCTGATTTGTTTCTGCCATCCCTGCACTCGTAGAGTCCATTAACAACAGGGATATGTGCTTTTTAAAATTACTGAATTAGTCATAGTTCCATTGAAAGACTAGGCTCACAAAGTAAAGTAAAACAGCCCCTTACTACATCGCCTTCCATTTGTTCCTCTCCGTGTTTCCATTCATTCCATTCAAAGAACAGAAATAGAGCCCTGTTTTCAGCAGGCAGGGCCTTATCGGTTCTATCCCCCATGCTTAAGCCAGAGAAAGGTCCATACTAGGCACTCAGCTGGATTAGTGAATAAATGTGTTGGATTGATGAATAAATGAGAGAATGAATAGAGCACTGTATTGTCTCTGGGCGTGGCACCAAGGCAGTGCCCACGTTGGATGTCATGCTTTATGCTCTCATACTAATTTTCTGTCATTAGGCTGTCTTGAGATGTAATAATTGGCTGGTTTAAAAAGAGTAAGGAAGCCCAGAGAGTTCGATACCACTAGTTTGTCTGGCCTAGGAGTGTCCAAGGACTAAATTAAAAAGGCAAGCCTCTTGGCTGGCTCACCCCCTCACAGCAACTGAAGGGCATTTATTCATCAAGGAACTCAACCTTTCCTTGAGGAAAGTTAACATAAGTTTTCCAAATCTTACCAGTAGAGTCAGTGGCAGTGGTGGTGGTGAGACTTGATCATATAATTTGTCCACAATAAAACAAATACGTATTTAAGAGCCCCTGACAGACCGTAAACGTGTCACAGAACTTGCAAATATGTGAGACCTATATTGTAACAATTACATATGTTATGGCTATTTGACATCATTTATGTTTGACGAAACGAATTCAGTGCAGTTTATTCACTATTTTATTCTATATTCAACAAGGTGGGGCTCCCTGGCCCTCAGCGGAGGGTGAGTGCCCCTGCTCCGCAGACACTTCCCATCCTGGGCTTCTGTTTTCCTAACACTGTATCATAGTTGATTGTAATTAATTTAAGTGCATGAAATTCTCCAAGGGCAAAAAGTATATGTGTCTAGCTTCCTCAATATTGTGAGTTGAATTAATAATCTTCAATATATGAAGATTATTGGCGTTTTACTAACTGGGATAACCTAAACTATTAGGCTACAAAGTTGGACAAAAACATCTTTAGGTCTCACTTTTATGGAACTATAGAGATAGTTTTGCCTTATACTTACGGTAATGAGCATACTATAACATTCTAGTAATGCAGATCATTAGAGAACAAATTAGAATTCCTGACTTCTGTCTCCCATTTACTTTTCCACACTCACAACCTCTTTTTATTTTTCCCTCCCTCTGGTTCTCACAGTCTATAAAGTCTTAGAAGGTACCAGATGTTTGGAAGAGGCTGTCCCACACATCCTATATTTTTATACTAGAAGCAAGATTTATTATAGCTATATAAATGTAATTTCAGCCTTAACGTGGCTCCCTGTCAAACAGGACAATTCTTATCCGTGGAGGGTTGGCATCAGCGCCAAACACTCAAAATAACCACGGGATATTACTGAAGCAACAGATTCCGCCCACAAACTGTTTCCCTCTAGGAAATTTTAATTCACATAAACATTCTTCAAGAACACCCTTTTGCATTCAGGCAACATTCAAAGAGTTAGGCTGGAATCAGTTGTGTAGGAAGGTACAGTAACACCTGGGGTAAGTGCCGAGGCAGAGACTGTCAACGCCTCAAATTACATTTTTCTCCTACTGCTGTTTCTAATAGAACAGGCTAGAAACCACGGTCCGACCCTCCGGCGCTGCCTGGCTCCGGGGCACAGCACCGTTAGCACAGCAAACTGAAGTGCAGGCGGCCTGGGCTGGGCTTTGTAGTGGGGAACCCCACGTGCCCTAGAGAGCGGCTGGCAGTCCCTGCAGAGGTGAACTGAGACTTCTCACGTACTCTAAAGTGGTCTAACACCATCTTCTTCAAAGCAGTCAGCAACTTTTCTTTTTTTAAGGCTCTTTGCGTAAGAGGTAAGGAGTTCTTCTTTTTTTCTATGGTAGTTACATGATAAAATATTTTGGGGCACTATGTGTGTGCAGGGCATAGTTAAACTTCATAAAGGAGGGGGACTAAAATGTATCCCTTAGGAAGCTTAACTCCATGCCCTGCACAGAGATAGAGTACCCCCCAAATTCTTACCAAGTAACTACTGTAGGAAAAAGGAAGAACTCTTCACAAATGTATCCCTTTATTAATTAATATCACCCCAATATATTGAATTGAAAAATAATCTAAAATAATAAAAATAAGTAATTAGGAAAAATAACGCATCTCAAGGAGATTTCTGATTGTTTTTCTAGGATATATAAACCTTACAGAACCTGGGAAAGGAATGGAATATCACTGGGGTTTTTACTTGAACACTTACAACATTTCATTTGACAAGCGAATTGTGTTTCTTTAGACATGATCCAGATACCACAGAATTCTAAACAGTTACAAATGACTTTCAATTAATCTGAGGCTTTGTAAAGATCATGAGACTGTGCCACCAACTCAATTCCTGTTTTTATTGACAGTTGCTTGCATGCCACTGTTAATATTTTTTAAAAAATTTTCTTTATTGATTTTAGAGACAGAGGAAGGGAGAGGGAGACAGAGATAGAAACATCGATAAGAGAGAACATCGACTGGCTGCCTCCTGCATGCCCCCACCGGGGATCAGGTCCACAACTTGGGCATGTGCCCTGACCGGGAATTGAACCGATGATCTCTTGGGGCATGGGTCAACACTCAACCACTGAGCCACACCGGCCGGGCGCTGTTACCATTTTTGATGAGCACATACTAAAAAACAACCTATAAAATGTATAAAATGGGACATGAATGCAGCAGGCAGAGATGACTCATGCAACTGACAGCAGAAGCGAAAGGTTTGATGAAAAGATGCTAGGAGCCCAAGAGTGATGGGCTGCAGGTGCTAACCAAAGACAGGGCTATTATATACAATTTCTGTTGGAGAACTGATTTGCTCCCTGATCTCTGCTGCTGCATTCATGAACACAGTAACCCTGTCAGCGTGGATGTGTCTGTGTGGAAAACGGATTTGGCACATTTGACTAATTTCTGTGATAAATTTGTGAAGTAACACTTCACATCGAGACAAGTATGAGCAAGAACATATTCTGCCCCGTAGGTCTATGTTGGCGGTCAGTTCTCAATGTCATAGCAACATCTGAAGGAAGAAAACTGGAAGAATTTTCTCAGAGGTCTCTAGCATTAATAAAAATAATGAGATAGGGGAAAAAATGAGTGTGAATAACTCTTAATGTAGGACTAACCACTAGGTTTCCTCCTCATTAAAGCACTTGGTGGGTTCGACTTTTAGTTTTTCAATCGAATGGTTTTCCAGACTTTCAATTACACATCAATTTGGAATCTAGGAAATCCAAGTGATTAAAAGTTTAAGGCTTTGTTTTGCATGGAAATAGACAATCAGCACCAAGAAAAAATGCCGATTAAGAAGTCACTGTTGGTCTTACAAGTTAAAAAGCCCCTATTCTCATTCTCAATCGTGTCCTGCTCTAAGTCACAAAATCCACATGTCCACTTTCATCAATAACTCGTGGGCTGACCAAACACAACTTAACTGTCCTATGAATTAGGCAGTTTCAACCCAAAAGTATGAAGAGTCTTTATGACTTGAAAATGATGCTATATGGTTTAGCCTGGTTTTTAAAATATGCACATCTTTTTAGGTTTCTTGATGAGAGCACATTTTTATTAGCATTATTTAGGTAGAGTGTCTTCCAAAATTAATCTCAATGTATATTTTAGAAGATTGAGTTTATTCTGATTACTTTTCTCTATTCATACCCGCCTCCAAAATCTTAGCAAAAACTATCGTTTCTGAGTTAGAAGGGCACCTGAATGATTAACTTTTTAAAACCTCCCTCATTATTAATATGAATTAACCCAAGATCACACAAACAGATTTCGCCCTCCCACTGAAAGGAGAGAGAACAGCATTTCAATGTATTCTCTCCAAAATGACTTCTGAGATTTTTGTTAGATCACTTCCATTTGAATCTACCCCTCTCAAATCTTTTTATAAAACTTCAATAGCATTTTCTCTGGACTTTCTAAGCATAATAGTGCGCTGGCCAGTGGGTGTCAATGCCAAAGCTGAATGCCTGTAACCTCAGCACATCTTTCTTTGCACAGTGGGCTTAGGTTCCTCTGTATTCCAACACATCTGAGCTCTTTGTCCTGCTCCAATCTAAGATGTCAGAAGACTCTACTCCCGCATTCTAGTTTAGAGGCTTGCATAAACGATGAAGGCCCTCTGAGGCTGACGAATGCCACTGTTATTTGCACACTCTGCTTGTCACTATGCAATTGCAGTAAATGCAATTGAAAGTACTTTTATTTGAAGGCCATTTGACGGAGGAGAGAGAAAATACATTTACTCTTTCAAGGCCTGTGTATTTTCCTGGGAGAAGCCTGCCTATAAAATCTGTCCTTTTATCCTTGGACGGCTATTTGGGAAATATCTTTTGGCAGTGCAAGCCCTGAGTGATTTCTGCAACTCAGGGTGTGAGCCATGATTCACAGACCTTCCCTGGATGCTCCCCACCTCCTCTCCTCCCACCCTCTAAAGACTGGAAGGCTGATTCACGCGTGTGTGCCGAAGCATTCTTTCCCACAGAACGAGGAAGAGAATTTGCATAGTTTACCAAAAATATTGAGCTATTTTCATCATAGATGTTTAAGGAAGGAGCTGTTTACTAATATTGAAACAGCACACAAATCACACTGAACAACGTAAAACTGGTTCCGCTCCCTTACAGCAGATGGGAGATTAATACAATCCTTGAGTTATTTTACAGGCACAGCTCTGCACCTGTCACCCTGTCCTCTAGCTGTGTCCGGAACCCAAGTCTCGCCCCTCCCATGGAACCAAGGGATGGGGACATGACCGGAACTTGGACACCGGAACCCTCTCAGAAGCAAAGGGTCCGTTGTCCAGGAAGATCCTGTGCGGAAGCCCCTGACCACGAAAGACTGAGTCCCAGGGTCCTCCAATTAAATGTGTCCCACCAGCGCTTCGCACACACGTTCCCCCTAGCTCCTTAAAACCTTCCGATTGTACACAGTTGGGGAGTTTGGGTTTTAAGCAAAACAGCTTCCTGTTCTCCTTGCTTAGTGCTCTATAAATAAAGCAACTCCAATTTTTCCACTGCAAAACTCAGGGCTCAGTGTTTGCCTCTGCTGTGTGTGTGTGTGTGTGCTTTTGGGGATGGGGGAAGGGGACAGTCTCCTCCCATTCAGTTACAATATCTGTGTATCCGTGATTCTGTTGCAGTAATACAAAAAAAAAAAAAAAAAAAAGGCACAGTGCTGTGGATTTCCTTTAGGAGAATCTTTTCTAGCTTTCACCAAAATTCAACAAAGACTCCTTTTACCCTTGTCAGAGACATCAGCTAACTCAGTACAGCTGGCTTGTACAATCTTCAACAGGGGTGTCCTCCACAATATGCAAGGGGGTCTTAACTGTTCAGAACAACACAAGAAGAGAATGAAGAATGATGTTTATACTTTGCCAAATGCTCTTTTGTTTTGCGTCTTTTCAACCTCCTCGGAGTCCCTACAAGTCATCACAACTTTGAACCTGCCCTCAGACAGGTCCCCACATTTCTGTTTCTGGATCCGTTCACGTGCTCCTTACCTATAAACAGGTTCCACTCGGTGTCCAGGTCGGCCTGATTTGCCAGACAGCCCTTCATGACATTGAGGCAGTAGTTGTTGCAGGGTCTCACGGCGGGAAGGCCTCGGCAGTACGGGCAGTACAGCATCTTCATGAGAGCACGGATGCACCCCGGGGTGGGGCTGACCTGCAGACGTGTTAAAAAGAAAAGAAAATCAGAAATAAGAAGGATGGAAGGGAGAAAAACATTGTACTCATTTTCTCCATTTAAAAAACGAAACTAGGTGAAATGGTTCTGGTACTCTCCTCCAGCAGCAGAATAAACGGTTAAAGGAACCATCGGAATCTTAACCCTTTGTAATACTTGATCTTGAAGCCAGTAATTCCTGTTCAATACTTCTGTTCAGCAGAGCGATAATCAATTTTCTTTAAATGTCCCCCGTCAACATTTTGATATCTATGTCTTTGTAATTCAGCCCTAAAACAAAACCTAGACACTGTTGCATTGCAATAGAACACGAAATGAGATAATGCATGGGAAAGCAATTTGCAAAGTTAAAAGCCCCATAAAAATGTTGGTGTTATTAAAGTTTAATGTGACACCTTTAGAAAATTTTCCAACTGGTTATTTGACCCTGTTTCTAAAGGAGGTTGCCAGATATACTTCCTTTGTACATAACTTTTTAAAAAGGATCAATATCAGCTTGTCTGGGATTTCTGAGATCCAGGCCTGCTCAGAGGCCATGGAACTGCCAGAGCACCGGCTTCTGGCCTCTGCAGCTTTGCGGTTCTGGAACTCTGTGGGAAACGGATCCAGTGTTGAATGTGGGGAGAAAACCTTGCGGTCATTCAGAGGAGCTACTAATCAGCTGACGATGAGGTGCTGTTGCCTTGAATAAGGAAAGCAGCCTGCTCCTTCCGGAGTTACTCAATTCGGAACCAGTACAGCCTTTTTTAGCCTCATTGAAAATTCTGGTTTGATTTCAAGTGGAAAGAATACTTAAAACAGTATGGACCACCAACCAAAAAAAAAAAAAAAAAAATACCGAAAGCCCTTTTTTATGATTAGACACAACATTGTCATATTTATTTGGATGGTTCCATACACTTTGGCATTTAAGTGAAGTAACTATGTGTTGCCATCACTGTGTTCTCGGTCTGGGAACAAGCCTAGCTTGTATCATTTGGACCTCTTGGAGAGTTTCAGTCTTATCAAACAGACCTGCATCTGCAGGTGACATTTCCATGTCCAGAACATTCAGATGCTGACAAAGTATGCCACCTCTACAAAGGTGCGGCAATAAAAGGTATTTCCACATAAATAGAAACTTTGAACAACTATAGCTGATCTGTCATATTATCCTTTACCTAGAAATCACATTTGAAATTCTTTTTTTTTTAGAGAGAGAGGAAGGAGGGGGTAGATAGATAGAAACATCTATCAGCTGCCTCCTGCCCACCCCCTACTGGGGATCGAGCCTGAAACCCAGGCATGTGCCCTGACTGGGAATCAAACCAGTGACCTCTTGGTGCATGGGATGATGCTAAATCCACTGAGCCACACCAGCTGGGAACATTTGAAGTTCTTAATGCAAGGCTTTGGTTTTTGCAACGTTTTCTTAACTTTATGTTACATAATGACAAAGTCCCTAATGTATTATTTCAGGAAATGTAGAGTTTATTTATTTATTTAGGCACTGAAAGTTCTAATGATCCTGTTTGTTTTGTACTTTTTTCCAAAACTGTATGAAAATTCTCTAAGTTACAGAAAGTTCTAAGGTTTTCATAGTGAACACCCATGCTCCTACTCCTAGATTCTACATTTAATATTTTCCTACGGTTGCTTTTTCACGCATCTATCCCTTCTATCCAACCATTAATCCACCTTCGTTCTTACTCCATAGTTACCTTCCTTTTGATTTTTCTTTTCCTGGTAATTTAATGTTGGCTTTAATCAAGTAGAAGTAACATTAACAACAGAAAGTTAGTGCATTATGTACTTCAAATCAAGTAAGTAAAATATAATTGACGTTTCTTACAAAATATTTAGAGAATGACTTGATACCATTAATTCCAAAATTTATTTTCCAACAATAAAACAAAAACAAAAGGAGGGAACAAAAGTAAGGAGTCTAGCGATTTCACTTCTGAACACACATTAGTGCCGCCATGTCATCTTCTCCAGATGGGCTATTTTGTTACAATGACAAATTTTATCCACAATTTAGTAGTATTGTTTTAAAATGTTCTTTTATCTACACGTGTTCCAAGCCATTCACAGAAAATAGAGAAAATATTCTGTATTCTCCATATAGAATCAATGTGGAATGCCAAAGTCTTATACATTTTACTTATTAGGCATGGTTTCAGTCCTACAAACCTTTGTCCACCGGATTTTGTTTTTCATAGCCTTCCACATTCTTTCTTGACCCTGATGTCTTTCTCCATAGACCTACCAATGTTCATGAGCTGGCTGAGTAATTTCTTCCTTCGACTGTTAGATTCTTCACTTTCTTGCCACTGGTATTATACAGTGCTTTGCTTCTTCTCACTCGGTGTGTCAGTATAAAACCTGGGGCATTTGTCAATATTGGGGATGCAGCTTTGAGATCCCTGGATGGTGTGGACTCTTTTTCATCATTATAACCTACACTAGTCTAAAACATGCACGTCATTCTCAGGTACTACAATATAACTCAGGTGCTCAATAAGTGCTGTTTGAATGGAACTCTCTATTGCATTTCCCAATTTCTTGGCCACATTGGTATAAAAGAGAAAAAAGAACAAGATAGTTTTATACATCTAACATTCAAGTGTTGCTTTTTAACTTTGTTTTCAAAGGTTATTGATTCCATTAATTCCAAAGCTTTGCTTTTTTTTACTTATTTATTTTTTTATTGTGTTTGAACCAGTACAGTTTTCTCAGTCTGACATTTAAGAAGAGTCTCCAATCAGGGTAGCAACCAGCAGAGAAAATGAAACAGCCTTAATAACCTAGAACAATGTTGTTCAAGTTAAATGTGGCTCTGTCAGTGCTTTTGGAAATGACATCCTTCCTGGTCAAATAAAGGGCATTTGAAGAAGAAAATGGAGAATGCAGGATCAAAGTTGAAGCTTTCATGTCCACAGACCGTAATTTTTGAATTGACACACTGCATGCTTAAATTAAAAAAAAAAAATCACTTCAAACTCAAGACTTCTAGAAGTAAGTCTCTGAAGGTTGTTTTAAATGTCAATTGTGTGAAGGGATATTTTTCTCTTTAAATGTTTCATAGTGTTTTAAAATTGTGCTTTACTTCCTTTTAAAAAATCTTTTTATTTTGAAATCAATATAGACTCACAAGAAGTTGAAAAATAGTAGAGTCCTGAGTACCCTTCACTCACCTTCCCTCAATGGCAACATCTGGTATAGCTGTAGTACACTATCACAATGAGGACACTGATGTTGGTATATTGCTGCTAACTAGCTTATTGACCTTATTCTGTTCTCATGATTTCTTTTTTCATCTTGCATTTCTTTATGAGTATGTACGTGTGTGTATGTGTACACTTCTATGAAATTTTATCATATAGATATATATTTATAATGCTACCACAATCAACATACCGAACTTCTCCATCATCAGAAAAGGACTCCACCCCACCCCGTCCTGTCACCTGGCAATCTATTGCCACTGATCTCTTTTGCATCTCTAAAATTTTGTCTTTTCAAGAATGTTATTTAAATGGAATCACGTAGTACATAACCTTTTCAGCTTCACTTTTCCTTCTTAATTGAGCATAATATCCTTGATGTTCATCCAAGTTGGTTCATGTATTAATAGTTCATTCCTTTTTACTGCTGAGTAGTGTTCCATGGTTTGAATGTACTAGAATTTGTTTGACTATTTACTCTTTGCTGTCAGGAATAGTGCTTTGCTATTAGGAATAAAGCTTTTATTAGCATTCATGCACAGGTTCTTGTACTAATATTCATTTCCTTGGGATAAATCCTCAGGAAGTGCATTTGATGATTCAAATGGTTAGTGCATGTATAGTTTTGTAAGAAATTGCCAATCTATTTTCCAGATTGGTAGTAGCACTTTACACTTCCATCAGCAATGCATGAGAGATCCAGTTTTCCTCACATCATTGCCAGTACTTGGTCTTATAACTTTTTTTTTTAATTTTAATTATTTTAATAGGTGTATTATCTACTTTTAAATTTATGGTGAGTTTCCTCTGAATGGTATCCATACCTATATTCTAGCCTCAATGGGTTCTAATAAATATCAGATCCTTAGGCATTAACCAGTTGATCTCTGGAAAATACATAGCATTTATATATATATAATTATATATATATAATTCTGAAATTTTAGATAAATCTGTATATTTGGCAAAACCAAAATAAAGGAGTTCCAAAAACTCACATTTAAAATCTAGAATATATTACTTCTCAAACATATATTACCAATAATTTGTATATTTGGTGGACTTTTAGAAACAAAAATGTCTACCGAAGAATATTGTGTTCATTTAGCAACAATAAAGAATACAATCACCTTGAGAAACAAAATGTTGACTTTTTTTAAGTTGGTGATATGGATTTTTGACAAACTTTTGAAAATGTCGCTGTCGTTTCCTAGATATGCAAAGTATACTGGGAAGTAAACTTAAGTGAAAGGGTAAGTTGAGGTGTTTATAAAAGCAGTACCCACATGGTATGAAAAAAAAACAGTGTTTTTAAGTGAAAAAAATATTAAGTTGACATTGATATTCTTTTCTGTACTTGTGTGTGCTCTCACATAACTTTTACATATTGTCATACACCAGTAGTAATCCTTGTCAAGAATCCACAATATTACAGAGGAAACAACAGTCAAAGGTTCCTAGTCCAATATCCTACTTTGGAAAGAGAGACACAGTTTGAGTTAATAAAGTAAGATTTCAATAGAAAATCTTTGCGTCTTAGATTTAATCCTTCTGTTAACTTCTTTTGATACTGTTTGTACACAATGAAGACTTATAAATTATTATTTTTATAGTTACTATTATCACTGACTAGTTTTGAGAAATACTAATAAGATTTAAGAAATAGTCCAGCCGGTGTGCCTCAGTGGTTGAGCATCGACCCATGCACCAAGAGGTCACCAGTTCGATTCTTGATCAGGGCACATGCCCAGGTTGTGGGCCCAATCCCCAGTGGGGGCATGAAGGAGGTGGCCAATCGATATTTTCTCTCATCGATGTTTCCATCTCTCTCGCTCTCACTTCCTCTCTCTCTATAATCAATAAAGAAAAAAATAAACTTAAAAAAAAAGATTTGAGAAATAATATAATTTATAATGAAGGTTCCCTGTAAAATAACTGAAAAATAAATAAAATGACATAAAAATAATTGAGCTCATAGTTTGTAACCTTGTGAGTTTTAATGTTGTTATTTGTATTTCTTTTTTAAAAGGCTAAAGCAAGATGCGTTGAAACATGGCAAGGAATACAACAAGAGCCCGTAATAAAGCTGTCTTGGGGGATAGCACCAAGAATTATCTACCTGGCTAGTCAAGTGTGTCAGGATGTTATAGCAAATAATTCTTATGTTTTCTAAATGTGATTTGAGGCCTGGCATACCCTTAACCATATAATAGCAATGTATTGCAGGTTTTTAATATACTTAAGCTTTCTGTATCTGGACCAACATTCATGCATTGGTGCTCACATTAGCAATTCCTGATAGTAGCCAATATAAAATAAAACTGTTTCTTAAAATATTTTTAAAAGCAAGAAAACATGTGAAAGTTATAAGATTATATTTATACACAATGAAAATATACCCAGCAAGTGCTTGTCGCTATGGAAATAATATAGATAATATAGCCAAGTTAATAAAGTAAAAATATCTGTTTTCTGCTCCCAAAAGTTAAATGTAAGTGAATTCTTTAATTAATATAAATTCAAAATGTGTTCTTTTGAGCAAGAGTCAGTGCTATTCTCCACAGTTTCTAATCTATAGTCATATTAAATGATCAAATGTTTCTACTCACCATCTCAATATATCACCAGATTCTGAAGTGCCCTTCATTTTTTATTTTTAAAATTTATTTTAGAGAAAGAGAGAAAGGGAGAAAGGGAGGGAGGGAGAGAGAGACTCTTTGTTTCACTTATGTATGCATTCACTGGTTGATTCTTGTACGTGCCCTGACCAGGGATCAAACCTGCAACATTGGTGTATCAGGAAGACACTGTAACCCACTGAGCTACCAGGCCAGGGCTGAAGTGTCTTTTAATCCCAAGAATGATTAAAATACATTCAAAGTAGTTTTCCTGTTCAGTAATTTTAATTATAATTCTTTAACAATCAGTAACCTGTATGCACGCTTGTAGTAAGTTCATGATATCTTAAATTTGTTTCTGCTTTGTACACTCATGCAAACTTTCATTTGTCCAACATTTATGGGGATGAATATAAAGACTTTGGACCAATGTTGGGATTCTTGGAATACATTATCTCCAGATCATTTCAAAGAAGAAATTATTTGTTTTGGGTAAGTGCAGTGTAGAGAAATCCATAAAGGGGCATTTAGCTGTGAACTGAAAAGTAGGTGTTGACAGAAATGGCTTCTGAAGGAAGTCATGTGACAGATGGTTGGGAGACAAGCATGGCAGGTGAGTGACATCTCGGAAATGGTGGAGCAGAAGGTCCAGGAAGGTCCAGGAAGCAGGTCCAGGAAGGTCCAGGAAGCAGTCCTTCCACTGAAGCAACCATTAAATGAGTTTAAAAAAAAAAAATGACAGAATCAACTTCCTTAGAACTCTGGAATCTAATTAAAAAACAAAACAAAACAAAAAACCCACATCAACCAGGAGAGTGCTTAATAACGAAAGAAAATGCTAAATTTCAGTACTAAATCTCAAGTCTAAAGAAAGCTTAAAAGATTGGCATCTTACCAAGTATTTTCACTGAACCACAATTAAATGACACTAGCCATTAATATCAGAAGAAAAACTAGAAAGTTTACAAATACGTGGGAATTAAACCACATACTGTATACAACCGATAGGTTAAAGAAGTAATCACTAGGGAAATTAGGAAATACATCGATGACGGGAAAGGCAAACAACATATAAGTACTGATAGCCATTGTTGCTTATATTAAAAGAGAATATCGTAAATCTATTCCCTAATGTTATACCTTAAGGAATTAGAGTAAACTAAAACTAGAGTTAGCAAAAGGAAGGAAATAATAGAGATTAAGTGGAGACAAACAAAACTTTGGCTTTATTTGTTCTTCTTCTAGTTTCTTAAGGTATAAGGTTAGGTTATTGATTTGAGCTCTTTCTTCTCCCAGAAGCTGGGAGAGAGGCATGGGATAGTCTCTCCCTCTAGACTTCAGAAGGAATCAATTCTGTTGACACCTTGATCTCAGACTTCTAGCCTCCTGAACTGTTAGAAAATACATTTCTGTTTTTTTAAGTCACTCAGTTTGTGGTGATATGTTATTATGGTCTTAGGAAGCTAATATATACACCAACAAATTAGATAATCTTTAAAAAAAATTTTATTTCTTTATTGATTTTTTAGAGATAGAGGAAGGAAGAGGGAGAGAGAGACAGAAACATGTATGAGAGAGAATATCAATCAGCCACCTCCTGCATGTCCCCCACTGTCGATTTAGCCCACAACCTGGGCATGTGCTCTGACCGGGAATTGAACTGGTGACCTCTTGGTACATGGGTTGATGCTCAACCACTGAGCCACACCGGCCGGGCCAAATTAGATAATCTTGATGAAATCGACACCTTCCCAGAAAAAAACAATCTACCAAGACTGAATCATGACAAAATAGAAATATGATTAGACCTATAACAAGTAAAGAGATTGAATTGGTAATCAAATGCCTCCCAATAAAGAAAAAGCTAGACCAGATGACTTCACTGGTAAATTCTACCATACATTTAAAGAATTAACAAAAACTCTTTTTAAAATATCCCCCCCCCAAAAAAAAATAGAAGATGAGGAAATGTTTCCTAACTAATTCTAAGAGATTAGAATTACCTGATACCAAAGCCAGATAAAGATATAACAAGGGAAGAAAACTAAGACCAATACCTTTTATAAATGTAGAGGAAAAAAATATTTAACAACAAACTAGCAAATGGGATCCAACAGTTTATTAAAACATTATACACCATGACCAAGTGGGATTTATCCCAAGAATGCAGGGGTGGTTCAACATAAGAAAATCAATCAGTGTAATATACCACATTCATAGAACAAAGAAACAAAAACAACATGATCATTTCAATTGATGCAGACAAAGTTTTTGAAAAAATCAACATTTTCATAATGAATACACACAGAAAACTAGGAATAGAAGGGAACTTCATAAACACGATAAAGAGCATTTGTGAAAAATATACAGCTGACATGATACTCAATGGTGAAAGACTAAAAAATGTCCCTAAGATCAGGAACAAGACAAGGAAGCTGTCTTTAACCAGTGCTATTAAAAATTATACTGAAAATTTTAGCTAGAGTCATTAGGCCAAAAAAAAAAAAAAAAGTGGGGGTATACAAACTTGAAAAAAAAAGTATTAAAACTATCTTTATTCACAGATAGCACAATCCTATAGATCCTATATATAAGAAATCCCACAGCACTCACAAAAAAAGGACAAACGACTAGAGCTAATAAATGAATTCAGCAAAGTTGCAGGGTACAAAATCAACACACAAAAATCCACTAAGTTTCTGTTCACTAGCAATGAATAATCCGAAAAGGATATTAAGGAAACAATACCATTTACAATAACATCCAAAACAATAGAATACCCAGGAATAAATTTAACCAAGGAGGTGATAGAAATTTATACTGATAACTACAATACTGTACGAAACAGTTAAAAATTTAAGAGGGTAGATCTTATGTTTTTTTTTTTTTTACAGAGACAGCAATCATAATTAATAATAATAAATACTGTTACACTAGCATAATGATAGACATATAGATTACTGAAATAGAATTGAAAGATCAGAAATAAACACATTTCTGGCCAATTGATTTTCTCAAGTATGAATATCAGCAAGGAAAGAATAAATATTCTCTTCAAAAAATGGTATTGAAACAATTAGATATCCTCATATAAAACAATGAAGTTGGACCTTACTTCATACAATGCATAAAAATTACTCAAAATGTATCAATGATCTAAATATAAGTGCAAAATTTATAAAACTCTTGGAAAAAAAATGGGTAAATTTTTATGACGTTGGATTTAGCAATGGATTCTTAAATATGACACCAAAAGAAAAAGAGATACATTGGACTTCATCAAAATTAAAACCTTTTGTTTATCAAAAAACATTATTAAGAAAGTGAAAAAACAACCTACAAATGGAAGAAAATATTTGCAAATCATATATCTGATAAGGGAATATATACAGAACTCCTACAACTCAACAACAAAAACGCAAACAACCCAATTAAAAGTATTTGGCAAAGGACTTGAATAAACATCTCTCCAAAGAAGATATGCAAATGAAAAGATGCTCAACATCATAAGTCACTAGCGAATGCAAATCAAAATGACAGATCACTGACACCCTTAAGATGGCAATAATAAGAAAGACAATAACAGGTGTTGATGTGGATTTGAAGAAATTGAAACCTTTATTTATTGCTGATGGGACTGTATAAAGGCAGTCACTTCGGAAACATGGAACTACTGTATGATCCAAGAATTCTCCTAGTATACTCAAAAAACCAAAAATATACACCACACAAAAAGTATACATAAGTGTTTATAGGAGCATCATTCATAATAGGCAACAACTGGAAACAATTCAAAATGTGCATCAAAGGATGAATGGATTTACTAAATGTGGTATATCCATTCAATAAAATATTATTCAGCAATGATAGTAATGAAAAGTTGATACATGTATCATAGATGAACTTTGAAACATTATGCTACATGATATAAGTCAGTCATAGAAAACCACGCACTGCATGAATCCATTTATGCAATATGTCCAGAACAGACAGATCCATAGAGACAGAAAGTACATTCGTGGTTGTCAGGAGCTGGGTAAGAAAGTGTAGAAACAAGGGTGGAGGATGGAAAATGACTACTAACAGGTACAAGTTTTCTTTTTGTGTAATTCTAAAATTAGATCATGAAAAGAGTAATGGTTGTCGAACACTGCATTTAAATATACTAAATACCACTGACATCTACACTTTAAATGAGTGAACTTTATGATATGTTAATTATTTCTCAAAAAATTTGTTTAAAAAGAGTGATAGGACCCTGGCCGGTGTGGCTCAGTTGGGTGAGATCCTCCCATGCACCGAGAGGTGCCCAGTTCGATTCCCTGTCAGGGCACATGCCTGGGTTGTGGGCTGGATCCCCAGTGGGGGGTGAGCAGGAGGCAGCCCATCAGTGTTTCTCTCTCCCTCTCTACCTCTCCCTTCCTCTCTCTCTACAAATCAATAAAAACATATTTTTTAAAAAAGGAGAGTGATAGAAGTCCCTTTAACAAATACATTTCTGATATCATATTTGTAAGTTTTAAAGAAATTTCAGAGCAAAAGACACAATTCTTAATTCCTAATAAGAGGCTATATTTAGCCATGTAGTTACATACAAATATAGTTACATAATATTAACCTGGAAGTACATGATGCCAACATTAGTTTGATGTGCATGACCTGAGTGATATTATAACATTTTTTCTTGAGAAGTCACCTATTATTATTTCAACTGTGGCTTAACAGTGGCTTGGTGAGGAGAACTTTCCATGCATACAAACAGAAAACCTTTGGGCCTTTGGATGTTGGTTAAATATTTGTTGTTGTTGTTGTTGTTTTCTTAATTGTTTTTTATTTATTTATTTTAGAGAGAGAGGAAGGGAGAGGGAGGAGAGAGAGATAGAAACATCGATGAGAGAGAACATTGATTTGCCTCCTCTTGCATGCCCCCCTCTGGGGATTTGGCCCACAACCTGGGCATGTGCCTTGACCAGGAATCCAACTGGTGACTGGTAACCTCTTGGTGCATGGGTTGACGCTCAACCACTGAGCCACACCGGCCAGGCGATTAAATCTTTGAATACATATACACGTCAATCAACATGTGTATGCTCTAAAACTATCTTCTCTCCATCTTGTACCATTGAGAGAGAACATGAACAAGACAGGAAACAATTAGGAATTACAAATCAGAGCCTGAAGGAAAAAATGTTCCCTATATGAATGACAAATGTTTATAGCACCACTGTGACAAAAATTCAGCCTATTGAAAAAAATGTATATCCTTAATTAGAAACCTCCCCAGAAAGCATGAGGCTTTCGAAGCATTTCAAAGCCGTGAAATGATGACTGAACTGGCTGGGTCTGCAAGAAAAGGAATAGACATAATTCACATGCCTAAAAACCACAACTGCAGAATTCCCAAAGTCAGGTGTCAGTAACATCAATGCTGTGAAACCTGGAAAACAAAACCAGGACGTGGAAGGTGAAGCGAGTTAGATCTACGTCAATTCTTGCCAGTTCTGTTAGTGCTTGTCAGATGTGTCGCAAATTCACTGCTACCTAGAGCTAGTTTCTCTATTTAATTTCATTTCTTAAAACATGAATAAAACTGCCATAGAAATTAGTGAATGTATATTATTACTCACTTGATAAACTGGAATAGTTCCAAAGAGCACTTAAATAAATTACACCCCCCCACACACACAATGGATATTTTTCATCCATTAGAATGAAACATCTCTTTCTGCTACATAAACACATATTTCACAGGGCTTTCTAATGTGTTTACCCAATAGAGCACAACACCATTTTAATTTTACCTTGTTCTATCATGAGGTCTTGTTGATAACGACGTTTATTTGGGCTGTCTGCCTGACATTCCGAACTTCACCCAAATGTAAATTTTCAAAATGAGAACACAGGATGTAAAATAAGATTCCTAAGTGTCTCATCAGGGAATAGTTGTCTTCTTCAGTTAGAAATTATAGCTTACATATTACTTCATTTAGAAGGAACCTTTTAACGGTGACTTTAAATGTGAGTCATTGATGTCATAATCCACTTTGGTAAAAGCTATGAATTTCAAGCCTCTGTACACTGGTACTAACATATTTATAATGTATCTGCTTTGGCATATACACAATCTGCTTTTAAAGTAAGGGGATATGACATTATCAAGAATGTAAAATCCAATCAATCTTTCTCTCAGAACACGTATAACTTTAAAAGCCTAGTATGAGGAGAGCTAGCATATGGTAGGAGATGAATAATATTAAAATATATCTGAGACACACAGGAAAATAGACCAACATCATATTGTGGTGTTTTGTAATTTTAGATGCAGAACACATGGGTATGAAATTTGAGTTAATTCTATCTACTGTCTATCAATCAATTGATATCTATCAACGATTCTCTATGAACACCAATATGCCTTCCCATTACTCTAATTAGAGTTATCATTCCAATTCCCAATGAGCCCAGCATGAGCATCCCCTGGCTCAAAGCATCAATGTGTTTTCACGAAAATTCCCGTTCTTCACTTCATCCTGCCAAGTACCAGCATGAACCTTTTCTGAAAGAGCCCTAAGTTAGAAGAAAGAACAATGGCAACGTCAGTTTAAGGGAGATCGATTATACAGCACAGTTTGGCTGACAAGTGAGCCCTCCCTTGACTGTCATCAGCAAAGAAGAAAACATTACTTGGAAATTTCTACGGGTATGGGGAAATCTGATTTCTACGGGTATGGGGAAAGCCTGTGCCCTCAGCACAGGCAAGTGACGCTACACATCGACAAACAAACAAAAACAACATAATAAAAAACAGAAAAAGATAAGATGGGGATCTTTGGGAAGGAAAAAAGACAGTACTGCACCAAGAAACAAGGTTTGTTTTCCTCTCTTCTTCCAGTAGTAATGGAATGGAAGGCCATGAATGAAGTCATTCCTAAGACCATTCGATAAATATCTAATGAGCATCACTCTGTATTAGCACTGCTCGGGGCGCTGTGATGAAAATGACCAGGGAGCAAGATCCACAGCTGAGAAAGGACAGGTGGGGATTTCCTGGGGTCCAAACGAATATCCAAGAAACAGAGAGCTAGTGAAGACCCCGATTTCACCTAAAACAGAGCAGCAGGAAGCTAACCATAAGAAACTCAGCAGAACTGGAGAAGCACAAAGTGAAATATTAGCAACGTGGACAGTTCAGAAACTTTGGACTATCCACGGATTTAATGTTTCTGTTACTTTTGTCTTAAATAAACATCTTCTAAGGAAAACTTGATAGGAGTCTATACAGGATTCCTGGGCATATGATGACTTTCAGTCTATTCCAAGAGTTCTGAGAATGGGCAAGGGAGGAGAAAATGTCAACAAAAGCAAAATTCCACGAAGTGAATCGTGGGAGTAGCTGTATAAGAGTGATACAAAAATAGTGTTTCTAATTTTCTGTGTCAGGCAGTTTAAAAGATTGTTCCCCAAATGATGCAGGGACACTTGAATAATTCTTCAGCCTCAAAAGGGGTTTACTTTGAAGGATGCCACTAAGGTCTAAGGTCTAAATTATGGCATATCTGATATAGAAATAAGCAAGAGAACTTTACAGTGATAACAGAAAGAATGATGACGTGTAAGGAGAAGTAACTAAGTTTTCCAGTCGTCTCATCCAACATTTCTACATCCACCCCCCCCCCCCCCCCCGCACAGAAGAAGCCCTCCCAATGCCATGGCCCTGATGCATCTGTCCTTCCTGACAAGTTTTAGTAAAAAGGAAGGTATTCTGAAAATGTTAAATAATATTTCATTGTTCATCGTGATAGTTTAGCAGTAAATATAATTTAATGTGGTTGATTACTATATCGGTGATCTTATACACATTCTGAAAACTTTAGGGCCATTTGTGGGTGTTTAAGATAAAAGGATGCTTTTATTCATTTCTTTTGTAGCCACTGAGCACTTAGCTCCATAATACCATTTTGTAATGAAAAGTTCTATTAGACTCATGTTATTTTAATTCACGGTGCAAATTCCAGAAATGTCATCCCACCATTATTTCCTATATTTAAAAATAATTTTATAAAACCACTGATTAAGTTTTCAGTCAAAGCTGACATACAAATATTAAGTTCAATTTTACTGAGCTCTAAGGATATTTCCCACACTGTCTTAGGTCCTTCAGATAGCAAAATTATAATTTACGACTCTTCCTGAGGAGTTTTTTTGTGCTTAAATACTAATATTACATAGTTAACATGTTATTGTAAACAAATAAAAATCTAACAACAAAATTGATTAGTTTATTGCTTATAACCATGGCAGTGCTAACACCTAAAGAAAGATTTCCTCCTAGAGAGAGAAGGAGAGAGAGAGAGAGAGAGAGAGAGAGAGAGAGAGCAGATGCCACCAATTAATATGATTTAGAACATACTAATTCATGGAATACCCACTGCTCTGGGACCAACCTGGACCAGCTACCAGGTAAATGGTACTGGGTAAACAGAAGTGCTCTTCACCTCAAGGAGCGTATAAGTTCTTAAAATTAAGACATATTATATAAACAAATAAACAGGTACTTCCTTTTTCTTTTCACAAATGAAAAGAGCAGAGTTGTAAAGAATAAAATAAAGGTACTGCATGAAGCTTCTGTTACAGTGATAAGGAATAGCTTTTCTTGGGTGATATTAGAGTCAGAGCTACAGGTAAGAAGGAGTCACCATACCAAATCTAAAGAAAGTCATGTCACAGTTCACATGTTAGCACAGTTCCTGCCAATCATCTATTCGTGTGTGTGTGTGTGTGTGTGTGTGTGTGTGTGTGTGTTACAGTTTAGAGCATCTTTCCATATTCTGCTCTCTTCTCTCCACTCAGCGTGTCAAGAGCAATTCGTCACATCATATTTTTTCATGAATGATTTTAGTGGTGTTTTCTCACAGAGCTCTCCTTGTTTTGCCAAACCAGTTAGAATGTCTCTTCCCTTTGTTCTGTTATAACGAATAATTGGAGAATATCTTAGTTTGTAAATACTTGTACTTCAGATTATTCTCTAGGATAAATTCCTAGAATTTAAATTACTGGATAAAGAATATAAACATACACTATCTGTTACAAATTGTGATCTGTGTAGGTAATTATCTTGGGTATTCTTACTAAAATTGTTATAATTTTTATTTTTATAATTAAAAAATTTAACATAAGTATCCCCCCTAACCACTTATATAGAGGCCAATGGTAATTAAATTTGTTGCATATTCTAAATTATGCCTTTTAGGACAGTGTCTTAATCGTCTGTAACTTGAAAGAATTAATTCAGCTTCTAGAGGGACCCTACTGTGTCAATGAAGAAAAGCTAAAATACAGGTAAAAACTTGATTGTATCATATCTTTCGCTCAGTATTTTCATTACCTTTGGCCTTCTGATATCAATGTCTATATAAAGTAGTAGAATATTAAATGTACTTAATACACTTAGAAAGAAAAATTAATCTTTTCATGTCCTTCTTGAAAGAAGTTCTAGGGTTTCCTCTCTAAATTTTCATTGGCATTCATTTTTAAACTTTTTCTCCCAGATTTCATCAGGATGGCCATGGTAGCATAAGGTGTTTGATTAACAGAAAACATTTTCTCTTATAATATGCAAAAATTATTTCACATTCAATTTTGGTTTCTTTTTGCAGGCTTTGAAGATATTTTAAATGATTCAAACGCTGTCTGTTTACTAAGCTAACAGGAAAATGAAATGAGAGGAGTATAATCTACAGAGCCTGAATTCTTCTGAGAATTTCTATCAAAATATGTAATAATTATAACAACAATGTCAACTGAACTCCTATGCTTTCAATCATGAATAGGTGGTAACAGATGCTGAACTTTAGCTTGTCAATGTCACACAGACATAGACCAGAGAAAAACTATACCTTTTCTATCACTCTTCATGACGCTCGGACAGCCTTCCTGAGTCCCATGTCCATTTGCCACCCACAGATGATACGCCACCACCCAGTTTCTAGATAGAAAGATATAGTTCCTGTTCTCCCACTCACTGGGCCCTAAATAGGATACATGAGCAGAGACAGTTTTAAATGACTCCATTTACACACCTTCCACTTCTATAAGAATTCTTTCCTAAAAAAGATCTGCCAAGACTAAAGCTACTGTCAAGGCTATCTCTTCCACATCTACTTCTGACAAGTCACAGAAAAAGACATTCTTCAGTCCACGCCTACATGTAACATGGTGCACCGTGCACAAGTACTGAGGACCAGAGATTAGGGTGGCATGCCAGGAACAATTCAAAATATTATCCATGTACAGAAGCAAATTATTCTAATGCCCAGGTATCAGATCCTTCACGAAGCAGAGTTTTTAATTTTTTGCTTTCAATAAAATTGAAAGAGGACGTAATCAAATTGTCACCTGCTAGATTATTAAAAATACGTTTTGAAATAGCTACTGTGTTATTTTTGGTCTAAAGCTTGGAAGAAATTCAAAGATTTGAGCGACTTTACCCTAACAAGATTATTTTTATTCCTAGCCAACCATTTATCTGAATAATGTTTCTCAATGCAGACTCCATAATAACACAAAGGAGTGGAACTGATGCAGAACCATTGTCTCTGCAAGAAAAATTCATCCAGAGAGTTACGAACTACTAGGGGTGGGGAAGGAAAATCCCCATATTTCATTAAGAGAAGAATTTGCAACAAAAAGTATTTTTTAAACTTTGTCAAAGAATATGTTTGTGTGCTTTTCATCAGTTTAGTACCAATAATAATTGTAATGCTAACTCAATCTAGAAGAAAAAGGTTAGCATTTGAAGCCTCATATCATGGAAATTTTTAAAAACAATTTTATTTTACTTATATACATTTGTTCTTGAAATGAAGGGTTGTTATTAAAATTTTTAAACATCAATTTGAATTATAGTAGCATACATTTCTGGGGAGGAATTAGAATAAAAACATAAGTTCAGAAGAAAAAAAATCACCTATAAAGAAAATTTGTTTATGTCTTTTTAAATGGATAATTGATTAAATATTGCAGAGATACTTACATTTTTATTTCACTGAAGATGTTTAAAAGAGCAATGTAATGTTATGTGTCTGCTGCCCAATATTTACAATATGGCAAAAATTACAACCTTTGCAACTATTTAAATTTATGTAAACATTAAAAAAAAAAAAAAAAACCTGTATGAGCATATATACATTTTCAAAAGTATTTTAGGGAGGAAACAAACAAAAAATGTGAAGACAATTATACTGGACCTCTACTTTTAATTCTGCTTTTGATCATTTCCAGAAGGGACAGACAGACACTATTTTGTGTGTGAGCATGTGGTTCAAAGTCAATGAGTTGTGAATGTGCGAGTGTATGTGTGTAAGATGTGAAAATATGTAGTGTTTTGGAAAGAAAGTTCTTGCTACAATGTGGAGAGTGGAACAGAGAACAAGAGAACAAGAAACTGGATACTGTTATAATTTACCTGATAGCAGAAGTAATTTGGAATGTACATGAGCCCAGAAAAATAAAAAGAATTGTTTTGTTTGGGGGATGGTATTATCAATAAAATGTCTGTTTTTTTTTTTTTTAAAGCTACTTTTAAGTCTATGTTATCTGATATTTTCTTTAAAAAATATGAGTTAGATACCCACAGAGAGAAAATAAATGTCCCTTTAAACCTTAAAAAAATTAACATAAGATTTCGACATCATTTACCACGAGTGCACCTCGTAATGAAAAGGGAATTAGTACTCCCAAGCGGCTAGAAGGCCAGCTTCTCAAACAAAGAACTTAAACATGCTCACAACGGTTTAATGTAGCAATGAAAATTGTTTTATTAATTAAGAAACTTCTTAGAATACTTAAAGGAGTAAAGTCACAAATATCAACCATCATATAATGTCCATTTAAGGGGAACGGGAACAGGAGAGAGGCCAGTGAGACTCAGAAAAAGGACCGAGGGCAGTGACAATGCTAATTCTCCCTGTATTACCTTCCAAATCCTCTCTGTGTTCATCAGCAGCAACAGTGTGTTACCTCTGGGCAGTATACAAAGACACTAAACAGACAATAGCTATTAATATCCGTGTTTTATTGTCTGTCTCCCCATAGAATATAAGCTCCTGGAGGGCAGGGATTCCTCCACTGTGTCCTCTGCTCACTGCTGTATCTCTAGTACCTTGACACAGTGCCTAACCACTGTGAGGGGTGAATAAATACTTATTGAATCACTGGATGAATGGGTGTTAGAATGGATGAATAAATGATTACAGTGCCTAGTTTCAGCATACCGAAAACCATGGGAGAAATTTCACGAATGGTGTGCTTACTCTGGTCAAGTGATTCAGGGGATCTGAAAGAAGGTGACTGGACCCAGGACTTAGGAGTCCATTTTGGAGACTTTGAAGTTGATCTATGAAGACGATTCCTTCAAAAATGGATTCTTAAGCAAAAAAAAAGACTAGATAGGGAACTGGGATTTGAGAAAGATGTTTTGTTTATTTATTTTCCTGAAAATGAAAGACATGAGAATAAAAATTTCTCATGCCAACATGAATAGTAAATAAGTTCAATTGCTGACATAAACAAATCTAGTAATAGTTTTTTTACATAGTACTTCGCAGTTTTCAAAATGCTTCCAAATATATGATCTCATTTGAAACTTGAAATTGCCCTTTGAGATCCCCATTTTGTCTCTGGAAACTGAAGTGATGAAGGCCAGATATCTTGGTCAAAGCCATGCAACCAGTGAGTGGTGGAGACCAGAGTTCAGCTCAGTGTTTTGACCACTTCAATGTCAACACCATTAGAATATACTCAAGGAAGCATACATTTCTGCTGTGGAGTAGTCTGTAAGTGACGTGGGCTAATTTAATGGGAATTCTGGTTTAATGTGCCAGTTTCGTTTATGTGAAAATGTTAAAACACTGAAATTTGGTGCTATCTGTCATGTTCATTTACTTGAGCTATTAACTAGAGCCAATAAACAAGTGGGTGGTTAATATCCTTTCTGCCCCTAGGAAAGGAGGAATGATTTGCATTTCTAAATCAAAGTACTCAGCATAAGAAGTCTCTTTTTTTTTTTTTTTTTTAAAGCAGAGAGTACTAAAGATTATTGAAAAAAAATAGCTGATCTAATTTAGACACATCAGAAATAAAGCATGCCCTCAGAAAATGTTTATTTTAAGAGGATATGTAGTTTCCTTGAGAAAATGACACCAGAAGATGCAGATGCAGACAAGCTGGATAGAGGGGGAGGGCAGCAAAGTCATACACCAGTTGAATCTTCTAGGAATTATTGTTGTAACTGCACACTGTGACTAACACTTGAGAATACAGACATGATCCAAAAGTACAGAGCCAAGATGAGGAAACTGAGTCCTGGGAACTAAAATGACTTGTTTATGTCCTGTGACTGCTGAGACAGTTGCACAACTAGAGAAACAGCCCATGTCTCCTAATGTCTTTGCCCTCCAGATGACGTTACTACATCCAACTGTCCAACCTTGCAAAGACTGTTTACGGTGACTCTACACTGTGCATTTTAAAGTGGAGAAAGGCTTAAGCATTGAAACAATCATTAGACTGAACAATGAGCCAGGAAGACAATAAAAGTTTGGATTTCAAAGACACTGCTATGTTATGCAGGTCATCACAGAACTCCCACAAGGATTGTCCTGAAAGACTACCACGGTCTTCATAAACTCTAGTGCCAATGTTGACATATTAAAATGCAAGCCAACTGGGAAATGATTCTATAAATTTTATAAACGAGCTGAAGAATATACTATGTATAAAGAGCAATCGTAATAAAAATCAATTTGTTCTTCTTGAAATTCCAGTCATTTACTATACTCCTTAAATCTTGATTCAGTAATTTTATCTTCTAATTGGGCTCAAGGAGTTATTAGTTTATGTGCTTCTAATGTCTACTCAGATTTGGAGGGCTATAGGTCACCATGCTTTCTATCAAACCTTAAGCTTGACTTTGATCTTTGTGGTTATTTCATTTTACACTGTGACATAATAAGAAGTCAAATTCTACATAAAGAGTTTTCACTTAAAACTACTTCAGGTCTTCTTTACTGATAAATCAAGCAAGAGGAAGTGCACTAAATAATTTTGAAAACAAAAGCATTAAAAATCAGCCATTTGATCATCATAAGCATTGTGTTCTTTAATATAAAAAGAAGAATTAGGTTCAATTAAAATATCTATGTGCTCCAATATGTCCCAAGTGTTGTTTGCCAATTTACCAAACATTAAAGGAAGGTGGAAGGGTTGGAGTGGAGTGGCACCTGGTTGGGCTACATCACAGCAAGCAGATCTTGTAAATGTATCATCCAGGAAGTCAGTCACAGATGCTATTTGTCTTGTGTCTCATGTGATGAATTATCCCTTTAATTATCTGACAGGAATTGAGATGTAAATAAGAGCAAAATGTGCAAAATTTTGGCCTTCTCTACATTAATACAATTTAAATTTATATGTGCCATAAATGAATTTTTCCTTTCCAAAACAGCATTCACTATATGGACAAGGGACCAATCTATCAACAATATAACATGGAGGAAAATTGAGATTACTCATGGAAATGCCGGATTGATTAATGTAATTTTGTCTATGAAATGCTAAGTTGCATGAAAGAAAGTGATCCTAGGTATCACTTTATTTATTCTAGTTAACAAACCGGTCCATTAATCAGTCTATATCTTTGATTGTGTACTAATAGTACTAAAATGCCTTTCTTTGAATGACATGCCTGCTAAGGGAAGTCTACAAATTGAACAGTCTTTCCAGCTTCAAAAATGAGACTGCCAGAAAAAGGCCTGTGATGGTTCTGTTGAAGCAGCTGGAGTTGGAGTCATAAGAAGGGATAATTATTACCAGAATGTCTATGATCTCTAGAACTGATTTAACTTTTAGTCTATACTTCGCACATCCAATCAAAGTGGAAAGCGACACCTTGCCTTCATTTCCTTTCTTAAGGAAAGATTTCATCAATCTTTTCTTGAGTGTCAAGAAAAGTTTCAATTAAATAGTAGCCTGTATGATGATAAACTGAACACCTAACTAGCTAAGATAACACAATTCCTGTTTATTGACTTAATGAAAAAGGTCTTAGTTTCACTTGTGTATCTTTTAAGGAGATGAACTGAAACTATATTTAAATCTTTTTATCCCAGTGAAAGAGACTCAGTCCAATCCTCTCAACCCTCCTTCTAGCGACTGGCTGAAAGCAGGGCTCCCCTTCGGCATGTAGCCCCTCCTCTGTTCTGACTGAGCCCTTTAGACCCGGCTGTCATGTTCCAGCAGCCGTCAATCACTCACATGGCACATTTACAGTGTTCTAACTTTTTAAAGTTCTTAAACGTATCATTAGACTATGTGCTCAGTTTTTACACAAACAGTTCCACATCTAAGTTTCTGCTTAAATACACTTTGACACACTACCTTCCTGGCAGGTTCCAACTGTCCTTTATTGACTGGAGTTGCCCGCATTGGAGAAAGTGAACACCCCTTTCTCAGCGGTGAGTTTGGGATTGACCATGACTGACGACACTGGAAGGGCGCGTGCGGTTCAGTTTGCTGTGTCTTCAGACTATCATTGTCCACAGCTAGATGTGAATTATTCACTTTTGCCATTTTTTTTTTTTTTTTGGCCTCTTTCAAGACGATTGTGTTACTGTTGATTTCTTTAACTGTCTGAAATAATAGCAGGACCCTACCAAATGTCCACTGAAAACGATTTTTCATTAGTGCTTTGGAAACCCACTTAGGAAAAATTAGAGCACTTCATAATTGGCCCTTTTCGTCTTTCAGACTTCAGAAGAGTATTTTTAGTTTCAATTGAGAAAACTCAGAATCAAACTCTACAAAGTGCCTTTGAAATCTATGTGCCTCATTCAAATATCCCATTAATTATAAAAAATTACAAAAGCTTCTGCTAAAATTTTAAGATTTGCTATGTCTTTATATATTTTAAGACAGTGAGAACTTTTGCCCCTTCTGAATATATTAATACATGGAAACATGGAATTCGTAAGGAACTATCAATGGAATTCAGAGTTCTTAAACATTTTATGCTATAATTCTCCTTTGTATCACTACTCCAAGTATGTCTCTCTAATATATTGATATTTGAAATCAGGAGATGTTCTGGTAAAAGAAAAATAGATTAATTTCTAGAAGAAATTATGATAGATCTTTCTCAGGGACTTGGGAGTCATCCCTTTGGAATGTAATCATCAGGAAAGACAGAGCCTCAATCTCCCAGTCAGTGTGAGAGGGTAGGATGCTAACCTCAATAAGCACCAGTTAGCAAACACAGATGGTCTAATCACATTGATCAGCCACTGCCCCCCACAAACCTCTTTCAGTACCTTCCCACTAGCTCACCCCAGTGTTTAAAAACTCTCCTGCCTTTTCTTTCCATGGAGTGGAGCTCAATTTCTCTCCCTTACTACAATAGTCTCTCTTCCACATTGCAATATTCTTGAATAAAATCTTCCTTCCCTCTTTCACTCCATCTGGTGCAATTTCTGTTTGACAATTCATTTACTTTGACTTACTAAAAAATAGTTTTGAAGAGAATCACCTGTTTTTTCATATACAGATATATATGGCATGTTACTTTTGAATCTACCAGTCTATTTTGGTCCTGTTTTGAATTTTCTGGAGTTCTTTTCATTGTGCTCAAGATCTGATAAAATGTAGCCATATTCTAACTCATTAGGTTATAACTATAATTCTACATATAATATCAACAAAGACCTATATTTATGTAAGACTTTAGAGTATATACATGATTTGGTAGGATTGATTTTGAACAACTCTTCCTGAATTTATAAAAATAATCTGAAGGCATTGTGAAAGATATTTATAATAATATAAATATAAACATATTTTAAAGAAAAATCTAATTATACATAGTGACATATAAGATATAGATTTATTAATAATAGTAAAAATAAAGCCAGGTAAAAGTGATTTGTATTGTGCTCTATGCTAAATACTTTACACTCATTCCTCATTTAATCCTTATAAGAACCTCTGAGAAAAGAATGTTTCAAGTAAGGAAACTGAGGCTTAGAGAGTTTAAGTAAGTTGCCCAAGGTGTTCAATAAATGTTTGCTGGATTGAATTGTAATGGTTTAGGTTGTCCTCCAGGTACTAAATCTATTATACTGCCTATTTCTTCTTTCTAAGCTGGGTAATACACCTGCTTTAATGAGGTCAGAAACCCTTCACCCATGTTCATTCTCAGAAATGGCAGCATTTACCTGAAAGAGACAAGCCCCCAGCATGGAGTAGCACTGGGCATTCTACAGGAAGCTGTGCTAGTCCCTGGCAGCTTCTTATCAGCATGTCTCCCTTCCGCAGCTCAGTAAGCCAGCTCTTCGGAGTCTGGATGTGCACTGTGAACAGCTGCAGGGTCCCACCCCAGAAGACACTCTTTGGGACTCAGCCAAGTGATTCTTTGTAAAACTGTTTGGCAGACTGCTCTGAAATTCATTTTGCTGCAAAGTGCTATGTAAATGCAAAGTGATTATCTTTATTATGATAACTGAATTCATGTATCCTTTTAAGTTTCTACCAGGCCTACTTTGTAGACATTTTATGATGATACTCCATCATCAGTATCTTTTTTTAGTCTTGTCATTCCTAAGCCCTCAACCCCAACTGTCCAACTCTGAATAAAATTGTATTTGTGGTAAGACACAGTATCTTTGAGGTATGCCTGTTTAATTCCAGACTACTGCAGTAAAGCGAATATCACAATAAAGTGAGTCACACACACTTTTTGGTTTCCCAGTGTATATAAAAATTATACTATACTGTAGCCTATTAAGTATGCAACAGCATATGTCTAAAATGTAGATACTTATTTCAAAAATACTTTATGGCTAAAAAATGCTGGCCATCATCTGAGCCTCCAGCAAATTGCAATCTTTATGCAGATAGGGGGTCTTGCCTTGATGTTAATGGCTTCTGACTGCTCAGGGTGGTGGTTGCTCAAAATAAGACAACAATGAAGTTTGCCACATCAATGGACTCTTCCTTTCATGAATGATTTCTCTGTAGCATGTGACAGTGTTTGATAGCATTTTACCCACAGTGGAAGTCTTCTAAAATTAAAGTAAATCTTCTCAAATCCTGCTACGGCTTTATTAACTAAGTTTACATAATATTCCAAATCCTTTGTTGTCATTTCAACAGTCTCCACAGCATCTTCACCAGGAGTAGATTCCATCTCAAGAAACCACTTTTTATTTGCTCCTCTATAAGAAGCAACTCCTCAACCATTAAATTTTTATTAGGAGACTGCATCAATTCAGTCCCATCTTCAGGCTCTCCTTCTAATTCTAGTTCTCTCTCATTTCCATCATATTTGCACTTACTTCCTCCATTGAAGTCTTGAACCTATCAACGTCATCTATGAGGGTTAAAATCAACTTATTCCAAACTCCTTTTTATGTTGATATTTTGACCTCTTTCCGTGAATCACAAATGTTCTTAGTGGCATCTAGAATCATGAATCTTGTCAAAAAGGATTACAATTTACTTGGCCCAGATCCATTAGAGGACTATCTGTGGCAGCTATAGTCTTACAAAAATTTTTAAATAAGATTTGAAAGTCAAAATTACTCCTTGATCCATGGGCTGCAGAAAGGATCTTTTGTTTGCAGGCATGCAAACAACATTGATCTCATTGTACATCTCCATCAGAGCTCTTGGGTGACCACATACACAATGAGCAGTGATATTTTGAAAGGAATCTTTTATTTTTTATTTTTTCTGAGCAGTAGTTCTCAGCAATGGGCTTAAAACAGTCAGTAAGCCATGGTGTAAACAGATGTGCTGTCATCCAGGCTTTCTTGCTCCATTTTTAGACGCAGGCAGAGTAGATTTAGCATAATTCTTAAAGGCCTTAGGATCTTTGGACTACTAAATAAACAATGGCTTCAACTTAAAGTCCCCAGCTGTATTAGCCCCTAACAAGAGAGTCAGCCTGTCTTTCAAAGCTGTGAAGCCAGGCACTGACATCTCCTCTTTAGCTATAAAAATCCTAGATGGCATCTTCCAATAGAAGGCTGTTTCATCTACACTGAGCATCTGTTGTTTAGTGTAGCCACCTTCATTATGATCTCAGCTAGATCTTCTGGATGACTTCCTGCAGCTTCTATACCAGCACCGCCACTTCATCTTGCACCTTTAGGTTATGGAGACGGCTTCTTTCCTTGAACCTCACGAACCAACCTCTGCTAGCTTTCAAGTTTTCTTCTGCAGCTTCTTCACCTCTCTCACAGACTTCGGAGAATAAAAGAAACTTGGAGTCTTTCCCTGGGTTAGGCATTGGCTTCAGGGAATGCTGTGGCTGCTTTGACCTTCTATCCAGACCACTAACACTTCCTCCGGATCAGCAATAAGGCTGCTTTGCATTCTTATCATTAGTGTGTTCACTAGTGTAACGCCTTTAATTTCCTTCAAGAAATTTTCCTTCGCATTCACAACTTGGCTAACTGTTTGTTGGAAGAGGCCTAGCTTCTATCTTACCTTGACTTTCGACAAGGCTTCTTCACTAAGCTTAACCATTTCTAGCTTTTGATTTAAAGTGAGAGATGAGATGTGTGACTTCTTTGACTTGAACTCTTAGAGGACATTGTAGGATTATTAGATGACCTAACTTCAATATTGTTGTGTCTCAGGGGATAGGGAGGCCCAAACAGAGGGACAGAGATGAAGGAATGGCCATTTAGTGGAGCAGTCAGAACACACACATTTAACGATTACATTCACAGTCTCATATGGATGCAGTTCATAGACTTCAAAACAATTACAATAGTAACATCAATGATCAATGATCACAGACCACCATAGCAAATGTAATGATAACAAAAAAGTTTGAAATATTGCAAGAAATACCAAAATGTGGCACAGAGACATAAAGTGAGCAAATGCTATTGGAAAATTGACGCCAATGGACCTGCTCAACACAGAGTGGCCAGAAATCTACGATTTGGAAAAAAACGTAGCATCTGAGAAACACAGTAAAGCAAAGTGCATTAAAACAAGGTATGTCTTTACAAGAAGGTACAGGAGATGTTCCAATAAAAATAAATATTGACTAAATCCTTGCTATGAACACTAAGCATTGCTGTGGCTTTTCACAGAAGTATGGCAGGGATGCTGGCTTATGGTTTATGCTACCAAACATACACGGGTCCCTTCAATGTAATATAGAAGAACAAATATAGCAACACAGGCCCTGGTTGGGTAGCTCAGCTGTTTAGAGCATCGTCCCGATACACTAAGGTTGCGGGTTCGATCCCTGGTCAGGGCACATACGAGAAACTACCAATGAAGGCATAGATAAGAGGAACAAGTCGATCTCTCTCTCTCTCTCTCTCTTTCTCTCAAATCAATCAATAAAAAATATAGCAACACATATATCAAAGTATAAATGGATTTAAAAGTAGTTTATTTTCAGAAACTTATTTAGGAAACATAACTGAACATCAATTGTTTGGCAGGCACTGGGAATATGTACTGAGCAAAATGAGTAGGACCTTTGACTTCATGGAACTGACAGTCTACACATCTAGTTTGGGGCTTTATGGGGGAGCTAGTAGGAGCCCAAAGACAGGTATGTGTGACAGGGTAATGCATAAGAGGGTACCCAAAGGAGGAAAAGCACAGAAACAGAGAAGTCCAGAATACCCAGGCAGTGATTGTTACAGAAGAAATCTCTAATCTGCAGACTCCCAAGCTTCTGCGAACTAGGTATAAAATACAATTTTGGACAAATTGCCAAGTGAGGAATACTCAAGTTGATGGCTACTTCATGTAAGAATTGAGCTTCATTGCCTTGCCATTTAATATAAATCAATAATCTATAAGTGTTTTTGTTCTGCTATTCTCCCGGACCGCAGGAGATAATGCTCCACTCAGCTAATAGGAAAATCTCTATCATAATCTATTTATTAGAGGAATTAAGATTATTCAAAATAGCTCATAAATTGCACAGTTTGACTTTGTACTCAGGAGAGTTAGAATAACACCACGGTAACAACTGACCCCACATTTCCACTGACTTACAACCGAAAGTTTTATTTCTTGCTCTCCATCTGTTCCATGCTGTCCTGACTCTGGAGCCAGAGCTGATGTGGCAGGTTTTCCTGAAGCATTTCAGTTCCAATGGCAGAGGGGAGCAGAGAAGGCGTGGTGAACCGTGAGCTTTTCCTTACAGCTTTTGTTGGGAGGGGCTGGGCTCACGTCTGCTTAAGGAGTGGTGTGCTGGGGTCGCCTTGTGTCAACTTAAAGGAGCCAATGTTAATTTTTCAGAAATTTGGTGAAGAAATTGTTAAAAATTAAATGATATAAACTTAAAATTAAGTAAAGTACATCAAAGATAAAGAATAAATGCTCAGCTCATCAGTTCTTAATTAGTTTACTATGTTTCACTATCATCTATGCCCTTGAGTTTATTTACATACACTGTATCTGTCTGGTGAAAGTACTATGCAATAGCACATCTCTTTTAAATTCCAAGTTCAGTGATGTCACATCATTTCAAGATGATTTAGACCACAGAAATCAGCAAGCTCTATAAATAAGGGCTTCTGTGGTTCAACATTTCTGGCCACAGTACCTGCTTACACAGACTGACTGGAGCAAGTCACGAGGCCACGCCTGAAATCAATGTAGCCGGGAAGTATATTAAACACAGAGCTTGCGAGGGAAAAAGGAGAGATAAGGAAGGGAAGGACTCATCATGATGCTCTCTCTCTGATTCTCTCAGATTTCCCTGTATGTCTCACTTCACTCATCGATAAAGCTGCAGTATCCCTGCTACCTCCTTCCAGACTCACTTGCTTACCAGCAACATTTATGGAACACTTACCCTATGGCATAAAGAAAGTGTAGAAGCATTTACAACAACTCATTTTCATTATTACCTTTCTTCACTATTCTATTTGCCAATCTTTCTTTATCTGAATAAATAAAAGCTTCTCTCTTGTTTTCTCAAAATCCTTAAAATCTTGGTAGATTCCTGAATTTTACATACACACACACTCATTCAGGGACATATGTCTTTTAGGGTAGTGTGATAAAGGCTAAGAAAAGAGGTAAAGAGCCTCCTTGTTTGAGTTTGCAGAGTAGAGCTCCAACCACACTCTTTGTGCTCTGGTTACCAAGGGTCCAGCACCCCCTAAAATTTTCCTCACAAAGTCACACTGTTTTGTATTAGGACTGATTGTCTAAAGTAACCAATGGGGTAAGATGCTTGAAGAAAGCTCAATTTACTCCAGTAACATAACAAAAGAAAAGAACTCAATTGCTTTTAATAGATAAAGTAGCAAATATAGTCTTGTCTTTTCTTAACACACGAAGAGCATACATCTGGCCTAATACGATGTACGTCCTCTGGCATAATAGAGCTCACAAAAAAATCCATCCATCCATCCATCCATTGACTCATTCATCAGGAAAACCCAGCGCTAAAATATGTTATTGAAAAACAATTTTTTAAAAAGGGTACAAAAAATTGGAGCATTTGGGGTTTGTGTGGAAGAAGGGGGCCTGGAGCAATCCTTGCCAGGCTACTAATCTTGATCCCCAGCCAGGATCTTCACGTATCTGTTGATCAGTTTGAATACACCTCCAAGACAACACCTGATTTTACCGATGATCAAACAGGCTCACAAAACAGATGATTTTGTCAAAAAGTTAGTGGCCAAGTCCAGGGTCAGATATTGGGTGTCTTTTTCCTAAATTAACATTCCTGCACCTAATTTCTAGATGCATAATACTTTTGTGTGTGAAAAATAACGAGCTTGCAAAATTCCACCTAAATAAATATCAGAGCCAGACAAACAAAATCCTGAGAGTAAAGATACACATGGACATCCACACTGGGTCTCTAAATGCTCTGTTATTATTTTAAATTGTTTCCTGGGATCAGTTGGCATGTACTCCACAAATTTCTAAAACATTTTTATTTATAACATCAGCTTCTTACTGTGAGCTGGAGCGATGCTTAGCTAACCAGGAAAACAGTTTGCTTTCTTCAACTATTAAATGTTTGCAAAAAATAAAGGTGAGAGACAACATGGAGGGACCTGGAGAGTATTAGGCTAAGCGAAATAAGCCAGTCAGAGAAAGACAAGTACCACATGATCGCACTTACTTGTGGAATATAATGAACAAAATAAGCTGACGAACAAAATGGACCCAGAGACATAGAAAGGAGTGCGGTTCAGACTGACAAACATCAGAGGAGGGAGGCAAGGAGGAGGGATGAGGTAAGCCAAAGAACTTATATGCGTGTATGCATAACCGATGGACATAGACAACAATACTGTGTGTATGTGTGTGTGTGTGTGGGGGGGGGTCAGAAGGAGGGTGTCTAGAGGGAAAAAAGGAGGAACATCTGTAACAAAAATAAATTAATTAATAAAAAATAAAAGTGAAAGAAGACAAGAAAGCAGTAACCACTGAGAAGGAATTTCCTTGAGTCTTTGCACTCAAGGATTCCAAACCTCCATGTTGGAATGTCACTGTGCTTCCCTGGAAAGGAAGGTCACTCATCACTGAAAAAGTTTTATTGAAATCAAGTCTGATAATTTCAAGGACAGTGTGTGGCAAATATAAATAATCTTCTCTGCAGAATAAACACTCAAACTACGCAATGAAGTATCTGAAATGATCAGAAGCTGTTCCCAATGGAGTCCGTATTCACAACTCAACCTTCCTCTGTTTTCTGTAGTATGCACTTAGTGTACCTTGAAATTGTAATTATACAATCACTATTATACCATTCCAAGCATTTAAAGGGAAATAGCGGTTTAAATAGTAAATGCATTCAGTTGCGGACTGCATCTTCAAAGTGGTTGGGGAGAGATGTTAGATTTCAAATATGAAAGGTTCCAGGAAATAATTACAGAGAAATTACAAGTGACAGTTCCAACGTATTGATTAAAATTATCAGCTTGGAACATACAAAAGTAAAATTATCCTTCATTTTCTTCTGTAAAATATCTAATTTTTCTTACACTATCTCAGCATAATGAAACCCATTCATAACTATCTGCTTTTTCACTCATCTTTTCTGGGAATGACTACAAAATGGACATGTACTCGTTTTTCTCATATCCCCAGTAGCCACTGTCAAGGTAATTTTTATGAAGTTCACGGACAATATTCAGGAAATCTTTCCATGAAGTTGGAGGACAATATTTTAAATTTAAAACTTCAGTTATTCACAAACCATCACTTTGTAACTACAATCAAGAGTATATTTGTAAGCTTGTTTGATACATTTCCAATGTCATCACTGAACACTGAACTTCAAAACCATGCTTGTTTGCTCACTGGTGTCTAGAACAATTAAAAACAAATTTTCAAGAACAGTAGGTTAATCATACATAATGTGAGAAAAGGATCAGAGGCTCTGAGGCAAAAGCACTTAATGGGAACTGCAAGCAATTACGAATAGCTAGGCACAGGCGTGATGTGGAAAGGGCCAAGTGAGAGATAAAACAGGAAAGATCAGCAACAGCTGTATAGAGAAGGGCTTTGTGTATCATTGTAATACTTAAAAAAAAAAAAAAGAAGTCGCATCTATAGCAAACGAATGTTCTAAGAAGCTGGAATCAGGCCAGAAGAGGTTTATAATAGGTGTTTCTACTGAGAGCCCCACACATGATGCACTCTTTGCAAAATGAGAACCACCTGAATTTAAACTTTCATGGAGCATAGTTGATGCCTGTGTTCTATCCTGTTAAGTCTCAGCACATAGTGGAGAACTGGACCCATAGTTTACGTTTGCTAACTATTTGATAAATGAGTGAAAAATGCAAGAGTGTGTTCATTTAAAAGTAGTACTGGGTACTGCATCAAAGTTACACACTAAAAGCACAGACTGGAGAACACAAAACACAACTGTACCATTGAGAAACACCTACTTCTTTAAAATTAAAGACCAGCAATAGACACTGTTAGTGTCAGCCTTCCAGAACCAACATCCCAGCCCCTGCGGTCACACCTTCGTTGCACTGTGTGTGATCTGTGCTGGGCCTTGGACAACTGTTCATGAGAGGCACAACCTCCTCAGATTTAAAGAAGGAAGTAAAATAGAATCCACATCTCTGTTTTAGAATTAGCAATGATTCTTAACCTGTTCTGGGGACAAGAAATGGAAACTGATTTGTCATGACTAAAACAAAAATGTACTCTATAAGAACAAATAACCAATCCACAATACCATAATTTTAAAGGACTAATAATTTTTAGGAATATTAAATTAACTCGTTAAGACAAAAACAATTTATGAGACAATAGTGTAGTTTTTTAAAGTAGAATATTCCTGTGCATGCAATTAGATCCCCAGAGCGCGAGGTTAGCACTTTGGGCATAAACTCCACCAAGAATAAAAGCGTTACTTTGAGGAAAGATGCAGTTCATGTACTTACTTGAATGGAACTGTTTAACTTTTAAACAGGAAAAAATAGTGTGATGTTTGAACTATTCTTTGACAAAAATATAATTTATCTTTATTAAGTTGAAAAATAATTATTCCTAGGAGAACCTTTTAAATAGGGGCCTTCTTTATTTGTTTCTACACCTTGTAAATATAATTATTTTGTTTTAACTATACTGGGTTTCTGTGGACTTTTAAATAAAATGGAGAAACAATGTAAGCATTTTACATATAGAAAACAACATAAGGTAGTTTATCTACTTTGGATTTACTCAACAATAAAATTAAAATAAATAATCTCACGTACATCGTATTCTTCAAAAATGTTGACAATTTTGGCCAGAAAAATTTTTTTTTGTTTTTACAACTAATTAAGTAATAGCTACATTGGATTAAAAAAAACACTATTAATTATTTAAAGAACATGGATAGCACTAATTCACATAAGGCAGAGTGGTAGTGCTTCAGGAGCAAACTGAAATTAAACCAGAAATTCCAGTAGATGAGACATATTTATTTTTATACTTTATTGAGTAAAGAAGAAAATAAGTTACTTTTTAAAAAGTACGCATTTTTATGAATTGGAGTTTCTTGTTATTACTTTAAAAATGGATTTGCAAGGAAGAATCAGGTTTACGTAAGCTTATACAGATACGTCATAGTTGTCCTCCACACTATAGTGTGGGTGAGACGTTTCGTTATTAGCTCTCCGATTCAGCCTTTGAAAGTTATGGGTAAGGAATGAATCCAATATAATACCATTTCTGAGTTCCAATATCTTACTGAAATTGCTCCCAAGCCAGGCTTAACTCCACTAATTTGGTTCCATGAAACAAACAAACAAATCAGATGTGATAAACTCCATGAGAATTTTGTAGAATGATCAATTAGAACTCTTTGTATTCACCACGGAGCTCTGAGAGCTGATGTGTTAAGAGACAAACTATTTGTATTCCTTACACAGGAAAAGCAGCTATCACATACAATTTTCCAATTGGTCTATTATAATTCTACCGTTTCTCTGAACTTCCTATTCACTCCTTTTAAGTTCATAAGTGATGATGATACTGCCAACATCAAAGCTAAGGACACTCTGTTCTGAGAATCATGTATTAATATAAGTAAAAGTCTATTTAAATAACGACTTCATTTCGCCAAGATCCCATGATAAGAATCAATATTCAGGCTACTGATCTTGCATTAATTTGCCCCTGTCATCACTAAATCTTGTCACAGTCACACCTTCCTGATACCTTGAATCAACCTTGGGTGTAACCACAGGTTAAAAATAAAAGCAAGTAAAATATTCTCTGGGAGGATATCAAACAGACTTTTCTCTGTAATTGCTTTATTGGGGATAGCAGCAAAAGTAACATATGATGTAAAATCATTTAAATAAATCATATAAAATGTTTCTCAAATCATCATACTGTACACTTGAGATATATACAATTTTATTTGTAAATTACACCTCAAGAAAGCTGGAGAAAAATTATATAAAAAGCACTGTTTGTACAGAAAAAAGTATATAATTAAATTGATCTAATCAGAAAAGCTATACTTTTACGTGAAGAAACAAGTCATACCCTTCTATTTCATTGAAAAGGTATGTTCTTTCACACCATATAAGTTTGCACTGTAGATTCTAGTTTTGACAATTAATATTAATCTTAAACAAATACATGCTACATCAAAACAAAATTTACTAAATGAAGCTTCTTGATTTACTACAGGATCTAAAAAAACAAAAATTTATAACACACATATATATACTATAAATATATTTACATATATATGTAGATACTATATAATGTCAGTTACATGAATATTTATGCATATATAAATGGAATATATGTGTAAATACACTATAGATATGTGCCTAAATGTACTTTATAAATATTACTGTGAATGTCTATGTTCATCTGTATACTATGTGTGTGTGTGTGTGTGTGTGTGTGTGTGTGTGTCATTTTATGGAAATATACAAAGTTAATTCCAGGACATATGTACAGAGAGAATGTTTTTTAAAATCTTCAGATTTATGAAATGAAAATACATGCTAATTTTATGCAGATTGGTGCAGTCCCTATGGAAAACAATATGGAGGTTTCTCAAAAAATTAAAGATGGTATTGCTTTATGACCCAGCAATTCCATTTCTGGGTATATATCCAAAGACACCCAAAAACTAACTTGAAAGAATATATGCACCCCCATGTTCATTGCAACGTTATTTATGATGGCCAAGTTATGGAAGCAACCCAAGTGCCCATCAATAGAAGAGTGAATAAAATATATACAATGGAATATTAATCGGCCATAAAATAGAATGAAATCTTACCATTTGAGATGGCATGGATAAACCTAGAGGGTATTATGCTAAATGGAATAAGTCAGTCAAAGAAAAACAAATACCGTATCATTTCACTTATATGTGGAATCTAAAGAACAAAATAAATAAACAAACAAGCAAAATAGAAACAGACTCACAGATAGAGAGAACAGACTGGTGGTTGCCAGAGGGGAGGGAAGTTAGGGCCTGGGTGCAAATGGGATTAAGAAGTACAGATTTTTAGTTGCAAACTATTCATGGGGATGTCAAGTACAGCATAGGAAATACAGTCAATAATATTGTAATAACTGTGTATGGTGCCGGCTGGGTTCGGGATATATCAGGGGGAACACTTTATAAGGTATATGGTTGTGTAACCACCATGCTGTACACCTGAAGCTAATGCAAAATAATATTGAATGCCAGGCAGGGGCTGGGTACAGGAGGGCAAAGAGGGGGAACATGGGGGGCATCTGTAATACTGTCAACAATAAAAAATAATAATATTGAATGCAAATGGTAATTAAAAAGTAAATTTAAATTAAAAAATACATGTAATTTCTAAATTTTAATATTAATGGACACTGATGTGTTATCATTAAACACACCCAGTCACCCATTATCCGATTAGTGGTGTGTGATGGTGATTAATCCAAGCAATTTCATTTGCCAGACTTCGAGAGCACACTTCAGCAGAGGCCTTTCTTTCACTCTCCCATTTCCTGTGTAGAAAAGTGCTCAGATACCTACAATCCTGTACCTTTATAATTAGTTTCCTTGGGTGTATTCCCTAAAACCTTCCTACCAGTATAGAATTACACTAAGATATATCACGAATCTTCCTATAAATCAACTGTGAGTAAAAATTAAGACATGCTTGGAATTCAAAAGGAAGCAAAACGTTGTGGATACACAATTGGAAAAACCTTTAAAAGGAATAAAATAATTTTGGTTGGATGTCTAATGCCAAACAGAAGATACATGGTGTGGTAGAAAAAATAATGTTTATGGTATTTCTTAATGGTTAAAGATAGTAGGAATAAAATACTGTGATTTGACATGAGATTAGATTTGTATTGCCAGAGCTGCCTTTCCTAGAGAGAGCAGTAGAAAATATTTAATATATGTATGTATGAATGTATGTATGTATTTCTTCTTCCCATGCAATATTTTATAAATTAACTGGGAGAAGAAAATAACAACACTTTATAATAACTTCATTATGTAGTTCTCCTTTAGTTTAGGAAATGCGATATTTGGTCTGGGACTCTTCATTGTATTATATTGAAGTTTTTTTTAACTTAATTTCTATTTTCCAATTACAGCTGACATACAGTATTATATTAGTTTCAGGTCTACAACATAGTGATTAGACATTTATATAAACTTACTAAGTGATCACCCTGATGAGTCTAGTACTCATCTAATACCACACATAGTTATTACAAAAATATTAACTACAGGGTGATGCAAAAGTCGGTTTACAGTTGTTTGTATGGAAGACAAGATAATAACTAATAAATAAGAACACAGGAATAAACTGTTTTCCATACTCACAGCGGTAAACCTACTTTTGCCCTGTCAGGTATATTCCCTATGCTGTATTTTATATCCTCATGATTATTCTTTTGTTTTTTTTACTTTATTATTTATTTATTTATTTAGATTATTTTATTATCTTTATATTTAATTACTTTATTTTTGTTACAGATGTTTCTCCTTTTCCCCCCATTGACACCCTCCTCCCTGTTCCTGTAACGCACCCCCCGCCCCTGCCTGCATTGTTGTCTATGTCCATTTTTCTCATAACTGGCAATTTGTACTTCTTAATCACTGTACTATACTGAGGTTTTAAGAATGCTTAGCTGAGATGTTCATGTTTGATTTCCTTATCTTTCCATCATATTGTGTCCACTCTGGTTATACTAAGAAACAAAAACAGAAACAATGAAGCAAGGAACTTTTAAAATATCAGTAAACTATTAGGAGTTTTCATACATTTATCGTCTCTATATCAACAAGATGTTGGTAATATAGACCACATCTCCACTTCAGAAAGATATGTTAAGTACTGCCACCTTTGATATTACATAAAATTTCAAATCCTCTGTTTTTCTTCCAATTCTGAATTCTATCGTTATAAAATACTATCCTAGATGTGTGCCTAAAAACTTGGTTTAATTTAAACACATGCAGACCTTGCAAGTCACAATATTTTATCAGAAAACAGTACTTTCTTTGCTCCTGTGGGAACATCAAATATCACTGTATATATAAAGATAAGTGAAGAGCAGAAGCTAAATTCTAAAAAGAGGCAGACACTACCATTCTTTCGATCTCATTACGTTAGATTTAATTTTTGTTCCTAAATAGCAATCCAAATTTGTTCTTAATAAATGAAAACTCTAGAATTCAGGCCATAGGATGACTATAACACTTTGTCAACGCCAGCGTCAAGCACATTAGAAGATGAACATTTACAGTTCCAAGAGATAAAAGTTCATTTCGTTTGTGTGTGTCTTTCAAAGCTGTGCTTTACATTTACTTATGCCTTTCCTTTTCTATATTATTTGTTTTCACAGAGTAAACAAAGAAGACAAGATAAAGTTCAGTCTGTGGAAAACCGACCCTTTGTATTTATGTTCTTCAAATTCCATTTCATTTAGCAATGGCACCAAACCTATACGAAAGCTTGATGAAATCGGAGTGCTTGATTCTAAGTCAACTGCCTCCTCATGGAATACAACCTAAGGAAAGAGCAAGCATTCAGTTTAATGAGGCCACTCTGTCCCTCTGTCTCACGTCCTTCAAAATGCAGTTGAGAGTTATTTCTGATTTTCAAAGTCTGACCACAGAAGAATAGTAATTGCATAGCATACACATCTCCATGCTCCCTGTCTCAAGACCACAGGTGAGGTGGGTGATGGTTCTTTAGCACCAAGCCTAGACTTAACTCCAGATCCTTCTTAACACTGTGCTCTAGAAATCCATCGCCAAACAAATGCAGCTGGAGTAGGAGCATGGAATCGCGTTAGTTAGATATCCTTGCTCTAGGCTAGCTCTTTCTGAGGTGCAGTGCCTGGGATGCTACTAGTTAGCACCGGGAGGGCAGGGGTGGCTTTCAGAGTAGTTTGCTTCTTTCAGTATTTAACAGTGACTGAGCATGAGCCATGTGTCAGACTCAGTATAGGTCCTGGCAGCACGTGTATTAACAAAACATAATCCCTCAGCTCAGGAAATTAAAAAAATCTAGTTGGCAAAACCAATAGGTAAAACAGACAATGAAATGTGAATAGGGACTACATAGCAGGGCATTTGTCAGGAAGTTACGGTTGGAGAATACATCGCATGAATTTTCCTACCTTGCTCACCAAGGTGAGGAATTGTGGCACATTCAAGGAATTACAAATGTCCATAATAGGGTTATACTTCTGAATTTCTATGAATAGGATCTCCATTTCCTAATTTATAATAAAATGAGGGAAACAATGGTATCTACTTCACAGGGTTGCTATAAAGATTCACTAAAATAATGCATGCCATTAGGATAACAAAGACAAGAAGTGTTGGCAAGGCTGTGGAGAGAAGGGGACGTATGCACTGGTGGCGGGAGTGTAAACTGGTTCAGGAACTATGGAAAACAGTATGGAGAGTCCTCAAAACATTAAAACTAGAACTACTGTGCCATTCAGCAAATCCCACTTCTGGGGCCACCTCCGAAGAAAATGAAACCACTATCTTGAAGAGGTATTTGCATCATTTCCCGTGCTCATTGCAATATTCAAGACATGAAAACAACCTAAGTGTGTATTAATGGATGAATTCATAAGGATAAAGAAAATGTAACACAAACACACACACACGGGAATATTCAGCAATAAAGAGAAGGAAATTCTTAATTTTTCAGCAACATGGATGAACTTGAGGGCATCATGATAAGTGAAATAAGTCAGACAGAAAAAGAAAAATACTGTATGATCTCACTTATATGTGGAAACTTAAAAAACCCAAACTCATAGCCCTGGCAGGTGTGGCTCAGTTGGTTGGAGGACTCTCCCATGTCCCATACACTGGAAGCTGGTGGGTTTAACTCCCTGTCAGGGCACATACCCAGATTTTGGGTTTGATCCTTGGTTGGGGCGCACACAGGAGGAAATCGATTAATGTTTCTCTCTCTCTCTATCCCTTCGTCTCTCTAAAATCAATGGAAAAATACATCCTCGGGTGAGGATGAAAACAACAACAACAAAATCCCCAAGAATAGATTGGTAGTTGCCAGAGGGTGGGGGTGGTGGGAGAAACAGGAATATGTTGGTCAAACGGTATGAACTTCCAGTTATAATATGAACATATCTGGGATCTAATGTACAGCATAGTGATTATAATTTACTGAAAGTTGCCAAGAGAGTATATCTTCAATGTTCTCACAACACACGAAAAACTTGCAATTATGTGAGGTAATGGATGTGTTAACTCACCTACTGGTAATCATTTCCCAGCATGTATGTATATCAAATCGTCAGGGTCTACACCTTAAACTTACACAATGTTATATGTTGATTATATCTCAATAAAGCTGTAAAAATTATAATACATGCCATGATTATTCTCTCTAATATTTAATTGTAGACATTATTCACTAATATTCATTACATGGTTCCTATGCATCAGGCATGGTTCTAACACACCATATAGATGTCATTTAATGTCATGCACTAAATATAATAACTGCTTAGTACTTCTGTGTAGTAGAACACCTATCAAAAAGGACACTTGATAAATGTCATTTGTCATTGCTAATGCTGGAATGTGGCATACAAAGGGTCTGGGATTAGCAATGGACAAGGTGGAGGGAGGCAGAATCCAGGTCATGTGGGGGGTTGGGGTGGGCTTTACAAACCCTGACAAGAGGTCAAGAGTTTCCAAATGCCAGTCTTTGGACTGCATCACAATCACCTAGAAAAAAAATTTTTTTTAAGTAACAATTCCCAAGCTCACACACAGATGGTTTTGATTCAGTATTTCCGGTAGAAACTCAGGGATCTATATTTTTAGAAACCACCTCTGGTAATTCTGAGCCCACGTCAGATTCTGGAATCAATGAGAGAGACAGTGAAGATGGAATAGATGAGGATCTGAAGAAGAAAGCCAAGGGAGGGACCTAAGATTCAGAAAGGTCTCTCTGCAGTGTGGAGGAGGCTGAGGAAGGGAGCAGGGCTAGAGGCAGGGACAGGGTTTGACTCTTTGTAGATGAGACTGGTACATCCACTCTGAAGTCATTTTATTTATTATTATATATTCTATCCCTGAGATCTGGTCAGATCTTTGCAGACTTTCTAAAGAACTTGTCTCTAAATGCAAAAGAAATATAACAGAATCAATGTACTACCACTGACTCCTTTATCTCGACAGGGCTTTCCAACAGATGCTCAGGACGAGTAAAGAAGGTCTGCATGTGTTCAAGCTCCAAGAGCTTTGTACAGAAAGAGCTTTGAAAGTGACACTTTTAGTCCACTGCTTTTGGCCCCTAAACTAAGGAAAGTGACACCTATTTCATCCAAAGGATCAAAGCAAGACTATGAATGTTGAGGAATATCTATGGAAATAATATTTTCACAGTTCTAGTTGAATTTAAAATCACTGAAAATTTTCTAGACTCTTATCTTTCCATAGAATCTTTACTGAATGTTTTAAATAACATTTACTTGAACAGTTAACATTATATTAATTGCAGTTAAAAGTCTTAGTAAAAACTATAATAACTAGCTCTTATCAGGCACACAATAAAGGGGCTCATTAGAAAATTTAAGTATACCTAGCAGATGGTTACTGTTCAAATGTTTCTTGAATGAGGGAGTGAATGCATATATGTATGATTGCCACAAAATAATAATTATACCTTATCAAACAGTATTCTTGGTCAACATTAGTTTATGATAAATTAGAAATATTTAAGTGTCTAATAAAACTTATCATTAGGCACTGAGTCTTTATTATGACGTAGGCAATGCTTTTGATCCTTATCATACACTCATGAGGTACTAATATTAGTCCCACTTAACAAGGACAAAAAAACTAAAGATTAAATTTGACCTAAAATTATTTAAAGTAAAGACATCATCAGGATTAAAGCATAGCCTGCTACACTCAGCTTTTCCATTATGGGGCTGGTTAAATTATGGAATGAACACATGCAAAGAAATATTATGCAACCTTTCAAGCTATGCTTTACAAAACAACTGAGTACTATATTTCAAGCATTTCCTCATGTTAACTTTAAAAAGTAATTTGCAAAAGAGTAGATGATTTACAAGACAGTGTGCAAAATATTAACCCAATAAAAAATACACACATTGTAAATGCACGTAAAATACTAAAATAACATACAACAAAATATTAATAGTAGTTATTTTATTCTTTATACTCTTCTATAGATGTTGCTACAATTAATAGGTGCTAATATTATAATAAAGAAAAATAATTAAAGTACAATAGTTGTTTAAACAACTAGAGAATAGATTTTATATAGTCTTCCCTTTCCTGCTGTCCCATATTTTGGAATACATCTGAATTCCTGTTATTCTAAAGTTATCCAAATCTCTCTTTACTTGTCTCCATTATCTTCTACATACTTACCCTAAGGATTGCATTGACCCTACTTTATCTTTGTTCAAAATAAATTTTCCAATGAAAGTATAACACCAGTCCTAATTTTTGTTAAATACTTCATTGTCCTTGAAAATCTATTTGATGATGCACCTTGTAATATCACAGAGTTTGTCTAAGAGAGTGTTTCAAACTTAGTAGATGTCATTAAAAGGTAAAAAAAGAATAATTAAGTGAACACAGAGGTCTTTATATGCACTTAATCCTTGTGTACCTGAACCTCTCAAGATGACAAAACCAAATGTCTAATTTTAGAAACTCCCAGTATAAGTAAATAAAAGACAAAAAGAATATTGTGGTTCAAATGATGTCACACAACATTTAAATTTGTTTTCTCTGTCAAAGTGACACTGGGTTGAATAATGGATCAATTCTTGCTTTTACCCAACAAGAATCTGTGTCTCTCTGGTAATAATACTTTTAAAAAAATGATTATAAGAAGACTAAAAAACCCAGTAATTTGCATAGAAAGGGGAAAAAAATCACAATTTGTGCATTTTTAGACAATAGTAACTGTGACACACTGTGGGTTGTCCTTCATTATCCAATCTTATTCTTTACCAGCTATAGAACCCCAATTTTTAGTTGGGCACATGGCTACTTAGAATAGAGACACCTCCCTGGCTCCCTGGCAGCCAGCCACGGGCATCTGCATTCTAGATGTAATGCAACAGTGAGCGTGCAACTCTGAGGAGTGTGCTTCAAGGCAGGGGTGGCCTTTCTTGGACTTTTCTTCTTCTATCTGGAAAGGAAATGTGATGGTCCAGTTTAATCAGTCTCTTGGGCCCTTCGGCCACATGTTGAGGACGCAGCACAACGAGATCCACAGACCCTGGATCCTGGTTGGTTAGAGACCGACCACATCAGCCCTGTGCTGTTACTTGCTGGGCTTTATTTACATAAAAGAAAAATAACGTATTTGGATTCATTCACTGTTATCTTGGTTCTCTGTTATTTAAAGACAGAAAATGTTATTCAATTGGAGAAGCCATTTTTTATGCTATATCTATGCCATGCTACTCAAATGAAGTCAGAGATAATTACCTAAGATATTGCCCTTTGCCTCATTAAAAATAATACTTATACATGCAGATAATGATGTAAAGAAGGACGTATTTTTTTATTTATATATATTTAAATATGTTTTTATTGATTTTTTTAGAGAGAGGAAGGGAGAGAGATAGAAACATCAGTGTGAGAGAGAAACATCAATCGGCTGCCTCCTGCATGCCCTCTACTGGGAATGGAGCCCTAAACCCTGACCAGGAATTGAACTGGGACCTCTCAGTCCATGGGACGTCGCTGAGCCACAGGGGCTGGGTGAGTAGGAAGTATTTTCAGCTTTTTGTTTTAATTTCTAGGGACAATTCTCAAGCAGGCCCTTTAGTTTGGATATGTACATGCATTTTGGCAATACCCACCCCCCAATATTACCATATTCACCTAGTTTCAATGAAATTGCATCTGAGCATTCTTAACAAAAAACTGAAACTATATTTTTGACACAACTATCTTTGTGTCAGCTAAGAAAAGTGTTACAATAAATCTGAATCTATTTCTTTATTGCAAAAAGACATTTTTACAACATTTATTTACTAATCACATTGTGCAGAGTGAGTAGACTTTTGGTTTCTGAGATTTTTTTTACTCTGCCATCTTTGTTTCACTTCAGTTTGAGGCACTCATTCTGTGCTATTGTTTTATTACAGAGATAAAACCTGAGAGACAATAAAATCAAAACCGCCCTTTATGACTTATGTAAAGCCTACTTCATGCATCAAATAATGCCCAGAATAATGTCAAAACATGTACAGGAAGAAAAATAGCACCCACCTCCTCAATAGTTATGTGACTTTATAGTCCTGTGATGACGTACATTTGGGATTATTCTAGGAGCTACTGAATCAAAACAAGACAGTTGAGATCAAGCAGAATCCTGGGAACCGGAGGGGGCCAGCACAACCGTGAGCTGCAGGAGGCCCTAGTGTTTGAAAAAATAGACAGTGTCTTCTGCTAATTCTTTAGTACAAAAAAAAAAGGCATGTCAATCTCCTTGCAGGTTTCAAATACATGATTTAAATCGCCAGTTTGCCCTTTTCAGTGTTTAATTTTTTTCTCTTATAGAAGAATATGCATGTAATTTAATAAAAAATTTCATTTGCTCTTAATTTCCCAACTAGTGTTTCAGTTCACAGAAGGCAGAGAACCTGCTACTGTCTGGATTTCTGATCAGTGCAGAACTCTTTAGAACTATTTTCTTTGCTAGTGATATAAGTAAATTTTCTGATATAAGTATCCACAAACAAACATCCAGAGATGTTCAATACTGGAGGTTTGAATAGTTCTCTCTCTCTCCCCCTCTCTTTCTCTCTCTCCTCTGTCTCTTAGGAGTCATGTTTAACAATTGTATATCCTCTTATAATGTTAACGGGCTGTAAATGCCATTGCTACTAATTAAACTAGAAATTTAATAAGAACAGGGTTATGTTCTAGGTGCATAATTTCCCCACAAATCTGAAGGCCGGTAATTACTCAGTTGCCAATTAATTTATTCAACCCTTAGCATCAACTACATTACACATGCAAGACAGTTGGGATCAGGAGAAAAACATTTACATTTGCTGTGCCCCATATTACCCAAAGCAGATTTTTGGTTTTGCTTTGGCAGTCGCTATAATCACGTGTATTCTCAGGGTTCAGGTTTTGCACAAATGTTTCTTTTGTGTGAAAATTCTTCCTACTATCCTCTTAAGTTCTTGGACATCAACTAATGAATAAACATTGCCTATTAAATACATATTTATTTTCTCATGGATTCGGGTCAAAGATAGTGTCAGACAAAGGCACAGCATTTTACTTCTTCAAGGATACAAACCAATGGCTGGGATCCCAACCCAGCCCAGGATGGACACTTGCATAAACTCTACACACCATGAAACGGAGCACCCAGACCTGACAGATCTCTTTTGCTCCCAGAAGGAATCGGATTTCCCAAAAGCAAGTACAGAATTTTGAATGTCCCATCCAACAAACCTTCTGAGTATAACCACATGAACAAAGGCTGCTATGGCTGTAAGAACAGCGGGACTGTCTTCGTATAAACTCATGTCAACGCCATATGGTGGAGGAGGAGATTCTGAAGGAAAAACCAGTTTTAGAGATTTTGACGAACAGTATATTTTACAATCCACCAGCTGGGGAAATCTGTTCCATCTTATATAAGCCATTGTTATTTTGGATTTCCTGTCGCTAGCAGACACACCTAATCCTCACAAAGTTGTTGGATGTGGAAGTGTTTATGAGAGAAATAAAAGCTTTTAGCAAAGAAGGGCACGTTTAATTTTTAACCTAGAGAAAAAAAAAGAGCTACCTGAGTAATGATAGGTAAGAGAATGAAAAAATGTAAGGTTAATATCATTAAAACAGCCCTTTTCAATGAAAATTTACAAAAACTATATCAACTAAAAATCTTCGCTGCCCTCTCCCTCAGTCTCTCCCAAACAGCGGATGGGCAAGCTTGCCCCACCTCTCCCCACTTCCACTCTCGTCTGAACATCTGGTACTAATCGTATTGTATGGGGATTGCTTGTTTCTGTGTCTGTCTTCCCTTTCAGAATTCTATCTCTTTGAATGTAGAACTGCATTTTTTGAATCCTGTTGGCTAACAATAAATATTTATTTAGTCATGCACAAAAATGTATATTTGAGTTTTCTTTGTGTGTGGGAAAGTCTTGCTCTGGTTAAACTGGAGCAGATCATGGGCCCCATCAGCACTGGATGAAAGTTCGGAACGATTCCCAATAATTCTGCTTTCGTGCGACACCATAGAAAATGTCCAGGCTATCATATTCACCAAAAGTGAATCATTCCACAGAACTTTATGGAAGATTAGGAAGAAATTCTGCAGTACTGTGATGATTCTCGGAGGAAATGGAAGAAAAAGACAACATAATTTACTAGATATTTCTTGAATGAATAGTAAGAGATGAGCCACAGGGATGAATAAAATAAAGAGAAATAAAACATTGTCGAAGACAAGAGATTGGAATTTTAGTGGCTCCACCACCATCACAAAATCTCTAATGGAAATAGCTACCAAAGAAGATGACTGACAACTAAATTTATTAATAAACACACGAAACTGTGAAATGATTTGGAGGAAAATGGAAGAACGTGTTCTTTCTACATGAGCTTAAGTGCATATTTGATGTGATCTCCACGGAGACTGAGGGGGGAAAAGGCTGAGGTGGTGAATGAGTATCTGAAAGCAAAGCTAAACCAAGCTAGAGTAATAAGCAGCCAGATTTTTCAGCACCAGGAAATTATGCAAATAGTTATAGCATTTTCCCTAATAAATTCCATTTCCTATGCCACTGACATGATTTGAATAGAAAATTGAAAATTATATTTTCCCAAGTTTATTATTTTAAACACATTTTTATTGGTCACAAATTAATAAAGCAGGCTTTTCCTACTCCTCCCAGAAGGATAAACTTTTGGATAATTAATTCTCCCACTAAATAACATAGTAAAAATATTCATAGATTTAAAAATATGAGGTATTTTTTATTTGCGTAAGAAAACAGTCATGTACTTCAGAGATGTAACCTTCTTATACAAAAACTTTTACAATGACCTCATCAGATAAGAAATGCAATGAGCACATGGTCAGGAGTAACTACCTGTTCTACAAGAGAGTAATTTTGCTCTGAAATCAGTTATCAAAGGTAATAAGGTGTCCAAACTCAGTAGGTGAAGATCAAAAAGATCTGAAAATTCAGATTATTTCCTTTTTAAAAAAACATGGTAATTAAACATTCTGAATTCAAACCAAGCCATAGCACAAAATATTAGAGGTAATAAAAAAACAACTATTTAAAAGTTTTTAGCTAGTTTACACTCTGTCCTTAGTCAAATTCCTTAGAAGCAAAGCCTGAGATGAGGATTCCTGTATGAGTGGTTTCTTGAGGGTGTGCATACTCTCTGAAGGAATCTGGAAGGAAGGAAGAGGCAGAGTAAGGAAGGGAATGGAGCCAGCTCAGGTGTGGTTTCGCTGGAGGCTGCTTTTGACCTGATTCCACAAAGAGCTCCAGACATGAACTGCCTCCCTCATCCACTTCTAAGGGTAAATCCTGCCTCAAGCCAAAGAGACAGCCCCTGTTCGACTTCCATCTCCAAACACACAAGAAACTGGGTGAGATAGGAAACTCCTTATTGTTCAGTCCATCTTTGGGGCAGATTGCCCCTCCCTCCCGGAAGGACAAATGTCTCTTCTCAAGCCAGATGACTCCCATGACTGAGTGCAGTCTTTGGGAGAAAGGTATAGCTGAGTCAGGACACCACCCTGCACAGGGGTTCTGGTGGGGCACCAACACCATCCACTACACCATCAAACAGCTGCCCTATTTCATAAATCATTGCATCGTATTACCATTTTGCCACGATCTAGGAACAAATAGAGGGAAAATCAAAAGGTAAAGCATTTTTTTATGGCTCAGCAAAACAAATAACAGAAAAAAAAAAAAAACCCAAAACGAATCAACTGTGCAAATTTAAAACTTTAGTAGAAGGGCTTCATTGATTCATTTTTCCATATGCACTGAGCCATATGGACACCTTCTTTGCATTTTTAAAAATTCACTGTGGTGGCCACCTATTAAAAAGGGTCAGAGACCCTCAGCTGGTACAGGCACAGCTGACAGTTTGGTGGACTGTATGGAAGCGATACAGTAATATAATCAGACTTCATTTGTTATGCGAGGGAATCAGAAGACTCCTCTTGGCCCAAATCCATTTGACATAGTGGAAAAGAGCTTGTCTGAGAACCAGGAAAGGAGTTCTCCAAGTTCTAACGGGTGAGATCCAAGCAGACCTTGAAGGAACAGTAGACATAAGTCGAAAAGAAGAAACAGAATGTGTGTGTGTGTGTGTGTGTGTGTGTGTGTGTGGTTCTTGAATGTCTCCAAACTTGAACAATTTGGTTTTCCATCAAGTTGTTCATGGAGGAGGATGCTTGAATAAAACTTTGGTTCTTGACCCAACAACCCTTTCATGCTGATAATGTATATGTATATATGTGTATATGCATATATACATACACAAATGTGTACATGTTCATATAAATATTATTCTTTCTGTATCTGTCAACTTTGTAGACCACGTTTTAAAGTTCTGTACTGAGAATTGTTAAAATGGAAATTAAATCTGCTTAATATGTCTTCTTCCTATGTAAAGTGGATATGTTCTAATGTTCTTCATGGATATATAAAACCTTTGATTTTTTTTTTCTTTTTAGTGACATAAAACAGCACAGATTTATTATCTAACAATTTTGGAAGTCCAATACGCATTTCACTGGGCCACAACGAAGGCGTCAGCAGGGCTGCATTCCCATCTGGAGGATTGGGGGTCATCGGTTCCACTGCCTTCCCCAGCCTCTAGGGGCCGCCGGCATTCCCTGGCTCTTGGCCCCTCCTCCACCTTCAGAGCCAAGGAAAGCTGGTGAAGTCTTTCCCAAGTTGTTCATCTGACCTCCTCAGCCTCCCTCATCCACTTTTAAGGAAACTTGTGATAACACTGGGCCCACCCTGATAGTCCAGGGTAATCTACTTATGTTGTCATTTTATTAGAAATCCTATCACTATCTATTTTTAACATAAAATACTTTAGAGAGTTGGCAACGCTCTCCATTCTTTGCCTTCCTTCCACTTCACCGATTACCCAGAAATAAAGAACACAATTCAGGGCTCGCATTTTGTGATACTTCTCCTTAACTGCTCTGGCCTTGCTTCACCATTCCACTGCGTTCCCAGGGGACTGACTGTCTGTGGGTCACAGAAGCCACTACAGTCCTCAGCGGAGACAGCGTAGGCACCGGGGCTGAGTCAGGCTCAAGCAGACTGCAGAAAGAAGGTAGCTATTTCCAACCATGAATTCTTCTCCCATTCTGTGTCTCAAATTATTAACATCAAGATGTTGTGCTTTATATACTTAAAGTAACATCCAATGTGCTCACATCAGATTCCAGTTCTCTCCAACTGGCTCTGTCACAAATCAAAAGGGAAGATCACACATATAAATGGAACAAGCATCTGCAAAGACACAGAGATAGAAAGATAGACATAGACACACAGACATTTCTCATCTTGTCAAACTGCAGAAAACCACTTCGCTTGAGATGACAGCACAAACTTCTATAAATTTAAATAATAAAGCATAAATGCAATGGGAATTGAAAATTCATTAACTGTTCCTAGAGTGAAGCCCATTTGGTTGTCTCTCTGTCTTTTTCTCTGACAGGAAGCCAAATGCAACAATAAACAGGGGCTCTTTTGGATTATTTACTATCACATATTAAAAATAATGGAATGAAAATGTGCTCTAGTCCTCAAGAGCAGACATCAAGTTTTTCTCTGACCTTCACTTTTAAGAGGCGGCTGAGCACTAAGTAACCAAACCTATTGGAGCTCTGCGCACAGCAACCATACACCGGGCTCTGCTAAAATCCAATCTGCCTGCGTGTCACTGTTTAAAAGTGGAATTAATGTCCCACCACAGAAGAATAGGGACCCTCATTGATTATAATGTAACAGAACACTTTGTATTTGTTACAAGAACAGAATAGATGTACTATTAAAGACAAAATGTAAAAGACATCTTGTTTAGATTCTTATGCTGTTTCTGATTTAGGGATTAAAACATCTCACAACCAAACACAGAAATATGGATATGTTAATTCCAAGTAATTAGGAGCCTAGAGGCTGACAAATAACCTCTTGGGCTGAGTAAAGGCTGCAGGCCCTTGTCCTTCTCCTGTCAGAAGTGCTGGGTCGCTGGAGAGCACCTGTGCCCTATGAGAATCCATTCCTCTTAGCCGATGTACATGGGGTGGGATAGGGGGACGATGTGAGCTTTCCATCTCCTTTAGGGGCCCAGACAAGTGACTCCAGCTGGCAAGCTGTCCTTCACATTTCTTCAGACTTCCAGGTCTAACATTCCTTTACACGTTTCTTTTAATATGTGGCCATAATTACATTTTTAAAGCTCTTGCTTTAATTCTTGAGTGACCTGTCATTACTTTTCATGCAAAAATGGATATTTTTTCTTTATGTCCTTATGTAGCAATCTTTGAGTTTCTTTCCAAAAGCACTTCTATTTTGAATTATAAACAATTAACATGGCTAAAAAAAAAACGAACAACAAACCGACAAAAATGTGCCTCAAGGCATAGAGGGCTATAATTAGCATGTTTAATAATATTCATATGAATAGCTTTAAAATGCATGTCAGATTTGACGGTCTTATCACAAACGAATGAACACTCTAATGTACTAGGACAACGGAGTCCTAGTAGCATCAGGGGAGTCAGGGAAAGAATACATTTGTGAGTTGAATGCTTGGAGGCTGTCAGGGCAGAAAAAAGGCAGCTAAATTGGCTCTATTGAAGAGTGCTGAAATCCTAGGAGGGCCACCTGAAAATTACATTTAATATGCTAACACTGTTATGAGAATATTTCTATTCTTCCCATAAAGGTCTTGCTTACAGTAATTAAATTCAAGACAGTCATATCTGGAAAGGAATGAAAATACAGTGAAAATATGATTAGGATGGCTAGAGGAGGTCTTCCCTTTCAAATACTAATTTAAAAAAATTCAATTTCAGCTACCCAGGGACCAAGGCTAGCCATGTCTATATTAGATTATACCTAATCACACCTAAGTTCTTAAAAAATCTGATACATTTACCACCAAAATGCCTTGGAATTCAGAAATATGTAAATGCCATTCTAAATGCATGGGTATCTCCACCAGTAGCCACACACAGAGTAAAGCAAACACCAACAAAGCCAGATACAAACCAGAATCAGGCAGCAGGCTTGCAGAGCAAAAACTGCATTGGGTCCATGGAACTAAGAATGTGGGTTGTTGTAGTTTCCAATAAAGAAACCACTTAATTTTAAAAAAATATGTTTACCTATTGGACCTGTTTTGAACTTAATTTTCATTTTCCTATTCATAATCAGCAAGCTGAATTCGTACCATAGCATTTTTTGGTAGTCATTTGTCAGCTGCATCCGAATCCAGCTCATCATCCACGAGCAAGATGAGGAGAGAACAGAAACTTGCGCGCACTCTCCAGGCCCCAGCCTGCATTTTCACTGGAAGCCTCGGTGTCTCACCGTAAGCTTCAGTTGTTATGAACTAATGCATAAAGCACTCAAGGAATCCCCATAGTGAAATTCCAAATGCTTAAGCAGTAAAACACTAACTTAATACTTTGGTGAGAGTCTACCATAATTTTTTAAAGAAAAACATAGATTTAAAAAAAAAGTTATACTATCAGCTACACACTTGGAGGCGGTGTATCAGAGAGCAGTGGTCCTGATAGTTTTGCATCCAAACCACCTGGAAGGTTTTTAAAGATAAAGATGGCCGGAGCCATCCCCAGCATTTCTGGTTCAGTAGATTCGGGACAGGGCTTGAGAGCTTGCATTTCTAACCAATGCCCAGGTGATGCTGATGCTGCTGGTCCTGGGAGTGGCACTTTGAGAACCACCAGCAGAGTGGGTGAGAACACCGGTTTCCAAGTTAGAGACCTAGGCCTACCTGACTCAGCCACTTCCTGGCCTTGAGACCTGGGTAAGTCATTTAGCTTCTCTATGCCTTCATTTCTTCATCTCTAAGTAAGAAAAAAGGCAGTACCTACATCACAAGATCTCTGTACAGAATAAAGAAAACAAATGCATGTAAATTGCTTAGAATATAGGAAATGTCCAACAATAATGTTTCTATTCTAAATAGAATATGGCAAAAATGTAAGCATATACATTAAAGAGAAACTTCTTATGCATCTTATTCAGACATAGTTTTCCTCTAAGAAAGGTATATATCACTGGCTAAACATGTGTGTGTATTCAAGAAACAACCATCAAGCAACTTATTAACTTCAGAAAGATGGTAATTGTTTCTAATAAAAAAGGGTCTAACTTCCATACTGAGGATAAACCCACCTAGAAATTTTATGTTCTGTTTAAGACTGAATCATATAGTATAATCTACATTTTTACCTTTTTGTGCATAACTATATATAATAAGTTAATACATAATGGAAATGTACATATAGTTATATAGAAGACTATATGAAGAAAAGCTTAGAATTCATATTTCTGCACAATAGGTAAGAGTTATTATATAAATTTGGCCTTTTCTCTCTATTCCAGGTGTTTTTGTAGTAGGTAATAAATATTACTTTTTTAACCACAGAAAGACCTTAGAATAAATGTTAATGAAACAAGCAACTGGGGAATCACAAATTCCCAGGGCATCATGCTGCTGTATAACTTCTTTTGTCATGACTGGAAATCAAGAGAAAGAGTGTGTGAGGGGCTGGCAAGAGGAGACACTGGGAAAGGAAAACTTCTCTTGGGTAACCATGAGCATGCCAAGGACCTCGGAGCTAATGGAGAAGATGGTGTTTAAGCGACTAAAGGAAAAACTACTCTGGAAGCCAGGAAGGTTTGGAGCCAAGCAGCACATTGATCCAACAGGGCTGAGAGAGAGTTGAAAGAAATGCACGACTCTTGTCTGAGCGTCCTTCTGCGAGGAGGGGGCAGAGGGAGCGGCGAGCTTCCTCTAGAACAAGGGTTTTATGCCTTTTATGGATCACGTACTCCTTGGAGAACCTGGTGGAAACTATACAACCACCTCCTCAGTAACATACATGCACAACTTTGGGTGGGAGGGTCAACAGTCTCTCTGAAGTTGATCTTGTATGTGCCCCACTAAAAAATAACTGATTTAAAAGAACTGAAACAAGGTAAGTATTAATGAGAAAGACACTCAGATCTTTAGAGATGTTATCATTTTCATAAAATGTCTGAATGCATGTTATTTTAAACATTTCATTCTGCAATGGCTACGCCTTGCTGTTTCACCACAGAACGAAACAAAAACACCTTCTCGTTTTGATGGCATATTTAAGTAATCGGAAGATCATTCTACTCTCTTTGGCTCTGTTAACTGCATCAAAAGGTACCTGATTATTTGCACTAAAGTTCTAAACCTGTTGCCACTTGGAAGTATTTTGCCCCAATTGCACATCAAGTATCTTAATGGAATTGGTTCTGTCGAATCTTGACATTTGTGGGTTTAACGTTGATGAGATGTGACCACGAGAGAGAGACACACAAGCATGTTCCATGACCTGCAGAAATTGGCCATTTTGCTGAGAGATAAAAATTTGTCTGGCTTCTGTGGAAGAATCATTTAGCTAGTGAGTGATCCCAGCCAAGCAGTGGGAATTTGCATCTCACTGGGGCAAGGAGCCTATTATCCTGTTTGGCTCTTCATTTCTAATTTGGAAGGAAAAAAATACGCCATAGGACACAACCTTTTTAAAACATGTTTTTATTTTTTCAACATGGGTCTTAAGTAGCTTCAGAAAGAAGGGATTCAAGCTCTTAGAGACATTACCTCACAAAGGTCTGCACATCCCAAAATAAAGTGGTGGAACATGCTGCACATGGAAAACTTGAAAGCACAACATCAGGATGCAAAACATCTCCAGGAATGATTGATTTCCTCTCCGATTTCTGACTAATGAGTATCCATTCTATTTATAAAGATCTCTAGGGACTCTCACAGCCTCCCTGAAGGATCTAAAGAATTCCAAATGAAAAATCCATATATGTAGGAGCTATTGATCCCTATTCTTTTTTCTAGGACTGCTCAGTGGCAGTCACCGAAGACCTTTGATCTGCCAGCTCTGCCCGGAGCCAATACGCCAGAGCTAGAAACCAGCTCCGTCAGTAGATAGTGGGTGACAATAAATCTTGCCAATTCAGAGTGATGTGTGCTTGGGGAGGGTTGGCCATTTTGCTGCCATGCTTCCTCTGTGTAATCCATCCTCCTGGACCTGGCTTTTATGGCTTCATTTGTAGGCCAGGACAATAGTTCTGCAGTCCAGCTGGAGCTCAAACACCCTGCCTGATTTTGTCAGCCTTCTCTGCCTAAGAGATGGGTCTGTAATCCACATCAGAGCCGCCCAATCAGGTGAAGCTTCCCACGCCCAGCGCTGTCACGCCCTGATGCTGAATGCTCCTCCCGCCCTGTGAGGTTCCCCGCATCATGGCATCCTAGCCATCAAAGTCAAAGGCGAAGAATGTGGGGACACAGTTTTGGGGGCTGGCAATCATTCTTTGTGGTGAGAAGAGGGAGCAGTCTTACAGTTTAGTGGGTTCTTTTCACTCTGGTCCCCTCTTTTGTTAACTTATCTTTATTGCTGAATGTATTGTAGATGTCCCCCATTTTTCCTCCATTGACCCTCTCCTCCCCACTCTCACCCGTCCCTTGCCTTCCCCACACTATTGTCTGTGTCCATTGGTTATGCACATATGCATATACGTTCTGTGGTTTATCTCCCCCTCCCCGCTCTTTGAGGTTCGTCAGTATAACAATCAATTTGTACTCTTAATCCCTTCACCTTTTTCACTCTGGCCCTTTTTGCCTCCACCTTCTCTCTCTGGCAAACCTGTTGCTGAACTCCTAGATGGTCACAGTCTACGCTTTCCCGGGAAAGACAAGACCACACTAGCTGCATTTCTTTCCCATTTCTGTCTTGAACTCCACTTTCCTTAAGGAAAAAGACAACCTATTAGGGTCACATTGATTTCTGGTCAATTGATGTGTTTTCCATTGATTTTTATCATCAGTGTAGCCTCGTACCCTTTCAGTATTATAACCCTTTTGTTCCAACCACAACATTTTAAATATGATATATAAACTTCTTTAATGGCAGTCAATACTATAATATATAATAAAACAAATGCTTACTGGTAATATCCATATTTCAAGTAAGTTATATTTCAAATTTTCTTTTGTAATTTGTCTGAGTTTAGACTGTAGTTTTCCATAAAAAGTAAAATATTTTAGATCACTTAAAGTTCCTTAAGTTTACATCTCATATTTTGTTTTCCTTCAGGTCTCTTATTCTATAGTTATTCTGTCAATAAATTACTTATTGAAAGGGGAATTCTTTTAGGAAAATATCTACAAGTATGTTCAACCATATCTGAGTCATGTAAAAGAATTAGTGCCTCAGTTTAAGGAGGTGAAATAATTTGTTTTAAACTAAATCGGGCAGAACCAGTTGATTTATTAAAGTTGAATGTTCTCGTGAAACTGGTCCTCAGTGTAGAATATTTTATTATTGCAATAGCAAAATTGTTTTAAAAGTGGTTGTCTTAGGAGAAATTTCATTTTCTTTTAACATCTTTTTATTTTTGTTTTTTTGAAACTGCATAACTCTTATTCAGGATAACTGATCAATAGGCAACTATCAAAATATAAGTCCTCGTAAAAAAGATAATTTTGCCACTTTGTATTTTGTCATTTATAAAGCATATAATGAGGACATTAGCTCTGCTATGAAAAATTAAGCTTTTACACAACGTTCCTTTGAGGCTCAAATCTGTAATCTTAACATTGCAAATATTAGGCCAGTTTCTCCGAGCTTTTGATGTTAATGGGAGTTTCTTACTAAAATCATGTTGTTAGGGCACTGAGCAAGGAAAAGACTACTTTTAAGTAGCTTTTACAATTAGCACTTAATTAATGAGGTGTGAGGCCTGAGTGACCAGAGATTCCATGATATCACAGTATTGCATCACTGGGTGTCTCATTACTCATTTAATCTTAGACTTCCAGCAGCAGCAGCACTGAGCATGGAAGAGTGTCCTAGCAGAGCTGGAAGGACATCTGCTAAGAGGGAGGTGTGAGCCTTTGGAAATGCAAACAGTAGTAAGTGTCTTAGAAAGAACAGAAGAAGCATTTCTTTCATTTGATGAAATCTTGATTACTGCTCCCCATATCCTCCCTTCTTTTAAACCTTTCTAATAGATACATGTTATTTCTCAATTTTTTTATTTCTCAGGTTTTGCTTTGTGTGTGACTACTCATTCCTCAAGCAGAGCTGATTTATGGTCTTATGACTTTTCTGCATGACACACTGGTCAGGGGTACATGTGCCACAAAATACTAACAGTCACTGGTCGGGAGCCATTGCTGGAGGCTTCGTGTCGGTACATACTCTGTGGAGAACTGAGCGAGAAGAGAAAGACTAGAAAGAGGCCCCTTCAATCCCACATATAAGTGAGATGATGCAGAGTCTGCCTTTCTCTCTCTGACTTATCTCACTAAGTATAATGTCCTCAAGGTCCATCCACACTGGCAAAAATGGCAGAATTTCTTTCTTTTTCATGACTGAGGAATATTCTATACACTATATTATATACTTCAAAGTTGCTAAGAAACTAAATCTTAAGTGTTCTCGCCACAACAAAGAAATGATAACTACGGAACATGATGGAGATGTTAGCTAATTATATGGTAGCAGTTTATTGCAATATATAACTACCACAGCAACATTTTACACCCTAAACTTACACAATGGTATATTCTATCTCAATACATTAAAAAAAATTTTTTTTTAAATAAAAAGAGGTCCCTTAAGATTTCTTGTTTTTGTTGTTGTTGTTGTTTTCAAATTTTATGTTGCAAAGCGCAGCTCATTTCAACATAGGAATCTCAGTCAAGTCCCTCAAGTTTTCTACATCTCACTTCCTTCCCCTGTAGAATGGAGATAATAATCATAGCTGGTAAGGATCAGAAGAAATCTTGTATTTGAATGTTCTCTGTTGATTGCTGATTGCTTAAAAGTATCATTGTGTTCATTGTATCAGCGAGAAGGCCTTCAATTGCAAAATGGAGAAAACAGTAACAGGAAGGTGTAGGAACAGCTTAAAAAAAAAAGACTAGGAGGGAAAAAGTAATGGAGGTGCAGAGGTGAGGACAGCTTCAAGGTGAGCTGGATTTGCAGCTCCGTGACATCACCGAGGAACGAGAGGCATTTCATCTCTCTGCTCAGGCATCCATTGGCTGCACTTCGTGCTGGAGTTCCTGCATGCTGTCACATACCGCCGGGACCCCAGGTTTCCTTTTCCACATCCGGGGAGTAAGGATTTCTTTTAGTGGCTCTCACAGCAGGGCAAAGGAGAATCTTCTTCCAAAGCGCCCACCAAATCTCTCTTCATTGCTGCTTCATCTGAACTGAGCCATGTGTCCATGCGTGACTCAGGGAGATGAGCTTTGCTCAAATAATCAATCCAATCAGTACCTAACTGGTTGTATTCTCCCCATGCAAACCACCTGGCTCCCACAAAACTGGGGAGAAATGAAATGGAGCTGGGCAGATAACCACAGTGGTAGCACACTTTTCTTATCTCATTGGTTGGTGCCACATATTTTTCCTGCTTCTGAGAATCTTCTGAATATCTAGTGTCAAGACAGCTCAAGGGCACAGACCTTGCCAAGTAAGAAGCCATTGCCTTCAGGAGACGCCCAGGGCCTTGTAGGATACAGAAATTTTGAGTGACTAGCGGAAATTACATCAAATACCAATGTCAAACATCAATGATTTCTTAAGTCTTTAGTTGCGACATCATTCCAAATAGTTATATACTAATTCATCACAATACAACATACACCATGCTCTAATTTATCATCTCCATAAATATATTTACATTGCTTTATAACTGTATATTTTGTATATGGGAATAAGAAGTGAACTACGGAACTTTCCATACCCCTTATTCATTAGAATAGAATGTGATGAGATCACTTTTATGTAGTATTCTAAAGCCAGTCTGAGGAAACCTATATAGGTTTCCAATTTGAAATTTTGTTTAAAAAGGATAGAAAAGTATGTGACTATTTTAATTAGACTAAATGTGACTTTCCTCTAAGGTTTTGATTTCAGGTGGTTTGTAACTAATCACGTGCTTCTTCGGAACAGGTTTTGCTACAAGTAAGACAGTACTCTCTGAAGATTATTTTATATTAATGGCACACATTACGTGAAAGAAAAAGCTAGCATAATGCAAGTGAACTGCCTTGTGAATGTTAAAAACGATTTTTAAGCTAATGTTGTTAGCCAGTTCTGTGCACAGAGTTGAATATAGAACTGCCTTCAGACAAAGGAATGGGAGTTTAAGGATTTAAAAGACCTTTGACTTTTCATATTTATTTATGTTTCCTTACAATACAATTTTAACTGTATTAAGCTCTTACTTTTCTAAGCATGTTTTTGTTTTTTGCTCTGCAGTCCCATGCCCACTCTGCCTCACACCAGTTGGGCATTCCCTCATTGCCTCTGACAGTGGGCATTTTCCTAGGTGCACCAGGGATAAAGCTGTGCCTTATACTTCAGTTCTTTTGAAAGATGTGAGTTCAAAAGTATTTTACACCAAAAAGTTCAGGTACAAATTTTACCATACAATGAGCATCCCTGATGCTTCATGTTTACTCGTATACTCATAAGCATTTCTAGAAAGAGCTGAGAAAATGACATTTAATTTTTGAGTCAGTGCCCAGGGGATTGCATATCGGATTCTATTTACAGAAGATCAACTCAGTCAGTTTGCCAGCAGTTGTTGGAGGGTTACAACATGTGTATGGAATACAAATACTTTCCAGGATCTAAGTGTATGTGATGTTGGGAAACAGTAAAACTGCCAGAGTTCTCTTACCCAGCGAAATGACTGTCACACTGCAGTCACTCAGTGAACATCTGTGAGAAGAAAACGGGGTAAAACGTGGCAACGTCACCATGCGGAGCACCTACTTCGACATCATTACCTTCTGCGTCTGGAGACTTTCCTTCAAGCTTCCCTTCCTCACTCTTCCCTCTGGCTTATCATCCAGATCTAAAACTTTGCTTAGAAAGAAACTGCTTCAATCTGAGACATCATTTTTACTCTAAGTTTTAAAAACAGACAAACAAAACCGACAGTAAACCCTCCTTTGCTTTTAAAGCACGTAGGAGCTGTGTGCGGCCAGGCCAGGCCACAGAGACCAGTCTAGCTTGGTTACTTGGGCACAGCTAGGGTTGCTGGCACTCTTCTTGAACCAACAAATAGGAAGAGCAAAGGATACATAGGAGATTAAAGTAGGCAAGTGAGTTGCCCGTTAGAGGTGTGACCATAAGTAGTGTTCTGGAAGCTCCTAAGGAATTAAAAATCTACCATATACTGCTTTAGGGAGGCGTGGGAGATGGGGACCTGCTCAGTTCCTCAAGGGTCTGTCTTATTACTATCTAGCTACACCATGGTTACATTTTATTTCTTATTATGCCATCAAGTTTATTTAAGGTATTAATTAAGCTGATTGGCCTGCAGCCTCTAACACTAAGAAAGATCACAAGAATCAATCATTTGGCATTAAGGAGGGCCATACAAGAAAAGGTGTCCAAGGAGAGGTATCTCAGCTTATAATTTAACTCAGTCAATAACCTTAGTGGAATAATTTTCCCCGGGAAGTGTACAGGCAAAGAGTTCCTGTCAGAGAACTATGGTGCTTCTTCTTTTACAACTGCCCGGGGTAAGAGCAGAAGAGATGTTGTTGATGGGTGTGCTGGGCTGCAGAGAGAGGGCTGGCCAAGCTAGACCCGACTTTCACCCTGTTATTTCTCCTAACATACTGTCATAAAACCTAGTGGCTTCAAATAACAATCCATTTCTTGTTCATGATTCTGGGAGTCAGTGATTTTGGCTGGGTCATCTGAGGTCTTCCATGAGGCAGCAGTCATCCGGTGGCTTGACTGGGGCTGGTAGGTCTAAATAGGATTTACACACACATCTGGCAGATAGCAGGCCGGCAGAAAGGACACCTTGGTTTCTCTCCACTTAGCATTTCTAGCAGGCTAGCTCAGTACCTCCTGCTGACAGCATTCTAAGATGGTAAGAGAGGAAGCTCCAAGGCCTCTTGAGGCCTCCGCTCAGAAGTCCCACAGCATCATTTCCACCACAGTGTACTAGTTTAAGCAAGATACAGAGCCAGCCTAGATAGATGGGGTAGAGAAATAGACACTCTCCTCTTGAGAGACACTATACAATATTTGTGGTCATTCTTTTTATTTTTTAGAGAGAAGAGAGAGAGACATCAGTGTGAGAGAGAAACATCAATTGGGTTGCCTCCTGCATGCCGCCCAACCAGGGATCGAACCCACGACCTAGGTATGTGCCCTGACCAGGAATCGAACCCTCCACCTTTTGGTGTGCAGGATGATGCTCCAACCAACTGAGACACCCAGCCAGGTCTGTGGTCATTCTTTTTTTTAAATAAATATTTTCTTTATTGATTTTAGAGAGGAAAGGAGAGGGAGAGAGAGATAGAAACATCGATGAGAGAGAACATCGATTGGCTGCCTCCTGCATGCCCCCACTGGGGATTTGGCCCACAACCTGGGCATGTGCCCTGACCAGGAATCTAACTGAGGACCTCTTGGTGCATAGGTCGATGCTCAACCACTGAGCCACACTGGCCAGGCGTGCGCTCATTCTTACTCTACCATTCTTAATCTTCCTCTGCTCAAAAAAATAAAAAACATAAAACCTATAGTGTTTCTCAAATATTGAATGATTTTATATTTATATGTAAACATTTCCCAAATACTTAATAATTAAGGAGACACAAGGAGACACAATTATTAAACATGTAAATGAAAATAAGCAATCTTCTTAAGTGTCTCTCTCTCTCTCTCTCTCTCTCTCTCTCTCTCTCTCTCTCTCTTTCATATGGTAGAAATAGTATTACAACTTTATTCTCTTGATAAGGGATTTTAGTGTGAGCTACTTTCTGAAATATATTGCATGCTGTAACAAATGTCTTCCCTTGTAGAAGCCTATGGAACAGTGAAAATTACCTGAGCCTAAAAGGAAACAGAAAACTTCAGCCTATTTTCTCTTTCTAATAGCTGAATAATGCAGTCATATCAGAAACAGGAGAAACAATAAAATTTTCATTGTATTGCTTTCAGTCAAACCGTTGCCCCATGGGGATTTTTGGAAGGCTGATCAGAAATAAAAACATGCTATTCAGAAAAAACACAGTTAAGACTTTTGACCATACACAATACCGGTTTCTTCTTTAAAACAAAATTACATCCTAGTCTTCTTATTCTTTAAAAATAGAATTTACTTTGCACAAATGTTATCACCTCCTCTCTTTTATCTGTTTCTGGTCAGCCCCCAGAGAGGATGACACATCATAAAAGGCTTTTGTGCGGGTCTACCCCAAGTGGTTGTGAGTGTTCTGTTGAGTCAGCTCACTGTAATGAGAATCCAGTATTTTAACATTATTGCTTGTCTAGTTGTCATTGATGATAATGGGCTACTTTTATGGCCTTTTTTGACACTCAAAATAATGCATGATACCACTGTGTGCAGACCTCATTATCACAGGGCTATTCTGCCATGTTGGTCAAGGATACAATGACTCCAAATTGTTATGGGAGTTGACACTTTATGCAAGGTTATCAGTCTAAGAGATTCACAGCTAGACTTGAAATTCTTTAACACTCTGTGAGTTTCTTCATAATGGATCATCTTTCTCCACGACCTCCAAAAGTCTCTGGTAGATGATATTTTATTTCCAAACAAGTCTAAAGATCAGTTACAAACAGTGTTCCTTTGGTCATATGTGGGTTGGGGAGTCGGAGAAGAAGAAACTCCAGGAAGTGTTGCATCGCCACCGCAAAGTGAGCCATCAGGAAGGATAAAAAAATTGACAATGTGCCATCTGAAATGATCAAGTTATCAGTGATGACACTGATACCAAGTCTCCTGATACTGGAAACAAACCAGAATGATACCAAAGGGCTGAACATGAGCCAGATTAGATTTGTCAGTGGGCTGCTCTTATTTTGACAACATCTTGGTAAAATTGTCACATCAGTTGAAATTCTGTTTGAAAATTAGCTGTAACAAAGAACAGCAAACAATCTCATTTTCACAAATTGTGTACACTGGGATTTCCCGGTAATGGATCATCAGCCACCAGAAACAATGAAGCATCACAACAATTCCCAAGATACCATCTGTTTAAGGGAGATGATCCCAAGACAAATATACATCATTTTGCACAGCTATTTTTTTAAATGACCATTGAATCAAATCAAAGAACTTCAAATCTTCTATAATCTGTTATTAATGGGCACAGGCTTGGAAAACTGCAATTAAAGTGGTATGCATTGATAACATCTGCTAAGACTATAGATGATGTTTACTTAAGGGTCGTCTCTTGGGAACAGCTGATACTTGAAAATGTGGAAGATATATATATCACCTGTGATTTCCCCACTGGTGTTTACAAAATTTTCCCATTAGAGACTAAACAATTGAAAACTTGTATTTTATTTGTAAATTACAAATAAATAAACATGTTTATTTGCAACTTTTGTTCAGTAGCTAGAATATGTGAAGTCACTGCAGAGAAAAATATATAAGGTCTTCAAACCCACTAAAATCCTTTCATAAAAGCACTTTTCCTCATGGCTCATGATTTTACTTATTTAATAATGTTCAGAGCGATTCTGGAAAATCTAAAGGGCTGGCAGCAAATCTCTAAAAAAAAGGCAACTATTTCATTGTAAGAGTAATATCAAGCAGAAAGGAAAGACTCAAAAACAAAATAATGATGTATAATGTAGGCGATAAGTACACTTAATCTGAAAAAGACAATATATGCAATACCATTAAATTCCAGATGTGAAGTGTTATGAATTCTACTTGATGGATTTTACTTTAAGAAATCTTAACTAATGATGAGCTAAAACTAATCAGAACAACTATCACAATGTTTGGGGAGTTTGATTACAAGTACCTATAGCTATCGCTGTGAAATATTCCATCTAATCCTGCTAAGGTTCATCACACACTGCTGTGCGTTCTCACATACTTTCGTCTTCTCTTTTCTGTCTGAAGAGAAAGGAAGAGATCATGTTTAACTTACAATACATTGAAACCACTTTATAGTACTTCTTGGGGTGACAGAAACAGCATTTGTATAATAGACTAACTTGTTATTTCAGTTTTTTATCCTCTGTATTCAAATTGCAAAGGACACGTGAATCCATGTCACCATATAAGAGACCTTTAAGGAGAGTAAACACACATGTAGGTAGTGTTGTTGATTTATGTGTTCATTCCTTCGTGCGCTTATTTATTTGTGCATTCAGTCCTTCAGCAAATGTGTATGGGCCATCTAGGGTGCAGGAAGCACTGGGCTGGCACTAAGGATACAGGGTGAGAAGTGGCGAATCCATGCTGGAGAGAGAAAGTTCCTTTTTGCCCACCACTGTTAGAGAGTTGTGCGGCCTGGATAAACTGCATAACATCACTTTTTACCCTTTCACCAGATCATTGCTATAAAAAAAATTAGTTTGGACAAGAAAGTCTTATCAGATGCTTAAAGGTTAAAAAAATGCTATTACTGTCCGGCCAGTGTGGCTCAATGGATTGAGCATCATCCCATGTACAGAGAGGTCCTGGTTTGATTTCCAGTCAGGGCACGTGCCCGTGTTGCGGGCTTGATCCCCAGTAGGGGGCGTGCAGGAGGCAGCCAGTCTATGTTTTTCTCTCACATCAATGTTTCTCTCTCTCTCCCTTCCTTTTTCTCTATAAAAATCAATAAAAACATATTTTAAAAATGCTATTACTGCCCTGGCTGGTTTGGCTCAGTGGTTAGAGTGTCAGCCTGTGGATCAAAGGTTCACGGTCCGGTCAAGGGCACCTACCTGGGTTGCAGGTTTGATCCCTGGCCCTGGTCTGGGTCGCACAGGAGGCAACTGATAGATATGTCTCTTTCACATTGATGTTTCTCTCTCTCCCTCCCTCCCTTCCACTTTTTAAAAAAAGTCAATGGAAAGACATCCTGGGGTAGGGATTAACAACAACAACAACAACAACAAAATGCTATTACTTATTCAAGATGTCACATACCTAACTGAATCTAATTGAAGCTTGATTCTCAACTCTATTATTATTTTTGATGAACTGAAATTTATAACCCATGTTTTCTGGGAATTTATAGCAATGGACTACATTTTATTGAGAAAGTAATAGGGCTAAAATACTCAGCAGCCTTTACATCTTAACTTCTCTGAAGCTGTTTCTTTTTTTTCAATTTGATTTTTTTTTCTTTATTGATTTGAGAGAGAGTGAGAGGAAGGGAAAGGGAGAGATAGAAACATCAATGACAGAGAACATCGATTGGCCACCTCCTACATGCCCCCCACTGGGGATTTGGCCCACAACCTGGGCATGTGCCCTGACTGGGAATCGAACCGGTGACCACTTGGTTCATGGTCGACACTCAACCACTGAGTCATACCGGCTGGGCTGAAGCTGTTTGTTTATATGTATGAACCTGAATGGGCTATTGTGAAGACTAGAAATAATTTATGCTTGCTGAATAGCTTCGTGCATAATAGGGACTCAATAAACAACAGCCAACTTGTGCTGCTATTAATATTAGGTTCCAACAAGGAGAAGCTAATGAGAGGTTCCCCCTCAAGTGAAGAACAATAGGATTGCTTAAGTATTTTAGTAGTAATTGCTAATCAAAAAAATGAACATGTGGACTATTACCTGAAACCTCTGTATTTAAATGTATTGTTTAAGGTAAGGTAAAATTTCAAGTTAAAACAGCTTAGAACATATGAATTTAGCTGTATTCCAGTCAAACTAAATTTTCAAGCCTCTCGAGAAATTTAAGCAGGCGTTCATTAACTCCTCTGTCTATGAATTGTTCACTAAGCAGACAAGGTCTAGGATATGTTGGCCAAATCATCTCTTAAAAGAATTGTGATGGTCTATGCATTCTAAAAGCTCTTATGTGTTTCTCTGTTATATCAGCAGCATAACTTAATAAATAGCAAATCTGTTTTTTTTCTTTTGCAAATATATTCCAAGTTTTAAAGATTCAACTGAATGTCCAGCTGGTGTGGCTCAGTGGTTGAGCGTTGACTCATGCACCAGGAGGTCGCTGGTTCGATTCCCAGTCAGGGCACATGCCCAGGTTTTGGGCCCAATCCCCAGTGGGGGGCATGCAGGAGGTGGTCAATCGATGTTCTCTCCCATCGATGTTTCTATCTCTCTCTCCCTCTCACTTTCTCTTTCTCTAAAGATCAATAAAGAAAAAAACTTTTTAAAATAAAGATTCAACTGAAGTATATTCTTACTTGAATATAAAAAGAAGGTAAAAATATTGATTTTTCATGTAAAACCAAATTTTGTCTCAATCACCTCTATTCACTACTTATTTTCTAAACACCTGGTTAGAAGTTAAAGCTATGATGATTTAAATTTAGGGATTAATTATTCTAAGTGCAGGATTTTATTGTAGGTTTGTTTTATTGTTTGGCCAGCCAGCTGAGACCAAAGAGATTATTTATAGTTTCCCATTTTATATCTCAAGATCATCTCTTAAAATTTAGATTTAAGTAATGTGTTTTAAATGGCACCAATGACACCCAACAGGATGCCAAAACAACCAATCATTTGGAAAAATAAAACATTCCAGAAATGAACTCGTTGTTTCTTCTCAGTGGTGTCAAATAACCCAATTAGTACAGTGATGGTTTCAGTGCCACAGAGACTGGGAATCTAAGGCCACAGAAGAAGACCAAATGAAGTGGAAAAAATCTTGTGTTCTGATCTGTACAGCGTGCCAGTATTTCTAAAAGTTCTGAGAGACTCCCTCTAGGAGAGAGGCTGACTATAAGACAGCCTCATGGACTTCAGTATCTTGACTCCCATTTTTGTAACATTCTCCTCTTCCTCTCACCCCTACTCTCTAGTTCCTCCCTCTGCCATGCTCCTTCCATACATGCACTTTCTGTAGAAGACTATGTCATAGGATTACTCTGTTGCCACTGATCAGCGTGTATTTGGGGGATCACAGAGGTGACCTTCAGTTGCAAAACATACTGCTGCCTACTCAGACATCTGCCTGTGATGTGTTCTGGCCAGGATTCAAGAAAAGGACACAGATCAGTGAAAAATACCCATTTTAGAGGAACTTGCTCAAGTTGGTAACTGAGGGCTGATGTACAAGTTTCGGTGTGTATTTCACCCACGACTGTGCACCATATAAAAATCCCTTTTCTCTAGTAAGATCAGGGCCACAAGAGCCCCAAAGAGGATACAACCTACCTCCCATAGCTTGAGGAAATACAGTCATCCCTCCGTACCCAAGGCAGACTGGTTCCAGGACCCCCGTGGATTCCAGTTCAGAGGACGCTCAAGTCCCTTATGCAAAACGGTGTAGTATTTGTATACAACTGATGCACTACCTTGCATGCATGTTAAATCATCTCTAGATGACTTATAATACCTAATACAATGTAAAAGTTTTGTAAATAGTTGTTATACTATATAGCTTAAGAAATAATGACACACACACAAAAAAGGCTGTACTTATTCAGTATGGATGCAACCATCATAGGCTTAACTACACAGTACCTGTCAGCAACAATGTTAACATCCCCCCCCTCCCAAATATTTCTATTTGTGTTTGGTGGATCCACAGATATAGAAGCCATGTGTGTGGAGGGCCGGCTGTGCCAGCAAGGAGGGGATAAAGCCGAAAGTGAAAAGATCAGAGAGGTACTCATCCTACCCGTTCACTCCCTCCCAGATAGGATTTGAAGTCTTCAGAGAAGCCTACCTGAGGGTCTGTGAGATCACAGTCGTCCTCCCTTATCTGCAGGGGATATGTTCTAAGATCCCCAGTGGATGCCTGAAACCATGAATAGGACTGAACCCTACATATGCTATGTTAAAGTTCAACATATAAATAGGGACAGCAAGAGACTAACAAACACAACTGATAATGAAATAGAACAATTGTAAGAATATACTATGATAAAAACTGTACGAATGGCGTGAAGGCCATCACTAAGTAAAAGGAGGGTTACTTGGATGTAAGCGCTGCGATGCATGGATCTGATAACCAAGACAACTCCTAAGTGACCAGCGGGCGGCCAGTGCCTACAGCGTGGATGCTGGACGATGGGGCGACTCACATCTTGGGCATGTGGCAGCGGAATGGTGCAAGTTGTCACCATGCTACTCCGCATAGCTCACATTTTAAAACGTATGAGTTGTTTTTTTTCTGGAATTTTCCATTTAGTGCTTTCAGGCAGAGGAGAACTGTGGGTAACCGAAACCAAAGAAAGCAGAACTGCGCGTCGGGGTGGCCTCCCCATGTACGCACTCTCTTTTCCTGCAGGGGGCCAGATGAGACGAGCCAGAACTTAGGCACTTTACCTCAACTTCTTATGCTTCCGTTTCCCCATTTGTAAAATGAGGTTAATAACTGCACCTGGATCCTAGGGCTATTGCGACAATTAAATGGGTTAATACCTCTAAAACACTTGGAACAGGGCCTCGGTCATAAAAAGGGCTCCGTCAGTGTTAGTGACCTGGTTGACCTCTGAGAGGTAGCCCATGTACTCAGCCAAGGTGGGTTAGCATAGCTTAAACGGGTCCAGAGATAATGTGATCCCTTGAAGGAGTCCAAAGCATTTATTTCTAGACATCAGATAGTATATTTATTAAAATAAGCTCATCCTGCATTAACATTGAGCACACATAATAATTCTCATCTGTTACCTTCACAGGCTTCCTGAAATTGGGTTTACCTCAGAGCACAACTTTGGGGTACCATATTAAATAAAAATGTCTAGAAAGAAAATACAATAATGTGCAAAATGGTTTGAAAAAGTAACTTCCTGCACAGAGGTGTTTTTATATAAAATCTAGTTGAGTCACCTTGAAAAGAACAAGGTGGTGGATGGATTTCTATAACCGTTTTCAAAAGAGGAACATTTCCAAAGGAGGCTGTGTCGGCAGAACATGCATTTGGAAGGGAAGTCAATGAAATGCAGATGAATAGAAGAGGGTGCCTATCCATCTGTTGAAAACAAATATGCCTGGTTAGACACAGATATATTTTTGCCCTTTACATCATTTGAGAAATGTGGCTCTTTTGGCTTTAATTTCGTTTAGTGCAGAGTATGTGCTGAATAAATACTTGTTGCTTGATTAATTGATAGTGTCATCCCAATCTAGGGCTGGGGCAGAGGTGGAAACAGTCGGATGTGCTTTGACATACTAATCCTCAAATATTCCACAAATTCTGTTTTGGAGAAAATCCTTCCTGACTTGTGGCCTGGAGAAACAAGCACTCATCATTTCTATTTGATATGGGTTTCTCCCACAGAATAGTTTGAAGTTGAGTAGTTTTAACTTTGACATGACTAACATCACTATTTTGGCAGCAATAAAGAAAAAAAAATAATCATATTTGGATGCAGAAAACCAGGGTTCTTGACCCCAATCTTTTCAATTCCATATCCCAAGCTTGCTTGGAGAATTGTCACAAGGGTCTGACAAGTGCATGGTGCATGCTAGCGGAAGGGACATGGCCACACCAAGGGAGAGGACGGGGAAGGGGGGCGGGCACTGCAGCACCCGAGGGCACCGACCAGAGGGGCAGGTGGGCAATAGTGGGAGGCCTGGAGGGAAGGAGACCTGCAGGCTGTGCATTGGGTTTATTAGAATGGTCTCCATCTCCGGAACCACACAGGGTAAGATAGGGTGGGTGGTGGTTGTAAGCTGTGGTTGGCTGAGGAAGACACGAGACAGGCAAAGCTGAAACATTCACTAGGGTAGACGGAGGGAGGAAAGATAGAATGTCGAGAAGAAAAGAGGAGAAAAATAAAATGTATTGATTAGTGCTGACTTCTCTATTAAGACTCGGGGGGCAGGGGAGATGGACTGTAAAAACATTAAAGCAGTTTTTAGTAAGAGAGATCTACTAAATTCTTTTAAAGTAAGGTTTATTGTAAAGGCTGCCTCACAGGAGTATAAAAATGACCCAGTCAGAAATGATATTGTGATGGTTTTGATAATTAATTAAAATGGGATGAATCAGAGAACATGAAAATGGAAAAGCACCCCCCACCCCCGCCATCTCAACAGCCTCCTTACTTGTCAAGGAGATGTTCCTATAACCACACTTTGCTCACAAAAAGCAGTGAGGTGTTGCCGAGAAATGTAATTTTGTGTGAAGGGACAGAAAAGCAGTAATTCCAAACCTTCTTCCAGGTGTTTGCATTGTTGTCAATGAGTAGGTAACTTTGTTTTTCATGTAGGTGGGCTCTTGGGCATAGCCTTAGTGGCAGAAGGTAAATCTTGTTTGTTAATGAATGTGTGATAGATATCAATCTTCATAATAATGAATATTAAACCCTGTTGTGTTGGAAGATGGTGATTGATGTAGATTATATTGCATTTACGGAAAAGTTTGCTTCCTTAATCTAGAGCTAGATCATATTATTGCTGAAAATTAACATTTGTGTTTGGCAGGTGTGCATGTGTGTGTGTGCATGTATGTGTGTGTTTCATTCATGAGTTACGCACTAAATACCCAACTTCCTTCTGTACCCACAATGGCAGAAAGATATTAAAAGATGTGATAGTGGAGATAATAGACAGGTAATAAAAAGTAAAGAGACAGACACAGGACAGAGGAATAAAGCAAAGTGTGACTTCCCACCAGTCTTCCCTTGATCAATGGCACACAAAGGGCCCATCCTCCCATTAAGGAGGACAATAGTGCAGGACTTTCAGGCAGAGATCTGAAAACAGTGGGCAGAGGTCACTGGAGGAGGGAAGGAGAGACCAGTGTGAAGTAGTGGCCACAGGGACAACTCAAAAGCATAAGTGTTCCCAACTACCCCGGAAGATGATGGATGGTGAAGGAGATGACCTTTGGATATGGACATGTTTGGACTTACCAAATCTGGGATAAGTGAGGAATTTAGGGGAGCTTCATATCAGTCTACATCTTGAATTTATTTTAGAGACTTCACTGAAGACAAGGACCAGAACGAGTGAAGGAGCTCTGTGGAGTGAGACTGAGTATCTGCTGGGAGCTTCCCATGCAGGCCCGTGAGAGGCACACAACTGTGATACAGACCACCTGAGACACGCTTCATCTGTGTCCTTCATGAGTTAAACTCCACATCAGAAAAGGTGTTTCAGCCCTGGTTGGTGTGGCTTAGCTGTTTGGGCATCATCCAGTGCAAAAAAAAAGGTTGCTGGTTTGATTCCAGTCAGGGTACATGTCTGGATTGTGGGCTTGTCCTCAGTGGGGTTGTGCAGGAGGCGGTCAATCAATGTTTTGCTCTTGTATTGATGTTTCTTTCTCTCCCTCTCCCTTCTTCTCTCTTCAAAAAAGTCAATCAAAAATCTTAAAAGAAAAAAAGACAGAAAAGGTGTTTTATTTGTGGAAAAAAGGGAATGATATTACCACCTACAAAAAAGAGTGTGCAAAACTTTAAAATAGAAAAAAGCAATGCCTATATAGAACAATATTTAAAGAGTTCATATACACATGTATGTGTGTATACACACACACACACACACAGAAAGAGAGAGAGAGACAGAGAGAGAGAGTGTGTGTGTAAAAAGAGCAGGTTATAAAATGATATGTGCTGGAAGAAGCCAACACACAAAAGGGTCCAGAGATAGGTCATATTTTGTGATTCTATTTATATGAAATACCCAGAATAGGTAAATCCTTAGAGACAGAAAGCAGATTGGTGGTTGCCAGAGGCTGGGGACAAGGGGCACTAGGTAGTGATTGCTTAATGGGTAAGGAGTTTCCTTTGGGATGATAAAAAGGTTCTGGCACTAGATAATGGTGATGGTTGCAGAGCATTATGAATGCACTAAATGTCACTGAATTGTACGTTTTAAAATGGTTAAAATGATAAATTTTGTTATGACTGTTTTATTAAAATTTTGAAAAGCACATGCATTGTATCAATCCACTTATTTAATAAAAAAAATGACTGAAAATTATACAAGTGAAAATAAACAATAGGAATACAGAATGTGGCTTCACCTGCAGTTTCTGAGGAGGGGGTGGCACTTATGATCTGGGCTTTGGAAGATGTTTTCTGGTCTTTTTCCTTCTTGATAATACATAGGGTCTGGCTAAGGGGTATTTATGGTTCATTCCACATCTCCAGTTTTTGTACTTTATGTGATATATAAGTGCAAACTTTCCAGAAACAGGTCCCATGTAAAAGGTAGTCAGAAAACAAAGCCAGTCCAAAGAGACAGAGAGAATAGTATCTATCAAGATGAATTTAGGATGTTGCATGGCCATTCAAAATGAAAGTATAGGCTATAAACTAAATGTGAGATTTCAGATGTAAGAAAAGTCGTATGAGAAGCGGAAAAAAGAAAATCTAAGAAGAGCAAGATCTGGAGGAACAAACAGGGAACAAAACTAAAGCAAAGATGACAAGAGGCCTTGTTTAAGGAGAGGCCGCTCTGTGCAGCAGAGAAGACACAGAGAAGCAGGGCAATAATGAGGATAAACAACCCCAAAAAGGAGAATAAATATTCCACCTGAGATGGACTGACAGCCCCACCCAGGCAGAGGTGGGAAGAAGGAGGCAACTTTCAGGAGATAAAGACCCCAGTGTGAAGGGTCAAAGGGGGGAAGAGAGCAGAGCACTCTGAGGAAGAGTTTAAAAGCAAAACATAATCTTCAAGTGAGACCTCTCAACAGCAGTGGAAAAAGAATCACAGTGGTAGATGGGTTTTGTGGGGACCCTGGGAACCAGGAAAGGTGAAGACATTGAAGCAAAAGTGGTGGAAATCAAAGACCATGGGGAGACTTGGTTCAGAGTGAGGGCAGCCTAATGATCAGAAATACTACGCAAAATGGATTTCTGACAACGTGAAGGGTGTGCATGGTGAAAGGTAAAGAGAAGTAGTTGGCCCAAGAACAAATATACAAGCTTTGAGAATTCTGTAGAAAGGAAAATAAATAATGGAAGTGTTTCGAGGACAATAAAAGCTATATATTTTTGTGCATAGATGTCAGCTAATGCTGGAGGTCAAAAGTGAAAGACAAATGACACAAGAAAGATATTCTTAATAAATCAATATAAGTTATAGCATACAACCTTCTTGGTAACTGTGTCAAGCACTAGTGTTCTCATTTTGCATATAAGGAAATTAAAACTCAAGAGGTTCTGCCCATTTCTCACAATTCCAGGGCCCGGAATGCAAACAGGACTTTAATGTATTTCTATTTAACAATAATATTCATCTCTTTCTTCCTCATCTAATAGATTCCCTAAAGATTCATTCATTCATATTTTTGGTTGATTTTGAATATCATCTTGGAAATCAGTATAAAAACCCATTTTTAATTTGATATTAATTTTATTACCTAATTCCAGTAAGTTCTATTTTCTGGACCTGCTCGACTGCCAAACATGTCTTCTCAAACTTCCTTCCCTCACATATTCCAGCCAGTGATCCTGCTACTGCATATCATATGTACCTGGATGCTTGAATTATGAACACAGAGTGTACTATCTTATAGGAAATGGACTATTCTTTATTATGGCATATGTACTCTGTTGGCTGTTCTAAGAACTGAGCCACCGACTGGCATGTTGTTTGTATGGAAGAATGCATTTCTGAGCTCTAAGGCAATTGTCTCAGAAGCAATCATCTAAAACACAACCCATTATTTTATGTTGAAAATTGCCTATAAAATATGTCCATCATTTTATCCTTTGCTTCTAATTAGGTCCAGTGACCTCTGGCTATTTATTTTTCTTCTGAATGTTGTCTTATAGAAAACATTTAAGATTTTGTTTACATCTATTTTTGCTGCAGCTGTTAGTTCTTTTCAAGAGATTGTTAATTAATATAAATCATTTGACTTCCTTCCCTTAGTCTTCACTATGAGCCTCTGAAATAAGTATTATTATCCTTACTAAACAGATGAAGACACTGAGGCTCAGAAGGACTGGGCAATTTATCCAGGGTCACACTGCTTCTAGCAGATAGAAATTAAAATTGATCCCTATCAATGGACTCCAAAGCCATTACTGGATATCTGCAAAACAGAAGTCAAAGAACAAATAAAATGCATGAGACTAAATATTATTCATTCATTCATTCCCTCATTCAAGAAAGAAAGAAAGAAAAAGAAAGAAAGAAAGAAAGAAAGAAAGAAAGAAAGAAAGAAAGAAAGAAAGAAAGAAAGAAAGACTCATTGGGAAAAAGAGCAGAAAAATGACATTGTCCTAGCATTAGGGAGATGGTGGAAAATGGAATTAGAACATAGCTCTGGCCCTAGAGGCCTCCAAGGCTAAAAGGAAGGACAGACTTAAAATCAAATAATAATTAATTTTGGTAGGTTCAATAGCTTAAGGTGAATTGGGAGGGCTGAGGAAGGCAATAAGAAAGAAGTAATATTTACCCATTTGTTGAGAATGAAAAGCATTTATCAGGAAGATAAGGGGCAGATAGTGGGGAGGCATGAAATAGCATACTAGTCTTATTGCCTAAATAATTTTCCTGAAATATACAAGTTGCATTTTATATTTTACTGGCATTTATTTTGTATGTAAAATATTATTTGTGCAGTTTTCTGCTAGCAATATGACCTTATTATCTTTTGCCCCCTCAGATCACCAAGTCAGGCAAGTTCTTCTAAAGAGGGGGCCCTGTCTGCTTGAGTAAAAGAGAATGATGTATAACTCTCCCCAGTAACCTCTGAGGGCAAAAATGAGTTTTGAGAACTTGTGGTTTCTCCTCTGTGCATGTCCAGCACCTCTGAGCTTTGACAATAAAAAATTGCCCTGGCTTCAGAATAGTTTCAGGATGTACAACCAATTCTGTCAAGTGCAAGAGAAGGTCACAGACAGATCCACAAAGAAGCCAGAATCATGAAAATATGAATGTTTTCAGATGAATCAAAGGAAACAGAGTCTGCTATCATCACTTAATCACATGGTTAGGTGAAATACCAAGAGACAAGGATCAGACTAAGCAACTGTGACCAGTAAGGACAAGTAGAATCAGCATAAATTTATTATAATTAATATCATCATCATTAGTAACTTTGAAGTCTACTCATGTCAATATACTGGGTGCAGTTACCTGCAGAATGATTAAAAATGTAGACTTCATAGCTCTAGATACCTTCTGGGTGAAGAAAAGAGCGTCTTTCTTTAGCTTTATATTTATTATTTAAATGTAACAGTAATAGGCACCCTGTTCTTCAATGCTTACATGTAAATATCACTAGCTAATAGGGCTAATCCTTGGCATTTAGAGATCTAACAGTTTCAGTATTTTCTACTTGTTATCATTGCTCAATTTTCGTGGCATTTAGACTACTTGTTTATTCAATGTTTTATCATATATATAATAACATTTATCACTTAAACCACTTATTAGGTGTGTATTAAGTACATTCACAATATCATGCCTCCATCATTACTATCCACTTCCAGAAATTTTTTATATCTCAACCAGAAACTCTGTACCCGTTAAACAATAGCTCCCCATTCCTTTCACCCCCTTCCCACCCTCCGCCCCCTCCCAAGCACTTGGTAACCTCTATTAGATTTCCTTAGACATTTTGCTTTGCAGAAATACATTCAAATGCACAAGCTGTAAGGCTGGTGTAGAATGTCACTTGGTTAATGTTGAGTTCAGTTTATATAGACTGTGCCCATCTTAATTCAGCTGTGTTGGCAATGTGATATATATATATCATATTGATTGTGAATTTGGGGATCCTTGAAAAGTTCAGATTTTATGCCACTTAAATATTAAGGGCCTATTCTTGGTTATTTCTTATTAGGCTTTCAACCCTAATTGAACACACACCCATACACCAACATGTAAACATGTATATACATCAACACAAAACTTCAAAACTCTATTGGCTTTGCCAAGTCAAAATAGTACTGCCTGTGCCAAGTGGAGCAGAACACGAGTCAATACTCAGAAATCGCTTCTTTTTCTAAATTGTAGATTATAGCCACTAAGAAAGTGTCTTAGAATATTACTGAAATCTCTTATTAAGAAAACAAACATCTTTTTTTTTAATCTGAAAATAAACACCTTTTAAAGTGAAAAAAAAAATTAAAGATTATTTTGCACCTTTTAAATTTGAGCCAAAGAAAGGATCTTGCCTCTACAATAAAAAACAAAACAGAACACAACAATGTAGAAGCTTCCCACATTTGGGGTAGAAGATAAGTATCCAATCAATAGGAAATGTCAGTTTAAAATGAAGGGGGAAAGGCTTGTCATCTCTGCAGAGAAGTTTTATTTCTCAACTCACTGTGTTGGAAATATCAGAACATATGGGGATTTAAAAAAAATTGGAATGAAGGAGGATTAATGGAAAAACAATATTATCTGTCAAAGATCACTACAAAGCAAACAAAAAAACAAGCAAACCAAAGCGACTGTAAAGGGCATATTCATCAATAATCTTGGCTGTGTTTTAAAGGTGCACGGATGCCACAAAAACATCTCCATCATCACATAAATATAATTTTATTGTTTATCTGAGTTGGGGATGACATTTATTGCCTCACACACTCCCTTTTAAAGCATCATGTTTACTTATCTAGCCGTGTTTTTCAGGGTGTTTGCATTTGGAAAAGAACATCTCCCACATCTTTGCTAAATCTTAAATAAATTATGCATTAAATCATATTTTTGCTATAAAACATTTTGTACCAGGGACAACAATTTAAACCCACACCCAATATTGGATATATCTATTAATAATTTAAGAAAAAATTGCTTGGATACCACTGTCTACAGTTCATGAATTTATAGTGAAACATGATTAAATGAATCCACAGCTAGGAATCAAGCTATTGAACAAGCGTCCATTCACCAAGATGGCCCATAAGAATAATTGGATCTTCTAAAGGAAAACATTTGTTAAGCAAATCAATCAAATCCATCTAGCCTGACACAACTGGTCGTCGTCATTCCTGCATAAAATGAAATTTATGTTTCATGAATATGTATTTGAATCAGAGAAAATATGATAGGAAGAATGCAGTCATTTAACAGGGGCTCTTTAATACATGGTTGACAGTGAAAATTTTATTTTGGTAAGGATTTGAAATGTCTGTTGATACCACTCCAAGACAAAGTCATTTCTGGGCCAGTTAAAATTATGTAACTGATGACTGATTTTACTGTTTCCTAATTTAAAATTACTTGAAATCTGTTCTTATCATCAGGAGAGTATCCTAGACGTTACAACACAGGATGTAATAATACACCCACACAATGAGGATGCTAAAATTAAGAATGCTACTTAAATAGAAACACAAGGGAAATTGAAAAATGAGAAATAGACACAGGAGTGTCTAGCCTCCTATTACTTAGCTTTACCTGGTCAAACTAAAGATTCCTTTAGGACCAGGCTAATTCTCAAAAGAATTTTAGGAAAGTTTCCACACTCTACCAAAATAACAGTGTCATGTACCATGAAAGAAACCTCAGATTGTAGTGGTAGAAAAGGAAAAAAGCTGTGGTACATATACACAATGGAGTACTATGCAGCTGTAAGAAAGAAAGATCTCTTATCCTTTGAGACGACATGGAGGGACCTGGAGAGTATTATCCTAAGTGAAACAAGCCAAGCAAAGAAAGACAAATATCACATGATCTCACTTATTTGTGGAATATAATGAACATAACAGTCTGAGGAACAGAGTAGACCCAGAGACGTGGAAGTAGGGTACAGACTGACAATCCTCAGAAGAGGGGGTGGGGGGTAGGGAAGAGATAAACCACAGAATTTATATGCATGTACGCATAACTGATAGACATGGACAACAAAGCTGGGGACAGGGTGGGGGGATGGGGAGGAGGGTGTCAATAGGGAAAAAAGAAACATCTGTAACAAAAATAAATTAATTTAAAAAAAGAATAAAAAAAAAAAGAAAGGTGTGAAAGAACCCACATTTTTTATCAGGAACTCAACCTCGATGTTAAGCAGTGTTCATTCACATATGTGTGTCTGACAGTGTTCACTAATATGTGCATTTCCTCTTATACAGACTTCTACGTGTCACAGTAACTTTTGAAAAGTAGGCACTTAGTTGCCTGAACTTTTATTTCTAGGTCGACATTTTGTTTATTCATGCTAACAAATTTAAAAATTATATTTAGATATCCACCAACAGCTTTCCATACTAAACTTTCTGTTCTTCTTGCATGTTTTTATAATTGTGAGATTATTTCAGAAGTCAATGAGATGCCACCATAATTTCTTTGTTTTTCCATGGATGGTTTGTTCGACTTTATTAACTTATTTCATGAATTTATGTGAATGCTCTTCTTTAGGGACCGATTCTTTCATTCTTTAATCTGGAAGACAGTGTCACCGTCTTGCCATTAAACATCTTTTGAAATCTACATGTTGAGTGACTGGCATCAAGGAACCAGCCAGGCACCCAACAGGCAGTTCTGCTCGTACAGCATGTTCCTCATGGCCTGCCCATCTAGGAAGATTAGCTCTCTTTTGTTTTGTTTCTTTCTTTCCTTTTTTTTTTCTTTATTGATTTTAGAGAGAGAGGAAGGGAGAGAGATAGAAATATTGATGAGAAAAAACATTGATTGGCCACCTCCTTCATGCCCCCCATTGGGAATCGGGCCCACAACCTGGGCATGTGCCTTGACTGGGAATTGAACCAGTGACCTCTTGGTGCATGGATCGACACTCAACCACTGAGCCACACCAGCTGGGCTCCTTTTCTTTTTTTTTTTTTTTAAATCAAAGCACATTTCTTGAAAGCCAAAAATGATAAGAATCAATGAAGAACCTCAAGTTTTTAGGCATGAAGCAAACTGAACTTGGTTATTTATCATCTTGAAAAGAAGAAGTTTGAAAGTGAAAAACTTGCTAACACAGAGTCAGTATCAGGGTTAAAAATTTCTACAGGGTGCTAATACAAGACAGCTGCCTTCATCTCTGGAAATGTCTTAACTCTTAAGATCAGATATCTTAAGGTTTAAGATATCTCTGACAAACCAGCTAAAAATGTTGGATGAAATTAATAAGCTCGGAAGGAAGGAAGGAAGGAAGGAAGGAAGGAAGGAAGGAAGGAAGGAAGGAAGGAAGGAAGGAAGGAAGGAAGGAAGGAAGGAAGGAAAAAGCCCAGGGGCCAAAATCTAAGAAGAAAGTAAAGGGCAGCAGGTGCCCCAGCTGCCCTTGGAATAGGACAGCCTAGGTGTTGGATGTCTCATAGTCAAGGGCTTTGGGTGTGAATGGCCTTTGGAGGAGATGAGCCCTGCATCCGTGTAAGGTAGAACAAAACCCACACTGAAACTCAAAACCTATAAGACTGAGATGCCCATTTTGCTCACTGAGATAAGCTCTGTGTATCTTTACACCAAAGATATGCTGGCAATTATTAAATTTTCACAAATTCTGTAAACTTGTCAAAAAGATCCATTATTTGAAATTATGTAAATTTGCAATTAAATAAATTATATTAAAATAAAGGCAATAGATACTCAAAATGCATTAGTTTCTTATAACGTATTAGATTTTTTGCTATTACCGACATGTTTGAAGTTATTCATGTCCACCGTCTCTCTTTAGTGGAAATGCTACATAATAGTGGTGCTCTCCTGCATGTCCTCCCCACTCTGTGCTCTGCAGTTTCACACTGGGACCTTGAAATAGGCCATGACAGGAGTATTATAGTATGGAAATTAGCAAATGCTACAGGCTTCACTTACTGCTTTGTTGATTATCTGGACTTAAGAAATGGATGCAAATTTTGTTAACAATGAAGATTCAGCTTAAAAGTGTGGGGTGTCTATAGCTATTATACTATGAGAAGCACAAACATTTGACTGTCAGAAATCTATCTTATCCAATTCAGTAGTCACTCATATCACTGATAAACAAATGCAGTTCCAGTATACATTCATCTTTGTTGTTACTCATTGACAAAAACAAAAGTACCAACCAACACTTATGTTGGAACTACTCTCATCTTTCAGCTGCAACCATAGGCAGGCTATAGACCAAGAATTCGGCAACAATCAATGAAAGTGAAAGACTGAATAAGCAAATGGATAATGGCCAGGCTGTGTGATAGCAGAACTCTGATGCATAAACTCTGTAGCCATCGGCCCAGAACACTCAGGACTAGGTCAGTGTCTTCCAGCCTCCCCATTTTCACCCTGCCTTCCAACCAAGGGCAAATCAGAGGACGGATGTGCACCCCAACCGAATCGCACAGAATGACCACTTCTGGGTCAGCCCACCTCCAGCTTCCCTAGTCAGAGCATACCGAAACATTCCTTTCTTTTTTTCATTATAAAGCATTCCACAGCCCTAAATTGAACACTTCTGAGTCTGTAAATGCAGGTGATGGCTGAGTCCCTGCTATAGCAAGCTCTGAATAGGGGGCCTCAGTGAGTTCTCATTTGGGGTGTCTTCGTTTATTTCCACAAAAGTGTTCTATGAGAATCAACTGGCCATATGGAACTTAAAATTAAGTATTTCATATTTTATTATTATTTGTAACAGGTGTACTATCTTTTATTATCAATAAAATTTATAATAAGCCTGTTTGTGTATATATAGGCATATGTATATCTATATTTGTGTGTGTACTTTTTTTTTTTTTTTCTGAAGAGCTGGTTGTTAGGCATTTACTAGCACACCACAGTGATTTTTCTCTGTAAGATGTGGATTAGGAAAAGAAATTGACCCCCTGGCACAAGGGGACACCACAGGCTCTGAGTAGGAAAAGATAAACACATCAGACTCTTCAGAACATTTAAATTGGGTCTGGTCTCACTGGAGTTTGATATGCACATTTATACTACATATGTGGTCCCAGGATACTTCCTCCAAAAGGTCCTGGTCAGTGGTACCCCTGAAGTCTGGTGGAAGCCAACACAAATCCTTTCTGGAAGGAATTCCAATTCCAATTCACCTGCTATTCCATAGGTAAAGTCCTGCTGAAGACAAGCCCACAATCAAAATTCACCACAACCCTGAGTAAATAAACACAATAAACAGCAGGATTCATTCCTCTAAGAACTATGAATTACAACTAATAGATCTTTGAAATATAAGACCATGGAAAACAATCTTTACTGAAACTCCTTACATAGAGGCTACAAGTGGGGTGGTTTTTGTTTCTTTGTTTAAATGCCTGGTAGCTATAAAATCAGCACAATCAAACTTAGCTATCTTATATTTAAATCAGGTCTTTCTTCAAATTGCCAAGGTATTAGAAGAAACTGAAATGTGTTTTAGCTTAGAGACGCTTCCTGCAAGTATAAAAGTCCCTTATATAAAGGCCTTTCGTCCGACAATCTCTGTGCTGCCTGACTGGGGGAGGAGAACCATGTAGGACCAGCAGGTACTGCATGGCACTCTAGTTGGGGGGTGAGGGTGGGGCGGGATTATTTGTGATGAGAGAGCTCAGTTGTGGGATTTGTGGCTGATCCTGTCATTCCAGGAAAAATAACAATGCATCATTCATAAAATATGTTTCTATCAAACCACAGAACTTGGACAATGACAACATTTATTAATGTGCAAGAGATTAGAGCCTTCCTCCTTCCCCACCTAGCCTTAGCTATTCCTCTAACTCATCCTCAGGTAAGAGTGAGAGCAGATCCTTGGGGCTCTTTAATACCTGAGAGTAGAACAGTGATGAGAAACTGGAGAGACAGGGAGAGAGAAGACAATTTAAACAGGCTCTTGGAGCTTGGGTTTGAGGGCAAGAAGGTACCTTTCAAATGGATTCATAGAAACAGACTCTGAAGCAGAAACTGGACTGCAGAGGGTTTATTGACGAGCAAGAGAGCCGATAAACAGGACTGGGCAGAGGGCAGAGCTGAACCGCAATGTGGCCGCACTGAAGACCTCAGCTGACCTGAGAGGAGCTCGGCCGCTGCGACGCCTGCGATTCCACGTAATGAAGTTATGCACCAGCGTGAGAGGGAGATGAGAAGTGTGATGTTTAATTCTCTCACCAGTTTGCGTGTCTCTTTTTTTGTGGGTTTCTCAAGGAGTTCAGCCAGTTTCTTGAGCCATTTGATTTTGACCCTAAGCAGCTCCTTACTACCTTCAGACCTTACCTTCCCTCTAAGAGTGACGTTCGTGCAGATTATACTACGCACAGAATTATATAGCAATTGAGAGAGAATCCATTATTCACTCATGCAACAAATATTTCTTAACTGTCCTTGCCTTAAGCTACGTACAATCTGTTGGGTGAATAAAGAGACTACATGTGCAATAAAGTGCTATTGGGGCTCTCCAAACGCCTTCAGCAGAGCCCTATGGGAGTGCCAGGAAAGCAGAGGTCAGATCCATCATGTAGAGGTAAAAAAATAATAATAAGGAAAGGGATGCTTGGGTTGCATTTGAAAGATGGGTAGATATTTCTGTACCTTGGTTAAAAGGAATGGGGTGAGACAATCCAGGCAGAGGGAGCAGAATGTACAAAAGACAAATATCTGAGAGTCACAAAGTAGCCCTCCATCAGCACCCAAACCTAGTTGCATTGCTCTACAGCTAATTTCAGTAGCATTTTATAAGTAGTTTGAAAGTATTAATTTCACATAACACTTTACAAGTACTTTGAAAGTACTAATTTCACGTAACATTTTATAAGTAGTTGTGGTTTGCAACATGTAAGATGGTCCTCAAAGATCCCTGCCTCCTGGTATACGTACCCTTGTGTGATCAGTCCCCTTGAGGGTGAACTGAACATAGTGACTTGCTTCTATTGAATAGAATATGGCAAAAGTGATAGTGTGTCACATCCACGATTAGTACATCACTTCCAGAGAGCCTGGGGCTTCTCTCACTCACCCTCCTGCCAGGCTCTCTGTGGAAAGGCAGCTGGCAGGCTCTGCACTGCCCTGTGGAAAGCCCACACAGCAAGGACCTACAGGAAGGCTGCAGCCCACAGCTGATGGGCACCTGCTCCAGCAGCCGTGAGCTTGGAAGCAGATCCTTCCCCAGCAGAGGCTTCAGATGAGACCAGAGACTCAGCTGACACCTGACCACAGCCTTGTGAGAGACCCCGAGGCAGGGGCACACAGCTCAGTTTCACATGGATTTCTGACCCACAGACAGTTTGTGGCAATGAGTGTTATTTTAAGCCGCTAAATTTCGGTGTCACATGTTATGCAGCAATAAATGACTAACTTAGAATACTACCCTTTGTAAAATATTTTCTACTGTCATCAATGAGGATACTAGCTTATTTCCCGTTAGGACAAGCTTTCTCTTTCAATAAGATAATTGAACTTTGCATCCAGCCAAGTCTTAGGCATTCTCTTTAATGTTCCAATACCTTTCCTACGTATGGCTGAGCAGCCCTGATGGCACTGAATAAAATATCTCTGTACACCAAGTGCCACTAAAGAAAGATTCTACTAATACAAGAGTCAGAACTAATAATATCAACATTTTACACCATACTAAATTTCTATATATTTTTAAAGACCAGTTTAAATATACTTTTTAAAGTCCTGGAGATTAGCCAAGCTAAGGATATATTGCCTCTTCTCTATGATAAGGCCCTGGAGACCCAGGACAATGTCCTACTAAAGAGTTTATATTTAAGCGTCTATTTTGATGAATATACTGTTTCCTAGACAGTCTTATTAGTGCTGGGATGATTGGCATGCCATATCTCTCTAAGGACAGGCAAAGCAGTTGCATAAAAATGTACCTTGGTTCATTCATGTGGAAGCTGATATTTTGACTGCTTCAGAAATCACTCAACTATTCCATGTTTTATACAAGGCTTTGAAAATAAAAACAAAATCCACTACTGACTAGTGTCAAGATACATCCTGGGAGCAGTCTGTGCTGGCCCAACACTGTCAACACTTCAGACCACTGGCTTGTACCCTAATCACAGGCCACGATTCACACCTCCTGATGAATTTTTATGATGGGCCACTGGATATGAAAAAACCAAGTTGGCAAGTTACAAGGGATGTCAGCGATCACCTAATATAATCAGTCCCTCACACCACCCCTCCAGTTCACAAATGAGGCAAGCATCTCCGGCATTACCAGTCAGTGTTCTAATAAACTGCTCAGTTTCTACATATTCTTCAGAACATTTTAAAGTCTTGACTTTTATTTTATGTTGCTGTTCAAAGGTTTTATATTATTGGACATGACAGAAGTTTTCTATGGTCTATTTTAGATGATCAGTGGGTTTACCGTATCGAGTGCAATAGACAGTTGTGTTGGTGCACACCTTTTAGGACCTGTGGCCTTTGTCTAATGATAGTGTTTTATACAATGGTAAGAAATGAGATTGTTAATTTAATGCAATACCAATTATGTGCCAAAAATTCTTCTCGATTTTTACTTTTTATTTTGGAAAATCTCCAACACCCAGAGAAACAGGGAGACCGTTGAGGTACCTATCATTCAGCTTCCACAACTTTTAATAAAGCCAATCTTTCTCACTTCCTCCCCACTTCTCCCACCACAGCGGATTATTTTCAGTCAAATCCCAGATATCTTCTTATTTCCTCCACAAATATTTCAGTATGTGTCAATAAGAGATAAAGGCATTTTAAAAAATATAACCACAATCCCATTATTGGACCTCAAATTAAAACACCTCCTCAATATTCTCAGTACTCAGCCGTTAGTTGTCTTTCAAGCATACTTTCACAGTTTATTTGTTCAACTGAGGATATAAACAAGGTTCACACATTTCCTTTGACTGATATATCTGTGAGGCCTCTCAAATCTGTGACAGTTCCTTTGCTTACCCCTCTTTTGTGCTATTTCTTATAACTGGTATTTAAATCTAGAGGCATCTTTCAATTCAGATGTCGTTCATTATGACTGATATCTATTTCCATCCAAACATCCATCCACACTAGTTTCAGTACCTCTTCTGAAAGGCTACTGAAATAATCTTCTCTGTTACAAAATTCAAAAATTCTAGAGAAAGTGGGGGAAGATACATTAATGTTCCTAATTCTCATATTTTTTTTAAGCATGGCTTCTATTACATTAAAACAGATGCATGTAAAAAAGAATAAAGTCAAGAAACTACACTGTGAAGGAGAATGTTAAAGTTCAACAGACATAAGAAAAGTGTGTAAATACTAATGCAAGTTAGAAAATAGTAAGCATCAAAATAGAGGTTAAGTAAAAGGTTTAGGAGTTCAGAGCAAAGTTAAAAGAATTCTTTTCTTTCCGTTATTTTGCCTAATTATACATACTATTCTTAATCTACACAAGAAAAACTTAAAATTAGCATCCACAATAGCTATAACTGTGATACTTACTGTATAAGTTCTGGTAAGGTATTTATGGCATCTGTGCCTCGGTTTCCCCTTTGAAAAATGGACAGAATGTTCATATTCCAGTTTTTGTGAGCACAAAATGAGATAATGTATTGTGACACATTTAGCAGTGTGTATGTGTCCATTAATATTCATTTTTTAAAAGACTTTAGTGTCCTTAAAATGTTGGTGCTCCTGTTTTGTTGGGGCTCACCTGTCATTCCAGCTGATGTGAACTGAGAGGAAGAACTGAAAAAAGCCTTTGTCTGAATAAATAAGGCATTCTCTTTACATATGTAAATGCCAAGCAATTAACATACAATGCAGGCTGCCAAAATTCTGGTTTTACATCAGTTTTACATTTTTTCATGTCCCTAATATATACTGGCAAGAAAACGCATTTTCTCCAAACATTAAAGTGGAATGTCTATCTTTTGACAGTCTGAACTATTTAGGCATGCCCAGTGCATAGAGAATCAAATGTTTTCAGAATTGTTCAATTGCTCCTTTGTTTTTATTTTTTATTTATTTTATTTTATTTTTTTAATCCTCACCCGATGACATTTTTCCATTGATTTTCAGATAGAGTGGGAGGGAGGAAGGGACGGAGGGACTGCTCAACCCCAACCAGGGCTGGGGATCAGATCACAACTGAGGTACCTGCCCTTGACAGGAATCGAACCTACAACTCTTCAGTCCTCGGGCTGACGCTCTAACTACTGAACCAAACCGGCCAGGGCTGCTCCTTCATTTTTAATTGCAAGTCAGTCAGGACACAACGGCCTTTTCATAAAGCCTGTTTCTTCCTTTCCTGCACAAAAATCTGGTTCCATTCCTTTTTAATATGTACGTTGAATACTTCTAATTTAGAATCTGTCACCTTCATAACCTCCCAAAGCTTGCAGAACATCAGGGAGGATTTTTTTTGTCATTCAATTTTCTGATGCCCTTCTAAATTTCTCTGTTCTTATTTGCCTGAACAATCTTGGTCATTGGAATTTCATATCCTGAACACCATTTTCCAGCTATCCCATTTTATATTTCTAATTTCATTTATAAAAACAATGGATTATTGGAATAACATGGTAGGCTCTCTAAAGCCTTAAGAATCTAGGAACTTTAAATTTATGGGATAGCCAGCTGTGGTACTTCAAACTTAACTCTACAAATTAAGAAAGAACCATCTTGAAGTTCAAATTAAACTAAAATGAAACCAGTTAAATTTAAGTAATATTTTAGGCTTTAATGTTTAAATACACTATTTATGAACTAGAAGTAAATAACACTTAAAAACAAATTCATTTATGAATTCAGCATCAATCGGGCTTGCTTCTGTTCCAGAGTTTTGTTTGATTGTTATCATGGAAAAGTGGCTATACCTATATTAATTTTAAAAAGACATTTGAGATATTATATCAGCATTAGAATAAACATGCAAGCCAAGGAAAGCATCTTAAAGGGTTGGGTCCCACAATTCACATCAAGAGAGATTTTGTGTGTGTGTGTGCATGTCAAACTACTTGAGGGTATTAGAATTTCTTTTTTAAGCAAAACAAGTCTATATTTATAAAGGTCTTTAAAAACTAAAAGTGATTCACTGGAAAGAAGTTAAACATTGAATTCTGTATGTATTTTTATCCGTTTCTTTTTCTTAGAAGTTGTATTAAAAGATCATAACATATACAGATATCAAATTATAAGGTTGCACACCTCAAACTTTCATACTGTTATAAACCAATCTTACCTTAATATGTTAATGATGTTATATATAAAGAGTGCTCAGTTTTGTAGAGTATTACATATACTTGGCAATTTCTGTTCTACATGTATTTTTTATTGTAGATAAATATGGAACTAATTTGGAGGTGTCCCAGTCAGATTCCAAAAGACATTCCTCCCTGTGTCTACTGATATGACTGATGTGAGAAGCGATGAAAGTCCTTTGCTGCTATGCCGCTGACCAGACTTGTTTAAAGGCTGTTCTTGAGTGTAATGGACACTTGGCTATCCCTCCAAATCTCCACTTCAACCTGGACTACTAACCTGAATCTAGACTATTTTTGAGGAGAGTTAAAAATAAACATATATGAAGTAGTACAGCAGTTTGACATCTAGGCTTTAGCAAAGTCACTGTCCCATGTAATTTCCAACAGGAAAGAAGTCACTGGGACAGAAAATATATGCAACAGCACAATGTGGAGCTGTCACATCAGCTCAGTGTCAGCCTCCAGCCAAGCCAGGCAGACACCTCTGCTCTCCCGACATCTTAGGCTTTCGCTACCGCCTTCTTGTCCACTCTTATTATTGATTACTGGACCTGACAAATAGCAATGATGTTGAATAGAATCGAGAGGCTTGCCCACTTAGTAACTGATGGGTTTCTAATCTTATGATGTTGCAAGAAGTAGTAGGCCACTACTTCTAAGTCATATATATTGCATTTTAAGCATTGTCTTGTGAGCATAGCTATGATGCTATTCAATCACTGAAGATGATTTATGCAGCTGAAAACCCACCTGTGGTTTCTACTGGATGAGATTTTTGGGTAGGACTCTCATTTTTTTCTTATGACTTTCCCCACTGAGTTTTATTTTAATGCAGTGGGATAGGTAAATAAGCCACTTCATTTTTTAAAATTTCCCATCCCATGAAATGTTTCTCAGGAAACTCGATTAATGTTCAAAACCAATATTTGAGTAGGTGTATAACGTAATTAAAATTTCATAAAACTACTTTAATCATAGTAACTCGGTAATAAAGCAACATTATTTATCACACAAAATATTTCTTTGGATTTCTAGTATGTACTTTATTTTAGCTAACTGAATAATAAATAAATACACACACACACACACACACACACACACACACACATTTACTCTAAAAAATTTTGTTCTTTAAAAGGTACACTTTGCAACTAGTACTTTCACCTAAGAGAGAAATAGGTATTTTTCTTGCAGTTTGGTCTATAGATAACTTAATAGGATGAAGACAGAGATGACTAAATTTCATCTATATTTTTTGAATAAGATGACATTTCATCCCAGAATGATATATGGTGTCCTATGACTTAATGTGTAAGAGAATGGTATTCGAATTCTCGTTCCTCTGTAACAGCGATTTTCAACTGGTTTACAGGGGCACATGGTGTGCCATAAGAATTTTTGAACCATGTGATACCTGACTATTTAGTCAGGGCACTGACTTCTTTTTCCTTAGATTGTCAAACAGACAAACAAATGACAAGAGCCAACTCAACAATAGCCATCCAATGTGAATGAATCAAAATTATACCTATTTTCTGTCAGATCGGCAAAAATATACAATATATTTTTTGTTGTGCCACAGAATTTCAGTCATTAGTGTATATGTGTCATGAGATGAAAAAGCTTGAAATCGCTGTTCTGCAACACAAACGTAACTCACAAGCACCCACTACTGTACTTTAGTTGTTACATACAGTAGTGAGTGGAATTGTGTATATTGGGTATATATTACTGTTATTCGTATGGCTATGTTTTTTGTTATCTGATGTTTTATCCCCTTTAGTCTTGCTAAATTTGTCAGTTATTCTAAAAATTTAGTGCAAGTAAGAATCCAGAAGGAATTTGTGAAAAGTCTGGATCCCTGGGCATGGAAATGCTGAGCGATTACAGCTGAGTGGGACCCGGGAATCTGGGTTTCGTTTTCACAGCCATTCTGGGGACAAGGATGCAGGGGCTTCAACAGCTTCCCTTCAGTTCCCTGGGAGAACTGAAACCTCATCTCGCTTTTCTTTTGAAGATTTTTAAAATTGATTTTTAGAGAGAGAGGAAGGGAGAGGGAGAGGGAGAGAAACAGCCATGTGAGGGTAAAACATCGACTGGCTGCCTCCCACACAACTCCAACCGGGTAATCAAGCCCGAAACCCCAGCGTGTGCCCTGATCCCCAACCGGGAATGGAATCGGCAACCTTTCGGTGCCCGGGATGCCCCCCTACCACTGAGCCACCCCGGCCAGAGCGAAATCTCATCTTTCCATTTAATTCCTTTCCGATTCCTCCTGTGTCCACTGGCATGCTTTGTTCATTGAAGACAGGTTGTTTCACATTGAATTTGCCTCAGAATGACAAAACAGAACAAAGCTCAGAATAGTGCTGTCCAACAGATACATAATGTGGGTTACACATATAAATTTAAAATTTGTAATAGCCTGATTTAAAAACTTTTTAAAATAGGTAATATGTAATTTTAATAATATATTGTGTTCAACTCAAGCTATCCAAACTATTATCATTTGAAATATGTAATCAATATAAAAATATTAATGAGATGTTATATTCTTTTCTCATGCTAAATTTTTATAATGTGGCATATAATATGGACTTAGCCCATCTCCATTTTAAATAGTCACATTTCAAGTGGTCAATGGCTACATGTGCTTAGTGGCCATCATGTTGGACAACACAGGTGGGGAGGACAGTATTGCATGCCTATTTCCTAAAATCACACAGGCATGTTCAAAAGCAAACAAATCACACCATGGTGAAACTAGTGATTTGATGAGCCTCTTAATTTATGTGTATCCACCAAAGACATAGGGGATATGATGACAGTGTAAAGTGTGCCGTGCTAAGTGGTCTTGCCAAGGTCTGATTACCTGAGATGCAACCTGTGGGATATGAAGCGATTTACTGAAAGCGGTTTGCCTCTCTGTGGCCTCAATGAGATTTTATGAAAATGGACAGGCTCCTGGGAAGCGGCTGGGTTACACATCTTGTTAATTGGCCTTAAAATTCTGCAAAGATGTTGATTTCTAAAAAATGGTTGGTGCATTAATTTGGCTTACTATTAGAGTTAAACATACTGTTTTTATAAAATACAATGTTTCACTTATACTAGTTTATAATATATTCTGAAAGGCTCTGAAAAGGCATAGAAGATACCAATTGTTACTATTTACTAAGTGCTAATGACAGTATTAAGGAGAACTAATATTTATTAAATGCTTATTATGTATGTGCCAAGCACTGTCCAGAGTGTTTACATATATAATCTCATTTACATAAATTTATCTCATTTACATTACACTTACATATAACAACCCTATGCAATAGGTACTATTATTATTCTCATACCACACATGATAAAAAATAAAAGCAAACAAACCACCCGAGGCCCAGAGAGATGATGTCACATGCCCAAGGACACTTCGGTGAGTGGTGAAGCCAGGTTGAGAACCAGGTATTTGGACCCTGGAGTCAGGAATCTTACAGTTGTGAGCATGTGAAACCCAGTTTATTCTTGTATTATTATTTATTAATTATTGTATTATTTTCCATATGAACAACTGTAAACCGACTTTTGCCCCACCCCGTATTTCTTTGAGAGAGGGAACTGTCAGGAGCACTTCTGAGGGTGTCTAGCAGCATTCCTTGGTTCTGCCAACTCCACAACACTGGCACACTCCACCACCACACTTCATCACTGGTCACCGGTTGTCACAAAGTCCGGAGACATCTTCTCACTGGGGAGCACAATTGCCCGGCTTGAAAACCACTGTCTGGCACTGAACTGCCTCCCTGGAAGCTGCCCAGAGTCACGTGGGTGGGAGACGCCTTACAGAAGGAGCCATGACGTCAGCGCAACTCCAGAAGCTGAGGAAGGCAGGAGAACCAACCTTCTTCCAGAACCTCCAGAAGGAACCAGCCTGCTGACACCTTGGCTCAAGCCCAGCAATTCCCCTTTGGGACTACTGACCTCCTGGACTGTAAGAAAATAAATGCGTGTTGATGTAGGGCACAGGAAATCTGCTATCGTGTCAGTAGAAAGGAAATACAGATTTTGGTCAAAATTCACCAAAATTCTGTCATGTAGGTTTCCTTATTTCTATTTCCTTGATTAGGAAACTGCAAATCAGAAACCTGAAGTAACTTGCCTAGCGTCCCAAAACCAGAAAGAGTGGAACCAAGATTTAAAAAAAAAATTTTTTTTTCTTTATTGATTTTTAGAGAGAGAGGAAGAGAGAGGGAGAGAGAGATAGAAACTTCGATGAGAGAGAACATTGATTGGCCACCTCCAGCATGCCCCCCACTGGGGATCGGGCTCACAACCTGGGCATGTGCCCTGACCGGGAATCAAACAGGTGACCTCTTAATGCATGGGTCAATACTCAACCACTGAGCCACATGGGCCAGGTTGGAACCAATATTTAAAACCAGGACACCTTACTGCAAAACCTGGACTTTTAAAAATCACTATGATGTGTTCCACTCACTTCCTCAATACCCTGACATAATGCAATTTATTCAATCACAACTATTTGAAGATTTAAAGCATGGACAACACTCTTGGGGGGGTGGGGTGCGTCTGGAAACAAACATCCCTCTCTGGGTGGAAAAATACTTTTAAGAAGTAATATTAGAGGCAATCTTCCTCTTTCACTTTGTCGGCTACACTTGAGAGGGAGCTGGTGGTTTCCATGTTGATGTGGGATAGAGATTCTTGGAGATTTGAAGAGTGAAGGGAGAAGAAAAATCCTCAGTCAATGCAGACCCGTGTCAAACACCAGGAATGCTGATGATTTTGACTGGCCTGTTCGTTTCTGAACTTCTAAAGGCATCTATCTGCATATGATTTCCATCAACAACAAAAACCTACGTAACGGCAAGAAAACGCAGGCGTGCAATCAGCCCTCTGTAGTGTTATAATTAAGCAGCAGATTAATCTGACCTGTGTGCCCTGTTTGCAAGACCATTAAAATACTGAAAAATACTAGACTAATAGATCCTTGAACGAAGTCATATCTTTTCAATAAACATGTTCTCATTATGCAAAGGCCTGATTATCAGAAATACATTTTTGGGTTATTTACATTTCTAAATATTTGGCTTCTAAAATGAATACCTAAAAATCTATTATTTTTGTCCTTTGTTTCCCACTCTCCAATTGTTTTCCCACGTCGGATGGCTCTCTAAGAAGTGATACGTGATTAAGAACATGGACTTCAGGCTGGGAGAGCTCCAAGTCCTCAAGCCAGTGCCTCCTCGCCGTGCTTCACTGAGGAAGTTGTTGAACCACTTCAGCTGTGAGGAGCCTCCAGGCCACAGAAAGAAAGCCTGTAGCTCAGTGTCTGGTGACTTGAAGATGTCCCCAAACCTTTCCAACTGCTTTGCTGGCCTTCATGTGGCATTTCCACCGTGACCTAAGCGATAGATTCAGATCGGAAGCCTCCCCTTCCCTCTTTGTTCCCTGAAAATCTGCTGAGGCTTTGCATTTTAACAAAAGGCACTTCCCTCCATTTATCCAACTGCCCAAATCAGAAACTAGGTTCTCCACCCCCAGCCCTCCACTTCCCCGACAAATCTCAACAATTTGGGTGCATCCTACCTCAGAGATGGGAGTTAATCCCATCCTTCCCTTTAAATCTATGTATTCACCACCTGAATTCACCCCTGCACCCCATTCTTTCTAGCCTATCTACTTTTCTGTCTCAATTTTTCCCATTAGTCACCCATTCTTGACAGCCCTGACCAAGTGGTCTTTTGTGTGTACAACCATATCGTTTCCAGCTTCAAAGCCTTGGCTTGGCTTCCGATGACCTTTCAATAACCTTATGACAGCGTGGCACCTGCCTACTCCTCCATCTCCTCCGCTGTGAACATCAGTACCTGCATCGGAGGCTTCCACCTGCTGACAGTGGCTGCGTTACAATGACCTCAGCTTTCAGAAGAGGCAGTGCCCCAGTCCCCATTCATTCCCAAGACAAATTACAATAGAATCTCTGGGGACCACAAAGTAGTCTTTTATTTCACTTTTGCATTTTCTAAATATTATATTATAAATATGTGTTTTTTAAGTTCGAAAATTTTTAAAATTCAAGAAAAGGAGCAAGAGTGGCACAATGAATATCCGCATACTTAACATTCAGATTTCAACAATGATCAAAACGTCACCATACACGATTTAGTCCTTTTTTGTTTAAATAGTTTAAAACAAATTCCTGACCCCATCATTTCACAAACATTAGTGACTATGATCTAATACCTTAGACCATCTTAAACCTTCCCAGTTCTACACAATATGTGGGTTTTTTTTTTTGTTTGTTTTTGCAGTTGGTTTCTTTGAAACAGAATTAAACCAACACATCATATTTGGTTGTTAAAGCCATTAGATCTTTTCAAATCTAGAGCAGCCCCCCTCCCATTAGCCCCCTCTCTTTCTTCTGCTGAATCACTAGACAAGAATTGATTGTCCTGTAGAATGTACTGCATTCTGGGTTTAGATTAGTCATTTGACTTGCCTCTTTCCTCAATTTCCCATCATTACTTTTAAAATTTTCCCACATAATTCAAATGTCCAGGCAAGGTTGAGGATGACTCATCCTTCAGCCATACAAACTTAGTAGGATAATTTGTACTATGCTCTTGTATGCAGTTATAACCACAGCCACTAACACCCACTAAGCAATCCAGCACGTGCTAGTCAAGGTGCCAGGTGCCTGTCTCACACGAACCTCACAACTACAACCCTACCAGAGGAAACTGAATCTTAAAGTAGTTCAGTAATTTACCCAAGGAATCTAGCTGGTAAGTGGTAAAGCTGGGACTCAAACCCTGGTGTATCTGGCTCTCAAATCTACATTCTTACAAGTATGTTTGTCTTTATGGTCCTTGTTTTCATTTAAGAACAAGGGAAGTATGACTTTAAATTAGAAGCAGAGCCTGATTATTCATTTCCAGCCAAGCTGTGGTAGGTCCCCTGTTTTCCCATAATAACAACATTATATCTGTATCAACCTGTGTTTTGATCATTGCTCTTTTAGTCACACAAATAGACCTATGTTCTCCAAATGACAAGAGACTAACCAGTTATTGCAATGTGGCTATGCTGAAATGAAATGTGCTATAAGGGTAATTATACACACTGGATTTCAAAGACAGCAGACATGAAAAAGAACAAATTATTCCATTCATAATTTTTAAATTGTTTACATGTTGAAACAATATTTTAGATAAATTAAATATATTATTTAAATTAATTTAACCTGTTTCTTTTTACTTTAATGTGACTATTAGAAATTTTGTAATTATAAATGTGGCTCACATCGCATTTCTATAGGACAGTGCTGAACTAAATCCTGAACTCCTTTAGGGCAAGAAGGTATAGTTTCTTTCTTCTTCTTTGTAATTTCTGCACTTCCAAAGACTGCCTGGTATAGAGTAGACAAATTTAATAAATGTAAGGCAAGTAGACCCTGAGTTCCAAAACAGAAGTCATAAATTTACAAGTGTAGCTGATATATTGTCAGGATTCTCTCATTGCCTGTAAGGTATTGATTAGAGATTTTTAAAAAGAAATCACGTTAAACTGATGATATACTCTACTTGAGGATGATAGCAGTAACATTTTCAAATAAATACACTATCAACAGCAACAAAAAATAGCAAAAGGTATATTTTAGGTATAAAATATATGGACACAGTGGAAAAGAAATATGACTGATCACTGTCCACAGAATAAATGGTCTGGATGCAGATAAAACTCCTTTAAAAATCAATTCCAGTGGTCATAAATCTCCTGAAGTTCAAGTGCTAATCAGACTTCTAGAGAGGATGACTTTCTGGCTTTTGACCTGAAAGGCGAGCACTGAGAGGGCTAGGTCTGAATCACAGAAATGGAACCTTGCAGACAGTGAAGATTTGACGTAAGTTTTTGAAGTATCCAAAGAGGTGAGGAGATTGTCAATGACAAGCACTGTAGCACACAGTGTTTTCTTCCTCATGAAAGCTTTATTGGCACTGGAAAGGTAACACCCACGACAAGGTGAAAACAGAGCCTACGGTCTCTAGTACTTGAGATTAAAAAATATATGTACACATGCACACATATAAACATACACATGAGGGCAAAAAGAAAGCCCTCACTCGGGATATCTCAAGGAAGAGAATCTTCTCTGAAATAGATGCAGAATGAATGTCCTTTTTCCTTATTTATCACATGTCTCCCTCAATGAATAATGCAGACTTGTCTTTCTCTGGACCACAGTGATGCCTCAGAGCTAGGCTCAGAAGGGGAGCACCTGCTGGCTTAGGCTGAGTGAAGGAAGACAATGTACTGTTTGGAGTCAGTTCTAGTTATTTAGGGGTCTTGTCATTCTGAAAGAAATGAAGATTTGAGGATCTTTCCCCCATATTTTATTTATTACTGTTGCTAGGAATATTGAAACCCAAAGCATTAGTTTTAGAAGCTTCTTAATTTATAATACTACTTGAGGCACCTAATTTCATCATACAGCATCTTTGTGATTACTGTATTATCTTGCCAGTAACTACAAAGAATAGCTACACTTTATACATTCCTCTTTTTTTATTAATTAATTTATTTTTGTTACAGATGTTTCTCCTTTTTCCCCCATAGACACCCCCCCCCCAGCATTGTTGTCTGTGTCCACTGGTTATCCATATATGTATATAAGTTCTTTGGTTTATCTCTTCCCTACCCCCCGCCCCCTCATCTGAGGTTTTTTGGTCTGAACCCTACTTCCTTCTATGTCTCTGGATCTATTTTGTTCATCAGCTTATTTTGTTCATTATATTCTACAAATAAGTGAGATCATGTGGTATTTGTCTTTCTCTGATTGGCTTATTTAACTTAGCATAATACTCTCCAGGTCCCTTCTATGTCATCTCTAAGGATAAGAGATCTTTCTTTCTTACAGCTGCATAGTAGTTTATTGTGTCTATGTACCACAGCTTTTTTATCCACTCATCTATTGATGGACACTTGGGCTGTTTCTGGATCTTAGCAATTGGAAATAGTGCTGCTATGAACATAGAGGTACATATATTCTTTCTGATTGGTGTTTCAGGCTTCTTAGGGTATATTCCTAGCAGTGGGATCACTGGGTCAAATGGCAGATCCACTTTCAATTTTTTGAGGAAACACCATAGTGTTTTCCATAGCAGCTGCACCAGTCTGCATTCCCACCAGCAGTGTACTAGAGTCCCCTTTTCTCCACACCCTCACCAGCACTTGTTGTTGATGATTTGTTGATGGCAGCCATTCTGGCAGGTGTGAGGTGATAACTCATAGTCATTTTAATTTGCATCTCTCTGATAATTAGTGACGTTGAGCATTTTTTCATATGTCTCTTGGCCATTTGTATGTCCTGTTTGGAGAGGTGTCTATTTAGGTCCTCTGCCCATTTTTTAATTGGATTCTTTGTCTTCCTTTTGTGGAGTTATATGAGTAATCTATATATTTTGGAAATTAACCCCTTATCTGATGTATTGTTGGCAATTATGTTCTCCCAAATAGTGGTTTCCTTTCCATTTTGATGGTTGTTTCTTTTGCTGTGCAGAAGCTTTTTAGTTTGATGTAGTCCCATGTATTAATTTTTTCCTTTGTTTCTCTTGCCTTAGGCGTTGTATCAGTGAAAATTCTGCTGCATGTGATGTCTGAAATTTTGTTCCCTACATTTTCTTCTAGGATTTTTATACATTCTTCTTTTTAAAGCACCAACTAAAAATCTAAAATCTGAGCTATGGTTAAGATAAACATATAAACACCTTCATTCTCGCACTGGTATTCAAGAAAACCATGAGAGAATATTTTGTTTTTCTATGGAGTTTAATTTTTCAGGACTTAGAATTATGGTAATGAGGGTGGCTCTCCACCTGCACCCGCATTGTCCAGTTTATTTTAAGTCTACTCTGCAGTTGGGGTTGAGATTGAATTGGCCACCACCAGAAGTAGTTACTGGTTCCACAGAGCACTTGGAAGTTAGACCTTTAACTATAAGCATCTGTAGAAAATGAATGTGGGAGCCAGATCCAACTAATTGTGCAGATGATACAAAATAAATCATAAATAGATCATCTCAAAGTATTATAATATGATTAACTTCAAAACACCCCTAGATTCTTAACCTTTTCCCTTCAATTTTCAGTTGGGTCTAATCGGCAGATGCCTTCATGGGTAAAATTGGAAGTTTGAGTAATGACATAGTTTATTCATGGACAAAAAATATATAATATTCATATTTACTCAGTGCTGACATATCAGGTATTATGTTAAATGTGTGAATTAATCATCCTTTTAACAGCTATCTACAGAAGCAGACAGTTTTATTATCCCCTTTTTTGCAAAGAAGGAAACTGAGGCTAAGAGAAATAAAATAACTTGCCAAAGTCACATTTTACTATATAGTGGATCGAGGATTCCACCCTGATGCATATTTTTGGAATGTCTTAACTCCTTTTAATTGCTTAAACCACCAAGCTTTGCATGCCTTTGAATAGTCAAAACAGTAGGACAAGGAAGCAAACCTCTATTGTCTTTTCAATATTGTCCGGTCAATTAAATTGGTCCGATTTAACCACTCTGCTTTCTAAGATAAAGACTATAGCCTGATTTCCTCACAAGTTCTGATAACATGACATCGATGGGGAGAGATAGCCTTCCTGACCATGAATAGGTAGAAGAAATAAAGTCATTATTTATAGTCATGATCCTTTAACAGAAAATACTTGGCTATGTTTTAAAATTAGTCTTAGTTTTTTATGCTATCCTTTTTTTTTTAATGTGAGACTCAACATAATATTCACTTGATCTCCACAGAAGGGCTAAGAGAATGTATATCCTAGCAGCAAAATTATCTCATTCAATGCGGTCTTAGTGAGAGTTCACTTCTCATGTATTTTAGAAACATTTGTCTATCTCCTACAGCACAGCCTGTGGTAGAATAGACTGTGGACAGGCTATTTTGCTCCAGGTAAAGCTGCTCAAATCCTCCCCAAATATACAATAAATAAAACAACACAAGAACTGATGGAGAACGTACAGTTTTTGTCAACCGTGAAACCTCTGACTTGGATGACGTCATTAGTGATGGGTTCACTAGATGCAAATACGGAACCACACATGTTCGCATAAGCTCTAGTGACTCAGTCATTTGCCCTGGTTAGGGCCAGCTAGCACTGTCTGCCTTTTATTCAAAGGTGTACAGAAAAGGGGAGGTAGTACCTGACATGTGAAATAACAGACTTTCCTATCAGAAGCAACAGGATGCCGGCCCAATGCTGGGATCTTATCATTTCAACGAATCAGATCTTTAAATTTAAATTACGGCTCATAACGATTCACTAGGCTAAAATTATGGAAAGCTGGCTTCTTGCCAATAGAATTAAGCCCATACTACTTGATTTTCATCTAGGATAGTCAAACATATATGTCATATAGCAGCCTTCCCTGGTGCAATGAAGATGCAAATTGAAAGCTGCAAGTTAGAGCCCCAAGCAATTTTTCCCTTATATATAGGAAAATACAAATTATTAATATCTAATTCACTTGAGACTTAGGAAGTTTTTTGCCTAGGGAGAAGTTAGAATATTGTAGGGGCAACATTACCTTTAATCCATACACAAAACTGTCCTTGAGTGGTCTAGAAGACTGTTTGTCTATTTGTAGCATATTTTTTTCCCTGTTAGATGAAGGTATATTTGTGTAGCATATTTAACCAGCTACTGATGTGTCTTTTAACCCTATAATTGCATGCGGTTTGTTGTAGCTAGTCTCTACAGATGGCCTCCATAAACTACGGCTTCCAGTAGTAATGCCCCTGTCTAGTCCCTTTCCACACAGCACCTCGAATCATCTGTGTGGCCAAAAGAATACAGTGGAAGTGTCATTGGGTGACTTCTTAGACTATGTTTTAGGAATCTCTGTGGCTTTCACCTTGCTCATTTGGAATGCTTGCTGGTAGCCAGTGGCCATGTAAGAAGTTCATTTACCCTGATACTGATACCTCCATGCTGTCACCCACGTGAAGAGGCTACGGAAAGACCAAGAGAGAGAGATGACTGACCAATCCCCAGCTGGTCCAGCCCTCCCAGCTAAGAGAATAGAGCTAACAAAGCCATCTTGTGCATTTTAGTCCCCAAAGCCAGCACATGGAGAAGAACCGAGGAAATCATCAAACAACCAGAAAGACGGTCCTAGACACATTACCTAAAGTGAGGCATTTTAACCATTACCCGTCCTTCAAGTTTCCCAGGGTGAGGCCCCAGACATCGGGGTGTAAAGAAGAGCTCTCACAGTTGTCCTTTGCCTGAACTCCAGGCACAGGGAATCATGAGCAACGTAACAGTTGTTGTTTTATGTTGTTATATTTTGGGGTATTCATTGGTTGATTGATTTTTGTTATGTGCAAAGATTGAACCCTCAACCTTGGCATATGGGGATGATGCTCTAACCAGGCATGGATATCCCATTTTAAAATTTTCATGCAAAGATTGTTGAAGATGGAAGGGGTCACAGAAATCATCTCTCCTAATCTCTTCATTTTATAGACCAGGAAACAGTCTAGCACAAGTGGAATGAAAAGATTAACACTTGACAGCAAGTTTATGGTAAAGTTGGGACAAAGACCATTTCTTCTTGTAGAATAGGGCCAGGCCCTGTATGCCATGCTAACCAACAGCTGAGCTATAAGAAAGAGGCTTTGGAGGGATCTTTGATTTTCAGTCCACACATAGGCTTGTACCCACAGCTTTTGTTTCCAGCGTGGAGTAGGGTATTGTGGCTCAGGGAACTAGCCTGTCGTCCCCAGACTGAGCTCGAGCCCAACGTGACCCTCTGTCTATCCAGGGTATGCTCTTGAGCTCCAATTTTTCCATTCTAACACAGGGCTAATAGACCTCTGCCCTCATAGAGTAATTTATGTGACACGCTTGATGTAATGACTGGCACAAAAATGCTATCTACCCTCATTCCCATTATTTCCCCTTTGCATCGTTTGACCTTGCATTTCTACCAAGTTCTACTTCTTTTGCTGGTTATTCTTGTCCTATTCACACTGATTTCTTTGCCACGCTCACATCCTGACTCCCCACTAGATGCCATCTCTTTCTGACTTTCTATCCACTACCTGGGACCACCTGAGAGTGTCATCCCTTCCTAGTGTCTCTCCTTCCTTCAAAATGCGAGTGAGAGCTTTGATCTGCCTGTCGGAGCTAAACAATGTGAACACTGCACGTTATTAGCGTTCAATTACCGTTCAGGGTTATTGATTAAAGTGATGGTTTTCAGTGTGGACACCAGGCAGTAACAGCATTTCCTCAAGATTCCCTGAAGTGCTGGCAAAAACTGTGTGGAAGGAAGGGAGTAGCATTAGGAGGGAACATACTAGTTCTCACTCTGGATTTAACTTTTCATATGTTTGCATGTATGTACACACACTTGTTTACATGCACAGATATGCATCAAAGAACCCATAAAGCCTCTTAAGTTGTGGCATAAGATTTGCTTTGAACAAGTGAAATCCCAGCTTTAAAAAGAAAGAAAACCACCATCACATTAACATATCAATTGACCTGGGTCAAAAAAAGGTATTTATATTCAAGAATAAAAGCTGCCACCCTGAACCTTGAATTAAAAAAAAAAATTAATATCGTTTGTTACCATTACATGAATAAAGGGTTGAAGGAAGAATTTACACCAGGTCCAAGCTGTACAAAACTACTTTCTTTTCCTAAAATCCACAGTAGAATTTGGGGGCAGATATTGTTTTGGTTTCCTTTACCTTAGCATAAAATGTGTGTCAAAACACCATAAACGTGGTGGCTCTGAAGGAGGAGAAAGTGCAGACATGGCTCTAACGTAAGGTGAGCACTGCCCATTTCTCAGGAGGGCCCTGTGTGGGGGGTTGAGGTGGGCTGCCAGACACACTGCTCCTTTCTGCACCAGAGCCAGGAATCACGGTTAATAGCATTATCTCTGAATACAAAAAGAGCCATATATGTTATATATCAAATGTATACTCAAGTCTATGAGTAGGGATAATTAACATCTGAAGAACCATCTTAACTCAGGAGTTTACAGACGCCATAAATTTAGAGAGTTGCCAGCAGACTAATCAGCAGTGCAAAAAGTAGACAATGACGTAAGACCCGGTCACTCTGCTGTTGCACCCACAATGCCACTGGTGGATTCACAGATCTGAAGCTACATCACTTCACACACAAATAAATAGGAAGAGTGAGAATGAAAGACTCATGAGTAATAAATTAGCCTCGCTCTGCAATAGACATATGCTGTATCCGGGAGCTGAGTTTCAGTAAACTGGACACATATCCAATACTGACAGTAATTGTGTCAAGTACGCATCGAGCACAGCCACGGACCGCTCTGCCACTGGTTATTTTAATAAATCTTATATTTGAAGAGTGAAAGCATATTTTATTGCCTTAATTAGAGCAGGGATTGGTTTCTTTGAGTAAGTTTTACAGGGAAAGCAATTTAAAACATATTCTAGAAATCTGTATTTTAGGACAAAAAATATATTTGATTCAAGTGGGGAAAGTGGCTATTTATTTTTTTTAAATAAACAGGTTTGCAGAAGGGTAGATTTTTTGGTTTTGTTTTGTTTTGTTTATCTGTACCTGAAATAGAGTAGTAACCTTTCCCAGGGATTTGGTGACCTGTAAGAATGGGATTTTGTAATATTAGAGTCAAAGTTCTATCCGGTCATCTACAAATCTGTCACTCAGCAGGTGACTATCAGGCAGAGACAACTGCCCTTGTTCCAACACTATAGCTGCCTCTATGTAATTGTACTCAAAATTTATTTAACATTCTAGATTTATTCTGTCTCTTAAGAGAGTATTACAAGTAATACTACCACCATTAACAATAATTAAATGCATCCATAGCCCGGTACTGTGTTTGCATAAAGGCAAAATGAAACACACATAAGATGCACTCAGGTACACAGATCAGTTATTGACGGGGGAAGCTCTATCAAAGGAAAACAGGTTTCGCATACAGAAATGTCTTTTAGCATGATGCTTTTTTTTGTTGTTGTTGCATCTGTTTGTTCTGCCATTCCGCCATATTGAGGGGAGGTTTACAACTGAATTGTTCACTAGACCCCAATCACGAGTCATCACAGTTTGAACAGGGGCTCTTTGGTTCCATATTTGTATATTCACTATAAAAGGTTGTTTGGAATGGTGCCTGTGAGTCTTGTCTGATCTGTAGCTGTCAACTATTATGGATGCTACAGAATTTTGCATAAGATTACAGAATACAAACTGATTAGAAAGAAGCCCAGCCCAAAGGAATGTAAATGGGAGGGATTTTGGAATAAGGATCTAAAAATAGGTCCAGCTGCTTTTCCATGGGAAAATGTGTCCGTGTGACCATTTTCAATGCTTTTGGGGAATTATATGCATTTTAACCATACATGTCTTTACCTAAATTTAGATTTTGCTATCCAGGGGATATTTGATGATGTCTACAGATTTTTTTCCCATAGTTCGGAAGTGGGTCAGAGGATGTTATAGGCATCTAGTATGTAAAGACTAGGAATGCTGGTCAACATCCTACAATCACAAGGCAACCCCCCACCACATAGAATTGTCTGACACAAAACATCAACAGAGCCAAGACTGAGAAATGCCGATTTACACATATAGTACCTTATTTAGTGTGAGGAAGATTTTCTTCCCAGCTTCATAGCATAATAACTAGAATGAGGACATGTTAATTTTTCTTTTTTTTTAAATGAGGATGGTGGAGAACTAGGGCTTTCTGATAGGACTCACAGACAACTGAACACAAAAAAGCTCAGTGTTAGAAGAGTAGAGTGTTGTTGGAGAATGAGTTTTAGTTTAGTGTTTTTGCAGTGTGGGGTGACTCAGGAAACTACTGATAGTTAAAGACCACCAATGTCAGTTGGCTATAGGGGATGGAGAGACCTATGGGTAATGAAAAGTTTCCACTGTGTTAGGCAACAAGAAGGAGGTCTTGAAAAATTTGGAGCAAGAAATGTCACCAACAAATAGGTGCATGAACAAGGTGAATTTGGATAGCAATGGACAGATGAACTGGAAGTCAGAGAAAATGAACAGAGAGGACTAGCTAGGTAGTGGGAGCTTGAACTAGAGGAATGGGACTGGGGGAAATGAAGACAAATTAGTAAGTGAGACTGTGAAAAAGCTGTTAGAATGGCCCTGGGCTACATGCAGAGTGTGCAGAAGGGGACTGAGTCAGAGTTGATTCAAGGTTCCTGGGAGAAGGGTGGATCCATTAAAACACTACAGACTCAGAAGGAAGAGCAGTGTAGGGAAAATATGATGAGTTCAGTTTTAGACTTAATAAACTTGAGATATTAGGGAGACCTTCAAGTAGACATTTCTATCACGCAATTCAGAATATAGAATGAAGCTACAGAAAGAGGTTGGGATGAAGAAATAATTGGGAGAAGGTGAGATTCATTTATATGGAGATGATAGTTAAAAAGCCACAGACACAGGATGAGAAGGCGGAGAAAAAGGGACAGGATCTGGGGGATACTCTAATTTGAGGACATGAAACTAGAACAGAAACAAATGCAAGAGACAAGGATGAAATAATCAGAATGGTTGCCACAGAATGAGGATATCACGGAGTGATAGAAGCGAAGCAAGGTTAGAGTGGAGAACTTAGGGGTGGTTCAGCACCATGGAACGGTCATGGAGGATAAAGCTGTGGAAGGACTGCTGGAATGATTATTAGGAGGAGGTTATCCTGGACCTTTGAGAGAACAGTCACTAATGATGGTTATGGGAGAAATGGGTTGTGACAGCTGCAGAGAGGCTAGGGAGGGAGTCAGTGCTGGGCAGGGAGAGGAGAGAAGGGGTGTGAGGCTTGAAAGCGTGGACTCATTTCTAGGCCAGAGGCCTCCAAACAGGTCTCTCCACAGCAAGAAAAAAGCCCACATCACTGACTCCTAAAAACAAGCTACTCCTTAGAGCTTCTTCTTCCCATTCTATTCTTAAACGGTGGTTATGGGGGTAAAAATTGAGCACAAAAAGCAGAAATGAGAAGGAACATGACTGAGTGCTGTATAGTTTAAAATGGACATGGGGATACAGCATTTTAGGGTTAGAGTATAAAAAAATATGGCAAGAAAAACATGTAATTCCAGGTTATTTTGCCACCATTTCGAAAGTTCCAGATTTATTAACCAAAGCATTCATTAATGCTTCCCCTCGGAGGCCCCGTCTGTAATATTCTAGTGCCCTGTACTTTGAATAAATGTCTGATGATTCTGATGATTCTTGCATTTTTATGCCTCGAGGTAGGCCAAAGCAAACTTGAAACTTTTAGAGGGGATGTAGGAAGGAGGTATCATGTGGTAACACCTACATTAGCAAACATTTTCATAATTCATTGAGGGAAACCGCCAGCAGCACTGTAAAAGCAGTGCTTCCCACAGATGGGAAGGCTGTTGCTAGGGTGGCCAGAGAGGTGCCTGATTCTGTCCTTACTCACGACCAGACCACTGAGTGCACATGCTTCAGGGTCAGGGAGCCCAACATCCTTTTTTACAAATTGACAGGGAAAGGACTGTGACTCAGAGCAGTTGGATGGCTGTCCCTCTCCCAGTGGAGATCTTGGAAATGCAAAGGCATGATGGGAGAGTCTGCTTAGTCAAGTGAATGGAGACAAGGCTTTTGAGATGCTTCTCAGAGGCTTGAGTCCTTTCTTGGGCCTCTTGATGGAGGTGGACACTATGGACACCTAAGGAATGAGGCCATTGTTTCCAGGAGGAACATTGTTAGAGCAAGTGCTGAGCTGGTTGAGGTGAGTCGTTTCCAAATTGTGTTCGAACCCTCGAACATTCTTATCAACTCAACTTGAACACGGAACCTCAGGGGAGAAAACGGATGCAAACGGAGGCACTTTTCAGTGAGAAGGAGAATAAAGAGGGCCAGAGTCATATCTTTTCAGCCTTCATTAACAGCCTGCAGTGACCTTGAGGCGGCTCTGAAAAAGGAGAGCTTAGCAACTGCCCTGTTTGATTATCCCCAAGAAACCAATCAAATCCTGAACCAAATAGCACTTTAATAGTACCAATCATAACAAAAGATTGCCTGGCACATAGGTCAGTCCATTGTAGTTGTAAGTCCTTTTAAACCATTTGATAAATAAGTCTTGAGGGCCTGCCGTGTTAGGTGCTGAAAGCACACTGATACAACAAAACAGAAAACAACATCTGCCCCCATCCCATGAAATTAAGATGGTCTAATTGTTATAATAAAGTGATCTCATTGATCTTCAAGTACTTTATGAAGTAGGTTTGAATATTATTGTTTTGTTTTGTTTGTTTGTTTGTTTTAACAGCTGAGGAAAGCAAGACTCAGGAAGACCATATAACGTGACACACCCCAGGGTACCCAGTGAATGTGACTGGGACCTCATGCAGGCCTCTCATCCCAAAGACAGGCTCCTATCATGGCTGCCCAAGACTTTAGCCTGTAGATCTACAGCAAATTCTAATCGCAGGGGCATGGGAGCAGACCCTGCTAAGTTTCCACAGTCTCTTTCCTCAAAATATCTGCAGGCCATAGTAGGGCATGTTACCATTCTTCACTAAGCTCAGTGATCCCTATTCTCAATGGTACCTTTGGAGACAGGATCAAGGAGACTCTTCCTTGATGGACTCAGAATAGATTCCATGGTGCATCCAAAAGACTGGAATGGACCTCTGCATAATATATGTTTTCTGTGGCAGGGTTTGAAATTTGAAAAACAAAAACACTGGGTTTCTCCTTGCCATTTGTTGCTCTTCGCTGCTTCGTGAATAGTTCCTAACGTTTTCTCTGTTCCTCACTAAGTTCTCATAAAAGCGAACATGAAATAAGAAAAAAAATTGGCCTCACTTTAACACGAGCTGACTATTCCCCTGCCATGACTTGTTTTTGAATATTAAAAACAGTAATAAAATCAAAATAGTCTTCGGAAGGAAGAGAGTAGCGCATGAGCCATATTCTGCTTGGACAAAGTCAGGTCCCTTGAGAAGGAAATACTGTAAAGCCTCTTTCATGTCAAACACACACATTTACTTCTGAAAGAGATGTCTTGTTAACTTGTTATAGAAGATCAAGATAATTAGAAAAATGACAAGGAAAAACACATTCAGGGCAGAAAGAGAGCGTATGGCACACATAAAACCCTGCAAGTAGTTTATTGTTAGGGTGGCTGAGATGGAAGACTGATCAAAATCGCTAACATTCTTTTTTAGGATTCATTTCTGACTCAGGTCACAAAGAACTGTCACTTTTACTTTGCAACAAAATAATAACTAAGTAAAAAATAACTCCCCAACACCACCTCTTGTAGCAAAGAAATGCTCATCACCGGTTCATTATCGGTCAAAAGACAACAGCGCCCACTTCTCTGATGACTGGGTCAGGGCACCAGCCCACTTTCCTATTAACTTAAAGTGCATTTCACAGCTTATTGCTGATTTTATGGCTCTTCCTTTAGTTTCTGCCAGCAGAAAAAAAAATCTGCTCTCACAGTGGAAGTCTGACAAGTTATTTCAACTATATTAAACAGCAGGCAACAGCCAGTTTCAAGCTTTCTGGCATTCCTGCAGGTCCTACTAGAAATCAGGGGTCAAAATGTTGGAGTTTGGGGGATAACATTGGCATAACACTTAGTCTCAGTTTTCTGTTAAGAAAGACATCAAAAGGAAAAGTTTCTGCCAAATACAAATTCTTGGCAATGGAGACCCAGTCCAGTGATCAAAAGAGGTGGTCACTACCCGTCAAGCTGACCAACCAACCATCTGAAAGGCAGTAAGAAGAAGGTCTGCTTTATGCCTGTAACAGATTCATTTACATTTGTCTTAGTCTGAATTCTCAAGAAAGCAGAGCATGAAGCACAGATCAAGGGGCTAACATTTTATTTCAGAGATACAAGCCCAAGGCAATGAGAGTGAGAAAAAAAGAACAGCGAGCAGAGGAAATAAGGTTGGCACTGATATGATAATCACTGCCCTGGCTGACACTTTGCCATGAGCCACCAAGGAACGAGGCTGGTCTCCTGGGAGATATGCTTGCTCACTCTTCCGCCAGATTTCCAGGGAAGGGTCCTAAGGAGGAGACACCTTGGAGTGGTCCAGGGAAAAGAGAAAGGAGAGCATCTTTGGCCTGGCTCGCTCTGGCCTCCTATGTCATAGCTCACCAATGGGAGCTCTCTTCTTTGTACTTGTTGGTTGCTTCTGGACCCTCTGCACCCACACATGAAGTTCAATCCCACTAGTGAGTTTGTTCCATTCAAGTTCAGAAGCAGAGGGAGACATGGCTTACATGGGGAGGTAGCCAAGACAAGAGGACATGGTCAAGGGGATCTGTTCAGTTCACTTGTTAGATCTGGATCACAGACTGAATTCTGAGCTTTCCAACAGGCAAAACTAGAAAAGAACATTATCAGTTATATGGCTCACTATATCCATAAGATTAGATCAAGCTAGTTCTTCAGAATATAACTCTTTCTGATACTGAATCATGGAGAAATGTTTCCTATGGGACACTGGCATAGTTTAAGAGAATATATGTTATCCTCATTATTAGTAAATAAAGGGATGTGTTTCATAGCATTGTTTCTCCAACCATTCAATGTCAGACAATGATATACTGGCAAAGCCATTTTTGGTAAATGTTATAGAGTCCTAACAAAGCAGTGGAGCATGATAAATTTTAAAATGTACAGGGAAAGCACAGATAGCAAAGCCTTTGGGCAGTATCCGACAATAATTATTCTCTCAAATGCGCTTTTGATATGTTTATGGCACCATGTATACTCTGGGTGAATTTCACAACTTCTCTTGGGATGTGAATGTGCACCACATAGGGCTGTCACAAGAATTAAACAAGATAACATATAGAAAATTATAGTGAAATTAGATCTGAAGCTTAATAAATGACAGCTAATGACTCCTGGTTAATTTAGCAGGGAGAAGAAGAGAGAAAAGCCCAGGAAAATCCCAAGACTTAAAGCATAGAGCCTCGGGGAACACACAGTACCATTAACAACACCAGCAAGAGGGGCAGTTTTGACAGGAAAGATTGTTTTAGTTTGTGGCACGCTGAGTTTGAAGAATCAAAAAGATGTTTATGTGCCAATGCTCCTCGAGGAACACATGGTTGCAGGGAGATGTCACCAGGATGACCACAGGAGAGGCTCCTGAACTTCTCTCCTGTCACAGAAGCACTGAATAGACATTACACATGGAAGACTGTCTCTGAGAAATCCAGATACTAGCTGAGCAACTCTTACACCTTAGGGAACTGAGAAAACACCCACATTAAAATCGGTAGGAAAGGCTGAGGCACACTCTTGCCGGGAACCCCACTCGAATCAAACTGTCATACAATTGGAAGCAAATCCCCAACTCCAGCTTCAGGGAGTGGGCCATACATCTATCACACACTTCTAAGGCCACCGCCAGGGACTGGTTCTCCTATCACCCAGCTCTGCAGAAGTCAATGAGGAGAGTGCCAGGGCCCACAGGACTGTGGCGAACGAAGAAGCAGTTGTTAACTGGTGGGCATGCATTCACCATGGCTATGCCCCAGGGCTCAGCACAGAGGGAGCAGAAAAATGCCCATCTCTCAGTCTCTCCCTGGCAGGGGTTGGACTGCATACTTTCTAAGCTGCTGCCTGAGGGTCCAGTGTCTCATCAGAAAGCATCCAGGTGCTGACTGCAATCTTTCCTGCAGCCTGAAGGAGCCAGGGGGCACTTCTCCCACATTCTCCCTCTGGCTAGCTCCAACAATAAAAAACACGTCTCAGCCTTCTTCCTGGAAGGAGCCTGTGCACACATCCAACACCCTAAGTTTTGTGGCTGTCACTCAAGGGATAGGCCCTCAAGTCAAGTGTCTCTGATAGCCAGCAGGGCTAAGCATTTCAGAGTGCCAGGGGACCACACTGAACAACAACAACAAAAATCGGTTTTCAAATGGGTGTCAGAGACTTGCTACAGGCAAAGTATCCGAACAGATATTCTTCTGAAGAAGACAAACACATGGCCCACAGGCACATGAAGAAGTGCTCCAAGTCACTGAACTTAAGGGAAACGCAAACCAAAATCACAATGAGATATCACCTCACACCTATTACGATGTCTGTTATCAAAAAGAAAGGAGATAACAAATGTTGGGGAGAATGTGGAGAGAAGGGAACCCTGGTAAGTTGTTAGTAGGGATGTAAATTGGTACAGCAACAGTGGAAAACAGTATGAATGTCCCTCAAAAAACTAAAAATAGAACTATAATGAGACCCATCAATCCCACTTCTGGGTGTGTATCCAAAAGAAAGAACAACATCTTGAAGAGATATCTGTATTCTCATGTTCATTACAGCATTATTCACAATAGCCAAAGTGTGTGAGTGTGTGTGTGTGTGTGCGCCTGTGTTCAATGGAATACAATTCAAGCATAAAAAAGAAAAACATCTTGTCATTTGAGACAAACAACATGGGTGAACCTAGGTCACATTCTGCTAAGTGAAATAAGCCACACCAAGAAAGACAAATACTGCATGGCATCACTTATATGTAGAATCTTTAAAAAATGTTGAACTTGTGGAAACAGTAGAGTGGTGGTTGCCAGGGGCTGGGGGTGGGGAAATAAGGAGAAGCAGATAAAAATGTAAAAATATTCAGTTATAGATGAATAAGATCAGATGATCTAAGGTACAACAGGATGACTATAGTTGATAATACTTAATTATATAATTGAAATTTGCCAGTAGAGTAGAATTTAAGTGTTCGCACCAACAAAAGGGTAAATATGTGAGGTGATTGAGAGAATCCATTCACAGCATGTACACGTATCAAATCATCATGGTGTACACTTTACATATATTACAGTTTCATTTGTCATTTATACCTCAATAAAGATAAAAAAGAACGGAGACAAGTACGATTGCCGACATTGGTTAGGGAATCTAAGATCCGCGTGGTTGGGGAGAACCTTGCACAGTTAAACACTCCTGAATTGCTAACACAGAACAGCGTAGACACAGCTGAATTTCTCCATTAAGTTATGGAATTTCATTTCTAATATAATAAACTCTGGGTTATTTTTAAATCTTATCTATCTTTTCCAGCCTTCTGAGTGTTTACCCATTTACAGCCTACGTATTCCCTCTTCTCTTGATCATCTTCACTCTTCTTGCTCCCTATTAGTTAAGTACAATTAAAGGAAAGGCTGCTCCTAATTAGTGGGTGTGAATAAATGGCAATCTAATAATACAGATGTCAGTGCGTTATTTGGCAGTGAGGCCTACGAGAAAATTTAAAATCAATTTTGCTCTTTAAGCTCAATGAATTCAATAAGGGCTTGCTGGGTTACCAGGGGTTGCTACAAGCATAAACAAAGTAAAAGAGCAATGTAGTTTCTATACTTTAGAAGTTTAAGATCTAACGAGAAAGGCAAAAAACTTACCATATAAATCAACAATAAAATAAAACGTTGAAATTAAATGTGAACCGGAATAGCGCCAACTGGTGTTCATAGAAGGAAGCAGAAAAGCTAGGAATGGAAAGTATGGGGAGCTGAAACTAGACAAGTGAGAAGCAGTAGCGTAAACCCTGTCCGCAGATAACTGGATCTTTGTGTCTTTGTTTCTCTCTTTTTTGGGAGGTGAGTCCTTAGTTCAAATTTGCAATATCCTGAAGCTTTAAAATGGCAGAGTTCACTCTTCAATCATGAGTCATTCTGAATAATGAAAGGTTATTGTCATCCTCTCCTTTTCCAGTGTAAAGATAATTTCCCCACCCCCAGATGCCCCCCAAAAAAGGAAGAAAGAAGAAATGGCATGCTTAAAAGCTAAACAAAATTCATAATCATGAAATACCAACATGAGATTTTGTTAAAGAGGAAAAACTAGAAACCTTTAGCACTTGAAATTCGAGTGCCCGTTTTTAGACAGAAAGCAAATAAATTGAGAAAATGGTTCAATTTAAAGACAGATTTCCAAAAACATTAGAGCAAAGGACAACACTGTGAGAGGGAAGGTTTTTTCAAATTGGTGCTGGATTTGTAAAGACTGTGTTTCTCCTGCTGTATTTAGTCCAGAAGGGACCTTCAACATCCTTTCTCAGGTAAAGCTGACTTTCGTCCCAATGGGTACACTGATGGAAAGAGCTTATGTTCAATGGAAGCAAGATCGGGGGACTTTGAATAAAAGCCCTCTTCTAATAGAGTCTTCGGCTTCTTTAATAGGGGAAAGGTAGGCCGCCCGAGGATAACGGAAACATTTACAGTAGGGTTTCAATCATGTTTTAAGTCATTCTTTATTGTAGTAGAGTCAATAATGTCCCTCAAAGAGATAGTCCCAAGTCCTAACCCCCAGTCTCTGTGACTTGGACTGTTATGTACTGAATGTCTGTGTCCCCTGAAATTAATATGCCAAAATCCTAACCCCCAATGTGATGGTATTAGGAGGGGGGCCTTTGGGAGGTAGTTAGGTCACGAGGTGGAACATAGATTCGTGCTCTTATAAAACAGACTGCAGAGAGCTTCTCACCCTCTTTCTGCTGTGGAAAGTACGAGAGAAGATGGTACTGCGCAAATCAGAACAGGGCCCACGCCAGAATCTGACAAGGCTGGTACCCAGACCTTGGCCTTCAGCTTCCAGAACTGAGAAGTAAATTTCTGATGTGTATAATCCACCAAGTCTATATACTTTGTTAAAGCAACGTGAACTAACTCAGGCAATTCCCTTATTTGGATAGAGGTTATTTACAGATACAATTAAGGGTCATGGGATGAGATCATTCTGGACTTAGGGTGGCCCTAAATCCGATGATGTGGTGTGCTTACAAGAAAAAAGAGAGGGGAGAGGGCCATATGAGGACAGAAGCAGAGACTGAAGTAGTGAAGCTACAAACTCAGGAATGCCAAGGATTATTGAGAGTCCTAGGAGATAGAAGTTGCAAGAGATTTTCCCTCAGAGACCTCCAGAAGGAATCAACCTTGCTGATACCTTCATTTCAAAATTCTGGCCTGCAGAACTACTGTGAGAATACATTTCTATTGTTTTAAGCCATGCAGTTTGTGATACTTTTTTATGGCAACCCTAAGTAACTAATATCAAGAACAAGAATTTAAAAAAAATGATTTTGAACAAGACAGAAAAGCCCATTTATTATATTTTATCTTCCTGTATTCATGAGACTGTTTAGAGTGAAAAGGAACTAGTTTTAAAAAGAAATCAATGTACAAATGCTTTGCTATAAACATTCTAAGCAAACTTTCATTAATTTTAACTAATTGGAGGGAAGACACTTCTGTAATAATAAAGAATAATGGTAGAATATTTTCATATGCACATATATTATCAGATAGAGGTTTAATGCGTGTCTAAGAATAATCCTGCTGTAATTAATAGACACGTCCTTTATGGGCTCTATGAACTACAGAATAAAGCTCACATACTTTAGTGTGGCCTGCTAAGCCCTGGTCTTTGTGACCTGGATGCTGTCCATCTTCCTGCATCATCTCCCAACCTCCCTCAAATACCCTGTGTATCCAGCAATGTGAAATCACTTGTATATTACAATCACTTCCTCTATCCCTTTGTACATACTGTTCTTTTGCTCTAAAACTCTTTAGTTAATATCAGTAACCATTTATTTAGTTTCTACCATTGATCAACCAGTTCAAATGGTAGGCACTTTACAAACATTGTATCATTCATCTAATTTTTATAACACTGAAATATATATATATTATCACTCCTATTTTACAGATGGAGAAACAGTCAGAGTGGTCAAGTAATATGCACAAAGTCATATAAATTAGTAAGTCTTAATATGAACCTATAACTCTCTGATACCAAAGCCCATGCTCACACACATTCCTCTTTTGAGTTGAGCTCCTACTCATCCTTCAAAACCCAGTTGAATGTCACCTCAGCAGGAAGCCTTTCCAACACCTACAGGCAGGTTAGTATGTTTAGGCTGCTGTTTATATCTCAATACCATGCTTCATATCCTTGTATCTAGGAATATATATATACCCTTGTAATTGACCAAGGGAAAAAAAATAAGGAAATATACACACACTCGCACACCCACATAGAGTCAATTCTTGTTATTTGTGGTAGTTATCTCCCACAAAGTCATCATGAACACTAAATTAGTAAGTACCGAACCATTGCTTGTAGGGGAAATACACACACACACACACACACACACACACACACACTCACAGATTATAATCTTAGATTCTAAAATAAACTCATCCCAGTAGTTTCCATTTTATTTGTTTTACAAAAGAGAAAATGAAGTTCCTTATTGTTAAGTGACTTGACCCACTAACAGATGGCAGAATTGGGATTCAACTGGCTCCAAACCCAGAGCTTTTTACACTGAACGAACTGGTTTGCCTCGTACCAACCTTATCTTCCAGTTTTCTCTGTGTGAAAGCTGGGACAACAAGGAAGAGCACTGTCTACTTTAACTTCAGCTGGGGGTGGGTGACAAATTTTTCACTGCTCTGTACATGTCCATGAATGACTGCAAAAATGCTCTGAGTATTAACTTGAGGGTTACAAACACATTTGCTCAACTAGACAAATTTATAAATGTAGAATCTATGAATAATAAGGATCAACTATATTTAATATAATTTAGTGTATATATGTGTGTGTATATATATAGTTGTATATATACATATGGTTATATTATACATGGATATATATATCCTTCAATTTCTTTCCTTGGTCAAGGTTTCTGTTTACTGGATGTCTGGCTGATGTATACACGAGACCTGCAGTTACCAAACAGATTGTCAAATAAGGAAATATAGTCAGCTCCCTTTTCTGTTTAATCTGGATTTTCTCAAGGAACCAATTGGGCCCTTGCCCTTGAATATCTCTAAAATCTATTTGCCACTGAAATTAAGATCTTCCATCTACCTCTTCCTTAGCCTCTCATTAAGGGTGAAAAAGATACTTGAGTTGGAAATAGAGCACTTTCACACTCCCCATTAAATCACCTCTCAGAGCCAATACTGCCGTCTACTCTCATAGGCGGCCATGGTTGAGTATCTGGAATGTTTGGGGCTACAACGCAGTGTTGAATTGCAGGAGCAGGAGACGGATATAATGCTTTTGGTTATGAGAACTCTGACATATAGTGCTGTAGGGAGACCTGGGGCCTGGCATACCCCTCTGTGAAATGAAGCTTATCTTCCCTGAAAACAAAAATTTCTGAATAATTCATTAAAATTTACTGATTCTGTCAAGCTCAGTGATCTGTTTAATGGTTGACTGAATCAAGGGAGGGACCACCCAAGGCCTTTGGGAGGCCGCAACTCTTCTTCTCCTTACACTTTATGTATATTCTAGAACTTTGGGGGTATCTTATTTCTTCCATCCACTTGGCTCTTTGGGACCACCACCCCAAATCAGTCAATGAGACCAGTCTAGGTTCAGGGTCATGGGTGATAAGTCAGGGATAAAAATAGCCCAAGTGATTCCTCTAGAGGTGAGATAAATACTCCATTAATCTATCTGCTAATCCCCCCTTTCCCTCCCTCCACCCCCCAAAATCTCCAAACTCTCTCACACACCAGCTATAAAATTTCCTTCTAGCTTTGATTCTGTCCCTGTGTTCCTCCAAAATCGGACACACAGAAAGTTCAATAAAAGCTGCTGTCCCTCGTCCCAGGAAAGGAAAAGGAGGTGGTGAAGCTTCATTGTTGAATTATGGAGTCTGCGATGAGAGAGGAGGGGGTGGAATTATACATCAAGCAAAAAATAACCTTTTAAAAAATGGAAACTGGGAAGTAGCAGAAAGACAGCATGAAAGTCACTTTATGTCTAAAGCTGCTTCTAAAGTAAAGGTTAAGAAGTTAGACTTTGAAGCAATTTTTCTCAAACATTTTCACTTCCATTCAATATATCTGAGCACTCAATCATGAGTCAAATCAAAGGGGGTGAGGCTGATAACTAAGGCCTCCTTAAGAGGGGTCAGCCATTTCAAACAGGACTTGATTAAATAGAATGATAACAATGAACTTTTATTGTTAGAACAGGATTGGCTAGAAAATCCCATTTGTTACTCAAAGTTTTTCATTTCCTTCTCTAGAGTAATTTCCATTGAGGCTTTTTTTTTTTTTTAAATAGTTACCATTTAAAACTTTTTTTTTTTTTTTTTTGGTAGAACTAATATCTTGCAGTACTATTTTCTGCCCTTTCATTTTGCTTTTCATTATGTTTTTCTTACTTTTCTTCCCTTACCCAGTCCAGGATATTTTATGAAAGTGATATACTTTATCCTCATTGAACTCTCAATAATAGGCGTTTAGAATGGGTCAATATTATCCTTTATGCTTTGTTTTTAAAACTATGAGGGTTTTAAAAATTATTCTAGAAGCTTCTTTGCAGAAGGCTCCTACCAGACTTTAAGTGACTATCACGCTTTCGTTTTTCCCAAAAGCAAAAGTATCACTCATCCATCTGGCAGCTACTTACTGTGTACCAGGCTCCGTTCTAGGCTCTGGAAATACTGACATGAACAAGACACTCAGAAGCTTGCCTTTGCATAACTTTTATTCTAGTAAAGAAGAGAGTTAATAAACAAAAATATGACCCAGGTCTTGAAAAGTGCTAAGAAGAAAGGTAAAGCATTAAAGAGAGTTAGGATCACCACCAGTGCCGCCACCAAACACAAAAACCTGTAAATGCTACAAACACAAAGGGGAACCCATGGTGCTACAGTTGCTTCTTAGCCTGTATTTCACATCGACTATAGATTTATTCACTGAATTGTCTGGGGACTCTGCAATTGGATCAGAACATGCTCTGTCATTTCCAATATACAGTAGGTGGCCCCATTTGTGCTCTAATCACATAGTATCATAACTGCTCAGAGACTTCCAGAATCGTTTCTTTCAGACTCTTGTCCTTATCTGACCTTGACATACTGAAAGCATTTATGAAGCCTGCAATTTATTCCTTTCTCTTTTAATCTGAGTTATTGGCTGAACTATTGGTCATACTTGGTTAATCTTTCTTTACCTTTAGGCAGAAATCTTCGTGGCTACAAACTGCTGTGATAAAACTTTTAAATGGCTAATCTTTATGGAGAAGAACTTCTTGGGTCATAAGATTTCTTTTTTTTTATGTTACATTTTCATTCTCCACAACTTATCCTTGTCTATTACCCAAGGTTTTCATACATTTATGTTTCTTGTATAAGGCAGTAGGGCATCTGTAATTCTCCTAAACTTACATTTGAGAACACACTGCTGTCATACAATCAGATCAAGCTGCAAATTATTTCTTAATTCTGATATTGCCTATTTATTTATAGGCAAGTAAATCTACCTGGCTTTGTTACTTTGATGTAGTTACTAAATAAAGTTGTACCCTTAGAGGTCTAGCTTAGTCTGGTTCTACCTCTCCCTTCCTGAGTAAATCTGAATGAATTATTAATCCCTGCATTCTTGCACTGGGGTTCTGAGACAACCCTAGATCCTTACAATAATTTCCCCTTTTGTCTGTTGAAATAAAATGGGTTTCTGCTGCTTAGAACCAAAGATGTCTAATAGTAACATGTCTCTGGAATTATATCAGGAATTCAAAGTCAGTATTTGTTCTCATATTTATTGTTTTTTAATTTTCTGATACTGCCTCAGAGAAATGGACCGTTACTTACAAAATCATCATCCAGGGGTGAGATCCTTCACAGACCTTCTCGGCCCTCGATCTCGGTCTTTCACTCCTTATTTTTCTCACAGCCTGGGTCATTTTCTGCGTATTTCAGCTAGCATTTGTCATTCTTGACCTAACATAAAATTCAGAACTCCTAGGTAGATAAATTCATTAGGTAATTAAAACCTGATCCCTCAGATTGGATTGCTGGCCCTTACTTTGAGGAGAGAAAGCATACATTTGCCTTTCCTCCATACTTTTGCATGGTAAAGCCAAACTTGAAAACATGGTTTTTCTTCAGTTAGCTCTATCTTCTTAGCTGATCCTATCAAGTAAATATTTCACACAGAGTCTGAGGAATAACAAATAATACATTTAACCCTAAAACCTGCCTGTTCTTATTTAGAAAAAAGAGTTCCTAAGGTAATTACAGTGAATTAATTATAACTGTTCCAATCTTTTTACCAATATGATTGCCTGGAAAATGAATGAATCTCTTATTAACTACATATTATAATAATATCTACTTCTCTCAAGTACTTTATATGGGTTAGGCATTATTCTCGGCATTTTTCATGTAGCATGAATAATCATTGAAACAGTCCTCTAAGGTTTAATGGAGAGGTTAATTAAGGTTACACTACATACCCAACAATATAATGTAAGAGGCAAAACTATTATTTGAATTTCAGAACTAAGATTGTTTCCATTATACCTAGTGGTTTCTAAATAAATAATCACTCCTATACATACTAAAATGAAAAACGGGAAAAAAAAAACAAAAAAGTTTTTTCCTCACAATTTGGAGAAATAAACATGAATTATTAGAAAAATTAACACAAATGTAAGAGTAAAAACAGTTACTTAAAAAAATTTAATTAAAAAATGTATTACCATCCCAAAGAGTGTAAAAATTTTACTAGATCATTCCAAAAATAGAACTTTATTTTCTCTCTCTCTGACAGGTCACAATAGGCTGACCTTGTGAGCTGTATTCCAATCTTTATAGATGATTACATCTAATCTTCACAGTTCTTTGGGTGTGCATGCGGCGAGACTAATTTGTGACCAGCATCCCTACCACAATGATTTCACAATGATTTCTCAAAGATGCCCCTTTTCCTTTGCAGCTGCAGTTGCTATTTGCAAAATTTGTTTCTCTTTCTAGTTCTATTCTTCAACCACATGCTCTACCTGAAGGCTCAGTTTAAAACGATCTGCCCCATTTCTGCTGACTGCATACCAATGCAATCTGTCAAACATGGTGATTTCCCAGCATTCAAATGGCTATGCTCCATTTTCCCAGGTAGTTTGTATAAACCTCCTATGATCACTGCACTTAAGCGCATCCTGCAACAGCTGTTTGGATAGCCTGCTCTCATCCATATTCTCTGCTTGGACAACCCCGATAAACTATTATGACAAGTATCACTTTAAACCACTAATCAACACAAAATGTGCAAAACAGTATTAAAGGACAGGATGTGTTCCCTGTGATTTAGTTTGGGGGATGGTCCTACACCCAGGAAAAGACAATGCACAAGTCAAATGACTGGCTCTAATAACTGATCACAGAAAGCCTAGTGGAGAATGTGAGGAATTAACTTGGAAGATGGGTGAGATTTTTAAAAATGGAGTCAGGGGAGAGTAGAAGGCATGTAACAGCTATTATTTGTGCAAAGCTCATTACGTCCCAAGCACTGTTCTAAGGACTTTATATGCATTATCTCCATGAATTCCCACAGCAAATTATTAATATGTTTGTATTAATATTTTTCTCCCACTTTACAGAGAAGCAGCAAAGGCTCACACAGTCATTTGATTAAGTGGAGAAACAGACATTCAAACAAAGCACTGTCATGCTCTTAAAGTTTATGCTGCAATAAATAGCCTAAGCAAAGACACAGAGGGAGAAATGAGACAAATACATTTTAGAACATTGGAGCATTAAGAAAGTAAACTGGAGTTAGCAGCTGGCATTGCCGCAGGCACTGGATGGATACCACTGGAGTGTCCTGAGCAGGGTATGGATATGGTGTAGCAATGGTTTACAAAAACCAAAGGAGAAAAAGTATGATGATGAAGATCGAGTAAAAGCAACAGTTGATATTTGTAATAATATTAGTCAAAACTGGGGAGTTAATGTAAGGAAAGAAAGGAAGGAAAAGCTGTTTGGGCATTAAAAAGGATAAATAAAAATGAAAAACACACAATAGTTAATCATGGAGATAAAAATAAACTTTAATTCATTAAAATAAAATATTAAACAAAGGGGTTTATCTTGTTCTTATATGGTAGGTAAGAGAGATTCTACCCTATAAATTCTCATCCAGATGAATTACAATTTTTTTTTAATCCTCACCCAAGAATATATATATATTTTTCTATTTATCTTCAGATAGAGTGGGAGGGAGAGAGAGTGAGAGAGAGAGAGACATTGACGTGAGATGGACACATCTACTGGTTGCTTCCCACATGACCTTGACCAGGGGCAGGGATAAACCACAACCGAGGTAAGAGCCCTTGGCCAGAATCGAACCCGCAACTCATTGGTCCGCAGGCCCATGCTCTACCACTGAGCCAAACCAACCAGGACTGAATTAGAATTTTTAAGCAACTGATCTGGGAACAAAAGAAATGTAGGAAAAAAAGACATTATTTTTAAAAGAATCCTGTTCTCAAAACTTTTGCTCTAGTTTCTACACCAACTTTAAAATGATCTATTGCATTTTACGAAAAATAAAATTTCATTTCAGGAACAAACTAATGAGGTATGATATAATGATAGAAGTATAACACAAAGTCCAAGGAGAAAATTGTTTAAAACATAAGTGTATTCCTGTTTTGTTTTATTATGCTTACCATATTTTACAAACAATTCTAGTACTAGTTTTCCTGCAGAAGGGTACGCGTTTCCAGTGATTGGGAGAATGGACCTCTAAGTGGATAAATCAATGTTGGGATCCTTATCAACAATGCCTAAGACATTACTGACCAGTCAGTCCATTGATCATCATTTTAAAAATTGCAAGTGTATAAATATATATATAAATATAAAAGTCTGCATAGACCACTATTTCAGGAAAGACATATTTCTTTACATTTATCAATGAGTAGGGGTAGGAGTTGTAGAAAAGAGAACCAGGATGGGCATCTTCCATTAGCAATGACCAAGAACTAGGATGGCATAGCTGGCTATGATCTAACAGAAAACGCTTTACCACCTGGGACTGCTTCCTCTTAGAAGAATATTCACAATTCCCCAATGGAATTCCCGTCTGATAATTTGCTCATTACAATCCAGCTTACAGTGGATTTTATAAAACTCGGATTTATTTTCTCCAGACCATCTTTATTTGCATGCCAATACCTCTTTTGCATTCCTCTTTATACCGTGTCCAAGTTTTGCCAAGAATTATAAAGAAACTATCTGAAAACAAAACCTCTGTGAGGAAAATCAGCATAATACTTTGAATAAATAAGGTATGGCCACGACTCTCTTGCTTAGATCAAAACCAGGAGAAAAATGTAAAACTCAGGGAAGAATAACAGATTTAACAATTTTCTATTTTTGAAACATCTGGTTGTTTCCTTCTGCAGGAGTTGTAACATGGTAGCAGGGGGTGGGCACAGACAACACACGTCTGTTTCCATTCAGAAATAAATTCTATGTCTTCATGTGTTTCCATGTCATTTTTGTTTCATAGCTAAAGGATTGCAATCCCCAGAGAGTCAACAATAGAAAGAGAGCCCAGAAATTTGAGTTAAATCGTGAGAAAGATGAAAAAATGAATCACGAGAGCATCTAAAATGGCTATGGAAGAGGCCAAATGAATGTTTGTCTTTTTATGTGCCAAAAACTAAAAGCCTTAATTATGATTTATGAAGCCATTAATTTTGTTAGGTCTGAGAGTTAATGGAATAATGATTTTTAATTGAGCAGTGAAGATTCCTAAGTCACTCTAAAAAAATGAGGAAGTGCTTAAATCATATAGATAGTTCATGAAAATAAAGATTTAGGACACACATTTCATCAACAATCTCAGATGTGCAGTTAAAGGCTGAAGGTGAAGAAATCTACATGACACAGAAATTATTTTCAGAACTAAAATTGACGCATTAGTGCAACTGGGAGAGACTGGTGATATTATTTAACCTGCAAAATTATCTAATTCATTATTTTCCAAATGACTTGATTAACCTGTAACTTCCATATAATCAGAAACATGTTTCGGAAGTACAGATGCCTGATCAACATTCCTTAATTAACACACGTCCTAATATTTATGTGCGCTAGATAAATAATTTGATTTTTCCGTGTGCTCAAGGCCTCGACAGATGCAGATGAAGCTGATGGCAGATGAAAACCGGTTGTTCTGGATCTTTGTGAAATGACCTCTTCAGGCCTTTTTATTATCTTATGGCTTTCCATCATGTTGTTTATGAAATCTTCTTCAGTTAAAATTTTACTGCCAACCATTCCCTTTTCCAAACTTTCTTCCAGTTCCTGTTTACATACATGCATTTACTCATTCTTTCATTAAGCATCTAACATATTCCAGGTAATACATACCATATTTGTTTATGTCTCTGTTTCCTGGCTATGTCTGACTCAAGTTTTATTGTAAATTTTTCTCCCTCCTTGGAACTGCCTCTCCTTCCTCTTCATCTAAATAATTCTCACCCATCCTTCACGAATCAGCTTGTTTCTCTCAAGTTCAACGTTTATTTTTGACTGCTCTGCCTCAGTGACCTTGGCCGCAAAATCTGGAGTCATTCTTGCACTGATCTATATAATTAGTAAGCTCTTTTGTTGTTACTTAACTTCCTTGTCAACCAAGTCTTATTTGCCTACAAGTTGGCAAGCTCTGTGTTAGGGACTTTATTAAATACCTCTTGCACAGAACTAAACACAATGCATATTTAGTGCTTAAAAGTATGGGTTAAATGGAAAAAAGAATGATTAAGTGGCTGACTGTCTGATAGCGAAGGAATGAATCTGACAGGTTGCCCAGAAGTCATCAAAGCACATAAATTATGTCACGGAGGCTGAGGGAAGCATATATTTCCCAAAGGCATAAAAAAACATGGCACAAGAGACTACTTTCATTCAGTATAATGAAATACAACAGCAATGCTTGAAGTCTCAAAGGATCTGGAAGCCAGTTCTTTTGGAATCTGTTGCCACAAACTCCTCTGGCCCGCTGCAATGAACACTTGATCTAAACTGATGAGATGGAATAATGGACAAATTGTTATGCAGCAGGAACGTCCTCAAAACTTGCATGCTTCTTACCACATATTAGGTTGCAGGATCCTCAAACTACAGGTTCCCACCAAAAGGAGCTAATGGAAGACCATGGTTATGTACATTTTTACATCTGGGAAATATAGGTGATGCCAAAGCAGACAGGTATTGAAGATGAAAAGCAAAACAAACAAACAAACAAAAACAAAAAACACTGAAATATGCTGTCTTTAAAAACATCTGCAGTGTCGTACCCATGCAGAACCCTTTTGAACTCTAAACAACGCTTGCCTCCTTCTTCCTGATAGTCACTTGGGCTTATTCTTCCTAAACTCTGCTCTGTGTCTGATGTCTGTCCTAATCCCCTCTGTCTTACATAAAACTTGGCTACATTTTTTTTTTCAAAACATAATCAATTACATTGGTTTACAGCTTAAGAAAATGTCTCCCAGATACTATTTAAACAACAGATTTCACTGCCTTCACAATAAAAACAAAGAGAATCTGAAAATTTGGAAAAAAACATTCACTAGGTTGGGAAACTGATTTGGATATTCCCTGGTTTCAGCAATTCCTAAATCAAACTGGACAGTCTACTGACTAATCTGTTTTAAGTACAGGACCAGAATCCATTTCATGCTTTAGACCAGAATAGGGCTCACGCACAGTTTCATCCATGCAAGTTCAGACTTTTGACTCTTAAATGCTTCCCTAACACATGCCATTTTCTTCTTTGTAATATGAAAACTTTTAGGATTATTTGTTTAATGTCTGTTTTAGCCACTATAAAATAAGCCCATAAAGGCAGGGATTCTGTTTTCCTCTTCATTGTTGTGTCCACAGTGTCATTACGGTGTCAACAGAGTCATCAATGAATACAATGAAGATTGAATGAATAAATGGGCACCTACTCAGCTTGCCATTAGGAACTATGACCAGGTGATTCAACAAGACAGTCCCTAATCTCCAAATACTCATTTAATTGCTTCAGTTTCAGAGGCCAAGAAAGACTGCCTGAAATTCCTCAGTGTTTTTTTTTTTTTCAATTACAGTACATTAACAAAAAATGTTCCTTGCATAATAGAAAACCTCCCATCACCTTTTTGCTATGTAGACTTTTTGTACTCCTCATGATTTTTGAAAAGTATACTAGCGTTTTAGCTTATGTAAGTGAAAGCCAAGCAAGGATGGATGTAGGAAATGGGGCGGGGGGAGGATATAATAAAATATGTGAAGAAATAAATACATTCAAAGGGGAATAAGGGAATTTTTCACAAGGTAAACTATTAAGCATTTTCTGAGAGAACCACATATGTATCCCCTCAGGGCAGTCAGTCATCTGGTAGCTGCGTCTCTATCCTGGTGGCTGGTTTTTCACAGATGAAGGAAGCAGGAGACTAGTAGAGTCTCATAGCTGAATGTTTTCCATCCTGAAGGAGTCACTGCAGATGCTGCAGCATTTAATAAGGCATGTCATAAATCTGGGACACATGGATGCACGCTTTCAATATTTAAGAGAAAATGCATGTAAAATTCTGGCACGAATCTGAAGAGGCTATATTTTAAAATCATGTATTCATTGGGATATGCTATAGTTATATTTTAAATGTTGGTGTGCTTCTTAAATAGAAAAACATGATTTGTGGAAAAGAAATACAGTTAATATTTGTGGGAAAAATTCTTAACAGTAAGGAAATTTTGTAAGCAACAATGAGAAGTCTTAAACCCATGCCCTGCCCAGCCTTACTTCGATGGCTTCAATAATTGATTATGAGCTCTAGATAAATTGTTGTGCTTAGATATTTTTATTCTCTCTATTTTAATTTCTCTTGAAATTTCCAATATTCAATTCATATTCTCAACTGCTCTGACAGTTTTTTTTAATTTTACTTTATTTTATATATATATTTTTTATTAATTTATTTTTGTTACAGATGTTTCTCCCTTTTCCCCCATTAACACCCTGCTCCCGATCCCTCCACCCCGCCCCCAGCATTGTAGTCTATGTCCATTGGTTACGCATAAATGCATATAAATTTTTCGGTTTATCTCTTCCCTCCCCTCACCCCTCATCCCCCTCTTCTGAGGTTTGTCAGTCTGTACCCTTCTACTATGTCTCTGGGTCTATTTTGTTGATCAGCTTATTTTGTTCATTATATTCCACAAATAAGTGAGATCATGTGGTACTTATCTTTCTCTGACTGGCTTATTTCACTTAGCATAATACTCTCCAGGTCCCTCCGTGTCATCTCGAAGGATACGAGATCTTTCTTCCTTACAGCTGCATAGTGTTCCACTGTGTATATTTATGGCAGCTTTTTTATCCACTCAACTACTGATGGACACTTGGGCTGTTTCCAGATCTTAGTGATTGTAAATAGTGCTGCTATGAACATGGGGGTACATATGTTCTTTCTGATTGGTGTTTCAGGCTTCTTAGGGTATATTCCTAGCAGTGGGATCACTGGGTCAAATGGCAGTTCCATTTTTAATTTTTTGAGGAAACACCATAGTGTTTTCCATAGTGGCTGCAGCAGTCTGCATTCCCACCAGCAGTGCCCTAGAGTGCTCCGACAGTTTTAGAGATGGCTGAGGAGGTGATATCCACATGGAATGAAACTGATGAGTAGATAAGTGGCTAATAGGAAACAACAAAAACTTTGAGTATCAACTCAACAAAGCTGAAAAGGGAAAATACATTAGAATCCCTGCCTTATTTAAAATTCAACTTAAACAGTGGTTGTGTTTATGGGAACATCATTCTGATATAGGGCAATAATACATATTAAACCACATTTTCCTGCTACAGAATTTTTAATCATTTCTGGGAAAACTGTTTTGAAAGTTTGGGGAGGATTAAATTTTCCCTTCTGGTTTGTTGAAGTTCATACAAGCCATTTATTTGCTTTCGTAAACAAGCACAAAATGGTCTGAGTTTCAAAGAATTTTTAAGGTTAAAAAATGTGGTTTCTTGTGTTTTATTTAAAACTCATTTTATGTGAGGATTACTCCTATAAGGAAGCCTTTACTTAGAGATGGAAAAACAGTCTGTATGGATTAAACATTTTTTCCTACTATGTAATATTTATCTATGTCTGTCAGGGGAAAAAATGTGTTTTATAAGTTGGGTGGGAAATATTTTCTTCCCTGAAAGCTGTCTTAGAACATTTGATAAGGTTTAGAAAGTTCAAGCACAAATGTCAGGCTTAAATCCACACGTCATATCGCACCTGTGGGTGGTTATGTTGTGCTAGGAAATTGTTTCTCCCAGAATAGTAAAAGCCGGTGATTTTTCCATAATATTATCTTTAAGGTGGCCTGTGGCATTCAGATTAGTTATTTGGTTTCATAGAAAACAAGATGTGGCCTGACTTAACTGGAAACCATCGTGGCTTACATACATGAACTTGCCCTGGAAGGTGGGGATGAGGGGAGAAATACCAAAGGAAGAAAAATACTCAAAATTAAGATGCATTTTCTCGTGCTTCTCTTTTCGCTTGAATCAGTTCCCAAGCAAGACTTCCATTTCATTTAAAGAATTCTTTAGAGTCTAACCACATTGATAGCCAGAATAAAGTGACTCCTAGAGGAAACATTACGTTTGTAATGTGCCTCTATTTCTGTAACCTATTTACCTCATCAAGCATGACAGATGACTGCATGGCACAGTCTCAAATTCACGCAGGGTTCATTGTCGCAACTCCTGTGTGAACATTACTAACATTATATATATATCATTTTATATATATATATATATATTTTTTTTTTTTTTTGCCGTGAGATGTTAGTGTCGAAGAGTATGTCTTAAAAGAGAAAGTGATTTCTCTCAACATTATGAAGGTTATAAACCACTCTCTATGTATTCAGCAACTTTAAAATACTGCCCAAAGGATGGGTGAGAAATAGGCATTTCAGAATAAGATGATCATAAATCAAAAACAGGGAGTCGAACATAAAACCAGGATAACATCCCTTTGTATACTAGTCATTCAAAAACAGGGTCTCAATTTGAATTTTTATGTGGAATCCCAAATACCATCGCATTATTACAAATTGGTGATCTTTGGTGGCATTTTCTTTTCTCAACCTGTGAAACTGTAGTGAATGTGAGTGAAAGCTACAAATCCATCAGTCAAGGGGTTTATATGAGAGAAAAACCACCACCACCGATCTTTTCTGAAGAAGAGTCAATGGCCAAGCAAACGGGGGCTCTGGGGAGATATGAAAACAAAGCATGGAACAGTGCACTTGATTGCAACTTTGATCAAAACTGCGCCTAACTATCCATACATACAGAGTATACATTTGTCTTTATTACAGTCAGTTTCAAGTTTGCCAAGATATAATACATATGTGGAAAAATAAACAATGAACACATATGAGATATATGAGCTTTAACAATAAAGAACGTCTAAGTTAATAAGGAATTTATTCAACCAAATAAATGCTCTTGTCTGCAACGGTTATCTTGTGAGGCCACTTACACCTTAATACCATGAGGAAACCACTAGGAAAACAAGTGTGGAGCTTCTTTTTAAAAATTATTTCAGAGCCCGAAGCAACTACAGTTGAGAAAGAAAGTTATGTCCTTTTAGTGATAAATTATACTTCTGCCAATTGCTAGAAATTATACAGAGCCATCTTATGTTAATTTTAAAGATGTGTGATAGGATTTCCTATTTGGCTTAAGACTGGAGACCATGTAGCAAGATTAAGGGTGATGACTACACAGCAAGTCTGGGGACAGTAACAGCTTAGTAGATTTTTAAAGGGTACCTCAAATCCAAAAATCTAGGGGCAAACCTATGCAGCAAACACAGATTGTCCAGAAGAAGCCGAAAATATTAATCCAGTTTATTACTGAAGAGGTAGTGTCATGACAGTGACCCAGAGGGTGTGTGTGGTGCTGGGCTTCCCGTCAGAGGCACCTGATCAGTGTCATCATGGGTTCATCACCCTGTCTAAAGCATCTGATATTTATGTGAGCGGCACACAGACAGGTGTCCTTGATTGAGGAAAAGGTAAAATGCCTTAGATAATGGTTATTGAAAGCTTCTTTTACGGAAGAGTTGTATCCTGGGTTTTGGAAAAACAATTAAGGTGTTCTGCTGCTAAAATTGAAAGATGATGGAAAAACAAAATTTCAGCAGGCCCTATATTTTAGAGATGGCAACGGAATCTCAATAAGGAAAATAAACAGCCAGTAAAGAGCAGAAGTGAAAAGAAGGCCCAGGACTTTGGACTCTTTCTTGAATCCTTTTCCCACCAGACACTGATTTCCACATGGTATCTGGCAAAGTGTTTCCTGAGATTCTTATGGGTGACTAGGAGAATAAGCAGCTGATTAACAGTAACATTCGGTGGATTTAAATCTGATTGGACAACCTAAATGCAAGAGGGTTGGAAACAGCCTGTTAACCTAGAAGAGGTACTAGAAAGAGAGCTTGGCTCTCGGATTGTCCCAATCAGCTTTCTATCAAATGTGACAAATGCTTACCAAATTTATACTGAACATAGAGCTGAAAGGGGGAGGCCAATTAATTGATGAATAAACAAGAATGCCTAAAGTATTGTCATGCTTCAAAGTAATTAAATGAGAAGATAGTTCTAAGTAAAACATTTTCAGAATAAGTATAAATTAACACTGATACTCATGTTCAAATAATCATTGCACAACTAGAGTACATGAAAGAGCTGATTTAACAAGGGCCAGAAAAAACCTAGTGGTTTCTGTTGCGCGCCAACTCTATGTAATATTACAGCTAATATGACAACCTTAATCTTCTAATACAACCAAAAGAAGAATGAATAGATTGTTGTAGATATTTCCACATCAGTAGTAATTTTTGTTTAAAAAAGCAAATCAACTCAAGACACTGTTTTTTGACAGTTTGGCAAAAATTAAAGAAATTGTAATAGGCTTGACAAAAGTCCTGTTATTTCCTAATGCTGCTGGAGAGCAATATGACAATACGCATTAAACGCTTTTAAAAAGTATATACTTTCGAAATTCTACATTTACAAATTTACATTTAGGAATTTTTCCTAAAGAAATGGCTATAACATACATTCAAACATGTTCACTCAGGTGTGAATATCAAAATGCTGTTATGGTCACTGCAAACAAAAAACAGCATTTCCATCTGGTTAACAGGGAAAGGGCTGAGTAGCTTACAAAGACGCACCTCTTTAGTGAAACACTATATAGATTTTTAAGACCCATCATTCAAATAAGATTTTGATTTATGAAAATGCAAAGGGTTTAATGACATGTTATTGACTGAAGAAAGCAGATTACAGAAGAGTGAATTATATGAACTCTTTTGTTGGTCTTTTGATATCTATAGTTATACTATGTGACTACATAATACGTACATTTTACATATAAAACTATGTTATGCAGAAATGTGGATTGTGAATGCACAACTTTTTCTTTTTCTTTTTATTGAAAATTAATCATTTGTATACCTAAAAGTTCAAATAAATTTTAAAACAGACAAATAAGTATTTACAGAATTAAAGAGATCACAAATGACCCATGATTAATTTCACATCCATAGAACAAAATATTTAATTTTTCCTGATTATTCAATCCATATATGCTCAGGGAATAAAATTTAGAAAAATAATAGAGTTTAGGTAAAATATAGCCCTATTTTTCACTGTTATCATTTCCCTTGCTACCCTTCAGGCAGGAAACTTATACTACACATATTTTTGGGGAGCCACTGTTGAAACTTCTCATGTCTAGGTTCATTCTAGACCAAACATCAATGTAAATTATAGATATACTTTTCCAGACTATAGGGATAGCTTAGCATATCTGTTGTGAACACACACACACACACACACACACACACACACACACAAATGGCTGATTAAAAATGTGTATGTGTTTTCAAGAAGCAACGAATTTGAAGTGAATTGTGTAAAGACAAACTTCCTGGAGTTCTTCAACTGTTCCAATCCATCGCTTTGAACATCTGGCAGCTGTGAGCTGTTTCTGCAGGGGGAGACTCGGGTGCTATTCTTTCTTTGACAGATGAAGGGCTATGAAAAGGACAGTCAGCATATTGCACGGCCGAGGTACATGTGCCAATTTAAAGGTAATTTCTCCTGAGGTTCAGATGTTAATAGAAATATAGAGAATAAAAACTAAACAAGATAACCTCACCAAAATCTGAAACAAAGTGGGGAAAATTTTTGCTGGCAGTTGACTTACAGGCTAAAACACTAAACAAAAGGAGATCAGCATAATTTGCTTTTTACTGATTCCTACTTCAAGTACATTTTGCATAATACAATACACAGAGCAAGGTACATTATCCACATTAAAATAACAGGGTAGTCAATCTGAAAGTGTGTTATAATTATCAGTAGCTAGTGGGGAAATGTGTTTCTTTTGCTTGTTAATAACTTTTATATTTTAATGCTTTTTTTTCTATACCTCTGTATTTCTACTGATATATCGATATTTTGTTTTTTCTTCCCTTTTGTGTTTTTTAACAGGTCTTACTGGTGTGATAGGGTCTAGTGAGGTAAAATGGCCTAACAGGAAACACACACCCAACTAATAATTTTATATTTCTGCATTATTTTTAATTTTCCAATTAATAAAATAAACTATGGGAAAATGACTTAGTGATCAAGAAACGAATTCTCCATCAGTATTGAAAAAAGAAAATTTCAGAAAGCATGGGGATCACATAGATGAAAAGAAAAAGAAAACTTTTTCTCCCATAAAAATACAACTTTTTCTGAGGAAAAAATTAAGTCAAATTTATAGCTGAAAAACCTATAACCTAGGAGTAATGTGCTATAGGTTGAAGCAATATGGTATAAATTACTGATGGACCCCATGCACAGAGATCTTACACACCCATGGGCTCACAGAGCAAAAGTCTAGAATGGATCTGACCCACATTCTAAGTTTTTACCTAAAAACTGTCCCACTACGGCAGTCTATTAAGAAACAAAAGGGCTCTTTTTAAAGCATTCTTTATACATCAACCTACAAGTATCTGTCCTTGACTAAAAATTGAACCTGCAAACCTGGTCACTAATCCATCAACAAATATTTATCGGTCATGTACAATAAACAAATCACTCAAGGTATGCAAGCCATAAGCAAGGTCCTTATCTTAATAGGCTATAATTGAGGAGATAAGACACATCCATAAACAACTGTAATGTAACCTACACAGTAAATACAATAAAAGAGATATGAATAAAGCATCCTGGCAATTTGGAAAAGGACACGATTCGTTGCAGTGCAGAACAATAACCCACTGTGGGCATAGAAGCCATCAGGAAGCACTGCACACTGTGGACGTCGCCTGTGGAATCCTGTGACACCTCGCTCTGTGGGACAGAGGGCCAGCATATGCGAAAGCACCCTGGTCACTGAAGTGATAACTGGTTTCACTTTAATCATCTCAATTTCCGCATGCTCTAGTTTCTCTGCCAAAGCCATGCATTTTTTTTCTACCTTAGATTTTTATTCTTCATTTTCTCCATCTCTTTACAAAATTATCCTTCAAAGATACACACTGTGAAAAGAATCATGTTTTTAAAACTACTGAGCATTTATTTTTATTTTTTTTAGTTAGCTCTATTGTAATCATGTAAGCAAATGTCTTAGTTTATTGAACATATTTTAAACACTCGGAGATAAACTTATTTTAAACACTCGGAAATAGACACACATTTTGTCTGGAAAGGATGGAATCTTTCTTGTGCTTGCTTCGTCCTCCTCATTTCTAAATCACCCCACTATTAATGATGCTCAGTGAAATCAGCCAGTCAGAGAAAGACAAATACCACATGATTTCACTGATAAGTGAAACTTAAAGAGCAAAGTAAACTAACAAACAAAATAGAAACAGACTCACAGATACAGAGAACAGACTGACAGCTGTCAGAGGGGAGAGGGGCTGGGGGGTGCGGCTGGGTATAAAAGGTGAAAGGATTAAACAAAGAAACAGAAAAAACCTCATAGAGGATGATTACCAGAGAGAAAGGGGTGGGGGTAGAGAGAGGTGGACGAGGGTCAGGGGGATATAAACGGCGATAAAAGGAGACTTGACTTTTCTGCCTTAGATTAAAAAAAAATAATAATGTTTCCACAGAATGGTCTAGTTATCTCTGAATTTCACTGAATTACTAGTTTCATCCCAAGAGCAGAATGTAATGTGTGGTTTGTTGGTAGAAATAAGCCTTTGCAGGTCACCCTCACATACAGGCAGGACCCGGGTCACTCTAGAGGAGCGACTGGGAAGTGGCCGTGAGGCACAGGTAGCAGAGACAGGAAAGCAGAGCTTATCAAATGGCCAATCTTTCCCCAAGGGTCCAAGAAGGAGGAAAGGGCACCTTTGACTTTTCACTGGCTGTCTCTGAAAGTTCAAGTGAGAACGGGTGCTCTGTAAAAAGGGAAAGCTCTATTCCCTTCCACAGAGTTATCTTTCTTATAAAGTAGCATGAATCCCCAAGCCAGAGTCATCTTAGAAATATCTAGTAAACATAACAAATAAGGGGAAAAGGCTTATATGAAAAGTCGACTAAAAAGGGTTATTTGTTTCCTTGATTATAATCATAGTCCCATAAAAATCTCTTGTTTCCTTTCCAAACCTGGTGAATAATATGGTTATTATATTTACATTTAGAGAGCACTATCAGTGTGTTTCTAACAACAAAAAATGGCTTCAATTACCCTGTGCCAAGTGGAAGAATTCAGAGTAATTTCTTAGAAAAAAGCCAGAGGTTATACTTTTAAATTGTTTGAGAAAAAAACAATACATCCCTCCAGGCCTCCTTATTATAGATAGCAGCGATTGACAGGCTGTATTAAAGACAGGGGCCCTGAGAAAGCTTTGTTATGAATTAAGAACAACAAGTGACTAACGTGTATATAAATGTTTCATCAGTCATCCAAATCAATGCTAACACATTACCCTTATTAGGATCTAGAGATATCCAAACAAATTCTTTAAAATTAAAAAGTGATAAGTAGTGTACAAGAAAATGAATATCATAATTTATTTGATGTCATTTTAATGGATTCAATTTGCTTTTCTTTTTGCCAGTGTCGAGTTCAATCGTAGATGATGTCTTGGCTATTATTGTAAATATATCTTTTGTGTTCAAAATTGCTTAGAAAATGCTAATAAGGCTTATTTCCTGCTCAGTTCTATTAGCATAGCCCTTGAAAGCATAGTTCCTAAGATTTACAGACAGTTTTTGAATAGTCAAAACCTCCCTATGGCACTGGGAAATTAAATTTGGTTTCTTTCCTGCTATTGCAGAATGCTTATTCCATCAGGAGTAATTTACTCTAATTAGGGGCTATGTGTTCTGAAAATATAAGTATTTCGTTCATGAAAAATTTAATGTTGTGTAGTTTTTATGTCCCTGTCAACTTCATGAAGAAACTTATGACCATGAGCATCTCATAGAAGAATGTCTTACACCTCAGAGGAGGCCCAGGGGATACTTCTGGTCTGCAGACAGCAGGGTACTCTAATTAATTATCAGCCCACACATTCTAGCCATACTATCAGATAATTACAAAGTTTTTCCCAAGTCTAATCTGTCTTCTAGACATTGCAGGAATTAATATTGTTTTGAATCTCCCTGTCACAGGTGACCTTTTACCCAGGCACAGCACCAAGAGGGAATCTCTTACACCCCAGAGACATGCCACTAGGCATACTACCTGAAAGAACCAACAATGGTCATCATGCTATGCATATCTAATAAACCACGTTCAGTGGTCTTAGAAAACAACCTACTAAATTTGAAAAAAAAAAATCAATGACTGCTATATCCTAGAACCCTTCTGAATTTTTATGATAATGTCATGATACATGCAACGGGCTGCATAAAATTCAGCTGACTGGTTAATATCCTTCACTTTGTAAGTGGTTGGAAGTTGAGCAGGCAGCCTCCTCAACTTGGGAATAGCTGTCCAAAAGTCATGTATCAGCTTCTCTAGTCAGTGTCATCTGTCCAGCAGATGATAAAATAACTGAAATGAAGGAACATCAAAACAAAAAAGACTTTGTAGGATTGACTCAAATGATGATATACAATGTTTTAAGGCGTTCTTGGCTTTGTTTGGGTATCACTTGCTTTACACAGGTTATGTGAATTGGGTTGCATTGCTGACCATAAGCCACAACTCACAGACAGAATGTCCTGGTGACCATCTCGGCAGCTGGATCCAGTTATATTCATTAATGGGCCAATTACATTATTAGTTTTAGAGAGAATGGCTTGCTTCCTTTGAAATAAATTGGAATTTTCTTCATTCTACACACAGAACTTAAACTGATTATGTATTAAGTCTAAAAGTTGTCTAGCTTTATGACCCATCTTTCATGAATTCAATGAGATTGTATTATTTTAGAAACTAAAGGTTCAGAAATCATGTCATGAAATCACCAATTTCACACAGGGGCTCTTTTCATGACAGTGAAAGATACATTAGAGGGATCACTAAATGTTGCTATAGTTTCCCCTAAATTATCTCTTTACTCCTAAGATAAATGCAGCTATCGGATAAGAAGTATCTGTTTCAATGAGGTATTCAAATGCAGATATTATATACTGCATAAGATAGGATCATCTCAATTTCAAAGTCATGATTAATTCCATAAAACTTTGACTCACAAGTGTTAAAAATATTTTTGAAATACACACTTAAATTAAAAAACTACTAATCAATTGTTATGCTGCTCACTCTTGATTGTATTTATTAGAGCTAAATTACATTTATTATTATGTTTATTATTTGCTTTGGTGTTCTCCTCTTATTGTCTCATTAAAAATAAAAATAGTGAGTTAGAATGTATTTGAAGGCAAATACATTTCAGATTATACATGCCATCCTTTGTGTGCACCATGTTTAACAATAGGATTGCATAACTTGAAAACATGTTATTTGTGGTATATGATCCCGAAACAGATAATCCAGTGTCTAAAGATATATATTTACTTACATCTAGACTCTCTCACTTTAGAAACATGCATTCTTGTTGTTCTTAAAGTAAGGTGAGAAAGGAACCATGTAACACACCAATGTGCACAAAATTCCATAGGCAATTAAATTAGAATGTAATTTAATGGTTCAAAAAAATTTTAACATAGTAAGTCAGTTAAACACATGTATTCCACATCCATGAAAACAAAATATAATTTAAAATAAATCATATGAGTTCTGCTTTCTCAGGTGACATAATGGACTCACTAGAATTGATGTTTGAAGATCACATGTCCACTATTCTAAATTTTATTAGTGAAATAGTATTGAGATAAAAATAAGAAAAGTAACAAAAATCAGTGACAAGGGACAATTTAAATGGAAATACATGAATACCAAACTAATCTACAACATCGGTCACATGTCTGTCAAGCAATGTTTAAAGGGTCTGGAAATCACAAAGGAATCATGTAATGAAGGAGAAATCAGTGTCAGGTTTTATGGGTGGTCTACTTGACATGGTTCTGCCAGCCATCATTCAGAACAAGAGGAAGGGTCGTAATCTATATGTGCTTCAATACAGCCAGACTTTTCAAGGTCAGAACAAAAGTTTTTTACCTTAAGCCTGATACTTCCCAAATGACATTTAAGACTTAACGGGGTATCATAAAGCTGAGATTCCCACTGGGGACAGCCATTCGGCATGTTCCTTACAGCAACAACCCAACTTATGCAACCCTAGGCATACTACCACTGCTTTTTCAAGTACTAATTTCCCAGTATTGAAGCTTGGTTATTTTTGCCTTTTCCTCAACAGCATCATTGCCATTCCAGTAGATGTTCCGATTATTCTAACCATACTCCTTGCATTCAAAACAAGACCACATTCTAAAAACCAGAGAAACTGTCAGAATAAAATGTGTTGATGTTGATAGTTGTGCACACTTTGGCCATATAAAACCTCAAAACTTTGGCAGAGATATGATTTCATTTCAGTTAAATTCAATATTTTATTCATTCTGTGAGAATGCACTCATAGCTATTTCAATAACATTCCAATTAAAGTAACTGTGCAGAAGGTCTCTCTATATGTTCTCATAAATAAGAAAAATGGTTTGTCTATACTTTCTCATGACTAAAATCCAACTGAACTATGAATATTGCATCACAGGCAAATATCTCATTCTCTGATAAACACAGGTGGGTCAATTTTTTATTTTTCCACTTTACATACAGTTACCTCTCTATCTTTTCCTCAACTAGTCATTTATGTACTTTATTCATGTCCCTAAAAGAATATAATGGTGATTCACATTTTCTATTATTTTACTTAAAATATTTCCTGTAGTGTTACAATACCATTACAATCCAGTGCCAACATAATAGAAGTGCTATTAGAGATATTAACTTGGGTTATATCACTCACTAATTCACAATTTGTTACATTTTATCAATGAAGACATTAAATGTCTAATGTATGCCTTACTTGGATAGGTATACCTATATTAAAATTATTAGTACTTTTAGGAGGTTATAACACTTTCATTACATAGAGTTGGCCAGCAGTGAAAATAGAGAATACATTGCAGAGATATAGTTTAGATCTATGCTTTTGCTTGAAGCCATTCTGTGAAGAAAACTTTTTTTTTCATTCACCATTATTCTGAACCATTTTAACTCTTCTAACCGTTATTATCCTTGTCTTAATTTTGCCTCAACTATGGTTTAGCCAAATATATATTTTTAAATATGTTTCTATTGATTTTTTTTTTTTTTTTTTAGAGAGAGAGGAAGGAAGAAAGACATAGAAACATTGATATGAGAGAGAAGCATCAATCTGCTGCCTCCTGCACGCCCTCTACTGGGGATCGAGCCGACAACCCAGGCATGTGCCCTGACTGGGAATCCAACTGAGTCCTCTCAGTCCATGGGACAACACTCAATCCACTGAGCCACACCAACCAGGCTAGCCAAATATATTTTTAATGTTACATGACTGTGGCTTAGAGCTACTGCTTTGTAAGTAACATAACTTGGCTCTCTATGAATAATTAGATACACAAATTTATTGTAAGTCATTTATTCATTCAACAGATATTTATTAAGCACAGTGTAACTAATAAAAACAATAAGTATTTTCATGATCACTTATACACACACAAAATATATATAAATAGTTATAAAGCATGGACTGAACTTAAATTGAATTGTTAAATGTAAAATCTGTGACAAAAGGCATTCCGTTTCTTGGTCAACTTGAAGCATTTGTCCATGCCCATATACTTGGCACATGGTAGATGCTCAGTAAACGTTGGTCTTCTATGATGTTCAGAAATCTTCCTCAGGTAGCTAAGAGCATCATTCCCATTTGGCATCATTAGACACATTTTTGAAATGGAAAAATCTCAAATAAACCTTGAAACGTGGAAATTCGTTCTAAGGTGAGCTGTTTCTTTATCTTCTTCCCACAGGATTTGGTTTTTAATTTCTATCACAGAAGTTGTCTCACTGTATTTTAACTTACCTCTTTCTCGAATATGTAGAATGTGTGTTCTCAGTTGTCACTTACAGGTCACAAAGTCTTTGTATCCTTACCATAGATGCATTTATTCAAAATATAGACGATAGTTGTTCCAGTCATGTGTTAAGTAAATAATCTTGGAACTTTGTCTTGTTCTTCAGAGGAAAGCATCATAATGTTGACTTTATAACTTTATGCAAGATTTCACATGCAAGTAAGTACATTCTCTGAAGATTTTTAGAGATTTATTTTTTGTCCCAGAATGAAAACTATAATCTTACATGACATTTTAAAATAATCGCCATAGTAACATGCTCTCAAAATTTTCACTCTGCAAGAAGTTACTGCAATTTCATTGACTAAAATAGTTGAATTTTGGAAGATATTTATTTAAAATGTCCATATACATACACCTCTACATTTATGCAACTTCGGTGCTCAGTGCTCATTCAAGTCAAACAGTCATGTCAAAGGGTTATCTAAAGCTAACTATAAATGAAGACTGCAGTATGCACGTTTGGGTTAAACATAGATGTTAAGCTTTATATAGGAGCTTCAGAATGTGTTGAAATTGGGGGAAAATCCTAAACCATTTTGCATCCCACTATGCCTTATCGTTCATCCGTGTACTCTACAGTATCAAATGTTCCACTTTGGGGGAGCTTCAAGGAATTTAGAGGCAAGAAAGGGAAGATGGTTATTAAGCCCCTACTCTGTACCAGGCTAACTGCTAGGTGCTGAGCACTGAGAGACTGAAAAGTCCTTGAAGAGCTAATGAGGGTAACAGATAGAGAACCAGACAATTACACTACAGCCCATTAACCATGTTGGCAGAGTGTAAATTGATAGTCATTCTGCAGGGCAATTTGGCAATGTAAAAGCTTTAAAAACTTGCATACCCTTTGATCCAACAAGTCTCCTTCCAGACATCCAGCCATTTATCTCTGGTGCCTGGTTTCCTCACTCTGCTTTTCCTAAAATTTTACTATGATCATGCATTACTTTGTTATCATACAAAAAGTCATAGGTGTTGGAAACTGAGATGTGCAGGTTGGGCAGAGAGGAAGAGAGAGACTGGAGGTGAGACGGCAGTAAGACTGGAAATCTTGGGAAATTCTCCGGGGAACTTGGATTTTAATTATGGAAGTGGGAGAGGAAAGAAAGTATGAGACATTCAAAGCACCTCTATTAAGAGATGAGAAGTAGATACGAGGAACATTCACAGGGGTTTGCAACACCCTGAGGGAGATGACTGGAAATAAAAATTCCAGAATAAAGTGCCACTCCCAGTGAGCCTGTCCAAGCCTGCCTCATGCACAGGGTTTATAGCATTTTAGGTAGCCAGAGAGAACTGCTTTGCATGCCAATTTAGCCAACCATTGAGTTGAGTTTGACAGAAAAGAGATTTTCAGCCTACCATCTTTAAGCCTACCTTGGAATTCTGGCCCTAGATCATCTTAACACTATTTAAATTGTGTCCATTAGCTTCCAATGTAATTAAGAGGCTGTTACCAACATGCCTGGATAGCCCATGCTAAGAAACAAGACGAAGGTGCTATTCTTTGTATTCTGTTCTTCTTTGCGCTATAAGATCATTTGTTCATTATTAACTGTGAACACCCATCATTCCAAAGAAATAATTATGTTTAAATTGCTTCTTCCTAGGGTCCTGGTAATAACAACCCAGAGAAATGAAAATCCAAAGGGAAACAGAGACTTTCATTGCAGGCCTTGCTCCTCAGTACACTGCACACCAGCTCCACACTCATCCCATTTGTTCCTTCCAGGCAGAGAAAAGGAACTGGCACCGCCACTGGATTCCAATAAAGGATTGTTGCAGGACTCTCAAAGGAATGGCCGGCCGATAAGCATAGAGCAGCCAAGTTGCACTGAAGGATGGTGAATTTGCTAAAACCAAGACTAACAAATTGACAATTTGTACTTAGATAACTTTGGGTTTTAATACTGCTAACCTCTTCCTCCTTCTTGAAATTCCTTCTTTCTATGCTTGAAAATTACACATATTTCTGGTCTTTCTTGCTTCTTTGGACCACTCTTCCAGTTCTGACTTCTAAGAAACTCTTGTTTCTTGTCTGCTCTGCACCCGTGTTCCTTCTCTATCCTTTGACCATTGGTCTTGCTTTTCTGAACTCTTTCCCTTTTAGATGTATTTTCTCCCAAGATGCTATCCGAGTCCCTCTTCTCTTCTATCTTTCCTCTCATTCTCCCCACAAATGTATTAATTCCAAGGCTCTCAGAGTCTCCACCTTTTTTTATAGATGAATATCAAATTATTCTTTTCAGTATTCACATTTTCCCAAAGATAAACTCTCATGTTTCAATGTGCTTCCTGGATAATTTGAAAACTTATTGCTTCTGAAACTAAATTTACAGTGTTCCCTGTGACACCAACAGTTCCACCTCCTGACTATTCTATTTATTAATGCTACTCTAGTGCCTCAAGTCACCTAGACTCACTTAAGAGAATCACCACCCCCAGGCTATTCTGTCTCTACCAATGCCATCAACTATGAGGGTCCTATCACAGAAGACAAAGTAACAGAAAAGGCATTATCTCCTCCCAACAGTGCCAACCCTAAATTTACAACTCTTCTAAGACATACAATAAGAACTCCTAATGATTACATAAAATAGAGCTTTATCTTTATGTTACTTATTGCTATTGATCACTAAAGACAGACTTAATTAAGGAAACATTTGTTGGGAATAGAAACTAAAGAATTGGATTCTTTAACTCAGATTTCAATGATTTATGAGTCTATTATATACTAATTTGCAAAGTTAAAAAATAACGTGTCTTGTATTATAATACACTATCTAATGCATTATAACCATTTCTTTGAAATAGAAATTTGAAAGCTGAATACATTTGAAAATTATGTAAGATTATTACTCATTGTATATATATGTATTAGATTTTCTTAACAAAAACTTTATTGTAAAATGTCTAAAATTTTGAAAAAAAGTAACTTAAAAATAGTTTTGTAGTGGATTTATAAAAGATGCCCCCAAATACCTGTGGGTTACAACTTATATTCTAGGTTATGTGCCTCTTTATTTGCATTTCAGCTTCTGAAAGTCTGCTTATTACAGAGTTCATCAGATCATAATCTAATGATTATGTGTAAAATAGGCACTATCCATATGCACTAGTTTAATAATTTTTCATGCTTGGTATTAAATTCAATTAGTAAGTTAAATTTAACTTTAAGTGCTAATAATATAGTCAATCCATAGATGTTTTATTTAGTTAATGTGATATATTTCTAAAGCCTGTAGAAGCAAATTAATGCACTGTTAGTTATATTTCCTTTGGGAAGATACACACATTCCAACATTTTGTCATGTTGAGGATGGATGAGGTCTTCTTCACCATAAGTACAAAGTTGATGGCAATGTTCAAATCTGGCAATAATTTAGACACCATTGGAAATGAGCTCCAGAGAAGAGGAACATATCTTTAGAGTTCAGACATATGTAATTTGAGTGCTGGAGGCTTACGCACCTGGGTAACACAGAGAAGATAAACCCATAAAAAGGTGTAAAGTACAGCATAGGAAATACAGTCAATAATATTCTAATAATTATGTGTAGTGTCACATGGGTGTGAGATTTATCGGGATTATCACTTAGTTATATAATGTCCAATCACTGAGGTGTACACCTGAAACTAATATAATAATGTAATCAACTATAACTGAAAAATAAAAAAAATATTTTAAAAAAGATGGACAATATTAAATGAGTCATTTACCTTAACATTTACTATGAGAGCAAAGGGTTTGCTGATTTTGAGCAGAAAAATCTAAAATGTTTTCCTTCGTAGGTAATTCTAGAAGAAAGTATCCCTTTTCTTTTAGAACAGGAATGGAAAATACATTTGTTGGACAAAAACAAAAAAAATGTTTTGCAATTACCTTTGAGCAACTATCAGATTCTAACAGCAATGTAAAAATATTGAGAGTCATTAGATAGGAAAGACCTTAAAAGAAAAAAGCATTAACTGATTCTGAACTTCTCACTTTTAGGCAACAAAAAGCATTTACTGAGTGTCCTCTCTGAGCTAGACCCTGTATGCTTCACCTGGAGAAACCATATCCTGGCACGATGAGTGTGCCTGTCACACACAAGCCAACCTCCAAGGCTAGTCTCTCTTATTATTATTCTTTTGCTTTATCATTTAACATAAGCCAAACAGTATTACTTGATTTAGAGTTGCTTAAGACTTTTTTCCATGTTCTGATATGAAATTTGCAGACATTTTCCTGCAAAAAATAAATTAAAAAAAAAATTGACTCTCTTAAAATCTAACAATGTAATTAATCCTGTATTCCTCCATTTTAAGCAATGTATTAAAAAAGATGCAAATAGGTTTTAAAGAAAAACTTGCAAATATTATACCTATTCCTACTGTCATTCATATTCATTCCAGCCGCGGAGAGCTGTTCGCCTCCCGGGGTCTCTGCAAGCAGCACATCCATGCTCGGTCCCGCCACTGTCTGGGTTCCACCCTTGGTCAGCTCTTGCTCCGGCACTTCAACACTGCAACTAGCTTTGGTACTCAATTCATTTTAATTAACTTCCTCAGGCTTGTTAGAAATATCTTATTAATTTAGACACCAGCTCTCCTCACAAAAACCATTGAGTTCTTCCATTTAGTCCCTCTCTAGAGAAGGAACTGGTTCCCAGAAGCTTGTCTCCTTCTCCATGATTGTGTCTTTGGTAGGTTCTCCTAAAGGCCTGTTACTAGTGAGAGACAGATGATTAGCTAGAATATCTCTCCCATGCCATCTGGATCATTTATTGGGCACTTGCTAGGTGTCACATAGTATGCTAAGTGTTGTCTCTATATTATCTCATTCATGCTATACATATTTCCTAAAAGACCATGTTTGCAAGTACCGCTCTCTGAACAACACAGTATTGACAACACAGATACTAACTTTTTCCTCAGTACATGGGATCAATGGTCATTAAAAGAGTTGGGTTGATAGAGATTACTGATTGTAATTTTAAACACCTCTGGATTATTTTAATTGATTCCATGATATATTTATAACTGAGACACAATAAAGTTCTTTTCTTAAAGTTATTAAGAAAATTATGGTGGTTACCATGACCAAATCTAATCTCAGTGATTAAGAGAAAACTTCTGTTGTGATTCATATAAGAAACACTAACCCGAAAGATATATATGCTCCCTATGTTCATAGCAGTACTATTTACAATAGCTAAGATCTGGAAACAGCCCAAGTGTCCATCAGTAGATGAGTGGATAAAAAAGCTGTGGTACATTTACACAATGGAATACAACACAGCTGTAAGAAAGAAAGATCTCTTACCCTTTGAGACAATATGGAGGGACCTGGAGAGTATTATGCTAAGTGAAAGAAGCCAGACAGAGAAAGACAAGTATCACATGATCTCACTTATATGTAGAATCTAATGAACAAAATAAACCGATGAAAAAAATAGATCCAGAGACATAGAAGCATGGAACAGACTGACAAATCTCTAAGGGAAGGGTGTTGTGGGTGGGAAGAGACTAACCAAAAAACTTATATGTATATATGCATAATCCATGGACACAGACAATAGTGCGTTGAAGGCAGGGATGGGGGGCAGGAGTGGAGTGCAGGGTGTCAATGACAGAAAAGTGGGGAACATCTGTAATACTTTCAACAATAAAGATAAATTTTAAAGAAGAATCATCACCTACTTTGAGGATAAACAATAGAGTTGCGTGTGGAAAAGAGGAAAAGGAGAAACGAAGATGGTGGACCAGGATGGTTTTGCGAGTGACCTTGGGACACAAAATGAAGATTGAGGCCCAGTGTGCAAAGTATATCTGGACACCTGAAGGGGCCTCATCAAATTGAAATGGCTACTTTATTCTGTTGTGCTCTGGAATACTTAGCATGGAAGAAAAAAAAACAACAAGTCAATTTATCATTTAACTCTTTTATTCTCTCTCTCACTTTTGTGAGAATATACTGTAGACTCATCTACAATTAAATGGTAGAGATCCAGTGGTGATCACAGACCTAAATCTTTGTGCTCCTGAACTTGTGTGCATGGATGGGGGAGGGGAGTGAAATAACACTAACATAAGCATGAAATTAAATATGATTTTAGATAATGGTAAGTCCTAACTAAACTATAAAATGATGGATGTGAGTAGGACGAGGTCACATCAGAGATGTCTCTGAGCTGAGATCTGGAAGTGTAAAGCAAAGGGAGACCTGGACAGCAGTGGTGGTGGGAGGGTCATTCCAGGTGGGAAGAACAGCAAGCGCAAAAGTCTGTTTTGGGAGGAAGCCTGTGTGTCCAAATGACCTGGAGGAGGCTAGTCCGACTGCAGATTACAGAATCACTGCTCAGAAAGGTGGAGAATTAGCTGGGCCTCAGTCAGGTAGGGACTGGTATGCCCTGGCAGGAAGTATGGATTCCCTTCTATTTGCAATGAGAAACCCTGAGATGGAATAGCATGAACTGAAGCAAACAGTAAAATCTGGCTGCTGGAGAATGCATTGCCAAGAGGAAGAAATGGCACCAGGAGACCAGTTAGCAGGCTCTGCAGAGTCCAAGTAAGATATGATGGTGGCTGTGGATGAGGACAGCAGTGCAGATGGGGACTCACAGTCACAGTGAGGATAGGCTCTGAAGGCAGAATGATCAAAACTACTACTGGATTGAGTGTTGACAACACGAGAACTAGAGGAATCAAGGATGCCACTGAGTTCTTTTATATGAATGCTTCGTGGGGATGAATTACCTGAGTTAGGGATGAAAGGGGTATGAACTGGTTTGGGGAAGGAGAGAAATTTGATGAAGTTTGAGAACCCTATTTGTGCATGAAGATTCACCTTTACATTTGCTTGTCCTCATATAAATAAAACGTTGACAAAGATTCTCCCATCTCAAGCTCCAGATCACATTACATCAAGGTCCCTCAGTGTCAGCACTGTTCACAGGTTGGACCAGATCAGTCTTCATAGTGGAAGGCCGTCCTGTGCACTGTCTGATGTGTATGTAGTAGCATCCCTGGCCTCTACCCACATGACACCAATAGCATCTGTCAAATTGTGACATCCAAAAAAGTCTCCAGACATAGTCAAATGTCCCCTAGGGAGCAAAATTGCCCCACTTGAGAACCCCTATTCTATGTGCATGGAGCAAGAGCAAAATATCACAGTAAAGAGGCCATGTTTCATCTCCCATCCAAGAAAAATTTCCTCTAAATATGACAGAAATTGGCTGTTTGTCACTCCCTCTCTCCCCCACAAAGAAAAGTTACGACAGTGTTCAACAGAATTATAACAGTGTCGTTAGCTTTAACTGCCAATATTTTGGAAATTGAAATAAGGAAGAAATTGACAATGTTAAGCTTTCTTCTAGAAAATCCTGTGGGAAATAGCAGTGAATTGTGTTTTTTAAAAAAATAAGTGAGTATTCGTATGAACTTCCTCACTGATTAAAAATACACAAAAAGTCTCTCCCTCATCTAAGAAATGGTAGTTAAAGAACAGTGAAAATGTTTAGTAAGTGGTTGAATTTTCATCTAACTTTTGTTGTCGTAGAGTCCCACATAAGGGTACTATTTTCAACTTTTGTGGAATGTATGTCAGCCTTTAGGGTTTTCAGAAGCAGTGGAGACTTTTAGTATTTGGCTATGTATTCAGATTTTCGAAGAAAAAAAAAGACATTTCAAATTTTGATTGCACACTTTTTTGTAGTAATGAAGTACAGAATTATTTAATTTTTATTTAATTTTTAAAATTAGTATTTAAATAAAATAAGAAGCTATTTTGGGAACCAAGAAAATCATTTCTAAGTGGCTGCTCGTGGTAGGCAGCAAATGGAACCCCATATTTCTGGATGTCCACATCTTAATCCCTAGAACCAATTAATACTTTATTTTATATAATAAAACGGATTTTGCAGATGTGACTAAACTAAGGCTCTTGAGATGGGGAGATTATTCTGCATTATCTGAGTGGACCCAAGGTTGTAGCTAGGATCCTTCAATGGTGGACGTGGGGGGCAGAGGGTGAGAGTCAGAGATTGGAAGATATGATGCTGTTGGCTTTGAAGATGGGGGCAGGGGTCACTAGACAAGGGCTGCTGGTATCCTCAAGAAGCTAGACACAGCAAGGAAAGGACATGTCCCCTGAAGCCTCCAAAAGGAATACAGCACTGCACACACCTTGCTTTTAACTCAGTAAGGACCACTTTTGACTTCTGACTTCTAGACCTGTAAGAGATTAGATGTGTGTTGCTATAGGCCACAATGTGCACACTAACGTGTCAGAGCCACAATCGGAAACTAATATATTGCTTCATGACAATATATGGTATAGAGTTAATTATTCTTTACTATAAAGTTTTTGTTTTTAACAATAAAGCAGGTCTTTTGACTTGCTGCTGTATCAGTTTTAAATATACTAGAAAGTTAACAAAAAATCCATTTGAGTATTTCTACATGTAAGTGTTTTTCCCTGGCAAGTTTTAACTGCCAAATGGGATTTTTTCTCATATACCTTCAAATCATCTTCAGGAAACATCAGGAGACTATTGAAATTTCTTCAATGACAAATAATCTCCTTTGATATTTCAAAAAAGGCTTTTATGTAAATAATGTCAGGGATTTGAAAAATAACATTGAGCACTTGTATTTGATTCAAAGATCATAAATTTGAATACATGAATTCATATAAATTAGCAATCAGTCTGAAAATCTGCTTTATTTATTTCTTTTCCTGCTTCTTATCTGAAAAATAGGAACTACATTAATCAAAAAATAAATGCAGTGAAAATGAAATGCAAAAATCATCTTCATTAATACAGTTAGGATAAAAATTCAAGTACACAGTAAAAAAATAACATCTGAATCTCTATCACCATATTTTTGTTTTTCTGCTCTTTGGCATTCAAAGAGATCTTCATTTAGAAAGACAGAGGGTACCTTGGTACCTTGTACTAGTAACACTGGCTTACAATAATAAGGAGTATAAGTAAAGCCAGTGATTTCTTCAAGAGAGAAATGTTATAGACTTGTAAATTATACTTAGATTAAAAATATGGAATTCACTGAAGAGGTGTTATAACACCTGACTTCTAATCTGTTCTGATATAAGGGAACATTTGGAAAAGGGGCAAAATGTGTTTGACATAAAAACTGACCCTATACTGAAGTGTTATTGTGAAATCCTGGTGTGATGTTTAGTCTGGTGTTACACAAGGACTGAGGGAAATGACGATTAGCATAGATCAAATGGGTTATTTTAAGGACAACCGATGACTGTCCTCTATGAACTCATTACAGTTTCATAAACTAGAACTGTGATATTTTGATCTGTGTTTATTACCTTAAAGAGCTAAGGGGAGTATGATTAATATGCTGAGCTCAAAGCTAGGGGCTTTATAAACAACATCTTCTTTAATCCTCACAACACTCCCCCGAGACAGTGTTAGTAACCTCACTCTGTAGCTGAAAAATCTGGAGCTCTTGGGTATTGTAAATAACTAGCCAAAGGTCAGACAATGTAGTGACACAGTCAGAATTCACAGAGATTGCAGTTCGAGTCTGTGTGGTGCGGAGTGTGTGTTGTCTGTTATACCTGGGGCCATCCTCTCTCCTGCCTCGTCCCCATCTAGAGACACTGTGAGCAGCTGCCTCAGAGGTTAGCGATGTCGATGTCACAGGACCTACCAGCAATTTTAACTGTCTTGCTCTTGCTGAGAAAGAAATGGGTGGCAGAAGTATAGATGAACAAGTATCAAAACAATACAATGGAAATGACATATAGACTCTAAAAAAGTACACATAGAGTCTAACTTTAATTGTTTATATTTTCCATAGGTAACAGTGTTAATATTTAATTAACATGAAATTAATACATCTTGTGTGTGTATGTTAATATCTTATATATCATCTACCTATCTATATCTATATCAAGCTATCTATAGTGTTATTTTGATACATCTATCTATCTATCTAGAAAGAGGTGGGGATAGTTTTGAAAACACAACTCTAGGGATTTTAAAATGTAGATTCAAAATATTTGACATGACTATCATTAAAAAAAAAAAAGGACACTAATTCCTGCCCCCTCGTATTGGGCTGGTCACGATGACGTGGTCCAGATGAATAGAGTGTGTCAGAAGTGATACTATCTACCTCCTAGGCCCTAGAATCTAGGGCGAGGTTAGAAGATGTGAGAGCCTTTGCCTGGCTCTCTCTTGCAACCCTCACCCTAGATCTGGACACCATGTTGCAAGGAAACTCAGGCCACAGGTAGGAATTATGTCAACAGGTCCAATCAAACTCCCAGCCGGCCACAGGCATCAGCCACCAGAGGTGTGAGTGAGAGAGCCTCAGGGAACCCTGTCCTCGGCTGCCCCTCAGGGTGCCCTGTCCTCCCCCTCGGGACGCCCTGTCCTCCGCTGCCCCTGGGGGCACCCTGTCCTCCGCTGCCCCAGCTGAGTGACCAGTGAAGTAGACCCCAGCTGTGTATGTGAGCCCTGCTCAGATCACATAGTCTTGAGCAAAGAGGATGTTGCTTTAGGTTAGTAAGTGTATTAGTTTGCTAATAATTATAAGTAATTTTGCCATGGGTTGTCATACATAATACCACACACTGGGGGACTACACGGCAGAAATTCCTTTCTGCACAGTTCAACATCAAGTTGTCATTAGGGCTGGTTTCATCCTGAGGCCTCTCTCCTTGGCCCCATATGGAAATACCATCATATTCTGGGGTACTGAGAGTTAGGGCTTCAACCTAAGAAGTTTGGGGGATACAAGTCAGCCCATAGCAGTAAGTTTTGGGGCAGCTAGTTATGTAGGAATATATAATTAAAGTAATAATCATAGTATTTTATAATAAAATCTAGCCAAATTTGTATTCCCCAGTATATTTAAATAGGAAATATATTAATGTCACTAGAGCACAAGGTAAATGCTGTTGGAAAAATAGTAGTAGGAATATTTGTAGCAGGAGCAGATGTCTTAGTAAAAATAACCACAGTAGGTGGATAATGAGAGCCTTCATTTATTGAGACATGTCTAGGTCCCAAACTGTTAACTAAGTCAACGATTACCAACCTTCATCATCTCGTAGCACACAAACTAATTACTAAAATTCTGCGGCACACCAAAAAATGTATTATATTTTTTGCTGATCTGACAAAACATACAGGTATTGTTTAGATTCCTTCACACCAGACAGCTATGACTGTGTTGGCTGTTGTCATTTTCTTTCTTTTTTTTTTTTTTTTGACAATCTAAAGGAAAACAGGTCAGTGCCCCTGACTAAATAGTCAGGTATTGCATGTTTTAAAAATTCTTGCTGCATATTGGTTGAAAATTGCTGTACTAAGTGCTTGGCAAAATGCCTCATGCGGAAAGGAGGTATGGGTTCAAATCCTGGCTCTTTCTTACGCTAGCCTTTTCATCTTGAGGACCATCATGTAAGTGACTTGTCCAAGGTCACACACGTAAAGCTGAGCTCAGACTAAAAATTATCTCTCCTGCCTCAGAGTACTGTGTTTCTTTCACAGTCATTAAAACAAAACAAAACAAAACAAAACAAAATAAAACAAACAAACAAAAAACCCCACAGCATCATTTTAAAACTAGCTGTAGAAGATACCAAGCAAAATTTGTTCATTGACTTAAGTCCTTTACTCCTCTATTGTACTGAAAAATTACAAAACCCATTGGAGAGTGTATAGAAAATACCCCTCAGTTAAGAAACATGCTAGGGACATTACTAATTCACCCTTTAAATTTTCTTCTATGGGAAATATTTGGATGTTGGAGCTTTCCATGGGTGTATGTTAAGTGGCTGAGAAATCACAGGGTTGTAAGACCCAGAGATGAATCCTGAGGTCACTGTAATGCAATCTTAAATGAGTCAAAAGCAATAATTTTGGCCTTAAAAGAATGTACTATCTTATAATTCTGGGGGTAAAAAATATAAAATGGATGTCATTGAGCTAAAATCAGGTGTTGGCAGGGCTGCACTGTTCTGGAGGCTACAGGGGTGGGGATCCATTGTCTCTACTTAGCCAATTAAGAAAACGAAGAAGCATTTGTATTTCTGAAAAAACAAACAAAAAACAGCTGACAGTAGCACAAAGGAAAGAAAGCATTAGATCTTTGTTCTACATCATATAGTTGGCTCCTTTATTATTACATTAGCAGGGTATTTTGTTTTTCATTCCCCTTTCCTAGCAGCGACGGCCTCACAGGGTGGCAGATGGACCCCATCAGACAGGAGTCCACCGTTGTTGATGAAACCGGACAGGTTAGTAGGGCTGTGAACACATGCCACATCGCTGTACACTGTCTCAGCCAGAGGGATCGTTTCTCAAAGGTCATCTCAGCTTTACACTAATTTGACGCCATCTCCTTTTGAATTAAATTGGAGCATAAGTCAATCGACTTGCAAAGTGGAGTAATGAATGCAAACCTTTCCCAACCAAGACAGTACAAGAAAGGAGCTGAAGATGGTATTTGCAGTACTCAAGGGCTGATCACTTTCAATGCATTTTGCTGCAACACTTGGTGACATGGAGTATTGAAAGGAGTTGAATTATCTAATATCTTGTACCCTGACTAAAAGTTAAGTTTTCAAATGTTCCATGACAACTACATTACTCAGTTGAGCACAACATAAGGAATAAAGGCATTTCCCAACTTCCCCTCCTCCTACCTGCAAGCAACAGTATCTGTGATAGAGGAGAACCTGTATCGAGAGTTTCTGCTGTCAGCCTGGACAGGTAGCAGCACATAGACAGAGGCAGAAGAGGGTCCAGTCGGGTAAAACCCTACATCCATACATTTGCCCTATCTTGGTTTCTGTTTGGTTTGGTAGGTCTGCTTGCCTCACAAACAATATTAAGAGTCTGTAAAATTTCCTTCAGCAACATATTAGTGAGATAAATACCTGTATGTAGTATCAGATATTTGCCTAAGGATTTATTTTTCAGCTTAGTAATAGGAGGGAGGGAGGGAGAGAGGGAGGGAAAGAGAGAGATTCACATAAATGCTGTAACTGCAGTTAACTCCTTCCTTATCTCCACAAATATCCAATCAAAGTTAGGATGTCATTGATGAAAAGAATAATATGCCAAGATGAATTTCTGTATGAAAATTGCAGATTTAAGTCAAGTGATCCTCTAAGACAAATTATTATTTATTATTTTATTTTTGTACTTATTTTTATTAAAATAATTATTGACTTAATGGAAAGGAGCACAGGGAGGTGTGGGTATGCAGGTAGAAATCTTTTTTTTAAATGATTTTTCTTTATTGAATTTTAGAGAGAGGAAGGGAGAGGGAGAGAGAGATAGAAACATCGATGAGAGAGAACATTGATTGGCTGCCCCTTACATGCCCCCCCACCCCGCCACCACTGGGGATCAGGGCCACAATCTGGGCATGTGCCCTGACCTCTTGATGCATGGGTAGATGCTCAACCACTGGGCCACACCAGCCAGGCTGCAGACAGAAATCTTAAAATGTATAATACAGGCTATTGAGTCTTAGGGTCTAAAAGTAAGTATTCAAGTGTGCAGAGAACGCAATGAACACTACTGAAAAACGAAGAGTTTCAGTGGAGAACAAAAGCTGGTCAATCAAGTCAATGTTTGTGAGTATGACACATGGGCACCATGAAGAAGAAGCAACATAGTCTAATTCAAAAATAATACGTCCCAAATTTTAACTATTTCTGAAGCCTTGCTCAAATGGACAAGGGTTCAGAGAAGAGGTAACATAATAGCTAGGCTTTACTGAGAGCTTATTCCAGACATGGTACTGAGTGCTGTATGGCCACTGCCTTATTTAATCTTCTCAATGACTTACAAAAAGTTTTTTTTTTTATAAAGCCCATTTTAGAGATGAGACAACTGAGGCTTGAAGATGTTAAGTAAATTGCCCAACATCCTGTAGTTAATGAATGGCAAAACCAAATCTTCACCCCTAGGCTGCAGGCTCCTCTGCTGGAAGGATGACATATCCTAACTTAATGGGAGAAGAACCTCAAAAGAACCACCGAGATTTATCAAGCAGAAAACAAAAAAGTTTTCTGAAACAGAAATAGAGCACACAACATTGTTGCTCAAGGGCACTTTACCATAACATAAGCAACTTTGTTTTATAAGATGGGAATATTCTGAAAAGTTCCATGTAAATAAAAGTTATGAAAATAGCCTCACTTAAAAAAAAAATCAACTTTATTGAGATATATGTTTCAGTCATTTCCTTCCCAATCACCAGTCCTTGGCAAGAGCTCTCTGCTTTCTGATAGTCTAGAATCCAGATTCTAGATAAACTCTACTCTTCTCAGAATTTCAGGTAAAGGGAGAATCATGCAGTAGTTACTCCTTGTATCTGAACCCTTTGGCTCAGCACAACACCTTTGAGATTCAGCCATGTCAACGTACCCTTCAGTAGTTTGTTCCTTTTTACGGTTCAGTAGTATTCCTTTGCATGGCTACATCACAATTGTTCACTCATTCTCCTACTGATGCACAGCTGGGTTATCTTCAGTTTTGGCTGGAAGATCACGGCTTTTAAGGGGGCATGTAGATGCTCTCTTCTCGGATGAATGTCAAAATGAACTATCCCGTCATTTATCTGCTTTTCAAAGTTTGCACAGCTCACTGCTCTTTGGTCTTGGACATATTAGGCCTTTGATTCTGGCTCTAAGAACTCTATGCCTCTGCTCATCCAGTGCCCTTCAGCTTTGACTCATATTCTCTATTTCTGCATGGCTCTTATCCAAGTTTGATCTATGATTTTTGGTTCAAGTCAAATCATGTGAGCTCAGAGAATCCCATCTATATAAACTGACCTATAATAATATCTCAATCCAGTCACCATGAGTTGAAGGCTTGAGGTTAGCAGTGAGCAGTGCACAGGCCTTCTCTCAAGATAACCATCAGCTCTTCCTTTACCATAGATTTCCAACATGAATCGAACTCTGCCTTTGAATTGCTCTTCTCTCCCATAGGCAATCCAAACATGTTGCATTGATTGAGAAGAAAATTCCAATGCATAAGAGAAGAAGAGATACCTTTCTATCAGATTCCTTGATGAGAGAAGAAAGCAAATGGGGAAGTCAGTATGGTCCTGCAAAGCTGGCTGCATAATCAGGTTGCCACAGTGTGGCAGTGTCTATGCTCCAACCTCTGGCCGAAGGCTCCTTCTCACAGATGAAAGGTTACCACCTCTGGTTTTAAGCTAATCCTTCCATCAGATCCACAATGGAGATATCTGGAAAGCTGCTTAAACGAAGTGCTGTCCATCTGCACAGCAGGAGTGATAATCCCTAGAATCCTTTGGTGTTTCATGCTCTCCGTCATTATTGGCATGTCAGACCCGACTGCATGGAAATGAGCTGAACCTCAGCAAAAGGATCTCGAAGTAGGTCAGACATTTATCATTGCAACAGACAGAAGACTTGCTTTTTATTTGGCCATTTCCTTCCGAGACAGTAAGTTCCATTGAACTTGAAGTGACCCATGATTATAATAGCCATTTTATCTTCCAGCTGGGGAGGAGGATTTGGGGACAGTGCAGTTACTGCCTTTTCTAAGGGCCTCAGAGGAACTTTTATAACCATATGCTCTAAAACATCTCCCTGAATGGTTTTTAGTTTTGCTTGGTGTCGCCAACCACAGTCCAACCGTGAGGCAGTGTCCATTCATTAACACACTTAATGCCCTAAACCTTTTTCTAAAAGTGTATTCAAGGTAAAAAACAAACAAACCTATTTCTAAGTATATATTGAAATGTATATTGTTACCATCTTCACATAGAATTTGGGTAACTCAAAGCCCATGCTCTTACATGGTAGGAACCATCTCTGAATCAGTTGCTGTCCAGAGAGCACAGGACTTGGCCCCTGAGAACCTACCGTGAGGTGGTTAGTGCTCCATGATCAGGACAGACTACAAAGGTCACACTCCATCTCTTTGCTAGCTTTGTGAGCTCAGGCAACCAGTTCAGCCTCAATGTGCCTCCTCTTTACCTTCTGTAAACTGAGAATGATAATATAATAATAATATAATAATAATAACAATTATCTGTAAAGGACACTATCAGGTAAAATGAGATAACAAATGCCTGGCGCAGAAAAAGTGCTCAATAAATATCACATATTTGAATCATTGCCCTGTTGGCTCCTCTGGAGTCTAAAGGAATAAATATAAGGCTATATCTCCTTCCATAAGACACAGTCAATATAGTTGAGGGGCAGGGTGGGAAGTTACATACAAAGGAAGCCAAGAGGGTACCAGACAACAGTGAACTCTGTCAGCATTTGCACTGAGGTAAGGCCGGGCTGAGTGATGTGTCCCCCACTCACGGGCAGCAGCAGGTGCAGTGCTCATTGGGCAGGGCAGCCATAAGCAAGAGCAGTAGGAGCGGTGATGGGGTTGCCGCGGGGAGTGGCCAGTGCAGGGGGCGCCATCATTTCCGTCTTCACTGCTACACATCCACATACAGTGGCATCTTCGAATCTTGATTCGGTTACTATAAGCTACTCAAATATAATGTAAATATTAGTTGTTATTATTATTTATATATTTTTTTCTTCACAATACCTCCATATTTGCTACTGTAGCTAATTTGAAACTAAGAAGGATCCAGAGAATAAAAAAGGGAGGGGGGGCAATTTTGCTTATTTGACTAAGCCCACCATCAAGAAGAAATGTATTTTAAAGAATGTTCCATACAAAGGCAAGATGGAAAGGCATTTTAGAAACAGGACAGTCATATTTTAAGGCTTTTTAAAAAATACCATCATTGAGTTCATCTTTTATTTGTCCAATGTAAAAAAAGTTCCCAACACATTCCTGAGAGAATCCAGAAGACTACTTCTTTTTCTTGCATTGCAAATATGCATCGCATAGAGCAGAGCCCCATTTCATAAAGGCCCCTGGAAATCTGAGAATGACGGGGAGGATAGACCCATTCATTGCATAAACTATGCCCAGGATTGAAATGACACAGTAGGTCATAAATGGAGAGTGTTATTTACATCAGAGTAAACTACAAGAAAAGGTTTATGATGTCACAATAGACCAGAGTTACATTTATGACTGTCCAGTGAGCAACACTACTTTAGCTGTACCAAACAGAAGAATTTACCCACCATAAACCCAGCATAACCAGGGTATCATTTCCATTAGCATGTAAAATATAGAGAATACGCTTAGAGAATATTAAGTCTGAAAAAAGTATAAGCCTTTGGTTGACTGTAGCATAAGAACGCTTTCTTTGGGTTTAACAAATTGCTAACAGAAATGATTATTTCATTTTCTACTTCCATAATCTACAGCAGACATTGTCAGACTTTAACTGTAAAGGGACAGATAGTAAATATTTGTGGCTTTTTGGGCTATGTGGTCTCTGTCACCACTACCCAGCATTTCTTATAAAGATTATTGTTTACTATTTGCTTATCCCTAGTCTGTCCTGCAGCGTTTGGTCTTTATTTTTACAGCACATACCACATCACCTTGGTTAAAATAAACAAGGAAACATCAAAATAAGAAGATACCTAGTCTTTTGTCTATACCTTCTTAACTACAGGTCAAACAGCATGCAAGGATTCATTGCTTGGGCCAGGAACAGTGTCAGGAGTAAGAAAGCAGAGTTGAAAAAGAGTTGAAAAAGCCACAGCCCCTTTCCTTCTATATCTTAAAAGATGTTATCAAAAGAACCTCTCTAACCCGAGAAAGAAAAAAATAGATCAAAGAGTACTAAATTTTGGAAGGCTATAAACTTCAGAGGGTTAGCAAGCAGGGAAATAAACAAATAGAATATACTACACGGGAACAGAAGGGACTCATAACTGTCAATGGGGGTATTACTCTGGAAGGTACGTGATTGGATTTGCCTCTTTATATACAGTGGCAAGTAAGCTCACTTGTCCAATATATTTTGGCTTATACTATTTTCTTTATAGCCACTTTCTCCTATGTGTTGGGGGCAGTGTATATATGGTTCCCAGGGATGCAGACTAGGGCAGGATTTTACCATCAGAACTGAGATTTCGAATTAGATTAATCCTCTCAGGGGCAAATGCACCACGAACTCTTGCCTCCTCCTTCTGTGCAGTTTGCTCTGGGACTCCACTTCCCACCTGAATCAGATGCAGTACCTTGAAGGACCTTCCATTTGGGGCAGTCCGCTGCGTAGACCTCCTAAATGTCAACTCATGGGGCAACACACAGTGGCATTGTCTCCCCATGGAGGAAATGCCATTCCCAGGCTTATTTTCCTCAAAAGTCAGCTCAACGTTCGTGTGAGTGGCGTAAACTCTATGAAGCTAGCCTCCTAAACACTTTAGAAATGCCATTTAGCTGGTACTGTGGGAGAGAACTTGAGAACAATTCAACAGTGATAGAGTTACGTGTTTTTCATTCAATCTCGGTGAACTTCCAGGCACTAGAGCATATGGCTTTCACTGTGCTGTCAATTCTGAAATCCAAATTGCACAAAAACTTTTATAATTACCCAAGAGAACTCCTAAGTGGGTCTAGTGTCATCCCGCGAATAACAACACTGAAACAGGCTGCGCGGTGTCGCAGGCACCTGCGTGCGCTGGGACTCCTGGACGCCTTGGCAGCAGGTCCCCTACCTGACTGGCAGGGCAGTGAGGCGCTGAGACGCAAGCATGACACCCCGGGATTTTAGCTCACCTCCTACACCCCTTTTGTTTTACAGAAGGATGAAATGAGGCTGCGAGGATGAAGCGACTCGCCCGGGGGAGAGGTCAGGGGGTGATATCCCAGGAAGGGACTGGTTCCAGACACCGCTCTTTCCCGCGTCCCAGTGCATCTCACTTTGTGCTCATGCACCAATGTAAAAACACAAGAGGCAAGATGAGATGATGAAATTCATCAGCTGCCAGCCCAGAGTAAACTGGCTGCATTAAAGGAAGCCTTTCAAGAGGAGGATGACACCCGGTGCCAGGAGTAGGCTTAAAATAAAAGCTTAAAATGCCTTGTCAGGAGAGAATTAAGCTCCGGGCTTCCTGTTATTCCCCCACTACCGTGCATTTCTGGTGCCTGTCTTCACGCAGATGTTTGGTAAAATCAGAGTTTGTACATGCTTTCTGTGGTTAATAGTTAGACGTGAACTGTTTTTAAAAAGTTAATAATAACACTTCACATACTTGAAAATTTTGATTAACCTACACTACCAAAAATGATAAATATTTTTTTGCTTACACTTTGAGTTTAATTATTGTATAGAGTGAAGTGTGTCATTTCTGAAATGATTGGCCTATTCGTGTATTTTCTAAGACCTGAGACACTGTCCCCATACAATAGGTGCTCAGCAGACCTTCTTCATAAAATTCTTATAAAATATATTTTTTTAGTATTGTGAAATGGAAAAGGACTTCACCGAGGTATAACAATAATAATATTAATGATAATAGTTAGCATTTTGAATGCTTATTGTGGCCAGCTACTGTTCTAAGGGATTTACACAGATCTATCTTTTTAATTCTCAAAACAGTCCTACAGGATAATATTAGTACCCACTACACAGAAAAAAGACACTGAGGCATAAAAATATTAATTAACCACAACATGGTCCCAAAACTAGAAAGTAAAGATTCCAAGGTTAACATTTAAATCCAAAAAGCCTGGCCTCTGACCAACCCTTCTAGCTGCAAAATGACACAGTGAGTAATTGCATTTTCATTTTACTATAGTGAATGCAACTATGACAAGATGGGATTCAAACTTATTGTTATACAATAGCTATTTTGTTCAGTAGTTATTAGCTGTGACAAATCTTGGTCAGCTATTAAAATATTTAAGAATCAAGAGTCCTCGTTATTCTCACTTACCTATCTCCAAGGAATGAAATACATATAACTTTAGAATGTCCACCCAACCCCCCACCTTTAAAAGTACTGGGGGAGCCAGCTGGTGTGCTCATCTATCCTACTCCGAAGAAGCGGAAGAAGCGATGAAAATGTTTCCTTCTCTCACTTCAGAGAGCGGAAGTAAGAGGTCCAAAAATTAAAAGCATCTCTTTAAGGAAAGGACAAGCATTTCTTGTCTACTCTGAGTATGGCATTAATGTGTCCTTGGAAATACACGGCCTTTCTGTGGGTCTGTGGGAGGCACACATTTGTCAAATAATCACATACACAAAATGCAAAACTACAATGTAACAAAGAGGTGAACCTTATTCTAAAAACCTCTGAAGGGAGGATTTTATCTACGGTAATCCAGCATTTGATGCTTCTCCTATTCTTTCTCTTTTTCGATTTTTAAATTAAATTTACTGGAGTGACATTGGTTGATAAAATAGATAGGTTTCTAGTGTACAGTTGTATAACACTTCACATCACATTGTGTGTTCACCACCCTGACTCAAATCTCCTCTGTCACCATACGTTTGACACCCCTTATTTTTTATTCCCTCTCTCTCACCCCACTTCCCTCTGGTAATCACCGTACTGTTGTCTTTGTCTGTGAGTTTTCGTTTATTTGTTTGTCTTGTTTTTTCATTTGTTGCTGTCATTGTATCCCACATATGGGTGAAATCATATGGTTCTTGACTTTTTTCCATCTGACATATTTCACATAGCATGATATTCTCAAGATCCTTTCTCTCTTAAAACCACTTAGACTTTAATACTTACCACCCCAACAAAAACGTTAGTCAAGACCACTGATGACCTCTGCGCTACTTAATTCAACAGTCTATTCTCATTCTCATTTTACACCGACCCATGAGCAAAATTTAACATGGTTCTCATATGCTCCAACTTGCTACAGACTTTTTTATTTCGCTTCTAGGTCATCATATTCTCGTGGTGTTCCTTCTCCCCCGTGGGTTTCTCTTCCTGATTCTGTCTGCTAATTTATCCACCTCTGTAAGACTTCTTAAAATGCAGTCATTGGATCTCTACTCTTCTCTATATCACTGGGGTGGTGTCATCTAATCTTACAGCTTGAAATACCATTCATATTTTAATGCCTCCCACTGAAAGGTGTTCAGACCATATCTTTTTCCAGAACTTTAATCACATATATTCAACTGCCTACTCAACATCTCCATTTGACTACATAAAAGATCTCTGAAACTTTATACATCCCAAACTGATGTCATATTCTTCTAACAAACTGTACCGTCTCCAGTTTTCACTATCTCAGTCAATGGCAAAAACATACTCCCTGCTGTTCAGGGCAAAAACCTTGAAGTCATTACAGATTCTTCACTTCCCTTTTCAGCCCTAACTGGTTGGTTTCTACCTTCAAAACATGTCCAGAATTCAACCGGTTCTCATGACTTCCACTTTGAGTCCCAGTCACCAACATCTCCTGCTTGTGATGACTGCAAAGTCTAACGGGTGTGCTTCCTTCTCCTCCTCCCCCCTCCCATCTGTTCTCAACATAGTATCCAGAGTTGCTACAAGTCAGTTCACAGTATTAATTTTCTCAAAATCTTCAATAAAACATGAAAAACAGAACATATATTTCAGGTTGGAGTGAAAAGAAGAATGACAATATAGAAAACACAGGATTTATAAGCATTAAGATATTAGAAACAACCATGGAAATAAATGGATACCTATAATAAGACTGTGTTCTTCTATTAGAAGTAGTGTTTAAATGTTCCATTTTTTCAAATTAATAAGGTTTTGATGGAAAATTATGTTATGAAACACAAACAGCAAGTTAAAATTCCTTATCTAATAGATGCAACATATAAAGCATAAAACATCAGTCATTGTTCATTCATATAAGATCTACTTATAATTTAACTACAGTGTACTGGGCTGGTATAACAACAGGTAGTAATCAGGATTAATTTAATTATGGTGAAAATATTACATCTTATGAATAAACATGAATGAAATGGGCTTTAAGCACTGAAAATTACAATGAACACATTAAATAGTAAGTGGTAGCTAATTCATATCCTTACATTATACTTAATATTATTTCAAGTAAGTGGTTGTCAATAGTAGTTGTGGATTATTTTTGAAGTGGGGTGAAATTTGAACTATAACATTGTTTAATTAATGTATGTTAGCAGCAATTTACCCGAAGAAAATAAAAAGACTAAGTATTTAGTTTCATTCCTTCACTCTTCTTTTGGACCCTATATATTATTTACAGATTTTGCTACATAGTTTGGCAAGTATATTTGTTATTCTTTATTTTTGGTATGTATATGCACATTTCAACTTCTTGGATGGATTACAAGTAAGTAACTCAAGGGTCTGTTTTCCTTTTTCATTTCCTCTAGACCTTATATTAGTGAAAACATAGATGATGCTTAGTAAATGTCAGTGTATTTGGAATTCTCAGCAAGGTAAGCTCTATGCTTTAACACATATTCAGATACCTAACTGATAGTCAATAATAGTCTCACAATAGTATATGATGACCTCTGATATTTTAAATGGATTTCCTTTTGAACTTTCTCTGTCCCTATCTTGCTTTTCATATCTTCTTAAAGATCTTGAAAATGGGCTAAATCATTTCATTTTATTCAGAGATATAGAAAATTACCAATTTTCCAAAATAAAAAAAAATCTGTCATAATATCACTTGCTTATGCTGGTAAAGCTACATTTTATTCTCCTCTAACAGAACTAAGACCTGATCGAATTATTCTGGATAGCATCTGCCCAAATCTTAAACTATCTATAGAGTCCACAGTGGGTTGACATAGGTGACTATTTCTAAATCTTTTGCAACATCCCCGATATTTTTTTGGTTTGCCATCTCCCACAGAGTGCTTCTTTCAATCTGTTGCTTTCTTTCCACATGAAACCTCACTTTGATTCTCTCCTGCTGCTTAAGAGTCAACTCCCTGATGTGTTTGCAATTTACTGTGATCTGTTTTCCCTTTTCCAATGAAGATGGATTTTACAGCCTCTCTCACAGTGACCGATGCGAAAAAAGTCCTCAGAGTGATATTAGTGACAAGCAAATAGCATTGCATACAGTTGGCACTAAATAAATTATATGTGCCTGTAAACTGTTTATTGTCCCACCATTTTAATATAGGAAATGCTGAACATGAATTTACAACTAGGAGTATGTAACAAACAGTCGCAATGAGAAAAGGTAGTTACTGTTATTTTCCTTCAACTTCTACTTTTATTAAATCCACACAAATTTTTGCTTTTCCTAATTAATCTTTTTTTTTAAATAGTGCCAAAATGCCCCAGGTAGGAAGGTTAGCTAAAGATGTATGAAGATGACCTATGACCAGGTCAAGAGTCACAATCCAGATCAGGCTCACTTCTCCAAGCTACTTGTTCTTCGTAATTTATGCTACATGCCATCTCATACTGTTGTCCTTCAAAGTCCCATCTGTGTGGAATAACTTTCTACACATTACCCTCCTGGAAAAGTCATCTTCATCTGTGCAAAATGAGTGCTGGACCAGTATAGCAAGGTTCTTTCCATGTATGCTCACCAACTATCCCTTTCACTCCTTGAAGTGACCTGTGCAAATACCCTTGTTACTCGTTTTACCCATTTCCCTGGAGCTTCCTCATTTGCTTACGTTCCTATGTCTCTTATTATACAGTTTTTATAGCAAGGGTCAGTGCCTTCTGAATATTTTGATTCACTCTGCCTATCAGAACCTGAGACAAGTTTTAGGTGCTCAGTTCATGTTTGTTGATTTTTTATATGCAGAGGATGTAAAAAATCCTTGGACATGCCACCTTATCTTCAGCACATGTTGGGAGTTAGAGAATTTTGCTTATTATATCCTTTGACCAATTCATATTAATCTGAGAAATAAATCTGATTTAGATTAATATAGGTGGGAAAGTAAATTAGTCAATTTAAAGATAGACTATTATAATAAATATAAGCTTATTGTAAATTTATATAAATAACAAAAATTAGGCAAGGAATGTGCTATCAAGCAGAATATATTATTAATGGGTTAATTCATAATTAGTGGATCTGAACACTGTATTGAAAAGAATCTAAATATTATCAAGAAAATTTATGTTAGGTATCTATGAGTTTCAATTAATTGTGTTTAACAGACTCATTGAGTAATCAAATTATGATAATTTAGAAGAGACATCCCAACCTCCTCATGCAAGGTGTTCATGAGTAATTTCCTCTTTATTTTCTTTGTTTTATGGTTGTAATCAGATTCACAACATGAAGTGTCATTAATCACATATGATAATGATACTCTCACTGTGATTTATGGAAAAGTTGAAGCAATTCTGACATCTGACAATAGTTACAGTCATTTTATCTTGTCCCTATGAACATGCTATTTTGTTTCATTAACTTCAGTAGTTCTGTGAATTTCAATAGTATTCACATAGAGTATTTAAATATTTTCATATCATAGGACAATAATAATTTGAATTTGTGAAAATAAAATTATAAAGAATGGGTTTGTTTTTCTTTCTGGAGATTCAGTAAAAGAAAATAAGATATTAGATTGTCATATATCATTGGTGTAATGTATTCATATCCCATTAGAATGTAGCAGACTCATGAACGGAGTCTGAATTTGATCAACTATGCAAGTTCTCAGAGATAAATTATTGTGACAATATAAGTCTAAAGGAACTGACACAGGGAAAGGAACAAATTTTGTACATGTGTTAATATAGTAACATTTTTAAGTTTTTACCTTTGATTCCATCTCAGAGAAAGATTTTATAAGTAAAAATATAATAATTATGTCATTTTGTAGAAAATTCTATTAGAAAAATTCACTCTGAATATAAAATATGTGATGAAAGACTATGATTTTGCAAGATTTTCTCAGTGAATCAGGTATAAAGTTTAACCTCTACAGAGTTTTTGAATGGTAATAAAATTTGTAATAGAAAATAGTAAAATGAAACTGAACTGATTGTTTTACCTTACTTATAAATGTAATGGTTCCTTTACCATAGTAGTGCTAAGACTGTATGCACCAAAACAATTTTCCAGGAAGAAAAAATTACATGTTGGCAAGGGCACAGAAAAGCAAACAAAATGTCATATAACCTACTAAAGTTATGCTCCAGAAGACTGATTTTTTTTTTTTTTTTGTAAATAATCCAAACCAATTAAATAGTTTATTCTTGGATAATGTGTTGCGTTCTAGGTTATACTTCTTTTCATTATTAATTACAAAGTCTGAAGAGGCAATTGATAATAGAAAAACAGAACATCATTCATAATGCTTCTTCCATATTTCTCCAAAAATATTAGTAATTATCTTTTCTACTGATTTTTAAATTAGTGCTTAAATTTCTTTAAATTGTTATTTATGTTACTTGTATGCCGTTAAAAAATACGAAATACTAAGATTCGAAATATAACTTTTTGTACCGAAGTAAACCTTAACAGTAAGCACAAAAGCAGTTGTCTTCTGTGAATGACACTAGCCAAACAGCGAGAGGGTGAAATATCCATGTAGGTTGGAAAATGGATTGGAGTCATTCGAAAGATCCAACAGAGAAGAAATATAATTTTGAAGTCAACACTCAGGGAACAATAAAAGTGCAAGTAACAGAAGCACAGTCTGTTCTCATGTACAATCAATAATAAAACAATGTGTAGAAGAATTGAGTTTGTGAAAAAGAAATCTTCTCTTGCCAGTGGTTTCCAGTTATTAATTGGACAGGTAAAGAGATTGATGAATAAGAAAGTTTTTGCCTTTAACTTGATCCTGCAGACTCTGTGGCAGAAAGGACTGCTGGCATTTATTTTAGAAATATTGGACCGTGACTTATTAAATCTGAAAATTTCCAGTAAAAATCATGAAAGTATTTGAATACTTATTTTGCCTTTAATTGGTTGTCTAGAACAAAAATCTAACTATGCTTTGGAGAGTGTTAAAAGAAAAGAACAGAGTGTGATGTCTACTGAACTATTTATTTATTTTTAATAGTTTGTTTTTTTTTAAATATGTTTTTAGTGACTTTTAGACAGAGAAGAAGGGAGAGGGAGAGAGAGAGAGAAATACTGATGACAGAGAAACATCAACTGGCTGCCTCCTGCACACCCCCTAACTGGGCATCGAGCCCACAACCTGGGCATGTGCCCTGACGGGGAATTGAACCAGTGATGCTCAACCACTAAAGCCACAACAGATGGTCTGAATTTTATTTTTTTTAAAGACCAAATTCTCTTTTATAAAATGACCAGTTCTTATTGTTCTTTAACTTAGCAGGTTAGGACATGGGTTGAGTTAAAACTGCAGCTGGCATTCAGCCCCGTGTGTTCCTTACATGCAGCCTAGAAAGCACACACTTCCAAACAGTGCTGGACACACACTTATAAAACATTGGAAAAGAACTTCCGGTCAAGATGGCGGCGTAGGTAAACACGGTATTGCGTCCTCCCACAACCACATCAAAGTTACAACTAAACTACAGAACAACCATCATTCAAAACCACCTGAAATCAAGCTGAATGGAAGTCCTACAACTACGAAATTAAAGAAGAAGCCGCATCGAGACTGGTAGGAGGGGCGGAGGCGCGAAGGGCTGGTCCCACACCCACGTGTGGTGGATAAAAATTAGGAGGACACCTCGGCTGGGAAGGTCCTCCCCGAGGACTGAGCGGTCCCCATCCCACACCAGGCACCCAGCTCAGGGTTTCAGTGCCAGGAAGAGAATCCCCACAACTTCTGGCTGGAAAAACCAGCGGGAACTGAGGCTGAGGCGGCTGGAGCCCCCAGCAGCTCCTCTTAAAGGGCCCGCGCACGGACTTACTCAGACTGGCACCCTCCAGGCTCCAGCGTGGGGGAGGCAGCTTGAAAGGCGCCAGAGTCATATGGGGAAGAACTGAGCTGTTTGGCATTGGGGCGAGGGCTGGAGAGGCAGTTTTCTCCTGGACAGACGTGTTATTAGAAGCCTTTGTTCCTTTGGTGAGCCCTTCCCTGGGACAGCAGACAGCTGCCATATCTGGGACTCCAGTTACCTGGCTCACACTGTTGGCCCCGCCCTGGTGATTCCCTGAGGCCCTGCCCCACCCAACTTTCAGGCCCACCCAAGCTGTTGCCAGTTGCTTTACCATAGGATTGGCCTGTCTTGGATCTTGCTTCAGCTTTTCCTAAATTCTTTCAAACAAGCAGCATCTGGTCTCAGCTAGCCCCACACCTCTCACTAAGTAATACATAGAAACAAACAGAGGGAGGCAGCCAAAATGAGGAGACAAAGAAATAGGTCCCAAATGAAAGAACAGAAGAAAACTCCAGGAAAAGAACTAAGTGAAATGGAGTTAAGCAACCTAACAGATACTGAGTTCAAAATACTGTTTATAAGGATGCTCAATGGACTTAGTGAGAACCTCAGTGGACTTAGTGATAACCTCAGTGAACTTAGTGAGGGCCTCAAGAGTATAAAAAAGGACCAGTCAGAAATGCTGGATGCACAGTTAGAAATGAAGGAGGCACTAACTGAAATAAAGAATAATTTACACAGAATCAATAGTAGAGTAGGTAAAGCCAAGAAGCAAACCATGGATTTGGAATACAAGGAAGCAAAAAACGCCCAATCAGAACAGCAAAAAGAAAAAAGAATACAAAAAAATGAGTATAGTGTAAGAAGCCTCTGGGACAACTTCAAGAGTGCCAACATTCGCATCTTGGGGGTGCCAGAAGGAGAAGAGAGAGAACAAGAAATCGAAAACCTATTTGAAACAATAATGGCAGAAAACTTCCCGAACTTGGTGAAGGAAACAGACATACAAGTCCAGGAAGCACAGAAAGTCCCAAACAAGATAAACCCCAAGAGGCCCACACCAAGACACATCATCATCAAAATGCAAAAGGTTCAAGACAAAGAGAGAATCTTAAAAGCAGCAAGAGAAAAGAATTTAGTTACCTACAAGGGAATTCCCATAAGACTGTCAGCTGATTTCTCAAAAGAAACTTTGCAGGCCAGAAGGGAGTGGCAAGAAATATTCAGAGTGATGAAAAGCAAGAACCTACAACCAAGATTACTCTATCCTGCAAAGCTGTCATTTAGAATCGATGGCCATACAAAGAGTTTCCCAGACAAGGAAAAGCTAAAGGAGTTCATCACCACCAAACCATTATTATTTGAAATGTTGAAGGGTCTTCTTGAAGAAAAAGATAAAAAAATATGAACAAACAAAATGGCAATAAGTACATATCTATCAACAGTTGAATCTACAAAAAAAATGAACAAGCAGAACAGAAACATTCTCAAAGATACAGAGAACTTTTGTTGATTACCAGATGGGTGGGGGCTGGGGGGATGGGTGAAAAAGGTGAAGGGATTAAGAAGTACAAATTGGTTGTTACACTGACAAACCTCAAAGGGAAGGGGGATGGGGGGTGGGAAGAAATAAACCAAAGATCTTATATGTATATATGCATAACCAATGGACACAGACAACAGTGTGAGGAAAGGCAGGAGGGGGGCGGGAATGGGGAGGAGGGGGTCAATGGGGGAAAAATGAGGAACATCTGTAATGCATTCAACAATAAAGATAAGCTAAAATAAAAACAAAACACTGGAAAAGAACAAAAACCCAGGTGACTTCCACGGGTTTCCTTTTGTTGGCTGACATCTATTGCAGTGCCTTACAAGGCCAGAGTACATATAAGGAAAGCCTATTCCTCAATGCAGATATAGTTAGGATCAGCATATCCATAATATAGAAAGTTACAGTTTTTTACATGGATATTACCTTGGTAGGTTTTTATTGTTGACTACTTTGGAGTCTATTTTATTTGTTCTAGTTTTACATAAATCTTCAATATCATCTAATTATTTTAATTATATAAATCCACTTCTGTTCACTACTTTTCTCATATTTCTATGTCATGCAACCATCCTTCAGTTTCCCCACTCTGCAGATGAGATAACTCAGAAAATTCCACCAGGTAAGAAGTGGCAGAGGAATAACATTCCCTACTCATTCTTCTCCACACACAAAAGCCAACTGGCCATGTGATTTGATATACTAAAACCACCTGAATATTGATTTAACAAAGTGCAGAGTAAATATAAACATTATGCTGTTATGCAACTTTATTATACAATTAAATTTTAAAATTCATTCTTCCAAGTTAGCAAAAGAGTCTGCCAATCTTCCTAAGATATATTTGAAAAGTAATATAGTCAATGGGAATTTTTGCATTAAAAAAGCAAAATATTTTCATAAGAGTATTTACTTCCTTTTACCCCAGGGAGCCTGAAATTCATTCCTGAACAGTCCCAGCTGACTTCATTTATGACCACTTTTCAGCCTAACTTCCTCCCTGACTGGTAGATGGCACTGTGCCCTCTAAGAAGGTGCTATGCCAATTTTTCTAGGACACAGGTGCCAATCAAATGTGGGATTCAGCACAGAACATTGCAAATGCCATCACTTCAGCGGGGCATCCATTATGTCTGGCAGTAATTTCCATGAACACCAAAACCGCCTTGAGTGCCAAAATTAAAATTATGAGTTGTGGAAGAAAACACGGCATGGTAGATGTAGGTGCTTGAAGCTGCCTAACATACAAGTTTAATTCGAAGAGACCCATGGAAACTCCATAAATGTATAGGTATCCTCCTGCTCAACAGTGTCTTTGGAACTGGAAGCGATTTATGAAATACGTGACCATCTGATTTAACAAAGAGTAACAGTACATTGTGTCACCTTGAATTAGAGGTGAGCCCAATGATAAGAGTTACAACCAGAAGTAGTAGACGGATAGATTCAAAAGACACATCAAAAAACACTTAGGAGCATACTATACAAGGCAATAAGGCCTACAACTTTAAAATTAATTGCTAGTGGGTTTCTTGACCAGCCCTTTTCCACACACATCTATATGTCCAGATGTGCAGACCTGAGTGTGTGTTTATACATATATATCTCAGTTCCTAGGGCATATGTCTATAACCTCAATAATTACCACATTGGGAATTTCACTCCCAATAAAGAATTTTATCTACTCCAACGCACTCCACCTAGGAGGAAAGAAATGAATTCATTCAGACAACTACTTAGGGTCAAAGTAATAAGTCAATACCAGTTACCTTTATCTCTTATTCTTGGTCTAGTGAGCTCTAGATTGTATACATCAAGCTTCTCCTCTCTTTGCTTTTCGCCCTATGCTATGTTAATTTTATGTTTATGGTATAGCATGTATTTCATATTATATACATATATAATAATGTACAATAAAACATTCCTAGTAATAGTAATGTGTACTTTGTGCCTAATCAATAAGTATTTATTGTTTATGTAATTTTATCTTCTAAATAATTAAACAGTGAATTTTCATATCTCCATTAAAATTGATACCCCTGTTGAAGCTAATTCCATGACTGGGAAAATAAAGTATTCTAAGGCAAAAAGGTTCTCCATGGGATTAGCTTATATCAATGGACATCTGAATTCTTATGATCCATGCATACCTCAATCTTAGCATTTATCATCCTCTACTATTCATTTCTCTGGTACCTACTTTGGAATGGGAGTTCTTTCAGGGCAGGGCTACCCTCATTCATCATTGTACCCATTGCACCTGCCAAAGAATCAGTGCCCAATACATGTTTGCTGAATGAAGGGATGAATAAATGCATGAGCTGGTATATCTCATGGACTGCAAAAATGACCCTTGGCTAACCCTTCTGATTGCCTTTTTCATGCCTGGTTTGTTTTCAAAGATTTCTCATAGGTACCAAAGCATATGAATAAGACCTTTCTTTCAATCGTTCATTCATGACAGCAGCCATTTTCTTTTTTTTTTTTACTCATGGGCATGAACTATTAAGGCCTCTCAGAGGAAATTGTTTTAATTACAGAAATCAGAACAGCTTAATTGTAAATGCGCAATACGGACACTTTACAAAAGAGATTAGTTGCTTCCTCTTCATTTTTTTCCTTTCTCTTTAATAATTCTAATAACACACAGTAAAAATATTCCCAAGATTTCAGCATTCAGGCATATCTTTCTCTTCTATTTAAGCACACTTAAGGAAATCTATAATGGTGATGCTTAGAGTATGAAACCACACTTTTCTCTGCTAATATTCACTGAACTAAACTGTGATCATGTAGTCAATAAGTCTCTGGATAGATGAGTTCTAAGACAAAGGAAAAATAGGGGCAAAATAAGAGTTGATGCAGTAACTCTGGAAGTAGTATAAATATTTATATTTACATATAGATAGATGATACAGATATTTTGGAAGTCTGAATACAAATGAAGACTCATTACTCTTCAACAGATCTCAAGTTACTACATGGTCTAGCTCATAACTACGAAAATGCATGGCTTCACAGCCTATATTAAGTCATTAATCTTTTAGTTGTCATCAATGTCTTTCTGCATGGATGTCCCAACAAACATACAATGGACAGTTATGTTGGGTAACCACATGTGCTGAGTATTTAATTTAATATTTGGTAGGAGAGGTAAAACTTAAAAGTACCTATATTATATCCTTTTCTAAAATCATTAAAAACTTAAGACACTGTCCAGCTGGTGTGGCTCACTGGTTGAGCATCGACCCATGCACCAAGAGGTTGCTGGTTTGATTCCCGGTCAGGACACATGCCCAGGTTTTGGGCCCGATCCCCAGTGGGGGGCATGCAGGAGGCGGCCAATCGATGTTCTCTCTCATCGATGTTTCTATCTCTCTCTCCCTCTCACTTCCTCTCTGTAAAATCAATAAAGAAAAAAAAAACTTAGGGTGCTATTTACAGTAAAGTTGGAGATGTTATACCACATATGGATACTACCCCTCCCTACCATTCCGAACATGATAAGACTAAAAGAAATATATATGTGTGTGTGTGTGTGTGTGTGTGTGTGTGTATCAGCAGTAATAATATGTATTCAGTGGCTAACAAAACCAGATTCAGTACTGCTTGCTTTGAGGGATATTAAAGATGGAACACATATTCCTTCCATGGGTACTTACAATCTTCAGGGTGAGGTGGTCCATCCTATGGGAAAATGTGGATACTTCAAAGCAGCATATGAAGAACTGCACAGGAACATGGTAAAAGCATAGCACAGACATTCTGAAAAGAGGCTGACTCAAAAAACAGATTAGGCTGAAAGGAACTTCCTGGAGACACTACACGGGTCAGCAAGTAGGTTTTAGCAAGTTTTGAGTGAGGAAAGAGCAGATTTGATGGGGAGATGAGAGAAGGGCATAACAGGTAAAGAAAATGACAGAGAAACTGTAATGAAAACTTTTAGGTGAGGCAAAGCTTGAATAAATTAACTTTAATAAAACTGGACACTGAGTTGGGACTAATGATATACAAGGCAGCAAGCTCGGAGGGATTGAAGACTCAAGGTTAAGCTGCCAATTGCAGGCAGCCTTGTCGGTCTCTCGTAGAAGGGAATCTGTCATTCCAAGTTCGTATCTACCAGGAAAGCAAAGCACTTCAGTAAACAGTCCAGATTACTGGAGCAATTGGCAAGCAATATACTGCTGGGACTTTGGAACAGGACTTAATCAGAATGGGATGCGATGACCACTGTTCTTAGGATGCCTGAAAGAAAGAACAGAGGCTAAACCTGGAAAAGTTGTCTTGCGTGGGCAAAGGCCTACCCCTGAGGTGATCAGAGTTTCGATTTCAGGAGAAACTGAGGCAGTGAAATGGGAGAAATAGAGATGGGAGCAACACAGAAAGAAAAAGACCTGAATGAAGCTACAAAGAGATTGTACTCCTTCAAATTATTAAGTTCAGTTTTCAATAGGTTAGTTGGCAGGGTCCCTGAACACCAAAAAGAAAATGCAACTGTAGATGTTGAAATGAAGACAAAATAAGAAGTTGGTGGACAGAAGTGATCCACAAACTCTCTCTTCATTAAAAATACTCTGACATACTTGTAATCTCTCGAAGACATTTTTGACTCTGCATTGGAAAGTAGACAGAAAATGACCCTGGGTAGCTACAATTATGGGATGCTGGCCCCTTGAAATTGAGTCAAAGTTGTGCTCAAAAAAACTCCTAACCTAATATTCTGGGCTCTCTTGAGGGAAATGATTTTAAATCTCAGGATGAATTAGTTTACATGTTCTAAATTAATTTAATGAATAGAATTATGAAGTAAGCGTAAAGTCAGCACTCAGGACTATGGTATTATGACCCTGGGGGAGGCTGTGTGTACCCAGAACATGATGTCTGCCACAGAGCTGGCTACTTATGCCGGGCTGATCCGATCCTCGAGCTCACAAAGGGAAGCCCACCCCATAACCACTCTGAGTGCGGAGCGGGGAGGGATGTTATCAATTCCATAGCAGGAATTATTGCCTAGGATCCCTCTCATGATAAGCTCTTTTCTGACCGTGACCGGCATTTGGGGAAGATGAACATTGTCAGCTTTATCAACCCTAGTGTATCACTTCATGCACCTAAATAGAAGTTCACTACATTTTCCAGTTTCTTTTAAAACTATGTGCTAAAATGTTTTATGAGGAATCTAAGAAAACCAATGCTTCAGGACTTTTACCTGAAAAGTAACTTCTTTACCAAAAAAAAAAAATGTGGAAATACCCCCAAATCTATCTGAACACACATTAGTCATGTGGTTTCCAGTCATTCAATCTAGTGACAGGCCACCTTTATGAGAATTAAGACCCATTTTTAAGAGGCAAATACCTCCATGAGCACCCCCTCCCCCATCAATTGGGCAGGCATGTATATTGCCTACTCTGGATGCTGGCATCCACAGATAGCTGCAGACTCCTGCATTCATCATTCTCATCCACCTCCCCAAGGGGGATTGAAAACCACAGATAAATTCATCCATGGTGATTCACAGTCTTCTTGATTTTTTTTTTTACACTTAGGGACACCAGTAGTACCATGTGCAGGGCCTTTGAGGAACTGGAAAGAACAATTCTCTTCATAAAGTGTCTCACTATTTATGTCAGAGTTCCAGTCAGGGTCCAAAACATATAACACTAAGGCAGAATATTTATCTATTTTCATTATAACTAGCGGAACTATATAAATAATCAAGCACAAGAGTTTAGATTTCCTAGTGTGAGTTCCTAAAATGACATACCTTAAAAAGGAAGGTAGTGCATTAAAACATCACACCTGTACTGTTTAAATGCTAGCCACTAGCCACGTGTGTCTCTTGAGCATGTGAAATATTACTAATCCCAAACTGAGATCCACTAGTAGTGCAAAATGCACACCCAAATTTGAGGATTTTTTACACCGACAATTTAAACATCTCATAAATAATTTTTGTATTGATTATCTATTTAAATGACAATGTTTTGGATATATTAAATTCACTAAAGTTTGTTGTTAAAATGAGTTTCACTTGTTTCTTTTCATTTTAATGTGCTTATGAAAAATTTTAAATTACATATGTGGTTCCCACCATATTCCTATTGGACAGGACTGCCAAATGCCAGGTTGCTAAATTCGAAGACAAAAGCCTCAACTGTGAGAGGCAGTGTGGGTGGACAGCCTGGGCTCCTGGTTCCTTATCTAACAAATGATATAAAAACTAGACCTCTATCGTAGGTTTATCATAAGGATTAAATGACAGTGCATGCAAGTTCTTAGCAGAGTGGCTGGCAGGTACTCAACAACTGTTAGCTTCCATTTACGCTAGACAGGAAGAAAATCTGATAATGCTGATGAAGTTATGATGACATTGATAAGAAAAATTCTAGGCCTGTGCTTGCTAAGGTCCATTTCACTCCGAGAGAACTTCTAGCTGTGTACATCATAAGGATAATCTTAAGGACATTAAAAGGAACGATATTTTCCTGATCACAAATTTAGGACTAGGAGAGATTTTTTCCTTACTATTGGTTTGCTTTTACTGGATCAAAAAATAATGTGTACTTCATAAAAAGATTAAAGGAAGGTTTGCAAATTTACTTGGTAAGGAGTTAATAAACACGCGTGAGGTTCACGGACTGTATTTATTAACAGATACTATTTGCATATTACATATTTCAAATATTCTAAATTTATAAAATATGATTAATATTTTTACCATTTTTTTCTTGAAACATGGCCCTACTTATTTTTCAGGTTTTCACTTTTAGCAAAGATAGGTACAGAGAATCACTTCTCTATTATATGAAAAAGAGCCAATGATAGTGACAGGAGGTCAGCAATATCAACTTCAGAATCAGGCCAACTCCACGGGTGAACAGACGTGTTTCAAACTGCAACGTGGGTGTTCAAGGTAAAAAAAAAAAGAAACAAAAACTCACTCTAAACAATATTTAACTCAAGCTCATTTTTGCCATGAGAACACATGCCCAGGTAGTTAGGTTGTCCAAGAAATTGTAGGAATCCACATTTTTATGTTAATCCTCCTGATTGTAGAACATTATTTTAAAACTTAAAGAATTCATGCCAATAAAACATGTCTGTGGGCCAGTTACAACCAAGGTACACCAGTTTGCAATTTGGCTTAAATCCAGATCTTTGGCCCATTGCGAAGTATTGCCCAGGGAGATCTAATAAATGTTTTACTATAAGCCTCATTTCTATCTCCACTTTTTGTGTATACCTTTTTTTTCCTCTTTTTGAAAAAAAAATCTGCTTCTAATTCATGCAACTTTCTGGAGTATTTATAAACTGATCAAGAAATGTCAACAGTTAAATACGTGATAAGGAAGTCATGGAATTCCCAGGAGTAACATTCAGGTGCAAAATGGGTTGAAGCTAAGCATGCCCACAGGCAGGTAAACTGCCTAAGACAGCTGTTTACGTCTCTCAGTAAGAATGTCCAGGGGTTGACTGTGAAAGATCTCCAAATATATTAGCAGCAAACAAAAACCTTAGGTTGTAAAAGAAATCTTTAAGGAATAGGAATGATTTTTAAAAAAGAAATGTTACTGATGTGGGAAAACACATAATTTTAAAGTGAAAAAAGTAGACTCCAATATTAAGTTTCTCACATGATTTAGTTACATACACTATAAAATATGTTAGAGGTAGAAAAAGCCTAGAAACAAGGTTTTGAAATGCTATCTCTGGGTGATGGAAATTTAGGATTATTTTATTTTTTTCTTTGTACGCTTTTGGGTTTTAACATTCTTTCCTTTTTGGTTGAGCACATATTGATTGTCTAGTTAGGAAGAGATATGTAAAAATGCATAAAATTATTTCTCTGACCACCAAAAAATAAAAAAATAAATAGCCAGGTGAGTTAAGCGAGAGTGGCAATTTTTATTTGAACTCTTGGTAATTTAAAGGGAAAAAAATGTCCATTTGGCTTGAGTGACTCATAAGACTATCTCATTTTCCCAACTCCCTTTGTTCCATAAACATAACACAAGTGATAAACAATAAAGTGGTCATGAGGGATACCTAGCATGATGGAAGTCAGAAGTTTTGCAATTTATTAAATAACTAGTATATCATACTATCACTGGAAAAAATCTGTCACTTTAACACACACACACACACACACACACACACACACACACACACACACAGGCATGCATGTGTGCTCACACCCTGAAAAAATAAAGACTTTCAATCTGGATTGTATCTGCTACCCTAGCCAAAATGTCAGGGTATTTTTTTCTCTCCGTTCCAAAACAGATATCTGTGATAACTTATGAAAATAGTGTCATAAATATTTTACATAGTTACCTTCTGTCTGCAAATGCAGCCGGATATCACAAGGTTTGTCTTCTCAGTAAAATGCTTTATTGCAAGCACAGTTGAATTCTCCCTGGCCCAGCCTCTAATCTGAGCCAACAAAACCCTAAGAAGACAGGAATGAGGATCTCTGCAGAGTGCCTGGTTCTCTGCTATTTTTAAAATCACTGTAAAATATTTTATTTCTTACTAAATCTATCTATATATTTTCATTGAAAAAGAGTGAAATGAATGTTGCTTCAAGTCTAGATACATTTTTAGTAAAAAAAAAAAAAAAAAAGGTTTTTAGGAAGCCAGTAAATGAGGAAAGTTTTAACACCCATTATTTATAAACAAATATATTTCTTTATAGAGAGACGCATATTTCTACCTACTCTGAGAATTATATGCAGAATAATAATGTTCACATAATTAACATATTTATGAAAGTTTTAAATGTTCAATGAGTGAACTTTCTTAATTCCCAAAATCTTATACAAAATGAACACTGAAAAGTTCACCTTGCTGGGGTCTCTGATACTATGAACTGATGAGAATAAAATTTCCATATAAAATCCTGCTATCTGCTGAGTATTAAGTCAGACAGGGCATCTTTGACACACAGCATATTCCTTCAAGGGTGAAAATGAATTTTCGAAAATCTGTTTATGCTAGCCATTAAGTGTCAACCGATGGTAACTTGAAGTCTCTATTGATTTAGGCCACAGTTTTCCTTACAGCTGAATGTCAAAGTCACCATTATCTTATTACGGACACTCTGAACTGTCCATTGTCATTCTTGACTCTCCGATATAGACACAAGAAAATGGAGAGTTTCGATATTGTGTGGGATAATTACTGTTTCCTAAGCATGTGGGATTGATCCATTATGTCTGCACTGGGTATCACTCATCAAGATGGAGAGGTAAAACGCAGACATGTGAAGGGAAATAACCCTTGCTTGTAATCACAAAGATAACAATGGAGAAAATCTATGGCATGTAATAATATATCCCCTCCATCTTTCTTATAATCAAATATCTATGTGACCTAATACCTCATTTAAAAAAATACCAATATGTCATACTCCCTACATAAGTCCTGCCTCACTATGTCAGCACTATTAATGCAATATATCTGTCAAGCTTTATTAAAATTCTTTTTGATGTATATCTTGGCTCAGAAACCTCTACAGTGCACTGATACTGCCTCAGGGAATGTCCTTGTAACATTGTATCTCCGAAGATGGGACAATAAAAGAGAAATCCTCCCGACTTGCAAGTTCAGTCCATGACATCACACAGCCTGCGTGGCTGCCTGTCAGCACTCCGAACGTGCTTGCGCATGTGTAAGTAATTACAGCATGACTATTGTTCAAACCTTGTTCCACAGAGCCTCCTCGCAGGAGAGGCATAAATGCACTCGGAGATAAATATCCACCCACAGGGTCCGCGTTGACACTGGGATAAACTGTCAGGTCCGTTTTCCTTTATGAAGCCGTTTTAGAAGCAGCATTCTTTGAGCTACAGCACTAGAGTTGTATCCCGGGGCCTTTTTTATGTGTGATGTCCCTTAATTGGCACATTTCACCAGTGGATGTTCCCCATTAGTAACACAGACGTCTGGTTGTAGCATACATTTCCCCCGGCCCCAGAGTAGTTCGTGTGCTTGTGGGGCACAGGGAAACAGCAGGCATGCCAATCGGGCTGGGTTCAGGAGAGCCCCTCATGGCTGTGAATACAGAGAACGTACCCCTGTAGGGAAAGGCTAGGGCAGGAAGGCACAGATAAGGGGGAGAGGGGAACTGCATCCAAGGAAGGAAAAGTCTAAACACACGAACAGAATTGAGCAAAATATGTTCATTATTTTCCTATCCTTAGCACTGTTCTAGAATATAATACATCTCAAACTATCTGTTTGAGGCTCAGTTGATCTGGTCAGGTTTTTGCTGATCATTTGATTTTCTCCAGAATGTCATGACCAAATACCTGATCCCACGGAGCACAACTCGGAGCAGCTCACACAACCCGACACTCCCTAAGCTCAGCAACATTCCAGGACGAGTCCACTGATGGTGTCTTGGACGTCGGGGCAATTTAACTGCTCTCAAGATTTTAAACATTTTCGCGTTTTGTACGTGTTGCACAACTGTAACAGCTTGCTCATGTTTGGACACCAATCCAAACATGCTTTGTCCAGCCTATTCTAGAATGTGGAGGGGGAAAGTAATGAACTTCTCAAACAATTAAAACCACTCCAGTCAAACTGCTCTTGCTGTAGTTGCTAACATCCTAATGGTTAAATCCAAAAGTCTATTTTCTGTCCCCCTCCCACTTGATTATCTGCAACATTTGATGCTGTTGATTACCCTGTTTCCTGAAATTTGCTCTCTTTTTACTTTCTGGATGATACACTTTTCTGGTCCTGGTCATTTGTCTTCCTTTTCTGTATCCTCTTTAAATATTTATGCTCCCTGGTGTTTCATTTGATCCTGTTCTCTTCTTTCTCTAGCTAAATGTTACCATCCTTTGCCAACAAACATTTATATGCTGGGGATTCTTAAACCAACAAGCAGCCAGACAACTGTTACTAAATGGGAACAAAGTATGCCAGGAACTACACTGGATGCTGGGGATACAGCCTGAGAAGACAAACCATATCTACACCATGCTGGTTTCTTTGTTTCTCTTCAGATGCACTTTCTACTCTGCTCTACCTGCTTTGTCCCAGGTCTCATAGCTGCTCACATGCAATTACAATTGTTTCCCACCACTGCCCCTGACATCAGTCTCTTCCAATTCCGTTTATAATCCTATGGACCATCCTTATATTTTTAAATAGGAGAAAACATTTACATTTATTTAATATATGTTTTACATGATATGGAAGCCTTTATAAAGAAATAAATATCCACAGGAACGGTTATTCTCAGATTTTTGTACCAGGATTGATAAAGAGTAGGAAAATGTGACCATGAAACTTAGCAAGGCTGTTTGGATTCCTCTCTGAATCTCTCTGTTTTGGAGACAGGGATGATCCTTGAATTCAAGCCTTTATTAATATAAACAACAACCTTCAAACTAAATAATTTACACCTCTTTAAAATTTCTTAAAGGCCAGTACAGTCCTATTCTCTTGTCATGTCAGTGACAGGGCTCAGAACACTCTTCCCCAAAATATGGTTCCTTGGCATATCGAATATTTTAAGTTGAAGGAATTGAGAAATGCCAGGTGCAGGAAGGACTCTCTGACCTTCCCCTTCTTCCCTGGAGCAGGTCAAAAGACCCTTATATAACAAGCGCCTGCCCCCTACCTGGACCATCGTTTGTTAAGTAAGAATCTGATCACCCATTTGTCTTTTGTAAAATCTTGGCTGTTACCTTGCCTATGCAAACTCCTTTAAATTCCTTAACTTGAAATATAAGACCCACATAATCAAGTCCAAATCTACTTCCTAGCCTCATCTCTAAAAAACCATGACCTGTCTCGATTTGTGCCCTTGAACCACCTGGGCCCCTGGCAAGAAGCCCTACATCTCTCCCTCAGTAAGACCCTGTGCATTCTTCAGTCTGATGGAGTCCGGTTATTACTCTCAGGTGCCTTTTCCAGTTTCCCAAGGTAAAGGAAAACATGTATTTCTTTTGATCACACAGTATTTTATACACATTTAACTGATCATTTTGCACCACACTTGAACTTTTGGATAGACTGTGATTTCCTCAAGGACACTGCTACTCACTGTTATTTCTTGTTTCTCGTAGAACAACGCCCAGCCCATAGTAGGTGTTTAGCACATGTTTGTTCCTCAAAAGTACTGGGAGACATCTAACCACAGAAAGATTGTTATTATTTTTTAATTCTGCAGGCAAATAGACATGAACAAAACCATTAGTGGGATAGTTTTCCTTCAAGGATTCAGTTTAGGTCAGCAGCTTTATCTCTTGCTACTCATAGCCTTGTTCTTTATGCCTCAGGAAAAACACATGCTTGCAACTCTCTGCACACATCATTGGGTTACACACCTCCGTGCATCTGCTCAGCCATTGCCTCTACCTGAAGTATCTGCACCATGCAAGGTGCTTTCGCCAGCTGCCCAATGCCCACACCCCCTTCAACACTTGGATCAGGCTTCTATAACACTGACGGCTTCCTTGAACCCAAGATTAAGCAAACTGCCTCTCCTTTCTGTTCCCAAAACATTCATTGTACAATTCTCTCATTACATATAGATATTATTTGTTTCTGCCTTTCTCTTTCAAATTAGTACTTGCAAGTTCTTTAACTTGCTTAGTCTTTGTATCTCAAGAACTTATCAATAATAGTTGACATAAAGAACATACGGAACCAATGTTTATTCACGAGGACTGGGCCAGATCTTCAAAATAGCTCAACTTTTACAAGAATCCACATTTTGATCAATGTTGTGCTATGATAGCTACTCCATCTCCGTTTTTAGGGGAGAGGAAGATTATACTGTTAGATACAATACAGTCAGAACTGTGGTCCTCAAACATTTTCTAGCTATGTTGCATTTAGACATAGTTAAGAAATCTCTTAACTTCTTTCAAAATTAATACAATTTCAAAACTGAATTCACCTCTTAATGGAATTCCAATAACTATTATAATTTTAAAATAAAATAGCTCAACTCAAGTATAGGTATTAGAAACAGGTACAAGGTACAGAAAAAAAAAAAACAAGAAGAAAGGATACACAAATAGTTTTTAATGTATGCAAAAGAAATGACTTCATTTTCCTCAATTTTACCCTCTTCGTATAACTCAACAATTTCCCAAATTTATACATTGAAACTATACATTAGTAGGAGAATATAAAATGAATAAGAAATATTTTGATTGTTTTAATCAAAATGACAAAATTGTTTTCATCAAAATGGGACCTTCTCTCTTAACTCTCTACACTCGTCTGTAAAACCCCACATGCTATTCTTGGGGGGAAATGTTCTCTTCTTCTTATGATACCTGAACTAGCTTCGATTCTTGTGATTTCCAGTGCTTATCACAGCAGCTGGACCACAGTAAAACTCATACATTTTCAATGAGTTATATTAATAAGCTACTTTTGTTGTTATATCGCTTAGTACTAATACCATTTTATTACTATCTTTATCATGAAATTATTTATTTATTGACTGCAAAGTACTTTCTAAATATAATATCCAAACCACCATCATAAAGCAGCAAGCATATATTATTTATGTTGACTAAAGAATTATAAACATAGAAGCATTATTGGTAATTTCAAAAAGCTTACCTGTTCTTCCTAATACTATATTATGAAGTAACCTACACTGAATAATCATCAATTGCAGAAGAGAATACACTAACCACAGAAGAACTATAAAAAGGTTTCATTCACCTAGGGCCTTTTTTGTGGTCTTGGATGACTCCACAAAAACTAACTCCTATCAGAAGATCACCACTGAAGGAGCTAAACAAATAATTCAGGTGAGAACTATGACAGGTGGTCTTTATATCTTAAATTCTTTCTCAAAAGCAAACACCTAAATTGAATACCATTTCTCTTGTAAATTAATCCATGGTAAATTCTTCAGAATGTGTTTCTATTGTGACCAGAGAATACTATAAACAAATGTACTTCACAACCTTCACTTTATAAAATTTGATAATTTTTTCAGCCTTATAGTCCATCAACCACATTTATTGAAAATTGACTCTCTATTGCTTTCTAAGACCACAAGGCTAATGCAAGGCTGTTTACCTACGTGGACGAACCAGTTGAGAGGCCCTTCATGCAAAAACCACAGTCAGTGTAGCAAACATAGGCAGGTGTCTATTGATAAAAACATTCTGGTCTTACTAAAGAAAAGAAACCAGACTTTCTTTTCAAAGTCATGACACACAAGGAAGATTTTAGATAGATAGAATGATAGAGAATATTTAGAATGATAGAGGATAGATAGCTAGATAAATAGATATATAGATATATAGATAGATAGATAGATAGATAGATAGATAGATAGATATAGACAGATGGAAAAAAAAAAGAAAGAAATGCATGACCGTATTCCGCAGTAGTTCAAGTTCCATAGATCCCAGCTCTACTACCTACCTAATTTGTCTGGAATGAATCTATGAAATGACTTGCATTATTGATGCAGTTGCTACTGACATACTTTACAGTTTTTGCTCATAGAAGTCACTTGGATTAAAGCAGAAAGACATAAAAGTCATGTCTTCTTTGTTTAAATGGCACCAAGATGGACCAGTGAAGACACTATAGTCATTTCCTCATTTGCCTTCATGAGGAATAATTGAAGCTTGGTCTAAGAGACAGTGTGCTAATATCTCTCTATGCAGTCCTCTTTCTGTGTTCTCACAGTGCTCAGGTGGGGCTGCAGGCATCCATGTTTTCACTCACCAATAGAGATACATGTGTGTGTGTGTGTGTGTGTGTGTGTGTGTGTGTGTGTACAGGTGAGGGTGTGATTTAACAAAGGAACAATGTTAAGAGATTGTCTGGATCCTTTCTCCCAATGCTGCTATACTGTAAAATTTGTTTTTTTCTTCCTTTTAGAGCTTTGCCTTCCATGCCTACCTGATATCTTTGAGCACAAGATGGAGCAGGGAAAGTGAATGTTAACAAATCCACGAATAACAGTAAGTCTGACAAACACCTGAGGACAAGCAGCTCAGGGACTTGACCATATCTGCACACAGGCAAAAGAATCATAAATGAACGTGGCAAAGTCTTACCTCATTTTAATCTTTGTCATTAACAAATCCTTAAACACATACACAAACACAGCACAGAGTTATGTTAATCGGTAACTTCGGAAACCCTTGTGTACCCCTCCTTTATAACACTGCTAAGTCCAATCCCCAGAGGTAACTCTCACCTCCTGTTTATGCTTATAAATTTTAAAAAAGCTCTCCATAGTTTTATTATATATAGTTTTATTCATAAATAATCCATTGCTTTATTTTTCAATGTTTGAATTTCATATAAGTGGCATTCTTTGGTGATTTTATTTTTGTCTCTCAAAATGAGGTTTCTGTGATTCATCCATGAGTGTAGCTACAGTTCACTTATATTTTTTAAATAAATTATTATTTTAAATTAAATTTATTGGAGTGATACTGGTTAATATATATAGGTTTCCACCTCACACCTGTTAGAATGGCTATTATCAACAAGACAAGTAATAACAAGAGCTGGAGAGGTTGAGGAGAAAAAGGAACTCTCATTCACTGTTGGTGGGAATGTAAACTGATACAACTACTATGGAAAACAGCATGAAGATTCCTCAAAATATTAATAATAGAGTTACCATATGACCCAGAAATTCCTCTCCTAGGTATCTACCCAAAAAACTCGAGAACATTTATTTGCAAAGACATATGCATCCCTATGTTCACTGCAGCATCACAGAGACAAACAAAGTGTCCTGCAAGAGAGGACTGGATAACGAAGATGTGGAACATAAATACTATGGAATACTACTCAGTCATAAGAAAGGATGAAACACTGCCAGTTGAGACAACATGAATGGACCTTGAGAATATTATGGTAACCAAAATAAGTCAGTCACAAAAAGCTAAGAACTGTATGATTTCACTCATATGCGGAATATAAAACTGAAACTCACAGACACAGACAGCAGTATGGTAGTTACCTGAGGGAAGGGGGTATGGGGTATTAAAGGGTAAAGGGGGCCAAATATATGGTTATGCAAAATGATCTGACTTTGGGTGATGAGCACACAATGCAATATGCAGATGATGTATCATAGAAATGTAGCTCACTTACTTTCAAGGCTCCATAGGATTCCATGGTGTGAAGAGATCGTCACTAATGTAGATGGGACCATTTATGATATTTGTACTTTTTATGTTATTGTAAACAATGCTGCTTTGAACATTCTTCTATATATCTATCTGTACACATGTGAAACAGTTTCTCCAGGTGTATGCAGAACTGCAGTTTTAGAATATGCACTTCTTTAACAATACAGGTATTATGGAATTTTTATTTAAATTGAATACATAAATTTATAATTCCACCAGCAAAGTATAAAAGTTACTGATTCTCCGTATCTTTTTTGTTGTTGTTAATCCTCACCTGAGCATATTTTTTTCCACTGATTTTTAGAGAGAGTGGACAGGAGGGAGGGAGGGAGAGAGAGAGAGAAGGAGAGAGAGAAAAACATTGATGTGAGGGAAGCACATTGATTGGTTGCCTCCCGCATGACCCCGACCCTGATAGAACCTGTAACCCAGGCACGTGCCCCTGACTGGAATCGAACCCCTGACCCTTTGGTCCCCGGGCTGACGCTCCAAATGCTGATCCAAACTGGCCAGGGCTGATTCTCCATATCTTGTCAACACTTGGCACTCTCAAAAATAGTCATTCACACAGAAAATGAATCCTGGCTAAATGACCACAGATATTTACTCTGGAATCACATTACACTTACAACAATGTGAGATCCAGTTATAGATTATTAAAACTAACTTGCTCCATACAAAAAGTTTAGAAAAAAACAATGTTTGTGGATGGAAGATGGCAAGAATAAGTTTTTAAAAATCATTACATTTATGTCTATGAATCAGTCCTCCATTTTTCTGCTAAGGAAATTCCCTGTAATGTTGTAGCAAAACGTTTGTGTCAAACTGCTATGTTTTGCCAAAGTGACAAATTTTTCAGTCAAAACAATTCATTAGAAGCTGTTAATGGCGCCATCAATATTGAAGAAGCCACTTAAAGAGAAGAGAGAAATTGAAGGAAAAAATAAATATCCCCAAACCAAGATGCAGGGGACAAGCCAGTTTGTTGATCTCCATTTGGGAACTTTGCCTTGAATTCCTTCACTCCTCTGCAATCACTTTGCCGACTCTAAATCACTCAATGGACACACCACAGGGAGACTTCAGATCTACAAAGGGCTTACGCCTCAAACACCAAGCTTGCTTCTCCTCTTCGTATAGTTAGTCTTTGTAATATTTTATTCTTGTTACCAGAAATAGTTTGGGTGCTGAAAATCACCAGCACCAAAATAGCCCTTGTAGATCTGTCTGGTTTAGTCACTACAGACCATTTGGTAATGATTAGGTGAGAAAGTTCAGTGGTAAACTACTTAAATCCTTGAGTCATAAATTACTTGAGAAAAAAAACAAAAACTGCTCGGTTTCTTTTAAACCAAATCTATGCATTCACATACCTGTGTCTATCTATGTACCTGTCTAGCTATGTGATGGTGGTGCCCAGACCTCAGCGTGGGATTTATGATTTGAATAGATGAGTGCTAATAAAACTTAGGCCAGTATTCGCATTGAACAGTGAGCGTTCCATGGTGGCATGACCACAAACTGTATCGCAAACCCACAGCAGCTGCTCTGCAAATGAACGTTGGTTATGAAGAAATCGGGGAAACAAGATCTTGGTGTTGCCAAGTACAACCCTCAAAACATCTGGAAAAAACCTAAAGGTCCCACTCTTACTGGTGGTTGGTCCATGATGTCAACCTTCACCATGAAGGGTAGCAGGTTACATTTCGGTCGACAAAGGCCTCAGGCTGAAACAGGGATGATGGACGAAAGGGAGGTGCCATCTCCGGGAAGTATTGATGCCATCCCTTCCCTGAAGCTTTTCAGAGACTTTCCTAGAAAATATTCTCTTATCTCACTGGAGCCTCTCCAGACCAAAATGTACACATTTGAACATAATTCACACTCAGGCAGCATCAATATAAACAATCAGGAATGCTGCATGTACCAGTCCGTGCTTTGAATTTCTTACCCCATGTCTCTCAAAAGCTGGCTGCATGTTTGTTTCATTCTTCAACAAAAGCAAAGGCATCAATTTGAAGCCTCTGTGATTAAACTTAAAAAAAAAAAAAACCTATCTGCTCTAGAATATATGAACTATATTTTTATTTTTTATATTTCTCTACATTTTACAGACCTTCTCAGGTGATCATTTTTCCTCTTGCTGTTACATCTGGCCAATTCCTTATCAATCCACTTTTAGGGTTTTACACTTTAGAACATTGTTGATTTTCAATAGAAAATTGTTTTTATAATCAGAGTTATAGTCCCTTTATATTATTAAATCCTTTGTGATTATGCCCTTTCTTGCAAAAAAAAAAAAAAAAATGTCTTAGGAACTGTAATTTAAAAATGAATTGCTATGACTTTTACAAATAACGCCCAGAGAAACACTTGCAAGAGTCTACAGGGACTTAATGCCAAGATGTAACTGTCGAGGGCAGCAGCCTGGGGAAGGGACGTGGCAGAACAGAACCAATGGTTATGAGAACTGCGTGGCTTTTTGGCACGGCCCTGCAATAAGAAAGTGGAGTTTGGCAATAATCTCTGTACAAATATAACCTTCCTTGGGCAACATAATATCAGATTCCTGTTAGGTACTGTTTTTACGTTACCTCTTAAAGTAATCATCTTTCAGTTTATTTGTTGGACTGACCTCATAAATGGGCAAGCCAATCTCATAATAGCAGTTGAATGTCAAGGAAGAATGTAAACAAAGGCAGATAGCCTCTGTGCAGGAGAAAATAGCTATAGGAAATAGTCCATGTTTAAAAACAGCAGTAGGGAAGCAGTCCTTGCATTAAAGGGTTAGAGATGTCCTTAAGGAAAGGCACAGATGTGTACTAGTGATTTATCCCTCTCCTAAACCCAGCGCGATATGTGGCATTGAATTACAAGGCTAATGGGGAACAAAAGGGATTCTCTGCCAGAATCTATACCTGGTATTCATAGGTCCTCCCTAATCCAGTTCTACAGGTATCGGCCAAATGTTCTTCCTTCACGATTAAGGAATTCGGCCACTTTGACAAGGGTGATAAAGAAGAAGAAATGCCAGGGGCTGGCACTGGGAGCAACTTGTCTCCCCTTGCGGGCCTCATGAAGACTGTCACCTTGTGACTTAGCAGGGGATTATAACCTCGGGATGGGCTGTTTCATGAGTATTTATCATCCTTAAAACTCTGATCAGAAATGCCAAGTGGTCATGGTTACAAGACTCCTGCTTTTGCACCAGTCCTGATAAAAGCTCCTCTGCTGTACTGCTGATAAGTATTGACATTACGTTCCAAACCACACGGAACAACTTGAAATCCTGTCTTCTCTCACTCCAAGCACGGCAAAAACTCAGAATTAAGCTTTGGCATTTAGCTTATTTCTCTAAGAGCGAGGACCACTGTAAGTGAGAATTTTCGCCTTGACTTTCTTTGAAGCATTTGTTTTTATAAACAGAGTGAACACGGAACACCAATGAGAAAGACAGCAGATTTCCACTTACCTTGGAAACTCGATTGGCGACTTCTCTGCCCACGGTCAGCCCCTGGACAAACGTCCGGGCGGCGATGAAGGCGCGGGTGACCTGGATTTTCAGCTTCCGGGGTACGTCCCCAAAGGGCTTCAGCTGGTCCGTGTACTTGCTCACGCACTCCAGGTAGTCCTCGCTGAAGTGGTACTGCGGGTTTATCAGCTGGAACATCCGCTCCAGGAGCCGAGCCCAGAAGTCATTGAGCATCTCCTCCAGGTTCACGTTGCCCCCCGTGTAGTATCTCTTCAGCTCTGTGAAGAGGTCCTGGAACACTTCTGAATTCTGCATGTACAGCATCCCATAGGTCCGCACAAACATATCGTTCAGGGACTTTTCTGCATTTTCTAGCAGCTCTCGGAAAAATTCTGCCGATAGATCAAGACAATAGTCAAAAGTTAGTAAGATCTATAAATCCCAGGGCATCTGCATACCTTAAAAATAGTTTCTAATGGTGGTTTTCACAGAAAAATGTATCTTTTGATTAAGGTATCAATGGAGTGATAACAATATTTTAAATGAGATTTGCGCTACAGCTATAATCTCCCAGTAAAAGAAAACAGAGGAGTACGTGATTTCTATTTGAAAGAACATCCATTATTATTAGGAGTTCACCATTTACTATTCCTCTATAGTTGCTCAATTCTTTTTTCATTTATAGTTATATTTTAGAAAACCCTATAATTTGACATAGAGTCAAAACAAAATATGTTGTATAATATTGTCATTAACATAATAGAAAATGCATATTAATAAAAACATTTGCACCATCCTATTTACAAATCTGTTCTAACACTGAATTTAATTAAACTGCTTTTCTTTGGAATAGTTCATAAATAGGATATTCAAATTACTGTAATAGTTTGGATTTTCTGTAGCTGCTATATATAGCAATCAATTATCAGTGTTCAGAGATTCACAATGCAATTAGATTCACTCAGTACCAAAGATATAATAAACCTAATTTAGTTTGCCGTAATGAATTGGAAAGTTGTGAAATACCTTGCATTATCATTATAAATATAAATTATCATTTAAAAAAAATTGAATGAAAAAAATGCAACTGGGCTTTCTGGATAAGAGGTTCTAAATTAAAAAGACTATACCAAAAATACACTAGTCTATCCTGCAACAGTACTTGAGGGTTACTGGAAACACTTAATAGGATGTAAAAATAAGAATTAACGCCACTGAATACTGTTAGCCTCATTGGCCCTCATTAGGCTCTCTTAAGAAAGAGTACAGGCATGTAGGACACCGATCGATGTGCACAAATGAGCCTGAGCAGAGTAAGTTCGAGTTTTATTCCACATGGAGAATGTGATTCGGGGCAGCTAAGGAAAGACAATGCTTCTGAGTTGATAAATCCACACTCCCAACAAGTGGGCGGTTCAGCTTTACCTCTCCTGGTTCCCTTTTACTCCCTGAAGGTATGTCCCCTCTAAGTTGATTCAGGGACAAATGAAGTCCTGGACACTTCAAGAAATCTAAGTAGAAATTAAAAAAAAAAAAACACAAAAACTAAAAACTAAAACCAAACAAAATAATTCTTCTTTCTGGAACCCTCAGGGGATATTTCCTGAGACACAGAAGGAAAAAAGCTATAAATCTCTCTGTGGATTCTATGGAATTACACCTGACTTCTGCTTCCACAGAAATTCCCTGAAGACGAATGATTTAGCTACTTCAATTCTGACTAATATGGTATTGAACCATTGTCTTGATATGGTGTCTATAAGAATGGTGATTATTTTATATTCATTATCAAATAAAACCAAAGCATCAAAGCTTAAAAAAAAATAAAATGGACTCTGTTCACATGATTGCCCTCTTACTGTGAAGAATATACTTTCCTAACCCAAGAAATTCTGTTGGTATAGTGGCGACAAATACTGAGGGGTCATCTGAAGGTCATGGCTTTTCAACCCAGTGTGATCTTGTCCAAGTCACCAAATAGCTCTTCTTTTAATTTTTCCCAAATATTATTAAACCTCCCTAATGCTCAAGGATGCAGTAAGAAAAACCAGTGTTGAAGCAGATAGGGCCAATTTTCCCAAATTTACAAAGGATCGATTAATCAAAATAGTTATGATAGAGGAAGTGGGCCAACATTTTAGAAATGACGTGACCTTTTCACTTCCTGCTTCTGTAAGCTGCTCACAGCTTTCGCCCAAAAGAAGGCCCCGCCCAGCCTGCTAGAAAGCTAGGTGAGCCCTGCAGTTGGCGCCCAGAATTTGGAGACTGCCTCCTCTGGGCCTGCACGCGTGAACAAAGGAATCGCTTCGCTTCTTCCGGTGTTAGGTCTGAGTCTTTTCCGCTACATTTATATATGCTATATGTTATGTTATTTATGATTTTATGATGTCAGGAGCCTCTCAGATATTTTTTCAGAAATACTAGTCACCTAGTTTTTTTTTTCTAACACAGAAACTATATTAAATTATTAATATTAATGGCAGAGTGTAAAAATAGCATATTAAAACTTTTCAATCTTGAAACCAAGAATAAAAATAGCTTGACTTTGTTGATATAGGAGTCGGGTGGAAGGTGTTATAGATTGTGAAAAGAAACTAGAAAAGAATGGGGGGGGGAATCACTGAATTGAAAAATACTGATATAATGAAACTAGAAAGTGGATTCTAATCATGATCTCAGGACAGCATATTCATTTATCTTCTTTTTGAGGTCAATTATTTTGTTAGACTGAGGAATTAAAGCTTCATTTATTAAATACAGAGCACTGCCTTTAGCAATGAATAGTCAGTAATCAATAGTGTGGTCTGGTTTTGCAAAGAACTAAAAAAAAAAAAAAAAAGAAAGAAAAAAAATCCTCCGGTTCTTATTGCTTTACAGAGACTTAAGATATAAATGATTATGTGTAGGGATAACATTTTAATTTTATTTTTTCTTTTATGGAAGGTAACATTCCTTAGGCTTTTCCCCTCTTGATAGGGAAAACACGCAACGTGGGGCTACGCCCACTCTGAAGTCCAGGGGTTAAAACTGGAGTGCTCACTCTCTGTGTCCTGTGGTTTGTTTCCTTGGCCCTAAAATAGAACTCATCATTAAATATCAAAACCAAGTTATCATATTTCAATAAATATAGCTCAAGAAGCATTTTACTGGAGTCCAAGCTTACATTTGTGTCTAAGGGTGTGTCATTATCTTAAAAGTTTGCTATTAGCTTCACTGGTCCTCAAAAGTCAAGTTATTATCCCTTGTTCAAAATTATTATACGGTTTACTGATCTCATAGTCCAAGTTAATATTGATATTGAAAGACACTAATGTATCAGGCAATTATGATAAATGTTGCTACCTTAAAGGACATTGATCTTAGATGTTAAGAAAGATGGGGGTGGGGGAATCCAAGGTACTGAGGCAAAACTAATGACCTCCAAAAGTAAGTATGCTCACTTTAGTTTTAGAATGTGCACAGACTCAGACTTCAACTCTCTCAAGGTTGATTCTCTTAACAATGTCTTTTATACTTAGATGAAAATTGTTTCCTAGCAAACCAAACAAGATGGATATTTTGAAGATATTTTGCTGATGAAGTATTATGTCCAAACAGCACAGAGAACAAAACTGAAGAACAATGTAAGGAAAAAAATCTCAACCTAGGCTTTCATTTAATCAGAGAGGGTAAAGCTCACACTGGATAAAGCCTTCAGTCAACAAAAATTCTCATCTGCAAGGAATAGTTTGGCAGAAAAAAAAAACTTTTTACCCCCCTCAATCACAAAATATACATCAAAAGTGATTGCTTAGGGCTCAGTTATGCTTCACAGAAGCACAAAGGAACTTTTTCCAGCCAGTATTAGCCTCTGGGAGGTTTTTATTCATTTATAGGGGAGATCTGGATGCAAACATCTGTTGGCTGCAGGGCAGATCGACTCAAGGGGGAGAACAATCTTGTAGATAAAAACCACCACTGCTCCAAAAGCAAAAAGAAAAAGTCTGTGCGTGCAGCCTGATCACTGGGAGACAACTCTTAGGAGGCAAAAATCAACTTCTAGGAGCCAAGAGATGCCCTAAGATATCGAAGAAAAGCTTCAAATGAAGCCTCCGAATAAATGGATCACAACGTAAGATGCACCCAGGGCCACAGGGTGGTGACAGCAAGAAGGGAAAGGCAGACTAGAATCTCTCTAGAAATTCATAGTCAATAGGAAACAGCAAAAGCTTTGCCCAATCAAGCTGGAAATGTATCGTTAATACGCTATAGATAAACATACTTGCAGTGGATTGGGTGTGGGGACTGTAAAACATTTACCTAGAAATTGTAGCACTTTCCCATTCTATTTCATGCTCTCCAAAATACTTCTTTCTGAAATCTCATTTAATGCTAATATTTCAGGATGATGGTGTATATCCATGTAATCACAGAACCCAATGAGTAAAAAGCTTTGGTCACTGGTCAGTGGAAGTTATGTATCTAGTATACATAATGACAGACAGAACTTGTCCTACCAGGGTGAAGCAGGCCTACTGAATTCGCTTCCTCAAACCCAGGTGTTTGTGTTGAGTGTTATTTCTCTCCTAATCTCTTTCATTCTACCCTTCCCCCACAAAAGCATGATAAATCAGTTCAATCCACCCAGAACCCAAGCTTTTGGCTGAAAAAAAAAAAAGTACCTGGAGGAGCTGGCATGGGGGGTAATGGTTCAAAAAGCTGGTATCTCTAAGGGATGTGATTCACAGACACAATAAAGCCCCCCCCTGCCCCCACCATGCCTTTTTCAAGGTTAAGTGAGCAGGAGCGTCCTTCCTCATTCTGCACACAGCTGCCAGCTTTCAGGTACATCTTTGGAGATGATTTCTCTTGTCAACAGTCGTCTTGCTTCCATAATAAGCTCATATGACTACAAGAAAACACTGAGATCACGAGGAGCATTCATGGAGGAACAAGCCATTCACTCTCTTCCACGTCAGACTTTGAGGGGGAGAAAACAGCCTCTCTATGGCCTGTCTCTTCCCACCCCCAGGGGTCAGACCTTGTGAGAAGAGGTGAAGGCTGGTGTTCACAGGGAGTCCTTGCCACCTAAAGCACCGCCCTTGGTGAGTCACAGCTTCTGTGAATGCCAATCCTCTGCATCAGGGTCTCAGCCTCAGCACTGTTGACTTTTGATATGAAAAGCCTGTGGTGTGCGGGGCTGTCCTGTGCATCGCACGATACGAAGTAGCATCCCTGGCCTCCACTTACTGGTGCCAGTGCACCTCCTTCCCCCAGCTATGTCACCAAAAATGTCTCCAGGCATTATCAAGTGCTCCCTGGGAGACAAAATCACTCTCATTCCACCCCGAGAGCCATCCTTCTACTGATAAATCCCAGAGGCCTAAAAATAGGACACCAAAACACTCAGAAAATGTTGGCACATTTCTAGACCTTATCAACCTCGCATTTTTTTTTTTACGAGATAAATTTGAGGAGCTATACTTTATAAGAAGCAGTTGAAATACAAGTTATATTCCCAGGTAAGACACTTGGTGGCCAATATTCCCATTGACACATATGGTGCCCATTATATGGTAGGCTTAAAAAGTGGTGAACAGTGTCTGAATATACAGACAGATGAACGTGAGCACCCAGTGAAATACATCTACTTCGTCTGGGCTCCTCTTGGATAGTGATAATTTTATCGGCAGACCTCAGAGGGAGAGAAATTCTATAAACCACATCTTAGAAAGGACACTCCTGATCTGCCCTCCTGTCATTTTCCAAACTCTTCTACATTTATACATCTGTAAACATTCATATCCTCCTAGGCTCCAAATTCGTGTGCATCTATACATAAAACGCCTCGTCCTCTGTTAAAAAGCATGTAGGTTACCAAGACTGCTCTCCCCAACTATCACTTCCTCTGCGAACAGCTCTGCCTGGCTGTTCTCATGGTTATGAGCCGTGCTTTGCCTGGCCACATTATTGCTTCTCTGCTGCTGTCCCTGCTGGGCCTTGACCTCATAGCGCATGATCTCCCCAAGCTGACTGTATTCACGTTCACACTTTAAACATACTGTCAGCAATGCCCAGCATGCTATATTTAACTCCCAAACTGCTTTTGACTCTCACACACTGCAGTAAAGCCTTCTTTTGTTCAACAGCTAATCTGCTATATTGAATACACTCAGTTTGGAACTTTGTGTTGATTTACTTGTTGTTTTCAATAAACACAACGATGTTGTCTTTTATTTTTTCATAATACAAATTAAAAAATGATATAAGAAAAAAAGGGAAAGAACTACTTCGAGTAGATATCCTACTATATTGTTTTAGTAGATTTTCTTAAACATCAGTTGCATTTTTGTGCATAAAACAGACCTTCAGTGTACATCTTTATAAATTATGGGGTTGAAATTATATAACATTGTTTTTCAAAGTAATAATTTATTCAAAAAGGGAGAAATAAGAATCTATAATTACTGCTAGACAGCGTTGCTATAAACAAAAGGTCATTTGTGTTTGCCCCTTTTTTCTCTCTTAATTTATATTTTTCTTGCTCTGTATGTGTGTATGTGTATGTTTTCATAGATTAAGCTTATTACATTATGATAAGCATTATGATTTACTTAGTCAACTCACCCCAGGAGTTAATAGAACCTATATAATATAAAATAATTTAGTAGTAGTAATTTACATCTTTCATGTTTGATGGATTATTATAACCTAATTTCTGTCCCTTAAGGAAGTGCCCCCACCCCAACACAAACTGATTTAAAATGCAATCAATATGTCAATAGAATAGCTTCATTATTTTCATTTGCCTCTGTTACATTTCAGAAGGAAAGTAAAGACAGCAGACCTTAAACGAAGATGACAAATGGATTCGAATGCTCCAGGGGCACAACCGGTTAGTGTGTGGTGCTTATACAACAAATGGAGTTGATACACAGAACGATGGTAATTTCAAGCATAACTAGAGACAGCACCTAAGAAGTTGCCTGATATTTAATGGGTGGCATGCACAGAGCCAGACGCCATGTTATAAGATTTACATACATTTTAAGTTTGCATATATAGTTAGCACATGAGGACACTGAGGCTCAGAAATGTTAAGCGAGTTGCCCTAGAACACTGAACTAGCACATGACCCAGAGCTCCAAACCATTCCAGACAAGGGTGAATTCTGAGAAAGAACAGGAGAGGGAGTGGCTTTGCAGTGTATCCTAAGTTAAGTTTTCACATTGTGATTTGAATAATTAATGGGAAATAAGTAAATTCCTAGGACATTGGGTAGAATCACATTTAAATATACATTGCAAAATGATACTCTAAAGTCAAATGTAAGTTATTTACAAAAATAATTTTCATTTGTGATTATTTTTTCCACTAATACTAATTGATGTAACAGACTGAAGAGCACAGTCAAGTCTCAAGGGCTGGCAGCTCTTCAAGGCGTGGCTTCCATTAGAAGAACGTCAGCCACAGAGTATGGGATGGTAGCTCCAGAGTATGGAACAGTGACTGGAACACCAAAGGATGCTAAAAATATTTGACTAAAAACTGTGACGCATTTTGTGAGGTATGTACATATATATAATACTGTATATATAATTTTATAATAATATGTGTGTATTATCAACAAATAGACATCTAACATTCACCTACACATAGCAATGTTTGAATAAAATCAAACAAACAAAAAACCAACAATGACAAAGAAGAATATGCCCCCAAAATGTCCCAAATATTTAACATATAGCCCTTTATAGAAACATTTTGCCAATCCCTGCCTGGCTTTAAAGGGTCAAAATCCTAAATAAAATGACTGAAGATTCATTTAACAAAACATATTACACCTTCAAATTCTTGCAGGTAGGAAGTCATCTAATTGTTACTCTGTTACCTCTAAGTAGTAGAGTAAAAGTTTCTTTCCTCCATTATTTTATCTTATATGTTAAAATGTGCTCTGCAGTCCATTCATTTCCTTATATTCCCCTGTGAGGTAACTAAAATCCAAAGTAAATTCTTAAATCACTTAAATGATTTACAGATTTAGGTGACGTGATTTTAAAGTAGACACCCCTAAATTTGTCTAAGGTAGTGGTTTAATGAGTCTCCAGAGAATTTCATAAGAAGAAAATCCCACAGTAAATCTGGCATGTAAAACAGTACAGAAATGGAAAAAGAAAAAAATAATAACTTTCTACTTTGATAGAAGTTAAAGTACACACAAAAAAACATTTTTATTATAATTCCTTTTTAAACTTTCTTTTCATGATAATTAATGCAAATAGAAATTTAAACTATCTTTTAACATCTTACAAAGCCCTACAACAAAATACAATGCTTACCATAAATCAAAGGGAATGATTTTCAGAAAGTAATAAATACATCAGCTGTTAAAAATACTATAATACATAATTCAAAATTGCTCAGTATATTAATCCAAAGGTTATTTTTAGGATATTACTCCCACTGTGTGTTGGAAACTCTTATAAAGTAGAGCTAAATAAGTGGAAACATAAGAGTTTTGGGGAACTCTTTGATTTAACCAATACATTAAAAAAAAACAAGGATATACTAATGCATTATTCAGCTCAACTGGACATCACCATTTTATATTTTTCCAATGTGTTTAATCTAATCGATTAGACTTTTTCTTGAAGAGGTTTTTAATGAAAAGCCGTCGTTTACAATCATTAAAAATAATCAATACCTTGCACTAAAGTTCTCCGATTTAATATCATTAAAGTAATGTCACCCGAAGAGACTAAATGCTGTAAGAATTTTCAGAACCAGACGTGTAATGTAGCTGTGAAAAGGAAAGTTACCTGGAAAGCAGCCCTGTGGAATGGGTGATACAGGGAGATTTAAAGCAATAAAGCAGGTTAGAGAAATTGTTGACTTGAATTCACATTTCTCAAGGTTAAACTTTTTCTGTACTTAGTGATCCTGCACACATTAGATTGATAAATGTTTTATTTCTTTGTAGGTTATTTCTCCGGAAGATATCTTTTAAAGTAAGAAAGACTGATTAGGCCATTTATGTTCACAAGGTGGTATAGATAAACTATTAATTCTGGGAATCATAAGTTATGTTTGAAATTTGCTGACGGTTGCTGCCAAAAGGAAACAACCGTTTTGAGCCTGCAGACTGTCTTTCTGCCCCATCCTAAGCAATGCACATGAAATTAAAAGCTGCGATGCTTTCAGAGTTCACTTTCATGGTTGCACAGCTCCTTCGCTGGGGCCTACTGACAATGCTGTAGGCCTTGCCCATGTCTTGTTTCCATTTTTCTTTCAGGGACGACATTACCCACACCACTGGATGCCCACTTAACCCGTGAGGCACTCAAACCACAGACCGTAAAAATCACTTATAACTAAAAAAAGGTATTAGATTTCACAACTGGGATAGTGTATTATTCTGTTCACAAATCCAGCACTTTTCCCAGCCCCCCAGCCCCCCTTCCTTCTTTACCCAACTACCTGCTGGTCTAAGGAATGGAAAAACTCCTCCAGCACCAAACCACCAAGTGTGAACTCTGGGACGTGGGCCCAGATTTAGTTTGTAGGCAAAAAGTCAGTGACAAGGACCTGGGGCTACTGAAACAAGAGATTATGTAGGCTCTTAAGAAAGTAGCCAAATGAATTTCCCTCCTTTCTTCATAGAGTCAGTGGTCCCCATCCTTGGCTGCCCATTACAATAGGTTAAAAGATCTTGATGCTCAAGCTGCACACCAGAGGAATTAAATCATAATCTCTGGGAGTGGGATCCAGGTATCAGTACATCTTCAAGCTCCGCATGGAATCCTAGCCAAGACTGAGAATCACTACAGCTCTTCTCTGTTCTTCAGTCATTTCATTTTCATCAATGCATGATGGTGACCTTATAGGCAGGGGAAGAATTTAAAAAAAAAAAATACGAAGGGAGGAGCCATATTATACGCCATGAAAGCCCTGAATCTCTTCTGCCTTTCCCTTACCTGTCTTCTCCATGTAGACAGCTAGTGTTCTGACCTTGGGAAGAGAGCACTGAATTGATTAAAGAGGTGTGGAGAGTACGCGAGAAGCACTAGCAGTGGTCCAGTGGGTAGCAGTGCACTAGTCTCTTTTCCTTTCTCCTCCATCTCTCTTTCCTTTGCCACCACAGAACACTCTCTCCCAAGTCACCTTCTGCTTTCATTGGTTACAGGATGATAGGCTCTTCTCAGGGAAGGAAGGGTGCAGCATGGGAGGAAGGAAAAACAGGATTTGATAATGCCCCAATTAATTAATGCCGGAAGAAAGGGAACACCTACCATACATAGGCTAACTAAGCATCCTTTAAGGGCAAAGCACAGACAACAGAAGGAAGAAGTTAAATGTATTGGGAAAGCAGAGTTAAAGAGCACATGAAATACGAAGTTTTACTGAAAGTATTAAATATTAATTTAACACTAAAGTGTTAAGTCATATCCTTTCTGGTCCATCAAAAACCTGCAATACTGAAAACATGTTTAAAGTCCTGGTTAAGTTTACTTTGCTCAACAGATGTCTAAATGAAAGCAAAAGTCCATACAGATTATGAGTTTTAAAAAGTACACTGAATAATGCATTTATATATTCTGCTGTCCCCAACCTTTGTTTTTGAATTGTTTTTAACTACCTACATTTTGCAAAAGAAGAATTTAATTTCTTTGCTATCTATTATTGACGTCATTTTTTTTTTTATCCTCACTCGAGGACATTTTTCCATCTATTGTTCAGATAGAGTGGGAGGGAGAGAGAGGAAGAGAGAGAGAGAGAGAAACATCGACGTGAAAGGGACACGAGTGGCTGCCTACTGCATGACCAACCAGGGCCGGGGACAAACTGCAACCGAGGTATGTGCCCCCAGTGGGAACTGAACCCAGGTGTCTCTGGACCGCAGGCCGATGCTCTAACCGCTGAGCCAAACCGGCCAGGGCGACGTCATTTTTTAAAAATTGGAATGCAGGATGCTTCAGTAGGAAAAAAAAAAAAAAAAAACTAATAAAAGAAAATAGTTCAATTGCAAAGATAAGGTAAACATTTTGTGTAAAAGATATTCTTTTATTTCTGTTAGCAAAAAAAAAAAAGAAATAATTTTAAAAGTCCCCAAAAAAGGGTAGATGCATACTGTAAAATGCTTTACTTATGATTATTTTTAAACAATATTTAAAAGCCACGGAACTTATATGCATGTATGCATAACCATGGACATAGACAACAATGCTGGGGACAGGGCGGGGGGTGCGGGCAGGGATTGGGAGCAGGGTGTCAATGGGGGAAAAGGAGAAACATCTGTAACAAAAATAAATTAATAAAAAAATTTTAAAAAAAGGAAAACAAAAAGAATATTTAAAAGCTAAGAGTAAACATAGACAGAGTTAGCTATCATTCCAGGGGCTTCTCATATGTTAACTAATTTAATCTTGTCAATAACTCTATGAGGTAGGGTTATCATTATCATCTGAATTTTACATTTGGGGAAACAGAGGAACAGAAAAGTTAGGTAACTTCCAAGATACACAGCTAACAGGTGATAGTGCCAGGACTGCAAACTCAGCCAGTCTGGCTTCAGGTATGGTGCTTACAGGTGCAAACCAGGTTCCGTGAGGATGAAAGCTTATAGAATTTGGATGACCCTCCAAATTCTATATTAACAAATATAGTACAAAATTACATATACAGAATTAGGTATAGGGCCTTGGAAAAGGTCTACTCAAGGCCTTGAAATACAAACTTCATCAGATTCACAGGAAGTCTACCTTTAGTGTAAGAAGACAGAAAATGCTAAGATAGAAACCAGATACAAAAGTGTATATCCAGTAAAATCCCAATTTTGTAAACAAAAATCATAAATACAAAAAACTGAGAAATATTACACACACAAACACACGCACGATTCACAATGGGGAGAATGTTATGGTTGGTTTGTATTTTCTTTTCTACATTAATTTTCCAAAGTTTTTACAATGACTATCCATTATTTTCATAGTTGGAAAAAACACTAAATACTATTTGAATTTTAAAAAGACCTTATGAGCAGAAAAATGCTGCTCACTTATAGAAGGAATTACCTATTTAGAAATGTAGAATGAAACTGTTTTATAATAAATCTACAAAGGGAAATTTAAGAACTAAGACCAAAAAAATGCATAAAAGGGCAGAAAATAAACAAGAAATGTATTAATAATCATGGAATACATCCACAGAGTAGTAGAGATAGAATTTGAGTCTCTTGACTCTACATCTAGGGACTCATGCTGATAAGTAAAAAGGACTTAACAAAAAAAGAACTAAGTAGTAGTCTCTAAGGCACAGTGTGCAGGCCGCAAAATGACTGTGCCAGTGAGACTGAGTAATTGTTTATTGATAATAATGAACATCTTCACTTTTGGTATTCAAAAGAATGCTTTCTAAAATATAATTTCTATTTATGTCTGGACATACAAAGGATTTCTCAAACGGATATAATACTCAATAAAATTCAATAAAATTCTATTGTTTATTATTACAGATGTCAGCCCAAACTAAAGAAAAAAAAAATCAACTTTAGATATCAAGAATTCCATGAATTTAAAGTTATTTTAACTACAAGATTTTGGTGGGGATTTGACGAACATTAATACAGGATGACAAACTGTGTAATTCTAAGAGTGATTCTGCAAACATTTTAAAACAACAATGACAAAAAAAAAAAAAAAAAAAAAAAGGAACACAGTCAAGGCACTTTTCAATCACCTATCAACATTTGCTTCAGTTGTTGGACAGGAATTAGAGATGGCACAGTCTCCCCACGTCATGCCTTAGAAATCATTTTATTCCTAAATCTATCCAAAGGAAATGAACATCAGCTACACTTGGCATCAGAGATATCTTAATTCAAAGTAATTATATGCTTCTGATAATAAACAATAAATATCCTTCTTAGGTATATAATGAGATGTATAGTATTATTGAGTAAGATAAATGCAAATGAATTAATCTAATGTTGACATAAATTTGATTAACACATTAAATTTACTTTGCCAGTCAGTTGCAAGATTATTCTAAAAAAATATTTAATTTATGAATCTCATGTTGTATGATGGCTATTTTACTTTTATAACCTCAGTCATTTGGAAGGCAATAAACAAAAGCAGTCATTTTTAACCATTTCATAAAGTATCAATTATTGAATGCTAATATCTATGAAATTCTACAATGTTGAATATGTGTACCTTATTTATCATAATTTTAAAATCACATTAAATTATATGTGAGGGACATGTTTATTTTGATTTATGGGATATTTGAAGTTTACAAATAACTTTCAAATTGTTTATATTTTATCTTCTGAATTATATAAATCATATGTAAAAGTCCCCAAAAGAAGACATTCAATCAAGTATTTTTTAAAAACATTATTCATACCACAGGCTTATTATTTTACAGTTTACTGGGGGTTTTATAATATTTGTTCATTGCTACCCATGTTATATAGCCACATGATATCATCCTTATTTTTATTCTCTTGTGTGTCATAAAAACTTCCCCAAAACAATCAGCAGTGATTTTCAAGTAGGTAATCTCTACCAAGGGTAATCATAAAATAGCTCTGCTTTGGGGTAACTTATTTAAAAAGCTCTGCACAGCTTCCCCAAAATAGCTGCCCTTTGTTTTTTGTTTCTCTTGTTTTAAATACTCTGACCTAGGAATATGCTGTGCTGTGAATGTAACTCCTCCCATGCCCATTTCCTCCCCCATCTCTTTGAACTGCTGATGGTAATGAATCTTCTCCTTCCAGCTCCAACTGCTGCATTCAGTTATCATCAAGAGCAGACATCAACCAGCACTCTAATCTTGCTCTGATGGATAGAATACTAACCTTTCACAAGATTAGAGACACAGGGTGCTCTGGAGATAATAAAATTCAAATAGGTTTATTTCAAAGGGCAACCCAATCTCCCCTTTGTTCATGGGTCACTGGGCAGACCATTTGCCAGTGTAGCTTTTGTGTTTTTCCAAGCCAGTTTCTGGTTCAGTTTGCTAAAGGTGTCAAATTATGTGGGTCCCACAAGCCAGTTCCAAAGCAGGAACAGGAAAAGTTGAAAATAACATTATTTTAGTTCATGTGGCAAGATCTCTACTGGCTAATGATTCTAATTTTGTTTAAATTATACCTAATATACTCAAAAGGTAAATCAAGGCTGACCAGGTTGACAATACCAATGACTGAGTATAACTATAGTATCGTGATCCTTAAATGTAAAGTCCAAAAGGTTATTTAGAGATTTCCATTTCAAATAAAAGCCTAATAGAAATCAAAATCAAGAGTGAAGATATGGTGCTTTTTGAATATTGCATAGGTATCTGCTTAACATTTTTCTAGAAATAAAAACACTTCATGTATTTCTCTTGTCCACTGTCTTTTCATTATTTAAAAGTATCTCTGGCACATACAAGCCTGTAGTTAGCTCCTAATAAGAAAATGAGAAAGAAAAACCCAAAGCAGTTTCATTTTTAGATACTCTTAAAATGTACTCCTCACATGTGGGATACCATTAGACAACTATAACAGAAGGAAAAATATTCAAATTTAAAGAACAGTAAATTTTATACTACTTTACATTATACTGATAATACATATCTTCATGTTTATAATTCATTTTAATTTTTAAACAGCTGCATGTTTTGCAATGTAGTATGAAACGTTCATTTTTTAAATGTTTACAAAAATATTTTTATAAAGTGAAAAAGTTAAATTTATATATATATAATATGTATTTAAATTATAAAAAGTTCTTAAAATCTAAATATTATTTCATTAAAAGAGAACTCTGTGGTTACTAATTTTTATTTATTTTAAATATTATAGTAAAACTATTTTCCCCAAGCTATTTTGAAATCAATCATAATTGATGATCCTTACTGTATTTTACAAATTAAATAAGGCTTTTGAAAATGAAAAAATTATAATCAATTACATATTTAAAATAAAATTTTTAGCAGGACTGTTTTGCTCTTTCATTTCAATAATGCAGCTGAAAAACATTTCAAACAAATTTTTATTAAATTAAATTTGAGGGAATTAAATTAAATTCTCCAGAGATGCTACAAAAAATTAGAGAACGTCAATTAGATTATTTTAATCAGATTATTTTGAAGATGTTTACTTTTATAAACTCTTTGAACAATCATTATATATTTTTCATTTTGTTGGTAACATTAAGTTGATGAGGTTAAAATTATCTTTAACTGAGGCACAGGAACTACCAAGTTCTATTCTGCCTTCTCTGTGTAGGGGAAATGTAATCTAACAGAGTGCGGGGTATTATGTACAGCAATCCTATAGAAGAGGGGATGTGGATGTCCAAAGCAATAGCCTCTGAATTAGACTGGACATATATCACGACATAATTGGACAGATACATCATTGACAATTACTGGCAAACAAAATTCTCTCAGTTTTACAGGAAGTTGAGATGCAGGCATATTCCAGTTACTCTCTGTGTCTCATTTGTAAAATGGAAATGATAATAGAACCTTTCTCATAGGATGTTGTGAAGATTATATAATATATGCAAAGTAATTATGAGAGCATCTATCATATAATAAGCACTATGTAATTGTCAGCTTTACTAGTTCTTTCTCAAGAATAAAAACACTTGCTAATAATAACCATGGTCATTATTATCCATTTAAAATCTATGTTGGCATCTAAGAGATGAACATTATTTTTCTCATCATATCGGCCCAATGAGGTCTTATGACGTATTTCTATTGAGAATGGCAAATATATATATATATATATATATATATATATTTATATATATTTGGTGACAAAAACAAATGGAATAGATTAGTTGTGTGATATCCCTGGTCAAAAAAGGGGTATAATGGAAAATTAAACATACTCCTGTCAAAATTGTGTATCCCTTACTCTCTTTTGAGTCGATCAACTACCGTTTCTCCATACTTAGGCTTATGTACAGCTTTATTGTTATAGCTCGTTGTTTATGGTCTTTCAGTAGCTGAGTCCTAAAAGTAACACCCCTTTACTGAATGTATAAGAAGACTATGCTTTCTGAGTAATCAAATTGCTGATATATGTTGGTGCCAAGTTCTGCTCAGGGGCACCTGAGAGCTTGCAAAAGAACGTGTGCTTTGGGGCAGAGATGAGTGTAAGAGGCAGGGTGAGTAGTTGATACTAACGTAAACAGAGAGGTCTTAGTCTTATTACAGTCTGCGTTTATGAGACTTAGTGGTGTGTTTTTTCCTTCGATAAAGATTTTTTTTTTTTTTTTTTTTTTTAGCATTAATCACTCTGTAATTCCTTCCAGATTAACTTCGATCACACTTCTTATGTGCTGAACTCACAATCTTCTTTTTAGAGATTCTGGCAAAGATAGTACAATAAAGCTCACTTTGCTTCAGGTCTCTGACCATGTTTTATAGTCTCTTATGAAACCATGTGTAAAAAAATATATATATCAGATCCACAATCAAATCTGTGGGAAACTTCTAAATAACCACACACTTGTCCTCATATTATTTACTGACCAAGCCTAACAGCATTTTCCCAACCAGTTCAATATCTACCTGATTATTCCACACAAGCCATATTTTTGCAAGTTTTCAATGATCATTCCACGTGAAATAGTATTGATTGTTGTGCAAAGGTCAAACTGGGCTGTAACCAGTGGGTCTTCCAGTCTATAGGATCAGTCACTTTGTCAACGAGGGAAATTAGTTTTGTTTGGCAAGGCTTGTTTTTGAGCAGTCCCCGTTACCTGCCACTTTGTGACACTCCGGGTGCTTGCAAATTGATTGCAGAATAAATTGCTCCTGACTCTGTTCAAGAATGGACCTTAACCTTACAAGTGATTAATTCCCAGATATTTACTTCATTTTCCTTCCTTACAATCATCTGCCGTGATTGTCCTTTCCCTAGTTCTCTGGATCTGTGCCAGTCTGCCATAAATCTGCAAATTCATTTAAACGAATACAAGGTAATTTTATGTTGCATTTGATTTGGCATTAAATGATACACAGTTGTTGACTTCAAAGTCAAATACATAAATCTTCACTGCACATGAAAAGAGGAAGCATTTCTTCTGAATTGATTTGAATATAACCATGCAGTCAAGTTCAGATCTATGAAAACAGATATAGCATTAAACAAACTGCTTATAAACCCTTCCGCTACCATAAGTGTATGAGTAGGAAAATATACATAAGTATCTAAATAAGACGAATAAAAACTTGAAGCAAATCTTGGCTTTCCTCATGTATCCTGCTGTGGTATGATGTTCAGATGCAGGCATCAGCGAGTGTTCTCCCCAGGAGTGAAATACTTCCACAGTACTGAATATTGCACACTTGACTTTGGACTTTGGGCATTGATTTGGAAATTCTTTGATTTCGAGAGGGTGAGTCAGATTTTTAACACTTCTTTAGTGTCCTTTTTTGGGGGTTTAATTATAAGTCATCCCCTGAAAGGTTGCACAATAACAATTTATCAACAAGTTTTAGCTCTCTCAGGGGGAAATGTCATCTCTCATTATCTGAATTTCAAAGCCAGCCATAATGCCACGGACCTCTTAAGAAACAAACAATAGTCACATTCAAACAGAATCTTAAGCCTAACACTGAAACCATTCTAAGTCAGTTTCAAGTTATCACAGGCTTGAACCTCTATTATCCCATGTGGGTCAGTGTGGAAGTACAGGGCAACCTACAACACAAGGTGGGGGTGGGCGTGGGAGTACTCCATTTAATGAGAACCGTGGTCAGATGAAAATATAGTGAAACTAATTCAATGTAGCATTCAGGAGTCTAGTCTGAAGATTTTCTTATTTAAATAAAAGTTATTTTCCTTACTTAAGACAAAAATAGACTTGCCCTGTGTTGGCCAAGCTTAAGCAGAGATTCAGAGTTCAGCCGTGCCTGATTGAAACAATGACAAGCCACCACAGTGAGGTGACACGCTTAGGGAAGGAGGATGTGCTACCTTGGAAAAGCCAGGAGTCTGGCCCGAGGGAAGAGAGCTAAGGTAAATGAAGAGAAGGGGACAGAAGTAAAGTGAGTGATTCTTTTTCCCCTCTAGAGACTTAGGGAGAACTGAGGCTCCTCTAAGACCCAAGTGCCACTGGGACAGGGAGAGGGGCACTATCACTGCATAATCACAGCATGGCCCCAGGGCAGTGACAACCAGGAGAAGGAGACTGCACAGGCTACCCAGAGAGTGTACAGCGCTGTGAACTCCAAGAACCAGCATCCGAGGGCCTCCGCCGAGGACGGGGGCCGCTGTCCGTCGCCTCCTGCCTGGAAACAGCAACAGAGGCAGCAGAGCCGGGAAGGAGGGGTGGAGTGAGTGGAAAGGGCACAGATGTGCAAATATTCTGGATTCTGCCAGGAACAACTAGACAGGCCTTGATGGGGGCAATACAGCGGCTGTCAAAGGTACATTGTGATGGGGAAAGGGAATATTGCTTGTGAATTAGAGACATCAAGGCCAATGTATTTTTAATTGTGCCCCAAAGTTGGTGAGAGCCAAAGATATCCCCAATTTACACCATGCCCCCTAAAATTGTCAGGCTTTTTAAAAAGAACCACTAATTATGCAAATTGATTTAAAGAAAGTCTTCATAGAAATGCAGAAAATTAACCTATTAATCACATCTTACAAATGTGTCTTCTTCTTGATTCCCAGTATTAGACATAGAAATGTATATGGTGCTGATTCTGGGAACTATATCTCCCCCCCCCCCCCAGGGCAAGGAAGGTGACTTAGGTGAGAATCCAGTATATTTAGTTCTAAGAAGAGGAAGGAAGGGAGCGGGGATAACTGTAGGGTAGTCAGAAGAGTGATAATTTTTCATAGTTGGGGGACCTATATAGTAAACCAATATAATCTATTTTTCCTTTTAAAAAGGATGCATTTCTGCCATTTACAATAGCTAAGATGTGGAAACAGCCCAAGTGTCCATCAGTAGACGAATGGATAAAAAAGCTGTGGTACATATACACAATGGAGTACTATGCAGCTGTAAGAAAGAACGATCTTTTATCTTTTGCGACGACATGGGAGGACCTGGAAACTGTTATCCTAAGTGAAACCAGCCAAGCAGAGAAAGACAAATATCATATGATCTCACTTATTTCTGGAATATAATGAACATAACAGTGTGAGGAACAGGGTAGTCCCAGAGGTGTGGAAGTAGGGTACAGACTGACATTTGCCAGAAGAGGGGGTGGGGGAGGGGAGCGATGAACCACAGAACTTGTACGCATATACTCATAACCAATGGACATGGACAACAAAACTGGGGATGGGGTGGGGAGGGAGGGGGTGGAGGGTGTCAATGGGGGAAAAAAGGAGAAACATCTGTAACAAAAGTAAATTAATAAAAAAAAAAAAAGGATGCATTTCTGCTTTCTCTGTTTTCACATATTCTCTATTCCCTTACTCTCACCAGCTCTCTCCTATCTGTTGATAGGCCCTATTGTGGATATTTATGCAGAACTCAAACACTCTTCCCTTGCTCCATGCTGCCCCATGATGGTGATGGGGCCCCAGCATCTCTCACCTGTTTTACGGCAAATGTCTCCTAACTGGTTCCTTACTTCCACTTTTGGCTCTCCACGGTTCGGTTACTATTTACTGATTATCTCCACACCCTGGTCTCATACAGGAAATTCAAAAGGGCAGCACTCTTGTCTGGTTGGTTTTGTTCACCAAGAAAGCTCATGTCCCAAGAAGAGTTTCTGACACATATTAGGTGCTCAATAAATATCTGTCAAATGAATTCATGCTCTCTCATATGTTCCAGAACAAAATCTGCTCACCAGAGACGTTCTGTTTAATCACATGCCCTTCACTGCAGATATGCATAAGTTCAAAGCCTGGATGGTGGGAAGCACTTATATTTATCGATAGGTAGTATGACTTCACTTATTAAATGAAAGACGTTGGTTCATGTTACAGGAAATTTAGTTATCCGACAAGTTGTTTGGGGGGAGAATTGTTTGGGCTAGAAAACCCTTGCTGAAATCACATCATACTGAGAAGTTATTCTCTGCATAGCTCAAAGATGAGGCTAACTCTTGCAATTTACATAACATTTTTTCCTCTTCCTTTCTGTGTCCCTGTTAACACTCACTCGGAGCCTCCTCCCATGACTGGAAAAGATACAGAACAACACAAGAGTGATCTTTATGAGAAACACATTTTGTGTAACATTACAGAATAGGATGAAAGTGTTCTAATTTTAGCTTCTTTTTTGCAACATACGGATAGAGCTATTAAGTATATGTTACCACCAGGAACCTAAATGAATCTAGTTTTGCTGAATAAATTATTAACATTGAAAGTTGAGGTTTTATAGCCAACACATTGTTTGGACATTGTTGTATTATACAAACACGAGCGTGTTATCAGAGAAATGCGTGGATGGTCTTTCTCTGTTGCTAGTGGGAGTGGGGTTCTTGGGGTGCCACTGGAATAAGCTTTCCTGGAGGCCCCCATGGAAGGATGAAATGTGGTAGAAAGCTTTATTTTTGTGGAATTATATCCTTTGGTTTCTAAAGTCCCATTTCCCCTAATCCAGTCCTGGAAGAGGTGCAGCTGGGGATTCACAGAGCCAAAAGCACAGCCAGCATCCAGTTTCCGTCCCATGGTGGAGCTGGGTCCTGTAGCACATTAGGCTAGTTACAGCCCATCAGTCCATTGTGTGGGGTCCACATGGCCGTGAGCTATGTGGGCGAATGCAGGAGCATCAGAGGCCCCTCAAGCCAGGAACCAAGAGCACAAGAGCTTGAACCAAAAGCAAATGGCAAGAAAGCAACCTCTTTTGTCTTGGAGCTTAAGTATCTCAAACCTTCCTGCTCTGGCAGTGGCCACGCCTACTCTGGCCAGCAGCCTGTTCCCAGGTGTGACTGACAGGCAAGTGCCTTTCCTATGTCACCCAGATTTTACCGGGCATGCGTCTATTCTTCCTCTGTCCAGTCCCTTCCCCCAGCGGGGGACAGACCTGGAGTACCCTGGGGAGCTTCCCGGCAAAGCTGTACATGCCTATATTATTTGGCCTTCCCTTTGCTTCCTTCCAGTTATTAATAAACTAGGTTAATTACAACGATATCAAGAGGGCTCAGGAAAGTGAAGTTTATCTTAGGGGCCCATTTAATTTCCCAACTACTCTGCTGCTTGAGTCACCCATCTGCTCTGCATCAAGTCAGACTTATAATTAAAACCATGATTATAATTCCTTAAACTGTTACCTTTAGGAGAACAATGTTCCGGAAACTTCTCTGAGATGAACACAACTTACAGAAGAGAGAATGAATGAATGAATTAGAAAGAAAATACCCTTGGGTTTCCAGGACAGTTTGACTGTATGGCCTTAGGTGAGTCATGTGATCATCTGTAAATCTATTCATCCCATGTGAATTACTATTACCCGAGTCTACCATAAACCGGTGTCATGGTCGTGACCTTGAAAGTGTGCCTGTCAAGCATTTGGAGTTTTCCTTGAGGGGAAGTGAGCTAAAGGAATGCAGAAGTCATAGCCTTCTATTAGACCAGTGATTCTCGACGTGTGGTCTCTGCACCTGGAAACTTGTTAAAATACAGCTTCTTGGCTTCATTCCAGTCCTACTGAACCAGTAACATTAGGGATGGGAACCAGGAGTGTGTGTTTTAATAAGCTTTCCAGGTGACTCTGATGCACTGGAAGTTTGGGAACTACTGTGTTAGAGGAGCAATTTCATTTGGCCAAACTAAAAATATGGGTACTTGAAACAACTAACTCTTGTTTTATCAAATTCCCTGATATTACTCGTCCTTGGAAATCTGTGCTTGATTTCTGAATTTTGTCCACGGATCTTCAAATCTTCTAACCACCAAAAGAGATCTTCCCCTAAATCCCACCTTTCTATAGTTCCAGCCATTTTTATTCATTAGCAGAAAACACCTGTAACAGCAGGAGCTACTTACATTCTAATTGTTTCTTGTTCCTCTAAATTGCTTGTCATTATAAAAGAAATGACAGAAGTGAAATGGGAGAAGAACAATGTGGCAAGAAGACTAGAGCCCATTTTCAGTGTTTAATTGCTATACAATGCTGAGAACAGATTAAAACGATAAATCAAAAGTTTTCGGAAAAAAGTGAGGCCCCCAGTCAGTTTTATGGTTTCATTTGAGCTGCAAAGATATTATTATACACTCATTTACAAAACAATGAGCTCTTACTGTTTATGAAAGTTTAATCTCTTGGTTTATTGCCTTAATATATTTTACATTGGTAAGGTTTACTTTTAAATGAAATTTCTGACTATCTTATGTGGATGTTATTTTACACTGAGAATACAGACAGAATGAGTGTAACATCATAATTGTATTCATCTATGAAGCAATTAGAGTCAGGGTAATTGCTTCCAGTTCTCACATATCTGCATAAAAAGTAACAGAATTAATATTTTATCATTTGGCAGTATCCCTTGTTAGCTAAGAATTCTAACACTGTCTATCTTTTCTGTCTGTCTGCAGGAATTTAAACAGACCCTCTATTAATATTTGCCTAAATCACAAAGTGTGCCAGGTGGGAAATGACATGCAGTGTTGGCACCACTGCTCAATGCACACATTCGGCTGGTGCACAATGGGACAGAGGCCCTGCACACACCCTCGAAACTGAGCACGTTACTGACAACTGAGCGAAGGCTTAGCAATTTTCCAAGCGATCTCATGTTGCCAAAGTGAGTATGAATTCCACAGGGTTTTAAAAGACTGATTCTGATTGAAAACATGTGGCTGATCTAATGTCAATTCCTATAAAAACACCTTTAGAATTTTCAACAAGAAAAAAATTGATAGAGGCAATGAAGGAGAGCATGGTGACCAACAGGAATAGTTAGGTGAAGGGCTGACAAGATTCAAATCTTCCACCTGAATCCACAGGACTAAGAAAGGCTAAATGAGAACTTATACCTTCATTTATTTTCTAAGAAGTTTATGCTGGAGGGAGGGAAAATAAGCCATAAATTAAATGGCACTTTGCTTGAATAAAAGGGGAATGAATGAGGGAATTAAATTAAAACTAGTAGCTCAGCCACTGGACTAAATTTAATTGGTAGATAAGTTGTATTTCAACATGAATATATATTATAAAAGATGTGTGGGGGGGACCAGCAGTTTTGCTCCTTCTTTTCAGTATATGCAAATGAATATCCCTTATGGAGAAATAGATAGTCTACAATTAGCAGTGGTAAAAAAAAAAATGTATGATTTATATTGTATGTGTAATGTTCACTACACATCTACCCATGCACTACATTGTTTCAGTAGTACCCTGTTATTAAACGCCCTTACAGAGAGGCCAGTTAACTGAAGGAAGTCCTCAGGAAAGGGAGCAAAATGTCACTTAAACAGGTAAAGCATTTAGAATACAGAGTGGTACATGGCATTCACCATGGAAGTGTTAGTTATTATTATTACTGATAAACGTAAGTATAGATTTAGTCTATGATTAGTTAGAAAATCATTCTATCTTTCTCAGTGACATAACAATGACACATTTGAAAGCTGTGCCCACACTGCTTATATGGGTTTTATTTTAAATTATGTGTAACCTCATTAGTCTTTAGATTATCTTAGCTATCCTGATTTTTCCCCTGGTCCTATTCTCCCTACAAATTTGTGTGGCTGTCATTTTGAAGTCGAATAAAGAATTGATTATTAAGCATTGACTAGGTAAAATGATTCAATGTTAGGTATAATAACTTCTGTTAAAAGCTCATGTAATTTTCAAAATGGCAACTCACAACCTACTGGTGTATCAATGAGCCCTCGTAACAGTGTTACTAGGAGGAAATGATTATTCTCTAGTTCTCTGAGACTCTGAGAGTTTAAGTGCTATGCTAACATCACACAGATCTTAAATGGAAAAGCCCAAACTGGACTGGACTTCAGATACTGCCTAGAATATACTTGGAAACGAGGAAAATTGTCAAGGGAGAATCCAAGGTGTCTGATGATTGATTTGGGAAGGGTGAGACGGGGTTGATACAATCTCCATACATCTAAGCCCAGGGGTTTGGGAGGCAGGCTCTTTATTGATGGGGGTGGGGACTCTTAGATATACATCTAGGAGTTGCATTGCTGGGTCAGATAGTAATTCTGTGCTTAACTTTTGAGGAACTGTGAACTTTTCCACAGTGGTTGCAGCATTGTACACTCCCACCTGCAATGTGTGAGGTTTCCACTTTTACCATTTCCTTGTCAAAACTTGTTATTATTTGTCTTTTTGATTATTGTGAGGGAAGCAGAATTTGATATCCCAAAATATGTCTTTTGGGATATTGATTATTTTAAACTGTTTTTTTTTTCATTGTGTATTATTTTATTTCAATTTGGTTATTTTTAAGAAATAAAAGACTCAGAAAGAAACGCTGACCTTCTTCCTGACTGACAAAAATAATTTAGATAGAGGACCAGCTCCAGGAAGGGAGTTATCATCACAGATAACTATAGTTTAATATGGACCAAGTGTGATAAACAGAGAGGCACCTAGCCAGGCCCATTTTGTTCAAGTCCTCATGTGTCCCATTGTTAAAGATGGCATAGCAAACATTTTTCCCCAAGCATTTGCTTTTCTCTCTCCATGAACTGCCTTCCCAACTCTGCCCCTCCCCTTTTTCCTCAGTTCAAAATGGCATATATGCTCTAACTTCCCCTTTGTCCTGGGTCCAAAATTCTTATGGGATCTCTATATGTACATACATTTGTTTTCTCCTATCTGTTTCATGTAAATTTGATTGAAGAATTCAGAAAGGTAAGAGGAAAATAATCATTTGTCCTCCCCCACACAATAGCAGTCTTAACGGGTAGGAAGAGGTGTTTCATTGTGTGTGTGTGTTTTTTTTTAATATGTTTTTATTGATTTTTGAAAGAGAGAGGAAGGGTGAGAGAGATAGAAACATTGATGTGAGAGAGAAACATCCATCGGCTGCCTCCTGCACGCCCCCTCCCGAGTATTGAGCCAGCAACCGGGGCATGTGCCCTGATGGGGAATCAAACCGGGACCTCTCAGTCCATGGGAGGACAGTCAATCCACTGAGTGACACTGGCCGGGCTCATTGTAGTTTTGATATGCATTTTACTATTGGATAGTACTGTTGAACACCTCTTATATTGGCCTTTTGTATATATTCTTTGAAAAAAATGTCAATTTAATCTTCTGTCCATTTTGCAAATTGAGCCATTTCTTTTTATTGTTAAGGTATAAGAGTTCTTTACACATTCTGTATACATATCCTTTATCACACAGAAATATTTTCTTCCACTGTGTCTCCTCTTTGAGATTCATTATTTTCTTGCTTTAAAAAATTCAAATGCAAACTAAGAAGTAAAAGTAGAAGAAGCTGCTCTAGGGTAGGTTAAATAATCTCAGTATTAATTCAAGTAAACTAAATTCAAAATCTAATTTTCTTTCCCATATACAGAGGTCAGACTGTGGAGCCTTTGTTTCATGGTTCATGTAGAATCACATATTTTAAATTATGGTGGGCACAATGAATACTAAATAAGTGATAATTAAAGCTTAGTCTGAAGTAGATAAAGCTCTTAATTGCTGTGGATGATAAAGGGGCCACATACTAAACCTGACAAGCTCAGGGGAGGCCTGCTTGGTGGCCTCACAAACTCAGAGACCTTAAGTAACCACATAGGATGGTCTGAAATGAAAACTTCTTACTAAAACTTCTTAACTAAAAACTTCTTAACTAAAAGATACTGGCGGGTCCTAGGCCAGTATCTTTTTTGACAAAGGTCAGTCTTTACCTTAACTGAGCCTGTCTATTGTCTTTTTGCATCTATACATAGTTTTGAAATGTCAGAATAATCCCTTTTTCCAGACCCCTCAGGGCACAATCTCCCACTAGAGCAGACCATAGAACTCATTATTGCCTTGTTCCCTGCATACTGTCTGGAAGTGCTGTACATGTCAATTGTTAACTCTCCTGTAGCCACCAATGTAAAAGAAGTACATATCTCCCTGCTTAACCCTTTATCCAATCTCAGATAATTCCTGGCTTTGCTTTCTCCGGCCTCACTAATCTACCCCCAATGGATTTTACATAACCGTCCTGATGCCTCCTCCTTTTCCTGTAATGTATAAAATAAACTGCAAAACTGCCCTTCTCCAGAGCATTTATCAATCCATTGAGGTTTTACTTCCCTGCAATTGTCATCAATTGGTTCAAATACAATCATAAAATTTTCTACAGGTTTGGATGTTTCTTATGTAGACATTATTAAACATAATTTCTTTCTTTTCTTTTTTTTTTTTTTGAATCAGAACAAGTTTTCTTCTATTATACTATAAATTATTATTTCTCTCTCAGGTGTTTCTGTTGTCTACTAGAGAAATATTTATTATTTATAGGTTAAATTACTGAGGTCTGCCACCAGATCTATTATTTTCACTTCTTCACATTTCTTTCTTCTGTAAATGACGGTCAAAATTATTTCATAGTTAGACATAGTTTTGTTTCAGAAGATTCTAAGTTACCAGTCGTCAAATTAATAGCCAGTTATCCACACCCAAATGGCTTAGGTGGTTAGAAAACAAAGCAAAACAAAACACAGAGAAAGGAAACATTAAAAAAAAAAGTTTCCATACTTTGGAAACAAAAGGATGACAGAAGATGCTAGAAGACCAAGTGTAAACAGTATGATGATAAATGTGCATTTCAATTTCTCTTTTATACTCTTCATTTAGGATGCAAAAGTAACTGTCATAATTAATAACAAAAAATAAACTAAAAAATAAAATCAATTGGAAATTTAAAATATAGTCTCCTAAGTAACCATCTACTCAAAGAAATAAAAGATCAACAACCCAGAAGAGACTATGGAGATAATTTTAAAATTTGTACACTACCTTTTAAAACCTATGAAAACCACTCTACTCATTCATCTTTTCAGTGAGGAAAAGATAGAACAGGCTATCAGGAAGTAAGAAGGTTATTAACATCAGAAAAATATACACTTCCAAGGTGTGAAATGACCAGAAGATGTCGTTGTTTAGCATGGAGGATGCTTACAGGGTGCTCAGAGAAACGAAGGTGGATGTGGAGAAACAGGTCAAGGAGGGAGGGGCTTGGCCTTCTTGCCTTTATGTTTTCCATCTCTTCCAGGTTTCTAGTACTACAACATTTACAGACTTAAAAGACTTCCCTTGCCCTGGCCTGTTTGGCTCAGCGGTTAGAGCGTCCGCCTGGGGTCCAGAGATACCTGGTTCGGTTCCTGCTAAGGGCATGTACCTCAGTTGCGGTTTGTCCCCGGCCCTGGTTGGGTCATGCGGGTGGCAGCCACTCGATGTGTCCCTTTCACGTCGATGTTTCTCTCTCTCTCTCTTCCTCTCTCTCCCTCCCACTCTATCTGAACAAAAAACAAAAAAATGTCCTCGAGTGAGGATAAAAAAAAAAAAAAAAGACTCCCCAGTTGAACTCTCACATAAAGCAACACAAAACAATAAAACACATTAGAAATCTCTCTTCTCCCTTTTAGTCAACAATTCAATTTTCCCCTCTTTTCAGCTTGGACGGATAAGAAAGTCTTTCTTCTCTGGATGCTCCCCTCAGGCACCTAGCAGGAATGGGGAACAGTACCACTGAACAGAGTCCTGTCCTCTGAGATGTCCCTGAACAGGGGGATGAGTGGGGAGGAGAGGGCATACACCATCTGTGTCAGGAGCCAGACCTTAGAACAGTGTCTGATTAAAAAGGAAACCGAAAGATGCCCAAAGCTGAAAAGCATTCAGGAAGAATGAAAGTCATTTTCCTCCACCTTTAGAAAGTAAATGTGACTACCGTATATATTTTAGGAGGCTATAGCTATTTGTGTACCCTTTTGTTTTCCTTTTTTATCTTTAAGTCTACTCTTTGTTTATTTGCACTACGCACAGCTAGAAAAGACCCTGCCCATGCCATAAATAAGGATAATTTGTTCCCAATGATATAACTGTCTAAAACACCCAGCCCAGAGAAAACAGTGCAACCGTACTGGCTCTGCTATTCAATCCTGAAAAGCAATCGCTACAAATGTTTATTGTGCAAACCATTTTTCCCCAAACAAGTCTCAGGGCTTTTTATTAGACCTTTGCAGAATTGTGTCTGCATTCTTTCTAGGTCTGTCAGCCATTTAAAAAATAATTTTGCCATTCAGAGTTTCTATGCCCTGACTTGAGGTAAATTTAATACCAATGCATATTATCCATATAACTTTACCATCCAATCTATCCTTATTCTAGCCTGTCTGTCAAATAACTTGAAAAGTTTTAAAATAATACAAGCTTATAGCATTGGCAGACAAATTCATGAATAGGAGAAATGGTCCATAATATTGAAAAATGTTAAAATATAAAATATGGGAAAGACTGCATCCAATTTGTAGGTTGATGTTCATGCTGATAGGATAACTTTTAGTGCACACTTTGAAGCCAATTTCCTTTATTTTAACAAAACATATTTCATGCACATTGCTTACAGATGGAATAACTTGCTAAAACATAATATTTTATAGGCCACATTCTCACAGAGATTTGCACAATTCCAGTTCCCCATAAATGCTCTCCTGGAAAGCATAACATTACACGTAACCCTCTTTATGTTTCTCTAGGTCACCCACTTCATGCAACATACAGTTTTGTCACTACACTGATTTCTTCTCTTAGGACGCTTTCACTTTCTCTTTGGGATGCTGTTCATGATGACCCAGAGATCGTAGTGACTTCTGCGTAATTTCTCTGCCCCAGAGATGCTGTTTCTCAAATGTGTTCCGGTCAATCCTTGATAAAAGCCCCAGTTAGGACTCTTGACGTTTTAATACCAGCTGACAGGACATGTTCACCCTGTATTCAATTTTGTCCATAAAGAACAACCTCAATTCTTTTGGTTAAATTCCACAATACACTTAAGCGTGTAACAGACTGATGAATCTCAGAGGGAACGGGGTGTGGACAGGAAGATATTAACCAAAGAACTTATATGCATATATGCATAATCCATGATGCAGACTATAATGGAGGGAAGGCATGAGGTAGTGGGTTAGAGGGGGACAATGGTGAAAAGAGGGGGGATCTGTCATACTTTCAACAATAAAGATAATTTTTTTAAAGTAGCAATGCCACATACTCTAAGAGGCAATTTATTATTTTTTAAGTAACATGCAATTAATTAAATTAATTCATAGAAAAATCTTACTTCAAGTTATTTTGTCAGAGTTAATTTGAGCCTTTTAGTGAGAAATATGTTTCTAAGATTTTTGTTCTCATTTTTGTGCGAGGTATAATAAATACATACTTGAGGGATAGAGCCAACGTTCTTTGATGTAGTCGTAACAACAGTCAACGTAAGTTGTCAAATGTGTTAAAGGATACGAAATGAAGGAAGCAGAATGCAAGCTTCATGATTGAAGGACCTGTTCTGTCTTGTTCACGGAGTACCCACAGCACTCAGGGCACTGTGTTCATTAAACACATGTTGGAAACGTTGAATTTCTTCCACTAGGTAGTGATTTCTTAAAGGCGGAAATGAAGCCTCCTAAATCCAGGTATCCCAATCCATGCCCAGCACAGAACATAATATGGAATCGTGAGTATGAAGACGTTTTGATAGAGTAAGTCGACCTCTGACTCACAGAACCAGGCGCTTACACATGGCGCTGCATGTATGTTGTCTGTAATCCTCATAACCACACTCTAGTCAGGATGTTTACCCTTATCTACTAAAGAGGACCCTGAGGCACAGAGCCACAGAGCAAGTCTGCGACTCAGGTTATCTGACCCCCAGAAGCCATGCGTTGTGTTGTGCCACTTTCTCCACCTCTCTGGGGACTCTTCCTATCTTCCCCTTGAAGGTTCTTCCCCCCTCCTTGAAGTTAAGACCAATGCTTTGCTCCCTTGCAAATAAATGACACAGGAGCAAGTGCTGTTGCTAAATTGATCATTTCATATACCTCAGAACAGCAGTACTTGTCTCAAATAAAAGTTAAAAATTAATATGTGGATTCTTTTAGGTAGTTATATGTTTTCTTTATGCCTAAAAATGAAACTAGACATTTTCAAAAAAACAGTGAATGTGTTACATTTTACCATACAATTATTTATATCACGTATATTTGTACATATTTAGTGAATGTATAAATATTTGTAGATACACGTAAATCCCACAAATAGCTCCAATTTGTATGAGTATGAAATTAGGGGAAATTTCATGTAGGCAAGTTTTTTAAATAAGTAACATAATTATAACATTTATGACTTTACCCCATGTCCCTGAACTCTAAATCCAGTAAACTTTAAGAGACGAAGATTTAATAAAATACCCAGGTGAGCGGAGACAGTTCCAATGGCTTGAGTACCCTGAACCTTTGCAAATGTTAATCACCAATAGAGAGACTACTCATCACTAAGAAAGACCAGATTTTAGTATCCGATTAAGTGTTCAACACTTGGGTATGAAATGATAAAATATTATCCTAAGACAGACTAAGCAGCTCTTTCAACTTTTTGCATATAAAATTATAACTTGGTATTATGTCCATGTAAGAGCTAAATGACTGTCAATGCTGTGTGTGCACACTCCCAGTGACCTTCTCACCTGTCTCCCTGTGTGCTTACTGAACAGAAGCGGTAGCACAGGGAAAGCATGTAGCCCTTCACAGTAAAGCAAGTGCATAACTTGCACTGCTTATAATTTTTTTTGCATGGCAAAAATCTAATAGAATTGGACAAAATGGCATCTGCTGCTTATTAAACTTTGTTTTTACATGGCTGACTGACATATTTTCCAGGGCTTAAAATTCAGCTTCTTATCACCTTTTTGGCTGAAACTTCAGAGTTTGGCCTGTCAAAGATTGCATGTCATTTACACATGTACAAGTCAAGTAATTGGGTGCACAGAAGACTTATTTCGGTTTTAAATCTGGTCCCAATTAAAAATACATCTTTAAAGTTGAAAGTTCAGCTTCTACTTTTCACACCTTCATCACCTTGAAAATACCTGGGAGCAGAGAAGTGACACAGCCATACCCTAGACCTTGCCATTATTAATAACTGTTAACCCTTCCATAACTCAGTTTCAAGCATTCCATTCTTTGATCCCTAGCTTTTCCCTTATACCCTCTCCCTTCAACAATCCTTCAGGGATGCACTAACCCCTGGGATGTACAATCCATTACACTATCACCACTTCTCGGACCCTCAGTTCTTTAGGACCTCACTCCCCTCATCCAGCCTCAGTTCCCTGGCCTAACTGTACCCCTCATTAACACTAACAAAATTATGCCTGGCTATTGTGGCTCAGTGGTTGAGCATCGACCCATGCACCAAAAGGTCGCCGGTTTGGTTCTTGGTCAGGGCACATGCCCAGGTTGTGGGCCCGATCCCCGGGGGCATGCAGGAGGCGGCCAATCAATGTTCTCTCTCATCGATGTTTCTATCTCTCTCTCCCTCTCCCTTCCTCTCTCTCTAAAATCAATAAAGAAAAAAAAAAAAAACTAACAAAATTGTAACCACATGTTAAATAACTGGAAATTGAGACTTAGAAATTTTCATTTTTGCATGTATGTGAAAAGTGCAATGGAAAAAAAAGAGAACTGCCCTCAGTTGTTATCTTGCCTTGGTTTTGCCTAAACTCTGAAGATGACCTAAAAGGGTGCAAGTTTATAAAACACTAGATGCACTTGCTACACAGTGTGACAATGTGGTCGCTGTTCAGCAGCATCTCCTCATCTGCAGCCATTAGCAATGCGGCCTCTTGGGCTCCACCCCTGGTCTCCGGAATCGGAATCTGCATTTTAATGTGCCCTTCAAGAGCTGCATCCCCAGTGGGAAGCTTGAGAATGACTGCTCTAGTAAGTGGCAAACAGAGCTATAGCTGTGCCCAGCAGCTCGGTGACAGCCAGGGATACCAGGAGTAAAACTTCACTGTTTTTAAGGCCAGGCCACTTTTTCTTTCAGACTGAACTAGTATCTTGTCTTTTTCTGTTTTGTTGGGATGCTGACTTGGAAAATTCACCTGGTGTTCACAATCATCTCTTTGCGGCTGAGGAAGTGAGGGCTTTGATTTTGTTGATACCAGAAACTGATTCAACAGCATACTTCATACCTTTAAATTAAGATGGTGCGTTGGAGTTAAGATGAAAAAGCTGAAGTTCTTGGAATGGCAGAGCCGGAGGCAAATGCAAGCTTGGCACTACACATTCAAAATATGTGTGGTTTTCTTCCTTCTCTAAGGACACACACCTTTGCAGCTCTTTTAAAAACAAGAGATTTCACTTAGAGGCCAAGAAGAGGTTAAAGCTAGTAAGATCATATTACCAAAATAAGGAGAGAAAAGAGAAGAGGTTATGTTATTGGGCAGAAGGGGAAGGAAGGAAGAAGAATCCTCCCAATCCCCCTTTTGTCTGGAAATTAGTTTTGAATCCTTCCAGCCATGGAAAAGCATTCCCAGTCTTACTGTCCCTTTAAATTATTATTTTACTTTATAAACCTGATATGTTCGGAATGCCATATTTCCAAAAGACTTTATCAACAGTGTTTTCTGTCAAAATGCTCACATCTCAGTGAAAATAAACAGATGTGAATGGGAAGCCTATTAGCACAGTTATTTCCAGGTTCAAGGCATATCACACACATCATTTCATGCTCAAAAATGTCCACCATCTAAACTGGCATGGTAAAAATGAAGCAACTGAAAGCTGCTATTTAAAAAATATATTTCCATTAACATATATCCACTTTGGTGTTTTTTCTGTCAAATGGAAAATTTCCACAATTACTATACTGCTAATATAAAGTTGCAGTATTTTTTTTCTTTATTGATTTTAGAGAGAGAGGAAGGGAGAGGGAGAGAGAGATAGAAACATCGATGACAGAGAACATCAATTGGCCGCCTCCTGCATGCCCCTCATTGGGGATCAGGCCCACAACCTGGGTACGTGCCCTGACCAGGAGTCGAACCAACGACCTCTTAGTGCATGGGTTGATGCTCAGCCACTGAGCCACACCAGCTGGGCAAGTTGCAGTATTTTTTTTAAAACGAAGTCCCTTGATTTTTGACCCTTAGGATAATTCAAAACAATTCTCTGGATGGTTTCCCAAATCAAGTTTTTACCTTTTTTAAAATCCTTCCATATTTATTAAAATTCTGACACAACACTTCACTGTGCCTAGATGCTAACTGATATTATTGGCAACACAGAGTCTTTCTGACTCCAAGTAATGTGAATGATACCTACTCACCTACGGACTGGATGTTTTAAGTCAACGTATATGTCAGGTAACAAAGTGTGCCTGTTTTTTCGTTTCTTTCTTTACTTTTTAATCCTCACCCGAGTTGTTTTTTAATTGATGAGAGAGAGAGAGAGAGAGAGAGACATCAATCACTTCCCATATACGCCCCTACTGGGGCTCAAACCCGAAACCTGGGTATGTGCCCTGACTAGGAATCAATCCGTACATCTTTTGGTGTATGGGACAAGCTCCAACCAACTGAGCCACACTGGTCAGGGCCTGTTTTTTTCTTTTAATATCTCTATGTTATTTGTAAATGTCCTGGCCAAATGTTCATAACAAAGCAAATCTACTGACTATAAGACACTGTATGTTTTCTATCATCCTAGTCCTTTAACTCATTTATTTAGTCCTTACTCTCCAGTGGACGGGGTTGATTTAGTATAGCTTGTTGGTACAGTTTGGTTCAAGTAGAGCTCCATTTCTTAAACAGAATTTTTCACATGTCTATGGTGGGAACGCTTGTCATAAAGTGGATTCTGTCATTTGTTATGCAACCTAGTCTCGCCAGTGGTCTGATGGGAAAAGCTGACTTACCTTTGAATATATGCTTGAAGTACATGAATAATAACATAAATATATTTTAAATAAAATACTAAAAAGAACATAAAATTGAATATAAATAGCCTAATGTTCACATTCACTGAATGCCTCTATAGAAGCGGTTCTCAACCTTCCTAATGCCGCGACCCTTTAATACAGTTCCTTATGTTGTGGTGACCCTCAACCATACAATTATTTTCGTTGCTACTTCATAACTGTAATTTTGCTACTGTTACGTCTTAGGTGACCCCTGTGAAAGAGTCGTTCGACCCCCAAAGGGGTCACGACCCACAGGCTGAGAACCGCTGCTCTATAGCAATATTTTGTGCTGTAAACAACATGACATCTTGTCTGCACTATTGGGATCCTTGAAAACTCTGAGCCTTTCAAGTCAAATGACTGTAGCAGGCAGCTGGGCATATCTATCCATCCCCAAGGATTGGTCACATGACCCATCGTGGTCCAGCTGGAAATGTCTAACCCCCATGAAGTTACTGAGGTAACTGAAACACAACTCCGGCTTTTCAGTGTGGATCAGACGTTCTTCCCCACCTTTCTATTTAATGTAGTTCTGATGTGTGTGGATTAAACTGGAGAGCACAGATCATTGGATGGTTTACGTGAAGGGAGGCCCTGTGCTGGACGCGTACTTCTCCAACTGAACAGGGAGCAGACGCACCTGCAGCGCTGGTGAAACAGATCACTGCACCCCACTCCCCGCGCTCCTGATTCAAGTACATCTACAGAGGGACCCCAGAATTTTCTGTCTAACAAGTCCCCGGGCACTCCCACACTGCTGGCTCCAGACCACACTTCGAGAAGTACTGTATGGCAACATCTTCCAGCCCATGACTGTTCTAAAAAGTATTTCACAAAAATTGTATTTGGTTTTTCTCTGGGTATCTTTTAAATTACTGCTTCTCTTTGAATCTAATACTGTCATAAAATTCATCATAAATTTGAAGTTGAAAATGAATGTGGAAGGATGTGAGAATAAATGCATGTGCTTTTCATAATCATGAGCTAAGTTATCCCTCGCCTCCTGATTTTTTAAGATTTTTCATTCACAGTATTAAAATGATAATTGTTTTGCAAGCAACACACACATATGATCTTTGGACAATATTTAACAAATGCAAAACATTAATAGCTATATAAAGACATTTGTTTTTATATTGTCCACCATTTACAGTAAAATTATTTAATAAACTGAGAATGAATGTTGAACATTTCTTAGCAAAGTAAAAATAAAATTGTTGATTCATATCGCAAAGAAGTGAAATAGTTTATTTGCTCAGTTTATTAAGAAAATAATCTGGAAATCAAAAATAACTATAGCTTAGATTTCTTTTTATTTGATAATTGCCAGAATTTCAGACTTCTGGTCCTCTATCAACTTTATCACCATCACAAGAGTAGTTATTAGGGATTATTAAAAGTTGTTGGCTTTATGCTAATTATTACAAGATACACCTTATTAACACATATCTTATCAGCAGTTCTCTTCCTGCTCTAGTCCTCAACACAATACAAACACACAAGAGACACAATACAAAAGTTCATCTATGTTCTTAGCATGAAATTTACACACACAACTTAATGGTGACACTCTAAAATGTATTCTAGTTCAAGGGGATGTAAAAGAAAACTTGAAAAGTTTTCACTTTCATTTTTCTGTTTCCTTTAACTTTTCCATTCAGAGAGAAAGATTATTTTAGTATCTCACAGCCTTTCTCAGCAGAGGTTTGCCTCTGAAGCAGAGATTAGAAAACAGGATTTGAGAGACTATTTTCTCAACTCTCCCAAGGATGAGACTCAACTAGTACCATTCTAGCATTACTTCATTACATTAAATGGATGACTTAGGATTCCAGCTGAGAATGGCTGAACAATTCAATCAAAACGTAGAAGCTGTCAAGGATATCTACCTTGAATGGAGAAGGATGTGAGCCACATCACAAATGTCCTAGTGCAGCTTCAAGATGTTCAGGATATGGCCTAGGAGACAAACATCCTAGAGTAGAATGCCTCACATTTGAATAGGTCATTATGTCAAACTAACTTCTCAGACATTATCCTTGCAATAATCTTGTCACGTCAATAGTATTCCTTATTTTATATAAGTATTCAAAAATTCAGGAGCTACATTGTCAAGATCACATGGCTGGTAAGGAACAGCACAGATACTACTACCCCACTCTACAATGGTTCTCCTAGATCTGCAAGCACGTATCATTTGAATTCCCCATAGATCTGACTGTCCTGAGAAGTATCATTTGAATTCCCCATAGATCTGACTGTCCTGAGAAGTTCACCTCTACTCTCCGCACACCCGTTCACTGATTTTAGTTTACTCTGGGTAATCAAGTCTTCAGGGTACATTCTCCCACACCAGTGTCGCTTGTGCTTCTCCTGCACACAGAAATGAATGTGAGGACAAGTCCCACCTGCGAGGCTTCCTCATCATTCAGTAGCCTGATTCTCCCACATCAGGAGGAAAGCAGAGCTTGGGCACTCTTGTGAACCTGCCCACTCCTGTGTTAGAGAAAGCAGGAAAACCACTGTGGTTCGAAAGGAGAGCAAACTAAGGACGGAGCCACGTGGGCAAGCTGGGAGCTGAGAATGTTTGTGCTTCCAGGCATAGAAGGAGCTTTCTCTCCTCTGCCCCCACTGCTGGAAAGAGGACACAGGCTGAATAGCATCTCCATTTCTTGTTAAGGTTTCAAAAATGGTTCAGGAAGAAAAGAATTCCTTGTAATGTCTCTTTTTGCTTCACTACATTTGTACAACTCTAAACTTAATAGGTCATTCCTTAGAAATCTTTCTGTTAAAAAAAAAAAAGCCTTCACAATTCTGCCTCGGGAATAGAGTGTGAATGGGAAATTAATTTCTGACTACTCTTGGGAAGGGACAGCGATGATAACAGATTCGTTGGAGAGGGTTAGAAGCACAAGGCCACCCTGTGTTGTTTTCATCACCAGTTTAAACAAGTTTGCCGTCACTCTGAGCTCGTCCCACATGCAGTACTGCAGCAGCAGTGTTCCAAAGATTCTGGGAGCCAAAGCAGTCAGGCAGACTGGCGGTGTCAGCAGTGGTTTTCCCATTCTCTTCCAACAAAACAGACAGGACAGTCACGTATCTCAAGATGTTTTAACATTTTAATTAATGTGCTGTGGAAAAAAAATAGGTGTGTGCAGGGACCATTGTTGCCAGGCTCCCATTTAACATTGTTTAGTGGTATTTTTAAATATAAGGATTGGTGTTAAACAGTGTTTATTGTTGAATTTCTATGAAAATAAACGTGCAATACTATAAGCCTTTCACATCAAAATGTCCATAGCTATGCTGACTTAAATGCTAACTATTTCAATTAATGTACTTTAGGAAAAAAAGTACACCTATCTTGGAAATATTTGCATCTTATGTAAGCAAACAGCTCTTTAAATAGCCCTGATTTAAAAAAAAAAAAAAAAAAAAAAAGATTTGTTTCCTTTGCCCTATAAGTCACAGATCGTTTTACAACCCTAGCCTGCAAATTTCCAACATGCAGTAGCAACGCAGTACTATTTTTGAATGAATAAATGGATAAATGAATGCACACACGTGAATCGAGAAGCATCGTTGAATACCGATAATTGTGTAGATCCCACACAATAGGTATCACTACCCATTCGTCAATGAATTGATCACAGCACACAGAACTAACCTTGTAAATTTATTGGGAACAGGAAAGCAGGTGGTTATGAGGTTCCCCATTAGTTCCCCTATTCAGAACCTAAATATTTCTCCAAATGTCTTCTGAAATAGCTTGATCAATGTAAACATTTTAGTCTTTTCTCCAATTCGCTGTTCCCTATGCCTGGAATAAACTTTCTGCCCTTTGTGATCCCCGTAAAAGCCTTTCCACACTTGAAGGCCCAGCTCAAATTCTCCCCTCTGAACAGACATTCTCAGTCTCCGTTTACTATTAGTTGTTCCGTTATTTTCACTGAAAAGGCTGTATTATAATTAACATAAATATGCTGTCTCTTTCACTAGATTGGCCCCTCCTTGGGTTCCAGGACTATGCCTTAATCATCTTAGCATTCTCTTTTGCTTAGAATACTGTTTTGAATATACTAGGCATATGTTAAATCTAACTTAATAAAATGGCCAAGGCGATAACTACAGGGGGGTGGCATCTATTGAAGTAAAGGGTAGATATAAGAGTTGTATTCTTGACTCACAAGAGACACTTGGTTCTACATACAAGCACTTTCGCTCTGTAGTGTGTATCCTTGGATCAATCATGCCACGGGGAAGGAGGCTATGGTGTGTGTAAAGACCCTTTACCAGACTGTGAGGATGGCCATAAGATTTGGAAAAAATAATCATGATTTAAGTACCTTGAACTGCCTTTTATGTTTAATACAACCGCAACAGAATGTGCAACACCTTTTTCAAAGACGAGTTTTTGGATATGAGAACACCACCAGTGATCTGGGTCATATTTTCACATTTTCCCCATATTATAGATCTAACAGATCCCGCAGTTCATCGTGGTCTCATCGAGAAGATATCAGATATGCCTACGCTTCAGCTTGGTCAGTCTGCTGAGAAAATATTCTGACTTCCTTATCATTAAGGGAGTTAATTTATCTGTTGAAACTGTCAGTAAACTTGTCATTGTTTCAGCTATGAATATAGTGTAATTCTTCCTTCAGCAACCTTTAAAAAAATGCTGTTTCCAATTGTACTTAATATGTAGCATTGTAATTTCCCTTAACATAAGTGAGAAAAACACCCCAAAACACACATTATTATTTTAATTCACCAATCACCCATTAATAGTTAATTACTGAAACCAGAATTACCAAAAACATATCTGCTATGTTTTCTTCTGATATCTTCAGACCTACGGGTTTCTTTACAGGATTCCACTTCTCCAGATCTAGAGATTCGACTATTTGTATCTTTTCTATCTAAACATATATGTAACCCTAAAATAAATATACTGGTATCTGTAGTGTCTGCATTTACAGAGATTAACCCCAAAATGTTGTCCTCTGTTTTATAAAAATGAAATGCAGATTTCCCCTTGGGAAACAATCTCCTGTGTCAAGACTGGGAATTGAATGACACGGTACTCATCTATTACCTTGTTCCAAAGGCCGAGGAGCACAAGCTTTTGACTCAAACTGGGCATAATTCACATATTTTTAACTTCTGTCTTTAAGAGTTTGCTTAAACAAATACCCAGTGATAGACTGAATATGTCCCCTTCATTAACCTAAAGTCAAGTTTTATTCTTACTATTGACACGTAAAGATGGCCACATACATGTCACATTTTCAATAGCTGAATGTACAAGATATGTTTATATAATCCAAATACTTTTGCTGCTCAAAAAACAAAACAAAAACAAACCTTAAAAATACACTTTCAAAGGTTTTACCTTCTTTCTTTGCAACTCTGGGCAGAACAAAGAAGAATAGATAGAGAAAGGAGTTTATGTTTCTCCTTATCCCTAAAATTATAGCCAAACTCTCACTTATTCTTGATTTTATTCTCCTGGCTACCCCTTTATTAACAGAATTGCGAGGCTGTTGCTTGTACCAAGGTCAATGAAATCTCACCTTCCTCAGAGCCATGCACTTCATTTGCAGTCCTTGGCATTGTGTTCTCCCTACGCTGTGTAAGGACTGGTTGATTGTGGCTTTCTCTGAAGCTCATTTTTGCACAAGTCAGCTTTTAACTATATACTCATGTAGTACAATAATTGTTGCTCATTCCTTCAAATGTTTAAGTTCTGTACTGTAATCGCAGGTACATTTGAAGTAGCTTGTGAGTAGAAGCCATGTCTTTCTTCTTTTCTCCCCTTAAGAGGCGTGGCCTAGGATCAGGGCATCATGAGCGCACAGTAATGCTAATGGTTCTGGATAGGCCCAGATGCTGCAGGGCATTTCTATCTTCTTCCCTGACTCACCTCCTAACCCAGCTCTTACAACCATTCGCTTCAATATTCTCACCAACCAGGCATTTCCAATAACAGAGAAAACAGAACTTTTATTTTTTCTCCCAGATTTCAGTACCAGCTTCTGTATTATGGCTCCATCATCTTCCCAGTTGTTCAAAGCAAACACCTGGAAGCTATCCTTGATCCCGCCCCTCCGCCACCTTTCCTTCTCTCACATCCAATCTACTAGCAAAGTGCTACCTCCAACATGAAATCTGAACTAAATATTTTTATCAAACTTGCCTGTTACCCTCCTGGTTCAAACTACCACCGTCTTTCCCTGGATCACTAAATAGCTTCTACCAATTTTCCCTTCTTTATCTCATCCCTCCATAGTTCATTCTCCTGCAGTCATTTTGTCATCTTTTAAAGATCCATCAGATCTATACCTTTCACTCTTGATTCCCCTGACTGGCTCCCATCACTCTTAGGTTAATACACCTTCTACCAAAGCATACAGAGCCGTTCAGGGTCTGGCCCCTCCCTAGCTGCTTACACATGACCCCAGTCTCTGTGCCCTAGTCACCCAAAGGCAAGCAAGTAAGTACAATGAGGCTCCATAACTGTGAAATAAAAAAATTCACCTGGGAGATATTGCACTTAGTCTAAGGAGGGGTGGGGGGTGGGGTTATAGAGAAAGCAATTTAAAATAAAAAAAAATACCATTTGTGGTGGTATAACACATTTTGTTGTTGCTTACTAGAATTAGTAACCTATCAAACTATGCCCTGCACCTTAGAGAAGTTCTCAATGACTTCTAAATCCCTGCCTGCTCTACATATCTGTTTCATTTTTTTTTTTTTTAATGAAAGTCTCAAACTGGGCACTCTTCATAACTCAAATCAGGACATGCGATTGTCTTGGCACTGCAGTTAAGGTCATGGGACATAATTCCAGAGGTCAAAGCACAAGTCTACTTATACCACGGAAATGTTGAAAAAACAATCTCATGGAACAGGGTCTGGCAAACTATATCCTGCAGGTGAAATTAGGCCCACTGTCTGTTTTTGTAAATAAAGTTTTATTGGAATAAAGGCACATCCATTTGCTTATGTATTGTCTAGGGCTGCTTTCACACTATAATGGCAGAGTTGAGTAGCTAGGAAGAAGACCCTATGGTCACACAAAGAAGAACATATTTACTCATAAGAAAACGTTTGCATACCCCTGTCATAAAAAGTAGCATTTATTTTTTTAAAGGGAGAGTTAAATGCATATGACATTTTTCATGGGTTAGGTAAACTGCACTGTTTAAAAAAAACAAAAAACAGTGTTTCTTTTTTTTTTTTTTAATGTGGTAATAGAGTAGGTCATATTCATTACTATTCCTGAGATAGTTTAATTGTTAAAGAAAACACTGTGGTTTATATAAAGGCCCTTGTAAGTAAGGTATCATTGCTGTATGATCAGTTGATATTTTAAGACTTGAAAGTACCTTTCAGTACATCCTTAAAATGTACAACAATGGGAAGTGATTTGCTGAAATAAAAATGTTATATCTGGCTCCAGCCCAAATTGCTCAAGGCCATGTAAAAATTTGAGGAGACGCAGACATAATAGGCCCTCTAGGTTGGAAGTAATATCATATTTTTCCAAATGCAAAGACTAATCCTGGGCCACTTACGCAGCGAGGCTCAGGTTTCACTGACGATCTTTATTAACCTCTTATTTTCTGCCTGTGTACACTTTTTCAGCAAAATATACTCCAGGTTGCTTAGTCACAGCAGGTGAGGGTTTTTTAAACTGCTCTTGAACTGCGTGTATTTAAATAATTTCATTAACTTTTATGTTTGACTGAACAAAAGTTTCCCGTTTTCAAACGCTTTATTGCATTTTAATGGTTCACAAAATGACTTTCGTTCAGCCTGAAACGTCACAGCCGACTGACGACAGTACAGCAGTTCTGCCTAGTAGCTTATGTCATTTCATTAGTGCAAAGGGGAAGAGAAGATGGAAATCATGACCACTCGGAGAAAGCACTTGCAGGAACAACAAGTTATTTTTCTTCTTATTTAATGTTGCATTTTAATAAGATGATAGGCATAATAATGGGAAATATTATGGTTATCTAAAGGCCTAGAGACTTGGAACAAGAAACAAACAAAAGAGTTGGGCTGCAATTGTGAAATTTGTCTAAATTTGCTGACCAGGACTGTCCTGACGCTGTCTGGAAACTCTTGTGCGGAGTTTTGCTCTTTTACCTTCCTCCTTCTCTCTCTCTTGGGGAGATTGCTATTGTTTTGTTTTGTTATCAGCTCTTCTTTTGTCCTTCCTCTCTATCCTCTTCAATCTAATTCTAGGGTTTTGACAAATAACATCTGAATTTTGGGTTCCAAACCTACCTGGTCAGCCTGCATCACCTGATAGTTGTAGGGCAGCATTTGCATGTTTACTAGACTTTTCCACTATTGTTACATCATTTAATGTATGTTAATAGGGGAGTTTCCCCTCACTATTCTTTCTTTTCCAAATTTATTGGTGAGTATCTTATATTTATTCTACAATATTAAATCAGCAAATGTCTAGTGAATAAAGTTTAAAATTAGAAAGCAATCAGTGGTCCAGCCTGGTGTGGCTCAGTTGGTTGAGCAGCATCCCTTGAACCAAGAGGTCGCTGGTTCAATTCCCAGTGAGGGCACATGACCAGGTTGCTGGCTCAGTTCCCAGTAGGGGGTGTGCAGGAGGCAGCTGACTGATTTTCTCATATCTATGTTTCAATCTCTCTTTCCAGTCCTCTCTCTCTAAAAAAGTCAATAAAACATATTTTTTTTTAAAAAGAAAACAATCAGTGGATTGTACACTATAATTAATTGTTTGATAGTCCCCAGTACCTCACTTTTCTTCCTCAAACACATATTGAATTGGTGTTTCTCAAATTCTGATCTATGTACCACTTGTCAGAAACAATTGTGCCATTCTCTTTATCAATTCATAAGTCCCACCCCAGGCCTTCGATAACAGACCTGCAGCCACGAGCCATATTTTTAAATCCCTAGATGATAATTACATATGCCAGATTTTGAGAACCAATTCAATGTTTTCAAAACTTATAAAATTTTAAGAAGTATATGTCCTTCTTTTCTACTCCATTTATCATATTCTCTACAATACATTTCTTCCCTTCTGCTCTAATCCAGGCCCTTATCCCTCAGGTCTGGATAATCAAAAAGACTAAAATCCTCTCCTCAAGAGAATTAGATTACTTGCTATTCTTAAACACTAAGTTCCTGTTATATCCCTGTACCTTTGTTAAAGTTTTTCCAGGTGCTTGGCCATTTCAACTGAAATTAAATTTATTTGTTATACAAAGTTCACTATAAATTTACATAGTACATTAAACACTGTCTTACCACCTTAGTGGCTCACGCCCCCCCCCCCCCCCCAGTCCCTTATCCCTTAAATCCTGTGGCATTCAGACACAGTCAATGTCTTTATTATGGTTATTTCTATATTGGTTGAGGGATCATAGCACAATCATCCATCCATTTCCCTGACAAAACTTATTGATTTGACTATATTCCAGTTTACAAAGACATACAAACATGAATTTAAACCAATGTTAAGAATTAGTCTTCAAGTACACACAGAAATGACAGGCCACTTCTGTTAGGGATACAGGGAAAAAGGGAGATCAGGAATTTTAAAAAGAGGTTTTAGCTATGGCATCCTGAAACACATACAGTGAACTCAAAATAACCCTGGACCCTACAACTTCACTTCTGCGTCTGGTAGAGAAGCTGAAATGCATTTGCTTCAGCAGGGGGCTAGTGTGCGCAGACTGAGGCAGCATACGCCCGTGTCCTGAGGAAGGGAATTGGAAAATTGCCTCCTCCACTGGGCTGAGTTACATACATGGAAGTTTTCCTACCTGTTTTTGCTCAGTGGCCCTGGAAATGTAGAAAAGTTTTGATGGAAGGAAGCAAATAACAGCCAATAAATCTACGCAGGGTGGCTCTGGTCCAGTCGAGCAGAGGCAAATATTCAGGTCTCCTTATTCTGTGAGCTGGACCCACTGAAACAACTACTTGCAATAGTTCTCAAACCATTCTTTCTAGGCCGCAAATAAAGCCTATTATTATATCTGTCATTCAGTTTCAATCCTCACCCCCAACCCTCCCTCTGGTTATCCCTGCTTGATTCTATTAAATAGAGATTTATTTATAGGTACTACCTTATATACATGGTACTATATTTAGCACAGGGACACTACAGGGTCGAAGACCCTGGGACATTTACAGCTAATTATAATTGTGTAAGGTTATAATTTCCACTTTTTTTTTTTTGGTATATACCAAATACTATGGGGACATAGAGGTGGAGGCAATTCTAGGTGGGCAACTGAGAAAGGTCTTACAGAATAACTCACTTTCACATAAGCAGCAAGATTATTCTAGGAAAAGGGAACAGAATGAGTAAGCACAGAAGCACGGATGTGCTTGACAGGTTGGGAAAGAAAAGTCTAGAATGGAATGTAGGATGCACGGTGGGGTATGTGGGTGGGAGAAAATGGACTCTGTTGAGACATTGCTTGTGACTTTGAAGAATATCAATGATGGGTGGTGGGTCCATGGACATTTATTATAATACTCTCTATACATTTTCCATTATTTAAAATGTATGTGTGTGTGTGTGTGTGTGTGTGTGTGTGTATGTATATATATATATATATATATATTTTTTTTTTTTTTCAAAAGGAGCTGATCTGATTAGAAATTTGATTTATATGTATACTTACCAAGGGACATATACAAGTTTGTTGATGTATTAGCCCTGCCTCACCTCATCTGTTTTATAACTAATATTATGGCAGCCTCAGATATTCTTAGAAAATTGCATACTCTTAATCTGTAGAACCACCCCACAGGTAAAGAAGAGGTACCTCTTCCCTATTTTCTTCATAGAGACTATTTCGAATGTTTCTAATGCGTGCATTTCAGAACCTGAACTCCAGGGACAGTAATGTAGGGTCGAGGATCCTGGACTTGCACAAGTCCAGATTTGTACTCAGCCTGTAAGTATCTCAAATTAGGTAAGTCGGATAATTGTTTCTAAACCCTGATTTTTATATATAATACAATAATAATTCCTAAAGTCTTGTGAAAGCCTTTTGCTACTAAAGAACAGACAATTAAAGAAAATATCATTACATGTTTCTTTTATTCTCTAAGACCTATGAAAATGGGATTTTTTAATGCACATTTTTATGCTATGCCTATAACAGTACTTTACACAGAAAGGTCAGGTCATAAAAAATAAATTTTCATTCAATACAAGAGCGAACAGAAATAAAAATGCTATTATATCAAATAGAATCCAATTATTTTGTATTAATAAATGTTTACTAAGATGATAAAAATTAACAAAGCAAAATAAAAGTGATGCCAAAATAAAGATTGAAAGATAAGGATAAAATGCAGGTTATTCAATTTCTCTAAGACTTGTTTCAACATCAACAATGCCAAATCTTTAACAGGAATGATCTTAGATAAGAGTAGAAGTTAGATCTTAAAAAAATGTTTTTGAAACATTAAACCATTAAAGTTAATTTAATGAAATTTCATATACTGGTAGTGCCAGCTGTTTAATAATAAAGAATTCTGTGTACCAGTGTGAAGAAAGCTTCAGGACTTGTTTTATATACCATTTTTGACAATTCAACTAAGCCGGGGGTCATTTGAAGATGAAGAGATTAAAAAAATTCACAAAGATGGCTAAGCTAATTGTTTGCAATAGCTAATGGAATAGGATATGGTGGGAAGTAATTGATTATGTGCATAGCCTGTGGTGATGTACCCTTGAGGAAAAAATTTTTTTACCTTTCTTTTTAGTTTTCAATTAATGAATTTGATATACACACATACACACATATTTAATTCTAATTTGTTGATACAGATGTTTTCTTTAAGCTTTAAAAAATATTTGCTTTCAGTGTTCTTTTTTGTTCTTAAATCCATATTTGTTCTTCCTCTTCATTATTTCTCAGCAAATATTATGTCCCATTAAACATTATCAGACTATTTTTACCGTATTCTTACCTAACTTCTTCTGATCTTGGTACTCTTCTATAGTTTGGATCTGATTCCCTTTTGTAAGATAAGTTGCATTTCTTAGACTTATAATGAAAAGAAAAATGTCCTTAACCCTTTACTATAAACTTTACCAATGGAGAAAAGTATAGCCTTTCATTTCATGGGATCATGTGCACATATGTGGGTAATCCGAAGAAAAGTCCAGAGTGGTCTTTCTTATAGAGTCAAAGAGTCTCAGAATTCATTGGAGACAGGTTGAAATTTCACTGACATTAAGCTATAAGGTAGGAAATGTCATGCCCCTGGGAAAATAGGGAAGGAGGTGGTCTCCACGTTTTGTATTCACAATTGCTAGGATCCTATCATCTTTATTTAGCAAAAGGACAAAAAATTGCCCCCCACAATAAAAGAGGCACCGTGAACACAGAGGCAAAAACAGCATAGACTATACTAAATTAGGCCATTTGTGTGTTTGGAGGATAATAAAACCAATCTCTTTGGGATTGAATCACGGAAGCTAGATCTCATCACACTGTGATGGGTCCCAGTGAAACGCAGGGGCCCTCCACTCACTACATAGCTGCAGCACTGCTCTAATTTCTGGCAAGTGAGGTACTCTGTTAGAACGTGAATACTTTGAGCTTTGGATTATTATCCAAATTGTTTCTCGGCTTAATGTCAATTATAAACATAGGATCAGTAATTTAAAATCACAGACACAAGAACAAATTGAAGAAGCAAGCCTAATTTAGAATATCTACAAATATGGCAAAATATTATTTTGGATGTAAATTATGTTTGCTTATATAAAAACAAACAAACAAACAGTAATTAACATTGAATAAAGCCCAATAAATTCAGCCCAATGTATTAGCCATGGTATTAGCCACAGCAATAAGGTCTGAGCAGCTTAGGTTATAAAGACAGTTTCAACCCTTTCTTTCAACGAACACACAAAAATATGCATAGAACATGATATAAATAACAAATTGGGTTGGAAAATAATATGAGATAAAATTATATTTGGCAGAAAAATATAAAATTTGTAAAATAAAAAATGAAATGCTAAGTCTAAACATAAAGTGAGATAAAAATTGGCAAGTATTTATTTAAGCAAAACAAAACAAACAACCCAGAAATGTTTATCTCAATTATCTTTTAGAGTAAAAATAATTTCTTCAACTTGGATTTGCTGCAGTTCTAAGTTATTTGATGGAAGTAGACATGGCCGTATCTCATTGGTCATCAAGACAAACATATCTAGCCAAACCAGAAACTCACATCACACATTGATACACATCTTCCCATGGGGACGACTTGGCTACACGGACTTAACTATTGCCAAATAAGCCATTTGCTTGGAATGAGATTTTTCTGGGCAGGGGTGAGGACTGAGGAAGGGAGAGTTAGCTAAAAAGGCTGGGGAACGTGACATAAGAAACTTGTCTTAGGACAGAAATTTGGAGGAGAAATAGGTTCAAGAACTGTGAAAGTGGACACCCAAGTAAATTATGGGTGATGCCCAGGTCCATATCCCAATGAGTGCACTGATATCACCCCAGCCTCAGTAGTGGTCTTTGAGCGGCTTTCATGCAGAGTTAATACTTTCTTTCTCACTTCTCCAAGACCTAGCACACTGTCTATAACAGCAGACACACAGTCAGCATTCACTGAGTGGATTATTGAATGCATTTGCCTGTAGTAGAGCACTGGTTAGTCTGCAAAATCAGGAAGACCACTCAAGAAGTCATCCTCTAGTTCACTCTCTTCATTTTGGTCCCTAATTTTTTTGCTGCTGCTGCTGCTGCTGCTGCTGCTGCTGCTGCTGCTGCTGCTGCTGCTGGTGGTGGTAGTGGTGGTGGTGGTGTGTGTGTACCTTAACAGAGATGCTAGAGAAAGAAATGTCTATCAAAGGAACATTTCATTGAAGGAAAATATTGACATTCACAGAGAAGAACAAAGCTTTTGGTGCTCCTCTATCTTTAACATCCCTCTACCAGCAAAGGAAAGCACAGAGGTTAACAGATTTAGCAGGGAAAGCAGGTTGTAGTCCCATTGACAGCTAGGAAATGAAATGACATCAAGTATTCAATGATTGCCCTCAATTAGCCTATGCAAAGTAAGAATTAATTACCAGCATTGAAAAAGCTCACCTTTGACTCCTCTTTCAAGATCTCACTTACATTGTGTGTTTCTCTGGCATTATAAATGGAAGTCTGGTAGACTTGAAAACTTGCTTTTTCCTTAATATATTTTAGCAGAAAGTAGTTTTGTTTTGTTTTAACTTGGCAACTCACACTTAATGAATGAGGACTTTGAGTTGGTCTAAGATATATATATCTATATCTACATATAGATATAGATGTAGATATAGTTATATAATATAGATGTATAGCTATAGATACAGATGTATGAATGACTGTGATTTTCTGATCCAGAATGCAATGGGCATTAGTAGCACCATTGTACATATTGGCTTTGGAATTCCCAAGGCATCAATTAAATATATTAAAGTAAACCTATAAAATAATTTTATTACTATACAGGGAAATAAATCATAAAAATAATGTCTCTATATACATAGGTACAGATCCTATTTTTCAACATACCCCCTAACAAAGGCTGTATATCATTTTCCCAAGCCTGTAATAAAATAAATCCAAGTGCATCCCTAAAGTCATTCCCTTAATAAAATAATTGTGTTAAGCAAACAATAAAAACCTCTTTGGCAACAAAGAAGGCATGTCTGAGCACACAGGAACACCCACGTAAAAGGCTAGAATGTGATTTGCTGGGTTTGGGAGATATCTGGGCAAATGGAAAGCCTTAGATTGCTAAAGCATTGATCTTAACATAAGAGTTAGAAAACACAAGAAATTGCCAAAATATAAGCAATAGAACCCAGAAAAGTGGAGAAAATAAGACAGCAGGAGAGAGGGTTTGTGAGAGGAAATGAACATTTACTTGAGTTTCAGCCCCTGGGTGAGATCCTTTCACCGATGGCTGTGCAATGACGACAACATGATGCCAGCTAGGAACTTAAACTGGGGTCAGAAGTCAGAGGGATGAGAAATGAGGGGCATGTTCTTCTTGAAAGACCACTGGATTTGAACTCAACCAGATGTGGGTCTAAGTCTTCCTTCCTTCTTTTCTTTCACCAGGTCTAGACAAACTGGTTGATTTCCAATGCTCTCCATATTCTCCCATGACAGTCCATTAAGCCTTTTTTTCCCAATGAAAATTATCCCTATTTTCTCTTCTTTTTTCACCCACCCCTCTTCCCTTTGGCAGTCATCAGCTTGTGCTCTATGTCTATGGATCTGCTTGTTTTGTTTATTAATTTGTATTTTCTTTCTTTTACATTCCACATATAAGTAAAATCATACAGTAGTTTTCACTGTCTGACTCAATTCACTTAGCACAATTCCCTCCAGGCACATCCATGTTGTCACAAATGGCAAGACTTCATTCCTTTTCATTGCTGAGCAATGTTCAATTGTATATACAGCAAATGCTCTTTATCCACTCTTCTATTGATGGACAAGGTCTCAGCCTTTATTATTAAAGTATGTCTATGAATAAGGAAACAAGATGAGTTAGCTCTATGGGCAAATGCGTATAATCACAATATTAACATAACTGTGTCTGTGTGGTTGGTCATATCTGGTGAAAGAACATCCCACATCCTACTCACCTCCACAGCCAGCTGAAAGCCTGACATTTCTGAAAGCCTGCCAACCAGTCAGAAGGAAAGGCAATGGATCTGATGGTTTAACAGGGACAAAGTAGCCTGAATAAAATGTTTTTATGTCATGGACAGTGGTACGTACACAGGTAACAGACTTGACTCAGTGGAGCCAAGGGTAGGAGCATAAATCTATGCCGGCTGAAAAAGAGAATTACGTGACTGAACATACCTAGAAAAAGTCAAATGTGTTAATGGGTCCAGATAATAGTAATTCATTTTCCCAACATGACACTGCGGCTCAAAAGGAGATGCTTCCTATATGCATTCTTCTGGAGACAGTGTAGTGAGGTGGTAAGAGATAGCCGGTACCCTCTTCCCACCTCAGGTGTTTCATCTGTGAAACTGGGATGTTCTCAGTGTCCCTTTCAGTGTCCCTTGCTGCAGCGCCCCAAACTGTGCCTGGACACAGTGAGTATAATGCTTATCAGCTGCTAGGAATACAATTAACACAATGAATATCGGCCTCCTAATTCTGTCAAGTATAGCTTTGAGGGATGACTGAGATTGTGTTCTTTTTAAATAGTTCTCTGTGAAAAGATGTTTGGTGTTGGGGGGGGGGGGACGTTCTCCAGGCAATGCTGGTTTTAATGGCAAATGAAACTGAATTGTATATTTTCCAAAGGGGGTTTATTGTTTCTGGCTGCAGCACTACATTTTTAAAAAGCCAATTATTTTCCCACAAAAACTGTCAGCAAATAATGAGTCATGCTACAGAATTTTGTAACTTTACAGAGAATTATTTTCTGACAGTAATATATCTCTAAGTAACTCTAAAATTCTGTTGAAACTGGTTTGTTTAGACAATGTTCGCCAACTCCCGCCTTGGGTGTTAAGAGTGAACCACTCCGTCTAAGCAGAATAAGGCTGGGCTGACTGCTCTTGAATACGGTAATGTTGCAGTCTGCCCCAAAGTAAACAGAAATTGGCAATTTGAAAATGTCATCAAACCAGAGCTTTCAAAGGTGTTAAATATTTAACTGTAGCTAATAGACTGCAAAGTCATGCTCTCTTGGCCAAATGCATGTGTTTTTTATTTCTCCCTGACAGCTCTTGGTGAGGAGGGTGAGAACAATCTGGTTCTAGAAAACTCCAGGTTTGGCTTAAGAAAAATGCTTTAGAAAATGGGCTTGGGGTCCGGCTGGTGTGGCTCAGTGGTTGAGCGTCGACCCACGCACCAGGAGGTTGCCGGTTCGATTTCCGGTCAGTGCACATGCCCAGGTTGTGGGCCTGATTCCCAGTGGGGGGCATGCAGGAGGCGGCCAATCAATTTTCTCTCTCCTCAATGTTTCTATCTCTCTCTCCCTCTCACTTTCTCTCTCTATAAAATAAATAAAGGGAAAAAATTTTTTTTTTTTTAAAAAGAAACTGGGCTTGGGACCTGGGTTCACATTTCAGGGAGGAAACCTAGAACCTGTGTAACTTGACACATGCTACCTCATCTCTGTGGGCCTCAGTTTCCTCATTGGCAAAGACTTGTAAGTGGTTTAAAAAGAGATCATGGGCATTAAGTGCCTAGCATGGTGCCAGGCTCACTGTTAGCCCAGTCAATACTGGCAGTCAGTGCAATACTTATCACAGTTTGGTTACATAGCAAGTGCTTTCCTCTTCTGTTGGATCGCTGTCTCTCCCTGGGGCTTTGCATGGTGTCCCTTCCTCAACCCTATCTCTTTCAACTCTGATAGTGTTCTCTCCTCAGGCCTACGCTGATCTTTCCAGTTTAAGCAGTTATTCCTAATCTCCCCTGACCCTGCCACCCCCTGTCTACTTACTGCAACTGAAATTACATTAAGCATTTACTTTTTAAATCTGTTTATGGTCTGGCTGATGTGGCTCAGTGGTTGAGTATCGACCCATGCACCAAGAGGTAACTGGCACATACCCAGGTTGTCGGCCAAATCCCCAGTGGGGGGCATGCAGGAGGCAGCCAATCGATGTTCTCTCTCATTGATGTTTCTATCTCTCTCTCCTTCTCTCTTCTTCTCTCAAATCAATAAAGAAAATAAATAAATACACACACACACACACACACACACACACACACACACACACACAACCTGTTTATGGTATCCCCCAGCCAAGTGCAAGGTCCTTAAAGGAGGAACTTTGTCTGTCTTTTCCACCATGAATTTCCGCAGTCCAAAAAGGGCATGATTCACTGGGGCCTCTAAATATATGCTTATTGATGAACCAACTCATTACGATTATGGTGAGTATACCTCTGTATCAACTTATTTAATTTATGCATTAGGATATTACTCAGAATACAATATCATATTATTAAAGAGAATTCCTGAAAAAGCTCATCCATCACCCAAGCATTATACATGCCTTTTACTAATTATAGCACCCAGTGTGTCATGAGTGTCTGGGATTCTGGTAGAAGTAATACGCTAAGGGGATCTGGGAGAAAAATGTATGACATTAGCATAACATCTCCTGATCAAGTTAAAATATAAGACTCTGTGGTAGCTTCCTAAAATAACCCAGGGCTCTCAGAAAGGGCTCTGAGGAGTGAGATGGGAGGAGAATGCCCACCAACCTGGGAGTGTGGGCAAAGACGTGATAGAAGTCGGTTCCCTTCTTCGTAACCTTTTGTCACAGCTCTGTTCCCCTGGTCACCTGACCTGCACCAACTATGTTACTTAGGAACAGCATTTTCAGGAAAAATGACCCTGATTGACAAATGGGGTCTACTCTGGGAGGAACAAGAAATAAACTATAGATATCTGGGAAGAGTCTTCATAGTTTTGGGTGTTCCCTGAATGGTGTGACTTTCGTCATGCTGTCATGCCCCTTGTCATGAACCATGCCAGCTATGCCCATGGATCTGTCAGAAATGTTGGCTGCTATGGGGCATGAGCCATCTAAGCCACGGTAGCTCTGCTGACTGCCTGATTTGGACGTATCTCCTCACCTGAGTTGTCACCCACATGGCAAAACCATGTGAACTACTCTGTGAACTACTCTGTAGCCTCCACCTGAAGAAGAGCCCGGAGCTTCCCTGCTGGCATGCTGTGCTTCATCCCACACCTTTCTAACGACACAAATGCCAGTAGGGCCCACGGCAGCTGTTATGGACTGAAGGGTTGTGCCATCCCCAGTCCCAGTTCACATGCTGAAGCACGGACCCCCAGTGTGGCGGCATTTGCAGGGGTGCCTTTGGGAGGTAATAGGTGAGATGAGGTCATGAAGGTGGTGCCTCCATGATAAGATCCGTGTCCTTATAATAAGAGGAAGAGATAGGAGTTCACTCTGTCAGCCCCCTGTGAGGACACATTGAGAAGGTGGCCACGTGAGACCCAGGAAGAGGACATTCACTAGGAACCAAATCTGTGGCACCTTGACCTTAGATTTCCCAGCCTCTCAAACTGTAAGAAATCTACTCCTGTGGTTTAAGCCACCCAGTCTTTTGTATTTTGTTAGAGCAGCAAGGGCTGACTGAGAGCAGTCTTTTGAGAATCACTGCTTAGTGGAGCCTAATAGGAAGACACCCTGGGGGCAGAGCAGGGCAGATAACAGTTTGATGGTATGGAAATCACAGATAATATTTTGCAAAGGGGTTGCCTAGACAAAGAGCATAGACTGAGCCATGAAAAATAGGTGAGAAAACCAGTGGAAAGAGTGCAGCTTCCACTTCTGATCAGCTAGGGAATTTGGCAGAGAGGGGATTTAACAGCACCCAGGGATCCTTTCAATTATACAGTAGTAAGTGAGACATGGACTATATTTAATCCCTTCGGGAAGTTCTTGGAGGATATAAGCTAAACAGAGAAGCTGAATTGTATGCATAAGCTAAATAAATATACTAACTAAAGTGGCACTTTACTATTCTATCTTAAAAACAATCTCCATTTCTTATTCTCTATTGTTTTTTTCTTTTGTGTGTGTGTGTGTGTGGCTAAATTCTTCATGAAAGTGCTTTCTTTGCAAGGATAAGCAGTGTCCTAACGTACGACCTACTATATATTGGAAGACATTAAAGAGAAAATGTCTCACCATGAAAGTGAAAGAGAATAAGACCTTTAAGTAGGAGGGATTCTGATATTTGACATGACTTAAATCCTTCCTAGGGCTCTATTCATTCCTGCCAGTTGCAATAAAAAAAGGATGTAGGAGGGAGTCAAGAACTCTAATTCCAGATCAGACTGGACAACCCATCAGAACGATGCTGCAATCGGGCTCGTTCAGGAGACAGGTCCCCACTTGAAGGAGAAGGCTGTGACTGGCGACTCCTTGCAGGACCAACATTCTGAAATCCCATTACTTCCCCCTCCACACCCAGCCTCTACTAATACAGGATTCTGTTTGTTTCGTCTTTGTATTTTTCCACAAAGAAAATTACAAAAGTATATACTCAGACTTCTTGTTTCTTGTTTCCTTCTGCACCTACTCTCTTTTAACATTCACAAAGTGCACCGCCTCTTAGTCACTGCCCTCTCAATGGGTGCTTCACTGCCCACCACCAGATGTCCAAAGTTAGACGTTCCCATTGAAACCCTTCCTTTCTATCCAAGCAAACTCCATTTCATGCACAAACTCCCTATCATACACCAGATAAGAGCGAACAAGCGGGAGATGCTGGCTTTAGCTGTTGCGAATCTGAATGAGCCCACTCAAGTCAATTCAACTTAATACTCAGCGACTCTTTTTGGAAGAGGGTGGCAAGATGTGTTTTTTCACAGACAGCCCTAAACTTAAGCAATGCTGATATCTTTGTAGATAAGATCAAAAAAGTATACAGAAGTAAACATTTTACAGTTATTTAGTGTTAAGTGATGTCATTACTCTATCATTAGTGACTTTTTATTAATAGTTTTGGTGCTTAGCTCTCCAAGACCACGTGACAAATACTGAATAAAAGGAAATACAATGAGGACTGCATACAAAAAGCATATTGTGAGACATGGTATGAATTCTCATTCTAAAATATGATTCGTGAGTCATTTCACCGAGCCAAGCTGTGGTTTTGGCAACTTGGACCTACCCTCCCTCCAGAGTCCTAATCTTTATCAGACTAAACAAGGTATAATCAACTCTGGACTTTTATTGTCAAAGCTAATCCGAGTGGGATTCCACCCATGCTGAGAATTCATAAGGGTAGGGAACTTATACATATTCCTTATTTGGTAGCTGAATATTTTGATAGCTTCTCTTCAGTCATCCACATTCCTTTCCTTTCAAACTACAAATCTCATACGGTTGATTTTTAACAGTTATTTGTTTCTTTATTTTAGTCTAACAGGGCAAACGAACATAAAAATGAACTGCACACCGCAGTGAGCAGAAAACCACAGAACCTATAATCTTGAGACCCCTGAAAGCCCACCAAGTTCTGCTTGGCTCTCAATGAAATGAAGCCACAGTGCCCTCTCTGTCACTGGTGAGACAAGTGAGATGATGTGAGAGATGAAGCCCCAAACACAGCACCCTGCATGTGCAGTGAGCCATGAGGGGAAATGACACAGTCGTGTGTAATTGGGAGGCTTGCCCTCTGGTCCTGCTGCTGTGGGAAGCCTTCACCGAGAAAGGAGGCTTGGTCCAGGGCAGTGCTCAGAGCTGGGCATCAGTCGCTTTGGGTTGTGTCTCTAAAAGTTCACTCACTTACTTTATAATATGGTATGCTCATTATTTTCTATCAAAGTGACTGGAACAACTTGCTCTTACAAATGACATGTTTGGTTATTCTGGGCAGGGGGAGTGCCGGCTGTCTTTCGGTGTACACGCATTGTGTTTAGCATAAAACATGCAGGATGTGCAAAGACCTTGGTGTTTGAGTCCAAAATGGGTTGCTGAGACCAGGAGGCTAATACAAGGAGCACTGGACATCCTTTTCTATCTCCAGGGCTGTGTTTTGTTTGTCTTCTCCTTGTCAGCCAATTGTAAAGCACCCTCAGGATGAGAGCAGCTCGAGCACGTGCCAAATGAGTCTGTAACTTTATTTGAAAAAGAAAGTATGTGGGCAGAAAGGATTTATTTTCCAGAAGAAGTGGGCCTTTGTCTAATATTACTCCTAAGTTGTACCCGTGGAATGAATGAGACATATCTGGAGAATAAAAATAAGTAACATGTCTATTTATTTTATATCCATAAAAGTATATATTTTTTCCCCCAAGAATAATTAGGATTGGAAGACAGAAAGTAGATAGATGGACTTTGTTTTGGCACTAGTCTTTGTCCCTAAATAGGGTGGTCATCTGTCCCAGTTTGCTCAGGAATGTCCTGGTTTTAGCAAGCAGCCCAGAATTCCTCAGTCTCGAGCAAACCAGAATGGATGGGCATCCCCTCCCCACAAAACTAGAGTTCTCAGCTACGTGCTGAACGAATGACGGTCTCTAAGGCCCAGAGGGCCTTGGGTAGAGTTTAAGCATCTGTGGCTGTATCACGTTTCTCAGATGATGCTGATGCATACCGAAGTTCAAAAACACCGACTTCAGTGTAGAGGACAGAGGCAGGCGGGAATCATCCTGGCAGGCCTGCGTTTATTCAGAGGTGGTGTGTGCATGCCAGCCTCTGCCTTCCACTCAATTCCCATCTGGTGGAGGTGCCAGACCACACCTGACAGAGCTATAGCATAAAAGCAAAGAAAGCAAATGCGAGAGCACACATGGAAGAAGAAACATTAATTTAAAAAATATGAAAGTGGGAAGGATGGGGAATCAGGCCGGCAAGCCAATAGTCTGGGGAGCAGGGAGCAGCAGAGAAAGGGGACCCTGCCTGACTCTGAGCGTTTTTCCTCCCAGAAACCTCCGCTGCCCAGGAAGCCTCCCATATTTGCCACAAGCACCCACTCCACACACAGCAGCTTGTGTTTCTCTCAGACTTGGACCATTTTCTCAGCTCTTTATTAAGACTAAATAAATGGTGTCAACTGCAGAAAGCGTAGCACATTCTGTTTAGAGAAGTGCGCATTCCTTCATACCATTAAACTGTGATAACCTCTGGCAAGAAGCATCTATTCCTTTGCTCTGTCTTCTCTGAGAAGAAAATTTCCTTCTGTTCTCACGTGGTCATCGAAGAAACAAAGACGACCATATTTAGTGAAAGACAAAAGGGCACGCTTTTAGGAAAATATTGACTTAGAAAACCTTATCCCTGAGAAAAAGACTGCAATGGAACGGGCCAATGAAACGTTCCCACTGAGATTTACAAGATTTAGAAACTTTCTTTTGTGCTTATGTTCACATGTCACTTTAAACTGACCCAGAGCATTAAATCTATGCTGACTTTAGCTGGCTACTATGTTTTTGGAAATTATGGTTTAAATCCCACTTTTGTAGTGGGAAAAAGTAATCCCATGAAGCTGCCTGGTCAGAATATGGTAAAAGAACATATTTTTTTATGACAGAAACTTTGAAGAGAACAAACAAATAGACTACCACCCAAAGAAGACTGAAGATTCTTCGAATATCTTACCGTGAATATGTATTCTTTTCAAATTAAGCTAAATTAAGAATGACAAGTATCACATGATCCCATGTATATGTGGAATCTAATGAACACAATAAACTGACACCCAGAGACATAGAAGCAGAGAACAGACTGAGGAACCTCAGAGGGAAGGCGGAAGGGGGGCAGGAAGAGATAAACCCATATATGCATAACCAATGGACACAGACAATAGTGTGGGGAAGGCAGGTGGGGGGGGGGTCAGTAGGGGAAAAAAAGGGGGACATCTGTAATACTTTCAACAATAAAAATAAATTAAAAAACCCAAATGGCGTTAGCAAAAGAAGAACGAATAAACAAATACAAGTCTTATTAGTAGCCTATATAACTCAGCATGTGTCCCAGAAAATAATTCCTCTATGAAGAATGCCCTAAGGGCTATGACAGCACATAACAACCCCCTTTTTTTACGGTATTTCTTGTTCAGCACGTTCCTGACTCTGCTTTGCCTCGTCATCATTTTTACAATTGCCTTGTTCCCTAGATTTAAACTGCTAGGAGGAGAGAGGAGGTATCTGATTCATTCATTCATTCATTCATTCATTCATTCATTCATTCATTCATTCATTCAACCAATATGTAATGAGTGCCTGGCATGTGTCAGGCTTAGTTCTAGGGCCTGGGATACAACGGTGAATGAAAACCCAGTCACTGAATTATGCTGACAGGCTTGGGAATTTAGGATTTTAAAGCGAACAAGAAATCATGATGCCAACTATAAGAAACGAATAAACTTATGACTCTACAGACCTAATATTGAATGGACAAGGAAGAATTCTCAGGGAAAATGACACCTAAGCAGAACCATTTGTTCTACAGGCTAGTAATAACTAAGTACAAAGGGGCAGAAAGACCAGTGCCAGCCACAGACAGGGCATAAGTCAGAGCAACAGTGTCACAGTCAAGGCACAGGCAGGTCCTGAGCTCTCAGTCTCCAGTACACACTCAGTCCTGTGCCTTGACGTGGCACTCACTCAGCAACATGGGTTGAATTAAAATAGTAAAAGTCCACCTAGATCAAAGTGTATGGGAATATATGTAAAGTCAAAAACATCCTTCAGATACTTTTAAGGGCTCTAATCATCCTTAGTTTTCTTATGCTTTATTTTCTTTTTTTTTAGTCCTTGTTACTCAAGGGCTAAAGAAGCCAAATCAGTGAGGAAAAAGGCTTACTACATTTTTGCTTGAAGATGAGTTAAATTTGTTTAACAACAGAAATCCGAAAGACATCAGATGTTTCCTCATCTGTGTTCTATACATGCATGAGTTGAAAGTTGGAGTAAACATTTTTTAAGCTCAGCAAATTTTCCACTCTGCGTCAGCCAGATGTTCCGGCTAAACACTAAGCTGGTGGTTAGTAATCAGGCCCTCCTTTGATGGTAATCAGTTTTTACTGATCAGGGGAAGAGTGTTTCCAATAATTCTGCCTTCATTTATGAAATAGTGTATACACTTAATTTGCATCGGCTATACATTGGAGAAAGCATTTGTACAAATGCTTCCTTGTAAAAATGAAGCCTCAACAGCCATTCCCCACAAACGAGTAAAATGGGATTATTTTAGCTACAGATTCCAACTTATTTTGATTGAAGAAGACAGTTTTCTGACTGTTAGGGATTCCAAAAATATTTTTATTTTGAGGCAATACACACTAAGTACAAACCCCCCAAAAAAGAAGAAGTGACTCAGAACACTGATAAAATATACACCCAAGTTAACCCCCTCCCACACACACAGTTTTAAGATTCCTTGGTATAGAACTGCAGCTCATTTGCTTTCCTTCTTTCTACAAAATATGACTTTCTGGTGGAACACTTGTTGCTTTTTCATGGCGCATTAGATAGAAACTCTAAGTCCAAAATACAGCTGCTGCTGGTCTGATAAGCAGCCAAAACGATCTCACCAAGGAGGATGGTCTTCCCAATGTCACATCTCTTTCCAGGCAGCAGCTTCCCAGTCATATGATGCTCAGCATACTGATTACTTAAAAAGTAACAATTATGTCACTGAGGATTCATGTTCAGGAAGTGAGAGCAACATGAGTTGTAGGGAGTTGAGCCCAAGTCACTGCAGGATGAGCCCAATGTCACCACCACTAAGAAAAACTTAGTGCTTTCTGGAGCTCTACATTTTGTTTTTGAATCTATCAGGAGTGTCCCCTGAGCTAAAATGAGTGATCCAAAAAGAGATGATTCTTTTGCCACCAGGAACAATTGTATTTATTTGCTCTTGAGCTAAGCGTAAGGAGGTAATTAAATATATGTGGTTTACAGCTTCCTGAGAATGAAATCAGTCACATGGAACGCAATTGTATAGGCTCGTGTTGACAAAATGTGCAAAACACAGCGTTTCTTTTGTAATAAGACTTATGATAAATACCTCAATATTTTTAATGATGATTTGATAAAGAAAATACTTCTCCTTCACCAAACTCAACTCCATTTAAAATAATTTTCCTTGGTTATAATGTGACATACTATAAAAATAATATTTTATTTTGATGAAATTAATTAACTTGACTTTTTAAGAAAGGAAAGGTTTCAGACGCCCCAACATATATACATGCAAAATCCATTATGGAGTACACTATTTCTAAATATTCCACAGATCTCCTTCAATGTCTTAATTTCATTAAAAAAGGGCTTGACTTTTGGACCTACTTTTGCTGGATGACGGTTTACCATCGATTTTCTCTGCTTGGTCTCAGACCCAGCAAAACCTTAGAACACCCACAGAATGACTTTAGTGAGCTATCAAAGGGCCAGGGCAGGTGTCTGCATTACAGTCACTTATGACTCATTTGTCGTGAAGCTGATGTTACAATCACGTAGGAGACAGGGTTGCATCTGGGCTAAGAGGCTGAGTTTCACAAATGTCCACTTTATTCATCATATCAAAAAGTTAACTTTCAGGAAAAGTGATACAACTTGAGAACAGCAGTGTTGTTCTTGGAGGCACAGACTCATTCCACACACAGAACATTCTCTCAACAGGGATAAAGCAATAATTCCATATTTAAGAGGTCGGCACTAAAATCAGATAAGACACCTTTGGGATTCATTAATTGTTCTGTATCTCTGTATCTCTAGGGTACCATATAATTCACCATTGTGAATTTTTGTTAAATGAGACCATAATTACTCCCAAAAGATTAACCTACACTAAGAGTGATGCATATATCCTGAAGCATATATTAATTTTGTGGTAAAGATTTGCCTTCTCAATATGATTCTATCTTCTTGAAGATATATGAGTGAAAATGTAGGTTATAATCATTCCACTTTTTTAAAAAGTTTACAATCTAAATAACATATCTTTTAAGGGGAATAAAATTCACATCCTTGCACATCCTATTTAAAAAACTCTTAAATATGTGTTCAACCACTTTTCAATGCCTCTTCATCAAATGTGATATATAGGGAGATTTCTAATCCTTAAAACTAAATCAGTTGTCTTTCCAGAGAGCCTACAGACTTTATAATGCAATGATGCTATTATATCTCTTTATTTTCATATAATATCATAAAATAGATAATGGCCAATGGCCTATAAAAACATACATCTATTCCAATTACCTAGAGATATCTAGATACATTTAAACAGGCCCATGAAAACATATACTAATCACTTATTTTTTTTCATTTTCTATTAGCTATTTTTGAATTACTTGATTCTAGGTTCCAGGATTATATCTCCACTGTCTTTTGCTCTTTTGACTTTGGTCTTGACCCTGTACCCCTTCTACTGCTAACCCCACACAATAGCTTTGTTAACATAGACCTGCCATTGTTCTGGTTATAGCTGGCCTGTATTTTAAATGTGTGTGTGTGTGTGTGTGTGTGTGTGTGTGTTTATTTATTCTCCTCACAGATAACTTTAACATGTAAAAAACAATTCTAAAAAAATGTTACAACCAACACCCTGGAGAGTCTCAAATTTTGTACATTCTTCAGTGGCACTAATTAATTTATCACTAGTAGCTATGAACCAAGCACACTATACAGTGGTTTTTTAAAAAATGTTTAGAGTTAGCAAGGTCCATGAAAAAAAAAAAACTTACATAAGAAATCATAAAAAAAGGCACATTACAAACTTGGCAGGATCAAATATAACAAAATAGTATAAACACATAACATCTTAAAACTGCAGTTTCTTCTTCCGCAAAACAAAGGTAGCATTTTGTGAAAATTGAAGGGTTCTGATTTACCGAGGAGAAGGGGAATATTTGTAGCCAAAGGGTCTGTTAGGTATTAAGACTTGGGAGATCTGGATAAGACAACCAAATGAGAAACTGGTGTGTTTGAAAAAGACAAAAGAGGCCCACTGGGCTTTAGGTGATTAGGTGACTGGCCAGGGAGCAACCTATTGAGATAATTCAAAAAGGATCAGTAGATACCTAACCGATGATGCAAGTGCAAACCATAAAAGGGCAAAACCTCCATTAAAACAATAATATGGATAGTGGTTTCTGCCACTCTGTGTGAGGAAATTACATGGAATAGACGTGGTGGAAGTTCATGGAAGGAGATCCAGGAGAGAGTCTTGCAGAATTCAGCAGTGGCCAGGATAGGGAATTATAAAGGAGAAGACTTGGACAATTCCTCTAAAACTCCATATCTTCTTGGGGAGGAACAGTGTGGTCCGTACGAGTGCTAACATGATAACACAGCACAGGGGGAAGGTGGGAAATGTACGAAGTTCTTGAATTCCATCTGACAGGCATTCCACTTTAGAAATCACAAGGTGTCTTTTCTGAGAATCCTATGTGGAATGAGGATACTTTGGAGAGAGCATGTATTGGGATGCCTTTGAGGACTACATTGGACACCTGTATCAACTAGAACACGTGGGTCATTGATACCTCTTTGGATGGTATCTGATTGTAATGGGAAACTTTCACAAGAGAGATCAGGATAACACTGGGGGCTACTCAAGGTCCTGCACATGGGAGGACAGTGGCCTAGAATCATTTCTGGACCTCATTCTGAGAACTCCATCTATTAAGAAAAAAGTGCCTCTAAACTTTGCCCTGCTATTTCAGGCTGAGCGATGTGATGTCTGATGGTGAAAATGTGCTACCTTTCTCCCCCCGCAGCGTGGAGAATCAAAGAGTCCAACTGATTATGACAACAAAAAGTCTGTGCTTGCCAAGCAGTGACCTGGCATCACTGAGCGGCAGCCTATTTCTAATGCCCTTCACAGCATCTGGATGGCATTGGCATTTATGCCCAGTGGTAAATTGGAGAAGTATTCAATATCACAGTAAACCGTCTAGTCCCAGTATATCAGAGTGACTCTAAATGAACAGTTGCTCTTTATTGATTATCCTATCACGAAAATGGAGAATTTGGGAAATAACTGACTTGCCTTAGTTGCAGTCAAGTTATTGAGAAATGAGCAGTATAAAGCACTCCAGCTAACTGGGCCTCAAATATAAATCTTTCCCAAGGTGCAGTCTATTACTCACAGCTTGTCAGTCTTACCTCAGCTGAAGGATTTATGCCATGTCTGCTTGGCACAGGGGCAATCTACCATAATTACCTACGCTCAGAATTGCTCTCAAATAGCACAAATGGTGGGTGACAGTTATGAATCACAATTAGCACGGTCGCCAATCATTAAATGAGTACATTGATCTGCACTCCATCCATACACCAGCCCATCAGGACCCGACTTAGAACAATAATATGGATTTCTCCATAAATGCTGGTTAGGTCACTACACATTTGCACAATATGTATGTATATATATATTTTTAATCTCATGTTCTTTCCTTAAAGGTGACAGCTAAGTCAAGTATAACCTTTCATTTTAAAATCCCCTGCTGGTCCACACATCCCGCCCTGCTCTTAATAGTGTACTTCTCCTTTGCCTGCCGGTCCCTGTTCTTCCAGGACCTTCTGCATCCGTGTTTACACCTCCATTGTGGGCAGATACCTTGGGTCCCTAGAGACTTGCTGTCAGACTGACCAAAGGTCAAGAAGCATTTAACGGCTCACATCATCAGTGGTGACTCTGACCAAAGGATTCCTGCGAGAATCGTCGTTATGCTTCCAAAAGTGGACACCAGGAAGCACACTATCAACGCGGTGGCCTGGCGTGGGAGGCTCTAGCATTTCAGGACTGCAGTAGACTGTCTCTGATTTCTAGAGACAAAGGGGAAACTATCTCAAAGCTGTCACTGTTTGGTCATTGTGGAAATAAAGTTTTGCTTGGATCTGCATGCAGGGGGAGAGGGAGGGTGAAGAAGACTTCCCTGTCTTAACCCTGATCCAGAGGTCAGAGAAAGAACCCTCTTGTAATTGAAGATGTGTTCCTGCATGCCAGTTTGTAATCTGTCTATATTAAAGAATTAACTTTCAAACTCTTAGCTCACATACTACATAGCGAGTTCATGTCCCCTCAAATCAATGTTTGCTATCTTTTACACTAAAATAAAATTAAACTGCTTTTTAATACCAGAGTCTGTAAACCAGTGCCCAATATAAAATTACTTACTGACAATTTTACTACTGCATGCCTTTGCAACGGCCTCCAAACTGACAATTTTCTTCAAAAATAGAGAAAAATAAAAGAAGGTAGGGGGGAAAAAGTTGTTAATGAAAATGGAATACAAATTCCAACAGTGTAAAGCAACATTTTTTAACTTTGCCGAAGTAATAACGCGCATATATTGAAGACTGATTCCGTGCTGTAAACATAATCGTTGTTGACATGAAAGAAATCTGACTTTGCCTTTGAAATGATCATATCCTATGTGAAGAGGCACTTGAGAACAATAGCAACAATGTACATATTTTAGTGCTTTTCATTTCAATGATTTTGTATGGTGCTTTGCAAACTTTAAAGGATGCTGAGCAATGTCAACTCAAAAGCATGTGTAACTAGAGGAACAAAAAAAGCAGTTTTTAAAACCAGTGAACAAATGAACATGCAATTATTTGCTGAAATTCTGAACCGACTGCAGGAGAAAGCCTATCAAAAGTTGTATATTAATCTACTTGAGCATACGTGTGCACAGTATATTTACTGAGGGTGAGGCTTTGGGGTAGCAGCCTGGACCATGCTGAGAATAGGACTGATGTGGTCTTTTCCTCCCACATTTACTGAGGTATAACTGACAGATAAAATGGAAAGATATTTAAAGTGTATAACATAATGATTTGTTATATATATACGTTGTGAGAGGATTCCCACCACTGAGTTAATTAACATATCTGTCACCTCCCATATTCACCTTTAAAAAAAAAAGTGAGAATACAAATTCTACTCTTTTAGAAAATGTCATTGTAATATGCAGTATTATCAACTATGGTCATCATATTGCACCTTATATGTGAAAGCAAGGACAAAATGGCATGGCCTTTTTAGGTATTTATGTGTAGGGACAGAGACTAGGTCTTTCTCTGTCCACAGCCCACCTGTTGTGACGTGTGTAGCACATGCTCAGGACGACCTCTCTGGAGCTGTGAGCTGCCTAACAAACAACCCAGGCATCCAGAGGGGAGTTCACATAAAGTTTGCTTTCCAGTCCCTGGCCAAGTCAAGTCCTCTCTTACTCAAGAAGCAAGGGGACCTTGCATTGGCCTCTTGTTTCCAGATAAACTTAGGATATAATTAACTCCAAAGATCCAATTTGCCTTTAGGGAATTCTTGAATCCCTAGAGGAACATAGTGTGGTGAAGAGCAAGGGCTTTGCATTCAGTGACGTGGGCCCAGTTTTGACCCTGTTGCATCTGGCTATTTGTTACCTAATATCTCTAAGCTTCAGCATCGTCTGAATCAAATGGGAATGATGCCACCTACTTCTTAGGGCTTTAAATGGAGACATTACAATGGACAGCATCAGCACGAAGAAGGGTATGATCGCCTCTCTGGGAGGTAAGAAAAATATAAATCTTATCTCTCTGAGGAGGTAACACTTGACCTAGATCTTACAGATCAGGGGAGGCCATGTAAATTCAGGCAAGTGGTTACTCTAGATGGAGAAAAAAAAGAGAAAGAAAGTATGAAAATAGAAAATAAATATGACATGTTTCAAAACAGCTAGAACCTAGGGCTTGATGATGGAGCGGAAAAGAGGTAGGACAGGGTCTGGGATTGCAAAGAGACACAGGAGTCAGATAATAGACCCACATTAAAAATTAAACATACACACAAGAACAAAGGAAATTAGAAAATGATGACACAATTAGGAAATGCCAGTAGGTTAAAAAGAAGTGAAGTCAACATTGGCACAGCAGCAGCAGCCGGTTCAGTGCTAAACTTCTCAGACTGGGGGAGTGAGGGCAGGTATTTAGGGCGACCCTTTCATGCCGGGGGAAAAGAACAAAATACAGCCCTGACATTCTTAAATTGAAAAGGCCTATATATGTAGATAAATATAAAGAATGACAGGGGGATTTTCTACTCACACATAAAAGTTAATGTAGTTATTCATATCCTTTATCATATATTAATTCTCTGTGTATTATTATCAGAACACTCAGGATGATATGTACATTATTTAGAAAATACTAATATACACTAATAGGTGTATAAATAGAATCTATGCATATATACTTACTTCTACTTATACACAGAATAAATCATATATAAAATCAAAGAATAAACTCATATGTGTGTGTGTAAGGAGAGAGAGAACGAGAAGGAATATGTATTCAAATAAGAAGTTAACCTGCTAGATATATTGGTCAAGACTTTGTTCTTCAATACTTCAGTCATGATACTTCCTTCTCAGGGACCTTTGTCACTGTCCTTGCTTTCTATTCAGAGCTGCTGCACCTCAGTTAGCTACCCTGATGCCTCCCTTTGTTTCTTCTTTTTTAAAAAATATGTTTTCATTGACTTTTTAGAGAGAGAGGAGGGGAGAGACGGAAATATCTACATGAGAGAGAAACATCAATCGGCTGCCTCCTGCATGCCCCCTTCTGGGGATTGAGCCCCGAAACCTAGGCATGTGCCCTGACCGGGAATCGAACCGGGACCTCTCAGTCCGTGGGATGACACTCAGTCCACTGGGCCACACCGGCTGGGTTCTTTGTTTCTTTTTGAGTCTAAAAATCCAATTCATCTCCCAGTTAGCTTATGTGAAGCTCTGACCACTGAACCCCAAAATGCAACATGAGCAGATTAGCAATTCGAGGAACAAATTCAGTTAGTGTGGCTGAACTACTATAACCACGAACCCAGTATTCGAAATCAGGGAATTAATGCCTAGAACTAGGAAAAAATGAGAAAATATTCTATGAAATTACTGATTATGAGACAAGTGACTGGATCTAATTTTAGGCCCACATAACTTTAGTCCTGGAGAGGGCCTTGGTAATTATCCAGCCTGAGCCCCTGAAGATAACCATCGACATAGAAATTTTAATTGTCCATTTCCTTTTCTATATGAAGTTACACGCTCTGCCTTTCTAAAGCCAGCTTGTCCAGCCCAATGGGAAAGGTTTTTAGGCAGCATTTTTGGCACAAGCTACAGTGCCTGAATTCAGACAAAATATCTCTACAGTAAAGCTCCCTTCCAAATCCCTCTGTCGCTTTTCTTCTGCTGGATACAGCACAGTCTAGAAGTTGAGGGGTTGTCCTGGAGGATTCAAGGAAGGAGACATAGAATCACTGTCACCTAGAAAGGGATCAACAAGGACAGCTAGAGAAGTAAGGCCTACACGTGTGGAAAAGGGGTGATCAAGAAATCTTTGCTGAACTTCAGACCAAGGGAGGTTATGATGCTCCGAGCCTCGGACGCTGGACAAGAACAGAAGCATCTGCTGCCTCTCACCCCTCCGTAGATGCAGGTAACGCAAGACTCGAGGCAACCGGGGTGATGCCTCCCACACCTGAATTCTCCAACTGACTCAGGGTGTTGCTCTTCCAGTGGTTCTCAACCTTCCTAATGCTGCGACCCTCCTTCCTCATGTTGTATGTGGGCGTATCTGCATGTGGGCAGACCTGCCTGGAGACGGATAGAGGAGTGGTGTCTCGGTTCCTAAGACCACTGGAAATATGTGTTTTCCGATGGTCTTAGGTGACCCCTGTGAAAGGGTCGTTCGACCCCCAAAGGGGTCGCGACCCACAGGTTGAGAACCGCTGCCTAAGCCATACCTTTCCATGGGTGTCTGAGAAGACGCAAAGGCCCAGATGCCCCTTCTACAATCTGCTGACAGATTTGGTAGGGTCTCATTTGCTGTGCCCTAGAATCTTAAATCTTGTGTCCCCAGCACAACGTCACAGAATCAGGGACCGAGTGTCTACATGAACCAGGTTTTGAACAGCGGCTGCTTATGTGCCTTTATGAAGGTAAATGGACTTACATGGAGAATCAGAAAGCATGTCGAAACACAGTGCTGGCACTGAGAGCCTGGTCCAGAGGTTTTAATTTCCATGTAGGGAATTATTTGGTCGGTTTTACTTGTTTAGCTAATTAGAGGTATCTGTCATAATTATAAACATCTGCCTGTAGGACCAGGGAGTCATAAAGGGCTTGAAGTAGAGTCTTTGCAATGTAGAAAGCACCACCACGCAACGAGAGCATCTTTTTACAAGCTCTATTAAACAAGTTGTGGAAGTTCAGCCTCGAAAACCAATTTTACATCCCTCCAGAAGTGCTCTTGTTTATTTGCCTAGGGGACAGCTTCCCTGCTCATAGATTGCAGTGCCTAATCTCCCTCTCCCTATCAAGCCGCTGAAACAAAATCAGCAGCTTATCACGAGAAGTTTGAAAGAGCAAGTACAATTGGAAAGATGGAAAGTTTGAATCAAGAAAAAGAAAATGATCCATTTCTCACTGCAGTATCTCTCGTGCCCTCAATGGTGGGAAAAGACAGATCTGCACACACATATCACTCCAAAGATGAATACACACACCGTAAAATTAAGTGGTATTCTCATCCCACTGCCTCAGCATTTGGAAAGTCTTCATTAAAGAACACACAAAACACCCCAGCATCATCTAGCCCAAACTCACATTTTGAAACTAAAGATCGTCAGTGAATGAAGACTGGAGGCTTTCTGGGCAGGAGTTATCAAGCGACCAGTCAGTAATCACTGTAAAAAGGTAGTCCAGCTTTATGTTCAACCACTTGTCCAAATGCCTGGAAGGATGTTTCTGCCTTGGAGAAGAGGGTGCACTGTTACTTTCAATAAGGGGTGGGGCTCTTCTCTGAGCTGCATGGAAATGGGTGGGGGTACGTTTTATTTTTGGTTGTCATGATACTAGATGCTTCTGGAATTTAATGGCTGGGACACCAAACATCAAGTGTGCAAGTCAGTCCTGACAATCAAGGATTGCCTTGCCCAGCTTCTAAAGGCACCTCCATTGAGCACTGTCCTCAGCCGGGATGGAACCCACGTGGACTCCTAGAGACATTTCCCATGAACACTGCTGCCAAGTTTAACTTCCTTCAACCTTACTGGAACTGGAAAAACAAACCAACCCACGCATAGAGATGGGGTGTTGGTGAACACGCACAGGTCCTCCACTAGAGACGTAAACTATTTTTCTCTACCACGGAGGAAATCAATTTCTGAGATACAGTTATTGGTGGAACAAAAGAAATAACAGTAGAGAATCATTCCAGCATGTATTTCTTGCACACACAAAAAATGCTCTGATGCTATGAGATTCTTCTAGACTGAAAAACAAAATCTTGTTCTCCAAAGCATATTGTTGAATGTTGCGTATTATCAGTCCATCACAAACTCTATTTTCACATACAGATGAATGTTTCTGCGGAAATGCTGAAAGACACTGCTGTTCACTTACACAAAAGTAGCACATGAGGCCAAAATTCTAAGCAAACAAACTGTCTTCACAGGTTTTACATTCCCCCCCCCCCTTTAGCAGATATTATTCCTCCACTTCAAATGCCCCAAGATCCTAAAACCCGCTGTGGACACGGGGAAATAAACGGATACAAATGTGAAGTGCTAGCATTTCCCAAGGGTATCTGTTTAACAAAGATCAAATTCTTGAGTTAAAGTGAATTTCAGTGAATGAGACGGATTTCAAATGACAACAGGGCCTTTCCAGAGCTCTGAGACCCCTGCTATATAATCCATATTGACATTCTGCATTCCTACCCAAGTGGAAATAGCTCATAATTTCTTGTATAGGAGGCAAAACCATGCCTTTCTTGCATCAGACACTAAAATGGCCTAAAAGAGGTAGGCGCCGGCGAAGCGTTCCAGCTCAAAGAGGCTGCGGCTTGCAGGGGATGCTTTGCACTGGATGTCAGCACAGTGTACTCCCACCCACATCCTGTGCATCATGGTTCCCGATCTTCTTGTCCATGGGGATTTCTTAAATGGGAAAAAAAAAAATAGACCCCATACACTGTTCTTTTAGAATCTCTTGATTGAGACTATGTATTATGACAAAGCAAATAAAAAGCTATCATGAATTTAGGGGTAAAATTAAATGTTTTTTGCTTTACTGGTCACACCAGCACCTGTTTGCAATTGAACATCAGTGCCTATGTGTGCAAAATACTGTTTTTAATACTAGGGACAATGCTTGGTACATGTATGGATTTTAACACATTCCTTGGACTCAAGTCTGCCATCCCTGGGGGTCTATATTATGGGATTGTGCTTGATACAGGTCCAGACTTTGTGGTAGCCAGTGGATCCCAGACCCTCTTGGGTCATCTCAAAGGTTGGTAATATTAAATAAATTCAGAAAACAAAAATCCAAATGAGTATGGAATTAATTATGGTTTTTGTTTATAAAAATAATAGTTATTGCAATTATAGTGTTTTAAATTTTTAAAAAATAGCTGTATTCTAAGACTTTCTAGACATCCTTCTGTTTAGCACAGTCATGGGTTTTGCTCCTTTCCTTACCTGATGATAATATGAGTCTAAGTCTGAAGAGAAAGAGCATTCTTTAACATTTGGGAAGAAAAGGCCCCCTTTGACAGCTCTTTTACTTAATGCCCCCTGCTACTCAGCCATGTGTCATTTCTCCCAGTGGGACTGGTGATTAATTATTCATCTCCCTTCCCTGGGTAAGTTGTTTTCCTTCGAAACTTAAAGGCACACAGAGAAAGGGCTGCAGGCATCTTGGAAGGTGTCACAATCGGTGGGTGTATCAGGATTAATCCGGTGAGGAAGGAAAGGGGAACCAGAAAACAGCTTATCCGATTGCCAAGATTCTGAATTTGATGGATAACCCCAAAGTAATTTATGTTCTAAGAATTATTAATATACTCCTTTGGCTTTAATATGAATATTTCAGAACATCATGATTGATGTTCAAGCTTAAAAAAAAAAAACAACCACACCATCTTTTCCTCCAAAAAACATCTTCATTGGGAATACTGGAAAATTTGAGTGTATCTTAAAATATGCTTTAATTCATCACAAGAACATGACAGCTAAAAACGCCAGAAGTTTTTTTTTTTTAATTTTATTGAATTTATTGGGGTGACAATGGTTAATAAGAGTTTACAAGTTTCAAGTGTACAATTCTATAATACATCATCTATAGATTGTATTGTGTGTTCACCACACAGTCAAGTCTCTTTCTGTCACCATACACTTGCAGAAGTTTTGCATAACGCTTAGCATATCATTCCAGCCTCCAAGGCAGCTCCAAAGTGACCAGGTAGCCCGCCAGCCCGCCAGGGTATTGGATTCTGTCCAGCCAGGAGGATATTGACACCTGTTCCACTTACTATTGTGTTACTGAACATAAGCATCACCAGAAAGATAATTGCCTAGGATAACTTCATTTCAATAATAAACCTTCCTGATTGTTTAAAACACACACACAATAAAAAAACACACCCTAATAATGGAGCTACTATATATATATTCACTGAGGTGACATGGGTCCTATTCGACTAGCACTAGGGAATGAGATATTGTAGTCAAGAAGGTAGCAGGGTCGCTCACTATTTTAATCATGAGAAAACTGAGATGAGAAACACCCATCATGTATGGATCAGACATTACCACAGCCACCGGAGTGGAAACAAGAACTCCCAATGTTCCTGCTGGGACTCTTCCTGTGGCTTAATCATACAGAAGCAAGTGTTCATTCTTCTCAATTCAGACCCAGAATGAAAGAAAAGATATAAAGGGAAGACTGTTGGACACTCACAGTGGAGCTGATAATTTAAAGTTAATGTTGTACAACCTGCTGAACCCATCTGATCATTAATTCACACACCTCAGCAGCAGATGTGACAGCTACTGGGCCCAGAGGCTCAGTCATGCCTCAGTACTACCCCAGTAATTGTCTCTTGACAAAAGACACATAGCCTGGCCCATAAATGTTGCAGCCATCACTGGTATGAGTCAGTCCTGCCGGTCCACAGGTCCTGTGGGGGGGGGGACAGGGGAGAACACACTTCGGGAGCTCTGCACCCACACCCACGGGTGCCCTTTCAAGACCGCGATTCTGCAGCGGAAAGACTGCTAGGCTCCCTGTCAACAGCACAGCAATCAAGCCTTTCCCAAGGATAGCAATTCGATTCCAGAGCTCTTTGGCAGCTCTAATTATAGTGTAGCCAGTGGTACATTATAGACATTATACATTACAGACAACTATATATTCATAAATGGTGTACTGGGCTTTTAAAAAATTTCAAACACATAGAAAAGCAGTAGCTCATCTCTCGTGTGACGAGCACAGCATTCGCCTGACATGACATCGGAACCCTCTCAGCCTTGCCTCGCATTAGGAGAGCCCTGCTGAGCTCCCGAACTCTAGTGTCTAATCCGCTGTGTGAAGCGCACACCGCAGATGAGCATTAGCTCTGAAAGGCCATCAAACCAACGCGTATCGCGTATTGCAGGATGGCTTGTTTACCACAGACAGAACGAGGCAGGGTCTCCTGACCTCAGATAGACTGGAAAACATAAAATCTACGTGGCACTCTGCTTATTCAGGTCAAACATACCCCTAGGACCCAAATCACAACATCACAATCAAAGCTAGAATTAATCCATTATTCCGGACCCTTTTGCTCAGTATGCTCATCAGATACAAACTGGCTATTAATATTAGATTAGAAATACTGTCAGAGAAAATAGAACCAGAGAGAATTATTAGAGAGCGTATCAAAACCACACTGACATACAGACCACACAAATCAGAACGGTGGGGCTAGAATTTAAAAGCAAGAGAACAGAATGGAAATGATAGAAAAGGGAGGTGGTGGGAAAAGGAATGGGGGGGGAGAGAGATTCTCCCACTAAAAGTGTAGTGGACTCTCCCCATTGGAACAAAGCAGACATTGTTTATTTCTGAAAAGGAGCAATTCTGAGACAAGTATATACAATCATTGGAGAGAAACTATAAAACTCAATACATTTTTTTTTCTCAGAACTCTAAACCCAATGACTAACAGAGCGAAATATATTAATTACATCATCTATCTACTGATGGTGGTGAGGCCAACTACCCTGCATCCTGATTTCAGATGGAGAATACTGCAAATGAGCTCCAGTCTGCCTCCGCTCCCTGCAGCCTTGCTTTCTGTGAATTCTAGACATTTTACACTTTTTTTTAAAAGTAGTATTTGCAAAACTATACTTTGCAAAAAAACACTCCATTCTTGTAAAGTTGCCAACTCTGTATTCCTTATTCTGAGGGTGAGGATCCATAGCCTAGAAGTTTAAGGGTCATAAAGACAGAAAATAAATAGCCTTTCTGTTTTCCTCCCCCCCCTGCTTTTGCACAATGGCTTTGTCTTCAGAGAAGTGAGTGTAGACAGAGCCCCACCCCCCATATTGCTCTAGACATTTAGAGAAATTATTGTAGTATATGCTATGAATCTCTACCAATGAACCAAACTTGTGTTGGATATTCCTTGGAATCACCAGGGTGGCAGTTCAGAAACAGGGACATTAAGTCTTTACTGTGTACCTACCTTGTGCCTGGCCTGATACCCACCCAACCCGCCAGCTAAAATCATCCACGGCACCAGGAGTTCAGTGATAAGGTTAACTAGAGTCTTTAAAACTAACCAAGGTTGCCCTGGCCAGTTTGGCTCAGCAGTTAGAGCATCAGCACATGGACTGAAGGGTTATAAGTTTGGTTCCTGGTCAAGGGCATATACCTGGGTTGCAGGTTCGATCCCCAGCCCTGGTTGGGGTCTTGCAGGAGGCAACCAATCAATGTGTTTCTCTCACATCGATGTTTCTCTCTCCCCCTCCCTTCCTTCCACTCTATCAGAAAATTAATAGAAAAATATCCTTGGGTGAGGATTAACAAAAAAATACAATAAAATAAAACTAATCAAGCTTATATCTAGTTACAATCTCATAGCCAGTGACACAAACAAATGCATTGGATTTTAAACTAACTGCTGAGAACATGCAGGCTATGCTGGGGTGTGTTTATATTTTTTAATCTAAATTGTGCTTTCTGTTGTACTGACTATATCTCCATCTGCTTCAGGGATAATATATTTTACTACAAATTGGTTTGAAATAGAACATAGGAACCACCATAAAGTAAGTTTTTTTTCCTTGTAAAAGGATAGCCCTGAAGGAATTATTCTTGGGCTTACACATGTAAATTTAAAGTATACAATGAGATGATTACATGCATGTGTATACTGCAAAATGATTGCTACAGTAAGGTTAGTTAACATCTATCCCTTCACATAATTACAAGTGTGTATGTGTTGGTAACATTTAAGACCTACTCCCTTAAAAACTTTCAAGTATCTAAGCACCCTGCTATTTTATCTTTATCAATTCCTCTCCTTCACCTAAAATGGCCCTTTGCCCCCATAGTTTCTATAGATGAATTTCACCAATTCTTAGAGAACACTGCTTAAAATCTATTTATTCTGGGATGCTTTCCCTAACCATTTCACCAGAGTTGTTTTTCTCTCCCCCGAGTGTCTTTATTGTTTACTATTAGGCTTAAGCATATGCTACCTTTTCTTTTTTACAACTTTCTGTTCTTTGTTGTAGAAAATTTGAAAAATTCAGAATATTTCTAAAAAGAATAGAATATTATTAACCAAAGTTGCAGTCCAGAAGTTTAGAACTCAAAAAGCAGTGTTTATTAATTCCCACTTTTCTATCTTCTCTCCTAATTGAAGTGATGTTAAACCATTTCACTTTGCTAGAAACAAAACAACATTTTATCCTTTCACTTTGCATTTCTTGCATTACTAGTGAGTTGAATAATTTCTATGTGACTATTGGCCTCTTGGCTTTTTTGGGGGGAGGGGTAATGCCAGTTTATGCCCTTCACCTTTTTCCCTGGGGATGTCATCTTTTATTATTAATATTTGGAGACCTCTTTATATATTATGTAAATGATCTCTATATTTGCTACACATATTTATTGCAGTTTTTATGTTTTGTCATACGGTTTTACTATTTAACTATAAAATATTTAATGTAATCTATAAATAAAATGAGACTCTTAGTATGATGGTGAGTTGTGTTGCAAGAAACCTGTCCTCAAAAAGTACTTATTAAATATTATTTTAAAAAGCAGCAAAAGTCAGAGATTAAGAAGAAGAGTAAATAAGCAAAACCAAAGGGAAAAAAATGCTATAGCATGAAAAATGTAGAAGACAATGAATTTCGTGGAGAACAATTTAAAATTGGCCATATCCAAGATGTTTAAAATTAAATTATAATAAGAGTAAAATCTCTTATCAAAGAGATAAATAGGTTTAAAAATATAAACTGAAATTTATTATTAAAAGCAATTTAATATAAAAATAATAAAAAAGAAAATACACTTTAAAAAAATCCAGTTCAAAAAAATTAAGAAGTTGAGATATCTGAAGAATGGGGATTGAGACTCAATGTGGGAATCCAGGCAGAGACGTCCCCTAAAGAAATCAGAGTTGGGCACTAAAATGCAAAACCAGCAGAGTGTCCGGGGCGGTGAAATTCATGGGAATGGATTATAAAAGGCTGGAGATAGTGCACCTGGCTGTAAAGATTGAGCTGAGGAAGAGAAAGAAGGAAAGAAGAAACAATGTTCAGAGAAGTAAGAGGTCAGAAAAAAGACTGGCCAAGCAAGTCCAGCAGGCGGAGACTTTTAACATGCGAGGTCAACAGTGTTAAACACCACAGGAGGGGGAAAAAATCACCACATATCTAGCAACAAACACATAAGCAAAACCTGAGAGTAATACAGAATGGACAGAAACACAGTATAAAAGGAATTAAGCTCCCTCTCAGGTGGGAAATAAATATGGTCCCCAACATAGTTTCTGAATATTAGAAACTCAATGAAAAGAAAAATCAGAATTATATATGTTGATTTCACTAATGTAAAGTCAATAAAATAATGCCATTAAATACCAGCAAAAAATCCTTAAAATACTTAAGATTGGTGCTCCCAAATAACAGTTTGGTCAGGATAGAAATAAATGTACCTTAGAAACAATACTAATGAAAAGACTATTACATGTTGGTCAAAGTAGTTCAAAGAGTGCCATCTATATCTTTAAATATTTCTACTACTTAAAAAGAAAAAGGAGAAAATGCGGGGAAAAGAGAATTAAGCATAGATCTTAAGATCTTGGTTAGGAAGGAAAATAAAAGGAAGGAAATAATAAAGATGAAAGGAGCAGTAAATATATTAGAACCCATTAAAAATCAGAATAATATAAACACAAAGTTGGCTCACTCAAGAGTCTAATAAAATAGAGAAATCTCAGGCAAAATTAAGGGTTTTTTTTGTTTGTTGTTTTTTTAAAGGAGCAAAAACCAACAGATAAGGAAAATTGGAACATGGAAACTGAGTGTAAGAGCCACAGTAAAAAAATATTGAAAATTATAGAGACTATTTTAGGTGATGATGAGCAATGAAAGCTCATACACTGGGAAGTTTTTATTTAATTAATGATTTCTTATTTCACCTATCAAGATAAACAGCATTGGCCACATTTTACAGTTAAGTAAACCGAGTCTCAGGATAATGAAGTAGAAACACTTATTGTAAGCGCTAACTGTGAGAGACCGATTTGAGCCCAGGTCTTTTGGACAGCCTAGCTTTGTTGTTCCTCTGAAACCATATGGTCAGCCATACCTACATCTGCGTGTTCTACCCTGGGATTTCCACAAACCAAGATGTTAAAGTCCAAAAGTAAGCTCCTACCTTTTTTCTCACATCTTCTTCTCTGCCTACAGTCTCTATCTCAGGGCAGGGCACAAATCTGAGCCCTGTTGCCCAGGCCAGGTTCTTCTAATCCAGTCTATAATCCATAGTCCACCATTTTCCTCAATCACTGCTGACAGCTAGCTACATTTTGTTTCATTTATCACCGCCATTCCGTTTCTGTAGCCACAGACTCTCGTCATATTCTCTTTGGAATCCCGCCTGTGCCCCCAAAACTCCCCCCTCCCTTTAGCCCTACTCATTCATTTCTCAGCACTGAAATCAGCAGTCTCGCCTTCAAGCTGCCCCAAATGCAAGTGCTTGAGACCCCAATACAGAGTACCGATATTTCATTGATAATAGTCAACTCATTTGTTTGCACCCTATCACAAGCCTGTTGAAAGCACTTGGATATTGATTCTGTCACCAGTATATTAATTTTCTCCAAAGCTGGCATCATTAGCAAATTTGATGAGTATGCTTCCTGTCATCGTGCAGATCTTTACTTCCTATCATTGTGCAGATCTCTGATAAAAGTCATGAACTAGAAAACATGCCCAAGAACAGATACCAGAGGAATGACATTAGATGTCAACCTCTATGTTGATATCAACACATTTATCAACCACCAGGGTAAAACTGTTCAGTCAGCCACAAATCTACTTGTCTGTCCTGTCATCTGGCCCACATTTATCCATCTCGTTCACAAGGTTATCATGAGATACTTGAAAAATGCTTGCTAAATTCTAATTACACGATGTCTGTAACCTTTCCTTGAAGGAGAGAGAGCGCAAAGAGAGCAGAGATTATGAATTAAGAGATCAGTATTTTAGGCCCAGTTTTCTCTAACTACTACCTGGCAATAAACTGTCTCAGAGGACAGGAGATTTCTGATCATCGAGGAAGACCATCAAGATCGAAGCAAGGCCATCGTGGGATGAGTTAACCTCAATCATTTTATTATTTCAGTTGAGCTCATTTGGCACACTTAGGTAGAATCATATTATCTCCATATTTTTTCCCACTTTGAGATGTTCATTCTACATTTTCAGTTTGAAGACAAATCTTCACAAATAGAAGCATAGACACCCCAAAGCAATTATTTATGGCAAATGTTAAACTTAGTGGATGTTCTTTCTTATAAAACAATCAGTCAGCAGACACCATCCTGGAATCTACGGAGAGTCAATTAATTGTTTCATAGGATATAGCTAATCAAGCAGCTCTCAGGACAATTTGACATTTGTTATATATTTTTTCGGCAACTGCACTATATATCTTTTTGTTCTGTTTCATTTTCTGACTCTGTTCCTGCTGGTATTAAAACATTACCATGGGAAATATTGTTTTTTATATGTAGTGGAAACTATAAAATTGGGAAGAATCATAACTTTATAAAACAATATAAGATGAGATAGAATAAGCCAGATAATTTGGAGGACTAGGGATATATATCATTGAAAATCAACAAAAGTTCAAGTGACTTATACTAACACTACAAGGAGGTCAAATAGAGTAATAGAGGGAGGAGCACTGATTAGTTTATAAAGAAAATTGAAACTAATAGTAAAAAGACACAATTGATCCCGTGCTTTACTTCCTTTCTTTATCTACCAACAGTATTTCTTCAAGGGAGGATGGACATAGAGAAATTGTAGAAACCAAACTCAAGCATAGGGAAATGAATGCAATATAAATTCAACTCTGTGGGGCTATCCTGTCTATGCTATAAGAAAGTTTACTGAGTCCCAGAGTCTGCAAGAGAAGTAAAGACAAGGAAAATATATGCGACCAGGGCATAAGGAAGGGGAGTCAGCATTCTAACAGGGATGAAATAACATCGCTCTCTGGCTCCATGTATCATGGGGGAGATGAACAGAATTCCAGATGCATGTCTATAACCTATACAAGTTCACACTAATCAGAAAAACTAATTTTTTATGTTTGGCTTTCTAAATAATTATAAAATCAGTAATGTATATTGTAATTCTTAAAAAAATAATTTTAAAATATTGCTTATTGCTTTCCTTGCACCATTGATGTTAACAGCATGATTTTTTTCTATTAAAAGAGATAGTTTTCCACATGAAATAAATGCCCTTTTGAAGCTTTGCCTCCAAATTTACCACAATGTCCCTGACTGTAGTTGGGACTGTAAAGTGCTGAGTTTTGCATTAACTGTTTTTTATTTTTTTTATAAAATAAAAGGAGCTGAATTTATTTTTCATATACTTTCAATCTTTTTGTTCTTTGGAATTAGTACTAAATTCATCTAATCTATCTTGCAACCTGAACTGTCACTTGCTTTCTACTAGAAGCTTTGAAATATGATCAGGAGATTTTATCCCATAAAGGATTTGCATTGTTTAGCAAATGTGATCCTGTCAGAGTACAACAAAGCAATTGTAATATTACACTGTTTATCAATTTCTATCCCACTTATCATTCTGATTGTGTCATGAATTCCTCCCAGCAAAAGGCTGCCTGAACTCTGGTCTAATTACAGAATGGTGCTTCTTGACCTTGACTTTTTCCAGTCTTTATCCTTAATTGCCACACATACTTTAAGAAAACACTTGTCCACGGAATTAGACTCTGGCATTGGAAATGTTTATAAAGTAAATACTTTCGTTTCAGCTACATGTTGAGTTTAGGAGGTGACTCTTTTATGTACTCTAATCTGGCATCGTTTTCTAGCACAATGCTTGCTTAGGACATTTTATTCAAAATGTACATCAACAATGTATGAAAAATATAATTAAAATTGACCACACCACATAAAATGATGTCTCATTGCTGTCTGTAGCTTTCTCTAGAGCTTATAATTTTTAAATGCTCAATAACTCAGGTCATTTGTAATTTGAAGGGGATAAGAAAAGTCCCAAATAGAGGGAAACATACTCCATCTCCTCTCTTTTGGCTCTTTAATTTAAATTCAATGAGGTCTTCCCTATAGTCCCTATAGGGCAAATCCCCTCTCCAACATTCTGTCACCCTCCTCATTTTATTTTTCTTCATAGTACTTCTCACCATCTACCAAACTGCTTATTTAGGTTGTTAACTGTCGGACTTCCCTCCCCAGACTCCTATTAGATTATAAACTCTATGCAGTCAGGAATTTCCCTCGCGCTTCAGCTGGGTAGTACCTGGCATGGAGCAGATACTCAGTGTCCATTTGAAGAATCACTCAATGAAAAGGTACTATGATAATTTCTTATGAACTTTAATAGATACAGAAACACCAACTCTTTCCTTTTATATATTTCAAGTATAATTTTCTTAGCTAAGCCACATTTGCTATGCTTATAGGGAGAGAAAACCCATACCCTAATTCGTTTGCTTCTCTTATCCGTTGTCCAGGTGAAAAAAAAAAAAAAAAGTTGTCCATTGCTGGGAGCCCTAACAATGTTCCCATGCAGTTATGCACATGTAAAAGAATAGGAAAGGCAAGGTGCCCCATGCTTTCTCACTCCTCATTATCCACAGGGAATTTCCAATAGTGCCATCTCAGCTCTGACCTGCAGATTGGGCAACTGGACAAAATGTCATTGTATCTCAACTGAAAACCATATATATGTTACAGCTATATATATACACACTTATATATGTAGTTGTAAATATATACATACATATATATGTGTGTGTGTGTATATATATGTGTGTGTGTGTGTGTGTGTGTGTGTGTATATATATATATATATATTTTACAAAATAAAATTGAAGAACCTAAAATCATTGTGAGTTCCGTTAGAGGAGACACTAAAAACAAAAGCACATTTTACGTGAACTAGAAACTTACTAAAGCAGTAATTGTGAAGGTGGAGCATGGAGAGAAAAGAAGCACAGTCCTTTTATAAGGAGAATCAGAATCAGAGTCCAAACTGGCTTTTCCTTCTTTCAAAGTGTCCAGTTTATAACCTGACGTGTTGATAAAGGCACCTCATGAGGGATTCTTTATATTCCCTTTTCTCTCTTCTACCCCCACTCCACTCCTCTATCTTTGAGAACCACCATTTAAGAGAAGGGTTGATGATCGGAATATTAGCCATGACAATTGCATGCAGAATGAAAAAAATACAACCTCTCTGGCCCTGTTTTAAAGTTATTTCTAAGTAAATATATGGAATGATTGGCATGTAGATTTTAATTTGTTTTAAGAGTATTATGAGATGATGTTGTCTCAAAAGACTTAGAAGTTATCAGAAAGCAATATATGGAAACAAACAAACAAAACAAAAAAAAAAACACTGTCAGGCAGTGACCCAAATCACTCTTTTCTGGTCACCGCGCTTACACAAAACTTGAATGATCAGTCTGCAAAGCCAGACCAGATGCCACTATTCTGAAAATAACTTCTGTCTACTGTGAACCAAGAATATTCCTTCAGACATTCCTTCAGTCATGAATATATATTGAAATACCACTATTTGGCAGGCCTTGAGTCATACTACATGAATCACTAATATGTTCCATAATTTAGATTGCAACATATTGATATTTGCAAGGGATAAAAACAGGAACTACCCTGATATCACAGGAAGTAGCAAGTTCTTTGTCAGGGCAGTAAAGAAGGCAATAGTCTGGCATATATTGTAGACATCTTTCTTCTGGAGATATGGAAGACTTCAGCACACAGGGCATGCATTTTTGGTTGCTTCAAGTTCTAAAGCTGCATTATTCTAAGGATTCTTTTTAATGCCCTTCTCTTTGAAGATGAGGAAAAGCTGATTTCAGAAAAAGCTTCAGCACGATTAGCATCATCAAATGCCCTGGGAAGACATTCAAAAACAAGTGTAATGCTTTGTCAAAGCTGTCTTCCAGACAGTATAAAGTCCTACAAATCAACATTTTCACAAAATGAAACATTTTAAAAAATAATATATTCATTCATTTAATTTTTCTAGTAGCAATGCCTTCATTAATTAAAATTTTTAAATTCAAGAAATGTTATTCACTCTTGCCTTCTTTCATTAACCAGAGCCTCCTTGAATCTCTCAAGTCTTAGTGAAAACAGGTAAACACATTTAAGTTATATTTACTTAAATTGCATTTTCTCAACTTCAGCTTATCTTCCGTTCCCTATTTGTATCAAGTTTTTAAACGATTTTCTAAAATTGAGCATGGTGGTGCTGTTGTTATTTAGCCCAAGTATTTTTCATAATGGGAGCTATGCTTATGTACTTTAGAAGATTAGAAAACATGGAACAGACGTAGGAAAAATTTCATGCACTTTCATCAAAGCCTTACTGAAAAGAGCAATATGTTTTCATATTTTATAGGTCCTCTAAGGCCACTAAAAATCCACGGAGAGATCACATTGGTCTTCTGGATGGAAAGAAATCCATCTTGACCAGGATCCTAGTATCTACAAATAGTTGTTTGTTCAACTCCTATAAGCCAATCCTCGTGCAATGACAATCGTAACATACGCATGGCACTCTGAAGCGCACATTCGAAATAAACAGCAGAAATGAAGAAACAGCTGTAGTTTCAGGGAAGAGTAAAAGTCCAGTTTATAAGAAATGCCTATCATGGCATCTTGGAAAATCGAAAAGGGTACATCTAACTCATTTCCTAGTTCCTTTTATCTTTGCTTTCTCAGAAAGCTGTGCAAACTTCAATGGCAAGTGTTGTGCCTTTCATGGTTTAACTAACAGAAGCAGGCATATCCCATACTGCTAAGTCACTTTAACATCTATCAGACTAAACAAGAATCTTAAGGGTGCATTTTTGTGAATATCATATCACAAATGCATGTATATTTCATCCAAGAAATAAATTTAAAGACACATTTAAACTGCTTGCCATAAATACTAATCAGTATTCTCTAGCTCCCTGTGCAAAAGATACATTTTTTTCCTTAAACTGGTAAATGCATCAGATAGATATATTTGTAGTACCAAATTATAGCATATGGCTATGTTTACTTTAAGCATCACACATTTTATTTTTACAAACTAATTCATATATTACATTCGCTTGATTGTGCCTGATATATATTATTGTAGCTGAGAAATCTGTAGTTGTAAAAATGAAGATGAAAATGCCACATCTCTCTCACCTCCATCAATTACCTGTTATTTAGACTGTTTTCTAATCAATTCCAGATTCATCACTATCATTAAAGAACAGTGGCATGCATTATCTTGAACTGAAAATTATATTATAGTGTATTAAAATTAGATGCATGTATATGGAAACGAGACATATTAGCAATCCCATTACTCACAGTTCAAAGATATCAGTGTTGCTGTCACACATATTTAGGAGATTACACATTGCTGCAAAAGTTTCCCACAGTTTTAAAGTTTTGATATATAGCTATTTTGAAATTCCTCACATTTATCTCTAGTTTCAAGGGAGCTATTAGCCTCCTAAGGGTCTGGTTATATTAATCTACATGTGACTGTCTGGGTCCCTGAGAGCCCTCGATGATATGGTATGTGTCTTCTTTGGCATACAGAGATGATAAACTCTCTGAATCCAAATGCAGTCTTAGAGCTGAGAATGCCAAGAGCTCGGCACCGTCCTCACATTTAATTCCATTTAGGGATGCAGTAATGTCCATTTTCAGGTGATGGTACAGTTGCAGAGAAGGTACAGGCTGAGGCAAAAGAAACAAGACCCTGCAGCAAGCCATTTAACTTCTGGTAACAGAGTACCTACTTTTCAGAAGTAATTAGCCAGTGAGTAGATGTAGATAACCAGTAGATGTAGAAACGGATCGGGTCCACCAGGCAAGCAGTCCAGAGTGCATGGCACAGCTCTAGATAGGCCATAACACAGGAGTGTCCTCTGGAGTGTGCCAAGGCAGTGCTGGTAATAATAGTGATGATTATTTTATTTTCAAAAACTGAACAAACATTAAACCTGGAACCAGACGGGCAAAGTGGGAAAACATTTCTAGCTTTTCAGGTGAATCAATTTCATGATAAACCTGAAAAAAGTGGATCAGAGTAGAATGCCATCCACCCCACATCATTTTCTGTGCATCCCTGGCCCCTACCTAACAAGAGTCTTTGCAGTCCTGAGTGCAGAAAGCATGTACGTATAAAATATACCAGTATTTTTGTTTGAATTATCATAATCAGTCTCTTACTTTTTACTTTATAGTAGAAAATATGCAACAGTAAATAGTTTAATTAATATATAGATCATTATTACCCATGGACATTTGTTGGTAGTAGAAAAAAATATATATGGAAAAATATGCCAACAGGAACAGACTATCTGTTAATCTTAAATTTCAGAATACAATTTAAGGTCTACAGATTAAATACATTAGGGAAAATATAATTTAAAGATTGGGTTAATGTAACTTAATGTTTTATTTATTTATTATCTGTTATGATCTTGGAAAGAATTCAAATGGCTTGTAACACATTATCAATAATTACTAATTAACAATTTGCACAGTTTCTCTTTGCAAGTTTTGGTGGTGTTTGTGTTTTATAGGGGAAGAAAAAAGGAAACATATGTTATTTCAATAATCAAGCAATTTGGTTATTTTTTTTAAATGTTAATTATACCAGAACTAATTTTCATGTGCCTGTTTTGGAAAATATTAATTGGCTCATTATTTTTAGTTTACCATATCACCATGCAAAATTTGTTGATTTTAAATAGACATAGTCTATCTTTGAAATTATTCAAATAAAACCACATAAACCTAACCATTGCTTTGGTAAAAAGCAGTGAAAAATCGTACCCCCAAAGGAAATGTTTCTGAATACTAAGTGGCTCAATAATAGAGTGGAATTTCAACCCCTCAAAAGTAGAGATGCCTGTTAGATGCTATTTTCACTCATATAAATGGAAGAACAAATCAATTCACCACTCACAGTGCTCAAGTTCTACCACGTCTAGTGCTGTTGCTGTTTTTGTTTAAATGATTTGCTATCATCATTGTGAAATGATAACTCTGTAACTGTTCCCACTTGTGAGATCCTGTGAACATGTTTTAATTATCAACAAAAGTAGTGCAAATTCAAAGTGATTTTAATGATTCCTAATTTGAGTTTTGAAGAGCTCTTTATGGTTCATCCATGTTTAATATAGTCTGTGGCTTTTTTTGTGGGATTCCATGCCTTTAGGAGACTTTCTGTTTTCCACCAGAACAACATTTTCCCATTTGCGACAACACGGATGGATCTTGAGAATAACATGCTATGTGAACAAGTGAAGAGCTGCATGAATTCACTTATATGTGGGATATAAAATTGAAAGTAAAAAAATGAACAAACAAGAAAAGCAAACAAATGAAAACTCATAGACACAGACAGCAGTACGGTGGTTCCCAGAGGGAAGAAGGTCAGGGGTAGTAAAGGGTAAAGGGGGTCAAGTGCATGGAGATGAAAGGAGATTTTACTTCAGGTGGTGGGCACAGAATGCAATATACAGAAGCTGTATCACAGAATTGTACACTTGAAACCTATATAATTTTATTAACCTATGTCACCCAAATAAATTTAATTTTAAAGAAAAGAAAAAAAAGATACACAACATTTTCATTTTCCAACTTATCTTTTCTTGAGGCCTAGAACTGCAGTAATCTTAGCCTCCATTTCTGTAAAAGCCAAGGTACAACAGTTACGGATTTACCCACAAATACTCAAACTGGCTAAATGTCCATGTTGGCTAGGGGCCGTTAAACAATGCGGGCGTCGACGTCTTATTGCTGCAGACCTGAATAAAGGGATGTTGATTAACTGTCACAATCAACTAAGAGAGCCAAGGGAGACGTCCTTCGTCATTTCAGCAGTCCCGAGGATAATGGACAGGTCTCTTCATCAACCGTTCCCTTTCCCCCATCTCACTGACCGCCAGTGCCTCGTGCGGATTTTCTCCTTCAGCCCATAGCCATGGGTGTGTTGCTGCCACTATTTCCCCATTTCACTGCTCTGCCCATGCTCTGGTCAAAAGCATTCCTGATGAGTAAAATTTAGCGGCACCACGAGAGAGCCTTCAAATCTTTCCACCACTTCCAAACAACTCTTCCAAGATAGCTAAGCCTCTCTCAGGAGTTTTTTTCTATAAAAACCTCATGTGTGATGGGGTGATAGATTAAATGTCTTCAATATTTTATGCCCAAACACACCACATTATTTCGCACGTGGCTTAAGCGTCTGTTGTCCTACAGCTGTTGCTTCATGCCTGTAGGTCTCACTTACAAGGAAGGGAAGAGAAGAGGAGGGACAGTGGAGAAGGCAGAATTGAGAAAGAAGGAGAGAAGAATCAGGAAACTGGGCCAAGAAAGCCCTTTCCTATTTCACTGACGCATTTGCGGGTCATGGTTCTTAAACACACTAGTGGTTCTACATGCTAATGGCCAGTAGAAATGCCTTCACCTTCAACCCCCCAGCCATTCTCCCTTGTCCCCAACCCTAATGTCTTGATTGCTATTAATCACACCAGGCCTTTTGAGTATACAGGGAAAACAACTATAGTATATAAAAGTTGGTGATAAAAAAATAAAGAACCTTCTACCCTCAAGTATATTAAGTTGTATCTGTTACAGAATAACTTGATGATACTACTTAGAAAAATGATGTACATGCCTTGGCCAGTTTGGCTCAGCGGTTAGAGTGCCGGCCTGCAGACCGAAGAGTCACGGGTTCGATTCCTGGTCAAGGACAAGTACCTGGGTTGCAGGTTCAGGAGGCAACAAATAGATGTATCTCTCTCACATCTATGTTTCTCTCTCTCTCCCTTTCTCCCTTCAACTCTATCTAAAAAACAATGGGAAAATGTCCTCAGGGGAGGATTAACAACAACAAAATAAAAATAAGAAAGAAAAAAGAGAAATGATGTGAGCATACTGATAAATGATAAAAAAAAAGTCTTATGAATGGGTTAATTTCAACATTTTTAGCAGAAAGAGGCTTTTTGAGTGCATGGTAACATTTTTTGTCAAGATGATCTTGTGAATGATAGTTCTGTTTTTCTACAGTGGAAATTTTTGAACCTATAACATTTCCACACACCTTATATGAAAGCTGTAACACAGCACTGGATAATAATTTTGGGCATGGTCAAAATACAATTAAATAATATTACTTATTAATGGTTTCCTGGAAAGCTGTCACATTCTTTTTGATCAGACCACTCTTTTATATATTAGGAATTCTGATTCACAGAAAGACTAGTGCAGAAAACACCTTTTTCTCCATTAGCACAGATAAGATTAGTAAGAAGGCACAGCCCCGAAATTTCAAGTGGCATATCTGAGAGGATGTAGCCCAATTTACCTCTTAAAATAGCCACATAGAAGAAAAGCTGTGGCTGGGCCTGTCCAGTGTAATACCCACTAGCCATTAAGCATGAAATGGCTAGACACATGGAGATGTTCCATAAGCATAAACGCACACTGGGTTTTAAAGAATTCGTACAGAAAAAAGAATGCAAAAGATCTCAGTCATAATTTTTTTTACATTGAGTACTTGTTTAAAAGGTATTATATTATTTTAGATCTATTGGGTTAAGAGAAACAATTACTAAATGCAATTTTTCCTATTTCTTTTTACTTTACAATGAGGCTACAAGAAATTTTAAAAATTATATACATGACTTGCATTGTATTTATATAGGACAGCACAGTTATATAAAAAGACAGAATTTAAGTAATATGTCTGGGTCTGTGATAAATGATACCAAAAAGAGCAATTGGGGAAAAAAAAAACACACAAAAAACTACGTACTATCATTCCAGTTTGTTTTGTAGATTTAATTTATCTTTATCTTTATGTTTGAAAGTATTACAGATGCCCCTCCTTTCCCCCCATTCATGCCCTCCCCTCCGCTCCCCCCCAACACCTGCCTTCACAGCATTGCTGTGTCGTGGGTTGTGCACATATGCATGTAAGTCCTTTGGTTTATCTCTTCCTGCCACCCCCAACGCCCTTCCCTCTGAGGTCTGTCAGTCTGTTCCCTACTTCCAAGTCTCTGGATCGATTTTGTTCGTCAGCTTATTTTGTTCATTATATTCCACAAATAAGTGAGATCATGTGGACTTGTCTTTCTCTGACTGGCTTATTTCACTTAGCATAATACTTTCCAGGTCCCTCCATGTTGTCTCAAAGGGTAAGAGATCTTTCTTCTTTACAGCTGCATAGTATTCTATTGTGTAATTGTACCACAGCTTTTTTATTCACCTCATTTACTGATGAGCACTTGAGCTGTTTTCAGATCTTAGCTATTGTAAATAGTGCTGCTATGAACATAGGGATGCATATATTCTTTCTGATTGGTGTTTCAGACTTCTTAGGATATATTCCTAAAAGTGGGATCACTGGGTCAAATGGCAGTTCCTGTACAGCACAAGAAACCAGCATCAAATGAAAAGGGAAACCACTCTTTGCGAGAACATATTTGCCAATGATACATTGGATAAGGGGTTAACATCCAAAATATATAAAGTACTCATACAACTCAACAAAAGGAAGATAAACAATCCAATTAAAAAATGGGCAGAGGACCTGAATAGACACTTCTTCAAACAGGACATACAGATGGCCAAGAGACATATGAAAAAATACTCAGCGTCACTAATCATCAGAGAGATGCAAATTTAAACGACTATGAGGTATCACTTCACACCAGTTAGAACAGCCGCCATCAACAAATCATCAAACAACAAGTGCTGGCGAGGGTGTGGAGAAAAGGGGACTCTAGTACACTGCTGGTGGGACTGCAGACTGGTGCAGCCACTGGGGAAACAATATGGTGTTTCTTCAAAGAGAGCAATTTTAAAAAAATATATTTATTGAATTTGTTACAGAAACTCCATTTAAACCTTTAATAAGTTATCACTTTACAGAAAGTGTATATACTCTAAAAGACTCCTCTGCTTGCTAAAGTCATGTACCTGGTTTGAGTGCTCCAATACCGGGAGCCAATGGCAAAACTCAAGGACCGCCGGCAGTAAGACGCTGTAACCATTTTAGTCATATCTCAATTAGCTCCAGAAGTCTCTCATTGCAGGGCTCCCTGGGGGCTCACTGCTTGTCTTTTTCACTTGAGATAAACAAAATCATCGTTCTTATATTCGTTTTCAGTGTCTGTTTTTGTTGTGCTGGTGGCAGTGGGGGCCATGAGGAGCTGCAGCTGTGAACAGGGCGGTGGCATGCAAGCACCCCTACAGAAGCTCTCATCCTACAACAGCACTGAGGAACCATTCCGTGCTGGGGACAGAGCTGGCCTTCCACCTGCACACTGCTTAGACAAAATGTAAGACACGGGAAATACCATTTTCAGCTTTTTTTTTTTTTTTTTTTCTCAGAATAGGAAGCCAGATATGCAGCATCTGGCTATGGTAAGAAAACATTTGAAGACTGATTTTTATTTTTAAAACTTATTTAGACGGATAAAATACCTATTTATTCTTCATTTATTCTTTTCTTCGGTTGTTTATTCGCCCATCGTCTATCACCTATCATGCGAAAGGTGCTAGAGATCCAGAGATGAAAAGTATGTCATCTTTGCATTCAAGGATCTCACATCACAAGTCACTTTTCTTGTTACATACACATAGAATCCAGTTTTTCTCAAATACTTAGATTTTTAGGATTGATCTTCAAGATTGTTAAGAAGAGGCAGACATGTTGAAAAACATCAAAATGCCCTAATACGGCTTTCTTCACCTTATGTCTAGGCCTTCTTTACATGAATATCCTACAGTCATATAGAATCCATATTCATACCCATTGCTATATTTACAATTGGCACCCATGTCTGCATCTACAGCTGTGCTCCATCCTTACAACACACACCATCTACTCATGACTGAAAAATGTAATACGGCCAGGCTGGTGTAACTCAGTGGTTGAGCATCGACCCATGCACCAAGGGGTCACTGGTTCAATTCCCGGTCAGGGCACATGCCCAGGTTGTGGACCAAATCCTCAGTGGGGGGCATGCAGGAGGCAGCCAATTGACGTTCTCTCTCATTGATGTTTCTGTCTCTCTCTCTCTTTTCCTCTCTCTAAAATCAATAAAGAAAAGAAATATTTTAAAAAGAAAAATGTAATACGTTAGTAATTGTTCTGGTTATAGGCAACGAAGTTGATATGATTAATATTCTTAGAATAGACGCATAGCCTCTAAGTCATGTAAATAGAAACTAAATACTATGCTGAGTTCATGAATGAGATAAGACCACTGAGTTAATTTCCAGCCATAAAAGAATGCGTAGCTTTACACCCAGAAACTCGGTACTCTACCCAGGACTAAAGGATCTACCGGCTTCTTCCAGATTCTTCCCATACACACCACGGCTGTGGTTAGCAGTGAGCTGATGATACCACAAAACCTTTTAAGGGTTTCACGATGTAGTATGGCTGTGACATTTCTTATGGGCATAGAATTTGGATCCAGAAATAGTCATAAAAGCTAACTTACTCTTTCACTGGTCCTAGCTCTGAAACTGATTATAGAGAAAATGGCTCCCCTCATTTTCTCCCCGGTAAAATGTCATGCAGAGAATGAACATCCTTACAATCTTCAGCAAACTTTCTCCGTCACTGTGTCTCAGCCTTCCCCATGACACAGCACTGCGGGTACCGAGTCATAGCAGAATCTAAACTGGGTCTGCCCTGTTAGCTTTCATTGTGTCCTGACCTTTCACGAAGGAATGTTGTCAACAGATTGTAATGGTCCTCTCAAGTTTTACCACAAATTACACATTCCAGCAAGGGGTGAGGTCCTGTTTTATTTCTTGTACCGGCCACCTGGATCTAGTAAGTCACTCCCAGGTCATCCACTGTTTGCCTAGGGAAAGGTCGCCGTTAAAGACTTTCAAGTTCTGAGGATAACATTTGAAGGCTGCCAAAATAAGAAACGGTGTTACTCCTTTCCAGCATCTCCGTGTTGACTCCTTCCTCTCGTTGACTGTTCAACCTGAAAACCTACCGCACAATATAATTAACTCAGTGTGCTCTACACCTAATGAAAACCTTAGATGCTCAGGGAGCTTTCCGAAGCAGTATCAACCACAGGAGCCATCAGCTGTTTTGTTACATGGGTCTCATGCAGTCTAGACCAGTTAGTTACCATAAATGCCAACAGAGCAAAGGGAAGCTTCGGGGTGAGGACAGTGCCTCCTAACATCTCTGTGGGAAAGCTCCAGGATTAGCATAAATCCATTCAGGATCAAAGACACAATGAAATGGCACTGAGGACATCTGTATAGTTTTGAAATGTTATGTTGAAAGTGGAAAGGCAAGTGAGAGTTTGAGTGTGATTTGTTAAGATCAGACTGTTATTACTTTTCCATCCGAGTGTATTTACAAGGCTGTGGGAACATTCTTTAATATATCCACCTGTCTTGTTCATCCCAAAAGTGCTGCCGCTTGCACTGACTGAGTACACGGTCTAGGAGTTTGGAGGAAAACCAAAGACGGAAATGTGAGCTCTGGCTTAAAGATTGTGAGGAAAACCGTGTACCACACTATGATTGTTCAAGCAAGGAAGTTATTGACACATACCTTCACATCCATGTACAGTGAAGTGAACAGCATTCAGAGAAAGAGAACGTTACTAGTGTCACACAAGCTTTTTCCCCAATCATCAAGGCCCTGACTTCTAATAGAGATTCGTTTTTCACTTTATGTGGATGAACTCATACAGAATGGGCTCTTCATTGTGCCTTCTGTGGTCATCGTCCTGTTATCACACATATTGATTTTCTTGCACATGGCAAGTATTCATTGTCATTCTTGTATAGTATCCATTAAATGAATATAACACAATTTATTTTGTGTTTTCTCCAGTTTGGGCTATTTTGAATAGTGCCACCATGAACGTTCATGTGTACATCTTTTAGGACATATATGTATACATTTCTGTTGGGTATACACACACACACACACACACACACACACAAAGCAATTCTTGAGTCATAAGGTAGGCCTATGTTCATTTTCAGTAGATCTTGTTCACCAGTTTTCCAAAATGATGGCTTTAGTTTATTCTTTACTATAAATTGAGAAATCCAGTTGCTTGTCATCCTTGTCAACTCTTGATATTATCTGTCTTCTCATTTTTACCATTCTAACGAGTATACATTGATACATTCACTGTGGCATTCACTGACATTTCTCTGATGACTAATGATTTTGTGCACCTTTTGATAAGTTTATTGGTGTCTTAATATTTAAGCTCATAGCATTTTATAAAGCTATATTCCAATGTATAGTCGATAGTACGACAAATCTTCTCTAGGCTAAACAAACAGATTTTTGTCAACTGCTCCTCTGAGAATGTGCTCCAAAAACATTTCCCAACCCTGATGGTAATTTCCTGGACTGGTCCAGAGTTTCAATGTCCTTTTAGAGCATAGCCCACAGATTTCCTGTGGGGATACATTAAGCAGCAGAAGGTAGCAAAGCAGGCAGAAAGCTCCGAGACAATTAAACCCTCCACCTCTACTAATGTTTAGCACAGCAAGTAAGAAATCAGTCAGTCCATATCATTACCTTATTTTGGCTCAATCATGGCTCTAGGGAATTATTCTTTTTCCTATACTAATACTTAATACTTACAATCTGTACTAATACTAAACAAACTATACTCTCTTATTCATTCATTCAGCAAACATTAATTGCATATGAATTATGATTCAGGAACATCTCTGGAATATTGGTGATCCAGAAAAGCAAAACCCATGCCTTCCTGGAGCTTATGTTCTAGAGGTATAACAATAAAGAAATACACAAAGTGAGATGATTTGAAATAATGAAAGACTCTGAAGAAAGTAAATCTGTAAAAGGGATAAAGAGTGAGTGATGCAGAGAGAGGGGAAGCAATGTTTTTTACAGGATGATCAGGAAAGCCTCTCTGCAGAAATGAACTTGAACTAAAACCTAACTAATTAAAAACAAAACCAAAAACACACCAGCCAAATGTGATGGGAGTGAAAAGGGGTTCAGGAGGAGGGAGATAGCCCAGCACAGTGAGTTACAACAAGAGGGCCAGAGTGATCAGCACCTGACTGATAGGGATGCAGGGAGGAGGGTACCTGGTTAGGGAGGTTAAGAATCAAGTCCAGAGAGGTAAGACTTTGTAAGACACTGGGAATTGTCAGATGTGATTCTACCCATAACAGAAAGACAAGGGAGGGCCTCAGGCAGGAGAGTGACAGGTTCTGATACTTATTATTAAAACAGGGGTTGGCAAACTGAAGCTGACGGGCTGTCCTCAGCTTTCCTAAGTAAAATGTATTGGAACACAGGCATGTGCATTCCTTCATCTACTGTCTATGGCTGGTTTCATGCTACAATATCAAATTGAGCAGATGTGGCAGAGACAGTATGGAGAAGATGTGACAAAATATTTCAAGCCTAAAATATTTTTTATCTGACCCTTTTTTAAAAAGTTGGCTGACGCCTCTAAAGAAGACCACTTAGGCTGCGCTACGAAACATGGACTATAGGGAGAGGTCCAGAGAGAAAGCTAGGAGCCCACTCAAGGGATTATGTAGAGGTCCAGGCAGAAGACTCTCAAGTTTGAGTCAGGGAAGTGTGTGTGTGTGTGTGTGGTGGGGGCATTAATGAAATGTGGCCAGATTCTGGGAGGAGTGTGTTATAAGATCTGTGGAAGAAGAATTACAAAGAGGAAAAAAGTCATATTCTGCAGCCAGTGGTTAGTTGATGCTCTTTGGAAGTTCATATTTGAATGTTTTTATCTTTGTATGGTAAAAGCATAATTTACTTAAAAATATTATTACTATTATTTTCAAAGTTACACTTCCCTGATCAACTCAGGTGATCCACAAAATTAAATGACATGCCAGTAGGTAAAAGGCTCACCTTCCTTTTTTAGTGTTACCACATCAGTTAATGTTTATTCTCTAGAATCTTTTCCCCAGACTGTCTCCAATATTCAGTCAAGAATAAAGCAATGCATAAAAGTACTATCTAAATAAAAGCACCAACATATAGGCTCCAATTTCATTTTGTCAACAGGACCTTTCTCTCCTCAGTAATATTCTGAAAGAAAAGATAGTTCCAGGGACCAAGTCCATTTGGGGATCCCTCAGAGTGAGTAAGTATGTTAATGAGGAGCATCAAACCAAAGCTTCTTCAGGTGGAAGAGATTGAATTCTGGTCTTAGGGGGGTAGTTGTCCTCTTACTGTAAGAGTATGACTTCTGATGAATGGAAAAATGGAGGACATTGTGTGGAGAAAACTACAGGAAAGAAATGACTTTGCTAAGCTCTGGAAAGAATGGAGGCAGGGTGCAGTCATTCTAATTGGCCATCCTTGAAAAGATGAGAGGAGGGAGGCCACTGGATGGCTCCCAAGGAACTAAAGCAAGTTTAGGGGGAAAAAGGCGGGTGGGGGGAGAGGAGATGTTGCAGATTTGCAGATCTCCATGTGCTTGACCTTAGAAAGGCTCAGGAATTTTCTTTGACATACCCTGAGGAAAGGAAAATAAGATTTTAGATTAGGTTTTATAAACTTCTACTCGGTAATATGTGGACAAGGTCAACACGTTTCAAAATTGTTTGGGTGAACTTTTTCCCATCTGGTTCGGGTTAGGGAGGTTATTGGCCTGGGAGTTTCAAACAAGGTGGAAACTCAAAGCCAATTTTATGGGTGTGAACTGAAACTGACAAAGAGCTATTTCAAACAGTCTGGTAGGAACTGGAGAGTACCTCCTAAAGGTCTGACACAAACGCACAGACATAAAGATGTCGCCGTACTCTGTGCAGGAATCAGAGGGTTCAAACCAAGCCACCAGGAAGAAAAATAAATAGCCTCCATAAATGGGCATTTGTTTGTTAGAGAAAAAATATGCATATACCTATATAAGGAAATGTGTGTGTGTGTGTGTGTGTGTGTGCGCGCGCGCACGTGTGTGTGTGTGTATGGAAAAGGTCTTGATTTTGCTTCTGAGTGGATCTATTATTATCTTTTATGAAGTAAATGGTAGCCTGGAATATCTAAGTATAAAGAGGGAAAACTTCAATCAGTTAAATCTTCAGTGGGACAAAATGAGAACATTCTAACTAATACAGGAAGATTTTTAAATTCAGCTATGTTTTCTATTGGATAAAAATTTGCTTGATTATCTAAACAGATGAAATGGAGTGCTATTTTGTTTTTTAAAGTACCTACTTCACCATTAATCAAGTTATTGAATGGTGCATCCCTGGAAAACACTGATTTTTTATTTTATTTTACTAATGTCTGATTTTCAAGAGTAATAATTGATATAATCATTGGTAATATGCAAGCATGAGGTTGTGGTAAGATGACATCAAAGTGAAATGACCAAATCCTCAGTACGCATGGAAGCCCTCTAAGGAATCTTCTCTATGTATTTTCATTTCTCTACAGTGAAATTTCTTCGTTCCTTTTCATTTCAATCTCCATGACTAGATATAGCAGGTTCGAAAGAGTCCTAATAGCCTTCCTGCACTTCTTTAATCTTTTCCCCTCCAGTTCTGCTTATAGGAGCAAATAGTCTGTAAGCCAAAGGGAGTTTTATAATAAGTGGTTGGCTTATCACCTTGGCCTTTGATGAATCTGTTTAATGACTTACAAAAGTCAACTCAGAATTCACTAAGAGCATCATATTATAGATTACCCATTGTCTTTTTGGCACTTCAAAGTCTACAAAAAATACCTATGGCTTCCCAATCAAAAACGTTAGTTGCACTTGAACTCACTGCATATTATTAGACTATTTCTCAAAAGTTTATGAAAATTTCAAATTCTGATTCAACTCTTCAAGGTAATTTCATACTTTAGAGTCAATTAAAAATAAGTTAAATTTATTCAAGAAAAAATGTTAACACAGTTTTAAGGCTCAGCATTAAACTCTATGGGTTATATCATTACTGAACTTGACTTTAAGTGGACAAAGGTCATTTTCGTTTTTTAACGTTAGGTTTCTTGGACACACAATTAGTCTTATTGTTTATAGTACCTTAAAACTAAGAGTGCTAAAGGAGCACACATTTTGTACAGGGGGATAAAACCATTTTTATTTATATGAATGTGACATCTCTAAGGGATGGATTTTCATCATGAGGCTATGAAATCAAGATGAATTTCACATTGATGATTGTACCTTTAAAGTAATACACCAAGAACACACAACTTTGTGTAAATAAATCCTAGTAAGTGATTCAAAAGTATAACAGAATATAGCAGGAGGAAAAGAGATATAGCAGATATTAGAAAAAAAGATGTGTTCAATCTTTATTTCCGAGATTATCTTTAAATCTGGTCATTAATCACTGGGAAACTATATACTAAATTAAAGTCAGGTGATAACCAAAATTGATGTCTTTGAGACCATGACAGGAATATAATATCTCCCCTATTGCACTGGGAATTTAATTTAGAAACTCCTCTTGAAAGCAAAAGTATGAGACGAAGAATTCAGTGTTTTTTTCTTCTTGAGATGGTATATCAAGATAAATTATAATATATGAGTGACTGAAGAGTTTAGCTACATAATTTGACTACAACCGTTATCCACAGAAATGATCAACAAATAGCTGTTTCCAAGAATGACGGTAAAGTCAGAGGAACAAAATCATATACTTTAATTTTGTTTAAACGATCAACCAAAAGGAACCTAAGTAATACCTTCTCCCAAAAGCTATTATATCTTCAAACTGAAAGTGTGTATCTGTCGCAAATCTAAATTCAGTATAAGCAATTGCTGTCCTAACTTGGAAAAATCCAGTTGGGGGACCTATAGTCAATATGGCTATTGCCATTGGTAAGAGATTATTCATCTACATTATTACTTATTTATGGTGGAAAAGCATCCACTAAAGAAACCAAGCATCTCCACATACCATGAAAAATATTCCTGTAATTATTTATAATGATGTCTCATGACCTAAATATGACATGGTTTCACTCATAGATATAAACCATTCAAACACATATGGCTTTCTCTCTCTCTCTCTCTATCTCTATCTCTCTCTTTTTCTCTCTCCACTTATGGTAAGCTGAGTTGCCAGGCAAAAGGGAGAGCTCTTTTATTAACACATAATACTGACTTTCTGGAATTTGTATAGTTTAATACACATTTTTCTTACTAATCATGTCTTTCTCTTATCCCAGATTCCATGGATATAACCACTATCCTCTCCATGAACACTAGAAAAAAGGTGGAATGTGCTTAGAAAAAAGTTGAAAAATAACACCTTAGATAACAATATAAAAAGCCTTTGGTTGACCACAGCAGGTCCACGAATACCATCATTTCATTCAGCTGTATTTGCTATATAACATTGATGAGATGCCATAGGAAATTAACACTTGTTTATATCAATTAACCTCTGATAAATTGGTTTTGATGTCCACCATTTCACTTAAAGCTGCAGAACATGTCAAGGATGTTAAATGAGGACTTACTTTACTAGAAGGGATGGCATGTAGAGGTGAATAAGGAAGTGTATTAGTTATCTATTGCTGCGTAACAAGTGACACCAAAAAATGGAAGCTTACAATAACAATGTTTATTATGTAATCTTTTCTGTAGGTGAGAAATCCCAATGTAGATTAACTGAACCTTCTGGTTAAGGGTCTCTCAGGCTGCAGTCATCTGAAGGCTCAACTGGGAAAATTCCACTTCTAGCTCACTCACTTGGTTTTTATCAGGATTCTGTGCCTTACAGGTTATCTGACTAATGCTTCATTCTTCCTAAGCTGTTGGCAGGAGGCCTCCCCCTGTTCCATGTCACTGGTTCCATGGATTCTGGGTGCTCCGGGGAAACGCTTGGCTATTCGCAAATTATGTTATAATTTCACCATCAGTAAAGCAGGTATATCAATTCTACCTACACAAAGAATTGTTAGGCAAAAGATTGAAGTGATTTTAAATGTAAAGTACCCTTAAATGAAGCATGTAATTTACTAATATCATTGACATTGAGCTAAATGTTGTCAAATATAAATGTATGTTATGGGTTGAATTATATGCTCCAAAAAGATATGTTGAAGTCCTAACCCCCACTACCTGTGAATGTGACTTTATTTTGGAAATATAGTCTCTGCAGATGTAATCAATTTAAATTAGGGGGGAGGTGTGCTAAGCCAATACGAATAGTGACCTCATAAGAAGAGGAAAAGAGACACAGACACAGAGACACATAGTAAAAGATCATGTGATGACAGAGGCAGATTCTCCCCTAGAATCTTCAGAGGGAGCTCGGCCCTATAACACCTTGATTTCAGACTTCCAGCCTCCAGAAATTTGAGAGAATAAATTCCTGCTGTTTAAACAGCCCAGTTTATGGTACTTAGCTGTGACAGCCCTAGGAAATGAATACAATGCATATGTCAGAAAGCAAAAATTATGATTTTCCTGGTCCTCGTTTTGTATTTCCAATAAAAATTTTTACACCAGCTTCATGATTAGTGTTCAATAATAGGTAATGAAATTGAATTTATTAATATGAGAAAAAGGATGTGGGCACCAGTAAGACTTGGACTAAGGCTAATATGTATCCGTTTTTTTCCCTTTAAATAAAAAACTAAATTAAAGTAATGGAAATCAAGTAAAATATGGAGTTATTTGTCATATCACTCTTGTTTGGGTCTGAGGTTGGTTTTGTAAAAAATGTATCAATAATTATTTAGTTGCCTAAATAAATACTAGTGAATGGAATATAATGCTGTATAGAAAGACAGAACTATAAATATATACAATAGGAAATGTATAGAAAGAAAAATACTCAAAAATAGGTATCAAAATATTAAAAAATGGTTATACTTGAAGATAGTGATATTATCCCTTAATCTTTGAATTTTCTTTTTTGAATATTTATTATTTCTGTTAGGAAGCAATAAAATAATTGCTATATATTAAATTATTTACCATTTGGATGTAGCTAATTTGGTTACTTTAGTCATCTGCTGGATCTGATACATTCCAGGACATTGAATAATAAATAAGACTTAGAGAATAATTTTAAATATTACAAATCTTAAAAGTTTATTTAGAATCTATTAAATGAATGCATATCCTGATATTTACTGTTTTTCTTTTTCTCCCTTCAATGGGTGTTTTTGGCCACGCAGACAAAAAAACAAAAAACAGTAAGTAGCAAATGATCACCTTGCCATTTCAATGTCATAATTAATATTGCTGGTCCCATGGGAACACATACTTACATGTGTACTGTTAGGTTACTTAAAGCTGATTTTCTCTAGATTCAACAAAAACTGAAAGACTAAGGGATGATTTAACAACCAAAATAGCAGTAAATAAAAATCACATTTAATAGCATTTTTGTGCTTGGAAAAATAAACAGGTGTGTTTTCTTGCAACAGAGCTGCCTTAGTAAACACATGGGCAGAATTTCATCGGAATACTTCCAGCTGTGTTAAGACCATCTGTTCATCCTTTTTAATTTTAATTAGTGCTAGAGACTTCCTTTATTTCATTAATCTCATCTGCAAATTCTTGTTTGCATTTTGCCCTCTTTATGGATAAAGAAGGAGTAGGTCTGAACAAACTAGAAATTCTAAGTCATTCTTTTTCTAGTTTTACTTTAATCAGCTGTTCTAAAAGTAAATAAAAGTGTTGCTTTTAATAATAATAGCAGTTTTCCATCAACGGCACTAATGCAGCATCATGTCATAAAAGCAATTCCAGACATCATTCGGCATATGTTAAACAGATGATGAGATATTTAACCACAGATATTTGTTCTGCAATGACTTTTCCCCCTTCTTTTTAAAAATTCAATGCTAAGTAAGGATTACCCACTATGAAGTCATTTTCCTGATATTAAAATTGCATCCAAGGGCCTTCAGACATGTTTTCTTTTCACACTTACATATTTTTTTTTTTTTTGCAACTTATGTATGATCAAATCAGAAGTAAAAATAAAATATTAGAATTTGTTTCAATAAAGCAAGTAAATATACTTTCAGTGTGAAGGTAACCTGGCCTGTTCCTTCTAGATTAAGTATGGTACTCAGGTTCGACTGCCCACATTAGAAAACAGTTGTTTTCCCTAGCCTCGTACCTTTACTTTTCACCTAACTTTGTTTTTATCTAGAACAGTGTTTCTCACTTTAATGTGCTTATGGGTCACCTGGGAATCTTCATGAATGATGACTCTGAATCAGTAGGACTAAATGGGGCTTGAGCTTCTGCATTTGTAATATATCTCAGTTGATGCTGATGCTGTCGGTCTGAGCACCTTGACTAACAAAGCTGTAGCGTAAGTATTGCTGATAGAATAAAACATAAACACCTGTAACTCCATGAATTTACATTAAATAGTGTTATATTAAACAGCTCATTTTATCTAAAATTTGGCACTTACTATCCCTAAATATAAAACTGGTAGTTATTCTTAAATCAATCCCAGAAAACCTCTCATTTCCTAGTAATCAGACAAAAACTATAAAACATACACTGAATAGAAAAAGTGTAATAAGAATACTTCATGAAACCCATGCAACCACGTTTTTTAACTCTCATACTAAAATCCTGTATTAGAGAAAGGAACAAAGGCACACTGATAAACTCTCTGTTCATTTAAGTGTACTCGTGCCTGTTAATCTCTCCTTTTTTGTTGCTGAAATTATTATTTATGTTTCCTGTCTTTATTCTTGATTAATCTTGCCAGTAAATTGTCTATGTTATTGGCATTTTAAAGGAACCAGATCTTGCTTTATTATCAAGTCTACTTTTGCCGTTTTCTAGTCATTAAGTTCTGCTTTTATTGTTACTTCCTTAATTCTATTCTATATATATATATAGAATATATATATTTTCCCCCCTAGCTTCTAGAGTTGACTACTTAGATTACTTAGTTTCAGTCCTTAGTGTTTTCTACTAATTGCATTTATTGTTAATTTTAAAAATCTTAATACTGAATTCCATATTTTGGATAGAGTTCTTATATCTGTGTTACAATCTCTATTTTGAATTACTGTTTAATCAAAAAGTCATCTGGATACATGTCTTAAATTACTAAGAGGTTTATTTTAGATAAGATAGATGACAGATAGATACATATACACATATGCATATTTATTGGCTAGTCTTTTAAAATGAATATGCATTTTTATTGCATTATGACCAAAGAATGCATTGTGTATGTTTCTACTTATAAGAAATTAAAAAAAATTATTTGTAGCTTCATATACACGATTTTTAAAAACTGTTTTCTCATTGTCTGAAATATATATTATGGGCAGTATTGTCCTAATACTTTAAGAAGCCCACATGGTATTTATATCTTTTTTTCTCAGCAAATATAAATTGAGAAGATATATTGGAATAGAATGACAAGCCAGGACAAAATATATCAGAAATACTGGACAAAAGACTATGCTAAATGTGGGATTCCAAACAAATACTATTTATAGGTGATTTTTATAAACTTTCAAGGAGCAAATTTTCCTGTTATTCAAGATGTTCTTATAAGAAAAGATAGGCAAACCTGACAGGTAAAATCATCATTAGATCAAATCACTATCACTTAAGAAACTAGGTTCCCACAGCCAAAATAAAATATTGATATGCAAAGTAATATTAAAGAAATAATAGCTATGATCATGTGGAATTATTTCAGGAATACAAATATCATTTAATCTTAACAATTTTATAAATGAATTTCACAACATTAGAATATTCAAGTAGAAATACATATGGTCATCTCAATAGACTGGTAAAATAGGTATTTGATAAAAATCCAACAACTACTGAGAAAAATGCTTATTAAGCTCGGAATGCAAAGAAATTCATTCAATGCGATGAGTAGCTATCAGAACTCCAAAGAAACAATATAACAGTAGTAAAAACAAAAAAATAGAAGCATTCCATTAACATCAGAAAAATATCAAAAGGGACACTGTTACCATTATTATTCACCATTATTCTAGAGAGTTTAGTTAATAAAATTAGAAAGGAATAAGAAATAAGATTCAAATGTTAGAAAGGAAGATGTAATTCATCATTAATTGTAGATAATACAATTGTCTTCTTTGAATATCCAAGGGAATAAATTAAAATAATGTTAGAACAGAAACTCTAACAAGTAGTTAGATGTATCATGGACATATTTAAAATCAGTAGCCTTCTAAATATCAACAATTTATGGAAAATGATTCAATAAAGTATCTCAGAGAAGCACAAAAGAGGAAAACATAGAAATCAAGTTAGCAACTAGCCCGGCTGGTGTGGCTCACTGCTTTGAGTGTCAACCCATGCACCAAGAGGTCGCCGGTTCGATTCCTGGTCAGGACACATGCCCAGGTTGTGGGCCCAATCCCCAGTGGGGGGCATGCAGGAGGTGGCCAATCGATGTTCTCTCTCATTGATGTTTCTATCTCTCTCTGTCTCCCTTCCTCTCTCTCTAAAATCAATAAAGAAAAATAAATAAAAAAATAAAAAGTTAGCAACTAATATGCAATCTGTATACAGTCGTCCCTTGCCACTTCGTGCTTTGACTGTCACGGCTTCACTCTATCATGGTTTTTTCACATATATTCATTAAAAAGTTGATCGAGACAGTGAAAATGATACAGCGTGCGCTCAGTTGTCTGAGTCAATTATACACCCCTGTATTACAATTAAAATTAAAATTACTGTACGTATGGATTGTAGGCCTATGTATTCGAGCACCCCAGGAATCCTTCAACGCCAGGTGCAACCGCTAGAGTCTGGAACGGATTAACCGTGATAAACGAGGGACGACTATGAATAAAATTATCCTGAGGTCACAAGTAACAACATGAAAAATCCAAGATATATGCCACGTTCCTGGTTGAGAAAACAATGCCATTTCTCATCATACCCATCTATAAATTCCCTGTAATCCCAATCAAAGTCCCTCGAGATTTGTCATGGTACCAACAAGTTCACTCTAAAATATTATATGAAGCTATTTGCAAAAATGACAAAGAATGAGGAAGGTGGCCTTTCCTTTCAGATTAAAGCATATTATAACATGGCAATTATATAGCATGTGAAATATTGGTCCCCAAATAGACACAGATTAATAATAAAGTTGGGAACCAAAATATGTAAAATATGGGAATTTATGGGTGAGAAAGTGCTGCTGTATGGTAGAGTTGAGAGAATGGACCATCAGTAAATAATGTGAGTCATCTCTTCTCCTGTGCTCCTCCCTCTGGAAAGCAGTGCCTGGAACACAAGCAGGCATGCAGGGATTGTACTAGGGAAGTAATACCAAGGAGCCAGAGCGAGGGAGGTAGCATGCATCAGTAGACAGGAAAAATCAGAATGAGTTGTGTTCTTCAGTCCGCACAGTGGGCAGTTCGGATTTTATCTCACCGTGACCCTCTGAGGGACTATGTATAATGTGTTTAAGAATAGTCTGACAGAGGGAAAGAAAAAGCAAGCTCTTTTTCACTGATTCCCCTAATAAGATTTGCCCTTATTAAGGGAAGTTAATTCCTTCACATTTCCAGGCTACGCATGGGTGACTGCAGGGGACAGTCCCTGCTGGTGTCCCATGGTGATGTCTGAGACGCCCTGGAGCAGAAAATTAGAGAGGAACAAGTATAGCCAACTTAGTCTGCCTTCATCTGGTTGCTGGACTAAAAGGTGGGTTAGGAGGAGATGAGGCAGAGCCTAAAAACGTCCAACATAGGGTAACCAGAAATTCAAAGGTGAAAAAATATTAGATGTTAAGACACATGTTTGATTTCACCCCTACGACAGTGTCATTCTAGACCTCTGGAAGCACATTTAGGTAAACCAATGTTTAAAATATTCCTGAAGAATTCATACAAGAAACTTAAGATCAGTGATGATGTAGACCTGAAACTAATACATTGAATGTCAACTGTAATTAAAAGATTTTTAAAAATTAAAATAAAATAATGACAACAGAAAGCTCAACAGGCTTTCATAATGTCGACAGTTAAAAAAAAAAGAAAGAAAGAAAAAAAGAAATCAACTCAAGGTCAACTCTGTCCTATACAAAACCTTAAAAACAGTTAGGGTTTATTTAGTGCCTTCTCTCCCTTCAGATGTACCATTTTGTCATCATCACTTACAAAACTTTCCTCCCTATCTTTAGCTTATTCCTCATAATTTCTCAGTCGTATTGATGTAGCTGTATTCCCTTCATACATAATAGATTCAAGCACACTATTGTTTTCAGGTAACTGCAATAATTTTAAGTAAAGACGAAAAAAAACCAAAAAAGGTGAACAAGTTATACACAGAAATGTTCATTGTTTGCTATAAGAAATGGATCTTTAATATTGAAGTGTATGTTTATATTACTTTTCCTAAAGTATAATTAATTACAATTTATTACTTGCTAACATTCAAGAGTACTTGAATTATCCATAATAAGCGTGTTTGTAACATTATAGGGGAAAAAGTTACTTTACATTTCAAAGGTAGAGACTACGATTTAATAAAAATTTTGCGATTCAAACTCTTTAGAAAGTTCTACACAGTAAGAAACTCAGTTTCCTCGTGTTGATCAAATATTTTCCTTGGGAAACTTTATATATGGAATTAATTTGCACAGACAAAAAATAATAATCAATATTTAAGTATGAAACTGATAAAATAACTTAGAATGCAGACTGACTGGAGCCCACTGACAGGCAGGGATCCTGACTGCTAAGGGAGCTCTCTTGCACCGTTCATTTGGGTCCCCCTCTGCACACCAGTACTGGCATCCGTGACAAACAGAAAGGCCATATTTTCCTAATTCACTAGAAAAGGTGTGATGTCTTGGAAAGCTTGATTACTTACAGGTTTGGCAGGATACATTTTCATAAAATAAATGAACTAAATTTCCCGACTCCTGTTCTCTATCATGATACTCTCGTATTATTTAAAATTCTCCTGAGATGGTACCATTTAAATTACAAATATATGTACACTCTTTAATAGTAACCTTCTGTTGTTTTCACTAAAAATATTAGAGATACATTAACTGTTATTCAAGAGCATTAACATAAACTGTGCATTTAAACACATCAATTTTAATTACTTCAAAAATGTCCATGTGATTTAAAATATGAATTCAAGAAAAGAAGCCCCTTCACAACAATAAGCCCCCTTTTTTATTTTCCCACAATATTCTGTTCTTGAGCGTAAGTCTTTCCACTCAAAAATAAATTGAAAACATTTATATCCAAGGGTAATTTATAAGCAAGGGGAAGCAAGCTATGTAAAGTCTGTGTAATTGATAGACCTTATTTATATAGCCTTTCTGAGTATGGTTCCAATTATGTTTGTTCATAGTCCTGAACTTTTATTTTTAATATCTTCTGTTAATAATTTGAAAAATACACTAGCACCTCACGATGGAAATCTGGTTTTTAACCAGACAGATATAAGCTATTCATATCTCTTCTCTGCTAAATAGGTAAAATGATTTCCATTCAAAGTAGGCCTGACACAGGACGGCACTCCAGTGACACTGTTAACCTTCCACGCTCCGCTGTTGCGTAAACCCAAAATCACAGCTTGGAAATACACAGTGTATCTGTTCCAAGGAAGACAAAACACCTAAGAAACGAAGTTTGTTTCTGAATTTCCTGTTTTGGGTTTAGGACAAATTATGCTCAGCTGCACAAACAAAGTAATTGGCAACAGAATTTCAGTAGAAAGAAGGAATGTTTTCAGAATTATGAAACCCTCTTGAGAGGGAAATGTCTAAGAGCCACAGAAGAAGTATATATTCAACAGGCATGGAGTTTAAGTAACTTCAATATAAAAATGTCATTTTCTATGAATAATGGTGTCTAATTCTACTTCAAAATCAAGAAAATATGAAAGGTTATTACCAAGAGGGTGTTAACCAGATGTTCTCAATCTCTACACGGAAGGATGTCTGTAAATTAGACAGAAGGCAGAACAGCCACACATGGAAAGCTATTAAGTCTCGGAAAGGTTAAGAAGTGAGGATGTGAACAGTATTTTTAAGATTAATTAAACTTCATCTATCCAAGAAACTTTAGGCTGGAGGAAAGGCAGGCTACATTGATTATATATATTTCCACCCTATTGCCTTCTTTCTTCTACTTACGGAGCGTTTACTTTAGTGCTACAGCGATAAGCTAAATGTAGCAAAGGAAATAGTCCTCTGGATTATAAAATAAACTTTCCTACTTAAATTGTGTATCTGACTTGAGTCCACCTGGTCAACTAATAGGCATGATATCCCTCAATAATTGTATATAACGATTTACTTTGGAGTCAGGAAATGGTGACCTCTTGCAACTATGTGGCTGGGGAAAATGACTAAATCCTGAAGTTATATTGTGAGAATTAGCACAGTAATGATCCCAGCAAAATGCCTACAGGATGAACTTCTATCACTGGTGTATAAATTGGTTTCCTCAAGTGGACTGGATTCCACGAGGCAACAGCATCTTTCGGTGCAGTATCAAGCCTAGTGGACTGGCACACCTTACAGATGCATTAATCTCACGTGAAATATTTGGCATTGTTACAAAGACATTAGTGAAACTACCTGCCATGGAATGTCTGCCAAAAATGCTTACGAAAATTAGAATTTGAGGAAAGAAATTCACATGCACATAGCAAATCGGGCAGTTATAAAGAGGAATAATTTAATGTCACTTAATAACAAAATCTTCAATAAGTGACTATCAGAGGATAACAGAAAAACTTCAAATGCTGATTAACAGTCCAGAGACATTGCTGATAGAATTCCCTAAATGGCAATGCCAGAAAATTTAATAAACTGAGCACAGTGTCATTTGAGACATTTGGAGTATTTGCTATCTTTCCTTAGGGCCTGAAGTAAAGCAAATGGGATTGTCCTCCAGCAGATAATTGCCAGAGACAGGCTTTAAAATAGCCCAGTTATTCGCCTGTTAAACGTAAGTTGCGAAACCATAAAAATCCTAGAAGAAAACATAGGCAGTAAAACCTCAGACATTTCTCATAGCACTATTTTTGCCGATATATCTCCTCAGGCAAGGCAAACAAAGGAAAAAATAAACAAATGGGACTACATCAAACTAAAAAGCTTTCGCACAGCAAAAGAAACCATCAACTAAATTAAAAGTGAACCCACTGAATGGTAGAACATATTTGCCAATGATACATCTGATAAGGCGTTAATTTCCAAAAATATATAAAGAACTTAGCACCGAAAAGATAAACAACCCAATAAAAAACGGGTGAAGGACCTGAATAGACATTTCTCCAAAGAGGACATACAGATGGCCAAGAGACATATGCAAAAATGTTCAACGTCACTAATCATCAGAGAGATGCAAATTAAAACCTTACACCTGTCAGAATGGCTACCATCAATAACAACAAACAGCAAGTGCTGGCGGGGACGTGGAGAAAAGGGAACCCTAGTGCACTGCTGGTGGGACTGCAGACTGGTGCAGCCACTGTGGAAAGCAATACAGAGTTTCCTCAAAATATTAAAAAATGGAACTGCCTTTTGACCAGGCAATCCCATTTCTGGGACTATAGCTGAAGAAACTGGAAACACTAATTCGAAAGAATACATGCACCCCTATGCTCACTGTAGCGTTATTTACGATAGTCAAGACCTGGAAACAGCCCCAGTGCCCATCAGTAAAATGCTGTGGTACATCTACACAGTGAAATACTACTCAGAGGTAAAAAAAAAAAAAAAAAGTGGGGGGGAGGGGGTCTTACCTTTTGTGACAGCATGGATAGACCTAGAGATTATTATGCCAAGTGAAATAAGCCAATATTATGGGAACTAGGGTTCCCATAATATAAGGGAACTAGGGTTCCCTTTTCCCCTCTATAATAAGACCTAGAGATTATTATGCCAAGAAAGATAAATACCATATCATCTCACTCATATGTGGAATCTAATGAACAAAATAAACTGATGAACAAAATAGAAACAGAGGCATGGATACATGTAACAGACTGATAGCTGTCAGAGGGGAGGGGGTTTGGGAGGCTGGGTAAAAAATGGTGAGGGGATTAAGAAAAAATATATATACATAACACATAGACACAGGCAAGAGTAGGTGATAGCCAGAGGGAAAGGGGAGTAGAGGGAGATAAAAGAGGGCAAAGGGGGATAAATAGGGATGGAAAGAGACTTTGCTTTGGGCATGATACAGTGTGTACATGATGTTTTGTTGAGTTGTACACCAATGCTTCTACTTCCTGAGAAACAAAGTAGACTAACTTATCCACTGCCCAGACAGTCTCTGGGTTGTAGATCTAGCTGTCCCTAAGCCAGGAGAGGATTGCTCTGTGTAGTAAGGTTGTTGCCTGAAGTTGAAATACTTATATAATTTTTGAAAATTATATATTATATATATAATCACTGGGCTATTTTTATATTATATAAATATATTATATAAGTATATTAATATATTATATAAATAAAATATAAAAATTATTTTATATATAATATAAAATTTATATTTTATATTATAAAATAATATAAAATTTATATTATATATATTATATAACATGTTATATTATATTTATATTATATAAATATATCTCAAATTGAAATTTTAGAAGAAAACTAAAACAGACCAAACCAAAAATATGAAATGCTTAGGACTGTTTAGTACTGTGTTTAAAATAGGATATTTTATATACAAAGAGAAGCACCTACACATTTTTTATCTAATTGAGGGAAAACCTGTAAATAATTCAAGACTTGTTATTAAATGAGCTTAGGTTAGTTTCACCCACACATTCAAAATAATTATGATGCTTTCTGTTAAATGAGTGATAAAAGTATTGCTTGATATTTGTTCTTCAAAATGATTTATTAGTAATATTTCTGACATTAAAATATGTTAGCCACCACCAAAATTAATGGAATTGGACTATAGCCATAGCACATACTGCATCCAAAAAAGCCCTACTTCCTTCTTTGTATGCCATATATTATTTCTGTGTGATGATTTAGTTACTTCTCCAGACCTCTAATTGTCTTGTTAGACTTACTCAAAGCCTACAATTCAAAGCCTGCCAACATGTGTTGGAAAAACACAACTAGACTATGGACCTCTCCACACCAATTAATCTAAATTAAAAAGAATACCATTTAATAAGATACAATCTATAAATGTATTACTTTTATATATTTAAGAATGGAAGATGAACAAAAAATAAAAGGAAGCTATCTACTGTAAGAGAATCAATTTCCTTCTGTAGCTAGTGTAGGTATTTCAGCTTCAGGCAACATCCTTACTACACAGAGCAATCCTCTCCTGGCTTAGGGGCAGCTGGATGTACAACCCAGAGACTGTCCCGGCAGTGGACAAGTTAGTCTACGTTGTTTCTCAGGAAGTAGAAGCATTGGTGTAGATTCGTCATCACTAGAAATGTTCATGCACCAAGTGATTCTTCTCCAAACATAATCACGCTAGATGGGCTCTGTGGCTAAGTCTATAACACTCAACAATGTAGCTGGAAAAAAACATTATCAGCTACTTCTAACCATGGTGATAACAGATGCTTATTTTTTAAAAATGAATAATACAGGTAAGCATAAAGAAGAAAATGAAAAAATATTTGTAAGCCTATCCTCAAGAGACCCATTTTGGAGAAAATAAAAGACAAAAGCAAAAGAAAAGCTTTTTTATAGCTTCTGACTACATCTTCATTGCTCTCCACACCCACTTATTACTTCACCAGAGAAAGCAATCCAGTGCTCAAGATGAGTGCAATTCTGCCTCCTCTCTGTGTACTAGCAAGGAATGCTCTCAAGGAACATTATTTACATTATATCCTGCCAATTTGTATTCTAACTAGTCTGTTACCACATTTGTCCTTCTCTCTAGATGGTAGGCTCCTAAAAACCAAAATCTGCATTTTCTTCAATTTAAATATATGAAGTTTAACAATAGTGACTAGCAAATATTATGTTCTTGATTGTTTCACTATTGAATGAATTGACAACTGAATGTGTGCCACTTCCTGTGTTCTCTAAGTATGTAGTCAAGTCACACTGTTTCTCCATAAGCCTATTTATTTCCTGCATGACACTTGCAGATGACAACATTCTAACAGTTGAATTAAAGCTAAGGCCTTATCTGAACAGGTTAGCTTTCCTGGTAGTGTTTAACTGAACCAAAGGAGAATTTGTCAAGATTTCCACCTAATTCTATTTTTTAACAAATTAAAAAAATATATATTTTGTTCAAGTAATTAGAAAATAATTACTAATCACTTCATATATTGATGAAGGGTTGTATGAAAATGTGCGAACACTAGATACAATTAGAGAATCCTTTCATCTGATATGATTGGATATGAACTGGTTAATCAACTGAAAAATCTGGCTAACTCTGGCAAATTAAAAAATGTTTAAATGTTAATTTCCTATTCATTTTCTTAAGAAGAGGACTTTTAAAAATGAATGAAAATGTAGAAAAATTACAGTTTTTAATAGTCTTTCTTGTATGATCCACATCAATTAGACACTGCTACAATTTTTAATTTTGATTCTTTAAGGTGAAACAAACTTAAAGCCAATTGAGAAGGAATTCATGTGCAAAATCTTTGCAGATATTTTACCATTTATGGCCAAACTTTTATAGCTATCTAAAAGGACCAAACTGTACATTTTCTGGAGAAGGGGAAGTTGTTGATTTTTTTGTTTTTGTGAATTTGACTTTATTGTGTCTTCCCAAAGCATCCAGCTTAGTTATCATGGAAACAACAGCTGTTTTTTCACATGTATTCATATATCATTGGTTTATATAACATTTTATTAAGTCACATAATTACAGGAAAATTACAACTAGCATCAATTCATTTGGGAATAAAAACAACGGAATGAGTAAAGATGCAAAGAATGGGCGGGGCTTAGGGGTATTCAAAAGAGGAGCCTGGTGTTGGCAAGCGTCCATCAGGCCACTGCCACTGGTGAGTGAGGTCTGCAGAAGGAGTCAGCAGAGTCAATTATATATGGGTGAGTAGAAACTGTGCCAAAATCTCATCTTCAACATTCATTGCTATGTGAATCACTGCTCATTTCAATCCTGGATCGTCTGTCTCTCAAAAAGCTCACAGCTTCCCTCTCCTCTCATTCTAGTTGCCTTGACTCTAGTCCAGTGCTTCTCCAAACATCCTCCCCACCCCAATCTGTTGCAAACTAATATTATACTTGTAAAACACAATACAAATACAATGGGACAATGGGAAAAGACCTAAAATACAAGGTCACTTGCAATTATTAGTTCAGTAGACACAAAGATACTTTCAGACTACTATAAAAGTTTCCAAACATTTCCTCTCAATTTCTGTTCTTATCTCCTCATGGACCAGGAACAGTCCTGTTCTGTGGGAACTAGTATTGGCTTGCAGACAACACTTTGAGTAACACTTACCTACTCCAAGCTTTCAGATGAGCCTCGTTTGTATTCTGTATAATCACATTTCATGTGGGCAACATGATCTAGAATACACTTCATGAATGGACATAGTAAAATAGACAAAGCCTTGAAAGAACACTACAGATATTCTTGTTCTAATCACTTAACATGCTATTTCAGCTAATTACAATGTGAGCTTCCTCAACGAGCTTTTATTTTGTACTGGGGCTCAAAGAGAAGCCATGCAGAACAAATCCTGCCCTTAATTTTGGGTTTATTTTCCATAGCTGGTTCAAATGTACACATAAAGATATACCAGAATCCTGAAAAAAAAATCTAGATACTTCCATATGTGTGTCCTTTAAAAGGGGAAAAAAGAACTGATTTTAACTTAATCAAGATGGGCACCAAAGAGAATTTGTAACATGAAAAACAATAAATATGGGCAATGTTGGGCTCAAGCTCAAACAAGCAAGGAATAACTTCTTTTGTAAAACTACACCATAAGCAGAAATTCCCTAAATAATTGGCTAATTAAGTATTGCTTGGTTGACCACTCATAGATAGTTTAGTGTAATGTTTAAACTGTGCTCTATCATCATTACAAAGACTAAGCTATTATGCCAAGATAAGACTCAAATACTTTTGTTCTGAATTAAATAAAATCCTATAATCATGGTTATAAAAACATCTGTCTGACATTAAGCAGTTGGCTGCTAAAAAGGGAGATTTTCTTTTCATCTGTTCCATAAAATCATAGACCCAGGGATAAGTCTTCAAAATACTCACCCCTCCCCACACCAAGCAGATATTTCTAAAAGTGCTGTGTAGCATTTCTCAACTTTTTTTTTTCTTTGTCATAAGTTTAGTTATCTTTCCAATTTTTGATTTGTCATTAAAACAAGACAACACAAAACAAAATTTTTTGATTAAATTCACTGGTGTTTCCAGAATATATTTCAACCATTATAATATATAGTGCTTACTATAATAACCAACTCTCCTCTTTGGCTTTGTGTTCATTCATTAATACATTGTGTTTGTATGCAGAAAGGTCCCTGGTATGAGTATATGTTATAAGCTTTTCTTGTAAGGCAAATTCTCAAGTTCCTTAATAATTGCTTATTATTTGTAAACTTCTTTAAAAATTCCCTTTTTGGTGTGTAATTTCAAACATTTACATTTATTTCTCTAATCAGCCTAAGTGAAAAATTTAAAAATATTTGATCTCTTCATAAAACCTGAACTTAGAGTCTCAAAAGAAAAAAAGAACAAATACCAAAGTACCATTATTTTATGTTATAATTACTCAAACCTACATGACCATCTTCATGAACATGTTGTCCCAGTCTTGCCCTAGCTAGTCGGAGAGTAGCCACAAGTACCTGAAGTCTCTTGATAATACCTTCCGTTTGAGGAAACATTGGTTTAAGCATAAAATATTTCACACTGAGGTTTCTGAATTATTCATTGAACTCTGGGTTTCACAAGATAGTGATAAACTGGTAATACACATGCAAAAGTGCCAAGATTACAAGGACAGTGTAAGGTCAACCCCATGAGCTCTGAGTCTTACCAAAGAATACATCACCACCAAGGAATGTATTAGTTCTATACTTCAAAAAGGAAAATAATCAGTCAATCTTTGCCTCATTTTCAAAAGTCAGACAGGAGCAGCAAGAATCACTGAGGCCCCTCTGCAGGCAGCCTAGAAGGATTCTGCACGTCTTGATGTCAGACTGATCATAGTCCGCACTTGCATAAAGCACAGGAAAGAGCAGGGCTGAGGGACAGAGTGGGTTTATGCCGGTGTCTCGGCTGTTCTTGCAGAACACCCCTACATTTCTGTTTTCACTTACTCTGCTTTGAAGTCCTCCTGCCTTGACTGGAAACAATTTGCTCTCTCTAAGAAAGATTGGCATTTTCCATGGATATAAGGGATACAGTAATGGTAAGCCATCATAAAATAATGTACTGGCGTGTGTACTGGGCTAAATCTTTAGGATAAAATACAGAAACTAAAGTGGTTTCATTCTACACAGAAAGAAGTGCGTCCTTCTGGACAGCCTTGTATTTATAACTAGAGTAACTACAGCATTAAGGACATTATAATCTTTATAGTCATGAATGTGAATTTTCCTTTTGACTTTCTTTTGATTTTTAAGAGCACTGATGTTGGGAACTGGTTAAATAAGGTTTATGCCAATGCCTTCCTTTAGAAGTTTTTCACCCTCAGGAGTGCATTTCATAGGTTTACCTTGTACTGATAAAAAAAATTGGTTTGTTCAGCTTAGGTCATCATGACGGACAAAGGGAGGGTAGAAAAAAATAAAGAGTGCCATGGGGAAAGGTTTCATTGAGAAGAAAATAGGACTGGGCTAGGTATGAAACATTTGTTTTCCACTTGTTAGCAACAAAGAAAAAATAATTTCTCAATTGAAGGCACCTTCTATACATCCAGAGAAATAAAATAAGATTTTCCCCATACTTGCTTAAATAATTTCATTCAACCCAATTCCTAGAGATAGCATAGGATCCCATGTTTACGTAGGTAATATCCATTATAAAGACTTCTGAGGAAAAATACCTGAAGCTGACAAAAATATTTTTTATAAATCAACAAAATATATACCTTATATAATTTTATAATATTCATATGGGGAAAGAGAAAGTAAAAATGATGTAGGATTAGGGTCTAATTAGATGATACTTTAATCCTGTGTATCAACAGAGACATTTCTCTACAATTATCATGTGGATTAAAAAGTACGTCTGCTCATTCATGACTATGTGTACCCCCTCTCCCTTTCTTGGAGAGAACTCACGGACATGGACAACAGTGTGGTGACTGTGGGGAGAGGGGGGTGGCAGTGGAAGAGGGCATAGAAGGGATAAGTGGTGATGGAAAAAATTAAAAAGCTGGTGTTGCTGCATCCCATGCACTGAGAGGTTCCGGTTCAATTCCCGGTCAGGGCACATGCCCGGGTTGTGGGCTCCATCCCCAGTGGGGGATGTGCAGGAGGCAGCTGATCAATGTTTCTTGTCCACATCGATGTTTCTCTCTCTTTCTCCTTTCCCCTCACTCTAAAAAATCAATAACAGCATATTTTTTAAAAAAGGAAAGAATTGAAAGCCAATGGCCATATTTATATACTGTTCCACAGAGCCTATCGCTCGAGCTTTCCTCACAAACTATCGTTCATGTTCTAATTCCTTCTTTGTGTATTTTTACTTCTCTCTATTTGAGTTAAATTTATTATCCATGGGTAAATGTGCCAACTTAAACTTCTCAATCCTGGCTGCACAGAATTAGGTCTGAAACGTCTGGGTCAGCATTTTCCCACACACAGGGAAGTGCACGGCGTCCTTCTGGGCTCCTTCTCTGGAGCCAATCTTTCCTGAGTTCTAATTAACTCTTTGACTTTTTCGAGCTCTGACTGAACATTCAATTCTCAAGGCCTGCTGGATACTCTACTTGGCCCCAATTAAAAGTTGTGCTGAGATGTTTAACATTTAAGTTCTCCTAGTTCTTGAAGTGCAGAGCTACTCCCCCTGTCTTAGTGCATAACACGATACAGCAGGAACCCCCTTGTCCACTCTGAAAGGTTTTGATGAGAAAGTAGCTGTGCTCCTGTTACAAGTCAAGATGTAAAACCATCAATTCCAAAACTGCATTCAGAGCATGAGGAAGGGGAGGGAGAGGGACAGAAGGAAAAGGAGGAGGAGAAGGAAAAGGAGGAAAAAGAATGAAGGGGGAAAGGGGGCAGAAAGATTATAAAAAGTAAATACAACGTTGTTGAAATTTGTAAGAACCATAAATAAGCGAATAAATAAACAAATAAGAGAACTTCTCTCAGAAAGCAGGGCAAAATGATTTCTAAAAAAAAATGTTTAAGAATTTTTAAGAGAGATGGAAGATCAATCCAGGAATGCCCAAAGTTACCATATACTCAATAAGAAAAGGCAAGAAGGAAATAAGAAATAAAGAAAACATTTTTGAAAATAAAAGAATACTCTGGCCTAAAAAAAAAGGGTCCACATAGTGATGGATAGATAAAAGAAACAAAAGAGCAAAAACTATAGTTAGAAACATGCTCATACAATATTAAAGATAAAAACAAAAAGTTATGGAGTGTGGGATAAAAAACAGAGTCTGGTGTCAAAATTCTCATTTGCGACACAAGACACTTCATGACAATAAATAATGTGTCTGGAAAAAAGATTAAAAGATTTCAAAGCATAATTCCCACCTAAGCAAACCACCCACCATGTGCTGGGGCAAAATAAGTTCATGATTCAATGTATTTTGACTCAAAGTGACGCCGTTATAATAACCTGGTTATTAAAAACAGGAAAGGAGCAAAGGGGAGACTAGATAATACAGGCGGGCCATTTATACAGCTTTGACAGAAGCTGCAGTTAACACTGTCCAGGTCTACTCCCAGCAGATCACCGGAGGAAGACACTGGACAGAGGCATGCTAAGTAAGGTCTGGCTGACATGGGAAGGTGCTTACCTGTCAATTACACCTGGAAAAAGGTAACTGGCAAGAATAGACATGGGCACTGCAAGGTCTCGAAATCTGAGATATTTAAATTCCTGAACAAAGGGACTTGGTTCACCTCCCTCTCTTGGCCTCTTGGCCCTCTTGCTGTTTTGGGACTCGTGTTGCAAGGGGCATGCTCCCCAGCATTTGCCTGCATGGCTCACAGCCATATGGAACCCATATGATGGACTGACGGACTGACTCTAGCCTCATGCTCTGCTGGACTCCACTCCATCATGGAATGAAAACTGTGGACACTGGCTCAGCTTCGGCTCTACTAGACCCAGAGCTGCATATTTTCCAGGACTGGAGAAAGGAAACTGGGACTTTGCAAACCGAGGGATGTAACTCTACACAAAAAAGTACTCATTCTCCCATGCGAGTCTTAGAAAATTATTTTTCTCAAGACAATGCAAGAACCCCACTCCCACTAGTGACAGAGAAATCCCACCCACTCCATTCTCCAGTAACAAAAGCATATGTCACAAGCACTCTGGCTAAATAAAACAGAAATAATCCAACAAAGTGGAACTCGTAGGAACCAAGAAGAAGATTTAACGTTGGAATTAACTGGAAAGAAATCACTGATGGCAACTTCAGAGTATGCTTTAAAAAAGAATCTTGACTTCAGGACGTTTGACAAGCAGCATAATTAGAAACTAGCTTATTTTAGAGACATGGTTGAAGACTACACTCACTTGATCTGTCAAGATAAATAAAATACAGTTGGAAATTCCATGGGAAGTAGAAGCTAACAAGGTAATAATAAAATAAACATAAAAAAGAAAGCATGTTATTATTTTGAGCAATTGATGGATTATTTAAAAAGGGGACCTGGATGCTTAGAAGATTTTCCTTGAGCAACAGGCATTTAGCTTCAGAGTGTTATGTTCTTCTTGGCATACCTAATCACAGTTAAGTGTTCTCCAATGCATGAAATTAAATATTCATAACACTATCAAAAGTATTTGTTGGTTTTAAATTTTTGGAACCAATTTATAGAGAAAGTACTAGAGGCCTTTTTGATAATATAAATAGCATGTAAATTTTATAAACCATACAAATTAATTATTTTAATAAATATCTAAGTGTCTGCTCTGTGCTAGGTACTGTTCTAATAACTGTAGATTCAACAGCAAAAATAGACAAAATTCCTAACTTCCCGAAGCTTATGTTATGGGGAGAAAAATAATCAAGATAGTAACACATCTTGATTATTATAAAGTGTAAATTAATGTTCTGGCACAAAATAAAGCAGGATAGAGTAACATAGAGGAATAAAGCTATGTAGCTATTTTATAAAGGGATGGAAAGCAGAAGGGAAAAAGCCATGCATCAGTTCACAGGAAGAGCACTCCAGGGAGCGCATGCATCTAGGAGCCAGGGACTCAGGTGCTGGATAGCCAAGGCCAGAGAAGAGAGAATTGTGAAGAGGAGTAGAGCTAGGGTCTGATTAAAAGACTGGGCCAGAGATTGTACGTAAGGCTTTGTAGGTTATATTATGGACCTTGGATCTCCTTCTGAATATGATAAGGAGACCCTGGAGGATTTCAGCTGAGCAATCTTGTCCCAACATGGGGTAGAAGAGGACGGGATCCCTTAGGCTGCATAGCAGGAAGGCAAGAGAAACTGTGAAAAGTTGGTGGCACAAGAAATGCAGTTTCAAATATATCATTTAAAGTTGTAAATGCAAATAATATAATAGACACAATAATACAACTTTTAAAAAGGGAAAGAAGGAAGAGGAAGAAAAAAGTGGGTAATGTCATCAATTATGTTAATTGCTTGTCCTTCACAGCTACTGCTAAAAATAGATGAAATAAGAAAAAGGGGCATTAATAGTCAAAATAGTCAGTAGACAAGGACTGAGGAGAGAACACTGCTAAATTTCATGTTATATCTTTATTTACTATGTGTGAACGATGTCTTGCTGATTCTTTTGTTAAACTTTCATTTTAAGTTTTGTTAAAAGCAATTTATACAAGTTGGAAATTATGTTTTCTGCTTTATCAAGCATATTCATCATACCTTTCCAGTCCAAAAGCCACAGTAGAGATCGTTAGCATAGAAATGTGGTATTTTCTTGGATTATAATCTCATTATAACATATTCAGAAAGACTTTTATATCAAACCTAAAAACACATATTTCCATGTATCTGAATATCTTTTGAAAGGGAAAATATATCAAAAGTATTTCTACATGGCATTAGCATTTTCTATATTTATAAACACTCTGCATTCAATTTAAAGGTAATTCCCAGTATAGGTTTTTCCTATGAAATATGGATGATACTCATGATTAGATAAGGTTTCACTGTCACTTCTGCTTATTCATGATTGACCTTTTAGCAGTAAAAATAAAAATGGGTGGAAAACAAGTTCATAATTGGTCAAACGTAATAAAAGTAAAACACCAATTAATGTCAGCAATGTCACAACCACAGCCATAGCTTCTCTCTGCATTCCAATATAGCTTCAAAAATCATGAGTTGATAACTAAAATGATATGAATGAGAACTTATTTTAAATTTCCATTTCAGTCTTTATTTCCTTTTAAATTATTCTGAATTTTTGAAGTGAAAATATTTCAGGGTATTTTTAAGTAAACTAGGAAATATGCCACATTTTGAAAGAAAATTTACTCCAAAGATAATGTTCAGTGTCTAAAATAAAGATTTTTATTTATAAAGGTGTTTTCAAAATCATTCTTCTTCTATAAGTCATGTTACCACACCACACTTGAAAGTTCATGTTGAAAATAAATAATATCTGATTTATAATATTTAATACATTTAGCATTTACTGTTTATTTTTCCAGTTACATTAAATTGTTTACTTTGTCTCCTTGTTTAAAAATGAACAAAATTTTACCAATGAGATCAAAGTAAAAAACTTCCTGGGATCTAATAAAAATGAACACACAACACCACAAAATCTATGGGATGCAGCAAAAGCAGTCCTGAGAGGGAAGTTCATTGCACTACAGGCCTACCTCAAGAAACAAGAAACATTTCTAATAAACTATCTAACCTTACAACTTGAAGGATTAGAAAGAGAACAAAAAGAAAAACCCAGAGTAAGAAGGAAGGAAATAATAAAGATCAGAGCAGAAATAAATGACATCCCTACATACATAGCGGCAATGTTTACAATAGCTAAGATCTGGAAACAGCCCAAGTGTCCATCAGTAGAATACTGGATAAAAAAGCCCTGGTACATTTACACAATGGAATACTATGAAGCTATAAGAAAGAAAGATCTCTTATCATTTTAGAGGACATGAAGGGACCTGGAGAGTATTATGTTAAGCAAAATAAGCCAGTTGGAGAAAGACAAGAAACACATTATTTCATTTATTTATGGAATCTAATGAACAAATTAAACTGATGAACAAAACAGATCCAGAGACATGGAAGTAGGAAACAGACTGACAAGCCTCAGAGGGAAGGGGGTTAGGGAATGGGAAGAGATAAACCAAAGAACTTATATGCATAACCAATGGATACAGACAACAGTGCAGTGAAGGCAGGGGTGGGGGGGCAGGAGTGGGGAGGAGAGTGTCAATGGGGGTAAAAAGGAGGGACATCTGTAATACTTTAACAATAAAGATAATTTTAAAAAAATGAACAAAAGTGCTTTTTTAAATGTTAACAATTAGAAAATAATAGGGTGTAAAATTAGCAATTTGTACTTTATCTACTGTTGTCAACCCAAGAAATAATATAATTTAATGAATAAATAAATTTCTCACTCTGTAAACATCAACATACTTTAGGATGGTTTTAGAAAGTGGCTTTTTAATAATAAAAAGGAAAAGCTGCATAAATATTTCATAAAATGTAATTCCTAATAATCTCAGAAATTCTCATGATTTTAAGGATACTTTCTATCACTAGTTTCTAATTGAAGAGCTTGATTATTATTTTAGTACTGATTTTAACTGACGCGAATTGTTCTTGAGCATTGAGAAAGTTTCTTTCATATGTGGTTTTATTCTCGATAAAAGTTCATGATCAGAACTTCAAGGATGACTTTTCTCCATTTGCTGGAATGGAGATATGAAATTTCACTATTGTTATTATTTCATAATAGTCAATAGAAAACAACCAAGATTTCGATCAAGGGCCCAAGAAAAATGACAAGGTGGGGTGAATGTTCTTAAGGCCAAGACTAGGGAATGCTAGTCATGTTTTAGGTCAAAGAAATAAAGGAAACTCCATCTTAAATAATATCATGCCCAACTTTTTCTAGAGTAGTAGCCAAAGGTGCTGATGTGGCTGTATTTGCAGTAAAGTTGTGTGGTGACATTAGCACAACTCAATTCTTCTCCTCAACCCTACAGCTGGCACAAGGCCACCGTCGATGTGCAATTCAGCTTAATCACATTGGGCAGAGTTGGCTCATGTAGTCTTCAAGGTAACACATTTTGTGAGCCTTTAATGTTTTCTATAGTTGACGTAGGATTCAAGTATCAAGTTCAATGGCTGCTTTTTGATTTGTGGTTAGGCTGGAACACATTTTCAAACACTTTTTTTTTTAGAAAGGAATATGAAACTTTTGAATAACATGTAATAAGCTATATAGGGAAATATATTTTGAGATAGGCAATGAACTACAAGGAAAGCCTTATTTTTAGGAACCAATTTCTCCATCAGATAAATGCCTCACTGAGCAAGTCCATGAATGAGAGACTCCTGGGCTCAATCCACCACCTCACAATCCACTGCAGGGCACTGTGTGTGCAAATCTAGAGAAATACTGCACATTAAGTAAAATGAACCCAGGCACAATTTACAGAGTCCTCAGTAGGAAATGTTGTTTTTTCTTTGTTCATTTGTTTTGTTATAATTTCAAAGGCATTAACAGAAACAAAGAATTGAAAAAAATCATACATGTGCCTGATTTTTCTCATTCATAAATGATGTAAAATTATATCAGGCACGCTGAAACATCTATGGATATTAAAATGAGAGTTTTAGAGAGTTATAACAGAATAGGAGCTTATTCAATTATTTAATATAACACTTAATTTTTTGCATGTGTAGTAAAGTTTAATAGAAATCTGTAAAGGATAGACAATAAAACAATTATATTTATTTAGCTAATTTGTATCAAAATGTGCATAATTCTCAGTACTACCAAGCCACCATTCTTAAACTATAAAGAAAAAAAAATTAAGGTAATACATTCAGAATAAACTGCAAATTGGATTTGGAAAGCATGTCCAACTATTTACCAACAGCTTCTCACACAGGTCAATGACTAGCTGGAAAAAAAGAGAGGCGAACTGAATTCTTAAAACTACCTTCACTGTTTTAAACACATTCATTATATAATTATTATTTATGTAAAAGCATCAAGTAAAGAATTATGTAAATCTAAGCTGATGATGGGATGTGATTCTTAATTATTTAAAACTACTTGAGAGTTTTTAACTAGAGTATTACCTTATGCAATATTGATTATCCCAACAATATGCCTGACCTTGAAGGTTCTAATAATCTAGAAGGGAAAAAAAAGTCTGAAATTTCCCCTTCACATATTGCTATTTATTACATACTTCTTTACCATCTTTTTTTTTTTTTTTTTTTTTTAATATCTTCTCTTTAGTGAGTCATTGCCCAGCAGAATCTATGGAAACCAGGCTAGGGAGAAAGTATTTGACTCATACAAATTTGCTTTTAAAAATTAAGTGACTCGTGAAAAGTTGTTTTTTAGTAAAAATACATTATAGCGTAGTTTTATTCACGTAATTGTTGAAAGAACTGAAATAAAACAGATGTAAGGAAAAAAATCATATGTGCTACAGATTATATACATTTATGGAAAATTAGTGTTTCTGGCATAGTATCCAGTTTCAAACTGGATATAATTTTTCAAATATTTTCTCCAATATAATCTCTATAAATTCTACTGAACAATGAAGAAGCTTTCCTCACTGAAAGATAATTTGGAAAAGAGTAAGAAGATAAATACTAAAAAATGGGATGGTGGAAGAAAAATGTCCATATGTTCCATCCCTCTTGAATTTTAAAGAAAATATAACATCAAGCAGAGGGACTAAAAAACAGTTCCTGATATGAGTGTACAGTTAATATATATTCACTGATCAAACACTAAGAGGCAGGTATTCAGGCCATTCCCCGCTTTGTAGCAACTTCATTTACTACCTGAGTGACCTTAACATAATTAGGTCACTCAGGTAGTGGGACCCTGAGTGGGACCTAAATTGACCTAAAAGTGCAATTCAGCACTTTACATAAATGTCAATAGCAATTAGAAATAATAATTAAACAAGAATATTTCCTTTTCAAAGATGTAATTAACCGTTGCATATAAGTCAACTTCTACAGTAATGGGCATAGAGCAGGCACTAAAAATATTAGTTTCTCTTTTTATAAATATAAAACTTATAAAATCCAACTATCTGAAAAATGCCAAACGATTATTATTTCTTGCTTACTAAAACAAAACATGGATTTTTTTTTTTCTGTTACAGTGTCTACTGAGCAATTGAAATTTATCAACACATCATTGACTATAACATCCCTATTAATAGCCCTTTAAAGATCACAACTTATAATAATATGGTCAATGGCAACTTCCAGGACCAAATAGGAAAGCCACAACTAGACTACTAGCCTTATAAAAAGAAAATCAAGCACCATGCAGAGTGATACACATTAAAACAGAAAAACTTCAGCCCAGCCGGTGTGGCTCAGTGGATTGAGGGGCATCCCATGGACTGAGAGGTCCTGGTTCGATTCCGGGTCAGGGCTCAATGTCCAGTAGGGGGCATGCAGGAGGCAAGCGATTTTCTCTTTCACATCGATGTTTCTATCTCCCTCTCCCTTCCTATCTCTCTCTCTAAAAAAAAAAAAAAAAAAATCAATCAATTAAAACATAACAAAAACCACAGAAAAAAACTCAGAAACATGGATATGTGAATAAAGTTTTTATTTTTAATCTGAAAAGAATTTTATGGAGAAACAAGAAGTTATCACCTCTAAAAAATGTTTAATCAGATTATTGCCAAAAAGATTTATCTTCACTATGGTAAGAGAGAAAAAAAAAATAACCAACCTTTAATCCTCTAGAAGAAGCTCAGTGTTCCTCCATAAATACAGTTTTCTTCAAAAAATATTTATAAGTATAAGCAAAAGTGGTTTGGGATTGTGTCCCTAATGGATATGATCAACCGATAATTTCTCAATTATTCAAAGGTTGCTGGACAACAGCTCTCTTAGGAGGTAACTTTTCTATATCATGCCTAAAAGTTATAGGCCAATAATTTAAAGCAGCTTGGACATGGAGACAGGACACAGGAGAAAAAAAATAAGGTGTTTGGTTTCGTTACCTTGAACTTCAAGAAGTGAATTATTTGTGCTCTTCTGATTGAGAGAAGAGAGGATTTAAAATCTTCTTATGTCAGCTTTGTTTTGGTAAAGGGCACAAGATGATAGTGGGACACTTTTCAGAAGGCTATTCTCCAGAGTAAAGGTGAAGCAGGTGGATTATAAAGAGGTAACAGAGAAGAGATATGGTAATGTTTCAGTAAAGCTCACTTTTAGGCACTCCAGCACAATGAGCATTGGCTAGGGAACAATAAAGTGTTTAATGAGAAATTCAGTGATTTAATTATTTTATTTTTATTTATTTTTTAGAATAGTTTACTGATTTTTAGAGAGAGGAAGGGAGAAGAGAGGAACATCAATGTGAGAGCATAACATGGATCAGCTGCCTCCTGCATGCCCCCTACCTGAGCATGTGTCCTGACTGTGAATTGATCCAGCAATCTTTCCGTGCACAGGAAAATTCCCAACCAACTAAACCACACCTGCCAGGGCAAATCCAGTGATTTAAAAAAAATCAGTTATTATCATTATGAAAGGGAAAAAAAAATCATTGCTCCGAACAGAAAAAGGTAAAATAAAATAAAAACCATTCAACAAAACTGAGAATTTCAGTAGAGGAAAGACTGGCTGCAATGTCACACTTTTTAAAAAGGAATCACCAAAAGTTCATAAGTTTAACACAGAGAATGAAATTCTATCTGCTCCTTTCCTGAGGATGTGTTCTCAAGTTGAGAGCCAAGTCAAAGAATGAATGTTCTTTGAAAATAACATTGTTTCCTGATATTATATGAGACATGCTAAGCATAAAAAGCAAAAAAAAAATAATAATAATAATTTTAGAATCATAAAAGTCCAATCAGAGGACAGGAAAATCACACAAACAAGTAGTACTTGGAATATATATTCCCATTTTACTCAAATGGTTCAGTGGCCTTTCTGTCTCAGAGCTGTCCGTGGTGCTGAATGCCAACGCAGTTTAGTAAATAGTCTTTTTGCACCGCTTTTGAATCCATCTTGTCCTGTTGAATTGAACTATCCCCCACAGAAGTTATTTAACTAAATGTAATGCTTTCTGACTTTAATTATTACCTAGATCGATTATGTATCCAGATCTACATCAAAGGTGATTTTAACTTCACCCTGCACCGGCTTCTTACCCAGCCAAGAAACTTATCTTGTTTCTCAACATCTAGTTCATATTGTCCAAGGTGAGTTAAAAGTATAGAAAACCCATCATTTCCAGTGGATCAAGTAAAATACCAATCTTTATATCCCCTACAACAAACCCAAAGCTACACAAAACACCCTTATATTTTCCAGTTCTCAGCACCTTTACTGAAAATGTCTACTATGCTATTAAAAATCCTGCAAGAACAACAGTTTTAGCTAGTTTATTGGCTCAGACAAGAAGTCATGAAGCAACATAAAGAACAAAGATTTGGGGTCATGGCATCAGGTCTGTCTATATCACTTATAAGACATAGGTGTGACTTGAAGTTTCTAAGTCTTCACTTTCTCTTTGACAAAATTAGTGGGATACAAGGATCGTGTATATATAAAATAAGACAATAGGTGTGGAAGTCACTTAAAAATGTAAAGGCTTGGGAACAATATGATTAAAATCAGAATAATTTCTGAGTAAATATACATATGTTAAAATTGAATGTTGCCTGGAATCTAAGTTTTTTCAAAATACAAGGCCAGATCTAGATGATCTTAAACTTTAAGTAATGAGCTATCAAATCAATCTGAGGAGAGATTGCCTCTGAAAAAGAAAACCAAATACTAAATCCAACTGTTTTGTAGGTTCAAAACAAGACTGAATGTTATTTTATATACACAGTGAATTTTTAACAATGTCTTTTCTGATCAACCACACACAGAGTTGAGAGATGTAGTGGAATTCTACTTAACTAGCATACAGATGCATCAGATTATCAAAATTAATAAACTAGATGGTAAAATTATTGTACAGAAACTTTTGTATATGCACTTTCTTCCATGCTTACTGACTAGAGGCAACCTAACTAGGAACAGCCTGTATCCTTTACAACCAAACTAGCTTCAGAGAATCTTGGCAAAGTATATAGAGTCTTGCAAAAGCATATATACAGTGGAATAATGTAATTTAGTTAGTCAATCTCTCTTACTGACAGTAAAACATTAACTTATGAAAGGTTATATAGCAAAGGTCTAGTGTCAAAAATACGAATCATGATTTTAAAAGAAATTAGATGGCCAAGGTTCTCAAGACAAAAGATTAGTAGCTATTATTCTAACAAAAATGTTCACGCAATCTTAAAAATGCCATTTTTACTACATATGAGGTCTGCTTAGGCTGAGTTGGCAGCACCCCATTGATTCAAGATAAATTGTTATGGTATTCAATGTATTTATAATCAATATTCTTTCTGCTTTCAAAAATTATTGTAGGAGGGTTTAAAATAAAAAGGACAGATGCAACATAGCTTTGAAATAGAATAAAGGAAAATATTTACTAAATGGCAGAAAACAAATCTATTAAATATGAAAAGAATTCTCACTATGACTTTAGATTTTAGCTCTGACTTTCTTGATAGCAGAGGAAAACAAGAAATATCCCATTTCCCAACACTCTACATATTTTTTGGACTTGGGCCTTTGCCTGTGCTGTTTCCTTGAACTGGAATGTCTTTCCAATGTTGCTTTGCTTATTGAAATTATATACATTCCCTAAGTCCTAGTTTGTGTACCCTTTCACCAACTAAAACATCCTTGGTATCTCCTAATATGATTCATACTCCATTTTTTGCACTCACAGAAGACTTTGCTTATATATAACTTTGAGCATGTATCTATACGATAATCATTTAAGTTACATGTCTAGCTTTCCACCCAGACTCTAAGTTTCTTAAAGACAAAAACCATATCTTAAAACTGGTACATCATACTCACTAAGCAATACTAGATCTAGAAAAAAAATTAGAGCAAGTAAACCCTTAAAATGAATCTGAAGTTTGAAATAGTAGCTCATAGTATAGGAGAAATAGGGTTCCTTTGTGCAAGTCCCAAGCACACTATAGAATGCAAAACAAACAAACTGCAGCAAATTTCTTTTTTAGTTGTGGCAAAAATAAACACAACATAAACTTTACTATTTTCACCATTTTTAAGTGTATACTCCAGTAGTATTAAGTACATTCACAATGTGGTGTAACAATTACCGCTATCTATTTCCACAACTTTTTCATCTTTCTAAATCTAAACTATGTATCCAGTAAACAATAACTCCCCATCCCTCTACTACAGCAGTAGATAACCTCTACTTTCTGTCTCAAATAATTTGCCCTTCTATGTATATTATTTAAGTGGAAATAGACAATATATTTCCTTTTATGTCTGGCTTATATTGGTTAGCACAATGTTTATAAGGTTCATCTGTACCAAAGTATATATCAGAATTTATTTCATTTTATGGCTGAATAATATTCCATTGTGTATGTGTGTGTACCATATTTCATTTATACATTCACTTGTTGATAGATGCTCAGTTTTTCCCACATTTTGCCTTTTATGAATAATGCTACAGTGAACATTGGTGTACAAGCATCTGTTCAAGTCCTTGCTTTTAATTCTTTTAGATATTACCCTAGGACTGGAATTGCTGGATCAAGAATATTAACGTTTTGAGAAACCACAAAACTCATTGGCTTTTCTCTAGTGATGAAACGAGAAAGATTTCTAAGCACTAATAAAATCCACACACGTTTCTCTCCGTTTTTGCATGCTTCTTCTGGTCTCTCTTCTTCCTCGTTTTAGATGCTGGATTCAGTTCTTTGCCCTGGCCGCTCAGCATCTACTAACCCACACACTCTATCCTGTGCATACGCACTCTCCTTAAAACAACGTTGTTTCATAATTCCAATTTCTTGATAAATTAACAGGAAATAATGATTTCCAAGGAATGTTCTTTTTAGCCTACCCAAGATTACAGATATTATTGAGGGTTTTCTTGAAAAAAAATAAGTTAATCTAAAAAGCAAAACAAGCAAGCAAACAAAAATCCTAACACTGAAAAGTTTACAGTATGTGAAAGGGCTGTTAAGACCCCACTCAATATATGTGCATGGTCCAGCCTCTATCCTGATACATAGTAGCTTTGGTCCTTCTTGATAGGTTTGGTAAAGCTAGTTTATATCACAAAAAAATGGTAACAGACATTATTAATATTTCAAAACTCATTATATTTTAAGCCCTTTCCATACATTGACTTGCTAAACCTTACAAAACCTCTTTTATAGGTGAAGAAATTGAGACACAGAGAGTATAAGTAAATTTTCCTAGGCCACCTGGCCAATAAGTAATGGCACTATCATTTAAAGCCCTAAGAAGCCTGAAACACCAATCAGAAAAAATACATGTACCCCCATGTTCATAGCAGCACTATTTACAATAGCTAAGATCTGGAAACAGCCCAAGTGTCCATCAGTGGATGAATGGATAAAAAAGCTGTGGTACATATACACAATGGAGTACTATGCAGCTGTAAGAAAGATAGATCTCTTATCCTTTGAGACAACATGGAGGGACCTCAAGAGTATTATCCTAAGCAAAACAAGCCAAGCAGAGAAAGACAAATATCACATGATCTCACTTATTTGTGGAATATAATGAACATAACAGTCTGAGGAACAGGGTAGACCCAGAGATGTGGAAGTAGGGTATAAACTGACACCCCTCAGAAGAGGGGGTGGGGGGGAGGGAAGAGATAAACCACAGAACTTATGCGCATGTATGCATAAGTGATGGACATGGACAACAAAGCTGGGGACAGGGTGGGGGGAAGGGGAGGAGGATGTCAATGGGGAAAAAAGGAGAAACATCTGTAACAAAAATAAATTAATAAAAAAAATTAAAAAAATAAAATAAAATAAATTAACACCTCAAAAAATAAAAAATAAAAAAAAAAATAAACCCAAGAAATCCTGCTACAGAGACTGTGGTGACCAGTTGGCCTGAACTTTCAGTTCCAGACCTACATGACTTAAGTGCTAGAACTCATCTATTTGTAGTACTCAGTCATAGGTTGACACACTTCAACAAATATTGACCAGATGATAAAGGATAAAGAACACAGGATGAATTCACAAGTGAGGTGGGCAGAACCAATAAAGAAATAATTACAGTTGTGTAAGGATAAATTATAAACTAAGAAATAAAAATATCAGTGCATAAATTAAACAACCATTTATTTATTGACATTAATTGATTTCCTACATATATAACAAGAAAGTTAAAATTTGATAAAATAGAAAATAGTTTCAGCAAAGGATTCCACCTTAACAAAAATTATTATCCTAATGAATTAGGTAGTCACATTTTAGCCTGAATTATTCAGATATTTATCACACTTTTTTAACTTACTGTATGCAGCCTCAGATAAATAAAATGTTACATATGTTATAAAACTAGCAATGAAGTCAGATGCTCAATTCTTGTCCATATAAAAATGTTTAGATCAATGTTAGTGAACAAAGAAGATTGATTGCTGCAAACAGGAGTTATTCATCAAAACTATCACCTTTCATTTAGCTGCCAAAAAAAAGCTGACTCTATAAAATATCTTTTATTACCCATTCAAACTCTGTGAAAATCTCTATATTCATCACTTCAAACAATGGAGAATGCAACAGTTAAATAAAACTTTTCAAAATAAGTTTTTAGTCATACCTGATTATTTTATTAACAAAAACGAATTATTTATAATATAGGTACCTCATTTTGAAAAAAAAAAAAGAAAAAAAATGTTCTATATAGTTGATGGTAGGAGAAGACATAATATTCTTTCTTAACAAATCACATGCATTCTCCTATTTTTAATGTCAGTCTATCTCCCTCCCCTGCAGCTTCATCTATGCTAAACCAATATCATCTGCCTGTAACAGCTTCTAAAGTGTTTCAATCCCATGAGACTGTTATCACTGAGGAACAGAGCACAGCAAAGAGAACCTGCAATGGGCCCCATGCACCTTCCTTGCAGGGTCAGGGAAGACTTTCAGCCTCCTTCAGCTCAAGCTAGCCAAAGATGAGAGCTGGTCAACTTACCAAACTTATTTATTTTATTTTAATATTTCAATTACTATACTAAATGCTACATGACTTAAATATTAAAGACTCGCTTCTAATTTTATTCAGTATGTTGATGGAATCATTATTCCTTAGCAGTGACAACATTTTGATTCATAATCCTGATTACTTCCCATTGAAAAAGACGGCGAGGAAACTTGGTTTAATGTGTTTAGGTGATGTAACAAAGTAATGGGAGAGGGGGCTAACAAAGAACTGTACATACGTAGGGCGCAATCTAAGACACACAGCAATTTAACAGATTGCTATCCAAATTGGCTGGTGGTGAAAGCAAAGTACCCAAAGTCCACCACTTCTAGGACAAATGAATGTGAACACCAGACCGCAGTTTTTTAGCTGCTGTGCAGTGGAATAGAGAAGAAAAAGGAATAGGATTTAAAGTCAGAGAATCTGGCCCAGCAAATTCCTGGCTGTGTCAAATAAATTAATTCCATTAAGCATCAATTTCCTCCTCTGTAAAGTGAGACTAGAAATAAAATATTCCTCAACCTTTCCTCCTGGAGTTATTATCAAGGAAGAATGCCTGAGAAAATATTTTTCATAAAATATAAACTGTACAATGTGAAAATATAGAAAAAATGGTGGTTTTATTTTTTATTTATGGGAAACTAATTTGACCTTATGGAAAACGAACCAGCAGCCCCAGGCTCATCAGCATCAGAGTCTAACCAATTAAGCAAGCAGCTGAGGACACCCACATTTCAAAATAACATTTCAAGTACATGAAACAGACTCACGTGTTCATAATGTTAAATGAGCTGTTTCCTAATTAGTTTTAAATGGCAGGTGTCATGCTTATACATTCCCCAGCACTCATACTCTATAGTGCCAGCACAAAATTTCAAACGACAATAAAAACAACTAGCACTCCATGCAGAGAATGGTAAGGGCAAAACTGATATGTCTCCACCTTGATTACTTGGAAGAGTATATGCAAAGCTCGGGTCTCAGGCAGTGGGCAACCAGGCTGCAATGGGCACGCTTCACCGGAGGGGAGGTTTGACACCAGCTCTTCCAGGGGCTCTCAACACTGACAGTTCTGCATGGAGCTGCCAAGCTCTGTGGTGCGTCGCTACTGGACTACCCGAAGGCTTTGCTGCTGTCTCCCACAGACCATTTCAAAACAAACACGCAGGGAGTCTCCAATGAAAAAGAAAATAGACTTTGTGATTAAAATAGTTCACTTTAGTGACTTGTAAAGGGATGGTAGTGACTTAAATAGATTATATAGCATCTTAAAACCTTCATTCATTACAACAAGTCAACTTCAAAACATTAATTTGCTACCAGATAGATGATGCATTTTCAATGAAGAGATTTTTTAATTCGACATTCTAGAAAAGTCTCTGTTACCACTTTACAGCTTCTAATATTGAATGGGAGACATTATAAAATATTTTATGATTTACTTTGAACGTCATATAGACAAATTATTTATGGCTCCTTAAATCTGGGCATACTTGATGGATTCACATGGGGTAGCAGCTGCAAGTTTCGAATGCCACTCTTTTTAAATATGTAATATTATGTTATACTTCAATAAAAATTTTACTTAAAATGCGTATGTTTATGAATTACCAGTTAATTACCAGGAACTGTTCTAGGAGCTGAAAATAGAGCAGTGAATAAAACAGTCCCCTCATTGACTCAATGGCATTATACACAACTGAGGTCCTTGTCCCTTTCTGCCCTGCCATCCTAAGTATGGCATCTGAGTGACCAGAAAATGCCATTTATTTTCATCTTTATAACAATCCTTTGAAGTAGTATATAGCACATTTAAAATCCTGAGATGAAAAATTGAAAGCAGAGAGGTTTGATGTAATAAACCCAAGTCAGCTTCACCCTCAATGATAATTATTGAGTGCCCAAGATGCACAACGGCATTCTACTATAGAGAAGACAATTTTATTCATAAGGACTATACAACTTAACTGGGTAGATAAAACATATGCATAAAATATAAATAACACTTCTAGGCAAATTATAAATAGTAGTACTGCTAGACAAAGGAACTGAAAATAGAATAGGAGCAGAACTCATGCCTTCTGATGACTAATCTGATGTTTTAATAATCACCACACCAATGGAGTCAGTAAAGATGGATATAGTAGCCTTGCTATATACCAAAAATGATTCTTAAATACAAGTAGTCTCAAAGAGATGTACCCTAAGAACATATTCATATAAATATAAATTCTGTATCATGAGAAGTTACCAAAGAAACCTCTATGACACGATTAATTTTAAAAAGATAATTTTTGGAAATACAAGTTATATATTTACTATTTAAGTAAACATATAAAAATTGATATAATATTGAGTATTTCCTATAATTGTTTTCTTAACTAACAATAATCTTTTCGTGGTTGGTAATAAACACAGGTGGATACCTTTCTCTTGGCTGCCAGTAAGAGAACTAAATTCCACTGATATTTACCATGACATATTGCTATGGACCGTTTAATAATGCTAAACGTGGTTTTTCAGAGTTAGATGGCAATTCAGGAGTGGGGAGGAGGGTGTCAATGGGGGAAAAAAGGAAGGACAGCTGTAATACCTTCAACAATAAAGATAAATTTAAAAAAAGAATTTAATTTCTAGACAATGTATTTATTTCTCATTTTCAAAAGATATTTTAACAAAGGAATGTTGCAGATTAGGCTAACAAAATAGAGATATTTAAGTATCAAATGTTTCAAAGATTAAGTAATATTTAACAGCTACAGTGAATATAATTTCTGAAAGAACTTGTTTTGATGCATATGTAACTCTGAGTGCAGGGAAGGCTGGTGGTCTGCCACCCAGGCCCTCTTTCCAGGAATAAGTTACTTTTTCCTCCTGGTTGCTGGGAATGCTGGCCGCTGAAATCCAACAGAATGTTCAAGGCTAGGCCCCCAACCTCGGTGCAGCAGGTGTCCAGTGACTGGTTGGTATGCAGGCATAAAGGCTCAGGCTCCTTAGCTTCTGGGATAGAACCACCCCAGCATGAGAGCACTTCCTGGGATCACCTGGGGCCATTATTTTGACCATATCCCAGTTCAACTCCTCCTTCTGCCACCCTTGTTCCTTCATGTCCACCATAGATGTTGATCCTAAGGACCTTGTCCAATGAATGTACTGCAAATGTGTTTTCACCTTATGAGTCTGCTTCCTGAAGAAACCCTCTTAAAATAGTGAGTTTGAAATAATACGTTTACTCCTGTCTGCCTATTATTTCAGTAGTCTACTCAGTGAATTAGCAGTATTTGCAGATAAGTTTTTCAGAGTATTCCTAGTTATGAGCCAATAAGGGCAATATTTTCTGAACAAAGTATACTAAAATGCTCTCCTCTAAATTATCACTCACTTAGAAAAAATCAATACAATTAAGTGGCTGTCAAAAAGGGTAACAAAGTCAAAAGAAAATTTAAAAATGGACTTATAAAGATAGCACAGCTAAAAATCAATAAAACTTATAGCATATATCAATAGATAAAGCTAATAAAATAATCTGGTTAGCAGCACAAGACATCATGATATCTTTGGGTAATAATAAGTTAAAAGTTCAAAATAATTAAGCATTTAAGTAATTTGTAATAAGTCAGCTCATACTTTGAACATTTCTTGCTCTATGAAATACTTAAAAAATGGAGTCTTAAAAAAAAAATCCCCCAAAGAAACACTGAAATCACCATGAAAAACTATCAAATATTAATTTCTCATTGATTTCATGAACATGTTTTACCACTCTAGGTAACATAGACAGATATATGAATTTAGTTCTCCCAGTCACATAATGTAGTGAAGTTTTATTTATGGGCACAGGACATCCAAATTGATTTCTGTATATTATTGCCTACAGGTTTTATTGATGGCTCTCCCCATGTCTTCCTTAATCAATTCTACAAGCATGCACAAAACTTGTACACGAAAATCCCATGTTATGCAATTAAATTTTATATCGGCAGTCAACACTTTTCAAAAAGCAGAAGTAGAAAATGTTACCAAATGTACTGTATCCATCCACATACATTCTGTTATGTCAAATATCCATTAGAATATCTATAACCAAATTAGCTTTAGTTTTGTAAGAGCCTATGCTTCTGGAATTACAAAATACAATATACCACAGTGCCATAAAAAGAGGAGCTAGCTTTCTTCACTACCATCTCTTTCTGAGCTGTCTTCTTCCATACTTAACAGAAAGACATAGCATAGAAAGAAACACTTCAACAGTCATGAAAGAATGCTACAAAAGATCAATGAATGAAATAATGTGGAGGTAAGACAGAGAGAGCCCACCCCTTCTGTTACACCGTGGCCACTGCCTAAATTCAAAACCTCATTATTTCTTATCTAGATCTTTGCAATTTCCTCCCAGCCACTTGCCCAGTCTGGCACCCTTTCATTGTGTCCAAGTTAATAATCCTCAGTGGGCTCTTATGTATTATACCTCTGATCAAAATCTCCCGATGGCTGTCTGTTGCCTACAGTAGAACTTCTGAATAGGGTAGCCACAAATGGAAAGACAGATACTCGTAGATATAGATCCCTCACTTCTTGTTGCCATAAGGTAGAATCTGGAGCATCTAGAAACAGCCAGATCAGTCACCTTCAATGGAGAGCAGCCTCTTCAATGACCTAGTAGACTATATAAACATTATCACATTGCTTGGGGACTTTACTTTGCATCCACAGTTCTGCAGCACTGGCTTGTAGGACTCTCCACAATCTCACTCAACTCTCATTCTAGTCATATCTCCATTAATTCCCTTCAGTCACTCCACATGCTAGCTGAACTCTTATATTATACTACCAGATTTGCCTGTTTCCTCTGCTCAGAGGAATGCCCCTGCTTAGTTTGCCAGGGCTGCTATAACAAAGTTATAACAAACTATGGACTGGTGGCTTACTCAACAGAAATGTATTGTCTCACTTTTCCAGAGATTAGAAGTCTAAAACCAAGGTTTTGACAGGGTTGGTTCCTTCTGAGGGCTCTAAGGGAAGGATCTGCCCCATGGACCTCTCCTTGGCTTGTAGACGACAATTTTCTCCATGTGTCTCTCCACATCATCTTCCTTAGGTGTGTTTCTGTGTCTGAATTTCCCCCTTTTATAAGGACACCGGTCATACTGCATTAATGCCTACCCTAATGAACTCATTTTAACTCGATTATTTCAGTAAATACCCCATCTCCAAATAAGGTCACATTCTCAGGTACTAGGAATTAGGACTTTAAAATATGTATGGGGCCTGGCTTATATGACTTAGTGGTTGAGCATCAACCCATGCACCAAGAGGTCACCAGTTCGATTCCCAGGTGGGCCAGATCCCCAGTGGGGGGCATGCAGGAGGTGGTCAATTGATGTTCTTTTTCATCGATGTCTCTCTCTCCCTCTCCCTTCCTCTCTAAAATCAATAAAAAAAATATTTAAAAAATAAAAATAAATATGTATGGGGGGGCACAAAAATCAACCCATAACAGCCCTTATTTCCAATTCTTTACATCCACATCCTCCCAGGACCAATCAGAGAGCATCTTTCTGCATGGCACTTTTCCCGATCCATCTGGAAGGCTACATTCTATTCCTTGAGATGTCTGCATGGAGGGCATAAATCTCTGTGTAACCTCTTATCATAATTATCAGTGTGCACTATCCTTGAGAACAGTGACAGTCTTGTTCAAATTTGTTTACTGAAAATACCTAGCACAATAAATTGTTTACAATGAACACTCAGTGAGTATTTGTGAAATTAATAAATTACTATTCATTTTAGTCATGGCTTTGGTCATTTAAAAAACTAGCAAGGGAAATGTCAAATATTCAGAAAGATCCTAAGATTCTAGATTTCAGGGATTCTAACTGGACAAACTTTTAGTGATGAAATGATGATGGCTATACATAACTGCCTTAAAGAATTCTCTTTCTATTCCAGTTTAGATACCAGTATGTCTACATCAGCAATTTTCTTTATCTTTTTTTATTTAATTTATTGGAGTGACATTGGTTAAGAAAAGTATTTAAGTTTCAGCTGTATAATTCTATAATACATCATCTGTATATTGTACTGTGTGTTCACCACCCCAAGTCAAGTCTCCTTCCATCACCATGTACCCCAATTTACTCTCTCCTACTCCCCCACCCCCCCCAACTTTCTTTCCCCTCTGTCAGGGGCACTGACCTATTTTTCCCTTAGGTTGTCATATAAAAAATGACCACAGCCAATACAACAATTGCAGTCCGGTGGGAATGAATCAAAATTATACCTATATTTTTTGGTGTGCAGCAGCATTTTAGCAATTAGGTTATATGTGCCAAGAGATGAAAAAAAGTTGAAAATCGCTTGTCTAGGTAACCAGATGACCTTTGGAGATAATACAGATTGAAAACAACATGAACAAACAAGAAAGTTACATCATTCTAAAAATAAAATCTCTTCTTTGGGCACGTCCAGGAATGGACTCAGTAGCACATTTTCCACTCTTATAGAATAGTACACACTTAGTTACATTCAATTCCCTATAAATCAGCTTAACAGTGGCTATCATTCCATGGTCTATTGGCTATCATTTCTCCTGATGGATCTAAACTTCTGAATTTCCCATTACTGGCCCACAGGTCACTAGGCTGAATTGAGTATTTATCTACCATTAAAGGGGAATTTTCTACCACTTCCATTTAACAAAAGGGAGGCTCATAATATATGACATTTTCAAATTCTTCTTATTAACATCTATTCATACAGATACTATCCACTCCATCTGCATGTCAGGAAACACTATGGAGAAAATCATTTTCGCAATTTCTTCCCCCAAAATACAGTATAGTTTAGTTTTATGCATCAAACATGGAAATCAGAATAGAGCCCTTCAGGAGAGCACAGAGGACCTTTGCCAGGTCTGAGCTGTAAAATAGCCTCTGCCTGAGTGAAGCAAGAATCAGAAGACTAGGCAGAGATGACATTATTGAAATTGGTCCATCAAGCCCCTCTTCCTCTGGAGACAAGAGATGGACCCCAGTAGACCGGGGCCAGAAGTAGGGAAACCTTTTCCTTTTAATCCTTTAATATTTATTCTTAAATTTTGATCCATGTAGATAAATGATCAAACAAAATAATAACATTTATGTTAAAATGAGAAATTAAAACAAATGTATTTGGCTATAACAACATTATCCATTTCTTCTATGAGACTTTCACAGTTCAGAGAGTATTTAACAAATTAATATACTTCAAATAAACTATCTTACAGGAAATGCTCTCCTAGGCACCAAAGTTATAACACTCGGATACTATTGTAGCCTCATCTCTTTGTTTTAATTCTTATAACTAGTCCTGTGTTCTGCAATTAATCACAGACGCTTTATTTGAGAGACTAAAAGTGATTTATGTGGCTCCCTGGTTTTCTTTAGCTACTGTTAATGACCTATTTATACAGTTTAAGTATGGGTTAGTGTCAACTGATTAATTCACTGCTTAACTAATGTTATACTGTTCCCAGATTACCAATATCTTCAGTTATTTGGAAAAACCTTGAATAATTATTATGCATTATTAATAACTCTATAATTGCTTAGTAGAACACATTATGATCTTCTTTCATCATTAACATTCATATATAACCTGAATTACGGTCCTACCATATAATCCAATTATACATGGCTAAGAATACACTATGCATTTATCAATGTCTACCATCACCTAGAAAGACTGTCTCCTATAGGGAGACCTATATCTATAAGAAAAAATATACAAAATTTAAATTGTACCAGTCATCACCTCTTGCCTAGAATATTAGAATAGCTTCTGTGCATTTCTTTTCCTTACATCTCTCACCTTAGTACTGATATTACTCCTACACAACAAAACAAAGGAAAACACACTTAAAGGAAAAAATAATATCTTTATTTTAAACTAAGTTCCATAGAAACTTCTATGTTTATATTCCCCAATCCAGATCTCCAAGTGTCCCATTCTACATCTAGCTTCTCCCAGGATCTCTAGCTTTGGTTCATTTTGCATTCATGAACTTAAATGGCATATTGACCTACTCAAACCAATTGTTTAACAGAGGTGGCCTGTGAGCCAAACACAGCCAGCAGATGAATTTTGAAAAACACTTAGAGCATGTTTGCTCAGATGTTTAAGACAATGATCCTGATTTCAAGATTCTCCTAATAATTTGGGAGATCTGACAACACTGGGCCTCCATTCTATGAAGTTCATCATCCACTGGGTAGGATTTTAAAGCTACCCCTAGTTATAACCATCATATGCTCTCTAGTTCTCAATGGTGCCTATTCTAGAAGGCTGGCAGGTCCTGTAGGCATTGAGTTTTCTACCCCTCCCACAAACACTGATGCCTTTCATCTTTGTCCAGTTCAAATCTTCATTAAGTATTTCATCCTGCATTGATATCTTTCCAGGTCATATAATACTACTAGAAATAGCCAAATATATATTTTAAATATTAAACCTAATTTATATCCAAAGAAATTGAACAGTTATGAGATGCAGTTTAGCCACTTATTGTATTGGTAAGATTTTGAAAGCCTTCTAACCTCCAGTTTGTCTTATAATCGAGAATTAACACCCCTGTATACCCTAAGTGATCCTATAAATTGGCAGACATATTCTGGGATAGGGTTAAGTTTGCTAATAGGCTTAACCATTTTTTAATGTATGTAGCTTTTGATCAAATAAATATATTTTTAGAAATGGATTTTGAGGTTATTGTTCAACAAATGAGCGAAGATATATATAGAAGGATGATCACAACACCCTTTTTGATAGTACAGAGACTAGAAACAACAACAAAAAGGCCAATAAGAGCAGTTGGGTTAAATTATGACACATCAGTACAATGATCTGCTCTATAGTATAACACAGCAATACAGAAAGAGGATCCCAACATATTGTGAAGACTGGTGTACAGAACAGTGCATGGTCCAAAAGTGTGATGTGTGTGTAGTATGTACACATATATGTGTGTGCCTCTGAATATTAATTACTATGAAATTGTAAGCCAACTACTGAAATGATAGCTGCTTACTTTTTTAAATACAGCTCTTTGTCAATCCATCTCATTGTATACCCTCCCCTCAAATCCAAACATCACAATAAAAGCCCTAAGTTGAAGACTTTAAGAGTTTGGAGAAGGCACTTGAGCCACATTAACAGCAGAAAGATGTTTTAAATAGATGTTGCACAACAAAGCATATCTCATCTGAGAACCGTTATTACACTGCATGTTCAAAGCTGTACTTGACTCGAATCCATCCTTAGGTCTAAGGAAAGCCATCAATATGAGAGAAGATAACACTTGAAGTGAATCATAGACTTCCCTTCATTTTAAAACATAAAATGCCAGTATTTGCATGTAAGTCCTGAGCAGGGGGGGAAAAAAAAGCGAATCTGCCTATTTAGACTTTGGATTAATACCCATACCCAGGTATAAATACTCCCCTACCCTGTCTTTCTTTGGGGGGAACATCTGACAAGAAGCAGTCAAAAGTCATTTAGCAACTGACATTGACATAACTTTGCCACAAGCAACTAAAGCAATTACCAGGGCTGGTTTGGGCACAGCTGAAACACCTTGATAAGGCAGCGGTGAAAAATGACACATCACACAACCTGAATGGCTTCATCAGCGCAACGCTACATCAGCATGTATGTCCCCAACACACGCGTGCTGTCGGTAATAGAATAATCAAACAGAACGGAAGAGTGTCGCCTCCAATTCCTGCTGACAGTCTGAAATGGAAATGACACATGCCTGTGTTGCTGTGCCTTTTAAATATATTTTAGCCCAGATGGTTCCAATTTAGTGTTCCATGAACCACTTCATATATTAAACCCTTATGGTTTGTAGTTAATAAGCACTACCTAAGAAAACACGGTATTTATTTGATTGCTCATTTCTTCAGAAACAGCGATGTTTAATACACTTCACACAAACTAAATCTGAAGATAGGACATCAAATTAGATCCATGTCCAGTTGGTAAGAACTGATCTCTTTTAGAAAAAAAAATACAATAAGACATGGTCCCAAAACCAAAATTTTGATTTAGGGCTTCTATAAGACAACTCTACTATAGATATCAAAGTATGACATCATTTAAAGGCAATATTTACGCCCTGCCAGTTTGCCTGAGCGGTTAGAGCGTCAGCCCAGGGACTGAAGAGCCATGGCTTCGATTCCAGTCAAGGGCACATACCTTGGTTGTGGTTCGGTTCCCAGCCCTGGTAGGGGTCGTCCAGGAGGCAACTGGTCGATGTGTCCCTCTCACATTGATGTTTCTCTCTCTCTCTCTTTCTCTCCCACTCTCTCTCTCCCACTCTATTTGAAGATAAATGGAAAAATATTCTCGGGTGAGGACTAAAAATAAATAAATAAAGGCAATGTTTACGCCCAGAACTGGTGTTTACTAAATAAAAGTAGAATCTTTTTCCTACCACAGCCTAATGACTTAGATACTGATTGACCTATAAGAGACTACAATGTTTCATTACTTCAATTTTCACCATTCACACGGCTGTGGTCAATGCTGCTCTCTTCTTCAGGCTTCCTGCCCCAGAGGGCCAGATCCTGCCCCCAACTCATCCTACTCTGTAATCCACTTTCCCATCAACCCCTCTCCTCGTTCCTTAAACATGGTATCTACATTTGCAGAACACAATTAAAAAGCAAGTGGACCACAAATGCTTACAGCTAACATTTCTGTGATTTGGTGAATACTCCAATATCGCCGAGTCCAAGTTGTGATCAAACTGCTCTCATGTGGCGGGAGAAACAAAGTTCTCACGAAAATTAAAAAGTAAAAAGTCAAATCTGTATTACTTGGGAAAAGTCAGAAGGAACTCCAACAGGATTTCTTAATTCTTTGCATATTCTAAGTAGTCTGGGGAAAACTTTCTCTTTTATGATCATAATCACCATGCTTGAATTTTAAAATACAAAAGAAAATAGCATATAATCAAGGAAAATTCACTTTACCTTGGGCTAGAATAATAGAAATGGGAGCTACGCCATATGAAAGGAACTCTGGGTGGTTGTTAAGTCACTCCCCGACCCAGGGGCAGGCGATGTTGAGCAATCCAGGCAGAATATGAACCTGTCCTAAACCCTTTCCTGTATCCCCCCCATTCTGTTTTATCAAGATGAAAAATTAAAAGGCCAGGGAAAATGTGGTTCTTGGAATAAACAATTGTTCACAACTTAGAGGAGAAATGACCTAGACTTCACACTCTGCCACTCTCCATGCATTGTCCCTTAGAGAACTGCACTCTGACCCCGACCCCCGGGGGTGATTGACTCACTAACACTGGAGCTCCCTGCCTGCTGGACTGTATCCATCCTCAGGGCCAGCTCTCCAGTCTGAGCTCTACATCCTGGCCTTTGCTTTCTGTATACCTTTCCTATATTTCATTGTCAAAAGTATTTTCATTTTTTCAGGACATAATATTATTTTAAAACCAAATTCATATGTAAATATTGAAATATCTCCCATTTTTCCTAACACTTCTTACTGGGAATGTCTGGGAACAGAATACAAAGAAGTAGGGAAGACGTCTAACATATTTACCTCAACGAAAATAACTTGGGATAAACATTTTAGCAGAAGGAGCATTAATCATGAGCCTAGATGACTAACTTCTCCTAAAATACATGAACTGACTTTAGTATTTGATATATCACATCACCACTATCTATTGAGAAACTATACACACACATATATTTGATTTCAGATATATATATAATTTTAAACATATCAGACACTAAGAATGCTCCATTTGAGAGATTTCCAATTCCATTTTTATTTACAATTTTAATGAGCCATATAAAAAGAGGTAGATAACACAAGGAATCCTATGCATTTTTTAGAGGAAAAATCCAATTGTCACTCCCCTTTTACTTTCTCTCTCCCCGTATCATCAAAAGAACATACTTTAACTTGTCTCTCAGTGAACTGACAGGCTTGCTTCACCGAATAGCAGCTTTGCCAGCAGAGGCCAGATAACTAATATCCATGGTGAAATCATTTCTGGTGTTTCTTGGACTCATGAAAAAGCAGCCACAGATGCTACAGATCCAACAGTTATATTCGAATATTAGCTGGAATATATTTGAAGTTCCTCTTTCGCTCAGATATGGCTGCTACAGCGCCCAGCACACCAACAGCTGCTTCACAAACACCAGGGACCTACTTCTATTAGCTAAATGCAAAAATAGCCTTTAAAACTATTCTGTTTTTCAAGATTTTTTTTAAATATGTTTTTATTGATTTATTAGAGAGAGAGGAAGGGAGAGAGAGATAGAAATATTGATGTGAGAGAGAAACATCAATCGGCTGCCTCTTGCACACCCCCTGCCAGGGATCGAGTCTGCAACCCAGGCATGTGTCCTGACTGGGAATCAAACCAGGACCTCTCAGTCCATGGGACTACACTCAATTCACTGAGCCACACCAGCAGGGCTCAAGATAGTTTTTTATTAGTGTTTTAAGGCCATGACTAAATCAATCATAGGGTCAACTAAACTAATTAACTAAATGAATCACAGTGCCATTTTGCCAGATCTCTGTATGGTGAGCTGTGGATTAAATGTCCACAGGTCGGTGCACGGACCCCATTGGCATGAAAAGCATACTATGCAGCCATGCAACTATGAGGTCACTCTACCTTTCCTCCCTCCAATGTGTCCACCAACGTCCTAGGCAGCAGGCTGGAAAACAACGATGATGCACAATCCTGACTAAAATGATGTGGGGACTTGGTAGGTGAGACCACAAGTTCAGGGGTTGACAGCCCAATTTGGTAACAGCTACCATGAGAAGTGAGGGTGGGATGCTATGAGCACCATGTGTCAGACAACACAGGAGAAGGAAAGAACAAAGGCTTCCTGGTGGTGAGTGGAGCTGAATGTGGGAAGACCAAGTAGGAGATAGCTAGCAAAGCAGGGGAAGCAACCCAGAAAGAAGACATAGAAAATCAACTTTCAAAAATGTTTAGTTTATTTGATTATAACTATCATCTAGGGTCTCAATGTGAAACAGGGAGATACGAAGTTGAACAAAAAGGCAGGGGTCAAATTTTGAAGGACAGTATTTCATGCCTAGAATTGTGGACCTTATTCTTCTAACCAGCATTGTCACAGGATAAGGTGATCCTTGTATCACACATTTCATGGGATGCGTTGACAAAACATAACAAAACAAACAAACAAAAAACTCCTGTTTCTAAAGAAGTTTGGTCAACACTGTTTTCTAAAGGAACTGAGAGGTCCTGAAGAAAAGATCACGATTTGATTATGTTTAACCCAGCTCATGAAACAAACATGATTGTGGAATCACCCTTTAATATAATGCAAATTACAACAGGCTGAGCTAGCTGCTCATGGAAACATGTGGACAGATGCTGCTGTAGGAAATGAGAAAGGACTGAGAGGCTTGGAGCACGGGGCTTTAGAAGAGCCCTTGCTTTGCCAGGAGTGTGAAATGGAAAGAGGAGGGAGCAAAACCACAGGTAGAGAAGCTCAACCAAAAGGCTTTGCTCTGTACAATGAGATAGCCAGAGGGAATGGTGTCTAAGACTCTTCCAGTGTTAGCATTCCATCGCACTAAAAATAAAATCATTTCAAAATTGATTTCATAATCATTACAAACAATTGCTGCAAATGGATAATAAACCTTTTGATCTTTGAAGTGCATTTAGTCCTTTTGAAGGCACCCTGTACATTGAGCTGTTTTATTAATGAACCCGAGGTTGTAAAACCATTACTGAGATACAGCACTGTCCAGCATTTATTACATTGGGGGATGCTTCCCTAAAATTCACAATACACTTAAAATATTAATGGTGAATTACCTTTCATACTGATTATTATCACTGTTCTTTCATTTTAGTGTCTCAACCTACTATGTAACATTACATCTTGCTGGCAATGTTATTCCCACTCCCAGATATAATTTTTATGACCATTCAATCAGTTGGTTGGGGCTAAAATCATAGTTATACCTTCCAGCGATATTCAGATATTAGGGCAGATGATTAATATTTTTGAACACACGTTTTAAAGCAGTCAGTGACTCTTTCAACTCAGATAATGTTCGAAATATCTTTAACATTAATGTTATCTATAAGAACCTGCCTCAAACTAAAACATGGCAGTCATATCATCTCCTTTTTTGAGTTCCATAAGGGCATCTAGGGGAATACTAATTCCCATGCCTTTTTAAGAGGCTTTCCAGAGTCAATACTCAGGGTGGAAACCTAAGAGGAGTGGCTCTACTGGGTGTCGCTCTGTTACATTACAAGGCTTTATTATTGGCAAGTAAACTGACTAGGAGCTAGTAAGGCCAGGTTTATTGGCTGTAAAAGTATACATCCCAAAGGAAGACTTAACTGCACTCAAGTCCTTAATGGATCACCTGTTGGTTACATTTCCAATTTAGTTGCATTGTGTGAACTCTAAGAGAGTGATCAAACTACTGGAGCTGAGAGCAACAAATCAGATAACCACACTCTTTCCTCTTTGAAATTAAAAACAGCCTAGCAGGCAAATATGTTGCTAAATACTTTTGAATAGGTGGGCATCTCTTGCTAATTGTGAATTAACATCAGTGTTAACCTCTAAATACACTAATCAATGCATGCTTTCTTTCTTTTCTTTCTTTTTTTTTTTTTCTTAGAGCACTGGATAATCCTACCTTCATGTGAATAGGTTGGGGTAAGTGTCATCGTAGCTCATTTTCCTGCAAAAAATGCTAACCTCCAGGTTCAGTGACCCCTTGCTTAGTCTCTTGTCCTTGGATCTCAGAGAATGCCCTGCCAACTCCTGTCCGTCCATCCCATGGGCCTCAACTTCACTGACACTTCCTCAGGCAGCTCTGCATCAGCAGAGGGCTCTTGTCACCCACTGGCCCATGATCCCAGAGCACACTGTCCTCCTCTTCTGTAGCTGGCCACATAGAGAGTCATTTAAATGGCAATGTTAAATGTTTCACTGAATGCCCTCTTCACCATGCCTGGTGCACACAGGTACTTTATTTATTTGCTAATTCACAGACTGCCTGCTTACAACTCCACATATTCTCTCTCTTGATTTTATATACTATTGAACTGGGGGAAGTGGCTATTAGTTCGAGAATCAGAGATTCTAGACAAGATTTTGAAATGCAAGGAATATTTTTAATATTAAAAGTGAGTGAAAAGAGCTCCATACAGTCTCTTAATTGATCAAGCTCTAAATCCAGCAGCTGAGTTTTCCCTGAGAGCAAGAAAAGTGGTTCATGAGTCCTTGCATAGTTTAGTCCATTCATGTGAACAGGTAGCAATGCTCAGAAAATGGTCAGAATAAAAAGTCTGCAATAAAAAAACCCAGAATTCAAGCAAAAGAGAACTCACCCTTCAGGTGTTACTCTTCAAAATGGACAGTTTCCTAAATGATACTTCTTTTTCTCACTTCCATTTAGGCCACCTGGCCTGGGCTTCATCATTAGGAATTAGAGGTATTCTAGCAATAATTTTACATAACATCACTTTTGGGAAAAAAAAATCTATGTATTCTTTTATGTATACTCTGCATATATTTCAATAATCCTCAAGGAGATAAGAAATGTATGGCTATAGTTACACAAGTAGATTTTATTTAAACTGATCTTAGGTATATACTAAAATAGACATGATATTTTGACCAAAAATGTCTCTTAGCTATTTTTTATGCTTTCTGCATCCACAAAATAGAAGCCAAAGCGGGAAAGGGGAGTTTGAGTGCATGTTGTTTTTCAAAGACAGCACTATACCAAAAAAGTTACTTTAAATATTGTGACTACATCATTCCACATATATAATGTCTTTGAAAGGAAGTATTATAGGTTATTAAAAGAAATGAGTATGAATAATTTAAGTCAGATTTCCACAGTTAAATCTACAGAGTTAAATATCAGTGGACAGCATACACCTACAGTGTGCTGGTACTTTCTGTTGGGTCAGAGTTCCCCTAAAAAGGTCCATTGTTGATAGTGTATATTTCTTTAACATAATGCTGATCTAACTCTCACATGCTGATTTTAGTGGGATAATTAATTTGTTTCTTACTTGGTTATAAATAAAAATAAAAACACATTAAAAGAGTAGAAAGAAGTGTGTTTTTCATGAATCAAAATATATCCATTTCAGAAATTTTCATTATCATCATTACAATAGCCATCACTTTTTCAATGTTTATTTTATGAGGCACTTTGCTAGATGCTTTATATACATTACACCATTGAAGGACATTGTCCCATGATAACACAGTGAAGAGGTCTTTTAGCTTCATTGATAAAAATGGATATGCTCAGAGAGAATTTCAACTTTCACAGCTAGATTTTAAATCTAGCACTAAGAGATTCCAATGCCAGCTTTTCCATTTGGAATGCATTTGATCTAAAAAAAAAAATTTTGCAGCTACAACCATAAACATTCAACCTAAATACTGACTCTGCATTCAATACTAAAAAGATCATGGTATAAACTGAAAATCAGATTTAAAGCTCAGAAAATCAAACTATTAGATCTAAAAAATACTCATGACCTAGGAAAACTTGGTGCAACAATCTCTAGATTCATGAAGAAACTTGCAACTTATAACACCATGGAGGATCCATTCATATAAAGCACTTGGAAGTATATCTAAAAAATGACACTCAAGAAAATGTATTCTCCAGCTCCTGGTCCCTGATCCCAGATCCAGATGTGGTCAACAAAGGAAGCCATTGAAAAGCCAGCAATGAGAATAGCTACAGCTTACTCAACACATACACATAGTATATACTGAACTTAGCGCTCTACACTTTTTGCTCTTTTTTTCTTTTCCTTTTTTACATTAATTAATCTCTACCCCTAGAGAGTAAGCCAATGGCCTAATTATTAGGCAGAGTCTGACTTAGGGGCACAGTATGGAGCAGTTAGTAGATTTTCAATACGTATTGAATGAACAAGCAAATGATCTTTAGCCACATTGTGCGCAGACCTGACTTAGGTCATGCGTCATTAAAGTGACTCGGGCAATAGAGGAAGAAATAACTTTGCCCTTAGTTGTTGACTTATACACATGACAAGATTTAAATATCACACCATCACAAGTGTAGTATCAGTCTTTGGCAATCCAAAATGGCAACAACTAGCTTTCTTAACCTGTTTCTTCTTTTATTTTTATAGCACTATTTTCCTTTTATTAACAGTTTACATGAAATTTAATTTTTTTACTGTAAGCAAGTATTTCTGTATTAGCTTGCTATGTTCTATCTTAATTATTGCTCTCTTTCCATATTATTAGAAAAAATAAAAAACAAATATTAGGAGATACAGAATGTCCTTTACTAAATGAACATGTTTGTACACACATACACATAAAAATAGTTTCTTCAAATCCTTCCAGAAATGTTTATATATCCATCTCTGCATATTTATCTATTAATAATATACATATATATTTATAACATTCACACACACTTAAAAACACAAATGGAATTATATTATTCATACTCTTTGAAAATGTATTTTCTTATTTATCAATATATCTTTTTTTTTTTTAATCCTCACCGAGGACACTTTTGCATTTATCTTCAGAAAGTTCAGGAGGGAGAGAGGGAGGAAGAGAGAGAGAGAAACATCCATATGAGAGAGACGCATCAAGTGGTCACCACCCACATGATTCCAACTGGGGCTGGGGATGAACTGCAACCGAGGTACGAGCCCTTAGTGGGAACCAAACCCGAGACTCTCTGATCCACGGGCCAATGCTCTAACCGCTGAGCAAAACTGGACAGGGCCCTATTTATCAATATATCTTAAACCTCATTTCAAATCAGCACAATTCTTTTTCATGGTTACATATTACTGAATGGATGTCTTATAATTTAGTATTCTCTCCACTAATAAATTGGGGTTTTTCAGTTTTTACTATTGAAAATAATAGTGCAACAAACATACTTGTACTTAAATGTTTGTAAATTCATTCAAGTGTATGCCTAGAGTATATATTTTTTTCTTTATTCAATTTTTAGAGAGAGAGGGAGAGAGAGATAGAAACATCCATAAGAGAGAAGATCGATTGGCCGCCTCCTGCATGCCCCCCACTGGGCATGTGTCCTGACCGGAAATCAAACCAGCGACCTCTTGGTGCATGGGTCAACACTCAACCACTGAGCCACACCAGCTGGGCTAGAATATATTCTTAAGTGGAATTCTTAAGCCAAAACGTATGTATGAACACATATCTGTGTTACATCTTGACAGTTAAGTGGCATCTTTAATACAGTGACACTACTTTCACTCCGAAGACTCCTACATGAAGGTGTCTCCGTTCTTTCAACACTGAGAATAACAATTTTTTTAAATCATTGCTAATATGATGAGTGAAATGTGAATATTGTTATTTTCATTTTAATTTGTTATAACCTGAGGGGATTTTCAAAGAATCTTCCAATTCAGAATACATGGCATGACCTAATCCAAGTGAGAAGAAACTCTCAGAGAAGTGGCTGGGTAGAGTCTGCAGAGGCTGAAGATGTCAACAATGATAGAGACATTTGTCACTGTAATGACCTTAGAAACACTATGGATGGTTTACTTATTTACTTCAGTCACATGGTAGCATCTTTCCTCCTCTACTATATTTGCCAAATTAATTCCTCACAGCAAGGGAAACATTCTGACATCCAACCGCATTCAATAATTTACATGACAACAAACCCCTGCATATACTCTTAAATTTAAATTTTTTTCTTAAGTTAAAATATATAAAAATAAAAAAGACTGCTTATGTACTTTTTATAGGCCTGCAGGTGGGTTTTGGGGCTTTTTAAAAGCATGGCCTTCTTGAAAATAAAAATATAAGTTATGTACCTGAGTAATTACACAAGGTGACTTCTATATACTCTAAAGTTAGAAGATTACTCTCTGCATTATTTTATTATTTCAAAGTATTTTTATTTAGAATAAGTTAAAATACATAGACACCTCCCAAAATACTTGTCATTTTTGAATGTTTAACCAAATAGCTTTTATTTGCTAAATGATTTACAAACATTTCAAGCAATCCTCAAAACAACCCTATAAACAACACTATTATTATTCCAGTACTATATGGACAAACAACTAATGCTTAGAAGGAATATTACTCCCTCAAGACAGTGCAAAGAGGACACTGAAATGTTGCCCTTAGGGACCAGGTTTTCTCTTGCCTTCTGTAGCTCTAGAATTTTAGAATAATAAAATTTCAATATTTGGTAAAGGACTTACAGACTATTGGCTTCAACTACTTCTTTTAGAAATGCAAATCATCTCTTATTTATTTATTTATTTATTTATTTATTTATTTATTTATTTATTGTTAACCCTCATCTGAGGATATTTTTCCATTGATATTTTTAGATAGAGTGGTAGGGAGGGAAAAGGAGAGAGGAAACATTGATGTGAGACAGACACATCAACTGGTTGCCTCCCCCACAACCAGAATGGGGGTGGGGATGGAACCCACAAGCCAGGTGCATTTCCTTAACCAGGAATCAAGCCTGTAACCCCTCGGTCCATGGGCCAGGGCCAAATCAACTCATCTTAAGCAATTTGTATCTATATATCTAGCACGGTCCTTGCGTTTAGTGGGTACTTGTATATAATTCTAAGTTTCTTATAAGAGAGCAGACACTAGACCATGTTTCCTGATCCTGAAGCCAGTGTGTGTGTTTTCATCACTTGAAAAGGAGAGGGTACAGGACAATTTTACATTGACCAAAACTGCTATCATTGCATTTGAATTCTCATACATACGAAAGATTTAGGTTCACTTTATTATTATTATTAAGAAGTAGATCTGTCTCAGAAGCAGATATTTCTAATTGGACAGACAAAAATTATATAAAAAAACTCAAAACATAAAAATTAAGTATATCTGTTTAATAGGACTTTATTAATGTGTGTCAGTATCTGTCAGAGTCTCTTTAAAAAATTTGGTGTGAAGGAGGAATTCCAAAATGTTGGCAGAGTGAATGGAAGCTACACAGATCATTTCCTAGGACCAAACTGGAATTACAACTAAAATAAAGATAAATCATCAGGAAAAAGCAACAGAAAAGCAGCTTGCGAGGACCATATAACCAGGGACACTGAATCAATCCTGGTAGGATTGCAGAGGTGCGAGAGGGGGCCTGGGAACCCATGGACAGCAGCGGTCTTAACTGTGAGCAGCACCCTCAGGGTTAAAGTCCCAAACCGGCCCCACAGCGCAGAGGGCAGGGACAGAGTGCTAAAATAGCCACAGCCACTCACCTTGGGCTCTGGCAGAGGGAGGGCAGACTGGACTGGAACTGTGTGGGGACACTTGGGATTTGGAGGGCGCTCAGAGCTTTTGCTGAGTTGCAGGATGGTGGCCATCTTACTCCTTCCCAGGGCTCTAGGGAGAGGCGGTGGCCCCTCCCTCAGAGATTCAACACCACCCTGGTGGGCCATTGAAATACAAATTGAGGCTCATTAACAACCAGCATCTGCCCCACTCTCAGGAAATCCTCTTATACTGAACACCTGAGGGAGTTTTTCATTCAACTGAGAATCCAAGGCTCTTCAAGTAACCACAACTAATAGCCTCCAGGCAAAAAGCTAGAGGATAACTGAACCATTCCTGGGCTTGCAAATCTACCCAGGAAAGTAAGACTTGACAGTGGTGTTTAACGTGGGTCCTTCCATGCTCATCCAAACCCAGTAGAGGGAGCCACAAACAGCAGAACACCAACATCCACAGGGAAAATTTGGCAGGCTCCAAAACTCACTGAGATAGCCAAAATGGTGAAACAAAAAAACAAAACCCAAATGAAAGAACAAGAGACCTCTACCGAAGATGAGATAAATGAAATGCAGTTAAACAAGTTATCAAAGGTAGAGTTCACAGCCATGATCTTGAGGAAGCTCCACAGCATGAGTAAGAACATCAATGCCATGAGTAAAGACATAGAAACATTGAAAATCAACTAATTGGAAATGAAAAACCACCAAGAAGAAATGAAGAATGACATAGCAGAAACAAAGAATACATTGGAAGGATTAAACAGCAGAGTAGAGGAAGCTGAGGACTGGATCAGTGAATTAGAAGACAGGGTAGAAAAAAATCAACCAATCAAAAAACCAAAAGGAAAAAAACTATTAAAAAACAGGAAGACAGCTTAAGAGAACTGTGGGACAACTGGAAACGTAATAATATTCGCATCATAGGAGTCCCCGAAGAAGAAGAAAATGAGCAAGGGTTAGAGAATATATTTGAAGAAATAGTGACAGAAAACTCACCTAATTTGGTGAAGGAAGAAGGCATTCAAGTTCAAGAAGCACAGAGAGCCCCAAGTAAGAAGAACCCAAACAGGCCCACATCAAGACACATAGTAATTAAAATGCCAAAAATTAAAGACAAAGAGAGAATCCTAAAGGCAGCAAGAGATAAGCAACAGGTTACCTACAAAGGAACCCCCATAAGGCTATCAGCTGACTTCTCAACAGAAACACGATAAGCCAAAAAGGAATGGTATGAAGTAATCAAGGTCATGAAAAACAAGGATCTGAATCCAAGACTACTCTATCCAGCAAAGCTATCATTCAAAATAGAAGTTCAAATAAAGAGCTTCCCAGACAAAAAAAAAAGGCTAAGGGAATACATTAGCACCAAACCAACACTGCAAGAAATGTTAAAAGGACTGCTGTAATTAGTAGAAGAAATAGGAAGAAAATATAACGACACTAAACAAAAATGGCAATAAATAAGTACATATCAATAATCACCTTAAATGTAAATGGATTCAATGCTCTGATAAAAAGACACAGAGTAGCTGATGGGGTAAGAAAGCATGACTCATATATATGTTGTTTATAAGAGACCCACCTCACAACAAAAGACTCACATAGGTTGAAAGTAAAGGGATAGAAAAAAATCTTCCAAGCAAATGGAAAGGAAAATAAAGCTGGGGTAGCAATACTCATATCTCATAAAATAGATTTCAAAATGAAGGCCATAACTAGAGACAAAAATGGTCACTACATAATATTGAAAGGTTCTATCCAACAGGAAGATATAACCTTGGTAAACATATACGCACCCAATATAGGAGCACCAAAATATATTAAAAATCTTCTGGAGGACATCAAAGGAAAAATCGACAGCAATACAATCATAGCAGGGGACTTCAACACCCCACTGACATCACTGGATAGATCCTCTAGACAAAAAATTAACAAGGAAACAGAGACTCTAAATGAAGCAGTAGACCAAACAGATTTAATAGATATCTACAGAGAATTACACCCCAAAACTACAGAATTCACATTCTTCTCAAGTGCAAATGGGACATTCTCAAAGACAGACCACGTGTTAGGACACAAACTAAGTCTCTACAAGTTCAAGAAGATTGAAATCATATCAACCATCTTCTCAAATCACACTGGGATGAAACTAGAAATCAACTGCAACAAGAACATGCAAAGACATTTAAACGCATGGAGGCTAAATAGCATTTATTAAACAATGAATGGGTTACCGAGGAGATCAAGGAAGAAATTAAAAACTTCCTGGAAACCAATGAAAATGAACACACAACAACACAAAATCTATGGGATGCAGCGAAAGCAGTTCTGAGAGGGAAGTTCATAGCACTCCAAGCCTACCTCAAGAAAGAAGAAATATTTCTAATAGACTATCTAACCTTACAACTTAAAGAACGAGAAAGCAAACAAAAAGAAAACCCCAGAGCAAGTAGAAGGAAGGAAATAGTAAAGATCAGAGCAGAAATAAATGACATAGAGACCAACAAAACAATTCAAAGGATCAATGAAACAAAGAGCTGGTTTTTCGAAAAGATAAACAACATTGATGGACCCTTAGCAAGACTCACCAAGAAACAAAGAGAGAGAACCCAAATACACAAAATCAGAAATGAAAGAGGAGAAGTAACAACTGACACCACAGAAATACAAAAGGTCATTACGAATACTATGAACAATTATATGGCAACAAATTCGACAATCTATTCGAAATGGACATATTTCTAGAAACACATAGTGTCCCAAAACTGGACCGGAAAGAGATAGAAAACTTGAACAGACCAATAACAACTAAGGAAATTGAAGATGTAATCAAGACTCTCCCAGCAAACAAAAGCCCAGGCCCGGACAGCTTCACGGGGGAGTTTTACCGAACATTCAAAGAAGAACTAACACCCATTCTCCTCAAACTATTTCAAAAAGTTCAAGAAGAAGGAAGACTTCCAAACTCGTTTTATGAGGCCAGCATAATTCTAATTCCAAAACCAGAAAAAGACACTACAAAGAAAGAAAACTACAGGCCAATATCCCTGATGAATATAGATGCCAAAATCCTTAACTAAATACTAGCAAATCGGATCCAGCAATACATCAAAAAAATTATTCACCATGACCAAGTAGGATTCATCCCAGGGATGCAAGGACGGTACAATATTTGCAAATCAATAAATGTGATACACTACATAAACAAAATGAAAGATAAAAACCACATGATCATATCAATAGATGCTGAAAAAGCATTCGACAAAATCCAGCACCCATTTCTGATAAAAACGCTAAGCAATGCGGGAATAGAGGGATCATATCTCAACCTAATAAAGGCCATATATGAAAGACCTACAGCCAACATCATACTCAATGGGCAAAAACTAAAAGCATTTCCCTTAAGAGCAGGAACAAGACAGCGATGCCCACTTTCACCACTCTTATTTAACATAGTACGGGAAGTCTTAGCCACAGCAGTCAGACATGAAGAAAAAATAAAAGGGATCCAAATTGGAAAGGAGGAAGTGAAACTGTCATTATTCGCAGATGACATGATATTATACATAGAAAACCCTAAAGAATCCATCAAAAATCTACTAGACTTAATAAATGAATTTGGCAAAGTAGCAGGATACAAAATTAACATCAAGAAATCGACGGCATTCTTATACACCAATGATGAACTCACAGAAAGAGAAACTAAAAACACAATCCCATTTACCATCACGGCAAAAAAAATTAAGATACCTAGGAATAAACTTAACCAAAGAAGTAACGGACCTATTTGCAGAAAACTACAGGATATTGAAAAAAGAAATAGAGGAAGATATGAAAAAGTGGAAGCACATACCTTGTTCATGGATTGGAAGAATTGACATCAGTAAAATGTCCATACTACCCAAAGCAATCTATAGATCAATTCAATCCTCATCAAAATACTAACAACATATTTCACAGAACTAGCACAAATACTTCAAAAGTTCATATGAAACCAAATAAGACCCTGAATAGCCACAGCAATCTTGAAAAAGAAGGACAAAGTAGGTGGGATCACAATACCAGATATCAGGTTATACTACAAAGCTACTGTAATCAAAACAGCCTGGTACTGGCACAAGAACAGGCATATAGACCAGTGGAACAGAACAGAGAACCTGGAAATTGACCCAAGACATTATGCTCAATTAATATTTGACAAAAATGGCAAGAGTATACAATGGAGTAAAGACAGCCTCTTTAATAAATGGTGTTGGGAAAATTGGACAGCTACATGCAAAAAAAATAAAACTAGACCAACTTACATGATACACAGGAATAAACTCAAAATTAATTAACGACTTAAATGTGACTCGTGAATCCATAATAATCCTGGAAGAAAATGTAGGTAACAAAATTTCGGACATCATACGCAGCAGAATATTCACTGATACATCACCTAAAGCAACAGAAACAAAGGAAAAAATGAACACATGAGACTATATCAAACTCAAAAGCTTCTTCACAGCAAAAGAAACAACCATCATAATAATAAGGGAACCTACTGTATGGGAGAGCATAATTGCCAATGATACATCAGATAAGGGGTTAATTTCCAAAATATATAGGGTGCTCATACAACTCAACAAAAGGAAAACAAAGAACCCAATTAAAAAATGGGAAGAGGAGCTAAATAGACACCTCTCCAAACAGGACATTCAAATGGCTGAGAGACATATGAAGAAATGCTCAACATCACTAATCATCAGAGAGATGCAAATTAAAACAACAATGAGGTATCACCTCACACCTGTCACAATGGCCGCCATCAATAAATTCTCAAACAAATGTTGGTGAGGGTATGGAGAAAAGGGGACTCTAGTACACTGTTGGTGGGAATGCAGACTGGTGCAGCCACTATGGAAAACATTATGGTGTTACCTCAAAAAATTAAAAATTGAATTGCCATTTGACCTAGTGATCCCACTTCTAGGAATATACCCTAAGAAGCCTGAAACACCAATCAGAAAGAATATATGTACCCCCATGTTCATAGCAGCACTATTTACAATAGCTAAGATCTGGAAACAGCCCATGTGTCCATCAGTAGACGAATGAATAAAAAAGCTGTGGTACATATACACAATGGAGTACTATGCAGCTGTAAGAAAGAAAGATCTCTTATCCTTTGAGACGACATGGAGGGGCCTGGAGAGTATTATCCTAAGTGAAACAAGCCAAGCAGAGAAAGACAAATATTTGTAGAATATAATGAACATTCCACTTATTTGTGGAATATAGTGAACATAACAGTCTGAGGAACAGGGTAGGCCCAGAGATGTGGAAGTAGGGTACAGACTGACACCCCTCAGAAGAGGGGGTCAGGGGGGAGGGAAGAGATAAACCACAGAACTTATATGCATATACGCATAACCGATGGACATGGACAACAAAGCTGGGGATGAGGTTGGAGGGATGGGGAGGAGGGTGTCAATGGGGAAAAAAGGAGAAACATCTGTAACAAAAATAAGTTAATTAAAAAACAATTTGGTGTGAAGAAAACCACTGCATATATAGACATTCACTTGTCAAACAATTGTAATTTCATCCCCTGCTCAAGGTGCAATGCTAGGGACTACATGGGACTCCAATCCAAAGCAAAGATCCCATTGCAAAGGAGTGATAAGACCTTGTGAGCCACACAGCTCCATGTTGTAACCTATATCACTTTAAGAAAGTTATCAGGAAAAACATCATTATCATCTCAGGAGCCTTTTCATGGACTTGCTTTTTTCTGTACTTCTCAGTCTCTGAGTTCCTTACGGAGTTTTTTATTATTATCTGTCCCTGGTATAGAATATTTTCTAAATAAACTTTTGTTAACATCTAGAGATTAATGCAGAGTTCTTACCCAATATTGTACTATTAAATGGATTCTCAGCTCTGGATATACATTAAAATCACCTGCTTACTACTAAAAATAGTGATACCTTTACCTGATTCCAACAGAATTCTGATGAATTCCATAGAATTAATCACAGAATGTGCCTAGGATATATATTTTTTTGTCTGTTTATTTTAAATTTCCACTTGATTACATGCCTTGATTATTCTGGTGTCTCTTTAAAAGATATTCCTATAAGGACATCAAATTCAAGATATTATAAGACACAAGCAAATAAGGGATTGCTGCTGGGAAACATCTTGTTGGTAAATATACTCAACATGACATTTCAATGGAAAGCATAACTTCAGATGTAGAAGTATTTTAATAATATCTCTCTTTCCTTCCTTCTCCCCTGTCTCCTCCCCACCATTGGGTACGAGCTTTCAATGATAACTCATTAAAGCTTGGGTGACTACAACATATAAAGACAAATGCCATGGGTCATTCTGAATATTTAAATATTTATGAATGCCAAGGATTCAGGAATAAATAAGAAAAAGGAATATGCATTAAATGCAAAAGAACTGAGCACAGGCCTGGGGCCTAAAAGCAGACACAGAGTTGAGTGGAGAAGCTCTGCCTGGCATACATGATGTCAGGCCAGTAAAGAGAATATATAGGGATGGCTTTCTGAATAGCTTTGGAGACTGGCTGTATCCCAAACGGTTTAGGTAGGGCAAAGCGAAGTTTGAGATTAACGACTAACCATGGCCACTATCTTTGTCTCATTCTCAATGAAAAATGTCTAGCCCAGCTGCGAAAGGACTCGAGTTATTTGAAACATACAGTTGTCTCTCTTCCTTCTTGCAAGGCTATTATAGAGCAACTCATTCCAAGGCACACTCCTCCATGGTCAATCTGCAGCAGAAATCCACTGGATAGACTCCTTTATAACAGGCTCAATCTATAATAATAATTTTCAACATATGCCCCATAAATCCTTGACCAGAATATTCTTATGCCATTCACAAAATTTCCTTACTAAAAAGCACAATTTCTCCCAGGGATAACATTTAAATCTGGGCCCATTTCTCACTCAGTAGTTGAAAAAAAATGGCACTTTCTCCCAGCCTTGCTGGAGCCATGTAGCAAGACCATGGTCCCAGTCCCTATTATGGTGCTTCCTTTGGGTAAGTTATATAACTTTAGTGCATCCCATTTTTCTCCATTTCAAATGGAGCTGATAAAAGGAAAAAGTTACTACAGCACATCACTCTTACAAAACATTTGTCACATGCTTTATCTCATCCCATCTTCATCACTATTCTTTTATGTGGGTATTTTTGTTGTCCCATATTACAGATAAGTTTTCTAAGTCTCAGAGTTCAGTTAATCTTTTTAGCTAGTATGTTGCAGAATTAAGATCAAATCATAGTCTTCTTCACACATACTGTGCTCTGTATTTCTGCCACTAAAACCCAACCCTTGCTCCCACAGGAGAACGGTACATTCTACTCTCACTCATCTCAGGTGGGTCACGAGCTATGTCACAGAAGCTAACTGCCTTCTGCCAGTGCTCCATTTTAAAGGAAAATAATAAATAGAAGTAGCACCTATCAAGTTTCTTCTAAGAATCTCAATGTAAATGAATGCACTCTCCTAGAAGACTGTCTTTAATGAGTTCAAAGAGTTTTGTAATAACCACCAGATTCACCCTCTTCTTTAGCATCTCTCACCCCAAGTCCAGATCTAGAGACTGCTATAAGGAGGAGCAGAAAAGTTTCCCAGAGGTAAATCCTAAAATTAAAATTATATGCAAAGACGACAAAATGTGAACAGATTGAACAAACAGACTGATTCTCAAGAACAAAGCTTGAATTTTCATACTCTTCTAGAATCATAAGACTGTGGTTTTGTAACACTGAGTTAACTAAATCTTAATTTTCTGTAAGTATTTTCATGTCATGTCTTACTGTATTTAGAGGTGACAAGAGTAATTTAACATTTTAATCACTGACATGCAATTAAGTTCCATAAACATGATAATCCCTGATTTACTGACTTTTTAAGGAGTTAAATTTCTAAATATCTACCATAACAGGTCCTAAAACATACATATGACAGAAAGTTAAGGACAGAAAAATAACTCTGACAGAATAGAGAATTGGCTCATAAGTAATTGAAATCTATATTTTTACCTTCCAAATTGTTTTGGAAATGAGATTTTTAACTTAGTGCTCTTAAAAGTGCTTGCTATCCATATTTTCAAGATTAGAGAACTTTATTTAGCATAATAATATAGGTATAATACTTTGATTCAAGAAGGAAATTATTATTTTTCATATTTCTATCCTTTGAATTACAAAAATAATGTCATGCTGAAAATAGGGATTCAAAGAGAACTGTTTAAAGTTTCTAACATACAATGAATGAATACCCCCTACCCCTATTCCAATACAATCTCACATCCTCAATATTAATCTGCCCTGTATATGTGTGTGTGTGTGTGTGTGTGTGTGTGTGTGTGTGTATATATATATATTTATATTTATATATATATATTTATATATATATTTATATTTATATATATATATTTATATACACACACACACATACATATACATACACACACATATAAGCATATATATTCAATTATATATATCTTTCTTACTGGCAAAGTTGATTTGAGTTAAAAAAATGTTTTTTCTAAGACACTTTCTGAGACAGTAGGGCAAAGCACAGGTAATGAAACAGTCATTGAAGTCAACCATTTAAGGAGTTATGGCTTCGTTACTCCAAAGATTAGAGATCATGATCAAATTACTTAATATGTGCCTCAATTAACTCATTGATAAAATTAGGTTAAATTTTGTGATAATTTAAAAAGATATTATATGTAATATATCCCCAGTAGAGTTTAACATAGTATAAGTACTCAATAAAGGCTGGATAGAGATAGTTATTATTGACCCACATTGCTTTAAAAGTATTTTATCAATTAAGATAATTATAGGCTAATAGTTTGATTACCAAGTGACTCAATTCAGGTCATAGATAATCAGGATGACCAATTCTACCAGAATCTTGGGAGCTAAGGAACTGAGTTCCTCAAACTCAGGACACTCAGTGCTAAAGCTGTTGGTACTGAAATTCCCAGACAAACCAGAAGTTGGGCCCTATATACAATAGGAAAAAAGTAGAAGAGTAGAAGGGAACGGGAAATAAAAACCATTTAATTGTGGGTTTCTTTTAACCATTGTTACATGGTCATGAACTAGAAATAACATCACCTTCAGCTTCTCTAACTCCCAAGATCAATCAGTGTGTTAAGCCTGCTCTTTCCTGGAAAGACTGTGGTCTGTGCTCAAGACTTTAAAGTATTCAACTTCAGGTTTTCAGTTGTTTTGTGCTTATGATTCTAGAATTTGAATATTGCATAAATACTACTGAATATTTCTTCTTAAGTAAGTAGGACATTTCAGGAGAGAAATAAAAACTTGAACAAAGAAACAAATGGGAATAATAAAAATGAAAAGAACAATTTCTGAAAAGAAAAACAATGAGCTTAACATCAGGTGGGAAATAGTATAGAGGAGAATCAGTGACCTTGAAGAGAGATCAATAATAAAGACTGAAGTAAAATAAACAGATATTCAGGAAATTATGGGATAATATCAAATGAAATAACAAGCCCTCAGCAAAACAGATAAAAAAAGAAAGAAAAAGCACACAAATTATTAAAAAGGAAATGGAAAAGAAAACATTGTTACAGACCCCCACAGATATTAAAATAAAAATAAGGGACTTTATGACCAATATTATGCTACCAAATGTGACAATTTTGGATATAAACAAACTCCTTGAAAAAAATGCAACTTGTCAAAAACTGAACAATAAAGAGAGCAAATCTGAAAAGTCTATGTCTATCAAAGCAATTGTAATTATAATAAAACGAAAATCCTTCCCACTAAAAAACTTCAGGCATATATGCTTTCATTATTGAGTTCTAGTAAACATTCAAAGAACAATTAATATTGATCCAGTATTACACATATCTCCTAGAAAATAAAGGAGAAGAAACCATCCAACTCATTTTATAATCCTGATACTGAAATCTGACAACCATATCACATGAAAAGAAAACTGTGTATCTGTAGGCCTCATGAACAAAAATATCTTCAATAAAATATCTGTAGGCCTCATGAACAAAAATATCTTCAATAAAATACTTGCAAAGCTCACCCAGCTAAATACAAACATGATAATACATCGTAACAAACAGTTTATCCAAGGAAGACCAGACTTCTTCAACATTTAAAAATTAATCAATGTAACCCACCATATTAACAAAGTAAAAACAAAAAACATAGGACCATCTCAATAGTTGCCAAAACAAGATTTGACAAACACTGTTATTACCATGACATTACCGTTATTATTGACATTACTAAACATTGGCAATCATGTGGAAAATATGGAAATATGTGTTGCTGGTAAAAACATAAAGTGTTAAAACTCATTTAGAGAAGTTTAGCATTTTTTATAAAGTTAAACATGCTTACTATATTATCAAAAATTAATGTGAGCCAATAAACTTACCATGATATATTAATACAACAGACTACTACTCAAAAATTTAAAAAGAACAAAGTGCTCTTTTATGCAACCATGTAGATGAACCTCAGAAAGAGTATGCTTTATAAAAGAGCCAGTTTCAGAATAGTATGTATTGCGTGCTACCATTTATACGACAGACAAAAACAATCTATTGTGAGACCGAATCAGCTTAGTGGTTTGGTGAAGTGGAGGCTGGGAGGAAGACCTGAAATTGGGGCATAAAAGAATTTTAAGGCTGACAGAAATACTATAAATCTTGATTTGGATGATGATAACAACAGTGATAATATATATCAAAACACCACATTTTACATTTACGATGTATTTTATGTAAATTAAATGACAATAAAGTATTTTTTAACCCCTCAAATTCAAGGTTATTTGACTGGGTTGACTATAAATGTGAATTAAATACATACTCCCTATCCACACTGATATCCATAACCTGTGCAATCAATACGTGTTTATGATTTTAAAAAAAAGAGCTAAAACTATACCAATCAGGTTGTTGGGCCTGTAAAAGGTGAAAATTACATAAAATACAATAGCTTGAATAAATATAGATTATACATGGAAATATAACATTATCTTCCCCTGGTCTGGCCCTGGCCAGGTAGCTCAGTTGGTTAGAGCATCTTCCCAGTACACCAAGGTTGTGGGTTCGATCCCCGGTTAGGGCACATACAAGAAGTAACCAATGAATGCATAAATAAGTGGAACAACAAACTGATGTCTCTCCCTCTCCAATCAATAAAAAGAAAAACACAAACAAGCAAAAACCATTATCTTCCCCTGGAACATCCCAGTGTGTTCACTGTTGCAGTCTTCCAGGTATAGGAGAGACAGCAGAGCAGTCCCAATGAAAGGAATGCTCCTTTCTTTATGTTGTCCTTTAATACCCATAAATCTACTATAAGAGAACCCTTTAATGTGGTGATCATTTATTTTGGCTATAAAAATCGATAATAGCTTCTGTATCTTTCAACATTCTTTGATAATTTTCTTGTCTTGATTTACTTGCTGACACTGAATACATCAAATAAGTTTCCTTTTTTATGGATTGCCTTCACAATTATTCCAAAATTAGCTGAATTTTAATCAATTCACTAGATAATTTTGGAAAGGTTCTGAACTATTTTATATGGATTTACTCTTTTATATAATTCCACTTTTCTCTTTATGGCCCCTTGAACCGTTTTATTAACAAAAAAACCAACAAGGTCATAGATACTTTAAAATTCCATTTTTTACTCTTCATCTCCCTACTATAAATTATGAAGGTGGCAATCACTACTAGCAGCACTTTTATTTTTTAAAGGAATATGATACACTTATATTCAAATATATCAATCCAAATTCATTTATATATTCAAATCCATGCGCGCGCGCACACACACACACACACTTTGCAAGGTAAAATTATCAGATTAACCATGCTATAACATAAATGCAATTCTCAAATCAGAAGGCCAGCATTTAACATTTGCATGGAATCTTTGTCATATAAAGATAACTAAAATATCCCAGCCAGTGTGGCTCAGTGGATTGAGCGTCGTCCCATGGACTGAGAGTTCCTGATTCGATTGCAGGTCAGGGCACATGCCTGGGTTTGGGCTCGATCCTCAGTAGGGGTGTGCAGGAGGCATCTGATCAATGTTTCTCTCTCACAATGATGAATCTCTCTCTCTCTCCTTCCCCTCTCTCTAAAAAATCAATAAAAACATATTTTTAAAAAGATAACTAAAGAAAGCAAGTTCTTCTTTCTATTGTTACACAAAGGCAAGTCTTAGAGGTTTAACATAACATTTTCAGATTCCACTTGTAGCAGGTGTTTGCAAAAATATTGACTTCACTAGCTGCCAGTGTGTCATTCCTCCCTCCAAATTTAGGAGATTTGTTAGCGTGCACATAGATTTTCAAGGTAGCATTTGTGCTCTTTCCCTTGTGCATCATTTCCTTGATATAGAATTTCCACAACCATGGTTGTAAAAAATGTTTAAACAGAGAACATTTTGGTATGTTTGTAAGTGGGATCCATCGTTCACTGACATGCCACCACGAGGATATATTTAAATCTTTACACTGCCTTGCCTTATCAAAGGAGCAGTTTGGCATTTGGTATTTGGCGACAGCTATAAAGCTGCACCATCTGTACTACTCTGTTTCAAGAGGGGCATCAATTTTTATCCTTACTGGATCCTACAGGAATACTCTGCTAAAACTCAGCACATGCATGACTCAGCTGTAATTCAGTCACCTAACGGTGGCCAAGGGTATATGTGGCAGACAGAAGCACTTGTGTGCATGTATTTGGGTAAAAAAGAAAACTGTTCCTGATATTCAATCACAAGGCTCACTTGCATTGGCTGAGAAAATATCTGGTTATGGTGTTCCCTCAAAATTCATTTTGACAATTTGCCTTTAAAGGAAATATTCTTGACTCTATTCGACAATAAAAGCATGTTTGTTCATCCATGAGTTTTATTTGGGAGAGCAAAATGTAGACTTACATAACCCAACACATTTGCTATGCACAGAAATTAGAGGCGTTCCAATTATAAAAGTATAGATTGACTCCCTTTTCTTTAAAAAATAATTAAAGTACAAAAAAAATCACTGGGTTGATCAGAGTATTAGAGAATATCTGAGAACTATTAGTAGGAAATACACTATTATATCTAGGCAAAAAAAAAAAGGGGGGGGGGGTAACTACAAATAAATTAAGAAAAATGATCCGAACTGACCTTCATTTCCTCTGAACATACCAAAGAATAAATGAGCTGAAGCAACATGTAAAATTCACATTTTGTATTGATAACGCACTCTTTCCGGGCTAAGAATGTTGTTACATGTTGGAAAAGGTGATAGAGAAAAATGGATTTTCGTTTCTCTAGACAGGTAAAAGTGTGGTGCTGTCACTGGCCAGTTTGGCTCAGCGGTAGAGCATCAGCCTGTGGACCGAAGAGTTGCGGGTTCAATTCCGGCGAAGGGCACGTAACCTCAGTTGTGGTTCGTCCCTGGTCCTGATCGGGGTTATGCAGGAGGCAACCAATTGATGTGTCTCTCTCACATCAATGTTTCTCTCTCTCTCTCTCTCTCTCTCTCTCTCTCTCTCTCTCTCTCTCTCCCCCTCTATTTGAAAATAAATGGAAAAATATCCTTGAGTGAGGATTTTTTTAAAAATGTCATGTTGAATGAATAGAAAACCATCTCTCAATGGCCTATCCAAATTTTTAAAAAATATATTTTATTGTTTTTTTAGAGAGAGAGGAAGGGAGAGAGAGATAGAAACATCAATGTGTGAAAGAAACATTGATTGGCTGCCTCCTGCACACCCCCTACTGGGGATCAACCCGCAAACCGGGCATGTGCTCTGCCTGGGAATTGAACCAACACCTCTCAGTCCATGGGATGATGCTCAATCCACTGAGCCACACCGGCCAGGCGGCCTATCCAAAATTAAAATGCCTTAGCTTTGTGAATTTCTTTGAGATAAAATTTTAAGTAACTAATATTATTTTTAGTACCTGACAAGTTCTGATGCTCTGATCGTTCCTAGAGAAGTTTGGATATCCTAAGGCTGAAAAGTATTTAACTCGGGGCAACATCATAGAACTAACATTAAACCTAAACACACACACACACACACACACACACACACACACACAAAGATGAAACTATGCATGTGAAATGGCACGATAAGCTGCCAGAATCCAAGATTCATTTGTACACTTGTGTTCTTTAGCGTTCAATTACTTTCTGGTATTATTTACTCTTTTTTTTTTTTTTTAATCCTCACCTGAGGACATTTTTTCATTTTTTTGTTCAGACAGAGTAGGAGGGAGAGAGAGGAAGAGAGAGAGAGAAACATCGACGTGAAAGGGCCACATCGAGTGGCTGCCACCCGCACGACCAACCAGGGCCAGGGACAAACTGCAACCGAGGTACATGCCCTTAGCGGGAACCGAAGCCGGGTCTCCGGACCGCAGGCCGACGCTTTAACCGCTGAGCCAAACCGGCCAGGGGTGGTATTATTTACTCTTAATCATGACATGTGTATCCTTACTTAGAGAAGAATATAATTGCACATGCAATTTCTTTCAATTTATAAGATTTCTTCAAGAAGCCTAATACAGCGTAGGATGCCACAGACATAGGACAAATGAGCTCTCATATGATATTGATAACCATAGGACACTTTCAGAGAGGCTATTGACACCCAAGGGAGAGGAACTGAGGTTAGCAAACCACTGGCCTCATTCATCATATTCCGACAACTGCCTAAATAAAGTGTCTGTTTCTCTCTCCACAAGCTGCTGCTTTATGTATAAATGTGCCAGGTGCATGGACGTGATTTCTAGACATCAGTGTGTCTTCCTGAATCAGTATTCTAGCATTTCCCCCTAAGTACTTGAATATTATGAGTTGCATATAAAGAAATGTAAATGTTATACTTTTAAAAGTAGGCTATTGTAACTCAAATTTAAATAGCCTAACTGCTCTATGTAAAATCATTCCCTTTGGCAGATGTATTTTTATAGAGAAAGTCAAATAAAGTATTCTAGGGCATACCAAAACTGATATTCAGTATCTTAGCAAATAGCTCCTGAAAAAACAAAATATCCATCTTGTTGAACATTATTTATTGCCAATATATTGGACATTGAACATTTATTTATTGCCAATTATTGGACATTGAATGTCAGACACTGAATGTCATTTAAAAACAAGGGTTTACATGTTTAAAGGAGGAGGGGAATCAAATCAGTTCTGGGAAGTTTAAACCTAGTTTCTCCAACAAAAAATGGCGGAGACAATAAAGGGTCCATCTTCCCTCCTTGGAGTTCTCTCAAGGATATAAGGGGGAAGATGATGGGAACTCAAAATCCACTAGGAGCCCTGGCTGGCGTGGCTCAGCTGGTTGGGTGTAGTCCTGTGCACCAAAAGGCTGCTGGTTGGATTCCCAGTCAGGGCAGGGGCCCAGGTTGCAGGCTTGATGCCCAGTAGGGGGCGTTTGGGAGGCAGCAGATAGATGTTTCTCTCTCTGGGTCTCTCCCTCTCCTTTCCTCTCTGTCTCTAAACAAACAAAAACAAAATCAGTAACTATATTTTTTAGAAGCCACTATGCCATCTTCCGCTCTACAGAGATGAAATGCCCCATGAGTGTGTTAATGTCCCCTAGTGCCCTGGCTGGGTTTAGAAGCGTGCTCTTGTTCTGTTTACCTGGGTTTAGTACTAGCTGTGAAGTTACGGCTGCCTGCTGGCAGGGCCAGGGGGCCAAGGGCAAAAAGTGGGGAAACAGGCAAGACAAGTGTTGTGGAAACTGGAATGAAGTCACGGAGGAGTTACAAATCATGACCATGACATTGTGAAAGAGATCAACCAAATATTGAAATATTACAAAGAAATTCACTACTAATCAATACACATGGACTAGAACCGAGACAGGAAAATCTATTAAGGCCTTTCTATAAAATCTTTGAATTAGACAAACAGGAAGAGGCAAAATGTATTTTTAATTTGTTTCTTGTGAACCAGTAATTGAAAAAAGTCAACTCTCGCAGAGTTAAAATGTCTGAGATCAATCAGGACTTCTATATGGTTTTCCTCTTCTTAAACTGGAGTTTTAATGGTGGTTATGGTGGTTATGTTTTTCCTCCATTAAGTTTAAATTTATCATTAAGCCCAGTGGTTCTCAACTCTGGCTGAACACTGAAATCACCTGGGGAGTATTTACAGGATACCGATGTCCAGGGCCGAGGCCCAGGGTTCTGATTTAATTAGTCTAAAATGGAATATGGGCATTGGTGTTCGTTAATGGCTCCCCAGGTAATTCTGATGTGCAGCCAGGTTTGAGAACCCTGATTTGACTCTTACTTTGCAGGACTGGGAAGCGAAGAGACTGGCCTGAACAGGTAGAGCAAGGGTACCCCCAGACAGACTGGAGACCCAGGTTCCCTCCTGGCTTCCACAGGCACTGCCTCATCTAGACGGCATACCTTTGGGAAGGGTCTGCAGATACATGGATCATGCTAAAGGAATTCTGAATTAGGGTCTGAAACAGTCAGTTGACTCTCTCTGGGGGCTGAACCCGTACAATACTGGGTGAGGCAAAAGTAGGTTTACAGTTGTTCGTATAAAAAATAATACAATGATTAAGAAATACTAACACAAGAATAAACTCCATGTTTGACGTACACACAACTGTAAACCTACTTGTGCCCTGCCTGTGTCAGTCAGAAGGAATTTTCAGCCAGGATGAACACTGTGAAGAAAGCCAGTTTGTAGCAAATGAGAAAAGTGACAATTTCAGGCCCTCGTTGTGGTTGCCTCCAGGGCCTACCTACCTACACCACCGACGTCCCTGAAGTTTCGCTGTTTCTTAGACCATCTTTCATTCTTTCTAATAAATTGTTTTTGTTCAAAGAAAAAAAGGGGTCCTACAAAGCAAAACTTTTAGAATCTATGAAGCTTGTCTTTATTTCCTAAAATAACTCTATGAAAAATAAATTAAGACAACTCTGCTGATGGTTTTTAAAACATTCAGATGTTTTGAATTTTTTTAACAAAACAATTCAAATAATTTTCTGAATTTTAAATATCTCATCGGAGGGTCCCAGGGCCATGATTAACCAAACAGAAACAGGCAGCGTTCACTTAAAGGAGGTTTGCGAGTGGCCCTTGCTGAATTGGCACATGCGTATTTAGATGGAGAAAAACTCCAATATTTGTGGACTTCTTTCCTTGTTCCCATATACTTAACACTTCTTTATGAACTCACGTTTTTCAAGGAAGTCTGAAAGCAGGAACATCTGCTAACCTGCAATTATGAGCGCTGACAGTATATCATCAGAGTACACACAAGCAGATTCAAAAAATGTGACTTGGAAAGAAACGATGACAGGCCTGAGCACAGAACGGAATGCAATGATCCAAAGGTGCACTCATGCATCTTTTATGTATTCAGGTATTTGGACTGAATTTCAGATACTTAAGATGCCTATTAACCTTAACCAATGACTGAATTGACTGGGAATGTTTTAAAAAAAAACAAACAACAAGCATATGTTGCCTTTTATCTGAGTAATCTAGTAGCTACTGACAGTCTGGGAAAATGTATTTGATCAAAGAATTCTGGTTCTAAAAATTATGGTATTTTGCTTTGTATATAGCCCTTGACATTTTTTTCTACCATCAAACCGAATACCTTCTATATTTTTCTCTCTGTTAGAAGGTCTCTCTCTCTATGCAAATATATTTTATGTATATATACACACAAATATATTAAAATATACATATATTTTTTAATTCACAGCTCTAAGCTTCTTTTTTCCATTTCTTCGGGGAGCACAATTACAGAGAAGGCTCCCTCTAAGGTCAGGCTGTATGAGAATGACAACCTCTTCAACACCTCACTAATTGACTAGTGTTTCCTAAGAAGTCTATCATAGATTTGATTGAAACACAGCTCTTTCTAGAGCAAAGAGCCTGATGGTAAAAGTATCTCTTTTCGAACCCAATTATATAATTCCATCTATAACATTTCTCACATTGCTTTATCAAAATATGCTTGGGAAAATGAAACCATATTTATAGGTTTGGGACTAAAAAATTACCTTATATTCATTCAGATTCTTAAGATCTTACCCAAAAATAAAGATTTAGTATAGAGTATTTGAACTATATCAGCAAGAGTTTCAGGATCCAATTATTTGGTAACTTGATCCTTCAGAATTATGAAAAACATGAATTTTACATCACAAGTGTTTATTTCTTTTTTCTCTAGTTGATAATTTTGTTGCTATATCTACTCCTGAATGTTTCATTATTTTACCTGAAGGAAGATAAATGTGTTTATTTGTTTGTTTATTTTAAAGAGAGAAGAATGGGGTGAGGGAGAGAGAGAAATTTGCTGTTCCACTTATTTATGCATTCATTGGTTGCTTCTTATATTGCCCTGACCTGGAGATCGAACCCACAACCTTGGCATATTGGGACGGCGCTCTAACCAGCTAAGCTACCTGGCCCGGGCTTTATTTATGCAATTTTTAAAATAGGGTCATCTATTCACCAGAACTGCATGTAGATACTGAATCATATAAAGTGCTGTGAAATAAAGTTAGAGAAGATTCTGGATGTTTATAATATTGCATTTTAACCACACGACAGAACTTGCCTCCCTTTTCTTCCTATAATAATAGATTTCTGGTCTACATAAACATAACAGTCCAAGGGTTTTTAACTAAAGCAGACAACTGCCTTTAACAATATACATATGTGGTATTTTCTCTGCATTCCAGAATAATTCTGGAATTCTCAAGGAAGAAAGCCAAAGATAAATTTCATAAAACTTAACAGAAGCTAAATTGACCTAAGAGTCTTAAGTATTGTAATAAACAGCAGAGAATCAAAATCTCACCGTTCTTTTGTAGACTTTTTTATTACTACTGGAAAGACAACCTACAGTTTGTGCATACTTATACAAATGAAAAAGAACCATGAGTTGTGTTACCTTTAGAGTCTATTTCACAAAATGAGCTAAAACTTTTTAAAATAATAGTGTTCATAAAAATGAAGTTAAAGAAAAGTGTTGAACAAAATAATTTTTAAAAATATACTACATTAAACCATACAAAATTGCTGATACTCAATGATCTGACAGCAAAAAAAAAAAAGAAAATAGATTAATATGGTTCAACTTGCTATTACTTGATTATGTGAGTATATAGGAAAAAAATGACTAAAAGAAACTCATCATCTATTGATTATATGTGCAAGTAGGTGTCACTCAACATTTTTGGGAAAAAAAAACAAATATGCGAAGAGTCAACAAAACAATACTTTACAGAAATCATTTTGCCATTTACAGAGACCAAGCCTTAAAGCATTGTACTTTTCAACCATGAACCAATTCAAAAGAGGCTCAGCAGATATTCAGACATAGAAAGACTTTGGTATTAGCTGTGTGATGTCACTACTTTTAAGTATCTTCCAATGATGCGACTGTGCACTTTGGAGTATAATAACCACATCATCTTCTTGTATGCTACAAAGTAGCACATGGGATATTTATTTCATAAATAATAATGCTTCAACTAGAGTAGATGTACTACTGACCTAATCGAATATAAAGTACTATGATGACAGGTTAATGCACTGCTCTTATTTGCTACAAACATTTATATCAGTCTATGGAATACCACGTATGCAAGTTCACAGCTGTTAGTATCAGATCACCAGTGTGGACACCATTAAGTATCTGTGATTCAGTTTAAAGAAAATAAAGTGACAGCTAAAGGAGGCCAAAGATAATCACAGATGATTACAACACAAAACTTCCATTCCAGGGTGTATTGTTAAGGATGTATTGCCATAAGCTCAATACAGAAAACGATTCCGTATTTTCTATATGAATATATTTAACAATGCTACCACTTCATTCTCATAAGTTGGTAATTTCAACACCCAAAAGTTGATTTATTTTTTGTTTTATTTATTTAATTTTTTATTGTTGACTCTATTACAGATGTCTCCCATTTCCCCCACTTTGACCACCCCAGGCCCCATAACTCATACCTTGACCTTCACCATTCTGTTTTCTGTGTCCATGGGCTATGTGCATATGTTCTTTGGCTACTCTCTTCATCTTCTTTTATGCAGTGCCCCCACATACACACCTCCCCTCTGAGATCTGTCAGTCTGTGCCATGCTTTCATGCTGTTCTGTTTTGTTTGTCAGTGTATTTTGTTCATTAGGTTCCACATATAAGTGAGATCGTATGGTATTTGTCTTCCTCTGACTGGCTTATTTAACTTAGCATAAAAATCTCCTTTTAATCTTTGGTAATTTTCTTTCACTAAGAAGCTTTATGCTTCTATCATGTATGATTGCAAATGTTCTCCATGACCCCTCTTAGTGGATGGGGCTTCCGATTGCTAAAGATCATGCTCACCCTCTATTATGTACTGTCTCTGAGTTCCTCCTAGGAATTCAGCAGAGGGAAAAAAATCCAATGAGCAGGGGCTGCTATTAAGGGGGTGGGGATGGGACTCAGGACACAGGTAGAGGGGCTGGCCTTGCACTGTATGAGGGGTACCTCTGTACATTAACAGAAGAAAACAAGGGAAACAAGAGTGTAGATGAGGGTAGCTTATATATCTTTTCCTCCATTATGACTTCTCTGAACTAATTTCAAGATAGGTGCCAACATACCCACAGTACCTTTGGGAAGAACTTCTTCCTCACAGTCCTTGCCAAGGGAATGAGTCTCAAGTTCAGGCATCAATGCAATTGCTTTCATCTTCCTGGCTGGAGGCAGCCACACTGGGGATGGGTATCTGATCCAGGCACACCAGTTGATAGGCTGTCCACTTAGGGTGGAGACCAGTTAGCCCATGAGATTGACTTATAATAACCATCCTCAGCCTTGGCCAGTGTGGCTCAGTTGTGGGTTCGATCCCTGGTCGGGGTGTGTATGGTGTAGGGGAGCCAACAGATAGATGTATCTCTCTCACATCAATGTTTGTTGTTGTTCCCCCCCCTTCTTCCCTCTCTAATTTAAATATATATATATATATATATATATATATATATATATATATATATATATTCCTCAGCTAAGACCCATCTCCTTCTCATAAATACCTAGGGCTCTTTTTCATTCTGTAAATGTCTCACAAAACTTACCAGTTTCTACCTTATACCATAGATACTTCAGCACATGTATGTCTTATCTCCTCTACGGACCGTGACCAATGAAGACAGCCTAGACTGGTCCATTGTTGCACACAATAGGTGCATAATAAATATTTATAGAAGAAACATCCATAGTATGAAACAGTATTTGCAAATACATTTACTCACATAAGAATGCTTTCCAAAATTAAAGAAATAAATGCTTAAGTAACCTATAAAACATAAATTTGCATATATTTGGGTACACAATTAACCCATTATTTTTCAGCTCCCACAAATGGTATCTAAAGACATTTTAGCTTATTAAATTTAGATGAATAGTCAAAGAAATTCAAAGAGCAATCATATGAATGTCACAGAGAATCTATGAGTCAGTGGGTCTCCATGGTAATTGAAAACTTTTTAATGGGAGTGTCACATACACTTATGTTTACATGGTATTAGTTCTCTATTTTAGCATAAATGCCATTAAAATGACAAGGAGGGTTTTGCTATCACTTTGCTTTTCAAGCACAAGGTTTGGTTTGTTGTTGTTTTTTCTTGTTATGATAATAGGTAACCAAAAAAAGCCTGATGGTTTGCTTCCTAAATCAGACAGCATGATCCAGGACAGCAGAGATGCAGTTCTGCTGATGCTTTGAGCTGATATTAGAGCAACAACAAATTTCCCCCAGAATTGTAGGGCAAAAGTAATACTTTGATAGAACAGCTTAACAGGAAAATATTACCATTATATTTCATTATGTGGGGAAAATGAAAATAAACTTAAAAGACTACCAGATTCAAATGAGGATTTTAGTTTCATAGCCAGTAAGTAAAATCAGAGGGAGAAAAAAAAACATATGGCCAATAAAACATGCAGGAATTACTTTCCCATCTGCATGTGCATTCTTTTAGCTTTTTTTCTTAGCTTTTTCTCATCCCAAATTGTTGATGACATCATTATGAAACAGATTTCTGGCGACGGATGACATTAAATATGAATTTGCCAAGAAACATTGACTGAAGTACATTGTTGGCTAGTTTACAAACAATCCACAGTTTTCACTCTTCCAATGTGGGAATTATCTTTAATTTATACTTATTAATGGAAAACAGAATATGAACAAAAACATAGTTTTGGGCTACTGTTTCAAAAATTTTTACTAAATCCAAGCACATTAATTCAGGTCATTAATCAACGTGATTAATGAGCTTTAGTAAATTCACATGCTATTTTATTTGGTCATATTATTTGACATGACGAGAGATATATCTTTATAGTTTATACTTTGGCCCTGTTTTTATCCCTGAATTCCACACTACTAATAGAGGGAGGTTGCCTCTCAAAAACAGGTTTATATGCTAATAAATTTGTAGACTCTTTTAAAATTAAAAATCATGTTATGCTGTGTAAGGGACTATCATTCCAACTGAAATAATTCTCTTCATATTTTGGAGTGCCTTCCCTTTTATAACTGTGTGCATCTGGGGAGGGGGCCAGATTAGTCCTTCAGAGTGTTTTGATTTCCTTTTAAATGGCCAGCAGATGTGTGCTTTAGTGTGATGATAAAGAACTGCTATGTATAGACACTAAAGAATAGAAATATATATCTCTTGATACCATTTACCCAAAGCTAATTCAAAATAAAACATACTGTTATTTACTTCTCAGCAACTAATTATAAATCCAGAAGTGTTCCATACTGAGAAATAAATTATGTTTTCTACATTGTACACATAGAGCCATAAATAGCATATTTTTAAACCCAGAAAGTGAAGGGTGATAGATAAAAAATGAGGACGTGCCCGGCCAGTGTGGCTCAGTGGTTGAGCGTCGACCCACGCACCAAGAGGTTGCCAGTTCAATTCCTGGTCAGGGCACATGCCCAGGTTGTGGGCCCTATCCCCAGTGGGGGGCATGCAGGAGGCAGCCAATTGATATTCTCTCTCATTGATGTTTCTCTCTCTCTCCCTTCTTCTTTCTCTCTCTAAAAAAATCAATAAAGAAAAAAAATTTTTTAATTAAAAAAATAAAAACGGACGTTCTAACACATGGCAGTGCAAGGTGAGATTTGAGCCAAGTGTCCAATAGGCCTTCGTTGTTCCTGGTTGGGCAAGCCCAGCACAGGCGTGTTACCAGAGAAATGATCACTTCTTGGGTTATTAAAAAAGACAAAATTTATTCCAAATTTGGCTCCCATTTTCCAAAAGCATGGAGATTTTCTATCAGTTTAGGAACAATGGTTCCTGTTTCTTCCTTTTAGCTGGAAGTCATTTTGGTACACAACCAACTATGTAACCTTTGGTTCAAATCCACCCACTCCCTGAATTCCCAATACAAATTTTTTACATCACACTTTATGCCTCCATGTCTATTTAAAACATTGGTGCTCCACAGAATACGCAGCAAACGAGCATAGCAGATCTCACCATATTTTAACTTGGAAGCAATCATGAAAAATTACGGTCAGAACATTTTCAGAAAAAGAATCTGAGCCATGTTCTGATGTAATATTTTTTCCTTTGGCCTTAACCCGCAGGCCAGGCTGGGTGGCTCCACAGTCCTCTGTTCCCAACCTGGCCCTCACTCCTGTCCTCTCTGTCTACCCCCACGCCCCTTGTACATTTCCAGTTCTGATTCTTCCCTTGGCTTCTAAGTTAACTCCACCAATGGTGCTCCTGCTTTCATCTATTGTTTTGAAATGCTTTCAAATGAAATGCTGTAGCATCCTGAAAGGATTTTGGCTGTGTATTGAATCAGAAGGTTCACTGACTATGGCTACGTTTGACTAAGTTCCACCAAACTCCTTAATTGGGGAAAAGAGTGCAGGGAATAAATGTCAGCTTCTGGGCCACCATTTATTTATTTATTTGCTCCTGATTACAAAAGTAATATGTGTTGACAATACAGAAAAATAAAATTAAAGAAACCCAAGAGACTCTAAGTTACCCATAATTTCACCACACCAACTGTTAAGCATTGCTAGTATTTTATTATACTTGAGTCTTTAAAAAGCATCCTGTAATCCTACTGTTTACACAAAGGAATCTCGGAGGGAAGTGGGGAGGGAGGCAGGAAGAGATTAACCAAAGAATGTATATGCATATACGCATAACCCATGGACACAGACAACAGCACTATAAAGACATGGGGGTTGGGGAGCCCGGTGGAAGAGGTCAAGGGGGAAAGTAGGGGGATATCTATAATACTTTCAACAATAAAGATACATTTAAAAAGTAAAAATCAAAAAACAAAGAAGTATCCTGTAATCTTACTGTTTACACAGACTAGAATCTGCTTACTTATTTTAATAAAACACAGTGAAAATGTTCCTATTCCATTTAAAACATAAACTCTGCTCTCCAACTGCATGACTGTTACATAATATGAAAATATTATAATGTATTTACATAATATCTATTGTTGGATATTTAGGCTGTTTCTAAATAATGCTGTGACTAGAACATGGATTCATGGATTTCTTTTATTCTTTTATCCTCATCCAAGAATATGTTTATTGATTTTAGAGAAGAAGGGAAAGAGAGAGAGAGAAGGAAACTTTAGTTTACAGGACTACGCTGCAACCAACTGAGCCACCTGGCCAGGACCATGGATGACGTCTTCAGATGACTAACAAGTGGCTCCCAGTGGAAATACTACATTAAGGTAAATTGGTATAATAAACATATAGGGTAGGATAAGAGTAGGTTTACAGTTGTGAGTACACAAAACACAGAGTTATTCTTGTATTCTTATTTATTAACTATTGTATTATTTTCCATATGAACAACTGTAAACCTACTTTTGCCCCACCCTGTGTGTGCGTGTGTGTGTGTGTGTGTGTGTGTGTGTGTGTGTGTGTATTCTTTAATGATAACCCTCAGGAATGACCTTATTTGGTATTTTTTAAAATGATCATGAACAAGTATAATTTCCAAACTTACAGATGGTACAAAGTTTTTTAAAAAATTTTTAAAAATAATAATAATCCTGTAGTTAAATGTAAGAGAAATTAAGTACAGACCAATCTCAAAAGGCTCACAGGTTGAAAAGTGGGAGGTAAGCCTCAAGGGAGAAATGGACAGACTAATGTATTTAGTGAAAAGTAATATATTCCTTACCTACAAGCTGATAGGATTCTGTAGTTTAAAGGGATCAATTGTCACTCAGAACAAGGACACAGGAATCATTAGCACCTCTTTTCTGAAGACAGAAGCTCAATGCACACAGAGCAGGAAGATGTGGATGTACTGAGCAGTACTCAATTCAGGAACACTGAAGGTGTGGAAGAGCCTGCCGGCTTTGGAGTGAAGGAGCAGCTCAGTCAGCATGTCCACGGGGATGGAGACAGGGCACAAGAAGCGATAGACAACATTCGGATACTGAGAAAGGATTTGTTGGAAGTCTATTAAATGATGAATATGCATTCACACTAAATGCTCAACAGGGAGACACTGAAGTTCATCGGTGAATAAAAATAAGTATATTAAACAATGAACACTACATTCAAGGAATTCATTTCATATCAACTTATCTGGACCAAGAATATGATAATCACCAAAAAATGACTATAATATAAATTCATATTTTGATGAACAAAATAGTTCCAACCTGCTTACTTTCCAGGTTCATTCCTGACATTTTCCAGATTTGTAATGAAAACACGTTTTATTTTTCAGCGAGGCTCACAGATCAAGTGAAAACGGGTGTGAACCTCTTCCAGTTGGCAAGTAAATATTTTCCTCAGAACTTTAGCATCTCACCTTTCGTGTTTTTCTCACAATACATTAAAGCTGATAAAACCACAGTTAGTGTTAAATTCTTAGCAAAACGGTAGAACACTGTTCCCTAACAAATTATTCCTTCTTTTGTTTTTGTTTTTCATCCTTTTTGGGCTTTCATTGGTTCATTACAATCTGACAACAGTTAGTAAAAAACATTGGACTTTATAGCCCCTAGTCAGTCCTGGTGCACACAATATATGAGGGTGAGAGGTAGGAATGACCTTAAGTATTAGTTTTCTTAACAATTCTGGTCAAATAAAAATAAAATATTTTTAAAATAGATTATCCAAATACCCAGCTAGGTGTTTTTATACCTTCCCTATAAAATTCATTATAAATAGGTAATGTGTTATTCCTGAAAACAAATCTGTGTATGTGCTATGATTTCCATTATCTGCTTATTAAACAATATCTATTTTTTTAATTTATTTTTTCCTTTATTGATGTGTGAGAGAGAGAGGAATGTAGAAGGAGAGAGAGATAGAAATATCAGTGAGAGATAACTTTGATTGGCTGCCTCCTGCATGCCCCCCACTGGGGATTGGGCCCACAACCTGGGCATGTGTCCTGACTGGGAATCGAATAGGTGACCTCTTGGTGCACGGGTCGGTGCTCAACCACCGAGCCACACCAGCTGGGCTAAAAAATATCTTGATATACTCTGAAATCTAAACAATGTTGTCCTTTAAAAAATGTGGAGAATGTCACTGACATGCCAGCACTGAAGAGGGGCTGTGAATTCTCCTTGCTGGCTGTCTCCAATCAACCAAGAACCACTTATACATGGCTTGGACCTATTATGGTGAGTTGAAAGACGCAATATAGCACTGCAAGACAGCAACACAGCGCTGGCCGGTGTGGCTCAGTTGTTGGGCATTATCCCACATGTACCAAAAGGTTGCTGGTTCGATTCCCCATCAGGGCATATTCCCGGGTTGTAGGTTTAATGATCTTACATCAATGTATCTTTCTATCTCCCTTTCCCTTCCTCTCTCTCTAAAAATCAATAAAAAATCTTAACAAAAAAGGACATAAACACAATAATTATAGCTTCTGACTCTAAGCATATATTCTTGTATAAAGTTCTCACGCAATGATTCATTTAAGGCTCACATTGGATTAAGGAGGCAAATGGTATCGTTATCCTCGTTTTATAGATGAGAAAAGAAAGGCCTTGATATGTTGAGTGTGTTGCTCAAAGTTGGACAATAATACTGGTAAGTCAAACCCAGGCATTCTGAAGGGAGCACACCCAGCATACACCCTTACGGGATGGTCCGCCCTCTCTCAGTCCATGGTGGGCTGAATCCCATCTGTGCCTTTGCCACCTCTCCCTTCATCGGTGAGGACATGTGTTAGGTGAGTATCATGGCTTTTCTCAGAGCGGGGTGAGCGGATGAGGAGTGGATACAATTGTGAAGGCAGGATAGAAGAAAATGATAATATTCATTCTAAAGAAGTACGCACTATCTAACTTCATTTCTGTAAGATTATACATATGTATGCATGTATAAAAAAAGAGATGTATGAAAGGACAGTGTCGGAAATGTCAATAGTGGTTACCTCAGAGATTTGTATTCGAATGGACCTTTGCCTTCTTCCTTACATCTTTGTGAATGATTCAAATGCTTTTACAATGAACATGCATGATTTAAAGAACTGGAAAAGAAGTAATGCTTTTCTCATTGCCCGCTCTCTAAAAAAGAGGGGGATACATATATTTCTTGGCAATAGGAAAATGTTTCCTTTGCTGCTTTTTTCCTATCCCTTCTCTCCAACAAATGGCTATAGAGTGCTTCAGCTTCCAATTCTTGAAACAGAATTTCTATGTGCTATTTTATATCATCAAATTTATCATTTCATAATGGGAAGTAATATATTTTGGTGGTTTAGAGCATATACTTAGGAAAGAGACTTGAATATGAATCTCCATTTACAAGGTATATAACGTTAGGGAAGTTACTTATCCTTTCTAAGACTCAGTATTCTTCTATATTAAATGGGGTTAATTTCTGCCTCCTAGGTTTGCTGTGAGAAATAAATTAGATAATGCACGTGGCACATAGTAAGTACACAATAATTGATCATTTTATTAGTATTTATTTTCCATATTACCTTTAAAAATACACACTTGTATACATACAATAGTGTGTACTACAGCGTATGGCTAAAGGAAATATTATCACTAAATTTACTGGGGTGACATTGGTTAATAAAATTATTTAGGTTTCAAGTGTACAATTCTATGATACAACATCTGTATATTGCACTGTGTGCCCACCACCCACAGTCAAATTTTCTTGTCACCATATATTTGACCCCTACTTTACCACTTACTACCCTCTTTTCAGATACAAAACTGAAAGCAATAAATGAACAAACAAGAAAAACAAACAAACAACTCATAGATGAAACAGTATGGTGGTTACCAGAGGGAATGGGTGTGAGGGGACAGTAAAAGAAATATATTTAAAAAAATTGTTTTTTCTTTGTTGGTTTTAGAGAGAGAGGAAGGAAGAGGGAGAGAGAGATAGAAACATCAATGAGAGAGAACATCAATTGGCCGCCTCCTGCATGCCCCCCACTAGGGATCTGGCCCACAACCTGGGCATGTGTCCTGACCGGGAATTGAACCGGCGACCTCATGGTGCATGGGTCGATGCCCAACTACTGAGCCAAACCAGCTGAGTAAAATAAATATTTTAATGCATCTGTGGACCCCATGGACCACTTTGGTATTCTTCTGAAGCTGGCAGACACCTTCTCAGAAGAATTGCTAAAAAAAAAAAAAAAGCCCAAAATAAAGCACAAAGTATTACAAAGAAATTATGTTAAATTAAAGTTATCAAGATATTTTTAATTGTGACAGATGTGTTTCTTTATCAACATATTGAATCATAAGGTCTGTCAGCAGATCTAATTCCCAATAATTACTAGGCAGTAGTGATGAGTGTAAATGACATTTTGATATATCTGCACCTACAAAGGTAATGTGATAGAATATATGTGCAAAATTCTATTGGTGATAAAGCTACAGATACAGCTAATTCCAGTTGTTTTCTGTCTACATTCATAATTACAGCAACACTAAATTTCTAAAAGTAAAGATAAAAATGTTCCCATTCCACACTGCAGACTCTGTGAGTGCAGCCCTCAAACGCTCTCATCTCAAGAACCCCTGGGATACAAAGTTATCTTTTGAAAGAGACTGTTAATTTTAACTTGGTCATTCAAAAAAAATGAGCAGCAATTTTCAACTTGGCATCATCCTTGCCTCCTTTGTTTCTTTCACACTAGAAAACCAAATTATCAGCAAACCTTACACACTCTAGTTCCAAACATAGGTAGAATCTGACCACACTCACTACCTTCATGATCCCACCATAGCCTAAACCCCCTCTTCTCCTACCTTGATTGATTCAGCAGCCTCCGGACTGCTCTCCTTGCTTCTACTCTTGATCCTAGCCCTACAAGCTATTCTTAAAACAAGCGTTGGGGTCTCGCAGGATTCTGCTCTAGAACTTCCCATTTCATTTGGAAAAGTTTTCAAAAACTTCATTTATCCACAAAGCCATACAAGATCTTCCCAGACTCTCCAAGCATTCTCATTTCCTCCTATATTTCACCCCACCCCACTCCAATTGTGCCAGTGTTCTTAAAGCTCAAGGAATTCCTCGGGGCATTTGCACTGAGCCTTCTCTCAGCCTGAGATGCTGTATCAGTCTCTCCCCCAGTGAGGCCTTCCCTAAGTGCCCCAGTGGAAATACCACCCCCTTTCACTCGTAATATCCATTCTTCCTTTATTTTTCTCCACGTATGTAGTATTATCTGACAAACTCTATCTTTTCCTGTTTTTAAAGTTATTTTATTGTTTATTAGATCACACTACAATGTAGCACCATGATGCTCTATCATTTTGTTGTTCTTTTATGCTTTTTTTTTATCCCTGCTATAATCCTTAGCATCTAGTATTTATTTCAATAAAAGAGGTAAATAAATGTTGGTTGAGTAAATGAATATTTTAATATAAACCATATGCTATTTTGCTATTAATTTAAATAAATATTTTTTGAATAAGAGATGATTATCTTAGGGAAATAAAACTTAGATTATAAACCGTTTATTTAAACACATTATATACATAAAATAAACTTTACAGCTTCTTCCATGATTTTGTAATCAAAAGCCCATTCTCAAGATATAACTTGTCATTGTTGGCTTTATCTATGGTTATAATTTGTTGTCACTTTAATCAACTTCACCTGTAACTTTGACTCTTCTTTCCAACTATAGAGCCTGACTGAAATACCTGCTAGTCTGAGACACAGATGGCAATGAAAGTATCTTGTTAGAGTTGTTAAACTAAAATGACAGGTGTATCTTGGGAAGAGAGTACAGGTGTTACTGAAAGAAATGTATTACTTTATGTACAAAGATACTGGATGCTATTTGTGTGTTTTTTAAATGAGATTCAAACATTTCAGTAGTTTTTATGTGTGGAATACATTTTCAAAATAAAAGAAGTCTAAAATAAATAAAAACAATTTTGGCTTACAAAGTCATTGTGACAAATTTTTGCTTTTGTCAAAATTTAAAGTTTTGATTATGTATATATATTCATCTAACAATCTGTCTATGCCATCATCGATATCTTTGAAATACTGTTACTCAATTAACCTACTGTAACTCTTGTGAATATTTGAAAATGTACAAAAGGGTTTTGTCTCAACAGAATAAACTAGTCCAAAGGAATTGCATATCCCCAAATGTCATATCACTAAATGTTAGGCACATTTTGTTGATCTACTTGACATCTTCAGTGAAATTTTACAGTAGTGTGATAAGAACATCCCCATAAAGATAAAATTCTGAGGCACTTTAACTACAGGCTAAAATGTGGCACTATTTCCCCAGTATAGATGAAGGTTACATGTTGACTTTATTATTGGATTTTTTCTGAAAGCTCATCAATTTGTGAAAGTTGAAAGGTCTGTTTTTGCTTTTGTGTTTTTGTTTTTAAGGTGAGTACCCTGTCTTGAATAATACAAAATGACTTGAGCAATCTGGACACCACTGGAAAGTCCCCATTTGTCATCCCTAATATGACAACCACATATGGAGATCAAGCAGCCTGAATATTATTCTTATTTCAAGGGAATGTTCTTCTATCATAATCGCCCTATTCACTAGTAACTCATATCAGGTTGAGAATTTCACTTTCAGGTGGCAAGTGTGTTGATTTTTAGCAGTCTTATATAAAACAATACAACAATTTCATAAATACACTGCCTGTAAGGATCTTACTGAAGTATAACTGTACATAGATGTCAATGCTTAATTCCAGCACTTCTTCGGGAAGCACACTTCCTATAGAACTTTACCTGGGTTTCTGCATTTGGAACGCTACCCAAACATAATCTGTAACCTGAGATGGTAACTCTCAAAAAGTATGAAGGGAAAGGAGAGTAAGGGAAGTTCCAAAGGGCCTACATCACAGCGCTGATGTGAAATCTTCTGGCAAAACTCCGTGGCAAGAGACCTCTAGTTTTTGAACTCTGCTTTCTTAATCAGTTTTCCTGGAGTCATCAATTACTTTAAAAGATTTTAGGGAATGAAGGACTCCAATAGCAGCCAAGGAGCACAAGCAATTATAAAATATGCCGCACAGAATAATGTTCAAGTCCAAAAGTCAATAATGTTTTACTCCACCCCTAAGTGAATAAACGATGTATTATATATAATGTATCCTATAAATATCCACCCTTCTCGTATTGCAAAGGGTTAGTATAAAGCAGATGATCTTTGTTTTGGAGAATGTTAGCTTTGCATTCTTTTTTTTTTTTTAATCCTCATCCGAGGACATGTTTCCATTTTTTGTTCAGATAGAGTGAGAGGGAGAGAGAGAGAGAGAGAGAGAGAGAGAGAGAGAGAGAGAAACATCGATGTGAAAGGGACACATCGAGTGGCTGCCACCCACACGACCCAACCAGGGCCGGGGACAAACTGCAACCGAGGTACGTGCCCTTAGCAGGAACCGAACCCAGGTCTCTCTGGACCGCAGGCCAAACCGACCAGGGCCAGCTTTGCATTCTTGATCATTGACATTTACTCCATGCATGCTCCTCTCCCTCCAAATACAGTTTAACTACCAAAATTTCCATACATCTTAAGAAGGAAAAGGCTCAGCATTTTGTAATTCCTTGCATCCTTTTAGTCCTCTTTAAGTTATACCCTAAGGTGCCTCTGTTGAGAGTGGCAGAGATGTGCTCCATCAACAGGAGAGACAGGAAAAACTAGACCGATATTCTGTGCTTTTGAAGCAGTCCAGTGGCGAGTGGACCCAATTTTAAAGTAAGAAAGCATTAAAAAGTCCCATGTCAGTCAGCTTTGCTGCAATAACAAATAACCCTAAAATCTCAGGAACTTAAAGCAGTAAAAGTGTATTCCTCACTACTGAACTCACTCCTCACTGCTGCACCAGGACGACTGCTATGAATTAATGATTCCAGCTCTGCTTCAATCTCTCTCATGTTGGGACTCAGACTGAAGAAGCTGCTTTTATCTGTGACATGTCATTCTTGTGGCAGAGACAAATCGCGCACGCGAGAGAGATGGTGGAATCATGAACCGGTTCTTGAAGCTGCTGATGGGACGTGACATGTATTCTGTCCTCTCTCTTTTTTTTGGCCAAAACCAGAATCAGGCCAAGTCCATGTCAACAAGGGTGGGGATGTCAGATGCTCTCAGGGAAACATCGCCGTTCACATGGTAACAGATGGGAACATGTGATAATATATTCTACCCCACTTCTCTGTAATTAATGAGGCCACTATAAACACTGGTTTTCTTCCAAATCCTACAACTAGCTTCAAAAGCAGGGTCAAATAAGGAATTTCAATTAAGGATCTCAGTGGAACAAATGGTTTTGTTTTCCCTTATTTATTGTTAATGTCATCCCAACAATGCTTTGACTATTGGTGGAATAAATGCCCTCAGAAGCTCACACTACAGGAAGTCTATACCTTCCAGCAATTTAATTAAAATATCATGTCATTAGTTTGTGTTATGATGTATAAACAACCTCCATCGTTTTTCAAATGAAACAACCTTTACAACACTCTTCTAGCTTTCTACTCTGACCCTCATCACAGCCTAACTTCCTCAAAACATTGCCCATTCAACCCATCCTGGCACTGGGTCACTGTGTATACTTTTTTCTTTCTCTTTCAAGGGTACTAGAATTATGGAATATGGAGCTGAAAGTCTGGTACCTTGTTGAAGGAAATCCACGCATTACTAAGTAGCTAAGGCTAGTCAATGCAGAGGAATGAGTCAGGATGGGGTTTGGAGCAAGGGCAAGTAGCTCTTTCCTGAGCCACAAACACTACAAAACAGAGGCTCAGTCAGCCCTGGAGCTTGTCCCCAGAAAAGTGGTTAGCATGTGGCATTTGCAGGATGTAGTGAACAACTGAGGTGCTGTGAACAGCTACGTTCTGTTCTTTCCCAGTGAATCACAGCTGAAGGAATGTGCTGAGAGTGAATCTCACCGCACCATGCCAGGGAAATAGATGCTGGGCAGATCTCACTGTGGGATTTCCTTGATGCCAGACAGATTCCTATAGCTCTCAGCACGGTGCTGAGTATGCCGTTAGTGAACCGAGGGGCATACTTGAACTACCACTAACAGAACAGCACCCAAACCTCTCAGGTCTTCTTTTCTGGGTATGAGTCTCAACCCATGTTTGCAACTATTGTAATTTTTCTAAGTCTTCTTTATTTTTCATACTATCCGTGATGAACTTCAGAGATCCATCCTCCACTCTAAATAAAAATGTCTACCTTATCCACACTGGCCTGGTTTTGTGGGGACATTTGCAATGACCAGAAGCTCATTATTTCACAGTGAAGCCCTCTCTGACATGAGAAGAATTGGGGTACAATGTGTCCACATTAAGAAAAGTCCTCAATTTCGGAGCCTATAGAAATATAAAATAACGAATTTCTCCTAAAATAAGGATGTTTCTACAAATAGGTAATTCAAAATGGTTTCAGGTTTTGTACATCATTTGGGGGTAATACGATGGGGCTTAAGATAGAACTAAGTAAGAAATCCTATCTTGCTAAGTTTATCTAGATTCAGATTTGTGAGAAATCTCAACATTCACCCCTAAATATGTATGTAGACGTGCACATCCTTGAATCAGTATTATTAGTAATGATGGGAGAATTCTTGAACCAGCTATGATGTCAAGCACCTTGCTTAGGCACAATGCCTCATTGCACTCACGAAGTACACAGGCTGGGTTGTTCCGTGGCAGATTTTATAGTTTTGTTTACTCAAGATTGTCCCTACTCCTTCTTCCTTTGCCTTCCTTTTACTTTAGAAAGTTAAAAAACTTCTTTCCCATAGTCCATTGCCTAAGAGTGGTCACATGACACTGTTCTCGCCTTTGAGGTGCTGATAAAAGTTTGCTAAACATTTTAGAGAAACAGCTTGTGTTCCTGATGCAGATGTTGCTTCTTCCTTCTCCTTTCCTTTCTTACTATGCTTTCCACCTCTTCACATTTCCCTGAACTCAGATGTGATAACAGATGCTTTAGCAGCCATCTTGTAGCCATGAGGTAAAAATAAAGTGATGGACACATTCACCAGACATCCTTGAGCCACAAGACATACGCTGTGACTAGAAACATTCTGACTGCTTGTTAAGAAAGAAGAACAAAATGCAAATTTGTTTGAACCACTGTTTAGTAGGGTTGTCTGTAATTTGCACATGAACACAAAGTGTAACTGTTAAGAGGTAGAAGTGATTATGGAACCATTGGTCCTTCTCAATTTTTAAATAATTAATTTTTTCCACCAGATTAGATAGCATCTTCAGATGAGGACAGACAGAAGGCTGTCAAAATAAAAAAAGGGACAGACAGACAGGTCATGTCTCTTCTGGAACAAGGGTAATTGGGTGTCCTGATAGTTTTTGAAACCCCAACTTATTTATAAATATATTGAAACCCATTCTATTTTCTAAGGCCTTTCGGGTCTGAAAAGGGAAAGTGCACGCTTGCCCTGGCCAGTGTGGCTCAGTTGGTTGGAGCGTCATTCCATGCACAGAGGGTTGTGGGTTTGGTTCCCAGTCAGGGCACATACCTAGGTTTCAGGTTCTATCCCAGGTCGGGGAGCATACCGAGGCAATCGATCAATGTTTCTCTCTCACACTGATATTTCTACCCCTCTCTCCTTCTCCCTCTATAATCAATGAAAAACATCCCAAATAAATAAATAGATAAATAAGAAACTGCACACTTATTAATTTAAAAATTAAATTAAAACAGAAAAGCAGTCCTTGTATCACCTCTGGATAGGAGTGAGAGGTGTGCTGAATTATATGTCTACTAGATTGTTTTATAAAATACATACCAAGAAGTATGTTAAAGTTATCATGAACAAACAGTAATTTGCATCTTCATTTAAAAACTACTCTTTTACATCCAGAGGAAGCAGGGAAAACATATGTTTAGTAATTTGAAATTATGGGTTCTTTCAACTGCATAGTCCTAACTGTTGATTAAAGACTTCCAGGGACGCAATTCTTCCCTAATACTATAGAAATCAGCAGAAGCATGGGCTGAAAAATTTCAAAACATGAATTTAAAATCCTCAAAGGACTGCAAATCATAACTTGATTTGCTGTTCTTTCATTTCCTACTCTCTGACCTTTTTATTCCTGTTTTTTATTTTATTTAGTTTTGTAAAAAAAAAAAAAAAGAGCTATCTGGAAAAGTTATAAAACTTGGGTCAGGGAAAAATGTGAAAATGTGAAGTCTACAATAGGAGTAGTGTCCCATGGTCCTGCACCTAAAAAGGCTGTCTTTCATCTACAAAACTCAATTACCTCGAAATAACATTCTTATTTACTTCCCAAGTCAATGTACTGAGTAATCAGTGCTCACAAGTCTGACCCATGAGATCACTTAAATGCAGAGTTCAATAAATACATAAGAGAAGCTACTCACCAAATTATAAATTGGCAAAGGAAAATAACTTGGCAGTCAACAGATTTGGAAAACCAAGTTCTTATGGAAAATTGTCAACACAAATTCTACTCACCCATCAAATGTGTCCCTACTTGATATGACCTGAAGGGCTCATTATATTTTTGTTCTCTGACTTATAAACTCAGAAGTAAATATTTTTAGTGTTAACAATATTTGTATAAATAGTCCTTTGATGTTTGGCTGCTTAAATATGCAAATGACTTTGCATTTAGCCAAAGCTAGTCCGACTTGTTAGAAAAGGATGCTGACTTCTGAGAAAGACGGAGTAACAGTGGTGGTACTGGAAGGATGTGGTTTGGTTGTGGGTCTATCACTGCATATAGTGTACATATATGTGCACATATGCACACAAACACACAATTTGACCATTTGGAAAACACTTATTTTTCTCTTCCTTCATTATTACTGAGAGTCAGAGACACCGCAAATCTCACGTTTCCAGTGTTAATGCTCAGGATATCCAATGGTCCCAATGTGGAAACTGAGACATCGATAAAAGATTTTCAAAGATAGGTTTCTAAATCAATATCTCTATATCATATTTGATGCAATGAAATGTTTTAAACCTTACAGTAGCATCATTCTGTTTCTCATTTTCATGAAGGTCCACACGACCAATACTTTGGAATCAGAGATGCCACGTCAATCTTCTGTGGGCTCTCGAGATCACACTTTAGAACCTCAGCCCTCCGCTCCTCTCACTCCCCACAGTGATCCACGCCAGCAAGCACTCTGCCAGTGGGGCATAATGTGAGAAAGACACAGAACTGCTCGTAATACCCAACGAAATCCTAAAGGACACACACTAAAGTGAATCGGTCCACAAAACTGAAAACCACTTGTATCTTGAATACACATCCATATATAATATTTGAAATCAATTAGACTATAAAGCATCTACTACTTTCTCTCTGGGAAGAAGAGCATTAGAGACTGTGGGAACACACACCTGGGCATATATACAAGCAGTCGAGGCACGACTTATGTCCCTTTGGGGCTGGTGGTCAGTGTGAAGAGATAAATTAATAAAAAAATATAAATAAACAAAAAAACAAGATGACTGTAGATACCCAAAAGCTCAGAGTTATTAAGAAAGGCATCTTAGAAAATACTGAATTTGGACTAATGTTTCGATGAGAATTGCTGTTAGTTTGCTAGGGATGCTGTAAAAAAGTGCCAGAGATTCGGTGACATAACCAAAATTTATGTTCTCACAGTTGTGGAGGCTAGAAGTCTGAGGTCAAGGTGTTGGCAGGGATTCCTTCTGAGGAGCTCTGTCCTTGGCTTGTAGAAGGCCATCTTTTCCTCTTGCCTTTGCATGTGTCTTCTCTCTGTGCCTCCCTGTGTTCAAATTTCCTCTTCTTATGTAAGTTATATTAGTTTAGGCCCCACCTTAATGACCTCATTTCAATCTAATCACCTCTCTAAAGACCCTATCTCCAAAGACAGTCACATTCTCAGGTACCTGAGGCCTGAGGTTAGAACTTAAACATAGAACAGAAAAAATAATAAAAAAGTAAGAAGGCATTTATGCTAAAACCAAGTATAAAATTTTAGAAAAAATAGTAAAATAAAGGTATTTTGGCTTCTAGTAACTGTAAGATTTTTGTTTTAGTTACTGACACAGGTGATCCATTAGTCGTCACATAGAATACTTTTTTCTAATTTTATGGACCAAACTAAAAAGCACTAATTCTAATACCAAATAAATGTATATTTAAGTGTATAAATAAATACTGTCTCCTGAAGAACTTTTAAACATTTTTTTTTTTTTTTTTTTGGTGGCAGAAAAGAAAATTAGCTTTTAGGACCAGAAGTGATTTCATTGATTGGAAGGTCTGACTTTTTATTCATTCAGCAAACATGTATTAAACACCAACTGTGTGCTTATCAATGTCCTCTATTAAAGGAATTACGATAGAACTAAAATGTGATCCTTGACTCATTGTATGAATGAGGATACCAAGTGCCCAGAACATGTGGGCAGGTAGGACTAACAGCCAGTCCTGCAGTCTCAGCCCACAGCTCGCTTTACTCACTCCATAATGCTGACTCCCTGAAACTTGGTTTCTACGTGGAAACCTGTTGAGAATTATTGAACTGAGAAGACAGTCTGAATACGAAGTATCTTAACTAAAGTTGTGGCACAAGCACGATCGATTGGGCTAATGGCCAGTTCAATCATTCGACAGGACCCAGTAAACTGTGGACGCACACTAATGGGAATAAGAGCTCACTCTTATCCTGTGCCGGCTGTGGCCAAACCTAATATTGTCTCCTTTAAATCCATCATTTGATTTATTTCTCATAATTACCCTGTGCATTAGGTACAATTATCATTGACACATTTATAGATAAGATCACTAAGCCTTCTAGAGTTTAGGAAAAGTACCTAGAGTCATAGTAGCAGAGACGTATGCTTCAGGTTTCATATTAACAAATACAATAGAAAGCATTGAAGAGATCAAGCAATACCCTCTCCTCTTCCTAATCAAGAAAGCAAAAGGGGGAGGGGTGCTCTGTATCTGCACGGACAGGTGCATCTTCACGCACATATCAAGGGCGCACCCATTCTATAGGGAGGTGATTCAGCAGCGCAGTCTCATTTATTGTTATGTTTAAATAGTGGAATTTATTGGATTTTACCAATTTAGGTTTTTAGACATAGATGTAAAACATTTATTATATCTTAACCTAATGTCAGGACAATCTGCTACATGTCTAAGACAATATGTAATGTTTCAAGTTAATTTAATTTTTTTCTATCTTCCTATTAACTGAATCGGATCAACTATATGACTTGACTGTAAGTCATAAAAATTTTAAAAAAAATATTTTAATGAAAGTTAGATTATGCCAGTGTCTTACTTAGGCACAGGCTCTGTATCTTTTGAATACAAAATAGGCGCTAGATTATTGCCATTTTCATTTCATGGTGTATACATATTGGAAGTCTGATTATTCAAAAATGTATGCATATCTATTTTTCTAATAGGCATAAAAGAAAGAAATAACAATAAACAAAAGAAAGCAATCCGGATCTCCAGATGGTGTGAGAGATCTCCAAATGTCCAAGTGTAGCGAGCAATGCTGCTCCGATTTCCAGTATATTTACCAGACTTACTATCTACATAAACAGACTGTGTGTTTAACCTTTTCCTGGAGGCTTTCAACTCTGCTGAGCAAAACTCAAAGGCTGTCTACCCAGATTTAAAAAGTCATTTGCAGTAAGTGGATTATTGATGATAAATACTGATGACTTTTAAAATAAGATTCTTTTTTTCTGGCTAGAAGTGGTTTTATATCTCATTTTAAAGTCCACCGAATTTTTCTCATATAACAAGGAAATACTTCCCCAAATCAGGCCTGATTTCCTTGGTCCTCCTGTCTCAGCTCCCTTCTTGTAATTACGCCAATAGTCTCTATCTTGAGTCCTATTTTAAAAATATTTTCTTTGTTTTCTATGCTTTGTAGTAAAAATTGCTTTGAATATTTTCAATACTGCTGCTTTCAAAATTATGTCACAAAATTAACTCAATAGGGACAGGAAAAAACTTTCTTTAAAATCCCTGTCCTATCTAAAGGACACCATTACAATGATTTCTTTTAAAAACCTCTATTGATGACCTCAATTAAATATCTTTATCTAACATCTGATTCTCCTTCCTTTGGTCATGGGAAAAGCAGGAAGGCAAAATTCAGCATGGCTCAGAATCCAAATGGACTCATAGGCCGATGTTTCCCACTTAACTGTTTACATAACCCAGTGTCAATGCAGGTACAGCAAATGGACCACACACAGCTGGTCCCAGCACTATCTTATCTCAGTGAACCGCAGAGACTCTCCACCAATCCTAGGCCCTCCAACACTGTAGAAATACTTGAAAAATATTAACATACTTACCAAGTAAAGCCCCCCACCCGTAGCCTCTGTGAACATGTGCACATTGGCAGACATATGCCCCCTGCTCCTACCCTGGAACAGGCAGTGCTCACGTGGCAGAGTTCCTGAAGGGGAAGGAGGCAGTCTCTCCCCCCTGAATTTGTCCTGGCTGTGCCATTGCCATCGGAAATGGAACTGAACCTGGAAAGCTACAACACAGAGAACAGCTGAGCAGAAACAGAGGCAGAGAGAAGATACATACAGAGATGAACAGATGAGGAAGCTAGCTAGTACAGGAAGAAACACACACCCAGAAAGGGGCAGGCCATGGCTATGGCTGAGCCCTTGAGTGAGGATGCATGGACACCTCTGGCTGTGGTCCCCGGGGCACGCTGGAGTTCTTCTCAGGCTCTATCTTATCTCCTCACTGGTTCACTGGAATGCCAGCTGTCGGCTCAGTTCCACTGCACATGCTGTTCCACTTGTCTGAAATGCTCTTCCCCCAGACCCCCACCTGATCCTCCCCCTCCCTCAGGCATCTACCCAAACGGCCCCCCCAATCAGGCCTCCCCTGGCCATCCTATCTAAAATCTGTTCCCACCTTATACTTCGTATTCCCTTCTCTACTTCTGTCTTCTCTTCAGCAACTATCACTACACAACACTGTATGTAGTTAACTTAGTTTCTTATTTTTTGTCTAATTCCTAAACCAGAGTGTGAACCCCCTGAAGGCAAGGACTCTCGTCTATCTCATTCCCAGCCACATTTCCATCTCTTAGCACATTAAGGCACTGTCTACTTTTTGAATTAATAAATAAACTTAAAACCAAAGCTACTTGGGCTATTTACAATGAGTCCTTTATTATCAGGGCCTGAGAGAATGAGAATGGGTTTCCAGAAACAGACTTCTGTGTGTGTGTCAGCTGGTGTGCAGGGTCAGCTTCATGGGTGTTTGATGGGTGCCCCAGCACAGGGTCCCACACTTACCCGGTTCCCACACTTTGCTTAAGGCTCAGTTGTCACTGTTTTGAAATTCTTATTAATTTTTCAACGAGAGGCCTCACATTTTCATTTTTCATTGACCCCCACCAATCAGATGTCCCATCCATATGTATGTGAGCATCAAAGCTGGGGTTCAAATCTTAAATGTTACTTAGTATCATGTTTCTGTGAATCATATGCATTTATAAGAAAAGTAGTCCACATTCCTAAATTGTCTGCATGAGTCACTGAAAGGGATGGCTGACTGACCAGTGCACGGACTGGACACCCACTTCAGCCTGGGACCAGCTGAGGAACCTGTAACCTCACTTTGCTGACTTACAGAAGGAGGTACCTGAACTAAACAGTCTTTAGGTTACCATCGAGCTCTTGTATTTAATTCTTTTCTGGAGGTGTATTACCTCTTTAAAAGTATAATAACTATTTATTTCCCACCTCTCTGCCAAACTCTTTTAAGCAAGTTGTTACAACAGAGGATTAAGCAAACAAACGACTCATTTTACATTTTTGCAATATAAATTCTTGTTCTGATTTATGGGCCCTTAAAAATGTGTGGATTTCCACATTTATTTCTGTGCTTTCCAAATATGTACACCCACCTAAGCGCAAGGAACAAATACATTGATTAACTGTACTCTCATTTCCTTCAATACGTTCATAGGATCAAATAACTTAATTCCTGTTCGGTCTTCGCTTTCCTAAACAGATCTATAATTCCATAGTGGAACTGAGACTCAGCGGTAGGGCACAGGGCCTCTCTGTGGCCCAGGAACATTTTGCTGGGCTGCAAGGCAGGTTATTTGAGGCAACGTCAGTGTGGATAACAACGTGAAACCTCAGTCTTCCACATGTCCACCAGAACTTGAAGCTCTTAAAAACATACCTACAATTGTTGTTCAATTAAGGACAAAATCTATGTGTGGATAAATATTTAATAATAAGTGTGCCTTTTCTTCAAAATTAGTTTTGCTATGACGTGAAATACATGTCTCCCCCAAAAAAGAAAAAAACACACGAAAAACACCTGCTGTGCAAAATTGTGTGATAAAAATGCAATGCTTAGCAAGAAAATGGAGTTGGATACACGAGACACAAACATTTCATCAGTGACAAATAGAAAATGATAGAAACCAAACAATAGCAGCGCAGTTAATACATGTTAAAGGCTGAAGATTTCCAGAAAGACAGCCCTTTACTTTGAAAAAGCACTGGAGTTTGCCCAGCCAGTGTGGCTCGGTGGTTGAGCATCGACCCATGCACCAAGAGGTTGCTGGTTCGATTCCCGGTCAGGACACATGCCCAGGATGTGGGCCCGATCCCCAGTGGGGTCATGCAGGAGGCAGCCAATCGATGTTCTCTCTCATCGATGTTTCTATCTCCCTCTTCCTTCCTCTCTCTCTAAAATCAATAAAGAAAAAAATTGTTTTTAATTTAAAAAAATTAAAAAAGAAAGCACTGGAGTTTGTGGAAGTGCTAATGAGAAGGGGTGTAGTTTTAAGTCATTGTGAAGTGGTGGAAGGAGGGTTATCCGAAATCGGAGGGGAGTTGAATGAGGATGGAGAGCTGGGGTGTGGCTCACCGCACAACAGTGACATGAGGTGGCAGTAGATGCAAGCGGCAGGGTGGCGCCCTGGCTTTGTGACGAGGGCACAGTCGCACGGGCCCACGCTTACAGCCAGCACGCCTTGTTTAAAGCTTTGCTGTGGCCCCTTGGAACCCTCCATAACGTTGGAACAAGGACTCTCACATTTACATTTGTTCACTGGGTCTGGCAAGTTATACAGCCTGCCCACATCTGAGGTGCAGGTGTGCGGGTATGTGTGGGTGTGCGGCTGTCTGCACAGGAATTTTGTGCGTTTTTTACAGGGTACCACTCAGCCAGGTGCAGTTCTCTACATTACAGTCAGTGTTTCTAGCAAATGTAATTGTGTCTAAGCAAACTCAAAACTCTCATGACGTTCAAATTTCCCCGATATATCAATCATGTTAGAATAAAAAAAACAATAACTATGTTTTCAAAACACGCATTCTAGAGAAGCTGACTGTTTCTACATTTTAGGAAAACATTATTAACCTGAGGTGAAATGGAGGAGCCAGGGACACCAGAATGAGGGACACGGTGTGTTCCCTATAAATCCAGGCTTGTCTCGCCAGGTGACTCATTCACCCATGAAGGGACTTTTTTTTTTAACCTTCCAGATAAATTGCCAGAGCATGAGAAGGAGAAGGGAAGGAGGGCATTTCCCACCTGGAGGGCATTTCCCTCCCAGGTGCAGGGAGGAGGCGACCAGTCTACCTGGGTTGACACCAGGACACACGGAGGCAGGAGGAGCACTCCCACGTGAGAGAGGGGAAGGCGGAGAGACAAGGGACTGGAAGTTCGAAGAACCCCAAGAACACAGCAGAGGAAGTTCTCACCCCCCCGCGCAGGGCTTCCTATTCCAGCTGGACGTTACACAGCACGAGGGCCCCCGTTTTCCATAGAAATAGCTGAGCTAGGAAAGTACTATCATTGTTTTATGTGACCATGCCAATGTTGCAGATGTAACATACTTATTTTGAAGTTTACAATCTTTAGGGGAAAATAAGGAAGAAATGAAAGACAGCGGATTAATTTGCATCTTGTTGGCCGTAGGTAGAAGACACAGTGTGTATTCTTTTTTAAAATTACCTCCGTCTCACCGTATATAGGTACAGTGAAATAAAATAGTACAGTTGAATACCGGTAGATGATATTTCATAGTCCTCCTTAAATTTTCACCCAATGCACTTTATTTTTTACAGAATAAAGAAAAGTCTGAGAATAATGTTTAGGTTATTTAACCATAAACCATAAAGGAAAAATAAAGTTGTAGAAAACATTCTGTCAAAATCACTTTCCCTCCCAGCTTCAGCCTCCCCCCAACTACGTTTTGTTTGACTTCTTAAATTCTATCACTTAATCTCAGTCCCACAGTTAAATTTTCACTCCTGAAACCCCTAGCTTTTAGTTCATCCTTATGAATAGGTTTATCTCCCCTTGTATACAGCCAACTCTTAGCCCTTGGTTTATTTAAAAGCACTACTTTGTGAAGCTAACAGTCACTGAGTATTGATTTACATCTTTTGTTAAGCCTTGTATGGTGAGGTTTGGCTGGTTTTCTACACATCTGGTTATCAGGTGCCATTAAGAGGCTCATTACCATAATTTATTATTTATGTGACTGTGACTTTAGACATGTGGTTTTTCTCTAAGTGCTACACACCTGCTATTTTGTTTTCTTTGTGTGTGAAAGATTATGTTTGTCCTTTTAGAGGAAAATCAGGAGGATGCTGGTTTTTATCCTCCTTTATTAATCTTGCATTTTCATTCACAATGAAATAGCTCTTAGTCCTTCTGGTGTGAAACCAAGTTCATGATAACACAGATTGAAATCAAGGCATACAAAGCTGTCCTTTTGAAATGAAAATGTCTTTCAATAATACTAGAATCTCCTCAAACCCACAGTGTTTCGAATGTACTTTAAAATGAGGCAATCTGCTTCTTCCCGTGAGATGTATTATTTTAAGAGAGCTCCTCATATTTGCTGTGTTGCAAGTTACTGGGTCTCCCATTAGCTCATCTGCTGCCAGCTCTTGGATCACACAAGGCCAGTGGGAGAACAGTCACTATATTGGCAATTTCCCACATTTGTACTCAGAGAAGTTATATCTATGTCTGGAAGACGGTAGAGAGAACAAGGGGGAAGAAAAGACATTACATATATTGTACTCAGGCATTAAGTCAAGAAAAATATTAAATGCGAGAATGTATTTCTTCCAATAAATATTAATAAACAGCCTCAGTTGTTGGGGCTGTGAGACAAAGCAGGGAGGTCATTCAGAAAGAAATCATGTAGCACTCTAGTCTCTGATTAGAGAAGAGTGAACATGTGTGTGTGTGTGTGTGTGTGTGTGTGTGTGTGTGTGTTTGTGTGTGTGTGTGAGAGAGAGGGGGGGGACTGAAATTTATTCTGTATCTCTTTAACATACAGCTTATCAATTTCTTCCTCCTGACTCCTTGAACACATTTTACTCACCCTTTCTGTAGCTTCGTATCTCTCACCTGTCAGGTGGTGGTCATTGTAGGACCCACTTTGTGAGATGTTAAACATCAAGAACCTTAGTACAATGCCTGGCACATGGTAAGTTCTCAACAAAGATTCCCAATTAATATCATTTTAAATAGTTGTGAGAATTATTTTATAATGTGACATGTGTAACTGTGTGACACCAGCAGGAGGTGTGTACAAGTGTGGAACTTAGCTCCAGATTTAACAAGGTCTCCCGTCCTAAGGTTGGTTGCAGTTACAAAAGTATTTATTTCACTGACTCTGGTACTGTCTTTTAAGGAAGCTTATACTGTTTTTCCAAATTGGATGTCTAATAAGAGTCATATGGGGACCGTGTTGAACCAGATTCCAAGTCCTCTATGCAGAAGATTCTGATTTAGTATGTTTGGGGTATATGCAAGGATTCTCATTTTGGGGGACATACCCAAGTTATGCTTATTATCAACCAAATCTGGGAGACATGACTACTATAGATTTAATAAGGAATACTCCCATTTTATGAGTTTCCTGTTATAAAATTCAAAGAATGTGTCAGACAGTAGGATTCAGAAAATAGTCCATGTACCTCTCCTTTTCCCAGCCTCCCTTGTATTAAGGTAAAAGTCATATGTCAGTAGTTCCAGCCAGTGGCTGTGAGTAAGTTGCCACGGATCACTTCTAAGCCACTATGTTAAAGATTCAGGCATCACTCCATTGCTCTGGTCCCTTCTTGAGATGAACCACGGAAGTGTTACAACAGCATTGCCTCCGAACTGATGGGGGCCTCTGGCCCTCTGGTTCTAGAGCAATCCTATAGAACACATCCAACCCCACCATCTTCCCACTGAACCTATCCTATGCATGAAGCATAAGGAAGAAATACGTCTTTGTTAAAATCAATCACCACCCTAACTATTGCAATGAGGGAATTCTCTATATATTGAACCGAGCCTGAAATAAAGGAACAGGCACAGGGAATACAACGATTCAATAAACACTTATTGACTAAATGTAGGGGGAAATATTGTAGAGGAGTACAGCCCAGTGACATGAAAAACAATGTTGACTGATCCAATTAGGGGAAGGATGTGCAACTGTCTGCAGAATATGAAGAAAAGGTCTAAGATGGTAGGAGGCGGATGGGAATGGGGAGACCAATTAATTCTGAGGAAAACAGCTACTGACCCACTCACTACACTGGGACCCACCCTTTGCTCCTCAAAAGGACTTTGCTTTGGGTAATGAACAGTTGCTTTGGAAAACCACAATAACATGAAGAATCTACTAGATTTTTAGAATTTGGATGGGTGTCTGGTTTCCAGAGAACAGCTTCAAATATTTAAGCTGCTAACATTAGACCAACAATGAACTTAATGGTAATTGAAAACATCTTTTCAATAAATAAAAACACATTTTATACACTTTATTTTTAAAAGTTTACTCATGAATTAGACTAACACAGATGTGGTTTAGAGACATTCTATAGCTAAAGACCTGGAACTTGATGGGAAAGAAAAATACCAAACAGGAAATGAACTGATATGATTTAAAGTGTGATATTATTACCATCGTAAATTATGTCAGCCGTGGCTGCTTCAAGTAGAACTTGACTTGATTGAAAGCCAAACGAGGCCACTGAATTATTTTCAGTTAATTATGAGTTAGCCATCTACTGCAATGAGAACAATGTGTTCATCAGTCAACACTGACTCAATAGTGACAATTAAAACGGTTGTTTTTTATCCTGCTGGACAAAAGGGTATCTCGGCGACAGAAGAATATGAACGTAATATATTTTGCTAGATAAAAATCTTGACTGATTTTGGAAATTAAAAAAAAAAAAAAAATATATATATATATATATATATATATATATATATATATATATATATATAGAGTCTGGCTATGTAAGAGAGTCTACATAGAAGTTTATAATTTGAAAAAGGTTTAACAGCCTTCTAAATGGCATGACAAATCAGCACTTTAGGAAATCTTTAAGGGTGGGACTCATACCTTATGTAGAAGTAAACATATCAGCTGCTCAGTATCACAGATATAATGAAAATAGTTGATATATACTTAATATATAATTGAGCAATCATACAAAACAGTGCCATATTCAAGCCTTATATTAAAAGAAAAAATACTGTTATAGTATGAAAACATAAAATACATTTTAATAAAAAACACATACATGCACACACACACATACATGCACACACACATACATGCCAAAAATGTTCTGTATTTATAACCAAAAGATACAAGCATTACAGACTTGTAAGATGCAGTTTTACATAGAAGAACACATAAGAAGCATAGACTTTTCCTCAGTTCTATAATTATCTACCATGTGAATTCAGTTTTAGAGCTGCGAAACTAAAGTTTTGTCTCCTTTCAAAATAACTCACATTGTTCATGTCCAAAGCAGTGATTTTCAACCAGTGTGCCGTGGAACACTGGTGTGCCACAAGAATTTTTAAAACATGCAATACCTCTTGGAGTGGGGAGGAGGGGGTCAATGAGGGAAAAAGGGGGGGGCATCTGTAATATTTTCAACAATAAAGATTTTTCAAAAAGGATGTAAAGCACAGCATAAGGAATATAGTCAATAACAGTGTAATAAGTACGTACACTGTCAGGTTGGTACTGAAAATATCAGGGGAACACTTTGTAGAGTATATGATTATCTAATCACTATGCTATATGCCTGAAACTAATACAAAATAATATTGAATGTAAGCTGTAATTGAAAAATAAAATTTAAATGAATGCATTGTATATTGGAACCTAAAAAATAATAAAATAAAACACATCCTCTGGAAAAACAAAAACAGAAGTATATATATATATATATATATATATATATATATATATATAATAACAGCCAACACAACAATAGCCATCTGGTATAAATGAATCAAAATTATACTTACTTTATGACAGATCAGCAAAAGATAAAATATATTTTACATTATGTCCTATATAAAATATAATATGTTGTATGTGTGCCATAGGATTTTAGCAATTAGTCTATGCATGCCATGGGGTAAAAATGGTTGAAAATCGAGGTCTAAAGCAATAGTGGACAAACAGGAAGTAGGGTGACTTATCCATATATTTGGTGCATTTAAGCAGTTCCTCAGATGACAGGATATCTAAACTGAACTCATGTACCAACAATGCAATCCTACATGTTACCTTGTAAAAACAGTACATAAAACAGCCATCTATCAAAAAGATGCTACATGTGTAATTAATGGCTTGTTGCTAGTCAAATACATAAATCCTTGTATCCCTTCATTTTAAAACATATTCTGATATTTAAAACATATTCTGATACTATTAGTGCTAATATTGAAACATTTTCATAAAGTCCTAGTATAGGTAATACAAATATTTCAAGCATGATAAATTTGCCAAGTCATTTTAAGATTAAAACAGACATAGCTAGCAGTGCCAGGCGTGAATTCTCAACCTTCTTCCAGCCAAACTATAATTAGAGACAGTTGGGCTTACCAAGGCTCTGCGGACATCTGTTTTGTTAAGCCCTTTCTTTAAAGCCTTGATCTCTGCCTCCCTAATTACACATTTTATCAAAGTACTTTTGCTTTTCTTTCCTAAGCCCTATACAATGGAGGCAATTCCAACTGAGATGAGTTTATGAGGATCATTGATTTCATTGAGAAATTCCTACCAGGGCAAAATTTGGCAGTACAATTCCTGATTAATATTACTTTTTATAATGACTGTATTAACCTATGACATTTCTAGCCAAATGCCTATCATTTGCATTTATTTTACTAATATGTATACATGCATATGTGTGTGTGTGTGTGTGTGTGTGTGTGTGTGTGTGTGTGTGTGTGTATTTGTATATTTATATACCAGGTGGGCAAAAGTAGATTTATAGTTCTGAATACATAAAACTTGGAGATTATTCTTGTATTATTCATTAATTATTCTATTATTTTTGCATACGTACAACTATAACCCTACTTTTGCCCACTCCTGTATGTATATTACATGTATATATATAATATTAGATTCTATGCTCAATGAAATGAAAAATAAATCTTAGTGACTATGGAAGTAAATTAATCAAAGTAAATAATTTATAAATATTAGCCAGCTTACTATCAGGTGAAGAAAAGGTAATGTCAACTTTTCCACATTACATTTTGTGTGTGTGTGTGTTTTCTCTTGCTTTTTTTCTCCCTAGGGTACCAGACTAAGATTAAAAATTTTGTGTTAAGTAGAAATCTCATTTTAACACTAAGTGGGCATCAAGTAATTCCCTGTGTTTAATTACAACATCATAAAAATGTCTATATGTAAAGAACAAGACACCTCATTTTAGAAAGAATATCACATATTAATTTTGAGTACATAAATTATCATGGATGTGCAATAACCATAAGGATTTACAGTAAATGAGCTATAGGTCATTCTCTTTTATGTTTTCTCTTCTCAGAATAATTTCCCTGAAAACAAAATGACCCAAAAAATATCTTAGAATGATCTTTTCCAACTCCCATAAACACATGCTATCTGGGTACAAAAAATATATTGAGACCAGATCTGCGCTCCATTTTCTTATACATAAAATGAAGAGATTGAACTCAGTCATTTTCCGGTGGCATTGCAGACCTAGAAGTCCACTCGTGTGTGTCCAAGGTACTTCTCAAGGGCCTGATAGGTGTGCTGAGCCCGCTTCCGCTGCTCTTTATCTTTCTTGAGTTACGTTTCCCCTTTCATTTGTTTCAAGACGTGTTTGTTGAGCACCTGCTGGAGCCACGCACCTTCCTAGCCGTGAAGACTAAGGCAGACCAAAGCCCCTCACGGAGCTTACCGAGCTAATTTTTAAAAGGTTTACGTAGCTAAATAAAGCAAGCTGCTAAACTCTATAGCTAATCTTCCACCGAACTCTAAACTTTCTTTAAGTAAAAATTGAGCAGTAATTATTTAGCAAGTCAATATAAAGTCAAGCTTCATCACTAAGATTTCCAAAAGGACATTTTTGCCCTTCATGCCCTCCTCAATGTGCTCTTCTGATGTGGCCTGCATATGACTTTAATTCTGGTATGGCTTTTGAACAGTTCTCATTTTGAATGCTAGATTATTATAATTTTTTAAGTAAATGCAATTTAAAGGAGGTTAAGACTTTCAATCCATCTCAGGGAAAAAAACAAACTATGGAGGTTGACAATGATGTGTTATTTCCTTTTGGTTAAGTGATCACACACTAGAGAATAATCATAGGTATTTTAATAAAGTTAATAATTACTTATGACTCGAAAAAATAGGGAGCAAGTTAATGGTGCTGAAAGTTCATGACTAGTCCTACATACCTCATAAACGTGTTCTCAGACTGGTTGTGGGAATTGTGGTTTGTGTTTCTTTAATCTCTGGGTATTCATAAAATAGTGTATTAAGGGAACGCTTGTTATTTCAAGAAATGACTGATATATTATTTATTATGGTTCCTGCCTGTGCATTTCCTACTTGTATTTGAAGAGTCCATCTAATATTGTATATTATTAACAAAAAGCACTTTTTCTTACCTTCTGTAATCTGTTTCTTGGACTCACGCAACTTGAGAAAATATTTAGTCATCTAATCAGCATCTTAACCACTAAAACTAAGTTGATTTTTCTACCAAATGTGTTTTCCTCCCAATGTAAAGTTTTAGGCAATTGCTTCTGTTTAAAAAACAGACTGTTATCAGTAATGTAATGACACAGATTATAAGACATAAACAAATTCCCCCTGCTTCATAAAGACAACTAATTTTATACTTGCTCACCTCTAATAAATGTTCATTAAAGTAGTCAATACATCCTCCTCCCCCCAAATTCATTATATTCTCCTGATTAAGAATTTATATTCTAGATTACATAACTCAAATGATTATTCTTTTTACTTATTTATTTAGAATGAGCCAATTAGTCTAGCCAGTGTGGCTCAGTGGTTGAGCATCGATCCATGCACCAAGAGATCACTGGTTTGATTCCCGGTCAGGGCACATGCCCACGTTGTGGGCCCAATCCCCAGTGGGGGGCATGCAGGAGGCGGCCAATCAGTGTTCTCTCTCATCCATGTTTCTATCTCTCTCTCCCTCTCCCTTCCTCTCTCTCTAAAATAAAGAAAAAACAATTAGAATGGGCCAATTAGCTGCATTTTCACTTTGCAAAGAAAATGAGAACAGAAGAGTTTTTCTGACACAGATTTTAATACGTATTCTTACCTATTTCACAAGACAAAGTGTAACGTAAAAAAGAGAAAAACTGTTTAGATGATAAAAAGCAATTAAAATACATGACATACTTTTGCATACATATACACACGTTTATTTGGAGATGATCCTTTTCAAACACCCTGTAGGCCTGTATCGAAATCAGGATTTTGCTGCTTCCCAATTTGGATTTCCTTTCGTTTAGTTACTATTCATTGAGCACTTACTATGTACCAGACACAATACACCATCCATGTTAACTCAGTCATTACAACAGTTATATGAAGTATTTTTATTCTCCTTTCTTTATTTTATAGATGAGGAAATTGAGGATCAGATTTGATCCATGAAAAGTCTTAGAAAAAAAAACTGAGGGACACTTACAAAACCAGGGCTGTCTTTGTACTCAGAATATCTCTCTGTTAATAGTCCCATGTCACAGAGGATAACCTGTAAATGCACGGATTGAGGTCCTTGTACATAAAACGCTGTTTTGGATATTTCAGGGGAACCACCATCTGATAAATAGTAAAGTTTTCTTTTTTAGGGAAATGGCATAAATGTCTTATGGAAAATGTAATTTAAAAAAAAAATCATAGTATTAATCTTCTCAACAAAAGGGATCAGTGTAGAAATCAACAGATGTAATTCAGAATTTCTTGAGAGGATCAAGTGCTTTTCTGGCAGGAGGAGATCCTAATGGATAATATTCAGTTTTACTCATTTTAAGGTTATTTGATAATTCACATGATCATGTTTTGTAAACAAAATGAATCTTGGTAGTTTAGGAAAAAAATCCTAGTGGGGTTAAATTCTAAGCATACTGACCAGATTCCAACATGGGAAACTTCTATTGGCCTATGTTGATTTTTCGGGAAATGGAGTTTTAAGAAAATTTTAAAGTGAACAAAAATCGTAAAACATTATTAAACATCTGAACCTGTGTTCTGTTATCAGCCAGAGTCTGCAAACGGAAATACATGAATAATTGGGGCACTTATTCATGCCCCTGATATCATGATGGATAATACACTATTAAATTGTGGATGGAAAAATAATGAAGCAATTGTATGCATGAAAAACAGATCATCAAGCCAAGTATATTCAGAGGAAATAAGAAAATGATGAGCAAGATAAAAGAAGAAACAAACAAAACAAATACGACAAGTTTCTTCATTCTGTTTAGGAAAATGTTCTGTCTTTGGTAATGTATCATGGTTCAATAAACACATTTTTCTTTGCTTTTAATATTTTACTAAGAGATATTCTACAGCACTCTTTTCTTTAGGGTAAATAAATAAGGGGTAAAAAACAAATAGTTATGTTCTTTTCTTTGAAAGATAAATTGTGGATTGACTGATATATTTCCTTCACTATTTGGGAATACAGGATACAACTGTTTAATACTGATAACTACAGCTCACACTGATTGAGGGCTTACTATGTGTCAACCACTGTTTTCTTTGTCACTTCATTTAATCCTCACCACAGCCCAAGAAGCTAGTTACTATGAGCATGATCAATCTGAAGATGAGAAAACAGAGGTACATGAAAGTTAAGTCATTTGCCCAAATAAATGGTGGGGGAGCTTATACCCAGACTTCTAAACCCATGTCCTCAACCACTGGGCAACAGGGATCATATTCATTTTATTTGAATCACTGTGGGATACATACATCACATTTTGGACAGACATACAGAAAGTCTCTAACTGTGTAATGCTATATTTTCTGGGTTATTACACTGTAGTTTAGATTTAAGATATTTTCTGAAAAATAATACCGTGATTCACTGTGTCTAAGAAAATACTATTTACGTTCACACGGTAGTAGAGAATATTGAAGTTCTGACATACTTTTTGATAATTTGCTATCTAATCAAAAAGTATTTGAGAAGGGAACAAAGTCTATTACGCCCTGAACATAAATGTACAATGAGACTGACAGCTTTATAGTACTTGTGGGTTGTAGCCACAATAACTGCCAAACCAGATTGATGTGCGATCTCGTCAATTGCTCGCCAATTGTTCCAAATTGACTAGAACCCAGGCAATTTCTACGTTTTATAGGCCACAGTGAAAAGAAACATCATTTCTGCACTCTACTGTAGATGAAGGGGCAAAGCCTACATTTTAAGGGATGACTCTCCCTCTATGAAGTTAGATCCAGGGGCGTGGAAACCCAAAACACCGGAGTAGACAAAGGAGGCCTAGAAAGGAGTGGGTAACAAATCCCCTCCCCTACATGTTTTCTGCAAGAACATACTCGTAGTGCCGGGTCCTGAGGTGGAGCAAGAAGTAAGTTTATACAGTGAACTCCTCGGGCAGTAATGACAAAGCCATCCACAGAAAAGGACAGCGGCTTTTCTAGGGGAGTGTGGACCAAAAATGTGAAAACCAAAAGTGACATCAGTGGCTTGTGTGTGTGTGTGTGTGTGTGTGTGTGTGCGCGCGCATGTGTGTCTGCTTGCCTGTCAGAGAGAGACAGAAAAAGGCATAATTGACATATCAAAACTTTATAATAAGCATCTTAAAATAAATCACTGCATAACAGAATATTTTCAATTTTCAGACTACTAGCTCTCAGTCAGCTTAATCCCTTTATCTCCTACCTTAGGGCCCAGACTCCCTAGCCTTTAGCTCAAATAACCCACAGAAATCACTTAGGCTAGTATCAGGTACAAACTAAGAATTTAATGTAGAGGACCTGAGATTAATGTTGCTGTTTTACTCATATCCGTATGTAATAGTTGCAGGTCTCAAATACCGCAGACTGATTCCAGGGAGCGGTGACTGGCTGGAAAGGATGGAAGACTGAGCGCGGAGGGGACAGGCAGCTTTGGACCTCAGTCTTGCTACACCTCTTTCCTTCTCCACTTTCAGCCTGGCAACGCAGCCTCCTGGAAAGGTATTGCTGGCACACATACATGAAATACCAAGTGAGGTCTAAAGAGGACAGAGATCTACACTGTACAACTGATAGGTCACACCTGGAAAGCAAGGCAATTGGGACAAGTCCCAGAATTATTACCAACTAAGGGTCTATGGACAACGGGATATTCAGGAGACTTCCCCTTATCCCTCTTGCCTTCAACTACCCCAAACATGTCAATCGCAAAAGATGCCGTCAAACTCACAACCATGCACACACATGCACACACATAAACACATCCTTCATATCTAATAAATGAATAAATCATGGTAAAAGACATTTTTTTCTGATTATGTCCTTGAAAATGAATGCATTTTCCATCAGGAAAAAAAAAATGTTTTCTTTCTTCATTTACTACATTCATAGCATTTTTGCACTTCCTGATATACCCCTGGCATAGAGCAGAGAGACTTGGATACCTGTATCCCTCGATTTTAACCTCTAATTTTTGGTGACTTCTTATTACAGTGGAATTCTGACATAAACTGCACAAATACCACACGAAGTGTTTTATGACCTAGTAAAATCTATAGTAAAGAAACTACAGCCCTGGCTGGTCTGGCTCAGCAGTTGGAGTGTCAGCCTGCGGACCAGAGAGTCCGGGGTTCGGTTCCCGCTAGGGGCACTTACCAAAACAAAAACAAAAACAAAAACAAAACTACAACAACACAATTCATTTGATGCTTTAAACCACCATCATTTTCAAAGGTATCATCATATAGACTCTAACTAAAACAAACATTATCGATTATAAAATAGTTAAGTCAGATATTCAGTATCCTTACTGCGCAGATCGAATATTGTGTTCAATTTTGAAGATGATATTTTGCAGCTACCCTGGCATGCGTCACCTTTAAAAAATTACAACAGTGCAGTGAAGGAGGTGGAGGGGAGCGGGGAGGAGGGTCAATGGGGGGAAAAGGGGGGACATCTGTAATATTTTCAACAAAGACAAATTTTAAGAAATAATAAGTATGAGTTCAGTTTCATTAACTATCTGGTTTATCAATAATTAAATCTGCCCCATGTAACCTTATAAAGGATAAGTCTAAATATTCTTGTCAGAAATTAATCTATTCTTATAATTAGTTTTACATATTTCTTTTACAATAATTAAAAGTATGCCTAGATATAAGTTTATTATTCTTAAAAATAAACAGAAAAACAAAGTTACCTATAATCAAGAAATATCCATTGAATGAGATAAATAAAAAAATACCTTTTAAAGCAAAAATGCTACTTTATTCCACATAATTGATTATCCACTTTATTGGTTAGACTATGTTTTTTATTTCAATATTGAAAACACAAGACTCATCCCAATTTTGATGATCATGGGTTGAACTGGAACACCCATAATACTTTAGAATTTCGGAGAGGAGGGTGTCAACAGGGGAAAAAGGAGGAACATCTGTAATACCTTCAAAAATAAAGGTTAAAAAAAATTCCCCTAGAAGGCTAAAAGTGATTTGTGGGTCTGTATTTAGTGCTTTAAAAGATAAAATATATCTGTGGCTTCATTATCAAAATATGAAAGAAAATATATATATTTTTCTTATTAACAGTTAGGTAACATATATTTCATGAACTTTTTCAGTGGAAGGTACTATAATCATTGAAGGTACCAAGAAAAGGAACTCGATTGTACCTAGTTTAACTAAGCTATAATGTGGATATAAATCAATTGTCAAAGGTGTAACCACATACCACAGTCTCCAATAAGAAGTAGATGTCATTGTCTGAATCTCACCATTGACTTAATCTCAAGATGTGAGCTAGAATTTACCCAGTGGAAAGGTATTCCAAAGTTATTCAACACTTGATCGAGTAATTCCTTACATAATCACATTTTTAAAAAATGTTCATTTTCAAATGTTGAGATTTTATTCTCTTTTGAACAATTAATAATTGATAAATATTAGGAAATTAGTGTACCTGAGTCCAAATGAAAAGTTTAATAAAATATGCACTTTCCATGCTACAAATATCTATTGTTAATGGAAATAATTATAATATTCTGAACTCTCTACCTAATCATAAAGATATTAACTATATATAGTGACACATTTTATACTTGCTAAACCAGGGTTTTTCTGATCATGAGTCTCAATGTGTCTCACTGTGTGTCATGAAATCAATCCAGTGATTTGCAATCAGCATTCTCAAAAAAATGAAGTTAAACAGAAAACAGTAAAAGAGAAAAAAATATCTAAGTGCATCACACTAGTAGCGCTAAGTATTTTGTAAAGAGCTACTCGATTATATATGTATTTACATACATATATATGTAATATAAGTATAGGAGAGAGATATATGTAAATACATAAACATATAGATATAGAATGTATATACATATAAATATATATGTGAGATATACTGCATCTATGATTTATCTCAAGATCACTCATGATCTCCTAATACTCATATAACCTTATAAGCATCCTTATAAGTATCACCTTTGTTAATTGTTTTTGTCCCTGACTAGAATATAGTGATAAAAGTGTCATAATAAAGATCATAGTGAGTGTTCAGGGAATACTTATTGAATAAATGAAGTCATGACTATACCTACACACACACACTCTTCTGGGTATGATGTGACATATATTTCTTCCTGTAAATTGGTAGCAAAAAAAAAAAAAAAAAAGCTAGAAATATCACTGATCAGAACCAAACTCTGCTCTTCCGAAAGTCAATTTCATTTCAAACTGACCTCCACCTTCCCTTTATCACTATTGTCCTTCTCTCTATCCAGTTAAATGAAAACTTAGAAAGTTTCTTCTATAAAATCTTCAATAACATACTGTGAAGAAATGTCCAAGGAGATATCTCCATAAGGAAGAGATTTGTTCTTATGAAATCTTTGGCCCAAGCAGAGCCACCAAAATGTAAATCCATCAACTCTGTGATTCAATATCCATATTCATTCAATATCCATATTGGGTCAGATTGATAGTAGGTAATTGTAGAAGATAAAGACTCCAGGGCAGCCCTGGCTAGTGTGGCTCAGTGGGTTGGGTGCCGTGCCATGAATCAGGAGGTTGCTGGTTTGATTCCTCGTCAAGGGCACATGCCCAGGTTGCAGGCAGATATGCAGGAGGCAGCAGATGGATGTTTTGTTCTCACATTGATGTTTCTCTCTCTCTCCTTCTCCCTTCCTCTTTCTCTAAAAATCAATAAATTATTCTTTAAAAAGAAAAGACGTCAGGGCAGAAGAGATAATTAGAAAAAAGGTAGGGAAGTTTAGACTATAATCCATTTTACCTTAACAAATAAAAATAAAAACCAGACTTGAATAGTGTTTTTGGTTATTATATCATAAGACAGTCTTGTGAGTAGGGATAAAATAGGAGTTGAGCCCTGGCCAGTTTGGCTCAGCAGTTAGAATGTCTGCTTGAGGACCGCAGGGTCACAGGTTCGATTTTGGTCAAGGGCACATACCTGGGTTGCGGGTTCAATCCCCAGCACAGGTCAGGGTCATGTGGGAGACAACCAATCAGTGTGTCTCTCTCACAATGATGTTTCTCTCTCTCTCTCTCTCTCTCTCTCTCTCTCTCTCTCTCTCTCTACCTCCCTACCTCCCTTCCAATCTCTCTAAAAATAATCAATGGAAAAATATCCTCTGGTAAGGATTAACAACAACAAAAAAGTAGCTGACACAATCAGTTTGAGGTACCCAAAGAGCAAAAAAAGGAATAATCACAGGGGGAGTGGAGCTTAGTAGAGGATCAGGAAGAAAGGAATGAGAACCTGGATTGCCAAATGAAAGAGGAAAAGTTGTTTAAGCTTCTTGTGGAAGCAGGGAGAGGGGCAAAAAGGAGCTAGCCATGAGAGGATCTATGCAGGGAAGGAACAAGATCAGGAGTTTTAGAAGAGGTCAGTCAGGCAGCAAGACCATGGACAGGTGCAAAGGCTGTCCTCCTACTGGCAAGTGGACCAATTAGGTGAAGAAGGGATGGCGGAGGTGGAGAGGATAGCAAGAAGGAGTGGATTAAAGAGCTACTAAAAACGAAGACCATAGCAACTTGGGGACTGACTGGGTGGAAGCATGGTAGAGAATGAAAGCACAAGTGAATGGGAGGAATCCAGGATCACCCTTCAGTTTGTGGCTTGAGAATCTGGGCCAATGTTTATTTGTCTACTTTTGCAAATAGTCTATAGTCAAAACCAAACTGCAGCAACTTTTTCACCCAGCCCCCCTTACCCCTTTCCTCTCACAAAGGTCGATTAAGAAAAAAACCCCTCAGAGACAGACAACAGTATAGTGATTATCAGAGGAAAGGGGGGTGGGGAAGGTAGGAGAGGGTAAAGGCGGGGAAAAGGGATGATGGAAGGAGACTTGACTTGGGGTGGTGAACACACAATACAATGTACAGAAGATGTATGATAGAATCATAACCCTGAAACCTATAATATTGTATTAACTAATGTCACCCAAGAAATTCGATAAAAATAAATAAATAAATAAATAAATAAATAAATAAATAAATACACTGCACCATCTTTTTATAGTTATATGTTTAGCCTATTACAAAATCTGATACATAGTAGGTGTTCAATAAATGCTGACCTGAACTGAACTGAGAGAGTAGAAAGAAGTAGGCTTAATCTCAAAGACCCTAATAAAACTAGGTAGCAGGGACATTTGCAGAGCCTGCTTCGACGCAGTTACTTAATGTTTTTCTTACCTCTATTTCTTGATAATACTCTCACACTTCACTTCACTTCCCCTCCCTGACTCCGGCAGTCCAGAGTTTGAATTGCATGTGCCTCTCCTCAGTTAGGACTAAGTCTCTTGACTAGTACTAGCCTTCATTTCTAGGAGTATTTAAGGCAAAAGTGCTGTCTGACTATTTATTATCTTCAGATGGAGAGGGGGAGGCATATACTCTTGTGTTTGGAAATTCTGTTGAATTCTTTCTTTAAAAAGAAGCTTGCTGGGGAAGCCCTCAAATAGTTTCGTCAACCAGGCAAGATAGAAAGTGGATGTTCACACTAATTTCAGCAACCTTGTTAAAAAATCGGAATGTAGGAAAGGTGCTGCTTAAAAATACTTTACGTGTCAAAAATACTTTTGAATACATGAGAAAAAAATAAAGAATAAAGATAACATGGATTTACTTAATTATACTTTCCTTTGAACCACATGGCAAATACATATTCAGTGCTTGTATCTCTATCATTTTCAGAATAAGAAATAAAACCAATGTGAAGATATGGAAACTAAGATGCAAGAAAGAAAAGAAATAATGTATCAGTTATTGAATGGTAAATGGGAACACATTCTATAAATATTGATTGCCAAGATAATTCCTTTCATTTGAAAAAATACTTCGTAAAGACCTGGTACATTCAAGGAAATATTCTAGACACTTAAGTGGTTCAAAGAATTGCAAACATGGCTTGGTCTTCTTAGGTTAATGGGACAAGATGAAACTAGTTAAGAACATCAATAATCATAATAAAATATATGATGCACAAGTGATACAAGAAGAAAAGCTCCCAGTTCTATAGGAGTGTGTCAAAGAAATAAAAGAAATAAATACAAGGTGGGGCAAAAGTAGGTTTACAGTTGTTTGGATGGAAAATAATACAATCGTTAATAAATAATAATACAAGAATAAACTCTGTTTCATGTTCTCACAACTGTAAACCTACTTTTGCTCACCCTGTATATTGGGGATACCAAATAGGGCTCTTTGGAGAAGGTAGACTTTAAGTTGGATTGGGAATGAGAACAGGACGTTGCCAAAGGCTCTAGGGAGGTAATACTACAGCTGAGGGTCAGTCTATAAAGCAAGGGTGGGAAACAGGGGCACATGCCAGTGATATGATGGGAGATGTGGTTTAAAAGGAGTTTGAGGTCACATGGAGCAGGAATGATGAGGGCTGTGAAATTTGTTCTATAGGGCAAGACATTATGGGCTCCACAGGGAGTGCAAGTGGCTGACTGGGGGATTTTCTTACAAAAGCAGGCACTGAACCTTTTCACCACTGCCATGTCTATTCTGGCATGCCCTTCCCGAGGGATTTACCCACTGCCGGTTAAACACAGGGACTCAGTAACTATGGCACGTGCTGCAGGAACACTAGGAAGGGACATCGTCTCCACTTGGGTGAGAATCTGCAAAAGGATTTAGGACAAAGCCCTTCACAAGTCCTCTGCAATTCAAAGACTGCATGAGCTTAGGGCACAGCGCTGGAACATAGTAGGCAAACCAATGGAGAGGTTGCATGCAAAGCATCGCCCCCACTGGAAGGCACAGGTATCTGACTCTAGTGAAGGTAGTAAATTGGAAAAGAAAGCATGCTCATTGTTCTTTATAAAAACCTGAACTATTTTTAAATAATAGCTAAATTCATTAATATAACCATTAGTCCTAAAATATTTTTCTAGTAACTGACAGCTGATTTTTCCCATTGAGATTTTCCCCATACAGCTATTTTAGCTAAATGCAGGGTTTGAACAACAAAAATGCACACAGTCGGGGACACAGTCATAAAAAAAAGCAGACATTTTTTTATGTGTCTTATCCAAGGAAGACTTTATGGCACAGATGTAGCAAATTTCCAAACAGTCTCTATTGGTAGGAGAGTAAGACATGGCTTAATAATTAATTCAGATTATATCACAGATTTCTAGGTCATTCAGTCTGAGGAGGTACAATAAACCTATCTTTTAGTTCTTAGTTCTTTTTTCCCTGAAATTGTTAGAAAATGAAAAACAAGTCAAGTAGAAACTATTAGATTACCTGTTTCAAAATATATATTCTATTTTCATTCAAGAGCTATGAAAAATAAAACCTATGTCAAAATATTAGGACAAATCTTCAATGTGTCCAGGCTTTGCTGAAGTTTGATTTATTTGTTAAATGGATGGGTCACGTGGAAGATTGATAGTGGGGTTCACAGGAATGAAGTTCAAAGTTAATATTTTTTAACAGACAATCAGCAGGTAGATCACAAAAGAAACTATTTAGGAATTGTGATCTATTAGATTATGTGTAATAGATGTAACAATGTAGCTCAGACCTAACTTCAAAACCAGTAAATGAATCAATCAGCCCTTACATTGAATCTCTGTCCTGTGTCAAATGGAATATTTCCAGTAACATCATTTCATAACTTCAAAGGGTAGCCTATTTCATCATTCAAAAGCTCAAATACTTTAGGCAGTTGTCCTATGGTTAATTTAAATGTGCTTCTTCTTCGCTGTAACATATTTAACCTAGATGTGGGATAGCCATATAACTTCTTGTCCAAAGAAGAGCACTTTTATAATTTAAAAACTAACTGATCCAGAGTCATGGAAGTAGGGAACAGACTGACAAACCTCAGAGGGATGGGATGGTGGGAAGAGCTAAACCAAAGAACTTATTTGCATATATGCACAACCAATGGACACAGCCATTAGGTTGGGGAAAGCAGGAGGGGGGTGATACAAGGAAGGAGAGGGTCAATGGGGAAAAAAGGGGGACATCTGTAGTACTTTCAACAATAAAAAATAATTTTAAAAAAAGAATTGATAATTACACAGACATAAACCGGGCTGTGAAATTTGAACATTGTTTTTATCCAGGGAAACCTGAACATGTGATCTCTCCTTTAGCTACATCTCACGAATATCCAACACCAAGTTTCTTTGGGCTTCTACATGACCAACCTTGAAATACCTGAAAAATTACGGTCATGTGCCTTCTCCCCATCCATCCATGTAACAATTCTCAGTGAAGGTCTAGAATGCCCTGAGCATGGTGTGGCGGGAAATGGGTACCAATGGAGTCCACTGTCCAAACACGTCACATTATATTTTACTTATGTTTCTATTAAAATAAGTTGCCAGGCCCAGCTGGTGTGGCTCAGTAGATTGAGCATCATCCCATAGCCTGAGAAGTCCTGATTTGATTCCTGGTCAGGGCACATGCCCGGGTAGGGGGCGTGCAGAGGGCAGCCGATTGATGTTTCTCTTTCACATTGATGTTTCTATCTCTCTCTGACTCTCTCTCTAAAAAATCAATAAAAACATATTTAAAAAAATAAAGTAAAATAAGTTGCTAGTACAAGACAATGCATTCCTATTATGGTCTGATGACTGCAGAGTGAAGTGAAACGACGTCCTACAATCTAATGATAACAGCTAATAACAGCTAATATTTATGGGGTGTATATATATATCAGGCATTGTCCTAAGCTATCTATATCTGTATCCATATCTATCTATTTATCTATCTAATTATATATATATATGAATATATACATATGTATCTATAACTACATTTACAGAGAGGGCAGAAGAGGGAAAGAGAGTTGCATTATCATATTTTTCTTTCGTGACTTTCAACAAGATAATTTTTCACTGCCTCATTTTTTTCTCACCTGTAAAAAAAGGGATAATCATAGGGTTAAGAAGATTACAGGCATATCTTGGAATTATTTCAGGTTAGGTTCCAGCCCACTGCAATAAAGCAAGTATCACAATCAAGTGAGTTGTAATCCTTTTACTGGTGGAGGGTTTTACCTTTAATTTGTGAAAAACACATCTGTGAAGTGCAATAAATCAAAACACAATAATATAATGTATGACTGCATAATATGTGTATGTATATATGTATAGGTGTAGGGGTGTGTGTGTGAATCTATATTGCCTCTCACTCTCTGTCTCTATACTCTTTCAGTCAATAAACATTTACTGCAGACCCACTAAGGGCCAGAGTCTATGCTCAAATCTGAAAGCATGGTAGAAAATTGCATTCCAAAGTCCTATCTGAAATATAAGGTGTATATATATAGATAGATCTGCAAGACAATAACTAACATCTTAAAAATTTAATCCAATAATTCTCCAATTTTATTTTTCCTCTAAACCATTAAAATATGGAACACACTTCTATTCACGGCCAATTACGATGAGTACAGTAGTTTCCCCTTGTCCGCAGGGCACGCAACAATGTCCTCCCCCCGTGGGTACCTGAAACCACAGAGAGCCAGAAACAGGTGTGAATACGTGAAGCACAGAGTTCATTCTTGTATTATTATTTATAAAATGTTGTATTATTTTCCATCTGTAAACCTCCTTTCCCCCACCCTGTATACTATGTTTTTTCCCTCTATATGATTTCTTCTTGGCACATCCAAATTGCTAGCATCACTAATCTTGTACTTTGAGGCCATTATTAAGTAAAATAAGGATTGTTGAACACAAGCTCTGTGATTCCTCAACAGTTGATCTGATAACAACGAAGGCTCCTGAGTGACTAACAAGTGGGGAGAATATAAAGCCCAGGTAGGCTGGACAAAGTGATGACTCACGTCGGGAACAGCTTGGATTTCATTATGCAAGTCAGGATGGCACACAACTTTAAACTTATGAATTGTTTATTTCTGAAATTTTTCATTTAATATTTGCAGACTGCAGGTTACTGGAACCACGGAAAACGTACCAACGGATAAGGAGGAACTACTGCAGTGCTTTCCAAAGGTGGGCAGGATGGGGTGAGCCTCACACACGGAGATCCTCAGACTGCGTGTGTCGATGGCGGGTGAATGTAAACCACCCCAGGCTGAGTTTGAGGAAAGGCAGGTTGAGATGGGTTTAAAAAGCTCACCAAGTGACTCTAAACAGCTGCACATCCTTTACTGCAATTAGCAGATCTATTGAACAAAAAAGTCTAATAAAGGTCGTATGAGACCAATTTGGTGTGATTTATTCTTGATTAATCCACAGACAACCCAGGATATCATCAATTTTTGTCAAAGTTTTGATTATTCCATTTGAGTTTCTTGCAAGGCATTCACACAAAAATAACCTGTCTACACTTTAGAGAGTGTACTCTCCGTCCCCCTGTTTGAATATCAAGAATTTAGTCTGTCTTTATTCTCCTGACGTTTTTTCTATTCCTTTTTTTTTTTTTTTGCAAAGATAATGAGTAACAGACCATAGCTTTTTTATCCACTCATCTACTAATCACTTATGTGTGAAATCTAATCAACAAAATAAACTGATAAACAAAATAGTTCCGGAGACAGAAGCAGGGAACAGACTGAAGAACCTCTTAGGGAGGGGGTGGCAGAGAGGGTGGGAAGGGAGAGGGGGTGAGAAGAGATAAACCAAAGAAGTTATACGCATGTATGCATGTATGCATTGTACATGGACACAGACAATAGGGTGGTGAAGGGGGGGATGCAGGGAGAAGGGGGTCAATGGAAGACAAAAGGGGGGCATCTGTAATATTAGGGGGACCGGAAAGTAATGTCGTTAAAGTAATGACATGTTAAGGGAGGAAGTGTAAGCAAATTCGTGTCAGACAGTCGAGGAACTATCAAACACTTTTAACCAACCTTGGTCGACCATCCAAGAACATTTGCAGCAGATTGGTAAAGTAAGCAGAGCAGGTGTTTGGGTCCCACATAATCTGTCTGAAGAAAACAAAGCTAACCGGTCCACCACATGCAACTTATTGCTTCAGCAGCACAATACAGAAGCGTTTTTTGATCGCTTGATCACTGGAGATGAAAAATGGGTCCTCTATGATAATCCAAAACGCAAAAGGCAGTGGCTCTCTCCGAAGGAATCGCCACGAAGTACAGCTAAGCCAGGTTTACACCCTAAAAAGGCACTTTTGTGTGTTTGGATGGAGTATTCGCAGGGTTGTTCATTTTGAAGTGCTGAAACCTGGACAAACTGAATGCAGACCTTTACTGTGAACAACTGGATCGAGTAAATCAATCTTTAATTGAAAAGTGCCCAGCGATTGTCACCAGAAAAGGCGTTATTCTGCAATACGATAATGCAAGATCGCACTGTGCAAGACGAACCCTGGAAAAAATTAATGAATCGGGGTGGGAGGTATTGCCTACCCCACCATACTTGCCCGATATTGTGCCATCGGATTTCCATTTATTCCGATCACTACAACATTTTCTAAGTGGCAAAAAATTTGAAAATTTGGATGATGTCCAAAATGCCATCTCCAGATATTTTGCTCAAAAACCAATTGATTTTTATCGATCCGGCATTGAAAATTTGCACACTAGATGGCAAAAGGTTGTTGATAACGAGGGATATTACATCACTGATTAAAAATAAAAACTTGTTAAAAATGTATCTGTTTGAAGTTAATGTAAAAAAAACAACATTACTTTCCGGTCCACCTAATACTTTGGACAATAAAGATAAATTAAAAATTAAAAAAGGATTATGAGTAATAGTTTGTATCATAGTGGTTTAAGTATGTTTTCATCTAAGCTCAGAGATAAATGTATTATAACAGTCCATTACTCTCTTCTTCTCACCTCACCTACCTTTAAAGACACATTTATTTTTGGTTTGTTTGTTTTGTTTTGTTTTTCTTATTAATCCTTACTCAAGGATATTTTCCATTGATTTTTAGAGAAAGTGGAGGGAGGAAAAGGGAGGTGAGAGAGAGAGAGAGAGAAAACAACACTGATATGAGAGAGACACATCGATTGGTTGCCCCCTGCACACGCCCCGACTGGAGCCAGGGTTCAAACCTGCAACCCAGGTACATGCCCTTGACTGGGAATCAAACCCGAGACCCGTCGGTGCACAGGCCCATGTTCTAACCACTCAGCCATGCTGGCCAGGGTGGAGACATTTTTTTAAAATAAATTGTCTCATTTTTGTATTTAGATACAGAATAGCTAGTTTCCTTTGTATAATAATTATCCATCTGTTGGCACTTAAGATAGAAGTTGCATGTATGCATGAATGCAAGCTTAAGAGTGAAGAAGAGTCCTGACCTTGTTAACCCTATTGCACAATGAGTTTTATCCGACTGAGAGACAGAGCAGTGTGGTGATTAAGGATGGCAGGCCTGCAGTGGGGCACACGTTTGACTGCAGAGAACAATGTAACTTCCCCACGCCTGTTTCTCATCTGTGAAACTGGGACATAATGCCTATCTCATTAAATGTTATGAAGGGCCTATGAGTTAACATATGGAAAGCTCTTAGAGCTGTACCTGATATATAATAAGCACCAAATGTGTGAAAACATCAAATATTTAAAGCAATTCATTGCAATTCTAAACTATATGTATGCACATCTAAAAGTCTTCCGAGTCAGTGATGAGATGTGGTTCTCAAGAAATAGTCCTGATTCAGGATTTTATAATGTCAGTGGGAGACAATTTCAACGGAGGATTACATGTTTGCACTGACTGACTTACTCCTACGGGAGTTTTCAAATTTTAGCATGAGAACCATTTGAAATTGACAATATAGACTTACTTGCATTTCTTGACATATAGACAATGTGCTTAACAATTTCTCTTTTAGTCTTCTTCTTTTGTCAATAAGAGAGAAATTAAAGCAATTTAAATAGTGTTTTAAAATAAAACAATGAAAAAAATAGGCCATGTGGATATTTAGGTATGACATTATATTATATACTTTACATGATTTTATTATTACTACAAAAAATAAATTTATACAGAGACTGATGTATTCTTCACAAATATTTCCTTCCTCTCATCTCTCCACATATTTATATGTGAGTAATCTTTTAAGTTTTCCAGTTTTCCTTATATAGCTTGTCAGAAAGTGGTTACAGAAGAATAATCTGGAAAATGACAGCACTCACAGAAATGGGACGTCCTAGGGTCTTTTCACATTCAAGGTTAATGCCAAACTAATTATCTTCCCACTGAAAATGGCAATGAGGGATAATCAAATTGTAATCCAGTCATCTTTATTTAAATATTTCAGAATAGTTCAGTAGAGGGTCTCTGAAAATCACATTTCCTAAGTTCATATCAAACACAGTATTCATATTGGTTGAGAAAAATTAAAACTGTTCTCCAGAGCCGTTGTGGAATTTTTCTACCACTAAGAGTCTAGTTTTGCCTGAGAGCTTAAAGCCATTAGTTTTGAATATTTTATTCTTCTTAAACAGCCTAGAAGTATAATCATGATTTGAATTGGTTTCTATGGACAGAACAAGGTCTGACAATGTACCTTTTCCTTTCCAATTATATTTTTTTAAATGAGGATACATTTTATTCTACAGAATATCTATTATGGGTGACTCATGCAGCAGCTATTAACTGCTGCAAACCTTACACTCTCAGGGTATAAAGCAAGACAGACCAAGGGGTCCTTATTAATAAGTCCCTCCAAAGAAACAATTAGGGAAATAGGGTGGAAGGTGGAGTACAGGAGCCGAGGAGATTCCAAAGAGCTGGCCTCTGGACAAAACTTTGAAAGTTCACTCTGGTAAGATCCCTCCATTACCAAGCTTTTTGACAGCACTTAATGGACAGAGAAGCTTCCTCCTCCCCAAGGACAAGAAGCCAGATGCAGGGCGAAAAGTAATATTTTCTATTTATTTTATTTCAATTACAGTTTACATTCAATACGTTCCCGTACCAGTTCCAGACGTACAGCAAAGAAAGCCATGCACTCTACAAAGTGGTCCCCTGCTCCCCAAGCACCCACCTGGCCTCAGACCCAGTTACCTTGATATTCTTGACTATATTCGAAACGTACCCGATCGGGTCTGATCTCGGAACTAAGCAGGGTTGTGACTGGTTAGTACTTGGTTAAGTACCATCCTGTGCCACGAAAGGTTGCCAGTTTGATTCCTGGTCAGAGCACGTAGGGAAGGCAACTGATCAATGCTTCTCTCTCACATCGATGTCTGTCTGTCTCTATGTCTCTGTCTCTCTCTCTTCCTCTCTCTAAACATGTCCTTGGTGAGGATTAAAAACTAAAATAAAAACATGCTGGTGCACTTCACAGGTTTAAGCCAAGATAGACCCAAGACCATTCCTACCTTACTCCACAAACACTTCAACAAATGCTTTGACTTGTGGTGAATTTACTTTTCTCTGAAACGGCAGTTGTAATTAGGTTAGCAACATGCCACTTAGTGTTAACTGCTCAGCATCATGTCACGCTCCTCTGCTAGAAGGGACTCCCAGGGACGCGAAGCTCCTACGACCTGTGGTGCTGGGCTGGCAGTACCTGTATTCCCTTTCCTCTCTCTGCCCAGCCCAGTGCCCGGTGAATAACTGTAGTTATTTAATTCAACACTTAGTTATTTATTCTGACTTACTATGTTTAATTGCATATGAAGTAAAAGATAGCTGCTCCATTCTTTCAATAATGAGAAAAAATAATTAAGGAATTTACCAAAAAAAAAAGGCTTATGGCGATTCTTTCAAGCAACCTGTGCCAGGAAGTTCAATCTTGTAAAGGTAGTTTTAAGGTAATTTCTTGCTAAAAGATGCTTAAAAAAATTGTTTTTGACACAGGTGAAAATGAAATGAGCCATTTTGTAGATGAACTGGGTTTGCGATGTGGTCATGGAAATATATTTCTCTTCGTTCCATCTTTTATTTCCTCTTCTTCTGTTGACACTCTTATGGCTATTCTTTTTTAAAATGTATTGAAGTGATTTAAAAAATGAAGTGGCAATTATGTTGCCGTTTTAAATTAATCCACCACTCATTTCGTCATTTTAATTTTAATAACCAAAGGTTTACAACGCCACCAACAGCAAACACCTTCTGAAGACAGACTTTATCATCCCGACACAGTGCTGGACCGCTTTTCTGCTCCCTGCTTCCCCCAACCCAGGCCAGCTTTGCCTCTACACTCTACAGGCTGCCATCATAACCTTCAAAGATCTCAGACAGGCCTATGTAACAGCTGCTTTTTGAACTCATTCCTTTCCCCCGATTTTTAGACAAATCACAAAAGCAGGATCATCTAGAATAAGCAGAGTGTAGTGACTTCAATTCCAACAGGCCCTCAAAATGCTCTCAATTTCATGCTTCCCTGGTCAGCTTTATTTATAAGAAAATAGATCTCTCTGAGCAAACACTTGGACTTGATCTGCTAAAAAAATCTCGGCAATATTATTTTGGGGCACTTGATAAAAATTTTGATGTCTCTATTTGTACCAATATTTTGGGAACAGTCTAAGTGATATCTCAAAATGTAGCTTAAAATATGTATTTGTGCAAATAACTCAAGGGCTATTTTCTCCAAAATGTACTCATATTCAGCAAAGATGGCTAAAAGTTATCACAGAGGTTTACTGCATCATTTCAGGAGAATAATTATAAATATATTCACAAGGAAACCATATTTTCTGCCTTCTCTGTTGCAATGAAAATTCATTGTTATCAAGGATTTCTAAAGCTTTCAAAATTTTTAAAAAATATAAGTAGAGGTAGGAAGAGTAGAACTATTGTAAATAGTTTGTGGCACGAGGTGACCACAAATTATTATGATTTCAGAGTTTCCGATATTTAATCTTTATTAGTGAGGGGAAAGAATTGAAAACTGTGCTAGAAGTAAAATGGTAGAAAGCTATTGACATCTATAGATTTTGCACCACTAAAATCCCAGATTAATTTCATCCTGTCTTAATTAGTATTTAACTGTACTGAGTACGATACGAATGATTTGCTGTTTACAAGTTCAGTGGAAAAATCATCAAATGTGGCACGCAGAAGCCTTAGTTTAGCTATGCTACTAAAAAGCTCTATGATTCTTTAAAACATAAGCACATTAGCTTTGAGCCTCACTTTCTTGTATCTCAAATATAGGTTTAATAATATGATATCCAACCATATGACATTATTGATTCTGTGAATCAACAGTGACCAAATATCAGCAATTTCATGTTGTTCAACCTGTATCTTACCAAGTGATCAAATGAGACATGTATTAGAAAGTGCTAATTGACTGGAAAGGATAATGGAAACATAAGAGAAGCTGGAGCCATGCACTTGAATTTGAAGTTGTGCTTTGCTCACCTAAGTGTATCCCATCTCGCATTGGTGGAACTTAAGAAGGGGTCAAGGTAACAAATCAGACAGCTTTTTAAGGCAGAGATGATTTGAGGCTAGAACACATACTGAATATTTACAATACAGATATCATGACATGCATTAAAAAACCGGGACTCCATGTGTAAACAGAATTATGTTATTATTCATAAATGGGTGTCATCTCAAAGGTAGATGGCAGAAGCCCCGATTTTAGAAAGATGGCATCCTCAATGTCTTGGCTTTTTTTTTTTTAGCTTCTCATCCAATAAAAGAGAAGTGAACTGCAGCAGTGAAATCACTTTTACAGTATAATACTATCTTTTGCAACTTCCCACAATGCACGTGTAAAGGCAGGCCTCCGGGACGCGGTCTGAGGCATCCATCAGTAACATCATTCACCGATGGTCCTAGGAGGATACCTGTGGGGGTTCATTTTGTGTGTCAGCTTGACTGCACCATGCAGTGCCCAGACATTTGGTCAAAGATCTTCCTGGGTATGTCTGGGGGGTGTTTCTGGATGGTTTTAACATTTGAATGATAGTATGAGTGAAGCAGGTTGTCCTCCCTAATGTGTGTGGTCCCCATGCCATCATGTGAAGGCCTGATTAGAACAAAAAGGCTGACCTTCCTGCAAGTAAGAGGGAAAGCCTCCTGCCAGACTGGGGAGCTAAACCCTCAGTATTTTCCTGCCTTGGGACCCAAACTGAAACACTCTCTTTTCTTAGGTCTTGAGCTAGCCGGCTTTCGGACTAGAACTTATCTCATCGCTCTATTAGTTCTCAGGCCTTCGGACTCAGAATGGAGCTATACCTTTGGCTCTCCTGGGTCCTTGTTGGGTGACTGCAGACCTTGGAACTTCTCAGTGTTTATTATCACATAAGCCTATTTCTTGTAATAAATCTCTTGCTCTCTATGTATGCCTCCTGTTGATTCTGTTTCTCTGGAGAACCCTCAGTAATACTTGTCCCCAGGGCTATGAATCAACACTGGCAAAGACTGCCTGTTCTTCCCTTGCCCTTAGCGAGCCAGGGAAGGTATTCCTCCTGCATAACACCCTTGCGAACCCAAACACTAGCTCTCACTGGGAAAATCACTCAATATCCTCCCTAACTTAGGCCATCGCCCTGCCTGACCAATGGTCTTGATAGCACTAGCTCTAGTCCTCCTGATCCCTACACCTTCTTTGCTCTGTATCTCACATCCACACCTGCCTGCAAGGCTTTGCAGCACCCAAACACCCTCCTAATATGCTGGTCTTTGCTACTCACTACACAGTCTCCTCCACTGCTCCTCTCAATGAGGACCATGCATTCAGAACTTGGACCTTTGATCCCATGCCCAGGCCTTGCCTGCTCTGAGGATCCAAAGGAGAATTGGGGAGGGGGGGGGAAACAGCTCTTGCAAGAGAGTTGAATCATGCAATATCTACGTGACATAAGTAGTTCTGATTGGCCTTAGGTTATAGAATGGCTAAAATGCGATGGTGCATGGCGTGCATAGGTTCGCTATGTACCCAAAAGATTATGCCATCTAGTGAATGTGAGTATTCGTGGATAGCTATCTTTTAAATTCTATTAAACATATATGTATATTTTTTAATTGAAGAAGAATTGTAGTACCATCCATCAACCAGACCATGCATTTTTTGAAGACGCAATAATCCTCCTGTGTAACTAATTTAAACATACTATGATATGCCAGTCCATCATACATTTTAAAATTATGTGATATTGAAGAACAGAACAATGGACGGATAGAACACTATCTTTCCAGTCTGAGAGACAAAAATGGTTTCATTCAGATTGCTTATCACCTATGTAAGTACAACTAGCAAAAATTAGATTCTGTAGAATGTGACATAGGAAGATGGCTCTACATTCTTCTATACACGGGCAGAAGAACTAATACATATAAGCCATGGAAGTAGTTACCCAATAGAAATTTCTCTCTAACTTATTCATTACTGAAATTCAAAGAGAAGATACCATATCAAATATCAGCTTAGTTTTACAATAGCATTGGGTAAAATTGTTTCCAAAAGGTCATTTTGTGATTAAAAAAGAAATCACATTTTTGTTTACTTAAAATGATCAATGTCAAACAGTCCCAAGGCTCTACCACAAGGTATTTAAAGGAATGGTATCTGTCCCTTTGAGTATTCAATTAGCTACATCTTATTGTGTAGGTTTCTAAATTCATAATTGTCAAATTATATGACATAAATTATCCATAAGATACACCGACATTAGTTTTATTTGCAAAAGATACATGTAAATGTTTTTGTGGTAGATGACTTGGTTAATAGGTTAAAGAAATCACAAAAACTTTGGAAGACAAGTTACATTGTATGTAGAAAATGCTCATAAATGTTGGGTTTCAGTTATAAAGACATGTTTAATGATAATATTTATGCAATAATATTCTTCAATACAGACCTAAAAAGACTCAACCAGTGACAAAACTAACCAAAGATTTCAAGTACCAGATTATTTCACCACATAGGATTGAGCAAGCAAGCATTATTAAAAAATAGTTTTTCTAATTCATATAATACTTTAATTTTAATTTCTTTGTTTTAGTCTTAGCGTATCCATCCTTTCATATTCATGTAAAAATATAAATTTCATCATCAGTTTTAATAGCTATCCTACAACTCAAAAGTGTCTCTGACTTTCTTCTATGTGGATTCTAAAACAAGCAGACTCAGCAAACTACCTACAGTTAGAATATCAAAATTCTGGAATATTATTATTTCACCACATCTTGCTCGATTAAAAAATAAAAAGCCATTTGATCTTTCCTTTTTGACCTCTTCTTTTTAGGTGTCTTACTTTTCAGCCCACACTAGAGACAAGCGATAGGTAGGTTACAAATAATTCATTTCTTGAATGAATAGGTGGGGAAGCCCAGGCACGATACTTTTTTTACACGTTCATTGTAAATGTAGGTAATAACAAGGCATTCACTGCGTATGCATCAAAAAGTATAAAATGTTATATGGTGAAAAGTCCCTCTGACCTCTATGTCTTTGCTCAGTCCCCATCCTTTCCAACAGGCAAACTTTGTAATTTCTTATTTTCCCTTCCCAGAGCAATTCTGCTCATGTAAAAGCCAAGATACATGTGCACACATATGTATACACAAACATATATATTTTCTACCTTTCATTTTTGCACGAATGGTATTAATAAGACATATTTTTCTGAACCTTAGGTGTTTTCCATTAACATTTCATTACAGAAAAATATTTTTATTGCTATATAGAATTCCATTGTATAAATATAGGACAATTAACTTAATCTTCCCTCAAAAAAATAGTCATTGTGACTACTTCAGATATTTTGATGTTAAAATCATGGCTATAATAAATAACGCTTATGCAAGTATGTCTGCAGGATAAATTCTAAGAAGTGGAACCTGGGGTTCAAAGAGTATTTGAATTTATAATTTCGAGATATACGCCAAATAATCAGGATATTTTCTACCTGGCAGAATCTAGCTAAGTGTTTCTAGAAATAAGTATTCATATGTGAGTTTGGTCTTCTTTCTAGTTTGTGGCTCACAGCTCCTAAAACCCTTGGAATTACCTAAGTGTGGAAAGTGAAAAAGGTATGTTTTGTTCTGTGAATGAGGTGATTTTTGGAAGCACCTAAGGATGGGGTCTGACTGCCAGGAGCTCCAATCTTGTGATGAGAGGGTTGGACTCACAGTCTTACCTCCAGGGAATGGAGAAGGGCTGGAGGTTGAATCAAGTGTCAGTGGGCAATGATTTAACCAATCATGGCTATGTAATGCAGCCTCCATAAAAATACAAAAGAATTGTGCTCACAGAGCCTTCAGGCCTGTGAACACAGTGAGGTGCTGGGAAAGTTGCCTGTCTGTGAGAGCAGAGAAGCTCCTCCCCCTTTCCACATATCTTACCCTAAGCATCTTTTCCACCTGACTGTTCCTGAGTTACATCTCTTACAATAAACTGGTGATATAGTAAGATCTAGTAATTAAAATGTTTCTCTGAGTTCTGTGAGATGACTTGGGAAATTAATCGAACCCAAGAAGGGGGTCATGGGAAACTCTGATTTATACCCAATCAGAAGTACAGGAGAGAGGACTTGGGACTGAGTTGGAGGGGGTTAGAACCCCATCTGTAGCCAGTTGGTTAGAGGCTCAGGTAACTACTTGGACTTGAGATTGGAGGTGGGGAGGGGGTGGCAGTCTTAAGGGACTGGGCCCTTGACCTCTGAAATGTGATGCTCTCTCCAGGAAGACAGTGTCAGACTGGAGTGGAATCCCGGACATCCTGCTAATGTCTGAGAACGATTTGCCAGCGTGGGGAACCGCCCCCACTGCCCACCCACATGAAAGTTGGGCCCAGGAACCCTTTCCAATATACAAGTATTTTCAAGTGTTCAATGCTCATATATACCTATTATACTGGATCTAGGTTATTATCTAGAAAGAACACTGAATATTTGGATTTCAATATTCTTTTATCTCCTCTGTCAATTGTAGTACAAATAATTTACATTCAACAAATAAAGCATGAAGTATTAGTTTTGCATGAGATGAAATAAAAATGAGTTTATATAATGATTTAATGATTCCAGAGCTACACAGAATGTCACTTAACTCTATTTACTCATATATTCACCCTCAAACAGTTACTAAATATTCTATATGTATTTTACCATATTTTTAGATTTATTCCATTTTTAATAAAAATATAAATACAATAATGATATATAAGACATACATAGCAATTAAAATAATCTAACGTTCACCCCAATTCACACATATAGAAGCTAAAATATATTTAAACATCTCTGATTTTAAGTATGATACATGTAAATAAGTCTTTATTCAACTGTATTAAAGACAATTTAACAGGCATTTATCCCCTTGTCTCAAAGATTCCACTCTTTTTCTGCAAAGTCCAAGAACAGAAGTCAAGGCTGAATTAGCTACACTCTTCTAAATTAAATAGATAGTATAATCTGTTCAATATTATTTATTTGTCTGTATATGACTGATATTCAAATCAATACATTTCAAAAAGACTCTTTTATCTTAGTAGTTAAACTTCAATTACCCTTCAATAAATGTCTTGTAGGGACTATTTGTATATTCCTAGCTTATCACAACTCTTGGAACAATATCCGTTTTCAAATAACCAACAGTTCTATTCACTCAAGATTGTCAGATTTTTCCTTTTTATAGTTACTAAATATAAATTTCTGGTCTTAAAGCTGTTTTATATATATATATATACATACACACACACACATATATGCTTATTTCTTTAGTTTAACAGATATTTAGTTCAAAAATCCTCCACAGGAAAAAAAAGTAAATATTTATTTAAAATAATAATGATATCCATTTACTATATTGCTATTTTTCAGCCTAAAACAAACAAGTTTACAGAAAATGTTCAGGAACTTCCAGATATTTTGAATTGGATTGAATTTTAGGAAAAGAAAAAATTAGAGCAGGCACTCAAACATATTAATAAACACAGCTATTGCCCTGGCCGGTTTGGCTCAGCAGTTGGAGCGTCGGCCTGCAGACCAGAGAGTCCCGGGTTCTGTTCCCGTTAGGGGTACGTACCAAAATAAATAAATAAATAAATAAATAAATAAATAAATAAATAAATAAATAAATAAACAAACAAACAAACAAACAAACACAGCTATGGGATATGCTTATTTTAACTGTGGCAATTGAAAGTAGTTCATATTTTCATTAGAAACATACACACATAAAATCCTTAAAAAATATACTGTTTCCTTTCATTTAACTTTTGATGTTCATACAAAATAACACTTAGTTTAAGTAGCTTCTTTGAAGAGGCTCTGAAAAACTCACCCAAAAGTATACCATAAAATAATTAAGTACTTAATGCTTATCTGTAATTCTAAAACTTTGAAAACCAAAAGCACTTCCATTAACCCAAACTGTGTTAACTTCCTAACTGATAAGAAGTTACTGAGAGTCTATGGACATTACATAGAGGAAATATTTCTATTTTTTTATTCCAGAAATATTAATATTATGGCTCAATTCCACTGGGGATGTTCTGGCACATAATATATAGGCACTGAGTTAACTTTCTAATAAAAGAATTCTGGCTTCTAAAACGTATTGATCTTGGCACTTCAGATGAGCACCCATTAACCTCATATTAACCCAGAGATGTGAATTCACAGATAATAGTTATTATCAGTTATAATATTTTATACTGTATTATTGATATTAAGTAAGGTTTTTCTTTTTTAAAACAGACATTCTTAATCATGTAAGCAACAGATTTTCATTAACAAAACAGTATCATCAATTATACAACTCTGAAGAATTATAACCACAAATTTGTTAAAAGGTTGCAAAGCTTAAAGAAAGCTACATTGAGCTGAAAGACAAAGGCTTCTTGGTAACTTTTATGATTTTTCTGTTAGTCCTGATTACTTTTTTGGCTTATCTTTGAGCAATCTCCATAATTATGTATGAACATCTTTTTAAAATAATCAGTATTAGTAAGAATAAGCTTTTCTTTAAAAGTTGATAGGCTTTATTTTTATCCAAAAGAAATGCATAATTTTTTTTTTAAATAGTCAATTCATGTAGTCTTTCAAGACAAAGAATTTAATAGAGGATGAATGTTACTTTTCAGGCACAATAAGTAGAACAATGTTAATGGAATATATTTTTAAAAACACACTGCTACATATCTAGGAAGCTATTATTCATTATCACAGTTCTTTAAAATATAAGCTTCTGCAGTAACACTCCATTTCCATACAAAAAACAAAACCTGTGTTTAAATAAATGAGAAAACTCCTGAGGTAAACATGTTAGGTTCTGCTTTCATTAGATAAGATGAACATGAACTGACTACTTAGCTAATAGCTCTTTGCTAACAGTTTGGGTATTATACAAGGCACACAAACTATTAATGGAAAACTCAGCTCTACACCTCCTACTTAGCAAACTCCCATCTCTTTACTATAAATTACTAACTCCGGTATAATTGCGAATCTAAATAAATTCCCTGGTGATTACAGATTACAGTCACAAATCCAAAAAGCTACAACACAATGTAGCTTTCTCTAGGAAAATTAATTATTCCAATTCTAGGCAGCTCAATAGTCAAAATTCAGCCCCCAGCTGGCTAATACGTACAGTCGAAGCATTTACCAGCAGGCTTCTGCATTAGTAACAGCACGATCCCGTTTCACAGAAGAATACTGCAAATGCTACGTATGAATGATTCCCTCTTCGAGAGTCCTTAAGGCATAAGTGTTTATCCCCCTCAATGCTCAGGCTAACTTGCTCCACATGATGTCATCAGGACTAATTCTGAGGAAAGCAAACAAAAGGTACAATGTATTCTGTATGGAGTAATGAGAAACAGGGACCCTAAAGCTCAGAATTTTTGCACTTTGGAATACAAGAAAATTATTGATCAAAGGGTCAAATGGCCTCAGTCCTTCTTAGGAAGACTGGGATTCAGAGAGGGTAAGTTGATTTTCTAATACTCAAACCATCAGAAACAGGTCCTGGATTATGGGTCAGAATCCCTGAAATCAGCCTCTTTCTATAAGATGAGAGAAACTAATGCCCAGAAATGGGTTGCTTATTGAGAATTTACCAAACTACATCATGATTTCCTGTAATTTGGGTATGGATTAATATTATTTGATGGATACATTTTATGATTCGTAAATTATACATCAATAAAGCTTTTCAAAAATCAACGGGATGGATAAATAGATGAATACGTGAATGGATTTCAGACGTGTAATGGAAAAACTACAGTAACATGTTAATGGAAGAACTTCAGCTGTTGGTTTAGAGGCATTTGTTAGGGGCAAGAGGGAGAAATTGAATAGTGGGGACTAGCTATAGTTGTAAGAAATACTAATCGCTCTCTGTTAACGGTGATTGCTTTGTTCTGATTAAAGAAAGCACATTCTGACCTGGCTGGGAATTGTACACCCTGGGACCTGGGAGTTAACCTTGATATGCCACCCATTCTCCTTATCCAAGAACTGCCCCCTCATCAGGAAAAGCCTGACAACCTTGAAGCCCTGGAGGCGGTGCACTGGAGACAACCCTTCTTAGCCCCCAGCCCACATCTCCCAGCCTGCACCGCTTTCCCATGCCTGTAATCTGTAACCATTTTACCCACTGTTACTCCTTTTGCCTACTTCCCCATGTAATCTTTGTCTCACTACCCAATATAAGCAGTTGTCTCATGGAGGGTGGGGAGTGTGGGTTTTTCAGTGATGACCCGCTGCTCTCTCACACTGCTGGCAATATTGGAATAAATGCTCATATACAATCCAACCTTGTCTCTGCTGAATTGGCTCAAGTAGTGACTGGTGGCCCAGACCCATTCGTTGTCTGAATTCATTTTCACTGTAAAATTCTTTCAATTTTTCTGTATGTTTGAAAAAGAAATTTTGATAAAATGTTGGGAAGAATAAAAAAATTATTGGCATCATGTCTACAACATACTCTAAAAAAGTTCAGAAAAAGAGGGAATCTGGTTGAAGGGTAAAAAAGAACTCTTGCCCAGCAGGTGAGGCTCAGTGGTTGAGCAAGAGGTCACCGATTTGATTCCCGAACAGGGCACATGCCCAGGTTGTGGGCCAAATCCCCAGTGGGGGGCATGCAGGAGGCGGGCAATTCTCTCTCAACAATGTTTCTATCTCTATCTCCTTCTCCCTTCCTCTCGCTCTAAAATCAATAGAAATTTGTTTTTAAAAGAACTCTTTATACTATTTTTGTAACTTTTCTATAAATTTGAAGTTGTTTCAAAAAGAGTTAACAGGGGGAAAATATTTGGCAGACATTAGTGTTTTAAGGGTCTTTATTTTGTCCGGGAATTATAGTATCTGAATGTCTTCCTGAGGTATATGATCGCATGGTCTCTCCACACGAAACTCACTCTCTGCTACCTTCCTCCCAAACATATACTGTGGATTTCTGGTTATAAAATAATGATGATGCTGATAATAATAATAATAGTAATAATAATTAATAATATCCTTCACAAATCCATGGTTAAAGGTAGGTTTATAAGGGCAAAAGCCAATTACTATGGGCAAAATTTTAAATGGAATGCATTAAGTAAATATAAATAAATATACACACAATCTCAATAGCCATTCTTTTTTTAAACACTGCCATCAGTTATGTTTTGTTTTGTTTTTACTGTTGTGTAGAGATGGGAAATCGAATTTTTCTTTGAAGACAGTTTGTACTGGTTAAACAAAGAAAAAGAACACACTTTTAATTAGCTTCTTGTTATGCAAGACTAAAGCAAAAATCCTTTTCAAGAATCCAGAGACTGGATACAAGAAGAGGTCTGCATCTCAATGCAAAGAATCTCTAGGTTGTGGGTGGAGACTTACCCTCCTCTCAATTTTCTGGGGCTGTTAGGAACACCTGCTGTTTTCCCATCTCTGCCTAGCTGAAGGGAACCTGAAATCCTAGGATGATAGAGATGCTAAAGGAAGCCCCTTGAGGAGGGCTGTACATTCCCCATCTGGGATCCCTGGGCTATCTGCTCTGGAAAGAGCTTAGTAGCAAATACGCTTCTGAGGGGGGCCTATTGACTGTTACCTCACTCCAACTTTAAATGTGGAAATGTGTTTCCAAGCCTTCCGCTAAGCCACGCAAAGCATTCGATCAGATCCCGGACTTGGCTGTGTGGGAAACACCTAGGTCTGTGCCTGTGCCCACGCTTGCTTGAAGCTCTGGGAAGCCTTCTCAGCCTGAGGGACACCCAGGTTGACACAACAAGAGGGGCCCTCAAGGGAGCCAAGCAGGAACCCAGAGCAGGACTTGGGTGGGATTTGACATGTACATTTTCCTGGAAACCTGAGGGAAAGAGTGTCCTGTGATCAGGGAGCAGGGGAAGGTGGCCTGAGTGCAGGGCAGGTCTGCAACATCTGGGTGGGCGGTGGGCAAGCAACAGTAAAACCGTAACAAATGTGTCCAGGCCAACACAGCAATAGATGTGATTTTCTACAAAAACATGGCACTCTGAAGTAACCTTTTAGTACTTCAATTCAATAAAAATATTAGAGCTAGAAGTCTGAGAGCTTATCTGGATAATCTTCTCACTTTACAGGTAATAATAATACCAGATAACATGTTTAAAGTGCTTCTGGGCCAGGCATTGTTCCATGCACTTTACATATATTAACTCTCGCAATCCATCCAATAACCTTGTGATACAAGAATTTCGCTACCTCCACTTCAGAGAGGACAAAATTGAGACACAGAGGGGCCAAGACTGCACATCGACTATGTCAAAGGTATGAGAGCGAGGCACAAGCAGGTTAAACCACAGGCTGAAGTATATGCTTTCTATTATGCTTCCTATTAGGGGTCCAGGCCAAACAAAAAAACAGGTCCATGGCCATGAGTGTGATTCTGTCTCAAATACTCCATGTCATTAGTGATCACATTATGAAAACCAAATTAATTGACTTCATAGATGTAAATGCAAAAAAAAAAAAAATCACCATGAAATGTACACACTAACAAATGTCCATTTCACAAAATCCCCAATATTCAGTACTGGACATGTCTGAATGAAGGCAAGCGGTAACACTGCAGCACAGAAAATTTCAATGTAATATATAGATTATAAAATTCATCTTTCATGTGGTAGGGTGCTGGAAACTTCAAAATGTTTCTGTTCCTACAGCTTAGCAATTACTGTGATTAGATGAAAGAGAGGAAGAATGAAAGAAAACAGAGGACAGAAATATGCATTTTTTATTGCTCCTGCTTTGTCTGTGTACAGTGCAAGAGAAAGGCACTTTTTTTTTTTTTTTTAATCCTCACTGGAGGATAAGTTTTTATTGATTTTAGAGAGAGGGGAAGGGCCGAAGAGGGACAGACAGAGAGAGAGAAGGAAACATCGGTGTGAGAGAAACATCAATGGGCTTCGTTCCGTACACGTCCAGACCAGGAATCAAACCCACAACCTAAGTATTTACCCTGACTGGATTCGAACCCACAACCTGTTGATGTATGGAATGACACTGAGCCATCCAGTGTGAAAAATACACTTCTTTTCCGAGAACAGATGATACATGTGGTTTCCTATCTCATCCTTTTATTTTATTTATTTATTTTTGTTCAGATAGAGTGAGAGGGAGAGAGAGGAAGAGAGAGAGAGAGAAACATCGACGTGAAAGGGACACATCGAGTGGCTGCCACCCGCACGACCAACCAGGGCCGGGGACAAACTGCAACTGAGGTACATGCCCTTAGCGGGAACCCAACCCGGGTCTCTCCGGACCGCATGCCGACGCTCTAACCGCTGAGCCAAACCGGCCAGGGCCTATCTCATCCTTTTAAAATTAGCTAATTTAAGTTACTCCTGGTACCGTGTGCTGGTTGACATTTCCCCTCCACTGAATCCTCAGTGTCTGTCCTACATTTATTTCCCGCCCCTAATGTACTGGAATGAAAATTTGGAAGTGCTTCCTCAAAGTCTTGTAAAGTAATGGGTGCATTTGTGTTTCTTAATCAAGGGTTTCATAAATCTCTTTAGGGGAAATTACTGGAGGAAACCAAAAATATTGAAGAAATGAAAGAAATAGCCAAGCCAAAGCCAAAATTTACTTCATTATACAGTCTCCTGAGAAGGTGAACAATCCTCAAATGTCTCAGATAGCACTTAGCAATGTAATTTTAGCATTTAAAACACTGCCGATGTACTGAAATGCTGGGTCAGAAAGAAGACCAACTCTTTATGTCTAACTGAATGGCTCCTTTTGTCAGGCTGAGCAAATCTTAAAAATTCGGAAGTCAACGTGTCATTATAGAACATGACATTTTTTTCTTCTACAATACCCACCAGGTAAAGTGAGTGAACATTAAGAACCTGAACTTCTCTGTCAACCTTTAACCTTGCCAATAAAAAGAGATTTTTTTCCTTAAGAAAAGTTAGACAGCAAATTGTCATTTTCTTTTCAGGATTTGGCTTTAAGCACCCTTACAAATACTTAACAAAAGTGCTGCCCAGAAATGACAACATATAGTGGAAGCAAAAAATAAATAAAAAGTTTTCTTCTCAGCGTGAGCAATTTCTTCCAGAGTTGAGGTGCTAAACTCCGAAACAAAAAATAGTTTCATGACATTTCATTTGTTTAATCAAAGTCTTATTAAAGAGCTAGGTTAGATGTTAAAGTCTACACATAAAATGCATTATACGTTGGGACAGCAATATTCAAGCTTTTTGGTGATAGGATCTCTTTGTACCCTTAAAACTTATCAAGGACCCCAGAAAGCTTTTCTTTATCTAGGCTATATTGTAATAGAAGTAACAACTGAAAAGTGTTTAAACAGAACGAGAAAAGCACACATTCCATTATCCTTCAGAGCGATGACGTCACACATATCAATTCATAGCCTCTAGAAAACTGTACTGCACAACAGTGAGAGAATGAGAATGAGTGAATGATGTCTTAGAAATAGTATGAAAATAGCTTTGATCGTACAGAACCCCTGAAATAAATGGTGTCTGGCACCTCCAAAGGTCCCTAGAGAAGACTGTGAGAACGGGGGGTTTAGTATATAATGTCATTTCCAGTTTAAAATCAAAGCATTAAAAAATAAATATATTAGCCACCACCCCCCAAAAAAAACATTTCCAACCCAACTTTATCCCATTTAATCTTTGTTTCTTTGATGCTGTTGTCATCTCAAAATAATCAGTAGCAACAAGTACTGACTCTTGAGAAGAAAGATAACTAGCTGTGGGTTATCTACCAATATTTACTGTCCCCTTTCATAACAGAACTGAATTTTAGCTAGGGACATGCTCAACCCAGCACAAGGCTGTATTTCCTAGAAGTCTTTGAAACAGTGTGGCCATGTGACTAAGGTCTGGATAACTAGATTATAAACAGATGCATATAAGGCCTGCGTTATACCTAGCTTTTTTTTCTCTTCCCACTGGTTCAAATATAGCAATATGGTGACCCCAGTTTTAGGATATCAGAACTGCCCCCTCAGTTCTCAAAGGCTCACTACTGGTGTTGTCATGTGAAAGGGTACTTTGCTCCTATTTTTTTTTTATTTTAGTACCTTGCCTCTTAGCTTCTAACTACTATAAGAACATCCACAGTGCCCGGCTGGTGTAGCTCAGTGGTTGAGTGTCGACCCATGCACCAAGAGGTTGCTGGTCCGATTCCCGGTCAGGGCACATACTCAGGTTGCGGGCCCGATCCCCAGTAGGGGGCATGCAGGAGGCAGCCAATCGATATTCTCTCTCATCGATGTTTCTATCTCCCTCTCCCTCTAAAATCAATAAAGGAAAAAAATTAAAAAAAGAATGTCCACAGTAAGGCAAATTTATTACACATGCACACATACACACTATATATATTTATGCATTCTATATGCATTATAAAGCAAATATATAACATTTAAAGCAAATTCAGAACCAATAAGAAGGGAATACATAAAGAAGATTCTCAGGCGAGAGAGGAAGAATGAGGAAGAGTTACTAGTGTATATTTATTGTTTAGATAGTTAATACCTGTGTTCTAAAAATCAGCCAATTACCAGCAACAAAATATTTATTTGGAGTCAGAAATACTGTTGGACACTCCTCATCAGTTCTCTAAGATATTTATCCCATTTAGTGCCCAGGAGGTACCTTTCACTATTCAATACGAGAAAGCACCTGTGAAGGTGTTTAAAGCCCCATAATACTGTATTAAAAGACCCCACAACTTCACGTTTTATGGTCTCTGGGTTCTTTCTGAACATCTGAACAAATTCAGAAATACTTTCCGAGGAAGAAAGCATAGCTCTGTGTAGACGCACGGTTGCGCCGTGCTCTGTAGAAAGCGGGCTGCCCACCTGCAAGCTGACAGACAGCAGGTTGACTCCGCCGTGGGACACCCACAGAGGCCGCTGTGCCCTACAGTACACACGACCTAGAAGAAGCTCCTCCAACAGAGGCGCCCGAGTTACAGCAGACCTTCCCAAACACCCACGCTGTCCACTCACGCCAACGTCCCAGCTGCCTTAGTCACACTGAGAAGAATAAAGACAAGTGCAATAAGTATTTTGTCAAGCGAAATGTTTAGTTTATTGGTTTGTTATTTAGTCTGAAATTATGTCCTCCCTATGAAACAGAGTTGATGATTAATGGAGTAGTCTTTTTTAAAAATGTATTTTCTTTAAAAAAATTTTTTTAAAGGGCAGCCCTATGACAGTTTCCAGACTTTGAAATTCAATCCTTAAGTCGAAACATGGCTCTGGGGTCTACAGTTTGTTTCTCTGTTGGTTTTCTCATCTTTAATATATGACATAGATGCCTGCCCAAGGTTACAACCACCTCAGAATCAAACAATCTAAGCAAACATGACCTTGAGAGAAACTGTGGTAATACACACTCACATAGCACCTTATCACTGGCAAAAATTTTCACATGTATTCTGATATTTGAAACTCAAAACAACGAGAGTCCTATTAAGGGAAGATGTTCATCATTGATTCTTGATCCCAGGTCATTAGAAAGCTACATACACCTGAACCCTCTCTCTCTGGACACCCCCCAAAGCTGCCTTAACTTTGATATAGTAGTAAGCCCTTGACTTCCACTGATATCTTATGTATAAACACCCACTGAGGCGGCAGTGGAAAACACTGATAATAATGGTCTTTGTTAATTTCATCTCATGACACTTTCTATCCAAGGCATACCTTTCCTCATGAAATGATAAGCCTATTGCCCTCAATATGACCTTTTTCCGAGGCTTCTAGAGGAGTATCGGAAGTTGGGGATAGAGTTCCTGTGGCGCTCCCATGAAAAATAGTTTTCTTTATTCCTGCCTCATCATTGAGATTTTCTTTTTTATTACACGTTCAGTTGCTTTCGTAGGTAAAATTATTTGTAGCGCTAATTCTAATCCAGACTTTGCCACTTATTAAAAATAAAATTTATGGAAGCAATGCTTTTGTGATTTCAGTGTTTTAGTCTGTTGAAAGGTGTAGCAATAACAATCCTAGGAGAGAAATTAGGAGAAACTAGAGTAGAACTCCCAGTGTGTACTGATACAACACACACTCTGCTGTCCTGAGACGTAGACCCTGACCACTGGTATCAGTAGGAAGCATGACTTCAGCACGTGGACTGGGCATCAGTCTCATTGCTACATAGTGTGACCGTCAGTATCTTGCAAAATAGGAGTTTTAGACATTAAATCTTCAAAAAGAAATTGCAATGGCTCAAATTGCTAATTTATTTTATTCAAATAGCTCAATACTTTTAATATGACAAATCCTCTTGCTTCCTGAAGTGATATAAAAATCTGAAATACTTTTACACTTCATTATATAGTAAGTTATACATCCAGAACAATACCCGTTGTAAAAATGCTGTTTTCGCGGCACTCCAGGGGTGCTGGCAGGAACAGTTTTCATTTAAATTCAGACTTTGTTGCAGCTTAAAGCCACTCTGACTTGACTATGAGTAGGAGTCAAAATACAACTTACATTTAATTATAAATAAAAATTATCACTCCAAGAATGAACTAAATTTAAAGCCAGATAAATGCCAGCTAACCAAGAATAAAATGACAATGTTCTTTTTTTTTTTTTGGTACGTGCCCCTAGTGGGAACCAAACCCAGGACTCTCTGGTCTGCAGGCTGACGCTCTAACTGCTGAGCCAAACCAGCCAGGGCTAAAATGACAATGTTTTGTTTTCAGGAAAAAAAAAAAATGTTAGAATGAAAAGCTCCACAAAGCTACAAAAGCTCATCTGTTTTACTCACAGATGCACCCATAACATCTAGCACGTACTAGGTGCTCAATAAGTATGTGTTAAATGACTACAGGGTAAAAAACAAATAGTGACAATACTGTGACTCCTGCCATATGCATAATGTTGTCTTCAGGTGGCTGCATGAGCTCTTTCTGGTTGGTAAATACACTGGGACAGATGTTCTAGGAAAAATGTGTCAACAGCATAATAAATACAAAACAAAAAGTAAGCAAAGTAAAATTTTTCTTTTTAGAGCTTCTGAAATATTTAGATAGCTGAAGAAAAGGCTCACTGAAAAAAAGTATTGGGGGGCAAAGCTGTTTAGTGGTTTATAGCTAATGGGGCAGTAGGGAGCCCCAACATTTACTGTCAATCTATTACAAAGAAAGATGAGAAGCATCTTCCCAAGTCACCATTTCAATCATGTCCTCTCTCTTCTCATAAACTGTTATAAACTGAATGTGCCCCTCCCCCCCAAAAATCATTGTTGAAGCTCTAACCCCTAATGAGAGGGTATTTGGAGATGGACTCTTTGGGAAGGAAAGTTAAATAAAGTTTTAAGGGTGGGGTCCTAATTCAATAATGTTGTGGTCTTAAAAGAAAAGAGAGATACCTCTTTCTTTCCAGTGTGAAGACAGAGAGAAGGCTGCCATACGCAAGTCAGGAAGAGACCTCCCCAGAAACTACACCTGGCCAGACTTTAATCTTGGACTTGTCAGTCTCTGGAACTGTGAAAATATAAATTTCTGAGTGTTTTTCTTTTTTAAGCCACCCAGTGTATGGTATGTTATGGCAGCCCAAGCTGAGTAAGACATAAGCCTTCAACAATTTTAAATGGCCTCTTAAAATCATATGACACTTAATTGTAGACTTCAAAGGTCATAATCAATTCTCTCTTTTCAGCTGTTCCTCCCCAATCATTCTCAGCAAGAAACAAATCACAGAAAGCCCTATATCTCTGATTGTAATTTAAGGTCTCATCAGGACAGCTTTATACAAGAAACAAAAATTAACCCTTCTCTCATCGTTTACACACATCATTGTACATTATTTCTCCCACTTGAAGAATCTTCTTTCATTACTCTTTTAAAATAAAAAGTGGATGCTCTCCCTCTCCATTTATATGCCTTACATCTCAAAAAAACGTTGACGTACCACTGAACGAGTGATTTACTGTCACAGTAAAATGTTTTAATTAATATTATTTAGTATATGTATTTACTCTTAGTATAACAGAAATCTACAAAAACATCTGTGAGTACACAATGCACTCAATAGAAGAGTATACAATTCAATCATTTTTTAAGTCAGGCTAGAGATAAAGGATAAAAAAATTACATACAAGCAAAGCTAAGTTAATGGCAAGTCTATGATTCCAAGAAAATGTTGTTTATCACTGATTCAGTGAAAACTTTGACCAATATGTGTGCATTTAAGCAACCAGGCATCAATCTAGCTTGTTGGTTGAAAAGAGGAGAAAAAATTTGCTAGTAATTTTCCGCAGCTTGGTGGATCTGAGACAGCCTTAAAATAGGGGTGACTATGATCTCAAGAAGCCATGCAGCATGCAGATGACATTGAGCCAATTGATTTTTAACTTTATCCTGCAGACCAAAGCTCTCAGGAGATGCAATATTCCACAGATGGCATGGAGCACAGTTATCATAATTTAAATGCAGCTTTCAAAGTGAAGTTGACTAGAGGCCATTCTAGGTTAAAAAACAGTAATTTCTTCTATGTAGTACAGGACACTGAGAAGAGGGTAGGAATTGATGGAGATAAAAAAAAATAATAATAATAAAAAAAGATAGAGCCTTAACACTATTGGTTAAAGCAGTCATTCTCAAAGGATGCTCCCTGGACCAGCAGCAGCACCTGGCAACTTGTTAGAATACATATTCTCAGGCCCAGCACAGGCCTACTGAATCAGAAATTCTAAGAGTGAGGCCCAACTATCTGGCTTTAACCAATCCTGAGAGTGACTCTGATACATACTCAAGTTTGAGAAACAATGAATTAACTAAAAGCATGGAATAATGTCTCCTTAGATACCCCATCAATAGAGTGTTAAGTCCTGTCATAACAGACAAGCACATTTCCTTCTGACACTTTCTTGTTAGCCAAAAATGTATACTAAGCACTTCCCAGCGTTTGCCATTTCATGTATATTGCCTTTGAGGAAAATTAATTGGATATTAAAAAATAAAACTGTACCACATGGATGAACCCCCAAAACATTATGCTAATTTAAAGAAACCAGATGCAAAACTGTATGGTTTATGATTCCTCTTATAGGAAATGTTCAGAAAAGGCCACTCCGTGGGGACAGAAAGTGGATTAGTAGTTGCCTGGGGCTGGGGTTGGGGAGTGATAGGAACTGACTGCAAACCAAAATGTGGGACCTTTAGGGGGTGACAGAAGTGTTCTAAAACTGGATTGGGATGATGGTTGCACAGCTCTGTAAGTTACTAAAAATAAGTGAATCGTGCATATAAAACTTAAATTTACAGCATGTCATAACAAATCACCACTAACTAGGTGGCTTTAAAATACACAAATTTATGGTCTCAATTTTGGTGGCTAGATGTTCAAAACCAAGGTGATGGCAGGTCCGTGTCCCCTTTGAAACATGGGGTCATCCTTCTGTACCTCTTCCTAGCTTCTCGTATTTACCCGCACCCCTCGGCATTCCTTCATTGTCACATGACCATCTTTTCCACGTGTGTCTTTATGTTTTCTTGTAAATAGACCAATCGTATTGCATTAAGGGCCCACCCTACTCCACTATGCCCTCATCTTAATTAATTACATTTGCAATGATGCCGTTGCCAATTAAGGTCACAATCTGATTTACTGGCGTTTATGACTTCACCATGTTTTTTTGGAGGGGAAACAAACCTAAACAGTATGCAAACTATACTTCAATAATTCTTCTAAAAAAAAACAAAACTTAAAAGATGTCCACACAAAAGTTCACATGATACTTGAACATGTGCCATTAAAAGCATCTCTCATAAAAACAGTACTCTTGACAATCAATTTTTATTATCCACTTCCTACAAAGACATACCAATGAGGATCCACAGCCCTGAACTCAACATTACTAGATAAGGACATTTACTACCAGGAGAACGCGACATCAGAAATCAGGTAAAGTTTAATTCCCACAGCTAGCAGGAGAATGAGCACAGAAAGAAGGGAATGGCAAAGAACGAAGTACTTTTTTGAAATGACTATTCAGCATCAATTTGTGTATGCAGGTATGTTAGGAGGGGGAGGTTCTCATGAAAACACAACTACAATTTGCAGCAAGAGCCAGAAATTACACACAGAATCATACGGCTCTAAACTCTGTTCATGAACTAGGTCGAGGTTGCTCCATTTAACCCAGTTCCTAACCCTTTATTCTCTCATTTCATCCATTGACACGCTTTCTTATGTGTTTGTTTAATTTTTGTTTTATTGTTATTGCTTTTTTGGTTGGTTTTAAAGATTCCTTCTTTGTAACAGATCTATTCCCATGAAAAGAACATTAAAATTTGGGTTTTCTTTTTACAGTTTTCAAAATAATAAATTCCATCAGGATCAGTATGGGTAAGGGAAGAACCACCATGCCCTCCACAAATACCATCATTGCTAAAACTCACTAAACAAATCGCTGCTATTAAAGGAGGGCCTATCTCACGGGACCTAACACATTATCCGTAACATGTCTAGTTACAGTTGCAGTACCACATCCCCTTTAATAGGTTCTTTGCAACAATTTCTTCCATGACACTATCCATTTCTAACATATTTCATAATTGACTTATTTATAATGTTTATTGCATACCATCTGTTTCCCTGAATATAATATAACCTACCAGAGTATTCATCTCTGTCTATTTTTTTCACTGATGAATATCTGAAGCGCTGAGAAAAGTGAATGGCATATAACAGACACTCCAGAAAAAAAAAATCTATTGACATTATTGAATAGTCTTTCTATTATGAGCTGAAATACCCTAACCTCTTCTCCCACCTCCTCCACCACTTCAGATAACATCTGACTTTGACTTGATAGGCCCAGGACAATATCATTTTAACTGACCTGCTATCTCTTTAACATTGTAAGCCTTCTTTTATGAGGGTGAATGCACAATTTACTTTTCCCTCTATAGTCAAAGGTATAAGGAATTTAACATAAAAGGAAGAGCAAAGAACTTTTCTGAGGTGTCATAGTTCAGCACAGAGCAAAACTGTTCTGAAAATAAAAAGCTCAGGCTTAACAAAGCTTTTACTGAGATCTAAGGGATCCTTCTTAAAGATCAAATACAAAAGCATGTCTATTCAACTAATCTTCACAAACCAATTAGATTTTTTTCTCTCTTAGAATTTATATCTTTCTACACTTTTTATTTCTCTATGAAATAATACTAAGTTTCTAAATACTCTGTGAAGGTTAAGAAAACACACCAGTGGGTCTCAAACTGTCACCTGCATCAGGGTCATTAGAAGGGCATGTTAATAAAACACAGATCGCTGGGTCTTACCTCCAAAGTATCTGATTGAGTAGTCTGGGTTGGGGCCCATGCACTGACATCTCTTAAGTTACCTAGTGATGCTGATGCAGGTGATCCTGGGCTCACAGTATGAGAAGCACTAGTGAACGGCCAAGTTGCCATCTGTTTTCTTTTTCATCCTAGAGTCTCCTAGATTTCCCATGCAAAAGGGCACATCCATCGTGGTTTGAAATCACGAGTGAAGCAACCCTTCTTGACTTAAAAAGAAAAAGCACTACAAATGCATAAGAGTCATCAATCCCCACCTAAATCCCTTGAGAGTGCACAGAAAACCCCTTAAGGGGCTTCTTGAACGTCTATAGGTATCTCTTCAGTCTCTTTTAATCGAACTTGGACCACATGTATGATGAACCAACAGCAAACATCTGGGCAGCTGTGAGTCAGTGAAAGGAGCCCTAGTAGTTGATTCCAATTGCAGTTCCTGGCCCAGCTTTAGCTTGAAGTCTCAATTATCCTGACTCCAAAATGACAGCGATAATGTCAACTCTGCAGGGTTATAACTAGATCATGCAAAAAAAAAAAAAAATGCTGTAACTTTGTTTTTAAAGTAGATAAAGGTGAGACCAGTGAATCAATAATTCCCTGTGGTTTCACTTGTGACTAAACTGAACCATCTGCTGGTTGGCTCACCAGGAATTATCTTATCACCCAGAATCTTTGTTCCCATTCCAATCTAAGGTATTGAAAAACTTGATGAAAGGTTATCATGTAACCCTCACATTGTAGGCCACCTGATGAGCTTAACTTAAAAAACAATGACTTGATCAATAAGCTAAATTTTCCAACACTTTCTTCAGATTTTATTTATTTATTTATTTATTTATTTATTTTTATTTATTTATTTATTTTTTGTCTTCACCGGAGGAGGACATTTTTGCATTTATCTTCAGATAGAGCGAGAGGGAGAGAGGGAGGAAGTGAGAGAGAGAAGCATGGATGTGAGAGAGACACATCGAGTGGCTGCCACCCACACAACCCCAACCGGGTCCGGGGACAAACTGCAACCGAGGTACGTGCCCTTAGCGGGAACCAAACCCAGGACTCTCCGGTCCACGGGATGACGCTCTAACCGCTGAGCCAAACCGGCTAGGGCAGATTTTAAAGAATAAATTTAAGTCATTTTATTAAATCAAAATAGTTAAATGCTGTCCTACATGCTTATTTTCTCAATGCAGATTCTGATACCAACTACAGCATCACATCTTGAAACATTTATTGGGAAGTCTATAAATTTCTGTAAGTTATAAATGTGTAAAGGGCATAAAATTTTATAAAACAGGTTCTTAATATTGATTTTCTGGTATATTAAAATCTTAAGTGAACCAATTTCAACTCAGATAATGAAAACAAGATTTCCCTCCATGCAAATTTACTAGGAATCAAAACATTCTAAATTTAATTTTCGTGTATGGATAGCTAATCAGTAGAATCAGAGATTTCAAGCTGTGGCAGCAATGAGATGAGTGTGTGTGTTTTGTAGGTGGGGAGAGCTGAGCCTGTCAGGAGGAATTTGGGGAAACTCTGGATCAGCCCTTTTTAGTGCTGGGTAGAGCTTTGATTATAAAAAGCATATCATTATTCTCCCCGAAAGAGATAGGGCTTTTTGCACATTTGTAACGCATTAAAATTTATATAAAGTAAAATTTATAAATCTTAAGTATCTGATACTGTAACTATAGAACCATAGTCATAACTAGATATATGGATGGGTGGATAGATAGATAGACAGAAAGAAAGGAAACCTGGCCCATACATAAAAACTTTTTTTTTTAATACTCACCCAAGGATATTTTTTTATTAATTAATTTATTTTTGTTACAGATGTTTTATCTTTTTCCCCCCTAGATACCCTCTCCCAATTCCATCCCCAAGGGTATTTTTTTCCATTTATCTTTAGACAGAGTGGAGGGGAGGGAGAAAGAGAGAAAGAGAGAAACATCCATGTGAGAGAGACACATCTACCTCGACCAGGGCCAGGGATGAACCACAACAGAGGTAAGTGCCCTTGGCCAGAATCAAACCCATGACTCTTTGGTCTGTGGGCCAACACTCCAACCATTGAGCCAAACCGGCCAGGGCCATACATAGAAACTTTTTTAATCACCCCAGAAAGATTTCTGGGGTGATTTCAGGACCTCTTTCCTGTTAACAGCCCCTCCTCACAGATACCAGAGGAAATCATGTCTCCCTGTTCAATCTCCCATTCAATACAAACAATGTAGACATTGAACACTTGTAAACCCCAGAACTTATCATATTGGAGACCAACATCAGGATCCTCACTAGGCCAACAACTGGCTTACGAATAAGTAATCATTGTTAATTTAATTATCAAATAAATGTATAGTTATGGCCTATCATTTCTCTCTGTTTTATGTATTGGGTTTTTGTGTAATGTTTCTTTTGAAAGAATTGATTCCTACTGAAAATAATTTTAAAACTACTGTTTTATAACACACCTGCAAGAAAAAAAAAAATCGATCTTCTTTGTAATTATGTCCACTATTGGCAAATTCACATTTCCACGAGGCAACCCCTCTGTGAAAAATTCTTTATTATGTGTGGAAATCTTACTCCCTGTCAATATCCACACATTCAGCTCCGTTTCTCCTTCACCTACTCCACAGAGTAACACAGAGAAGAGCTACCTTCCTAATACAGTGCCCTGGAATATTTTCTCACGCTCGTAAATTTTCACATTTTCAAGTTCTAAAATGACTACTTATATGATAGCAAATGAGGCAGCCGTTACAATTGCATTTTGTAAATCAACATAATAACTTTGCACGATACAGAAAAATCCCTGCTGTGACACCAAAGTCTTCCCATGTAGTACTGACCACAAGCAGCAGATTGAATTCGTGTGTAGTAAGTACTCAGTAGTTGTTACTAAATGATGATATAATATTATTGATAATGATTTAATGATGGTGTAATTAAAATGTGTTCCACAACCAAGAATGCCAACATTCACTTCTATACATTCAATCTTAATTAGGTCCCTAGTTAATACATAATGCACTTTAAAAATAGATATTGATGTCTCATATTCTATTGGACAGTACTTTCAAATGCAAGAATAAGTCCAAAATGATATGGTTTAATGGCTGGATTTTCCTTTTTGATGAGTTGAAGTGCACTAGAAACTTAAATATGCTTGAAAAGCAAGCTTTCCCTTAGAACATTAGCAGTCATTTGACATTTGAATGGCACCATCAACATATTCGGTGACATTAAATAACATGGGATGTTTAAGGAAATAAATCTTCTAGAGACAGCCAAGAGATTAACACTATGTAATAATTAAGTCAATGAACATCACTTGAAACCCTTGTCACGTCCAATGAATACACAGATGTTTTATGTTTTAAAGTTAATTCAAACATTAGGACTTAGACTAAATACCTTCATTTTCATATAAAATCTGAATAGTGGATTTTTCTCATAATTAATTTAAGTCTTTACTACACCATATTTTCTTAAAATTAGGCATATGGTCATGCTCAAAAATGTGCAGATTATAATATATAACAATGAAAAGATATATTTTTTTACTGTCTTCTTGTTATCAGTGAGTTAAATTTGATACCAGAGTTAGTAAAACATTGAATGCTCACATTTCGTAATTCCACTAAGTTATTAAAATAATTTAGTGATACTGGAGAAGCACATTCCTCAATCCTAGCAGAATAATCTAGAGTCATGGGTGATGTGTTGTTCAGTAACTCTTAATTATTGCCAACTTTGCTTTCCATGCCTTGAGTAGCAGAGATTAGAGAATGAGGATTTCTATCTTTTCCCGTAAATTCAATCTTGTGACTTTTCAATGTTCAGTTCAAGAATAAGAAAGGCTAGTAAAACTCAATTTAATGTCAGAGACATCGATTGAGTTATCTGTATTATCATTATCCCAATTAGACAAATGTAGAAGTTGAAGCTCAGAGAAGTTGAATGACTTCTTGGAGTCATATGGTAAGTAAGTGCAAGAGCTAAATGATTTACAAATCAAAACAGATGCCCTTTCTACTATACTGCATTAACACTCTTTGTTATTGTTTACTCATGTTCTAGATCATTAATACCCCACACTTAATTATAGTCTTATTTACCTTTAACAAGACTCATTAGAGTCATTATATAATGTTCACAACTCATTATATAATGTTCACAACTATGAGTATGGTAGATTCCAAATCCATTTTCTGTAATAGAAGTTATCAAAAATATTTAAAACAAAACAAACTTTAGGATCTTAGGGAAAAGTCTGGCCTGAGGCTCTCCTCAGATGCTCACGTGTGCTCTGTAAACGCACATCAGGACTGCAGGTAGGGACAGGTATGGCCAGACCTAACTTGAGGTTCTTTCTTCATCTTTCCAAGTCTTAAATCCAGCAGTTACCTGCAAATGCTAGTCTAGAATGAACAGACCTAAATGTTCTTACTCAAAAAAATTCCTAAAATACAAATTTAAATAAAGAAAAGGAATGGAAACACAGGAGCAAGCCAATTCCAATTCGAAGGTGATAGTAATCAGTAAAGAAGAAAAATTTAGTTTTTAGAAATCCAACAAAATAATAATTGCTTTGGGAGTGGGAAGGAGGGGGTCAATGGGGAAAAAAAGGGGGACATCTGAAATACTTTCAACAATCAAAAAAAGAAAAAGGAAATGTAATATATCATTAAACATACTGCATGATGGACACACCCTCAGGTTACATCAAGTTGTAGACATCTGTTCTATGGGTGTCCATGGTCTCACATGCAGAGCTAGATTTTCATTTCACTTAAACAGCCTACCTCTCAGCTCTTCAGTTCCTCTAGTTTACTCATTGCTTTGAATTCTGTGGTTCCTGTCCTTACTAATTGTCTTCTTTCAAATCCCTTCATACTCATGGCATTTGTGTAGACCACAGAATTTTATGGATTCTGCCCGTCCCTTCTCTTCTACTCTACTATATACTGCTCTTGAATTTAACATGTCCAAGAGAGAGATCTGTTCACTAGTTCAACTATAATCACTATCAAGTACAAAAGTTTTTGTTGGGTCAAGCTCATGCCCACACACAATACTTATAAAGAAAGAGATTATCTTTCTCTAGTTAATTAGATTTGTATTAATCAAGTGGTTACAAAAATCACAATGAGTACTTCTAAAAGTGAATTAAAAGTGTGGGCAGCCTATCAGATGGTAAGTGGAGACAGCTGCTACATCCTTGGAGGGCAGCTCTGAATCTTTTCGTAGTTTAGAAGATGCATCCTGAAAGACGCCTTTGAAAAGCCCTGTCTTCTCATTTAAGTTCCTTTCACTCACAGAAAGTTTTCAATGCCTGAAGAACTAAAACATACCTTTTATAAACAGCACTATCAAGGCATTTGTACTATTTATTGGTTTCTTCAATAACTGGCTATTCTTAGCTCCTTGTGGGATGACCCTGTGAGTTCTGCCTATTGTTTGAAGGTATTTTCTTTATTGGCTGCTAAAAGAACAATGAGTTTTCCATAGAATATCTGACCATGGAGAGTCTCTAAGCAGCCTTAACCATCAATTTCTATAGAATGACTTTAATTATGTCTAAATAGCCTAATTTCTGTGCTTATAAAATAAAACACCTGTTGACCAACCCAAGATGGCAGTTTTCTTCTGACAACAAATAGGGTAGGATTGAATCAGTATATCAAATTCACCTCAGAATAAATTGGCTGGAATTTAAACTTCTAGTCTAAAAGAAGTATAAGGAGGGCCTGCCTTTGGATGCAGCAACTCCTCGAGAATTTTCCATTTGGGGTATATAGTGCATATTAAAACAATATTAAAGAAAAATATAATTGTAATCATTAGACCACATAGTCTTCCCTCAGGGTAATGCAGGCTAAAAGGTTCCCGCCCATGTTCTTGGTGAAAATAGATTAGATCAGCCATTTTAAGGTGAAAACTAAAGTTCAATTTTTATGTTACAACAGAATCATGTAGAATAATGAAATTGTTAGAGCTAAAAGAAATCTCATATATATATATACACACACCAAGTTTTTTTTCATTTTATTTTCCAAAATGCTAATTAGATTATTTTATTTCTCACAAAAAGTCATGGGGGTCAAATACACATAAAATATTGCATAATTTCTCCCCTTTTCTCTACTTAGAATATCATTAACTTCCACTTCCTCTAGTCAATTCCTACTCCCATGCTAAAATTCAAGATAGTCCATCAGCTCTGCTAAGAACTCCTTTCATCCAATCAATGAGGGTGGTTACTTCATCCCCCTTGCTTCCAGAATATTGCTTGTCTGTTATCACACATATGATGCTGCCGTAGTATCTGTTAACAAAACTATCTTCAATGTGTCAACGAGTTCATTCATTTAGCTTATTCATTTAGCTTAAATATACATCTCTGATAAAAAAAAAAGGACTCCATAAATGTGATGTGTTATTAAATGCTTCCCAGAAACACACCAGATGAGCATTACAAATTTTATTTATTTATTTTTCATCCTCACACAAGGACATTTTTCCATTTATCTTCAGACAGAGTGGGAGAGAGAGAGAGAGAGAGAGAAACATCGATGTGAGAGAAACACACCTACTTGTTGCCTCCCACACGACCCCGACCAGGGTCAGGGATGAACCACAACTGAGGTATATGCCCTTGGCCAGAATCGAACCCGCAACTCTTTGGTCCAAGGGCTGATGCTCTAACAGTTGAGCCAAACCGGCCAGGATGCATTACGACTTTTAATAGAGACAAAACTCATTCACCTATATCATAAAAATTCCACAAAGTTTCCATAACGCGTATTAACAATATACAACATGTTTATTTAACACAAAGTTTGAGGACTTCACTTTGAAGGAATAAGACCAATCAATATATCTCACATAAGCTACTAAACGATATTCAGAAAGTAACTGCTGTTGCAGCTATCAGAGACTAAACACATGACTCAGTTACTGGGAGGAGAGGTAAAGTCGTACGGAACCACTCTGTCTCTCCAGCTCACTGATCTCATGAATGCTGCAGGCACTGCCTTATGTCTGGTAGAGGTCTGCTTACTGTCAGCTCTGGTCCCACCTAGGTCAGCCATGATGCCACCCATCTTTACAAGGTAATTCACTTTCACTGTGGTTTTTTTTTCCTCTTCCCTCTTAAATCATGGAAGCAACTACACTGAGCAGATGTGTTTTTAATGAGTCTGTACTTACAAAGATGCTCAGAGTCCCCAGATAAAAAGAAATATTAATATACTTTTCCAAGATCATTCAAGCAGTGATGTCCTTAAAAATCAGGAAAACAGACACTTCCTAATGAAAACAAGATCAAGATAATCCCAGTTACTGGAAAAGGTAAAGCGTTCAAAGAGAAGTTCAAATGTACTAATTCAAAGGATATATATTCCTTCATCCCTGAGGAAGCATCTTGTTAAAATGCTGCTACATAAGCAATGAACCAGTACCTGATCTAATTCCTCTCATAATTTTCCCTGCACACTTTTCATTTCCAAAATCGTGGAGAAACCAACACCTGCTATAGTCCAGCAGGTATATAAATAAAGTCTTCAATTGCAGAATGCTACACTGTGTTGGTCCTTCCCACTGACAACAGAAAGAAGAAGGAGGAACAGAAATCAAGGGAACAGAAATCAAGGGCATATAACAGCGTTGAAGTCATGGACACGATCTGTGAGATTGGGGGGCATTTGGGATTTCTAAAAACTGAATATAAGGAAAAGAACATGCAGGAGAATAAAAATGAATCCAACAATTTGACAAAGTTGGAAAAGGAAAACCACCTAACAAAAATGCTACATTCTGATGTGAATTGTGTCTTTCTTGACTTTCTTAGGTGTCTGGTTATGAAAATCTTGAAGTATACATTTGAAATGGCAGAGAAAAAGGTAGAAAATTCTAAAACAGTAAAAGCAACAGTATAAAGTTAAGAAATAGACCTAGGATATTAATAAGGAGTGTGAGAATAAGCAACTCCCAAGGCATGGCTCTTAGTTAATACCTTGTTTGGTTATGCAAATCTTTAAACATTGAATTGGCCTTTTCCTGGAATTAATTCATATGACATAACATTTATAAAAAAGAAACAGTACAACATCCAAATGTCAAAGTCATTCAATTCTTAGAAGGCAAAATGTTCTTCAGAAGAAAAAAGTTTCATTGAACTCAGAAGTATTTTATCATTGACTTTGACATGAACAGTTTTTTTTTTTTTTTTTCCTCATCTGAGGATATTTTTCCCATTGATATTTTTAGAAAGAGAGGGAGGGAAGGTTGAGGGGAAGGGAGAGAGAGACAGAAACATCTAAGTGAGAGAGACACATGGATCGGTTGCCTCTCACATGCACCCTGACTGGGGCCTGGGATTGAACCTACAACCCTAATACATGCCCTTGACTGGGAATCAAACCCATGACCCTTTGGTGCATGGGCCAGTGCTCTAACCACTGAGATACCAGCCAGGGCAAATATGGTTACCTTCAAATTGAAAGTGGGGTATAGGAAAACAAAAGATTTTCACAACATGCCTCTAACATCTTGTTAAAGACTACATATAGATATAGATATAGATAATCAAACATTCAAAAAGTACTAAAGGATATGCAGAAATGTCTTTCCTCTTATCCCTGCTCTCAGAGCAGAGGCTGGTTTCATTCCTCAAATAAAACACCATTACCAGTTTCCATTAAATATAACCAAATCTTCTCTCTTCTCTCTTCTTTTCTCTCTCCTCTCTCTCTTCTGTCTGTCTCTCTGTCTCTCTCTCTCCCTCCCTCTCTGTGACACACACACACACACACACACACACACACACCTGTTTGCATTTAAAGCAGGATTTGAACTCATAGAAAGTTTATAAGAATGTTTACTAGGAATAAGAAAAAAAATTGTGAAATCAACAGTACATTTTTTTTTAAGTTTTATAAAATATTTAGAAACTTTCACAATTTTATCCTTAGTTTAAATAGTGATGTTATCACGAACTACCATTTCCTTCATGAGCTACAGCATGAAATCTGTAACAAATTTTGCATTAAAGACATAAAGTATTTTATACGAATACATATAACTCTAGTAACTTGCAACCCCATACCCATGCTATTGGGGTTTAAATGATGTCCTAAGAATAAACAAAACATGCTTTTGTGCTGGGAGGATCTGTCTCTTCTTGGTTCCCAACCTCCCACCTGCAGTTACAGGAGTCCTTCTTGACATTAGCAAGGAAGGAATCAGGAATTTCTAGACTCAAATGCCTTATGTGCTACTATTTGGGTTTGAATCTTGGGCACCAGTTCTAGTTGGCAAATGGGTCCCTGTCTTGTTTCTTGTGTCCGAGATTCTGTCTTCATACTGTTTCTCACATGCCAAGCTTTAGATGTGAGCCCTGACTCGTCCTTAACTGGGATCCTGTCCCTGCACCCAGGCCTGGCTTTTCCCAAGGATCAGCTGTGTATCTGTGGTTTTACGTAGCACTTGAGCCTGAATCCCTGGTGCTGGCCTCTCCTGCCTGCAAACTCTGGTTAACTTCTCAGAGATGTCGATGGTTTGGCTGGAGTGTGTTGATGAGTATACTTTTCTCTTTCTCCCTCCCCTCCCACCATGTTTTACTTGAATACCTATAACTAGGTCCACCTTGGTGTGGGTGAATCAAGCTTCAGGCTAATTGGATCATGCCCAAATTTGTCCCAGTGAGAATGGTAAGGAATAGACGTATTCGCAAAAAAAAAAAAAAAAAAAAAAATTTACCACTTAAACTATGACTCTGTCTACCCACTAGATAGAATCTTCTTGAAATGGAAAAAGCCAAAAAGTTAGGGTAGAGTTACCTGAGTTTCCCATTATTAACACAGAAATGATCACTTCAGAAACAGAGCTCAAATATTGTATTTCAAGGTAATTTTGATTTGCTTTCCTTACGGGAAAAAGTACAGCTTGGTAAAGGGTTTGTGCTGGATTCAATCTTAGCTCTGCCTTTTACTAGCTGTGTGAACTCAGGTAAATTACTTAAGTCTCAAGCTACATCTGTAAAAAAATAATAATTAATAAAAAGAATACATATGTTAATCTGAGGGATGAAAAGGGCACCTTAATGGCTTTTATTGAGACTTTTTTTGATAATTGCTTAGGTTATTCAACTTCTGTTAGAATTATTACTCATACTAGCTCTGAATAAATACAGATTCATCCTTAAAAAACTTCCTCAAATATAAAATAATAATAATAATAATAATAATATCACCTACCTCATAGGATTGTTAAGGCTAAAAAGGAAAACACATGAAATGTTCATAAAATGGTGACTGGCTCCAAGTACTACTTAATAAATATTAGCTGTAATGACTTAAATACATAGGAATTTTCATGTGTATTGGGCAAGAAAATTAATTCTGTGCTCAGAGTGAGGCAGGAAATCACGAACTTCTTTATCAGAAAAGCCACATAAAAGTGACGTGGCTGGTGTGGTGAAAATAGTAAAAGCTAACTATACGCCAGGCTTTATAGTCAGTACTTTCTGCATATTATTTGGTTTTAATACTCCAGGAGGTGGAATTTATTATTCTCACCACTTGAGATGGAGACACTGAATTTCCATCCAACAGTTGCCCAGAGCTACGGAGGCAGAACGCAGCGGGGCCTGGGTTCGAAGCTCCGGGCCGGAGCACGGCAGCCAGATCCCTGGGCTGTGCAGCCTGGCCTGGCGCTGTACCCACCAGCTCTCTGCCCCTCCAGCCTGGGAAGGGCCGTAAATAACTCCTTTCCTCCTTTCACTGCGCATCACTGGTGAAAGGCCCTATCACAAACTGTGGTTTAGGTAGGAAAATAAACTTGGATTCAGCAAATTAACTTTCAGCATAGCTTTCAATGACTAGGGTCTCAGACTATTAAATTTGGAATTTCAGAAACACGCTCTAGCACAGAACAACAGCTGCTGCTGGATCCCAATCCACAAAGCAACAGCAGTTGCAGCATCTGGACCAACCGCGACCAAAGCTCCATCAGTAAATAAGGTGAAAGTCCCCATGCAATCTGACCCTTCTGAATCTTCTCCCCAAACCTGCCATGGGTGGCTCAAAGGTACCTATGCAAGAAAGGCAAACGGTTTGGTTTCCCTTAAATGTCTGTTCAGGCAGGAGGCTGTGACCTTTGCTCTCCATTGCTGGAATGGATGCTAACATTGCCAGCTGGAAGTAAATGGAGATTTTAATTGAAACACATACAACTATCTACAATTGGGGAGTGGGGGAAAGCAAACCAGAGAGTCTTTCTAAGTTATCTAATGAGCACCCAGCATGGCTTAAATTTCTACAAATGATCTTCCATTAGCCTGGGCTTGTTTTGTAAACAAATACTCAAAAAGAAAACCTTTCAGCTCCTACACAATTGGCAATGCCTCCCAAACCAGCTCAATTAGCTGATGTGAAATACAAAGTGTAATTCAGGATGCTGTCTATTCCTGTTACCTGGGGAAAGTGGAAAAAAAAAAAAAAAACCAATATCACATAAGAACTATAGTTCTTTGAAAAACATGTAACAATGATTACTCGATGTGATGTAATGTTAAATTATTGGTATAAATGTGGATTAATCTCATTTAAAAGTCCTTTTCAAAAGTACTTCTTTCTCTTTAACTTGAGTACTTTTAGAAATATGCTCTATTTCCTCAGACCTTCCTATTCCAGTGGAAGATATTAATTACAGACGTTGCCCAACTTATCTGGTTCGATTTAGAGTTTTCTGACCTTACGATAGTGTAAAAGTAGAAATCTCACTTTGACTATTGATCTTTTCCTGGCTAGGACACTCTCATGATGCTGTATTTAGTGTGTTACATGATTTTGTCCAACTGTAGGCTAATATAAGTGTCCTGAGTACATTTAAGTTAGGGCAGGCTAAGTAGGCTATGATGGTCAATGGGTTAGGTGTTTTCAACACATTTTGACTTAGGATATTTTCAACTTATGCTGGGTTTATTGGGACATAACTTTGTTGTCAGTCAAGGAGCATCTGTAACAGTCTTCCAACTTAGTATCTCAGCACCTTGTAAAAAGGAAGGTCTTCTTCATTTAATCTGACATGCTGGCTATCCAGCAATATGGATTATTCTATTTGTTAATGTTTGTTTAGATGGCAAGAATGTTTTGTGATGAAAAAATGTCATAAGCCATCATTGCTTAGGTTAATCAGCCTTTCTAAAGGTTACTGATGCTTTATTTTTTTTCATTGTATTAGTTATTTTAAAAAGAAATTGTATGTAAGGTTAAGATATTTGATAACAACGACCCATTTCTTATTACTGTTCAAATACGTAAGAAAGAGGTTTTAAAATGAAGCTAATGGACAATGGGAGCAGAAAACAAAGCCACACTAGAGTGTTACATTAGCAAGAAGAAGAACAACTGACCTTTCTACTTTGTTATCAAGGTAGCTTTTATTAAGCTCCTACAAAATCACAATGCCATGCTGTTGAGCAAAATCCTCACAAGAAAGGGAAATATATTGTTGATTTTTAAAAAATCGATTCTTCAACTTTGCCTAAAGCTGATGGCCTTAAAATTTTACTTTTTCTTTCCAGATGAGGAATGGAACAGAGCAGAACTGGATTTATCCAACAAAGGGCCCTTCCTTTAAAAAAAACCTGAGAAAATTGCTGCACTCTCTAAAAAGAGTTCTGGTATTTTCTGTGTAGACTGTGTAGTGAAGGAACAGCAACACTCATTGGCAAGAAATCTATGTAGGTGCACAGGCAATGCCCAGGTGATGTTTATTCTAAGGCATCTTAATGTCTTGGCCTGTTGAAGAGCTTGGCACAAATAAACTCGGTTGAATATTTACCACAGTTAGTGAACCTGAGGATAAAGAAACACCACGAGCCACCCAGCATCACATCTCTCATTCACCACTGGCAGCAAGCCAAGAGCACACCATGCTATGTTTATCACTACAGTTCCAAGAACTCGAAGCAATAGCTATGTGAGCTGCCTTTACAAATTACACATTTTAAATGGGGATTTAAGGTTGCTAAGAAAGCAACCACAAAAAATCAATAGCTATGTAATAAACACTATATAAATGTATAATAAATAAATATGCACATCTTTATATAACATAGACTTCTTTGTTTTTTAATGTTTTTTACTGATTTTTTAGAAAGAGAGGAGGGGAGAGGGAGACAGAAACATCAATGAGTGAGAGAAGCATCAACATCAATTGGCTGCCTCCTGCACTCCCTCTACCTGGGATCATGCCCACAACCTGGGCATGTACATGACTGGAAATCGAACCAGTGACCTCTGGGTACATGGGTTGATGCTCAGCCACTGAGCCACACCAGCTGAGCAACGTAGACTTCTTAACAGATCTCCAGAAGCTCTGGGATTATCAATGATGTGAATTTGAGTGCATGAAGATGTTGGTATTCATGACCCACAGTGATCTATATACTAAGTCAGTTGTGTACAAAATTATTACTGAGAAAATTCAATTCATTATATGGAGAGGGCCATTATCAGATATGTGTCCACCACTGCTGTTCATGGAGGTTTATACCATGGTCTTTGTTCTATATACAGAGTATTTGCATGTAATGTTGTTGGGGAAATCTTTATGCAAAATATTTGTAACAGAAATTGAAAATTTTATAAAATATAACATCATGTGAAATTTAACAATCTCAAATACAAATTTGTTTTTGAAATTGGGATATGACACCATCATGAGAAAATTTTAGCGAGATCACCAATTTCATAAGCTGAGAATAGACTGATTTTTCCACTTTGTTCCACAAATAAAATTACCCTTGTCCCTCTGCATTCCCCTCTCCACAGCTTCCCTCACATTTCTACATCCTTCTCAACGTCCACATATTCTTAACTTTCCAGACCGTTTACATCCTCTCTTCTCACAAAGTCACTACTTTCATCATGAAATGATTTCACTCCCTTCTAATATTTCACCTATACTTTCACTCATGGATCCTATCCCTATCACAGTTATTTACCCTCTTGTCTAATTGGCTCCTTGGGACAGTCAGCTCCTACGGACCAGAATTCAAGCACCGTGATGATGACAAGGATGAACAGCAGGGGAGAAGAAAAATATGTTAAATACTCACATTTTGCCAGACTCCTTGTGTATATTTTCAAAACTACAATTATTACATTTATTTTGAAAAGAGAAAACATAGAACCCAAGAGTTTAAGAAATGTCCTCTGTCACTTGAATTAAAATAAATATTCTACATTTAAAACCCAGTCAACTGATTCCAGAGCCTGAGTTGGTTACGTGGCTTTAAAAAAAAAAAAAAAAAAAAAAAGAACTTGAAATAATATCACACAACAAAAGTTGACCCTTCTCCAACTGTGGGAAATGAATGAGTGAACGAAGCATGTAGAGACTTCACTAGGCACCAAGACTCTACATGGGGGAAAAACAAGATTCCTAATTTAGAAGCACAAAGAGGGAAAAAAAAAAAAAAAAAAGCTCAAAAAATTAAGAAAGCACCTATATACTTTAGGAATGTTGTATGCAACTTAAAAGCTTATAACTGATATTACTTAAAATTGGAGCCTCAACGCCTTCAGTTTCAGAGTACAATCCAGAGTCTGTGCGCTAGAGACAAGCCTACCCTGCCATTGCCCGGAGGCTGTGCCCAACTGCTGTTGGTACAGGATCTGGAGCCCGCCAGGCCCAGCAAGACCCTAAGGAGACACTTCCCTTAGGGAAACGTTTTGGGGCACTGGGGAGAGTGTGGGGAGTCATGACCTAATGATAACTGGACAAAGTTGTAGATCTCGGGCTACTTTTCAAAAAAGGACATTAAGAATGTTTGTATTTATTTCCTTAAATATCTATTTTCCTTAAATAATTATTTCATTTGCGGATTCATTTTAAGTACTTCCTTGTCCTATTCTTTAACATAAATCATGATGTATGAGATCATGCGCATCTTCAGAACGATATTGTCATGATTTCGAAAGGCTTCTACTTGCATTGTAAATAAAGACCATCAGCTCTGGTATGGTAATAGTCCAAAGTCGTACTAACAAAATGTTACAAAGCAGGGGAACATTATCCCCAGAAAATAGGAACTACCCTACTGGGATTGGATTCCACTTTATATTTTATATGCATTTTATATTATAAACTATTAAACATAGGAGTTAAGAGTTTCAATTTATTTTATTTTTCAGAATTCATTTGAATAAACTTTCATAAGAAAGCACATATGGGCTATTACAGTTTTACTTCAATGTCCTCAGAGATCAGGATTTTTTCCCCCAATGAGGCAAAAATTTAAAGTAACTTTAAATGCTTTTTTTCCTTAAAATAATTTTATTGATTTTTTTTTTTTTAGAGAAAGAGGAAGAGAGAAAAACATCAATATGAGGGAGAAACATTGATTGGCTGCCTCCTGCACACCCCCTACTGGGGATCAAGCCTGCAACCCAGGCATGTGCCCTGACCGGGAATTGAAGCTGGACCTCTAAGTCCATGGGACGGCGCTCAATCCACTGAGCCACACTAGCTGGGTGTAATTTAAAATGCTTTAACACTTTAAGTTAAATTATTCAAGTTTTCTACAATAAGCATATGTTATTTTAGGATCAGAAAAATGTTATTAAAAATGTTATTTGGCTTCAAAAAATATCATTTGAGCCAAAAAAAAAAAGAAATTAAAAGTTATTTTCTAGATTATGAAAAATAAATATCTATTAAATCAGATAATAATCCAGAAAATAAGAGGAAAGAAAGAAAATAATTTTGTAGTTCACAAATATAAAAAATCAAATAAAGTATAATTTTCATCTGCAAAAGATCAAATGCGTTATGGCTCTTGGATATAATTCACTGTCAAAATCAGAAGGAAAAGAGAGACTTGCTTTATGTATATAAAGCACTGTTTAATAATCAAGAGGTGCTTGAATTCTATCTTACACAGTGGGGACCTGTATATTATCAGATCATAAACCTACCTTAACATGACAGAACAAAGATTTTAAAATCTGTCATCTTTCTGTGCCTCAAGCCTGTGTCCTGATTACTGACCTGTCAACTCCACTTAACCAGTGATACTCGAGTGTATCCCAGAGTGCAGCCCAGAAGACGACCTGCTTCAGAAATGTCAAATGCTTAAGCAAAATGAAGATTGTGGAGTCCCATCCAGAACAAATAATCAAAACCTACAGGATTTAAGTCCAGGAACCTACGTGCTGACTGGTTTTCCAGGTGACTCGTGTGCATCTTAACCACTCTTTTTTTTTTAACCCTCACCCGAGGATATTTTTCTATTTATCTACAGACAGAGAGAGGGAGAGAGGAAGGGAGAGAGAGGAACATCAGTGTGAAAGGGACACATCAACTGGTTGCCTCCTGCATGACCTCGACCAGGGGTGGGGATGAACCACAACCGAGGTACGTGCCCTTGACCGGAATCGAACCCACGACTCATTGGTCTGAAGGCCGACGCTCTAACCACTGAGCCAAAGCGGCCAGGGCCATCTTAGCCACTCTTTATTCGTGTGCACATGCACTTGTGGCGTGTGTGTGCGTGTGTATGTGTGTGATATACAGAAGAACACATCCTGTTTGTTGGGGTAAGGGCTTCTGCTTGCCCTCTAAATGAAGACCATCTTTGTTCTGGGAACTTAAAATCCGTTCCATTAAATCCACTGGAGCAAATGCTGCTGAAGTCTAATATGACTTCTAGCTTTATGGACCCTAAGAGTTAATAGATAACTAGCATTCAAAGCTTCCTATTTTATTCTGTTGTATTTATTACAGGACCTTAAGTAATCCATCTGACCAGTCTGTGCCCTTGGGTCTGTGCAGGTCGCTGCCATAGTCAGACAACAATGCAGCAGTATTAAATATGCTCCATATTAAGTGAGCTGGAGGAAGATAAAATAGAAATAGGAGACCCAATCCCGATAGTTAATGAGCTTAGACTTCAACAGAGAGTATGCAATAGATCATACTTTTTTATTAAAGAATGCTATTAAAAGAACACTAAATAAGTGAAAATGATAAGGTGTCAGCTACATAAGCATTGAGCAGAACGAGACAGGAGGGCTGAGAGAACCTAAACCTGTAATGACCACAGCACTATTCTTCTAAAAGAAGAAAAGTATGCAAGGGTATTTCAAAAAAAAAAAATATGTGGAGAAGGACAACTTCTTCCAACATGGAAAGGCCTGAGAGGCCCAATTCCCTATTATCTTACTTCAAAAGTTTGCTTTTCATTTTCGTGGTTGTTTGGATTCAATCATACCAGTAGGTAGGGAGGAAACAGTGTGAAGATCATGTCCTGCTACATACAGTCATCCCGAGGATAGCAGTTGTCCACTGAATGAATACAATAAGCCTTTAAAGCATAATAAATGAAAAATTCTGAAATTTGTAATGAGTGATTTTTTAAAATTTCTCTGAGTTCTGTGAAACATGCAGGCTTATTAGTTGGTCACTGACTACGCCCCCGGTCGGGGTTGGGATTCTCTTCCAGGCTAATGGGATGCTTGGAAGCATATGGAATTAATTACTTAGGCAAGCTATCTCTGCCTTTGGATTTGCGAAAATGCCAAACTCCGAGAGCTCATTTCGGTATTGTCATTCAACCAAAACCACTGGGTGACTACAAAGTGATGAAGACATGTTATTTATGATGCACTTAAAATATACGTTCTTCATTTTCTTCTGAATCTTGCCAAAGTTTGTGTTTGAATAGTCCGCTTGTCTTGGTGTCCCTGTAGCTTCTAAATAAGGATTTAACATTTTGAATCACAACAGGGAGATCTCTATATGAAGACTTACTTTAACAAGCCCATTCATATTAATAAACCAGAGATGTCACTGTCAGCAAAACAATAATAAAAATCTGGATGGAAGCAGACACTAAGCAGCCTTGATCTGAGTTTAAAATCCTTGTAAGTTTTTGTTCATCTCTGCAATATGAAAATGTGCTGTGTGTAACTGACTATTGTTGAATACACAAAAGGTAAGAATACACAACAGGCGTCTGTGCCTGTTGACATTGTTCTGTATCTAGAATGAATTAACTACCTGGAAATCCTCAGTCCTGTATATGCTCAAGTCAGTTCTCTGTTTCCCAAAACTTTTTATTACAAAATTTAAAAACCATATAAAAATGAGAATATAATACTAAACCCCAGTTGGAATCATCATCCAGCTTTGACCATGACCACCTGTCTGCCCATCTTGATCCTTCTACCTGCCCACCTCAGGGACTCCACCAGAACAAAGATGCCTTTGCAGATAAAGGTTCCCCTCAGTTATTTTCTTTTGAATCTTGAAAAAGCATGCAAGCACTTTTCTTATGCTTTTACCATGTTTTTTTGTTTGTTTGTTTCAGTGGAGGAGGACGCAGAGATTTTGTTCCAATTTCTTATCCAGGAGGAAGACCAAGACTCTCCTGATGCAAAACCCCCACTAGAGAGTGAGTGACTTACGCTGTTTCCCACTGCACGTCACACCTACCTGGAGATCAGGGTTCTCCACTACCTTGACACACACCATGCAAATGAACCAGTCCACACTGAGCTACTGGGTTCTCAGATCTAAAGACAAAAATGCTTCCACTAATCTCTAATTCACACCGCTATTAATTATGTTTCTTAATTCTCAATAAAATAAGAAAAATCAGTTTTCTCTATACAGTGGCAGATCAATTTAACTGAAATAAAATTTCTCCTGTAATTTACCCATACTCACTCAAAGGATTAGTTAGCCACTGTCAGGGAACATACTTGTCTGCTCATTAACATTCAAGACCAAGAAACCTTCTGGTAAGGCTGGTTTCAGTGTCTGATAGAGCAATACTTAAAAGAAATTGGCTTGTCTGTGAAACAGCTGCTCGGCAAAGCCACCATGCAAGGGAATTGGTGATAATAAGATGATAACATTACAACCACAATGGGAGCATAATGTGTTTTAAGTTACTTTGAGGTGTGTGGCAGGGGTCTAAGAATTAGAAAAAGATCAGCAGTCTCTCAATGAAAACATGAAGCTGCTGATCAGCCATGTGCGCCCTTAGTTTTGAAAGATCTGTCGAGAGAGAGAGAGGAGAGAACAATATTCCCCGTACAAAAGTCTGAGTTCCTGTGCAATGCATTTAAAGAACACCCAACCATGGGTCATATATTCCAACATTGTGCAAATGCAAGGCATTTGTGGTTTATAAATCTGTTCACTAGTTCTGCCAAAGCCAAATCCCTGGTTAGCTGATCCTTATTTTTCAAAGGTCTGTCCTTTGGGAGAAATGGCAGATTACTTTCCAATGCCAGTGAGACTGCTTCTCTAATTTCTAAATCCCAAATCAGCACATTCTGATTTGCAGAGGAGTGTCCTTCAGATGAAATACATGTCATTGAGACAGTGGCCTAGCAAACTTAAAAGGCTGCATTCAGCTAATTGCTTCCTATAATGATTAACATTGTAACACTTATGAATTACAGTTAACTTGTTATTCTGTTCTATGATGAAGGGGACTAATAGCATAAAAAAGGAAATATCACAACTTACTCTTGAATCGCATTATGGAAGTAGTGTGTGTGTGCGTGTGTGTGTGTGTGTGTGTATTTGTCAGTGTGCTACGATATAGGAGGTAGTAGTTGAACAGCTGTGTATCTACCTAACTGTCTTATTTAGAAAATATTTATTGCTCTTGAGTTCCTAGAGAATCTACCCCACCCCCTCCCCCCAAAAAATAGCAAATGGAATGTAAGCATTGCTTGGGAAATAACAAGAGATGTCAGCTGAGGACTGTGGTAGATGAGCGCACAGAGATATTTACGCCTTCCTCCACCTCAACCTCCATGGGAGTCATATACTCCTCCGTCCCACTGGTGTTGGTAAAGACCATGAAATTTGCCTTGTCCAGTAGAACCTCAGAAGACTGTATGCCAATTCTAGTTTAGGCTTTAGGAGGCATCATGTCTCCACACGTGTAACTTAGTCTCCAAACTGCACCATGACATCATGCCCAAGACAGAGTACCGCTTCCAAAAGAAGAAGAGACCTCTAGAGCAGAATAGATCAAATCTATACTTAAGAACCAAGCCTGGCTGAATCCAGCCCAAAACAGCCAAACTCGAGCCAACCCAAAGATGCATTAAGGAAAAATAAATGCTTCTTGTTAATGCCCTGAAATTGTGTGGTTGTTTGTTACAAAACAATATCAGATACAAAGCCAAAAGAGTTTTTAAAGAATATCTACATAAAAGACAAATGCTAAATGTCAATAAAGTAACAGTGTTTGGAAAAAGTCAATAGCACATACGTTTACATTTCCCAGTGACTGTCAACATGCATACAAAATCTCTGGTGCCCCTGTCTCCTCCCGCCACTTCTGCTGTCACAACCTAAGTCATTCTTTGAGGAGCCTGTCTGCCCCTCTTCTGAAAGTCTTCTCTAGTGCCTCTGAGAAAAGACTCGACTCGATTCCTTCCTTTCTGTTTCCAATTTATGAGATAGTCAATTCTGCCTTCTTCTGTGTTCGTTTTATGCTTAGGTCTCCCCAGTGAGGCAAACTCTGACAGACTGTGAGACTGTGACCATGTTTTTGATATTATTAGTCATTTTTTATCTTACACACTTGGTTAATTTCCTTCTATATAGTAGGTTCTGAATAAATGTTTAAATTGAAATTCTCTCTCTCTCTTTCTCTCTCTCACACACACACACACACACACACACACACACACACACACACACACTCATCATCCATGTGACAGGAAATACAGAAGATTCTACCACCATATGGAAAACTACTTAGGTTTTCTTGGTTTTCAAATAAGTGTAGTCTCTGAGAAAATTAGACCATATTTTAAAGATATCATTACATTATTGTTGTCTCTGTAGTATATAGATGAAAAATGATATTTTAAAAGAAAACACAGCAGATTTGCTGTGTAAAAATATTATGGTGTTGTGTATAACTGATTTCTGCATTCGGTAGAATGCGAATTCTGAGGGTGTTACTGTAGAATAAGTTCTTCAGAAAGATGGAAATTACTGCTGAACTTTTTTAAATTTTATTTTGCTTTTAAAAATGTACTTGCTGCCAAAATCTCCAGACAAATGTATATCATTAAAATACACAAATAAAATCCAAGAAGGAGAGAAAAATAATAAGAACAAGAAGAACACATCAAACAAAAAACCCTCATATTGAGTTTCAAATGTGAATAAATTCAGCTCAAATAAATCTGAAGGAAAAAATAAATAAATAAAATAAAATATCCCATCAACTAACTTCTGCTATCCCTGAATAATCCATATTCCATACACACCCCTAAAAAATAGGGTGTAGGTGCCTACACCAAGGTAGAGGCTACTAGGCTTTGGGAAGTATGGAGAATAAACAATATGCCTTTATTGGCTCAATAACATTTTCTTTTTCACAAAACATTCATTTCCTTTTTAATTTAGGACAATTTCCAATTGAATACCATTCTACTTTTACCAAAAACGTGGTTAGATTCTTCACCCACCAACTTCACTATTGCCTTGTTAAAGAAATAGCAGTAATTTTTAGCCAGTGTCCACTCAAACCAAATAAAAGCTTAGTTAGAATTTCGACCAAATATTGACTTCCTATCATGTTACTACTTATAAGTCTGATGTAATCCAGAGTATTAGGTTATAGTCTTGGTTTCATCATTTTGGTGGAAACTTGGCAAGTCACTGACCCTCTAAACTCCAGTCCCTTGGAGGCTGGGTTACATTTAGGTGGGTGGTTATCTTTTTTAAGGATTTAAAAAAACAAAAAACAAAAAAAAAACCTCCCACTTTTTCTGAAAGACATTTCCACCTCCTCCCCACAATAACTAGGGGTAGGGCAGGCAGAAGGAATAGAGGAATAGAGGCTGCTTATCACAAAATCTCAGCACATTCAAGGCCTGGAAAGCACTCAGAAGCTGACTGGCAGTGGTGCCTAAGAGCAAGGACTCAGGAGAGCTCAGCCTGGAGGGAAGGCTGACTCAGCCACTGACTGTCCGGGTGCCTCTGCAGTGCTGCTCACCCTGGGAAATAGGTAACATCCGTAAAGGGTGAGGTCTGGGCCAGGTGTTGTCTATTATTACAATTACTACTATCAGAGCATTTGATTGCTCTGTTTTCCTAGGATCCTAACAAATCAGCCACTGAAATATATGACCGCCATTGGGATTTAGACACAAATGCCAATTTGACAGGTCAGACAGTCACAAGACACAAAAATGCCAGGCAAATGAGGGAGTGCACGAAGATGTCCCTTCCTTTTTCTGTATTTATAGATGATTTGTTTATCTGTTTCATGTGCTTCTGGCTGTCTGGGTGTTTGGTAGAGGTGAGAAAGATAAGTAAGGGAGTGATGTTACGAACTGGGCTGGGTGTTCATCCATACTGGGTGTGACAGAAAAGCTAGGCTTGGCCATCAAGCAAACTGAAAGCATCTCTGTATAAAGCCGAGGGAACCTTCGCAGCAGTCAGACCCTGGCCAACAAGGTGAGGGGCCTGCAGGGATGTATAATGCAAACACCTAGAGGTGCAGATTTGGCCAGAGAAAGGAGGGGGGGAGGAACCTTGTGGGACATAGGGAAAAGAACCGTGTCGAAAATATAAACCCTTATTTTATCTATATGCATCATAACATTTCAATTCTATATTCAAAAAGAAAAAATTTACTGTGTAATAAGCAAATTCTTTGCCAAAGAATGAAAATTTCTGCAATTGATCTTATATACTTTTTCAACTCATTGTCTTCAGATACAAATTTTTTTCAATTTATTTCTGCTCAGCTGCATAATTTAGGCTAATGGGTGTATGGAGCAAAGCTCGATCATTTAGGAAAGTAGAAAATAATTCCTATTAACTCAGGTTTAGGTTCCAAACACCCAATGAATATTTACATTTTATACAGTGTTATCTTCTAAATATGACCAGAGATTTTAATAGAAATTGGGAAAGAATAAGACAACAAATATCTATGTTATGTTAAATGTTTTAGAATTTCAAATTTTAAAAGTCACCTCTGTCACAAAATGGAAAGGTAATAGAATCAAAACATTCCCACACTAATAAAGAAAGCAACAACCGTAGACTAATTATTAACAGAGACAGAATCTGGCCTCTCAACATAGTTTGGACTAAATCACATATATCAGATATAATTCAAAATGTTGTTGAATTTAATCAAAATAGGAAGAAAAGTGGTCACCTCTTCATATAGTATAGTTGTCATTCATATCATTTTTTAAAAAACCAACCATATAGCCAATAAAGACATGCAAAATCCAGATGACAAATCAAGATCTCTAAAAAAGTGGGACCAGAGGCAGAAATGCAAAAGGGACACTTTGGATCAAGAGACTCCAGCAATAATGCAAAATGACTCACAGAATAGAAATGACATATGACTATCTTCTTAGCCCTAGAGGGTGATCCTGCAAAGTTACTTTTCAGGAAAATAAAATTCAAAACCATTTAGAGCACCATTGGTTTTATCGGGGAAAATAAGACTGGGAGGGTAACATTCCATAACTGACCCTACATAGTTCTTCTGTGCTTATACCAACTGATACTTATCAATACATGCCATGGGAAATTGTTTTTTTAAAAAAGGGCCAAGGGGCAAAATGGAAAGCTACCCATGTAAATGCACCGCTGTTCTGAAAGGACCTCGCTGCATCACTTTCTAGGGATAAGAAGATAAGTCCTACAATTGCACAACTGACCTTCATGAAATTAGCAAATGGAAGGGCAGAGATTATAATGGTGACTTTTTAATTTAGATGTTTTCATAATTATTTCTTTTTTTACTGAACTCTTCAGAAGCTCAGTTTACCAGAATCACATTTAGATTTAATAAAAATAAAAATAAAAAGTCTGGCTGAAAGCTTCCTTGAAAAAAATCTTAATTTCTCTCCCAGTCTAGCCGAATGCAACTGCAATGAAATGCACTGTTATAAAGAATTCATCACCCTCTATGTCAGATCTAATCTTAGCAAAAGTCAATGTCCTGTCAAACAGATTGACATAATACCCCTAAGTACATTAGCATAATTTAAACACCTGTAAAAAGAGAGGGAGAGAGGGAGGGAGGGAGAGAGGGAGGGAGGGAGAGAGGGAGGGAGGGAGAGAGGGAGGGAGGGAGGAAGGAGGAAGCGAAGAGGGAAGGAGGGAGATTTCCTTTGTAAGATAAAGAGATGTGGGATTTAGAATTGTAAATTCCAAGATATTAATAGTCATTGATATGAGAATACAATAAGTATCTGGCTCAGTCTTGTTAAATACCTTTACTCATTTAAAAAAAAAAATCAACTCCCCATAAAGTTGCCTTATACATAATATTTTTATGAAAAGGAATATATATGATGTACTGTGAATACTGCCCTAGAACTAGTTCAGCCTAATTTTAGAGTACCGTTTTATAAAAGCACTTGAGTTGTTTTCCAAAGACATAGGTAGAAGTCAGCAGCTGCAGATCCCTCTCACCTGCTTTCCATAACAAAAGATACAGTGTCTCCATTCGCCTCACTGTGAAGTGATGCATTATAGTTCCCCAAACACAGAGCCCCTGCAGGGGCTCCTGAATGAATGTCACTGGATTGGGGGTCTGTCAATCAAGGGTAACTCCCAAATACTCCCTAGTTGCATTCAAAGGAACAACACTCACAACATCACTTCAAAACAAGGAATTATTTTCATATACATCCACATAATAAAGTTGAACACAGAAGGAGAGGCAGAGGAAGAATGTGAAGATGTTGAAAAATACTTGCAGGAAATAGAAGTCCCATTCAGTTACATGGAAAACTTCACATGGTCTTGAGTACTGAAAACACCACTGGGTGGACCTGCCTTTCAAAACATGGAGGACTGATTTGAAAGAAATTGGTGTTGTTATACTCATTTAAAGCAGCAATGAAGCAGAACATTTTACACTTACAGAGGAAAGCAAAAAAGAGAAAGACAAACTTTGGGAGCCTTTTCTACACTGGCTGTTGTGAGATCACTGGAGAGCGTGAAGAGAATGAGTGGCAGTTCCGTTGCCTGAGGCAACCTAACGTGACTGAGCCACAAGGAAGGCTCACCACACGTGCAGGGCTGGTGTACAATGAGTCAGTCAGTTACATTCACTTCTTAGAGCACTAAAGACTACACACCACTTAAGAATATGAACTTGATCCTTATCAATTCAGTTTAGGAAAATCAGATTGCTTTTAAATGCTTTTTCCTGAGGCTCTGATGAGAAAAGTCAATGCTGAAATCCTAGTAATAATTACTTTCACACTTTGCACTCGCTAATACAAAAGGTTTATTTTACAAATAGAATTTAGAAGTGAAGTCAGTAGCGTATGATCAGGAAATCAATAGAGGGTTCAAACCTCATGCAAAAAGCACTGCCACCATGATGTGGCTCCATTACAGGTGATCGGGAGGGCGGACTCCAAAATAAAGGAGACCGGGTCACTGGCACTTAACACATGCCTGTCTTCTTCAAAGGGTGGTTACATTTCAAATAATTTTGTATGACATTTAATCATTTTAAAGAAAAACCCCCGGGTGAAAACTGAAGGCAAGCTATGGAATGGCAAAATCTGAACCAGAAACACTCTAATAATGAAAAATGGAGCTTAAATATTTCCAAGTAAGTCTCACAGGCAAACTGCAAATGCAAAACAGCTCTTTAACTTGGGTTTTTCCTAGATATGATGACCAAAATGGTCAAGAAACTTCATGCTTAAAAAAAAAAAAGTTATAAATGTTTAAGAGCCAAAGAAAAATTCCTGCTTAAAAAAAACAAATGTTTTTCACATAAGACCAAGGGTCTCAGAAAAGCACCCCAGAACAAAGTGCAGCGGAAACGGTTTCGCCTACCGTCGAATTTCTTGTGCCTGGACACGAACGTGGTGCGCACAAAATGACTCGTCTCTTCCACGAGGTTTTCAAACTCCAGTTTGCTCTGCTGGCTTAACTTGTCTTCCATTTCTGTGGTGCAGCATGTATATTCTTGAGGACAGATCCTTAAGTGCTCCCCTGCAAGGAGAAGATAAATGTCAGTAGGAAATGATAAGGGCTTCTAGGAATCCGCTTTCCTAACACTTCCCTTAAATCCTGGGGTATTTGTTCCATCAATCCCTCCAGCCATCCCCATGAACTTTATCTACGCCTTAGTGGACATAGCATGTCAAACATTCTGGATTTTCATTGAACCAAATGGTACGAATGCCTGTGTCCCCTCACCCATAATACACATGTGGAAATCCCAGTGGTTAGGTCATGAATGAGATTAGAGTCTTATAAAAGAGACCCAAAAGAGCTAGTTAATTCATCCCTTCTTCCAGTGTAAAGATGACATTTGTCAACTAGGGAGCAGGCTGTCACCGGACACTGAATCTGCCAATATCATGATCTTGGAATCCGCAGCCTCCAAAAGTGTGAGAAATGAATGTGTGTTGCTTAGTAAGCCACCCAGTTTATGGTATTTCTGTCAAAGCAGCCCAAACGGACCAGGACATCTGATATTTAGTTCCTGTTATGTAAAGACCACAGAAGACCACGGCAATGTTCTGCTTTTATTTGAAATGTACCAAGTAACACCTGGTGAAAAAAGATGCAATACAGTTATGAGAAAGCTTCTCTGGAAGCCTAAAGTAAAGCAAAAGAGAGTCAGCCCCATCACTGTAGTCTCAGACCATAAGGGCAAGAAAACATGGGAAGCGTTGCTGTGTCTTCTCTCTGCCTGTCCACCTGCCAGGGTGCATCAGCTTTTCTCTGGACAAAAGTGTGTTTTTAATGGCAAGTCCAATGTGCCACACATTCCCTCAGCTGACATTTCTTGTCAGAGAGAAAATGTTCGCCTACAAGGAGGCAGGCATGGGTGGTTTAATTAATGCTTATATTATATATAAATGTGAAGTAAAAGGTCATGAATGTCTTGTATTCTATTCAACAGGTTTATCTCTGGATATACCAAGCTACTTGTTTTGACAATATTGCTTTCCTCAGTGCTGTTTGGAAGTAGATGCCAAATCTTGGCTTCATGAGATTAACATGGTCTGAAATGAAAATGTGAGTTTCCAACTGATGCAGCTCCTTTAGTGTCAAAAATGTTTAGCAGAGCCCGGGGAGGGAAGAATAATCCGCCCAGGGTTTTGCTAAGTAAAACCAACAAATTGCCCCTTCAATCAAAGTCACTGTAGGTCATTTGAAAACCACATGTACTTGATGTGGTGAATGAAATCCACTTATAATGTTTAACAACACTTATATAATATTATGTCCTGTGACCCTGGGTGACGTATAGGGTGTCTCATGATTCCTCATATAGTTTGATGCTTTAAAGCAACCTCAGAATTAAAAAATGATCACAGTGTGTATTAATGTTAGATTTTATATAAATCTTAGAAGGGAAGGAGACCATAAAATATCATATGTATATTTTTAAAAAGGAAATGAAAATACATTGGTACTTGAGAATGTTAAACATCAAATTCAAGATAACAGTTCCCTTCCAGGAGGAATTAGGATTTGAGAGAAATACTCAAATACTTTTATTTATTATTTTTTAAATATGTTTTTATTGAATTTTTAGAGAGAGAGATGGAAACATCAATCTGAGAGAGAAACATCTATCAGCTGCCTTCTGCGCGCCCCCTACTGGGGATGGAGCCCCCAACCTGGCATGTGCCCTGACTGGGAATCAAACCTGGACCTCTCAGTCCATGGGACGACACTCAATCCACTGAGCCACACTGGCCAGGCTCAAATACTTTTATAGATGATCTTTTATTTCTTAAGTTGTCCAATGGATACATGATGATTATTATATTATTATCTTTACTTTTCTGTACATTTAAAATATTTTGTAATAAACACTTGGAAATATGCCAGCAAAATGCAGTAGCCACTACAGTTGTGCTAGAAAGAACAGAGGGTAGATAATTCAAAAGAAAAACAAACTGCCCTTGACATTCAGAAGCCAGCCTGGCACTCACTGCTAGGTCATGACAGTCCATTACATCTAAACAAACTCACAGAATATCAGCCTCAGTCAAGATTACTCTGGGGCCATGATAAAATGCAACAGAACAAGACCATTGCAAAATTATATCTAACCACAGACAAAAATAAGTTCACTGTGCCATCCAAAAAGTACCGAACAACTCCTGTCTTGGGCAAAATGAATGCCTGCTACTTCTTTACAGTTTGATCTCATACTAGTCTCCCGCCTTGTGTGATCAGATTTGTTGAAATACCTATTATAGAATTACCTCTGCTTTCAGACAGCATCCAATGTAGTTTGAAGCCCTGCTTCTTTGAACCCTCCCACATATCACCCAAAAAATCCAAATCCTATAACGGACTCCTTTGAACTCCCTCTTGTTGAGAAACGCCCGTTTGGCATATTCTCACTTACTGCAGTGAGTGGTAACTCAGGTGGCTCAACTACAGATGTGTTCCTGAGAGGTTCTGATTTGAAAGTACTGATTCACCAAAATGGGGATAGATAGAACAACATGATTTTTTTAAAAATCCTCACCCGAGGATATTTTCCCATTTATTTTCAGACAGAGTGGGAGGGAGAGATAGAGAGAGATAGAGATAGAGATAGAGATAGAGATAGAGATAGAGATAGAGAGAGAGAGAGAGAGAGAGAGAGAGAGAGAAATCGAAGTGAGAGAGACACATCAATTGGTTGCCTCCTGCATGACCCCAACCAGGGCTGGGGACCGAACCACAACCGAGGTACATGCCCTTGATGGGAATCGAACCTACCACTCTTTGGTCCTCAGGCTGACACTCTAACCACTGAGCCAGACGGGCCAGGGCGAACAACATAAATTTTGAAAAATTTTCCCCAAGTGATTCTGATGCCTCCTATTGAGAAGCATAGTTCTAAAGATTAAGATACTGGGAAGGAATAAGTATAGCTTGATCAAAAGCACATGGTTCACAAAAAACTGATTTTCTTTTTATAAAATATCAAGTCTAACCAAGAAGGACAAAACTCTGTCCAGATTGAATGGATATTTAGTATTAACAACTTTGCAGAGTGTTCCTTTTTCTGACCTGCTTATAAACTGTTTCAGTAAATCCCCCTAGTCTACTTCTAATTTCTTCCCGTTCCATTTCCTACTCTGTTACGTACAAATGAAATGTGCATTTCTTAAGACTCAGTATCTCAGGGCTGCATTCTACTTCTGAATCATTACAACTGAGTTTACAACAAAATGCACAGAGTTTTTGGTTAAAAAAAAAAAACAACCAAAAGAAAATAAAAATTTTATAACCCAAGGGAAACAGTTGTACTTTGGAATATTTGTGGAAGAAACCCCATGGATCTACATTCATAAAATTAGATTGGATTGGAGACATATCTCTAATCAGCCAAAGAAAATCACTATTTTATGTTATGATAAATAAAAACCAAAAGATATTTCTTAATGAGACAGCTTTAAACCAAAATTATTTCGTGCATGCGTGAATGTATAGGGTCAGGGAGATATATGGAAGAGGCTGCCTTACTAATACAAAGAAGTGAAAGTGTCCTTAACAAGTCAATTCCTTTCTCTTCCTCTATGTGGGTCCCTTGCAGAGAGAAAACTAGAGAGATGGAGAGACAGAGATAGACAAGCTTGGAGACACAGTGAAGGGATGGGGAGACCACCTGAATGATGCAGAACCCTGCTGCAGAAAGAGGACATCTTTCATGGAAGTCCATCCATGTTCCCAAGCACACAGGATCAGGGCACACAGAATGTGCGCCAGATTTGGGCTGAGCCCTCCTTTCTTTCTAACATATTATTAGATAAGAAGGCCTTCGAAGAATTAAACTATTGGAATGCAGTTCCTCCCCTCTAACCTGAGGCCCCTGAGACTTACCAAAACGAACTGATGGCATTTGTTCTGAGTGGGTTATTATTTATTTACTTCATTTTGGGCCCTAGAACAGGAGTTTGCAAACCATGGCCTCTGGGTCACATACGTCCTACCACCAGTTTTGGTAGGACCTGTGAACAAATGGTTGGCAAAAATAAAGAAAGAAATAAGTGAATAAATAAATAAATAAAAATAATGCTATTGTGTGCTATGTGAAAGTTTTATAAAATTCAAATGTAACTGTCCATAAATAAAGTTTTATTGGAAAAAAGTCCCACCCATTCATTTATGTATTGTCTGTGGCCATTGTATTATTAGAACAGTAGAGCAAATATGACAAACCATAGGGCCTGCAACACCTGAACGACTCACATTCTGAAATCATTCACACCAGCTACCCTGATAGATTAGCTCTAGCCCTCCCTGTTCCAATTTCTCCATATAGCAAGACTATGAAACTTCTGTCAGCTTAAATACTTCCTGACATTTACAAGTATTTGATGTAATAGTGGTAATCTTCCAAGGTTATAACTTATGAAGAAGAAAGTGTTATTTAAGAGTTTCCCACTGCCATTCCTTTCTCAAATTTCCTTGGGTTCTTTATATGTTATCTGTTACATAATGAGATACAACATTAACTCAACTGGAGTGCCCTTAGACACCTCCAAGATCACTAAGAATAAAGATACTAAATAGTTCATTCCAGAAGATTAGAAATAAAGAACATAAATATAGATGTGGGATTGAAACTATAATGATTGTACCTTTACTCAACAGACATTTATTGATGATCTGCTATGGGAAAATCATGATAACAGTTCATGTCCAGCAAGATCAGACAGAGAAGACCATGCAATCAGCTTAAATGGGTTCATGCTTTCTTAGGGTACTTGAAGCTCATGCCAATGTCTACCTGAATCCCTCCATTCTTCTATTCCTCTTGACTAGCTCTAAAATAAAGAAGGGGAACTGTAGATATGAAAGAAAGGAACTCCACCAGGAAGTTAGAGAATGAGCAGAAACTCAGGGACATATATTCAGACGATAACCTGTCATCTGTTTTCCAAAAAAGAAGTAGGGCTCTTCCTCCCTCTATATACTCCCTTCAGCCATGTGTCACTCGTTACACCTTTCTCCAAATGCCTGCCAGATGTTCATTTTCACTCCAACATGCTGAGGTGACAGCAGAAATGTGATTCTGCCACATCAGACTCCCTCCAAGGATGGTCCTTGGTCTGAAAGCTGCCAGGATTAGGCTTCGTGAGTGGCGTGGTGGGGAAGAACAGGAGACAGGAGGGCCTCATTACCCACAGAAGCCAGCCTTGGTGGGCTCTGCCCTTGGCGGTGACATGTGTGGACCTCGGAATACACATTCCAAATAAACGAGCAGCAAACATGAAGTGCCTGCATGAGTCACATGTCACAGGCTACAGTCAGCCACACTCTTGGCTTTTACAGAGCTACGGAGTGTGGAGGAAACCTACCAGCAGCACTTCCTAGGAGGTAGGTAGAAAAGCAAAAACTAAAAATTGAGAAGACAGCAAGATCTCACAAAACAGAGCACTCCGAATTCCTTTTGATTAAAATGCAGTATTTGCTTCAGACTTTGCCCTCTCCGGAGTGCATGGCCCTTGCCAAAGTTCTCTCAGCCTTGAACTATTAAATTCCCCCACAGTCAATTAGCTGTGTCGGGTACCAAGCTAGAATCTCCTCATCCTTTTATACATCATCTCAAATAACCATTCAGTTTGTTCATCCGGTGCCTAGAAAGTTGACTGCAGCAAATAATCTAAGGAAACAGGTTTAGGGAAGTAAAATATTCTAGAATGAGCTAACTTTTACCCAGAGCTCCCGACAGGTAAAATCATTTAGATTGGAGTTAACAGTCCTGGATTGTTTTTAGTCTCATAAAGTTCCTACACAGGCTAATCAGGAGTGGCAGATGGGAGGAGAGCAGCATTTTTTAAATGTTATGTTCCAGTTCATTTCTTTAAGTTCAAATTCCCAAAACCTCTAAATAAGCACTTCTTCAACCTTTTTCGGTGTGAGGCTTTATTAGAAATAATCCTTTCATATCTTCGAGGGCTGCTCTTCGCCAGTCATGTTGTTTAGTACCATAATCAGAAACGTTCAAACTTTCACACGAGTTTTCAGAAATTCAATTAATGTTCTACTTCAGTGGATCTTATCACTCAAATAACCTATATTAGTGTCATCCTTTGATGTTGTCAATTTCCTGATAAAGACTTTGAATACGAATTATTTTAGTTAGAAAATGTTCAGTCTGCATTTTGCAAAAATAATTCCTTTGAAAGGACCAATAAGTTAAATGTTTAAATCTGTTCCTACAAGAGGATTTCAAACACGCTCCTCTAGATGGTAGAGATCCCACCTCCATAACTCTTCTGAAGATGATTCTGGTCTTTACATTTCCTTGCCTTTTTTATTTCCATGAAGCTGATAGTGTGGGGTGGAGATGGGCATAGAAGAACGTGTGGTCAGAGCTAACAAGGCACGAGGATTGTGTGGGATACAGAGTGGGCAGAAGTCAAGGTTGTCTTAGAGGTCATAAAGCAACTGGAGTGAGAAAGGTTATCTTTCCTTTTCTCACATCTAATCTGGCTCTAATATAAAATTCTTAAACTTCTAAAAGCTGATCATTTTTAAATAGAGGGTGTTTCTCCTTGTCTTAAAATGAACATATCTTATTTAATTCATACAAGTAAAATTTTGAGACATTTAATAAAAGCAACACCTTACAAATGATTATCAGTAATTTGCACATGCAGATACACACACACATACATACACACAAGAACACATAGAATTGTCCCCAGTATTTGTTTAAAGTAAAGAACAGAAAGATCTCAGAAGAAAATTTGAATTGCTACAACTTTTCTTCTTCTGTATAGGAAACAGCCCAGCAAAACTGTGGTTAAATGTCACAGGGACAATAGCAAATCATAAAGAACAATGTAATTTCATGATCTAAAGTATGCCACAAATCAGCCCCTCGACTTATTAAAATACTTTTAAAAAACAAATGCAAAACCAATGTGAAATATCATAATCTATATCATAAAGCCAACTGATAAATCTAGTAATGCAATTGATTATTCTACATGCATCAAAGTAAGAGTGCTTAGTAATAGTAAAAGATTTTGCACGTAGATCATGGCCAAAGGTAAGAAAGAAATTGTTGTTCCTTGAGTTTTCCCAGCCTCTTCATCCCATATCTCTGCCATTTGCTTGTTAAAGTTTTAATAGAGTCTGTAAACAAAGTGAAAAGTGATCAAAAGACTGCCTGGTGCCATGTACTACACCCCAGAGGTATGTTGAAATTGGATTGGGGGAAGACGAATAGCGGAGAATTAATGGGCATGCTTTTCCAAGAGATTTACCTACAGCTATTCTGATAAACTAAGCAATCTCCCAAGGGGACCATTACTTTCCTAGTCTTCTGAGGATTGTATTCACCAAGCTGTATTTCCAATATAAAATTTTCATATAAGAAGTAGTTCAATGATAAAATCTCATCAACATACTAATAGTTAATTTGCTGGTTCCTCAAGACAGTTCTCCAAGAATTAAGAAGAGTAAAGAAATCTTGGTCTCATTGTTTCTGTATTTCAATATCAAGCTGAAAGCTACACAAATACAGAAAATTTTAGTTATAATTTATAGGTATCTGTTCTCATTGTAATATACACCTTCTATTTGACCAACACATTTTGCGCACTTCCTGTATGCTAGCTACTGTGAAGTGGGTATTTTTATCATCTTCATTTTACAAACTAGAAAATTGAATTTAGAAAGATTAACTTAATCTTTGAGCTAGGAAAGACCTGCCCTCAAAGCTCATCCTTGTAACCACTTTAATTTGTGATAAGACAGGCTGGAGCACTGGAGCTTGTATGGGGCAAGTGGTGTCATGGGATATTTTAAATTTTCAAGGGAAATTCTACATCTGTGGGAAACTGCACAAACTAATTGTTGAAGGTAGTTCAAATTTCAACATCAGATGGCACTACATTCCTTCAATGATATCATACCTTTGCCAAGCCAGGTTTTCGCTTAATTTCCATTTTACTAGTATCATTCGACCACAGCCATCTTCTCATTCCCCTGCTATTATATCCCAGAGCAAAATTATGAGCGCTATCGTATTTACCTTTGTGGGGCTCCCTGCATTAGCATAGCTCGTGGCACACGGGGTGTTCTGTAACAAGTGTTGAATTAAATGCATTGGACTCTTTTTGCTTTCTCACTGACTCAATTACCATTCAACAGCACCCAAGCAACAGGTTCCTTTTATGCTTGATGCTAAGGGATAAACACAGATTCTGTGCTTAAGAAGGTGAGTCCAGCATGGAAAGATGAATCTATGTGTCAAGGTCCACCTTATAGATAAGCACATGATCTAGAAAAGCACACAATTCTAACCATCCCTCCACTCCCCAGTCCCTGATAAACTCTTATAAAACAGCATTAATTACAGGAGCTCTTTGATGATAATTTTGCCTATTTCATTTCCAGGCAAAGAGCAGCATTATTACCTGTCTCTTTGTTTGTTTTTTAAATCCTTACCCTAGGGTATTTTTCCATTGATTTTTGGAGAGAGTGGAAGGGAGGGAGGGAGAGAGAAAGAGAGAGAGAATGAGAAACATCAATGTGAGAGAGACACATCTATTGGTTGCTTCCAGCACAACCCCAACCAGGGCTGCGGATTGAACATGCCCTTGATCAAGAACCAATCCTGCAACCCTTCAGTCCCTAGGCCGATGCTCTAACCACTGAGCAAACCAGCCAGAACACCTTCTTTAAGATGACAACCAGGGACATCCATATAGTGGTTTCACCTATTCCTTCTACTTCGCCCTGGTTCAACTATCTTTCAAACGGTAGGACCTTAAATCATTTAGCAAATGTTTGAGTTTAAAACAGAATATTTTAGAGCTTGTATGAATGAAGGATAAGTGTTTCTTGTGCAAGTTTTGCCACTATTGTATATATTACGTATGCATTGGGTTGCGATGAACAGTTTTATTTCTTACTGTGTATTGTGGGCACAAAGTTTGGAACCCAAAGTCCAATACTGTGTGCAAGTGATGACAGAAAGGGCAAAGAGCCCACTTACTAATGTATCATTGGAAACCTTAAATAGCCATTGCTCCTTCAGGTAAGTTGGTCTGATTTTAATGCATGTCTTCTTCAATAATATTAAGATGTCCTCTCTGGAAGTATTCTTAGAGATAGATGTCTAATCTTTACAATGCTTCTTAAAACTTTTTATACAGGCCTTATTTTCCACTTGTACTTCATAACCACATTGTCTTGGGACCCATAAGAAAGACTAATTGCTAACCCAGAAGAGAGGGATTTAAGTAGCATTCATAAACATGTTGTGAATTTCACGCCTGCTCACAATTCCTTTGCCTTGCTTGTCTTAGGAATTGCCAAAATCTTCATATTCAAATGTTCAAAGATGTCTAAAATCCTACCGTCTGAATGGCATCTTTATGGGCACGCCTGGTTAGATCTAGTGAAGGTGCTCCAACGCTGCTTACAAATCCAGGCAAACAGTAATTCACCAGTTCCCAGTGACCTCCGCAAGTCATCTGAACAGAGATGACATATAGCTTTCTCTTTCTGTGACCCACATTGCATAAATCCAACCAACGGCCTCCTACAAATTCACTCACAGATGATGACCAATTTCAAGTTCACTGCCGCTGTAATCCCACACCCGTCTTTGGTTACTAAAAGTTAGCCATTTTTACAATTGAATTTGGTGATCCTGTAGGGATATACAATAAACCAATTTAAAAAGTGCTTGTTTTTGACCTTGATATAGCAGATCAGCATTCTTACTAAATTATATGACAGCTCACATGAGAATTTAGGATTTACTATTCAAAGCCCACTGGCTGTGAACTAGCTCGGACCAATTCAGTAAAGGGGCCGCGGCTGGGTGAGAGTGATTATGAACTTGATCAAATTGAACTGCACGTAAGCCTTTGTGAAAAATGATTTTTCTTCTCCATAAAAAACTGCAGTTTTAGCAGGCATCTGTAAGACCAAGACTGCAACCCTGATCCTATCATACAGAGTAAAGTAATAAAAGGCAAAGTGGCCAGAAATGTTAGGAGATCTATGGTATCGTCTATGAGTGTATATTTCTTTAATTGTCTGCCTCCATGACAATGAAACTCCATAATATCTAACCTTTTACAACTCATGGAGCTATTAATTTATAATAATTACTTTAATTCCCACTAATCATTTAAGATGGATGCCCATAGGTAAATATCACTCAGTCTCTATTCCACAGATGAGTGATGGGAGGCCTACAAAATGAAGAGAGTCCTTTCCCCTTGGCATCGCTTTTGCAATTAATAAAGGGCAAGAGGTCTCTTTCTAAAATTTGTGTATAGGGACCTAGATTTTAAAATGACACTGCTTCAAATGCTATAATAAATTCTAGCATCCTTTCCAACCTGGGGCTTTAAAATGTCAGTGTTCAGGTGACAGCAGCATAGTCGAGCATTTATCATTAAAAATTTTGTGTGATTAACGCTCAGCCATGGTTTTAAGCCACGAGGAGAGAAGAACCTCAGAGGAGAAAGGAATAAAAAGTCCCCTGAAATTAAAGCACATATCGTTATATATTTAAGGGAGAAATGGAAGGCCAAACTGAATTTTAAAGAACATAATGCATAAAGACGATTGAAAAATGTCTTGACCAGGAACAAAATGTTTTAAAGAAATACTTTTAAGTTAAGTTTTTAACTTAAAACAAATCTCAATAGGAATTTAAAACACAATACTTGGGGACTCCAGGAATAATCACAGCTTTTTCTTCTTTATAATCTTTTTCTTTGGGACATTTTTCTCAGATTTGCCTTAAAGGAGGCAGACTCGATAGTTAACCATATCCTATCCTGCAGATGAAAACCATGTGTAGTTTTGCTTTTACCTAGCATTAAAAATCCAAATATGTAAGCTAACTGATTAAGTCAATATCATTTAACCTAAGAAAACATTGCATATATCAGTTTGGCTCTTGCAGAGGAAGATATTATTAGAAAAAGATCTCAAACCAGGCCCTAGTTTTGAAGAAAAGGCTAGAGTGGGATGACATTTGATCTTTGGGGGCATCTGTTGCTTCAGAAAGTTAACTTTAGCCTATGTCCATACATCTCCACATGGTTATTTCTCATTGAAAATTACTTATGCTGCGGTTAGACTTCCTACATTTCACATTGCTGTATTTGGGAAAGAGAAAACATACATAAACAATTAATAGTTCACCTGAAAGCTAAAGATTCAATTTAGCTCACTTTATAATATATGCATGACATCTTTGATCTGGATTACTGAGTTTATCTTCTAAGGACTTCTGCATAGTTCCTTGGGTAATAAGAATTTGGGGTGTCCACTATTAATCCTTGAAAAATCCCCTGAATTTAAATAATTTCTCCTCCAAGAAACGTAAGCCTATCACCTTGTAGAAGTTAATGTACATGTCCTACATAAATGCATTACTTTTGGTCTGTGTATTTATTATAGTGCTCATTCCAATGCATCTGAGTTGTAGTTATTTATAGAGAAGGCCATATTTCCATTCATCTTTTGCCACTCTCCTTCTTAAGTCCTGTGCCAAACAGAACTGTTGGCAGCAAAAACATATCATGCTCAATTATGCTTTGGACCTTGGCAATGCTATTCTCTCAACACAGAAAGCTATGAGCTTCTCATTTTCACTTCCTCATCTCTCCTCCATCCCTTATCATCTATCAGGTGAGCCCTCCTGACCCTGGAGTGTAGGTGAGGTGTCACTCCACTTCTTAGTAACCCATTACCTCTGCACACGGCCCTGTGTTATATCTATGACTGCACTGTAATGACTAGTCTATCCATCCATGCTTTTCACAGAAGCACAGCCTGCTTGAGTGCTAGGGCCGTGCTTTGTTCATGAACTACACCTCTACTGCCTAGCTCAGATCCTGGCCCATGATGGTACTCGATATATTTTGGTTCAACAAAGAAAGGAAATAAAATTGAATTGATGCAATAATGCAAGTAATAGACTTTGCGCTGAGTAGAATACAAGAAGAATATTAGGTTCACTCAGAAATAACTAACTTAAGAGAAACATTGTTGAACCTTGGCTTATGCGGAGATAAGGCATATTCAGGAGAAGGCAGCAAAGCTGATGAAAACACTGTAATCCAGCCATACAAATACAAAGTCTGTAGTGATTTTCAAACTGATTGAGACTCAAATTAACTTTTTAAAATAATTAATTTGAACTCCCATTTACATTCCTTTAAAGAATTCTATTGGTAATATAACTAATGCTTGGGCCGTAGTTAAAGTTGAGGGAAAAGAAGCAATCCTTTGACTACAGACATTGGCCTATATGTGCTATCACCAGGGTCACAACAGTGACACAGCCAGACTAACAGAGGTGTGTTGCACGGGCACTTTAAGAGTTATACATGGCATAGCTCTCAGTGATGAGATCTTCAGAAAAATGAACAATTCTTGGTAAAAATCTCCAAGCAAAACAAATACAATTGTCTTTTGATTTACTTCATAGTAAGATTCCTAGAAAAATCAGAATCTATCAATAGTCACAACAATACTTAATGTTTATCGTAAAATAAAGTAGGTTCCAGGCTCATTTCATTGTAAACAACATATTTTGCCCATCAGAGAATCGGCCAGGATGCTTAAGTTGTTCAGGATGCTGGACAAGCCTTCACATTGGAAGAAGGTTTCACTCATGGCAAGATATCTTAAGTCCTTGGCAACTGACCACCTATCATTTGCCAAGGCTAGAATGTTCTAGAAGAGATAGTTTGTCCTTGAAGAGAGTTGGACTAAACAAAGTTAAACTTCTTACCTCTAGGATTCTACAATATCATACCTATGATACAGGGTGTCACAAAAAAAAATGTATACACACTTTAACAGCTGATAGCTCAATTGATGTTTCTTTCTTGCCAAACAGGCGGATTGGACAAAGGGGTTTCAATACCCTCCTCATTCACCAGCCCTCACACCTTTAGACTTTTTTATGGGGATACTTAAAAGATAAAGTCTACACTACAAAACTGGCAACAGTTGCTGAATTGAGAGTAGTCTTTGAACAAGGACACACTCAAATACCAAATGAAATGATTCCTGATGTTCGTGAGTCCATTGCTTCCCGTTATCAGCAGTGCCTGGACCAGAAAGGACATCGGTTTGAAAACAGGCATTGACAAAACAATTAAACAATGTCTGCAGCTTCTATCAAATGTTGAAAATGAAATGTATTTTAATGAACACTGGCTTCATAATTATTCAAGGGGTGTGTACATTTTGGGGACCCCCTACATTTATAGAGAATAGAAGTGTGTGAGTAGAGAGTGAGCCATTGAACTGAAACCAGTGCCTGTTTTTTTCATTCATTGATTCACAGCACCTGTACATTCATCTACTCATTCTTTCAGTCATGTATCGAATGCCTACTTTTACAAGGAGGTCCCTCTGGCACTTCCAAATAACTAACCAGCTTGGAATTTTCTACAGAAAATCATCTTTGCACTCTGGTTTGAAAATCCCATTGATTGACCTCGAGCTCAACCATGCTCCCAGGTGTCCTTCTATCGAGTGCTTTGAGGGAGGTGGTGAAAAACAATACTTCCGGAACAGACCAAAAATTAGTTCAGTTTCCCCTTTAAAGTGCCCAGGAGAGTCCAATCTTTCATACTGCATAATACTCCCAATTTCCTGGAGAAATTCCCAGAAACGAGGCAAGGAGTCAGAGGAGGGTGAACCTGTACGAACCTGTTAGAAGAGCATCGGACATTTTCCCAGACAAACTCCTAGAAGCGAGTCTATTTTTCTGACTCTTGGGTTCATTTTCTTTTCCAAACACACACTCTGAGACAATGGTTTTTAATAGCACATTTTGTGAGAAGAATCTTTAGCTACCTCTTGGGGAGCATGTTCCTGACACGTTGCCCAATACACTGTGGAGAGCAAATGGTATGGCAAGGATTTGTCTCCTCACCTCACTGTGCAAATGTCTGTAATTTACAGGTTTGGAAGCACGCATCCTCTCGAGATTCACAGTAAATTGTCCTTTATTCTCCCTCCAAATTAATTTTGTTTTTCATGATTACCCTGTCATCGGAGAGAGACATTGTATGTACAAGAAATAATGGAATCTAGCCAGGCTTGCTGCTTCTATAGGATTCATCCCTAAACGAACCCTGCTGGGCGACTGCAGCTTAGCCTGTGCCAGCAACCAAACAGGAATTTTACTATTAAGAAGAGTCTAAGCCATTTACAACAACAACAAAAATGAATTTCCATTGCTCATTTCTAGTTCCTCTGAAGCAAGTCTTCTGCAGAACTAGCACCTTTTGCAGAAGTGCTGAACTAAACTTGCACCAGGACATGGCGAGGAGCACGCACACACTCGGGGCTGGCTTGGGGAAGGGCGCCCCGTCACTTCAGACTGGGACAGAGAATTAAAGACCCGGGGCTCTGGTGCTTGAAATGCTGTAATGGCATCAGCCCACCCCCATTTCACAGAGGTCCACATGGAGCCAAGCTCACTGCATCTTCCAGCTCCAAACACAACAGCTCTTCTTTCTCCGAAAGAATCTTTGGGTGTAAAAGAAGGCTCAATGTTTAAAAGAGTGCCTCAAAAGCTATGAATACCACTTGGGTGACTTAAGTGACTTGAATAAAGGGTGTGCACAAGTATGAGAATGGCAAGCATGGATCTCATTCTCCATAGTAAGGGGTAGACGATGTAAACTTGTCCAAGGCTATGTCCTGTGGGGACAGGCTGGCATCAGGACTGTGGCAGCCAAAGGGAATATGACACACAGTCTGTGCTCCACAGCCTGCAGCTCCTCTCATTTAATCCTCAACCCACACTCCACGGTCGGTTTAATTGCACCTATTTATTCATCTGTAGAGGCGAAGCAACTTACTGCCAAAGCCCACCCCTTCTAGAAACTGCCTTCATTTAGCAAGCATACTATTTTTTTTCTTTGATTGCATGCTTATTTCTGGTGATTTGTGGTTAAGAGGGCGGGTGGAGATTCTGGGTCCTGCAAGGGTAAAGTTGCTTGAAGTTACCCGTTAGTGCTATCTCTAGTTATTTCAATCCCTTCTTGCCTAAAAGAGCTGGGTATTTTTTATCTTTAAGTTTTACTAGGTGAGGCTTAAGCTCACCTGGCTCCCTGGTAGAAAACATAGAATTCAAACAAGATTGGTTTGTACCCACATGTGTGCTCTGTCATCTGTGACATTCCCCTCTCTCTTCGCCCAAGCCTCTCTCTCTAACTGTCTTGGGAACCCACTCTGTTTTTGTCCACATTGCCAAAGGCTTATTCCAGACTTGAGCTAGTCTGCATCCTGGCCTCCCCCTCCCAAATCCTGTGGTACACCTGGTCTCTGGGAAAACACATGGATCCCTGTACCAATTCTGAAAAAAGATAGTCAAAATGAGACAAATGTAGCAAGCTTCAGAAGTTCATCCTTATAAGAAATAAAAAGCAAAAAAGAAAGAATATTCAAGAAATGGAAAAGTTTTAGCAAATCAGCATCAAGACTTTTGGTCTTTGGAATCATGAAGGTATGAGTTTTGAATGCTTATACTTTAACTTAGTATCTGTGAGACATGTAAAATTGGGTATGACAAAGTACTCACAATCACAGCATTATAGAGAAGATAAAATAGAATAGACTATAGAAAAGTGTCTAACATATAGTTAGTATGCAATCATACATAGTAAGTACATATATGTATACACACATACTCTCTCTCTCTTTCTCTCTCTTCTTTTTGATCAGAAGCCATAGGTGGCAATAGAGATAAAACTCAACATCAAAACCCCTGTTCCTTTCTCTTCTTTCAACCCTGATATTAAAAGAAACCACTGGAATGTTCTTCCAAGAAGCAATTGTGATGGAAACCTCCAGCTGTTCCTGTTCTAAGCTACTCCAGACTAGCTTCCACCTTGTTCCACGCACAGCAAGCACAGACTCACCTCAGATCTGCTAAATTCAAATCCGATAGTCACAAAATGCCTCCAGACTTCCACCTCTTTGCAGAGCACAAGGAACGGATAGGGGAGAACTGCACTATCCACACCACCTGCATCCACAGATTTCCTCATGGCTTAGCACTCATTTTCCTGGAGCGTGGACTTCCTGAAAGCCAGAGCTCACCATTTACCTAGTGCCACCAGAGTACAATAAAGACGCAGTAAAACATACATCCAAAATTTCTGCCACAAAGAGAATATTGTCAAAGGATAATATTAAAAAGAGGGTATAATCATGATTCTTAGGAATGCAAGAGAAACATTTGTCAGAGACTTTACTTAACTTCTTAACAAGAGAACCAGTGAGATCTTATAATCGGTTCAAAATTGAATTCAAAGAACCAACCACACATATGTAAAAATAATAAAAAATGGAGCAACTTTAAAATGGAGTCGAGTTGCCATCCCAGAGGAACTGCCTTCCACGCTTTACTCCTCAAAAGTTAACAAGAAATCACATCTTATGTCTAATGATGACTGTCAGACTGAAAATTAAAACACTGTGTAGCATTACCTTCACTATGTTAGCTTATCGGCACCAATAGAAACACCTTCCTTCTACTGATGTCATTGCTCACCTTCCCTTCCTCAAAAATACCCCTTGCCTTTTTCTCCTCATCAGGACACTATTGGGGTTCTGCCTGAATCAGCGCTCCCCGAATAGCTCTTCGTTTTTATCTCCAATAAATGCTTGCTGCCTCTTACTTCAGCCTTTTATTTTTAGATTAACTTCTATATTAGCAAAAAATAAAAATAAAAATGATGAAATGAATTACAAATAAATACATTTATTCCAGAAACATGGGTAGCAGTAGGACTAAAAATGGAAAATCAATTGTAATTCCAAGGGACAAAATTAATTTGTATCTATGGACAGGAATCATTTACATTGTTATCAATTATTTACAACACACAGAGTTGTAAAATAGCTTGAAGATAATGATCCTAGAAGAGACCCCAAAGAATCAGATAGCCCAGAAGGCCTGCCTAGAAACTGCCTGATTTTCCAGTAAAGACTCCCAGCAACCATTCTGATTCATTTTAAAGTTCTTCACAACGTTTCCTAAAATAAAATTTAAATAAAATTAAACAAGAAAGTCAAACACAATTGAGAATTATTTTAAGCCCCGGCGAGTTTGGCTCAATGGCGGGGCATCAGCCTGTGCACTGCAGGGCCACCAGTTTGATCCCCAGTCAAGGGCATGTACCTGTGATGCAGGTTTAATCCCCAGCCTGGTCTGAGCATGTATGGGAGGCAACCAGTTGATGTGTCTCTCTCACACTGATGTTTCTCTCTCTCTCTCTCTCTCTCTCTCTCTCTCTCTCTCTCTCTCTCCACCCCTCCCTTCCTTCCATTCTCTTTAAAAATCAATGAAAAAAATATCTTCAGGTGAGGATTAACAAAACAAAAAAAAGAGAGAGAGAGAGAGAGAGAAAGAGAATTATTTTTCAAAGAATGTTAAAAGTAAAGATGACTTAAGTAAAATTTAGTCAAGTCTTGGGAATATTGTACAGATTAGGAAATGAAAAAATAAACACAAAAAAACTGTCTATACCAAAAAACTAATAGGTGATAAAATATACTGCACTTCCTGTCTTCTGCCCAACTTTTGAAGTTAGTTCACCATTAACAACTGCCTGAAAACACATCCTTATAGATGTCATTATTCTGTTTAACATGTAGCTGGCCAATGAGCTCAATATCACTGGAGAACTAAAAGAGCTTATTAAATAATGCATGCCACCAATCACACAATATAACCACATTTCCATGTGTTATCTTAGTATTTGTCACAATTTATTAACATTTTTCAGGGAAGAGCGTGCTGTGTTAAGAGCCATGGAGGCCCATGGGACACCTGCAGACGTGAGGCAGGTAGGTAGAGAGTTCAACGTAGAAGTGTCAACGGTAAAAGCAATATCACATCAGCCTGCACCACTGTCCCCTGGCATACACAGGCACCTGCCAGCTTCAAACAAGGAAGTCCTGAAATATTAGTAAGCCCAAAACGCATTGCTGCTGTTACATCCACTGGCCATCTCATTTAACTAACTACAAGTAGTGTATTGAGTAGCATTAAGACAATTCTATTTAGTACATACATTTTCATCTTAAAAATAAAATCTCCTCCCTGGAGTTAATTTTTTGACTTCTTATCTCTCTTTCATAGGAAATGCAATATTATTCCAATTTAGGACTCATAAAAGAGACTTAAATTCTTCAAATTTGCTCAAAAAGATGACACAGAGGTGACTATCTTCAGAGACTTATATCCTACAAAAATTTCCTAGAATTTCAAGTCCTAATGAAAGGATTTCTCAATTACAAGATATAATACATATATATGTAAACACATACTCATGTTATATCCATTAACAATCACAACTAAACTGTTAAAATTCTGAGATTGTAAATGTAAAAGATAATGTAGAGATTTCTTCATGTTATCTCCACACTATGCAGATAAACTCTAATGTCCAAGGAATTAGTTCCCGAGCCAGAGGCAGACAGGTGTGGGTTCCTGCCCCCTCTCCCTGCCCCACAATTCGGTATTCTCCCTATCTGCAACCTTTGTCTGTCTCATGCATATAAATCACCTACCATGAAAGATGTTCCCAATTAATGACATGTTTCCTACTTTGTGTATATTACAGACATGCTACTAATTTACAGAATAGCACGTGCTATTACAGAAGAATTAAAACACAAAGAGCCTTTCTATATTAAGTCAATGTTTTAAAAGATATTTTTCTAAACTTCCTCAAGTTTTCTTTTTAATTTTCAATTTTTTAAAAAGCATATTTTAGCAAAATGACTTGTGAGAATACTTAGTGATTTCTTCAAAGCAAGATCAGTACTCATTAAAATGTTATTCACCTGCAACTGGTCTTTTGATTAAAAAGAACTAATGAATTTTTTGAGAGAGTGACTTGTTAACAGGTCAATTTGTCACCTGGTAAAGACTTTAAGGAATCTATAACTCAGATGCTAATGGTAAAAAACAAGCCTAGGGCAGCAAGTAAAATTTGTAGTCAACCAGCGCTCTTCAAATCAAGGGAGATGGACCATCTGGTTGCTGAATTGGACAATGCTATAATTCTACACAGTCACAGTAATGTATCAGCTGTGCTCTGCACGTTGGTGGTATTCTGATAATACTTTAACTTGCGTCTAAAAGCTGGAAGTCAAAGATTTTATGGTTCTTGAAAATGAAAACTAGAGCCTTTCCAGTTGTCCTGGTGTGTCTTAATCATTCATCGTAAGTTTAAATACTGAAGCTTGGTAAAAGCTCTATGATGAATGAAGCCTGCTACTTTTCATGTTAGAATAAGCAAGAAAATTAAGATGTCAAATATGTTCTGCAGAGGATGGTTACATTGTTTCATTACAAATTTCAATTTAATATATTTCCTCAGTTTCAGCTGATGACAAGTTACATTTCAGTTTTTTAAAAACTCTACAGCAATGTGTTCTTTGAAAGTCTTTGAATTTTCACGTTTTCTGTATTTCACAAGAAATGTTGAGTGACTTAGAGATATAATTTTTTTTTTCTTTTAATGACCCTCTGAATAAGTTGTGGAAGGGCCTCATCTGTTAGTTGTCTGTCTCACTGAGAAGAAGAGGCCCTTCCCTCACAGAATCCACCAGACAAGAATGCAATTAAACTAAAACACTTACCATAATATTTAGATGCATTTTGGTACATACATCCTTTCAACTTTCATAATCGTACCAGAGAAATAATCTACTTAAGTGGAAATTAAAGTATTTCATTTTATTTTTTCCCCTCCATCCACTAAGAGACTATTATGGGGAAAGTAATTCTGAGGTTGCAGATTAAAGTTTTGTTTAGTGTTTACATCTGGTCCTTGGACTACCAAAATATAGTTTAAGCCCTTTTTATATTGATGTGTGGAAACTGCCCTACTTTTACAGGGGAACGCTGTGTGTGTGTGTGTGTGTGTGTGTGTGTGTGTGTGTTGGAACAACATGAATGTATATGCATGCATATGTGGGGTATTTATTATACAGAGAAACAGAAAATGTTCATTAAAATCCTAACAGTTAAAATAGATCAAATCCAAAACTTACATAATTTAAATTGGAGAATTGTAGGTAAGAATTTCGAAGGATATCCAGAAAGTTACTTTGTGTGTGTGTGTGTGTGTTTTCTTTAGGTAGAGGTCAGAAAACTTTACAAAAGGCCAGAGAGTAAAATATTTTAGGCTTTGTGGCACATAAGGTCTCTATCACTTACTCAAGTCTGCCATTGTAGCCTACACAAGTGCATTATGTAAACAAATGAGTGTTACTATGTTCCAATAAAACTTTATGTACTAGTACAGGGGCCAGGTTAGATATGGCCCACTGGGTGTAGTTTGCTGATCCCTGGTTAAGCATAAAAATCCGCTTATTTAAAAGTGAGGCCCCATACGTCATCACCAATCAATATAATCCTTAATAATAAATACAATGTACATTACTCCTCAGAAAAAAAAAAAAAAGTACTTTAACATCTTTTATCTTGTTTATGCACCACAGTAAGATTCTGCGAGAAAGGTCCTATTATTGTACTCCCTGTTTGCAGATGAGGAAACCGAGGCTCACAGAAGCTTAACTGTTACCCAGAGAGCCATGCCAAGTGCCAGCTGCACTGCCAGTATTATTTTGCAGGCTGTTAGGACACTCAGTGCTTACTGATGGTTAGGGAACTTTTCAATTACACATAGTTTAAATATTAGATTATGACCTAGTCAGGGTGCAAAGGCTTTCTTTTCAAGAAGCAAAGCTGGGATGAGAGAGAAGTCAAAGATGGCAGTGGGTCTACCTCAAGGTGGCCCACAGTGGTGTCACCAATAGACTGGAAATGCAGAGGAGGAGCAAGAAGAGATGATGTGATACATGTTCTGTGCTCGGGACAAGGGGCCGGCTTAGAGGTATGAACTGGAAAGTAGCCACATTAAGGGAATAAAGAAACCCGGAAGCCTCCAAAAAGAATATAGAAAGTAATGATGAAAACTCTGTCTTGGGAAGTCTTCATAAAGGGAGTGACATTTAAACACCACCATTTTCTCTCTCACAGGCCTAACACTCAGGAACCTACGGGCTCCCGTGTCCTTGGACTCCCCTGAAAGAATCTTTGTATCCCAGACAGAACTGAAAAAACTATCTGATAAATGAAACGATTTGACATTTAAAAATCCATGAATCTTGCCCTGGCTGGTTTGGTTCAGCAGTTAGAGCGTCATGGGTCACGGGTTCAATTCCTGTCAAGGGCACGCACCTCGGTTGTGGTTCGTCCTCGGCCCTGGTCGGGTTGTGTGGGAGGCAACCAGTCGATGTGGCTCTATCATGTCGATGTTTCTCTTTCTCTCCCCCCCCCCCACACTCTATCTGATAATAAGTGGAAAAAATATCGTCGGGTGAGGAATAAAAAAATAATAAATAAAAATAAAAAACCCATGAATCTGCCACTGAGATGTAACAGACAACATGTTACAGTTTTGCCTCATCTCTCCCAAGAGTTCTCCCCCCATACACCAAAAAACGGTCACCATGTGAGATGATGGATGAGGTCATTAGCTTGATCATGGCCATCATTTCACGTATGTACGTAGTCAAGTCAACATATTGCACACCTTAAACACACACTATTTTCATTTCTCTGTTATAACCTTAATACATATATAACCTCAATAAAGCTGGGGAAGAACAGTGAAATAAACGTACGCCTCGAATGAATCCCTGCATATTATTGAAACTGAAATTTAAAAAAGAGGGTGTCTGCTGAAAAATGAAAATACCCATGGCTTTTTAAGCACTAAATAGATAAAAATGCTGATTTGTGTCTTTTTAAAAGATGAACTTTCCCCAACTTTAAGGCATTTTCATGACACGTTTTATCAATCTATCCAACAACAAAAGGAGTTTATTTGCTCATCTGAGTTATCAAGAGCTCTTGTTCAAGTACAAGGACAGGGGAAAAGCCACAATATGTTGGTTGGAACAAATATATGAAATGGTCATTTTTTAAGTGAAATTTTGGGCCAATGTGATAAACTAAAACAAAACAAAACAAACAAACAAACAAAAACAACAGCCACTAAAGTCTAGTTGGAGTTATTTTTTTTACAAATTAATTCCCTGAAGTAAAACATAAAAATGCATAGTACCAAATGTGAATGAATTAATTACAGCAAATGGAAAAGAATCTATTTCCAAACAAACCATTAACAAAATCTCCACAGAGGGATTCATATCATGAAAATCAGAGCCATGAACTTCAAAATTAAATCCCAAGCAATTACAACCTACAAGAAATTAATTTTTCCAAATGGAGGAGATGAAAATTGAGCACATCTTATCACCAAGTTGCCTGAAAGGAGAGGTAGCCTTGAAAACACATTGCCTTCAAAGTGCCATGGAAATTCAGTGTTGACCACGGAATCATATTATCCTACATTTTGCTCCTCCAAAGACTATATCCAATGTTCTCTAGATATTCCCTCATTCCTGGAATGAAAGAAGAATTTTCTAAGATACAAGGTACAGCAGGAAAAGTAGTAGGTGATTTGTGTTGCCTTATTAAAGCTCAGATGTCCTATTAGAGTTTGGTGACAATACATAATACATAATAATTCTCTCTACGAATGCAGCTAAAAATAACAGCTGAGCTCAAAGTGCTACTCATCAAAGATCCATATCTTGCTTTGCAAGGGAGGGAGAGCTGTGCATTGCCTGGCATGGCAGATTTATTCTAAAGTCCCTTGTACTAATGGGTGGTTCTGGTCCCTGATTGATCTATTGATGGCAAATGACTCCTCTTCCAATGAGATCGCCATTCCTATCCACCCACTCCAATATGGCAGGTGAACTTATAATTAAAAAATTCAGAGGGGCTCAAAGACAGCTAAGTTACTAATTCTTCCATTCTATATCTCAGTTCCCTCTCCATCTGCTGTTCTTGGAGTGTAAGGAAATATAAAAATGCAAAATAAACACCAATTTTGCTTCACTTTGTTTTTGCAGGACAGCATTTTTTTTCCCCCTATTCCGAAAGCATGCTTCTCTTCATTCGGGAACTAAGTTTGTTCCTATTTCCCATCACCAGTTCCTCCCTGTTGTTTCTGGTTTTGTTCAGAAACCTTTTCGAGTTGTTGACAGCCTATAACTGCCCCTTGGAAAATGTATTCAGGATGTTTCCAATTACCTGGGCCCCACTTCCTGGCCGAATGCTCTTCGTAATTTGGCAGAATGAGAACCTCACTACCCTGGGCACTTCTCCCTGTATATTCCAGAATGTTTTGACTCCATGATCGGATATGACGAATAGATTGAGCGCAGTGACTTCATTACTAGGGTCTGTGCTCTAGTATTTGATGTTAAGTGTAAGCCATGAGGTTGCTAATGAAACATGAAAAGGTGGGTGCGATGCGGAAAACCACACATCTGGAGACGGTTGACAGCATCAGAGAGCTGTGAGGATTTCTCTGATGTGAAGTCTTCAATCCACTCTCTACTGCGCTGAGCTGGCCACTCTTCTAAAAGTCCTAAGGCTTAAAGATTTCAAACTGGGTGCTGATGAATTTTTCACATGGCAAGTTTCTAAAGTAGTAGCATGCTGAAAGAGCTTTCACCAATGTTGAAAGTAAGTACAACTGTTTGGACAAATTTTGATGAAACCAGCTAAAAATATAAGTGGATTTCTTTAGGAAATGACTTACTTGAGCCACTGGGTTCTGCTATTCAGTGCTTGCCTTAGTTTCTTTTATGGATGCTTCCAACTGACAGTAATTTCTATATAATTTTTCTATAGATATATCATTGTGAGAGAATTCAAGTACATCATTTGTACTTTCCTAATAGTAAATATTACACTGTGTTATACGTGTGGTTGTTTGTGTGTCCATATCTTCTACTGCATGACACTCTAGGATAAGACCATTTACTGTATATGATACCTCAGCCTCTCCTCAACCAACAGAAAGAAAGGTAGGAATGAACATATACTGAGTGTTTATTGCCTGGGAAATTCTGCTAGGTGATTTACATACAATGAATCATTGTATCCTCAGGAAAAAAACCTGTAAGTGGTACTGCCCTCATTTGCAATTGATGATATTTAAGACTCAAAAAGTTTAAAAATAATTTGCTTAAGTTTCTGAATCTAGTAATTAATAGAGATAGATCCCCAATCCACCTCCCAAAAAGTTGCTAGATATATATTTATTAAACGTATTATAAAAATAAATTTAAACATTCTTTGGTAACGTGTTACTTCATACATTTTTTAAAAGTTATGAGAAATGGTAATGCTCAGATTGAGCTATGTAACGTGCAGGTCACAAAGAGCCCCAGAGGCAAGCTCACCAAGACTATATGCCCAGCATGCGTCCGGAGAGGCTCTGCCACCCCCCGCAAAGCCACTCAAGAATTCAGGCTGACCAGTTCTGTTCTCAAGGCCAGTGATACTGCGGCTCTTAAAACTCCCATCTGAAAGCAAGACACTTCATTTACACTCACATTTCATAGAGAAATAAGTCAAGTAACCCCACCTAACTTAAAAGAAACAGTGAAATAAAATCCTACCATGCGCCCATAAAGCAGAGAATCAGTGCACTTGTGAGCAGCCTAATGACCACTGCATACGTCTCCCTGTGATAGGAGATGCACTGAAAAGCCCAGCTGTACTCATCGTGTGTTCACATTTCCTGCCTTGAAAGCTATTTGTATCAAGTAGCTGCTGGCTCCTTGGAGGCACCTGCCCTAAGATATTCAGAGTTTATTTAATCTTGGTCAATGAGATTAGGAAGTGGTTGTGGGCTTCATTTGCTTTGGGAGGATCTTACAAAAAAGTGAAACAGACCTTGAGACTTTCAACAGCTGACCCTTTCCTCTACTCTGTGGTTCAGTGCACTAAATTTCTCTAAGCCCGCAGAACGTCTCTGGCTTCCCTCTCAGCACACAGATCTCTGCTAGACCAATCCACTCAAAAAATCCAGGCCTCTGTGGTTACTATTTGAAAGATAAACATGCCATCATTCAGCAAAGGACTCATTCCCTATTTTTGTGATGGGATTTCATGCTTCTCGTGTTTGGGAAAATCATCAGCAAGGTTGATTCTTAACACGTTGAAGGACGTTTTTGAAGGACTATAAAATATTAAGACAGCATGGAATGCAGGTTTAATCTGACAAGCCTGGCATCATACAAACCACACGTCTGTGCTCTCTGAGTGACTTCAGAGATGACTAAAGGGCAGGAGGATTTGTGGAATAATTACACAAATCCCAAATCTGGGCTATTATTTCAGAATCTCTCTGCTGCATTTTAATGAACACAGCAAAGCAGAACATGATAAGATTCATTTTGTAAATACCAACATTTACTAATTACAAGCCACAAAGGTAAAACATCGAATCCCAGCATTATAAGATGACAATGGTAAAATTGCAATTAATTTTCCAGGCGAAGAACACCAGTGTGATTTGGCTCGATTTATGTTGAACACATGCATTTTACAATCATACAATTGAAGGCAGAAGGTGAAGAGAACTCAAAAGCTCAAAGGTGCATGTAATTGGTTTATAATCCCAGGGACATCTGGGGACTGGGGTCAGGTGGCAAGAATTCTATTGAGGAGAGTCGAGGACAGACGGAAAGCTCAGCTTCACTAGAAAGGTGAGGGACACTACACAAAGTGGTCATCTTGCCCCTCTTAATTCCCAGTACAGTCTACAGTGAGGAGAGAACCAGGGACAAGAAAAGATTCACCACTGCCCTAGGGAATCAAGTTCTTAGTCTGGTCTAAAGCAATGGCTCAGCTTTCCCAAGGATAATGGCTAACAAAGTCAAGTCCTCCTGGCAACTGATGTAGGTCAGCCATGAGCATCTAACATAGCTAATTTATTCAAGTTAAATGGACACTTCTGCACTGTAATCATTTTATAAATTTGATTTTCAAATATCCCTAGAAAAAGTAGCTCACTGTCCTATAATATGCGTGTAATATAACAGACACCTGCTTTTTCATATATAGGAAATCCTTCCAGCATATTATTGTTTAACATCTGGATAATGCCAATATTTTTAAACAACCTACCATTTAGCTACAAATTTAATTTCCTCCTAAAATTGATCCACTTACGGTAACCACATAACCTCAGAAATAACTAGTATGTTCTTCCTTTTCCTAACCAAAATTATGCCAAAATAGATTTAAGGGAAAGAAAAAAAAAATAGGCAGATTTTTTTTTTTCTTTCAGGAGAGCAGAAAAGAAAAAAAACATTCAAAAGAAACTAGTTTGTTAACAAAAATATGCCTTAAAGTGTAAATTACCTTCTCATGAAAAAAAAATTCAATTTATGATTCAACAGAAAAATCTGTGTGCTGGGTAATCTGAGACATCCGCATCTGCATAGGCTCCTAAGAATCAGAAACCAACCCGTCCTAACTATTATGCAAAGCAAAAAGGAATAACAAAATAGGCAATTTCCTAGAGCAAATTAAAATGCAATCGCAGGCATTTCATGAATATTTGAGAGTTCTCTTTTTCTCTGTGACAAGCACCTGCATGTCTTTAGCTACTTTTATTGTTCAAAACACATTGAATAAATGGCACTAAACCTTTACTCCAAAGGCACCTGCGAAACACGAGGGCATTCATGTTTGAGGCTAGTTGCCTTGCTATTGCCATATATTTACACAGCAGCTTTGAGGATATAATATTTATGGCTAAGCACATACTGTTCCAGGACTTCTAATAACAGCCACGGAAGGCATTTATGTTTGACGATGAGCTGGCCATCAGATCCTGTGCTGGGTTAAACGGAGGTGTATCCTTTCTTCCTTACTCAATGCCACTTTGGGTCAAGAAAAAGCAACAGATCAGTGTGTGGGTCCATGTTAACTAAGGTATGTTATTTGGAGGGGAAGGTAGGTAACCAGTTCTCATAGTTGAATGTATAACTACAACATCCATTCGGTATTTGTACTAAATGGAGAACGTACTTTATTTTGTAACCAGCTTTTAACAGGTCAAACATGATTTGTTACCTGATTAAATAATGACCGATAATATATTTTCACCTTTGAAGATATGCAATTTCAAGGGACCTGCTAACACAATGGTCTTTTAGTCTGAAGGTCCAACTCAGGTGAATTGGGTCAACACACACCTTCTAAATGTACCTGTTGATGTTTCCCCTCTCCTCTCCACCCCAAATGGCAGGGACTGAGTTCACACAGACCACCTCTCCCTCGTGCTCCCCAGGCTTGCTCTGCGGTCATTCATTCCCCATCTTGCCAGGGGAGCCATCTTCCTTCCCACAGGTGACCGTGAAACTGCCTTGTCTCAAGTGTCAGGGGCTGCACAGTGTTAGCAGGCTGGAGCCCAAATTCTTCAGAAGGACATAAGTCCATTTTACAGCCTCAGCACGGGCGGGGGCCAGACCTCACACTTGTTGCAACAACCTCCTAGCCCAGCTTTTGCCTGTACCTGGAAGTCCTTTTCCTCCCCCTTTTCCACAGATGGCGATGAAGACACATCTTCTCTACCTTCGGGAAGGGGATTCATTCACCACCACTCTGCCACTTCCCTGGGCCACTCGTACTGCATACTCTGCATACAATATCTCTCAGCACAGTCACGAAATCATTTCTGTCCTTCACTCGTAACCTTCAAAATTGTTCCATCTCTCAGGATAAAATCCAGGCTTTGTGACCCAATGCGACTCAGCCTCTGCTTTCTCTCCGATCACCTTGCATTATACGCCTCCATTTCTGTTTCCTTTGGCCACACCAGCCTCCTTGCCATGGCTGAACCGTGCTCAGCATGCCCTGCCCACCCCGGGCTTTACATTCTATGCTTCCTTTGCCTGGGATGCTCTTCTCCCAGGTATCGACTGAATGGCTTGCTCTCCATTTCTTCATTTTCTGCTCACGTCACCTAGCAGAAGGCCTTCCTTGACCACCCAAGTCTAAATAACAAAACATATTTTCCCATTCCCAGGCAAATCCAATTTCCCTACCCTGGATTTTTCACCACTGTACATATTGCCAACTAATTTCACATTGCCGACCCTTGACTATCCCTTCTAAAATCACACCTTCCATCACTTTCCCTTTATACTGCTTATTTTTCTTCGTAGTATTTATCACCAGCTGATAATTCTATATGACCCAATTCATTTCATGTCTTTCTTCCTCTACTAGAACATAAGCCTTCAAGTCTAGAAACTATATTCCTAGCTCAAAACAGTGCCTGGAATAGAGCCAGTCAATTCATATTGCTGAATGAATAAATACTATATATTTGAGTTTGATGACTTCTCTACTAAACTCTTAGGCTTTTAACTTACAGAGGATTTTTTTATATGAAGAATGGTAAGCACAGTACTTGGTAGAGAGAAACTATTTAATATATGTATTATTAAACAGAAAAAAAAATTTCAGATCTTAATCAACCTCCCTAAAAAGGAGGAAGTGATCATTTTCTACATTGTTTTAAAAACATTCTCTTTGCCAGAATAGAAAAAATATATATATATATATATAGGGAATATAAATTCAGCTCATATTAGGAATATCTTATACTCTACTGGTCCTTGTCAATATTGGCTAACCAAAAAGAAAACAAAAGACAAACAAGTCATCTATAATATAGATATGTGATATCTAAAACACTTAGGTATTTAATATCTATGTCATTGTTCATAATCTTGAAGTTCCAATGATTGAAGCAACTCATTGGGGAAAAAAAAACAGTTCGTTGGTTTATGGAATCTTTTAATAGGTACTTTAAAAGGGTATTAATAATCATATCAAGTATCTGGCTGGATTTGGTGAAATGAGGAGTTGGTTTGCATCTTCATTGATTAAAGGATTTGAAGACTCGATATATGCTATCTAAGCTCTGATGTGTGACAAGAAAAGTAAAGAAATTGTCATCAAATTAGGACATGATCAATGGAGCCCTGGCCAGTTTGTCTCAGCAGTTGGAGCATCAATCTGAGGACCAAAGGGTCACACATTCGATTTCCAGTCAAAGGCATGAACCTGGGTTGTAGATTTGATCCCAGACTCTGGTCGGGGTCCTCCAGGAGGCAACAAATCTATGTGTCTCTCTCACATCTGTGCTTCTCTCTCTCTCTCTCTCCCTCCCTCCCTCCTTCCTTTCTTCCCTCTCTCTGTCTAAAAATCAATGGGAAAATATCCTCCGGTGAGGATCAACAAAGGAAAAAAAAAGATCAATGGTATAAAAAGAGGAAAGCGAAGTGACTCCAGCCTGACCCCTTAGATGTGATGTAAAAGTCTGCATGATGTGGCCAAAGCTTCCAGGTAGATCATGTCAGAGCTGGACCAAGGATCCCTGTTTCCACTTTTCTCTGCTCTTTATCCTTCTCTGGGGTGCTTCACACAGAGGGATGTAAAATGAACAGTCCCGAATACACTCCAGGAAGTTAAAAGCACATTCTTTATGGTATGAATGAAGAGACAGTTAAAGCCAGGGTATTTAAATGAAACCACCATGCTTATAAAAAGGGTTATAGAACCATTAATTGTCTGTATAGAGCCTCAATTTAAAAACCGCTAGGGTACCATTTCAAAAATCAAAGCTTATAAGATGCACTGGTGGCCTGGAAGGAGGAGTTATTGTGGCCTCCAGAATGCCTAGCCCTCCCAAAGGGGAAGGAGAGTACACACTAGAAGCCAGCTTCAGACAGAATACTCACCTTTAACCTTTATCTTGCCTTTGGACATACCAATTCCATGGTGCTTTGAACAACCTCCTAATTGCTACCTACTTAGTAAACTGTTAAAAGGGCACTATTTCTTCCCAAAAGAAAACAAATGACTTCTTACTGGCTAGCTGAAAGTCTTTAAGCAATCTATAAACCACACAACAAACTTTGCAAATCCTCAAAACGAATGAACTCATTTTACAGCACAGTCTGTAGGCTTAGCTGAGAGCTCCTGACCTGCATCTGAGCCATTAGTGAGAGACCTCTCCAGGCCCTGGAGTAGGCTATGGGCCACGCAAATAAGCAAGTGCACCGAATTGGAGCCGATAAACAGGTTTCTCCCCTCTGGAGAAACTGCCTATAGCGAAGCTTACTGGCCACAAGAAGTAGCCCTGACAACAATACCTGTATCCAATAAGAACAACAACAAAAAAGGGAAAACAAGATAAAGGAGAATAACCACAATTATTTATTTATTTATATTTTTTTGCATTTTTGAGCTTTTTGTTGGTGATCTGGCTGCTTAATGTGGCCCTCACGTGTGGTACTGAAGGGCTGATGTCTAGTGTCTCTAAGTGCAAGAGGCTGCGATAAGCATTACTGAGAAAATAAGTGATAGATGAGCTTCGTTCAGATATGAGGTATGGTGTTGGTGGCCAACAGTAGATTACTGTTAATGAATAAATAAATATATAGAAACACACATAAAACAAGGTTTTGCATTTATGGTTAAGGAAAATATTGAGAGCAGAGACTCACAGAAACCTAACCCTGTCTGTCCCCTAGGAGCAGTGGTTCAGTACTCACTAATTCAGTGGGCACAACTACTTTACAGAACATAACTACGGCAAACAGTGAGACTGAATCAAGGCCAAAGGATTCCTTTAGGCCACAGCCAATATGAACTGGTAGCTAGTATGGTACTATATTAATGATATCACTATAATTGTTATAATGATTACTTCTATTTTTAGTGCTATCTTAACTCCAGCTCAACCACCTTTGAGTTCCTTTCATATCCATTTCCATAAAATGCATCAGGCTATGGGATCATTACTAAGGACACATTGGTGAATAACACCTCGTTTTCAGCCCCAGGAAAGTTATAATCCAGTAAGGGGAAAACAGAAAAATGATAAGAATATATATATATATAATTTTTTTTACAATAAAGTGAGATAATGTTATGGCAGGGATAGAGAAAATTCTATAAATCACACAGAAGGGGAAGAAGGGATTAAGTGAATATAGTGAAAAACAAACAAACAAACAAACAAAACTCTTCCTGCCAAAAGTTACCTTTAATATTTCTTGATATGTAAGTAGAAAATAGTCAGGAAAACTCAACAGGTATTTCATGCAAAGGTAGTATATTTCATGCAAAGGTAGTAGCCAGGGACCAAGAAAGGAAAAGGTGAGCTGGAAGTCTTACAAGAACTTCGCCGTGGTTGTAAAAAGAGTTTAAAAATGAGGCTGAAGGAGCCTTAAACTCCACATAGCACCAGCATTTTCAGCATCAGTTCTTCCACTTGCATAGCACAGAGGAAATGAATTCAGTGAACTAAGTAACGGGGGGGAGGGCACATTAAATCTTCCATGAATACTCTCTAGGTTAATGAAATTAGCAAATACTTGCCGTAGCACAAAGGCCCAGACTTCCAACAGGCCACATCGCATTCAGAGTAAAAGGCACTGGGCTAGGGGACTGTCACAGGGGTGCATCAGAGATGCTGCACTGGGCCACTGCCCCGGGCTCCTCTGCTGGGGGGTCAGCCTGAGATTCTGGATTCCTGAGGCATGAGGATGGTTCCATAAATGCTCATTTAAAATTAATGTCATTGACTTCCAAAGTGACTCTCTGGATATCAAATGATCTTTTGCAGCTCTCAGGAAACTGTCAAACTGGTGATCAGTTTCTCTCAACTACGCTCACTGTTCATAAAAACAGGATCACAGTCTGCGGAACAAAACAACCCGAAGTAAAAACAGTTTGGGATTTTATACAATGCATAAATATTACCTGTAAGAAAATTAAGGAGCACAGTTGAGATGTATTCCATTTGTTCACTGATACTATTCAGGTTCATCCCATCTATACATATCCAAGTACAGCTGGTCTGCTGGGCCAGCCAGGAAAAAAAGCTACTCTAATAAATAAGGTGCCTGATGAACGGAAGGTAAGACTGTGTGATTGCACCATATACTAACCATAGGGCAGAAAAGAGTTGCTGCTATGAAATGCAACAAAACACAATTTGGAATTTCTCTGGCTCTCCTTCATGACTCATCTGGCCCTTTCAAACTGTGTATCTCCTCTGCATTATCATTTCCATAAAATACAGCAAAATCTGTTTGCTGCACACACGTGAAGAGTGGCTAGTAAAAGTGAATCTGGGTATATTTTGAGATAGTCACACTTTTACAATATATCTGAAATCTTAAGGACTAAAAAATAAAACCCTGTCTCAGTTCAGTTTTGTGCACAGTCCGCCCATTTCTTGCTCATTTGGAAAGCAGCTATAGTAACTGGTTTGTTACCATTTTACATTACTTTGAAGAAATTAAATAAAAAGCAATCAGCCTCAAAGTGAAAGTGGTGGTTGTGAAGTGAATGCCTGGCAAAATTTACACTGGGCGCTGTTCCAAGTGACAAATTACAGAAGTTATTCATGATCACAGATAGTAGGGGCAATTAAACGCAGAGTCCGTATATCTGAAGAATAATTACAGCACGGTAGCCCCCCTTACCCGTGGGGAACCATTCCAAGACTCCCTGCAAATTCCTAAAACTGTAGATAGCACCAACCCCTAGATATGCCATGATTTTTCCTATACATACATTCCTATGATAAAGTTTAATTTGTAAACTAGGCACAGAAAGAGATGAACAACAATAACTAATGATACAATAGAACAGTTATAAATAACAATATACTACAATAAAATTACGTAAATGTGGTTTCTCTCAAAATATCTTATTGCCCTGTACCCACCTTCTCACTTTTTGGCTTTCCTGTGGCGTATCTGAACTGCCAGCATCACTACTCCTGCACTTCGGGGCCATTATTAAGTAAAGTAAGGGTGACTTGGACACAAACTCTGTGACACCTCAACAGTCCCTCTGATAACCAAGACGACTTAGTGGGCAGGAGCGCCCACAACGTGGGGACACTGGAAAGAAGTGGGACTCATGTCCCAGGGCTGGACAGAGTGGGACGGTGAGATTTCATCACACTACTCAGAAAGGCATTCCACTTAAAACCTATGAAGTGCTTATTTCTGGAATTTCCATGTCATACTTCCTGACGAAGGTTGACCAGGGGCAACCGAAGCCATGCAAAGGAAACCACAGATACAGGGGAACTACCGTGTGAGCAAACTAACTCCAAAACAGAGCAATTATGAAACAAAGAGAAAACATATGTTTCTTTTAAAACTCAAGCGCTTGTTTAACAATTATTAAATGCCACACTGGCACATATTTTTGAAATGATGAAGAACTATTTCACACCTACTCAGTGAACTTAATGAACGCCAAGGCAAATTTAAATTCTTATTACTTGAATAATTATTATTACAAAAAAGATTTTTAATAATTGAAGAAACTAATGAGAGCAAAGTACCTCTTAATCACTTCAATTCAGGATTAAGAACTATTTTGGAAGTCACTAAATCCTCTACTACGGGCAGACCCATATAATACCAGCAGCTCTTCCATTGGAAAATGTTGGAATTTATATTCTGCATTTACAATAGGAACAGAATGACAAGAGGCCACAACAATGACTCTGACCTTAAGGATAAGCTTAAACATTAAATACAGGCACTTGTAAATTACTCACTTAACACAGGAAAGTGTACTAGTAGACACTGGAAATTATTTCCGTACTAAGGGTTGTTGCTAAAGGATTACATTTTTAATAATATAACATCAATAATTAAAAAGATCCTCTAGCTCTAGTTGGCATGGCTCAGTGATTAGAACATTGGCCCAGGCACCGGAGGGTCTCGGGTTCGATTCCCGGTCAAGGGCATGTACTGGGTTGCAGGTTTGATCCTACCCAGGTCAGTGCACCTGTGGGAGGCAACCAATCACTTGTCTCTCTCACATCCATGTTTCTCTCTCTCTCTCTCCCCTCCCCCCTCCTTTCCACTCTCTCTTAAAAAAAAAAAAAAATCCTCAGGTGAGGATTAACAACAACAATAAAATGATATTGTATATTTATTTATTGTGTACACAACAAGAGCAAAATATTAAGATTCTATGATTTTTAACTTCTAGTTGCTTTATTATCAGGATAAATATTCTAAAATTTTAATTTTTGTTTAATAATTAGAAGGAATGTTGGGATGAATAGATTAGCAAACTGCTCAGGAATATGGTAGAGAACAACTAGATTATGGTGGTAAAACACTATGTGTATCTTACAATAAAAGCTGTACACGTTTACCATGATCCCAGTATGGACACGCTGATAAGTTATCCATTTTTGATACCAGTTATTTTATATAATAGTCCACACTTGACAGCCAAACAGACTCATAGCATTTTTAGTTCTAAAGAAGGAAATTGTATGTAGATTCTCCACCCAAAAGAGCAAAATAGAAAGTGAATGACTCTAGCAAGAGCCATTATTTATAATCACAACCAGAAAAGGGGTTTCATTATCTCCTAGTTTGGAGAATTTTGAAGGGGGAATAAAACATGACATAGAAAAAGACGAGGATAAAATATAACTCAAACTAAAAAATAGTGAAAACCTCAAACACTTTTAGAAAAACTTCTATTTAAAAATGTGTGGACCTAAGAGTCTATTTTCTATATGTGCTATACTCCCCTTCCCATTATTACCTGCATATTTGCATGAAAACAGACTTCATTTTTCAATATCTATCTGGCTCCTGGGGCTTAGTCTCTACCTGAACTCTTAATCCTCCCTTTGTGACATAAATCCAGTGCTGTGGCAATCATCCCAATGCCGCTGACAGAGGATTATAGCTTCATGTGGGCAATATGCAGCTAGGACAGCAGATGAATACTTAGCAGCCCAAAGTCTACAGCCCCAAGTCCTGAGAAAGGAAACCACAGGACGGTGAAGGCACATCTGCAGCAGAACTACAATCACGCTTTTGTTACCGCGACTTGAGGCTGATAGTCAACACACGATTTCTTTATTAGCTTTTCCTTAAACTAAACTTGGTGGGCAACGTCAAATTACCATGAAGATATTTATAGGCGTATCATAATTATTGCTAGGGTACCTAGTGTGATAAAAGACCCTGGAGTATTCCCTGGGATGGGTAAGAATTCCAACTCTCTTACGAGCTAGGAGATCTTGAAGCAATGAAGACAACGGCATTCCTTCTCCAGGACTGCTGAGTCCAAAAGGAGACTGTGATTCAACAACTTGTGTTAAGTACCCAGCTCTGGGCCCAAGACAGAATGATGATTCTAGTCTGGTAGTTAGTATTATCGTTTGTGGAACACCAGAGGCATCTTTCATGTTCTCCAGGAAACTGTCCATTCTTCCTTAAGATATTCTTATTACTTAAGTTTGTCTTCATCTGTTAATTTAGGCATCAAAGGCCTACATTATCCATGGATTCCATAATATGAATGTGTCACCTTCCTAAAATGTATTTGTTCCCTCACTATCAATACCCGTGGCACTCTCATGCTCATATGTGGCCTTGGGCAAAGGGGGGAAAATGTTCAGTCACCTGCTGCCCACTTTCCCAACTGAAGTCAAACAAGGCAAGCTCTGCCCACCTTCATTCAGCCAGCTCTCGTACCATATATAAACAAGGGTTCGTTGGCAGTCTATTTAGTGCCATACTTTTTTCATCTTTGCTTTTTGGTTGGTCATTTTACTTTGTAAATTGCAGTGCTTCAGTGCTGTCTAGTGGTCTCAAGCACAAGAAGGCTGTGCTATGCCTTACAGAGGAAACACGTGTGTTAGATACGTTTCACTGAGGCGTGAGTTCAAGTGTTGTGCATGAGGTCAGGGTTAATAATCAGTGATAGGGTACATCCGTCAAAAGGGAGAGGAAATTCTCAGATCTGTATGTGAGGCTGGATTAGAAAGTGCTAAAGTAACTCCAATAGTGGCTAAAATCTGGGGATTCCTGAGATCACGACTGATTAAAAAAGTATAATTGTTGGCACTGCGGTGTGACAGCATTTGGAAAGCCAAAGAAATGTATGGCCGAGTTACTGAGGGTAAAGAAAAAGTTAAATCTATATTGACTGGTGTATATTGTAAAGAAATACCATATACAGTAATTACTCATTTTGTATACATATATACACACACATATATACACACACATACATTATATATGTACATATATACACATATACACATATACATACATATATACATATATATACACACACATTATATATATATATACACACCATATATATATATATATATATATATATATATATATATATATATAACTTTAGAAAGAAATTCACAATAATAAGGTTATTTACTGAACCGCTGACAAAAGTGTTGTGACCAGAGGCTCACAGGAACCCAAGCTTCTATTTTCCGTAGTAGCAATGAGTGGCTCAGTATTCACTAATTCAGTGTTTGTGGTCACTTTATACCACAAAAGTCCCACCTCTAGTGAGAAGTGATGATATATAAAATCTTTAAAGACCATGTACAAATCAAATCTCTACTACAGGCACGTCTCAGACATTGTGGGTTGGCTTCTTAACCACCTCAAAAAAAAACATATATTGCAGTAAAGCGACACACAGAAAATTTTCAGTGTCTCAGTGCATGTAAATGTTATATAGTCTATTAGGTGTGCAATGACATTATGTCTAAAACAGAACTATGTACATACCTTAATTAAAAAATACTTTATTTCTAAAAAATGTTAATTAACCATGATCTGAGCCTTCAATGAGTCATAACCATTTTGCTGGTGGAAGGAGGGTCTTGCCCCAGCAACACCATAGATCACTGATCACAGATCACACGACAAATATAACAATAATTTAAAAGTCTGAGCTATTGCAAGAATTAGCAAAATGTGACGGAGAGACACGAAACAAGTAAATGCTGTTGGAAAAATGGTGCCAACAGACTTGCTGGATGCAGAATTGCCACAGGCCTCCAGTTTGTACACAGTGCAGTGTCTGGGAAGCACCATAAAGCACAGCGCAATCAAACAAGGTATGCCTCCATGGGGCAGAGATTTGCCAGGTACAAACACAGGCACACAGTTCAATTTGAATTTCAGATGAACAATCAATAATTTTTTAGTATAAGTATGCCCTGTTCAATATTTGAAATTCAAAAGTAACCAGGCATTCTTTGTTTTTATTTGCTAAATCTGGCAACCTATCAGGGCAAAACCAACTCTTAACCTGCATATATAAATAACAACTGTCCTTGCTTTCACCACTTCCTGCATCTTTAATTTTTAATACAATAGAATTTTTAAATTAAAGGTATACATATATATATGTGTATATATACATATATACACATACATATATACAAACATATATATATATATATATATATATATATATATATTGTTGTTTTTTATTTAACCTCCCTAAAATGCAAAATACAAACTCCCTTCCTGGGGGAACAGTATATTTCAAAGAGAGGTGTTAAATCTAAAGAGCTCATCTTAGTTTTAAAAAATACTATATCTCTATTTTCTTAAATATGATTAATTCTATTTAAAAACATGACACATAACACACAGTCATTGAACTTACTGCTAATAAGTTCCCCTTGCTAATTCTGATAGAGAAGAGAGTTTCTATCACTAGCTTTATGACTCAAGCCCTAGAATTCTCATCAGGCCTCTGTCTCCTCGGAAAGTTTTTTCCCCCCAAGATTCCACTGCTGCCGCCTCCAGAACTTGGGTCTGATATACACACGAAGGAATGGGCATCTATAACGGGCATCATCACCATTCACTGATATCCACTTTGCCTCTACTTCCTGGCGCATGTTCTTCTCCCACCTCTACTGAATTATGTAGGCGCATGTGAGTCCGTGGCCAATGCAACCAGAGTGGAAGTGATGATCGGTGTCATTTCTGCATGCAAGATTTAATTGCTGGTGCTCAACTCTCCAGTCCACTCTTTCACTGCCAATAGTGATTACAAAACCAGGTGTTCTGAGAGGGAAGTCAGGACATGGAAGTGGCCTGGGAGGCTGAGCCAGCACTTGGAGGGCTGCTGTCCAAGAGCGCTGGTCAGCAAACTATGACCCGTGGGCAAAATATCACAGCGGCCTGTTTTTATATGGCCCACTAGCTAAAACGGTGTTTATATATATTTTCAAATGTAAAATACAAAAATAACTCTTACCTTTTAGCAGGAATAGTTAGTCAAATTTGCCCCTTGGCTACAATGCTAAACATATTGACTCTCTGACCCCTTACAGGAAATTTTGCTAACCTCAGCCCTAAAGATTCACCCAGACCCACAGCAACCTTTGCATGAGCAAGAAATACGCTTGTGTGAAACAACAGAGAGGTGTTACTTGTCACAGCAGCACCAGGGACTTCAGTTCCAGCACTGTCACTCAGTAGCGATAAAATTCTCTGAGGTTCAGCTGCCCCTTTGTCAAATGAGATAAAACACGTGATGATATAACCAGAAGTCAAAATGACCCAGCATGCCAGGCTAAGGAGACCACACTGCGGCTATGCTGAAGGGAGATAAAACAATGCATTGATTGATTATAAAAATATCCTCTCCCTGCTTCACAATGTTGCCCAAGTCTAGCTTTATCTATAGTAAGTAAGACGACAGTACATGTTTAAACTTTTCTCTGTAAGTGTCAGTTTTTAATTTTTCTAACACTCCTTTCACTTTAGTATTTGGTAGGCACCACTGTATCAGTTTAGTGATCCAAGGCAAACATATGCAAATGAATGAAGTCATGCAAAATTTTAAATGCAAAACAAACTATCACTCATTTTTCATGTCAACTTCGACAGTCTGAAAATTCAGAGGAGATTTCACGTGAAAACTCTGCAAACAGCTTCTGTCCTATAAATTAACCTATGGGACCTCAAGCCCCGATTCCATCAGAGAAAGAAATTTTTCTCACCACTTCTGGTTCTCTGCCTTATTTAGGATGAGACATGTACTGCGGGGTGTAGTCCCTGGAGCTAATTATTCCCTGGGTTGTTATTTCTCTTGAGAGGAGTCTACATCAAATTATTGGCCAGAATTTTGGAATTAACATGCCTTTTAGAAAATACCCTCTAGAATTCAAAGGCCGATTTCTCTATCTTTGTATTTTCAGATGTAGCAGTCTTCTCTAATTAAACAATGTATTGGTCACAGAAAATGATGGGGAGTGGACTTTATTGTACTTCACTATAAAATACAGATTATAGGTAGAAAATTTTAAAAAATATACAGAATTAAGTCCTCCTTTAAGGAAAAGACACTGGCATCTCAAAGAGTATAGAGAATATCTATAAAGTCAGGAAAGTCTCGTTCACAGGAGAATGCATCACAGACCAGAGTGGGGTAATCAGCATTCCCTGGTGTAATCTCTAACTCATCCAGGTGGGTTATTCCCTTCGCTGTGACACTGTGGGAGGATTTGGTCAACAGTCTGAGGAGAAACAGGTTAGAATGTTGTTGCAAGGCCCTGGCAGGTTTGGCTCAATGGTTAGAACATTGATTCTCGGACCAAAGAGTGGGTGTGGGTGTGGTTCAACTCCTGGTCAAGGGCACGTACTTGGGTTGCAGGTTCAATCCCCGGCCCCAGTAGAGGTTGTGTGGGAGGCAATCAATTGATGTGTCTCTCTCACATGGATGTTTCTTTCTCTCTCTCTCTCTCCCCCCTCTCCCTCCCTTCCATTCTATCCAAAAGTTAATGGAAAAATATCCTCGGGTGAGGATGAACCAAAAAAATAATAATAATAAAAAAGGAAGAATGCTGTTGCAAACTTAATGTTCTCAGTGCTCACTATCTATTTCTAACCACACACTGCCTACGCTCTTCAAAAAGTGTTATGTGGACGCCCTTCCCGCTGTGCACAAGCAAGATTTCTGTCATGGAAAAACGAAGTATAAACAGAGCTTTTAAAAACTTTCGAAAATACTTCCAGGATATATCAGCTAATTTACATTTTATTCCAACTAAAACATATGAGTTAATATTGAAAATGAGTTCTGAGGATGCAAACTAGATATATGTCCATGGAATACTGAGTAATGTGCAATTATTTTTACAGTTTGGAGGCTTTCCCTGTAGAAATGAGTTTTCTCACTACTTCATAGAAGCACAAATGGAAATGTTCTCCACCCTGCTGGCCCTGTTCCTCAAAGGCTTCCTTATCTAAACGTCTGAAGCTCTGGATTGATTCATTCACCACAACCTCCGCTCCCTTTCTCCAAACTTTTAGTTTTACTTTCTTATTCTTCTCTGAGAGCTTTGCAACCCCAGCCCCGTTGTCAGAAAATCTTAGTCCCACAACTCCTGTCCCACCAGCACCTCCAGCCCCTTCCTCTGTCCTGCACCTTCCTCCCTGCATCGTTCACCAAACATCACACCTGGAATCGTCTGCATCGGTGTCTTATCTGCTCACGGTAGACTAAAGCCTGTCCAAGCAGGCCAAGAAATGAGAGGATCTGGCACTGAGAGACAAGGAAGGAATGACTAGTACAAAGGGCCCTGAGCACTGAGGGCCATGACCTCCCCCTGGAGAAGTAGGTCAAGGCTTCAGCACGGAGCTCAGCCGGGAAGAGGGGATCCCAGCTTTACAGTCAGAGACAAAGTTGGGAAGATGCTGGCAAAAATTGGTGCAGGCACTTATCTTTGTACGGACTGTAAAATGGGAAAACACTGACAGTTGACCCTACTAAAATCTCGCATTTAACTTTTTAATACATGAAAGGCAATTTTGGACTGTAGTAGCCAAACATAAACAAAACGAGAAAAAATATCATCAGCAATGAGTGATATGTGTTTTTGTTTGCTTGTTTGTTTTTTACTCAGGTTCCGGAAAGCTGGATCCTAGCACCAGCTTGGCTACAAAGTGTCCGAAATCTGCATGCTGTCTACACAGCACCCACTTCCCTAGTCCGTCCCATCTCCTCCCCAGTCCAAGTGTAGGTGCTCCGTGGCACAGTCCAACAATGTATTCCAACCCACTGCCTATTCTATTGCTGGCTGGGATCAAAGAGGGCATGTGCCCCAACCCAGTCTTGTTTCAGAATGTGCTCAGAAGCCAGGACAGCAATCCATTCTAATTAATTAAATGTGGATATGAAAGATGGTAACCTCGGTGGCAGCTGAAGATGACCTATGACCCTGACAGAACATTCAAGTGTAGTCTAAGAGATGTGCCTTGCCCTAACACATTCCCTTTTGCCACAACAGGAACTTCTAGTTAAGAGTGATTTGGGTCTCTGATAAAATAAACAAATCTGTAAACAAACTATTTTCTTTTATTTGAAGCAGTAGGTCACATCCTTAAGAAATCCATAAGAATGACTTGGGATAAACAGCTGAGTTTGCTCATGAACAGACATTGTAAATTATTGTAGCAGCTCCTGCCCTCAAAATGACTCTGTGTGTGTGTGTGTGTGTGTGTGTGTGTGTGTAAAGAGATTAAGGATTATGGACAGCGCCGTGTTAACTGCTGGCACCCTATTGTAAATACATTTCCAGGATCAATAAACAAATGCTGAATGAATAAACACATGAATGAATAAAAAATAAAATTAAACACAGGCCTTTCTACATAGACAGTTTAGATCATCAGCCTTAAATTCTAACATTGTTTTTAGAATGCTGACAAATAATTCCGCCTAAGCGAGCATTTTGAGAAGAAAAGGCCTGTGATCAGGTTTTTGAGGCACAGGCTCTTACTGAAAACGAAAACCAAAGCGGTGAACGGATTAATGCCACAAAGAAGGTGGTGCATACACTGCTAGGAATAGAAAAAACAATACGACATTCTTTGTAGTTGTTAATCCTCACTGGGAGAGGATATTTTCTTTCCATTGATTTTTAGAGAAAGTGGAAGAGGGGAGGGGGGAGAGAGAAACATCAATATGAGAGAGAAACATCAATATGAGAGACACATCAATTGGTTGCCTCCTGCACACAACCCAACTGGGCCAGGGATTGAATCTACAACCCAGGTACATGCACTTAACCTGGAATCGAACCCATGACCCTTCAGTGTAGCCAACGCTCTAACCACTAAACCACATCATCTAGGGCAACAATGTGACATTTTAAAGTGCATACTCAAGTATTTGTAGGTATAGTGGAGAATTCAAAGTAGCACACCTTCAAAAGGGCAACAAAACTATTTAAGAGTGCACTGAGAGTTCTAGGGGCAGGGACAAAAGCAGCCCATGTGACAGGCAGGAAAAATCAGACGCTGGGAAGTCACACAAAGCCCAGTGCTAGACAACAGTTGATCAGTAACTGCACAAGCTGCCTAGCTGTTTCAGGAAACTCACACAGAACAGAAGCAGCAGCAAATCGCCAAATTGAGATAACCATGGCAGCCGGCAGAAGGGACCCCACAGCGTGGAGCTATCCTAAAGCCATGGCCAACTGGGGCAGCCGGCCCAGGAAGCAATAGCAATACAGAAGGAGATGCCACCCTTCTTTCTAGCCTGCACGAAAAAATTAGCAACTTTTGAGCATAGAATACTCAACATCCATGAGCCTGCGTCTAATTTCCCCTTACTGCTCCAGTGCAACATCTCTGTGCAGACTGATTAGAACTCCTCTGGGCAGAATTCCCTATGGACAGTCCTGGCTCTCTAGGACACTAAGAATATTTCTGCAAATAGCCTTCAGTTCACCCATTTGTCATGATCATCATTACTGGTTCTCTGACTCAGAGAGTGCCAAGAACAAATTAAGTTCATATAGACGTATTCTCCAGTCAAAGGTGCTGGCGCTGTTTCCCAACAATTTTCCCTTGAATAATTTAAGGATCTGATGTGTTGTCGATTGCCCTTCAACCTCCAGCTCTGTCAACATTGTGTTCTTCAACATAAAAGTTTCAATTTTAGTATTTTATTTTCCGTGATAAATGGCCATACATCTCTGTTAACTGACCAGGATTACGCAGCATATGGAATGCCAAACCTTCTCTCTTTGAAATACAATTTCCTTTTGGCTTTTTGCCCAAACACAGTTAAGCAGTATTAGCTCCCCAGGCAGACCTCATTGTCTTTGAGTTAAATACAGTAAGAAGTGCTGATGCTTCGATTTCACTAATATCTTTGCTCTATAATCCTTTACTTTATGACCTGCCCCTGGCTGCTCCCTGAGCTAAGGATGTGCTGTTCATAAAGGAGGGTGACAAGACTCATCATACGATGATAAACAAAATGGTGTGACTTCAGCTTGCACACGAGCCATCAGAACACGATGTATGAATGTAGATGCTCTAGGCTACTCTCTGATCCAGCGCAAAAAGTAAAACATTGTGCTTTCATCTAACATGAGAACAATCTAGATTTCTGTTGTTTTCGTCTTTTACTCATAAAAGAGCCACTGACAGAATCCACCACAGAGAGTCATGTTGAGCAGATGATGGCGTCTGTGTCATCATTTCACGAGCTTTTAGAGCCTTCCTTGGATTAGCACTCCAAAAGCACATCAAACAGAAATTCAGTTTGGATTGGTGTTAACAGTTCTCAAACTGCTTAGCAGTATTCGAATCAGGAAGGAAGAAAAAGATAATTCGGAATGTTTCTTCCTAACAGATCCGTCTTTTATTTATTCTATTTAACACACACTGCTTGTATAATAAATCCTCTGTGCCGGGCACACTTAAGTGCTTTACAAATATTAACTTATTAAATCTTTATAACAATTACATAGAGTAGATTCGAAATTACCACCAATTTTTACAGATGAAGCTGAGGCACAGAGAGGTTAGGTAAGTGGCCCAAGGTCACAGAGCTTGTAAGGGGCATAGCCAGGCAGTCTGGCTCCAAAGTCTGTACACTCCCCCACGATAACAGGCTTCCTCTCTCTATGAAGCGGTGTTGAACATAAACCTCAGCCTTTAAAACCTTTGATTATCACCACTTGAATTTGGTTAAGGGAGAATAATAGTGGACCAACTTAAAATGTGGATAAAGAAAAATAGTATATATTTTTTACTTTAAAAAAAAGAAAACCTTAGCAATGTGACGAAGTGAAGAAGACAGATTATAGATCTTTGTCTCTAAAATCTGCAATAAATGAAACAGGTTCAAAATCTAAGTTTAATTTAAATTTAAATTTGGTTTTGATAAGTTTCTTAAATGACTACTGTTGTTTCCCCTAGGACATATTGATTTCACATCTTACTGTCTGGTTCTAGAAAACAGAGAAAGTAGAATATCTGGTTTTTAAATGACTATGCTACTTCTCTCCTGATAATAGTGTTATGTTCCAATAAAAACGATGTGGTAAAGAAAAGCAGCAAAAACGGTTTTGCACAGGGAAGATAAATGATTAGCATCAACTCTCTTAAATCAAGAACCTTGTTGGCCCTCAGCTCTCTCTCTCTCTTCCCCAACCTTCGTGCTCCAAACTTTGTTCTCCACCCATGTTACCATCTCCACTGTCCCCTCTTCACACTTCATTTCGGGGCGCTCAGCAACTGACACCTTTGGCTGTTAATCCTTCCTTCTCTTTTATCCTCTCTACTGCCTATCCCCTTTAAACTAAGGACGGGTTTCTTACCTATGTGTTTCGTCAGAGGATAACAATAACAATATTAATAAATTCATAACAACAAAATATTACTACCAGGCACTCTGCTAAGTGTCTTGAATAAGGACTTCTTTTAATCCTCCTAATCGCACTGCAAGGTGGAGTGGGATATTTAAGACCAATCAGAACAGCCACTGGCCATAAACAACGGGGCAGGTCTGAAGTGTGCAAACTGCCCACTATCGGCATTGCAGTGAGTATGTAGATTGCATCCATTTCACAGAAGAGTAACTCGGCTCTGCCAGTTTAAGTAACGATCGTACAACTAGTTAATGCCATACCTCAACATCACACCGGGGTGTGTTTGGCTTGGACATGACCTCCAGCACTATGGAGCTCACGGATCTTTGAAAGGAGCAGTCAATGGCCAAACATGTTTAGGAAACACCGCATATACTACTTCCTGTTTTGGACAGGAAAGTCAGCACCTTAAAGGCTCTGAGATGTCCAGGAAATAAACCTGTTTTACTTTACTGAACCCAGAGTTTTTCAAACTTTATTCGTTAGGAAACCTTTTCTTCCTGCAACACCTATTAAAGTATTCCAAAAATGCAGCAGGGAAACGTGTCTAGGAACACAGTTTCTTGGCCCTGGTAACCCTCTAACAGATGGCGGCCATAACTTCCTTCCTTCTAGTGTACAATAATTTGTGTTTCTGTCTTGTTTTTTATGTGTAGGTTTTTTTTTAATATTACTGAGCAAGTGATTTCTCAGCCATTAATTTAGGCTTATGAACCAGGGATACGAAAATTGCTAAATTTAAGAGTATTTTCTAATGATAGAGACTATTCTTGATCTGATTTATATAAATTGCACTGTGTTATCTGCTAGTGTCCTCCATGAACATATTTTCAAATTAATTGTAGTAGAATACAACCAATTAGTTGACATCTTACCTTTGGTGAATTAATTTTTTTTTAAATCACACTCTCACAAGGGCAATTAAGCAAGAAAAATAAATAAAAGACACCGAGATTGGAAAGGAAGAAATTAAAAAATATTTGCAGATGTGTTATTGTGTATATAGAAAATCCTAAGGAATCCATTAAAAAACAAATACGCCCGGCTGGTGTGGCTCAGAGGATTGAGCATATCCCATGGACTGAGAGGTCCTGGTTTGAAGGGCACATGCCCAGGTTGCCGGCTCTATCCCCAGTAGGGGGCGTGCAGGAGGCAGCAGATGGATGTTTCTCTCTGGCCGGGATGTTTCTATCTCTCCATTCCTCTCTCTCAAAAAAAATCAATAAAAACATATTAAAAACAAAAACAAATAAAACTAATAAAAGAGTTCAGCAAGGTTGCAGAATACAAAATTGATGTACGGATAGCACATATATTTCTACACACAAACAATTATGAACAATCTGAACATTAAATTAATACAATTCCATGTACAATAGCTCATAAACAATGAAATACTTAGGAATAAATGTAACAAAATAATGTAAGACCTGGACACAAAAACTACCAACAATCATTGAAAGAAATTAAAGAATATCTAAATAAATGGAAAGATATTTCATGTTAATGGATGATAAGACTTAATATTGTTAAGATGGCAATTGATCTATCAATCCCTAAATGGATCAACAGATTCAATGCAATACGAACCAAAATCCCAGCTGCCTTTTTGGCAGAAATTGATGAGCTGATTCTAAAATTCATATGGAGCCCTGGCCGGTTTGGCTCAGCAGTTAGAGCGTCGGCCTGCGGTCCAGAGAGACCCGGGTTCGGTTCCCGTTAAGGGCATGTACTTCGGTTGCAGTTTGTCCCCGGCCCTGGTTGGTCGTGTGGGTGGCAGCCACTCGATGTGTCCCTTTCACGTTGATGTTTCTCTCTCTCTCTCTTCCTCTCTCTCCTTCCTACTCTATCTGGACAAAAAATGAAAAAATGTCCTCAGGTGAGGATAAAAAAATAAATAAATAAAATAAAATAAAATTCATATGGAAATGCAAGGGACCCCAAATAGCCAACATGTTCTTGAACAAGAAGAAAAGAGATGGAGGACTCACATTTCACAATTTCAATTCTTACTACAAAACTACCATAACCAATACAACATGGTACTGGCAAAAGGATAAACAGAGAGAAAATGGAATAGAATTCAGAATCCATAAAAATCCTTGTATTTACAGTCAACTGATTTTTAACAAGGATACTAATGCCATTCAAGGAGGTTAATGACAGTCTTTTCAACAAACTGTACTGACACAAATGGATATCCAGATACAAAATAATGAAGTTGTACTCCTGACTAGTACAATTTATAAAAGTCATCCCAAAGGATATAGCTATAAGAGCTGAGACCTAAATGTTAAGTGTTAAAATATAAAACTCAGAAGATAACATGAGAGTGAGTATTCACGATCCTGATTTAGGCAGTAGTTTCTTATATGTAACAAAAAACCACAAAGGCAAAAATCAAAGGCTCCATTAAAATTTTAAAATGTTTTCATCAAAGACTATCATCTAGAAAGTGAACTGACAGAATGAAAGAAAATATTTGGGAACTACTTATCTGGAAAGGGGCGTGTATTAAAAAATATGGGAATTCTTAAACCTCAAAAAATTTTTTTAAATCACCTCATTAAAAAATGGCAAAGGATCTGAACAGACATCTCTCCAAAGAAGATATATAATTGGCCAAGAAGCACATGAAAAGGTGTTCAACGTTATTAACCATCAGGAAAACACAAATCAAAACCACAATTAGGTACCACTTCATAACCACTGGGATGGCTATATTCAGGACAAATTTGTAAGCTTTGTCAAAGATGTGGAAAACTGGGGTCCTCATACATCGCTAGTGGAAACATAAAGTGACACGTTTGCTTTGGAAGATGGTTTGTTAGTTTCTCAAAACACAGAGTTCCCATAAGACGTAACAATTGCAGTCTTAAACATACTTTCACACAAACTCTTGTGTACAAATGTGGAAAGCACCATTATTCACAATAGGCAAAAGTGGAAACAACCCAAATGTCTATCAAACGATGAATGGATAAACAAATGGAGTATCCATACAATGGAATATTATTCAGCAATAAAAATAAAATTCAGGTATGTGCTATAACATAGATGATCCTTGAACACATTATTCTAAGTGAAAGAAAAAATACATTTGTATGTAATATCCAGAATAGACAAACCCATAGAGACAGAAAGCAGATTAGTGGTTGCCAGGCATTAGGGGCAAGTGGCCATAGGAGTGATTGCTAATGGGTATGGAATTTCTTTTAAAGAAGGGTGAACATTAAAATGTTCTGGAAAGCCCTGGCTAGTTTGGCACAGTGGTTAGAGCATCAGCCTGTGGACTAAAAGGTTGCAGCTTTCATTCCGGTCAAGGGCATGTACCTGGGCTGCAGGTTTAATCACTGGCCCCTGTTGATGGATGTTGATGGCCCCTCTTTCTCTCTCCCTTCTTCTCTCCCTCCTTCCCTCCCTCCCTCCTACTCTCTCTAAAATCAATGGGAAAATATCCTCTGGTAAGGATTAACAACAACAAAATATCCTGGAAAGAGTTAGTTGTGACCAATGCACAACTTTGCAAATATATTAAAAAATATAGAACTGTTTACTTTAAGATGGTGACTTCACTGTGTGTGAATTATATATCCATAAAGCTGATAATTTAAAAATTAATCACATGCTCTTCCCCATATACCTGTATTTTAACATCACCAGTTTAACATAGCTTGACAGCAAAAAAAATAATCGTGCTGCAAAACCCTAGTTTATAGTACCCAACTCAAATTTCTATGATTTCAGCCACTGGGAACAGAAAATATAACCAAGATAAGAAGTATCATTGTACTGATGAAACGTTTCAAAACTATACCATTTAAGGAAGTTTAAGTAAAGAAATCACCATGATGTCTTTCCATGTTGTACTGAGAGTGCTATTAGGGAAACAAACTCCCTTGAAGTTGATGCATATATATTACAGTTTAAAAATGTTAATTAGTTTTTATCTAAGCATGAATGTCCCTTGGAGAACTAGTGACAAAAGCCACAGGTGGGAATGAAAAGAACACAGCTTATCAGAAATGAGGAATAATGTCTATGTTGCCAAAGTAACCAAATTGTCTCATATGAAATGTATGATTTGACATTCATATCAATATTTCTAAAATGCAACCCTTATCTTGCCTGTGTTGTAAATTTCATTTCTTTGTAATGACTTCACAGGTTTCCCCCTTCATAAGCATGTCTCCTGTATTTCTGTTTCCAGAATGAATTAAACCAGAGAAACTTGGCCCAGGCTGTCTCTCTCTCACTCGCCATGGGGAAGAAATCATTGTTTTCATCCAGTACACCACACTATATGGTAATTGCTCTCTCAATCTTCAGTCTCCCACCTGAACCTCTTTTATAACGATCCCCAACTCACAGAATTGCTGATGGCAAAGGATCTGAGAGATAATCTAGCTTAGAGTACAAAGTAGATAGATGATCAATAAATATTTGCTGAACTAAATCCTTTGCTTTTTAGCACTAATCATCCCCAACCTCCCAGTGAAGCAATGGTTTAAACTCCAATGATGGGAAACTCATTGCCTTAGGATATTCTACATCCTGGCTGAAGAGCTCTAATTATTAGAAAGCTATCTTCCTATGCACTTTTAACCTCCAAATCCTACTTGATTCTTCTGTAGCCACATACAATCCTGCTTTCATGCTTTTCCTGTAAATAATTAGACATGTTTATGTCTGATGTCGTTTAACTCTGGTTTGTGTATTTGTTTGTTTGGCTCTTTCCAAGCTCAGAACTTTACAGTTCCTCTTGCTGCAACTGTCAGACTGAGCTCACCAATCAAGTTTGAACACATGATTTTTTGGAACCTGGTTCTTGGATCCTTTTTTGGAACTATGCATGGGTTTCCAGACTCACATTTCTTGAACTTACGATGGATTCTTGACACATATTATGATTCCACCTCTCTTACAAGCAGGTGTGCTCCTTTTAAACCAAATGTAGCTCTATTCTGGTGGCAAGGTCTATCCTTCAAAGTCTAGATGTCATCTGGTTCAACTAGCCTCTAGGCAAATAATTCTTTATGGTTCCCTTGCTCCAATAACTTAATCTCCAGGCCTGCAAGGGAAAAAATCTCCCTTTCTGATTACATCTATGTAGCCAGCTATAGAAAAATTTTTATATCCCCCTCTCTCCTAAAAGGTCCAACATACCTAGGATTTAGTAGTCTCTAGCGATATATCCAAGATTACTCTGGTGGTGTCATTGGTCCTTTAAAGTTCCAGTAGAACAGGTTGGGATGTACAGTTTTGACAAGTTTTGGAGAGTTTTCCTCCATATTTCAAGTACACTTCATGAAGATGTATCATGTTCTGACTGGCCATTTCACAGAGATGTAACATGATTTCCCTGTATTTTTTTTAGCAATATCTCCTTTATATCTCTACCACCACCATCACCATGTCCCTCTCAGCCAATACCAGGTGATCTCACTCTGAAATTCTCCTTATTCTACTGTGGATCCAGAAGATATAGATAAACATGGTTATTCTGAATAATTGTGCCTCATCTCCAGAATTCACTTATTCGATCATAATCATTTGAGGATTTGTTCCTTAAACTGTACCCATGTTGATGCAATCCTGACAGAATGGTTCCTCCCACTCTGTTTCAGATTGATTTGTAAATGGAGATCCCAGGAAGTCAGTCATTCAACAGGTTCCTCTCAAACAATTTTGCATATTAAGCTCTGCTTTAGGTTTAGAGAGAATAAATGCCTTCAGGGCCTGGGTCATGTCTGACTGACTTGTCACTGGAGACTAGAACAGTGACAGACATCATAGATTCAAACCAGGTCTAGGCATCAAACATATTTGAAGTTTGGTTCTATGATTGCTAGGCTAAATTATCTAAGAAATGAAATAATTTCTTAGCCAAGTTTAACGGTTTCAGTACTCTGCACATAATAAATGTCCCCAATATGTTAAATAAATGAGCTCTAGCTAGTCTAAAATTCTCCATTTTGAAGGTTGTAATAAGTAAAAATGTGTATATTCACAAACAGGCCATCCAAATGTCATTAAAGATCTTAAATATTAACAATTCTAAACAAGTAGTTCACATATAGTAGCATGTTAATATTAAAAGGCTTCATACATTTTTTTCTTATATTAAAAAGAACACCTGCTGTTAAGGCTGTATTTACTCTGTACATAAGAAACAAACAGTTAAGGATGAAGTAATTAAAGGAACTCTCAAAATCTCAGTATCCTTGGATAAAAATAATTTTCTTCAGAAAATAAGTCAGACTTTACTTATACTTCTATTCTTAACTCAATACATGAAAATTCTCCTTAAAAGTGTACCGACTCTCAGCCCTATCAATTATATGCCCATTTCCAAAAGCTTCTCTTATTAGATATTTCTTTTATTTCATAATAAATAAACAATTTCCTTGTGCACTGTTTGCTTATGATAGTAAGTTAACTGGGTTTTGACAGTTCTCTAACATGCTTCAGAAACTTACTAACCCAGACATTCTCTTTCGTTGTCTTTGGAAGCATGAAAACTTGTTTAAACATCATAAAAATAGGCTCTTATCAGTCAAAACCAGAGGGGAGTTGCAAAATCAAAACTATACACAAACGGATCTCGCATGGGAAAGCCACATGGAACACCACAGAGCCGAGAGGGGACTTGCTTTCTCCCATTCACGGAAATAATAGTTAATATGCTTTAAGAATTAAGGCAATTATATTCTCTGACTTAACCAAAATTGTCTTTAATTCTGTGAGTTTATTAAAACTTGTGGGTTTTTTTCTCAAACAAAATTAAACTAATATTTTAAAATCTGGGATGCTTTAAAATATCATTTTTATTTTTCATAAATAAGATGTTTTTTAATATAAGTAATGTTAAATATGAAACCACAGGGGTGATGGGTCACACATGCCACAGCAATTTTTATAGCTAGTCAGAGAAAAAGGTGAGATGGTATTCATCAAAACTTGACTCAGAATATCCAGAAGTGTTTCTTATAGATACCATGTAGTAACAAACATTGATTTCAGTTCATTTAGAAGCCCAAGTGGATCATAATGTTTTCGACATCAACAGGATAGGCTTCAGGAAAACAGTCATGTTTCATAATCATATGATCATATTCTGATATACTTTATTTTTTAATGTCCTATGTTTATATAACCCAATGTGTTATTCACATAATATAAATGAAGAAGAACAAAAATTTGCTATCTTTTTAAAATACAAATGTTGTTTAATACTGAATAACTGGTTATAAAGGCACAATACGATAAAGAGAAAGCATTAACCAACATACCTAGAAAAAGTATTTCTGTTTTTCACGTGATAGCTATACAGCGATAAAGATACATAGCTTGGAAGAGCATTCACAGTAATCAACACTTGTGCATTTAGAACTTTATCCACCATGACAACTCCAGTAAGATGGAGCTAAAACCTCTGGATGAGTTTAATATAAATTGGGTTTCCTTCTGAACTAACGCAGCACACAGAGCACTCAAGTTCGATAGTTATTTGAAAGAGCTTGGTTAATCGTGAATTGTCTCTTTACCATAAAAAGCTGCTCATATGCCAAGGGATGAATGCACATTGAGAGAAATCAAAGTCAGGAGCATTCTTTTTAAGACCTATGCCTATATTTACATTGTTTGGTTTGCTTAAAAACAAGTCATATTCATTTCTAGTTCAGAAAATCATAGATATAAGTGCTCCAAGGGACATCCCTTCAACATTTATTTTCTAATTATATCAATGATTGAGAATGTATTGTTGAGTTATGATAATGTTCACGGTGGCAAAAATCACATCAATACTCTTGTTTGGTTAGATTTTGCAATTAAACATGGAGAAACCTATTGATACATGAAAATTCTCATTGATAAGACAAAATCTACCAGGTGAGTATCTCATATAGTTTAACAGTACTCATATATATATATATTTAACAGGACGTGAACAAGGGAATATTCTCTTGTAAAAAAAAATCTAGTCATTCTCAAAAGCATAACAAATAATTCTCCCAGACTATCTTATTAGCAATATCATGAATTAAACAATAGAAATGCTTGTTCAAACTGGTTTTTTTTTTCTGATAAGAAACACTGCATTTTAAAAAGCAACCTCTATTTTAATATTTAATACCTCAGCATATCTAGATCTCCAAGAGTAGCAAGCTATTTAAGAAAGAAGTGCACTCCTTGTAATGTTAAAAGCATTGCTGGCACTTTATATTATCTGCTTTTTAATGACTGTATTTTCCTAGCATTAAAAATGAATTAATCTCTTTCTTCCTAAGTACTCTTGAACACGGTGGAAGAAATAGCTCAACAGGTTACTTTCCCTTGTAGAAGCCATATAGATGGTTGCCTCGCTTTTCATATTTGGGTTAAAAGCAAAACATCTGACTATGCATGCAACTCAAAGCTCATCACCTTTTATAGGGTTTTGCAGACCCAAGATTTTCTTATTTCCTGTTGAATTACTTTGAGTCTAGGGTAGAGTACTGAAAAACAAATGAAACATGATTCAGGTACTCTCTATATAGTGTCATTCAGCAGAGAAGTCCCAGTTTTACTCTACAGTCTTACAGTAAAAGTGCTTTAAGTAAATTAATATTAATAATTTGGAGGAATATGCAAACAATCGTCACATCAATTTTCCAAAGGCACTTTGGAATTATTAAGTAAAGATGCCCATCCTTTCGCATTCTGACATGTTTCAATCTTCACAGTGTTGCTCTATATTAATTCCAATCACACTGACTGAACAATAGCATCTTGGTGGAAGACTGCTTTAAAAAACAGAGTGAAAAGTTCCAGTTCTGAGCAAGGTGGTAGCAAAGAGTGAACACCATGTCTCCCACTGAATGTAAGAGGACAGAATGCAAGGAGTAGCTATCTATCTAAGGACTCTGAATAGCATCAGGCAGTGTAAAGAAGGACATCAGGTTTGAAATACCAACAATTCAATGATGAGTTTACCATTTTTTCTCCCTGGCCTGAAGTCAACACACTGGCAATAGACACCAGGACGCAGATGGAGCAAACTCCAGGGGAAGCCCTGCAAAGGGTACTCCGAATGAACAGAGAGGTTGCAGAAATATCCAATTTCCCCTCCATTCTCCCTTCTGCTGCACCTCAGCTCATAGCAATCCATCATGTCAGCCACAACCAGCAGCAATGAGATCTTGTAGAAGCCAAACTCTGAGGGAGAAGAACTGTTCGCTTCATTTGATGGCACCAGGGTTACAGAAGGGTGGGCAAGCTCTGTTTGTCTGTTTCTCTCTGCCCTCCCACAGCGTGGCCCTGGATGCTGCCCCAGTTGTGGAAGTACATGGCAGAGAAAGGAAGCGAAAGCCTCAGTTTTCTGGAGGGAGAAAGGGAAACATCAACCAATGGGAAATGTCTGGGGAAATAACAGAAAGAGAGGAGCTTGAGAAAGTGACCTCATAAAGACTTTTTATGAACACCTGGGCTCACCTCCAACTGCACATGTGTAGGCTTGATCCTACTCAGCGTGCCAAAAACTTTGAGAACTGAATTACGGATAGACCACCACACAGTCTCAAGCTGGCCATTGCAGGGTACACACATGGGACAGATTCAAATAACACTGAAAAGACTTTAAAACTGAGGTGATGTTGGAACTACAACCCACAGAAAGTGAGTTCAAATCATGTCCTAAAACTAACCAGCTTGACTGATCGTAAAAAACTGACATATTGACAGTTTCTACAGAATTTAAACAAGATCCAGGGCCTCATACAATATTCAAAACATCCAGGAAAAAATCCAAAATTACTCAGCACAGAGAGAACAACAAACATCTCAGTTGCACAGGAAAATATATTAAAGAGACACCATTCCACAGTGATAAAGGGTGAAGTCACTAAGAAGACACAACCATCCTAATTGTGTATGCATACAAGAAACAGAGCTACATACATGAAGCCAAAACCAACAATACAGAAAAGAGAAATAGACAAGTCTACAAATATAGTTAAACATTCCAACACTCCTCTCTCTCAGTAATAAAGAAACTGTAGAAAGTCAGCAAGGATTGATAATAACTAAAAATTACCATCAATCAACTAAATCTAATTGACATTCATAGGTTACTCAACCCAAAACAGAATATACATTCTCTTCAAGGGCAACTGAAACAGTTCCCAGAACAGACCATATCCTGAATCATAAAACAAATAATAATACATCTGAAGTAATTAAAATCATATACAGTATGTTTTCAGACCATAACTGAATTAAACTAAATATCATAAACAGAAAAATAAGAGCAAATTACTCTCAAATGCTTGGAAGTTCACAATATATTTCTAAATAATCTTTGAATCAAAGAGAAAATCTCACAGGAAATTAGAAAATATTTTAAACTGATTGAAAATGAAAATACAATATGTTAAAGTTGTAAAATGTATCTAGAGTATAGAAGAAAATGTATAGCACCAAATGCTTCCATTAGAAAGAATAAAAGTCTCCAAATTTCATTGAAATAACTAGAAAAAAAAAAGGGCAAATAAACACTAAGCAAGTAAAGGGAAGAAAATAAGAGAAAAGCAGAAACCAATGAAATTGAAAAAGAAAAACAATAGAAAAGGTCAATAAAACCAAAAACTGAAAGGCAGAAAAGATAACACACAAATTACCAATATCAGGAATAAAAGATGGAAATATCACCACAGATCCTGCAGGCATTAAATGGATAACAATGTAATATATGAACATTAGTGCACATAATTCTAACAATTTCGATTAAATGGACCAATTCCACAAAACCTGAAAAACTGCAAGAACTAGTAATAATAGATAGTACAGTATACTAGATAGTATCTACGATCCTAAAACTATTAAAATTTTGACTTCGGGGGGGGGGGCATTTTTTTAAAGAATCTCCAGATCCACTTAGCTTCACTGGAAAATTCTACCAAATATTTAAAGAAGAAATAGTACCATAAATTAATCCAAAAATTCTCTCAGCAAACTAGAAATAGAAGAAAACATCCTTAACCTAATAAATGGCATCTAAAACCTACATATCTCATCTTATGTTATGAAAAAAGGCTGAATAGTATCCTGAGTAATCCTAACCATTGCAATAAGTCAAGTAAAAGCAATAAAAGCCATATAGATTGAAAAGGAAGAAATAAATTTGGCTCTATTTGTTGATGACATAATTGTCTACATAGAAAACCCTAGGAAATGCACACACAAAAAGTCTTAGAACAAGTATGTTTAACAAGGCCACACAGCACAAGGCCAACACACAAAATTAATTTTTTTTTCAAAAGTACCATTTACAGTATCTCCAAAAAATGAAATACTTAGGTATTTCATTGTTGTATATGTATATACAACAAAAATCAAAAAAGACCTAATAAATTGGAAGAGAAACCATGTTCACCAATAAGAAGACTTACAAAATAGAGATGTCAATACTCTCTGAATTGCCTACAAATTTAATAAAATTATAACCCAAACCTCTACTGGATTTTTCTTTCTTTTTTCTTAGATATAGACAAGATGATTCTAAAATTTATATAGAAAGGCAAAGGGCCTAGAATTACTCAACATTTCAGGGCTGGGAGGGGAGGGGCACAGTTGGAGGAATTACATGATCCGATTTTAAGACATACTTTTATAAAACTACAGTAATCAAAACTGTGTGGAGTTGGTGGGAGGATGTACAATAGCTTATAATAGTCAGCACATACATAAATCCATCCCATGGTGTCCATTAGATCTTTGACAAAGGTTCAAAACCAACTAAACGGTGTTAGGACAGCTGAACATCCACATGCCAAAAATAAAGGGAAGAAATGAACCTTATTGTAGACCTCACACCTATGTAAACTTAAAATGGATCACAGATCCAAACAACAAAGTAAAGCTATAAAACATTTAGAAGACCACATCGGAGAAAATCTTTGTGACTTGGGGTTAGGTAAAGCTAAAACACCAAAAGCATGATCTGTAAAAGAAAAAAATAATGGATAAACCGGGCTTCATAAGAATTGAAAACCATTTGTTCTGTGAAGGACACAGTTAGAGAAACAAAGCACAAGGTACAGACAGGTCAATAATTTCTATAATCACGTAGCCAACAAAGAACTTTTATCTAATTCCATATCCTGAATGTAAAAGTGACCACTCAAATCTATACATGTCTTCAAATTCATAGACCTGTACACACACATACTAAAAAATCCCTTTACATAATTTTAAAAATAATATAAAAATTTTTAAATGGAATAAAATGACTACAAACCTTCCCATTATATTATTATTTTTTAGTAGGATCTGAGGTAGAGCTACGTAGTGCAAAATCCAGCCATTTTTGTATTTTCTCAGATAACGTTAAAAATGATCTTAATTATCCTGGAGATCAATCACAGAACGTAACCAGGTTGAAGTGGAGAACCAAGCCTAAGAACTCTGCCCTCACAGAAAGCAGGAACCAAAAAACGGTCTAATTAGTGTCATTTGCAATGAAATACTGAAGTGGTTAAATGTTACAATGGTTTTCTTTGACAATTTACAACCAAACCAAACTTTTACTGTCTTTTAATCTAATGAAACTGCCCTATCCCTGCATAGTACACTAATCAGAAATTATCCCAGTTAGTTTACTTCTGTGGTTTAACGTCAAGTCTCCTCCCAGTTGACCTGTGTGTTATGAATGCTATTCTTTGACACTGTGCGCATTGGTGAACAACACGATTGAGACTTTTTTTTTTTTATCTGACTCCTGTGAACTGCAACACTCTATATTTTTAAAAATACAACGGTATTCTGAGAAACAAATTAACTTTATAGTATATATATATTTCTTTCAAAATCCAGTCCCCAACCCAGAATTCTATTTTGCTTCTTTATTACAATAAAATACATAAGTAAATTAAATCTTCAGGCTGTACGTGGATGTTTTACTTCAATAGATGTATAGCTATTTTTCACAAACATTCAACAGTCTCATTTGGAGCCCGGGGATAAAGAGATGAAATTTCTCGTTTTGAGACATAAACTTGGTGGAGGTGGGTGAGCTAATCCCAACAATATCTTACAATTCAATAGCCCCAATTCATTCATTACAGTCCTATAACCATTAAAAGTCAGGACTAATTACTGAAGATACTTGTCATGTGTGTGGAAATACACTTAACACTTTTATAGGCATACCTTGGAGATACTTCAGGTTTGGTTCCAGACCATTGTAATAAAGCCAGTATTGCAATAAAGCAAATTGTAACCTTTTTGCTGGTGGAGGGTCTTGCTTTCAACTTGTAAAAAAACATACTTGTGAAGAGTAATACAGCAAAGCACCATAAAATGAAGTATGCCTGTATGTGCTATGACCCTCCTTAATGGCTTGGGGACTCAACTAAAGATTCAAGCTAAGAAGATTACCAGGAACCACAGGCTTTTAGGGGGTTACAAGGGAGGAAATGCAGCTTGCCAGCAAGGCAATATCAGGCATTCTGCGAGATTCTCTGCAGCAAGTCACACAGTTGCTCAGGTGCAAGAAGACAAGATACACATCAGTGGGTGTGGGAGTCACCTGGTTAAAAGTCTCATGCTCCATGGGAGTCCACATCTACTATATCAATCCCATAAGCATAGCTTCCAGGGCACCCCTCATGGGACATACCATTTATAAGTCACCATAGTCAGGAAAGCCCAAACATAATGGCAACTCCATTGGGTACTAATAATTCATTTATAATTCTTACCAGGACATATGCAATCTATCAATCAGAGGTCATGGCAGAAACAATATTGCTTTGTAATTGAGTTGGAGCACTACCCCTAACAGGTTACCACGTGATCAAAGGTACAGCGCTTACCAAAGTTCAAATTCTCATGCAGACAGAAAAAAGGGTTTGTTAACATTTCGCTTAAGTGTAAATAAATGAAAACAAGAGAGGAAATTTGGCATATACAACTTTTCTAGATTTTAAGTTAGAAAACGTGGGTTTGAACCCTGATGCTGCACCTTGACAACTGTATAACGTTGGAAAAATTCTTTTACCTCTCGACTTTTTTTTTAATCAGAAAATGTGGATGATAATTGTTCCCCAAAATATATTTTGAGGGTGAGATGATAGGGTAGATTTGGATTTACTTGGAAGGTGGCCCAGAATTAGAGTTCAGTTAATGCTAAAAATAAAATTAAAATTGATGAGATAGAAAACTTACGTTACCAGATCCATAGTAATATGACCACCATGTGAATGTCAAAGCCTAGAGTTTGACTCTCTACCATCAGCCACTTGTTCTTTCGCTTCCAATCACTCCTCTACATACATGACCACGTCTGGTACTCTTTGGAAAACAAGGAGCACACCCAACTCTTTAAATACCCCCCAGAGAACCAAGCTAGATGCTCAATAAATTCTTGTGAAACAATCACAAGGGGAAGGGGAGCGGCTGGGCAGAGGTGGGCAAAGGGGAAAATGGGGGCCATCTGTAATAGTGTCGACAATAAAAAACATTTACTCATATCTATAACACAAGCAATATAGATGATCCCAATCCTCAGACACATTCATTGAAACTCATTCAATAAATATTGTCTGAGCCATTACCAAGAGTCAGGGATGGTGTTAGGAGCTAGAAACAGAATTCTTAACAGCCAAACACAGTTCTTGCCCTCACACATAGCTTGCATTCCAGCTGAGAATGCTCTTGAAAAGTGAGAAAACACTCAAAAAATAATTGCATAGTGTGTTAGCTTTGTGATAGAAACAATACCTGAGGCAGAGACTATCCAGGCAAATCATTTTATATAAGATGGTCACAGATGCTGTGACTTCGGCAGAAATTTGAGGACTTACCCAGATGAGAGAAAGAGGAGAGGTCAAGGCATAGACCTTGAATTAGAAAAACAAACAAACAAAAAAACCTAGTATGTTTGAGAATGGATAGAAGACCATCTTTGGATGATGGCCTTTCAGTTGATTCAAGAAAAAGAAGGGGGAAAAAAGGTGTAGCAGTTTACTTACAGGGCTACATTATTTCAAAAAGCCTTTCAGAGCGTGGTTCAGGTTCATTAGAATTATCATTCGAGTGCTAACATGGTCTCTATTTCAATCCCCAAAGCTCAAGTTGGTATAGGGTGGCAGGGCGAAGATTACTAATGAGATGTCTGCAATAAACAGTGATAAAGGTCTACTGTGGAAAAATAAATCTCAGCTCCCCAAAATGGCAACGACCTGAGCCATACTAGAACCCTTTAACTTTAAGCAGATCTGGTAATTGGATCAAGCTAGCAGCAGTATTTTACACCCAAATTGAATCTAGAAAAAAACGAAGGTCCAAATGTTCAGCTCCTGCAAGATTTAATGTAATCTATGTCCATCTGGTCTTTTGGCGGAGCAGATGAACTGTGGTAGCCATTTGGCAAACTTCCATTAAACACAGATCTTTAGACATGATTTCTTTCTGCTCTTCAAATAAGCGCCGATGCAGGGCTTGATGCTGTGTGTACCTAGTAAAACATTCCCATTCCAAGTAGGAGACTATTTTGAATATTATTTTCAATCAGGGATTTGCTTAAAATAATAATAAGAGATTATACCGCAAGTAATTTAATTTCTAATCTGCAAGTATGTGGTGGCCAGAGTGATTTCTGCCGCATAATGTTTGGGTTGAAGCACAATGTGTTTTTCATAAGCACCTGAAATTGGAGCACAATTTATTCTACTTCAAACAAAGAAGATTGTCCTATTTCTTAAATGAAATGATTCATACACAAACCGTCATATGTTGGGGAGGCTTTAGAAATGTGTTCAGCAGTATTTGGAAACCTTAGGAGGCAAATAGCAGGAAAGCAGAGCAGAAGCAGGACAGAGGGCAGGGAAAAGGAAAGGGAGGAACCCGGGTGAAACACAGACACCTGCAGGACCAATGAAGTTGCTTTGTAGCATATTGTTCTTTGATCTTTTCTTCCTACATACACAGTAGACTTGATGAGTTTCTGCTTGTGCCCAGGAGAGTTTATTAAGTTAGCTGACCTCTTTACTGTAATGTTTTACACAAGTCATACTCAGCATTTCTCTTTTAGACCTTCGTTTGTTTTCAATTTTTATAAAATTTAAGTGGAGAAAGTTTTTTTTTTTTTTTTTCTTACAATCTTTACAAAAGCTAGAATCCATTGGCAAGCTGGAGTTTCTCAGCCTTTTCATCTTGAAGGTTAATATCAAAAAGAATGACTGCTTCTTAAAAATATCATTGTAAAAACTGCCTTCCAGTCCTACTGTAATACTGGAGAAGAGTAATTCAAAAGTCTTATCTACACCAGTGGCCTCTCAGGTCAATGAGATGTCCGTGTTTGAAAGGGGAGTGGCAGACGGAATCTTGCTTGTTTCCCCCGGTAATGATCTGTGATAGGCTGGCAATCCTGATTACAGCCTGTCATTTTCAGGCACCTGAACCTCATCATTCTCCGTCTGCTTTCTATATGCTCCATGAGTTCTGAAGGATCTTTTCAAGGATGATGAGGGATGGAATCTTTCTTAAAGTATGTTTTGAATCTCATCCAACAGAGATGACACAATAAATCTTCAGGCTATTTTGGACCATATGTCACAACTCCTGAAGGCAAACGAAGGCTCTCACAGCTTTAAGGGATTACTTAACGCTGACAGCTGTTGAGGTATTTGTCCTGATTTTTCCTCTTTCTTTCCATCAGAGTATCTGCATAAGATGGCGTGGCTGGTGAGTTGGATGATATGTGATATGCTTGATATATTATCTGAAATCACATAAATTTCCTATGATCCTTCATGTTTATCCATTCAGTTCACTCACAAATATTTGTAGCAACTGTGCGTTTGTCCAGGCCTTAGAAATGTAAAAATGAGATCATGTCAAGTTGGAAATGTAAAAAAGAGATAAAACAAGCCTTTAAAGGTATGCTATAGGTTACTTTAAAGAAAAAAATCATTAATGCATCAGAGAAGGTTGACTTGGGAATATTAGGCTGGCAATGAAAATATCTAGATTTTAACAAATGGGACTTACAGCAGATCACCAAACCCCTCTGGGCCCCAGTGACTTTGAATATGAAATGCATGGCTTCCCTCTGTTTTTAAAATTTCCCTACATAGTTTTAAAAGACAATGGTAGACTGGATCTATTATATTCCACAGTTATATATCTAAACAGTATGTTAGGTACCCTTTTGGAAATCAATGAATTTTAAAGCTACTATAAAAGGATTAAATTCCTTAACAAGCTATAAATGTATTTGTAATTAAAGAAAAAAATACTTTTTTATATCAAAAAAATATAAAATACTTTTTTATATCAAAAGGAAAAATTTGAATCCAGTCTCCAGCGACAGGATATTTTTTTAATTTACAGTTTTCAAAATTTTTTTCTGATTCTAAAAATTCAGAGAAAGATCAACAGAAAATGTTGTAGTGATGGAAGGAAATCTGAACAATTCTTGAAGATGTTAATGTGGGCATCCTCTCGCTGACTATAGTATAAGTCTTTCCCCAATAAGCAAAGATTTTAAAAAGATATCAGAGATGTAGTGTATGGCTGTGCACGGGCAGGGTAAAACCAGCTTGCAAGGACCTTCCCAGAGAGTATGTACATGACTCAAAGTTCAAACACTTGCTGCTGAGGCTAGGCCACTGTGCCAACTGGTGTCACAGCTTCAGACATAAACGGCATCAGCTCCTGATACTTCCAAAGGTCTATCGTGGATAAGGGGCAGACGTGGATTAAAATAAATGGTTTGACTGTTGTAAGTCTGAGGAAGGAAAAGCTTTTGCCTAGTGAACAAGCTTTATGTAATCTGTTTGACTTCAGGCCAAATACCGGTTTCTAAATGCTAGACTTCCATGTGCCTGCATAGGAGTTACTCAGAGAGTTCCAGAATTACCCGCTCTCTGGAACATTTGTAAAGATTCCAAGTCAGGACTCAAGGATGGGGCCTCAACCCCGCGTCCTGAGAAACCCCCCTCGGTGATGGGAGCACACAGTCAGGTTGGGATGTGGAGACGCTGTCCTGGTCACAGTCACACCTCACTTGCAATTCTTCAGTGGCAGAGCCAAGAGTAAAACTTGGTTCCTCCCAGTGATTAAGCTGTAGAGTACTGTGTTCTAGCAGAAATAAAGTTGTAGCACGAGTATTATCTTTTTCAGATAAGAGATATTGGAGGAAACAAAACAAAACAAAACAAAACTTTGACTCTCACTGTTAGATTCATTCACCAATCTTTACTCTCTACTCTTTATTGGTGCTAAATTAAGTTGTAGGGACATCGGGCAATAAAATCTTGACTAACAAATGAAATCCTCATTTTATAAAGTGCTGAATAAAACCAATGTCTAATCATAAATTCATATGCACATTAGGATATCAAAACCTGTAGTAACTGACTTCATGTTCAACTACACATAAAATATTTTTACAACCATGTTACCCAATATCGAATCTACTACACAAGGAACAGAACACTAATGAATTCTGGAACGGAGAAACCCATCACAAGAAGAGGGATAATATTAATTATTCAGTTTATTTCATCAATATAAAAAAACAAATGATGTAGTTTTGCCACAAACTGTGTTTTTGGCCATAATCTTCCAAAAGAATGACTCACTACTTTTACTTCTAGAAAATTATTAAAGTTTTCTTTATGTTTTTCTAATAAATCAGGAGCTCTAATTGTCATTGAAAAAATTTAAATAATAATCTTGCTAATATTTATGTACAGAAGAGCAACACAATGGCATTATGTCATGGATAAGTTGGTGACTGTGAAATAATTATCATCAAAATTAAGTATAAAATGAAATGCAGTGTTCTCTATTGAGTAAATTTAAATCTTGTGCAATATTTAACCTAACTTGATTGTATAAAATAAACTGGAAAAGCATAAGAACTTAAACCTTTAACTTAAAATATTATGGCCAAAGACTCTCTATTTCCAAACTGTCAAATATAAAAACTGATATTACTGCCAGAGTTTTCCCCAAGGTTGAAGAACCAGCAGTAATTAAAGAACATTTATCCAGTCAAAAAACAGAGACACAATATACAGTATGACATCAACTTGGCTGCCATAGTCTCCCAAGGTCAGGAAATCCATCACAATGACAACGGCTCATAGCTAGAAACAGGGCAGAGTGACTTTAATGAGTAAGAAGCAAGATAGTATTTTGTAAAGAAGCCAACTAGACATTGCAGTGTAGGAAAGGTGCCACCAGAGACTCCCTGAAGTTATTTCAACCCTGCCATGGAGACAGACGACGATAAAGCAGATAAGGGTGAACACACAGCAGAAGCCAACAGCACAGTCAGTCCCAAGGTCTACTTGAATCCTGAACAAACGGCATTGATTTAGAAGCATTTATGTGGTTTACTTCCCACGTCTTGGGCATAATTGAGATATCACATAGCACAACCTCAGGGGATGCCATTTACCTAGAATACAATGAGATTACCTTTTGTTAAACTGGGGAGATTAACAGCCCTATATTCTGATATTATAAAGACTGACCCCTAACTGTGTCAGAAAACCTCAAGGTAATAGCCAAGAGAGGGCCTCTAAATGAAAAATTAGGGGAGAATACAGTACCTATAACATTTCAAAATATGACACTATAGCATAACGTTGTGTTAAAAGTCAGGTGAACTGACAGTGATAGCTTAGAAAACCCCAGGACAGCACTTTTCCTAAACTCATCTGCGTGAACAAAGCAACAGTGTGTGGAGGTTCTCGGGTTGGAGCGCAGTGACAACTCTATTTGTAGAGTCAGTTGCTGTCATTTAAGCAGTCAATGAATCTTTGCATCATTATTTCAATGACAGTGTACTATTAGAGAAAAACGTTAGCCAAAGAATGCTTTTATCTTTTATTTGTAAATAATAATACGCGAATGTTTCAAAGATTATTTTAATCAAGGTTTTCCCTAAAATATACATATGCAAAACTTCTCCATTAAAAATATATATCACTAATAAAATTCTCCACTTAGAGTACTTTACAAAAGAATCATTTAAAGCTGTGGTACATATACACACTGGAACATTATGCAGCTGTAATAAAGAAAGATCTCTGCCCTGCCGGTTTGGCTCAGCGGTTAGAGCATCGGCCCATGGACCAGAGAGTCTCGGGTTCGGTTCCCGCTAAGAGCACGTACCTTGGTTGCAGTTTATCCTTAGCCCTGGTTGGGGTTGTGTGGGTGGCAACCACTCAATGTGTCTCTCTCACATCGATGTTTCTCTCTCTCTCTCCCTCCTGCTCTATGCAAAAAAAAAAAAAGGAAGATCTCCTATCCTTTGATAAGACATGGAGGGACCTGGAGAGTATTATGCTAAGCAAAATAAGCCAATCAGAGAAAGACAAATACCACATGATCTCACTTATTTGTGGAATATAATGAACAGAAAAAGCTGATGAACAAAACAGACCCAGAGACATAGAAAGGAGTACGGTTCAGACTGACAAACTGGGGCGGGAGGGGAGGGATGAGATAAACCACAGAACTTATATGCATGTATGCATAACCAGTGGACATAGACAACAATGCTGGGGGAGGGGGATCATGAGGAGGGTGTCAATGGGGGAAAAAGGAGAAACATCTGTAACAAAAATAAATTAATGAAAGAAAAAAATCATTTTATTTAATGGTTTCTACCCAAATTCACTAATACCCAAATGACCCTACAAATATAGTGACAACAAGTGTTAAATTATGGACCCTTTGGAATAACTCCACTGTGACTAGATGGCATGCATGTATTTTTTGACATAAAATATATTGTTTCTGGAAAATAAGATAAATGAATATAATTTCACAATAAATAGTATGTTGTCACAGAGGCCTCAGGAGAAATGCATAGACTATGGAATCTAAGAAAGAAAATTAAGTTATTTTGAAACATTATAAATGTTTACATTGTAAGGCTCTAGTTCCCATTACCCAGGACTTAACAGTGATAGAATATTTTCCCCAATTTCTTGACTTCTGCCATTATATTATTTTAATTGCAATACTTACTACATTGATTCATTCAATACATTCTTTCCTCCAGTATCAGGCATGTATTATTTTTAACACTGGAGTTATAAGTGGAAAAACAGAGCTGGGTCTCTGCCTTCATGGGTTTATATTTGGGTAGGAAGGAAGAGGAAGTCGTGTAGCAAATTGCAGGAAACATAAGAAACAAGCAAACTGATTTTTTTTTTTAAATGTCCAAGCATGATAAATGCTATGAAGGAGATAAATACTATGAAGGATGATAGGATGGTAAATAGGGAACATTTTGAGAAGGGAGGGATTAAACAGAATCTTTACACCAAAATTCCTTTCAGCTGAAGACCTTAGATTTGTGTATCTGTGTCCCCTCTGGGCCGTTTTGTGATCACAGTCCTGGTATGTGTAACCTTTGAGACTCTCCTTTCTACAAAAAATGAGACCTAAGAAGGTCTCCTACACACATGTTCTTTCAGCCTCCCAACATGGTTATTTGTGCATGTGTATTACCACAGCGTATTAATAAATATTCTGCACCGTATAAACAAGTGTTGTTTTTATCGATACAAATGCACCTTCCATCACTGTAGGATTGAATCTTTGCTGAGTGAGCAGGAAGCAGAAAAGGAAGACTAATTAATAGTTCATCTCAAGTCCTAGAAAAACAACCTTATTTAACCAGATATCTGCAAATCTGTTCAATACCGGTGTTTTTGAATATTGATCTATAAATAAGGGTATGTGGATAAATGCATATTGCTTCTCATAAATATTTCCGGTTCTTACTTTCTTGCCACCACAGAAAGAACTGCATTTATTTGCCCCCTTTGAATTTAGGGGACGAATGTGACTTATTTCAGTCAATAAAACTTGAGCAGAAGTGACACTTCCCAATAGAGACTTTTCCCCCCTGGTTCTAGGCCTCTCAGCACTCCATTCCCTTGGCCGGGAGATCATGGAAGCACAGGCTATATGCAGGCTCAATGCTAAGCCAGCAAATGATGTGGAAGACACATCGGGATTCCATTTGCAGTTTGAGAAAGAAATAAAATTTTGTTATTTTAAGCCATTGGAACAGCCTACACTATCTGTTAGAAGTAGAATCGTGTCCCTCCAAAAATTCATATGTTGACATCCTAGCCCACAGTACCTCAGAATGTGACTTCATTAGAATGTGGGTCACTGCAGGTGTGATTAGTGAAGATGTAGTCATGTTGGAGTAGGGTGGGCCCCAAATCCAATATGATCCGTGTCCTTATGAAAAGGGAAAAATCGGACACAGACACATACACGGGAAGGACACCATGTGTAGATGACTGCAGATATCAGGGTCATATAGCAGAAGCTAGAGAACTCCAAAGATTGCCAGCGAACCACCGGAAGCTAAGAGGGAAGTCTGAAATAGATTCTCCTTCACAGGCCTCGGAAGGAACCAACCCTGCTGATGACACCTTGATCACAGACTTCTGCGCTCTAGGACTATGAGACAATAAGTTTCTGTTAAGCCACCCACCTTGTGGTACTTTGTTACAGCAGCCTTAGCATATGAACGAACATTCCATCCCGATAAAACGACATGTTGTTTCAAGCAGAAGCAAGTACATGCATGGGGAGGGAGGGCACAACTAGTACTGCAATATTGAATGTATTTACATGACATTCTACACTGGTAGTTTAAAGTTTCTTTTATTCTCATCTCAAAAGTGGGGATGATTTATGTATGATTTTTTTATGACTAAGAAAATATATTTATGTTCAAAGTTAAAGTGCCCACACTTAAATAAGAATGAAGTTTATTAAATTTTCTGGGAGGCCAGATCCATATTTACGTGGTCCTATTCTGTTGTTCCTTAATTACGAATGCTAAAGCTTTTGGCTTCAGAGGATCCGATAAATTCTCTATGAATGATTAAGGTTCATAAAGTGTCTACTAGCACATTAATCTCCAGGTGCAGAGAAAGTCAAGACACTCGTTAAAATTCTCTGGTCCTCACACAAGGTTGCCTCAGGAAACACGGTAAACAGCTAGAGTGCTGGCTCCCAGGGTAGCACCAAACACATCAACTTCAAAGACATGCTGTCTAGACAAAACAAGGCTTCCCCTTTCAGGTAGTTGGCCTGGAAAATATAGAGAATTTTATTTTATAAGACTCTTTCTTTCTGAAATGAAACACTCCATGGACATGTTCAAGTTCATGACGCAGAGTTTAGAAACACGGGAGACGCTTGATATTTGAGAGGGCTGTGACCCTAGTCCCTTGCAGAGAGCACCAGGGCCCTCCAGGGAGATGACCTGCAGACTAGGGCAAGTGATGAAAAGAGACACAGTGCAATGTGTCTGTTAGGCCCGTGACTAGGTCCTTTCATGAGCTTCAACTCTCATACCTAACTCAACCACAATGACCATTCTTTTCTCTTAGAAGTCCCCCACTCCATGGCTTTTCAGGTGACTACTATCATTTTCTTGCTATCATTTGCCTTTTCCTTTAGTTGTCTTTCCTGGCTCTCAATGTTTGAGTCTACCTTCTAAAGAGAGATTTATCCAGTGCTTATTGCTCACTTCTCTGTTCTCTATTCTATATATTCATTCTCTCTCTCTCTCTCTCTCTCTCTCTCTCTCTCTCTCTCTCCCCCCCCCCCATCTGAGACAGGCAGGTGGCAAGGAAAAAAAAAATCACAGGCTTTATAGCCAGATATACCCAAATTGAAATCAGGGCTTCAGATTGGCTAAGTGGTCAACATAACCCCCCTGAATTTATTTTCCCTCATTTGGAATTCACCACATGTTCCTTAGAAGATGATTATGAAATTTAAATGAGCTTTAACACATGTAAAGTATACAGTATATAGTAGGCATTTGACAAAATCTAATGCCTGACTCCTGAAGATGTCACTCAATATCCTAATTTCAACTGTCTGTCACACTGTAAACCCGGGAAGGCCAGTGAATGAAAAGCTTGCCATGGAAAGCAATAGCTAAAGACAAGGGCACACAGTGGAGGAGTGGAGGGAGAAGAAAGAGCTATGTAGATTTTAGAACCAGAGAGTGCAATTCGGGAATGACTTAGGTCTCTGATACCAGCAACATTCAGTAATTGTCTAAGGCTAAAGAATGTCCAGGAAATGGCCCCCTCTTGTTGTTTTGGGTATGTACGCATGAATTTATTCAGCCTGTGCCAAAAGAGTTTACCATTTAGGATTCACATATCCAATCAGCCATGGTACACACCTAGAGCACACGAGCTAAGCACACAGAACTAATTCACATAGAGAAAGATACCCGAGCTGGAGAAGGCTGGCACATTTCAGGGGCTGGGGAAATGACCAAGCAGCAAAAGCGGCAAGGGTTGGGGAATAGGGAACCAAATTAAACTCATCTGCAGCAGTGGTTCTCACGACCTATTTAATTCAAGTTCTTTTTGAAGAGTATAAAGTTGCTCCACTGTTATTTGGAATTTTAATATAAATAGAATAGTAAGACTAAAAGAATCAGAGCAATGGGCCAAAGTGATGCTCGTCTTGATCATTAGCAGAGGAAACAAAAATCCGAAAGGGTCTGTGAAACTTTCACTTGAGACTTACTATTTCAGGGCAATTATCTCAATATTCACAGGCATCTTTGAATTGTGTCACTCGTGTAAATATGACAGCAGTGATTCCCAAAGAAACTGTGAAATAGAAGATATTATGTTTTTAAACAGATGACCCTTGATTTCAGAGTTACCACATCAAATGGCAATGCCTATTAGATCACCCATTGTTAACAGGCTGAGGAAACATATTAAGAAAAGGAATCAGCATCGGATGTGCTTTCCAATATCTTATGTTACTATAAGCAAATTGAACAAGTGTATATACAAGGGCCATGTTTGTATGCAGTAGAAAAATCTGCCTTAGAGTATCAGGCCTTACTTATAATCCTGAAAATGATATGCGATGCTTCTTGAAAAATAGTTATTACTATGGTTGGTTGGATAAAGTTATTTTTTTCTAAGAGCAAATAGGCTGAAGCGTGACTGCCAACCAATTTCAGTGCTAACAGCTACCATGTAGCACACAGCATCATCTCACTACCTAACACATTCTAATAAAGTTTACTATAACATGAAATACCGCTGTATACCTAATGACATTGCAAGTTGAACTGCCCAAAGAAAGCATTTGCTATTTTTTTTTAATGTTAGTGTAAAGATAAACCCAGCTAAGATGCCATCTCTATTTTTCTTTCTTGCACCTGGATTATCTATACCCTCTCTGAAATACACTTCTATGTTGCTCTGGTCTATAAACATTGGAAAAAGTCAATACAAATTAAATGCATTAATAAGTTTTACATGGGAGCATCTGGCGGCTGGCACAATCATAAATCTGAAAACCCAACCAGAAGCACACAATCCCTCAACTGGAATGCTATTACACTTTTTTAAAGAAATGTTTTTTGTTTTTTTTTTAATTTAGGATCATTGAACTAGAGAATGAAACTATCGTTTAGCACAGGGATCAGCACAGATTTTGTCAAAGGCTAGGTAGTAAAAATTTTAGGCTTTGCAGGTCATAAGGTCCATGTTGCAACTACTAAACTCTGAGGTCAAAATCACAATCATATATAAATGAATGAGTCTGGTGGTATTCCAAAACAATTTTCATATGGAATCTAAATTTTAAGTTTCATATAATTTCCACTTGTCGGGAAATATTCTCTTTTTTCAAACTTTTATACCAACCATTAAAAAACGTAGAATTAATTGTTCGTTTCTACATGTTGACATGATTGGGATACAAAACTAGGCCACAGGCCACATTGACCCAGAGGCCATCATCTGCCAATCTCGCTTCAGCACATCATGTAAATGACTGAAAAGACCTAGATGAGGAGCTGGCAGAGAGCAAGGGCTTTTTCATTTCAAAGATTTGCAATACATTCTTTAACTTCAAAATATCTAAAGATTCAACATTCATATTAAATAGATTTACATATTTTGTGAGTAATGCAAAACATTTGTCAGAGAAAGTAAACTCCTTTCCTCTCCCCACCAACCCGACCCCCTCTCCACATGCTCTCTATCTCAGTGAGATATCCAGCTGCCCAGACCTTCAACTACTTAGTATCTTTGATTCCTTTCTCTCATTTGAAGCTCCCATCCAATCACACACTCACTCCTACCAGTTCTTCCTTTTACAGAACGTATGAAGCTACCCACCACGCACTATGCACTCATCTAGGCCACCACCATGTCCAGCTTAGACCCTCTAACAGCCTTGTCACTGGTCGACACAAGCTTTTGTGCTTACCTGACTCTAGTCCATTTTCTTCATTGCAGCTGGAGCTTTTCCTCTTTTTCTACCTCAAAAGTAATCATAATAACTTTTCCACAGATGCCAATGACTTCCTACTGTTTTCAGGATAAAATGTAAAGTCCTTCTCATAGCTTGCAAGGTCCTTCACACACAACGTCTTTCCTAAACATCCATCGTTACCCTGCACCATATATTTAATGAAACAAAGCTACTAAAAAGTGGGAAATAATGGAATTCCCTGCAGCTTCTAGTCCCTTCACAGAGGTTCGCATTCCCCAGGGCAATGCAGAAAGTCAAAGAGCTACCACTGGCATCCAAGATGCAGAAGCACCAAGAAGAAACGCGCGGACCAGCCTCCACGGCTGCGATGAAGAGCGTGGTGCTGTGTGGCAAAGGAGGGCTCCAACAGCACCAAGTCCTGGAGGGAGTTTTTCTAGGTTCACACGAGTTGAATGACATTAATTTCCTTTATTTATAAAATACGAATGAGCACCTATGGCCCAGTTCCAAATTGACATAAAGCACTCTGGGATCACAGAGGAGGGGTCTCACATAATTAAAAGATGTGATGAAATTACACCGTGAAATCAGGGCATTGCTAAGAAACAGCAAGGAACAAAAGGCTGCCTTGTTATTTGTATTCTCTCTGGAATTGTGAACTTTTTATGTTATTTTCTCTGGCTCACCCAACTGTAAATATTTAGCCCATGTGCTAAAATAGAACAAACAGCACGTCTGAGAAGCTACTAATGGGAAGTGAGAAAAAAGACCTCAAGTGATAGATACAATAAATAATGAATGCTAGAGACCCGTGATTGAGAGCAGAGCATGATCAAGTGGACACAGCCCAGCAGCACAGGGAAGGGAAGGGACACTCTTTCTAGCCAGTGGAAAATTTGATCTGCTCTGTGTAGTCTCCACATTTCATTGACTCTTCTTGTTCAAAGCGGGTGTTAATGTGTGCCTCCATGGAGTGCAGGAGAAAGAATCTGTGGAAACTGACAGGCAAAAAGTGTCATCTAGGTGAAGGCATAAACTCCCCTCAACAACTGAGCACCAGGACCCTCATGGCAATGAGCCTGCCTGCCTTGCACATCTTCTTCATTCTATCGGCTCTCTGAATCACACTTTATGCCCCAGAAACATTAAACTACCTATAATTCCTCACTCACTCATCCTGTAATGCATGGTGGTTACCTTCCTTCTTTCTTATTACTTTTTTTATATATATACTTTATCTCAGGCTCTTCCATATGAATGGAGGGGACCCACCTCATCTGTGCCTCCATCACAACCTGCATGAGCACCCTCATCATTGTTCTTTGGTTGCTCATTCCACAAATACTCAGTAAGTGTTTATTCTGTGCCTGGCCCAGTTCTAGGCTATGGGTATTCAGCATAAGAATACAATGTCTCTGTGTCTTTCCACAGTCTTATGCCTTCAGCTCGTTGAATGTAAAAACTTTGTATTTTTCTATATGTAGTAAGAACTCAATACTGTCTACCAAATGAAGAAGTAGATTAACTAATGAAAGAAGAGACATGCATAAAAGTCTTATTTTGATCTTGTTGTTTTAAGTACCTGGGAGCATGAAGGTAGCAATCTCTCCTGGAGCTTGATAAAAGGAGAGATTCTTCCTTGAATCTCAGACAAATTATTTATTACTGGAAAAGAACTGAAAGACCTTGTTGAAAACAGTTTCACTTATAATAAAACAATTCCATTTAGATTTAGAAAACAATAAAATCAAGCCCCGATGCAAGTCTCCAAATTATATTATAGTACTCAGTCTTGACTGACAATGAATATTTAGAGAGGCAAGACTCTTATTGAGATTCTTGCTTGAATATCTGAATAATGGTTCTATGTGATCTTTGGATCACGGTGATTTTCATACAGAAAAATATGACATCCTCCACAAGAGTACCTCAACCTATATTATGCCTTTCTAAGAAACTCAAAATGCATATGATTATCAAGTTATCATTAATTAGTTCTCCTCAGTCTACTCTAAGGAAGTTGAATATAAATAAAACCCATAATACAGATGGTTAAGAAAAACATGGAAAAAAGTATGGGAGAGATGGGCATCGTCGCCTCAGCTCCGTGTACAGAATCATGTACCAGATAAAAGAAAAAAATCTCCATATCCATTTTATCTCAGAAAAAATCTCCATATCCATTTTATCTCAGTAATGAACAGATATTCTTTAATGACAAGAAGAGTGAAAATGCCTGATTAGATCTATTTTTGGATTAGTTCATTAACGCCAGGGCTAATAGGCATAATTCTGTTCAGAAAAACCTGGTTTGATAATAATGAGAAATCCGTAGAAACAACAAACACACTACCAACAGGAACCGCATTCTTCTAAGACATCTTGGTGAAAATTGTATAGCCAACATCCACGTTAGTGAGCCATAAATGCACCTGATAAATGAGAGAGAACTAGTAACTCCAACTACATTATAACACTACATGTATGTTTCTCAAATTGAAGATTTTAAGTTTTGCATCATAATTCTAAATTTGAGTTTTGAATATTTAATATAAAAGTTCATTTGGGAACGGGTCACTGACAGTACCTTAATCAAAGGAATGTGTTCCCCTCTCTCTAGGAAAGGGATTGATGTCCTTCTCATGGAACTTTGGAGAGAAGTTGCAGAATGAATACAGGGATCGACATATGGTCTAATCAGCCAAACCAAATTTAACCAAATTTTTGTACTATTTGAAGAAAAGAAAAGAAAAAAAAAAAAAACAGTACTTATTAAAATATATTCTATGCATATACTCATGATGGATAAAATCAGAAATGGCATTTACTGGTCGTCTCTTAAACATGGCATGATAAGTTTTCTAAGTTTAAGCTTTAATTTGGTTTTGAATCTGAAATATAACCTCTAAAATATAAACACTGAGGCTGAAAAAACTAAGAAAGTCATAAGAAACCATGGATTCCCAACTCTATGCTGTAATTATGCAGCCAGTGGCATGAGAAATTGTGTATGTAAAGGATCACTTAAGAGCAGCTGAAATCCAGGTTTGGTGACTCATCAGATGGCAAAAAATCCTGCAACCATGATTCTTTCTGCTGGTAGGAGTGGATTCTAGATTCAGGCTCCCACTTGACTCTTGCTAATGGCGATGGAAGCCTCTCAAAGACTTCCTTCTCTATGAAATGGTGATGACAACAATGCATTGAATTTGTTGTAGGAATAAACTGAGATAATCTATGCAAAATTCTCAGTAGACCTGACTTAGAAAGCTCCTGCAAAATATTAGTAAAATGCTTTATATTTCCGTTAGTAGCAATGAATTAAAACATACACACACAATCACTTTTAAAAAATCAGGATCTTTATAATAATGTAATCGCAGTTAAAATTAAATTTCAGCAAGTTAAAAAATAAAGCTGGATCAGAATCTTATCAAAATTATCCCCTCTTCATGTACAGGTTTTTAAAGGAGAATAAACATCGAACCAAATAGCAAGAGGGAATTACAGTTTTACCTCAATGCATCCTGAACAGTCTTTGCGAGATCAATGTCTGGCATCATGGAAAAATATTTGCAGGAAATTAGGAAAATTGGATTATTGTTATCATGCTAGGTCTATTCCTGTCAACAGGCCACTTCTGCTGCTTCTTTATCTGGACAAAAGATGGTTTGTAGTGGATTATAAAAATACATCTTGGTCACCCTGGCCAGTGTGGCTCAGCAGAGTTAGAGCATCGGCCCTCGGTGCAAGGAGTCTCGGGTTTGAATCCAGTCAAGGGCACGTACCTTGGTTGCGGTTCGGTGCCTGGACCTGCTCGGGGTCGTGCGGGAGGCAACCAGTCGATGTGTCTCTCTCACACCGATGTTTCTCTTTCTCTCTCTCACCCTCCTACTCTATCTGAAGATAAATTAAAAAATACCCTTAATTGAGGATTAAAAAAAAAATACAACTTGGCGGTAAAATCCTATTCTAGCTTAATTAATTATTGCAGACGCTTTCATTTTTTAAAATATGTTTTTTACTGATTTTTTTTAGAGAGAGAGGAAGGGAGAGGGAGAGAGAGAGAGAGAGAGAAACATCAATCAGTTGCCTCCTGCACCCCCCCTATTGGGGACTAAGCCTGAAACAGGGGCAAGTGCCCTGACGGGAATCAAACCAGTAACCTCTTGGTGCATGAGACAACACTCAATCCACCGAGCCACACCGGCCATGCTGCAAAGCTTCTGACACCTGACTACTCAGAGTAAATGAAAAATAATCTGTGACTGTAATATTTCTGAATGAGAAGTCAGATAGTCTAACAAAGACAACTGCAGAGGAGCAGCAGGTATGTGGACTTTTTAGGTCAGGGAACCCAACAAAGAAATTCTGGAGTCGAGTCACAAACTGGAGCTCTAATCACAGCATCTCTAAGCACTGTTGAGTGGAAAAGGAGCTGGCAGAGGACATGGAGGATTCGTTCCAAACCGCCCACCACATCCAGACAGCTTAATCTTGATCTTAGGAAGGTGACATTTGACTGTTAACCTTAGGAAGTTCTAATACAGCTTACACAACTGAATTCCAAAAATCAAAAAGGTGTCTGGTTTAGTCATAAAGCCAAGAAGACTCCTTGAAAGCCCTTACACTCTCTTGTATTATGTTAACAAGATTACCAAAAACACTATCTGTCCATATTCTGTTGGGCAATCTTTCTATTCCTTTTCCTCCCACTCTCCTTCCCCCCTCCCAACTTTGCCTGTGAAAGCATATCTCCTCTGGCTCTGCCCACAGTGGAGATAAAGAACACAGATTTCCTGGAGAGTTCCTTGCTTAACCATCCACATTCATTTTAAATCAGAGTTTAGCAAAACCAACATCTATTTATTTTTGGCATGTCTTTCATTCTTTCCATCATTCCTTCATTCCCTCCTTCATTCATTCCTCCATTCGGTAAGCATTTACTGAATGCCGTCTGCGTCCATGACAATATGCTAGGTGCTAGGAAAGATGAATAAGACTCCATTAACAAGTTCACAATCCAGAATTGAAGACATTAATTTCAAGGTCGTCTGGCTGGTGGTACAATACATTACATGTAGGGATGGTGGAAATATAAAAGATGAAGGAGGCAGTGATTCACTCCGCAGAAGGACGAAAGAGGCAGTGAAGAGTTTGCGGAGTTTGCATCTCTTGAAAGAATGAAACATCTTTAATACTATGCTGAATTATTGCTCCCTTTAAAAATAGCAGAACTGACTTAGATGTGTCCAACGTGACTTTCTGCCTCGAACTGTAATCCATGTTTCATATGCACATCACATAGAGAAACAATACTTAACAGGCCTCAGTAGGACAGCATTAGGAGGAGATACTCTTCATCTATAACCTCTCATTACAGAAAATGAGGTTATATGCACTCAGGTAACTGCTCTGGAAAGATAATGATATTATAGTCACTATTACCTACACACAGGCTTGGTATTAAAAGGGGGAAAAAATCCTTACTAACCCAGAGAACTGTTATGTTGTACTTTTCCCATTTCTCTCATACCCTCGACATTCTACTCCATAAGGAAATATAATCGAAATAACAAGTAGGCTTATTATAACATAAATGTTTCCTTCAAACTCATAATAGACAAAAACCAAATGATAGTCATATAAATAGTTGGTCTAGTTCATAAAAATAACTTACATATGTTGAGAATGAAGGAATAAATATCCTATTATTTCTAACTTTATTTTTTTAAATTTTTTATATGTTGTTATTGATTTTTTAGAGAGAGAGATAGATAGAAACATTGATATGAGAGAGAAACATCGATCGGCTGCCTCCTGCACATCCCCCACCAGGGATCAAGCCCACAACCTGGGCATGTGCCCTGACCAGGAATTGAACTGGGACCTCTCAGTCCATGGGATGATGCTCAGTCCACTGAACCACACTAGCTGGGCCTATTGTTTCTAACTTTAAATGAAGATACTAAGTTCTGAACTTAGTGAAATGAAAGCTTCAAATTCTGTACTTGTACAATTTTTTCTGAAAGCTATTATACTGCCAAATATACTAGTCATGTTTAGAAATGTGTGTGTGTAATGAACTGCACATCATATGTATATAAGAGGGAAAGTATTAAAAGGAAATAATTATGTTGGCTGTCAGAAACAAAATGTGAAATTCAAAGCTTTGCATTAAACTTTTATGAGCGCTTGTGTCCTAAAGAAGAGACATTTAAAAGGATTTGCGGTAAAAATAGATTGCACTGGTTGTATCACAGGTACGGCGTGTTTGTGATGATGGGTTAATTTTTCAATGAAGTGAACCTTGGACATTGGAGAGCAGTACAGGTAACCTGTCCTCACCTCCACTCAATACCTGTTCACAACAGCAATAAAAGGTAATTGCATTTGTACTTTTTATTAGAAATTTTATGTTGTGTATCCTTTAAAAAGTATATTTTGATAATATTTTTAAAATTATAAACAATCAACAGGTGGATTCACTAATAAATGTTTATAATTACCTGAAAGAATTTTGAAAATCTAAAAAATAAAGTGAAGTAATGAATGTTGTATATATGGTCACTGAATGAAAATGAAATCCCGCAGTACCTTCCAAGTGTTTATAATGGTTACTGCTTTTCTAAGTAGTTCCTATTTTCACAAAACCCTGATTTATAGCATTTCTATTATTAAGTAGCTGCCTAGATCAAACATCACTGATATTTCCCTATCTTCAGAATGAAGTTCAAATTCCTTAGATCATTATCAAGACTATTTACATTTTAGATCCAACCAAAAGCCCTAGCTTTCCATCACACCATCTCTCTTTAACACTTTGTATCCCAGTACCTGAAAATACTATGTTTGGACATCAATAACCTCAGCCTAGCGTATCCTTGATCTCCTTCAATTCTGCCACTGAAATCTTTCATCCCCATTTTTTTTTTTAAATGGGAGTTTGACTTCCATTAAGTATGTTGCCAATATGCCTGGGACCACCAAAGGCTGTGTATTCCCTAAAGACCAGGTCATTCACGTCTTTGTCACCCAGTGACAAGCATTGGGCTTCACACCTAGTAGGTGCTTAACAAAATGTGCTTAAATGAACTCAGTGAGAATTCCTTACCTAATTAACCTCGTTAATCTAGCCAGACTCCTTGTTCAGCTACTTATTTTGCTATGATTTGTCCAATCAGCTTCTCAAAATACACTAATGATAGCAAAGGCCGGACAGAAAGAAAATATTCATAATGATTTATTTCTAGAAATAATTCTGAAATATGATTCATATTATTAAAGTTTTAAAACATCTGTTAAAATCCTTAAATGGCTTCTCATTATTAATATTGATTTTTGTAGCAGTGGCTGTTTAATATAATATATTTAAAATGAAAAAAAGGGCAAGTAATAATAAACAATTGAACTGTGACAGAAGTTAGGTTCTCTGAGTAGGGAGCACTGCTTAAATATTGTTCATTAATCTATATATAAATAGATGTTAATATAAAGGCTTTCACTTGTTTTCCAGAAAGCTCTTAAAGCAATTTTCAAAAAGCACACACATAAATGATATAGCATATAAAACAGAAATGTTAATATAATATTATACATCAGTATCTAATTTCTACATAGTCAGGGGATAAAGAATCGATAGGCTTTATTGATTATCTTCAATAATAAAATATATATATACTTAGAAAGCAAATAAATGTCCAAACAGAAAAGGTCATACTTAATGAGTTATATTTTTTCCAGAAAAGGAGTGTATATCTGGTACATCCATGTGTTTGGGGTACAAAATGATAGCCATTCACAGCAATCACTGAGCATGTGCACCCTGTGAGACACTGAAACGCAGTGATGCAAACTCTTGGCACGTGACTAATAATCAAATGTATTTTTGTAAGACATGTTTCCTTGCAACTTTTTTGTGTACTTTGCAGTGGTGCAGAGTGGTGGTTGGTAGAAGGAGAAGGATGATAGAAAGCTATATAAACAGATTGTCATTCTAAGGAATATTCATTTACCCCCATTTCACATGTAATCTTCAAAACACATGAAATGTCTTAAATCAAAGCCTTTCCACCGGCACCACCCTGGCCTGGGATCGCATCACTTCCAGCCGGTACTGCTGCAATAGCGATTTAACGGGCTTCCTTGCTTCCAGTCTCTTTGCTCCCATTGCACCTGCACAATGCTGCCAGAATAATCTTCCTAAACTCCTTTTCATTATGTCTTTCCTCTGCTTAGGAGCCTCTGGTGGGTGCTTTTCACTTCTCAGATAAAATGTACTCTTCTCAGAATGGATATCAGAGCCCTCCATTAATCTTTCCCTCCTCCCCCAATAAGGAAGACCCTTTCCTCCCGGTCTCTAAAATCAAGCTGAATTCACGTCTTTAGTACTCTTTCTGTTCTTCCTGCTCAAATGTCCACACTTTCTTGTTTAAAATCCAGATCGTTCCATCCAGTAGAGCCTGCAATTAGCCATCCTAGAGTTATTTTATCCCTTTCTGCTCCTTCTCCCCAGAAATGTTTCTTTCCATTGGCCATTACTGGTCTCCACTGGTTTCCTAAAAACACCTCCCTGCTCTCTACCTAATTCTTCAGTCAAAATGGAAGCTCCCAGGCCATGTGAATGACTTCTTTTGATCCCCTACCTGAGAGCTTTGCAAAGACCTACTGAGGAATCAATGGTTTCTGTTTTGCCATTCCTATCCCACTTTGTTCATCTTCCCTTGTAAGAATAATGTGAACTTGGATTTTTATTTAGCTTGATCCTACTAATATGCATTGTTCTGGGAATGCAAGTCACTGGCACATAATCTTCCTGTGGTCTGAGTCTTTGCCAATTGAGGCTGTAGATAACCTAGTTCATCCCCAACTCTGATTTTCTTGATAGGAAGTAAAACAAAAAATGTTTTTAAAAACAAAACAATAAAATTCATAAATGAAAACCATCATTTCTATGTGCTTCTCCACTGAGGCCTCTCTGCACAAGTGACCAAGAGGCAGAGACTCAGGAGGTAACAAAGCCCAGAATCCAGGGAATTCTAGGAAGCATAAAAATGTTCAAGTAGTTGAAGACATATCTGTGAAGAAGACTCTAAAAATCAGAAGACTCTAACAATGAGAAAGCTTTTTATATGAAACTCCGTGGCCTTCACTATTAGGTTCCCGGAGATCATCTGGCCATAAAATCAGTGCCTGGATTATTCGTTATTTACTCACTCATCGCCCCAGCCAACGCTGGTTACACTATACAGATACACACAAAATAATGTGACTGTGGTTGACGCTGTGCTACGCACTAAACACTCCTCAAGCATTCACTCATAAAAGATATACAATGAACCTATAAATTATATTGTGTCATTATCATGATATGGCAGATGATGAAATTGAGACTTAGGTTAAATAACTCTCTGAAGGACACACAGCTAGGATATGTTGGAGAGAAGGTGCCAGCCATGTGCATAGTATGAGAAAGTCCCTAACCTCTGTACAAAGCCTTGTATAAAATAGGTTTCATTTCTGAATCCTGAGCTAGTAGTCAACCTCCTCTAAATTGCTTTAACACATTCTGTGCAGTTCTATTCTGGAACATAACCCTTTGCAGGGCAGTGTTATATTAATCTGTAAATATGTCCATCATCCCTAATCGGTAGGCAGCAAACTTTTGGAGGGCAGAGGACTTTTCATGGTTATACACTGCTCAGGTCACACTACACAATGAAAGCCTAAATACATAGAGGAGGAAAAAGGCATATTTTTGTGTTTCCATAGGCATGCAGAAGTGTGACATTCAGATCTTTCAACCCTCTATTTATTTATACATTAGACCTTCAAAAACTATGCCTAGCACTATCCCTAACATTCTAATGCCTGGTATTACTTGTCAGGCCATTTAACCATCCTTTAAAAAAGTTAAATACATAGCAATTTGGATTTCAGTCTAGCTATCATAGGGTGCTGGGAGGGAGGGTACACCAGGTACTGAATGTGGTCTAAGGAGAGCAGTACATAGCACAAGAAAACGCCTGATTTATTGTCCTTATAGCTACAAACACATTCCAAAGCCTTGTTCTTCACTTTTACCACTGACAATTGATGTGCACGTGGTTTCAATGTCTTATTTACCATGACATTTTCCCTGCATATGTATTCCATGTGATCTGTCTTTCAAGTTAGTTTCCATGATTACTGGGGCTTAGGACCTCCATCTTATTTTTGATATGGAAATGATATAGTCAGCTGCTGGCTTCTGTGTTACATTCATGCAAATCTCTTCTATTGGACTTTATCATGGGGATTTACTTAAGGAACACAATGTACATTGTGGCCAAATGTGTAGTCAAGGGTCCTCTGGGAGTGCAGTCAGCCCGGGAGGTGGTTTTCTGGGGACACCAAGGGCAAGTGTTATTGGTGAGCCAATGCATCTAGATCCTGGAGGCATCGCTACAGACAAAGCCTGATTGGGTCTGCAATCCAAGGAGGAAATCTGTACATCTGAGAACATGTGAGCTGAAAATGTCCCCATTTGATCCTTGCATCTGCCTTGCCACCAGTTTTAACTCATTTGAATGGTTCCAGATCCTACCTCCATTCACTCTTGGGTTTGTGAGGTTAAGGGATTAAGAATACTACTGTAGACTAGACTGGAGGAGCTTTCTGATTTTATTGGCTACCTCCTGTTAGGGAACTGCTCTCAAAGCCTTGCTTAAGATGCCTCAGGGAGTTTTTTTTCTCTTCTCTTTGTGAAGTGTTTACAGTAAATAAAATGAAATGTTTCTGCTATTTGGGGCAACAGTAAGATTTACCCTGCTGGTATCTGATTCACCAAGACTGCTAGAAGAGTTAAAGCAAACCAACCAAACGGAACAAAACCAATAAACTAACAACAACAAAAATAAAGCTTCGCTAAAAATTACCGAAATGACATTTGAAGCAAAATTTGTAAGATGCTAACCTTACAAATCAATGTGCCATTGATTTATAAGCAACCCTTTAGTTTCAATAAATCCCTATGGGAGACACTGATTTAGCCAGCAAACCTATCAAGGAAATCAGAGTTGGGATAAACTATGTTATCTACAGCCCCAATCCACAAAGACTCAGACCACAGCAAGATTATGTGCCAGTGACTCCCACTCCCAGAACAATACGTACTAATAGGATCAAGCTAAATAAAGAGTCCAGTGCAGGATTCTTCTCCCCAGATACAGTACTCATGGCCCTCAATCTATTTTTGCGAGAATTTGTTTACCCTTTTTAACTCTAAAGAAGTGCCTTATCTGTCTGGACTCAATAGTGTGGTCTTTCTTCACAACCCCTCTCCCTGATAAAAGGGTAGGGTCCTACACCTTCCCAATTACAGGCACATTACCTATTTTGGATGTGTTTTCATCTGGTTCTCCCACCCTAATGTTCTTCCCGGAAGACTGGGAGGCTTCAGGCATAGTATCAGGCCATAGATTGTGCTATATTGAAACTGAGCAGAAACAACATAAGACCATATGCCATTTCTGCCGATGTGGCCTTATGTTTGTGGGTTGTGGCTCCATGACAACAGATACATGGGCAAAGACAACGCCACAGGGAGAGGACATCCCGATGCCACTGCAAGCGCCAGGGCAGTCCGTGTATGCCAGACAACATCAACCAGAGTGAAAGAGAAACATGTTTTGGACCTTTTTCATTAAACCTATAGCTTCATATGGTACATGTCACGCCAACTGAGGCACAGTAACCAGCCTAAGGTCATGTGACTAGGAACCCAAGTCAACATCTATCATCTATATAAAATATTAACTTACGACATCAGTTTGTATCTCTCTCTCTGGGTGACACTTTTTGTGGTATTCTTCAGTTGAACATTAAATCACATATTCTTTAGTACTGTTTCACGTCTCATATCTGCCACATCAGTAAGATACAAGGCAAAGACTATGTTATGACTATGTCCATTACCGCTGTTAGCCAGCAAACCCACCGTAGCCCAGCAGTCCCTGGAAAATCTCTCCACCTCTCTAGGTCCGTCTCTCTAGCTCTTTCTCTGTCTCTCTCCTTTATTTAATACTGTTTTAGTTTGATAGCATCTCCACTTCTGTACTTCACTTACAGCTAAATAAAATTTGCTATGAACTTGTAGTTCTACATTTCTCAGCCATCAGCACAGTGTAGTGTAGTTATTTAAGATTTTAGAATAACCCCAAGTCAGGTAAATTGCTCTAGAAATCAGGTAAATTACCTAATTTTCAAAACCAAGTTTATCTAATTCCAAAGGCTATGATTTTTCCCACTGCCTCTTTTCTTGCTTATTTAAATATAACTTCAGCTATTTCAGGGGGAAAAAAAGAACAGACATGATCTTGGTAAAATAGCTTTTGAGTTCCCCCATCAGCAAAGGTCTCCCCATGGCTTAGTCTCAGGCCCTTTCTGGACCACCAAGAGTGACATTTGTACAACCCTATGCATCCCATAGGACCACAGTTCACAGACTGAGAGATTCCAGCAGTTCAGTTTTCATGGTACATCACAATTTCAAATAGATCAGCTATCCAATCTTCAAAAGTTACCTAAAATGTAATGCTATATTAACTGATTGCTAGTGTAGATTTACTTAAATATAGAAATGTTTCTCATGGCTTTCTGTGGAGAGGATTTTGTAAAAACAAACATAAGTTATATTTTAAGTGGAAAAAACAAATCCAATTTCCAAATACAAGCTCTGAGTTTTGTTTGTTTGTTTGTTTGTTTGTTTCCTACCAAAGTCTCCACCAAAGCTCTCTTGGTCTTTGCTATTCTTTACCCTGAGACATTCAATAATGCTCTTTGGGTTGCAAATTAGTTAACAAGAAATTTTAAAAGAGAATAATGGAGATAAATATCTTTAATTTTCTACCTCATTTTGTCTTCACAAAATATAGGCAAGCTGTGCTTTACTTTTATTTACTGTTTGTTCCTGCTAGGTAGTAAATTAATACATATTTTAGCAAGGGAGCTATTCGAGATATTAGTACTGCCAGCTTACTTTAAACTACACATTCCTGGGGCTTCCTTCCCTAGAAGCACACATCAAAAATACTTCAGAAGACTGCACCTTTGAAGATACTCTTTTCATATAACATTACACAAAACCACCAAACTTTAACATTGAACTCCAAACATTGAACTTACATCACGGCTCCCACCAACAATTTGGCTGGAAACATCAGCATGCATGGATCTATCAATAATTCTTATCCAGTGCCACCCCCTCCCCACGTTCACACAGTAGACCCTGGACTTTCTGAAGGCAGTACTTATATACAATTCATTGCATGTAATTTGTCCTTATTAAAGCCTGGCAGGGTGTGATCAATAAGTATTTGTTAAATTAAATTTAGAAAAACATCGTGTGTCCCATTCTGAGTCAGTCTGATTATATATCCCATCTAAGGATTCCATATTTGATAGTAGCATCCAGTGGTATACACAAGAGTATACCTTTTCTTGTAAACTTCTAAGGGCACATTTTGGGTGAAAAAACACTGAACTTGATGGGATTCCCATGATCCATTAAACAGATGAGAAAAACAATATGTGACTTTCTCTTCTCCAGCCATTATTATCATCACAATGCCACTATTATTATCCATTTGAGAAAAACGAGTTTAAGAAGTCATAATTTCAGGAAGATAGCAACTCTTTTATGTTCTGGGATAAATGCTTTAAAAAACTCTGCCCAGAATTATTTTCAAAGCCAACAATGGCCATCATTTTCTTCACACCAAACTTGTCTTTCATTCAAAATCCTTAACACCCAGAATCATAGCATAAACTTGTCCTTCTCAGATAATTCCTCAGAGATGGCTTTCATAAAGTGTACGTAAGATTTTAAGACTTTAAGGATGTGTGTTGTGTGTATGATAAAAAGAAATTGCAAGTAGATTTTTCAATTGAACTGGATTTTTTTACTCCTGACTGATAGGACTTCAGTTCACTTATCTTTCATTTATTATGCTATCTGCATAAAACTGTGTGTGTTCCATCTTAATTTGCTTTTATCTGTTATGTATAGATAGGATCTTTAAATATTTATCATCTTAGTTATTCAAGTTTAAAAGTGCACAAGGACTTTATGGAGACGTTATATAGCCAAACCTTACATTTCCACTACATTTTATATGTAAATGTGTCCCTTCTGATAATGAATCTCCCTTCCCAATCTGCCTTGAAATAGATATGAATTCCTTATGGGTATAAATCATGTGTTGCATAGAACTTGATTCCATGGTTAACATAAATGCTTCATGAGAAATGTTATATTAGCGTAGTAATTATAAATGTGTTCAGTCTTGCATTAAAAATATGAATACCTTGAGATCATGATAGTTAAAATACCACTTGCTTTATAAAAGTATCAACAGATTTTCCTGGATTCAGTATATTACAACACAAAAGCTAGTTCTTTCTTGTTAAAAAGAGAAAAAAAAAAATCTAAAGAATCACATTGTTCCCAAACACTTACTGGTAGAATTTTCTCATACAAAGTCTGGTGGTAAGTGGTACATCTCATCTTAATATTCTCACCGTCAGCCTTCCAGTGCTGGCACCTGTTACTGTCGGGCTGAGTGTTATCAGCTGAATTTTTTACAGTTTGTGGAACAGTGAAAATTTGTTTCTTGTTAATACCATTTTATGAAGGAATCAAACTGGTTCCTCCTTAGTTTCAAAAGCTGGTGATTACATAGCTCTTGTATATAAACATAAAATTTTGTAAATTGTAAAAACTCCATAAAAGGAACACTTTGCAGGGATTTCTTGAGACATAAAGAACAAACGAGTTGGACTTTGATAGCAATGTGTGATGTTGTCATCGGTACAGTCTGCCAGGAAAGTCCTGTGCCCAGCAGGGCTGGCAGCCCCAGCTCCTCCGCACCCCCGGGCCACAGCCTCGGCGCAGCCTGCTCCACAGGCTGGCAGTCTGTCTTCTCCGTCCATCTTGCTGTCATCTCTTCCCAAACATGCTTTCTGCTACTGGAACTGCTCCTTTGCCTTCCTCAGGCACAGGTCACAGAGTTAATCTTACAAGTGTCAACATGTTATCTTCTCTCCAGTTAAGCAATTCCTAGCTTCTTTCCTCTCCATTTTCACCTTTAAGACTAATAATCATGATAATGATATGGAGTATAAGAGTAAAGACAAAGATGAACTCATTACCCTAATGATATCTGTCACCTCTGCTTCTTATATTAGGAAAAAAACAATCTCAAAGACAGCTAAAAAAATAAAATAAAAGGATCATTTAATTTACGACATGTGACTAAATATTAATTACTCTTTTATCAATTATGTGACTCTCCCATAATTTGCTTTTTTTGTTTATTTTTCTACCACAACTGTTTCTCTTCCCAGAAAGAATGCTTCCCGCTACAATCAAGGACCACAGTAAACCTGTCACAGCATTCTTGACGGCAGCCTTCACCCAAGACACACGGAGTAAGAAATATTTATATGTATTAGCAAGCTAGGGATCCAGTACAGCTAGGAAGGAAAAGCATCATTGAATTTCCCACATACTGATCAAATCCTAAGCCTAAGGATACCGTGTACTGTATCGCAACTGTTTCCATAGGTAGCCTGGAATGTCTGAGGACATGCAATCTTAGCTCACAGGTGTTCATTTCTTTGGTGTGGGCCAGGGCACCTGTGTGTGACACAGACTGTCAGTCCACAGGAGATGCACTGCCCTGCACACCTCAAACTTACAATATAACAGAGACCAGGAGAGAACAAAAATATTGAGAATTCAACTACAAGGCAATTGATTGTCCCTTTTCTTAAAACAGTAACCAACACAGAGATGGAGACCATCCTTCCAGAATGCCTAAGGGCTACTATCTTGATGTTCTCCTGAAAACAAACAAGTGTTTTAATCTGCTGCCTAGTTAATCCAACACTTGGACAGAAAGCGTGTCTAGAGACAGGGAGCAAAAGGAAAGACGAAAGCAATGATCAGGAGTTAAGGAAAATAATCAGAGGTGAAACATTTGCCTCAGTCACTGGACTCTCAGTTAACAAGCCTCCCAGACAGGCTTATGCCCCACCTGTGTCCCCATTGCTAATCCAAGCACTGATGTCAAGTTTTCGCTTTACTGTAAGTAGAAATACTCCTCATAGCCTGGGGTGGTGATGAAATTGATGGAATAAATAAATAAGCCAAAAACCTTACAAAGAGAAGTTTTTGTTTTTGTTTTTCTTTTTCTTTTTCTTTTTGAAGAAATTCTGAGAAGCAGAAAGTTGACAGAAATACATGTGAGTAGTGCAGCCCATCAGAGATTTTAAAATGAGCTTTAGGAGTGTGTTCAGCTTGTTCATTGGCAGAATAAAAATTTTCAGGTCATTTTAGCAAAAACTTAGTTCCCTTCTTTCATCTCGGTAATGGTAATGCCTGAGATCCCAATCAATTCAGCATTTATTTAAGAGCACAGCCGCTGTATGGAGGTGCTTAGGTTTAGCGGAAGGATTCTGGGCTGAGAGGAGACACACAAACTCCAGCTCAAAGGCTCCGGTGCCATCATGACTAGTCCTAGTGCCACTAGCGACCAACGGTATGAGTTCCAGGCCTCGGATTTCTTATCTGTGAAATTAATGAAATGGAATTAGATCTGTGATTTTCAAAATAAGCATTGTTTTCTCTCTCTAGCATTTAAAGTTTTTGCTAGAACTCTGTATGGGGAAGGGCAGGGTTCGTGCTGGAGAAACACCTGCTAACAGTCCCCCCCCCCTCACCCTGTCTGATTCCTCAGGAACCTCAAAAGAACATTAGACAAACAGCCCCCAAAAGATGATCTCATTATGATCTAATTTTTCCCTATGAATCTCAGGGGTGCTAGTTCAGAACATACTTAAGAATATAATTAGAAGGTTAAAAAAAAACTGTCTCCAAAGCCAGGAAATCAAAAATCCACCTCTAGAGTGGAAAAGTTTCTAATCGTCAGACAGTGAACACTCTCAACAGATGACACAGCAGAGCGAATATAGATTTTCAGCCCTGCGAGATGGGAAGGAAAGCCGACGCCTGTGCTCTGGATGAACTGCAGCCGCAGGAGGCGAATACCTGCTCGCCCATGCTCCCAGGCAGGCAGCGCCCCCTTTAGTATGTCCACACCTTAATCCCTGCTTTCTATGACATTAGCAGGCCCAGTTTTTCCATAATATCACCGTGTACTAGTTTGTAAAGTTTCACTGACTGGATGATTAATACCTTCTCTTACATAGTATTATATCACACATAAACCCTGAGTAGAACTGCACATCTATTTAATTGCTAAAAGCATTCTTTTCTCCTGATGAAAATAAATTTTGAAACATCGAAAAAAAAAATACTGGGGCCTCAATTTCATAAAGTTACCAAAATTTCCAAAAACCAGAATGGTAGAGAATTTAGAGCTTGCTAATTTGGTTAGTTATATTTGAGTTAAATTCCACTAGAACACTGCTAAAGTTATCATGGTGTGAATAATGATTTTGCAAAAGAAAACCTATTACATCTATCTAAAAATTTTACTCTCAATGAATACCAGTTCACATAAAACCTTATTAAAAATAAAATGACTATCAATTTGTATGTGTATTTTCTATGCCTGCATCGATGAAATGCACAAAAGAACTGTGTTTCTACTGGTTCCGGCTGATCACAACCATTCATTTTTCACTCAATGAATTGTTCTGTGTGCCTCTGAAGCTACTGCTATGCTACAGGCTGGTGGTATAAAGATGAACATAGCTTCATGCAGAGTTGAAGGCTCCCCAAGACCTATTTATTTATAGATAAAATGTCAATCATTTAAATTATTGCAGTATGAAATGATAATGTGATAGTATGAAACTACTGTGATCAAATAAAATATCACATTTAAAGCATTTTCACATTTCCTAGGCTATAGGAAGTACCATACAAACAACTTCTATTATAATAATTTTCATTCGTGCTAATATTATTAATCAATAACAAATAAAAGCCTATTGGGAGAAGATATGCAAACACATAACTGTATGGCAATCCACTGGGTTCAAAGTAAAAAAGTTTCTGTAACCAAGCCTGGGAGAGGTGGAGGTAAAGGAAGTGATTTTACATTAAATCTTGCCTGAGGAGCAGTCATTCTCCAAGAGGGGGATATCTGAGAGGAAAATCAAAGAAAGCAAGGGCTGCAGGCACCAACATCTAAGGCTGGGGAGCAGAGAGCAGGCAGTGAATGAAGCTAAGCTTTTTATATTTGTGACAAGGTGAGATTAGGGAAAAGATGAGATGTGTAACAGCCATGTTGTGTGACTGGCTTTGGATGCCTTACTGGAAAGTTTGGAACTTATTCCATAGAGGATGGAGAGAGGTTTGCAGTTTTTAAGATAGGGATTGGCAAAATCAGTCACAAGAAAGGAGAAAACCTGCCTTGGTTTCACAACACACATCCTTCTGGGAGAGACTGCAGCCTGGAGAGCCCTCTGCTCTTCCTACCTGCCTCTGACCCCAGGACTGAGGCTCAGCTTTGAAACATCTCACTGCCTCTGGGATTTGACCACTGGCTGTGTCCCTGAATTGATTTTTTGGTGAAACCCATTTAATCCTCTGATCCTCTTCCCATTTCCATCATGTGCAGCCCAGATGGCAGCTCCCACCTCCCAGAGGGCTGCCTCAGGCTGTGATTCCTGTAGAGCTTCCCTTGGTATCCACAGGGGATTAGTTCCGAACCCCCATCATATTCCAAACTCCGAGGACGCTCAAATCCCTGATATAAAATGGTATAGTACAAAGCATTCCTATACTAAATTCACACATTAAAACATATTCCTTCTATTATGTTTTCAGAATTGCTGAGGAACATCTGCATTGGTTTCATTTGAGGCATATATGGATGGAATCGCTCACTCAGTCAGGTCTATGAATTAGGAATAGGTTTATCCGATTATGTCCAGTGCCTAGCCAAGCCACAGCAGAAGCTAAGGTAAAAGAAAAAATAACTAATATCAATCTTGGCTCTATTTAAAAGTTCTATAAGTGATATTCATTGTAGATTTTTTGCATTAATTTTGATTTTTAAAATATTGCATTAAAATATTATTTTTTATTATTCCTTAAATCTGTGCCTGAGATGAGTGCCTCACTTGCCCTACCCTCGCCCCAGCCCTGAAAGTGGCAGATACATCAAAAACACTCCATGCTGGGGTCTGGTAGGCTGTGTGATGGGTGCATGTACACAAGACTCAGAATGCGCTGCGTCCCCTGATCGAACAGCCATGGAGAAAGGATGGTGTTGCCCTGGAGAAGGACCTAATGTTTCCAGTAGCTTCATAATTCTGCCCCATGTGTTCCTGTTTCCTTCCTCTTGAAACTTGTAACACAGAAGTCAAGGCCTCTTAACTTTAAGTTTCAACGGCAAAGCTAAAGTGGAATAAAAGAATTTAATGAAAATGTTTGGCTAGTAAGACTCAAAACCTCTATCCTAGACATTTTTCTTTTACCGGTAGCCAAAACAACAAATGCAACCCGAGTATTACATGCATTTTAAAAACTTAATAATAATAATGTCATTTTTAATATAATAGCATTTTTACTATTCAAATCAGATTTCACAGGATTTTAAAAATTAGGTGGAAATTTAAGAGCTCAGCCCTCAGGTTGTACTGTGTAGTAGGGATGGTAGTTGGACTCCCAAAACCCCCTTCAGGATGCAGTAATGAATGGCAAGGATGATTCTTCAGCTGCCAGTAGTGTTGGTGGCTGACAAATCACAGCTGATCTCTGTCCAGGACCTGACTTTAACTAACAAGAGATGCTTTGCCTAAGCTTATGCCCTAACCATGGAGCACCCTGCATCTAATATCTGGTCAATGCTGGGATACAAAGTCTTGGCCCCTTACCTTCACCTGGGACAGCTTTAAAGGATAATTTTAGCTCTAGGCAGATGCAGAGGTAAAAAGAGCTAGTGGCCCTGTGACAACTTTGGGGAAGTTCAACGTTTCCCCTCTCCTCAATGTTGCTCCCGCGCTCCCCAACAAGTGTTGCTCTCAAGATAAACTTCCTGAAAGCAAATATCCATCTCAGAAACCCAGCATGCCATACACCGAAATCCCTAAAAGCATATCTGGGGGAAAAAGATGAGTCACAGCTGTGAGTGAAAGAAAAGGCAGACATGATATCCCAGTTGGTGAAGAGAGTGGTTTCTACCCGTTGTCAAAGTTCTACTTTGTCTCAAGTGTCACTGTGGTCATGGGTCATACATCCCATGACCATTTAATATGGGTAGGTGCTTTGCTTGTCAGCTACATAAACTGTCCCAAATTCCCCATTAACCATCTCTATTAATGAGATATCACACACTGAAGCACTTTCTATTGATTTAACTAAAAGGGCACTCCAGTGCTTCTCATTATTTTATAAGCTCAAAAAGGAAAATGACCACACCTCCATCAGTGAAGGAAATATCAGAAGTCTGCTGGTGGTGACGAGGTGGAGGTGGTGGAATAGTCTGGGCAGAGAAAAGAATGCTCAGGAAGAAGCCATTCCCAGAGACACAAATCAATTGCAACTAAAATAATTTAACAACCAATAAAAAATAAACACATTTCTATAAATTTGAAAACATTAACTGTTTAAAATTCAAATTACTGCTTTATGACATAACCAAAACATGTTTACTGTATGCAAATTTTTTTTGAAATTTAGTATTTCTGAGTCATTCTTAAAATATTAAGCAATGAGAAATTTATGACTCAATACTAAGAAATGTTTAACTTTTCTTTTTTAAATATGGGATCTTAAGATGCTTTTTTAGCCCTTTCCAAAGTTTCTGTCCTGCTTAGATAACACATTCTCTGATTTATCCATAATTACATGGTTAGATACACATGATTCAGTCCTGTTTGATAGTTATTATTAATCTATGTCCCAGAAACCTACAAGGCATGCATTATCTCATGGAATCCTTACCAGAACCATATGATGCAGACACTACTGTACTACTGGTTGCTTTAAAGATGAAAACCCCGAGACTCCTAAAGAGGTTAAGTAATTTGCCCCACACCACTCAGCTAATAAATGGGGATCTGACCACATCTGTGCTTCTAACCAGTGCCCACCACTGACTTCTCACAATAACATAAAACACATTCCAAGCAACCAACCTTGCCTTTTTAGCACAGTTTCTATGGAAAACAGTCTTTAATTAAATCTCTACTCTGCTTTTAAGGTCTTCATTTAATTTGTGAAAGCATATCCTGTCTCTAATGTTGCTAACTAGATACTTCAAGTTAAGGGTAGACAGCTTTTTACTGAAAATGCCTTTGAGGACTCTTTTAAGGAAAAAAAAAGGAAAAAAAACAAAACTCGGCTATATTTAGGACAGTTAATCCAGTGCAGGGATATTTTTTTCTACTGTAAAACATGTTATAAATACAAGTTAATTATTGCCTTAAATATGAATAATCTGCCAGCTAATCTGCCTGTCTTTTGTTTGGAGCAAATGTTTGTATCTATTCACTCATCTTTAAAACTTCTTATATTAATTTAAGTTCAAATATTATTATACACAGAAAAAAAAAACTGAAAGGAAATACACTATATATTACCATAATCAGTTTCAGATGATTTTTTTATCTTATTACCTATTTTCTTATTTTATCTCTTAAAATTAAACAATAATAACCACAATTTTAAACATATGCCATATCCCTCCAGTGGTAAAGAAACTATCCAGAAAGTAATTATGTGGCTGTTTAATCTGTGTTTGATTTAGAAAAGGAGGCAATTTAATTTTAAAGGCAAACTATACATTAAGAGCTTAAAGACAGAAAATCTCACTTGTGAACACAGCATGTCATTAAGATCATTCCTCTAAATGAAACATCTCAAGTAATGAATTTTGCGGTGATTCCATATTTTGAGGGTGTTACTTAGAATCTTTTTTTTAATTTAAAGAAAAATAATCTTGGTCTTTTTGAGGCATAAGGACTCTGGGGAAAGAGCGTGAATCTGATTCAACAAATGTGCATTATTGCTTACTCTATCTAGGCAAAGCAGTTATGGGAAATGGGGACAGCACAAAGGTCTCCTTTTTTGGAAGAGCGATAAGGTGAATATTTCAGCAGAGATTTTCATTTCTGATTATATTTAACTTTATTAATAACAAAGAGACTCAAAAATTCTATTAAAATGTAATGTTGAAAATTGCAACTATAATGTAATTGCACTGAGGTCGGTAGGAAAATATTCTATTAGTTGGGGCTGAGGAAATCAATCATCCACCGTGCATACGAAGCAAATGGCACATACTCCACTTAACATCCACTTTAATAACAGTTCTGGAACAGGTTTTCAAGCTAATGAAAAATAACTCTCCTTTCCAATAAGTTTCACTTTCTGGTCGGAACAACAACACGTTCAAATACTAGCCACGATGGCCACTTTGGTCATTCGTCTCGTTTTCCTGACACTGGGGTAATTTTAAATGCGTCTGCACATTAGGGATTTTCAGAGAGTACTGTAACTGTTGTGTTATACACCATTTAAAGCAATACTGCTTTAACCGGGGGGAGAAATATTCCCAAAGTATATGGCTCATTTGTTTGTTTTTTAAGAACAAGGAAGTATCTGCCTCTAAGCACTAGTCATTTTGGAATTTAGTAAAGTACTGAGCAGAAATTCAAATTCCTGACAATTATCATGACTAATAATTTCTTAGAACAACTAAATGCTGCTGCTGCTAAGGGCTGGTACCCCTGATTTTAATAAACTAATGGGAAAGAGACAATGATATTCATGAACTAATTGCTTTGTACAGTGAATGACTGCATGAGGAGTGTGGGGTCCCCAGGCAGTTGGATATATCCTGTACTTGTCCCAAACACACATTAAGTGGTTGACAAAGCACTATCAACTCCTCTTCAATCTTTTTCCTCATTCTCTGTCTCCATGCCCACTTGCCCAACAGTCTCATAAAAAATGACTGATTCCATATGATAAGGCTCCCGTGGACCTCTCCCAGGACTGTGATATCCTCTCGTTCAGTCCCTCCAGCAACAATAGTGTTCTTTTTATACCAAACTTATTCTCCTCTTAGGGCCTCTGCACTTGCACTTGCTCTTCCTTTGCTTGGAATTTCTTGCTCAAGATTCTCTCATGTCTGGTTTCGTTTAGTCATTCAGTCTCCACCAGGACAATGACACCCTATTTAAATAGACACACCTCTCCACTCATTACCTTGTTTTATTGTCTACATGGGACTTAACACCAGCTGAACCTCTTATTAGAAGCAAAGCTTTGTGGGAGTCAAGTCTTTACCTCTATTGCTAACCTTAGTAACCCCAGGACTTACTAGAGTGCCCTACCATCTACTAGGAGCTCAATGGGTTTTCAATGGATGGAAAAATAAATAAATAAATAAATAAACAAACAAACAAACAAATAAATAAATAAATAATGCAGGGAGGGAGGGAGGGAGGGAGGGAGGGAGGAAGAAGGAAGGAAGGAAGGAAGGAAGGAAGGAAGGAAGGAAGGAAGGAAGGAAGGAAGGAAGGAAGGAAGGAAGGAAGGAAGGGAGGAAGACTGCATCAATATCTTTGGTTCAAATGACTGTAAAGGTCTTTCTCCCTCTTTTCTCCCCATATTCCATTCTCCACAGAGAAACAAAGATGGTCTCTCTAAATTGAACATCAGTCAAGTGTCACTTTTCTGTTTCAAATATTCCAGTGGATTCCTTTTGTAATTAAGAATCTGAACTCCTTGTCATAGTCTTCAAGGGCCAACAAAATCTGACTTCTGCTAAAACCACATCTCACGCCTATCTTTCTTCCCTCTCCCTCGCCCCACACAAAACTTAGTTCCTTTGAGAGCTTTTGTATTGGCTGCTATTCCTTCTGCTTCAAAAGCTATTCTGCCAGTCTTGGCATGGAAGCCTGCTTCCCTTGGTGGTCCCTCAATTCAAATACCACTTCCTAATCCTAACCTGACCACTCAACATAACTGGAATCAGATAAACAACTAGAACTATGGTTTTAATTTGAATACATATATTTATAAAAAGCCAGAAAAAGTAACTTTGACTAGGATGGATAAGAATGTCTTCTATTCATTTAGTATGATAGTTTACACTCAGCTTAAATTTGACAATATTTTGGGTGCTATTTACATGGTAAGCTTTCCATAATGTTGTTTTCCAATTCTGTAGTTCTAAGTATTTTCTCTACAATAGCAATTCTGGGCAAAAGTAGTATTCTGCATTGTGTGTGTGTATTGGGGGGGTATTATTAGGCAATAATCAATTAGTCTCAGTTACCTTTATTTTCCTTTTTGCCTATAATTAAACAATTATTCTTTCCTTCTTATAACTGCTCTATAATTGCTTTTGCTTTTTAATACTCACCTGAGTATATGTGGTTTTTTTTAAATTGATTTTAGAGAGAGAGGAAGGGAGAAGGTTAGAGAGGGAGAGAGAGAGAAAGGAAAGAGAGACAGAAAAAGAAACATTGATGTGACAGAGAAACATTGATCAGTTGCCTCCAGTCCGCACCCCAACCAGCCACAACCCAGGTATGTGCCCTGACCAAGAATTTGAACCTGCGACCTTTCAGTGTACAGGATGAAGCTCCAACTGACTGAGCCACACTGGCCAGGGCTACAGTTCTTTTTCTGTCCCAACATAATACACACAGAAGAGGACAAGAGCTACATAGCTACAGTTTTGCTTGTATTTGTACTTCCTGTAATTTCAAATGTTTAACATAAAACTTAGTGTTATCTGTAAACACAGCTCTCACTAGTCTTAACAAGTAAGGCACATAAACATAATAAAAGGAATATCTCATCAAAGCAGAATGGCTGACATGAAAGAACAATTCTCTACCAGGAGGCAGGTACACCCTCAAAAAAGAGCCTCACAGAACTGTTGTTAATGTGAAGCTTCATATATCAAAGGTTTGAATTCAATCCTTACAGAGAAGATGTCATACTAAACATCAATGGAAAGGCAAATGTAAAGATGCATGTTTTCATTAAATTTCATTAGTTTTCATATGAATTCTATGATGAAAATGCCAAGGACTCAGCCCCACAATGGTAAAGTGGCTCAGGGAAAAGATTTCAAAGTGGTAAACAAAATGCAGAAGCTCAGATGCATACAAGCTTTTCATGTTATTTGGCATTATCATAATGTTCTAAATGCAATAAATGTTCTTGATATATAAAGATGTTAATACTTTTCAAAAAAATTTTTTTCCTTATTGATTTTAGAGAGAGAGAAAGGGAGAGAGAGAGAGAGAGATAGAAACATCGATGAGAGAGAACATCAACTGGCCACCTCCTGCATGCCCTCCACTGGGGATCGGGCCCATAACCTGGGCATGTGCCCTGACCGAGAATCGAACTGGTGACCTCTTGGTGTACGGGTCGATGCTCAACCACTGAGCCACACTGGCCAGGCTCAAATACTTTTATATATAAAACTGAACCATGTAAATTTTAAATACATACACTCAAAGCTGGATCCCTCCAAAATTACACAAAGAACATACCTTGCATGTTACTCTTATATCCTCATTTTTACTCAGTTTTGACCTTTATGTAACAACTAGGGTCAAATATTTCTTCACAGGCCATTCTGTAAGTAGTTTATGATCAGACTGACTAAAAGATGTATGTATAGCTTTACATCTTTTAATTTTTAAGTATTTTTGTTCTACTCTGCTATTAATAAAAATAGGAATTTGGACATCTTTGGAAAATTGGGTATCTTTTGAATAGTTTTATTTCTAAGTACAACAGAAGTGTTTTTTTTGCAATTAAGATATCTATTGAAAATGTATGAAAGCTAATCAGGATTCTACAAATCAAAAGGTAAAAGTGAATAGTAGAAAACAAAACAAATGCCATCAGAGAAATTGCTCTCATCCAAGAGGCTTCTGAAAGGGAAGAAGAAAAACTTGGGGGTTTTTTGTTTTTGTTTTTTTTTTAGCCAAAAAATAAGCATATAATAGTATAGAGGATTTATGTACATATGTAGATCTTTAATCCATCTCAGTTCCCATCTGTTCTTGCAAGCATTATTTTATAACTGGTTATATATTTAACAATATTGACCATGAACAAGAGTTTTATAAATTCATAATGGCCCACACCCACAGCTTGACCTTGCTTTCTCTCTTTGATTATTTAAATTTTCATTTATTCTTTAAAAATTTTCAAAAATACAGAGATTCTGCCCAACTCTGCTTCCTGCCTGATTTAAGTTATTTCATGAAGGAAATAATTCAGCACAGGAAAACCCAGACTGGAACAGTACCTCACTAAATGTATTCTACCACAAAGGCTGGTCCTCTGTGTGACGGCTTCTAGGTACAAGAGCTCAAGAAAGAGCTGAAACTAGTGATGGAAAACTGATTAAGTAACTTGTTGTGCTCCAGAGGCCGGCTATAGAATGTAGTTAGTGAAAGAAAGGCACCAGAAATAAATGAGGAGAGCACCTTCCATGGGTATTCATTAAAATCCCTTCTTCATGAGTAACATGACATTACCCCAAGGCCATGTAGCTAAAATTAAATAAATATATAAAACAACACAAACAAAGTGTGAAATCAATTGAAAGTGAAACAAGACCTTGTGAATGCCATACATATTAAATAAAACAAACATTTTCTCATGCCATTGTATTTCACTTTCCATTGTAAAATTGAAAACGGCATTTACACAGCAAATTCTGAAACATATGTTTCTAAAACAAGACAGACACAACATAAACAGAGCAATGGATTTGGGAGCTTCACATTATTGCTTCTTACTAGGATTAGAATACCAGTGGCTTAATTTTTCCAATGAAGGTGAAGGCACATGTTTTTCCAGGTCAAGTGATTTAATAATCAGGGAATAGAGAGAAAAAAGCACTAGATGCAAAGTTGGAAGACCTGGGTTCTAGGCTAGTTTCTGTAGCTTATTAGCTGTCTGGCCTCTGTGCATTACTTAACCTCTCTGAGCCTCCTGTCTTCACTTCTATAACAGAAGTATCCCTCACCAGGTTATCATCAGAATCAAATGAGATGATGCAATAAGCCCATGTAAAATCTAAAACAGCGGGCAATGTAAGTGTTTATAAACTGAACGTCCATCATCTCTGGTGATGGAAATGTTTGCAATCCACAATGCAATCCAGACAGTCCCTCACTTACGATGATTCAACTTACAATTTTTCAACTTTATGATGATGCAAAAGGGATTGCATTCAGTAGAAACTGTAGTTAGAATTTAGAATTTTGGTATTTTCCTTGACTAGCGATATCCAGCACAATACTAGTGATGCTAGGTGAGACAGTGAGTGCAGCTCCCAGTCAGCCATGCCGTCACAAGTTTGAACAACCAATATTCTGCAGTAGAATGTTTTGCCAGAGTATACTGATGTATAGTGTTTCGTGTTTTACATCCCATAATGTCTGCAAAATACCCATCTGTGTCTCCTGCTTTTGATAAGAAGAAGAGTAAGGCAGTTACTTGAGATGAAACTCAAGATAATGCACAACTGTAGGCTAATGTAAGGTTTCTGAAAACATTTGAGATAAGCTAGGCTAAGATATGTATGGTAGCTAAGGTGTATTAAATGCATTTTCAACTTACTGTATTTTCAACTTACAATGAGTTTATCTGGATATAACCCTATCTTAAATTGAGGAGCAACGGTAATAGGATAATGTCATTCACAAGTTGTTGAAAAAGTCAATTCATCATATGTTATATTTTGGCCACTATATCCAAAATGTTTGTCATTGCAAGAAGGAGACAGTACCCAGTCATTTAGAAGTAGGTGCTCAATAACACCAATTGTTTAGCAAAACTATATGATTAAGAATGTACATATTAGATAGGCATAAGCCAAGCATAAAATTAAGGTATGAGTCTGAGGCAATCTATTGAATTGCTTGATCATTTCACAAAAACTTAAATTATTAGGTTAAACCACATAAAGCTGTTGTTCTGTAAGTAAAAAAAAAAAAGTACAATATTGTTAATAATCTCATATTGATAAATTGAATATATAAAATATTTAATATAGTCATTTTGGACTCTTTGAACTCCCAGAACCTCCCAAACTAATCTAGTTATAATTGTGTTTCTGTCAAATTATCAAAAAAGATATTCATATGGCAATAGAAAAGTTAGGAAAGAAGGAAATTCATAGCATTATAGGTCAATCTTAAAAAAACAACAACACAAGAAAAATCTCAAATAACCCAACTTTACACTTAACCAGACTTAAAAAAAAAAAAAAACAAAGCCCAAAGTGAGTAGAATTAAGGAAATAATAAAGATCATAGCTGAAATAAATGACAGGAAAAAAATACAAAAGAAGAGCTGGTTCTTTGAAAAGATAAGATTGACAAATCTTTAACCAGACTAATTAAGAAAAAAGAGAGAGGACCCAAATAAATAAAATCAAAAATCAAAGAAGAGAAGTAAGAACTAACACCAAAGAAATAAAAAGGATTGTAAGAAAATATTACAAACAACTATATGCCAACAAATTGGACAATCTGGAAGAAATAGATAAATTCCTAGAAACATACAATCTTCCAAAACTGTATCACCAAGAATCAGAGAATCTGAATGGATGGATTACAACTAATGAAATTGAAGCAGTAATCAAAAAACTCCCAACAAACAAAAGTCCTGGACAGGATCGCTTCACAGGTGAATTTAACCAAATGTTCAAAGAAATAACACCTTTCCTCCTCAAACTATTTCAAAACTTCAAGAGCAGGGAAGACTCCCAAGCTCTTTTTACAAGGCCAGCATTATCCTAATTCCAAAGCCAGATAAAGATACTATAAAGAGATAAAATTATAGGCCGATATCCCTGATGAACATAAATAACAAAATCCTCAACAAAATATTAGCAAACCAAACCCAGCAATACATTAAAAACATCATACACAATGATCAAGATGGATTTATTCTGGGGATGCAAGGCTGGTACAATATCGGCAAATCAATGAACGTGATACACCACATAAACAAAATGAAGGATTAAAAACCATATAATCATATAAATAGATACAGAAAAAGCATTTGATAAAATCCAGCACCCATTTATGACAACAACTTTTAGCAAAGTGGGAACAGAGGACAAATACCTCAAAGTAATAAAGGCCATATATGACAAATTCACAGCCAACATCATATACTCAATGGGAAAAAATTAGAAGCATTTCCCTTAAGATTAAGTTGTCCACTTTCACCACTCTTATTCAACATAGTGCTAGAAGTCCTAGCCACAGCAATCAGACAAGAAGAAGAAATAAATGCATCCAAATTGGAAAGGAAAAAGTAAAACTGTCATTTACAGATAGCATGATACTGTATATAGAGAACCCTAAAGATTCTACCAAACACCACAAGAACTTATAAATGAATTCAATAAAGTAGCAGGATACAAAATAAATATCCAAAAGTCAGTTGCATTTTTATGTACCAATAATGACAGCTGTCAGAGGGGAGGGGACTTGGGGGACTGGGAGAAAAAGGTGAAGGGACTAAGCAAACAAAAAACAAAACACACACACACAACAACTCATAGACACAGACAACAATATGGTGATTACTGGACAAAGAGGGGTATAAGAGGGTAAAGGGGGAATAAATGGTGATGGAAAGAAAACTTGACTTAGGGTGAACACACAATACAATATACAGATGATGTATTATAGAACTGTATACCTGAAACATATAATTTTATCAACCAATTATCACACCAGTAAATTCTAAAAAAAAAATTAAATTAAATTAAAAAAATAAATATTACTAAGCAACAAAAAGTCAGGAAAGGATGCATACAGATCAGCTGCTCACTGAGTGAATTAATGAATTAATGAATCAATTAATCAATCAATTCCTAAAAGAATATTAATGATGTTCATTTTCCCCTCAGTATTCAAATAAATGTAAACTTAAGCAAAAATATTTTCTCTCACCTAGTAAATAGGCCCAGACTAAAAAGAAACTAGAATACTCAGTACTGGAAATAGTGATATTCTGGAATACAAACTAGTATTTGTATCAGAAGCATTAAATATATTCATACTATTTGATCTAGTAACTCCTCTTCTGAAAATTAATCATAGAGAAACAGTCTTATATTTGCACAAAGATTTAACTATGCAATGATCACTGTACCTTTATTTTTTAAGTAAAAGATGATGAAAAAATTAATGAGGGTTTCTCATACAAATGAATACTATGTAATCATTAAAACGAATGCTGTAGGCAAATATTGGAAGGTGCTTATTTATACCACAAAGAATTAAGAAAATTTAGAATATGAACCATGCTTGTAAGTTATCATATTTGATATATGTATAAACAGTATATAATTTATAAATATCTTGTGTACCAGGAATTAGACTCAGTTCTTAAATAATCCTCAGATCAATTCTATGAAATGAGTACAATTATTATGATCCCCACTGAACACCTGAGGAAAGTAGGCCAAAATCACACACCAGATAGCAGGGCCAAAATCACACAGTAGATAGCAAAGTCAAAATTTAAACACAGCCCTGGCCGGTGTGGCTCAGTTGATTGACCATCATCCTATGCACTGAAAGGTTACAAGTTAAATTCCCGGTCAGGGCACATGCCCAGGATTTGGGGCTTGATCCCTGGCAGACTGTGCATACAGGGAGTCAACCAATTGATGTTTCTTTCTCCCATCAATGTTTCTCTCTCTCTCCCTCTGCCTTCCTCTCTGTCTAAAAATCAATTTAAAATGTATTTTTTAAAAATCTGAATATAAATTTCAGTCTATGATGATAATCATTCTACTTGATTGTTTCCCAACTCTTAGACAAAAATGTCTTAAGAATAACAGAACAAATGTTAACCATGATTATGTCTTGACAATAGAATAACTGGTGTGATTTTTATTGCTAAAACATAAATTTTCTACTTCAACCTTTTATTCCTTTGTTATTTGTCACCATTTGTTATTCAATATAGCTATATTAAAATGGGTCAAAAAAGTGTGACTAACTTTAGTGCACCTAAACAAATCATCACATCAGGAAAGAAAAAGAAATGCTTTAAGAAGAAGTCTATAAAATGAATGCTCCTACATCTATCTCCACCTCCTCATTCCTATCATCACCACTTTGGCAAACCCTTCGCAGTCTTTTCCTAAACTACTCTGGGCTGCCCCAGACTACTCAGTCTTTATTTGTTTGTAATACATTTTTGAACACCCATAGTATGCCAAGCACTGTTCTTATATAAATATAAGTAATGGTCACCACGTCCTCCAAGTTCTGAGAAACAGACCACTGTACTGCTGAAAGTGTACAATTTTGCAGTCCTAGGGAAAGAGAAAAACATCCAATAGAAAATGACCAATCACAATAGAGAAGGTTACAAAAGCACTATGAGAGCATAGAAAAGGGCAAAATAATTCTCTCTCAGTAGAAACAATAAATGATCTGGCATGCTTGATGAATTCACAGACATTGAAGCATTTTAGCTGGTAGTAGAGGATAAGCAGGGTTTGGAAAACTGAGAACACTGTTAAGAATCTAGATAGGAAAACCACAAAGCACAAAGATGCAGAAGTACATGGTTGACATAGGTGGTTATATGAACCAAGTCATCACTCAAAGGTTATGAGTAAAACACCTCTTCCCCTACTCTGGGTATGACTGGCTAAAAATTAGCATAGGCAGAGGAATATGGTCTCTGACCATCCTTTAATTTGTTTGGTGGATGCTGGAGAGAGGAGGTTTATTTTTTTGGGTGAGAAACTGTCAAAATCAATATTATTTTCAGCAACTATTTCTGTATCACAATAAAGTTAAGTGACATAAAATAAACTCCAAAGAGTGAAACCCAAACTAATTTGATTTTTACTACACTTGTTTTTGAAGGAAGATGTTTAAAGAATATGACAAGGGGAATTTTCCTCTTTTCATTTAAGTATAAAACTATTCAAAGTATAGCATTTTAAAATTATTTTTAAACCAATTTTATTTTGGAGAAAAATCAAGAGGCAATGTGAAGGGCAAATATTGCAATAAAGAAGATTCAGAAAAGAATATCTCATCAATTTATTCTTGAAAATGGGTGAAAATACCCTTCATTCAACCATCAATACTATTAAAATCATAATATTTCCCCAAAATACATCATACGGTTGCATTATGAAATAATAGTTTAATCCATTAACTTCATGATTTTTACACTTATTTCTCCAGATAAAAATCATTATTTTGTAAAAGAACTAAAAGATGAAAGTTAAGTAAATGTCCATCAATTTCTATGATAGGTCTAACTTTAAATATGCAGTAAGTCTACAATGAAATAGCACAGTAGAATCACTGACCTGGTTTCTCTGCTGATTCATATCTCAGCTAAATACAGTATTTGGTATATAATTGGTATTCAATAAATGCTACTGTAATTGGTTCACTCAGATGGTTCCATATATCGTCATTTACTAAAATAGATTAAAACAGGCTCAGTTGGAGAGATACTGATTATTAAGCACTGTGACAATCACTGCTATCAGATACTCATTAAACATTCCTTTATAATGTGAAATAAGCATTCAAGGTTTGCCATCTGCTAGGGTCACATTAAATGTAGACAGAAACATGTTTTCCTTCATAACGCTCACTAAAAAAAATCCATCACCTAATGTTTTCCTGTGTAAATAAATTTTTTGTTAAAAAAACTCTGACCAACAGAACATAAATTTATCTTATCACAAATAATCATATTTTCCTTTCTCTGTCTCTTATACATATAACATCTAGCACCAATCCCCACACGAGTAAGTCCATGCTTGTATCAAGATACAAATGAAGAAATCAGCTAAATTTGTGCCTATTATACAAAAGGATCTAGACAGGTTTCCAGATATAACTTATAAAAGGACCATTTACTTATACTCTAATCATCACAGTTTGTTAGTCACTGTAGGTATGTGGAAGAGGGTAGAAAGCAGCTCTCAGATTCATACTCAGTAAGTAAATAATTAAAGGACCTAATCAGTATTGTCACTCTACAAACGCTTCCTGATAGGTTTTACTTAATTCTGTTCGAAAACCACATTTCTTCTGGGGTAAATTTTTTCTTCTTTTTGAGAAGAAAATGACTCAAACTAATAATCTGTAATGCTTTATGAAAGATTTATTTATTTATTTAGTTAGTTAGTTAGTTAGTTACAGATGTTTCTCCTTTTTCCCCCATTGACACACTCTTCCCCCTCTCTCCCCGCCCCATGCTCAGCTTTGTTGTCCATGTCCATTGGTTATGTGTACATGCATGTAAGTTCTGTGGTTTATCTCTTCCCCGTCTCCCCCTCTTCTGGAGATTGTCAGCCTGTATCCTACTTCCACGTCTCTGGGTCTACCCTGTTCTTCAGACTGTTATGGTCATTATATTCCACAAATAAGTGAGATCATGTGATATTTGTATTTCTCTGCTTGGCTTATTCCACTTGGGATAATATTCTCCAGGTCCCTCCATGTCATCTCAAAGCATAAGAGATCTTTCTTTCTTACAGCTACATAGTACTTCATCATGTATATGTACCACAGCTTTTTTATCCATTCATCTACTGATGGACACTTGGGCTGTTTCCAGATCTTAGCTATTGTAAATAGTGCTGCTATGAACATGGGGGTACATATATTCTTTCTGATTGGTGTTTCAGGCTTCTTAGGGTATATTCCTAGAAGTGGGATCACTGGGTCACATGGCAATTCAATTTTTAATCTTTTGAGGTAACATCATAGTGTTTTCCACAGTGGCTGCACCAGTCTGCATTCCCACCAGCAGTGTACTAGAGTCCCCTTTTCTCCACACCCTCACCAACACTTGTTGTTTGAGGATTTATTGATGGCGGCCATTCTGACAGGTGTGAGGTGATACCTCATTGTTGTTTTAATTTTAATCTCTCTGATGATTAGTGATGTTGAGCATTTCTTCATATGTCTCTTGGCCATTTGTATGTCCTGTTTGGAGAGGTGTCTATTTAGTTCCTCTGCCCATTTTTTAATTGGGTTCTTTGTCTTCCTTTTGTTGAGTTGTATGAGCACTCTATATATTTTGGAAATTAACCCCTTATCTGATGTATCATTGGCAATTATGCTCTCCCATACAGTGGGTTGCCTTTCCATTTTGATGGTTGTTTCTTTTGCTGTGCAGAAGCTTTTGAGTTTGATGTAGGCCCATGTGTTCATTTTTTCCTTTGTTTCTCTTGCCTTAGGTGATGTATCAGTGAAAATTCTGCTGCGTATGATGTCCGAAATGTTGTTGCCTACATTTTCTTCTAGGATTTTTATGGATTCATGAGTCACATTTAAGTCTTTTATCCATTTTGAGTTTATTCTTGTGTATGGTATAAGTTGATGGTCTAGTTTCATTTTTTTTGCATGTAGCTGTCCAATTTTCCCAACACCATTTATTAAAGAGGCTGTCTTTACTCCATTGTATGCTCTTGCCACCTTTGTCGAATATTAATTGAGCATAATGTTTTGGGTCAATTTCTGGGTTCTCTGTTCTATTCCATTGATCTATGTGCCTGTTCTTGTGCTAGTATCAGGCTGTTTTGATTACAGTAACTTTGTAGTATAACTTGATATTTGGTATTGTGATCCCACCTACTTTGTCCTTCTTTTTCAAGATTGCTGTGGTTATTCGGGGTCTTTTTTGGTTCCAAATGAACTTTTGAAGTATTTGTTCTAGTTTTGTGAAATACGCCGTTGGTATTTTGATGGGGATTGCATTGAATTTATAGATTGCTTTGGGTAGTATGGACATTTTAATGATGTTAATTCTTCCAATCCATGAACAAGGTATATGCTTCCACTTTTTTATATCTTCCTCTATTTCTTTTTTCAATGTCCTGTAGTTTTCTGCAAATAGGTCCATTACTTCTTTGGTTAAGTTTATTCCTAGGTATCTTAATTTTTTTGCCATGATGGTAAATGGGATTGTTTTTTAGTTTCTCTTTCTGTGAGTTCATCATTGGAGCATAAGAATGCCGTCAATTTCTTGACGTTAATTATGAAAATTTCTTAAATGGTACCTTTGATAGTTACACAAAACTCAAAAACAGGATTGTTTTGAAAAGTGGCTGGCTATCCAATTTTCAGCAGGGCACTGAAATGCAGCTGATTGGCATGAAGCAAGCATGATATAAAGCTGATGTTAATCATCCATTCCCCTTATAAAAGTGGAGTTCTATCCCCTTATTATTTATATCTCTGCTCTCCACCTAAGGAGGGTATCAGGATATCGGTGAAGGATTTTTCAGTCTCGTCAGGCCTGAATCATGGAGAAGAGAATGTAATGACTTTTCAGTGACACTGGTGTAACTGAATAATGGTAATAATCAGAAATGTATTGTGCTTCTACTATCTGGGAACTTCTTATCTGCCCACTTCTGTCTGACTGCACTAAGTGGGTCTTTCCCAATCAGCACTTGAAAAATTTCACTCTCTGCTCCATGTCTCCAGCCACTAAGATAATCAAACTGACATGCAGTGCAGCCGCAGAGTCTGCCTTGGGTGCTGGGAATAAATGGATGTGGACAGACACTGTCACGGCAATCCTTGCAACCACATTGTAGGGGACACTGACTTGACAGTGGGTACAATGAGGAGGCAAGCAGGTCATTAACAGACACTCAACATCTACTTCCTTGTTCCCAGAAGGTTTGGTGTCTTTTGGTGAAGATTCCAACAAAGGTAGGACCATATTAGCAGCTGGATTAATCTCTCAGCTACAACTCAAATACCAAGAAGTGGTAGCAAGCTTTGAGTTTAGCTAGCCTGCTGGGAAGAATTTTAACTTAAACTGTAATAGCTCCATATCTGGTAGGGAGAGCCATGGTGCAGAAGATGGCAAAATATCTTTGTGGCATACAGGTGCTTACGTGATATGGGAAACACCAGAAGTTGCTACTTAATATGGCAGAGTATGTCATTGGCATATACAGAAGCAATGACTGCAAATTTGGGTAGGATAAAATTCCCAAGGCTTTGTCTTGCCTAGGACTATTTTAGATGCTGATGAATACCATTTACCCTGAGAAAAGAGATGCTCTCTCTGTAAAGGAAGAATCCAGTGACAGTCACTCCAGAGAGATCTGTCATTGGAAGACGTTTAATATGAGAATTATAATTGCTTTTTAGAAGCTGTATTATGAGCCAGAAATTCAATGAATGTCCTAGAGTTCTAGGATAGCACTTCATAAGTTTCTTTTTTCTTATTTCAGATGAAAAATAAAATCCATTAATTTAATATACTCTGTAGATCCATTTATTATACAGTAGTCCTGGAAACTCAAAGGAAAATTGACTTGACATAATAAATTTGTATCCCAACTGTCAGAACTCACAAATACTGTCTTCACCTCACTTTCTTTTTAAAGCATTAACAGTTGAAACTATGTATAATTTATTTAAATAACTGGTCTATATTCTTTAAGGCAAGACACAGTCCAAATGCAGGCATGCTATTCCTATTAAAACCGTGATCATGTCATTAACTTATAATAGCGTCACCAGCTGCTCTTTCACTTGATGTACACCCAAAACCTTTAGCCCTAAGGAAGAACGATAATGAATTTAGGCTTTATGTTTAGTAATGATAAATGAGTACTGATGGAAGTGCTTTCCAAAATCTCTTTTTGTAAAGCGGTTGAAAGAAGAAGTATACTCTGTGGTTGATGGTTTTGCATTGGAAGACTGCAACCTATGAATCATCAATTAAGCCTTATTTTAAAACATAAGGTTCCTAGTAGAGAGAATCAATTAAGTAACCGATAGAATAAAGTTATTAACAGGTCAGCAGATTTTAATCCAACAAGAAACATGTTGAATCCATGATCTGAGGGCAACCCTTGCCACACAGTTTTATTCATTCACCCAGTTACTAATTCTCTTAGTCCAACACCAACAGGTGATGTTTTACCAAGCTGGGGTTTAGAAATGGAAGTCTTATCTTTTTTTCTTAACTTTATGCTTCTGGCTATTTTCTTAAATTTTTCCAATTAATTTCAATACTTTGCCCCATAATTTGAGGCTGAAATTGCACTTGCTTTTAACTGTCTCTCCTTCTTAATTGAAAACACATATTTATGTAATTCTTAACATATTACATGTAAAGTGCTTTCTTAACCTGAAACATAGTAAAAGCTCAACAAACATTCACCATAGCTATTTTTGTTAAATTTTTTTTTTCGTCTGTGATTGACTATCTCACAGACAACAAAAGGTTTCATCACATGCCAACTGGTGCAAAGTGCTGAAATGACTGTGATATCTCATCCAAGATCAGAGGCGAAGAGGGCCCTGTTGGCCATGGATTCAAGATAGAAGAGAGACAGCACTCACTCGCCATCCCTAGTTTTGACAACACTTCCCCTTTTTATTCAGCCATGGAAATCAAGGCCCAGAGTGAGAAAGTGTTATTCAGAGACACAGAGCCAGTAAGCTAAAGATAGAACCAGAACTCAATTCCAGGCACAACCTCTTATCAAGACATCTCAAAATTAAGTACTGTTTCCTCTTTGCTATAGCTATCAAGTTGCAATGATTATTGCTTATAGTCCCTTAAAGATGACTTTAGATTAAATAAAAACGCTGTATTCTTTGTCCATCTAAATCAGTAATGTGGGGTAGTGATCTGCCAGCTGGCTAATAGCACCGCATGGGGACTACACCAAAATGCTGCCTGAATTAACTAGAGTGCACGGAGCTGAGTAATCATTGCAAGAAAATGCATGCGCGTATAAATAAGCAGCTTCACAGAGCAAATGTTTTATGCATCTGGATTCCATAGGAGCTCTGTCTCCTACACTCTCTCGAGTCTGACCAACTCTTTCACTAGTAAGTGCATCAGAGCTCCTGGCAGGTACCAGTGACAGTGACCCCAAACGTACATAACATGCTATCCTCAAATCGAAGTGTAACTGAAACTAAATCATCGACTTTCTCCCAACCAGTTTCCAATTATTTTTTCATCAGATAGGTTGGAATTTTGGGTTTACTTCTTCCCTCTAGCACAGAAACCACAAATACATAATATGTGTACTTACAGGGTTAAACTATGCCTGAGGCAGACATCACTAATCAATCACAGACCTCATTACTTCCTCCCTCCATGGAACCTTACTCCTTTTCCTAAGCTTCCTCAATGGTGCTTTGCTGGAGCCTGTATTTCAGAGCTGAACACTCATCTCCATCCAAAATTCCCAAAGGAAGGTTCTTTGCTAATCTTTGCCTGCATAACGCTGCCATGCATTCCTTAGTTTCCAATTCAATCACGCCATTGTCAATCCTCAATTCAGCAACCACTGGTTTCTCCCTGTTACCTAGCACATGTTGACTCCAATGAGTGCTGCACCACTTTCCCTGCATCTATCCCACAACATTGCTCACTTTCCTCCATCAGACAGGGCTCCAATTATATCTCAGTAGTGTCAGTATATGAGTTGTTCCTGCATACATCTGTGCACATAGTAAACATGCATACAGGACTTCTTTTCTCTGGTCTCCCTCTCCTATCCAATGCCTTCCCAACCCTGTTACACAAGATCATGTCTCACCTCTGCTACTCTAACTCTACAGTAGACTTAGCCTTCTCTAAAAAGAGCTGTATTTTTATCAATTATTAAACACAGTTTAGAGTAGCTATCTAATTATTTCATATGCTCTCAACCACCTACAATTCTGGAGCACAGAGTTAGCACAAACCTTTCACAGATAATGTAGTCAGGAGTATTTTTTTTCTACCTAGATCTCCTCCCCCAAACCCAATTTTACTTGAGAAAGAAATTAAGAATTGTTCAGGAAAACAGATTTGTCAAAATACAGGTATATTTCTCTTAGTATTATAGCTTACAGAGAGAGGATAAAAACGTGCACAGAATCCTACAAGAGCAATTTCTAAATAGGTACACAGTGAGGAAACATTACCTTAGCTCCTCAGCACAATGATCTTCTATAAGCTTCCACAACTGAAAATGTAGATGAGACAAGCTATTTACCAAACTTTGCAGTTAGGTAATTAATCCTTACACAAGCCAAATGACGTAAACCAGATTAGTGAGTTCCACACAAGTTAACATAACTTGCTCAAAGTCATTCACAGAATCTGGGCAGAATGAAATGAAACCCTTGTCATACAGGTCTTCTGGCATTATATTTAACTCTGAACTATATACTTACACAACATACAGGTAAACCTCAACATCTTTTATTATGATATATTACCGTTTTCAATTTGGTCAACTTTTCTATCAATTACCATATACAGACAATTGCCTGTACTGGAGATGTGTTTCTTTATGTATGTCTGTAAGAAAAGAAGATGTGCCTTTTTAGAAATGTACCATTCTGCAACTGAATTTCTTTGAATTTAATTCTATAGTTGGCATTGGATAGTTTATCATTATAGCTCAAAATCAGGTATGGTCTCAGCCACAAAATACAAGTTGGTGACATTTTCCCCAACTTTTTCATTAGAAATATGTCTAATCTTCAAAAATTAAAAGTATAATGAAGATGTACAGATCTATCACATCAATTTGTCAATTAATATTTTTGCCATATTTGCTTTCTCCTTCTAGTACTAAATAAATATATATACATACAATGCGTACATACATGTATATATCTATGAATCTGAAACCTTTTAAGATTTCTTTATGAAATTGTTCTTTTTAAGATTTCAGACTAGCTTTTGTGTGAAATATCTCATGTATTTGTCTGATTGTTTCGTAATTATTAGACTTGGCAAAAAGGCTACATATGGGAGATGTTGTGTCCTTCTCATTGTATCACATCAAGAGATAGAATATCCCATGATTATAATATTGATCCAAATGTGATCACGTTGACTGATCCAAGTTATACCATTGGTTAAGGTTGTTTCAAAATTGATAACACTTAAACCTGTAATTTATGCCATGATTTGAAAAACACATAATACATGATGACATTGTTCAAAGCCTGAAAGGATTTATATTTTTAGAAACTTTAGTGATAGAAATAAATGACTTTTCTAACATAACCTGAGAAATTTTAAAAAACTGACCAGAAATAAGGAAGAAAAGATCCTGGATTGAAAGCCAGGGATTCTGAATTTTCCATCCAGGTTCTATCAACAATTCACTGCAGAGTCCAGACAGCAGATAAATTTCATTTCTTGTGGCAGTTCTGATTGATCTGTGGTGGCTGCCTGGAGCACTCTGTTAAAAAGGATTTTAAGGCTACATAACGACTTCGCCAAAAAAAAAAAAAAAAAATATATATATATATATATATATATATATATATATATATATCAACTAATCATGTGGCATAGGTTTTAGAGGAAGAAATGATAGTCTATGTTTGGTAGATAAAATACGGCCACAGATTCTTTGCCACACTTCCAATCAAGAGGTGGACTCTATTTCCCCCACCCTTAAATTTGAGAAGTCCTTTGACCTGCTTTGGCCAGTGGAATGTAGGAGAAGTGACATTTTGCAAATTCCAGAACCTAAGCTTCAAGAAGCCTTGCAACTTCTGTTTTCACCTTCTTGGATCTCTGGGATGACACGCACATAGAGAAGTCAGTCCAACTGCATTGTGAGGAATACTAAATTTCTGATGTTTTAAAAGGCACTAAGTTTGGGGATAGTTTTTTTTTTTTTTTCACAGTACTAGGTAACTTATAAAATATGCCTCTATTTTTTGATCCTGGTCAATATCTCCTTTAACTGTCAGTCATCAGGTTACTCAGCTATGAAGTAAAAGTGTTTGATTGAGTGTAAGGAGTCTTCCAATAGTAAGATTCAAGGCTAGAAATAAATTGATACTCCCAGTTCCATTCAAGGGAACTCACATCAGTGTCATGAACAAGATGATAAGAAAATAAAGAATTGCACAATAATTGAGAATGTTCTGTTTAGAAACATCTCAGAGAAGGAGAGAATTAAGGGTTCCAGGTTGAAATGATTTGTCTAATGCCATACACAAGCTAGTGTCAAACGCTGGCACTACAACTTCTTCAAAACAGCTGCCAGAACACAGCAGATCTGATCCATTTTTGATCCCTGTAACTTTGCTCACTCTGATGGCATTTCCACTCAATAATTCAGTTCCCCAAAAAAAACCTCAGCTCCCCCAACCAAAATGGTATATGCCAGGAGATAGACACACACTGGGTTTACAAAGAAAAGGGGCTTGGAACACGTACAAACAGAGTCCAAAATGAGAACAGGTGAAAGGAGGAGGAAGGATTGTACCAGGACAGAGTAAAGAATGATAGGCATCTCTGGCTAGCTCTCCTTTTGCCTGTTTGCTTCTTCACTTTATAATTCAGTTGTCCTGGGAATTCCACTGGTTTGAAATGGGAAAAAAAAAAAATGAAATTGATACCAAAAAAAAAAAATAATCCACAGTAAAATTCAAATAGAAGAACTGGCTTCTCTCGGTATTCATTAATTTTCATATTTCATTAAAGAATTTCCCATGCTTAGTCTTGTCTTCCTCTCCTCCTCTTTAAATATTGGATTAATGAGGTGATTAACCAGAATGGGCTTTATATCTTCCATGTGATAGTGTTTTTTTAAGAAACCAAGACTGTAAGAAATGTTACTGTTGTTAATAAAATGAATGAATAATCTAATAAATTCTGACCCCAGTACTGTTACCATATAAAAAAAAGTTTTATAGGAAAGAGGAGTTTTATCACCTCCCTCAGGCAGATAATCTGGCAAAAGACGTCAGTGGATTCCAAAATTTTTCCTGAAAATCATAGATCATTCATTCTAGTATTCACAAACATATCTAGCAAAACACAAGGCTGATTTCAAAATGTAATTTAGGAAGTCAATTACACAAGCAAGCAATCTACCAAAAATCGGCCTCTCTATACAAAAATTAATAGGATGTTTATTTCTATTTTAAACGACCTTCTTCTATTGTAGTTTAATTTTGCAAAACTAATTGGAATAACACACCTTATACCAATGTGGGGAATTAGAAAACTGTGCAGAATTAACACTTATCCAGTCCACTGAGATGGTCAGAGCCTCATCCAGAGTTTGCTGTGCCCGCTCTGTAACTTCAGCTTCCTTAATTATAGGTTCCTCTTGGTGGCTGAAGTTTTGTTTGTTTGCTTTTTTTTTTTTTTTTTTCCCTCTCAGACCCACTGAACTTCCTAACCCTCCCTAAAAATACATCAAATCCCAGAACTTGAGTCTTCATCATAGTTTTTTTTCTTTAATTTCTGTTGAGGTTAATAATACTCCAAAGCAAAAATAAAGTTTAACTGTTGTAAAGGAGCAGAAAAGCCTAAATCCGGATCTAGAACCACAAAGTTGTCATTTGAAGTAACAGGAAATAATTCTGTCTCTTAGCTCACAAGAGAAATCTGAGCTGTCTGCCAGAATAATGCCCCCCTCACACAAATAGGACAACTTCATAATTTCTAGATGATTACATGAAGACAAAAAAGTATTTTTATTTTATAATGTATCAACATTATACCAATAAGAAAGGTATACTAAGACAAAAGTATATTTAATAAAAGGGAAGTTTTATAAATATACACTTGTTTTCAACTGAAAAGCTCATATTGAGTTAACTAAATACGTAGCTCATAAAATAAAGAGGCAGAGAAAGAACAATTAGCATGATTAAGTTGATAAAGAAGGCTCAAATCCCTTTAAAAATCATTAACTCAAAGTTATTTTTTAAGATATGTATATATACGTAAGTACACAATTTCCAAAGCCCAATTAAATTATCTGGGAAGCCACAGAGACAGGAAGTGATCAAGTTCTCTATTTATTTCTATTATATTGGAAAATGAGTCCCATAAGTAAGCTCAGATTTACTTCTGATAGAGTAAATTGTATGTGAAGCACTGACCTCAGAAAAAGATCGAGAAGAGCAAACGGGTAGAGAGGGCTCATTTCACACGCATTTGAAGCTTGTTAATTGACTAGTATGCAATCAAACCTAGGTTTGTAGAGCTTTCCAGAAGTCAAGGTCCACCATGGCTATAGTTGGCCGGTAGAGTACAGTGCTAAGAACATGAGCCTTGAATTCATACCACGTGGCCACTACAGTTTCTCCAACATTTCCCAAACCTTACATATTTTGAGCATCAATAAAATTAACTTTACATTTCATTGAATAACAGAGATAAAAGGGACTCCAGAGAGCATCTGGTCCAGGGCTCTCCTTTTACAGATCAAAAAATCATTCATCAGAAATAGGAAGGTGAAAGGTCTCACTGCACATCTGGGACTGGAGGGCTTAGCACACTTGACTATTTGGAGTGCTCTTTCCTGCCCTAGTGCTTATGAAGTTGGCTTGGTACTTGGAGAATTAATTAGAAGCAGTACCTGATGTATCATCTTATAATGGGGAAAAAAAAAAAAAAGCAGAAATGGCTCAAGGGTCATAAGACCTAAGTTTTATACATACTTGCACTCCTTATTAGCACTGCTTTTCCAGCAAGCTGCTCAAAATTCCTCAGGAGCTGTAAGATGTAATAGAGAAGACTGCAGATTTTAGGAACACCTAGCCTTGTACCCAGACTTTTCTCTACCTGTTCTGTGACACTGGACCCCTTCATTAACCTATTGGAGATTTACACTTTCTTCTAATTAAGGGAAATAATGCTCCCTTTCTCAAAGGGTTTTGTGAGGATTAAATAAGATAAATATGTAAATTGTCAGATCCATGGTAGACAGATGGTAGTTTCCGTCCCACAACCTTATTGTGAATTTATTCTTGTACAAAATAAAGATAGATCCTACTCTATCTGACTAGTGTTTCTTGTTAATGGTTATTAACCCAAGGGCATGTATATAAATAAATAGCTACATATGCATAATCATTTAAAATATATACACACAGTAAACCAGTCCATGCTTTTTAAAAGCTTATAATAGAATGCCCTTCATTTAAAAAGAAAAAACAAAAAACATTCATTAAAGAGGCAAAAATATTACTCAGAAGTTGACTTCTCTGCAGCTCTTTGACACATGGGTAGAGATTTGTGTTAAAACCTTTCTAACCCCTCTTTCTCTAGGTTCTATTATACTGTGTTCGAGAGTAAATGCTAGTGTTTAAAACAATATCACTTTTTTTTGTGTACAACCTAGCATAATTTGACTTAATAAGAGAAACTGTGCTATCCTTTAATTGGGAAAAAAAAAAAGGTAGTAATTTATGTCACATTTCACATTTAATGGTATGTTTTCTACTGAACTTTGGATAAAATTCTAAATCTCGAGCATGGCCGAAAGTGACCCCAAGTAACCGGACTTCACCCTGTACCCTAGCCACCAAGTGCTCTGCTCTCTCTGGCTCACTGCCTTCACCATGGCCCCATCCCAATGACTGTGAAAAATATTGGGCACCCATTGTTTGTCAGGTGCTATTCTAGGTACCAGAGATACTGCAGTAAAAATACAAAGCATGTATACATACAATACAGATAAATAGCTCTGCCCTCATAATGCTTAAAATACTATGGGAGAGTCCTGGCCAACGGCTCAGTTGGTTTGGCCTCATCCCGTGCACCTAAAGGTTGCTAGTTCAATTCTGCATCAGGGCACATGCTGGGGTTGCAGGCGGGATCCCTGGTAGGGGGCATGCTGGAAGCAGCCAATGTTTCACTCTCACATGATGTTTTTCTCTCTTTCTCTATCTTCCTCTCTCTAAAATTCAATTTTTAAAAATCTTTTAAAAAATACTATGAGAGAAGACAGTAAAGAAAACAATTTTAGTTTATATTATGTTAGATGTTGAAAAACGCTATCAGGAATAAAAGCAGGGAGGAGAGTGAGCTGTGTACAAAGGTGGTCTTTGGATTACTGCTAGCACCCAACCTCTCCCTGCCCCACGGCCTTTACAGGCTTGTCTCCCCACACCCTGTACTTAATTCCAACCAGTCCAACTGGGGCCCATTCTTCAGTTCTCAACTTCCCAGATCAGCATCAACCCTTGTGAGAATCTTTCACTGTAAACTTTATTTTTTGCCCTCAAGGCCATTATCACAATTTTCAATTATTTCTATAATTATTTCTTTAATCCTTGGTGTCCTCAATGATTGTAAGTGCTACGAAAGCAGGGTTCCTGACTGTATTTTTAAAGGAGTACTTAGTAGCAAGCTTTGTTGGCACGCAATAAAATGTGGTGAATGGCAGAAGGAAGGAAGGAGGAAGGAAGGAAGGAAGGAAGGAAGGAAGGAAGGAAGGAAGGAAGGAAGGAAGGAAGGAAGGAAAGAAGGAAGGAAGGAAGGAAGGAAGGAAGGAGAAGGAAGATTAAAAACAAAGAAGGAAGATTAAAAAAGAAAAAAGGAAGGAAAAGAAAAGAAGGAAGATAAAAAAGTAAAAGACCTCAGACTCTCACCTGAATTGCTGCAGAAAACTAGACAGAATCCAAGAACAGACCAGGAGTATTTTAAAGAATTACGAAGCAAAGACAGAAATCAGAGCTCAGGAGAAGTTTGCTAGGCGGAGGTTAGTTATCACAGAGACTCACACAAGTTCAGTACAAAGTATAGAAAATCAGATGGCCAAATTAAGGTCAGCAACACCAAGTAAGTCTACAAGGAAAACATCACGAACCCCCAAGTGAGAGAAGGTAAATGAGGAGACACAGTTCAGGTTGGAAAAAGTGACCTTAAAAAAAAAGTCACTCAACTGTGCGGTGGGTCCAAAGTCACCAAAGGGCTAGTTGCATCTATCTCCTGCACTGAATTTAGGCTTACAGGTCAATCTTTCCCTACCCAGCCCTGAAATATTTAATTAGAATATGCTTTCCTATGGATTGGCTTTTGTGATTATTTCAACTGACTGAGTTTCATATGCATAAAACTATGGTGGCATTTTCTGAATTTTTAGTCAGAGTCCTATTCACCTGAAACTCCAAGTTCTAGCCAGTTACTTATCCCTGTGAAGTAAAAGAAGCTTGTAGAATACACACCCAGGCCTTTCCAGGAGAAGTCCACACTTCCTTGGATAAAAGGCTCTAGGAAGCCCTGGCCAGTTTGGCTCAGCGGTTGGAGCATTGGCCTGCGGACCAGAGAGTCCCAGGTTCGGTTCCCGCTAGGGGCACATACAAAAAAATAAAAAATAAAAAAGCATCTAGGAAGCCCTGAGTGGGGATGCTGGGGAGGTGTGAGCGGCTCGTCAAACACACCTTGAAAGAGTGCTTGCACACCTGAGGAAAAATTAAGTTTGTGTGGCAGCACAGTCTCTGGACTTATAGGGACAGAAAGTCTTTCTTCCCGTGTAAATATACTCAACAGCAACAGGAGCAGATCCATGAGTCAAGGTGACACGCCCCCTCCATTCTTTTCACCTAAAACTGGCTGTTCACGTTAGCGTGGGTGCAGGAAATATTAATAATGATTTTTGTGTGGATATGGATTCCTGTGTCTAGCCACTCAGAGAGAACTCACACATGTATTTATTGATTTTTTTCACCCGATGTGGATTTATTAAGCACTTGCCATATGCTCAGCCCCATGTTAGGTATGGGTAGATAGTGGAAAACAAATTGGATATGGCCTCTGCACTCATGTAGGCGACAGGAGAGGAAAGACAGGAAGTATTAAAACAAGCAAACAAAAAGAGCAAGATTATAAAATGCACCAAGAGTGATGGAGAAAAGCAACACAGGCACTTGTGTAGTGCTCATTCCCTGTGTCTATTGCTTGGATGTTTCCAATCAAAACAATCATCACCAAAGACCCCAGCACTTAAAATCACACACAGTGAGATGAGAGGACAGAAGAGAAACCTTGGTTGACCTGAGGGAAATTCCTCACAGGTGTGCCTGTTGGAGGTGGGGGTGAGAAGAGAAAATTTATCAAGCAACTATTGAAGAAAGGCTTCTCTTTCTCTTTCTCGCCTGAAGTGATCATTTGCAACAATACTCAAAAAAGATCAGCCACTCAGAATACCACCAGTGGCCAGTGGGGACAGATGTGGCAATAGACAAAAGCACTCTCTCTTGAGAGAGCTGATTAGTACATAGTCAATGCCCAGGCTACTCTCAGACATACTCAGTTTAGAATCCCAACCCTACCACCTAGTGGGCATGTGACCTTTGGACATTGTTTAGTCACTCTGCTAGTCTTTGTCTTTCAAATGCAAATAATGACCATCTGCCTAGTGAAGTTGGAGGAAGAATCAAATGAGATCATCCATGTCAAGTATTTAGCATAGTGCCTGCTTTAACCTATAGTTAGAGCTCGGTACATGTGAGCAGTCAATAATTAATGATGGCGCCACACATCCCACACACCTGTAAGTAGTCCTAGCCCCTGATCTAATGTCCTGCTGGAGAACAAACCTGCCTTCACCTGGCTGCTACTCTAGCTCGGGTCATGGGATGCAGACCCCCAGACTGAAGCAGACTTGGGATACTTTAGATTCCATTCAAATTACTCTTATCCTCTGCACTCCTCCCTTGCTACAGCCAGAGGACAACAGCAAAGAAAAACAAGGTGTTGGATAGTCAGTTTCTGAAAAGCCAAGTGGAGTCTGCAGAATATGAAAGGAAGTGCACCACTTCTCCAATCACCATCACTCATTCTGAGCAGACATGCCTCCCTAGGGTGCAATCCAGTCCAGACCGGATCCAAATCTGACTCCTTAGTTGGAAAACCCTGCAAACAGGCTTAATGGGGGAGAACTGCAGATGAGATTTGTGAAAGTAAAAGGAAGATCCAAGTTTTTGCTTCAGTGGACTCAGTCTTTCTTGCGGGTGGTTCTATTAATATGTTATCTTTCCCTCTGCTTATATTATTTCAGCATTGTTCTATGCTCTGGTGTGTTTTGGGACTGATCCAGGGTGTATTGAAAGCTGTTTTCTCAGTGTAGTTTCAAAGTGCTCAAATAGGGATTGGAACAGAGCAACCCAGAAGGAAACCCAGAACAAATTTACTATTAACAGAATCAACATTGAATTGAAATTATTAAAACTCTCTTTTGGTTTCATAGAATCCTTTTCAGATACTTCAGCAGCATCTCAGAGTGTTAGGGAATGCTGTCAGTTTGTGCTAAGAATATACATTTCACACTCTGTACAGGGTCACAAAATACTATATAATTATACTTGGCAAAGGACACGCTTCTAAGCTGAGGACAACTTTTCGGTAAAGAAATAGCTTCTGAGCTGGAAAAAAAAAAAAAAAAACCATGGATATCTAGCAAGAATGAGAATTAAACAGAGACCCTAGGCTGTGGTCACTTTAAAAGCAAGACATAAGAAGCAGTACATCTATGTTGGTGCCCAGCAACCCAACACACTGCTTGGCACATGAACGTGCTGGTTATGTCAAGGAAGGGCACAAATGAATTTAAATCCCACTACCAAAAGAGATCACAAATACAAAATCCAAGGAGCCGAAACATACCTCTTCCATTGTAATCATTTACAAGCACAAATTTAGAAAATAATTTATTTAAATGTAAATAACTCAAACAACAAAAAGACAAACAACCCAGCTTAAAAATGGGCAGAGGGCATGAATAGACATTTCTCCAAAGAACACATCCAAATGGTGAAAAAGTTCTTGAGAAGATGTTCGACATCATTAATTGTTAGTGAAATTTAAATGAAAACCACATTAAGATAACACTTCACACTTACTGGATAGCGATAACCAGAAGGAGAAAAGGAAGTCACCAGCGTTGATACCGACATGGAGAAATGGGACACCTTGTGCATTGCTGATGGGGATGTAAACTGGTGAGCTGCAGTGGAAAACAGTTTGGTGGGTCTTCAGAAAGCTAAACATAGAATTATCACATGGCCAGCAGTTCCACTCCTAGGTAGATTGCCAAAAGAATTGAAAGCAGGGACTTGAACAAATAGTTTTATGCAAATGTTCACTGCAGAGTGACTCACAATAGCCAAAGGTGGAAACAAACCAAATGTCCATCAACAAATAAATGGACAAACAAGATGTAGTATAAACATACAACAGAATACTACTCAGCCATAAAAAAGAATGAAATTCTTACACATGCTACAACACAGACAAACCTTGAAAGCATCACGCTAAGTAGATAAGACAGATGCAAAACAATAAATCCTGTATGAATCCATATGTGGAATATCTAGAATAAGTAAAGTGATACAGACAGAAGGTAGATTAGAGGTTACCACAGTCTAGGGGAAGAACAAAATGGTAGTTACTGTTTAATGGTCACAGAGATTGAGGTGATAAAAATGTATTTGAAATAGATAGTGGTGAGGGTTGCATAACATTGTGAATGTAATTAATCTACCAAATTTTATACTTAAAATAATATAAATGGTATATTATACTATCTATATTCTACCATAATTGTAAAAAAACAATGTAATATACCAAAAATCATTGAACTGTACACTGCAATAAAACTGTTTTTAAAAGGTAAATAACGCAAAATCCTTAAAAGAAGTATACATTTTTGACCGTTAATTCTTCTTCTAGGAACCTATCCCATGGAAATCACCAGGACTACCCACGAAGATATAAAACATAACGCTATCAAAGCATAACTTACAATAGTCAAACATTGGCAACAAATAATTATGGATTGGTTAGACCAACTGAATACATTAAGATACAATGTAACCAAGAAATTTATATTCTAAAATAACATTTAAATATGTGGGAAAATGCTTATGATATATCTTAAGTGGAAAATGTGGGACACAAATTATACATCAATATATGTACCAGTTTTTAAAAAAATAAAATGACTGGAGGTTTAATAATAATAGTTAAATTAAGTAAGTAATCAGGTATTATTTTAAGTGCTTTATGTTATAAATTCACTTAACCCTCACAAGAATCCCCCAATGAAAGAAATATTATTATTCTCATTTTATAAATAAGTGTACATATGTCCAAAAGTTTACTTAAATCCGGAGGTAACTTTCCCATCATTCTTAAACCAGTAAATTAAAGAACCAGAACTGAAACCCAAGCAGCAGGTTTACAGTTGGATTAAAATTTTAATAGTGGATTACTGGTGATGGATTAAGAACATTTAAAGTTTTCTTCTTTATATTTCTCTAAGTTTTCTAATATGTCTACAAAAAACATATATTACATTTTATAATGGAAGAATTAAAATTTCAAACAGTTTCAGATGACCTTTGTCCTGGTGTTTAGCTCTGGAAATGAGCGAGGGTTAAGTTGACTTCCACCTCAGTTTCTACTCCCGGGATATAAAGCAGAATCTGAAATCTGAGCTTCCTCCCATGAACCATAGAGGAAGAATTCCCTCAGGCATTTTTTCCAGGGATAGTCCAACACCTCTTCTTTCAGTTGGAAAAATAAGCAAAAGTTATGCTTTTCCAGCTAGACATCTGAAACTGTCTAATGTCACATGAACAAACAAGACCAGGGTCACTGTCTGACTCCAGTGATGTCTGAATGACCCATGAAGGGTTAGGGTAAGACAGGTCTCAACTGCAGTGCTTGCCTTTCCATCCATGACCTTGGTTGAATCCCTTAAGCCTTTTGTCCTACATCTTTTAAATAGGGAAAATAATTCTGGCCCTGTCAAGCTCACCAGTCTGAAGAGGTAAAAGGTTACTGAAAATAGACGGCGCTACACAAACAGTACATTTTCATTAATTTTATCATTTTTATTATATTCAGATAGCAGAAAACTGAAAACCAAATATGCATAAATGTGGGTTGAAAACTAGTGATTCAGGAAATGATAGCAGAATGCAGATAAATTAAGAGAGGGAGATCCAAAGGGGTTTCCATAGGCAGGATTACATCCTGGAGGTCTCGCAAGCCATTCTCTAGGACAATGGAGAGTACTGGAGATCTTTACCGCAGAGAGAGAACATGATACATTCCAGGTAAAAAATAGAGAAAACCTGGGATTGGGCAAATACAGGAGAGAATACAGGGCTAAATCCTTATTTGTGCACTGGGCCTTCAATATCTTGAAAATATATTTTCAAGCTTTGGGATTAATCACAAGCAAACTAGCCATTCCATAAGATGTCAAAACTGCATGTTGCATTACTAAAATGCTTAATACTCTAGTGATTTTAATGCTCTCAAGTGGGTCACAAAGTTATAACAAAGTTTTAATTAGCAATCAAGCGATAAGAGCACAGAAGCCTACGTTCTAATTTCCAAGAAAAGTCTCTATTAGAACTACGGGCCGAAGCAATTTTGATACTCTGAAAATCAGTTAACTTCCGCTTAATATATATGTGTTGTTTAGATTTTAAGCCATGGAAGAATACAACAGTTCATCACACACATCTTCCCAAAGGGGTTCACTGAAACTGGACCTTCCTCTTTCCTATTTTGTGGATGTGGCTTTAAAGTAAGCACTGAAATACTATATATGAACAATATTTCAGAATGGTTGTTGCAAAGTGCCATTTCAATCCAAGCTAGAAGGCATTCCTCTAAAATAGCTGCAGAACTCGGAAACTAAGGAAGCACTGCCCACTTGCTTTAACTTTGTGTTTTATTTTCCTCTCCCAGGTCATCTAATTCCACCACTTCTGACAGGGAGTTTGACGCTGAGCCATCAGTATGTGCAGAAGCTAGGAGTCCCCTGGGACATATTTCATAACTATCAAACTGTTAAAAACTTGCATTGGGGTATTTCTGCAAATTGGAAGATCTATTAGCTAGACTAAAAAAAATCAATAGTTAAAGGGACTGCTTAAAGCAATGCTGATGAGTTTATAGAAGAAAGAGCAACTGCACTTTGTGCAAGTATCTTTTAAGAAAAGGAGGAATGGTGTTTCATTATTTCTGAATAAGCTCAATAAAGTAAAACACAATTAGGAGACCAAAAATCATTGCTAACGATTGGCTGCAGTTGCTGGGCTAATGGTGCAATTGGAGCTGAAGCGTTCAGTCCCGTCTCAGAGCAGGCAGTACAATGAAAATGGCTAAGAATGTGCCCTTCAGTTATTGAACAGCAGTGTAGACATTTTGTTATCAGCTTAATTGAATAGGAAGCAATGAAGACAGAGAGAAAGGACTGGTATTTGATACTCCAAGATTTCCAGAGGAACCTAAGTCTTCCATACCTAAGTGTTATTCTATTTTACTATAAATCCTGATCTAAGAAAACTAAGAAGTTGTTTCCTGCAGAGTAGCATCTGGCAACAGAACACCTTCTGTAAGAGCGCTGGGTAATGTTACTGATATATAGCTCAAAAAATACAGCTGAGCACCTGAGAAACTAGACGCTCAATAACCCCCCATCCTTTTAACTGTCAAAACACTATGAGGGTCCATCTACAGCAAAAAAGAAACATATATATATTAAAGAATCTGCTATAACTCATCTGCCAGAGTGAATGTAACCAATGAGACATGCTAGCCCATAGCAAGATGTGTCTTTTAGTATAAGCCATTAAACCTAAAAGCTAAGGAAAAAAAAGAAAAAAGAAATGAAAAGCCGCTAATACATATGCATGTGTATCTACGTTAGTATCTGAAACGGACCAAATTAGAAATCTGCATTGTATGAGGTGATGCTTCCTCTGAAAGATGTTTTACATTAGTGTAAAATCCAGTAATTGATTTATTTTTTGAAAGCCAGGTCACTGTCTTTCTCTAGTGACCAAAGGTAGATGGTATTGTTACCAAGACTCACAATTAATCTAATGCAGGTAGACATCAGTCATGTGGAGCGACACTGGTTATAATTGTATCATTTAAAATCTCTCCACCGTGTCCCTGAAAAAGGACAGGTTAAATTTATACTAGTCACCGCTTAGAAGATAGTTATTAGAGCTATAGGAGAGGATGGTCTCTCTATTAATAGCATTCTATATTCCATATGTTTCCAAATTACGCTGCTACCTATGGACATGGTGATTTATTTCTGGTATATTGGCAGTAATCTAAAATGAACCATGCTTTGCTTATATTATTATAATAAACTTGGTGAAACAGCACATAAGAAAGTTGGTAAAAGTTCTTCCTCAATCACCAGGCACACAAACGTTAATAAAGTAAATCCCTTCCCCAAAAGGAAGGAGACAAAGTGGGTTCTTTTTCGGTTTTGTTTTTATGCCTGTTTTAGTTGAGGTATAATTGACATGTAACATTATCCACAGAGAAAACCAACAGAAGTGTGATGTTTAGTGACTTTCCATAGAGTTTATATGAAAATACTAGTGACCCGAGTGATTGTGAATGCAACAGATACAAAAGGACAAAGAGAACTAAGGCACAATGTCCCCAAGGGGGTGGGAATCACAGTAATCAAAGAAAGGTACAAATTAACCATGGAAGCTGATAAAAGATTATTTTTGAAGAACATCTTTTGGACACATACATATTATTACACCCTAATAAGAATTAATATTCTGAAGAAAAAATAATTAATAAATAATGGCTTAGCAGGCACTCCTAGAAATGAAAATAATTGCCTGTGAAGGAATGAAGGCCACACACGGAGCTCGGACAGCAGTTCTTGAACACACGGTGTCTCTTTCCACTCCTGTCCCGACCACACTGAAAGGCAATGGACTTAGTCCGTTTTCTTGTGCTTTATAAGCCTTAGAAGCTACTTTAGCAACTCGGCTGGGTCTCCAGAATATACTATATTGATGGCTCTATTACCTTTTTCTTTGTCTCTATAAGTTCCATTACTGAAAAGGAGACAGTCCTAATGGAATAGAAATTCCCCAGCAGCTGAAACACGGAGCTGAGCTCGCAGTAAATGCCTCCCTTCTCTCCCACGGGCCACCCTCGGTGCTTTGACCCTCCTTCTCCATTACTGCTCCCACAACTGGTTATCAATAATCTACCCTCAATCCTCTAAGGCAAATTGGAGAGCTAAGCGTTCTAGTCAAAGGAAGAAGAAAAAAATCGAATGTTCAGCTCCCACCTCCTCTCTCTTCCCCTCAGCCAGGTAAGTCCTGTTTCCCCTCCGTCCATCACCTTCCCTCCCAGCAGGTCGCTGACTGAGAGGCCCAGGCACCTGGTAGAAAAGAAATGCCCGAAGCTGTTACAATGTCAGGCTCCTGTTAGAATTACATATCCTCTCTAACTCTTTAAATCCACTAATAATAAAAGTTTGCAAGGGTCACCATTCCTTTTTTTGTCCTTCTCAAAATTATGTGCTGTCTCATAATTTTGTGAAAATCCATAGTTGAATGTAACAAATATTCCCAGCCTGTATCTACTGTAGAATTTTTAACAATTTATCCCAGATGTTTTTTCTGATAGTAAATATTTAATAATAAGTAAAAAATGTAAAGCCATTCTCTGCTGGTTTTTCTATAAATAAAAGGAAAAATGGGTTATTGAATATATACATATATTTACTATACATATATTTAATATATATTAAAGGCAGTATCTATATACAGTATATATAAATAAATGGCAGCATATATATATTTATTACAAGTAGTCTATATTTATATCCAACTGTTGCTGTTTCCAGCATATTTACCCACTCAGTCTTCCTACCACTTCAGATCTCCTGCTGAATTCTATCCCGTCATAATTATACCCTTCACTCCACATCATTACACCACAGGAGAAGACTGCTGCCCAGTCTTAATACCAACATTTAATCAGTATTTAGGGCTCAGTGAAGTCCTATCATTTCCTCAAAATTAGCAAAGAAAGAAAATAAGTAGGTATGCATCAATCACTGGTTTAACCAAATTCACTTAGTCAGTCAGTCTTTGAGCATCCGCGCCAAGCCTGTTCCTATACTACACTGAGAATACAAAGTGAGAAAAACAAAGTCTGGGCCTCATGAAGCTTATGTTCTACTGGCAGACAGACAATAACGGACTGAGTCAGCCCATAAAATGTATCCAGTAGTGACCCGTGCTCCAGTGAACAATGGAGGAGCATAACAGGGCGTGATGGAGACTGCAGCCAGGGGCTGGCTGTGTTCCTCCCTGTGCTCAGAAGGGCAGCTCCAAAGAGGTATCATTTGAGTGTGAGGGCACCTTCCAGTCTGACAAACACATTCAAACTTGGCGAGATGCCCTCTATTCACGCTGCTTGGTGGCCCGAGTCTGTTTTCAAACAGATGCAGCTTCCAAATCTTAGTTGAACAGGGAAAGGTGGCCCAAAGGCAAATGATCTCTGCCCCTGCCTCAGTATCAGCTGCCTGTGCTCAAAGCTGCCAGCCAGGATTCTGGAGAAACAATGTGACGCCCATGTGACAGCACTGGAGAACTCTTCCTGAGTGAGCACCCTGCATGGCACACTGAGACCCAACAACAAAACTCAGGTTCAGGAATGCAGGCTCACTGTGACACTGGATTGTGGCAGATAACCTGCACACATCCTCCTATACCCAGGATGAGCAACCTTAGAGAGAAACACCAGGCAGGCGAAACATTGTTGAGCAAGTCACTTAAACTTCAGTTCCATCGTCTGTAAAACAAGGGCAATAACAGCTACCTCAAAGGGATATTGGGATACAGGACTGTGTAATACAACGAATGGGAATCTGGCAGAGTTCCAGTCCCGTAGTAAGAACTATATGGGATTATGATTATCAGAACTGAACTGAACAAACACCAGTAATATATAGAAAACCGAATCCGAGGACTTTATATAAATACATAAAAGGCAAATACTCCTCAAGCTAGAACCTAATTCTGTGTCCCAGAACCAATACTCCAAGCCCAGTTAAATGAAAGTCATAAATTCCAACCATATGTGGAAATACATTTCTTTCAAAGTTTCCTTTGCAAGTGTTCAGTTGAGCAAATTTTAAACAACATTTTACAATTAGATGAAATTCCTTCCTTGATTAATTCTATTCCCTTACTAAACATATAGAGAGATTTTTAGTAATTTAATCTTCTGACAGTCCCATAAAGTAATTCTCTTTACTCTATTTTATTCTCAGAGGAAAGCACCAAGAATAAGTTGCTTCTTGAAATGGTGATAACATTAGATTTACAAAAAACCCCACCAACTCACATGTCTTTGCTTCATGTCCTGAATGGGCGGCTACAGTGGGTTGAATAGTGTTCCCCAAAAATTCACATCCACACAAACCTTGGGATGTGACCTTATTTGGAAACAGGATCTTTGCAGATGTATTTAAGTTAAGGATGAAGTTGAAATCATGCTGGATTTGGGTGGGCCCTGAATCCAATGAGAATGTCCTTACAGAGACAGAAACGGACACACAGAGACTCCGGGAAGGCCATTTGGAGAGGCAGAGAGTGAATTGATGCAGTCACAAATCAAGGAATACCTGGAGCCACCGGACACTAGAAGAGACAAGAAAGGATTCTCCCCTAGAGCCTTTGGAGGGAGCACGGTCCTGCTGACACGTTGATTTTGGACTTCTGGCCTCCAGAACTGTGAGAGAATACATTTCTGTTGTTTTAAGACACCAAGTTTATGGTAATTCATTGCAGCAGCCACAGGAAAGACATAGAGTGATTTTCTGAAATATTCACTTCTTTCTCTGCATTATAATGGCCTCCACCAGCCACAGTTACTCTCACAGAACCAAGATAAGACCAAAGAAGAGAGGATGTCAGAGGCCCTTTCTGGAACTTTTACCCTTTAAGGAGCTGAATGGATTCAACTGTATTTTCTGGAAGATACTGTTGGCCCTAGTTACGTACTAATAGTGTCTACTACAGAACTAGGGCCTACAGTATCTTAGCGCTATTAGTGTGGACACTAATGCGAAACTAACACAAAACAAGATTGGTTCCCATGAGCCATGTTTCCTCCATAAATTTTACTCCAGACAAAAGGAAAAAGGCAGGATCATGACGGCGAGTGTTAGAATGGTATGGGGAGACGTAGTGGGAAACAATAAACATCGTTTTAAAAAGCTCAAAGAGGAGAATTATCTATATTGAAGCACTCCTGCTCCTGTGGTAATGTTTCTACCTTCCATTTAAAGAGAGATACATTTTCCATGACGGCTCTTAATAGCCTCTCCAGTTATTCACTGAACTTGCCCTCAAAATTACAGAGTAATAAAAGAACAGCATTGACTGACTACAGTGAAAAGGCAGGTTTTTAAAAATAAAGTGGCCATTTCATTTCACCCTATATCCAAGATTGTCCAATAAGGGTACTCTATGTGTCCAAGGATTGAAAAATAGTCACAAGGCATCTTACATCACTATAATGCCACCCGGCTCCTTCATTTATTTACCCACTGAAATGGAGAATATTTATCTTACTAGAGAGAACACACCCACGTTAGCCCAATGTTTCAATGAAAATAGTGAAATTCTGAGTCTGTTAGGTTGAACCATATGAACAGGACAATAGTCAACCGTTTTAACCCACGAAAATGGCAACTACACAAATTATAATCTAATACAAAACTGTACTTTACTTATTACTATGTAAACTATAATTATAACATGGAAATTTCCCTTAGAACTCATATCTGGAAAATAAAAAACATTCATTAGAAATGTACAACTAAGTTTTAGATGTCTGAGAAGGGTAGGGTAGCCACAATAGGGAATATAAACTGGACAGTGTGTTTTGAAACATTCTGTTTTCTAGATTGTAGAGTTAAAAATGAATGAATTTGGGACCATGTTCACTTCCCTCCATCCCCACTGCCGCTTCTGCTATTAAGATCCCTAGTCAATCAGCAATTGTCTAACAGTTTCTCCACCTCCTCTTTAAACACCCCTCCAACGCTTTTTTTTTTTTTTTTCACAGCACAGATCAAATGGATCAAGTCATCCCCTTCTTAGAACCTATCAATGGCCCTGGCCGGTTTGGCTCAGCGGTTAGAGCATCGGCCTGCGGTCCATAGAGACCAGGGTTCGGTTCCGGCTAAGGGCATGTACCTTGGTTGCAGTTTGTCCCCAGCCCTGGTTGGTCGTGCGGGTGGCAGCCACTCAATGTGTCCCTTTCGTGTCGATATTTCTCTCTCTCTCTCTTCCTCTCTCTCCCTCCCACTCTATCTGAACAAAAAATGAAAAAATGTCCTCGGGTGAGGATAAAAAAAATAAATTAAAAAAAAACCTATCAATGATTTCCCTTGCCTTTTTACACACTCCAATGTCTTTGCCATGGCTTATGAAACCCTGTATGATATGACCCCTACTGACCTCTCCCATTTCACACCTTTCCCTCCCCTCCCTCCAGCCACACTGTCCAGCTCTCAGTCCTTGGATTGCACCAACCTCAAAGCTACCTACAGGGCCTCAGCTCTTTGTATGGCTGGCTCCATTTTCTTCAAATTCCCTTTACATGGTCTCTTGGTCCACTCTCATCAACCAGTAACATTTTTATTTATCATGGAACCCTGTTTATTCCACAATGCTTTTCTCAGTTTGTATATATATATATATATATATATATATATATATATATATACACACACACACACACACTTCATATTAAATCAACATAATAAGCAGGATTACTGAGACTAGTTCAATGTTTTAAAGAATCATTTTCTTTCATCACTCTATCTCTGTACTATTGTGTTAACCTTGTAGTTACACTTCTTTGTGTAAGCAGAGATCATTTTGATGAGTTTCCTCCTTATAATCTTACCTCTAACCCATTAATTCTTTTATGAATTCTTTATAATTGCCCTCTCATAAAAAAAATTCATTTATCCAATCATGTAACTGATTCTGATTATTGATCAGAATTAATATGTTTTGGTCCTGGTCAGTCAGCTCAATTGGTTAGTGTCATTCCTATAATCAAGGTTGTGAGTTCAATCCCCAGTCAGAGCATATATACAACAATCAACCAATGAATGCATGAATAACTGGAGCAACAAATCAATGTTTCTCTCTCTCTCTCTTCTTCTCTCCCTCTCTAAAATCCCAGGATTAGAAGTTAGGAGGCCTGCATGCTGGTGCCACTCTTTAATCTCATGGAATGACATTGGAAAAATTAATGAAATCCATTATGCTTCAATTTCTTCACCTATGAAATTAGGAAAGTGAGCTAGGTGATGTAAAAGATCTCTTCCATCACTATGATTTCATGACTTATTACCAGACAGAAGGAAAATTCCATCTTATAGATACTTCAGTGAAAGATACTACCCATAAGCTCCTCTAATCAAGGCAATAAAAACAATGCTCAATTTTTATGCCAGTAACCTATGTTTTAGCTAAAAGTCATACTGGTCCTCCTAAAGAATTGATTATCATGATTTAATGTAGATTATTTCACAATGCCTTCTTAATAATTCTCCCCCTTTTTTTTGAAAGTGTAGAATGTCAAGTTCAAGTCAATGGCATCTTAAACAACTCCACCCTAAATTCTCTTACTAAAGATAATGCCTTGATCAATGAAACTCTCAGTTATGAGTAAGTAAGATCACAGTGTCCATTATATAGAAAAAACAAGATATCATAAATACTGAAGAATGGAATAAATGGTGACTTCAGGTGTACAAAATGATTCAAGCATTATTTGTCAATATAATTTCCTTTTAATGTGAAATGATTTAAGGCTGATATAAAACTTTAATTTCTCATTATTTTTCTCCTTAAAAAATTCATTAACATTATCATTAGCATCTCATAAATATAAATCTTAAGACTGGCCTACGAGGTACACTTTAAAATTAAGAATTTCCAATGAGGCCAAGATAAAATTTAGATTTTAGATAGTTTAATAAAATGACAGCTTGTGTGCAAATAAACTTTAGAGATGATCTGGAGTTAATCTGGACCAACTCTCTACCCAATCAATGAGCAAAGAGGCAGTGACCAATAAATATCTCTTGAATGAATGCATTTATGAGCCAATATTGCATGGAGTACCTTTGATAGAGTCAGTATAAGACATTTACCTACCTTACAAAGATAAAGAATGAGAAAATAAAAAAGAGGAGGAGAAATGAAAAGAAGAAAATTAGAGGCATATTGTACAAAGGATTAATATCACCAATAATTCCCTTGACTGCCATTTCAGGACAGTCATACCCCAGTTCCCCTCCTTGTAACTATAGACAATAAGTGGCTATGTTTCCCCCAAAATATCTCTGGATATTAACTGTCCTTAGGGTTGCTACATCTTAGAGAAATCACAATGATCTTTTTTAAGTGTTCAATAAGATTATCCTAGAAGTCAAGAAGAATTTGATTTACTATTCTCTAGATCTTGGAAAACAAGAAGAATAATTTAGTGAGGAAGCTTCTCTTCACGCATCACACTGGGATGTATTCTAGAACATTTATATGACACTATATTTTTTTTTATTGATTGATTTTAGAGAGAAGGTGGGAGAGAGAGAGAGACATTTATTTTTTCCGCTTACTTATATTCTTATATGCACCCTGACCAGGATCAAACCCACAACCTTGACATATTGGGAGCTCTAACCAACTGACCTACCTGGCCAGGACCATAAACCTACATATTCTTATATTGGTATTTTTGTTTCTAAGTAAAAAAAAAAAAAATGCATCAGTCTATTCAGAATTTATCCTGTATCCATTTCCCCAATATCCCCAGGTCTTCAATGCACTTCAAGGCTTGCCTGCAAAATTTATGTCTAGATATTTAATGAAACCAGTTTTTATAACTCTCCTGAAATAGATTGTCCTCACAATGTCTTATGCTTCTAATTCAATTAGCTAAAATCATTTCTGTGATTTAAAACTACCCTTTCTCCCATTTTTCTCATCAGCAATTTTTAAGCTTAAATTGATAAATACAGGCAATAAGAGAGAGTCTTTCTCCTAAATATCAAGAGCATAAAGAACATGTAACTGCTCCTTGACAACATTTTTCTACTTAAAAATATCATGGAACATTACCTTACCCCTACTAGGATACGAGCACAGGGAGACTTGCAATGCTCATTTTTGAGGAAGAACTTAAGCTGTTAAACTATTCTATATCTGAAAGCAAAATTTCTTGGCTGTTTCTCCAATTATTTAATCCCACTACTTTTAAAAACTATGACACAATTGTGTTTCATTAATTGTACTGTACACCAAGTTTTCATGGTCTGTGGGCAATGTGTGGGATTAATAAAAGCTATACAATTATTTTCCTACTGCTTAAAAAATTGGCAGTATAACAGCACTTTAAATAAGAGCAATTGAACTAAAAAGACAATTCATTTGGATATTCTTTATGGTTTTATGGTATTCCATTATGAGGGATATCCTAACCCATATATTAGGGATAAGTGGCTCAGAAAGACTGGGTCTTAGGTTCTCTAAATTCCAGGGATATATAAGATGAACAATAATGACAATTCAACATGTATATTTGATTTTTTTTTTCATTACTCTTACTTCCTTTGAAAAATGTAGTGGTACATATATAAGAAATCTAAATGCATCTGTTGATACACGGACAGAAAACTGGTTACTCATTTTCATCCATCTAGTTATTTAAAGTTCTTAATAGATTTCTGATATAGACCAATCCAATATTTTAAGACACGCTCAAATGAAACTAGTGACTACTGCACACTTGGGATACTAAAGTAACTCTCAGTCTAGTATTACAGGCATGATCATTTACTCACTGTATATGTAGTAGGGCAAATGGGAAATTACACAGTTACAGTCTCAGCTATAATGGGGCTAATAGTCTATCTCAATTTTTCACAGTGCCCTAGGGTACATTTTGGAAATCCATAGGGAACATTTCTACCTTGTAGTAGAATTTCTCTTGAGCACTTACTATATTATAAAATAGTTTTGTTTTTTTCCCTATATTAAAGTTGGGTGGGTTATATTAATTTTTTAAATAATATAGATAGGTAAGTCATATATCTAAGGATTTCATGTCTAGATATTCATAGGGCATTACACAATGTTTGTTATAAAAAGAGAACTTATGGTTTAGGAGTTAGAATCACAAACCTAGAAGGACAGACATGTAAACGCATAAAATTACAGTGTTAAAACATACTAAATACTAAAACATCACTATATACAAACTGCCAAAGGAACGTAAAATATGGAGTAACTGAGGAGTTAAGAGATGCATTACAGAAAACGTAACATTAAAAATGGACTTTGAGAGAACATGGATGGCTCTTGAGAATATCCCGCTAAGCAAAATAAGTCAAATAAAAAAGTCAAGAATCATATGATTTCACTCATATGTGGGATATAAAACTGAAAGCAACAAGTAAATAAATAAGACAGACAAACAAACAAAAAGTGATAGGCACAGACAACAGTATGGTGGTTACTAGAAGAAAAGGGGGGTGGGGATAGAGAAGGTCGCATGTATGGTGACAGAAGGAGATATGACTTTTGAGTGGTGGGCACACAATGCAATACACAAATGATGCATCATAGAAGTGTATACTTGAAACCCATATAAGTGTATTAACCAATGTCACTCCTAATACATTTAATTTTAAAAATGGGAGCTTTGTAAGGTAAGTGGAGATTTCCAACTAGAGAATTGCAAAGAGCAGCCTAGGCAGGGGAAGAACAGCAGAGGCACCAAGTTATAGGATAAACATGAAGAGCAGAGGATGAAGTTAATTTATTTGGCTGGAGTTAGTGCCTGTATTTAATGCTAAGACGTTTCATGCTTATCAAATAGGGACTAGAAAGCCATCAAATTGCATAATAATTTCTCTAGTCATTTCTGATTTCAAATATATACAATTACGTGCAATTTTTGCCCAGAGAAATAATTATTAGATTCTTGATATTTATATTTTGCTTACTATATTACTTCAAAGGCTTAGTTATTCAGCTACGGGCTTTTAAAATACCTTAAATGTTCAAAGCAAGACCATGATTTTGAATGCAAATAAAAAGGAAATCAGAAAAAGGAATAATGAATTTAAATCTACAGTGTTATTTCAAAAATATGCTTTTGAAATTGCTATTCCACATGAAAATGCAGCCAATTTTCTTGAATTAAATACACATTTGTTTAAATTTCAATTTTACCTTGTTGCTTCTTTAGAAGCAAAAAGTATTCCTTTTGAAATATAAACTTCATTTTGGAAGTTTCCTGAGGAAACTGTTTATTAAACACTTATTTTAGATAACCAAAATATTTTAGTTCTCTTCCATATTAGATAAGAAAGTGGGTGAGGACACAACAGAGGGTTCCAATCAGGTTCCTCCTAAGGAGATACACATGTAACATTTTGCTTGCATCAAACCAAACTGCGCCAAGAAACTACATTACAGTATTCACAAAAGGACCCCTTTTTCCTTCCCAGACTGTATGCTGGAGCTGCTACTGGAACATGCTGAAAACAAAGGAGGTCTAAAGGGATGCATTCCTTTTTGTTTTATCACTGTTTTCTCAAACCAGACCAATGAACTCTCCACCCCTGACCCTTTACACCAGGCTGACCCTCTCACAAACTAATCACTGTAGGGCTCATAAAAGCGAGTTGTAAACTCCAACAGTTGTCCAGTCTAGGGGATAACTCAGGACCCTCCCAACCGTCTTGCCCTTTCCCGACACTAAACACTTCCACATTCTATTCTCATCTGCTTTGGCCAGGACACCCTCTGTGATTTTGGTCATCACAACTTTCCACTCCTGACTTCTTGAACTTTCACACAGATTTCAGCTTGGGGAAGTCATGGGAGATTCGCCTGAGAGCTCGGATATTTCTGCAGCCCATCCTGACCCTCACTACAGAGCTCCTGAGAAATACTCTTTTGTCTTTTCTGGAGTTGTAGACTGACTGAGGTTGGAGAGTTGCTGGCCGTAGAATACAAACCACAATAATACAGCAGTTAGATCTGCAGTTGAAGGTGATTAACCAACTCTTACAGAGTTGTCAGGTGTTCTGTTCTGTCAAGGCTTGTCTATATCGCTGCCATAACCCTAAGGACACAGAGCCCTAATAGCATATACCCATAGGCTAACTGAGGCACAAACAGAGCGAAACAAGGGGCTTGGCAGGAATTCAGTGCCCTATTTATCCTCACATGCCAGGGCAGCTTTTTAAGCAGAATTAACCTGTTTCATGTTAATTATGTGACTCTTGACATGAAGTTAGAAAATCCAACCCTGAATGCATTTTTTAAATTAATTTTATATGTCTAGTATTATACTCAATTTTTTAAATAATTACATGCTTTACACTATGGATATGCTGATTAAAGGAGGTTAGGTTACATGAGTTCAATGAAAGAATCCCATAATATCTTGATACCATGACCTTTCCTAGTTCTAGGGCTCATGATCACAACCAAGACAGGGACCAATGTTCCAGGGAAGGGTGTCTGTTCTTGCTATTTCTCCACTGCAGGCTTTCTGTATCCTCTTCCCCTCAGCGCCTCCACATAACCCCCAAAATATAAGTCCATAATCTATTCCATAAACAACCAAAGTTGCAGTCAGCTGTGCTGAGATAGCCCACTGCCTATTACATGTTCATAACGTACAAACAAGTCTTTGAGGTTACCTTTATTTTTCAAAAGCTCTAATTTCACTCCCAAGAATGAACTGGAGATATTCCTGGATTAATCAGTTCTATTTTCCTGTTCCTTTAGGAAGGTTGCAAAAAGGGAAAACGCACATGTCTGCCTCCTTGCCTCTTTATTCACCTCCTGCTGTCAATCGCAGAGGCGTTGTCAAATTAACTGGCCTGGCACAGGAAGCTGTGATGCCAAAGGGGCCACGGGAGGAAGGAAGAACTGCCAGGAGCCCCTGCCACTCTCAGAGGGTCCCCTTTCATGTTGTACAGGTTGTACAGCCAGGACGGCCATGGGCCAAGGGTGCTGTGAAGGGGCCGTGGGGGAAGGGACAGTGAGAAGGAACCATTCTCCCCCGCAGTTGTAAAGCGGTGGCAGGAGTACACGGGGGATTTATGATGACCCACATTCCCCATTTCCCTGTGTATGCGGGTGGGGGTGGCGGGCAGTGCACAGAAAGACTCAGAGACGCTCACTCAGCCATGGACTAATGCTTACCCCTATCACACCACCTAACACTTAAGATAAAAAAATTATCCTCTACATATTGGAAAACAAGTTCTTTAAGCTGTGCTCATTGTTATAGAACAATCTCTGTCCCATCCATAGCTGTGCTTTGTTATCACATTACTGCGCTCACAGACGGCTGCTGGTTTACCTCCCTTCAAGCACTGTTTGATCTGCTCTCATGCATTCCTGTAATAGAGTCTAGATTCTAGTGTTATTTATATCTGAGTCAGAAGAATAATCAGGAAAATAACTTATGAGTCATTAATTAGGCCTGATAGCATATTAGAAAGGAGCCATTTTTAATTTAGAGAGGCCTGGATAACATGGATTTCAAAGTGAGAAGGGGCATGTAACAATGAAAGGAATTGACTGATGAAAGAATTGATTGCTTATCAATGACTATATCATCACTCATTGGACTCCACTGAACTCCTCAAAAAATAGGATAATTCGAGAAAAATGTATCATAACACAATATAGTATTTCAGGACATAGGGTTAATATTGAATAAGATAAAAATGCTCTGCCCTGGCCGGTTTGGCTCAGTGGTAGAGCATCGGCCCGCGGACGAATGAGTTGCGGGTTCAGTTCCGGCCAAGGGCATGTACCTTGGTTCCTGTTCATCCCTGGCCCTGGCTGTGTCACGCGGGAGGCAACCAGTCGATGTGTCCCTCTCATGTCGTTGTTCCTCTCTCCCTTTCTCTCCCTCTCTCTCCCTCCCACTCTGTCTGAAGATAAATTGAAAAATATTCTTGGGTGAGGATTAAAAAAAAATGTTCTGTTCAAGGAAAGATTAAAAGTATACCTAATCTTACCTTCATTTCAAGCTTAAAGTACCAACAATAAAATGAAAAATCTGATTACCACATCTACCCTTAAATGATGAAGACAGACAAGAAAACTATGGTAATAATTGCTTAATATTTTTATTTTATTATCTATTTTTTACTTATTTTTATTCAACCTACTTCTAAAATAAAGAAAGAGGAGACTAAAAGAGGTGGAAATATTGAGGGATGGTAACACTAATTCCAAGTTTCCAAACGGCAGCAAAGGCCACATTGGCAATATTTAAGCTCAGCCACATTTAAGCTTCCTCTTGTCCTTCTCATCACCTCGCCCATGACTTGCTGTTACCAGTGTGCATTCACTCATATCCACCTCCAGCACAGCTTGCACAGAGAAACACTACTGCAAGAGAAGGTGCTCTGAACAGACACCTAGACAGGTACAACTGTGAATGATCTCACCACTCACAACTTCCAAGCTTCCACAGAGATGGGAATTGAGTTTGAATACGGGGAATGTTTTGAATCAAGACTCTTAAATCTAGTTTTGCTTCTACCACCAGCTCTGTGATCGCTAGGCTTTCAACTACAATAAAGGTGTTAGGATAGATGTTCTCTGAAGTCTTTTCCAAATCTGAAGTACTGTCCTTATTTTAGAAGTTCCCAATTCTTTATTCCAACCACGAAAAAAAGATAATTATAAAACATGATAGAGCTAATTATTGCTACAGTGCAATCATATTACAATATAAATACATCAAAATAACATGCTACACACCTTAAATTTCCACAATGTTGTATGTCAAATTCATTTCAATTACAAAAATAGAATTCTCAGTGTTCATCAGGGGAAATCTGGAAAAGTTCTAACTTAGACCCACTATATCAGGACCTCCTACCGTGACCACTCTGAATGAGCTTCTAAAAGATCCCCAGGAAATCTGATAGTTCACCAGGCAATTCTGGTGATGTCAGCTACTGCATTAGATCCCCAGATTAGAAACTACTTGAGGGCAGCAATTATATCCTGTGCATCCTTAAATCACTGTAGAGGGCTTGGGATATTACAGGCACTCAGTAATTTAACTGCCTGATGATTAAATATCTGCAAAACATAATTTGCACATTTTTTTTGGTTGTTACTGAGTTATATTGAAAGAGAAAGAGGATATGTAATAAAGGCAAAAAGGGTATGTTTATTTAATTTCATGTAATTATAAATACACAAAACTGACCTCAGCTTTAACTCAACAGCCAGAGATATAAATCAGGAATTAACATAAACTCTCAGTTCATCTTATTTTTTAAAATGGCTCATTCTCATAGGCATTGTTTTCAGCACTTATTTTATTAATTTCACCTACAGAGTTTATTAGCTTTACAGAGTTTATCATTATGGAGGACACACTTCTAAGTAAAATGGAGCACGGAAGACAGAGATTCCCATGGATTCAATGACATGGGTCATTCCAATTTTTTTCATTATGTAATTTGTTATCCTTCCTTGGTTTGTTTGTTTCTTTTTCAGTTGCTGGAGGAATTAAAAGTCAAAATATAAATTGATGTAAATTTGCCTCGGAATTAGATCCCTGTTTAGAGTTTAGCAACAATGTCAAACATTTCCTACTAGGAAGCTATTAATGCGGGAAGCAGAGGCTCAAAATGAAGAAAGGAGGTTGTGTGTTAGTGTGTTTATTTCTTTAGAATGTGAAATATGCTCCTTTGCATTTAAATGGACAGAAAAAGACCAAAGCATTAACTTGGGGTTCATTAAAAGTAAGCATGAGCCTGTCCATTCATTACATTCCCCCCAAAAATCCCCTCTGGTGAAAACCAAAATCACTAGCACAAACAGCTGGGTGTGTGTGCCGCCGTGCTGCCTGAATACCATTGTTTGATAGGTTTAATGTCAGTTTGTACTATTATATACCACAGAGAGAGATGCTGAGTTGCATCCAGCAGGGTGGCTAATATTCTGTAGCTAATTGCATACAGCTCCATGACAATACTAAAGGAAAGACGACGTGCATATGTCTCAGGAGGGAATTGAAAGATATTTTGTTTATAGTCACCCATCTGTCTAGTCACAATAGAAATACGAATGTGTACCAGCCACGGTTTAGTGCGTCCTTCAAGAATGATTTTCTCATTATACACATTCTATCAGCTACCTCTCAGATACAGGTTACCAGAAACCATTTCTGTCTTCTTTACTAACAATAACATATCTGATATACTAAGACTTTGACCAAAGTAAAGTCCTTCTTATAGACTCTATAACTATACAGAGAATATTGCTTTATAGGATAAAGGCTGAATTCAAGGAAAATAAAAAAGGTACAGGAGAGGCAAAATGGAAAATCAAATACCTACATTTAATCTCCTGTGCCTGTTTTGTTCTATGACTAAAATAACAAAATGTACGCTAGCATGCATTGGAAAGGATCTAAAATTGCAGCTGCCCATTATTCTCCCTTTGTGGTTGATTAAGTGAGGTTCAGAAAGGTAAAATAGCTTGCCTAAAGTTTGAAGAGTGAATGACAAAACCTAGATCTCTTATTACCTTGTGCCTATGTATCAGTGAGCAAGCAGACTCAGCTGAGAACCTGTTGGATGCATTTCTTGTCGTTGTCACTGCAATTGTTTAAAATACTGAAACAGTAGCCCAGGCAGATGGCTCGTTGGTTCAGAGTTATCCTGTACACTGAAAGGTGAAGTTGTAGGTTGATTTCCAGTCAAGGCACATATCTGGGTTTTGGGTTCGATCCCTGGTTGGGGCACATACGGAAAGCCACTGATCACTGTTTCTCTCTCACATCTCTCTCTCTCCCTCTCCCTCTCTTTAACCATGTCTTCCAATGAGGATTAAAAAAAATAATAATAATATAAACAAAATTTTAGCCCAGCCAGTGTGGCTCAGTGGATTGAGCATTGCCTCATGGACTGAGAGGTCCCGGGTTTGATTCCCGGTCAAGACACATGCCTGAGTTGTGGGCTCGATCCCCAGTGGGGGGGCGTGCAGGAGGCAGCCCATCAATGTTTCTCTCTCACATTGATGTTTCTATCTCTCTCTCCCTCTCCCTTCCTCTCTCTCCAAAAAAAAAAAAAAAAAAAAAATCAATAAACATATTTAAAAAAAAGGAAAATTTAAAAATAGATAAATAAAATGCTGAAACATTAACAGAGCTTGCAGACAGAGAGAATGGTGTCAAAGTAAGAGCAAGCAGCCCTGGCCGGTTTGGCTCTGCAGTTAGAGCATCTGCCTGTGGACCAAAGAGTCGCTGGTTTGATTCCGGTCAAGGGCAAGTACCTTGGTTGCAGTTCGTCCCCGGCCCTGGTCAGAGTTGTGCGGAGGCAACTAGTCAATGTGTCCCTCTCACGTTGATGTTTCTCTCATTTACTACAAATCTTTCTTTACACACTGTATATTATCCATTTCAGGACAGTGTCTGTGTCCAAATCATGTGTTCCATACCCAAGGCTATTCCATCCTCAACCATCACTTAGAATGGTGATTTTCAACATTTTTCATCTCATGGCAGACAAACTAATTACTAAAATTTTGTGGCACTTCAAAAAATATATTTTTTTGCTGATCTGACAAAAAAATAGGTATAATTTTTATTCATTCACAGCGGACAGCTACTATTGTGTAGGCTGTTGTCATTTTTTTTTATTTGACAATCTAAAGGAAAAGAGGTCAGTACCCCTGACTAATAGGAAGTGCATGTTTTAAAAATTCTTGTGGCACACCAGTATACCACAGCACACCAGATGAAAATTGATGACTTAGAATGGGTTAACTTTTTAGATCTTCTTTAGTGAAAGTATTTGAAATTCTTTAGTTTTATAGAAACAAAGACATACTCTCCAACTTTAATTTGTTTCAACTGAATAAATATTTTTGATAAATATGTATGGGGTACATATCAAAACCTTATTTAGAGAAGTCACATTAAAGAAAAAGATTCAATTTCCAACGTTTGGACAAGATCACAAGGCAATCTTCCAACTGATGTTTTGACTGATTCCTTACTAGCGATGATGTTGACCAGCATTGTAGTTTAGCTGGACATTAATGTACACATCTGTTCTGTGAAATGTAGTAAGATACTCAACTGCAATGCTTTCCAATTATCTTGAATCCTAGAAATGATATAATGGACCATTCTTTTTTTCATTCCTCACTGAATGTCACAATTAATTATTGATCAAATATGAATGTTTCAAAATTTTTATTTCAAATTAGGACTCTATCACATTTAACTTAAAGTTTGACTTTAACCATTTTCATTTACTTAATGTAATTCTTCATAATCTATAATGTAGGTGTTTTCTATACTGAGATTAATGAATCTACTACCACAAAATAATTTAATGCCTATATTGTAATCTAGCCTGTGATTCCATGAAAAAGTCATTGGCAATTATGTTGTCATAAATTATTGAACAGTACTAAAGAAAAGAAAATATCCAATTTATGAACCATTAGGTTTCTTGAACTATGTTTCTAGTAATATCTTATAAAGAAATAAAAGTTTCTGTGCATTTGTACATCTTAAAAATTGCCATATCATGATAATTAGTTTTATTAGAGGAAATATAATTCATGTTTTTAGAAGCAACTTAAGTTTCTATGTCTAGAACTATTTCTAAAGAAATGGGTGGTGTCAAAGGAGGCCTAGTGAAGAGGAAGCATTCCACCACTACCCATCAGGAACACGGCCACTCCTCCCTGCATGGTCCCCATATGGAGAGCCAGAACTCCCAGTCATCATATATCATGTGAACACTAATCTAAAGGAAAGCAGGAGTGGGTATTTTAAAATCAGATAAAGCAGACTTCAGAGAAAGAAAATTTACCAAAGACAGAGAAAGACATTAATTACATGATTATAAAAGGGTCAAGAACATATATCAATCTTCAATGTGTATGCATCAAACAACAGAACTGAAAAATATGTGAAGGAAAAACAGAACAGAAAGGGAAAACAGACAAACTAACTATAACAGTCAAGAACTTTAACAACCATGTCTCAAAAATTGGTAGAACAACTAGACAGAAAGTCAGCAAGGATACAGAAGAACTCAACAACACTATCAAACAAAAGGATCTAATGGACATTAATGAAACATTTCACCCAACAATAGCACAGTAAACATTCTTTTCAAGTACCCACAGAACATATACCAAGATAGACCATATCCTGGGTCATAAAACAGAAAAATAAAATCACTCGACAAATTTAAAATAATTTAAAACATTCAGGGTGCAGTCTCCAAACCCAATAGAATAAAACTATAATTCAATAACAGGATAACAGAAATAATCTCTAAAAACTTGGAAATTAAGGCAACACACTCCTAACTTGGGTCAAAGAGAAAGTTTCAAGGGAAATTTTTTAAATACATTAATCTAAATGAAAATCAAAATAGAACATACCAAAAGTTGTGGTACACAGCTAAAGCAGTGCTGAGAGGAAAACTTATAGCATTAAACGTATACATTAGCAAAAAAGGGAAGCCTCAAATTAATAATTTAATATCTCACCTTGAGAACCTAGAAAAATAAGAGCAAATTAAACCCAAAGGAAGTGGAAGAAAGAAAATAATAAAGAGCAGAAATCAATGAACTAGAAATCAGAATACAATAGAAGCTATCAGTGAAAGAGAGAGTTCAATCTTTGGAAAGACCAATAAAATGAACAAACCTCTAGCAAGATTAACAAAGGAAATTTTGTTGGAAGGAGAAATTTTGTTAAAGAAGACACAAATGACCAATATCAAGAATGAAACATAGGGTACCACTTGCTTCTCTTTGTGATATTTAATCCCTAGTTGCAGGGTAACTGTTGCACAATCAATGCTGCTCTTCAAAAAGAGCTAAATTTCTTTCTGATAGTAATTTAAAAAGCAAGTTCCTACAGTAGGCATTCTGAATATGCAGTTCTTTCTTACTTAGGTTCCACTACTACAACCTCAACTAAGCAATTACATGTCTTTGGTGATGATGAAATTTTAAGGTGGAAAAGTACAAATAATGAATAAGCTCCCCAAGGATTTGGATGTTTCTTTTGTAATTACAGTACATTCCTAGCATGAAAAAGAGTGTCCACTGTATCTTAGAGACAGTCAATATTTGCTAAATGAATAATTGAAGGAATTAAAAACTGGAAGGGGTACAAACAGCGCAAATTAAAAAATAGACTACGAGTTTAGATAAATGTTTGATTTACTTGATTTTAGTAAAAGAAATACATAAATCACAGCAAAAGTTATGGGAGTGGCAGAAAAGCTGCGAATGAAATTTGGCTTAAGAACAAATATGACAAATTCTTGCTCAAACTTTTCAATGTTCCTGCTGTATTTCAAACCCACTCAACTACATGGATTACAGATCATTGGCAATCTGCTCTATTTGAATAAGACTCTTTCCCCAAATATTTCCCAAAATATATTATAAGACTTACAGAAATTAAACTGTAAACAAACTAATCTTAGCAAAAAGTAGACTGGAATACAGAAAAGACTGGAGAAAGGCAGGTGGCTTACTTTAGAAAGTTAAGTAATTTAATACAGTGATCATTTCTAAAAAAAGGAAATTGAGCTTCAGTGAAGCATGCATGTCCTTTACTACATTATCTGCAACAGTGCATGTAATTTGCACACATTTAATTAACTAATAAAATCTCTATCAGTAACATCAGTTTGGAAATGTCATTGTTGATAATACGCTGTTCCATCAGGTTTCCTTGATTGTTTTTTTGTTTTGTTAACACTAAATTACATACCCAAAGGTGCTGTCTACCACTGCTACTTGCTTTCTAATATTTCTTGACTTATTTTAAGTTTATTGGGGGTTTTCCACACAGGATAGAATGTATAGAATTCTCTAACTACATTGCCCTAAATAAAGCATGATTCAAAGCAAAACTTAGGCATATAAAGAGAGCATAATTACAAGGGGGATTCACTCAACCACAGACTGTGTTCTGCTGCAGACAAATCAGGTTGCCAATGTGACTAGAAATAACACGATGTATCTCTTGCTTTTATCCTTGTTCCCTGATACAGAACTCTATTAAGAGCTTATAAAATATTGCTATGAAACTAATCTTGAAGACATTGGATAAGTATGAACAACACCTTTATACCTATATTTTACACAACATAGTAAGTTTTTATTACATATTGAATCCTATTTTCCCCTGGAACTGAAAGAATCAGAGGAGAAGCCATTTGTTCTTTATGTTGTCACATGGATATAGTGTTACCGTTGTTCAGAAAGAAATTTTGGTTGAACTCTGCCAGATGAAAAGATAGAGGGCAATGCCATACATAGTCATCTGTCCATGAACAGAGTTCACAATCCAACTGCCAAGCCAGTAATTGTTCTCTTAAGGTAACAAGTTAAAAGTTCCCCTAAACCTTAGAATCTATGCTTCATTACCACATTATATATTTGTAATAATACACACACATGTTTCCTTGTTGACAATTAAGGATTCTACCTCTTAACACTCTAGTAGACTGATTTAAAAGCAGTCATATTTCAAGCAGGTGGGCAAATGATAATGTTTATTAAAACCCTACTGTGTATAAGACAATGTGATTGTTGCTATGTAGTTGTTTCTGTTGCTGTTGATTTATAAAGGCAAAATATTTGACTACAGATGTTGAAGTAGTAAGAGAGTAGGCTTGAAAATGAGGGTTTGAAGATTAGACAGAGGATCTGCAAAGCCAGATCGATAAAACTTGACACATGACCAGATACGGGAAAGAACAATCCAGGAGAATTCTGTCGCCAGTAAGAGATTGGAAAATCCCAAGTACTTACTTCATGATAGGTGTCAGGAAAGGATGCCAAGGAGGATGGAAGAGAAATCACAAATTTGTTTTGGAGGGATGACCTTGAAGGTGACTACAGGAGGTCCTAATGAAGATGTGCTACAGGAAGTCATCATATGCTCCATGGCTAAGAGAGAGGTCAGAAACTAGAATTAAACATAAGGGTGCTGCCGTGACTTCTCTGGTGTGTGTGTGTGTGTGTGTGTGCGCACGCCTGGCTCCACTACAGGGAGCATTAAGATATATGTTGTCTTAAATTTCAGAGGTAGTTCATTTATTTCAAACAAAATTCACTTGGTTCATAGTGTTTACTATCCCATCACTTGCTAATGGAATAAAAGGGGGGGGGGGGAAGGATATTACTAAATGCCATACCACAGCAATGTGTAGCAAAAATAATTAACCCCGAACTGCAATTTTATTAATATATTTCCTTCCTGAAAAGTGAAAACATTAACATTGCCTTAGCGTTTTAAAAATTATTAACTTACCATGCATCACTGTGATTTTCTTACTAGCTGCTCTAGCTATGTGACATAAATTCTCCATGAACTTTGCTTTTCAGCTCTAATTCCTGCACATGGTGATTAAACCAAAAATTTTTTTCTTCATTGAACAAGAGTCATCTCTTTGGGAATTTTATTAGTGATATTTACTAAGGCACAGAATCCACTGACATCATTTAGTACTTAGGAAATATCTCGGTAGAGATGCTAGTAAATTTTGTAATATTTAAGAAATAACCATTTATCACTATAACTTTGATTCTTAACTGTCCTGACCTCTCTTTTCACCTAAAAATGAATACTTGCACTGTTAGGCTCAAGTCAGTGGGGTGAGAGAATCTGGGAGAATTGCAAGTGTACTTGCTAAGCAATGCATTTATTAAAAAGATGCAAGACGCTGAAAATGTTAATGGCCACTTGAGTACTCCCTTGAGAAATATTTATTTAGGACCAAATGTACCACAGTTGCTTCCCCAAGATTAGTACAGTAAGTTGGAACATTAGAAAATCCTTTCTATGTAAGACCAAAAACCTTTCTTTATTGATAAAGTCATTTCCAAATCCTATTACCTCTTCGTTCGATCAGTCCAATTAAACCCATATTTATTTAGAATTTATTAAGTGCCTAACAGTATTCCCAGCTGAACTCTATCATACACCTGTTCTCTTTTTAAATAAAAGTCACTAAGACAATATTTAATCTATCTGTGCACCTTTCCCTTGAAGTTATTTGGTCCCCTTGTTGCAGGAAATGACTACTCCCACCCTCATGCTCTCCCCTTTGTTGGGTTTATAACCCTTAGATTAAAGAAACTCAACCACAGGTAATGTCTTTCTGGGAATCAATACCATAGGCAGACAGTATATTGGGTCCACCAACTGGAAACTTAAAAGCAGAGGAGTTGGCTGAGAAAGACCGAAACACGTCAGATACAGTGGTGGCTCCAGAGTTTCCCTCTCGGAAAAGCTCAGCACAGGTAATCTGAGGTGTGCAGGAGCTGGGGGCACCCAGTAAGCTAAGAAAGCAAGCACGTGGGTTTCTCTTCGATTATTTACTTGGAATGGCTGTGGAAGGGAACTGGCAGAGATATTATGAAGCTAATGAACCCTCAAAATACCCCCCACAGCACCCCAACAGCAGAGGTTATTAGTTATCTTAATTACAACAAAAACAAGGCTGTCCTTTAACTCTTAGTCCACCATTTATTAAGGCTTGAGATGTGATGGGATCATCTAGCCACAGATGGAAGATTAACAACGGAGAGTGAACAAAACAGTCAACTGCAATCCTACAAGTGAACGATCTCTGTCTTCTCTCAGAATGGCACCAGATGTGACTGTCTGCCTTGACTGGCCACACCTCTGACAGAACACTGGCCCAGGGACTGTGCAAACTCCTTTGCCCTCAGCAAAGTTGGGTTTAATGCCCAAAGTCTTCTGCCTGACTGCCCCTGCTGTTCCTGTGGGTTTCACCCATCTGTCCGTCAGCATTTATACAATCTTACATCTCATAATAGAATGAGCGGCATTTCTGTAAGCAGCAACATCGAGATTCTTTTCAGTTGTATTTTGTGGAATTTTTAAATACTGTTTTTCATTTTCTGAATATATGTAGCATCTGTTCATTGTAGAAGGTTTAGAAAATACAACAACAACAAAAGGATATATTTAGCCTCCTGTAGTCCCACAACCCATGGGTAACAACTTTTAAGTCTGGTCTACATTTCATTAATGTCTATAATGCTTATTTCCCTAGACATGGTTTTTATGTCACAGGCCAGTCCCACACAGCAGGAAAGGAAACTCTTTTGTCTCAGGAGTTTGTGGGAAGAAATCAGAGGCAAAGGTAAGAAAATCAAGCTGCCAGATCTTCTTTACTTGAATCTGACATCTTGAAAATGTGGTGGGAACAGACAGAAGTACTTTTGAACATTTCCCATATTTGGCTCCTTTGGCCCAGGCACGGCAGATATCAGGTGGGATCTGTAAGACCAAGCCAGAGGTTGTCAGCAACAGAGAACCCCAATTGGAAGCTTTCAAGAGAAAAGAAAAGCAAGGTTTCAGAGGATACAATCAGTCCAAACATCCACACCCCAGAACCAGAGCACTGGTCCCACAGTAGGCAAGCCACAATGAAAGGACTCCACAAACCTTTCTAGAGACCCGTAAGCCTTCCTCCATACACAGATCTTCGGAAGGAAAGGAGAAGAGTAGCTGTGATAGGGAGTCGAACTATGAACTTACCGGGTAATTGTCCAATAGAAAGTGTTTGGAAATCAAAAGCTATTTTGAGGAGAATGATATGAAGTCAATTCACCACCTTAAGCCAGATTCCATCCCACTTCCACCATCTCTACCTGGATTCTGTTTTCCTGAATGTCTAATTCGTAGGTGTTCATTTTTTTCATTCAGATACACACGTATAAACTGCACAATAGTAACCTCACATTTCATAAACCTATTATATAATTGTGTATGCACGCACGTCCGTGAATTATACTCACATTTGGGCTGTGGCAAGCTGACCTCTCATTCTGTGTGGCTCTGCATGTCTGTTTATTTTATTTGTTATTTTATTACTTTTGTCAACCTCCTCACAAAGCCATTCTCAAGCCCTGGACACCTGTCCTGAGGGCCACTGCCCATACTGCTACCCCTGACTCCTGTCTCCTTTGCCATTCATTTTGATTTCACACACTGACAGATTCATGTTCCAGGCCAGTCTCCAAATCCCTACCACAACCTTATGCTTGACTATTCTGATTCTCTAAGTGGTTTTCACTCTGGGGTTTCAATGAACCTTCTGGTCGCTACTTTCTGCTCAATAGGAGACACTTTTTATCCTGCTCTGATGTTTTTAAATTAGAGACAGTGGCTCCTGAAATGATGGTCCTTTTCAGACTCCCACTAGGAGCAAGACATTTTCTGTAAAATCGTGTTCCTAAATCTCTCCTTTGAAAAATTTTCCTCTTTCCCCAATGACTTGGGGTAAGCGGCAGAAATGCTATGTTTAATATAGGAGCAGAGGAGAAAGAATGGCTTGCATTTTGACTCTTTTCCAACAACATGTTTAAAGTTTTAAGAATGTTTTATTTCTTGCCTTATTACCTATCATTTATTCAAGATAGTAAAGCATATAGATAAAGAAGCCAAATGTTCCAAATATTTGGCATCAACTCTGCATCAGACACAATGACGTGCTGTGCTATGTTCGCTGTGCTCTAGGCTTATCCTACCTTCCTCCAAATAAATAATCACCCAGATAACCTCTGCCTCGGACCGATCACGCTATCTTAAAATGTTTACTAATATTTACAGTCAGCTTTTGAATTCATGTCTCCAATGCCTCAGAAATGTTCTCCATATTTCAAAAGCACTTCAAAATGTACTTAATATTATTTAAACTCCGGACATAATACCACTTTAATATGTAACCCTGTTGCAGGTTACACACTTAAGTTTCATATCAAGTATACATTTATTATAAATGCCTGTGCGCACACACATACACACACACACACACACACACAAACACACACACACACACAGATATACACATTTTTCTGCCTTCTCACAAATTCACAAACTGCATTTTCACAATTAAAATACTCTGATTAAGCACCTTTTACACAGTAACGCACTAAATACAGGTGAGGGGGTAGATATGACTAGAAAAATCCACAGCTCTGCTCTTATAAAGTTTTCATACTTTCCTGGAGTCACATGATATAAAAAGAATAAACAGCTAAATTTATTTTCCCAAAAGACATGGAAACAATAGAAGGAACCATCTTCTAAAATGTTCTCTCTTTTGAGAAAAAACAGATCAATTGTTATTTGGACCTCAAGAAATGTGTTGGGCCCTGGCCAGGTGGATTGATTGGTTGAAGCATCGTCCCATACACCAAAAGGTTGTGGGTTCAATTCTTGGTCAGGGCACATACATGAGTTGTGGGTTCGATCCCTAGTCAGGACATATGCAGGAGGCAACCAATTGATGTTTCTCTCACATCAATGTCTCTCTCTCTCTCCCCCCCCCCCTTCCTCTCTCTCTGGAATCAATGAAAACTTATCTTTGGGTGAGAATTTTAAATAATTAATTAATTAAAAAAGCAATGTGTTGGATGATGACTCCATGTTCCTACATGAAAAAAATGGTGGTTCAAGTCTTTATTAATTGCTTCAAAGTAGGTTTTTCAATGTAGCCTTTGGAGTCAAGCTGCCACTGCTTAAAAGCTGTGGACCCTTCCTAACTTCTCCATGTCTCACTTTCCTCAGGCTCAACATGGGATGATAATATTGACTACCTCCCAGCACTGTAGTATTGCATGAAGGAATGCAGGGAAGAATTTACAGTAGTCTCTGCCATGTTGTAAACCTTTAATAAATGTCCACTGATATCACGAAAATTGCCATTGTGGCTGTCTTTGTAAGAATGAGAACGTTCACTGGCGCCAGCATCCGTCAGGAAGCCACTCACAGGTCACTTCCAACTGGTCACCTCCGCGTTCTTCCAAGATATGCATGAGTAAGATTTCACAGAATTCTCAGAAAACATCAACATGTATATGCTCAAATTCTAGTATGACACAAAGAACTGTGCTATTCAATTACAGAATTTCTTACATTTTAAAGATAAAATACTCATTTTGCCCAGAGAATACTGTGGCGTCAAAAACACTCTCTGTCACTGGAGTCAGGTATTGAATGAATTGGTGTTGTTAGGATTCTATGGTCTACTTTTTCATCTCCTTTCTATGCACAGATCATTCAATAGCAGGTAATGAGCAGTAAATTTCATTATAGGTCCAAATAACTGAATAGAGAGGGGAAAAAGTAAAACCAAAAAGCACATTGAAGCAATTACAAAATTGAACAATTTTATTTACTGATCCTGTTTACGCTGGATGTAACTTTTTTTAAACTACACAGATACAACCTGCAGCATATACAAATCACCCAAGAGCAACCTAAAACTCCCACTTGCTCAGCTTTCAGAAATTCAGTACACAACGAAGGTGAGTCACTCTGAGGGAAATGGAATGACCTGTCTTGATTTCATAGCCACCAGATTATCCACTGGAGGAAACAGGGTTCTACACTACAGATGCAAATAGCGGAAGGAAATTTACTTTCTTATTTCTTTCTGTTTTCTAAAAACTTAGATTTGGAGTTACCACTAAGAAATCTGCTTAGAGGATTCATCAAATTCTCCTAATGCTGCTTCCTGCCGAAGCCTGGCGACCCTGGATCTCATGCACAAGCTCAGTTTTATATAATCATCAGGTACACATTTCATCTGTGCACCTGTACCCATCTCCCAACAAGTCAATTCCATGTACTGGTCTCAACACGATTACATTATTGACATTTCTCAGCTGAAAGGCTCCTGCAAATACCATCCAATTTTCTAGCTCTTTTTGAAAAGATCAAAAGATACACCTTGCATAGTAGATAAGAATTTACACTGACGGCTGTCTTTTGTCTTGAATACCAATGCTGCTGGCAGTGTTTGCCTGGAGCTAAAGGTAAGTCTCTATGATAACTAACTATATTCAGTCAACTACAGCGACTTTTCCTGGACATAAAATATGTTTGTGCTTGTGAATGCTTTTTCAGCTTGAACAACCTTGAGGCAATGATCTTCAAGGCCTCCTAATTAGGGAGGTTGGCAATCAAATAAGAAACCTTGCCCTTGGAAATCAAATGCATGCCATGCCTGAAAGGGAAATGCCTTCTTCACTGGATCATGGCTCATGTTCAAGGAAGAGTGGGCTATTACAGGCACAAAGACTGACGCTGTTTTCAGCAGAGTTCTTGCTACAAACCTTGTTCAAGGAATGTATCTTGAACTCTTGCTCTGCTGGAGACAAAAGATGTGTGTTGTATTTCACAGTGCATTGCTTATAGTCTGAGGTTTCTTTTAATGAGCTAGATTAATTGTATAAATTTACCTAAACTGATTATGTTATTTCATCCAGCTTCCATTATTATCTTGCAACAAATAAGGACCAAATCTTTTTCTGTACCTCTAAACTCTCTGCCAAGCCCAGGCTTATAGCAACTGGCTGTGGGACATTTCAACCTGTGTGAGCTTCAGATCCAAATGCAGAATTAAATTCACCCTCCTCTTCAAGCCAACTCTTGCTCATGGCATCTCTATTTGAAGTAAGACACCACCATTGTCTCAGTCTCCTGTATTGAATACAACTGCCCCAGAATCCTTCCCCCTTTGGTTGTTCCCTAACATGCCCACTGCCCAGTCCTATTTCTCACATCCCAACATTTCTCTCCCCGATATTTTTCATATCCACCCCCAATTTTCTTTCTCTTTCCCTCTTCCTGATAACCTCCACTGCCACCCTCCCCCAGGATCTCACCACTTCCAGACCAGACTGCTACATCTCCCTCCCTGTTTCCCTGCTCGCATTAGACTACATTCTCCAAGTTTTTGCACACATTTATCTTCTTAGAGCATAATTCTAGTGATACCATTTCTCTGCTCAAAGGCTCTCAAAACAGCCTCTGGAGTTAAGAAACAATACACTGGAACTGAGTACCAGTGGCAGACTTGTCTGCCTACCCACACCCCAAAACACCTCTGTTGGTGATCTTCTTATATCGACTGATTTGCTCATCTGGTGTGACCACCAAATGTGCACCTTCCCTTCTTCTTTTCTTTACCTCCAAAACCTGTTCATCCCTTAAGGCCAAATTCAAAGGGACTCTTCCATGAAAAGCCTTCCCGATGTGTCCAAATCCATATAGCTGTCCTCCCTTGAGTCTATACTTTGTTTTTGTCATGTCCCATTTCACCTTGTGTCTAGTATGTTCTTACCCTATTGTGTTAGTATGGCCGCACACACCTTTCCCTTCTAAGCAAAGTCATACACACCTGCTGAAAATTGCTTTAGCTCCTAAAATATGTTTATCTTGAGAACAGCAAGTGCTTATGCCACCTCAAACTATGAAGGAGAAAAAAAGGGAAAAGAGAAAAATGGAAGAAGAATGTTAACATGTATCAAGATATAAATACTGGTTGCTTATCTTTAGAAGGCAATGAATTGCCTCTATTGCCCACAGTCAAGCTGAGGGCAGGTGTTGTGATTAATGACTCTCAGCCTGTGTGGTGCCCACAATTTTGTGAACAATAGATCTGGTCAAGAACTACTTTTTTGAATTTGTTAAATTGAATATAACAGTTTTCATTAACTTTTTTAATTGATAAAAACAGGAAGGGGGCCCTGGTTGGGTGGCTCAGCTGGGTGGAGCATTGTCCCCTACACCAAAAGGTTGCAGGTTTGATTCCTGGTCAGGGCACATACCCACGTTGCGGGTTCGATCCCTGGTCAGGGCACAGGCAGTGGTAACCAATTGATGCTTCTCTCTCCCATCAATGTTTCTATTATTATTTTTTTCTCTTTCTCCCCCTGTCCCTTCCTCTCTCGCTAAAATCAATAAACACATGCCCGGGTGATGATTAGAAAAAAAAAGTGAGGACTAAAAAATAATAATAATAACAGGGAGGGGTAAGCTGTAAGCTGGTCTGGGGGGTTCTCTTTCCTCAAATTCCCCACCTCCCTCTTCAGGCTCCCCTCTCGGGTCCATTGTGTAGACCTCTTTACGAACTTAATGTCTTCAAACTCTTTATTCTAAACCAAACTCAGTCGTTTAATATAAAGCACATGTTTAGATTTTTTTCTATTTTAAATCCCACCAACAGAAACATTTCTGATTGTGACCTGACTTTTAAATTATATTAAGCTCTAGTGGTGAACAAAATCTGAGAGTCTCAGTTCCCTTTGGAGAACGCAGTTATGATTTGGTATAGCATCCTATATTCCAAGTCACTCGATCCCCACAACCACTGGACCCTTAAACTTAGATCTCTGGGATGCAAACCAACGGTCAAAGCAAACATGCTTCAAATAACAGCTTAGGGTTTGACTCATGAGTCTTGCTTCTCAGTTCTTGTCTGATTCTTAGAAAAAGAGTTCACAATATAGTAAATCTAATTTCCCAAATCAGTTCCTTGGAAAGCATCAAGAGTTCTGTTCGTTTCTCCTCAGGTTATCTACCAAGAAACACACCTTTGTGACCAAAGATGTTATTTGATCAAATATTCTTTATTTTTAAAAATGTTTAAAAATATGAATATTGTTTGAAACAGATGAGAAGGAACTGCAAGAAAGGGAGGATTGTGAGTATTTACATCCAAGGAGCCAAGAGGGTACCCTCAAGGAGTGAAAATGGCAGGGGACATTAAACATAACAGCGAAGACTTCCACCCAACTTACCTATAGCACTTAGGTGAGTAAAATCATGTGCAAACCATATGACCCAGAACCTGGCACGCTGCAGAATCACATAAATCCAGGAGTCTTAAAAATGCCAAGTAATATACTAGGATAAAATAAGCCATTGTTCTTCCTTCACCCAGAGGCTTATTTCTGAACACCTTTCGAAGGCCAGGCATGCTCTGACACCGCCGTGAAGAGCTCAACGTGTAATGGGAGCAAACCGATGATCTCATGAGGTCTCTGAGTTCTCTGATGGTGTCTACACTTAGTGCTAGGAACACCAGGGCACCACATGCTCCTAATGACTACCCTACAGCTTCCCTAGGGCCCCACTGTTAGTCGCCCTCCTTAGATGGTCCTCTTCTTCCTGAGCCCAGTGTTGGAGCATTTCAGACCTCAGTTCTTAGACCTTGCTCTGCTCTAGTTACGGATTCTCTGAGTGATCTCATCTGGCCCCATGGTTTTATACACCATCTTATACTACTGACTCCCAAATCTACAGTTCCAGTCCTAACCTCCACTCTCCAGATGTGTATATCCAACTCCTTCCTTATATGTCTAAAGGCATCTCAAACTACATGCTTAATTCCCAATACCTTCAAGAAATCCCTGCTACTCTGTTTTCTCTTTTGCAGTAAAATGCACCTCCATTCATCCTTCTCTTATCTCACACCCATATCCAATACATCAGCGAATAATAATTATATATATATATATAGTATCCTACCATTGGTTAATACATTTGCCTAAATTGCCCTATCACAAGCCAGCTCATTTCTTGCCTAAATCAGTTCTTCTCAAACTTGAAAATCTACAAATTGCCCAGGGGTATATGGCAACAGGGCTGGGGTGGGGCTTGACAGTCTGCATTTCTACAGTCCCAGGATATGTGGATGTTGCTGGCACAGAGACCACACTCAGAGTAAGTAGAAAGGAGCTAGAGACTACTGCAAGATCATTTCACTTGTCTGTTTTACTCCATCCCTGCTCCTCCACCCACAGTCCACCCATCACACCGCAATCAGGGCAATCATATTTACGACGTAAACCTGCTTAAGAGTGTCCCCTGCTCAACCCTCTGGAGGCTTCTTACAGCACTTAGAACAAAATGTGAAGATCTAAGCCAGTCAGAAAAAGACAACTACCATATGATTTCACTCATATGTGAAATCTAATGAACTAACAAGCAAATTAGAGACAGACTCAATAGAGAGAGAGCAGGCTGACAACTGTACGGAGAAGCACTGGGGGGTAGGGGATTGAGCAAAAAAGGAAAAAAGAGAGAGAAAAATAACTCATGGACACGGACAACAGTGTGGTGATTGAGTAGGAGGAGGTGAAGAAGGACACAGGGGCATAAATGGGGATGGAAGACTTGACTTGGGGTGGCGAACACACAATATAATGTACAGATGATGTGTTGTGGACCTACATACTTGAAACCTGTATAATTTTGTTACCCAGTGTCACCCCAATAAATTCAATAAAAAGGACAAAAATAAAATAAAATAGAAAAATAATGTAAAGTTCTTATCAGGCCCTCAATGTTCTGCAAAATCTGGCACCCACTTACATCTATGAATTCACTTCCTTCCACTCTTCCTTCCCTCACTCCAATCCAGACAGTCTGCTCTCTTGCAGACTTTCAAAAATACCAAGCACACTCTTATCTCAGGCCTTCTGACTATGACGTACCCTATACCTAGAATGTTCTTTCCCCAGATATCCACATGAACTATTCAGTTACTTTATTATATGTCTTTGGCCAATCTTCCCTCAGTGAGCTCCACCCTGAACCACCCTATATAAAGCAGATCTTACCTTGAAATATAGTTGTCTCTGAACACTCATCACTACTTGAGAGCCTATTAAGTATTTATTTGTTTATCATGTGTCTTCTCAGATCTTAGCTTTCCACTGAAGGCAGGAACTTAATGTTATTCATATATTAGGCACTCTGTAAATACTGAATAAAAGAATGTACTTTTGAATATGATGTAAAATGATTAATTTAAAAGATATTCATGGGCACTTGCTATAGCATATCATTTTTGCCAAGCTCCCTTGTATATGTAATGCTTTACTTATATAATGAGACCATAATATACTCCAAAACACGCCACTGACTGAATTTCAGCATGGCACTTTTAGCAAATCCAGTTAACAAACACTTTTACCCCTTATTTATTCTTCACTTTGCTTCTCTTGGGCCACAGTGAGGACTATGACTCCACTGAGAATAAATCATTGTGTGGAATGTAGCTGATCAGAGAAAAGCTAGTTTAACGGTTACAGAACAAGTTTTACAATCAGTCCCAGATCAGTCAAATATAAGCCTTGGTTTCTTCAACTATAAAATAGGTATAACAGTATTATTTCATACAGCTGTTTTCAGGAGTAAATTAGATAATGCATGAAGAACTTGGCTCAGTATCACCCAAGAGTACATGTGCAATAGCAAACAAACGTGTATAGATAACTTGTGCTAATTGTGAAATTTTCATGGAGGCCTCAAGTTCAACAAATTCTATTCAGACTAAAAAAGTTTGCAAAATATAAATTGTCAGAATTCACTAAGTTAAATAATATTTTTTTAAGTTGTTTTCTTCATTGATTTTTAGACGGAGAGGAAGGGAGATGGAGAGAGAGTTAGAAATATCAATGAGAGAGAACATCGACTGGCCGCCTCCTGCATGCCCCTCACTGGGGATTGGGCCCACAACCTAGGCATGTGCCCTGACCGGGAATGGAGCGCATGGGTTGACGCTCAACCACTGAGCCACACCAGCCAGGCACTAAGCTAAATAATGTTTTAATTGTTTGAAATGTTAATTACTTTAAGAAATTATAAATTACCAAAATCTAAATAATCCCTAATGCTGCACTATTAATATTAATTTATTAAATGCATAGTGCTCTATTTTAAAAACAATAAAATTTTTATAAATACAAATTTTTTGGAACACTGCTATATCCATTGTTTTTAAAAATAGTTTGAGGTGAAATTCATAGAACGTAAAATTAAATGTTTTAAAGTGAATAATTCAGTGGCCTTAGTACATTCACAATGTTGTGCAACCACCATTTCTATCATTAGCAGAAAAGGAAATCACATCCCCAATAAGCAAGTTACTGCCCATTTTCCACTCCCCTCAACCCTAGGCCACCAGCATTCTGCTTTCTGTCTCTATGAATTTAATTATTCTAGATATTGCATATGAACTGAATCATATATGTGACCTTTTGCGTCTGGCTTCTTTTGCTTAGCACTATCTTTTCGAGGTTCATCCACACTTTAGCATCTATCAGCACTTCCTTCTAACAGCTAAATGACATTCCATTGAATGGATATACCACAATTGGTTTATCCACAGATCCACTGATGAACATTTGTGTTGTTTCCATACTTGGCTATTGTGAATTGTGCTTTATAAACATGTGTGTACAAATCAATGGGGCGTATACATGTTTGAGTACCTATTTTCAACTCCTTTAGGTATGTATCAAGGAGGGGAATTTCTGGGTCATATGATAAATCTATGTTTAACTTTTTGGGAAACAGTCAAACAAAAATAAGTTTTTGAGGTGCAATGAGTATCTAACACTATCAATCATAGCCATCTCAGAGATTTGTGTTTTAAAAAGGTAAAATATTTCACAGTACTGAATAAAATAATTGCATATTAAATCTATCTTTACTCAATCTCTACATTAATGTATATGTAGTTAATATTCTTGAAAAGGAACTTGGCAAATGTAAATGCAGAGTATAATAGTAATTCTATGAGGCACACTAGGTAACTCTGAAATGAAGCAGAGGTAACGGCTTGATGTTTGTAGAAGTTGGGAACCTACAAAACAGCCATGGACTATCGTTGCAATACTTTAAATGTCAGTCTCTTTATCTGTAAAAGTCTGAGGAATCTATAATTTACAGCCTTAGTTTAAAATGGATGTTCTTTTAGTGAAGTATGAAATAGAAAATTAAGTATTCTCACCCAAATGTACACACACATTTTTTAGAAAAAAAAAAAAAAGAAATGTGGATAACAACTATTTTTGACTATTAAAACATGTCTAAGAAGACCATTTTAAAATAATCACTTTTTAATAGTGATCATACACTCTGCAGGGTAGCAAAATATGTTTGAAAAATATTGTCCTACTAACACTATTATACATTATGATCCATCATATATTTTTATTTTATATCAAAATGCCTGAGGTACTAATCATTGAGACTGTGATAATATCAGTCAGTTTTTTTAACTGCGACCACTATTATGAACACAATAAAACTGATATTCTACCTGTTAGGAAATAAATGACAGTTGCTACATTTCAGATTAGCTTAACATGTTGTACTTGAATTTTTTAAGATATAATAACATTGTTTTATTATAGGAAATGACTTTTTATTTTCTATATGCAATTCTGCCACTACCAAATATTCCATTAAGAAATACGTTTATCACTGATATGTTTTACTTTATCACAAAGAAATTCTTGATCCAAACTTCCAGCATTCAACTACATTTCAGACTTCATTTACTGCTATCTATTTGTGCCTCTGTAAATGTGTGTCTTTAAGTGTGTCTACGCATGTGATTTTGTGTCTTCAACTGAAAAGCAATAAAAAATACAGTAAACACAACTCACAAATCAATAGGGCATCTCTCATCTAATGCAGTGATTTTCAATCTTCTTCATCTCATGGTACACATAAACCAATTATTCAAATTCTGCAGCACACGAAAAGATATATTTTTTGCCGACCTGCCCAAAAAAGTAGGTATAATTTTGATCCAATCACACCAGGTGGCAATCGTTGTGCTGGCTGTTGTTATTTTTTGATTTGACAATCTAAGGGGAAAGAGGTCAGTGCCCCTGCGTGTGGCACACGGGATGAAAATCACTGACCTAATGGATTTACTTGAAGTCAGCACGATGGACATGGCTAGAATGGTGGGTTCACCTCTTCTTAATACCGTGTTAGTCTTTCTCATGAGGTTTAAAGCCAAAGCATATAAATATATTTCACAGTGCTTGAAGTTCTCTGGGTCTTAATACAGCACATTCTACAATGTAGGTATGATTAGCATGCATTACAGTGAGAAATGAACAGGTAAAATTCTGAGGGTCATAAAATATTTTAAATCCTAAGGTCCAGAACTAGGTCAGTCCTTTGCAATTATATATCCAAGAAAATCACTGTGAGCATTAAAGAATGTGCTTTAGAAACATTAACAAAAAGTATTTAATTGTACTATAGGTATTAAAACGTTTGAAAGTTTATTTTCTTTTAAACAAAAAGAATGAATCAATTATATTATACACTTATGTTCTAGTTCACTGGACTCAGCCTATTTCCTCAACTATAAAATGGTCAGTTAAAATAAACACTCTCGCCCGACTGGTGTGGCTCAGTGGTTGAGTGTCTAGCTATGCACCAAGAGGTCGCTGGTTTGATACCCGGACAGGGCACATGCCCGAGTTGTGGGCTCAATACCCAGTGGGGGGCGTGCAGGAGGCAGCCGATCAATGTTTTTCTCTCTTCTTGATATTTCTATCTATCTATCTATCTCCCTTCCTCTCTCTCTAAAAAAAAAAAAAAAAAAAAAAAATCAATAAAATCATTTAAAAAATAATTTAAAATGAACACTCTCTCATAAGGTTGTCATTAAAATTAAGAGAAAAAGTAAAAACTATAGCATATAAAATACTAGTTAGCATTTTCTTTTCAGTTAGCATTTAACTCAATAACTGACATAAATTATATACTTACCTAATGGCTACTGAATTTCATTCACTAAATAATATTTTATTTTATATTAGCTTGAGTTCGACTCATCTTTGATTTTTGGCACAAAAAAATATTTGCAATATATTAATATAAAGGAAGAAAAATTATAACTGTTGTCTGATTCAAGGGACATTAATACTAAGATGAGAAGGAATGAGAAAAGCCACTCGATTTAAATTATTACTTTTTCTGTACAAAGTGAAGAAGCATCTTTTAGAACTCATGTAAGTGTTCTTAGAAGATTGGTACATAGCAAAGTATTTAACTGAAACTTTCTAAACATGTTCCCCTGAAAGTCTGAAACTTTGGCATATTTCCAGATCAAATGTATCAGTAAAAATAGTCTGCCTGGCAAATTAAGTCATACACAGAATTTATTTTAAAATAATCATCTTGAATGTTTTTCTAAGGCATTACATATTTTTATATTCAACATTTAGTGCAGCCTTCAGAGAAAGAACCAATCTCTTTAATGAATTAGGCTCTTTAGAGTTTGTGCATAAAGCAAAATCAATTTTTCTGAAACCAATTAGTATTTAAAATAGGGTAGATCCTTGAAAATTTCCTTCATATCATACGTGTCAGCAGAACAATTTAGTAACTTTTATGGGGGGAGGGAATCCTAATATGTTCTGGGAGAGTACAAAGATCAAGACACTCCCCAAATTTTGGCAAAATATTCAAATAACATAAATCAGCTTGTAAATTGGGAACAATTATCAATGCACGTTAGCTAGGACTTCATTTGTTTCTCTTCTGAACAAATAAAACCTCAAATTATGTTGATGCGAGGAATGTAACAGAGCAAACCAAACCTAATGTCACATCTCAGCACATTACTCCACCACGGACCCAGTCACCACAAGATTGAAGCTAATGCTTTGATGGTGACTGACTGGAAGCATACTCAAACCTGAGTGTTACTTTAGACACAAAACAGTGACATTGGTGACCTACATATTCTCTATTGAGGAAAAAAAAAATCCCCCTGTGTTTGTGACTCTCATTTATACTAAGCCTAAGGGAAAAAAATAAAAGACCAAACTAAGAAGAAATGTGATTCTACCTTCTGTTCATTAAATTTCTATGGGTTTCCTTTGGTGCTAGAGGAAAAGAAAAGTTAGCATGACAGACTGTTTTATCCAACCAAGATCTGGCTAAACTTTATATATTTTGTAGTCCATCCAAAATATCACTAGAAGACAAAATATTTCCTAAAATTCTTTGATCAGAAATGGAGGGAGCAGTTTTTGTTTCTAAAATTGTTTCTGGGTGCCAGAGGGCAAAATGCATCCAATCATATGAACACTACTCATTTACAGTGCCTGGCACTCTAATCAGAGGTAGGGTCATAGTTAACCTCGTGCTCTACCTGTCTGAGCAAAATCATTCCCAAGAAATAAATAATGCAAGCAAGATGCCAGGAGGATTAGATAGGCTAAAAAATGAGGTGTTGAAAATGAAGCATACAACTACTACCTACTTATAAATAACTTCTATGTTACAAAAATTCACCATTTACTTGAGAAGAGATTCAAGAAATGTTATTTTTAATTCCCAAACTTAACTTCTTTAGTTTTCAGTGGCCTATCTCTAATAATATTGAGACTTTATATTTACTTACAACTACAAGAACAAACCACAGACTTGTCGTGCTGGCCAATCAGTACCTACAAAGTGAAGAATACACTGCTAGAGCTCTTGGTTCACCTTCTTGGGCCCATAATCCAATTTCCGTATTTGTGTTATTCACAGAAGAGAGTTCACCAAGTTATGGTTTATTAAAAAGCATTATGAAAAACAAACAAACAAAAAACCAGTTCCATGGTCAAAGAAGTTGTGCAAAGCCTGGATTGAAGGGTCAAAGGATTTTACAACTACAGGGTATCTCAGAACCTTTCTTTACTTAGTGAGGGCAATGTGCACCCTACAGAGAAAAGCCCACATCTCTCCCCACACAGGTTTATTCATGGGACCCTGCTGGTGTGGGCGTCTCAGCATGGTTCACCTTTCATAAAAGCCCTGGAAAGGCTGCCCTACTGTCCTCCCAGTGAAGTTTCTGGCCAGACTCAGTCCCTTGGAGCATTTACAACTTTCATATAATCATCTCTCTCTGGGTGAGCCTGAGGTTCAACCAGGGGCTTGAGTTAGGATCACAGAACTGAAAAATAAAGATCAAAGTTTCCAGGCTGTAGGATACAATTCAAATGCATCATTAAAAAAGAAAAAGAAGTAGAAGAAAGGAAAGCTATAATACCTGGCAACACTTTTATGAGGGTGGCCACTGTAGGGAGGAGCACCCGACTCTAGGGTGGGACATGCCCAGTATTCAGTGAGCATTGTCCCTCTTCCCTTACATGACAAAAACAACTGAGAGCACTTTTTGGTCACGGTAATACTGAAGGTAATGCTAAAGTCCTTTTTCTCACCACATGTTTTATGGTGAGAACGTGCATTCCCTTTACAAAGTATCTGCTAATGCATTTGCAATATACTGAAACATCAGGAAGACAACTAAACTTAAAAAATATGTCACCACAGAACTCGAAGATGATCAAACATGATAAAATGATTTCTTCCTGGCCCAGTGTAAATAAGTCCAAACAGAGGTCAGATACTTTGTCTAATGAAATATTAGGCCATTTCCTAAATGAGTTGGGTATTAAAGAATTCACTCTATTCACACATATTTTCATAAACACTTGTAGGAACTCTTCTTTCATTCATTTGATGCTTCTGTAAATTCTCTCCTGTACACCTTTAAAAAGAATATCACCAAGAGAATAATACTTGCTATCTATGCCATTTTGTCCCTTTTTAGACACTGTATTTATCATCAGTGGGAAAATTAGGATAATAAATTAACTTTGTCATTAATCTATGTCTAATTGACCAAATGGATAAATTGATGGTATTAACTATGGTAATAATATAGTAAAGTTATACAAATAGACCAATAGTGTTGATCAGCTGTAGAAAAAAATCATGATGAATAATGGTCTTATTCTACTTCTGTAAAGCAGGCTGCAGGTTTCTAGCTAGAGTATTAGAATGGCACCCAGTTTTATGAATTTTCTAAGTTTAGCACTGGTTTTCATTATGACCTTGAATTAGACATTTAGTATATATTTGTTGATTTTGATATCTGAAATAAAGATCATTACTTACTAGTATGTCAAATGAGCATTATAAAATGTGCTTTTTAGGAGCTGTCCTGGAAAATACTAAAACGCATATGGAAAAACATGAGTCCTTCTCAAAGCTGCATTTTTTATATCACTAAGTATACCTACATAACGCTATACCTTAAACAGTAACAAATTTTAACAGAGCAATGCCTGAACTTTTCACAAGTAAAATCACACTATGAGACAAAAACCCATGTAAAAGTCTTAGAGTAGATTCCATTTCCATTTCAGTCCACTATTTTAGTCCTTTTTTCTTCTTTCTTTCCTCACTGTTATCCTAATCCAGCAAAACATGTGTTCATGTATTCCTTTAATCCATGCAAACTTATTCCTACACTACTTTAGGCACTGGACAATAACGAGGAAACAGATGCATGTTCTACCCTTCAGGGAGAGCACAGAAGGCACAAATATCATTCCTCAGTACCCCTGAAGTCACAGGATACCTTAATGCAATGTAATGGTCCTGTTACACTTGATGCTGAGGAGACTATGACAATAGGGATTTTACACCACGGACAAGCCAACAGATGAGCTTCTTCAGTGTCCCTGGCACCTGACGTCTTCTCCACATGCCTACTGATTTCTTAAAGGCTAGGAAGGATCCGGGCTATTATAAAGAGGAAACAATTATTAATTGATTTAGTTTCACATTTATCCATTTATGCTTTACTGCACTACCTGCCCAATTGCTCCGATTAGATCCTTAAAGAAGTGCATGAATGTAAATGGGCATCATAGATGTCAAATTTGGTGTGTTTCATTCTTCAACCCTTCACCTTCTCTTTAAAACTTAATGAAAAAAAAAAAAAGTTAACGGCAGGACTCTGACCACAAAGCACTTTGATCTGTAGTGATTTACTTAGCCACAATTCAGCTTCATTTGTATGATGCTAAAAGCAGTCATCCCATAAGGCCTTCTTAATCAACTAGCCCAGCAGCTTTCAATAAAGAGATTAACTACGGAATTTTAAAAGGGCATGCTGGTCAGTCCATTCTTATAAATTCCACATGAACCAGTCTTGCAAACTATGGTGAACTTTTCTTTACCTCACTGAAGAATTCTCTTACATCCTCAGATCTCAGTCAACATACCAGATAAATGCATAGTAAGCTTTTCATTCTTTAAGACATCTTGTAATGGAACATCACTTTAAAACCGTGTATGGTGTGGCAACATTCAAAAAGGTAGGCTTATGATAAACATTCTCTAAAAGAGTTTACTTTCTAAAATACCAAAGAAAATTCATCGTAACCTAATTTCACCAACAAAATGGCCCTGTTGAATATATTATGGATTCAGTGTTTTTTAAAGCTCCAGTGAATTACTTTGCTCCCTTTCTTGTAAAACTTATGCAAATATATTATAAAACCTATATAAAGGATTAACTATAAGGGGGGATGCGTGTATGTAGTTTTTAAAATTCTAATTTTTACTCATTCACAGTATTTCTTTTTTCATTCACAGTTTTAATTGTGTTTGGTATGAGGTACTTTTTTTATCATTTGACATGTAGAGTAGACTCAGTTCCTCTGCTATTATAAAACAATGGTGAAATATTAGGACAATAGGGCAAAATAACAACATCAGAAATAATAACATCAATAATAACTATGAGTAACCATAGTAACAAGTACAGACCATGTGCCATGTACTTGCTAACTTCTTCAAACACATTACCTCATGGACCTCCTCTCAACAACCCCATGAAATGGTTTTGCTTTCAATTTGCAGGTGAGTACACAAGACCCAAAGAGACTAAATAGCTGGTGCAAGGTCATACAGCTGGTGGGGGGGTTAGACCAAACAGCAGGGATTCCAGGTCTGACTCCATACTCAATGCTCTGAAAACCAATGGTGCCCAAACATTTTGATCATACATCCCTATCAGTGAAATCACCTGGGCAGGTAACATCCATGGATGCATTTTTATAAACTATGTTCATATCCCACTATGCAAATATTTCATGTACATTTAAAAAGAGGAATACAAAGGCATGATATCAAAACAAATATAATGGGATTGCCTATGCATGCCCCAGGGGTGTGTGTGTACTGTACACTCCACTATAAAGATACTGCTTCTAGTATAAAACAAGTGAAAGTCTTTACAACTTTCCCCAAATTCCTAGGAAATAGGCTTATTATGAAATAAATCACTTAATCATTAACACTTAGAATGCAAAGGTGGCAATCCATTAATAATTCTGAGTGATGCCGTTGGTATTTGGCTCATTCAGTTCAAAGTCAGCAGTGGCAACCAGAAGAGCAACGAGGTAAAGCTACCACACAAAAAGGCTTAGAGATTGTCAGGCTTTTATAGTCCCAGCAATTACTGAATTAAATGGTCCCATTCAAGAGTGGAAATCGGAAGTGGGAACATAGCCAAAAATGCATGGGGCAGGCTCTATAATGAATAAGCCACAATATGGATCAAGAGAGCAAGGTTATGGAGGAGGTAATGGAGCTCAAAAAAGATGTAACCTACTTTATTGATGAAACCAGAGACCTAGAAAATAGGGACTGCCAGGCTAATCTTAGATTAACTGGCTTTACTCAAGGGACATAAGGAAGCAAACACCTGGCAGGCTTTGGAGACTTCCAAGAGGAACAATATAATCCAAGAGAAAGCATGTTCTGTCCATCGGGCTCTCTAATGGTAGCCCTGCTGAAGATACACCTGCCTTATCCCCAGCCCAACCAACTCTGGAGGGCATTCCTCTCTTTACATTTATTTTCCACTCAGAAAACAAAGAGGCTGGACACTGTGACCATAGGAAAACAAAGATTAAACGTTTGAATAGCCTTGATGGCAGCATGAAAATGGGAACAGGACAAGCTATTTGGCTTGGCTATTTCAAAACTTTGCCCTGAAATGATTTCCTTTTTGTTGCTTATCATTAGACTACAGTTAGACACTGAAAATTCAGTTAAAGTCATCAAATCCTAACAGGTGACATCCTCTGTGTAAGGCATTGCTGGCACCAGAAAGGATTTGAAAAGCATACAGGGAAGAGGCAAAAAAAAAAAAAACCCTCAAAATGCAAAGTTAGGACAAAAAGTAAGAGGTAACATATCAAAACGGAGGAACAAACACATTACTGGAAGAGCAAAGGATGAAGCTTTGGGCAGGCATTTGAAATGAATACAATATGTGACTGGCAAAGCTTAAGGGGATAAAAAATATTTCTAAACAGAAAGAACCTAAGGATCAAAGGTGCAAAGGGTGGAAACAAGTGTTGAGAAAATATCAAGTAGTCTAGCTCAACCTGCCATGAAGAGATCTTCTGGAGATCAAGAGATGATACTTCTATGGGAAGTCCTGGCAAGTCATTATGAGGATTTTGTATGCTGGGCTGAGTAGTTTAAAGACAATGGGGATGGCATAAAATTAACATGATGCAAAAAAAAAAAAAGGAAAAATGCAGAGAAGAGTGTGCTGGATTTTGCAATCATCTGAGTACCTTAGTAACAGGCAGGTATGATAGTTCTAAAATAATTGCCACTTACATTGGTACTAACTAACATTGTTACTGGTGGGTATCTGGGGTACCCTAAACCAATAATGTAGCACTAGGTGTCTGCAACAAGAAATTTCAGTGTTCACAAGCCCAGTGGTCTCTGGCCAGGAACCAAACAGATGGGACCCTCTGCAAGCACAGAGAATACATGGGAGTCAGCCAACTTAATTGAATGTGTGAAACTTGATCCATAGGCTATATCTCCTTGAGTTTGCCAGCCAAATTATTCTAGGTTATGTAAATGAACTCTTATCTTTGTAAAACCTTGCACTGTTTTGGAAGGCTAAGCAAATTTACACATGTGCAGGTCAAATGCTGGCCAGTATTCGAGAAGAGTTGTCATTATTTCAAAGAACTAAGGAACAACAATGTCAGCTATATTTATATTTTAATGGATTAAATAAAGGTAAGGGAGAGCTGTGAAAGAAAAAAAAATCAGTGTATCACTGACTGACTGGTGTCTACATTATTCCTATGCACTTATGTAAGAGAAGGCTACTAAGATTTAGAATAGAAAAGTGATAAGACATTTATAAGACTTTCCTCAGATATCTCAAAACTGCATAGTTGTGCCTCAATGTGGGAATATCATTTTATGAACCGAATGTCCATTTATATAAAAATATTGATAATTCCAGGAACAGAATTTAATGGGATTTTCCCCCCAACTTCTTGCCACGATGTGGTAAATGCCACCCTTATTTCCTCTCTTCCTTCTACACCATCCCCTATTCAACCCTTCAGTAAGGCCTGTCAGTGTTACCTCCAATATCTATGTCAAATCCACCCACTTACCTTCATGACCACTATGATGTTGCTAGTCCCAGCTGCCATCATTCTCTCCTAAGTTACTTTCAACACCTCCTATGGGTCTCCCAGTTTCCTCTTATGCCCCTAGAATCCACTGTCCACCCAGCATGAGAAATCTACCTTAAATCCTATCAAATCCCTCACCACAACCCATAAAGACTTCATGAGGAGGCCTGTATGTCTCCAATCTCATCCCAAGTGCCCACACTGCCATTCTTCTGCTACAGCTCACCAAGCTTTCTATTTCTTAAGTGCACCGAGCTCTCTCCCACCTCAGGACCTTTGCATGCCTTCCACCTGCTGAAATGAGGAGCATTTTGCATGGCTGCTCTCAGCTCAGTGCATCATGTCCTCACTGTTGTTCTGCAGTGCATTGCTCTGTGCAATAATTGTATCATATAAAAAATTGCCTTATGTCTTATTTTTTTATTTAATTTTATAAGTTATCTGTCTTTCTCAAGTAGAATATAAGACCCATAAAAGCAGCGACTTTGTCCTTATTCTTTTTCAAGAGCCTTCAAAAATGTTCAACACCTGTAAGACATTTAAACAAACATTGGTTTTTGAATGAATTATGATTAACTAAGCCATATATCACATTTACCAGTAAATATTTTCACTGACTTGCCTATTCAAATTTCTAACAGATATTTTAATCCATTTATTCTTTTGGCTGAACACTGCTTTTAAAAGTATTCTTTTTAAACTTGTAACTTCATAAACTGAGAAAAGAGGAGGTTTTTTTTTTAATATAAGCCTGTATTTGACTAAAATACGATTTTTTTTAGTGTGCATGACACTCTGAAGCCCAGGAAAAATCTGAAGCAGCTGAAACAAAGACAAACAAACATAAACTTGAAAAGCCTTTTTCCTGAGCAGTTTGCAGAACCACTCCCCCAGCTCTGAGACTTATTCCACCTCCCACTGCCAATTCAATTGCCAGTTCCCAGCGCTGTGGTGAGCGGTGGGGTTCATTCACTCAACAATCATTTATTATATCACCACTGTGCACCAACCACTGCACACTGAGCTGAAATATAAGAAACAAGGTCAGCTCCTGCCTTCCTGGAGCTTCTGGTCTATTCGGGAGAAAGATGGTAACTCAGTATACAGCGAGAGGCCTATGTCTGCCACAGGATAAAACAAGAACACATACAAGCATACATCCAGCATTTGGTAAACCAGAGGAGGTTATGAGTGTGGGGGTGACTTGGCATTTCTCTGATGTCTATTTGCACATGCAGAAGATACAAAGAAGGAGAACTGTGATCATGAGAGATTTTCAAAATTTGGAGTGTGGGAAATGGTGGCATGACCCAATGTGCATGAGAATAATAAGTAGAAATAGTAAGGTGGCTCTGGATATTTAAAAGGCTGTCTGGTAGAAAAGGAATAGATTCATTCTGTGTTGTCTTAAAAATCAGAACTAGGAACTAGTGAATGAATCACTCTGTTAGGCATAAAGAGTAATTTTTCAGTGACTCCCAAAGTGGGAATGGCTTATTTCCAAAAGACAGTGAATGGACTGCTCATCACTAGGAAAGTTCAAGACTAGTGCAGACCAAAGTATATTTCTCATCTCTGGGGAAGCAAACTCCAAAGTCTCCTGGGAAGTTTAAACTACAGGTCACCTCGTCCATCCCATGGCGCGCTTTCTCTGTCCTCCATACACCACCTCCACGCAAATTTGGGAACCACTGAGGAGCAGAGATCCTCTCTACCACTGAGGTAAAACATTCCTATAGTTAATCTCATGCTTTAAAAAATATCAGTATAGTAAAATATTGAGTGATATCTAATTCCTAATGGGGAATGTAAAATGCATTAAATTCTAACATGCTTATAAAATTCAGAGATAATCACTCATGGATAGCCACTAATGATGGTGATTAAGGAAGACGACTTTAGTTCAAACAAGCAAATGATTGAACTTACAAAATGTTAAAGGCCTCTAATTAATAAAGCAGCAAATTTTTCTTCTTAGCCTACTTTCTACAACACAAATACGCGACTCATCCTTGCAGGAGATAGATGAATGACCTTCATGCTCTAAAACTCAGCGAGGACAGAAATCACCGCCTGGAAACCAGAGTGCAGTTTGAAAGTTCTCCTGGAAAGGTGTCGGAGACACGTGTCAGAAGCCTTAGTGAGGGCACCGATCAGAAAAGGAACTTGAGCAACTGATTGGGATGGAGAGACAATCCAAACCTCCTGATTTTATGGTCTGGAGTCTTGTCATAAATTTCAGTTTCATACATATCTTATTGAAGAAATTATTACTATTTTATATTTATCTTTAAAAGTCTACCTTTTCGTTATTCCTCTATATCCATTCATTCATCAGCTACTGGTGAATTATAATGCCCATATTCAGCGCACTGGGGACAACAACTTCACAGTCGGAATCACTCTTGTTATTTGCTGATTTATATTTATGGTATAAAAAAGAGAAAGGAAACATGAATCTCAATTCTTGAAATCAGCAGCTTTCTCATACTATTATAAAATATTAAAATTTAAGTTAGTAAAAAACAAACAAACAAAAAAGAATCTTTAGCGAGTTCCTTCCGAAGAGGTGCCCCATGGTTGTGAAGGGTAGCACATGAAATTCAATCCCGCTGTGAATGTAGCACCATCTGAGGCTGCAGACCCTAGTAGCACTCCGAGAGATGAAAGACCCATGGTAAAGAGAAGGGTAATGGAACCCAGAAACGTCCACTCTTCCTGCTCCAACTGTTCTCCATTTTCAGCCACAGAAAACGTGACCAGAAGGGCAATCTAAACTCTGTGATCCTAAACTACATTTATAAAAGAAATATGTTCTCTTTGTTAACTGTAAAAAAAAAAAAAATCATCAGGCAGGCAGGCAGTCAGCATGTGTGTTCCCTTTCAAGGCCAAGGGTGTATTTGGTGTCATTGCAGTCGATTTGACGCATTAATTCTAGTTAAGTACACAAACTCTGAAACCACAATATCTGGGTTGCAATAGAGATTCTGTATATTCATATCCAGTGTGTATGGCCACACACAAATTATACTTTATTAAAGTACAGTTGACATAAATATTATATTAGTTTTGGGTGTACAATATAGTGATTCAACATTCATATTCCTTATGATGTGATCACCACAATAGGTCTAATAACCATTTGTTACTGTAAAAAGTTATTACAATAATATTGACTATTTTCTCTATACTGTACATTAGTCACCATGACATTTGTTTTTTCTAACTGTAGGCTTGTACCTCTTATTCCCCTTCACCTTCATCACCTATAGCCCGCACCCATCTCCCCCTCTGGCAATTATCAGTTTGTTCTCTGTATCTCTGAGTCTGTTTACATTTTCTTTTCTTCCTTCGTTTTGCTTTTTTAGGTTTCACATATAAGTGAAATCATATGGTATTTGTCTTTGTCTGATTTATTTTACTTAGCAGAATACCCTCTGGGTCCATCCACGTTATCATAAATGACAAGATCGCATTCTTTTTCATGGCTAAGGAATATTCCATGGTATATAGACCACCTATCCATTCACCTATCGATGGACACCTAGGTGGCTTCCATATCTAGGCTACTGTAAATAATGCTACAATGAACATAGGGGTTCAAAAACTAGTGTTTTTGTTTTTTTTCAGATGAATACCCAGAAGCAGAGTTGCTGGATCATATGGTAGTTCTATTTTTTAACAAGTTATTAATCTCCTGTATCATAGTTATTCTCATCTCTAAAATAAGGAAAGTGCAACCTAATAAATACGTCTGTTGTGGAAATTTTAAAAATGCATATGTGTAAAGCACCCAGAACAGTGTCTGGTGCAGAATAAGCACAAAGCATGTGCTAATTATTATATTAATCACAGAAGTGGTTCTATTAAACTAGTATTAAGTAGCTGTATCAACCTGAACCCTGAGCCACAGATGGGCATCTCATAAGAAAACCTTCACATAGTTATCATTCCTAGCTCGTACCTTAGTCTTCATGATAAATTCATGTCTAATATGCACTGAAAACCAAACTAAACAAACTCAACGATTTCACAGCAGGTATGCATATCTATCTTACTTCTGAGGGAAAATGATGGTTAAGAGTCAGCATAACTGCACAGTTTTTAATTGAAGAATTTTACCACAAAAGGTCACTAGAACGAGACGTCGACTGTACTTTGTGGCTAACAGGATGTCTCCAGAGACCACATTGTGTGTTAAACAAACAACAACTGATGTGTGTTTTGGCATCATTAAAATAAAAGTTAACGTTAAATACAGCAGAAAAGCTTTGCATTGGAAGAGCTTTGACAGCATTCGTCAGCTTGAACACTTCATGACACCAGCGCAGCTTGTTAACAGGCAATGAAAGACAGCACTATTAAGCTCAGGGTGGTGCTGACATGGTTTCATACAGCCCATACTCATTTTCCCTACCACCAAGCGAGGATGCCCATCGAGAAAGGCCATCACATACAGGAGGTCTCTGCAACTCATTGGTATTGATTGTAATGAGGAAGACATTCTCTTGCCACCTGGTGTTACAGTCTACCTAGTAACCCATGCAGCTGTTTTGATGAACAAATGGACTTAACATTCAAAAGGACTTTGTAGAGCAGTTTTACCCACCAGAGCTTCCTTTATAAATTCCAAATAAAACAGAGCTTCCTACAAATAGAGAAAGGATTACAGTGAATCCCATTGTTTAGAATTCAAAAGCCAACCTTGAAGGCAGAAATGGATTAACGCAGTCCACCTTTCTAAAGTTAATGGAGCATCATTTTCATCAATAATTACTCCTCTTAATTGCAGCTCGATTAATTTTTGGTGATAAGCAAAACTGGGAACTACTGGAAGACGTCCAAGTCTGTAGGAACAAATATTGCTCTGGTAAGGACTAGAAGAGGAGTCCTACAAGGAGAGGACAAAGAGAAACAGCTGCCCTTGGAGGACAAGAGGCATCAGTATAAAAATGTGGTATGTCAAACATGTTTGATTTTATGAGCAGATACAGTTAATATGTCTAACTGAGCCATTTCTCTCACAATCAGGTGAAATGGCTTCAACAAAATCGGATTTTGATAGATAACTATAAAATATTTATTTTCAGAGCAATGTTTAAATCTTCTCCATCATCAATTAACATTTAGTAAGCACACACTGAGTGCAAGGCATTGTATTATGTGTTCTGTGTCTATTCTTAGAAGAAGAATGTGTCTGTCTTTTCATTATAGAATTGCAAAGCAGTCTAGAAGACATTTCTGGTGATAAATAATCAGAACAAGTACAAGGTAGTAACAAGTACAAGGAAGAAACAAATGCATAATATAATAGGGAATGCCAGGCTTATCTAAGATAGAGGTCATAAACTCAAACACCCACAAGGACTGGAATGGCACACAGGTACAAATTGGGGTGGGAGTAATACCAGACAAAGCAGGAAACCTCCCAAGGGCTGCAACCAGCAAACCCCAACTAAGGCTTTCACATTAGATAAACCGTGCAACAATTACAAAAAAGGTCAGAGGGCTAATCTGGCCCACAGTTCACAATCTCTATGCCATCCATGCCATAGAGAGGTAGGAACACTGGCTCTGAGTTCAGCAGACCTGACTTGGAGGCTCACCTCTACTAGAGACCAATCATGAAATCCTGGACAAATTATTTAATTGTTCTAAGTTTCACTTTCCTCCTCTTCAAAATGAGGATAATAGCATATGCTCAGCTTTAATAATGTTGTTGAGAGACCCAAAGGGAATCCTGTAAATAAAATAAATTGGTAAATTTAAAGAGACCTCAACAATGTGAGGAAAATTACTAGGATAATAAGCCAGAGAATTATGTATAGGTAGCATTATCTAAGTATGAAATACTGTATTAGCTTTTTATTATATTGTATAGTATGATAGGGTATTTGTATTGCATATGACACATTTTAGAAAGGATAATTGTATATACAACTAATTATTACTATTTGGAGAAACACCTGCTTTCTAAATAACTAGCCATGCCCATTGGCATGGAGATGGAGATGACAACAGACTTGATGAGTGACTCTTAAGGTAGATCAATGATTGGAAGAAACGTGCCCTGTGTAGAGGAGAGAGAAGGCTATGTAACTAATTGTCCATTTACTTTCAGTCACTATATTTACTTTGCTTTAGGGTTCAAATAATACCAACATAAAAAATTACATTTTCAAGGTGAACATTTGAAAATATTATGAGAAGTATAACAGACTTCAAGGGTTAAGATGAATTTCTGTACGAATCCTGTATGAAAAAAATCATAAAAATTTATCGAAAGACACTTTAAAAACCTAAATCAATGGTGAATTACATGTGTTGTTAGATAATAAGATTCAATATCAGAAAGCTGCCAGTTCTCCCCAGATTGCTATATATATTTAATATAATTCCAACCCACATCTCAGCAGGGGTTGTCTTAGGCTTTGATCGGCTGATTCTATAATGTATACGGAAGAGCAAAGGGTCATGAAACCAGGAAACTCCAGGAGAACACAGTGAACAGAATGCTAAGATTTTTACATAGAACCAGAGTAATTAAATAATGTGCTTCTGCATGTAAACAGACTAATAAAACAGAAAAAGTCCAGAAATAAACATGTACATGAAAGAAAATTTTATTTTTGATGGAGCACGCATTGCAGATGGGTGAAGAACAGATGGATGGACCAATAAACGATGATGGAAATCAGTCACACCTATAAAAATAAATTTAAATGGGTCTGAACATCACAAAGAACATAAAGTGTCGACACAGAATATCCTTATAATCTTATGATAGTGAAAATCTTCTTAACCCATACATAAAAAGAATTGTAAAAGGAACAGTCCGAAAAATACAATTACAATTAAGGATATCCTGCTTGTCAAAAATAAAAATGAACAGAGTAAAAAGAAGTCACACACTGTGATATTTGTAGCCTAAAACACAAACAAAAGATTCATTTCCAGAATATATAAAAACTGCCATGAATCGATAAAAAAGGTAATATCCAAGGAGGAAGATGTTTAAATACAGGAACAAGAGTCTTGCAGGACAGTACATACACATAATTCCCGAGCACTTCACACACACACACATAAATTTAGCAAAAAAATTAAAACTAGAGCATGCGCCATTAGGTGGTGTGGAAATAGGTACAACCACTTGGAAAATAATTTGGTAGTTCCTAATAAGGGTAAACAAGTGCATATCCTATGATCCAGCCATTTTAATCCAGATATAAGCCTTAAAAATACCTCCTGCATGTGTTAACCAGGAGATGTGGATATGCGAATGTCCATAGAAGCAGTGTTCATAATAACAAAAATGTGAGGATCTTAACTATAATGCCAACCAACAGTACTACAAAAAATAAATGGTAGTGCAACCATTCAGCGAAAAACTTGAGAGCAGAGAAAATGGACAAACTACAGGCATCGGCATGGATGAATCTAACGGACAATTGAGTAAAAAGTCTTAAATTAACTATCATTATACTTATATAACATTCAGAAACAGGCAAAAGTAACAGAACATTGTGTTCAGATGCACACATAGGTATCAAATCTATACATAAAAGCATAGGAGAGATTTACACAAAATTCAGTACAGCATTGATCTCCATGGGGAGGTGATGAGGGAGGGGGCACAGCATGTTCTTATGCTGTAGCTGTTTATTTCTTAATCAGCAGGTGGTGAACACAGTGTTTGCCTTCTTATTACTGTGTGAACCATGTACACATATTAAATAATGTATGTATATGATAAATTTTATAATAAACATCTTGCAAAGAAGAAATGATTATCAAAGTATGTAAAGTTGTGGTTGATGAAGAATTAACTAAAACAGCTAGTTGAATATGAGCATATTTTGAAGCAGCAGGATAAAATGAAGGATAAATAATATGAGTTATAACTCCATTCCTTCATGAAATTTAAATAATGAATGACAAAGAGAAAAATGAGGAAAGAACAGTGCTTTTAGGGAAAAAATGTCCCCCCATAAAAAAAGTGTTCATTATTCATAAATATTCTCCAGATATTTATATGCTTATATTAGGAGAGAAAAACAAATACATTTGCTCCAAATAGTGATAAAATCAACTTATATTCTCATGTAAATTACTGCCAAAGCAAACCTTTCTCATTTTGATGATGAATCATCCTCTACCAAGCTTCTTAAGAAAGAGAGCTAAAGGGCATCATTTTTAAAAAATACACATTTAGAAATATATCACAGAAAGAGGAAAATTTCAATTTGGGTGATGCCAGTAAGAATGGCTAACTTTCATTTACACAAAAAGATAAGTAAAATTCCTTCCAAAGGACAGAATTGATGGATATATAATTAAACTTAGTCTACTTGGAACCTGACAAAAAAATGTAATTTGAAAGTATTTTTAGAAAGAAAGAAAAAAAGAGAGAGAAGGAAGAAAGAAATGAAGGAGTAAAGAAAGAAGGAAAGAAGGAAGGAAGGAACTTCAAAGTATGCTGATACTGTTGCAATTAACTTTAATTAATAACTGGAAAAGAACAAAGGGAAGGCCAAACAGACCTATGCTCAGTAAGGTCTGGATGACATAGGGAAGATACTTGCCTGTCAGTCACACCTAGAAACAGGTCATTGGCCAGAATGGGTGTGGCCACTGCAAACGAGGGAAGATTTGGTATTTAAACTCCTGAATTAAGGAGTTTCACCCTCTCAGTTCACCCTCTTGCTTGCCTGCACTCCTGACTCTCTTGCTGCAGGGGGCACACTCCCCTGCATTCATCCACAGGCTTACAGCCATGTGGACCCCACACAATGGACTAATGGAATGGAACTAGCCTGATGCTGTGCTGGACTTAACTCCACCAAGGAACAGAAACTTTGGACACTGGCTTTGCTTCTAGCTCTGCTGAATCCCCAGCTGCACCTCTTCCAGGACTGGTTTAGGGGAAATGAAACTTATTCTACACAAATAAAAATCACTCATTCTCCCCAGCGAGTCTTAGAAAATTATTTTTCTCAAAATAGCGTAAGAACTCAACCCCCAGCACCCAGTGGGGAAAGGGATCCCCCACTTCCACCAGTGGACACCCCCCTTCCACCAATAACAATACCACTCATTATTAACAGCCATAACATCCATCCTACAGAATAACAAATAAGATCAAAACAAATCCAAATAATCCAATCTCCAAATAGTGGTTTCCAAGACCTCCTGGAAATACAATGATCGTCTGAATCTTTTTTATTTTTTTTAATCCTCCCCTGAGGATATTTTTTCTATTTATCTTCAGATAGAGTGGGAGGGGACAGAGGGGGAGAGGGAGAAAGAGGGAGAGAGAGAGAAATATCAATGTGAGAGAGACACAATGACTGGTTGCCTCCCGCATGACCCAACCAGGGCCAGGGACCAAGCAGCAACTGAGGTACGTGCCTTTGACTGGAACTGAACCCACGACTCTATGGTCCACAGGCCGACGCTCTAGCCGCTGAGCCATACCGGCCAGGGCTTGTCTGAGTCTTATCACATAGTTATTGATGCTATATTCATTTGCCAGTTAAACAGAACAATTTCTCCTTTATATTTTATTATGAGGGCTACAAAAATCAGGCTAATTCCAAGAGTCTACAACCTAAAAAAATGATAGAAGTATAAGAAATGATTTGGGGATGCAAATTTTTGTTTGAAAATTAATTGTTATGTTTACATAGATGTACGATTATATATAAAAGATTATTTCTATATGTTGATAGAAAGAAGCCAGTAGAAAAATAAAAAGAAAAGAATGGCCACAGAATCTTGTCAGTAAAACACGTCCTGGAATGAGATGTGTACAGGCAATAATGGTATCAAGATCAAGGGTGAAAGAAAAGAGCTGGATTACCTGAGTGAGAAAATGATAGGTGACTGTAAAGAAAAAAAACGAACCTTTTTTATATAAGTATCAGTATTTCAATCCATTTGTGATTAATAATAGCTGTCAATATGACTAGTGATGCTGGCTTTTACTTTATTATACCAGTATTAAAATGTTGCTTGCATACCATAAATTATCTTGCTTGCAGTTTGGATCAGAATCAGAAGAGAAATTAAGAAAATTTTCTCTGTGGGTAGTTAGATTTACCACAAAACCTAGGGCATCAGTGTCTCTGAGTTTCCCTGGGGCCAATGTGTTAAGAGCAATAAACAAACCCACCAGTAGCTGTTTTGAGTCAGTATGGCTCAGGGTTCCAAATTTAATCCAAGTCACCAAGACAGGAAACTTTTTACGTGAATTTACTCAAGATAATTTTTGTAAAGACTTCCTCTAATGTTTTAAAACACACAACAATCTACCATGGACTTTCACCTACATATAGATTCAGAATCTGAAGCCCTAAGTTCTGATGACTATAACTGAATGCAAAGTCTACTTCCTGGCATTTCAATATTATCAACAGAAAATACAGAGATACCTGATGAACTTTTGGGGGGGAAATTCCTAATTTCTCTAGTATTACCTAGTCTACAATACTAATTCAGCACTTGATAGATACATGGCAAATAAACATATCTCATTTTTGCCATCATATTTTATAGATTCTGTCTAATGATCAGTTAATTTCAAAATTTTATATTTCTTTCAGTCTCAGCAATATTTTTGGAGAAAAAAGATAGAAAGAAACAAAACAATCTCTGCAGACACCAACTTATTATTTTGTCTGTTTTACATATATGGAATATAACACACACACACACACACACACACACACACACACACATACATTTTAACCTTATTGAAAGAACAAGCTACAGTTTTCTTTTCTAGTGCCTAAAATGTAGAAAATGAGTGGCTTTAAGCATATAAGTAAATTTGCTTCATGTCTTTTTTTTCCCTTTATTGATTGATTTGAGAGAGAGGAAGAGAGAGATAGAAACATCGATAGAGAGAACATCGATTGGCTGCCTCCTGCATGCCCCCCACTGAGGATCGGGCCCACAACCTGGGCATGTGCCCTGACCAGGAATCGAACCAGCGACCTCTTGGTGTGTGGATCGCGACGCTCAACCACTGTGCCACACCGGCCGGGCTGCTTCACGTTTTTATATATTTAGTTAAATTATTTTTAATGAGGACCCAAGCAAAGGCTAAAGATTTGTCCTAGAAGAAAGGTACAGGAAAGAAAAATTTAGTGGAATCATGCTAGAGTAAGAAAATAACTAATAGTTTGGTAGGGTTGTAAAGATGTATATGAAAAAAAAAAGTTATTTTATGGTCAAAGTGGTCATTTTTCAAAGGTTGTTTTTTATATTTACACATTTCCTTAAAGTTCTGCCTTATTTCCTCTGAATCTATGGATCATCCAGTTCTACAGAACTTCTGTCAGGACACTGACATACATTTTAGCACCAATTTCAAGGCTGAAAATGTAGAAACCTGAAAATATCAATTTCACTTTTTTTTTTAGGTTTTTGCATTTCATGCCATTAACCGAGGTATTTAAATACTTAGCATTCAGTTTATTCCTTATGTATTCTTCAGTCCGAGGCACTTCGTTATGCATACTGCCTCCATGAAAATACATTCTCAGGGCACAATATTCTTACTATATTATAAAATACTTTATCTGTGCTGTATCCATGCTCAGTGGACCAAGGCTCCGAGACGGTTATGAAACAAGCAAGGAGCTGAGCCAGGATTTTGACCCAGGTCTTCTGACATTAAGCACCTTTCATTATACCACAGTTGTCTCCCTAATGAGGCTTTGGTCTGTTAATGAGACTGAAACATCTCTATCTTCCTCTATGCAATTGATTTTTTTTCCCTCTTAAATAAGAGTGGAGTCAATGGACAAGTGTAAAAGGAAATAAAACTACAAACCCAACCAAGAGGAGGAAAGTCTTACTCCTAGAGTATCTTCAGTGTCACACAGACCACATCATCCCCACTGTCACAGTAAAAAAAGGAAGTCCTAATTAGAGAAATTATTCCCATTAGAATGAGAGTGATGTTTGCTTCCTTTCCCCAAATAATTTATATAGACAATGCTCAGAGCAAAGAAAATGTTCACCAGTTGCTATAAAAGCAACTAATGCTTATGAAAAAACAAACACACACCAAAAAAACAGATTTAAATCAAATGCCTAGTTACTATATAAATGATGACAAGATTTCAACACATCAGAAGGAAGCCTACCACCCTGTAATTCTCTGCATCTTAGAACGGCCTTTTTTTTTTTTTTTTTTTTTTTTTGTACTCTCATCCTTGTTCTCACCTAAGATGCAGAGAATAAAAATCTAAGGATGTCTTCTCAACTGTTTGAGCTGTTAGGAAACAAAAAAGTGAAAAACCTGTATCATCTTCTGTTTTTTAGTGCAGGCACAAAATATGACATGCAATTATATATATTTATTCCACAAATGACATTCATGATCTTCTTCCCCTGAGGCAACAAACACTACACAGTATTTCCTTCACAGAAACACATTCCTTAAAAATGTTAGCCAGACATTTTGTTTTCTCTTTTTTACCGCCTTTCAGATTTTATGGATTAGGGTTGAAAAGTCAACACTTAAAAATAAAGTGTGGTTTGGAAATGGTTATCTGTAAATATGAGTTCATTATTCCCCTTTGACAACCACAAGTAAAGTCAACAAAATATGTTCTGTCCATGTTTGACATAAAGAAATATTTTCCAGATGACCTGGAGATTATGGACTTTCTGCAAAAGCAATTTCATTGTAAATGAATGTATACATTCACATATGTAGGCATTATCCCCCAAAACTGTAAATGGTTCTCCTCCAAAGAGTTTGTTTATAAGTTTCTTCTAAAGCTTTAAATGTGTGTGTTCGTGCGCCCACAAAGACAGAGGGAGAGCCAGAGACAGACAGAAATAACATGGACATTCTCCCAAAACAAGGAGGTATCTGTCCTATTTTTAACCAGCTTTTCAACTACACTTCTGCTGCTCCAAGTATGGTCCATGACCCACCAGCACAGCATCACCTAGGAGCTTGTTAGAACTGAAGAATCTCAGACTCCATCAAAGACCTACTGCATCAAAATTTGCATTTTAACAAGATTACAGGTGGTTCCAAAGCACATTAAGGTCCAAGAAGCACTGATCTAGATCTCTCAACCCAAGTCCTAACTACTTCCAAAGTACTTCAACTCAGCTTGCCCAAAACTGAATGTCATCACCAATTGCTGAGAAGCCACTTGAGGACACACACAGCCTTTGTCCCCTGGTATTTCCGATAGTGCTGAGGGCATCAGTTTCCATTGAGATATCTAAGTAGAGACATGGAGGCTGTCTTAATCTTCTCTGCATGTGCCATGAGGCCAAGAATCATGTCTGTGTTACTGTCCATGATGTCCCAGCTCCTAGTGACTAGTCGGAAATTAATGAATGTCTATTGAATGAATAAAACTAGTAGCCACGTAGACCAGTCCCTACATCTCTCCACTGTACCACTGCTGGAGTCTTAATTAGTGGCTTACCCATGGATTTCTTCTTCTATCAGAAGTGGAGTTTTGTTTTCATGAAACTTAAATTGGGTTTCATTCAAATAAAATAAATTATCCTATATTGCTACCAGATTGATAATTCTAGAACACAAATCAGATGCTCCTCTCTCACTCACACCCTCCGTCATATTTTAAAACTCTTTAAGGTCTTCCATAGCCTAAGAAATAAAATTCCTTGCCTTAGTACAGCTCCTGCCTACTCTTCCAGCCTTATTACTCACAGTCCCACTCATCTACCCCAACCACATCCCATGTTTCACCTTTACTGATGTATCAGCCACTCCTTGCTCCCATCTGAATTCCTAACCCCTCAACTCAAGCAGGCATAAATTGAATCCTTATGGCCTATAAGTATAAAGGAATGTATTGGGTTTCTACTTCTGAAAGCCTATATTAGGCCTTAAAAATATCAACATTAATCATGATAATTAGAAATATATTTCTATGAACAGTCATTAAGTATGAAAATTAAACACCTAATATAAAAATTACCTCAATTATATTGGAGGTATGTTTCTGCTTCGGCTAACTAGCTAAAAATTCTTAATATACAATCCAAATAAATTAGGTCTGAAGACACATTCTTAGTATCTAGTGTGTTCCTAAGCTTGAGCATTTTTCATTTCTCCAAAGACCTACCTAAGTCTTTCAAAATATAGATAACTATCTACAAAATTTTAATTGTCCATTTGCTGTACATGAATCCTTTTTTTCCAGGTAAATACTACAAAAAGGTAGGTTCCATGCTGCCTCCAGTTGACTCTTAAAAGGAAATACCACTCCTAATTCTTACTTTAGGGGTCTCAAAACAGCATAAAACAGAGAGCCACCACTCAAGCTATATAAATTGGGGGTATCTGAACATGTAGCTCCAAAACCCAAATCTCCTTCATTTTCACATCTCAGTTCTTTTTTCAAGTTTATCTGACCTAGAATACACTGCACACCCAACCCCCATACAGGACACCCACAGCCTCCACCACCAAGTCACCTGAACTCAGCTCAACTCTGGCACTTTAGTAAAGCCCCTCTTAACTTATTCCCAAATAAAGTACCTATCTCCTCTCTTATGCACTCATCCTAACCTATAAAAACTTCTATCATAGCTTCTGCTAACAATTGATTCACATGTCTGTTTCCTACAAAACTCTAAGCCCTTGTTTGAGTACAGGATCTGTGCTTCTCCATTTTTTCTCCTAATTACTTCACATGGAATTTCACAGTGAACAACCAAACCTCTAATGTAGGTTAAGTAGCATTCACATCCACAAATGCCCAGTCCTGATGAAGAGGTAGAACTTTCTAAGCCCTAAGGATTCTGGTTTAGAGCCACGAAGTGAATCTCTCTGGGACCTGAAATGAACCCCACTGAACCATGAGCTGGACATAAAATGGGACTTGGAATTGGAGGACAGGTAGAAACCAGCAACTGAGGCACACCCATGACAACACAGTGAAAAGGCTCAAGCAGCAATGAGGTGGGAGGGAGGATAGCAAAGAAGAAAGAAAAGGGAAAAAGGGAAAATGACTGCCGAGACCACTCTAAAGACAAGTCCTTCATAAGATAGTGCTGAAAAGTTAGTACTACATATATATGCTTTTATATATTATATGTATATAATATCACATACACACACATCACATATTTTGTCTATTACATAATACATTTGTCTACATATAATATGCCTTCAATGATACTATCATAGATCTCTTAAGTATATAATAGTCACCATAACAGAAATATTAGTAAGTACCTGGATGAGTTGAATATTAAGAAATTTATATTACAAAATGAATTTAACATGTATATTCTGACATTAAATGGCTTCAGCAATATGTCTAATAATACAAAATCATGTATAAAATATCGATCAATCATTTGTATTGCTGGACCAATAGTTAAGACCTACCCAGTTTCAGCACAAAAAACATGGAAAGCTCATGACACATCATGTCTAGCAGACTACAGCAGTGCTAGTCAAATTGAATTGCTTTTCTATCAGACCCTAATGACATAAGTACAAGTATTAAGAGTAAACAGTTAGAAATTTTTGTGACAAGTTGATGTTTTCATATCTATCAAATCTAATAATAATGCGCTTGTGTTTTTTGTTTTTATTAAATTGTATAAATTCATTTTTTCATATCTTATGAAAGGAGGAGGTGGATGATGTTGACTAGCCCTTCCTCACAGAGAGCTTGAGAAGCACTGCACTACTAGATGTCACCCCACCAGAAGCCCACCAAGTTAGTGGCCAATACTGGTCACACACTAGAAGCTGACGTGAGCTGACAATTGCAGGTAAAAAAAGATCAGAGACAACTTGAATTCGGTTGTTTTAAGCTGCTCACAGACATGGAGCATTGGAAATAGAGCCTTAGGGGTGCAACTTCTTTTATTTATTGGATGAGCACACTTGACACTGTTATCTAGGGGGAAATGAAAATGTCCCCATTTTAAGAAAAATAATATTTTTTAAGTTGAAATTGATGACTACAGAGTAAATACTTTTTAAGGTCCACTTTAACCTTGAAATTCTCTTTCTGATTCTACTGTTGGCTTATTGCTGCAAAATGTGTTAAATGGATTCATCTGCATTTGAAAAAGAGTTTATTTAACACTAGAATCAAGGAAAGAGTTTTCAGTTAAACTTATAATCTGTACTATACACAACATGGTATTAGACTGAAGCCCTCAAATATAAAAAATAATAGAGGAAGGTATTGCCTAAGAAAGATAAGTCATTCCTTTGGTTGTGGTACAGTAAAAATAAATGAATGAGGGAGGGAGGGAGGAAGGGAGGGAGGGGAGCAATTCCATTTGCCTGGAGAAATGAGGCACACAATTGATCACATGAATTGCTAGTGATAAATGAGGCTACGAAAAGGTTAAAGTTTTATTTGAAAAAAAAACACAGTCTCTAAAATTGGGAAATTAGCAAACTCTAAAGTGATGTGATTCTAAGTGAGAAAGTAGGATTCAGAGAGAGTAGATGGCGTGACTTCATCACAGTTTTAAATAGACTGTCCATTATAAGCATAAATTATCACCCTATGAAACTCTGATAGAATGGATACTGACCTGGAAATTAACAATCAAGCATATTGCAGGAAAAAAAAATGTAAAGAGCCTCTTTGCTTATAATCAGCATGGTGCTGATTAGAGAAAAAAGCGAAAACTTAACAATTTTTAAATTGCTATTGTTAAAATAAAAATTAGCTGAACTAGCCATGAGAAATACAATGCTTCACCTGTCATAAAAATCACTCCTTCCCCAGCCATGAAGATACATTGATGAAGACCAATTCTCCTTGGTCAAGTAGCAGTAGCTGAGCAAGGAAGAAAGCTATGGAATTTGGTTTTGCAATTTAACAAACTGTTCACCAATGAATTACTATATCCAATAATATTGTGGTCTGTGTCCTAAAGTGAATCCAGGGTTTTGTTTTTGTTTTTCCCAAACCATCCCATGTCATTAAAAATATACCATCAGGTTTGGGTATATGTATGTCCTTTCAAGAATTATATTTCCAATATGGTTATTACTATTTGTGAAAGTCACAGTATTGTCATATAAACAATACCTTAGTCCACACATGTGATGCCAGTTAAAATTCTGAACTATCTACCTACAAAATAATACTTTCCTCCCAAAACTACCTGATACCAATAGCTTACTAATATTATTTATTGTTCTCTCATGAATTAAAGCCCTTTCCTTTGAAAAGTGTTTTCTATAATAGATAGCTCAATTCAAAACAGTTAAGGTCTTTAAGGAAATCACCTTAAAATGTAGTTAAAACTATGCTTGGTAACTTATTCTTCAGTAAGAGCAAAGGAATGCATACTTCTTAAGAGTCCATTTTTCTGAAGTACATCATAACTCCGCTTTTTGATAAGGTATTATACAGTATTTGCATTATTATGACTATATACATTCTCTGATGAGCCAAATACTATACTGTGATATTTCCTGTTCTGTAAAACTTTATCTTTTTCCTAAATTTAATCATTGCCTCTTTTTAGTCCCTTTGCCTAGACTCTTCACAAACTCTCTGATATTTAAAACCATGTAAGATACAGGTTTCCCAGGGTCAGTCAGAGACACCAGGTAACCCTTTGTCCCGGGAGGCCTCAGCTCTCCTGCTCCTTGGGGTGATTGTCCTCTAGACAATTCTCTGTCAAAGAGCTACTGTCCTGTGTTTCCTTTCCTTCTGGTTTCCATGCTATTGCAGCGCATATATGTCACTTGGATTCTTAATCCTTTGTACACAACACATTTATTTTTCTCATTTAAAAACCTTGAGGATCTGCCGGATCGATTCAGTCAGGGCACAAGCCCAGGTTGTGGGCCAAATCCCCAGTGGGGGGCATGCAGGAGGTGGCCAATCAATGTTCTCTCTCATCGATGTTTCTATCTCTCTCTCCCTCTCCCTTCCTCTCTCTCTAAAATCAATAAAAAAAAAACCTTGAGGATCTGGTCTCCATGCTTAGAGTTCTAATGATAATATCTTGCACCCCCCCCCATTAATTTGGTTTACACTAAGAATGTGAAAGCTTATGTCCTTCAGTTCTGAGAGAATTTTTTATTACTTTGAGAATTTATTTTTTTCTCATTTGCTCTATTCTTTTAACAAAAACACCATCAGTTGGACATTCTGTGGTTCACTTGTTATATTTTCTAGGATATTCCCCTAATGTTCAAACCCTTTGACTGATTCATTTTATTTGTGCTTTCAATTTTTTAAAAGTTTTCACACAGTCTCTTATTTCAATTCTTCTGATTGTACTTAGCATTATATTCTTTCTCATCGATGCACTATCTTCTCTTACTTCTTTAAGTTAATTTTCTTTTTTGTTTCAGTCATTTCTTTCTGCTCCTCAACTATTCATTTAGTTTCTCCAAGCTCCTTTTTAGTGCTTCATGCCCCCTGCTGCGGCCTATTCTTCCTTGTTGGACAGGACTCCAAATACTTGGTAATCCTTGGATATACTTAAGAGTGAGGAAATAAAATAGTGATCAGGAATGCTATGGGCTAGGGCTGCAGCTCATTGACCAATGGGTTTCACTGCAGGGTAAGCAGGCAGGGACCTGATCCTTCAAATATCAAAGACCTGTAGATCTTTGCTGTAGAACCAGTTTCTCAAAAAAATAAGCTTTCACTGATCTCCTGTTATGGAGTTACAGGCCTTGTCGGTCAGTGCTATTGGAGATACAGAGTTGGGCATGGTGTTCCCATTTCTAAATCACTCTAGTCTGATGCCTCCGTATAATAAATCTCATATAATAAATCACATTGTAGTAATTAGAGGTCTGCTCATACAGGGTTAGGGGGCTTGAGGAGCTATAACATATTCTATTCAGACTTTTAACAAATTCTCTGTTTTTGTCCCATATTTCACTCCCAGCTTCTGGAGTATCTAATATTTCCAGTTCCTGTCTTTTCCAGGGTTTTAAAGAGTAATTTGTTCCTGCATGGTGGCACCTCCTTCTGCAAGCACTGGGTATTTAACACTTTCTGCTCTAGTAATTTCTCCTTCCGATTCATATTATCCAGAAATTCAATGCATTTCCAATCCATTATCTCTCCTCCACTTCTCTTTATGTGTTTCTATGCCTTTCATTCCTGCAGTTTCAGTGAGGTGCTCAGTAGGAAGCTAGGCAAACACATTTGCTCAAGTTGCCATGTTAAACTGAAAGCTCGAGATTTTCTTTTCTATGTCAGAAAATATGCTACTGCTAATTAAATCAAGTTATCTGAATTTTAACAGAGAAAAAAACCATATTAGTCATATCATCCATTCATCCTCCTGATTTAAAATAAGAATTTGCTTTTTGCGGGGAGGGGGTCCAAGAGTCTCTAACAACAAATACAAACAAAAAACTGGCACATATTTACAAAACAATTCAACCATCTATAATGCTTCTTAATATTTATGTAGTCTTGGGGGTGGGAGGGGAGCCTCAACACAGCTGCTCTCCTGTGTGTTCACTTTCCACAGTTCAGGAGACCAAACCTATCAATCACCTACAAAATACAGAGTGCTACCCCATCTCCTTGGCATCCATCAGAAATGTCCCTTCTAGTCCTCCCTTGCAAAATGACAATGCCACATAATAACAGTTGAACTCACTGGAAGAAAGGCATGTATGAAGGGACAAGAAGACATGACTATGACAGAAAGCATTAGCAGTAAGTGGTTTTCCTTGCCACTTATCTACATTGACATAAAGAAATCTCTTACAGTGCGCTAAAATAGGAACTGGGCTTATCATAGCACAATAACAGCCGAAAGAAAGTCCAAGAAAATAAAATACTAGCTTTACATCATGAAGAATTATTTGACATTGGATTTCAATCAAGGTTTGGGTCTACTCCATACATTTCACTCTCCACTGATAATTTGAATAAAACCAATTGACAACTCACCATGATCCTGTTCAGTTTCTGGTTAAAGTCAATAAAAAAGTAAATGCAGGGGCCAAAGAAGGTCAGTATTGATTCCACAGAGAGTCCTCGCCCTTAAAATTAAAAGCTTTCATAGATCCAACAACAACAACAAAATAACAAAAGACAATGGACATAGACAACAATGCTAGAGGAGTAGGGGGGCAGGATGGGGAGGAGGGGGTCTGGAGGGCCGGAGGAGAAACATCTGTAACAAAAATAAATGAATAATAATTGAAAAATAAATAAATAAATAACAAAAGAAATAAAAGCAGAAATGCATGTCTCTCTTAAAAACATAAGGTTTGAGATGACCAAAGAAGAGCATGTGTGAGATTTATATCGCCCAAAAACATTTGTGAGTTCAGAGTATGGCCTAGTGCCCTGGTTGGTTTGGCTCAGCAGTTTAGACCATCAGCCAGTGGACCAAAGAGCTGTGGGTTCGATTCCCAGTCAAGGGCACGTACCTCGGTTGCAGGTTCAATCCCCAACCTGGTTGGGGTCGTGAGGGAGGCAACCAATCGATGTGTCGCTCTCACATAGATGTCTTTCTCTCTCTCTCTCTCTGTCTGTCTCTCACCCTCCCTCCCTCCCTCCCTCCCTCCCTCCCTTCCTCCCACTCTATCTAAAAAATCAATGGCAAAACATACTTAGGTGAGGATTTAAAAAAAAGAGTATGGCCTAGTTACTGTGTATGCTGCTCAAATAAGGCAAGAGAAATTTGAGCAACATACACAGAAGCATGGAAGGTCTCCAGCTAATCAAAGCATAGTTTTTCCCAATTTTCTACTCACAAAGATTGTCACTTTTTCTGATCAGAAAATAATTTAGATACTCAATGAGTTTACCAAATATTTTTAATTATAATGGATGCTTAGACAGCATTAAATGACTTTTTCATTTAAAAAATGCTAAAGAAATAACTGTTAAAATCTGAATTTGATTTCTAAATGCAGGACCACATATTAACTACCCATGAATATGTTCAAAGACAATTTTTAGTACTGCAAAGAATAAGAACAGGGACCACCTCTCCCATAACATTTTTAAACCTCCCCTAACATTTATAATCCAGGTCTACATGCTTGAAAGTGCTTTCGAAATTGACTTGCTAATGAGAATGGCTCAAAGTACTTGCTCCTGGAATGAAGATCAGATAATGAGAGCTTAAGCACTTAGTGGATGTGTCATAGAAATTAAATGAAAACAAGATTATGACACCTTCTCAAAAGCAAAGAATAGCATAAAGTGCATGCTGAGCAATAAAACAAACACTTAAGCCATGAGTTCCTAATAACATTATAAGATTTTGACTTACTGATTCTGGGGAAAAGGCTTAGAACTATGATTTAACAGGGAAAAAACATTTTTTTATATTTTTCACAGAATACAACTTTATTTGTCTTTTATAGGTATTTAAGTTTTTCTTTTTTTATTAAATTTATTAGGGTGACATTGTTTAATAAGATTATATTTTAGTATAATGCTAATCCTAAAGAGATGTTCAACAATGAAATATTTATAGCTGCCTAGAATGTAAGAAGGGCTAAAGAGATGATACTTTTAATTATTATTTAATGACTGCTAAAGAAATAATTAGGTTTAAAAGTTGCTGTTTCCCAATGAAGACAGTAGTTTAGAATATACACAACTGCTTTAGCTGGTTCTTTTCCTCTATGACATAGAGCATGTTTTTACATGATCCCTAACAATACACATCCTACTGCACAAAATGTGTTCATATGTCCTCCTACAACACTGTTCATGAGCCTTTGACATCAGGAAAATATTAGGCACCTTCAGGTCTCAAATATCTGATTTAGTCTATGAACGTTATACCATACATAAATGAATAATGACACATGCCCATATTAGGCAACCTGGGAATAAATGTTGATTTTATTTCTATACTTGAACAATGGACTACCCTAAAGTCCTTTGGTAATGGCCTATGGCATAAATAAAAAATAGTTGACCCTTCAAATAATTTTAATCAAGTGGAGGTTGTAGCCTGGAGCACTCTGTTAAAAACAATTCTAATAATGAATTTGGGGATAGTAGTATACCTTGCAATACACTGTGGATTCAGAAAGAGGGTAAATCAAGTATAATCAATTTGCTAAGCCTAGGATTAAAATTTTGATGGTCTTAACTGTGTAAAGCAGGACACCCTTGTGAAATGACATGATTGAAATTGTTTTGATTATGAATAAGTAACAGCACTTATGAATGTTAACTTCCTCCTTTTATTTTCATATGTACACACATTTGCTAGAAGACCAGGCAAAGGTGATTTGTACAAATATCTCATTCATATATATCATTAACAAAGTGTCTGCAATAAAAGTGATAAACACAAAGAAAGGAATAAGAGAGACTCTCAAATCCCTCAAACATCAATTATTAATGATTGATTACATAAACTGTGAAAATAAATATTTTCTCAATGAAATATTCTAAACATATATATTATAAAAGAATGTGCATTTTTAAAACTTCTTAACCACCAATCTTAAGTACATTTCTGGTCTTCGTGAAATAACATAAAATTGCATAAAGAATATTAATATCTAATGATTGACTTCAATTTCTAAAAATTAATAATTTACTTGTAAAATGCTATTGAAAAAATATAGTTAATCACAAATTAAATAATTGAATATGTAGAGCCTTATCTATTAATTGGTGGTCATTATAGTCTTCAATAACTAATAATTTCTTAATATTTAAGGTAAATAAATAATAAATATAATTACACTTGGATAATTAAGGGTAGTTTATATACTTATTCTCTTCCAAGAATACATTTTATCATTTCCCTAGAAAACAGAACTATAATTACAGTTAAGACAATTCTCCATAATATGACCATACTCATTTTTGATGGTAAGAAAAAAATTAGTCTTCAGAAAATTTCAGACTAGAAACATGTTGATAACAAACATAGTTCTCTAAACAACCTAAAACTAAAACTATTGTTTTTAAATATGCATAATGCTTTAAAATTTGGATATTAAATAACTAATAACTTGTTTTTTTAAAAAAGGGCTTAAATATTTGATAAGGAAGTCCCTTCCCTCACCACCCCTCCAAATAATCAAGAAAAGATCCTACAAATTGACAATACGCTGGTTTTCAGCTTCTAGTTCTAAATTTCTCAACCTCTTCCTTCTGGTTCTGCTGTCACCACACCTGAGCCTAAGTTCTAATCAACCTCAGAACTGACTCTCCAAAAAACAATTTAGCCATGTAACTGTTTGGCTTTAAATCTATTCCCAGGTAAACTGTCTTATATGACATGACTTATTGTACAGCATCATAAGCAGCTTTCTCAGCTCAGTACACATACCCCTCTCTTTGCTTCCTATCTGAGCAGGTCCAGTTTCTTCCTTGAACTCTACCGCCCCACTGATGCGGTCATGCCTATGCAGCTTTACGTGCCTTTACCAGTCACTAAAGGTTCAAGAGAACCAAGATCTCTAGAATCATATTCCACTTCTCATGCCAAAGACAAGACTGATAGCTGATTAAGTCCTCTTATTTTATATAGTGGAGCAAGAAAAACACGAGAATGTCATGTGGGGACTGCAAGATACTAAACTTATACCCCCAGTCTGGTCAACTTTTCCTAATCCTTAACCCAACCATGTTTCACCCTTCTTACTCATGAACTGCTAAAAACTATGTTCACTGAAAGACATTGGTTAGTGTGCTTAATTGATGTGATCACTTTGATTCTGGATCTGTTTTCGAGACCAGTCTCACTTATAATGGCTTGGCTGGTTCTATAACATGTGTCAACTGTCAGTTTGACTCACTACATTGTGTTATTTCAAAGGGGAAGAAAAGTCGAGCCAAAAAAAAAGAAGAAATCATTCTTCTATGCAATTTAGCTTGCTTCCATGTTTTCTTTGTCCATCTCTGACAACATCAGAACCAGTGACAAAAAGACATTTTAGAGATTTTAGAGCAAGGAAAACCAGGATAGACTTCTCTTGACAACACAAACTCAAGAAATGGTTTTTCCTCATCTCATTGATCAGCTGCACAACTGGAAAAGCAATCAAGAACAATCTAAAGACAAGCATGGAGTTCATACCTACAGTGCAATGATAGGAATCCATCAGAAAGAATGAAGTATATGCCAATACAGAAAAGTTCCTACTGCATATTGTTTGTGAGAAAGCAAGCTGGAGAACAGTACATGCAGTATAATCCCCTCATTTATCTAATCCTTAGAGGATAAAATTCTATTATATGTATGCTTGTATATGAATAGAAAATATAGACACTAGGAACTGTTTACCCTGGAGTAAATGACAAACTCCTATTTCCACACTGAAGTGCCTTGACACGTATTAATTATTCAGTAAAAGCATGTTTTTAAAAAAGCACAAAAGTGCTGAAAGACATGCTGCTGGTCATCTTAAGTGCTTTGTGTTATAGTCACACTTTAAAGAGATCTCTAGTATTACAACTGAAGTTTGAGAACTTGATAGAAAGGGTTCCCACCTTACTTCACAAGAAAAGGCACAAATATTGCTAGCTGTTTCACATGCAAATAATGGATGGGTTTTACTTATCCAAGCAGAAGAAACACTACTTCATTTCTATAGTTTCAAACTTCAAAGGTTTTATTCGTTCTTAGTTTTTGTTTGGTTGGTTGGTTTTGGTTGTTTCTATTCTTGGGCTGTGTCAAATAAATAATCCTAGAAGTCACTGTGTCAAAAATGCGAAACAGCAAAGCATCTAACAGGTAAATGAGTAGAGGGACATTAAGAATTATATTTACTTAGATCTAAAAAAGAATCTCTAAAATAGAGTTGACATGTGCTGATAAACGGCATGTTAGATTTCTAACTTCATTACTTAGACCACATTGCTCCTCTATTAAATATGAAAATGGTTATGCCTCTAACATCTTCTTTCATTATCACCTAATACCATCATAGACTCTATTACATCATTAACTGCATGGCAAAAATGGCTTCAGTACAGTTTATAAGCCAAATAGGATATCATTAAAATCAAATTAAACTATCCACTGGTGGGATAAATCTACTTGGACACAGGTTTTAGACAAGGCAAAATCACACATCAGCGAGTGAACAACTGTTGAGTTCCTGCAGTATTCTAAACTAGCTAAGAATCTCAAGGTGATCAACTAAATAAATGGTTCTTCATTTAGTTGACTGTGCTCTTCACAATGAACACCTCGTAATAAATCTCTCAGTATAGAGACATTGACTTGAGAACTTGAAGCAAGTTAACAAATTAGAGAAGGAAATTGATATCTAAGAATACCATGGGCTTGTCAGAACAGTCACCAAGCCATATGAAATCATGTCAAGTTTGATTAAGGCATTAGATTGTAAAAGAATAATAATAAAAATATAAATATATAAGCCATTGGTATTTAATCAGTTTCAGTCTTTCTTGCTTAAGTAATTAAAAAATTAAAATAGGAAGCAATAGGTATACATATGTAACTCAAAGCAAAAGGAACTGACTTGGGGATAAGGCCCCTTGGCCATATACCATATAAACAGAGATGAGACTGCACCCTATTCTCAGGATCAGTTGACACTATGATAAAAACAAATTATGAGGAACTATGCTGCAAAATGAAAAGTAGCTAAAAAAAATAATTCAAATCTACCAGAGAGAAAAATGACTGTTTTTCAAGAGACTCTGTATAAATGAAAAAAGAAAGAGAGAGAGACGCTATAAGGTTTTATGTTTTCTAAAGTATTGCCAATTTCACCTAAGATAGATATGAAATTACTATATAATTAGGATGCTTAGGAATTTTCTAATCCAAAGTAACTTTCTGAATGAAATGTTTGCCCGGCCAGTGTGGCTCAGTGGACTGAGCATCATCCCATGGACTGAGAGGTTCTGGTTCAATTCCTGGGTTGCAGGCTACAGTTGCCAATGGACATATCAGCTATTCAAGTACAAAGAGCCTCTTATAGCATGATTTGTTATAAGAGTGAATATTGTATGGTAAAATATGGAACACAACAAAGTACTTTTCTCAAAATACATGTCCGTTGCAACTTCTAGAACATTCACAAGCATATTCTACCACTGTCATCCTTCCTAGTTGGTTATAAAGGGACTGCCTCTTCTCCATGGGGAAAAGCTTTTTCACGTAAAATAGAGTTAGTTTCCAAACTCAGCAAATTACACAGGTTTTTTATTGATAGGAATGTCTTCAGGAACATTTAAAGGCTTGTAGGGTAAGAGACAACTCTGCATTACAGCAAGTCAAGCAACTCTGGTGCCAAACCACTCCAGCTGGTGGCCTCACTCAACTCCGGTGACACAGATAGTCATTGTCATGTTTCCATAGTGCCCATGAGGATCCTGTATTTGTTCACTGTTATGGCGAATGTTATGTGTTACTGACTGGACTAAGTATCTGTGAGGGTGTTTCTGAAAGAGATTAGCACTGGATTCAGTAGACTGAGTAAAGAGATCCGCCGTCACTATTCTTGGCGGGCTTCCTCCAATCCTTTGAGGGCCCAAACAAAACAAAAAGGCAAAAGAAGGGAAAAGTCCCTCTCTAGAACATTCATCTTTCCCTGTCCTCGAACATCAGAGCTCCTAGTTCTCAGGCCTTCAGACTCTGGAACTTAAAACCCGTGAGCTCCAGTTCTCAAGCCTTTGGACCTGGACTAATGACACCACAATCTTTCCTGGGTCTCCAGCTTGCAGATGACAGATGGTGGGACTTCTCAGTCTCCATAACCAAGTGAGCCAATTTCTATAAGTCCCCTCTTCAGATATACATTTTCTGCTTCTCTGGAGAACCCTGACAGATGCATCCATCCCATTAAGATGGGCCTTCATCTGCGGATTGTTCAGTAGGAAGGAGAAGTCAAAACCAAGGCCGAGGGGAACTGATGTAGAAGGAAGTGGGAGCAGGAGCACGAGGCCTGGAGGAGTTCCTTAACTGGAAGAACAATTAGCTACAGTGTGTTTATATGGTTTCTGCAGCTCCATCTCTCACCTGAGCATTTGAGGAGAGGAAGGTTATAGTTCAACATTGGTCATAGGTGGTATCCAAGCAGAGGCCAGATGACCATTCATAAGGAAGATGGGAATGGAGACTTGGACATCTATGATTCTGTAAAACTGTGTAAACGGTTTATTCGCCATGGTAATTGGTCAACTTAGACTTCCTAGGAATCTAGGGTACAGTTGTCAACTTTCACAGCTAGTTCTCAAGCAAACAACCCTCTCACAATGTGTTCTGTTACCGTGGCGACCATATCATTCAGCATCTTAACCAGGTCATTTCTGACAGTGCAAGTTGATGCTCTTAGTAAATTACATGACACAATAAGTACAAAGCTGAACCTGTGTGTCTTCATATCTATTTTGGAATATATGTCTAAGTAAAGAAGAACCACCCAGGAACAGTATTTATTTAGTAGTATTAATAAATAAATAATATCCCCACATGACTGCCTAACCATTTAGGGCTTATTTCTCCTATACTTAATTGTAAAAATTCAAAAACCAAAATTATGGCATCAAGAAAATAGTAGTAGCTTACTATAATCCTATATATTTTCGCCAACTAACATATTTGTATATGAGTAAGTTTACATTAAAGCATATGTACTTTAGATTGCCTGTACCAATTATAGTTTAAAATATAAATCATATTATTAACTTAAAGGCTTCATTAATTTAGAAAATGCATATATAAATATATCATATTACAAACTATATTATATTAACAGAGTGGTTTCAAAGTCATTTGATATATGTAATCTTATTAGAATCAATCATCTGTAGTGACAACAAGCATATAGGGGTATATTTATATCAACCAAAAGAATTAGCAATATTATGAGTTATACTTATATTTATATTTCAAGTTTATCCTTATGTTTATATTTCAAGTCTAACAGAGAAATAGCTGTTTTAAAGTCATTCTTTATGGAAAACAGATATGTACATATTAAAATGTTGGCTCTATGATTTTTAACATTTTATATCACTCACAATTTATAACATTGAGACCTTATAATTTTTTTCAAAAAGTACATTGCTCATATTGTAAACAAGAAATATTTGTGCATAATCTGCCTATAGGCTACACAGTCTTCTGAAAAGAAATTCAGGCCTCTTTAAAAGGAGGAAAATAAATTCACCCGTTGTTCCAGTTCAGTACTTTCCTCACAACTTAATAAATGCTTAATAAATGCTCATTAAGTTAAATACTGGGTGAATGAATGAATGAATGAATGAATGAACCAGCAATCTCTCACAGGGAAATGTCTAAGAAGATAACTAGTCAGTGATCATCAGTATCCCCAGTGTAAATAAAGTAAATACATCTAAAACATAGTACTGCGCTAAAAACAGTACTGCAATTTGTCCTCCTCATATTTCTCAAATACCATAAAGAAACATTAAGATTATAAATGGTATCAAGTCTTATTTATCTGTACGAAAGTTTCAATAATAAAATTATATATAGCTATATTTAAATTTGGTTCAACGGTGTCTACCATTATCAGACGATTTACTGTAAACCAATTACTTCTCAGTCACTATAGATACAAAAGCATAATTTATGTCTGCAAATAACTTTTTGTCGAACAATAACATTTCTCAATTAAAATGAATATTATTATAAAAGTTTATCATACTCAAGCGTCATGACTCTTAATAATTAATCAGGAGGTAAGTTTGGTTTATAACATTTGTATAGTGTTTTCTAGAGCCATCCTCAATCATTTACATAAACTCATCCTGGGTTAGTATGAGAGAGCTAAGAGAAAGAGCCCTTCATACTTCATCTGTGTCTCTTTGCATGCATAGTTATAAATGATTTGTAATTAGCATATTTATTATGATGATTATTTTTTAAACAACTCTGAATATTTTTAACTTTTTCCCTTGCACTCTAAATAACCATTGATTGAATTTCCTATGTGGTTAAGATTATTAGGCAAGGATAAATTTCATCCTACTTCCCATTTGATTCATTATAAAATCTGAATTAGTTGAAGAGCCAGATAATGACATATTAATGTATAATTGTGAAATAACAATGAGAGTACATGATCACTTTTGGCAGACAGGATTTAAGTTGATTAGGCAAACATATGGCCATAATTCCACCCATATCATGAGGTACATTTCTACAACTGCCATTTACATAATATCTTGTTTAAAATATGTATCTGTCAAATCTTTATTTTTCTGCAATTCAGGATAACTAGAGTAAATAAACAAAATCCTACAACTGGTTACCAAGAAAAGTTAGGATACCTCTTTCACTGGCAATATTTTAGAACAGGAATAACAAATAAAAATTTAAAACCATTTATTGTTCTTCTAAGCACCATTAAAGTACTAGGTACATAAAGAAAGGACATATTCTCTTCCCTACTGGAACTTAAAGTTTGGTAGGGGACACCATATTTGAAAAGAAAAACAAATATTCACTTTAGAAAATATAGTAAGGATCCTATAACATCACAAAGATTAGCTTCTCAAACATATAATATGTTTTTGATGTACAACTTCAAAAAAGAAGAAAAGACTAAAAGACTTGACAAAATTCCTTTTAATACTAAAATTCATTGAATTTAGTTTCCCTTGAATCTAAATAAATTAAGTTGTTTATAATATTAAACAGTTTCATCTGACTCTAGGAGATAGGACTTATTTGAAGTGAAATCTTAGATCAATCAGTTATATAAATATTTAACAACTGTATTTCCTATGATAAGGTATTAAATATGTTTAATTTTGCCCTTAAAATTGAGAGTTATTATATTCCAATGTCCTGTCTGAAATCTTTACCAAGAAAACAGGTCATCAGATCCATCAAGCAGTTAAAATAAATAAATAAATAAAATTGTTCTGAATATATTCAAGATCCAACTAAACAATGAATAAAACAAGTTGTCCCTATTTTAATTATATGTTGGCTAATAAATAGAATTTTCCCACTCAGAACTATCAGAAATGATTAAGACAATACACAGGTCACCTTAATTACAAAACCTGTGAAATGTAGCATTTCCTTTCATCACATGCTGGGTCCACATTTCAAATTTTTACTATAAAATACTTGACTATTTTGGTTGATATTCTGTTTCTACTTTGACTATTTAACAAAGGACAGTCAATAATTATATATTGGAATGTGACTGTTCAATAATCAATTACATGATTACTTTGAGTGATGTACTATGCACTGCATGTTATGAACCCAATTTGTTAATAATCTTAACATACTTTGAACTGAATATACTAATCCTCCATTCTTTTACACAGGACATAAGTACACTTATGACCATCTTAATCTTTTGGTAATCTGTATTTTTGCCTTTGGATTTAGCATTTTCTTTTCTAATATAATTCAGCGCATATGGGATACAGAAAGTTGATTGCTTGATAAGCACATTTAGAAAAATATGAGAAAAATCAAAACAAATCTGGAAAGTAGATTGCTTGATAAAGTCATTTAGGAAGCATAAAATAAAAAAAACTAAAGTCAAATGTGGAACACTTTTTGATATGAAATGCAATCTGAAAGCCTAGAAGAATAAAGTTGCTAAGTCATCCATAACACATCTGTGAGCTCTAATGCAAGACAACATGACAAGAACAAGAGAAAAAAAATGTGTAAAAAGGAATAATCATTTAGGATGAAATAATATTCAAGAAATAAGAAGAGGCTTAATGCTCTCTGCCTTCATAGCATCTCTGTGGCTCATTCAAGGGTAGAGGTGGCATGGTTTCAGACAGCACCGAGAGTCTCAGGCTCCTCACTAATTCTGTCATCTTAAATAAATCATTTAACTCTTCTAACAATTATAGACTAATAATGCCTACCTCACAAGATTGTTGGGAAGATTAAGTGATATACCATTGATGAGCTCTCCTGGCCATAATATATATTTAATGAGGATTTTACTTTCTGCTCCTTCTTCTAGAAGTTTAGAAACATGATTGTTGCTACAGTCACCTACATGTTTGCAAACTAAGATTCACTTAGCATAGCTGGGGTCTCAAGCTCAGAAACAATAAGGGACTCAGCAGAGCATCCCAGTCAGCTGGAGAGAATGCCAGTTTCTTCTTCATGATTCTCCTCATAATAACCACCAGTTATGTCCCAAAATGACAGCAAACTGAGATCCCTATCAAATGCTGACCTGGAAGCCCTGTGTGTCTTTGGTCCTCAACCCAGGATGCTCATTAGGATCACTGGAGAAGTTTGGCAAAAAAAAAAAAAAAAAAAAAAAACGGAGGCCTGGACCCACCCCCAAAGATTTACCTCTGGGGTGAGGCCAGATAAGAGTTATTTTGTAATATATGACATGGTTCATTGTTTTAGAGTGTCCCAGGTGTTTTCACCTTATGAATTGCTGCAATATAAATTATCTGAATCCTGGTCCTCATCACCCACCCCAACCCCATGAGCTTAACTAGGGACTAGGAACTGATCCTATTGTGGGTTTTGAGGTTCCAAGTTCAGGAATAAAGACTGAAGGATGGAACAAAGAGGTGGGGGGAGAGGTTCTCAGCCAGCATAAAGATATGTTGCTAAAATAGAGAGAGCAGAGCCTCTCTGAAGTGACAAGAACAGCTTCCTTGACCAAATTTTAGTCAGTCTCATTTGAGCCCTCTTCTAGACTAGGTACTGTTCTTGGCCTGCTGAGCCCAGTTTAGTAAGAATCCCCCCCTCATCCTTGATACCTAATCAAGTTCCTCTTAGTAATTTTCCATCTGCTGACCCCTCACTCTGCCCATTGGCCATAAATCTCCATCTATCTTTTCTGTATTCAGAGTTGAGCTCAGTTCTATACTTAGTCTCTCTCCCCTACTGCAGTAGTTCTAATAAAATCTGTCTTGAATATTTTATCTTTAATGGTTCCTATATTCTCCAAAACATGGCCAAAACTACGAGGACCTCAAATGCATGTAGAAGTTTAAGTATGGAGCTAGAGACCCCTTGAATCAGAGAGAAAAGAGCAAAAGGAGGCACAACCAGACAAATGGGGAAGGTTCTAGAGAGACTTTCTAGAAGAGATATAAGCAGGGCCCTGTGAAAGCCAGGAAACGTGCCTGAAGACGAGGCTACCAACTGCCATCTACCAGCAGACAAGCCAGCAGGAATTCTTTGTAAACCTTGCACTGGTTGCAATGACTATGCCTCAGGGCCCCATTATCCTTGGTTATATCCAGGATGTAAGCCCTATGATAGCATTTTTCAGATGGCAAATCCCAACAAATATCTCCCTTTGCATTCTGCATCGCAGAATCACTTTCAATGGTATTAAATAGTCTCCCCTACATTTTCAAAGCCCTTTTTGTATATAAAATTCATCTTTTGCTTTAATTGAAAAGCCTGTAGACACTACTCCTGATGCCTACTCAAATGTCTTTCTTTCACCCCAGTTGGACTCTAGGATCAGAAAATGAGTTGGCATCCTCCTACCTCTGCATTGATAATTCCATTATTACTATATTCCTTAAGTATTTTACAAGTAGTATGAAATTTACCCACTCCATTTACTCTTTGTTTTTCCTTTTGTATCATTTGCTAACCTCATGACCATTCTGATTCATTGAAAACTTGGCCCATAACTCTTCATCAACGCAAGTCTTGTCATCAACGGGGTTTTATGCTGAAAGTTATTGGCATGAATTAGGTATTTACATTTGATATGCTCAAAAATTCATGAGAAATTATGTTTATAGATATTACTGTTAATAATAACAATAATATATACTTACTGCCCTGGCCAGTTGGGCTCAGTAGTAGAGCGTCAGCCCGCAGACCAATGAGTCATGGGTTCAATTTCTGTCAAGGGCATGCACCTCGGTTGCGGTTCCTCCCCAGCTCTGGTCTGGGTCGTGCAGGAAGCAACTAGTCGATGTGTCCCTCTCACATCAATGTTTCTCTCTCTCCCCTCTCTCCCTCTCTCTCCCTCCCACTCTATCTGAAGATAAACAGAAAAATATCCTCAGGTGAGGATTTAAAAAATACACACACACACACACACACACACACACACATACTGTGCCAGTTACTATCCTAAACACTTTACGTGTATTAACTTAATCTTTCCAACAATCATATGAGACAGAATTAAGAAACCAAGGTTCAAGTAGATTGAATATGTGTCCAAGTTCACAAGCTAGTAAATGATATAACCAGAGACTGAATCAAAATCTATGTAATGTCAAAGCCTAGGTTTTCCCACTATAGCATTCTGCTTTGCCCTCACCAAATTCTATGCCCTGAATATATAAGAAGGAATGGGATTGGGGCCAACACAAACAATTTCCTATCTTTAGCTTCTGCTACCATTGTTCAGCCCACGCTGAAAAGTGGATTCTAATGGCAGACAAGTTCAAATGCAGAAATTATATTCAATCATATAATTTTTCCTAGTGTGCAATATATCTCTCTGATCCTGTGTAGGACATAATGACTTTTCTCTGACATTCAGCCGCATAGCAATCAAGTTATTCTTTTGTCAACTTATTCTATATACAAATATCAACATTTCACTATCTGAGTTATGTTGCTGTATATCCTCATTGAATACAAAATGCTATTCTTAAAGAACATGCCAGAAATTGAGCGATGTCTTCTAATACACACATAAGTCCATTGGAGAAAGAAAATGGGGGCAAAGGGTAACCAGACCACTTAAATGGTATTCTAGAAATAGATGGACCATATGCTTTTTCATCATTTGCCAATACAAATTAAAGATTTTTATAATTAAAATGAAGTCAATTAATACACATTATCTTATACCATATCCCACACATTTTAAGATTTAATGCTTAAAACAGTAACATCTTATTAGCCAGAAAAGAAAGTGTTCCCACAGCATTCCCACATCCCATCCCCATTTATAAACAGGTCTCCATAACACATTACTTAACACTTTCTGTATTCACATACAGAGGCAAATATACAGTGACCCAATTTTGATCTCCTTTTCAGAAGTTTGAATAAATTATATTTTATTTTTGTATGACTAAACAACATCATAAGAGGAAGCTTTGCAGAGGTGGGTTAAAATTGTTAATATCATCTTGCTCCTTACACTAGAAAGTTCTGGTCATTTTGCCTAATGAACAATCTGCTAGGGCTAATATTTATGTGATGTCCCCAAAACTCTGCCATTTATAGACACCAAGGGAAGCCCTCATTGGTGTTGGATCTGGCTAAAGGAATCATGCCAACTGGCTAATGAGAAATAGCCATTGGCCAAAGCATGTCTCAGAATCTTTTTCTCCCTATGGCTCCCAGTTATTCACAAACTACAAAGAAGCACACAAACCCTGGGGCTGATAGGAACAAGTTAAATGAATCAATGCTCAAACATCTGCCAGGATAAAGAGGGCATAATTTATCCAAGGCTACAGAAGAGGCAACAAACTTGCTTCAGTACTTCCCTTTACCCTTCTTCACCCCTCCCCAATACAACTGTGTCAATTTAATATCATCAAGGGCACCAAGTTTAGCATAGCAAACGCATGAAGAAACTAACTCTAGCAACTATGAAGAGTAATTACTATGGTGTTCCCATTTTCTAGAATATTATTTCTTTTCACCTCTGCGGGTCAAGCACATGTTTGTTATTCTAAATTTTGCTTTCCTCTGAAAACTTCTCAAGTTCCCTTCAGGAAAGACATGTAGCACATTTCCAAGCATCACAATTTTAAGACATAAATTTCAGTCTGTGATAATTTGTTTGCACTAAGCACCAAATTTCAACCCTGGCTGGTGTTGTGCAGTGGTTAGAGAGTCGGCCCATGGGTTTGATTCCCAGTCAAGGACTATGGGTTTGATTCCCAGGGCATGTACCTAGGTTGCAGATTAGATCCCTCACCCTGGTCGGGGTGAGTGTGGGAGGCAACCAATTGATGTGACTCTCTCACATCTCACATCTCTCTCTCTCTCTCTCATTCTTTCTCTCCCCTATCCTCCCTCCCTCCTTTCCACTCCCTCTAAAATGCAATAGAAAAAATATCCTCGAGTGAGAATTAACAACAACAACAACAACAAAAAGCACCAAATTTCAGACTCTGGCCACTATGAAATTGGGCCAGTTTTGCATTCCCACTACCCAAGACAGTAACAGTTGGCTAGTAGGCTTGGAATAACATTTATTGGGTGAGTAAATGGATAGATGAATGCATGCATACATGCATGCATACATGAATGAATGAATGAATGAATGAATGAATGAATGAATGAATGAAGCTGAGATTAAGGTAATGTCTGCCTGTTGAACAAGGTTGGTTTTCATTTGAGATAAGGATTTAAGCAAGTAAAGGTTTTACTTAATTCTCCATAAATTTGTAGATAGGAACGGGTCTCTATAATCTCTTCCTTATTACCCTATTCTTATGCCTCAATTCACAAAATTATCCTGCTGAATTGACAAATAACAAAACAAGACTAAATAAATACCAATTCTTATTATCAGTAATACAGTTCTGAAACAGAATCAGAATGCATTGCTGAAATATCAACACCTGAAAATCCATTAATGTTCTAAATAAATGACTTTGCATTCTCTACATTTTCCTGGATGTGCCCCTGCTTCAGAGCCATGCATCACAGAGAGCTGGCTCCATGTTGTCACTAGCATTATGTAAACGATGACCTTGGTGTGTATTTGGAGATAGAATCTCCCTCCACTCTGCAGGCTCACTACCTCATTTCGCTGGGAGTGATGCTTTTCCCAAGTGCTGCTGTGCTGCAGCTTGATGTAGCTGTTGATGTTAATTAATTTATGCAAATAAGCTAGATACCATCCCTGATTAACGTCTTCACTGCTTTATTAATGTTGAATACTGTAAGGGGCTGTTGGACATGTATGATACAATATCTGCTTAAAGAATAACTGTTCATATGATTAATTTAGACCCTGAAGAACAGTACTTGATCTCTTCTAGTTGACACTACTAATTACACAAAATTTTTAACTTAAAAAAAAAATAACTGCACCAGAAATAAAACTAAGTTTTACAAATTTCCTACATATGACATTAGCACACAGCATCCTTACAATAGATGTATGAGTCTGCAATCTAAAATGAACAGCAGAGCTCAGCCGGAGTGGCTCAGTGGTTGAGCGTAGACCCATGCACCAAGGGGTCGCTGGTTCGGTTCCTGGTCAGGGCACATGCCCAGGTTGTGGGTCAAATCCCCAGTGGGGGACATGCAGGAGGTGGCCAACTGATATTCTCTCTCATCAATGTTTCTATCTCTCTCTCCCTCTCCCTTCCTCTCTCTCTAAAAATCAATAAAGAAAAAATAATAATAAATAAAATGAACAGCAGAGAAAGTGTCAAGAGTCCTATTCCATGCCCAGCTCTGTGCTATGGGCTTCGCATGGTTTAACAATCTCGACAGAACAATCTAGCCAGGCAGATGTGAGGGGCAGTTCTGAGATTCTAACCTTAACCACTGGCACCAAAGCCCAATTCTTAAGCACTATGACAAGTGGACCTAAATAGATACCCCATTCAACCGAATTCATACGGAATTGATGGAAGTCTTTTTATCACTGTCCCATCCAAATGTTTGTATTTTGTAACTTTATTTGTATTAAGTCCTCCATTAAGCATTAAGCTTCCATGAGGACTGAATTAATATCTCACATCACTCTACATTACCCACAAACATAAAAAGGTAGCTCTTATTTATTTATTTTTTTCCTTTATTGATTTGAGAGAGAAAGAGAGAAACATCAATGAGAAGGAACATCGATTGGCTACCTCCTGCATTCCCCACACTGGGGATGGGGCCCACAACCTGGGCATGTGCCCTGACCGGGAATCAAACCAGCGATCTCTTGGTGCATGGGTCAATGCTCAACCAGTGAGCCACACTGGCCAGGCAAAGGTAGCTCTTCTTAAACAGGCTTTATTGATTGAATTTTATAGTTAAAATTTCTATCAATTTGATAAAAGTCTAAATCATTTATTGATCTTCCTTAGCTATTTTTCTAAGTAGCAAATACTCACTTAAAGGCATTTCTGATATAAAAGAGAAGTGTTCATTACTAGAGAACCCATGACTTTTATAAAGAGGGTTAGAAGCAATATTTGAAAACAAATGAATGACCTAGAAAATCATTTATTCAATATGTGTTTACTGAGTTCAAGGCACTTTAATTATATGGCTGAATACAATGAGTTCACAATCTAATATGTGGAATAACAGAAGTGTAAAAATAACTATAATTTGTGGCTTCATATAACTCATTTTTATTTAAAAATAAAAACTACAAGAAAAGAGATATGTAGTACCAAGGAAAATGATTACATCTGCGTGGGAAAATCAGAGAAAGCTTCTTGACAGACACCTCATCTGGACTCCCAAGACAGGAAAAGTTCATGTGATGCAGTGGAGGAAGAAACAAAAAAACAGAGCCCAGGGCATGGTCTGAGGGAGAGCAAGTAGTGCTCTGGGATACGAGAAGATTTAGGAAGAAAATAAGGCTGAGAAGGTAAACTGAAGCAAAATCCTGAAATTCTTAAATGCTAAGCCAAGGTATTCCGTTCTTATTAGAATTTACTACTTAAAATATTTATAATGACTCTAGGTATATGCAAGATCTGTGAGGGGGAAGGTTGTCATTGCTGGTTTGCTTCTCAGAAATTATTTTACTTGAAAATGAGATTATTCTGTATATAATCTCTGATGAGTACCCATGTCAGCATGATGGGAAGAGACTTTGCCCTTTGACCTGGCAATCCTACTATCAAGATGTGTTACTTCTGGAAAATCACTCTCTTTCTTTCTCTATTCTCTTATTTCACTTTTAAAAAGGGAGGTTATGTCGGGTGCACCTAGCACGTAATACTCTGTATTCTATCAAGCCGAAGTTGTGGAGCCATATCATTATTATAAGACCGAGAGACTGTCCTTGGCAAGACCCAGCTCAAAACTTCCTCATAAAGGCTTCACTACACACACACACTTCTGTCCCACAGCATTTTCTTCACTTATACAACTCATCTAGTGACAGAGTCCCTAGTTTCCAGATGTTCCTTTTCTAAAGAAAAGACCATAAATGAAAACTTAAATAATAACTTACTAGGTAAAAACAGAGTGCTATAGTCACAAATAAGTGGTGCAATTGAATCCATACTGGTGGTAGAATAAAGGATTGATGGAGGTTACATTTTAGCTGAAGTGGGTGGGACAGGGGAAAACATTTCACTTAGGATCATTTAGCTGTAAAAAAACTGTCACTGTTGGACAGAAGTTATTAGGGAATTTGGAGTCATCATAAAGTAATAACTAAATACTAAATTTATTAAGTAAATAACAATATTCTTTTTTTTTTTTTTATCCTCACCTGAGGACATTTTTTCATTTTTTGTTCAGATAGAGTGGGAGGGAGAGGGAGGAAGAGAGAGAGAGAGACAAACATCGACGTGAAAGGGACACATCGAGTGGCTGCCACCCGCACGACCAACCAGGGCCGGGGACAAACCGCAACCGAGGTACGTGCCCTTAGCGGGAACGGAACCCGGGTCTCTCTGGACCACAGGCCGACGCTCTAACCGCTGAGCCAAACTGGTCAGGGCGTAAATAACAATATTCTAAATAACAGATTCATTAATAAAGAATTGATCTCACCCAAGAGTTTCGTGTGTGTGGGTCAAATAATCAAATACCTAATTGTGCATTTGGAATAAAAATTTATTTTCATCTTTGCTAAGTGAAAATCCAGGTTAAAGAGACAAATGTATAGCCTTGACTGGTTTGGCTCAGCAGTTATTGAGCTTCAGCCTTTTTACCAAAAGATCAATGGTTCGATTCCCAGTCAAGGGCACGTACCAGGGTTGCAGGTTCAATCCAGCCCTGGTCAGAGTCATGTGGGAGGCAACCAATTGATGTGTCTCTCTCACATCAATGTTTCTCTCTCTCTCCCTCTCTCTCTCTCTCCCTTCCACTCTATCTAAAAGTCAATGAAAAAATATCCTCAGGTGAGAATAAGAAAAAAAATTTATAAATTTGTCAAAACTCATCAAATCCATCAATTTTACTCTAAAAATAAACTTCGATTTTTAAAATATACCTGTGACTGAAGAGAAGAAAGCAATTCCTTATTTGTTTCTTTTTTACTTTCCCAGCAAATACCCATTTATTGAGCACACACTCATATCCTTTTTTAGGTGTTGAAAATACATAAAACATGAATATGACAAAAGCTCTTATTCTTAAGGAACTCACGGTTGATGGTAAGGCAGACATGAAAACAAATCATTACAATGGCTGATAGCTGAAGCAAGACTAGAGCACCAGGGGTCAGATACGGCTCTATAAAAAGTTTTTGAACTTTTTGTCTCCTCTGTGCTTCTAGGTCAGATGTCCAGGGGGAAATGAAGCTGAAAACCTCACCTCCTAAACTCATGAATGAGTACATTACCACAACTCTGTGTACTAATTACATATGTAACTCATCATAAGACACAGACAAAAAGGGAAAAGAAATGCAGGGTAATAACAGTGTGCTACTGAATGTGCATCATTTTGTTTTAATAACACTGCCCCCTATGATATAAAGCACTGAGTATAGTGGGTGGGGGTGGACGGGAGGGAATAAGGCTGGGAGGGATTAGCTACTTCAGAAAGGAATACTAGAAAAAGTTCATTACTCAAGTAATCTTACATCACTCACCAATAACTTCAGTTCTACTCACACAACAACTCAACTCTGACTGAGACCTGGGCAATAAACAACTCTTAAAAAATATTCTAATGCTTCGGATAACATAGTTCTTACTCAGAACGGTAGATATGAGATTAATTTCTGGTAACGAAAATCTCCTACAGAGTTACTATTTTTCCTGGATTTTCATTTAACAGACCTGCCAAAGGTTTCCCAAATACTATATGTTATTTTTCATAAGTTAGATAAAGAGATGTAATGGTTGATTGTTTTTTATTCCTAAGTATTTATAATACTGTGAACACTACAACTATTCAAAAAAAGGAATTTCCACAAGGAATATAACTAAACACATAGGACAAGGACAAAATATCTTTAGCCAGCCATGCCAGTCAATGAGCCAATAAACCATTACCAATCCCTTACAAATTATTTTCTAGAGTATCTTCCAGTGTATGGTAATTTGAAGAAACTGACTTGCAAAAATTTAAATATTGTATATTTGAACACTAAATAAATATGGGTATAAAATATTACCTAAGTATTTCATTAAAGGGAAAGAATCATTGTAATTACACATTTAAAGTAACTGTGCATTTTAATCACTAAGGGTAAATTAACTGTAAAAAGAGGAGATTCATTTCTATTACAGACACATCAATATACTGTATAAATTGTATTACTCAAGATTTATTCCATATATGTTTATTCTCTTTGACCTAAGTATAGACACATGGGACACCTATCATGTCTTGGAAAGACTTTCTTTGGACATTTATTTGCATATTTATGGGCATATCATATTATTGCAAAAATTTCATTATTCAGGATGTTTTAGATACAGATACTACTGAGCTATGCCTTTTCATTCCTTTTAAAAATGTCACTCCTTTTCTTAAAATGCTGGAATTCCCCTCAGCTCTGTAAAAGCATCTTTCTTTGGATAAGACTTTATAGAAGATAAGTTGCCACTTCAGTAGGGCACCAAGTCATGAATCTTAACATAAGTATTCACATGAGGTAGAAGTTATACATTCACTTAAGAACATCATGTTATTTTCTGCATTTGAAGGGCATGGGACATCTCGGTTTTCATCCTCCCCATGAAACGAACAAACTAACTCTGAAATACAATGAAGATACTAGTTAGTTATTGGCAAGTTTGCTGTAAAATGCCTTTTGAATGACAAAATTATTTTTAATTTATCAATCATCACTAAATATTGTCAATCATCATTGAAGGATTAAGATACCTTAATTGAACTAATACCAGTACACTACAGTATTTAATATTTGCAATATTTTAACTTATATGTTTTTGTAGTGCATTGAAAATTTTTGCAATTGACTTTTGTTTCCGACATCTACACGTTTGGAACTAACAAATGTTGAACAGGAGACACGCTATAATAAATGATGTCTTTCTCAAGGTGAAATCTCTCTGGATGGGAAATAGCACTGCACCTTTCCTGATGTTATTCCTCACCAGGATATGCTGGAGTGTTTGTTCATACTCATGCGAACTTGACAACTAAATTATGGAAAATTAGTTCATTCTCAATATTTATTGCTGTAGGGATTAATATTCAAAAATGAAATGGCAGGTGGACAGACCTGATAAAAAGCAAGTGGGATTAGAATGTAGTAAAATTTGCTGTAGCTTAATGATAAAGATTACTGGCTGAAGAAAAGAAAAAGCACTTGAAATATAACAATAAAATAAAGAAATTGTTCTAAGGCTCCAAGATTCAGATGTATATAGCAAAGAGTTGAACTATAGACTGAAAATTGTGAAGCCCTGATTACAAAGTAATCATTTTGTTTAGAAACCCACTGAGTAACAGTATATATGGTACTACACACGAAGTCACACAAAACAGCACTGTATCTGATTAGAGTTAAATATAGAAAATTTGGTTAAAATGATGAGACAACATTCTTTAAGAACAGTGGATGGCATGTCACTTGGCTCCTACTGACAGCACTAAGGCAAAAATAACAACTGCACAGGTCAGATTTCCAAAGCAGAGGTCTGGCAACCAAGATACAGATGGTACAGAAATTTCCTGACTATTGACTATAAGAGTTTATAATCCCTTGGTCCAAATGTCAACCTAACTGGCTTCAACCTACATCAACGTAATACCATGTCAGTATTCATATCAGCCATCACCTAATTTTAAACAGTAATTCCTAATTAATTTTCTCAACAGACAATGTTTTGATTGGTTTCTTTACCCTAGTGGTCAGCCAAAATTAGTATTCTAGGTCACAAAAAATATGCAAAGAATTTAAAAATCACAATAATGTGACATTAATGAGTCTCTACCTATAATATTGAGTACACTTTTCAATAGAAAAAGTACTTTTATGCAAGCCTTCACATATTTTCTTACAGAACATAATTTACCTCAGTAAGCTGATTCTTCATAGCTAAGTTATAAATCTAAGACCATATCTTGTATGAGGATAAATTTATGAAATCAGTGTGGTTCCCAGAAGTTTTATTTCTGTCAAGGGTTGGAAAAATTGACTCACTAACATTACACTAATTTTCACAGCAGTGGGTAGTCTGTCTATGATGAGAAGTCTGGTGTGAAATGCATTTAGTCAGACTGGGTGATGAGAATTCCAGGGATGAGGAAGGGAAGGGGTTCCATCAATATATGTTGCTCTGGAAATCAGACACATCAAAGATCATTATTTCTGTACAATTTCTTGAGTAACCACAGAGAAGTATCACGAACACTTCAATGAAATTGTTTGATTACTATAAAATAAACCAATTTACTAGTTTTATTGTCTCCATTTTTCCCCTCACTATTAAATAGAAAAATAGGAATGTACCAGTTAATGGTTGTATAGTGCATATTATTACTGAAGAAATAGTTCTTAATTTATGTTCCCAGTGTACAATCATATCTCTATTCTCCTGTTCATTTGTGTTATTTTTATTTGATTTCAACCCAATAGCCATCACATGCATTTTTTATCATGGCTTAAAATAAGTCACATGAAAACACTCCTTTTTGGGTAAGCATTTAGATGAGTGAACACCTTTGCACCTGGACCTTATCCAGTCAGCAAATGGTTCTCCACGTACAGACTAAAGAAATTCTACTATATTCGGTTTCCTGCTAAATATGTTCAGGTGATAGTACTGCTAACAGAAAATGTCTTTCATTTTGTGAGTCCATATGACACAAAATGGTATTTTCCAAAAGAGGAGCTATTTTGTCCACGAAATATCAGCCTTGCATGACCAACAAAAACGATGGATTCAGAAAATGTAAAAGAAGCTTCAGTATTTATTTTTGGACTGTACTGCTCACCTTTTGATCCTGAAAGCAATGAAAGCTGCAGACATAAACAAATCCTTTTATATAAATTGGAATTCACATAAATTTGAAATAGCTCAAAATTACCAAATAAAATCTACCTGGACTCTATTTGTAGGATTTGATCATCTAAATTGAAAAGCTGAATTCTGCATACAAGTTTTATCAACAGAGTGTATTTTTCCATCCACACAAGTTTGTAAGTGGATATACAGATAGAGCTATATTTATGTTAGTAATTTGGGGACTATAAATATGTATGTACTATACATACATTGTTCTGCATAGCAGTTTTATGTCTAAAAAGGGGTCATTACCTTTCCTAATAGTATGTTTAGACATTTCACTCTTTGGTTGTCTTTCAGTGTCGATTTAATGCACCATTCTTATTATTGTCATGGCATCTTTCAATGCGTTCTCATGTTATGGAACAGTATTAGAGTCTGAGGGCAGGTATTACCGTCTGCATTTTGCGAATGGGAACACTTAAGCTAAGATAGAATAAATGACTTGGGACAGAACAGGACTCGAGCATTCTGATGCCCAACCTATGCTTTCTCCCCTGGTATCCTGCTGTTCTGCATTAAAGACATTATGCTGTGAGCATTCACAATGCTAGAGGTATTACTTACACTGGGGTTTCAACATGGTACTAATAAAATCCAGTTAGTAAGTCGATATAATAATATCACTATCTATGGAGATTTTCGCTCTTGACCCTGGTCTCTTTTTTCTTTTCCATTATGGAACAAAATGAGGAATTTCAACTAGTCAAGAGGCCGTGTTCAAATTCTCACTTTAATATTCTCATCATCATAACTCTTCTGATGCTTATTGAATTAGTGTAACTGTCCTGTAGTTATAGACTGCCCTATACAAAGCTGTATAAAGATTTACATTTGCTCATCAGGTAGTTTACCATTTTGGGGAAGTCACCTGTAGCACCATCAATCACCTTAGTCAACTGTGTATTAAGCACTGAGTTTCCATGCCTGAAAAATGGCCTATTAAAAATTGGCAATGACGCATTGGTTATACATACATTGTCAATTTTTCATATACGTACATACTGATTAAAATCCTTCAAAGCATCTTTATTACATAGAAAATAACTGTGTGATGCCCAGATGTTTTTATAAAAGAGTATTTTTAAGGTAAATGCAATAGCATAATGTTAATACTGGCTAGCCTTTTTTAATTTTACAAAGCACCTTTTTAGGAAAATCAAAGAAGCGTTTCATGTTAACCACATACTAAATATCTCAAATGCTTTTAATAAAATCGATGTTAAAAATATTCTTTCATCATCTTCACAGAATCCCTAGATAAGAAGGCCTGATTAACTAAACTAAACAAAAGTTTTCAAAGATTTAGTGGAAATGTTAATGTTAATTAAATCTCTTTTATCTGGATTGATTAGTGTAATTCATTATTCACTGCTCTTCTGGACAGATGAGTTAAATTACAGTTGATACAAAACACTGCTAACAGTTTATTTGATGACATTACTTTAGGCTTAACAATATCCACAATTGAAATTAAGAGAGAGCGCACAAATTTCTAAAGTGTTTTTCCTGTTCAACATTTTTTTGGTATGATCAAGCCCAAATGGTTGTGACTGTCTTATTTTGGATATGCTTCTGCTAATTATCTTTTGTAATTATTTCCATTTTTGAAGTATTACTTTGTAGTTTCAGAATATTGGAATATGAAAACCTCTGAAACTAAACAGCTTATTCTAAATAATTTACAAATACATTTTATTAAGAGGGACATTTTTGTAAATTTTACTTAAAATCTAAATTGATGCAGCTTAATGATAGTTTAATAAAAGGCAATGATATCAAAAGATCTCTTAAGAGCAAATCATCATGTTCTTCATCTGCTATCACTAAAGAATTTTTCCACAAGAGTATTTGAACAAAATTCAAATTTTAAAAATAAAAAACATTATTTTCTCAAAAGTGGATTATTTTTAAGAAAGACAAAACTTTTAAACCATCATCAAATAGTCCTTTAAATATACCCTTTAATGGACTGTGCAAATGATCAAACATATGGATATCATTTTCCTTGTACTACATATGGGTAAAAGTTACAGGAAATATCATTAGTGAAATGTGTTGCAGACTTGATTACACCTCCTAACATTTGAAAAACAGTTTGATGTGTTTTATAAATGCAACATGTGCCACATTCCTAATTATTACTCAATTCCACATCTCCTCTCTCATATCTTTTGAATATGTTGAAGTGATGATAATGTTTCTCAAGATGAAAAGAAGGCAGGCTCGGTAACAGATGAATCACACAGCCTTTCCTTACACGCTGGTTTTTTTATGAGTAAGAAGCAAGCTGGGAGAGAGGCTGGCCAGTCTCCTGGGTGAGGACAGACACCAGGCACGGGGTTCTTCTGGGAGGATCAGCCTCAGCCTGGAGCCAGCCTTCTGCACTCTGGGGGGTGAAGGCCTCCGCCTTCTATGTCCCTGGCTCACTTCTGATCCAAGTAGTCTTCTGGAATTATTTCACATTCTCCTTGGTGACTTTTTATTATCCAGACATTATTACTAAGTTATAATTCAATTTCTCACTAGGCTGTTGTATGTGATATCACAAACACTAGAGCATCAGGAAGGAAGGGAGGGAAGGAGGAGGGAAGCGGAGGAGACAGGAAGAGATGTAGAAAGTAAAAGAGTAACTAGCTTTCACCACTACCCAAGTGCTCAGATGGCTGGGAAAGAAGCCCTCTCCCTAGGGATTCCCTCAGGACTGAGCATTCCTGATCTCTTCCCTATTCCTTCCAGGCAGGTGAGCAACAGTTGGACCACTGTTCAATGAACTGCATGACGTGTCAAAGTGTTTTTAATACTTTTAGATGATCAAGACACAAGCTATAGTGTATGTATATTTAAATCACAGCCTTGTGCAATTTTGAAGAGAAGACATTATTTACATGAGATGTCTCTGAATCATGAATAGCAGCTGAAGACCAGGCCTCCAAGGTCCCAACATCCTCTGAGTTTTGTTCTACTTTAGGTTGTGTTGGGACTGTCTCTCTGAGTTCGTGTAATCACTGACTGAAGATGGTCGTTTGTTCCCACATTTCTAGGGTCATGACTACCTGTAGCCACTTTCCTGTCAACTCTTCTGCTCACATATTTCTTCTCTCTCCAGGCTGGTATCTTCAAATATACCTGTTGTCTCCTAAACTTAATCATCTTTATTTCTCATGAAACTTTAATTTGTATAGTACACATTCATACTGACAATGGCTAAACAAGCTATACTTCAACAATTTTTTTAAATGTCCTCAAAAGCAGTAATTTTGTCCCAGTAATTTTCACACTTTTTGATATGACATGGAAAATCCATCCTGAACTTTGCTAGCTTTTTAATCAGGGTTTTAAGAGATATCCTCGTTGTTATTTTTCTTTTTTCTCTACCTTCCACCCAGATACACACACACATCCCAAAGAAAATAATTTCTCAATTTCAGATGGGAAAACAAAATATACAAAATGATCTTCTGATAACATAGTAAAATGTGTTAAAGATGCCACACTGCTGGGACTAAAGTGTGCAAAGACATTTTATAGCTTATGAAATTATTTCCTAGAGCATCCATCCCGGTACGCCAAGGTTTCAGGTTCCGTGCCTGGTCAGGGCACATACAAGAATCAATCGATGAATGCACTGATAAGTAGAACAACAAATTGATTTCTCTCTCTCTTCCCTTACCCTTCCTTCCTCCCTTTCTCTCTCCAAAAACAAAAAACAAAAGCACCAGCATCTTTGACCCCTTATGCTTCAGAACCTCCACAGATGCTGTTCACCCTGACCGGAAGGTCCCCTCCTACTCCATCTTTACTGATTTAATTCCTACTTGAACTGTCAGCTCACCCCAGACATTACTTCCCAAGGAGGTCTTTCCACACTTCCCAGGCCAGATAAAAACCCTGATAAAGATACCACACTATCCTCTACTTCTCTGGGGCAGCATTATTGCAACTTATACTGGTGCATTAATGGATTATTATCTTATTTATCTAAACCATAACCTCCCCTAGGCTCTGTTTTTTTCAACACTGTATCTCTAGCACTTGGCATGTAGTAGGCACTCACTACTTATTCACTAAATGGAATGTCATTATAACGTTATATGTTAAAATAGTTATGAGATTTACGTATTTACTACATGGTTCTTGAACAAATTTGAGGTTACAAAAGTGTTAATTACACAAATGCGTTATATAGTGGTTTCCTGGCAATCTGACAAATATATGAAATACAAGGGCACATATCAAAAAGTGTCTCCAATTACCGACATTACTGCAAGGGAATAAAGAGAATGTCAAATGACTACAATGTACATAGTAAAGAATTTCATTTGTTGAGACATTTCTGCTCATTAATCCTGATAAAAAACTATTAAATATTCTCTGTAGTTCAGACAAAGCAGCTAACTACTGGTATAAATCTTCATAAGCCTCTAAAAGGACTTAAAGGACATAATAAACCCTATTTGTAAGACATCCACATGATTTGAGGTTAGCTTAGTTTGGGTGTCCAATTAAAATTATTGCTAACTGCACTGCGGCTATGCCCTGAGGGACTTACTTCTGGGACTCCAACTCAATGGCCCTGCTATTTTCTTCCGCTGTAAAAGTACACCCTTTAAAACATAAAATCAGGCTCACTTGCTTTAAAAAAGCACTACACTATATGTTTTAATTTGCCATCTGCAAGAACCTAAACTTCATTATTACAAATGGACAAAGCTAGTGAACTAACAACTTCAATGCAAAAAAGTGCTTCCCTCCGAGAACACAAGCGTTAATGTACAGTTGTCAATCCCTGATCTTTCATTTCTTAGATTATCTACTTTGTGAGTCTTCTGAAAGAAATTTGAAATTGCGGGTGGGCCTTCTGCAACCTATTTGCTGAGCTACGTACTTCCTCCAATTAGTTTATGAGATTTAAGGATACCAATTAAATATTAATCAAAGGAGAGGAAGTATCAGGAAGCGAATAAATGTAATAACAGCATCCATATTTGTCCACGTATATTAAGACATATATAAAGTATCAAGTTAGATGTTTTAAAGTTTTCTATTACCTGCAGTTTGAAATTTTCCACCCTACTGATCTCTGTTCCATTATCACATGTCGTTGAAGACCACACATGTATTTCTCACATTTACTGTCTACCTCTCCCTTCTAGCTTGTTCCTGTTTTCTTCGGTTCTTTGCAAATAATAAATATTAACATTCCACCATTCTACTTATCATATCAATTCCTATTTACATATGCATTTCCCCTTTGGCCCAGTAATCTCACTTCTAGGACTCTATTCTGAGATACATTTGATTTTAAAACAATGCATGCACATTATTTATAAAAGCAAATCCTGTTGATCATTCTGCATTGGTCTGCAGCAATGCTTATATTTATCTGTTAACTTCTTCAAAAATTACTGGTCGTGGCTGATAGTAGCTCAGTCCCAGAACATTACCCATCTCTTATGTTCTTGAGAAAACTGAGGTCATCAGTGTGAGCTTTGCCAACATTTTGTTTCTTTCCACCTGGATATCTCACCTTCCTCTCTGTTTTAGCTTTTTTCTATCACACACACACACACACACATACACACACACACACACACACACACACACACAATCATTTCTAGTTTGGTGCTGATAAGAGATAAATAAGGTTGGAAAAAACAGGTAGTGCTAAATCCTCTTTGTACCCTAGTGAGTCATCAATTCCAACGTCTAAAATTTAAGAATCAATTACCAAAAGAATTAAGTAAAAGAGTCTAAAATGATTAGCTCTGTGAGCGGAGACATGAGGATGGTGGCAGACAATTTCTTCTAACTGAGTAAAATATCTGACTTTTTAAACTATGTTATAACATTAAAATAAAAATATTCCTTCTGTTCAGCAAAAATTAATCTCACTGGTTGGTCTGTTCTCCTTATATTTAAGGAGAGAGTCCTGAGAGAAAGTTGACAGGAAACTTTCTTCACTGTTAACACATTGGTTAGGTCCACTGAGATGGGATGGAGGGAATCATGGCCACCACAGGAACTTTCCATCCAACACACACCGACTCTCTTCTCCATAGACTCTGAGAGTCTCAAGGGGATATCAAAATCTGGGGGTGAAGGATGAGTGAGTTTCGTTTGAAATTTTTCCCCAAAGGATTCCCACAGATTCCCCTGAGTTAAGAATTTTTACCCTAGACTGAGGAAAATTTTCACAGGAAGTTCATGGGTTTGTCTCTTCCACTCAAGGAGGAAAGATGGCCCTATTCCAGGTAGGTATTTTTGTTTCTTTCTCTCTCTTCCTCAATAAATAAATAAAAATTCTGACCATCCTTTAAAAACAATGTAAAAATGTTTCTTCATTTGATTATACATTGATCCCATTAAATAATATACCTTAAACTTTTACATTCAGGGGCTATAAAAAGTTCCTAGTAAATGCTCAATTCAAAAAATGACTTTGTAGTAAATATTATCACTTATTATTAATTCCATTTCATTCAGAGTGACTATATTACTACACATATTAAAGTATAAAAATGAGAGGTTATATTGACCTTACATACCTTACCTTTCTACCTTTCCGTTCTAGTCCCAACCCAAGAGAAACCATGGACTCTTTAAAGCCCACACTGTGGTTAGCTCTTCCAGGCAAAGTAAAGAAGAAACTCTCACAGGAAATTCAGAATCAGTTCCACTGGAACGAACAGAAGAGCTCATCTGCTGATATGTACTAAGCTAATGCTTACAGAAGAATTGCTTACACCAGATGAAAATCATTGGATCGCTTGCATTTTCAAATAGAATGTAAACCTGAGGGAAAGAGAACAGCAGTCATGCAGAACACAGGAACCTGTAGGGTGAGAGGAGGCGTGGGACAGAATGAGACCATGACAAGGACCACTAATGCCCTGCTCTGTTTTTTCCAAGGGCAGCATCCCTGCCACCTCACCTAGTACAGTTCCTGGAGTAACTGCTCCACAAAAGGGTCAACGTTCTGAGCAGCCAGTGAGAGCAACCTTGAGGAGTGATGCCTGAGAAACCATATACAGCATCCCAAAGAAATGACACCTGATTCCTCCCCGTTCTGTGGTGGGGAGAAGAGAACAGCAAACAAGAAATACTCTCTGAGTAAAGAATTGAACACAGGTAACTGTAGGAGCGAGGTAGCAGAGTGGGTAAATCTACTGGCCTCACCACTTAAAAAATCATAGTCCTCAAGACTTACCAAATTTTGTATCAGTTCTTTTGAACAGTTAGGCTGCTGCTTTTTTTTTTTTCCCCCTTTTATTGATTTTAGAGAGAGAGGATGGGAGAGAGAGAGAGAGATAGAAACATCGATGAGAGAGAACACTGATTGGCCGCCTCCTGCATGCCCCCCACTGGGGATCGGGCCCACAACCTGGGCATGTGCCCTGACCAGGAATCCAACCAGCGACCTCTTGGTGCGTGGATCGACGCTCAACCACTGAGCCACACCAGCCAGTTGGGCTAGGCTTCTTTTTATGTAGCTGAAACTTCCACTGGAAATACGCTTGTTTTCATTGTTGAGAGCACGACCTACGGTTTGACAGCTCACACCTCAATGTTTATGTCTGAAGTTGCAGGACAGGCTTCAAATGGCTTTAACTAGAAGATGCCCACGGGGAAAGAAAACATTAGGCTCACAATTAACACTATGTTTAAACACATGAACATGAGCAATTCCTAATAGTATGAACTTTTGACAAGCACTTTGCAATTCCTTTTTGTTTTAATCCTCACCCGAGGATATGGTTTATGTTTTACTGATTTTTAGAGAGAGAGAAACAGAGATTGGTTGCCTACCGAATGTGCCCCGACCAGGGATCGAACCTGAAACCTTTTGGTGTACAGGAGAACACTCCAACCAACCGAGCATCCAGCCAACGCACAATTCCTTTTTTTTTTTTTTTTCAAGTTTAGGAGTATCCTAATGGCATTGGTGTCAAGAAATAAATGCACAATAAGCACAATATAATATTCTCTCTCTCTCGTTTTTTGTCTATATACCGAATATCAAAATTTTCCGTATCAGTGGTTTCAAAATAGCTGCACATTGTAGATTTTTCATTTAAAGTGCTTTCTTCACAAACTAATCTCAGTAGTACATTCATATTTAACACTGAGCTATTAAAACTAAATATTTTGGTTTATTTCCTATATATTTTTTAAATAATTGCTTTCCATTAGAAAGGAACATTTACTCTCAAAACTTCAATCTATTTTCCAGATAGACATCATTCTAGCTGTTTATGCTGTCACCCTTTCCACATAGTGAGAAGGAAAGTGAGTGGTATATTTTGGAGGCCAAATCCCAGTTCAGATCCTGTTCTCACTACTTACCAGCTGTACGACCTTAGGCAGATCACACAGCCTTTCTGGAGTTCCTTACATTTTAAAATGAAAGTGATAGCATCTGCCTTAGAGAATTTGCTGGGCACATATGTAAAGCACCCTTTGCCAGGCATTCCCTTATTGGGCCCAGCTGGTTTTTGGTAGTGACTGAGTGGGCTACACCATGTTAACCATTCATCACAATATGAAAACACCATCCTTCGATATACATTTATGTAGTGTCTACCATGTACACAGACAGGTACACCATATTCAAAAGGGGAGGTGGTAAACAATGTGCAATGTTTGGCATCAACATTCTTCACTTTTTTACTTTGCATTTTTGTAGAAACTCTCAGAGCCTTGTTGGCCAGTTCCAGTAATTGGCCCTGGATTAAAAACAACAACAACAACTGTGGGTAAAAAAAATCTACAGAAAAGAGAGTACCATATGCATACAGAGAATGGTCTGTCGGCAAAGCTGAGTTTCCTTGGAGAATTAACATAGGTCGATGCCTCCTCCTGAGGAACAGGAAGTGGGAGCCTTTCCTTACACGTCCTGGGGAGAAATCTTTGCTCTGATCCTTCCACAGTGAGCCTGAGGACTCTGAAGGATGCTCACCTTGTACAGAAACCTCACCCCATTTTTTCACAAGGGTGAAAAAACGGATTAGTTGAACCACAGCAAAACCACGGATGCCTTTAATCACTGACCTGGCACTACCCTCTAAAGAGGGCCACCTGGTACATTTCAGACTCAAGCAGGTATCTTCAACTCTTGCATCAGGCTAGGCATTTGCCACAATATTCGTACATTCAACCAATTTGTGTCTGTTACTTGAAATCTACACAGATAATTGAAAACCAAACAATCCACTTAAGATGCTATAATAGAACTTTTCAGGTACAAACCTCAAAACAAAAACTGGAATTAAAGTAAGCAAAGTTTTTATTTCCTTTACTTTCTATCTCTGAAGAAACATAAAGTGCCTGAACAAATCCATCCTACTCCTCCCACATTAGAAAATGGAGTTATATCATCTTGATTTTAAAGATAAGAATAGAGATGAGCTTCTGACTGCCCTGCCTTGCATTTTATTACCCTGTACTTTCAAACAAGACATTGAAAACCTCACACTTTCCTAATTTTTTATGCTAAAAATCACTTTTCAAATTATGCACAATAGAATATGAGTCCCTCAAAAGGGAATAGATGTTAGTAAAAAAACAGTTCTGGGTGGTGAAGGCCTGGGACAGGGCGGGAACCGAGTGGAGGGGGGCAATGGGGGAATAAAGAGGGGGACATCTGTAATACTCTCAACAATAAAGCTTTTTGTAAAAATCAAGTTCTGCAATCAAGTTAATTTAGGAAATTATGAAAACAAGGTTAAAGAAGCTATTTTAAGGCCAGATCTCAATGCGTCTTTCCTAGGCAAATGGTCACTGCAAACCCTAAGAGGTGATTATAATGCAGCATTTCCAAACCCATTGGACAAATATTAACAAATTATCTCTTCTTACTTTAAAGAATATCGGGGAACTGATGCTCCAGACCAGTAGTTCTCAAAGTGTGGTCCCCCCCTACCTAGGGCATCAGCATCACCTGGGAACTTGTTAAAAATGCAAGTCATCAGGTTTCTTCTCAGCCCTACTGAACCCGCAGCTCTGGGGATTTGGTCCAACAATCAGTATAAAAAAGCTCTACAGGTGATTCTGATACACGCATAAGTTTGACAACCACTGATGCAGCTGGACCTCACTCTGCAAAAAGGAAAACATGGTTTCTACACTTATCTTAGAAAAGAGTTTTAAAATGAAAATGGATCTTTAATAATAGGCAGTTTTTACAGATATATCATATTTCTTCTTATCTAAATCTATTTAGATTTACAAAAGCACCTACTGCTTTACAATTTATATACAATGTTTTTATGTGTGCTCTCCTTATTTAACCATTTGCTCTTAGCAAGGCAAAATTCCTAATGCTTATTAAAGAAAATAAGTATCTAGTTTTCTTGGGCATGAATGAGAATGAAAATATCACTTATTATTACATGATCCCGATTTCCTATGTGACTTTGGTAGACATAAATAAAAGCAACAGTAAAAAGTAATGTGTCACCCTGCCTGGTCTGGCTCAGCAGTTAGAGCATCGGCCCGAGGGTCCTGGGTTTGATTCCCAGTCAAGGGCACATGCCTGGGTTGCAGGTTCGATCCCTGGTCTGGGTTGGGGTTGTGTAGGAGGCAACCAATTGATGTGTCTCTCTCACATCGATGTTTCCCTTTTCTCCCTCCCTTCCACTCTATCTAAAAAAAAAAAAAAAAATCAATGGAAAAATATCCTCGGGTGAGGATTAACCAAAAAGTTTTTTAAAAATTAAAAAAAAAGTAATGTGTCAATACGTTTCAAAAGTATTTGTCTATGAAGTATCTAAACTAGTAAAATTTAAAGACACAATGTAAAAAGGAGGGAAAACCAGCTTTTAATGGGCATAGAGTTTGAGTTTTGCAAGATAAAAGAGTTCTAGAGGTCTGTTGCACAACAATGTGAATATACATAACACAACCAAACTATATACTTAAAAACATTGAGGATGGCAAATTTAATGTTATGTGATTGTAACCACACTTAAAAATAAAACAAAAAAATGTTAAATATATGTCTCTCTTCAGCTCATATGGTGAAACTGAACCATAGCAGCACTTCCAACTGTCGGAAACAACATTATTACAATATCAATATGCTCTACCCAAGAACTATACGGTACTGAAGGAAAATATATTTAATTCATTGGGACATAATATAAAATATTTTCAAAATAAGGACTGTGATTAAAAAGTGAAGAGCACAGCATTGAGGGGCCAAACTGATTTTATGTTATGAAAGCAAACTTTAAAATCCTTAATATAAATAAAAGAAACAGTCCCTGGTCTAAATTTATTCCATAAACTTCCATTGAGTTCTAGGCACTGAGCCTACCAGTCGCTGGAGAAACAAAGACAACGGGTATATTATCCCTGCTCTTACCAAGTTTATAGTGCATTGGAAGGATACTTACAAAAATATTCACAAAAAATCCCCATAAAACCCCTCACAGTTGAACAATTACTCCTAAAAAAAAAGGTGAAAGACAATAAAATAATTGAATGTTAAAAATAATTTTAACCGTAGTCTTTGTCAATATATGTTTTCAGAGTATAGCTAAAACTTATTTTTTAGGTTCTTGGAATCTCTGAACATTTCAAGACCAATCTCAGATTGGGATTTGAGGAATCGGGTTATAATAAAGGCATCTTAGTTTGGTCTGAATAAACAAGATTTTTGAGAAGCGAAAGCATTTATTATAAGCTTTTAATGCCTCCAATATAATCTCACATTTCTCTACCAGCATTCATCATTTCTATTTGTATAGTGCCTGACAGTTTATAAAGCACGTTCCTTGGCATAATTTCACTTGATACTTACAAGTCTTAATTAAGTTGGCAGATATTATTTTCATCATTTTATAGTTAAGATGCTGAAACAGAGGGAGAGGAAAGGACTTGCTGATGGTCACCAGGCTGTTACGTGCAAAATCAGCACTAAAAAACAGCCTTATTTTTCATTACACTAGTTTATTTGTGAATTTCTTCACTCAGGCAACCTTTGCAAAGTATTATAATTTAATTAGTAATTAACCAAACAAATCATGTCCTTGGGGGTTGGTAGAGGGCTACAGGAGATGTCCTGGGGAAGATTTTTTTATTTTTATCCTCACCTGAGGCCATTTTTTTGCACTCATCTTCAGATAGAGCAGGAGGGAGAGCGGGACGAAGAGAGAGAGAAAAATCAACGTGAGAGAGACACATCGAGTGGCTGCCACCCACACAACCCCAACCGGGGCCAGGAACAAACTGCAACCGAGGTACGTGCCCTTAGCGGGAACCGAACCTGGGACTCCCTGGTCCATGGGCCGACGTTCTAGGGCTGGGGAGAGATCTATGAGAAAAAAATCCCACCCCCCCAAGTTTTCTTCTTTCCAGTCACAGAACCATGTTACAACACCACTTCTGGTATATGAACGAGTATTTTGGAAGAACTTATTAAAATCCTTATTGGCTTTAAAAAATTTGAAATGAAGGATGTTATTAGTATGAGGCAGAATAAAAGAGACATACAATATAAATTCTTCCTTGCAAGCCACCTAAGAAATTAGCAGGGGGAAAAATGGTAAACTGGAAAGAAATAAGAACCATATACCCAAAAAGTTCCCAAGTGGACAGTGGGCTACTAATTATGGTAGAATCCATGCCCAGAGCTTGAGGCTTCTACCAGGACTCAGGCCCCAGATACTCACAAAGGAGGGTATAAAGATCTGGCAGCAAGCCATCTCATGGTGGCTCCATGGACAATGTCCAGCCCTGAACTCCATAACTGCCCATCCTCACCCTATATAGGCTCCTTTTCAGAGGAGCCTTAACACCTAGGTATTTATGTGGCCAGAGTGCACTTCTAGGAGATTCTTATTCTGTGACACCCCCTGTAAGCATCCCCCATATATGTACGTGCACACACACACACACACACACACACACACCTACACACTTTTTTCTAAGTTCAAAGTCTCAAAGTGTAAAGATCAATAAAATTGCTGGTGAAAAAGCCAAAGCTTCAGGCATCTTCTTAAGTTTTCTGTTCCTGACTTACCTCAGGGTAAAAGGGTCTCCTACATCAAAGGTTAAAAGGATCCTAGTTAGTTTATTTGACTTTTACAATCCAAAATGAGGAAGCTTAAGCACAGAGTTCAGTCCGGGGCCGGAGAGAAGCTTGAGGATGTACTGTCTCATCTTCCCGCAGCTGGGGCTCCCGGACCATCCTTAGCGCTTGCTCGGCTCTAACAAATAAACCAAAATACCTAAAAATTGTCCTAGCTGTTATAGGCTGGATTGTATTCCCCCACTCCACCCCCCATGTCCCAATAAAGCTCATATGTTGAAGCCCTAACCCCTAGTACCTCAGAATGGGACTATATTTGGAGATAGGACCTTTGAAGAGGTGATTAAGTTACAATGAGGCAAGTAGGGTGGAGCCTGATCCAATGTGACTGGTGTCCTTGTAAGAAGAGGAAATTTGAGCACACAAAGATACCAGGGATACATGGCGGAGAAAAAAGGCCATGTGAGTGAGGACACTTCGAGGCGGTGGTCATCTACAAGTCAAGGAGAGAGGCCTGAGAAGAAATTGAACCTGCCCACACCTTGATCTTGGACTTCTAGCCTCCAGATCTGTGAGAAAATGTATTTCTGTTGCTTGTGCCACCCAGTCTGTGGTTTTGTTATGGCAGCGCTAGCAAACTAGTATAATATGCTAACGGAATCATGGTTGAGGTCGGTTGACTTCTCCTTTGCTATCTAGTCACACAGTGCTCTAAAGAATGAAGCTCTTCTCATTTCTATGCCTCATAAAACTGGGTAATGGGTAATGTTTAAAACAAAGGATCCTTTTGTACATGTTACAAACGTGCACATACTAGGATTGATGACAAAAGAAACATTTCATGTACCCAATTAAGGTCTTAAATGAACCATTTTTAGAAAAATAACCATTAAGAACTTTAAAACAGTCTTTCCCCCAATGAGATGAAAAGAGTTTCAATGTAATACTACTGCATCTGTTTGCAACATGTCAGAGTTGGCAGACAGGTTAGTCTATAATCAGAAGAGGCTTTCAGTTTTGAAGCAGGACTTGTAATATTCCTCCGTATTTTGCCTAAGTGCTTAAATTCACAAGGCTTGAACGATCAAAATTTGTGAATATGTGAGCTTGTGATGAAACTTCCCCAGTGTCTTACCCCAAATCCTTACTAATTCCCTGAGTCATTATGCAGTCTGAGATAAGACTTTGTGATACAATATAGTATATTAAAGTACTCTAAAAACACAGAAAATTGTAATATCAAAATTAGAATTAGTTGCTTTACAAATATTCATTTCCATTAACATTTATTCAGGAAATTTCAAAAACAGTGAATATATTGTTTTTGTATTTATTAAAGAGATATTTTATATATTAAAACTTATATTTATAGTATAAATAAATTACAGACCATTTGTAATCAAAATATTGCCAATAAACTAAGTTGAAATAGCTGAGGTCAGGTTCTATTTGTTAAGAGTTTTCAAAGGAAAATAGTTTTCTTCTAGGGATTTGCTTACAATATTTTATTTCAAGCTCCTAGCAAAATGCCTGGTAGATAGTAAGCACTCAATGTATATAGTTGAATATATGATGACTATACTCATACAATAAATATTTTAGAATGATATCTCCAATTGGCATAGAACCATGTCCTTCTTTAGAATCCATTCATCATAGACTAGAATTCTGTATTTTGATACTGAAAGTACTATTTTGTACTGATACTAAAAAGCCACATAAGAGAGAAAGACAGGATTTATATCATTTCCAGAATGAATCTATCACATTCCCCCAAACAATAGCAGAGTACTCATTTGTTTTATTACTCATTTATTCACCAAAATGAATACCTTAGAAACTGACATAGTTCATTTTTAGTAGATAATAGTTAAATGAATGAATAAATGCCTAGGTGACTAATTTTTACAACTATCTCAAAGTTTTAAATTTCTTAAACAGAAGTTGTGCGAGGACAACTTCACTCATTCCCCTTTTAAAAAGAGGACATCAATCTCTTGATCTTAAAGGGAATATTATGAACAGAAATCCAAAGTACCAAAGTGCATAAAATTTTGTGACAAATAGTAACCTCATGACATGTAAAATGTCTAACTTTTAGGTAAATGAATTCTATCAGCTTAGCAGCAAAGGATTCTATGAATCTGTTGTTAGACATGAAATATTACTAATGGGTTATATGTTCAACTTTTCTTAATATCGCTCTTAAAGTGCAATTCTGTTTACCTAGATACAATTCAGACTATATTTTTGTAAAAATAATTTGGACTAAATTTCAGAGAGAACTGAAAGTTTTTTTCCTACCTACAAGCAGACAATTGGCCTTTCTGGGGTACAGGTTATTCACATTTGGCTTTACAAATTGTACTTCAGGTCATAGCTTTGTTGAGAAGTGGGTAAAGCATTTCGCCAGTTCCTTAGCACTGCCTATCTTTCCTTTGTCCTAAGTTTTAGTGAGAATAAAGCATGCCACCTGTCTTTTTCTGGGTAATCAGGTAACAGCTTTTCCAAATTCTAACACAAAGAAGTATAATTCTGTTTCTGCAGCTGGTTAATACAAATGTTCCTAAACTGCTGATATCTAATGAGAAAATAAAGTTGGATAAGTCTATGGGTATATAAAGGCATTGAAGATCTGAATTCTGTGGTCCGCTCTCTGTTCAGGAATTTTCAGCTGTTGCCAGTGATAAAATAGATGAATATTTATAATCTCATTTACTGAATCATTCACAGATATTATATCCAAATAAGATCAGAATAAATTGTTGGAGCTCCACTGTGATAACTTACATGAATTATTTAAGAATCTTCACAACCTGGACTGTTGTATTTCAACAATCTATGTTTTGAAAAACTTATAAACACTATGATTCCATTCTTATCACATCATTCAAACATTTTCTAACATTTATATATATATACAATGAATCACCTCGTTCTTCACTTTCCTCTTAAATTTCACTGCTCTAAATCCTTCACGTTCGTTGTTGTATAAATTATTTCTCAAATAAAGTATTGTTGGAATTTTATAAAGGCAATTTCAAAGGTAATATATATTCGTATATCATGGTTAAATCCCTACCCAGTTTTAATTTTCTCATTTGGTAAATGTATCATTTAAGGACAACTTACATGTTCCCAAAGCTGAGTTATTACAATTACAGCTTAACTATAATTATTGCATCACTCATACTAGTCACATTTCCAAATTTAAAACTAAGATGCTCCAAAGTGGCCTGGTTTATATTATCCAATTTACTTCACTGTCATCTGAAGAGTTGAGATATTATCAGTTTCTTTAATATCAGTAAAAAAAAAAAGAATTATATCATTGTATTTAATAAATGACTATAATACCTTTGGCATAAAATATACTTGATTTCAGCCCTGGCCAGTTTGGCTCAGTGGTTAGAGCATTAGCCCGCAGACCAGAGAGTCCCGGGTTTGGTTCCCACTAAGGGCACGAACCTCGGTTGCAGTTTGTCCCCGGCCCAGATGGGGTCCAGTGGGTGGCAGCCAGTCGATGTGTCTCTCTCACATTGATGTTTCTCTCTCTCTCTCTTCCTTCCTCTCCCCCTCCCACTCTATCTGAAGAGAAATGCAAAAATTTCCTTGGGTGAGGATAAAAATATATATATATATACTTGATTTCAGAATTTATGAAACTTAAGAAGGAATGTCTTACTGTTTATTAGTCATGTTTAGTGTAAGTAACTAAAGAGTCAGTTACTGGTCCTCTGTGGTAGTTGGAAAGTCAGGGTTCTTTCACTGGAAAAGCACTGTTGCTAAATTTTAAGTCTATTAAGAAAAGTTAGTAATTTGCCCACCGGTGTTTACTAGTTCCCATTTAACAATAAAATATCACCCAGAAGTCTTCACTCACATTTCTTTCCAGAGGATATGCTAGTCTATGCAAAATTAACCTTTACATCTAACTATAAGAGCCTCAGAGCCGCTCAAGCTCAAGAAAGAAAATGACTAAAGTAAACATTTAAATCACTCATTTGAGCGTCCTTAAAAATTCCATGCAGTTCATATTGCTTACTTCTGTTGGTCTATTCCCGGTAACATGTTTTACTTTCAGATCACTGTGTTAAGATCTTGTTCCCCTACATGGCGACCCGGCCGTGGCCTCCCTGGGCCTTGGGGGCAGCCACCTCCGCGATGCCATCTCCGTGATGTCACTGCTAGCCCAGGGCGAGCCCCGCTGCCCAGTCCACCCGGACCTCTTCTGAGCCCAGCTCCGGGAGGAAAGAGCCGGACTCAGAGGTCCACCTGTGTGACCAGTGGGACCCCAGGCCTTCTGTACGCTCAGCAGGGAGAGCTCGCACTGACCCCCAGCATGGCTCCATGTCCATTCTGGGCTCTGATGATGCCACCACCTGTCACATTGTGGTCCCGAGGCGCACAGTAATGGGGCTACCTGTTTGACACATCGTGATGGAACCGGCACCAAAGCTGAGGTCCCCTCGACCACGAACTCCATAAAACCCTGTTCCAAGCGCGCTCCGTGTGGAAGTTGGAAGTGGACCTCGTGGGCGGCTTCCGTGACAACAGGCGGTTGTCACGAACACTTACTCATCAACTTCTTAGTGGATTTGACAGACAAGACGATGACATTCACTTAGTGACATTACGTGTGACAGAATTAAATGACCGGGAAGAAAACCAAACCACTTTCCAATAATGTATGGCATTGCTGTCAACGTGAACACTGCCGAGATTTGCCGAGCCTCCTTCCAAGATCGCGTGCGGAGGGGCAGCTGCGCTGCACCGGCTGGAGCAGGACCACCAGCCAGCAGCGTGTGTGCTGCAGAGACAGAGCAACTCCGTGTAGGGCTGTGTCCTGGGTGCCATTTCCACAGGTGGATTTCTGGTTGCAGCAAGATAAGCAAATAGTAGAGAAACCTTCCACTTCATTTCTGGCTGAGCCCCACCCCACCTCCCCACCCCTTCCGACTTTGTCGAACATATTAGAGCTACCTTGATGGGGTTTGTTTGTTTTATTTTTTTTTTTTTAAATACTCATCTCCAACAAACACACTATTTCCTGGAAAGAAAGCTCTAGTCTACAAAAAAAAAAAAAAAAAAAAAAAAAAGATGGCTTACTAGCAGTGGTTGTCAACCTTCCTAATGCTACGACCCTTTAATACAGTTCCTCATGTTGTGGCGACCCCTAACCATAAAATTATTTTCGTTGCTACTTCATAACTGTAATTTTGCTACTGCTATGTCTTAGGCGACCCCTGTGAAAGGGTCGTTCGACCCCCAAAGGGGTCACGACCCTTGGGGTCAAATGACCCACAGGTTGAGAACCGCTGGAAGCCTTATGGGAAGAGATCTCTTCTCCAGGAAGCTGAAAATAGGAATTACCAAAGAAAAGTAACTTTTGGACATGACAGAGACCATTGGTAGAAATATATCTGTTGAGTCTTGATGTCTTTCAAATGACTTTCAAAATAAAATCTTATTTTGGCCAAAAAGAAAAAAGAGTTTACATACATTCTGAAGCTATATTTGATGTACACCAAGCCTCCATTTTATCAACTGCTTTACAAATGATCTAGATTGTAACTTTTATATCAAATATTTCTGAATATGTTTATCTTAACAGCCCAAGCTGTTCCAGAAAGAAAGTTATTATTCAGTGTTTTCCAGATAATACTTTGTCTTAGGAGATGGCAAGCAGAGAAGGGGGACAAACAAATTTTATCATTAAATCAATTTTAAGTTACTCAATTGAGTTAAAAATTGAGTGGAACAGAAGGCAATGTAGAGAGATTCAAGATCAACAGTTGAGTATACTTCTTTCTCCTGGCACTAAAGTTTCCTGTAGAGATACTTCTGTTCAAATAACACTCCAGGCCTCTCTTGCCCCTGACTACCTAGGGAAGGAGGAACTATTATCAGAAAAAGTGGATGATGGAGAAGGAATCAAGCCTGCAATACAAACTCTTCCTTTCTTCTTAAATGAATGTGCTTTCTGTTTGCTTTTTATTCAAAAGAGATCTCCAGTTGTCCAGATGTGCCATTAACTACGGGTACAAGTCCATTAAATTCTGCTGGGAATTAGCAGCCTTTTCGACCTAAGATCTAAATGCAGATCTACAATCAGTTTTCATCTCCATTTGTTACTTTAATCTCCATTTCTCTACCTTCTTTATACTGTTTCTCATTTGGTCTCAAACTATGGAAGCAAAGGAAAAGGAGTGTTAGTGTTGACTCTAAAAATCTCCAAAATATGTAAGAATTGGTGGGAATATCAACTGGGGTTGTTTTCCCTTTTGAAGGAAATAAAAACAAAAATAAATTTTAAAAGATGACAAGTGTAAAATATATGGAGCTGAGAAAAACAGAAAGGGGTTCTAGATAAGAGATTCTGAAAGGGCTTCAGTGAGAAGTTCAAGTACAACCTAAAAGTGTTTTGCATTTGAAAAGCAATTTACAGAGAAGAGGAGGGGGAAATATTCCACATGTACAAAAATAAAATGATTTTTAATTCTTTGTTAAGTGGAGTAAAATATAAAAAAGCACATTGCTTTACAATGAATGCATGCTATCATCTCCAGGTATAAATGTGATCTACGTATCTATAAAGATATACATATAATATTGTGTGTGTGTGTGTGTGTGTGTGTGTGTGTATTCACATGTGTAAATCCTCAGAAAAAGCCCTGGTAGGCAACATTAATTGAGCAGAAGAAGCATGAGATCATAGGTAGTTGTGGGGACTTTTAACATTTACTCATATCTCTGGTGTCAGAATATGTATAACACACACTTCTATATAGTGGGCATGTACTACTTATTTAATGGGGAAAAGAGAGAAAAGAAGAAAGCAGTAGAAAGGAGGAAGGGAGGGAAAATCACAATGAGAAACACATGACAATAGAATTACACAAGCTTTAATTTACTTCTTTATTTAGAAGATACTCTAGGACTGTAAAATGTCAATGGGATATTTTTATGACAATCAATACTCATTATATTGACAACTACAAAAGTGGAAATCAATACTCAAATTTTCAACTGATAGAATAAGAAATAAATGTCATGTGCATGCTCATGTCTAAAATTATAGGCTTTATATGTCTGTCTTAATAAATCAAAATTTAATTTTATTGTCTTTTCACTGATAGAACCCTGATTAAGTCAATACTGTATTAGATTATTTCCTAATTTGTGACATTCTTCCAATTATTCATCAAGTACACAATCACTCAGAAAATAATACTACTAACAAAAAGCAGCTTCTCCCGAGGGTAAATATGTAATTCCAAACCTATCCACAACCCACTACTTATCTCCTTGAGTGATAAAAAACAAACTTATTTTATATATTTTGTAGATTTAATAATCATCTTATCAGTTTCAACTAAGTTAGATTATAACAACTGTTACACATGATCCCCAAAAAGACATTAAAAGGGAAAAGAAAAGAGTCTCTGACCTTGGCAAAGAGTTCAAGGCAGGCTTCCCAAGGGCATGAAGCTTGAGCCGGCATGTGAAGGAGGCACCACAGGTCATTGTTGAAGGGCGGGCACACAGAGATGAGAGCAGGCAGGTCCTGGAGGGAATCTGACCTCTGGTCAGTGTGCTGGGCGTGAAAATTACTACACAAGGAGGGCATTGCAGTGCTTGAACCAGACAGGTTAGCATTTTGAAAAGACTTGTCTGGCTCCCACTAGCCGATCCTACCATGCAACTTCATGTGCGTGTAGCTTCCAAATACAACGGACTTGGCCGAAGCAGCTGGCACCCACACAGAGATAACAAAAATGCTTAGAGGGCCCCACTGCTCTCACTCACTCAGAATTGGATTTTGTGTGGCCAGAAATGCTGTATCCACCCACCTCATTCCCCCCACACCTCCTTGTATAGGCAGAAACCCTCCTCGCTTGTTCATTGCTACATCCCCGAGCACCTAAAGTATTGTCTGGCATATTATAGGTTTCCTCACTGACTGAGGACCCTAATATTCAGATTTTAATATTCTAAATGAAGGGATCCAAAATTGGTCTCTATACTTCTACTTGCTGATTGTCCATATGAACGTGACAGAGATTTTGATATATATCAACCTACAACTGTATGGACAGAACAAGTCATAGGCAAATGGCACTAGAGACTCTACCTTCTATGAACTCCAAAATGACTTCCCAAGGGATTTTCAGTGTATGTTCAGCAATACAGAAATGCATTAATAATCCTCTCTTGATGCTTTCTTCTTATAGGAATGCACATAACCCACTCTAAAACACCTTTTATGATGCATGAAATGCTAAAAAATGCGCCCTGAAATACTATGCAAATATAGATCATTTATTTTTAGGTCAAAATGGATACAATCTAAATTAAGGGGCTAGTTACTAAGGTTACAAAAAATGAGTGAATAAAGTAAAACAGTATGTCAGTCTTATCGACAAGTACAAAAGAACATGCTTAACAACTCGTATTTCTACAGAGAGCTATAATAACCCTTTTTCCCCCAAGAGCTACATGTCTACTAATCTAAGTACCTTTATTTTTTTTCTTTTTCATCTGTTATGTAAAACCCTGTCCATATATATATTTAAACCCTTGTCCCTACAAGCTGATGAAAATTTAGGTGTACAATCTAATAAATTATTCATTTGGCCACATCATATCAGCCTTTAAAAAGAAAACAGGGGATAATGTTTTCATGATATGTGGCTTTTTCCAAGTCCCAGAGATCATACAAAATGTTTTGGTCCTAAAATTCAGAAATTAAGCATTGAAAAAATTTGCAGTGATCAAAAACAACACTTCATATTCGTGTAGTTCTTTACAATTCGATCACTTAGAAATAAAGTATCAAAGGCAAGGGTATAGGAATTCAAGTTTTTAGCCTGAAAAATAAAAGACTAGCTGTACCCTCATATGAATCTTCAAATATTTAAAGAGATTTGTTCAAAAAGAATCATCAGAATAAAATAATAGAAGAGGAAAACGGGCATGAATTACTTTTTGAAGAACTGAAGTTTGTAGTAAAAAGCTGTCGAAAACTATAAATGAGTGATCTAAGAGATCAAGGTAGAAACTATAATGCCTTTAATTCCAACATCAGTCCAACCTTAAATTTCCATTTAGATGAAAATCACATGCCTTAAAAATGTTTCATTCTTAAAACTGAAATGAAATAGTTTGTAACAAATTTGAATTGATGAGGACCCTACGAAAAGTCTTCTTCACATCCCCAAAGATCTAATGTGGAAACGACATTTTTCATACTGCAATATCGCTATTAAAACAAACGGTACAGCTGGCCTTCATTATTAGTAAACTATCCTTACGCTCACTTAATTTGAATTTTATAAGTCATTTTGTTTATAGATCAGTAAGTCATAAACTAAAATAGGTCTCATAGTCTATTTATAATCTTTTTTTCACAGCCAGAAAACATGACTCTATCAGTTCATTTTTTGCAAGAGTTCTAAGTCATCATTTCTTTGTGCCTCTTGAGGAATTCATGATCTAGTACAGAATAAATCACATTTCACTACTTATAGAATAGCAAAAGCCACAAGGCTATATACAACTGTCTATTACTTCTGCCTTTCATAAATGATATTTACCAGCACAGCCCTAACTCTGATATTTAATCTCCTTAAATTCTGATCAAGTTATTAACTTTACATATATTTGACTGGATAACAGCCATTCTTCCATATTTTAATATCGAGGGGAAAAATTAACATTACAACATATAATTTTAATGCCCTAAAGCTCTCAGTTTCTATATTCATACACAAAGCACTTAAAACCCAAGCTATGTGGAACCAGGGCAATTCAAATACTAACTCATATGATTCCTAATAGCATTAATTCCCATTCTTCCTTTCTATAAGTGAAATCTAAGTGTATGTTTCTTTTATTCCATAGCAGTACTTTTGCCAGTTTTCCTGATTTCTATGATCAAATATTAGGTTACCCTTTTGCATGTTGGGGTTGTGAACTACCAGAGCAAGTCTTGGTTAATCATGTTGTTAGGATGTCTTTAATGTATTATTTGCAAAGGATTCCTTCAGTATCAAAATACTCAAAAAACAACCAAGAAATTATATCCAAATTAAAAGACAACTCTAGCTGTGTATATGCAAATTATTTAGACTTATAAAAAGTGAAATTGATCTATAAAGCATTACTAAGGTTCGGATGAGAGAAGCACAACAGAACTAATTTCTACTTTATCCTGCTTATTGGAAATCAGACACTGCAAAACAAATGGATTTTTAATAGTTCTGAGGGTTTGCTCAATTTTTGGACAGAGGGCTGATTATACATACATGTGGACAGTGGCGGACAGGTGTTTAACAACCAACTTTATAGGAAATGAGGCCCTGATTTTTATTGTTTGCCCATTTCTATGGTATAAGTACTTCCACCATAACTGACTTCAAGCTACTAATGTGAGGTCCACCTCCTCACGAAATGCCTGGCAATTTAACAATGGGCTCTTCTAGCCCAGGATGAGCTGGCTCCAGCACACCACTGTGTGTATATTCGAAACACACATATACCCATATATACGCAAATATGTTGCTACCCATTACACAAAAAGGAAACTTAAATATATTTTTTAACAAAGCAATTTTTTCAAAGTTTATGGTAGCTCTTTCCAAAGGTCAGAATTTCACTCTACATACATCTCCTGTCTTCCTAAACACATATCTCATTATCATTGCTTCGGAGGTCCCTTATGGAGTAACATCAACAGTTTAGAAATGCATCAGCGTTAAGCATATAATTAGCTACGGCCATATGTCTGGTGTCTAAAATGAAGCAGGCCAGATTCACAAACTCAGACAGCAGACCTCTAAGTAATTTCATGATCTGATCTTCTCATCATCCTTCACGAAGTTCTTACATGAGTGTGTGTTGGTTGGTAAATGAATGGTGGGCTCACTTGGACAGAGACGCACATACAGTTTTCTATTCCAAATACAGAAACAAAGCTTTTCAGTGTACCATTGACCCCACATATTTAATAGGTAGATTTTCATTTACACAACTTTCTTCTGCAGACAGAATCCCTTTCTGGAAGGGATTTTCAAATACTCCATCCACCCATCTACTCCATCTGAAGTTGAATAGCCCATACCCTTGAACCAAGGGTCCCAGAAATAGAAGAGCAAGGAGCTAGCATCCAGCAGGCCAGGGATAGTTGCAGACAGAGCACAGCTCCATCCATATGTACTACGGTGTGAACAGCACCTTTGGGGTTGAGCAGCATGGCGAAGGAGCGCTCTCAGGTGCTGCTGTGTTGAGAGTACACTGGCACAGCCAACAGAGGGGCATGGGGAGGGGCAACCAAAACGTTCGATGGCTGCGACTTTTCCCCGAGCATTTCCACTTCCAGGAATTTCTTTTAGAGATAAACTCCTACTTATGTGAATAGATGTACATGTAAGGACATTCACAATAGTATAGTTTGTAATGCCAAAAACAGACAACCTAGAGATCCACGAACAGACCACTGGATAAATAAAGTCTGGTAAAGTCATACAGTGAAATAAATGCAACCTTTGGAAGGGAGGAAAAAGGAGGCAAATCCTGAAATGAAATGAAACAAATGAAATGCACTGAAATGAAGCAAGTTTCAAGATAAGTTGTGAAGTGGAAAAAACATCTGCATGAAATTGTATGCAGTATGTTACCATTTGAGTATATATAATATTTATAAATATCTATGTATACATAAAATGTCAATGGAAGGGCCCCGCTGGTGTGGCTCAGTGGTTGCGCGACCTCAGTGGCTGAGGTCATTGGTTTGATTCTCAGTCAGGGCATACGCCTGGGTTGCAGGCTCAATCCCCAGTGGGGGGTGTGCAGGAGGCAGCCAATCGATGTTTCTATCTCTCTCTCCCTCTCCACTCCTTTCTCTCTAAAAATCAATAAAAACATGTGGGTTTTTTTTTTAAATCAATGGAAGGATCATAAATATCTATAAGAATGGTTGCTTTTGAAGATGCCAATCCTTTTGTATCATTTAAATGTTTTTATAGCATCAATGTATACATACATTTTAAAAATTGAAAACATCTAGAAGGATCTGTCATGTCAATTGCTTAAGTTTTAAAGGATTTGGGGCCCTCATAACATTTTTTTTCACAAAAAGATTTAAATATAACCCAGCATGAAAGCATCTACATCTTCATCCATTTAATTTATTATTATTATTATTGCTTTTAAAGAGAGGAAGGGAGAGGGAGAGAGAGAGATAGAAACATCGATGAGAGAGAACATTGATTGGCCGCCTCCTGCATGCCCCCCACTGCGGATCAGGCCCACAACTTGGGCATGTGCCCTGACGGGGAATTGAACCGGCGACCTCTTGTTGCATGGGTCGATGCTCAACCACTGAGCCACACCTCGGCTCTTCATCCATTTTTTAAAATTGCTCTCCCACTCATTCTTCTTCTAGACCTCCTCCTCTTTTTCTCTGCTGAGGTGATGTTTGAAGGCAAGAGCCTCAAAGTCACTGTCACTATAACCCTCTGAAGTCTGGATCTGAGAAAAACAAAGGTTATTTTTGGCTTGAGGAAAATTCCAGAAGTCAAGAAAATATTTCAAGGAGTCATGATATATTGTAATATACAATATGTTACAGTCTGACAGAATATGTGTATCCTGACTCCAATATCATCACTCTCATTAATAACTTCACATTAAAAATATGTAATATATATAAGTATGTGTATGGTGTGTGTGGAGAAAAAGACAGGGGGGAGAGAGATAGAAAAGGAGGGGAGGGGTGGGGGAGGAGGAAAAGGAGGAGGAGGAGGAGATAGAATAAAAGTGAATGATGCCGAAATATCAGATACTTTATTTTCATTAATCTTCTTTTTTCCTTTCAACCCTTGCCTATCCCCAATATTTTTCACTAAACTCCATGTTGACACCTTGAAAATGAACAGATAGTCAGTTAAATCTACCAGGTAAGAAGCTTATCTGGTCATCCAACCCCGGGCAAAGTACATGTGAAACAAATGAAATCATATAAGCCTAGCCCTAGAGGAGTTTAAAATCTTCAAAAACCACATTTCTCAGAGAATTCTGCTGTAGCAGATTTACACCCAATTTCCCTAGGAACAGGGATGCTCTCTTTTTTATTTTTTGCAAAGAAATTACAAAATGTATTTGTCTATAAGTGGCACTTATATACTAGATTCTTCTCATACCTTACAATGTTTTTAGAAAGCAGTATTCAATCTGCATCTAAACAGCCATTTCCAATACTATAGGAAAAATTACTAGTACAAAAAGTTGAACTCATCAAACCAAAGTAGATGTTATTATCAATCTTAGAAATTTATTTCTCAAAATATTGTATGGTTCACATAGGTAGTAGTTAAGTCCATGGGCTGTGGACTCTGCCTGGCTCATCTGCTTTCTTATCTGCTTACCCACCTGTGTCCTTGAACAAGTTAATTGCACTACCTCTGTCTCAGTTTCCCCATCTGTAAATGTGAATGATAACAGCCATGATGAAAAGATGGTGTAAGGATTACATGAGATTCTACAAGAGTTTAAAATAGTATGTGGGACATAAAGAGAGCTCAATCAATGTTACATGTTATTATATAATACCCTTGAACGCAGGGTCCCAGAAATAGACGTTGTAAGTAACATGAAGCCCATTTTTAACAATCCCACTACAGTTTCCATGGTTTATCTTGATTTCATTTCATGTCATTAAAGGGCTACCTTCAGCTATATGGAAAGGAAAACATTCGATACTTTTGTTATAGTCAAAGAAAAAAGAGCAGTCTACTCTATCCTTTCTGGAAGGAGGGTTAAGATCATTGCACTCACTATAAAAGTTGTGGTTCTACAGTTTATTTTGTTCATTAGATTCCACATATAAGTGAGGTCATATGGTATTTGTCTTTCTCTGACTGGCTTATTTCATTTAGCATAATAATCTCCAGGTCCATCCATACAGTTGCAAAAGATAAGATTTCCTTCTTTTTTACAGGTGTGTAGTATTGCATTGTGTAAATGTACCACAGCTTTTTTACCCACTCATCTACTGATGGGCACTTGGGCTGTTTCTAGGTCTTGGCTATTGTAAATAATGCTGCTATGAACATAGGGGTGCATCTATTCTTTCAAATTAGTGTTTTGGGTTTCTTAGGATATATTCCCAGAAGTAGGATCACTGGGTCAAAAGCCAGTTCCATTTTTAATTCTTTGAGGAAACTCCTTACTGTTCTCCACAGCGGCTGCACCACTCTGCATTCCCACCAGCAGTGCACTAGGGTTCCTTTTTCTCCACATCCTTGGCAGTGCTTGTTGTTTGTTGATTTATTGGTGGTAGCCATTCTGGCAGGTGTGAGGTGATATCTCATTATGGTTTTAATTTGTATCTCTCTGATGATTAATGACACTGGGCATTTTTTGATGTGTCTATTGCCATCTGTATGTCCTCTTTGGAGAAGTGTCTATTCAGGTCCTTTGACCAGAAACAGAGGCATGGATACATGGCAAAGACTGACAGCTGTCAGAGGAAAGAGGGGTAAGGAGACTGGATGAAAGAAGGTGCAGGGATTAACCAAAAAATATATATATATATAGATAACACATAGTCACAGACAAGAGTGTAGCGATGGTCAGAGGGAAAGGTGGGTGGCGGCAAGTGGAAGTGGGCAAAGATGGGGAAAATAGGGACAGAAAGAGATGTGGCTTGGGGCAGTGGGCACAAGAGGCAGTGTGCAGGTGATGTTTTATTGAGTTGTACACTTGAAACCTGTATGGTTTTGCCTCTCTCTCTCTCTTTCTCAAAATTAGGGTGGGGAAAATAATGTATGACGTTTAACTGGACCAGCTCTAAATATAAATCTTACTCTCTAGATTACTAATTTACATGGTAGAGAATTATCTCAACATCAATCTCTACAGGAAATAACTTACATGGTACCTGGTACCCTGTGCCCTCCTGGAGTATAAACTCAGTGAGAGTCAGGTGCTCTGACCTCACCTGTGTTCAATAAAAATCTGTAGACATGAGAGTGACAATATAATGGCTGGAAGTTAGCACATGCCCAGTAGGATATAGAATGCCTTTCAAAAAAGAGAATACACATTAGTTGGTCAACATCTACATAGAGGTTGTTTTCTAGGCATCAAATGAAAGCCGAGGTCATTGTCATCATTCGGTACATTCAATAAATGTGTATTGAAGGCGTGTGTGTGCCAGGTGCTAAGAGCTACGCAGAATAAATCAGACATGGCCCTGCCTTCTCGGGGCTTATAGACTAATGGGAGACTAATCAAATATATCAGATATTTATACTTTATATGTGTAACACAAGCTAGAAAATTATTATGCTCCAACATGTTTAAATAAAATATTGCAAGAGAAAGGAAGTATTCCTTCTAAATGCACCCCTTCTTAGAAAGACAATTGGATTTCAAAGCACTTGTCCATAGGAAAGCACCTCAAAATCATCAGTGTCTGTCCCACTTTCCCAAATGAAACAGAGGAATTCCTTTAGTCATTAGAAATCTAAATTAGTATGTCTACTATAGCTGAAGCGAGTACTTGAGCAAATCAGGCTTGGTACCAGTTCTCAATAAAAATTTCACATTCTTTATTAATTCTTTACTCATAAAGAGTTCACATACATACCCAAACCCACGCCCACCCCATGTTTCTTAACTTCAAAAAAATATATGCTATGTGTCAGGCTTTTATTTTCCAGGTTAGAAAATGGGTCCACTGCCTGAGATACAGGGTCGCAAGGCTTGCTGTTCAGTGTTTCTGACGGAGTGTTATGTCTTTCCTTCAGAGATCAGGCACACGATTCAGAAAGCAGCACCTTCAAAGCTACAACTGTTTTGTTAGGAAAAAGTCAGTGCATCCTAAGAATCAATACGGATGACGCCTAACAAAGTACACGGCAGAGTTTCAGCTGCATGTGGGGAGAAAAACAAACTTCCCACCTCGTTTTTAGAAATATTAACTTGTACAGGTCAACTTGAAATAAAACAAAATCTGGAGTAATGGCTGCTTTTGTGTTAAAAACTATTTCTGGAATTCTCTGATTTCATCAGCTATGGCATTCTGAAAAGACAGGTGTTTGTTTGCTCATACATCCGACTCCTGCGCTGCAGGGAGGGCTGCCCGGCAAGCAGAGCCGGCCAGGCGAGCCCCGAACGGCCCATCCTGGCTGCTCCCCAGCTCCGTAAATAAGGCTCCCTTGTGCCATGCTTTTAAAGACCTTCATTTTAAAACTCGATGTAGATTTTTTTTCCCCTCAGAAACAGCTAAATCTCTGTTGAGCTACCAAAACATATTTTACAACTTAGATTACTGTGTTCTGCCTTCCTATTTTTTTTTTTTTTTTTTTTTTTTTTTTTTTTTGCAGCTGTTACTTCTAAGAGAGAACGTTTTGCCTTACAAATGAGAACGGAGGTTTTTATTTAAAGAAAGAATCTTTCTGCTTGTTGTCATCTGGGCATCCTCTATGTTTTTTCTCATTTCAAACCTGTTTAAAACATCTTCATATGCAAACTGCAACAGCGCAACCGTTTAAACGTGCCGGGTTGCACGTGTGATGGAAAACGGAAAGTAACTCAAAAATACACCAAGTCAGATGACGGAGGGCACGGAAAACCTAACTTGGTTTCACCTTTTCTCCAGCTGGAACCTCTAATTGCACCATCTCTGTATGAAAGTTAGTAAAAGGGTTCGTAGCACGAATTGCTCTTTTTAGCCACCAATGGCAAAAGGAAAGAGAAACAAATCCCCACGCCATTCGCGTCATCTTTATCAAAATATTTATATGGTTATGTTCCTAATATTTCCCCAGGAATTTTATGAAAATATGGGAGCTAAAATAATGAAGGGCTAAAACAATTCCCTAGGGACTGATGATGTTATATTTGCTTGAACAAAGATCAAATGATGCAACTTTTAAAACCAGAGTTGCCCAATTTTTAGGGAGTTCATAGGGCATGATCTTCTATATAACAGAAGAATCTAACCTTCCCTATTTACTTTAGAATTAAGGATCATCCATTTAGATGAAATAACAATTAATACTATATAAGACATAAATTATTCTAGTGGAGAAAAAAAGCACTTCATAATCTCTGACTCAGAGCCCTCACTTCTTCCCCTCCCCCTCGGACGGGTCACCTACCCTCCAACATCCACCTGCTTTCCTCCAGGCTGCCTGTGCCTCTATCACTCCATTCCTCACATTATATTGAAATTAACCCTCTGTCTGTCTGTCCTCACTACTCTGAGTACCTCCAGGGCAGGGAAACTGTGGGTGCTATTCTTTTTTTTTAATCCTCACCCGAGGATATTTTTCCATTTATCCTCAGATAGAGTGGGAAGGAGAGAAGGAGAGAGAGAGATAGAAACATTGATGTGAGAGAGCCACATCGACTGGTTGCCTCCCACATGACCCGACCAGGGCCGAGGACAAACCGCAACCACAACCAAGGTATGTGCCCTTCACCGAAATGGAACCCAGGACTCATTGGTCCGCGGGCCGACGCTCTAACGCTGAGCCAAACCGGCCAGGGCTGGGTGCTATTCTTTAACCAAGTAATTAAAAATAAATTGTACTGGCCTGAACTGATGTCAGTTAAAAGAACCAAGGTAGGCAGCAGCTTCAAATGGAATTCACAAAATTACAAGTGGTGCCTATAAACATTCCAGTGGCACAACTTACTCAAAGCCTCCATCAGGAACAGATCATCCCAAAGGTGGTGCAATTTGATTGCTTTATGCCCAGGCCTGACTTCTCGTATACTAACTTTGCTCTCTATCAATGGATCTCCAAGGAAATGTCACTGCAGTTTAAAGCACTCTTTACATTTAACTTCTCTAAACTTTTCAGGTATTTGAAAATTGCCATCAGTGATAGCTAAAATATGCCACATTTTGAAAAAGCATTTTGCTAGACATATAATTATATATAGTAGGTTTTTCACTGGGAGAAACATTATGCTTTAAAATAAAATGAAAGCATCAAAACACATGTTCCATACAACAAACTCTGGTGGTCTGTACTTTCACAGATTGATTTCCACTGGCTTAAGCGAATATAACTTATCAGCTGCAATCTTTCAAAGAAAATATAAGGGTGTCCTTATATTACAACATTTAGTTTTGATCTTACTTAAAGTTGTCTAGAATGCCTAGCCAAAACAAAATAGTCTCCTTATATTTCTAATCAAGAAATAGTTAATTTGCCTGGCCGGTATGGCTCAGTGGTTAAGAATAGACCTATCCACCAAGCGGTGGCTGGTTTGATTCTAGATCAGGGCACATGCCTGGGTTGTGGGCTGGATCCCCAGTAGGGGGCATGCAGGAGGTAGCCAATCACTGTTGATGCTTCTCTCTCTAAAAATCAATTTAAAAAATATTAAAAGAAAAAATAAGTAGTCAATTTTTTATTTAAGTCACTACTATGTGCAAGGATTGTGTTCTAAGGAGAACAAATATATATTCAAGTGCCCTCAGCTATCACAGAGGTAAATTTGGGAAACAAAAATTAAGGGACTTGCCCTGGCCGGGTGGCTCAATTGATTGGAGCATCATCCTGTACACCAAAGGTTGTGGGTTCAATTCCTGGTCAGGGCACATACCTAGGTTGTGGGTTGATCCCCAATCAGGGCGCTTACGGAAGGCAACCTATCGATGTTTCTCTCTCCCTTCCTTTCTCTAAAATCAATAAACATATCCTCAGGTAAGCTCAGTTGGTTAGAGTGTTGTCACATATGCCACGGTCGCCATTCCATCCTGGGTCAGGGCACATACAAGAATCAATCAATGAATGCATAAATAAGTGGAACAACAGATCAATGTTTCTTTCCCTTTTCTCTTTCTCTTCTCTCTCTCTCTCTCTCCTCCTTCCTTCTTCTCTCTCTCAAATCAATAAATATAAATAAAAAATATTTTTTAAAGAAAATTTTAGCCCAGACAGTGTGGCTCAGCAGTAGAGCATCAACCCATGGACCAAGAGGTCACCAATTCGATTCCTGGTCAGGGCACATGCTCAGGTTGGGAGCTGGATCTCCAGCAGGGGGCGTGCAAGAAGCAACCAATCAATGTTTCTCTCTTATTGATGTTTCTACCTCTCTCTCCCTCCCTTCCTTTCTCTCTATAAATCAATAAAAACACATTTAAAAAAAAGAAAAGTTTAGAACAAAAGTTTTTATCAGACAGAAATTATAGATGAAGGGGCTTGGAAATAAGTTAGAAAGATAGTCTGAGTTCTTGAATGTCAAAGCCAAGTTGAAATTTATTCTCAAGCCACTGACAGTTTAAGGCTTGAACTTGAAGCAGTGTGGTCTAGGGACCATCAGCATCACTTGGGCACAGGCCCCACCTCAGATCTTCTAAATCAAAAACGCCCAGGGTGGGACCCACAACTGAGTAAGTCTTCTGGGTGATTCTGATGCATACTCGTTTGAGAAGCACAGGTTTAAGCAAATTAAAATAATCAAAGCAATGTATCAGATAACACCATTCTGCTGGCAGTACGTACAACAGAATCTAACCTGTGAGAGTACCATGAAAGAGAAGATTCGGAGCCATTGCCGAGAAGACCAAAAAGAAGAGAAGTAAATGTTTTTTAAAAGATTTGCTATTTGACATTTAACAGCATTTCAAAACCACCTTTTAATGTCCTATTAGGGTTTCTCTCTTAGAAGCTTATCATAAAAGGAAATTAAAAATGACTAAATCTTAGAGTGGAGATTATAGCCTACTAGGGTTCTCTCCTCTTCTGAATAAGAAATAGGAAGATTTCTCATCATGATACATGCAAGAGGAGGGAACTGGGGAGGGGGGAGGAAATAACATTTACTGGAGACTTCTCTCTGTCCGGCTGTTTCACATGCATCTTGCCATTTAATCCTCACAAAAAAAATATCATGAGCCAGGCTATGCTATTGCCCTTCTATACAGATAAGAAAAGAAAAGTAGGGTTCAAAGAGGTAAGAAAACTTGAAAACAACCAGTTAGTAAACATGAAACAAGGAATTAAGTTCTTTTGCTTCTATATAATACCATCTGCCAAGAAGCCCAAAGATTCCCATAAAAACAAAGAATTCTTCTTATTCTCAGTTTACTTGAGGTTTGAGAGATTCTCCAGAGGTTTTCATATTGCGCGTGTAACAGGAATGTTTTACGAATACTTAACTGATTCAATTTTGTTTGCCCCTTAATTCGTTGTTTTCTTACAGGCCTCCCCATCCAAGGGCATGGGTGTCAGGGGTTACCTGACCTCTTTAGGAGACAGAAGTCTCTAGTCCTGGATGAAGGGCTTGAGATCCAGCCAGAAAGAGAAAAGGCAGCAAACCCATCTCTGTCCCAGGGGTCTGTGGGAAGAAGGGAGGTGAAGGGAAGGTCATGGTTCCCGAGTTTCCCAGTTTCTCCTCTCCGAGCTTTACATCAATGCAGAAAAGCCAAAGAGAAGAGGGATTTAGGAATCTGTTGAGGAGTCTGTGAAGAGATTGCCTGGTGGGCTCCCTGGCGAAGACCTTAGGGTAAACTTGGAGGAACAGAGTGCTCTGAGGGAGGGCAAGATATGCCCACACCTGGGGGACACAGGTCTGGCTCTGGGGCGCCCTCCTGGGGAGTATCAGAAAGCAGCTTGCCATGGTCCCACCCTAACAAGTGATGGAGTTAACAGGTGGGCCAGAGGACAGGTGAAGTACAAGCCAGGCCTACAGGGCCAGAAAGACCAGTGTGAGGGTGAATATTCCAGGAAAGGGGTCCACCAGGCCCTTCCCGAGTTGCACAAGATCAGATCACAAGGCACACCAACCCCAAACATCAGCCACATGGGCCAGCAGGGCCCTGGAGAGGGAGGAACTCACTCTCCCCCTTTCCCCAGGAAGAGTCACTCCCTGTCACTCCCCACCCCAGCAGGAGATTGATTTCTTCTCTGTTATTCATTATTTAACAAACATGTATATAGCCTTTATCATAAGCCAGGTACTATTTTAGGAGCTTTATTAATGTTAATCCATTTAATACAGTCACAGTAATGAGAGGTAAAGACTGTTCTTATAGCCCTGATTGAAATTCAAACAAACAAATCAAAAACAAAAAAGCTGAGGCTCAGAGGGCTGCAAAGAGGCTGTAGAGCCAAGAGTCAATGCCAACTCTGCCTAGTCACACCAAGCAAGTACCACCCTTGCTGTCACCCACCAGAGCTCAACTGATCGTGCTGAATTTTTTTTTAATTTTTTTTTTCGTTATTGATTTTAGAGAGAGAGGAAGTGAGAGGGACAGAGAGATAGAAACATCGAAGAGAGAGAATATTGATTGGCCCCTCCTGCATGCCCCTCATTGGGGATCGAGCCCACAACTTGGGCATGTGTCCTGACAGGGAATCGAACCTGCGACCTCTTGGTGCATGGGTCGATGCTCAACCACTGAGCCACACCGGCCAGACAATAGCACTGAATTTTAAACTCAATCACACAATGCTTTTCGTCTTGCTTCCCAAAGCACATAGGTTACGTGAGGGAAGAAGAGAGGGAAGAGGAAGAAGAAAACAGGAAGAGGAGAGAGAGGAAATTGCATGCCTTTTCACATGGAAGTTGCAATTTGTGTGCATTCTCAATATAGGCGCTTCTCCTAAAGGTCCTTCCAAAGGCTTGTAAAACAAGCGAGTTCCTGGAGCGAGGAATGATGACTCATCTGCACGGCTGTGTTTCTCTCCCCTCGTCCAGTTACCACTGGAAACTGGAAATGTGAGGTGCTGCGCGAACCCAAGTGAAATCAAAAGACGCACTGTCTCTCTAATTTTTTAAAAAACATCCAGCTCGACAAGTATTCTTTGGTTATGTTTCACTTTTTCCCCAAAAGTGCACAGGGCTGAAATACCAGCCTTCTTCAACGGACAAAAGCTGAGTTTAAAGGCCTTTAGGCTCCCTTGCTGGGCAAGCACAGCTGCCCGTTTGGGAAACTTTTCACACCCTGACCAATAGAAGGTCAAAACTAACACCCAGAACAGCAGAAAGGGAAACCAAAAGCAGACTGGACAGAATTCTAGAGGTTGGATGTAGTGGTGTCAGAAATATACTGCAACTTTTAGGATTAAAATGAATTCACTTAAAGTCTAAGGTGTTTCACAGGCTTCCTGGGGATCCATTAATTACATTTCTCCCTGATGAAATATTACCAACTGGGGCCACTACTAATGGTGACATAATCACGGTTCAGGATGGGCTGTAATATGGGACACACAGCCCAATAAAGTGACAGATTTATGGTACTGACAGTACTTTCTATTTATCTGAGATTGGATTCAGTTTTTCACATCTAACATGCCACTGAATAGGTCCTAGGATATGGTGTTAGTACAATGTCTGCAAAAAAAATGATCCTTTCGGGGAGGGGGAAAAAAAGAACAGTGCTTTCAATGTTCAGTATCCTTTACATCTGCTGCTCAGCTGGAAACACTGTTAAAAGGCCATTAGAACCTTAAGGTAACAGACCTCGAATGCTATGAAAGCCATGGAGCAATTTGCTGTTTGTGTTAGGAGTATCAAGCCCCAGCCACTTCCTTTTCAAGGGCTGAAAACAGCTTCTGTCATGAGCCGTGAAAATCAATGCCACAGTAACCAGGGTGAAGTGTGGCTAAAGGTGGTGTACCTACAGGCTGGTGCTGCACAGCAGAGCCTCCTTCTGGGCATCCCTGGCACCTTCCAGGAGGCCGACAGCAGTTCCCAGCAGGGCCTGGGACGGAATGAGCAGACCTGGGACTTCCAGGAGCCTTCAGCCTCCTCTCTCGGGACGCTGGTTCTCTCTAATGCTCAATTAGGTTAAAATCGGAATTGTCACCCTGAATGAAGATAGCTTGAGGAACATCGAACTGGGAAAAGTCTGCTCTTGCTTATTGGTATTCCATCTTTCTATTTTTCCTGATTCTAGTAATTGTGAGACAGGCACTCTCCACCCCCCCACCCCCCATAATAACACTGTTTCAAAGACTTTCAAAACACAGAACATTTTTAAACTTTTTTCAAATACAAGGTCATACTTTTGAAAATAAATATTTCAGAGGAATAATGATGGTTTTGTCAAGAATTGTACTATATAAAGTAATGGTTAGAAAAGTTAAAACTCATTTTCAAATGTGTTATAGGGCCCTGGCCAGTTTGGCTCAGCAGTTAGAGCGTCAGCCTGCGGACCAAAGAGTCTTGGGTTCGATTCCGGTCAAGGGCACTTACCTCAGTTGCAGTTTGGTCCCAGGCCCTGGCCCAGGTAGCGTGGGAGGCAAACAGTTGATGTGTCTCTCTCACATCGGTGTTTCTCTCCCTCTCTCTCCCTCCCACTCTATCGGAAGATAAACAGAAAAATATCCTCGGGTGAGGATTTAAAAATAAATAAATAAAAGTAAAATGTGTTAGAGGTTTTTTTCAGTTGATAGGAAATTGTTATTCCAGTTGTAAAATGCAACCTCGGTTACAACACAATTAAAATTACTATAACCTATATTTCTACATATGGTAAACCCTTTGTTGAACTGAAACCCTTCCCATAATTTCCTAAGTATGTTCTGGATAAGAATAAATTGCCACTCTTAAATCATAGCAACTGGCTTATGTTTATGCATGTAACTTCTTACATTAAATTATTTACCTTTACATCAATAACCTAGGCTGAGAAATTGATTCAAAGTTAATTTGTTAAATTAAGATAACTACAAAATGAAAAACTATAATTTCGTGTGTTTTTTGCTGTGAATAACTAACTTAAGCACCTAACTTGTTGTTTTGACTGGGATTTAAGTGGTTTACCCTATACACATTTTCTTGACTAAAATATAAAAGCTTGGGTTTACACAATTTCATGCTATTGTACAAAACGCATCATGGAGGCATGATTTTAAGAAGTTTCTAAGTTACTTTTTTTTAAAGAGGGGAAGGTGGCAATTGAAAAGCAATTACATATAATAACTCTGTTGTTGATGACATAAGATTTGCCATTTGCAACCTATTTTATATTCAATTGAAACTGACCTTTTATGAGAGCCATGTGGTAATATAAGTAAAATGAATATATTCTTTATTGCAGTCATATAAAAAGATTGGCCTAAGCTTTTAACATAGTACTTGACCTCCTGGTGTCTGAATACCCCCAACTCTGTGAAAGAATATTGAATAAGATACCACTTAATCAAATGAGCAGTAAAAACACAATAAAAGCCTTTCACACATTAGCACTTGATAATGTAAAAGTAACAGTAAACTACGTTCCCTTGGTATGATGCAAATAGACAGCTGGGAAAGAAGCTGTAAGGGATCGAGTAGGAGAGTTCATGAATCCCACATTTCCAGATTATTAATACTTCAGAATTACAAATTCTTATTTTCAAACTAGAGCCCTCATGTCAAAGGTCATTTAAACTCTTCAAAAACATTTGTTCAATCTTTTACGGTAAAAAGAAAGAAAGAAAGAAAAAAAACAGCTATTTTTAATTTTACCATTTTTTTAAGTTTTAAAAGCTCCCAATTGTTGGCATTTGGAGTAAAACAGTAAAAGCAAACAGCTAAAGAACAATATTTCTTTTTACTTTTTCAGGGAAAAATTAAGGCCTGCCATTTTTAAAAACCTGTAATATCTAAAAGCATGGTGGCTTTTTTCAAGTTCATTTCACAATTGCTATTGACTTTGAGCTATTCTGACCCACTAAGAAAATAATAATTGAAAGTTATTCATCTTTTTTTTTTTTTTTTGAAGACTTCAAAATGCTTTCTTTGCAAAGAAAATAGTTGCCTCAACTTCATAGCAACCTTGAAGAGGAAATACCTCTAGATCCCAGAAATTCAGCCGAGGAGTACTGGTCCCTGCTAATCTCAGCTGCCTGGGGGCACAAAGAGAGAAAGCCAATTTCTTAAGAAATCCAAGTACTCAAATAAGGTGCAAACAGACTAGTAAATAACGCCTACAGCTCATAGTTGTGCATGCCCAGAATGTATTATGCTACATCTTTAATTAAATGAGTATAAAATGAAGAGTGGCCAGCTCTAAATGTAGTCCCTGCAGAAGAGTCTAGAGATCAGGAAAAAATGGCTACATCTGCACTTGGGAGGCTAGTGTAGGAAAAACAGCTCAACGAGGGGTTAGGGGGATGGAATCACTCTTAGCCAGAAATCTTCTAAAAGGGACAAAAAATAGTAAGTCCTACGTAACCATAGAAAGCCTGCCATATTAGCAAAGAATAATAGCAATCTTACAGTGAAAGAAACTTAAAATGTTTTCCAGTTCCTCTATAAAACAATGTTGAGGTTCCCTCCTACTCCTGCAGATGTGCCCTTGGCAGCTAGCTTAGGCCCCTTTTGTTCCAGCATAGGTAATGTGGGATTGAACTGATCCAATCAATCTTTCTCTTAGTCCCCCTAGTGGCCAATGTAAGCATTTGAAAGAAGGCTGAGGAGATCAGGGGCACAGTTTGGAGTAGCAACACTTTCCCAGTGGATATTGATTCTTACCCAAGATCAAGGTGAAAGATAATATAAGATCCTTGCCCAAATCTGATTGTCTACCAGACAAAAACTTGTATTTAAAACTACATTGAATGCACCCAGAGTGTGACCCCAGAGACTCAAAGGATGGGGCCTGGACCAGCAGCATCAGCATCACCTACAAACTTATCAAAATGCAAATTATAGGCCCTGCTCCAGAACTACTGCATCAGAAACTTGAGGAGTGGGACCCAGGCACTGGCATTTAACAAGACCTACAGTGATTCTGATGCATGATGAAGTCTATGAGCTCCGCTCTAGATCACTGGTTCTCTTCCCTGGATGCACATCAAAATTCCTTAGGGAAATATATATATATATATAAAGGGAGGGGAGGAACAGAAAGAAGGAGAGTGTCCAGTCCCAGACCAATTAAATCAGAATATATAAAGATGAAGCCCAAGTATAGGCTTTTTTTTTTTTTTTTAAACATCTTACATAATTCCAGGATAGCTCTGGTTCTTTCCAACTTGAAAGAACCAATTGTTAAATTTTCAGGAATTTTGTGAGCTGGCTCTTAAATTGTTACTAGCTTAAAATCAGTCATGGTGGCAAAATTTATACCACAGAAATTGGCAAAGGCTACAAATCAGGTCTCCCCACACCTTGCCTCCTGAGAGCCAGCTGTTAAACATTTATAAGTTCACCACTGGCCAGAGCTGGACTAAAGCTAGAATGTCGAATACCTAATTAATTCAGACAGTGTGAGTGGTTCCTCTCAGTTGTTCCATTACCTCCTCAATTCTTTGGGATTCTTATTAAGATTACAAAAATTAGGCAGTTCAGCGGCCATACACTTGAGGAAGGTGGACAGCAGCCCCTGTGTGAGGATGTAACCATGACTAGTCCAGGTCAACATCCAGGTCCCTTTCCTTTCTCTTCCAGGCATGGGCACAGGAAGCACCTCTGCAATAAGAAAGGTGAGCAAACCTTCTGAGGCACTTCAGAGGGTAGTCTGCCTCATCAGTGAAGACATACACATGGGAAGATACAATCTCTTTTTGTGCCTTTGGCCATTGCAATGAGGCTTTGACTCTTGGTATTCCAGCATCCCTCTTGTTTCTGAATGGAGTTGATCTGGTAGAATGAGGGTCTCAGGGCTGAAAGATGGAGAGAACCTGGGACCCAGATGCTACTCTTAACTTCCCACTTCGTCACTCCGAGAACCACTCTCTTTGGGGAGCAGTTATGTGAAACAATGGCTTTCCTTGAAAATGCAGGCCAGCTGATTCAGAATGTTCTGTGACCTGCTGCCAAAAGTATCTTAAGTGACAAATTATTTCAGGCAACAGTTTAATATCTTGTCTTCTTTAAACTCTTTTATTGAAACTTCTAAGTAGTAGGGTGAAGTTTTAAAGTGTTTTCCTTTTTCATTTTGCTCTTCCTTCTCCAATGAACTCATTCACCCCTTCCCCTCTCCTCGCATCCTCATGTGGGCCCTCAGCATCTCATGCCTTAGTGTCTAAAACAGCTCCCTGGCTCTCCTCCTCCTCCCCCCTTGGGCCTTTCATGATCTGCCTTCTTTTTCATCGTGTTTGTAGTGCTTGACCAATCCAAAACAAAACTTTCATAATGTCACCTCACTGCCAAGAGCCTAGGATGATGACCTACTTCCTACCATATAAACTCTAGGATTTTCAAGGCCAATCAAAACTCCACTCTATCCGTTCAATATCATTTCTCACAAGTTCTTACTAGACCCCTTCCTGTACTGTACTATCCTCCATACACACTATTTTGTTCACGTATGTAACCCACCATAAATGCCTTTTTCTTTGATGACCCTTTGTTAAATGTTACCCACACTTCAAGGTTCCTGTCATGGTTAACTTTATGGGTCAATTTGATTGGCCTAAGGAATGCCTAGTAGCTGGTCAAACATTATTTCTTGGTGTGTCTGTGAAGAGATTAGCATTTGATTCAGTATAAGCAGTGACCAATATGGGTAGGCATCATCCAATCCATTGGAGATACAAACAGAACAAAAAAGCGGAAGAAGGGCAATTCCCTCTCTCTTCCTCAGCTCTGATGTCCATCTTTTCCTACCTTGGGACATCAGAGATCCTGGTTCTCAGGCCTTGGACTCTGAGACTTATATCTCCACCACTCTCTTCTCAGGCCTTTGGCATTGGAGGACTGAATTATACCACCACTTTCCTGGGTCTCCAGCTTGCAGACAGCAGATCATGGGACTCTCAGCCTCCATAACCTTGGGAGCCATTTCCTATAATAAATCTCGTCTTGTATCTATCTATGTTGAGACAGATGTAGAAATATATCCTATTGGTTCTGTTTCACTGGAGAACCCTAACAGAGTCCCAATTAAATTTTACCTTCTGCCTTCAGCAAGGTCATAGAAACCACTTCATTCTGTGATTTTTATCATTAGACTCAGTAATGATATCTGGTACTTATGCCATGGACATAGCATTGTTTAAATCTTGGGAAGTGGAGTAACAATTTAATTAATTCTTCATCTTGGTGAAAATTTTAAGATTGTATTTTACACTGCCACAGGACAAAGAACTGTGACTTAAGTTTCAAAATGGGCGCAGCTGGTTACATACATTTTGATAATTTTACATCTTCTGGGAGTTAACAATTCACCCCAACCTATTTTGGAAATCCCTTTCTCTCAGCTACATTGATATTCTTAAGTCCTCTGCAGGTTTTATGATGTTAAGTGTAGTCTCCACTAAAAAGCACACATAAACTACGTCAAAGTATTTATATGGCCTTGTAAACTCAATGAATGCTTCTGGGACACTTATTTCTCCCTCTCTCAATCTCTCTCTCTTTCACATACACACACACCAGTCTCTACTCCTTGTCAATCACATAGTTGATGTTCACTAAATAACTTGTGATCAATAGTCTTTTGGTGGTATCAATTGTATCTCCTAAATGTTTCTTGAATCCTTCTACTTCATTTCACCTCCAGGCACCACTCTAGTTCAAAGTTAACATCTCCTCCTCTCCCTGTATCTGCTTTTGTTCCCCTCTGGTCCGTTCTCTACAGAGCAACCAAAGTAACATTTCAAAACCATGTCCAATCCTGACTCAAACACTTCCTCAGCAGCTTCTTACTGCTAAGCTATAGGCCAAAGTCATTGTGGTGAGTTCTAGGGATTTCATGGCTGACCAAGGGAAAAGACAGGACCAGGAGATGACAGTAGGACCCAAAGAGCTTTATTTAGGTGTAACTTTGACAGGTCACATGTGAGGGGATGTCCCTCACAGCAGGAGCCATTGCAGAAATAACAGAGGGGCCACTGCCACGAAGGGGAAGAGGTTAAGGGAACTCCCAGGTTAGAGGGGACAGAGAGATTATGGATGGAGGCCTGCTGATCAGCCTTAGGTGTGGAGGGCAGCAGTGGCTTGGAGTCTTTCACAGGCCCCAGGTTTGTCTTATAAATGGCTAGCAGATGTTGGGTGCAGTTCTGTGGGGTACACAATACAGCGAGACTCTCAGTAATTTAAAATCTGCTTCTTTGGGGCTGTGTTTGAAACAACTAGATGTGTAAAAACATTAGTTTAGCATTCATAGGCTACAGAGCTAAGGGCCCATGCCTACAGTGAAAAGGTAAACATAGGGCCAATATGCATGGGTCATCTTTGGACCATGTACACAAGTCAGGCTCTGCTTCTCCAGTCTCTCTCTCACCCCTTTGCCCATTTGCTAGCTGTTTTCCCCAGGTTCTGGAATTTCACTCATCCTTTCAGGATCTTCTTACCATATAGGCAATGTGCGTACCCTATTCTCCCTTTCCCTTTGTACTCATGTTTCCGAGCCCACTGCTCTTCCTCAAGGAAGTATTTCCATAACCCTGTGATGAGATCAGATGCTCCTATTAATGCTTTCATGCCTGGGACCTCAGTACTGTGCATTTATCTCAGCCATTCATTGTAAATGGTGCCCTTATTTTCTGCTTCTCTTCTCGAATTAAAGTTCCTTGGGGTCCTATATCCAGCACCTGGCACAGTGACTTACACATAGTAGGTAAACAAGAAATATTTATTGGATGAATGTAAGAAAAAAAAAGCCTAAAGGAAATGGAGAATAGGTTATAAAAATAATCAATAACCTGGATAATGTGTAAATGTGGAATCAAATTTCTATTTTTCTTTGTTACTAACTAGTGCAGTTGTTTAAAAATTTTTTTCATCCAGGCTTATTAAAAACTCTTAAATATTTCCATCCAGGTTTATTAGAATTTTTAAACTTTTACCTAAGACTTACCACTATGAAACCCTTTATTTATAAACATGCCATCCCAAGAGTCAATTACACTTTCAAATAGTATCATGTAAATCACTGAAAAATGAATACTACTAGAGAAATCTACGACACTATTTAAAGTTGAATTATGTGCCAGCTAAAGAATTTAACAGAGAAGAATTTGGTCTGTAAAGGGATATAAGCACCAAGTTTAAATGAATATTAAGTATTCTGTTTATATTGGCAAGACAACTCTAAGTCACCTTACTGGCCTTGCTAAAAGTCTTTTGAAAGATGAGAATTAAGATGGGGAAAAAGAATCTTATAATGTTACTTTTGTGAGCTTGAATATAAGTTAAGATTAAGCTATTGAAATTATTTTTATCAACAATTCTTTTACTATGATGTCTAATCTAAACTCATATTTCTATACAAATCTAGTGACTGAGTGGTAGGTCACTTTGGTTTAAAAGGATCTAATTATTTTGAATTTTTTAAGTGTTCATAGAACTCACCCATAATTATGAAAGAGCACTGGTCATGCTCCTACATAAATTATGATGCAATGTTTATACTGCAACATTTTAGAGAACATAATGCTGTATATTTTAGATCACTTTTGATAGTGGCCTTCATTTCTATGCACAAACTATGAAGATGTGGTGCGATTTAAAGATGTGAGTCTTATGTAAAAATGTATATCAATGCCCTGGCCAGTGTGGGTCAGTGACTAGAGCAATGGCCCGTGCACAGAGTCGGAGGTTCGATTCCGGCTCAAGGGCACGTACCTGGGTTGCAGGTTTGATCCCTGGCCAGATAGCGGCACGTGTAGGAGGCAATCAATCATATGTTTCTCTCACATAGATGCTTTCTCACCAGCCCCCTTCCACTCCCTCTAAAAATCAATGGAAAAAATATCCTCGGGTAAGGATTAACACTTACACATGCAACAAAAAGTATGTCTGTCAACTCAAATGAACTCAGTGACGACATATTATCCTCTAATTAAATCAGCTAAGATAACTGTTCACAAGGATCATTTTAAAATTAATTCTCAAATCAAGAGTTTAAGAAGTGGCACTCCTAATAGTCCAGATTTTAGGTTGCTTTGATACCTGGAGTTAATGTGATTCTTTTAGGACTCCAATGGCTTGACGAATCATAAAAATTAATAAATAAATAAATTTGAAGTTCAGTTAACCCATTTATGCCTCACACTGTTCTTTGAGATGATTTTAAAGATATTAGTCCACTAAATAAAGGACAAAGAAATCAGAAATTAGCACAGCAGGCAGATAAACAGAAATTAAATAATTTATCCCCAAGTAGGATATTTAACATGTCTGTAAAAGAGTTAGTTACCAAACACTGCTTTTCCATTCATGTTAAGGTGATAGCTTCATGCAAACTGAAAAAAGATTGGTACTAATGGCAAACACATTAAGTTGGTTTGCTGGGGGAGCAAAGGCAGGGAGGACAGGTTCCTTGGGAAGCCCACTTAAGAAAGAAAAGGACTACTGGACAAAGGCCAGGTAAAATGAAGCATTACATATCCTCAAATTTGAAACCAATAGAGGACTAAAAAAGTTTCTAGTAAACCAGCAGAATATAAGAAAATGTTCTGTATTTCTATTTTTTTTAAATGTTTTTCTTGATTTTTTTACAGAGAGAGGAAGGGAGAAAGAGATAGAAACATTGATGTGAGAGCAAAATATCCATCTGCTGCCTCCAGCACGCCCCCTACTGGGGATGGAGCCTGCAACACAGGCATGTGCCCTGACCTGGAATCAAACAGGGACCTCTCAGTCCATAGGGTGATGCTCAGTCCACTGAACCACACTTTGACATAGATTTTTAGATATTTTTGAGATAAACCGCTATCAAAGAAATGAGAGAAAAAAATTTAACTTTCTTTTTTTAATTAAATTTTTTTTTTCAATTACAGTTTATATTCAATATTGTTTTGTTTTAGTTTCAGGTGTCCAGCATAGTGGTTAGACAATCATATGCTTTACAAAGTGTTCTCCCCAATACCCCTGGCACCATACATACTTATTACAATGTTATTGACTATACTCCCTATGTTGTACTTTATATCCCATGACTATTTTGTAACGACCAATCTGTACTTCTCAATGCCTTCACCTTTTCAGCCCAGTTCCCCAACCCCCAACCTCCCCACTCCGGCAACCACCAGTCTGTTCTCTGTATCTGAATCTGATTCTGTTTAATACTTTCTTAATACACAGCTGTAGCCCAACTCTCAAAATACCTGACACAGAAAAGAGGGCAAAGTGAATACTAAGAGCTAATACTGAGCTAGATATATATATAATATTTATTTATATTATATTTTTTATTTATATTTATAATATAAATATTATTTATATTTATATTATATTTATTTATATATATTTTTTTATTTTTTTTTTCTTCCTAATCTATGGAAAGAAACTTTCCTCCTCCCTCTACCCGCATGAGAGCGTCCTATAGTAAGCTTTGTTGGACTAACCCAATATTCCAGTAGGCCTGATATATTGAAAAGAAAAAAACAACACAATATGAGTTCTTCAGTTTCCACCTTTTATATAACCACATCTGTACAACTGAAATGACAGGGAAAATGCATAAACACAGGGACACTTTAGTGCTGGCAGTGTGGCCAATTCCTGAGAAATATAAAATCCAAAGTCAAAGTGATTTTGAAAAAGTGTAGATTTTGCAACTAAAAAGAAAATATTCAGCATGAGAGAATAAATATGGTGATTGTTAATACCAAGCTATATACAATATTAGACGAGGAAAAAACTGATTTTACAATGCATTCATTCAACAAATACAGAATGGCAGTGGCCATGGTTAAGTCTATGGGATTGAGTGCCTGAGTTTGAACTGTATCCTCCTCACTTTCTCATGCAGTTGTCCTTGGACAAGTTAATAATTTAAATCTCTCTGTTGCTCAGTCTTTTCACCCAGAGAAATGGAGACAATGATAGTACCTAAAGTTATTAGAAGGAGTTAATAAGGCAGTCTTTAATATTTTAAAAGTAGGTAATGTTTTCAAATAAGTGCTGGATACATAGTAACTTCTATATAAGAGATTGTTAAATAAAGTTGCATTTGATAATTAATGAAAAAAGTGAGCATGTAGGCCAGTATGCCACCATTAGTCAGCTACAAAGTATTACAATAAATGACTCCAAGAATGCTCAAAGTATAAAATAGTGACAGAGTAAGCCTCAAACAACATTTCCTGACTTGCCCAGACTTTTAAGCAGATGCTCTTTTCAGCTGTGGAGTTCCTTTAGAAGTTCAGAGCCATCAAGATGAGTCAGGTTGGAAAATGAGATAATATTACTGATGCTCAAAGAAAGACTCGGATGTTTCACACTGACCTTTCATCAGAATAACAGTCCCCACAAAGAACTTGATGATCTACTGCTCAATATCTTCCCAGAAGATTGAACAAGAGAAAATAAGCAAGCACACTGTGAAGGCTTTTGGCTAGATATCTGGCCAAAAGATACCACAAGAATTACTAAGTATTAGAATGGATTGCTGAGAGGGGCTCAAGAGTCTACCCCTTTGGAGGTCTTTCAAACAAGGACAGATAGTCTATCTGATCTGCCTGGGATGCTTTAAAATCAAGGCTGAGTGAAGATTAATGGAACAAACTGCCCCTTGACAGCCTCCTCCCTTGCAAGCGCTCTCTTGGAGTGTAACTTTATATATTACCCATCACACTCCCTCATCTGTTGAATCTGAAGAACTCCCTTTTATCCTACAATAGAAAAGGGCAACACTATTTCACAATTGTGAGTTCTGAGTAAAACTTAAATAATGTTGTGATGAAACATCATGTCCCTATTACTTTTCAGTTATTTTACCAGGCAAGCTACCTCTGCAAATAGCTTTCAATTAGAAACAGATCTCATGAATCTAAATTCTGAACAACGGTTCCTTTAAATTCATGTTCCCTGGCAAACAAATGGCATATGCCATTTCTCAAGCAAATCATTAAAAGTCCAAACAAGACACAGGATGAAAAGGAGTTCGAAAGGAGTTCGAAGAAAGGATAATCACCATGCACTAGATAATTAAATGTAAATTGTATCAGGGCAGGAACTAGGGGGGGGAGTGGAAGAGTGTGTTCATTTAATAAAGGGACATATTTCCTAAGTGATGAGCTCAACAGCAATAGGTAGCACTGAGTCAAGTTTATTTTGGAGAAAAAAATGTATATCCTCAGTATACAGTTATCTTACAATTCACTTATTCCACCGGGACCTGTGCATTGATAATTTCAAGTCAATGGTACCCTTAGTCCTAGAATGTGAGTTTAACAAAAGTGCACTCATATCAGAAATTCAGAGCTATTAGAAAGCACTGTAATTGTCAAGGAATGGAGGAGGGGGGAAACACCTGTAGTTAAAAATATACTGAAGGATTTATTTAACCTCTGCAACTGTTCTCAGGAAAATAAATGATGACTACAGAAAGAAATCACTTGCACTGAAAACCTTCACCTTGATATTAAGGAGATTTGCATCACACTAAGCATGAACTATAGTCTCCAGAAAGCTCTATTATCCACTAAAGAATATTGAAGCAATTTAAAAATACTTCACAGTTTTCCTCTTTGAGCTATCTTATCTGAAATCATGTTGGAGAAATATGTGTTTAAAAGATACCGTTTGAAAAAACCCAGATTAGAGGAGGAAAAGTTCCTAAAAGAAGTCATCCGTACTACAAACCTTTTAAAAGTTGAATTCCCTGAGATTTGGGGAGGGGGGGGGGAAAAAAAAAAGCAAATCTGATCCTTATCAATTAATTAAAAAGAATGAAATAACAGTAGACAAAAGGGAAAGGAGAGTTGAGAAACTTAAGGAGCTAGAGGGGCAGCCGGTCTCTATTCACTGATTAACAAATTAAGGAGTTCTGGAAAAGGGAGAAGTAAGTGACAGGGATAAAAAAGTAGTCTTATAATTCACCACAGGTTCCGCCTTCGACTCACCAGAAGCTGGCTCTGTCTGGCTCAGAACTGGAAAGGGCTCTCTGTATATAATACTCTGTTAGCGTGATGTATGGGCTATTTTTTAATGCCTAAATTCATATAAATGTGTTATTTCAGCATAAGTAAAAACTCTCACTTGTAGAGCTTGAAGAGCAACCATAATAAAATAGCAAACCCACTATGTATCGAAACTGTTATGTTTTAAGATATCTGCAAAATGCTTTTCATCCATCGACCAGTTCTTTGCAAAACGCAGAAAGGCTGGTGGAAATTCGGCGTTTTGACTTGACCATCTGAGGTCACGGAGGACTTCGGCTGCCAGTTTGAGAAGCCCGCGCCCTCGCAGCATCTCCCGGCCTCTCTCAGTTCAGTTCTCTCCCAGCCACAGGATTCTCTCTCCCCGACACGTTTCATTCACAGAGCCCCAGAGAAGCTCGGCTTCGGTTGGAGGTAAGAGCCGGAAAACACGCACCCAGGCTGCTGCGCAAGTTCTCGTAGACCAAGTGCCCACACACTGGCGCCGCGAAAGCGGGTGGGGGCTCTCGAGCTCTCGGTGGAGCAATGCTAGTGGCTGGGCACGCAGGAGACACTGAGTCCGGGGACCCCGAGACGAATCCACTACTGAGCCTCCCGCTTAAGTTGACTTAGCTTCCGAAAGCCGGCGTACGAGGCCGCGCTCAGGACCCAGCGCTGCGCCGGGTGACTGGGGTTCACCCCAACCGCAAGTGACCAACAGCAACCGGGGAAGCACAGAGGAACCGTATCGGGAAAGCACGCCCCAAATCAGAAACAGGCAGCCCGAGAACTCCCCAAATCAGCCCGGAACTGCGGAAGTCGAGAGGCCGAGTTCCCTGGTGGGGGTCCCCCCAGCCTCACCCGCCCCCAGCCAGAGCACCCCGCGCTGTCCACTGAACCGCAGAGTGTGGAGCGAGGGGCGAGGGGAGCCCTCCGCGTCTCTCCACCGCCCCCGCCGGCGCGAGGGCGGGAGTGGAGAAGGCGCCACTCAGACTGTGGCGCTGGGCAAACTGCGGCCGCAGTTTTTACAAGTTTGCCCGAGCGAGAGGCGTGGGGTGGGCACCCCGCTCGGCGATCTGCCCTCGCGCCGCGGCCACCCCCGAGTGTCCCGGGCTCCCCGGCCCACCCGGCGGGAGCCAACAAGCAAGGGGGCGCAAGGGCGCGAGAGCAGAGGGAGGGAGGGAGGAGGGAAGGAGGGCGCTCCCGCGTGTGCACACAATGAGGCAGCTGAGACGCACACCTAACCCCGCGGGAGCTGCCGAGAGAGCATCCGCCGCCCGGCGCAGAGGCGCGGCGCCCGTGGAGCCCAGACGTAAAGTGAACACCAACAACTCAGCAACAGGGGGAAGGAGGAGGGCACCGGGCGGCCCGGGAATGTGTGGCCGCCGAGGGCTGCAGTCCGCCTGGGCCGCGTGCCCGCGCTTACCTGCGATCTCTTGGTAGGGGATGTCCGCCAGGCTGAATCCCTTGGCACCGTACGCCTGGCGGACCTCGCTGCAGCTCCGAGCCTTCACATCCGCCCCGGCCGGGAGGGACAGCAGCAGCCCAGAGAGAGGAAGAATCACAGCCCCGATCCAAGAAGGCATGGTGCAACATACAAATCCAGCTCGGTAAACCCCACGGCCCGTGCGCTCTTCACCTTGCCCCTCAAGCCGAAAGCCCGCCAGAGCCAGCGGCGCGCTCCTCGCCGCTGCCCAGCGTCACCCCCTTCCGCCAGCCGAGGGGACGAGCAGCGCAGCCCTCTGGACTGCGCTCAGCAAACTTTTATAAGCCAGATGGAGGATGGCAAGCCAACCAGGGCTGGCTGGGAAAGCAGCCGCCTTGCTCCTCTAGCCCCCCAGATCGAAAACGGTGCAATAAAAACGAAAGAGAGAAGGAAATGTTTCAGAAACCACCATGAGGGTTCAGAGCTGCGATCCGAGTTCCGAGCCGCAGAATCCTAGAGCGCTGCGAGCTCGGCTCGCCGAAGTGTGCGGAGAAGGTGGGAACGCGCGCCGGCTCTCCCGGGAGGGAAGTGGACAGGCGAGCGCGAGTGTGTGCGCGCGTGTGTGTCGGTGCGAGCGCGGGGTTGTTAGGGATGTGTCTGCGTGGAGGTATGTGTTGGGGATATACGGGTTCCACAGGAAACCTCAGCTTCACACGGGCTGAGGGAGCCTGTGAGAGTCCTCCAGAAATAGGAAGAGAGAAATCCTGGAGGCAAGAGGGAAGGAGAAAGGAGGGGAGAGACAGAAACGTGCTACTTAGTGCACAGCCGAAATTCAGAGACAGAGTCAAAGGGAAAACCTGGACTGGATCTATTTCTACTTGGTAGCAGTAAAAAAAAAAAAAAGGGGGGGGGGTGAGGGGGGCGTTCCTGTTTTCTCATTCCCATCACATTCTTCATCTTCATACTGATCCGAAATGCTACCTTTAATAACATAAGTAATCAATTTAGAAAAACAGTATTTTAAGTCATTAACTCATATGTTATTAAACTATATTTTTGTGGATGTGAAGGACAGTTTCAGTTGTTGCTCTTAATACGTTCATGACTTACTGAAACATAAAGCCAGAGTAGAGATAAACATAGGGGAGCCCCTCAGTAGCAGAGCACAATCACCACTCTATTTAATTGTTTAATTTTTGTTTGTCTTTGTTCATTTTCATTTTCTAAGGATAGACCATTTGCGCACATGTTAAACCAGTAGTTTTTAGTTTTTATAATTTTTGTTTCTGGACTCAAAATTTTCCCCCATTTTAATTTCAAATATTTCATAATCTTGGATCAGAAATCATTATGTTTAGGTTTCTAGTGTGTTGAGGAGCTGGAAGATCAGAACACAGAAGCAATGGGAAAATGAGAGAGCAGAGGTCAGTGGGGTGCATGTAGGAAGATACTGGGGAAAGGAGTGATATCTCCCTTCTCTCTCCCCAGATGATCTCACCTACTAGACTTAACATTTTCTTGCAGGTTAACAGAATTCTCAAGTGGAAAATCAATTCACTTTCTTCTTCCTTTCTTACACTCAAGTTCTGTGAAATGGGATAATAGTGAAAACTCAGGGTTGGCTAATTTCCATTGACTTTCTGTTAATGAACACGGAATTATGCTATGCAGAAGTCTGTTAAAATTCAAAGTTCCTGCAACTACTAAGATAGTGAAATCCAAGACCAAAAAGAAAAAAGATAATTGTTACTCATTTGTGTGGCCATATGCATATTAGATGAGCATATTATGCAGAAAAAATTATAAGATAATGTCTAGTTTTCTGGAACTTATCTGTAAAGTGACACATGAAGATGTTTTTCTGATAATGGCTGTTGATGACCAGAATGACTCATAAAATTTAAGTAATTCTATTTTTTTCACTATCACAGTCATAATCATTTTCATCACATATTAGGTACTTCCCTTCCTCTCTTTAATAAATTTATCCTCTCTTAATCTACCAAAAAGACTCTCAAGTTTAAGATGCAACCTCATTTACAGTATTATGAAAATGCTTTAAAATTCTTGTTGTCCTGTTTACGGAGGACTGTTTCTTCTTCACAAGTCCATAGTTAAACACGTCTTTCAGAAAACAACGGTCACATTACATATTTCTTTTTCTTAAAATTTTAGCAGAACTTCTGCTTTCATTATAATTGTGCTAACTAGCAGACCTTAAGTTTCTGAATTTATTTTTCTCAAAGTCTGAAATCAAAATAACAAAATATACTCTAGTGCCTTTGTGGACAAAGGATAAGATTGGTAGGATTAGGGATTGCTGTAGCCAACTCTATGATATTTGACATGACCTCCATCAAACTTCAGTTTCTATCATAGCCAGGCGATCAGCATTATGCAACCCAGAGGAAGGAGGTAAATACATACCTAACTTAACCTATGCTTTCACACTGGGACTCATAATTTACCCTGACCCTAGCCATACATAGCAGATAATGCAATAAAAAGGACATTTGAGGTGGAAGAAGACAGGGTAAAAACAAAGTGTATGTGGTTTAAATTATTTAAAAATCAATCAATCAATAAGTATTTAATGAACATTTATTGCAAATATATAGCACTAGGTTATTGCACATAGTTTCTACACTTATAAAATGACCTTAGCATTTGTGGCAAGACTAAGATATGGGAAAAAATGATAACTTAATAAAGCATAAATGGATTAGTTTAGTCCCATCAGGAGTGGGGAACAATTTCAGGTAAGATTGTGAACTTGAAACAACTTGCTTTACTGGTGCTCTCAACCCCTTCTTAGTCCACTTGTTGGCTAATGTAGCACTGTTTGAAAAGTTATAAAGACACATTCCAGCTAAGGGCAGCTGCAGAGCCTAACTAAGGTATTGGAATGAGCATTGACTGTCATGGAAGTTCATAGAAGAGGTCTAGCTAGAAAGAAGAGAGCTTAGATTAAGGAGAAGTGGGTATTTGGTTTAGATAGAAAGAAAGGATATAAAGGACTTGAACCTCAGGAGTAATGATTATATTGTATGTAATAGGATAAATGTTAGAACATGGAAGAACATCAAACCAGAGGAGACAAGCAAATAGAAGCAAGAGAGAGGTAAATAGGGAAACACATAGAACTTTGCCACAATGATAAAGGTTTCAGGTGATTGAGACCAGAGTAAGAGGATAGTGAATGGAAAGAAGGTGAAGACAAATTTTGCAGAAAGGATTAGCATGATTTGGTCCTTGGTTCAATACACACACGCCCCCCCAAAATTATAAAAAACATATTTTAAAATTGCGAGTCTCATTGGGAAAGTATGTTATATTTACTGGGACAATGAAGACTCTTGTTTATAGAGAACTTTCACAACAACCTCTTCTGGGCATAAGATGAATGGAACCTCAGAGACTGAGTCAGAGAGAGAAAAAGACTGTCTTAAGGAGCAGCCAGAGCTGATAGGTAAGCGGAGCTGTTCCAGTCAGTTGCCTACTCCATGACCATCAGCTCTTCTTCTTGGCTACCCTTAAGACTGATTGTGTTTGGGGGCATTGTGCCAACACCAGAGGATGAATCACAGTTGGTCTAGGTGAGTCATGGCAGTCCTTTTTCTTTTTCCTTTAAATAGTGTATGGGTAGGCATAAGGCCCAGTTCTGGCCAATAAGATGTAAAAAGAAGATTTCTGAGAAATATATTTTTCTTTATTAAAGGCGACAACTCTAGGAGCAGAATGGTCTTTGTGCCTCAGTCTCCTGCCTTCTTAATAGCTATTTGGTCATCCTGTGGCTAGGTGACAAGAGATTGCTAACAAAGAATGACAGAACATGTGAGTGGAACATAAGAACATACATTTGTGATTTCTTATTGAGTCACCAAACTAGCCCTGGGACCTCCAACCCCTGGACTTCTTGTTAAATAATCCATAAATAATCCTTGTAGTTTACACCACTTGACGTCAATTGGTTATTCTGGTGTTTACCAATGAAAGCAGTACAAATGTATCATAGCAAACCAAACAAAGAACAAGTGAAAGTGAAGGCAAGAGACAAGGATTCATTGCAAATGTAAGAGCACAAAAATTAGGGAGCATTACAGAACCCACATTAGGAGATTTTCAAACACAAAACATATCCCAAGGACAAGACAGATGGAGAAAATCGTACTTGCAGGATGATAAAGAGGCTCACTAGAAATTTCCAGAGATGGATCTCAGTAAAGTAATGGAGTGGATGCCAGACCACATGGAGTTGTAGAAGCAGAGGGTGGAAAGAATATGGAAACATCAGGTATAACTGATTCCAATATGGAACCTCTCTGTGGAAGGGTGAAGTAGTCATCAGGGAATACTTTCCAGAAGCTTCTAAAAATGAAGGGAAGAATGAGAGACTACACATAGAAAGAGATTGCAATTCAATATGATTTTATCTGGTAGGTTGATTTTAAATATTTCTCTTATCTGCATTTTGTAAGTTTTCTACAGTAAATGTGAGTTCTTTTTTTTATAACGAGAAAGTTATTGTTTTATAAAGAGGTCTTACCATTTTCTCATATATGTAAAACAAATGGGTGTTAATACTTTTCTCCATAAGATAAATTTGTGATATAACATTTTGAGGTTTTTTTTTTTTAAACCTTGAATTAAAAGAAGAAGAAGAAGAAAACTACAGAATTTACTATTCTTTTGCTCAGTTAGACTAATTTATGAATGAGAAACTGGATGAATTTTAGGCTTTTTTTTTTTCTTTCTGTGTTTAGATCAAGAATGACAAATGAAATCTTATGAAAACAAGAGAATGGACTTCAAGTGTCTATTCCACATCTCAGCTTGGCACAAATCAAAATCGCTTAGTTAACCTGCCTCTTGAAAAACAGGACCTGTAATGAAAATGCTGTCAAAAATTTAACAACAGTAGCTCTGCCAGGTGCCTGGATAATGGGAAGGTTGCTTAGTTGCAGAGAAAGAAAAGGTAAACTTAAGTGAATAATGGCCCGAAATGGTGAAAATAATGTTTTATTTTTCTTATCAAGGTTTATATTCAACTAAATCCTAATAGTCCATTTAACATTTATTGAGCAGTAAGAATATACCTAGTACCAATTGAAATGATATCTTTAGGGCTTTTGAGAACCAGCTGAGTTATTTGTGATCTCTTGGGGAAAGCTAAACATGAAAGGACATATTCTTGTCTTGCCATATTCTTCTAAAACTCTGAAGCCAGGGAGATCATGTGATCAGCTTAATCAGATTTTTGTCTAATAATTATGTCAGGATTTAGCAGAGAGAATGAAAAGAATTCTTAATTATTTAATTATGTTCAGTTTTCATATATGCCTGGAACTTAGACAATGAAAATATTTCATGTATTATTAAGCACTATTCATATTTATTTTAACTATTACTAACAATCATCAAGAAAGTATAGATAAAAAAATATGTTATGGTATTTAAAAATGATTTAAAATGCTATTTTAAGTTTTAATATTTATTAATGAGCCAGAAATCTACTCTCCATTGATTCTGAGTTTCATGCCTAGAAATACATCTTAGACTATTAAGATATTTAAATATCAAGTAACAAAATATGTACATACTCTCAAAAATGGTGTTACAAACACTCTTCTGAGGGGATAGATGGTGATGGAAATAATAAAATAAAATAAAAACAAAACTTCTCTGCCTTTGAACAATCTTGGCAAATGGAATACTATGAGCTACACGTCATTTTATACCATCATTAGAAAAGGTTATTATACATAAGGAAGGGAGTTTCATTTTGACTTTATAGCTCACAGTATTAATAGTTGGCTTCAATAATGTCATTATTTAAAGCTCACATGTTTTTTATGTGTTTCTGAATCAGATATGTAAATGGAAAAGAGTGGCACAAATGGAAATCTTATTGCAGATTAATAAACTTGCATTTTTGTAGTTCATAAAAGATCATTTAACCTGGTCTTACTTATTGTAAATATAGGTATTAATGTTATGAGAGATGATTCTATAGCTAAGCAGTAATTTGAAATACCTAGATTATTGGAACCATACATCTTGGCAGTTATTACTCTAGTTCTTTTGCTTTTGTGAAAAATGAATGGAGCTTTGCACGGTTTTCAGATCATCTGGCACCATAAACAATGACATTCCTTAAGGCAAGTGGACGACAACACAGGCCCATTTGGCAGGGAAGTAGTTCTTCACATGTTACTTTCATCAATGAAAGTACTTAACTCTCTTTATTAAAATGATTTCTCAGATTTTATAAGCCCTGGGTTAATTAACTGTCATTACTTATTTCAACATTAAATAAACAGTATGATAGATTTAGTTTTATGGAAAAAAAAACTGATGATGAACCCATAAAATATTACTGTTATTAACAATTTTACTACATAGACGTCTGTGCGCTTTTAACTTCAACTTAGACCCTGCTCTGAAGGAACACTAAGATAATTTTGATTAAGTTTTTTCTTTAAAACTAATATTTCTTCATAAGAGGATGAAACAAACAAAAAGTTACTTAAAGTACAAAAATTGTTTGATTGATTAGAATCAGAAGAAACACAAAGAAATTTTAAAAGACAGTAATGTGATTCCAACTTGCTAGATTAAACATTGGCATGAAATTACTTATATTAATGGAAGGCATTCTGAATATTATAAAATTCAATAATCAACATATTCTAAGCTTTCAATTTGGGGAATTTTCTAAAAACTTCAAAATATAATGATTAACTTCATCCAATTTTATTGTAAGTTTGCATAAATACCAGTTAAAAGAGAAGTGACAATTTTAAATTGATTGTGCTTCATCCACTGGTACATACAAGTCCTTGATACGCCTTGTGGAGTATTACCCTTAAAGCAATATTATGTTTTCTATGGAAAGATGAAAAGGGTTAGAGGCAGCTTTTCTCTATTCAGTGGATTCAGCCATACACATCCCAGCTAGAAATATACAAAGACTATTAGCTACAAGAAAGAAGGTAGAAGAAAACAGCCAGTTTGTACTAATACATAACTGTATAAAATAAAATTCAAAGTCCTAATGGAACTAAGTAAATAGTGTCAATCCAGTAACGTACCAATAACTTCATTGATAAATTCTACTTTATCCTTTGATAAAAATTATGATGTTAATTTAATAATTTCATTTGAAAGGCAAGATGATTCTTAAAAATACATAGCTGATTATTTTATGGTAAATATAATCTTTTATGCAAGTTACAAGAATAATATTTTCAGTAATAATTCTTACACAGCCTTGGCCAGTTTTGTTCAGTGGTTAGAGCGTCAGCCTGCAGACCAAAGAGTCGCGGGTTAGATTCCGGTCAAGGGCACCTACCTCGATTGCTGTTCTGTCCCTGGCTCCGGTAGAGGTTGTGCAGGAGGCAGCCAATGGATGTGTCTCTCTCGCATCGATGTTTTTCTCTCTATCGCTCTCTCCCTCCCACTCTATCTGAACATAAATGGAAAAATATCCTTGGGTGAGGATTGAAAGAAGAAGAAGAAGTCTTACACATATAGCTTTTCAAACTCTACTATTTACCTTCATGATTGGAATGAATATACACGGACATCAGAAGTACAAAGAAAATCTGCTTCCTCGAGTTGGTCATTCTTCAAATAATAAGTATAAGAAATTAGTAATAAAATGTGTCCTCTACTAAGTCAGGGAAACAGTTTCTCAATGTGGCCAGACAAATCCTGTAACATATTCTCTGTCAATGCTAATATTTTCAATTAAGAGTTTTATGCATAAGTGTTTTTTAGTTTAGATTCCTTAGAGTGTTCACAAATGTATTGTCACCTCCTACACAGAGAAAAGTTTCTTAACTAGTCTCTGGCTATGCTACACCCAACTGTGTCACATTTTCAAAAGATCAGTAAATGGTAAGGAAAAGAGTAATAAAACATTAAGTTTACAGCCTGCATAATGAATACAACTAGCAATAATTTTTAAATCTCTAGTTAAGAAACTAGCATAAATCTTAATCTATGTCATTTATTGGTAAGTCAAAACCTAAACAAACAATTCCACTGAATTTAAATAATACATGTTTGGCCAACATCCTCCATTCTTTATCAGGCACAAAAAAAAAATTAGAATATATTTAATTTCTTATAAAACATTATTTTTTCCTTAAATAATAGGGTCTTATTTGTCTTCATAACCTAAATGCACTTCCAAGCAATGATTTCTACACTTGCCTCTATATTAACTTCACACCTTTTATTACATTTTAGGGGGAAATAATTAAATGTTTGTGATAAAGTAAGCCTAGTGCATTTTTCAAGTTACTTGGAGAAAAGAAAAAGTCTAAGCTTGGAAGTTGGAAGTCCCATCCACTAACGATCTGTTTCCAGGGAGGTGTCTAAAGCAAGCAGAGAAGCAGTCAGCAATGCGCCTTCAGTTTTCTCCTGATGTTCATTTACAATCATAGCCAATCAATGTGGAGAACATTACTAAGCAATCCGGTGCTGTTTGCTTTTAATTGGTAAACTATCTTCCAAAAATAACATCTTCGGGCTTCACAACACCCTAGTCATAGAGCCATTAAAGAATGAATGTCTTTACTGTACCGGAGGACCTCTATGAATAATGAATAGGGCTCTATTTTCCTGGGAAACAAACATGTACGAGCATGTTGGTGGTAATGAACAGCATTGTGAATGTGCAGAGCATAGACGGGCGCTACATCTGCTCTGACTTCTACCTTAATTGAAGGAGATAACTGATTTTGAAACCCCATAGAGGGTCAAACAACTTTATTTTAAACTTGTAGCATGCTGCCTAGCTTATATGTTGCTTTTACAAATTTAGAATGATGATTTAGTACAAAAATTAAAGAGATGAAGAATCATGTTACAGTCTCTAAGGGGCAAGACTGGCTTACACAAATTTGAAAGGAAAAGAAAAGAACATTTGAACACAGTATTTAAGAAACTAGAATTTCATCTTTATTTTAAGCTTCGTGAAAACATAGTTGAACCATGATTCTCTTGGGCACACATAAAGAAGTAGTCTGTGGTGTGCAAAGTATAACCCAATTTAGATATTTGTGCAAGAGATATTTTAAAAAATAACTAATGAAAAGTAAGATCTAAGATTTTAAAATGATAATGACCTTGCAATGTGTTTAAACCTATTTGGCTTCTACTGGAGAAAGATCATGAAAGGGCTTAATGTATTTTGTAAATTGCTTCCATAATGATTTCACTTACAAAGAATATAATTTGCTAGTCTATTTTCATAATGAATGAGAACTTAATGAATCACGCATACTTCACCATTCAACAGAAATATGGGGCATCACAGCACTGAGTTGAAATATTCATTGTAAGAAGTCTTTGGACGTTGGCAAGAAGATTTGTAAAAACTGTTTTTATTTCTTTTTTGGGGGGGGGGAAGGAGCATGTTCCTGTTCAAGTTGACTTGAAGGATTGGTTAACCATCATGCAAAATTATTGTTCATTGCAATTGGTAGCAGCTCAAATGGAAATTTTTATATATGTGTAGTGGTTATGAATTTTCACAGGCCACAGAGTCAGGTGTAAGAAATAGAACTCCTTTTATTTTCCTATGATGGAATTGAATTTCTATTTTAGGTCTCTCTTCTACTCACCAGCAGAAAATATAATCTTGCCAATTCAAGGTAAAGTTAGTTGCATAAGAATTTTCTCATACTTATCTCCCTTCTTAGGGAGGGTTCACTTCTTTCCATGTGGAGATGGTGGGACATTCAGGCATTGGTGAAAGCAGATCATCTAGTTGGTCTCTCAGATATAAATAGATCTCTTTCCAGTTCCTGACTGTATGGTCCATGCTAGGCCATGTAATTTCTTTTCTCACCTAGAATCCTGCACACTCACCAGTGTGTGTCAACTACCTGTAATGGTAGCTTTCTTCCTCTCCAGTTATCTCTGCCCTTTGTTGATTGCACAAGGAAGGCTGGGCTGCCCTCCTGCACCTCTCTGCAGTTCCCTCACTCCACCCCTGCATTCTTTCTGTGTGGGTTTCACTGGCTCCCATTCCATTGTAGTACAAAGAATGTCAGAGAGAATACAGACTACAGCATCTCCAGATAAGAGAGTCACAATGCATACCTTCCCCGCTGGAGACCCTAATCCTAGCCAGGGTTCAGCCAACAGAGAAGACACAAGGAAACTTCACTCTCTATTAGCTTCCTTCAGCTTTCTCTCTTCCCCCAGCATTTTTATTTATAATGAGATGAGAAAATGGCTCTTGCCTCCTGTATTTCATATTCTTTCTAATTTATTGCTTATGGCCTAACCAATAGAGCTCACTTCCTTTGGAATTTAGACTCCTTGGAACTCACAAGCACTCCTTCCTCTTTCAGAACACTTTTAGCTCTTACAAATCAAACACTGTGCCTGTCAAGACTGCTGTCTCTGCATGTGAAGTTTAAGAGTCTTCTTAGAAATTTTAAAAATGAGAATTGACTTCTTCGTTATCTCAACTGACAATGTACAGTAGTCCTTCCTTATCCACGGTTTGGCTTTCTACCGTCAACTGTGGTCCGAAAATATTAAATGGAAAATACCAGAAATAAACAATTCATAAGTTTTAAATTGCCTGCTGTTCTGAGTAGTGTGATGAAATGAACCATCTGGCTCCATCCTGCCCAGGACGTGAATCATCCCTTTGTTCAGTGTGCCCATGTTGACTAGGCTGTGGCTAAGTCACTTAGTAGCTATCTCTGTTATCAGATGGACTGTCACTGAATCGTATGCAGTGCTTATGTTCACCTTGTTTTACTTAACAATGTCTCCAAATCACAAGAGTAGTGATGCTGGCTATTCAGATATGCCAAAGAGAAGCCATAAAGTGCTTCCTTTAAATGAAAAGGTGTGTATGTATGTACAGGAAAAGACAAAATATATAGGGTTTGGCATTATCTGCAGTTTTAGACATCCACTGGGAGTCTTGGAACATATCCCTCTCTGATCACTGTATACACTCACCAAGTGGGTGGAAATGGTCTGAACAACAATACATTCTAGGGGACAAACACATTAGTTAACTTCTTGTATTTTTCAATTGTTGTATATTATGTCACGAAGTAATGTGGACAACATTTTGAAGAAAATGATAGCTTATGTTTATAAAGTTTTAAACAACTTTAAAAGTATTTTTCTATAAGTGTTTCATTTGCCCATTTGCATAAACATGAGTCCTACATGCAGTGATTGAGTGTACCATGTTACAATAATTAACAAAACCCTCTCCCAGGCATTGAGCCTCTCAAAGTCAAGCTTACTAGGGAACTTTCAAGCCACTCTGGCGAGTTAAGTAGAGCTAGGTAGGAAAAGCATGGCACACTTTCCTACTAGAGATTATAATTTTGTGTTTATCCTGTTGTATTTTTCTACTCTAGAGAGACATGTTCAATAGTTACTCTGATCACCCAAGGAACATAAATCACTCTGAGTCAGTCACTAAAGGTAGCTTTCTTTCCATCCCCACCTCCAGCTTCTGGGGGAGTAAGAGCCCCAGGGTCATAATGAATTATTTAAGGAACTCACCAAAGGGTTCAGGCCATCCAATTCAAACTGGGTTGGGGGCTGGGGGTGGTTAGGGAAGGGTATTGTTTCCCCCTACACCCAGCAGTGCTCTGGACACAAGCTGGGAGTCTTACAATTCAACTCAACCCTAACATTATCTCACAGATTAAGAGCTAAATCCCACAAGACCGCCCGCCCCCCACCCTGACCTCCTTCAAATGCCCATCTCAAACTCAGGTTGTTACCTGTGATTCTAACTGACTGGCTACAGTTTGGAGGTCCTCATGGCTTCCTCCTTGCTAGAGCAGCTCATAGAACTCACAAAATCTCTTTACTTATTAGATCACCATTTTTTACAAAAGCTATTAAAAGATAAGCATCAATAGCCAGATGAAGAGATACATAGGATAAGGTAGAGGGGAAGTAAGGTAGAGGGAAAGGGCGCAGAGCTTCCATGCTTTCTGTAAGGTATCACTCTCCCCAGTATCCATGTGTTCACTAATCCAGAAGCTCTCTGAACCCCAACCTTTTGGGTTTTTATGGAGGCTTCATTACACATGCATGATTGGTTAAATTTTTGGCCATTAACAATTGAACTCTATCTCCAGCCCCTTCTCTCCTTTTTTTTTAATTAATTAAAAATTTTTTTAATCCTCACCCGAGGATATTTTTCTATTTATCTTCAGATAGAGAGGGAAAGAAAGGGAGAGAGAGAGAGGGAGAAACATCAAAGTGAGAGAGACACATAGACTGGTTGCCTCCTGCATGGCCCGGGGCAAGGACGAACCGAAACCCAGGTACGTGCCCTTGGTCAGAATCGAACCGATGACTCATTGGTCCAAGGGCCGACGCTCTACTGCTAAGCCAAACCAGCTAGGGATCTCTAGCCCCTTCTCATCCCTAGAGGCCTGGGGAGTCAAAGGGAAAGTTTTGCCCCTCTTATCAGTTCTTGTGACCAGCCCCCATCTTTGGGTGGGGTCAGGGTCACCTAATTGGCATAACAAGAGATACCTTTGTTGCTGTTATCACTTAGGAAGTTCCAAGGATTTTAGGAGCCGGGTACCAGAACCTGGATGAAGACCAAATATGTGTTTCTTATTGTAAATAACCATGTCACACTGTCTTAAGAAGATATGGAGGAATTAAATTGACTCTTTTGGTGTCTGAGGTTCTAAAATATGAAATGGTAGTCCGGAGGAATGATTTGGCACACACACGTACTGTGTTGGCCTTTAATTTGAAATAGTGTTACCACTTAAAATTGGGAGCTATCACAAAAGAAATTTAAATTTTGTGTTTTCTTGAAAATTCCAAAGTTCTGATAGAATGGAGCCCATATTTGGCTGGAGCGAAGGCAAGTCCAGCAGCCTCTTTTAGGTCTGCACTCGAGTTTGGCAACCATCCTGTCTCTGCCTGTCCACTTCACACATTGACGTCTGCCTACCCTTTCATCTTCTGAATTTTGGTCACCTGATGATTCCAGAAAGGAGATTCAGAAGGTGGAGGCGAAGAAAGTGGTTAGACTACTATGAGGTATACAGTGGATTGAAACGGTATGTCACAGAGGATCCAGGTCACCTGCCACCTCTGCCTTCACTTTGTTTCCTCAGGCCAGAGCAAGAGGTACACTATCCTTTTCTTTTTTGTATGAGTTGCAGATGAATTTTTCTGCTCCTGCATCTCAATTCCAGGCCACACTAGCATGCCCCAAAATAGTCTCTGCCAGGGCAACTGTTCTCAGAACCTTGAGTTGTATGTGAATTAGTAACTGCAGGCACAGACTGAGGCTCTTGCTGCTCCCAAAAGAGGAAAAAAAGGAAGCAACTTTCCAATAAACCATAGTCAACCCAATCAGGGCCCCAGAATGATCCTACAGGTGCAAGTACTTGAGCAACTTGAAACATCTGGTCAACCACACCTCTGTTTGTGTTTATGTTTGTATTTGTGTGTGTATATGTGTGTGCATGTGCGTATGTGCATGTATGGACAAGCAAAGGAGGGTGAGTATGAGTTTGGAGAGCACCTCAAATTAGAGAATCTGGGTTAGGGCCTATGTCTGTCTACTTCTAAACTTGGGGTACCCCACCCAGAGAGATAGCCTAGCCCTGGTCAACCCAGGAGAGAGACTTAGACGGTTTTGAAAAAGACACTTCAAAGCCCAGACATCCTGCAGTGCAGACAGGTGAAGAGCGGAGGGTTTCTGCTCTTCAAGTTTTTAGGCAATACTGTCTATGGCCTTCCCTTTGTACATTTGCCTCAGGTCCTGGGAATGTTACGGCAATTTTCCCCAACTTATCACTGCAAATCCACAAGTTATTTTACTACTTTGATTTCTCCAAATAGACAATTTATTTGGCTATTTATTCACATAAAACATTTACTAAATATATACATATCACATACTATGCGAGAAACTTATTATGAAATTGTGTAAATAAGGGCTGTGTCTCTGCCCTCATGAGCCTAACGGAATGCCCTATTGAGTTGTCCTTTAGAGTTTAAATTTTTAAAGAAAGAATTGGGTAAGAAGTAAGGATTAGTATAGTAGAAGGCTTCAAGAAGAACAAACAAGTATAGAGACCATGGCTTTAATATTTTTAATTTCAGGCATACTTAAAAATCTAGATTTTACTATTATTTTTTGAAAGAATACCACTTCAATCCAATTAATATGTGTAATATATTTTAATGTAAATATGGACCACATTATGATTTATGTCTTATGGATTAACAATTGGTTTCTTCATGCATATAATTTTCCTAAAAGCTACCAAAGCAGGGGTCTGGGTACACTTACAATGGTGACTTTGGTGCACTTTAATTAAAGGGTTAGTGGCTCAGAAAACCCCAAAATGTTAGTTTTGTTTGTTAAGTTTGATTATTCCAGTCCCTAGAAAAAGGTCTTACCTATAATTGGCACTTAATTAGGACTTGAGAAATGAATAAATCTCAGAATACATAAAATGATCTGCATAATAGGTTTAGCTGGGCCTTCTTAACATTTACCATCTGCTTCATATACCCCCAAACCCTACCAAGATTAAGGTAATTTTGAACCTATTGAATATGTTTTAGAAAAAAATTCATTTCTCCATAATGGAGTTTAGTGTTTTAACTTGCCACAAATAACAGAATAAACATTCACTCTCTTGACTATCACCTTACAAAAGGATCTAAAATCATGTTTCCTACACTTTAAAGTATGATATTAATTCTTGATCAAAACGGTGATATAATCATAACCTTTCAAAATGAAATTAAAATAAGATAACATCTTAGATTTTTAGAAGACTCTTATGGGTCAGAGGAAAGCCTCAATTTTGCAAGTGATTTAATGTGTTATTAGAATTCATTTTCAAGGAATTGAATAAGCTGGTTGGGAAATCGTAAGGATATGCACATATACACAGACTTTGAGATGCATTGCATAGAAAAGGAGGTGGTGATTTTCTCTTCAATCCAATTTAAACTTCCATCCCTACTCTACCATTAGCATCAGGCCAAGGCAAAGACATTGAAACCAGTCAGTACATTTTTATCCTTCTGCTAGGTTAACTAATCAATAGTTCATTCCTTCCAAAAGACCTGTTTCAAGACTAGCACTGTCCTAAGTATGAGAATTTAAACGTTTATTGAGTAACTCGAATTTTTCTGCCATTGTATATATTCCTTCATCAAAATAAAAACCCTATTAAGTAAACATAAATCAAAATTGAAATTTCTCTTACCACTACACCATGTTGCAAAAACACTTTTCATATTTTCAATGTCAAGAATGGCATCTTGGCTCTAGAAAATCTTTTATCTTTTGTTTATTTTACCTTTTGGCTATTTTGACTAATTTCATATTCAGAATCATTGCATAAGTGTAAGGATCCAGAAAGT